>CM060938.1:334744699-339744699 GCA_030765085.1 Allium cepa
TTCTTGAAGCTCAAAGGCTAGATCCCGAAATGGCTCTTCTTGGCCGAAATATTAGGGATAAAATTGATATTGAAGGATTGAAAGAATTTGATATCGATTCTCGTGGCGGCATTCGAAAATTTGGTAGACTTATCATACCAAATATTGTTGATCTTCGTAAGGATATTTTAGAAGATTATCATCGTTCTAAATTCACCATTCATCCCGGTAGTAGTAAAATGTACGCAGATATGAAGCGACTTTATTATTGGGAGGGAATGAAACTTGACATCGCTAACTTCGTTAAGCGTTGCATGACTTGCCAACTCGTTAAGGCCGAACATCAAAGGCCCGGTGGGTTATTGCAACCTTTAGAAATTCCAATTTGGAAGTGGGACCAAATTTCCATGGATTTTATAGATGGCCTTCCCCGTTCTCGATCGGGTCATGATAGCTTATGGGTGATCGTTGATAGACTTACTAAATCCGCCCATTTTATTCCCGTTCGGTCTAACCGAACTGTTCCTCTTTTGGCCAAGCTCTTTATCAAAGAGATTGTTAAATTGCATGGAGTTCCTATTTCTATTGTTAGTGATCGTGATCCATTGTTTACTAGTGGATTTTGGAAGAGTCTTCAAGAAGCTTTGGGAACGAAGCTCAATTTTAGCACCGCTTATCATCCTCAGTCCGATGGACAAACTGAGCGTGTGAATCAAACTCTTGAAGATCTTCTTCGTGCATGTGTGCTTGATTTTGGGGGAAGTTGGGAAGATCATATTTCACTTGTTGAATTTTCCTATAATAATAGCTTCCAATCTAGTATTGGTATGGCACCTTTTGAGGCACTCTATGGAAGGCCATGCCGATCTCCTTCTTGTTGGCTTGAGGCCGGTGAGAAGCTGGTTTTAGGTCCAGATTTTATTCGTGATTTCACAGAAAAGATTGATCTTATTCGTCATAGGATGAAAGAAGCCCAGAGTAGACAAAAATCATATGCCGATAACCGGAGAAGGAAGTTAGAATTTTCTGTGGGAAATCTTGTGTTCATTCGTGTTTCACCTATGAAAGGTGTTGTACATTTCAGTCGATCGGGAAAATTGGCGCCTCGATATATTGGGCCATTTCCTATCACTGAACGTATTGGTTCCATGGCTTATGGCCTTTTATTACCGGCTCAATTTTCTGCTATTCATGACGTGTTTCACGTTTCTCAATTACGGAAATGCCTTCGAGATTCCGATTCTATTCTTGAGCCCGGTGTTGTGGAAGAGATTGAAGTTTCGCCTAATTTAACTTATGAGCAACATCCTATTGTATCATTGCTTCGGAGGTCAAACGACTTCGAAATAAAGATGTTCCGCTTGCTAAAGTTCAATGGTCTTCAAATCCTAAGGATTGTTTTTGGGAACCTAGAGAGTACATAGAGCGAACACATCCGGACTTGCTTTCTCGTGCTCTTTGAGGTGAACTTCTTATTTCAAATTTCTTTTGTGTTGAATATGCTTTTATGGTTGTTACTACATATCTTCTTCTTAAACATTGCGAGGACGCAATTTCTTTAAGAGGGGAGTCTGTAACAACCCGCATATTTATCGATTTTATATTTAAATGTTTTATTTAAATATTTTATCAATACTCGGAATTTAGTCCGAAAAGCTACTTTTTGCATACGGTCGAATTAGGACTCGGGACCACTCCCATTGAGTTTAAAATGCCGTTTGCGACCTTTTTGAGTATAAGCTTCGATATGTTTGGAGAAAGTTGATTTTTGCTACTTTTCACTTTGGGTTTGGGTTTGGGTTCAGCCCTATGTTTAACTTATACTCAAATCTGAGCCACTCTTCCCCATTCATCCTCATTTTCTTCTCTTTTCAGTTCTAAGGCAATAATGGTGGGAGGGATTGGAAATTAAAACTCCAAAACCCTAGTTCCTCTTGCAACCTCAAATTCCTAGCTCCAAATTCAAGAGAACCCATTGGTAAGCATTCTCTTCTTCTTCTCCAACTTATTCTCTTACCAATTTCAGAAATTCCTAAACCTAATTTTGGGAATGTTCTTGTTTTGAGCATAGATTCAAGCTCATTTGGGTTGTGTTGAAGAGAGGTTGATTCTCCATTTGCTTTCAAGCTTCTTCTTGTTTGATTTTGTGAAAAGGTGAGATTTTTATCTCACATCTTTGTTTATAATTATCTTCGATTGTTAGGTATGAATTCCTAACATTTATTCTTGTGCAATTGATTTTGGTTTGGACTGATTTTGTGTTAATTCCAATTTTTGGTGTTTTGGTCTAATTTATGAAAATCGTATTATGGATATTTGGACATTGATATTTGAGGCGTATCGAAGAGCCGTTTAGGCTGGGTTGTCGCTCGACGTAATTCCTTAGTCATCGCCATTTGCTCGTTCGATCGTTTCCGATATTCGTTTGGCCATTTTTGGCCTAGGTTCAGGGAATGCCCTGAACCCCAGATTCAGACGTCTGAAACGTGATATTCAGACGTCTGAATATTGTTCTGGGAAGATTTCTATTCCCAGATTCAGACGTCTGAATATATGGTTTCAGACGTCTGAATTGGTTCATTTGGAACCAGAAAGGAAATAGGCTAAAATATGCCTATTTCAGACGTCTGAAACACTTGATTCAGACGTCTGAATTGTGTTCTGGAAATCTTTATATTTCCAGATTCAGACGTCTGAACCACTTGTTTCATACGTCTGAAACTGCTGTGTTTTGCCTATTTTTCCTATTTGCCTATTCGCTTGAGAATTCCAATTTAAATCGATTTGTGATGATCCTATTTGTTGTTATCAATTATTATGACTTTGATGACTCCTTTTTAGGGATTTTTGAATATCCATTTTGATGGATTCTTTATCGGTTTCTTTGGATTTTATTCAAGTCTTCGAGCGTGAATTTTAGTGATTGATTGTTCCTACAATCTTCTTTGTGATTTGTCACTTTAAAAATATAAAGGTTTTCTATACTAGTAGTAAATATCAAAACTCTTTCCTCAAACGATTTCAATACTATTTTAATACCAAATTCGTTTATAAAACCGTTTTCCAATCTATTAGTATATACAAACCTTTACCTCACTCGTATGAGAAATCTAATTAAACGACTTAGTAAAACAAGTGGTATGAAACGCTTGCGTTCACTTTGTTGGTTAATTCTTGGACTTGTTCGATTGAAACTCTTGTGACAATTTTCTAGTGGAGATCTACAATTTGTTCGTAAATATTTAAGTTAAGCAAGTGGTTATGGGACATGAAGCTAAACTCATATATTTACTAGCTTAGTGTAATTGACACTTCTCGTTGATCATGACGATCATCTTTGTGATTTAGACTAGCAATGTGCGATGTCTCTTTGTCTGCGAGGGAGACTAAACCCCGTTTTGTGGAGTTTCGACTCAAATTGGTGGGGTAGCAACCCACGGTCTTCGGACCATTCGTGTGTCAGGTCTTCGGACCATTCGTGTGTAAAATTAATGGCTAGCTACCATGAGATAGCTTCTCGTTCGTGTGTTACAGCTGTTGGTGAGTTTTCATGCTCCCGTTCGTGTGATAGGCCTTCCCCCCTATTTTGTGTGATTTCTGGATTTCGTGTGTCGAATTCTGGAATTTTCTTCTTCACCTATTTTTGTGATTTCTATTGATATGATTTATCAATTTTTGTGCATAGGTGAATTTGTGTGTCATTGATTGGATTTCTTGAGATGATTTCTAGAATTTATGCTTCACCAATTTTCGTGATTTCTATTGATAAGTTTTATCAATATTTTTGTATTGGTGAATTTGTGTGTCATGGACTTTTGTGATTGACATTGATAAAATCGTCAATATTTATGGTTTGGTGAACGAAATAAGGAGTATGACATTTCCTTTGATTCTTGTGTAGATTTGGTGATATTGATTAATCTCTTGTTGATTCTCAATTACTTATATATATCACAGCTTGGCATTGTGATTATTATGTGTTTAGTCATATCTCTTACTCTATATCGTTTCATCTGATATTTATAGTTAGACCGATCCGTTTATTATTTTCTTATTAAATAATACTCGGGTCAGACCGAGATGTTGCAGGTGTTTCTGCTTGATTTCTCTCCAGGGATCCATTACTATGGCCCTTTGCTTACTACTTAGATTAGTAGTTTTTTTGTTGTATACTCTTGAGATATTGACTCATTGATGTATTCTTTTGTATAGCACATGTTGTTGTTATCTTGTGTTATTATGGATCTTTCTGACCACTACTCTGATGTACACTTTTATGTGTAACATTCATATCTTATTCCGCCTTTGTGATATGAATTATCTGTGACTGATTTATGTTATGTTTATTTCTGTATTTGTTTCCGAAGATATTACAACCACTGTGTAGTAGCTTTGAGTTTGTGTCGGTATGTCGGATTTCCTCTTGATAAAGTATTGCATGTTATACCATCTGGCATATCGATGCTCGCACAAAGCAATTACAAGGATGGTCGCTTCTCAACAACCTTATTCTCCATGCTAGTTGAAAGCATTCTCCGTAATGTTCTTGGCTAGCGTGGGTATAGAGGTGGGGCGTCACACTGCCCGTGTGGAAATTATGGGCACTCAGAGTTTAGAAAGGGAACAATAAACTCCAGGTTAGTCATGCGACTGGTGTGAGATCTTAAAAATAGTTATTTTCACAAAAAAGAAAAAAAAAGAAATACGCTATGCTTTTGGAAAATGAAACTACCATATGGCCTCCCGGAACACACACAATGCAATCGCACACTTGGAGGAGATTTCTCCTTATGATAGTCAAATATGCTTGATACGCAAAATCCTTTGATATTATTATTATTATTAGTGCACAGTGCAGAAAACATTTTAGAAGTATAATATTAATCTTAGCCAGCATAGGTACCATTATATTATGCCTGCTATAGCTACCATTTTAAATGGCAGGTTCTACAACTAAAGCCGCACAAGTCGTGTATTGTTTCTTTGGATTTCCAACAAACGGTCAGGCTAAGGAACTTCCTACCGCCACATGGGTGCACCTCTGGAGGGACGTCCTGAGAACCTACCCGGATCTCTGCCAACACAAGACCGGATTACCTCTGTAACTAGGTAACTACAACTCGAGTATGCCATCCCGTGGTCCTTTGGGACCTTTATCCGAGGATCCTCTACACCAACAACCACAAAGAAAAGTATTTACAGTAACCACACAGGTTAAATATTAGGGCTCCATACCTGACACCACCCTTTTCCAGAAGGATATGACATACCCTAAAGGGCGCGACCCTCATAACCTTGCCGCATCTTTCCTGTTTTGACCATTTTCGGGGTGTGAGGTCCGATGAGGTCTCGTCCACAAAGCTACACTTTTCACAAAGTCGTGCTTTGATCAACAAATGATCTGCAGCACTTCGTATGCCACATTACCAAATTGGGAATGTATCACTAGTAATTATCAACTACATAACCTCTGAGCTCGTACGTCTCAGAGAAGGGTGTTAAGCTAAGAGAATAAATTCACTGCCACCAACAGAAATGTATTTGATAGAAACCAGCTTTACATCTCAAAGTGTAACGCCAGTCACACATCCATACAAGTCCGTTCCGGGATCGAACGGAACCGAAGGCACTTCAAAGAAGCCCTTGCAAATCCAGATATTCACAAATCACGTCCGGAATCCCCATCACAAAGGGTGATAAAATCACCATACCGGAGCAACCCGGTGCTGAGACATTCGACAAGTAATCCTTTCATTTTTGAAAATACCCGGTCTTCAACACCGTCTTCAAATGCAATCCCATTTCGTCGTATCATTATTCGGAATGGGTTTTATGACACATGGTCCTCTCCCGGCTAATCCGAATAACGAGCGCTTATTTTCAAAAATAAGTGTTCATTCAGATTTCAAACAAATCACAACAATTTTAACTTTGATCTTTTTAAATAAAAGATCTATCACAATCACAAAGGTTCGATGTGGTTTTCGGATATCCACTTGGAGTCCGACCCCCGGTCGCATCGAAACTCAATTGTCCTTTAAAGGAAAATATTGATAGTCGGTTATTTAACTATCAATAAACATTCACAACAAACACCAAGATTTAAATAATTTTCTAAATTATTTATTTTCAAAATATCATTGCAAGATATAGATTTTTAACACTCCATCCATTTGAAAACAAATTTCAAATCACCTTACGCCTTTCAATCCTTTTGAAACATTTTCAAATCACCATCCTCACTTGGAATAAATTTCTAAATATTATTTGATTCCACCGAAATTTTTTTGCCGAGTTAAAATACTTTAAAACAATTTAAATTACTTATCCAACAGATATACTTGGAAATATTTAAAACAAAACTATTTTAAAACACTTACTTAAATATTAGTTATGAAAATACTATATAGAAATCTCGTATAAAAATTCAAGTCCAAACTAGTTTAAAATAAAATTAGTAGATAGGATATAACTATTTAAATATCCAATTTCTAAAACAAATATCAATTTAGCTTTTAAAATAATCCCTTCTATAATTAATTAAACAAAATTTTATTTTATAGGTTTAAGACAATCCCAAAAATAATTTCTCCGACAATATTCCTCCAAAACGATTCCTAGAACTTTTGATTTATACTTCAAAAGCTACTTAAAAATATATTCAGCTTTCCAGGGAAGAATTTTAATTTTTATTTGTATCAATTAATAAATCTTCACGATTTATTTTAATTTTCATTCCAAATCTGTAAATTCCTTCCACAGTTTTAAAAATAACCATTTTTTTTTGAATTTCCCTTTACCTTTATAAATTCCATTGTGAATTTAAACTTCTAAATATCCATTGATATATGATTTTCAAATCAATTTCTAAATATTCATTTCAGCACCGAATTAATTTCTGAATTGATTTCCAAATTATTTACAAATACCAAATTAATTTTCAAAATTGATTTCTAAATTTATTTCAACACCAAATTTATTATCTTTTTAAACAAATTCCTTCCTTTAAATTTATTTAATCTTCTAAAAATAATTTACTATAAATTTATACTAAATTTCAAATATCAAATTTTATTTATTCCAGATATCCTACGATATCAGAAATATATTCGGCTAAATTATAGCCTTCAAGGGTTTCAATTACATATAATCACACACAGATTATAAATAATCAACACACAAAATATGAAACAAATTCAATATTTGAGGAATCTATTTGGATCCCTCCAACCAGTTTCCCTACATCCACAGACGTTAGCACAACAATTAAATACCAATTCCACTTCGAGGTGGAATATCACGGTATATGGGATCTATAAAAATATCATCCGCTATTATGCGGCACGATAGAGTCTCATCCGCTATACAATGCGGGAAATCAATCGCCCAATATATATACTATATACTACTATATATATAATATCATCCATGAATAATTATTATAATTCAACCACCCAAGCACACAGTCAATCAATTTAAATTTTGACTATTTGAAATCAAACTGGAAATTTCTATTTGAACTTGAGTGAGAAGATCTCACCTTAGATTTTAATTTGTAGTGCATTTCCATTCCGGTTTGTTTTTCACGATTTAAAGACCTTGCATAAACAATTATATGATTCATTAATATTCGAAAAAAAATCAAACTTTCCATTTACTAAATTTAATTACTAAAGATTCAATTTAACTTAATGATTATATTTTTTTCTTAAACAAAATTTCCAATTATAAATAATGTCTCTTTTTCCTTTGAAACCCATATACATACCAAAATAATAAACTATATAGATTTTAAAACTCTTCAATATTTTTAAATTCAAACTATTTTACTTTTATAACTGTCTGAAATTATTTTTCTGCTTATATATATATATATATATATATATATATATATATATATATATGTATATGTATATATATGAATTTAAATTGAAACTAAGAATTCATTTCATATCCACTGCAAAAATATAAGTATATATACATATGTATATATATGTATATAAAAATTCTTGTTCCTTTGTATATAAACATTAACTTAAATTAAATTAAGATAATATACCTCACAGCAACTCGATGCATGTTCAACCAACACGCGACTGCTACAGCCGCCATCACCTGATCTTGAAGCTTCCCTCATCTTCACGAACCCTAAGGCAGCGCTCGATCTCGAAATGCGTGCAACCATACTCTCGTGCTCTCCAGAGCATCGCCGCAAATTTCCCTTTATTGCCCTAAATTGTGACGACCCAAATTGAACGACGCCTCGCGCTCCACGATCGCGACCAGTCGCCGAACCCTAGCCCTTCGCCCAAATCAAGGTCGTGAACGTTCCATCCACATGCGACTTCGCAGTCGCCACCCCATCGATCGTCGCCGCGACAATTCTAGCCTCACCCAAACCTCGATCGGGATTCCTGTTGCCACCCAAACCCCAGAGCTTCTAACTGTGTCTCCATTGCACGCGCGAGCGTGCGTTAAACCCCTCTCCCTCACGCGATTCTTGAATTTTCGGTCGCCCTCTTCCTGTGTTAAATCGAATGAACCCTCTTTGCTTTTTTTCACGCGGCCATGATTTCCTCTGGCGATTTGATTTCGAAATTAAAATAGAGGAACGCGGCCATCCTTTTTTTCGTTTAGAGATGCTCGCTGCTATTAAGGAAGGAGGAGAATGAATTTGAAGAGCGGCCATTATTTGATTGAAACCAAGAATATTTTTTTATAAAGATTGGTTAGCTTTCAAGCGAAGATAGGATAGGGTGGCGTGTAGGAGAAGACAATGGAACATGTACAGTGATTCGAGACGTTAGGAAAGGTTTTGAAAAGTTTCTGATGTGAACGATTTACCAGTCAAAATAACATATGGATATTTTATTTAAATTTAAATTTGAATCAACTTGAATTCGTAGATAAAAATCTCGACCAGTTATTATATTAAATTTCGATTAATTTTCGGCACGTTTACTTATCGTACGATCACACGACAATTCCAAACATTACGAAAATTGAAATCCGATAATAATACAATATTACGGATCCTATGGAACTGATTTCGTCAAATTCCGAGGCTGTGCCTCAGAAGGCTTTTTTTAAATATCGATTTAAACAATATAAATTAAATATTGGACAAATGATTTTCAAATTCAATTATGAAGCTTCAGTTATCTTCAGTATTATCAATATGGATTTTTCAAGCCTTTGGAACATTTTAAATCAGCTTAAAAATCAAGATTCAATAATTTACCCAACTTAAATAAATTAAATTCAATATTTTGATTTCCAAATTCATATTAAAATTTGAAATTCAAGTTAAACTATCATCCAAACATTTAAAATCACTTAAATATTTTCAAATTTAAATACCAAAAATTCTGGGTCGTCACATCCTTCCCCCCTTAAAAGAACTTAGTCCCGAAATTACAAGTTAGGAAGAATAATCCTTAACCCATTTATTATTTTTCCCAAGCCAAATAGTTTTATCATCTTAGCAAAACAAATCTTTTTATTTATTTAAGACCCATCATTATTTCAACTAACTTCCCAACTTCAATTATAAGTTTCATACAACATTGTTTTCTTTAACAATTTAAATTCAAATTTTAAACTTTCAAAATTTTCTCAAAATTTTTCTAACTCTCTGAATTTTCGAAAAATTTCGTCAGCCTCTCCTTTGCGCGACTAGCTCGGTATGACTACAAAATGGCACCACAGGCCCTCAAATTCCAAAAGAAAACGAAAAGCCATGTGGCTAGATGAAATTTAAATACATACCTTTTGTCGAGCAATTTCAAATTTATCTTCAAAATCTCAATTCCAATTTTTATTTTTCCTGTAACATACCTATATATTCTTCCAGCCATAATATCCATTCATAGCCTTTAAAATAATTTTATACATTTTCTTACAGAAGTTTTCATATCTATTTCTATTCAATTAGTTTTCCATTACCACATGAATTCAATTTATCTTCAACTCTGAATATTGAATTTTATCTTCCAATTATAATTAATTCATATCATTATTTTAAATTAGTTTCATTCACTAATTTACTTCAATTTTCAATTTGAAATCGTTTGCCGCTAACAAAAAAAAGTTCAACTTACTGTCAAAATTTTCGAAAATTTTTGGCAGAGTCTCCTTTGTACGGAGGAGCTTTTGCAATTTGACAAAAGATATAAATATATATACATCGACCCACCCGATCGAAAAAACAAAAACAGTTCATATTTCCTATTTTTATTGCATAGGCGTACCATATGTAGCATTTTTAAGCAAAGAGATTTACTATTAGCATTTTAGCACGACCGAATCCAGGCAAACGGCCCTCTTGTACCTGTGTTTACTCAATTTAAACACATAAGTGACATATATAGGAAATTCATTTACATTTCACTTATTTTTGATAGTAAACACGTAGTTTTCACAAGAAAAATATTCAAAATTATTTCCATTAGCAATTTATATGGTTTCGATACAATTTTAGTTGCTTACAACTAAATCACACATCATTTCCATTCAATTTCAATGGTTTGCAACATACTTTCTTTCATTCGATTCATTTTTAAACGAAACGAACTCATATCTATTTCAATTGATTCAAAAATCAATTTTATTGGCTTTCTTTAACTCATAGAATTTGATGCAATCACGTTTGCATCAAATGACGACCATTTCTATGCAAATTTCGACGATATTCACTAAATAGAATATCCAATGTAGTTTATAACTAATTTAAATTGGTATCAACTCAATTTACTCTTTATTCTATTTCATTTCCAATTGATTCCGTTCAATTCATTTTTACATTCCATTAGTCAAACAAGTTTAATTCAAAACCATTCCATACAACTTGACAACGACCATTTCATAATTTTCTTAAGTCGAGCTTTTATCCAATATTTACTTAAGTTATTTATTTTCTTCAAGTTATTTCAATTCAAAACTCAAATTTATTTTTCCTCGTAACACTTCCAAACTTAAATCCTTGATTTGATTTTCATTTATCAAATCCATTCCATTTACTAATTTAATTCCATTAGTTTTATTCACTTATCAATTTTAAATTTCAAATTTCCATTCTCAATTCATCTCGAATTTATTTTATCAATAACAAGGAAATTTTCAATTTATTTCTACTTACTTGAATTTATCTGCAAATTCAAACCATTTTTTATTTAACTCACAATTCAAGTTTTAATTTAACTAATTCAACTTTCCTATTTCATGGATTAATTACTTATCATATTAGTTTACTTGAATTCAATCCATTTTATTTTAATTTTTCCAAGTTTGGATTTTTATTCAACTTAATCGAAGTAAAATTTCATTCCAATTTTTCAATTCCACATTTACTTTTCAATTCATGTTTATAAATTCCGTTTATTAAATGAATTTATCTCCAAATCTTTGGTTATACGATTATTTCTTATTAAATTTCCATACAATAATGATGATAATTCAATATCATCACTTCCTAACAACCAAGCAATCATATACCATAAAAATTTACAGAAAATCATTTCTTTTATATATAAACATAGTTTTGGGTAAAATTATTTCATTTACCCTAACTTTAAAACAATATTGTGTCGGTTTATCTTGTTTAAGAGTTTAGAAATCCTTATCGATATAGTTAGCCAAACTGCACCGACCAGAATCTATAAATAATCAACCGATAAGTCAACACAATACAAAACAATTTTATATTCACTGACAAATACGCGCTCATATCTATTATTACACTCAAACTCATCCTAGAGTACTACCGACTCTATCTCTAATTAGTAACACCCAATAGAGCCAGGGTTGTCGCTTAATCAAATGCTCTGATGCCACATTCTAACGACCTCGATTTTTTGATGTCCGAAAGTTGACATCGGTACGTCCACTATATCAAATACCGCACAGTCGAATGCCTAAAAACCGAACCGTTAGGGTTAAAGAAGAAGAGGTAGAAGCAGAAGGAAAGAAAACAACAACAGAATCTCACATATCGCAGCAGAACAAATATAATAGATAAATAAATATCTTTAAACAGAATTACTATATCAGTTATTACATTACATCACATTACATTATCAGAGTGTACAACAACAAACAACGGAAAGAAATATTACATATATAAGTGGTACGCCTCGCCATCCAGCTTGCCTCCCTCCAGATCTCCATAGCAACTGCTTGACTTTTCTCTCGAATAATGATAACCTGACCCTAGGCTGTCCGTGTGGAAATTATGGGCACCTAGAGTTTTGTAAGGGAGCAATAAACTCCAGGTCAGTCATGGGACTGGTGTGAGATCTTAAAAACATTTATTTTCATAAAAAAATAATAATAAAAAGAAATCCGCTATGCTTTTGGAAAATGAAACTACCATAAGGCCTCCCGGCACACACACAATGCAATCGCACACTTGGGTGAGATTTCTCCTTATGATAGTCAAATATGCTTGATACGTAAAATCCTTTGATATTATTATTATTAGTGCACAGTGCAGAAAACATTTCGAAAGTATAATATTAATCTTAGCCAGCATAGGTACCATTATATCATGCCTGCTATAGCTACCATTTTAAATGGCAGGTTCTACAACTAAAACCGTACAAGGCGCGTATTGTTTCTTTGGATTTCCAACAAATGGTTAGGCTAAGGAACTTCCTACTGCCACATGGGTATGCCTCTGGAGGGACGTCCCGAGAACCTACCCGGATCTCTGCCAACACAAGACCGGGTTACCTCTGTAACTAGGTAACTACGACTCGAGTATGCCATCTCCCGGTCCTTTGGGACCTTTATCCGAGGATCCCCTACACCAACAACCACGAAGAAAAGTATTTGCAGTAACCACACAGGTTAAATATCAGGGCTCCATACCTGAGACCTCCCTATTCCAGAAGGATATGACATACCCTAAAGGGCGTGACCCTCATAACCTTGCCGCATCTTTCCTGTTTTGACCATTTCCAAGGTGTGAGGTCCGATGGGTCTCGTCCACAAAGCTACACTTTTCACAAAGTCGTGCTTTGATCAACAAAAGATCAGCAGCACTTCGTGTTCCACATTAACAAATTGGGAATGTATCACTAGTAATTATCAACTACATAACCTCTGAGCTCGTACGTCTCAGAGAAGGGTGTTAAGCTAAGAGAATAATTCACCGCCACCAACAGAAATGTATTTGATAGAAACCAGCTTTACATCTCAAAGTGTAACGCCAGCCACACATCCATACAAGTCCGTTCCGGGATCGAACGGAACCGAAGGCACTTCAAAGAAGCCCTTGCAAATCCGGATATTCATAAATCACGTCTGGAATCCCCATCACAAAGGGTGATAAAATCTCCATACCGGAGCAACCCGGTGCAGAGACATTCGATAGCTAATCCTTTTCCTTTCGAAAATACCCGGTTTTCAACACCGTCTTCAAATGCAATCCCATTTCGTCGTATCGTTATTCGGAATGGGTTTTATGACACAAGATCCTATCCCGGCTAATCCGAATAACGAGCGCTTATTTTCAAAAATAAGTGTTCATTCAGATTTCAAACAAATCACAACAATTTTAACTTTGATCTTTTTAAATAAAAGATCTATCACAATCACAAAGGTTCGATGTGGTTTTTGGATATCCACTTGGAATCCGACCCCCGATCGCATCGAAATTCAAATGTCCTTTAAAGGCAAATATTGATAGTCGGTTATTTAACTATCAATAAATATTCACAAAAAACCCCAAGGTTTAAATAATTTTCCAAATTATTTATTTTCAAAATATCTTTGCAAGATATAAATTTTTAACACTTCATCTATTTGAAAACAAATTTCAAATCACCTTACGCCTTTCAATCCTTTTGAAAACAATTTCAAATCACCATCCTCACTTGGAATAAATTTCCAAATATTTATTCGATTCCACTAAATTTTTTTGCCGAGTTAAAATACTTTAAAACAACTTAAATTACTTATCCAACAGATAAAACAAAACTATTTTAAAACACTTACTTAAATATTAGTTATGAAAAATACTATATAGAAATCTCATATAAAAATTCAAGTCCAAACTAGTTTTAAAATAAAATTAGTAGATAGGCTATAACTATTTAAATATCCAATTTCTAAAACAAATATCAATTTAGCCTTCAAAATAATCCCTTCCATAATTAATTAAATAAATCTTTATTTTATAGGTTTAAGACAATCCTAAAAATAATTTCTCCGACAATATTCTTCCAAAACGATTCCTAGAACTTTTGATTTATACTTCAAAAGCTACTTAAAAATATATTCGGCTTTCCAGGGAAGAATTTTCTTTTTATTTATATCAATTAATAAATCTTCTCGATTTATTTTAATTTACATTCCAAATCTGTAAATTCCTTCCACGCTTTTAAAAATAACCAATATTTTTTTTAAACAAATTTCCCTTTACCTTTATAAATTCCATTGTGAATTTAAACTTCTAAATATCCATTAATATGCGATTTTCAAATCAATTTCTAAATATTCATTTCAGCACCGAATTAAGTTCTGAATTGATTTCCAAATTTATTTACAAATACCAAATCAATTTTCAAAATTGATTTCTAAATTTATTTCAACACCAAATTTATTATCTTTTGAAACAAATTCCTTCCTTTAAATTTATTTACTTTTCTAAAATTAATTTACTATAAATTTATACTAAATTTCAAATATCAAATTTTATTTTTTCCTGATATCCTACGATATTAGAAATATATTCGGCTAAATTATAGCCTTCAAGGGTTTCAATTACAAATAATCACACAAGGATTATAAATAATCAACACACAAAATATGGAACAAATTCAATATTTGAAAAATCCAGTTGGATCCCTCCAACCTGCTTCCCTACATCCAGAGACGTTAGCACGATAATTAAATTCCAATTCCACTTCGAGGTGGAATATCACGGTATATGGGATTTATAAAAATATCATCCGCTATTATACGGCGCGATAGTGTCTCATCCGCTATATAATGCGGGAAATCAATCGCCCAATATATATACTATATACTACTATATATATATAATATCATCCATGAATAATTATTATAATTCAACCACCCAAGCACACTGTCAATCAATTTAAATTTTGACTATTTAAAATCAAACTGGAAATTTCTATTTGAACTTAAGTGAGAAGATCTCACCTTAGATTTTAATTTGCAGTCCATTTCCATTTCGGTTTGTTTTTCACGATTTATAGACCTTGCATAAACAATTATATGATTCATTAATATTCAAAAAAAATCGAACAATTAATTTTCCATTTACTAAATTTAATTACTAATGATTCAATTTAACTTAATGATTATATTTTTTTTCTTAAACAAAATTTCCAATTATAAATATGTCTCTTTTTCCTTTGAAACCCATATACATACCAAAATAATAACCTATATAGATTTCAAAACTCTTCAATACTTTTAAATTCCAACTATTTTACTTTTATAATTGTCTAAAATTAATTTTCTGCTTATATATATGTATATATATAAATTTAAATAGAAACTAAGAATTCATTTCATATCCTCCGCAAAAATATAAGTATATATATATATATATATATATATATATATATAAATTCTTGTTCCTGTGTATATAAACATTAACTTCAATTAAATTAAGATAATATACCTCACTGCAACTCGACGCATGCTCAACCAACACGCGACTGCTACAGCCGCCATCACCTGATCTTAAAGCTTCCCCCATCTTCACGAACCCTAAGGCAGCGCTCAATCTCGAAATGCATGCAACCATACTCTCGTGCTCTCTAGAGCATCGCCGCAAATTTCCCTTCACTGCCCTAAATTGTGACGACCCGAATCGAACGACGCCTCGCGCTCCACGATCGCGACCAGTCGCCATACCCTAGCCCTTCGCCCCAAATCAAGGTCACGAATTTTCCATCCATATGCACCTTCACAGTCGCCCCCTCCCATCGATCGTTGCCGCGACAATTCTAGCCTCACCCAAACCTCGATCGCGATTCCTGTTGCCACCCAAACCCTAGAGCTTCTAACCATGTCTCCATCGCGCGCGCGAGCGTGCGTTAAACCCCTCTCCCTCACGCGATTCTTGAATTTTCGGTCGCCCTCTTCCTGTTTTGAATCGAACGAAACCCTCTTTGCTTTTTTCTTTTCTTTTCTCGCGGCCATGTTTTCTTCTGGCGATTTGATTTCGAAATTAAAATAAAGGAACGCGGCCATCCTTTTTTTTGTTTAAAGATGCTCGCTGCTATTAAGGAAGGAGGAGAATGAATTAGAAGAGCGACCATTATTTGATTGAAACCGAGATTTTTTTTATAAAGATTGGTTAGCTTTCAAGCGAAGATAGGATAGGGTGGCGTGTAGGAGAAGACATTGGAACGTGTACGGTGATTCGAGACGTTAGGAAAGGTTTTGAAAAGTTTTTGATGTGAACGATTTACCAGTCAAAACAACATATGGATATTTTATTTAAAATTTAAATTTGAATCGACTTGAATTCGTAGTTAAAACTCGACCATTTATTATATTAAATTTCGATTAATTTTCGGCACGTTTACTTATCGTACGATCACACGAAAATCCCAAACATTACGAAAATTGAAATCCGATAATAATACAATATTACGTATCTAATGGAACTAGTTTCGTCAAATTCCGAAACTGTGCCTCGGAAGGCTATTTTTAAATATCGATTTAAACAATATAAATTCAAAAGTGGACAAATGATTTTCAAATTCAATTAAGAAGTTCACTTATCTTCAGTATTATCAATATGGATTTTGCAAGCCTTTGGAACATTTTAAATCAGCTTAAAAATCAAGATTCAATAATTTACCCAACTTAAATAAATTAAATTCAATATTTTAATTTCCAAATTCATATTAAAATTTTAAATTCAAGTTAAACTATCCTCCAAACATTTAAAATCACCTAAATATTTTCAAATTCAAATACCAAAAATTCTGGGTCGTCACGTCCTTCCCCCTTAAAAGAATTTCGTCCCGAAATTACAAGTTAGGAAGAATAATCTTTAACCCATTTATTATTTTTCCCAAACCAAATAGTTTTATCATCTTACCAAAATAAATCTTTTTATTTAAGACCCATCATTAATTCAACTAACTTTCCAACTTTAATTATAAGTTTCATACAACATTGTTTTCTTCAACAATTTAAATTCAAATTTAAATTCAAATTTTAAACTTTCAAAATTTTCTCAAAATTTTTCTAACTCTCTAAATTTCGAAAAGTTTCGCCAGCCTCTCCTTTGCGCGGCTAGCTCGGTACGACTACAAAATGGCACCATAGGCCCTCAAATTCCAAAAGAAAACAAAAGACCAAGTGGCTAGAGAAGAAAATCACAAGATTTCATATAGAAATTTAAATACATACCTTTTGTCAAGCAATTTCAAATTTATCTTCAAAATCCCAATTCCTATTTTTCTTTTTCCTGCAACATACATGTATATTCTACCAGCCATAATATCCATTCATTGCCTTTAAAATCATTTTATACATTTTCTTACAGAAGTTTTCATATCTATTTCTATTCAATTAGTTTTCCCATTACCATATGAATTCAATTTATCTTCAACTCTGAATATTGAATTTTATCTTCCAATTATAACCGATTCATATCATTATTTTAAATTAGTTTCATTCACTAATTTACTTCAATTTCCAATTTGAAAACGTTTGCCGCTAACAAAAAAATTTCAAAAATTTTCTAACTCCTAAAATTTTCGAAAATTTTTGACAGAGTCTCCTTTGTACGGAGGAGCTTCTGAAATTTGACAAAAGATATAAATATATGTACATCGACCCACCCGGTCGGAAAAACAAAAACAGTTCAAAAACAGTTCATATTTCCTATTTTTATTGCGTAGACGTACCTTATTTAGCATTTTTAAGCAAAGCGATTTACCATTAGCATTTTAGCACGACCGAATCCAGCCAAACGACCCTCATGTACCTGTATTTACTCAATTTAAACACGTAAGTGACATATATAGGAAATTCATTTACATTTCACTTATTTTTGATAGTAAACACGCAGTTTTCACAAGCAAAATATTCAAAATTATTTCCATTAGCAATTTATATGGTTTTGACACAATTTCAGTTGCTTACAACTAAATCACACATCATTTCCATTCAATGGTTTACAACACACTTTCTTTCATTCGATTCATTTTTATACGAAACGAACTCATATCTATTTCAATTGATTCAAAAATCAATTTTATTGGTTTTCTTTAACTCATAGAATTTTATGCAATCACGTTTGCGTCAAATGACGACCATTTCTCTGCAAATTTCGACGATATTCACTAAATAGAATATCCAATCTAGTTTATAATTAATTTAAATTGGTACCAACTCAATTTACTCTTTATTCTATTTCATTTCCAATTGATTCCGTTCAATTCATTTTTACATTCCATTAGTCAAACAAGTTTCATTCAAAACCATTCCATACAACTTGACAACGACCATTTCATAATTTTCTTAAGTCGAGCTTTTATCCAATGTTTACTTAAGTTGTTTATTTTCTTCAAGTTATTTCAATTCAAAACTCAAATCTATTTTTCCTCGTAACAGTTCCAAATTTAAATCCTTGATTTAATTTTCATTTATCAAATCTATTCCATTTACTAATTTAATTCAATTAGCTTTAATCACTTATCCATTTTAAATTTCAAATTTCCATTCTTAATTCATCTCGAATTAATTTTATCAATAACAAGGAAATTTTCAATTTATTTCTACTTACTTGAATTTATCTGCAAATTCAAACCATTTTTTATTTAATTCACAATTCAAGTTTTTTTAACTAATTCAACTTTCCTATTTCATGAATTAATTACTTATCATATTAGTTTACTTGAATTCAATCCATTTTATTTTAATTTTTCCAAGTTTGGATTTTTATTCAACTTAATCCAAGTAAAATTTCATTCCACTTTTTCAATTCCACATTTACTTTTCAATTCATATTTATAAATTTCGTTTGTTAAATGAATTTATCTCCAAATCTTTGGTTATACCATTATTTCTTATTAAATTTCCATACAATAATGATGATAATTCAATATCATCACTTCCTAACAACCAAGCAAACATATACCATAAAAATTTACAGAAAATCATTTCTTTTATATATAAGCATAGTTTTGGGTAAAATTATTTCATTTACCCTAACTTTAAAACAATACTGTGTCGGTTTATCTTGTTTAAGAGTTTAGAAATCCTTATCGATACAGTTAGCCAAACTGCACCGACCAGAATCTATAAATAATCAACCGATAAGTCAACACAATACAAAACAATTTTATATTCACTGACAAATACGCGCTTATATCTATTATTACACTCAAACTCATCCTAGAGTACTACTGACTCTATCTCTAATGTGTAACACCCAACAGAGCCAGGGTTGTCGCTTAACCAAATGCTCTGATGCCACATTCTAACGACCTCGATTTTTCGATGTCCAAAAGTTGACATCGATACGTCCACTATATCAAATATCACACAGTCGAATGCCCAAAAACCGAACCGTTAGGGTTAAAGAAGAAGTGGTAGAAGAAGAAGGAAAGAAAACAACGACAGATCTCACATATCGCAGCGGAACAAATATAATAGATAAATAAATATCTTTAAACAGAATTACTATATTAGTTATTACATTACATCACATTACATTATCAGAGTGTACAACAACAAATAGCGGAAAGAAATATTACATATATAAGTCGTACGCCTCGCCATCCAGCTTGCCTCCCTCCAGATCTCCAAAGCATCTGCTTGACTTTGCTCCCGAATAATGATAACCTGACCCTAGGCTGCCCGTGTGGAAATTATGGGCACTCAGAGTATAGAAAGGGAGCAATAAACTCCAGGTCAGTCATGAGACTGGTGTGAGATCTTAAAAACAGTTATTTTCACAAAAAAGTAAAAAAGAAATCCGCTATGCTTTTGGAAAATGAAACTACCATAAGGCCTCCCGGCACACACACAACGCAATCGCAGACTTGGAGGGAGATTTCTCCTTATGATAGTCAAATATGCTTGATACGCAAAATCCTTTGATATTATTATTATTAGTGCACAGTGCAGAAAACATTTCGAAAGTATAATATTAATCTTAGCCAGCATAGGTACCATTATATTATGCCTGCTATAGCTACCATTTTAAATGGCAGGTTCTACAACTAAAACCGTACAAGGAACGTATTGTTTCTTTGGATTTCCAACAAATGGTCAGGCTAAGAAACATCCTACTGCCACATGGGTACGCCTCTGGAGGGACGTCCCAAGAACCTACCCGGATCTCTGCCAAAACAAGGTCGGGTTACCTTTGTAACAAGGTAAGTACTACTCGAGTATGCCATCCCTCGGTCCTTTGGGACCTTTATCCGAGGATCCTCTACACCAACAACCACAAAGAAAAGTATTTGCAGTAATCACACAGGTTAAAATCAGGGCTCCATACCTGACACCACCCTTTTCCAGAAGGAAATGACATACCCTAAAGGGCGCGAACCTCATAACCTTGCTGCATCTTTCCTGTTTTGACCATTTCCGGGTTGTGAGGTCCAATGAGGTCTCGTCCACAAAGCTACACTTTTCACAAAGTCGTGCTTTGATCAACAAATGATCAGCAGCAATTCGTGTGCCCCATTACCAAATTAGGAATGCATCACTAGTAACTATAAACTACATAACCTCTGAGCTCGTACGTCTCAAAGAAGGGTTTTACGCTAAGAGAATAAATTCTCCGCCACCAACAGAAATGTATTCGATAGAAACCAGCTTTACATCTCAAGGTGTAATGCCAATGACGCATCCATACAAGTCCGTTCCGGGATCGAACAGAACAGAAGGCACTTCAAAGAAGCCCTTGCAAATCCGGATATTCACAAATCACGTCTGGAATCCCCATCACAAAGGGTGATGAAATCTTTATACCGGAGCAACCCGGTGCAGAGACATTCGACAGGTAATCCTTTCACTTTTGAAAATACCCGGTCTTCAACACCGTCTTCAAATGCAATCCCATTTAGTCGTATCGTAATTCGAAATGGGTTTTCTGACACAAGGTCCTCTCCCGGCTAATCCGAATAACGAGCGCTTATTTTCAAAAATAAATGTTCATTCAGATTTCAAACAAATCACAACAATTTTAACTTTGATCTTTTTAAATAAAAGATATATCACAATACAAAGGTTCGATGTGGTTTTTGGATATCCACTTGGAATCCGACCCCCGGTCGCATCGAAATTCAAATGTCCTTTAAAGGCAAATATTGATATATTTAACTATCAATAAATATTCACAACAAACCCCAAGGTTTAAATAATTTTCCAAATTATTTATTTTCAAAATATCTTTGCAAGATATAAATTTTTAACACTTCATCCATTTGAAAACAAATTTCAAATCACCTTACGCCTTTCAATCCTTTTGAAAACAATTTCAAATCACCATCCTCACTTGGAATAAATTTCCAAATATTTATTTGATTCTACTGAAATTTTTTTGCCGAGCTAAAATACTTTAAAACAACTTAAATTACTTATCCAACAGATAAAACAAAACTACTTTAAAACACTTACTTAAATATTAGTTATGAAAATACTATATAGAAATCTCGTATAAAAATTCAAGTCCAAACTAGTTTTAAAATAAAATTAGTAGTTAGGCTATAACTATTTAAATATCCAATTTCTAAAACAAATATCAATTTAGCTTTTAAAATAATCCATTCCATAATTAATTAAATAAATCTTTATTTTATAGGTTTAAGACAATCCCAAAAATAATTTCTCCGACAATATTCTTCCAAAACGATTCCTAGAACTTTTGATTTATGCTTCAAAAGCTACTTAAAAATATATTCGGCTTTCCAGGGAAGAATTTTCTTTTTATTTATATGAATGAATAAATCTTCTCGATTTATTTTAATTTACATTCCAAATCTGTAAATTCCTTCCACGCTTTTAAAAATAACCAATATTTATTTTTTTAAAACAAATTTCCCTTTACCTTTATAAATTCCATTGTGGATTTAAACTTCTAAATATCCATCAATATGCGATTTTCAAATCAATTTCTAAATATTCGTTTCAGCACCGAATTAAGTTCTGAATTGATTTCCAAATTTATTTACAAATACCAAATCAATTTTCAAAATTGATTTCTAAATTTATTTCAACACCAAATTTATTATCTTTTGAAACAAATTCCTTCCTTTAAATTTATTTAATCTTCTAAAAATAATTTACTATAAATTTATACTAAATTTCAAATATCAAATTTTATCTATTCCTGATATCCTACGATATCAGAAATATATTCGGCTAAATTATAGCCTTCAAGGGTTTCAATTACAAATAATCACACACAAATTATAAATAATAAACACACAAAATATGAAACAAATTCAATATTTGAGGAATCCAGTTGGATCCCTCCAACCTGTTTCCCTGCATCCACAGACGTTAATACAACAATTAAATACCAATTCCACTTCGAGGTGGAATATCGCAGTATATGGGTTTATAAAAATATCATCCGCTATTATGTGGCGCGATAGGGTCTCATCTGCTATATAATGCGGGAAATCAATCGCCCAATATATATACTATATACTACTATATATATAATATCATCCATGAATAATTATTATAATTCAACCACCCAAGCACACAGTCAATCAATTTAAATTTTGACTATTTGAAATCAAACTGGAAATTTCTATTTGAACTTGAGTGAGAAGATCTCACCTTAGATTTTAATTTGCAGTCCATTTCCATTTCGATTTGTTTTTCACGATTTATAGACCTTGCATAAACAATTATATAATTCATTAATATTCGAAAAAAATCAAACAATTAGTTTTCCATTCACTAAATTTAATTACTAATGATTCAATTTAACTTAATGATTATATTTTTTTTCTTAAACAAAATTTCCAATTATAAATATAGTCACTTTTTCCTTTGAAACCCATATACATACCAAAATAATGACCTATATAGATTTCAAAACTCTTCAATATTTTTAAATTTTAACTATTTTACTTTTATAACTGTCTGAAATTAATTTTATGCTTATTTATATATATATATGCATATGTATACATATAAATTTAAATTGAAAATAAGAATTCATTTCATATCCTCTACAAAAATATAAGTATATATATATATATATATATAAATTCTTGTTCTTGTGTATATAAACATTAACTTAAATTAAATTAAGATAATATACCTCG
This sequence comes from Allium cepa, assembly GCA_030765085.1. NCBI lineage: Eukaryota > Viridiplantae > Streptophyta > Magnoliopsida > Asparagales > Amaryllidaceae > Allium > Allium cepa. The sequence goes on from CM060938.1 coordinate 334,767,970, forward strand.
CTGCAACTCGATGCATGCTCAACCAACACGCGATTGCTACAGCCGCCATCATCTGATCTTGAAGCTTCCCCCATCTTCACGAACCCTAAGGCAGCGCTCGATCTCGAAATGCGTGCAACCATACTCTCGTGCTCCCCAGAGCATCGCCGCAAATTTCCCATTACTGTCCTAAATTGCAACGACCCAAATCGAACGACGCCTCACGCTCCACGATCGCGACCAGTCGCCGAACCCTAGCCCTTCGCCCCAAATCGAGGTCGTGAATTTTCCATCCATATGCGCCTTCGCAGTCGCCTCCTCTCATCGATCGTCACCGCGACAATTCTAGCCTCACCCAAACCTTGATCGCGATTACTGTTGCCACCCAAACCCTAGAGCTTCTAGCTTTGTCTCCATCGCGCGTGCAAGCGTGCGTTAAACCCCTCCCCCTCACACGATTCTTGAATTTCCGGTCGCCCCCTTCCTGTTTTGAATCGAACGAAACCCTCTTTGCTATTTTTTCTTTTTTTTCTCGCGGCCATGATTTCTTCTGGAAATTTGATTTCGAAATTAAAATATAGGAACGCGGCCATCCTTTTTTTGTTTAAAGATGCTTGCTGCTATTAAGGAAGGAGGAGAATGAATTTGAAGAGGGGCCATTATTAGATTGAAACCGAGAATTTCTTTGTTTTTTTATAAAGATTAGTTAGCTTTCAAGCAAAGATAGGATAGGGTGGCGTGTAGGAGAAGACAATGGAATGTGTACGGTGATTCGAGACATTGGGAAAGGTTTTGAAAAGATTCTGATGTGAATGATTTACTAGTCAAAACAACATATGGATATTTTATTTAAAATTTAAATTTGAATCGACTTGAATTCGCAGTTAAAAATCTTGACCAGTTATTATATAAAATTTCGATTAACTTTCAGCGCATTTACTAATCGTACGATCACACGACAATCCCAAATATTACGAAAATTGAAATCCAATAATAATACAATATTACGGATCCAATGGAACTGGTTTCGTCAAATTCCGAGACTGTGCTTCGGAAGGCTATTTTTAAATATCGATTTAAACAATATAAATGCAAAACTGGACAAATGATTTTCAAATCCAATTCTGAAGCTTCAATTATCTCCAGTATTATCAATATAGATTTTTCAAGCCTTTGGAACATTTTAAATTAGCTTAAAAATCAAGATTCAATAATTTACCCAACTTAAATAAATTAAATTCAATAATTTAATTTCCAAATTCATATTAAATTTTGAAATTCAAGTTAAACTATCCTCCAAACATTTAAAATCACTTAAATAGTTTTAAATTCAAATACCAAAAATTCTGGGTCGTCACATATATGCTAGTAAGAAAAGGAAGAATATGATTCATTTATTTAGTGTAGTTGTGACGACCGCCCATGACTCCCGCACCAAAACAAGGAAATAATGCGCTGAAAGGCGTGCCAGGCAGCCATGGGTGACCGTCAAGGGTAGAATAAACATCGCAGAATCTATCGCATAAATCACAGCGCATGGATAAAATACAATAGAGAAATATATGTATAGTGAAGCTTCATAACAGAATATCATCAAATAAGCATCTTAGAAGTTTGATACAATCATCAGAACAATCAGTACATCAAAACCTCACTACAAAACACTCAAAGTATATACAGCAGAAACACCCAGTACATAATATGAAATAATATGCAAAAGCCTCCTGCTCGTCTTCGTCATCATCAACGTAGATCTCCAAGAATAGCACCTGTCACCTGCTACCTAGTCTGCCCATCCCAACATGGATGAACAGCCCAAGGTAATAAGAGGAGACATAAAACCTTGAGTCAGACAAGTCTTAGTGAGCAGTAAATCAACTATCAAACATACCAAAAGAGCATAAGGGATAAAAGGAATAGGAACCAAACCATCCCACTCCGCCTCTTTCTACAGTGATAGCCCCCAGATAATCATTCGAGTCAAGGTCGATGTTTTCCAAATACAAACCCCCAAGGCCTAAACCAAGATCAGATAAGCACCCGGAAAACACCGCTCTTGAGACCGAATGATGATACAACCAAACGTCCAAACTTCCATGACTCTGGCTATCACTGTTATCATTGCCTTGACTTCAGCGTTAGTTGAATGACCACCTATCAAGGGCTAATGGTAACCCCGGTTCTAGACATAACTCCGCACGTCGTCGCAGCCCGTGCCTAGGAATTTTTCGCAACTACCCAGAGTACTAGCACGTCGTCGCGGCCCGTGCTTGGAACGTCGTCGCAGCCCGTTCCAACGTACTCTTGCTTTGAGCATGCTAGAACCTTCAACAACGATGAGATCTCAGCCTCCTAGTCATCCTCCACGACGACTGTTTCCATACTAGCTCAAGCGCCTCTCAAGCTAACCATTATCAACCAACTCGCATCGCATCATCGAGTTATCAACATGCTTGGGATGATCCCGTCTGGATTAAACCAAGGCTATCTCACATCATGCTTCGCTTTATCGCATCATAGCAAAGTCTCATCTCAACATCATGGCTTGCCTCATCGCATCATGGCAAAGTCCCATTTCAACATCATCTAATCCATACATATGAGCTTCAACATCCGCTTCATATGCCACAAGCAACTTTCACCATTCAAGAGCCTTTCCACTTAGCTTTTGAATCATCATCAACCAACTTGATCAAATCAAGCTATATATCAACTAATCAATCAAATCAAACATTAATCCAAGCAATCAATCATTCAAGCAAGATCTAAATAAACAATTACAATGATAATGGCAATTTCGTAAATAAATGAACATAGATTTAACATACATGAATCATGGGTTTTTAGCATAGATCTAACAAATATAAATCATGGGTTTTGTCTCCACAACTTGATGAATGAACTTGTATAAGTAAACATCTTCATAAGTAATGGATCTACACTTGGATCTAAAGAAATATGCATAAAATCACTATCTACAACACTTCAACAAACCACCAATCCAATATACTCCTATGGGTCCGCGTGAGAGATAACCACCACTCACCGAATCACCCAAACACTTCAAAAACTAATCACTTCAGATCTAGACAGCAAGGATTCAAGCTTGATTCGTCGAAATCCCGCTTGAAACGATGAAATCTAGCTTCGTTGGATGAAGATCTTCAACTTTGGCTCTTGGATCTTCGATCTTGGATGGATGTTAGAACTAGATTGGAATGGAGAAAAGAAGATGAAGAAATATTGTAGTCGAGCTCTCAAAATGGCAGCACTTCGTCGCTTCAAAAACCGGTGCCAAAAAGTGAGCCAAACCCCTCTATTTAAAGGCTGAAAATGGCTAACCCGTTCGCCCCTTAAGTCGGTCGCCGGCTCATCCCCTAAGTCGTTCGCGACTTAACCTTGCCGACTCACGACTCAACAATCCTCTGCCGACTCAAGCCAACACGACACAACACACACACGCGGGTTAACTGTGCCGCGACTTAACTCAACCCCGAGACACGCGAGTTAGCGCTCGGCCGACCTAACAACTTAACTATCATCACTAACCCGTAACCGAGTTACGAGTTACGACTCAACTCGTATACGAGTCATGACTTAACTACACATGCCGTCCTAACACTAAGCCGGCCCAATCCACTAACCCTTAACTCGGTAACTCTGCTAACTCGTTAGCTCACTAACCCGCTAACACACTAGCCTCACTAACTCGGCAACGCGCTAACTCCACTAACTCTTAAGTCGTTCAGTTCTTAACCCGGCCAAACCTAACCTGTTAACTCCTATAACTCGGCCACTAGTTAACTCGTTAACTATTATGAGTCGGTCAACATACTAACACGCTAACTCGTCCCAGCCACTAAGTCGTTAACCTTGCTAACCCGATAACTCGTAACTCGCTAATATCACTAACCCGAGTTGACTTCCCAATCTAACTTCCACGCGACTCAAACAACATACGAGTTATCCTCCCTTACGACTTAGGCTAAGGACGACATAAACAACACTAACGACCTAGAATTCTACGATATATCGACACGTAAAATACGGGTCGTTACATTCTCTCCCCCTTAGGAATTTCGCCCCCGAAATTCCAAGCAAACAAGAACAATCAAAATTATTCCGCATGCCTACCATCCATAGTAATCAACAAACCATGCATCCAATTCTAGCCTAGCATGCAGAATTCTATGATTAGAACAAGTTACAAATTCATGAGATGTCACGACACCTTAGGGCCATACCTCGAAGAGTTCAGGATGAGTTGCCTTCGTCCTCTCTTCCTTCTCCCACGTACAGTCGTTAACATCATCACTCCATTGTATCTTGAGCAACGTAATCGTCTTCCTCCTAAGCTGTTTCGTGTCGGTTTCAACAACCCAAAGTGGCTTACGAGGTCTCGTAATCACTGGATCAACCTCCAAGTCTTCACAGCTATCAGCAGAAACCACCGTATTCGAGTCATGCATATACTTTCGTAGATAAGATACATGAAAGACATTGTGCACACCCGCCATCTTCCCCGGTAACTCCAATGTATAAGCGAGCTTTCCAATTCGCTCAATGATCGGGAATGGTCCAACAAATCTTGGAGTCAACTTTCCTTTCTTCCCGAATCTAATAACATTCTTCAGTGGAGAAATCTTCACAAAAACCATATCACCTACGACGAATTCCAAATCCTTACGACGATTATTGGCATAACTTTTCTGATGATCTTGGGCTGCCTTCATTCGTTGCCGAATGATCCCTATACAATCTGAAGTCTGTCGAATCATCTCTGGCCCAAGTACCAATTTTTCTCCAGTTTCCAACCAACATGTCGGAGAGTTACACGGTCTTCCATACAGTGCTTCATATGGTGCCATACCAATACTTGACTGATAACTGTTATTATATGCAAATTCCACCAAATGAAGGTGATCTTCCCATGATCCTTCGAAGTCCAAAACACAAGCTCTGAGAAGATCTTCCAAAACTCGGTTGACTCTCTCAGTCTGACCATCTGTCTGAGGGTGATAAGCTGTACTCAAACACAACTTAGTTCCCAAAACTTCCTGGAAGCTCTTCCAAAATCCACTAGTGAACAATGGGTCTCGATCGCTCACTATACTCTTCGGAATACCATGGAATCGAACTATCCACTTAACATACAACTCAGCCAACTTCGATGCAGTCCTAGTTGATCGAACAGGAATGAATCTTGCACTCTTGGTCAACCGATCTACTATGACCCAAATCCCTTCATTTCTTGCTTTTGTTCAAGGTAGACCATCGATAAAATCCATCGATATTTGCTCCCACTTCCATGTAGGAACTTCCAACGGCTGAAGAAATCCACTTGGCTTCTTCTGCTCTGCCTTAACCAACTGGCAATTCATACACTTGGAAATAAAATTTCCAACATCCTTCTTCATACCTGCCCAATAATAGGTTCTCTTCATATCCCGATACATCTTATTTCCACCTGGATGAATTGTCAACTTCGAGTGATGACTTTCCCTAAGAACTTCATCTCTCAATCCATCTACATCAGGAACAACTAGTCGTCCTTGCTTCCGAAGCCAACCCTCTCGATCGACCTCGAATCCTTTATCCTTCTCTGGTTCCAATCCAGATTCCAAATCACGGATAATCTTGACAAGCTTATCGTCTCGCTTTTGGCTCTCGCCAATCCTTTCCACAAGAGTAGGTCTTATTGATAAGTTTGCCAACATTTCAGGTTCCAATTCACATCTAGGCCTGAAGTCAAATTCAGCTAAAGACTCGAGACTCTTCCATTCCGAAAACATGGCTCCCAATCCTGCATGTCTTCGACTCAACGCATCAGCTACTGCGTTACCTTTTCCCGGAGTATAAGCTATACCAAAATCATATGATGCTAAAAACTCTAGCCATCGTTGCTGTCGAAGATTCAAATCCTTTTGGGAAAACAGATACTTCAACGACTTATGATCCGTAAACAACTCGAATCGAACTCCCAAAAGATAATGTCTCCACATCTTCAAAGCAAATACAATCGCCGCTAACTCCAAATCATGGGTCGGGTAATTCCTTTCATGCGGCTTTAGTTGTCGACTTGCATATGCAACAACTTTATTCTTCTGCATTAGTACTGCTCCAAGCCCAGTACCACATGCATCGGTGTAAACCACCATCTCATCATTCCCACTTGGAATAGTCAAAACAGGAGTACTCGTCAGTCGCTCTTTCAGGATTACGAAAGCTTGCTCACACTTATCATCCCATCTGAACACTTGGTTCTTTTTCGTCAATCCTGTTAACGGTGCGGCTATCTTGGAAAAGTCTTTGATAAACCGTCGATAATATCCAGCTAATCCAAGAAAACTTCTCACATCAGATGCATTCTTAGGTCTAACCCAATCCTGGATCGCTGCCACCTTAGCGGGATCAACCGCTACTCCATTTCCAGAGATAACATGGCCTAAGAATCTCACTTCACTCTTCCAGAAGTGACACTTCGAAAACTTAGCCTTCAGCTGATGCTTCCGTAAGATTTCCAAAACAATACGCAAGTGCGTCTTGTGCTCTTCCTTAGTTCTGGAATAAATCAGAATATCATCCACGAACACAAGCACGAACTTATTCAACTGATCTCTGAACACTCTATTCATAAGATCCACAAAATATGCTGGTGCGTTAGTCAATCCAAACGGCATTACCAGCCACTCATAAAAACCGGATGGTGTCCTATAGCAGTCTTCGGCACACTATCCTTAGCCACTCTCAACTGGTGAAATCCCCTTGCCAAATCCATCTGAGAAAACACCCTAGCTTCGTGAAGCTGATCAAACAAGTCATCTATTCTCGGCAATGGATACTTGTTCTTCCTAGTCACTTTATTCAGCTCACGATAATCCACACACAACCTCAACGATCCATCCGCTTTGGTTGCGAACACAATTGGTGCACCCCATTCGGACACACTACGCCGAATGAATCCTTTCTGAAAAAGGTCATCAACTTGCACCTTCAACTCTTGCTGCTCCCTAGGCGCCATCCGCCTAAGAGGCATCACAACAGGTCTCGCTCCCTCAACTAGATCGATACGAAACTCGATCTCCCTATGCGGCGGTAATCCTTTGACTTCGTCAAAGACATCCTCAAACCCATTCACAATAGGCACCGATGATAGTCCATCCCGTGGAACAACCAGCGAATACATGAAGCTCATGAAGACGCCTTCCTCATGCTTACATCGTATCACCACCTTTCGCCCTTCCACATTCCCGACTGTCACCTCCAGCCTTTCACAATCAATCCTTGCCGCATACTTCCTAAGCCAGTCCATACCCAAAATAATTCTGAACCCCGCAAAGTTCAGAACAAAACAATCACAAACAAAAGAGCAATCATGACTCGACACAACTAGACCACGACATATCATACACAAACACGACGAACCCCCAACTGGATTAGTCACAACCAATGGCCTATCAACAATATCCGGTTCCAAACCTAACCGGCCTACAAGATCATCACAAACAAAAGAATGCGACGCTCCAGTATCAAACAACACTCTAGCTGGAACACCACAAATGGAAAGAGTACCTTGAACCACTACACTCTTCCCTTTCTCTTCAGCAGTAAGAGCTTTTGAAAACGACGGCACAGCTCCCAAAGCATAAGCTTGCACAACCTGCCTGTCTTTCCTCGGTTCTGGACAATCTTTCCTGAAATGCCCTGGCTTGTCACAGTTGTGGCATTTCGCAGGCGCCTTTGGATTCCTACAATCCTTGGAGAGATGGCCCTTCTGCTGGCAATTATAGCAAGTCATTTCGCCCCTCGGCTTCTTCTGGCCATCCTTACCCTTCTGTTGTTGTTGCTTCCTCTTCTTGTTTCCACCCTTCTGTGGCTTAAACCCTTCCTTGGTTACAGCAACAACAGAACTCTCCCTAGGAAACAAACTCTCATGCCTGAGAGCTTTCTCCACAAGCTTCTCAAACGGATCGTCCAGATGATCCACCAACTGTCTTCCAAGATAGGCATCCAAACCGGTCACAAACTTCTCATTCTTCTGATAGGAGAATCAATATACGATCTGGCATACTTGGACAAAGCTTCAAACTCAGAAACATACTCAAGAACTGATCTTCCACCTTGCTTGAGTTCCACAAACTTCTTAAACAAGACAGATTTCTGAGCCGTAGAGATGAACTTAGCTTCAAATCTAGCTTGGAATTGCTCCCAAGTAATCTCCTCCTCCGGAGTATCAATGGTGATAGAATTCCACCAATCCGAAGCCCTCCCTTGAAGTTGCCTTGATGCAAGCTTCCTCTTAGTTGCATCCTCGATTCCCAAATCACCAAAGATCCTCCTACAAGCATCAATCCATCTCTGTACTTCAATAGTTGATTCCGTTCCTAAGAAAACCTTTCCCCCAAGAGAAGTATAGTCCTTACAAAGCTTAGAAAAATCCACCGGTCTTGGAGCTTGAATTTGAACTCCAACATCTACTGATGACCCCGAAGCTGGTATCCTTCTCATAATTGAAGTCATCATGGCCTCAAACATAGGAGCATAATCAGCAGCTTCCCTAGCAGCACGGCCTTCCCTAGCAGCTGGTCTCCCACTTCGACTCATCCTTAATATCTACAAAAAGGAATGACTTAGAACACCTTGAAAAACAACTACATAAGGAGTTCAAATCCTTCTAAGCTACTATATTATATATAGTAATCATTCATCAAAATAAAATTACGTCTCTCATACGTAGTTACGTCAGCGAGCGTTGGCTAAAATCGATTAACCTGGCTCTGATACCAAATGTGACGACCGCCCATGACTCCCGCACCAAAACAAGGAAATAATGAGCTGAAAGGCGTGCCAGGCAGCCATGGGTGACCGTCAAGGGTAGAATAAACATCGCAGAATCAATCGCATAACTCACAGCGCATGGATAAAATACAATAGAGAAATATATGTATAATGAAGCTTCATAACAGAATATCATCAAATAAGCATCTTAGAAGTTTGATACAATCATCAGAACAGTCAGTAAATCAAAACCTCACTACAAAACACTCAAAGTATATACAGCGGAAACACCCAGTACATAATATGAAATAATATGCAAAAGCCTCCTGCTCGTCTTCGTCATCATCAACGTAGATCTCCAAGAACAGCACCTGTCACCTGCTACCTAGTCTGCCCATCCCAACATGGATGAACAGCCCAAGGTAATAAGAGGAGACATAAAACCTTGAGTCAGACAAGTCTTAGTGAGCAGTAAATCAACTATCAAACATACCAAAAGAGCATAAGGGATAAAAGGAATAGGAACCAAACCATCCCACTCCGCCTCTTTCTACAGTGATAGCCCCCAGATAATCATTCGAGTCAAGGTCGATGTTTTCCAAATACAAACCCCCAAGGCCTAAACCAAGATCAGATAAGCACCCGGAAAACACCGCTCTTGAGACCGAATGATGATACAACCAAACGTCCAAACTTCCATGACTCTGGCTATCACTGTTATCATTGCCTTGACTTCAGCGTTAGTTGAATGACCACCTATCAAGGGCTAATGGTAACCCCGGTTCTAGACATAACTCCGCACGTCGTCGCAGCCCGTGCCTAGGAATTTTTCGCAACTACCCAGAGTACTAGCACGTCGTCGCGGCCCGTGCTTGGAACGTCGTCGCAGCCCGTTCCAACGTACTCTTGCTTTGAGCATGCTAGAACCTTCAACAACGATGAGATCTCAGCCTCCTAGTCATCCTCCACGACGACTGTTTCCATACTAGCTCAAGCGCCTCTCAAGCTAACCATTATCAACCAACTCGCATCGCATCATCGAGTTATCAACATGCTTGGGATGATCCCGTCTGGATTAAACCAAGGCTATCTCACATCATGCTTCGCTTTATCGCATCATAGCAAAGTCTCATCTCAACATCATGGCTTGCCTCATCGCATCATGGCAAAGTCCCATTTCAACATCATCTAATCCATACATATGAGCTTCAACATCCGCTTCATATGCCACAAGCAACTTTCACCATTCAAGAGCCTTTCCACTTAGCTTTTGAATCATCATCAACCAACTTGATCAAATCAAGCTATATATCAACTAATCAATCAAATCAAACATTAATCCAAGCAATCAATCATTCAAGCAAGATCTAAATAAACAATTACAATGATAATGGCAATTTCGTAAATAAATGAACATAGATTTAACATACATGAATCATGGGTTTTTAGCATAGATCTAACAAATATAAATCATGGGTTTTGTCTCCACAACTTGATGAATGAACTTGTATAAGTAAACATCTTCATAAGTAATGGATCTACACTTGGATCTAAAGAAATATGCATAAAATCACTATCTACAACACTTCAACAAACCACCAATCCAATATACTCCTATGGGTCCGCGTGAGAGATAACCACCACTCACCGAATCACCCAAACACTTCAAAAACTAATCACTTCAGATCTAGACAGCAAGGATTCAAGCTTGATTCGTCGAAATCCCGCTTGAAACGATGAAATCTAGCTTCGTTGGATGAAGATCTTCAACTTTGGCTCTTGGATCTTCGATCTTGGATGGATGTTAGAACTAGATTGGAATGGAGAAAAGAAGATGAAGAAATATTGTAGTCGAGCTCTCAAAATGGCAGCACTTCGTCGCTTCAAAAACCGGTGCCAAAAAGTGAGCCAAACCCCTCTATTTAAAGGCTGAAAATGGCTAACCCGTTCGCCCCTTAAGTCGGTCGCCGGCTCATCCCCTAAGTCGTTCGCGACTTAACCTTGCCGACTCACGACTCAACAATCCTCTGCCGACTCAAGCCAACACGACACAACACACACACGCGGGTTAACTGTGCCGCGACTTAACTCAACCCCGAGACGCGCGAGTTAGCGCTCGGCCGACCTAACAACTTAACTATCATCACTAACCCGTAACCGAGTTACGAGTTACGACTCAACTCGTATACGAGTCATGACTTAACTACACATGCCGTCCTAACACTAAGCCGGCCCAATCCACTAACCCTTAACTCAGTAACTCTGCTAACTCGTTAGCTCACTAACCCGCTAACACACTAGCCTCACTAACTCGGCAACGCGCTAACTCCACTAACTCTTAAGTCGTTCAGTTCTTAACCCGGCCAAACCTAACCTGTTAACTCCTATAACTCGGCCACTAGTTAACTCGTTAACTATTATGACTCGGTCAACATACTAACACGCTAACTCATCCCAGCCACTAAGTCGTTAACCTTGCTAACCCGATAACTCGTAACTCGCTAATATCACTAACCCGAGTTGACTTCCCAATCTAACTTCCACGCAACTCAAACAACATACGAGTTATACTCCCTTACGACTTAGGCTAAGGACGACATAAACAACACTAACGACCTAGAATTCTATGATATATCGACACGTAAAATACGGGTCGTTACAGTAGTTTTTACTTTTTGTCTATTTTAGTTAAATTTTACTAAGCACTTAATTTCTGTATTCTTAAATGAGATATACATATAATTTTCATTTATTTTAGGTTTAATCTTTAATTTAACTATTTAGTTCATATGAACGGATATGCATATACCCATAACTTATAAGAATGAGTTTAGTTAGAGGATATATGGTTATTTATTTAGTTCATTTTTGCAAATTAAAAATGAGAAAAGAATGTTTTATCTATTTCAGTTCATAAGAATGTTTTAGTTAACAGACGATTTTAGTTACACTGAGTTATTTAAAAATGGATGACAGGTTTGAGATAGGGACACATGACATTTCAAGCTAATGTTATACAATGTTTCATTGATATGGCCCTGAACAAAATATGTATACTCCCCCAACTAGTTTAATATGACAATCAAACAATCGTCTTGGGTAAAGCCAATGGAATTTTTCAGCTCAAATTATTTGTCCGCTGGCAGGATTGAAAATACTACGAATTTGCAGTGTCATAAGTGTTGGGGACTTGTTGTTACATATGCATTTGAAGTTTTGAACAAAGTTAATAATCACTACTCGGTTCGTTTTACTATCGTAAGCTAAGTTGATGCTGAGTTAAACAAGTTAGTTCAAGTTTTATGCCAATATTTCTAGTTGTAGCAATAGTGTAATACATATATCTTTTGTTTCGATTCGATCTAACTTATTTCTATTTAATTTTGGACAGAGACCTGGAGATGGGACACCAAAGTTGCAATATCTTTAGCAGTTTATTCTAATTATGGATTTATGACGGCCGGTTTCTAGATTCCTTGATTCTATTTCAATAGCAGCTTTCCTTCTGCCACTACTAGAACATTTCAAGGCGCTAGTGGTGAGCTATTCTTTTTCTTCTTTTGTTTGTAAGTTTCGCATAACGTGATGCATTTATGTTTTAATCAGTCTATAGATCTATGGTTTATTTATCAATTTATATTAAACAAATTTCTACAAATCATTTCATGTAAATAATTTGGCTTGATTGTCTTTTTAAGAAGGTTAATGTTATAATAATTTTGTAAAGTGTTATCCCGCTTTTTGGCAAAGCCGTGATACCAAAAGATCGATCGAAAACAAAGGACAACTCATCTCAAAGATTGGTTATACATTGCTTCGCTATGGATATCGATGAATTTTGTCCGAGTCCAAATTGAGCTACAATTGATAGGACATGACAAGCAAAACCATGAAAGCCTGCATTCCAAATTTCAAGTCAATCCAAGTTTATATGCTCACGTTATGATCGATTCAATCTAGAGGAAACGACCCAGATTTCATATCCATCGCCATTGTTGATTTCGTATCCATCATCGAACTCCGGTTCGAATCGATCACGTTCGTATCGATCAGGTTTCAGCAATTTCGTATCCATTGAAGTGCCGTAGTTCGTATCGATCAATTTCGAATCCAGCGGAGTGCCTCGGTTCGACTCGATCTCATTCGAATCCATCGGGAAGCCTCGGTTCAACTCGATCTCATTCGAGTCCATCGGCTCCTCCTTATTCGAATCCATTGGCATCTCCCAACTTCGTATCCATCGGCAGATAGCCCACTTCGCATCCATCATATAAGCCTCTCTTCGTATCCATCAGGAAGCTGCTGTTCGTATCCATCAGGCCACCTTACTTCATATCCATCAAAGGGCTCCAGTTCGCATCCATTGGCTTCGTATCCATTGAGACGCTACGTGGTTCGTTTAGGCTTGTTCGTATCCATCAACCATTAGAAGTTCGTGTCCATCGATGACTGCCATTCGAATCCATGAATGAGGCCTTATTCGAATCCATCAAGTCAACACACCTGGGTGATCTGTCATCCCTCGATACGAGCAAGGCGAGATATATGGAGTCGATGCGGTCAACTCGGAGTAAAGACCGGATCGAGGCGAAGTTTGCGCTCCACGTCATCACGAAGGCGCGTGCCACCATCGATTCGAAGCAATCGATTCGAACTAATCGATTCGAACAAAGCAGCCACCGAGAAATTCCATTTCGTATCGACTATATCTCAAAATCTACAGATCCAAATGCCATGAAATTTTCACAGGAGATCGCACACGAGACAAAGAACGCTCACACCAAATTTCAGCTCAATTGGACATTATCTTGATCGATACGAAATGATTTCGTATCGATCACAGATCGACTCAAAACTTTCTAGAATTGGTTGTGTGGGCCCCCTCACGTGCCAGAGTGAATCTTCCGAAGTTTGAGCGAAGTCTCAGCCTCCTACGCCTATAAATAGAGCCCCAGGGCCTACAGAAAAAGGATCTTTTGGATTCTCAAGCGCCGAAACTCTGCCGGATCAAGACCTACATCATACTTTTGCTGTTGATTTCGAATTTCCAGTTGCAACTTGCTGTTGTTGGCTGTACTCACTTGTAATCATTGAAAGAGAATCAATAAAGTTGCAAAAAACTTCATACTGGACGTAGGCAACACTCCGAACAACTCTAAAATGCTTGTCTATCATTTACTTTCCTTTTTTTGGAGTTTTTGTTAGATAATACTCATTTTCAATTTATATTCTTCATTATTATCTCTTCAAAAACATCCGAAGAGTGTTGTGACCAATTTTGGTGCAAACATTTGGTGCTTTCATTGAGAGAACCCAGATTTTCTCCTGCTCTTTGGATCTGTCGTCAATACCGGATTGCATAAATCTAAGAGAGAGATCCAGACATCAAATCCATGTTCCTTCCCTTCTATTCAGATTTGGATAAAGTCTAGGAAAGGAATTCAACCCTCAAGATGGTTAGCACAAGGACCACCTCTAACGCTATCAATCAAGAAGAACGGGATAGACAGAAACCTATGCCACTACCTCCCTCTAACCAAGATATTATTGGACACTCAGAACCATCAGGTCCGGTCACTCAACAAGAGTTTCAGCTGCTGCTTCAAGAGATGACCCATTGTCGGCAGCAACTAACAGAACAGCTACGCGCTAACGCCGAGCTGACCAACCAGCTGAATCGCCAGAAGCGAAGGAGATCCAGGAGAGACCATGCCTCTCACTCCTCCAGCGAAAGTTCTTCATCTTCTGATTATCATCATCGATCTCCGCGACCGCTACTAGATGGGAGTTACATACAAACTGCTGGATATCAACCGGCAATAACCGTTGGACAACTGAGAGTTGGTCCATCGGCCAGTTTCCAAACCGGGCCCTCCTCCCGAGGGGGTACCGCTCCTCACTACACCACAGAATACCGCGCCACTAACGTCGCGGTTGAACCAGGAGTCGATGCTCAAAATCAGTCAAACCTGGACCGTCGTCATCATGGACGTACTCCTAAACCGTACGTCCCGGAAGACTATGAGCCAAGAATGAAAAACCTGGACCGTCGACAGCATCCGGTCCAACCCCATAATATGGAACATCACCATACTCCGGCACGAGACGCACCGAACATACAAATGCCGGATATTCCGACCATAATACGTCAGATGATCCGTGAGAGCCAGGGTCTCGCGAACGACGACTGGGGAATCTCCAGAAGTCACACTCCTTTTACCGACGATATTCTCACTGCTGAACCCCCACGGCGATTCAGGATGCCGACTCTACCCATGTACGAGGGAAACTCTGACCCTAACCAACATATTCTGAAATATGAATGGTCGATGAGTGCTGCCAGAGCTGACGATGCAGTGAAGTGTCGCAGTTTCCCCATCTCCTTGGAGGACATCGCTACCATGTGGTTCACTTGACCGCCACCTCGATCCATTTCCTCCTTTGACCAGTTGTCCACAAAATTTGTTGAGCAATTCCGCATGCACGTCGCAAGACTGAAAGACGTCAACACTCTGTCTGGCATCATCCAAGCTCCTGGAGAAACGCTCAGACACTACATAGAGAGATTCCATGCTGCATGTGTGGAAATCAGTAATCCGAATGATAACTCCATCCTTATGGCATTGACTAAGGGGATTGACCCCGATTCTGAGTTTGGCAACTGGTTGGCTGGAAAACCACCTGCATCATTGGACCGTTTCCACGCCAAGGCAGCTCAATTCCTGAGAAGGGAAGATGCGAAACAGTCTAGGAAGCAGACTGATGCAGGGCCAAGCACAGAAGGGATCCAAAGTAATATCACAATCAAACAGTCCATGAGAGCTCCGAAAAGTTCAGTTGAACGTTAAAAACAAAAAAGCTCAGCGGAGAGAGAGCGTGAATCAAAATATAAAAACGAGATCAAAATCGTGGCCCACAGCGCAAGAATCCTATGTTTGATAGTTACACTCCTCTGAATACATCACTGAAGAACTTGTATTTGCAAACCTGTAATACAATTCAATACAAAAAACCTGCACCAAAACCGTCGTTAGAAAGACAAATCTAGACGGGAAATTTTTGCAGGTTCCATGAAAGCTACGGGCACAATACGAATGAATGTCGTCACTTGCAAGATCTCGTTGAAAAATTGAATAGAGAAAGAAAGCTGGAACAGTTTGTACGGGCGCCGCTGCCTGGAGAAGCGGGCCCATCAAATCAAAATAATGAACCCGATCGACCGAGACGGGAGGACTCTACCTGTCCCGGCGGGAGATTGGTGATAAATGCCGTCAGTGGCGGACCCACTTTGTTAGGAGCCTGGAACGACGAGGATCTTCGTCACTGTTACACATGACAGGCTTTATTCAATCTATGAATACTTTGCAACTTTCTTTGCATTTTGAAATTTGAATTTGTAATTAGGCACTGACTTTGCCATGTTTTTCCGTTCCAGCAATAAATTACTATCTCTTCAAGCTAGAGCTATGATTCACCGAATGCGACATTCAATAGTCACGACGCACGAAGAGCTAAGTTCCATCGAACAATGGAATTTATTCAAATAGCGAGTGACTATGATACGACCGGCCACTCACTAAGTGAAACCTCAGCTCGAGGGCAAGCCATCACATCAAAGGCTGAACTGGACCGATACACGACAGTCCTACAACTAACTCTGCTTTCGCAGAGTGCGAATTGGAGTATTCTCATCAACTCTAGGTTCCCAAAGTGCGAACCGGAGTATAAACACCAACTCCAAATTCCCAGAGTGCGAATTAGAGCATAATCATCAACTCTAGATTCCCGAAGTGCGAACCGGAGTACAAACACTAACTCCACTTTCCCAAAAGTACGAATTGGAGTATAAACATCAACTCTAGGTTCCCAAAGTGCGAACCGGAGTATAAACGCCAACTCCACTTTCCCAGAGTGCGAATTGGAGTATAACATCAACTCTAGGTTCCCAAAGTGCGAGCCGCAGCATAAACCCTAACTCTAAACTCCCAGAGTGCGAGTTGGAGTATAAACATATAAATGTGGTTCCGGAAAGGGTGGACCCGTCCGCCTAACGACTTCGGGCATATCCTAACCAAGTTTGAGGAGGATGGACCCGTCCGCCTAACGACTTCGGGCATATCCTAACCAAGTTTGAGGAGGATGGACCCGTCCGTCTAATGACCTCGCTTGTTAACACGGGGTGGATGTGATCCGACCATCCACGATCCTGATAAATCCATCGTTCGCAGAGTGCAAACGAATTCCTAAAAAGGCCAAACAGGTGGACTGACCATCTGCCGGCTAACTCCAAATTCCCTGTAACGGCCCGCAAATCCGTACCCCTTGAGTCAACACTATTCTGCCTAAATCAACTCAAGTTGTACAGAAATACGAACCATTTGGGTTAAAGAAGAAGATGTAGAAGAAGAAAATAGAAAAACAACAACAAAATCAACCATCGCAGCGGAATGAAATATAATAGATAATAAATGATCTTTACTCAAAAATCAAATATCTCTGTTTATATATTACATCATCAGAGTACATCAATCACAGCTCAACATCAATAACATACAAATGGATACACAACAACTCAAGACAGTGGAATATATGTGTGTGTGTGTGTGTGTGTGTGTGTATAAACAAGTATGGAAGTACGTATCGTCATCCAGCTTGTCTCCTGGGCTCCACAACATCATATCATGTATCCTATAATACTCGGTCTGACCCGAGCATTACAGTTAAATAACACCCGAGTCAGTCTGGAATACCAGCGTGATAAAATCACACTCAATTTGATTAAGGTTTCAAAAACCCTTTGAAAACAAAAGCATCTCGTAAGACCATGCCACAAATAAACATGTCGGGTTTTTACCTTACGATAGCTAAAACAATTTTTATAGAAATCCTCTAACATTATAATAAGGTATATATACAAATACTTATAAAATAGCCGAAATTGTTACAGTATTAAATTCCAGCTACTAGCCACAGAGTGGGTAATACAAACAAAACTCGTACAAGGCTCGTAGGGAGAATGGATTTCCAACTAATGACTAGGCACTGGGGTACCACCTGTCACAGTACGTGGCCTAGATTACAGTACCGAGGAGTATGCCCGCTCCCCTGCAACACAAGACCGGGACTACCCCTTACTGGATAATCCCGAGTGGGATCACCCCGTGGTTGGGATCAGCAACCGCCCACTAAGCCGAAATAAAAAGGGACATCTAGACAGGGATGACCTCACCCTACTTGGGTGCTACCCACCTAGCCTTGCTGCATAACCCCTGATTTTCTGTCATTCCCATTTGATGAGGCTTGAGGCTAAGCGTTACCTTTTTAGAACATATTTCTTAGAATGCCCATCGTCCACCTGACGATGTTTCGCAAGCATTCATCCGTACAAGTCCATCTTTGGTTCGAACGGAACCGAAGGCACTATTCCTACTATATCCATTTTAGAAATATCCTCAGG
Organism: Allium cepa; assembly: GCA_030765085.1. Taxonomy (NCBI): domain Eukaryota; kingdom Viridiplantae; phylum Streptophyta; class Magnoliopsida; order Asparagales; family Amaryllidaceae; genus Allium; species Allium cepa. Next base: position 334,786,184 of record CM060938.1, read on the forward strand.
ATTAGTAGCGACTAGCCCTTGCACTTCACTGCTCCATCTTCGCATCCAAAATCATTTTCCACGAAAGTACAAACCGGATCGAAGTGGTTTTCAAGAAATAAATCTCGATCACGGTCTCTTCGAAACGATCAATGCACTTGGCCAATATTGGTAGTCGGTTATTTAACTATCAATTAATATTCACAAACAACCATCCAACAATAAATAATTTCCCAAATTATTTATTAACCTCAAAATATCTTCACAAGATATATTTCTATTTTCAACCTTTGAAAACAGTTTCAAAACCATCTTCCTTTCTCAGGATAAATTCCAGGTATTTTCTATTTCCACTGAAATCACCAAGCACAAACTTTAGATTTAAAAATAATTTAAAACACTTTATTGAAAAATATGTTAAACATTTAATTTAGACAAAAATACTTTAATACTTAATTTATAATAATACTTTTAGAAATAACTAGAATAAGGTTACCTTATAACTATACATTAGATTTTCTTCTTTAAACAAAATACCAAATCATTCTTTAAATAATTATTACGATAATAGATTAAACAAAATACTTACTTTAGAATTTACTTTAAAATATTTAAATTAAAACTACTTCAATAATTGATTAAAAAGATATACTATATGAATATTTGAAAATAAGGTTACTTTATAAAATATAAACTAGGATCTCACTCTTAAACAAAACACTAAGTTACCTTTTAAATAATTGCTACAATAATAGACTTAAAAAAAATTACTATAGAATTTAAACATTTAGAAATAATAGATTTCCAAGAACATACTTTTTTTTAAAACGACATTAAATCCTCTATCTTATTTTAAAAAAAATTACTTTGAAAACGTACTTGGCTATCCAGAGAAATATACTTCTCTTCACATTCTTCTTGAAATTTTCTATTTCAAAACACTTGAATCAATTTCCAAATTGATTTACAATTTACTCCCTTTTACTTCAAAATCTATTAATTTCAGATTTTATTTCTTAATTATGATTTAAACTGAAATACCAATTTAGATTTCTCAAATTACTTCTTTATTCTTTTAAATAAATTTAAAACTTTAAATTTTAAAATAATTTTTTATTCCTTTAAATTAGTATCACATAATTTTACAATTTATTAATTATTGTTTATTCAAATCCTTTTCTTTTCAAACTCAAAGTTATTTATTAGTATTTAACATACCCCCATTCCTTTTTCAATTCATTCTTAATTTATTAAATTTTCTAAGATTGTTTCATTTACAAATTTACTTCCTTTATTTTCTATCCAAAATCCAATTTATATATTTTCGGTAATTCATTATACCCAAATACATCCAATCAATCATAACTTCAATATTCCAATATATTCATCATAGAATATCAAGTAATCACAACATAGAATATTAAATAATAAATGTTGAGGGATCCAGTTGGATCCTTCCAACCTGTTTTCTCTGCATCCACAGATGTTAGCACAATATAATATGCCAATTCCAAAATATACCATACTATAGCACATCAATCAATTTAACCATTCAACCAATTATTGAACTTCGATCATTTAAATTTAAATTTAACTGAGTGAGATTAACTCACCTTTGATTTTTAAATTTTGCAATCCTATCCACACCACCTTGTTACTTTCCAAATTTTGACCTTGTATAAACAATTATACGATTTATTAATATCTGAATTAATCGAACAATTCATTCCCAATCTAATAATTTAATTAACTGATTTTAAATGATAGTTAAACCAACCTAGCTTGTATATATTTTTCAAAGTCCCATACATATATATATAATTTCTATTTACTGCATACATATTAAAATATGTGTATCCCTGAACAAATAAAACAGTAATTATCTTTACTATTAAATTTTTAAAAACAAATTCTTTTTTTTTAACTCTTATATTTATCCAACATCTATAATAATTTTCTGTTTTTCCTAAGGTCTTGTATATATGCATATTAAATTAAAACAGAACTGTTGCATATATTCTACTATAAAGAAAATTCTATTTTAACAATATACATATTCCTCTCGTTTGTTCTTATTTTTCTAATCTATACAAACATCAAATTAAATTAAAAGCGGATGAAGTTAGCTATGCCTCGCTCCCTCGCAATATAAAACAATTTTATATTCACTAACAAATACGCACTCATATCTATTAATACTCTCAAACTCATTCTAGAGTACTATGGACTCTATTTAATGAGTAATCCCCACCAGAGCCAAGGTTATCGCTAACCTAAGCTCTGATACCAAGTGTAACGGCCCGCAAATCCGTACCCCTTGAGTCAACACTATTCTGCCTAAATCAACTCAAGTTGTACAGAAATACGAATCATTTGGGTTAAAGAAGAAGAGGTAGAAGAAGAAAATAGAAAAACAACAACAGAATCAAACCATCGCAGCGGAATGAAATATAATAGATAATAAATGATCTTTACTCAAAAATCAAATATCTCTCTTTATATATTACATTATCAGAATACATCAATCACAGCTCAACATCAATAACATACAAATGGATACACAGCAACTCAACACAGCCGAATATATGTGTGTATATATATATATATAAACAAGTACGGAAGTACGTATCGTCATCCAGCTCGTCTCCTGGGCTCCACAACATCATATCCTGTATCCTATAATACTCGGTCTGACCCGAGCATTACAGTTAAATAACACCCGAGTCAGTCTGGAATACCATCGTGAGAAAATCACACTCAATTTGATTATTAAGGTTTCAAAAATCCTTCGAAAACAAAAGCATCTCGTAAGACCATGCCACAAATAAACATGTCGGGGTTTTACCTTACGATAGCTAAAACAATTTTTATAGAAATCCTCTGATATTATAATAGGGTCTATATACAAATACTTATAAAATAGCCGAAATTGTTACATTATTAAATTCCAGCTACTAGCCACAGAGTGGGTAATACAAACAAAACTCGTATAAGGCTCGTAGGGAGAATGGATTTCCAACTAATGACTAGGCACTGGGGTACCACCTGTCACAGTACGTGGCCTAGATCACAGTACCGAGGAGTACGCCCGCTCCCCTGCAACACAAGACCGGGACTACCCCTTATTGGATAATCTCGAGTGAGATCACCCCGCGGTTGGGATCAGAAACCGCCCACTAAGCCGAAATAAAAAGGGACATCTAGACAGGGATGACCTCACCCTGCTTGGGTGCTACCCACCTAGCCTGGCTGCATAACCCCTGATTTTCAGTCATTCCCATTTGATGAGGCTTGAGGCTAAGAGTTACCTTTTTAGAACATATTTCTTAGAATGCCTATCATCCACCTGATGATGTTTCGTAAGCATTCATCCATATAAGTCCGTCCCGGGTTCGAACGGAACCGAAGGCGCTATTCCTACTACATCCATTTTGGAAATATCCTCAAGATTAGTAGTGACTAGCCCTTGCACTTCACTGCTCCATCTTCGCACCCAAAATCGTTTTCCACGAAACGTACAAACCGGATCGAAGTGGTTTTCGAGAAAGAAATCCCGATCCCGGTCTCTTCGAAACAATCAACGCACTTGGCCAATATTGATAGTCGGTTATTTAATTATCAATTAATATTCACAAACAACCATCCAATAATAAATAATTTCCTAAATTATTTATTAACCTAAAAAATATCTTCACAAGATATATTTCTATTTTCAACCTTTGAAAGCAGTTTCAAAACCATCTTCCTTTCTCAGGATAAATTCCAGGTATTTTTTATTTCCACTGAAATCACCAAGCACAAACTTTAGATTTAAAAATAATTTAAAACACTTTATTGAAAAATATGTTAAACATTTAATTTAGAAAAAATTACTTTAATACTTAATTTATAATAATACTTTTAGAAATAACTAAAATAAGGTTACCTTATAACTATACATTAGATTTTCTTCTTTAAACAAAATACCAAATCATTCTTTAAATAATTATTACGATAATAGATTAAACAAAATACTTACTTTAGAATTTACTTTAAAATATTTAAATAAAACTACTTCAATAATTGATTAAAAACATATACTATATGAATATTTGAAAATAAGGTCACTTTATAAAATATAAACTAGAATCTCACTCTTAAAAAAAAACACTAAGTTACCTTTTAAATAATTACTACGATAATAGATTTTAAAAAAAATATTTACTTTAGAATTCAAACATTTAGAAATAATATATTTCCAAAAACATACTTTTTTTAAAACAACATTAAAATCTTTATCTTATTTTTAAAACTTACTTTTAAAAAGTACTTGGCTATCCAGAGAAATATACTTCTCTTCACATTCTTCTTGAAATTTACTATTTCAAAACACTTGAATCAATTTCCAAATTGATTTCCAATTTACTCCCTTTTACTTCAAAATCTATTAATTTCAGATTTTATTTCTTAATTATGATTTAAAATATTTTTAACTGAAATACCAATTTAGATTTCTAAAATTACTTCTTTATTCTTTTAAATAAATTTAAAAATTTAAATTTTAAAATAATTTTTTATTCCTTTAAATTAGTATCACATAATTTTATAATTTATTAATTACTGTTTATTCAAATCCTTTTCTTTTCAAACTCGAAGTTATTTATTATTATTTAACATACTCCCATTCCTTTTTCAATTCATTCTTAATTTATTAAATTTTCTAAGATTATTTCGTTTACAAATTTACTTCCTTTATTTTCTATCCAAGATCCAATTTATATATTTTTGGTAATTCATTATACCCAAATATATGCAATCAATCATAACATTCAATATTCCAATATATTCATCATAGAATATCAAGTAATCGCAACAGAGAATATTAAATAATAAATGTTGAGGGATCCAGTTGGATCCCTCCAACCTGTTTTCCCTGCATCCACATATGTTAGCACAATATAATATGCCAATTCCAAAATATACCATACTATAGCACATCAATCAATTTAACCATTCAACCAATTATTGAACTTCGATCATTTAAATTTAAATTTAACCGAGTGAGATTAACTCACCTTTGATTTCTAAATTTTGCAATCCGATCCACACCATCTTGTTACTTTCCAAATTTTAACCTTGTATAAACAATTATACGATTTATTAATATCTGAATTAATCGAATAATTCATTTCCAATCTAATAATTTAATTAACTGATTTTAAATGATAGTTAAACCAACCTAGCTTATAATATATTTTTTCAAAGTCCCACACATACATATATATATAATTTCTATTTACTGCATACATATTAAAGTATGTGTATCCCTGATCAAATAAAACAGCAATTATCTTTACTATTAAATTCTTAAAAACAAATTCTCTTTTTTTTAACTCCTATATTTATCCAACATCCATAATAATTTTCTGTTTTTCCCAAGGTCTTGTACATATACATATTAAATTAAAACAGAACTGTTGCATATATTCTACTGTAAAGAAAATTCTATTTTAACAATATATATATTCCTCTCGTCTGTTCTTATTTTTCTAATCTATACAAACATCAAATTAAATTAAAAGCAGATGAAGTCGGCTATACCTCGCTCCCTCGCCGTACCAAGCATCGCGACCACCCTGCCGAGCTCGAATACAACCCAACGAAACCCTAGTTCGAACGCTCACGCAAAGCTCTCGCGCAGCCTCTCCAAATCTCGAACCCTAGTTCGAGCAGCTTCGAATAAAATTCGCAGAACAACAGCCTCGTTCCCCAATGCTTTCCCAAGTCACGAGATTACTCGCGATATCCCTCGCAGCTGCTCAAATCATTCGACTTCGAACCCTAGCTATTTGGGTGAACGGCGATTCAAAGTCGCCATTTTCGAACGCAATTTGTGAAGGAGCAAAAAATTTAGAAAGAAGAGGGATTGCGAACGAGAAGAGGATTTACTCGGTAGTTCGATTTAAATAAATTTGCTTTCGAGCGAAGGCAAAGAGAAATGAATTCAAACTTTGTTTCCTCTGAGATTTTGAAGAGCTCGGTTTTTTTTTGATTCGAACTTAAACAAAGGATGGGGAGGGAAGAAGGAAATGAAGGCGATTTCAATTTCGTTCCGCCATTTATTATTCTTTTTTTTTAGATTTGAAAAGGAAGGGTTAGGCTGATAGATATTAAAGAGGAAGAGAGACATGATGATAATGGCATGTAGGAGAGGGGACAGTGATTTGAAGGAAAGGCAGCTGATGGTGATTAGCACGTGAATATATAAATATAATTTTAAATAGAATTTTTGATATAAATTTTCAACGCGTTTATATATCGTACGCTCACATAACAACTCTGATCAATACGAAATTGAAATACGATAATAATTCCATATTACGGACCCAATGGAACTGGTTTCGTCGAATTCCGAGACTGCGCCTCAGAAGGCTATTTTAAATTCAATTTAAACAATAAAATTTTAAAACTGAACAAACCACTGTTAATTTCAATTTTACAACTTCTATTATCTTCAGTATTATCAATATAATTTCTACAAGCCTTCAAATTATTTTCAGTCGGCTTAAAACTTCAGATTCAATATTTTACCCAATTTCAAATTATTTAATTCAATAATTTAATTATCAAATAAATTGTGGGGTCGTCACATTCCTAGAGTGTGAATTGGAGTATAAACATCAATTCCAGGTTCCTGGAGCGCGAACCGAAATACAAATCCTAACTCCAAGTTCCCAGAGCGTGAGTTGGAGTATAAACATAAATTTCAGGTTCCTGGAGCGCGAACCGAAATGCAAATGCTAGCTTCGAATACCCTGAGCGTGAATTGGGGTATAAACATCAATTCCAGGTTCCCGGAGCGCGAACCGAAATGCAAATGCTAACTCCGAATTCCCAGAGCGTGAATTGGTGTATAAACATCAATTCCAGGTTCCCAGAGCGCGAACCGAAACATCAATACTAACTCCAAGTTCCCAGAGCGTGAATTGGAGTGCAAACATCAATTCCAGGTTCCCGGAGTGCGAACCGAAATATACATGCTGACTTCAAATTCCCAGAGTGTGAATTAGAGTACAAATGCAAAGTCAGAGTTCCTGAAGTGCGAACCGTGTTACAAACATCGATAACTCTCAAATTCCCAGAGTGCAAACAAGATTATCGATCACAAATTATCCTAAGTCCCCGGAGTGTGGACATGTACTCAAGATTTGCAAAAGATGCGATCGACCATCGAAATACAAATGCTATCCCCCGGAGCTGGGGGCAAAAGCTTAAGTGTTAATCACTAGCCGAAGCGATACAATGTCCAAAATTTAACTCATTCGTCGATCACGATGTGTAATCAAGATTTTCGGACTTGACGAATAAAACGAACTCTACTTGACGGTGGAAACACCACAAGTACACTGGACTGAAAGTCAACTGCTGCAAATATTTAAGCACAAAAGAAATGAGAGTTGAAGCAAAGAAACTAAATTTTATTTCAACTAACTGTATGTGAAGATTCATGTACAAGTTATTCCAAAAATTTCCTACTAGCAGGGGGCCGAGCCTGCATCTATACATGGCCTATGAAAGAAAAATAAAAGCAACTTCCTAACTGCCAAAAATGCGCCAGAGTGAGATTATCTACCTTTTCTTCTTCGGTTTTTTCTTCGACGCGGAACTACTAGAACCGCTAACAGTCTTTCGCTTCAAGCCCTTACCCTTTGGCGGATCATCCTCTGATGAAGGCATGATATCGACATCTTCCTCCGAACTTGAACTTAAAGGAATATTCTCTTCGAGAGGAGTCGGATGAGTCGGATCCACCACCGGGGGCGGAATGGGCATGATGGTACCAGGAAGCATGTCCCCAGAAGACACCACCATGAGAGGAGTGAGGCCAATCGTCGTCGTAACACTCTCAGAATCACCACAGTGAGCTGCCGCATCCATCTCCACATTGATTTGAGCAAGTATCTCAGCTTCACGAGCGGCACGAGCTTCACGATAGGCAGTGGTGGACTGTGACGTAGCAATGGAAGCTGGTGGGAATGCACCAAGAACGAATGGCATGTCCGCAAAAGGATCACTGCTTTGGCCTAGGAGCTCGTTCATCATCTGCTCGTCCAAAGAAGTGAGCTCCCCTGTGTCGTTCCCGTCAGTGCGACCGTAGTCGCGATGATCGCCTGAGTAGTGATGGCCTTCTGCCCTTGATGCAACTCTTGGGTCGCAGGAGGCGCATCTGATGCAACTTCAGCCACTGAGCAAGGAAAAAGAAAAGAAGCTTTCAAAACACGCTTCAATACAAATACTTCAGTTCAGACAAATATGAAGTTTGTGCATAGTACATTCCTCTACTTGACTTGCAGCTGGCTGAACAACCTCTGAAGAATGCTCCCTTATGGGAGATAAGCGTGGCTGCTCAGAGTCATAGCCCGGAACCGTCTGTGGCTCAATCACCGGCGTCGGCTCGGATCTAGATGAAGTAATCATCCCAGAACTTGTAGCTGGGTGTGCGACACCAGAACCCTCACCAACTTCTAAGTGTTGGGTACCCAGTCTCTCTCTAGCATGGGAGATCATAAAATCGTGGAGAACCTTCTTCTCATCATCATTCAACATACGTTTCTCCAACTTGAACTCATCGAAAGCTTCACCTGGCTGTGCTGCCTTCTCTTCTTAAATTAACAAATTCCAGGCATTGAATAAGTGTGTCGGGTAATCATCGAGCCACGCTAAGTTTCTACGCCTCAGCACATTAGCATTATAAGTGATGAAAAGTTCTTCTATTTCTGACTCGAGCTTAGTCTTCTCCTGTCGAACTTTCTCATCAACTTCGGCCTCCACTACGTGGACCTTTTCCACGGCCGCGTCTCTCTCCCTCCGAAATTCTACCGCATGATCACATGCCTCCTGTGAAGAAATGTTGGCAGTGTCCCTCTCCTTCATGATTTCCGAAACTTTGGCCTTAAGCTCATTTAGCTCCTTCAAGGCCGCATCCCGCTCGGCGGTTACAATAGTGTTCCGGTGGCCCATGTCCTCCACCGTAACATTATGCTCCTTGTTTATCCTGTCCATTGCCACCTGGGCTTCATCAGTTTTTTTAATGGCCTCCATCTCTGATTTTCGAGATGACTCGGCTTCAGTGTTCAGCACTTGTATAATACGGTCCTTTTGAGCTAGCTAGGCTTGTAGTTTCTCAACGATAGCTGCCCGCTCAAAGGCTAATGATGATGCTTCTCAGCCGCTTTAGCCCACATCTTATACTGGACATAGAAGTCGTGTACATAGTCATGCGCCATCTGCTCGGCTTCCGCCGGGATTCTTTTTAAATGAAGAGGAAACATGTAGTTATCGAAACAGATGTTCGGAAAATCCTTCTTTAACTGAGCAAGCTTGATCGCCCCGTCCCGTGAAATTTCCATAGGGGCCTGTTCTGCAACTACGGAGGTTATTGCCTCCGTTCTAGGATGAGGGTGCTCAGACCTGGAAGACTGGGAAGCCGACTTGTGCCGCGAGAATTCAGGGGGACGAGAAACATAAACGGGAGGTTGTACAGGAGTTCTGGGAGGAGGAGTGCGAGATCGAGATCGACGTCCGTAATCCCTATCTCTATCATATCTCTCTGGGCTGGAGTATCAAGAGTATCCACGATCGTGATCTCTCTCCCTTTCCCTTCTATGTGACTCATAGTATGCAGAAGATCTACGGGCCTGTCGAAGACTTCCCAACATTGAACCTCGTCCATTCATAGTATCTGCAAACCAAAGTGGAGACAAAAGTTAGTAATCTATCGCAGTGAGTATGCTATGTTCAGAAATCATGTAGTGCCGTGAAGTGTGATTGTATGTGCGACCCCCCGACCAACAAGATGTGTCAACCGCACTTGTGGGCTGAGACTCGCTTAAATCTAAAGCTTGTGAAAGTTCGTCCAATCCGACATCATGCTGCAAGGACACATCATCCGGAATTGGAAGATCGGCAAGCCCTTCATAAAGACTTTCTGTTCTTGGAGGAGACACCTCCGAAATTCTAATTCCAGAGGCGGGCCAGGACATGATAACCGATTTCCATCTTCCCTTTTTAGGTTACTTAAAAACGGCTGCCTTGCCTTTTCTCTGCTCTTCGATATCCTGGGCTACATCAGCAGGCTCGCCCAAGGGCTCCTCATCAGTGTGGGTTTTCTCGGGGTCAGCCTCCTCGATTATGACAACTTTAGGCTTTTTTTGTTTGACTCGCTCTCTCGAGGCGGTTCTTAATGCACCGTCGAGCATTATACTTTGTCTCCGCTCAATCAACCCAAGAGTTCTGAGGTTCCTGTTCGTCAAAAGCAATTCGATATTTCTCTCCTCACTTGGGATTTTGTGGAAGACCCGAACTATCTCGTTGAAATAACCACCTTTGGGTCGTTGAATTATTGCTGTAAAGAAAGAAAAAGAGATGTGAGTTCGACTTCATCTACATCAGTTTTATCAACTACCCTAGAAGATAGGAATACTCATGTCTAAATAGCCATCGCGTAGCAAATCCTGGGGGACATCTAACATAAACCACTCCGTCTTGAAGTAGCTCAATTTAGTCCAAGCCCCTGTGAGCACTTGGCAGTTTCTTACCGCCTCCAGGAATGTGAAAGATGGACTATCAGCCCGACTCTTGAAGTTAAACAAGTATCTGATCTCAATCGGGAGTGGCGGTCAATAGAGATACTCCATAAATGCAATGAACAAGCTATTGAGTGATGCATATCCGTTCGGATGTAGATGAGATGGGGAGATCCCCAAAAACGACAATACTTCTCTTATATACTGGTTGAATGGAGGGAGTGTCCCAGCTGCGCGCGTGTGGCAATTGAATGCGGTATATCCCTTCGAAGAATTGTGCGGTCTACCATTTGGTCCCGGTAATAATACGTCGTCCATCGACAAACCATGCCTTAAGCATATCCTTCCTAGCATGTCTTCTGAAATGTTGGACGGAACATAATCTGATGGGTTACTAATGAAGGATGCGTCAGGTAACTCATCCGGAGCTGGACCGATAACTTCAACCTCAATCTCCGGTACTTCAAGCACGGGAGGGACTGAACTCTGAGTTTCTTACGGCTGCAAACTTGAAGTTTCCATAACTAGCTAACTCATGAGAAATCATCGTTAGACGCTGAAGAGCCCATGTGTTCCCCACGTGTAAAGTGTATGATTGTGGCGTGCAGTGCTGTGCATTACTTGAGCAAATTCTATGGAATAAACTGAAATGTGAGAACGACAAAACTCTTAAAATCAGGCCGGAAATGACCGTCATCGCTGAACGTCACAACCGTGCCATCCAGATGCTAACGATCGATTCAAGTTGAAGTTCGTTATGTTCTTGTTAAAGCTACGGTTCCATCGGCGAGCTTCGAAAGGTAGTCCAATATGCAGTTATGTGGTCAAGTTCAATCATGCAAGGCAGAAGCTCGTCGGCGTCAAGTATTATAATGCGCAAAAGTTCTCTAAATTCGTCTAATTTCAACTTAGAATCGGTCGCCGCAATTCAAATTTGTATCGAGTCAGAGATGCATCATTTTTCGTATCGATCGAGTTCGAAACAATATGTTTCGTATCGATCGAGGGCACACCATTTCGCATCGATCTGAAAACACTGGCTTCGCATCGATCGCCGCTCTCGTATTCGTATCGATACGAAATCATATAATCTGGATTGATTCGAAAACTCCTATTACAGATCGATACGAAACGAAGGTAGAATCGTTCCTTCACAACTCCTTCTTCTCCAAAAGGGCCTCGACTCCATGGCCGCGCTCCATCCCCAATCTTGCTCTCACTCGTCCAAATCTCAAATTCATCAAAACCGGTCGTAAAAGCAAGAAGGATGGTTGAAATTTCGAGTTTCATCGTTCTTAACATAATTCTATCCACTAATACCTGATTCTAATGTTTAAATTTGAAGTATTGAAGGATTGAATCGATTCGAAGGCTAAAACAGTTCGTTCTCCCGGGCTCTCTATCCATACGAAAGTGCAGAAAGTATAAGCCAACAGTAAAAGTGAAAAAGTGAAAAAATGGCTAAGTCCACAGTATTTATATAAAGCGTAGAAGGAACTGGGTCGATTCGCCTCCCAATCCACTTCACCGGTCGCAACCGGTCAAACCGCGAATCGAATCAAACGCCCTATTTGAATCCATCGGACCAAGAATTTCTATCGATTCGAAATGGATAGTAAATCCATCGATACGAAGCACGCAGCAAGTACGGCTGAAGTTTGTGAAGTCCATCGGCTCGAAGCCCTTGTTCGCATCAACAAGTTCGCAACTCCATCCACTGCATATCGATACGAACAGCAACTTCGTATCCATCATAGCTTATACACTGCTCATCGATACAAACGGATATTTCATATCCACCAGTACTCATCGATACGAACGATCATTTCGTATTCATCAATGAAACAATGTAGAAAACTACTTTTCAACCTTTTACATTGATTTAGGAGAGGATCGATACAAGAGGATAACCAAAAACAACCATCAAGCGTTGTTTCAACTCGAATTTCAAATCGGTTCAGGAGAGAATCGATACGAAATTCGATAACAAACTAAACTAACAATGACTCGTGAACACGCAATGTTAACTAAGTCATGTTAACATATATGCATGTATGTCGGACTAATATTCGATTTTTAACATTCACAGGGATCGAATACTCATCTCATTACGATTACGACAACAAACAGCTAAGCACTATCATATGACAATCAGTTATATCAACGCAAGGTTACAACCTTCGACAAAAGAATAATGACTGTTCAGAGTGAAGACTGCAGCTTTTCAAAGCACGTCATGTTTCCACAAGATGTACTTTGGGGGGCATATGTTATCCCACTTTTTGGCAAAGCCGTGATACCAAAAGATCGATCGAAAACAAAGGACAGCTCACCTCAAAGATTGGTTATACATTGCTTCGCTATGGATATCGATGAATTTTGTTCGAGTCCAGATTGAGCTATAATTGATAGGACATGACAAGCAAAGCCATGAAAGCCTGCATTCCAAATTTCAAGTCAATCCGAGTTCATATGATCACGTATGATCGATTCAATCTAGAGGAAACGACCCAGATTTCGTATCCATCACCATTGTTGATTTCGTATCCATCATCGAACTCCGGTTCGAATCGATCACGTTCGTATCGATCAGGTTTCAGCAACTTCATATCCATCGAAGTGCCGCGGTTCGTATCGATCAATTTCTAATCCATCGGAGTGCCTCGGTTCGACTCGATCTCATTCGAATCCATCGGGAAGCCTCGGTTCAACTCGATCTCATTCGAGTCCATCGGCTCCTCCTTATTCGAATCCATTGGCATCTCCCAACTTCGTATCCGTCGGCAGATAGCCCACCTCACATCCATTATAGAAGCCTCTCTTCGTATCCATCGGGCAGCTGCTGTTCACATCCATCAGTTCACCTTACTTCATATCAATCAGTGGGCTCCAGTTCGCATTGGTTGGCTTCGTATCCATTGAGATGCTACGTGGTTCGTTTAGGCTTGTTCGTATCCATCAACCATCAGTACATGTCCATCGATGACTGCCATTCGAATCCATGAATGAGGCCTTATTCGAATCCATCAAGTCAACACACCTGGGTGATCTGTCATCCCTCGATACGAGCAAGGCGAGATATATGGAGTCGATGCGGTCAACTCGGAGTAAAGACCGGATCGAGGCGAAGTTTGCGCTCCACGTCATCACGAAGGCGCGTGCCACCATCGATTCGAAGCAATCGATTCGAACTAATCGATTCGAACAAAGCAGCCGCCGACAAATTCTATTTTGTATCGACTATATCTCAAAATCTATCAATCCAAATGCCATGAAATTTTCACAGGAGATCGCACACGAGACAAAGAACGCTCACACCAAATTTCATCTCAATTGGACATTATCTTGATCGATACGAAATGATTTCGTATCGATCACAGATCGACTCAAAACTTTCTAGAATTGGTTGTGTGGGCCCCCTCACGTGCCAGAGTGAATCTTCCGAAGTTTGAGCGAAGTCTCAGCCTCCTACGCCTATAAATAGAGCCCTAGAGCCTACAGAAAAAGGATCTTTTGGATTCTCAAGCGCCAAAACTCTACCGGATCAAGACCTACATCATACTTTTGCTGTTGATTTCGAATTTCCAGTTGCAACTTGCTGTTGTTGGCTGTACTCACTTGTAATCATTGAAAGAGAATCAATAAAGTTGCAAAAAACTTCATAGTGGACGTAGGAAACACGTCGAACCACTCTAAAACGCTTGTCTACGTATTTACTTTCCTGTTGTTTGGAGTTTTTGTTAGATAATAATCATTTTAAATTTATATTCTTCATTATTATCTCTTCAAAAACTTCTGAAGTGTGTTGTGACCAATTTTGGTGCAAACATAAAGATCACGATGAGCTAATTTAAAAAGGTACTCTGTTATATGTACTAAAAGTTTTTAACTAAATATACATCACAACATATGTATTCAATTATCAAAATGCAATTATCCATTTTATTTGTTTCGTCTATCAAAGTAAATTTCCCAAAGCTTCTAATGTATTTTTTTCTACCTATACCCATGTAACTGTGTATTTTTTATAATGTCATAATGATTAGTTATCCTTTTTTAAGCACATAAAGGAAATTCTGGCATACAATTTTTAAACGCAAGTGATTAATACACGAGGAAATATCATTTGTATAACTTGAGTCTCTATATAAAAATGCAAATGAATTATGAAATCGCTAACTATAAAGTTACTTTATAATTCTTAGAAAAGTAACAACCACTTGGTCATGAAACTTGTCATTAAGTTGTGTTTCTTTCTAACGACAATATTGCAGCATAAGAATGAGGATGTTGTATGATTATGGATTATTACCCCGCTTTTTGGCTAGGCCGTATACAGGCAAATTTAACTTAATGGATTGCACAGTTATCAAGGCTGGAATGTTATGGTTTTGGTTCAAATGGATGGACTTTATGTCAATGTGACGTTTACTTTAGGTCAACACTTAGGTCGGCTATGGGAAATGCAAGGGGTCATCATAAGGAGATGGCAAGGGTCGGCATTGGTTGGAATTCAAGTTGATATGGCATTTAATTCAAGTATGTAGATAATACTTCGGGTCATATTGGAATCACTTCGGGTTGGCAGTGGCAGTCACCACTAGGGATCGCCATTGCTTCACTTGAGGGATCAGCATATGGTAAGCTTCGGGTCGGATCGACATCTTCCTCGGATCGGCATTTGGTTGGAGGTTACATAAGGTCGAGGGGTCAGCATATGAAGGTGGTTCGGATCGGCATGGCCTTTACTACGGTCGGCATACTACTTTGGGTTGGCATGCACTTGGGGTCGGCATTTGTGGTTGCTTTATGTTGACTATAGTGGTTACTTTGAGTTTTCATATGGGAACACTTCAGGTCGGCTGCAAACTAACTTCGGGTCAGCATTGATGAGGAGTTGTAATGGATCGGCCTAGGCTAGAGATCGTACTACTTCATGTCACTATAGAGAATACTTCAGGTTAGCACACTAGAAACTTTGGGTTCGACTTTGAGTCAGGGTAGGATGGATGATATGGGCTCGACTATAGTTTTGTAGACCCATGTAAGTGAGTAGGCCTTGCAAGGACTTGAAACTGGGGTTTTGCCTATAAATACAGCAGGTGTGGTTTCAAAAAACGGAGGATCTCCATTCTATCTCTCTTCATCTTCCCCCAAGAGGCCGCTCTACCATTTTTGTTCAGAAATTCTTGACTATAACTGTAATCAAATTTCAGTATAACAAAGAGGATATTTCTGGAGTAGACGTAGGCCGGAGTTAGCCGAACCACTATAAATCTTGTTTTTTTTACTACTTTTATTTTAATTTTGGCTATTTTTCATATTATATTCTCTAGCTTACTTTATCTGTGATCTATGACTGGATATTTGTGCTTTCACTTATAATTGGGTGTTGGTGGATAATTTTGACGCCAACATTTTGGCGCTTCACTGAGAAAGCTAGCACTTAGGGATTTGAAAGTTTAGATCTTGGATTTAAAAGCTTAGGAAGTCGAATTTAGGAAGCTATGGATAGGCAACCAATAAGGTGATAGAGGACAGAGATGAGTCATCATGAAGGAAGTTAGGAGGCTTCCTCAGGAGCTAATCAGACCTTAATCTTCATCAATAGAGATGAGACGGAAATGATGATTGATGCTATGCAGGAAAGGATGCTCAAAAATAATAAGAAATGATGTAGAACCTATTCCAACAGATTGGACAAGCTGGAACTCAAAATCGAGAGAATAGAGTTATAGGGAATGCTGGAAATGTGGATCATGAAGTTGGAGTAGCAGGAGTTGAAGAAGTCTAGAATCAGAACCAAAGCAATGAAGAAAATAAGATACATGATAGAGCAGAACCACCGAAAGCTTTCCCTGATCCTTCCATGCTCTAGGGCATGCCTCCGGATCATATTAGCTCGATTCCAAGTAGGATACCTAGCAGTGCTATGCAGTTTCGTGTTGATCGAGATATGGATGCTAGTCCAAAGGGAAAGTTTCAGGATTCCCTCATGGACTCGGAGGCAGGATGAAAATGATGATCAGAGACCATTTATGGATGCAGGAACGGCTAGAAATTAGAACCTGGGACTTGGAGCAGAAATTAGCAGGCTTAGATATGGATTGGATCAACCGGGAGCAAACCCTGACCAAGGAGAATGGATCAACACAACTCCTCATGTAACCGAGGGCATGGATTTGGATGGATTTGTTTGGAAATGAATAGTGGTGATGGAACTGGAGCAACTATCATCCACCACAAATCGAAGCTAGCCTGACTTAAGGGGATAGGTCGTCATCTGTTGATGGTGTGGAATAAGTAAAAACCCTGTAGTAATGTGGCTAAGTCACTTACATATGTACGAGATCGAGGATGGTTCCTAGGCATGCTTTGAGATGAAGATGAACCGTGACGCTCGGATTTATGAAATCTTGTTTCTTCTGTTTACTGCAAATTTTGGTTTTTCAGGTCATGGTTACGGTCCCGACTGGAGAGATGGGACAACAATCATGAGTAACAAGTCCCTTCGTCGGAGAGCAACGGGATGGACTCGAACATGGATAAGTCCTCGATCGAGGATCGGAGCCAGAGTAGGATACCTCATGGATTAAGTCCTCGACCAGAGAGTCGAGGCTGGAGGAAGATATTCACGGATTAAGTCCTCAATAGGGATCAAGGCCGGAGTAGGATTCCCCATGGATTAATTCATCAATTGGGGATCGAGGCCGGAGAAGGATACCCCATGGATTAAGTCATCGACTGGGGATCAAGGCCGGAGTAGGATGCCCTACGGATTAAGTCCTCGACCTAAGAGTCGAGATCGGAGAAGGAAAACCATGGATAACCCCCCGATCGAAGAGTAGGGGTCAGAATAGGATAAAATGACCCCAAGAGATCGAAGGATTTGGATATGGACACGAAGAGGTCTCAGATTTGAATATGGACCTGGAGAGGTCTTGGATTTGGATATGGACATGGTGAGGTCCAGGATTTGGATTATAGGACCCGGAGAGGTCCCGGACATGGATAAAATGATCCGAAGAGATTGTGGATTTGGTTAATAGATTTGGAATGGATTTGGAATTGGATATTGGCTCGGAACAGTCATGGATTTCCTTGACGATCCGGAGAGATCAAGGAATTGGTTTGGCAATTGATTGGATTCAAGGTTGGATGATATGGTGATCAATGGATTATGGACTTTGGATTTTGGACTTATGGCAATTCCAAACACGCCTTCTAATAGCAAGGCATGTTTTAGGGGGTAAAGTGTTAACCCGCCTTTTGGCAAGGCCGTATACAAGCGGATTTAAATCAATGGATTGCACGGTTATCGAGGTTGTTATGTTTTTTTTTTTGGTTCAAATGGATGGATGGACTTCTTGTTAATGTAGACATCACTTTAGGTCAGCACTCGAGTCGGCTATGGGAAATGCAAGGGGTCGATATAAGGAGATGGCAAGGGGTCGGCATTGGTTGGACTACGGGTTGATATGGCATTTACTTCAGGTCGATGTAGATAATACTTAGGGTCACATTGGAATCTCTTCGGGTCGACAGTCACCACTAGGGATCGGCATTGCTTCACTTGAGGGATCGACATATGGCAAGCTTCGGGTCGAATCGACATCTTCCTTGGGTCGACATTTGGTTGGAGGTTGCATCAGGTCGAGTGGTCAGCATATGAAGGTGCTCCGGGTTGGCATGGACTTCACTTGGGGTCGGCATACAACTTTGGGTCGGCATGCACCAAGGGTCGACATTTCTAGTGGTTGCTTCGGTTTTTCATATGGGAACACTTCATGTCGACTGCAAGCTAATTTCAGGTCGACATTAATTAGGAGTTGGAATGGATCGACATGGGCTAGAGATCGTGCTACTTTGGGTCACTTCTGAGATTAATGCGGGCTAGCACACTTGTAACTTGAGGTTCGACTTTGGGTTAGGATAGGATGGAAGATATAGGCTTGACTGTGGTTTTGGTGGGCCCATGTAAGTGAGGAGGCCCTACAGCCGAGGTTTTCCCTGTAAATACAGCAGGTGTGGCTTTAGAAAAGGGGGTCTCTATTATGTCTCTCTTCATCTTACACCAAGAGATTACTCTACCATTTTTGTTTAGAAATTCCGGATTATAACTTAATTAAATTTAGTATGATAAAAATGATTTTTCTGGAGTGGACGTAGGTCGGAGTTAGCCGAATCACTATAAATCTTGTCCTTTTTTACTGCTTCCATTTTAATTTTGGATATTCTTAATATTATACATATACTCTATCTGTGATATATGATTGGATATTGGTGATTTCACTTATAATTGGGTATTGCTGAATTTTGGCGCCAACGTAGATAATGTTTGATAATGGCTGAATTCTCAATTTTAATCCTGAGTAGTCATAGGTCAATGTTAGTCCAACTTTACTATGGGCACTATCTAATTTATGATAGATGGTTTAGCTATTTGATAATTTGAAACTATATTGCCTTTAATACAACATGCTTTTGTATATTAGAAGTTTTCATGTTCATTTTTCTTAAACAAAGAACCCACCTATTTATGATAAAGATTTTGAAAAGCAACATTAATTTATTGACTTACCACTTATAGAACTGAACTGCTATAATTAGGTTAACTATATATAACTAAAAGTGTTATATGTAACCAAACTATTATAGCTAGTAATAACTATCTCTAAATTAATAATACACCTTAACCTACACTACAAGAAAAAAAGAATCGGACAACAGATATGCTCCGTTGTTTGAATGAATACATATCTGTCGTCTATTTCTATGCCGTCTCATTACAGATCAGACCACATGTATGCTCCATTGTCTAATGTGTTGTTCTTGTTTTAAAAATAGTAGAGATGAATATTATATGCTATTTGAAAGTTAATAAATTAGTATTTTTACGTTGTTTGATGTTATAGTATCATTTCTAGAATTTTCTATATATGCATACCAATTACAATTATATTATATATTTGAAGAATGATATAAATGAATTGCAATTTTATTTTTACATATATTCTATTTCAAATCAAATTCACATATAAAACAACTTTCACTATACTTGCACTTTCAAATACAATACAACTTTCGCTATTCTTACATTTTCAAATACAATACAACTTTCACTATCACTCCCATATATACAACTTTTCTCCAACACTCTCATATATAACATTTTTTTGCTAGTACTCACTTACACTCACTCGAGTTTATCTTTGATATAGATTTTCATTTGCTAGCTCTAGCTTGTGTCCAGTCATCTCTTATACCTGTCAAATAAACAATGTAGTAAAATGGAAAAGGAAACAGACTTAAATTGAAAAAATAAAATAAATTTTTAATATTAATATTGCCTTGGTTTATGGATTTTTTTTCTCTTCATGTTTTAGACATGGCCGGACAAATAAATATGTGTACGATAACATATGATATGCACAATGTATCATTATGAATATCACAAGGCCGAACATCAATTAAATCTCAGGACTACTGCAAAGGTCAAGCCCGAAGGCTCAACATAGCGCAAATGTGCACATGGTCAAGCCCAAGCTTCATCAAGCTCAACTAAGGTGCACAAGGAAATCAACTCAAACCAAAAAATCATACCAAAAATATACAAACCAGAAAATCAAAGTAGAAAATCAAACTCAGACGCACACTCAGGTATATACAATGTCACAGCAGCAGTTCTACTAATGAACACATGAACAATTCAAAAGCGTCTCAAGATAATTCAAAATATGTTACAAATATATATATATATATATATATATATATATAATATTATGTGCAAGTATGTACCGAGGACTTAAAAGTGTAGAAGTGCAGTTCAAAAAGCCATGTACAAGTGAAAAACAAGTACATATGCATATTTCATTTCATTTCAAAACAGATTGCCAAACCATATATACATACATACGTATGTGTATGTGTATATGGAAATAACAAGCAAGAAGACCACAAATAGCAGTAACAAGCACATTTAGGTACCAAAATCAAAATGGTTTGGAAAAACAAATTCAACTACGTAAGAATTCAAGATAGTGCACATAAACAAGATCAGACGTAACAATAAGTCCAAGGCACATAAAATGGTTCAGAAAGAACAAGTTCAACTCAAAATGGTTTAAATCAAAATGGTTCAGAAAATGCACATTCAGGTGCAAGTGCACATACGAGCAGCTCACTCGGATGTCAGCACACTCAAGGATGTATACATGTATATATGTATACATAACTTAAATAATGGAATATACATACATACATATATATGTACACATATGGATGTAAACATGTATATATGTACAAGGCAAGGATGTGTGAGTGCACAAAAAATAACAAGGCAATGCAATCAGTTCAAGTGCAAGAAGCAATCTGTGATGCCCCACCTCTATACTCACGCTAGTCAAGGACACTACGGGATAATACTGTCGATTAGCACGAAGAATAAGGCAGTTGAGGAGCGACCATCCATGTAACGGCTTCATGCGTGTACCAATATGTCAGATAGTATAACATGCATTTCATTTCAAGAGGAAATCAGACATATCAAATACAAACTCAAAGCAACTACATAGTGGCTATGTGGTCTTCAAAAACAAATATAGAAATAAGAAAAACACAAATCAGTCAAAGATATTCATACCACAAAGGTAAACAGATATGAATATAACACATAGAAGTGCACATCAGAGTAGTGGTCATACAAGATCCACAATATCACAAAAGAATAGGTACAAGTGCTACACAAAAGAATATATATACATCAAGGAGTCTCTATCTCGAATTTATAATGACAAAAACTACTAAACTAAGTAGTCAGACAAAAGTCAGATGATGATCCCAGATGAGAAGTCAAACAGAAGCACTTGTAACATCTCGGTCTAACCCGAGTATTATTTAATAAGAAAATAATAAATGGATTAGTATAGCTATAAATATCAGATAAAATGAGAAAATGAGAAAGAATAAGAGATACAACAAAAAAACATATGATAACAACAACGCCATACTATGAAAAGTATATATTTATCAACAAAAATCATAAAATATCTCAAAAATCTCAAAAGTCAAAAAGAATGTCATATTCTTTATTTTATTCACCAAACCACAAATGTTGACAAATATATCAATGTTGATCACAAAATTAGTGAAACACAAATTCTAGAAGTCGTTAA
Source organism: Allium cepa (assembly GCA_030765085.1). Lineage (NCBI taxonomy): Eukaryota > Viridiplantae > Streptophyta > Magnoliopsida > Asparagales > Amaryllidaceae > Allium > Allium cepa. The sequence continues at coordinate 334,807,902 of CM060938.1, forward strand.
TTAGAAATCCAGGAATCACAAAGGAGGAGGCCTATCACAAATGGGAGCATGAAACCTCACCAACCATCACAAATGGGTCGCTAACCATAGAGCCGGTGCAACGATGTAGTACAATAACGCTACGCCTGAGGAACCCGAAACTTAAGTAATTCGGAACAACGACGTAGTACAACGGTATGCCCGATGAACCTGATAAGCCCGTACAACGACGTAGTACAACGGTACGCCCAATGAACCGAACTCCATAAAAGAACGTGGGTCGCTAGCGCACAAAAATGAGTCGAAGCTCCAAAGAATCAATAGGTCGTTAGCCTATAAAAGAAATTAGACGAAACTCAATAAAACGTGGTACAGTCCCCCACGTGGACAAGGAGACATAGCATATCGCTAGTCTAAATCACAAAATGATCGACATTAATCAATAAAAAGTGTGAATTACACTAAGCTAGTAAATAAATGAGTTTGGCTTCATGTCCCGTAACCACTGGCTTAACTTAAATATTTACAAACAAATTGTAGATCTTCACTCGAAAATTGTCACAAGAGTTTCAATCGAACAAGTTCAAAAATTAACCGACGAAGTAAACGCGAGCGTTTCATACCACTTGTTTTGCTAAGCCGTTTAATTAGATTTTCTCGTATGAACGAGGTAAAGGTTTGTATATACTAATAGGTTGGAAAACGGTTTTAATAAACGAGCTTTGTATTAAAATAGTGTTGAAATCGTTTTGATGAAAGGGTTTTGATATTTACTACTAGTATAGAAACCTTTGTATTTCAAAGTGACAAGTCACGGAAATGATTTTAGAAACAATCAATCATCAAAAATTCACATTCGAAAACATGAATCAAATCCAACGAAATCGATACCAAATCCATCGAAATGGATATTCCTGAAAATCCCAAAAAAGAAGTTGAAGTCAACAAAAGTGATAATGTTGGGCGGGTTCTCACCACGGGCCAAAGCTTCTCCAACTACCACTGACCGAACCAACCAACTACCGGTCCAAAGCCTATCCAAACCAATTGTCGGTCGAAAGCCTCTCCAACAACCAACTACCGGTCCACTCCATGTCCATGCCTAGCCGAACCAACCTCTACCGGACCAAATCCCACCGAGTCCTACCGAACCAAGCTTCATACACTCCCCACCTCCCTGCCGAACCAAACACTCTCCTCCATCACCAAACCAAGCTCCAGATAACCACCACCGAATCAAGGGAAGAACGTATTACCACCGGTCCGAAGTATCACCGGACCATCCACCTACTACCGAATCAAGACCAAGAAGGTATTATCGAACCAACACTGCCAGGCCAGATTGCATCAGCCCAGGCCCAGCAGCAGCTATATACATCCAAGACCTCTACCCCCAATCTCACTCTATAAATAGAGGGGCAGGGGTACAACAATGGCAGACAAGTTTGAGAGCTCAAGCACGGATAGAACTTTCAAACAACTTTCAGTTACTTGTAATCAAAGCCTTGTACTTGTAATCTGAACAGAAAAGGAGAATAACATAAAAAGTGGACGTAGGCACATTCTGGCCGAACCACTATAAATATGTGTGTCTTTTACAGTTTAGTCCCCGCTTTTTTATATATTTGCATAAATCACCAAAATCATTAAAAACAACATAAAATCGATTAATTCATACGTCTTGGAGGTGTTTGCCCATTTTTTGTGCAAACATTTTTGGTGCTTTCACTGAGAAAGGGAGCTTGGAGCTTCAGCTTCTCCCACTTAACCCTTTTCCTATCAACATCGTCCGTTGCTTGGAAAACATGCCTCCCGGACGGAAGAAGGATGCTAACAAAGGAAAGAACATTGCAACTAGTAGTATCCCAGATCCAGTAATCAAAGATCAAGACAATCGTCCGGTTCCAACAGCAAATGAAAATCAGGCAAATCCGACAGCCCCTGCTGCGGAACAACCAATTACACGGACGGATCTGGACAGGATTGTGGCTGAAGTAACTAACCACTTCGCATCTCAACAAGAAGCCTTGGTGGACCAACTCATGTCACGCTTAAGGGATGCTGAAGAATCCAACCGCAACACTGAATCATGGGGTGAGTCCCGGTCTGGAGGATCTGGGAGACGACAAAGATCTTTCTTTTTCGAAGAGGTTAACAACAGAAACAACAATGGTAGGAGCCGAGCCCGGACTCAGCCCGAATTCCGACCCGAGGAAACACTTGGAACCGAACCCAACAAGGGAAGTACCAGGCAGGGGTCGGATGTAGCTGAGCGCGTCATGCTACCTAACCATGGAAACACCAGTAGACGGGGCCGAGCTGGTGTCCAGCCCGAAGTTGGACCCGAGGAAGTGCTGAGAACAGAGCCCAGCAGGGGAAGATCAAGGCAAGGGCCAACTGTGGCTGACCCCAGCATGCCCCCGGAGGACCAGAGACAGCCATTGGAGAATGTTAGGAGTGACAGACGATACCATCCCTACAGGTCGTCTGGACGGAATCAATCCCGCAGGGAAGAACCAAACTCATTTCTATCCGCTCCAAGTTCTGATGAAAGGATAGCACGATTATTCAGAGAGTGCGTCCAACGGGAACAAAGGGGTCGGGGGATTGGTGCTAGGGTAACCAGCCCCTTTACCCGCAATATCGAAACTGCCATCACCCTCCAGGAATGGAAAATGCCAACAATGGAACCTTACAAGGGAACCTCTGACCCCGTTGTACACTTGCAAAGATACACACAACATATGCTAATGAGCGGAGCAACAGAGGGAGTGTTGTGTAAATGCTTTCCACTATTCTTGGCAGATTTAGCTACCTCCTGGTTTTGCCATCTGCCCCAAGGATCCATCAGCTCATGGGAAATGTTGAAAGAAAAGTTCATCAGCCAGTTCCGCATTCATGATGATAAGCGAATATGGACTAAATAACAAGAACACCGAAATTGCTGAAAATAAGATGTAAAATGTGATGATTGTAATAAATTAGACTTGGACCGAATTTAAGCCTAATTATGATATATAATTACGATTAAGAATAGTAAAAAGAGAAAGAAGCTTATTTTTATACTTAAACCTTGGGTTAAGTTAATATACACAACTGTAACTAGTAGATTATAACTAGAAAGACAAGATAAAAGAGAAATTATAACATAGGCTATAATTAAATAGAAAGCACAGGAAGAGGCTTATTTTAAAGACTTACACTAAGTTAATAAGCAAATATGACAGAGACAATAGAAGAGGCTTATTTAAAAGACTTAGAATAGATTAATAAGATAATGGAGCAGAATGAACAAAAGAGGCTTATTTAAAAGACTTATATTAAGTTAATAAGCAAAGATGGAAGTAGGGCCCATAACCAATAGCATTCCCCTTCAGACTAGGATTGATGGTTTCACAATAGGTGGGGCTAGGCATGACCCTTTCAAAGTAGGACTAATGGTTTCACAGTAGGTGAGGCTCGACATAACCCTTTCAAACTAGAACTGATGGTCTCACGGTAGGTTAGGTGAGGCTGGGACATGCTTATGCTAACTAAAGTAACTAAGGAGCCAATAAATAGAAGTTCAAATCAAGGGATTTGGGAAGGGGCGCAACTAGATTTTGTTTGGTAGGACCCAAATTGGCAGCATTCTCTTTTGGACTATGACTGATGGTCTCACAACACACTTAGTTGAGGCTGGCTAGGAACCTTTTAGGCTAGGACTGATGGTCTCACAATGGAGGAGGTAAGGCTAGGAACGCTTATGCTATTTAGGGTAAGAGGGAGCAACAGATAGTGTAAGCCTAACGGTGGTCGTGCGTGCGGCCTCGGTCATGATTCGCTATTGAGTTCCAAAGCACTAGCAGGTGTCTTTTTGTTGTGGGACCTACATGATGGAACTAGTCACAGTTGGCACAACAGAGATAAAAGGTCGATCAAAGGGTAGAATTAGGACTTTAGCCTAATTAAAGTCGGATTGAATTCAGCCTAATTAAAGCAGTTATCTAAGACAAGTGCAAAAATATAACCGAACTATCTAAGCAAAGCAAGCAAGTTTAACCGTATTTTATTTTAGCATTGTCTTTTCCTTTATTTCCTTGCATACTAGAACTATTGCAAAGTCTATTACCTTTATCTTGCTTAAGAATACTAGTAATTACTTTCATTCACTAGACTTTTAGTCTGACCCACTCCTCTATTTCCCTTTCCACCCCATAGGCCACCTGGGGCAGGGACAGTAGACTTTGGATTTCTTTGAAGGTTTGTTGCGGAGACTTTCTTCTTGTATTCTACTTCTTCTTTTTCAGTTTCTATTTCATTTGATGTACTGGTACATTTCTTTGTGAGGGATGTTTATTTTACGTACTCTGATGTAATGATTGAGATAATGTTTTTCACTAGACATGGATATTTGGCATTTTGAGACATATTTGGTTTTATGAAATATTTATGATGTTTCAATTTAAATAAGTCATTATTTTAATTGTTTTCGCTATTTTAATTATTTTATCTTGTGAATTTTAGTCTTTGTAAGCTTTTAGCTATACCTATAACGCACCGCATATTTCAATATGCCCTTTTGGGTATACTATGTGGTGTGGGGTGTTTCATTTGGTATAAAAGCCTAAGGTTACAGGATTTCTAAAAACTTGTTTTAAAAATAAAGTATTTTCCAAAATAACTTATTTTAGAAAAGAAACTCTTAGAAATAGTTTTCATGTGTAAAAGAGTTTTTATAAAAATCCCCTAAAAGTTCAGTTCAACCTTCTTTCGATTCTTTTAAGTCTAGATTTTCTTTTCTTTGCATAGTATAGCTGACTGGTTCCGTAAAGCTACGACACTAGAGGTGCAAGGGCAAGTTCCCACAACACCGGTAGGTGGAAATCCATTTAACCCACATACATCGGTCAACTTTTCTAAGCTTTGCAAGGACTTTGCTTGTATAGGAGGTAGAACATTTTCTAACATGGAGAATTCAGAGGAGACACGAGCTAGGTTGGAGAATATGGAGCAAAGGTTTAGTCGGTTAGATTTGGTGGACATATAGGGTGATCAACCTACATCTTGGAAGCTGAAGGGAGAGCTTGAGAAGGTTCCTACAAGCTCTAAGAAGCAGTGGGGGAAGGAAAAAAAGGATAAGGACAAGAGGAAGGAGGGAGGACCTCAGAAACGAATTAAGAAAAGTGGAAGATGTAAGGGTTGTAGAATAACTGGTCATTATGCAAAAGACTGTAAGAAGGCAGGAACGAAGGGAAGATGTTTCAATTGTGGACAACCCGGTCGCATTAGTAAGTATTGTCCCCAAAAGATGAGGTAGGTAGCGGGTGCACCAACATCATAGATTTAGGCTTTGGAGGCAGCACCCTCAAACGGTAGACTAAATCAAGGTAGGAAAATTTGATTTCTATTTCTGATTTCCCCATTTGGACTCTTTTCGATTCTAGAGCATCACACTCTTTCATCTCTAGTCCTCTAGTAGATTGTTTGCACCAAGAAATCTCTTTAGTAGTAGACCCCATTGTTGTTTAAAACCCACAGGTGTATCGGCACACTTTTCTATGATTTGTAGTGGTTTGAAAATTTTATCATAGGCGTAGAATTTGACTATGACGCCTATGTAGTGTGTTTTTGGGGTATGGGATAATATTGGGAATGGATTGGCTTTCCACATATGGAGCTATATTAGACTGCGAGAGGAGAGTCGTTAGATTAGAGACATGCAGTGGTAGGACTCTCGAGGTTTTTTGCGACCCGTAAGGGTCAGTTATGTTAAGCTTCCTTTATTCCCTTGATTCATCACCATCAATATAGATTCGGTTTCTATCATCAAAGATTTTCTGGACATCTTAAAGAGGTTAGGGGACTACCCCCTAAGAGAGAGATTGACTTCAGGATTTATTTGATGATAATGCTAAGCCATTAGCATTACTCGTGAGGCATATGACACCTAGGGAGAAGAATGAATTGAGCAAGAAAGTTCATGAGCTTTTGGAGAAAGTTTTCATAAGAAGGAGCATATCGGAGTGAGTAGCTCCAGTCATCTTTGCTACTAAGGTGGATGGTTCCCTTCGACTTTGCATAGACTCTAGAGAATTAAATAAGCTCACGAAGAAGAACCATTATCCACTTCCTAGGATAGATGATCTTTTTGGTCAGTTGGTTGGCTCTTCGGTATTCTCTCAGCTTGATTCAGCCATCGGATTTCATTAGCTTAGGGTTGTTGATGGCTGCAATTAGGACACCCGACGGATTCTTTGAGTGGTTAGTCATGCCTTTTGGACTAATCAATGCCCCAGCCTATTTTGTACATTTGATGAACCATGTTTTAGAGATGTTCTAAATAAAGTTTCGGTGTTATTCGTGGACAAAATTTTGGTGTTTTCCAAGAGTATAGAGGAGGTTCTTCGTGCACCTCACATTCTTCAGTTAAAAGCAAAGTTCTTGAAGTATCACTTTTGGCATAAGGAAGTGTGTTTCTTGAGGCATAGAGAATGTCTAGCATGGAAAGAGTTTGAGAAACGGTTTTGTACATTTAGGTTCGGATTATGAAAATCCAAAGAGTGGTAGGCAAAGATAGGAGATGCATCATTACAAAGGAGAAAAGCCATGTGTAGATTATTGCAGAAATTAAAATTTCCTAAAAAGGCATGTCATAAGATAAATATAGGCATACAAAAGGAACAGGAATATAAGACTTTAAGTAAGGAAATGAGATTTCCAAGGTTTAGAAAGGATACTCCTAGGATAGTAAGTAGGAAAATCCACTTTATGTCTAACCCAATAAAATGAAATTATTAGAATTGAAAAGAAGAATTGTCAATAATTTTAAAAGTAAATACTGGGTTTTTGGGAATATAGTTAGAACTTTAATTTGGTTTTTATGTGATATAAATTTTATTTGAAGAATTACAGAACGTATATAGTTCACTAGTTTCTTTATAGGTAAACAAAAAATTTTAAATATAGAAACCTAAAAAAGTATTAAGTATCAGAAACGTAGATTATAACATTTTTTATTGTAATAGATGATTTCATAAAAAATAAGGGAAGCATAGACTATAACGCTACTGTTATAGTAAGCGATTCCCAAGGGAAATGTTTTACATAGTAGATAAGGATTATTAGTATTTATTTTTAATTAAATCAATACACTAGTTTCTTTGGGTTATAGTAACGGTGTTTTACGCAACATCAGTTTTAAACCCAAATAAAAATGTGTTTTTAAAAGATAAGTTTTAAGAATAGAAATAAATATGATTTGTGAATACACTTGTTATTTAAGTAAGTATAGGAAAATGTTTTCTGGTTATGGATATATTAAAGGGTACTTTTGGCACATGTCCTTATTAAGTATCAAAATTCACGGAAAGTCCTTCACTAAATTTTAATGTAAATTAGGTCCCTGTTTTTTATTCATGATTATTACAGAGCATGATGCAACTTTTCATAAAAGTTGCTGACATTTCCACAGCTTTTCTGTATACCGTAAACATAGTGTATGAAAGTTGCTGAAATATCAGCACTTATTTATAAAATTTGCTGACATTTCAGCAACATTTATGTACACTGTGAACACAGTTTATGAAAGTCGCTGAAATATCAGCACTTAATTATAAAAGTTGCTGACATTTCAGCAATAATTTTCTTCATTTCCAGAAAACAGGGACCCGATTTACAATGAAACTTTGACAGGGAAAGTTGCTGAAATATCAGCACTTATTTATAAAAGTTGCTGGCATTTCAGCAATAATTTTCTTCGTTTCTTGGAAACAGGGACCCGATTTACAATGAAACTTTGACAGGGATCCTCTTTACAATATGAAAGTATGATAGGGATGCTTCCCTAATTTCCACTATATTAAAACTATTTTGAAGATGAGGTTTTCTGAAAAGAAAAGAGTAAGTTAGATATTAGAAAATTTCTATCGTAAAAGAATATAAATTAAATATACTTTAATCTGTTGGAACTAATAATGGTATAATTTTCTATGAAACCAATAAAAATATTTTGTGTAATTCATATGGAATACGTGAAAGAGATGTACAAGGTATTGGAAGCACCATATTTTGTATAGCCTGTTTTGAAAAATGTAAAATAAGTTTCTTGTAATTTCACATAAACATGAAATCCTCTTTTAAAAGGTTCATAGAAGATTTTAGTATTAATAAGTTCTCATAAGAGAAAGCAGTTTCAATACATTAAGGTATGAGACCGTTAGGTGTAATAAGAAGATGTTCTGAAAACACATAAGGATATTTCAATGATATTTTAAAAGGAAATGGTTTGGTGAAACAGTGAATAAGTTTTTGAAAGCAAAATAAACTAGTAATAGTTAAATTTACAAATCCCAATTTTTATAGAAACTGTAAAGGTCTTTAAAAGGAAAAGAGTAATGAGTTTTGAACTTAGAATTTGTATGTTTTTCCCACCTGGATTTTGGGAATAATGTAAATTCAAAAGGCTGTAGGGATGCAAGTCCAAAAAAATAAAATGTTAAGTAACCAAGTATTTTTGAATTTAAGAAGAAGTCAAAGATAACACTTTTATGGATAAAGATTTTGGGATTTGAAAATTTAGAAGCCTAAGTTTTTGAAATGAGAGGTAAATACCAACTAAACTCCTAAAAGTAGAATAGATAGGAATCATTCCCTAAGCAGTGACGGAAAAGGTGTAAGGCTATAAAGGAGACAGCAATAATTACTTTTGGAAGTAATAATAGAGTTTCCATAAAGCATGTAAGGCACTAGTGAGAACCTAGAAATATTGATTCATGTGAGCAGGCTAAAGAAGAACAGTAAAGTGAAATTAGTGAGATTATAAGGCACACATGGTTGAGGACGTGTATTTTTGTTTTTGAAGAAACGTAGGAAAGCATCTTCCTTTAGTGGAATTCTCACATGATAGTAGTTTTCTAGCTAGTATTAGAGTGGCATCTTTCAAAGCTCTTTATGGAAGACCGCGCAAGTCACTTTCATGTTGGATAGAGTCTACAGAGGTTAAAATGACTTCGGAGAAGACTAAATTTGATTTGCAAAAAATTCGTATCTCAAATCCGCATTTCTTTGATAGTAATTTTTTGAATTTCCTACTTTCCATCTTTAGTTTTGAATAGGTTCTTTCCTTTATTATCCTTTGGGAGTTTAAAACTTAGGATTTAATCTATAAATGGTAGTATTTGATGTAAACATGTTATTAGAACATATTATGAATGATGGATGCTAGTGGTTGCAAGTGTTTGCTAGTGGATGCTAATGGACGCATATACTTACACTAGGCACTATTATCTCCTAGGGATCGGCCTAACTAGGACACTAGAGCATATGCATATGGATGTATGTGCATTTTATTTTATTTTTCATGATTGTTATAAATGGATGATTATCACATGATTTTTGCATTTGGATGATGTTTGAAGCATGCATATAGAACTATCAGTTACCACTAGGAATTTTTGCATTCATCTGAATACATATCACGGGCATGATTGCATAAAAGAAGGTCAACTGAATAAGTGGACTACCTAATCTTTTGCATTAATTAGAGACAATAACACTACACTATTGAATAAGTGTCATAAATCGCATTAGAAAACATAAGGACAATGGACGAATGATTGATGATTGAGTAGTTGGTTGTAGATACTGGATGAAAACATTTAGTTCATTCTTTTATCTTTAGAGATTTCGAGGACGAAATCCCTTAAGGAGGGGAAAATGCAACAACCCAAAATTTAAACCATAGTAATTAATTAGTTAAGTAATTTAAAATAATAGGGTTTTCAATAGTTGTATTTTTTCTACGATTTTGGAATAACCTTTTTACCAATTTATTTTCAGTTTTAGATTTATTTTTCAGTCTATTTTCTTTAAGCTATTCTTTTTCACTTATTTGTAGTTAATTATTGTTAATTAGTTTTTCCATTTATTTACAGTTATATACAGTATTTATAATTATTTACTGTTATTTACGTTTTATTTACATCTTTTCAATGTTGGAATTTTCTTCTGTAATTATCAGCTTCTTTTTTTTCCTTTTACGCGAATTGAATATAATAGATTAAAATAAGAATATGGACTAAATAATAAGAACACTGAAATAATAGAAAACAAGATGTAAAATGTGAAGATTGTAATAAATTGTACTTGGACTGAATTTAAGCCTAATTATGATTAAGAAGAGTAAAAACAGAAAGAAGCTTATTTTTATACTTATACCTTAGGTTAAGTTAGTAAGCACAATTGTAATAGGTTACAACTCGAAAGAAAAGATAAAAGAGAAATTATAACATAGGTTATAATTAAATAGAAAGCACAGGAAGAGGCTTATTTTAAAGATTACATTGAGTTAATACGCAAATATAGAAGAGATAATGGAAGAGGCTTATTTAAATGACTTAGAATAAGTTAATAAAAAAATAGAGCAGAATGAACATAAGAGGCTTATTTAAAAGATTTATATTAAGTTAATAAGAAAGATAGAAATAGGGCCCATAACCAATAGCATTCCCTTTTAGACTAGGATTGATGATTTCACAATATGTGAGGCTGGGTATGACCCTTTCAGGGTAGGACTGATGGTTTCACAGTCGGTGAGGTTGGGCATAACCCTTTCAGATTAGGACTGATGGTCTCACAACACACTAGGTGAGGTTGGGCAGGACCCTTTCAGACTAGGACCGATGGTCTCACAGCGAAGGAGGTGAGGCTGGGCACACTTATACTATTCAGGATAAGAGAGAGTAACAGATAGTGTGAGCCTAATGGTGGTCATGTGTGCGGCCTCGGTGCAGGGAGATAATTTGCTACTGAGTTTCAAACCTCTAGCAGATGTCTTTTTGGTGTGGGACCTACAGGATGGGACTAGCTCACAGTTGACACAACAGAGAAAGAAGGCCGATCAAATGGTAGAATTAAAATTTCAGCCTAATTAAAGTAGGATTGGGAATTCAGCCTAGTCAAAGCAATTATCTAAGACAAGTGCAAACAATCGAATCGAAATATCTAAGCAAAGCAAGCAAGTTAAACTATATTTTATTCCAGCTTTATCTTTTCTTTTATTTCCTTACATATTAGACATGTTGCAAAGTCTATTACCTTTATCTTGCTTAAGAATACTAGTAATTACTTTCATTCACCAGACTTTTAGTCTGACCCACTCCTCTATTTCTCTTCCCCCTCATAAGCCACCTATAGACTTCAGATTTCTTTGGAGGTACAGCTGCGGAGACATTCTTCATGTATTATTCTTCTTCTTTTTCAGTTTCTATTTCATTTGATGCATTAGTACTTTTTTTGAGAGGGATTTTTATTTTATGTACTCTGATGTAATGATTGAGATAATGTTTTTCACTAGACATGGATATTTGGCATTTTGAGACATATTTGGTTTTATGAAGTATTTATGAAGTTTGAATTTAAATAAGTTATTGTTTTAATTGTTTCCACTGTTTTATTTATTTTGTCTTGTGAATCTTAGTCACTGTAGGTTTTTAGCTATACCTATAACGTCTTTTAATATGCCCTTTTAGGTATACTAAGGGGTGTGGGGTATTTCAAATTATATGTTATATGAACGCGGTCAGCGAATTGGGATTATGTAATCAATTTGGATCATTTTTTAAATGGAACGTGGAATTTGTTTGTTGTCTTAATATTTTCCATATTCTTGTGTTTATGTGTATCAATGAATCTAATGTCACCGTATTTGGTCGCCGAGGATTAATAACTGTGGACGAATGTACCATCTATAGCAGTTAGTTTTGGGCTTCCAAGTAGGGGGATATTACATTGAGTTTGTTAATTATAATTTAATTTATATCAAATGTTTAAAATTGCATAAATTTTTCATACGAGGTCAGATTCAAGAGAAACAAGTTTCGCTGCGACCATATCGACGAAGGCTATGACATGGAGTTGAATTCATAATTATTGGAGTCTGAAAAATTTTCAATTTCATATAAAGGTGAGTGTTTTAAACCGCTCACGAATTACTAATATATTCTGATGTTAGTTAAATTAAAATCATGAAGTGATTTATTTTAATTGATAGTTGTTTCAATAATTTAACTGACATTTAAATTGCCATATGACTTGAACTGTAGTAATTTTAATCGATGGTTAAATTTGAAATTGTTAAAATTGCTAGTTAAACACCAGATATTGATAACTAGTTAACTGTTGTGATATATTGACCGCTTTGGATGTTGATCGTGATGGATGACCATTGGTTGATATTTTGGATGATTAAATGTTTATTTATTTTATATATGTATCCTATTATCATCCTGTAAACTATTTGACAGCATAAAAACTATTATTGAAATTATTTTGAGTAAATTTAGAAATAGATTGAAATGATACATACCTATGACACTTTGATTTGGATTAAAATATAAAAATCCATCCCTACAATTAAAAATTGAAATAACTGATCACGTGGCCATAGGATAGAAAGTTATATACGGCAACAGGTTGGTTAAATTAAATGGTTTTATATTCTTAATTTGAATCTTCTTAAATAGTTTTCTTTTAAAGAAATAAAAATCGAATTTATAAAGATTGAATTAATTTCAAATTAAAGTTTTGAAGTGTTGAAATTGAAATTGATTAAAAGGAATTGTTTAAAGAATCGAACATGAAATTTTGAAGTCATAATTGAGAAATCATTTGAATCATGGAAATTGAAATTTCTTTAAATAGTTGAACCTTTATACGTGCTTTGAAATTTATCTTGGCTAGTAATTTAAATTGGTATTCCATAATTTGAGCTCGAAATTGAATATTCAAAATAGAATTAATTTAAAGATTTGAACCGTAAATTGAACAATGAAGTTTAATTTAATTTAAGTGATTTATATGAGGTAATTGAAATTGGACTTGAGATTAATATAAATTGAAATGGTTTAAAATAATAATTGAATTGAAATTTGAACCATTGAATCGAAATGTTGAATCGAATTTGAAGTTAAAATGAATGCTTCGAAATTGAAGTTAATTCGAATTGAAATCGAAATCAAAGTTGATTTGAATTTAAATCGAGATTGAGTCGATTGAATTGGAAGATTTGGAATTGAATTTATTTAGTTTGAAATTTGGACCTGAGTCCAGATTTATGGTAAATGAAAAGAATAGTTTAAATATGAAACTGTATTCACTATAAACTATTTTACGGTAAACTGTTTTAAAATTTCATCTTTTTAAATTATTTAAATTTTCAAATCATTTAATTGTAAATTGTTTTAATATCTAAACTATTTTTACTATTTTAATTTTTCAAACTATTTAACTTTTTAAACTATTTAGCTATTCAAACTATTTTCAAAACATCAACCTGTTCAAGTTGGGAATTATTTGTATTTAAATAGTGAATTTAAATGCAAATTGGTTAAATTGAATTTATAATCTAAGTTGATACTCGAAACAAAATTTGAAATAACACTGGTTTCAAAGTGAACATGATAATTTTGAAATGAAATAGATTTTGAAGTGAATATGATATTTTTATATCAAGTATGAATCATTTTCGGAATGTAAAAGAACCAACTGGTGTGTAAAATGACATTTCGTAGTTAAAGAGACCATGGCCTCTTATTGGCAAACTCTCTGTCAATATTGGAACCACTTTAACAACTATGTATACGAAGGAGACTCCAAAATGAAGTGGTTAAATTTGGTGTACGTTTTCTAGATTTTAAGAAAGCGAACGATGATGGATAGACCGGACACTTATGTCAATCTGAAATGACTAAAACATGACGGCTTGATAGAGCCAATGAGGGTTGCTACCTCCAGCGGGCATCTGTTCTATGATTTTCTTTTTGGACTCTATCTATACTATCTCCTGAATGTTGGTTTTGATTGATGCACCTTGATTTGTGATGACTTCCCTTTGACTCGATATGGGATGGATGGACGCGGTGGGCGATCACGGCTACGATGCGTTACCACCAGCCCTATGACCCGAACTGGTAGTATCATACCTTGGGCATTGACTCACATGCCTTGTCATACTTTATCCATATACGAGAACACTACAAGTTTGGTTTAGTGTTGTCATATCACGGTGCATCCCTATCCCTCGTTGTGCTACTAGACGTTATATGCAAACTGTATGCCAATGCTAAAAAACACTTTAAGGGGAATTAATTTAAAGCCTTAAAGCAAAGAAAAATGTTTATTTTACTGACTAGGCGTTACATATCTAGCATATTCTACTATATATAGATATTTTGACGATTCATGAGAGATGGAAAATCCCATAGCATCTCTTAAGTTATTGCACGCACGTTATAGACTGGATAGGAGATGTAAAACCCCGTAAATATATCTGACGCTATTAAACTCATGTTATACAATATATTAATTTGATTCACATAAGAATATTTTAGTTCTAATTAGAGTGTATTATTTTAGTTTATTCTCGAGTCCGCCCTGAGTATTTAAGTGCATTGAAGATTATTTTCTAGAGGACGAAGATGAAGATTTGGTATATTATATTACTAGTATTAATCCTGCATCATGTTGTTCTACTGTATTATTTTATTGTTCTATCCTATATATAACTCTAATAGATGTTGTAAAATTTTAATCAAATGTATAGCATAAATAGCTTCATGAACCGTTCATTTGACTATTATATTTTGTCACTACGCCACGAGATTCTGTATTTGTTTTCTTCTTTTCTTGTTTTTCTTAATTAACCCATTGATTATCTGTATCCGAATTGTTTTGAGTTGGACATGTGTAGTCTATTGTCGACTTAAACTTTCGAAATGTGGGTCTCATAGTTGGTATCAGAGCTTTGGTTTAACGATAACATTTGCTTTGTAGGGGTGGACTCATTAGAGATAGGGTAATAATACCCTGAATGAGTTTGTTTAAGTGTGTGTGTGTATGAGAGTGTGTTCTTGTTAGTGTTATAAAATGTTATATATTGTGTTTACTTTTATTTTGAGTTGTTTATGAATTCTAGTCGGTACATGTGGCGCCATGTTATCGATAAGGGTTTCTGAACTCTTAAACGAGGCAAGTCGGTATAATTTTGTTTTTAAAATAGGGTAAATGAAATAATTTTGCCTAAATTATATTTTATATTAAAAATAAATATTACATTAACCAATATGATTATCGATGAATGTAGTTTGTTAGGAGATGATATATTTAGTTATCATCGATTGTTGTTTGAATTAGACTAAAAGCGAATACTTTATGAACTCTACTTCACGAAGCATTCGATAATTAGATTGAATTGAAATTTAATTAAAACAAGAATTTTTTGCAATGACAAAAATGTAAATTAATGAAACGTTTTCATAGTAAGGTAATGAAATTGTATAAGTATATTTATAATATAGCTTCTAAACAAAAAGGATCTAAAAGCTGAGAATTTTAGAATTTAAATTCCAATTATTTTCAAAATTGTTTTCGAAGTTTTTTCAGGAATAATAATAATATATTTTGGAGGTGTTTTGACTAGAAATATATTTTGAAGAGATTTTGAAAGAAATAAAAGCATTGAACTTGCTTTAGTTGTTGGGAAATAATTCTACGGATGCCTGCAGCATCACCAGTATTCATTTTTGAGTTTTGGAGTGAGAATTGCTACAAAAGAAATTTATTTTTCGTTAAAATGAGTTTTGGTTGTGGAAAAAAAACTCAAGTATGATTTGATAAACATATGAGAATAGTTTTTGAATTTATAAATTGAAAATGGTATAGATAAGAAATAAGTTTATAACTTATGAATTTAAATAGGAAAGTAAACCCAAATTTTAAAGTGGTTGAACATTTTGGTTAAGTAAACAAGAGAAAATTTGTATTTGAGATCTGAAATAAAAGAATTAACTTAGGTAAAGTTGAATAAATTCAGTAAATAAAATGAAGTTTAACTCCAAAAAGCTTAAACGAAAGTGAATTGCATTTGAAATGAATCAAATAAAATAATGAAATGAAATTTAAGTGAGTAAGTTTGTATAACTTATAGATTTGAGAAATATTAAGCTAAAAACAATTTTTAAATTTATTGAATGTGAATGATAAGAAATTTTTAAATTTAGATTAAGTAAAAGTGGTAAGAAATAAATTTAAACTTTAAGTTTGAATTATGAAATGAATGGATTTATAAAATAAATTAAATATGAAGAGAATAAGTTATAAAACCAAGTTTGAAAATATTAAATTAACTAATTTGAGTCTATGGATATTTATGAACTTAAATAATGAACTTAAGTAAAATTTAATTTTAGTTCAAGTTAAA
Source organism: Allium cepa (assembly GCA_030765085.1). Taxonomy (NCBI): domain Eukaryota; kingdom Viridiplantae; phylum Streptophyta; class Magnoliopsida; order Asparagales; family Amaryllidaceae; genus Allium; species Allium cepa. The sequence continues at coordinate 334,824,118 of CM060938.1, forward strand.
AAATTAATTTAAACTGAGTATTTGAGAACTTAAATCCTGAAGCTTTTGAAATTGTTTTCTATGATTTTGAAAATAATATTAATATTATTTAAAAATATTGAACAACAGAAGTTGCTTTTAAAAATGGATTTTAAAAAAAAGTAAGTCTTGTATTCCTCTCTTATGTCGTTGGAAAATAATTTTGTGATGACGGCTGCATCATCGACATTTTCGAGTCTCAAAGTGGGAGTGGTTACTAAGTAGCTTTGTTTTGCATTTGATTCGACAACATATTTTTTATTTAAATTTATAAATATGATTATATATATAAAGGATATGAGTATATATATATTATTTCAAAATGATTTGGAAAGAAACCCGATGTTTAGTTCTTACATTCTCTGTAAATTAATTATTTTCACTTATTGGAATAAAATGAATTAGTGAAATGATTTTATAAAATAGTCCAGGAATGATTTGATATGAAATGTGTTAAACATAAAGTGAAATAATTAAAATTTGAATAAATAAATGTAAATTAATAGATATGAATAAATTGGAAGTAAACTAATTAAATGTTAATAAAGTATGAATGTTAATATGAAATAATATTGTATGAATTAACTATTAACATTGAAAATGTAAATTGTGATATGTATGAATTAATAGGATGAATATTAATTGTTAGATGGTCTCTTTGGTTGTAAATCATTTTTATTACTACTTTTGATTGCGAATGATTATTTTGTTGGGTACTAGTGCTCGTGCTTATGATTTGGATTTAGAATTCATGTTATATAGTTCTATTAAACTCATACATGCTTTCTATGTCCTTTTATGCGCAACTAACATTCTACTTTGAGTTAAGATAGGTACATACGAAGACCTTTTGGATGTATACACGGTTTGATTTGCTTTTTCTCACTTTAATATGAGCGAACTAGCTCGTATTAATAATAATAAGGTACATATCTAGACTACATATTGCACTTTTATGTTTTTTCTTAGGGGATGCCTCATCACTAAGATGGGATGTATATTTTATATATACACACACACACACATCTGTGTATATTGTAAAAATTTACGATCGAGTCGTGCAAAGGCGACGCTGTCGATATCTTCCGTAAATTCGGGTGTAAGAAAATTTTTGAGAGTTCAAAATTTATAACTTGTTTTACAATAAGTCATTATCGGAGTGGCGTAGCGGAGGCATATAAAGTTTTTATAATAAGATTTTTAAAGTTTTGTAAGTTGATTATTTTGAGTAAAAAATATCAAAGATTTGATTCTCTACTTAATCCCTTTTCGAGGATGAAAAGTTTTGAGTGAGGGAGATTGTAACGACACATAATTTTAACCATATAATAATACCGAATTTAATATGATTATTGAATAAAAATGGTTGGAAATGAAAATTTATATTTATATATGTAATTAATTTAATATGAACTTGAATAAAATTTTGAAATAACCAATTTCGAAGATTTTGGTAACAACGAGTATTGAAATGAAGTTCTATGTATTGAATGTGTTCACAATCAATAGCTGAAATTGAATAATATACTTCACTTATTTAGATGAGAATAAAATAATTGTTTTATAACTAAAATTAATTCGAAATATAATATTGGAATTGGATTAGAACAAACATTTTTATTTATAAAATGATATTTGAAATAATATATATAAGAATGTCTTACTTGACTATAATTACAATTTTATAAAGAGTATAGTAGTTGTTTCATTATTTGACTTCATCTTAAAAGTTAAATTTTCAAAGTTAAATAAATTATATTTCAAACATAATGATTGATAATTAAATTGTTAAATTTAATATTGGATTTATTTAAATAATTGAATCCTTAATTTAATATGAATGTAAATAATTTCGAAAGTTGATTTAAATTTTATTTAAACAAGAATGAAAATTGCTAACTTTTAAAATTGAATTTAAAGTGAATAAATTTATTTTGGAAAATTTATATTATAATTAAAGTGTAGAAAAAGCCATTCAGACAACTGTCTTGAATTCCGACGAAACTAGTTCCATTGGATCCATAATAGTGAGTTGTTATAGGATATCAAGTTTCGTAGCGATCGGACTTATCGTTTGGTCGAGCGAGCTTGAAACATATAGAAATAAATTAAAGAAATTTAACTAAAATAATTTGATTTTGAAAAGCTATATTCTATATATGATGGAATAACTCTCGATACACATTCCATTATGTTCGGAATTTGGGCATAACATATAGAATGCCAGGCGGCACGCTTCATTTAGAGTTTGGAATTTTCACGGATGAATAATGCCGGGGAAGATTTTCGATATAAGGCTATCCTCTATTTCATTTCTTCGAGCCTTAGCTTCATCCGTTCATACTATTTAATGCCTGAAAATTAAGGATCTTTCTCCCTTGTTTTCTTCTATTCCGCTCAACGAAATCGCACGACTCCAAAGGAAAAATGGAGAGCTCGATGAGCTCTACAAGATGGACGGTCAGATCGTCAAATTCATCAAGTGGTAGCTGATGGAGGTCCGCGTTCAATCATAGTTTGGGTTCGATGTTCAACGCGCATGCGCGAGGCTGTTGCAGCGAGGTGGAGGTGGCAGGTTCGATGGCATGCGCGTGGTTCAGGCGCGGTCGGCGATGGTCGTGGTTGTTGTCGGCCGCTGTTCGAACGCAAAAAAAGTATCAGTGAGCATCAACCTGGGTACCATGAGCGAGTGGAAGATGAGGATTAGACGAAAGGTTATTGTTTTAATTATTTTAATTCTGTTAACTTAGTTTGTTAACTATAATTTAATTTATATCCAATGTTTAAAATTGCATAAAATTTTCATACGAGGTCGGATTCGAGCGAAACAAGTCGAATTGCAATCGTATCGACGAAGGCTACAATAAGGAGTTAAATTCGTAATTATTTGAATCTAAAGAATTTTCAATTTCATATAAAGGTGAGTGATTTAAACCGCTCTTGAATTACTAAAATATTCTGATGTTAGTTAAATTGAAATAATGAAGTGATTTATTTTTATTGATTGTTGTTTGGTAATTTAATTGACATTTAAATTGCCGTATGAAATGAACCGCTAGGAATTTTAATCGATAGTTAAATTTGAACTTGAAATTAAAATTACTATTTAAACACCCAATATTGATAACTAGTTAACTGTTGTGATATATTGACTGCTTTGGATGTTGATCGTGATGGATGACCATTGATTGATATTTTGGATGAATGGATGTTTATTTATTTTATATATACTCTGTTATCACCCTGTAAATTATTTGATAGCATATAAACTATTATTGGAATTATTTCGAATAAACTAAGAAGTAGGTTGATATTGTAGGATCGATTTCACCCTAGAGGGGGAGGTGAATAGGCTGATAGTATTAATTATAAAAATTAATTACGGAAGCTTATAAAATAATTTCAACACAGATCACAGAATAGTAGCAGCATAGATAAAAGCAGAATAATAAATGCAGAAATAAAACGACACAGAAATTACCCAGCTTCGGCAAAAACCTGCCTACGTGCTGCCCCCAAGGTTTCTACTAGAAATTAGATGGTCACACGCTTACACACGTAAACTCGCGACACCCGCTACTGACTAACCTAACTCTACGCTTAAAACCCTGCCACTACTCAGCCACTCAGTTGCGAATTCTCAAGCTACGTCACGTAACTTGTCCCCTAGTCACACGACTAGCAAATACAATGGTTTGAAAAGAGTTTTAAAATTTAAAAACAAATTTAAAACAAGAATAAGATAAAACCCTTATTTTAAAACTAAAGACCCTTAAAAGTAATGGCCGGCCCCTTTTATTATTTCGACCCGATCCTTTTTCTTCCTTTGGGAAAATGGCGGCCGTTCTCTCGTTCGTTCCTCTTTGTGAAATTGGGGCTTTTCTGAAATTGAAGCGCCGCTCTGTCAAATGATTTCAGAAGCTTCGATTCCTTTCTTCGTTCGAATATTTTGTTCGCAGCTACCTCGATTTGGTCGAGTTAATTGTCCATGATTTCGGTATGTATTTTACTCCTTTTGCTTTGCTGGTTTTGACTTGCTTGAACCCGAAGTTTTTGAATTTCCGATGATGATTGGGGTTTTAATCCTTTAACACGATTGATGGATATTGCCAATGATGTTGATTCCTATTTATAGGATTCGACCTTCTAAATTTACGTTGTATATTTATTTATTTGAATTCGTCAAATCCTTTATGCTGTCGCTTGATTATGCTTGGACGTTTGAGATGATTGTGACTTGTTCAAAAACGTATATTTTTTGTTGCTTGAATCCCACGGCATTGATTTCAACTCCTTGGTCATCACGTTGTTGATCTTGACTTGGTTTGATTCATTTATTGCCAAGGCTCAGACTTTGAATCGTGAATTCAATCTTCTTTTGCCTGATGACTTCGGCCTTGACAATGAATGTTTACTTCGGCCATTTTGAATTTTATGAATTACGTGAATTTTTGGCTTCACTTGTGAACTTTCGAGCTGCACACTGCTTGTTAATTACTGCTTCAACTTGTTGAGTTCCTGTAGTTGCTGTTACATCACATCGAATTGCATTTATGTCCAATGCATAGCTATCATCATTTCTGCTGTTTGCATGCTTCATTGACTTGAACTACTCTCTGACTTTTGTCTAAGTTCATATATATATACTCCATTTGTCATGTATTAGTGAAGCAGTGTTGCAGTTTGGCTTTGTTTGACTTGTAGTGTTCATTTGAGTTTGGCATTGTTTATGTTGACTTGACCATGGTTCCTGTGCATTATCTGTTACATGAAACTGTAAGGTGAATGTTGCATATGAGTCTGGGCATGGGTATTTGCAGTTTTGTTTTTCTGGTCTTGGATTTTTGGTTTCATATGCATTCTGGTCTGACCTGCACACTTGTTTATGCTTGAACACTGCACTTGTATATATTGACTATCACTTGCTCTTAGCTTGGAGTTGCATCACCATACATGTTGTACATGCAGCTTCATTTTGTATTGATTGTCAGTGGTTTTGCATCATTCTGGTTATTAGCGCACTGTCACTTGTGTATTGCCTTTGACATCCATTTGGTTGTTGCGGTCCTATGCAGTTGCTATGCCTTTTGTTCTTGTAGTTGCATTCACGTCATGTTTGTTGTTTTGACTCTATGTTCTGGTCATACATGAACTGGTTTCACTGTTGCACTCGAGTTTTGTTACTTGAGCTGCGTTTCTTTGTGGTCTGCCTTGTTGCTTGACCTGTCTGGTTCATCTTGGTTTACGTACATGAGTTACTTGCATTGATCCATGTATTTGTGCTTTGATGCATTTTTTATTTGTCAAAGCTTTGCATTCTTCATGTAGCCTTGTGTTGAATCCAGTTTTAAAAAACTCGGGTTTGACCTTGTGCTCGTGTCGTGATTTTAAATATATTGCACGTGAGTTGAACCCGGCTTTTTATTTGGGTTTGACCTGTGCTCACCTGTCCCTGTAGCATTATCAGGTGTATATCGATGTGCACGGCCTTGTGGCATGTACAGTGATACAATGTGCATGTCACACTGTTCGTGTGTGATGAATTCAAATGTAAATTATGACGAACAACCCAAATAACTGAGGCAAATAATATTTTCAAAAGTCATATTTCATTTTAAATTGCAAAAATATTTCTTTTTCAATTTTACTGCGTTAGTGAATATTTTTGCAGATTGCTCAGATGCTAGACTCAAACTGGAATGAAGTTGGAGACAAAATACAAGTGTGAGTGATATGTAGTGAGGTTATTAATGTAAAAACAATTGTGATATATTCAAAAAATGTATATGTATAGTGAGAGCTTAAATTTGTACTGTTCAAGATTGTAATAAATATTTGTTTGAATAAAATTTCTGTTTGAATTCAAATTCCATTCAAATTCTGTGTAATTTATTTTATTCAACAAATATTTGTTTAATCTATGAAAAACAAAACAGTACATTACCAAATACCTTTAAATGAATATATATGTTTATTATCATCAAACAAAAAACATATAAGCGCATATTCATACAATCTCCCCCTTTTGATGATAACAAACATATATTTAAGATTTTGACCGTGTTAAATGTATTTGATCAATGATATACTCTAATTGCTCCCCCTATTTAAATGCTTCCTCTCTACATGAAACTCCCTCTACATATATGCATATAAATAGAAATATATAAATGAGCCTAGATGCAAATGGAAAATTATTTGACCTATGTTTGATTCTATTTGAGAAAATCTTAACTTTTCTCTCCCTCTTTTGTTATCAGCAAAAGAATAATAGTGTTAGAGAAAAATAGAGATTATGTGATCAATATTAATCCAACATTAAACTCAAATTGAATATAAATATTAAACTTCAATAAAAATCAAACAAAAAATCATAACTACCCTTGTTAGGCGCATATTCCACTTTTAGGAATGATGGTAAGAAAAATCATTCCGTTGTATCTACTTGTGGTACAATTATATCAGGAATTTGAATATCTACTAATCGTGCATAACCGTTAGGACTTTTAAATGAGATTAGTAGTATTCCAATTTAATTTTGAAAATGAATGATTCCTGATTATAGTACCGCATATCGACAAACTATACTTAATATTTGATAAACAATGGTCGATAGAAATATGATAGATATTGAAATGGTCATGGAATCTTTACCCAACAAAAAGTTTTATAACTCTTGTTTGAATTCCTAAAGAAATTTTCCAAATATACTCTCTCGAGTAATGTATGTTAAATATCAACGCTTATCACCTTTTCAATCACTATTTATCTTTTTGATAATTAGTAGGGAGTCGTATTAGTCAAAATTTGTCATTTAAAATCAAATAAAAATGACTAATCTAAAAATATGGTCAAACATGATTTTCTCGAAGGGGTTATATGAGAAAAAATTTCTTCTATTCGAAAATTGTTTCAAGTGAAATTTTTTACAGATATTTTCTTTGAAAAACGATGCAGTTACTAAATGTCTCAAAAATCACGTTCAACTAGTAATTTTTCTATCAACTAGATTACCAGTGTAATCTGCATCTGACTTTCTCTTTCAATCCAAAAAAATCACTAACTAAAATTGATATACCAGACAATGAAGTGTGCATCAGAAATTTCAAACCCAATTTTTGCAACAATTTAAATGACATTCTTTGAATTTTAATTGAAGGCATGTAAACAATCAAAAAATGAGAATATAGAGTTAGCCAAAAATAACCAGAAATATTATCATCCAGCAAAACATTATGTTTTTAATCCAAACGTATATGTATGAAGTAATTCAAAGAATAGTGTTTTAGGCATCAATATAATTGACCAACTATTTTGAATAAGTCAGAATCAAAGTCATCATCTTTTCATCATCTCGATATTGGCTGATTCAGAATATAGTGCAGATTATCACATTTAATATATCGTTCAAATAAATATACCATTACCTGTTTTACCTTTACGATATATTTCGTTGTTTTTCCATTGTGATTTTGTCACCTTTATAATAGGCTAAGGAACTTTGCTTTGTCGCTCGTTGTTTTTCTGGAATAGCCAAAAATCCAGAAAACACTGTTGTTGTTCCTTAGCCTGCCACCACACCTACACGGGAAAAGATTTATGTGACCTATTTGTTTTTATAGGTCCATGGTTGTTAGTGGCAGAATATTTAGAAAAATAATTTTATGGAGACCCAAAACTGTTTATATATGTTCCTTTTGGCACCCAAATTTGTTTAACTTTGAGAGATTTTATATTTTTGCCTTTTGGAACCCAAATTGGTATGATTTTCACATGTTTGGGTCTATACCAACAATTATTGTGATCGTGTCCATATTTTCTACAAATTGTGCACATGGAATTTTCTTGATTAATATCACTTTCAACATTTTCAGATTGACTATATCCAAGTCCTTGTCTAATCGTATTACCAGTTTGCTTTCCTAATAGCATATTCAACGGTTTTTCATCTTTTGAAAATTTATCTAAGGTCGTCGACAGTTGTTGGACTCGTGTTTTGAGAGATTCATTTTTGTTTAACAATTGTGTGCACTTTTTAATAGAGTTCTCTCTCCTCGTTTTTTCACTTTCTTTCAAAATCAGAATTTCATTTTCATGTGATTTTATATTAGTTTCTGATTTTTTGATTTCTTCTTCAAATGTTGGACACTTATCACACTTAGGGATCCGACTTTGATAGGTTTTAACTAATTGGTCAAGTTGTTTATTTAAATCTATCAAAGTATCTTTTTGTGATTCAAGTTTGGCATACTTCTCCCTAAGTCGTTCAAAACAACCATTCACTTCGTGGAAATATATAAGTAATTCCGAATGAGAAAGTTTTGATATCTCACTTGGCTCGTCATCATCGCTGTCAGTTATTTCACCATGAAGACACAAATCTGCTTTTTCATCCTCACTGTTAGCACTTTGATTATCTTCATCACTTGCATTCCACGTGGCAGCAAAACTTCTCCTTTTTGATTTCTTTTCAAAGTCGCGTCGATTTTGAGGACAATTGGGCTTGATGCGTCCGGGTTGGTTGCACCTATGACAGATAATCTTTTGTTCTTCTGGATTGTCCAATATTTTATTTATTCTGCTTTTCAATTTTCGATTTAGAGCTAAATTTCCATATTTGTAATTCCACCTTTTGACTTTCTTTATTATCAGCTCCAATTCTGTTTCTCCATCATCATTATCATCACTATCACTTTCTGTTGTTCCTTTAAGAGCTATTGGTTTCTTTCGAGTATCATCTCCTTCACGTTCTTCCTTGAATTTCATTTCTAGCTCATAAGCAGTGAGATTTCCGATGAGTTCTTCGACTTTCATTTGTTTCAAATCTTTTGATTCTTGAATGGAAGCCACTTTGGCTTCAAAACTTCGTGGAAGGACTCTAAGGATTTTTCGGACTATCTCCAACTCTGTATATGATTTTCCAAGAGCTTTTGATTTGTATACGATATTGGAAAGTCGTCCATGCATCTCTTTGACATTTTCTTCTTTTGCCATTGTGAAATTCTCGTATTCGCTGCTTAACATGGCTAGGCGAGATTCTTTGACTTGAGATGTTCCTTCGTGAGTTACTTCGAGCGTGTGCCATATTTCCTGCGCAGTTAAACAATGAGAGACACGATTAAATTCAAATTGATCCAAAGAACAGATAATAGAATTCATAGCTTTAGCATTAGCATTTTGCAATTTATTTTCTAGCTTTGTCCATTGGTCCATCGGTTTATCTATTTCCTGATTGTCTACAATTATAGTTGGTGATCTATAACCTGTCTCAACAATGTTCCAAGCGTCAATGGTTTTCAGAAAAATTTTCATTCTATTTTTCCAGTAGGCATATTCACCATTGAACATTGGTGGTCTAACTATGGACTGACCTTCAGCAAAAGCATTATTAAAAGAAGCCATTTTTTCAAACTTTTAAACAGGAACTGATTTTTGAAAAATGAATTTAAAAAATTGACTTCTATTCCTTGCTCCGATACCACTTGTAGGATCGATTTCACCCTAGAGGGGGGGTGAATAGGGTGATAGTATTAATTATAAAAATTAATTGCGGAATCTTATAAAATAATTTCAACACAAATCACAGAATAGTAGCAGCACAGATAAAAGCAGAATAATAAATGTAGAAATAGAACGACATAGAATTTACCCAGCTTCGGCAAAAACCTGCCTACGTGCTGCCCCAAGGTTTCTACTAGAAATTAGATGGTCACACGCTTACACACGTAAACTCGCGACACCCGCTACTGACTAACCTAACTCTACGCTTAAAACCCTACCACTACTCAGCCACTAAGTTACGAATTCTCAAGCTACGTCACGTAACTTGTCCCCTAGTCACACGACTAGCAAATACAATGGTTTGAAAAGAGTTTTAAAATTTAAAAACAAATTTAAAACAAGAATAAGATAAAACCCTTATTTTAAAACTAAAGACCCTAAAAAGTAATGGCCGACCCCTTTTATTATTTCGACCCGATCCTTTTTCTTCCTTTGGGAAAATGGCGGCCGTTCTCTCGTTCGTTCCTCTTTGTGAAATTGGGGCTTTTCTGAAATTGAAGCGTCGCTCTGTTAAATGATTTCAGAAGCTTCGATTCCTTTCTTCGTTCGAATATTTTGTTCGCAGCTACCTCAATTTGGTCGAGTTAATTGTCCATGATTTCGGTATGTATTTTACTCCTTTTGCTTTCTGGTTTTGACTTGCTTGAACCCGAAGTTTTTGAATTTCCGATGATGATTGGGGTTTTAATCGTTTAACACGATTGATGGATATTGCCAATGATGTTGATTCCTATTTATAGGATTCGACCTTCTAAATTTACGTTGTATATTTATTTATTTGAATTCGTCAAATCCTTTGTGCTGTCGCTTGATTATGCTTGGACGTTTGAGATGATTGTGACTTGTTCAAAAACGTATATTTTTTGTTGCTTGAATCCCATGGCATTGATTTCAACTCCTTGGTCATCACGTTGTTGATCTTGACTTGGTTTGATTCCTTTATTGCCAAGGTTTGACTTTGAATCGTGAATTCAATCTTCTTTTACCTGATGACTTCGGCCTTGACACTGAATGTTTACTTCGGCCATTTTGAATTTTATGAAATACGTGAATTTTTGGCTTCACTTGTGAACTTTCGAGTTGCACACTGCTTGTTAATTACTGCTTCAACTTGTTGAGTTCCTGTAGTTGCTGTTACATCACTTCGAATTGCATTTATGTCCAATGCACAGCTATCTTCATTTCTGCTGTTTGCGTGCTTCATTGACTTGAACTACTCTCTGACTTTTGTCTGAATTCATATATATATACTCCATTTGTCATGTATTAGTGAAGCAGTGTTGCAGTTTGGCTTTGTTTGACTTGTAGTTTTCATTTGAGTTTGGCATTGTTTATGTTGACTTGACTATGGTTCCTGTGCATTATCTGTTACATGAAACTGTAAGGTGAATGTTGCATATAAGTCTGGGCATGGGTATTTGCAGTTTTGTTTTTCTGGTCTTGGATTTTTGGTTTCATATGCATTCTGGTCTGACCTGCACACTTGTTTATGCTTGAACACTGCCCTTGTATATATTGACTATCACTTGCTCTTAGCTTGGAGTTGCATCACCATACATGTTGTACATGCAGCTTCATTTTGTATTGATTGTCAGTGGTTTTGCATCATTCTGGTTATTAGTGCACTGTCACTTGTGTATTGCCTTTGACATCCATTTGGTTGTTGCAGTCCTATGCAGTTGCTATGCCTTGTGTTCTTGTAGTTGCATTCACGTCATGTTTGCTGTTTTGACTCTGTGATCTGGTCATACATGAACTGGTTTCACTGCTGCACTCGAGTTTTGTTACTTGAGCTGCATTTCTTGTGGTCTGCCTGTTGCTTGACCTGTCTGGTTCATCTTTGTTGATGTACATGAGTTACTTGCATTGATCCATGTATTTGTGCTTTGATGCATTTTTGATTTGTCAAAGCTTTGCATTCTTCATGTAGCCTTGTGTTGAATCCAGTTTTAAAAAACTCGGGTTTGACCTTGTGCTCGTGTCGTGATTTTAAATATATTGCACGTGAGTTGAACCCGGCTTTTCATTTGGGTTTGACCTGTGCTCACCTGTCCCTGTAGCATTATCAAGTGTATATCGATGTGCACGGCCTTGTGACATGTACAGTGATACACTATGCATGTCACACTGTTCGTGTGTGATGAATTCAAATGTAAATTATGATGAACAACCCAAATAACCGAGGCAAATAATATTTTCAAAAATCATATTTCATTTTAAATTGCAAAATATTTCTTTTTCTATTTTACTGCGTTAGTGAATATTTTTGCAGATTACTCAGATGCTGGATTCAAACTGTAATGAAGTTGAAGACAAAATACGATTGTGAGTGATATGTAGTGAGGTTATTAATGTAAAAACAATTGTGATATATTCAAAAAATGTATATGTATAGTGAGAGCTTGAATTTGTACTATTCAAGATTGTAATAAATATTTGTTTGAATAAAATTTCTGTTTGAATTCAAATTCCATTCAAATTCCGTGTAATTTATTTTATTCAACAAATATTTGTTTAATCTATGAAAAACAAAACAGTACATTACCAAATACATTTAAATGAATATATATGTTTATTATCATCAAACAAAAAACATATAAACGCATATTCATACAGATATGATATATACAAATGATATTTTTGATTTGGATTGAAATGGTATATATCCATCCCTGTAATTAAAAATACAGATATGATATATACAAATGATATTTTTGATTTGGATTGAAATGGTATATATCCATCCCTGTAATTAAAAATTGAAATAACTGATCACTTAGCCATAGGATAGAAAATTATATACAGACACTGGATTGGTTAAATTAAATGGTTTTAAATCCTTAAATTTAAATCTATTTAAATAATTTCGTTTTAAAGAAATAAAAATTGTATATATAAAGATTGAATAATTTCAAATTCGAGTTTTGAAATGTTGAAGTTGAAATTGATTAAAAGAAATTGTTTAAAGAATCGAATTTGAAATTTTGAAGTCATAATTGAGAAATCATTTGAATGATGGAAACTGAAATTGTTTTAAATATTTGAATCTTTATACAAACTTTGAAATTTGTCTTGTTTAGTAATTTAAATTGATATTCCAAAATTTGATCTTGTAATTGAAATATTTGAAATGGAATTAATTTAAAGATTTGAACCGTAAATTGAACAATGAAGTTTAATTTGATTTAAGTTATTTAAATAGGCAAATTGAAAATGGACTTGAGAGTTATATAAATTGAAATGGTTTAATATAAGAATTGAATTGAAATTTAAAACATTGAATCAAATCGTTGAATCGAATTTAAAGTTAAAATGAATGTTTCAAAACTGAAGTTAATTCGAATTGAAATTGAAATCGAAGTTGATTTGAATTTAAATCGAGATTGAGTTGATTGAATTAACGGATTTAAAATTGAATTTCTTTAGTTTGAAATTTGGACCTGAGTCTAGATATATGGAAAATGGAAAGAATAGTTCAAATTGAAACTATTTTCACTATAAACTATTTGACTATAAACTGTTTAAAATTTCATCTTTTGAATTATTTAAATTTTCAAATCATTTAATATATAAACTATTTTAATATTTAAACTATTTTAGTTTTTAAAACTATTTAACTTTTCAAACTATTTTAACTATTCAAACTATTTTAACTATTTAAACTATTTTCTAAAAATTCAAACTGTTCAAGTTGGGAATTGTTTATATTTAAATCGTGGATTTAAATGCAAATTTGGTTAGATTGAATTTATAACCTAAGTAGATATTCGAAACAAAATTGGAAATAAATAAGATGATTTTGAAATAGAAATGATTTTAAAGTGAACATGATAATTTTGAAATGAAATGAATTTTGAAGTGAATGTGGTATTTTGATATCAAGTATGAATCATTTTCAAAATGTAGAATCACCAACCAATGTGTAAAATGGCGTTTGGTTGTTAAACAGACCACGACCTCTTATTGGCATATACTCCGTCGATATTGGAACCACTTTAATAACCGTGTATGTGGAGGATACTCCAAAATGAAGTGGTTGGATTTGGTGTACGTTTGCTGGATTTGAAGAAAGAGAATGATGATGGATAGACCCTAACACTTGTGTCAATTTGAAATGACTAAAACAGGACGGCTTGACAGGGACAATGAGGGTAGCTACCATTAGCAGACATTTGTTCTTCGATTTTCTTTTTGGACTCGGTCCATAATATCTCCTTGATGTTGGTTTCAATTGGTGCACCTTAATATAGGATGACCTTCCTTTGAAATGACATGCGATGGATGGGCGCGGTGGGCGATCGTGGCTACGATGCGTTACCACATGCCCTGTGAACCGAACTGGTAGTATCCTACCTTAGATCAGGTGGTGGTAAGTGGCCCAGCCTCCCACCTAGTCATCTCAGAAAGACCTATGGCGGCTTCCGCATGCTTCTGGAGACGATAATGATGGCTGTTTTTTCATAGAAATTCCGGATTCGATCCCTATATCGGGCGCCCGAATGGTCCCGGATTGCGATCGCCCCAAGTAGAAAAACGATCGACGGCTCCCCTAGGTGGGTGGGTCAGGGAGAAGAGGGGGGCCGGCCTTTCACCCGGTCGTCCTAGAAAGTCCTACTTCGGTCTTTGATTATCTATGAGATTCTGTCATTCCACTGCGAGATTCTGTATTTGTTTTCTTGTTTTCCTATTTTTCTTAATTAACCACATTGATTATCTGTATTTCAGATTGTTTTGAGTTGGCTATGTGTGGTTTATTGTCGAATTAAACCTTTTGAAATGCGAGTCATCACATTTATGCTAAAAGAACTCTTGATTTAAGAGATTTGAAGACTAAAAATGTAAGAAGTCATCATGTTTGAGAATTTGAAAATCGACGATTTACAATTTTTATAATAGAAAAAATCATAATTTTTCCCCCACCCACCATGATAAATTGGAGTTGTGGAAAGGAAAAATCAAACTTTATAAGAACATGCCAGGATGTTATCAAGCAATTGCCCATTACCATAAATTTTTTGGGTTGAAGCGGTTGTTACTGCCTTTTAGGTTTTGGATCAAGTTTCTGTAAGCAAAAAAATAAAAATACACCTCAAGAACTTTTAATGTAAAGAAATTAATGGTATCATATTCTAAATTGTTCGGTTCAAAGTTATTTATAATAAATACCAACAATAACTCAGGCAAATTCAACCTGAAAGCCGATGAAGGAATCATTATTGGATATTTAGAGAGAGGTCAAGCCTATATTCCAACAAACTTACTAAAATTATGTAGGAGACATTACTTATGTCTCTTGATGTAAACTTCAAAATTGATGAAGGTAAGCTTAAATTTTATAAATTAATAAAGCAACGGTTTTGGAACAAAATGTTCAAAATAATAATGAAACCGTTGAAGTTCAAACTTAGGTCCAAAATAATAATGTAAAATCACCACCACGACTATAAAAAATCATCCAATTGATAATTTCATAAGTGAAGTAAGTACTAGATTTTTATAAGTTACTTTTATTTCATATACCGAGGCTGAAAGTTATAAAGAAGCCACCAAAGACGAATATTGGATAATCGCAATGCAAATAGAATTATACTAATTTGGACATAATAACTTTTGGGAATTAGTTTCATTACCTAATGGTCAATCTTAATTGAAAGTAAATGGGTATATAAGAATAAAAAGGATGAAAACTATAATATTATAAAAAATTGAGCTAGATTAGTTGCGTAAGGATATAACTAAGAAGAAGGGACAAACTGTGATGAGACATTAGCCCTTGTTGCAGGAATTGAGGCAATATGAATTTAACTAGCTTTTGAATGTCACTACAATATTAAACTTTATCAAATGGATGTTAAAAGTAATTTTCTCAATGGTTACATTAAAAAAAAATTATGTAGAACAACCACCTTTGTTTAAGCATGAAAAGTACCTAGACCATGTCTATAAACTTAAAAAGGTGCTTTACGATCTTAAACAGGCAACATGTGCTTAGTATGGAAGATTAAAAAGTTATTTATTGAGTACTAGTTTTGACAACGGTAGAGTAGACTCAAATCTTTTTATAAAAATAAATAATGATGATTTACTTTATGTATGAATTTATGTTGATGGTATTATTTTTGGATCAACCAACGAAAATTTGTGTAATGATTTTTTTAAACATTAGATAAATGAATTTAAAATGTCGCAAATGGTAGAACTAGCACACTTTCTTGGTTTGCAAGTTAGATAAATTGAAAATTAAATTTTATTTTACAAGAAAAATATTGTAAAGACTTAATTAAACGTTTTGAAATGGAAAATATAAGCAGTATACTAGTTCCGATGAGCATAAATTTACACTTAGGTTGTTACTAAAATAGTAAAGAAGTTGACCAAAAATTATATCGAAGTGTGATTGGTTGCCCGCTTACTTAATGGCAAACCGACCCTACACTCCGATGAGGGTCAACATATGTAACATACCGTATTTAGAAGCCAAAAGCTAAGTGCTAAAAATGTCGCAGTCATCTATGAACTTTTGGTGATAAAACATGGTAATACTAATGGTATCCATAATACTAGAAGCGCTTGAATATGAATAAAATCATAGATTTAAAGAAAAACAACATTTATCTGATTACATTTCAAAACATTATCATATCTAAGTTACAAAATCCCTAAAACGTATCCCACGCAATGATCAATTATAGTTTACAATAATACGTCAAGAGCGACATATGACAATGCCCAACTGGATGATTAAAGAAATATAGTCATATCTGACTTAATACATAGCGGAAACATAACCGAAGAACCGTAGTCCTAAATTAGCTATCCATTAGCCATCTGCTCGTCTCTAGAAGCTTTATTTGTCAGAAATATGAAAATCTAAATCGTCAACCTACTCAAATCAATTCCGAGCACTCGAGATTTTAAGGGGAAAGAAACTTCTAGTCAGACATAAAGCCTAATGTGAATAATTCTATTACATCTTGGTTTACTGATATTAAGTGAGAGTATGCCGGTTAGCGGAACGGGTTTCCCTCCACTAATATCCTTTTCAAAACATATATCTGGAAAATCCTTTCCTACAACTGAAATTGGTTAATTAAACTAATTATGGTAATAAGATAATAGCAAGACATGTTATGCTATAAACAGGTAATAAATGTACTAATTGTCCAAAATCTGGGATATCTGCCCTTTGGCTGACTCGGGCCTACCTGATACCATATCAAATAGTCTTAACAATTGCTATACAAAACTTCTTGATGGTCTGTCCTTAACTTACATCTTCAAGAGTCAACTGATCCTAATGGTTTTGTGGCTTACCAATAACCTGCATCTATACATTAATATTCCATTCTGTGTGTAAACAACATTTTAGTCTTACCTGCTTCTAAGCCCTACACACTAGAATTCTGGAATAAATCAACTGGGGGCTGATAGCTAGTGAGCATAAGGCGCGATCATATACAAGTCCTATCTGATCTTCTAATCAGAGTCATTTCGTGAGGGTTAACTACCCTTTAAAATTTTCTTTGAAAACCTTTTCAAAATGATTTGGTCCTTTAAATCATACACATACAACGAAAATATATCTTTAGCTTTATTCTAAGCTATTTTTCCACGTTATATATACTTTACTCAAAATAATGTTGATGATATTCAATAAGAATTACCTATCCTTTTAAATTAAGTTAAAGTCCTTTATAACTTGAAAACTCATCGGCTATTCTACCCATTCATTATATTCAAAATCTTTATTTAAACCCTTTAAATAACCCATTCAAAACCCCTGAAAGTAACCCTTTCGAAACCGTGTTAAACCCTTTTATCTAGGCCAAAGGCCAAAACCTTCCTTTGGAAACCATTTTCAAAACACTTTCGAAAAATTTGGAAACCTTCCTTTCAAAAGCTTTAAAACATTAGGCATCTTTCTTTTAAAAACCTTTAAACATTGCCTTTCAAAATCATTGGAAAACCTTTCCTTTCGAAACCATCAAAAACCGTCAAAAAACAATACCTTTTGACTCCTTCGAAACCTTTGGGGAAACATACTTTCGAAACCTCTTTTAAAACCTTTCGAGAGCATTAAATCTAAACCTTTCGAAAGCATATGGATTCAATTTGAAACATGTGGAAACCTTTTGAAACCTTTTAAAGTTAACAACTTTAAAACCTTTTTTAAAACATTTCCGTCGAAACCATTGGATTATGCCTTCAGGTAGAGAAAAAGAATATTAACCCATTATAATCGAAAGAACTTCCTTTTGAAATCATTCAAACCATCTTTTTCGAAACCAATTTGGGTTATACTTCAAACAAAAGAAAAAGGGCCTTTAAAATCATTTAAGTCGAAAGCAACTGTTTCGAAACCATTTTCTCAGTAATGAAGTGATAGTGTCAAAACCACCCCTCCGAAAACATTTGAGAAGTGGGCAAATTTTAGAAAACATGTAACCCCTTCGAAACAAACTGGATCGAAAGGTAAAATGGTTTCAGCTAAGTGTTTCGACTTAGTCGAAAGCATTCACTTAAAACAAGGTGCAACCCAATCGAAACAATTTTCTTTCAAACCATTTGACTTAGTCTAAACCCAACCAAGCCGTAAGCATAGTCGAAAGTAAGCAGATGCATTTTTCTTTAAAACCAAAACAAAGATTCAACCCTTTCGGAACTCTATGGTTTTGACCCTGTACCTTTCTCCTTCTTCCAATTCATGACATACCAGTTCACTGATACCATATGCATTGGTTCCGATTGTGTCGGAAGGGTAGTATGGAGGCGGAACCTAGGTGTCGAAGGATACGAAATAGTGAAAAAGCAATTTATTTTTACATTAAAGCTATTTCTTTTGTACCTAACATGCCTTATTTGTCTAAATTTGATTGGTTGCTATTTTACCTTTTCTAAAGTGCTTCCATTTTCCAGAATTAACAAATTCAAATTATTTAAAAAAAGCCCCTTTCTCCTTTATAAAATATACAAAACATATAAGTCTCATACCATAAATAATTTTATATGCTTGTTAAAACACTTAAGAGAAATCTGAAAAAAAATCCAAAAAATCAAATTATATATGTTTTTTAACATATAATACTTTCAAACCAAAACAATTAATTATTTACCCATAAATAATTTATAACTAAAATTATCATTTTCTTTACTAGAAAATTCATATAAAATCCACATTAATTCCAAAAATTCTAAATATTGAAACACATCTCCAAAAGATATTATTTTTGAACTATATTAAAATTCACAAGACATAAAGATGTCATTTGATTGGGTTTTACTTTAAAACAAATCATAAAAGTCAATATGAACATGTATAAATCATCAACAAGTATATATAAACATTCCATCGTTCAAAAACATGGAAAATCAATGCAAAATACTCGGATTTAATCTTAAAACCGAAAGAAATAAAAATTTGAGATTTAAACATTATTCACCTTAGTTTTAAAGACTAAAGAAACCTGAGATTTGCATGTATTTGATTTGAATTAGCTTTTCTTAATTCTTCTTTCCCTTTCCTTGTTAATGGTGGCCGACCTCTATTTTAAAAAAAAAATCAAATGAAAAACGTGTGTAATACATGGCCTAAGGGAATAGATATAGGAATGACCTCTTTCCCAATCTACCCTCCTCTAATTCATTTTAAAACCCTTCTTTAATTCATTTGTTTTAAATGGCATGACTATCTTTAATTAAAATCAAATCTCGATCCCATAATCAACACATTATTTTATTTAATTCAACTAATTAAATATCCTAAATAATGTTACCAAAAATTTAGGGCGTTACAGTATGTGTGCTAGATTTCAAACAAACCCTAAAGGATCACATGTAAATAGTAAAACGTATTTTACGTTATTTGGTATGAACAAAAGACTTTGGAATTTTCTACTGAAAGACTATCCCTTTGAACTAATATTATATAGTGATGCTTATAGTGGAGGATGCAAAATGGATAGGAAGAGCACAAATGGCACATTTTATTTTTTCGTCCACTCCTTAGTATCATGGTTTAATAGAAAGAAAAATTGTGTTTCGCAGGTTGAATATATTTAGGTAGCTTTAGCTTATGCGCAAGTAATTTACATGTAACAAATGCTTAGATATTTTGGAGCAAATTTAAAAAATCTCCTATATATTGTGATACTAGTGCAATAAGTGTGTTCGAAAATCAAGTTAATCATTTGAGAGAATAAACATATTAATATTAGACATTAATTTTTATGAGATCATTTTTCTAAAGAAATTATTACTTTAGATTTTTTTAAATACTAAAATCAAATGGCAAATATATTTACTAAACCATTATGTGAAGCTACTTTTATAAAAGTAAGATGAGACTTTAGTATTAGTGCTTTAAAGATTCAAATTAAATTTTTTCTTAATTTTTTATTAATAAAATTTTACATATTTGGGTTTTGATACTAACAAAATATTTTTTCATGATACATGAAAAGTAATAAAGTTTAGGGTAAAATAAAATGTAATTCAATTTCTAAGGAGAACATATTTTATGAAAAATTGGCAAAGTTAAAATATATACAACGCATATAATTTTCAACATTTTTGTCGATGATAAAAGGGAGAAAATTAGGCATATTGATAAGGGGAGTATATGAGTAAGGGAAGCGACTAGTAAGGGGAAGAAATATAACAAAGATTTATTATATAAATTCACGTGGTTGTCATCATTAAAGGGAGGGAGAATGTTGGGAACATGTATCTCATGTTTTGATGATAACCACAATTAGACTTTTTTCTGGGGTAACTTCCTAGTCAATAGAAATGTAATAAATAAAAGAAAAGTGAAAGTAATAGAAAGAGAAAGGTAAGAGATAAAATATATTTTTATAGTTGTTCGGCAAATTGCTGGCTACATCAACTTAATTGTTTTTATCAATTACTTTATGCTAGAACTATCGGTTTTTATGATTAATTCAAGACTCAATTTATAGGTACAAAAATGGCATGCTCTCCTCTAGCAAAAGTTGATTAAAGAGTCCAAAAATCTCCCTTTTCCTTGAAGAATATGTCTCTTCATAGCTGATGATATCATTAGCCAAGGAGATCTACAATATCATTAGAGAGAATGGTTAGATCTTGACCAAACATCAAGGCTTGAAGGATTATTACCGACCCATCCATGCTTTGGTAATTATCCATGGCCTTGGCCCAATACATATGTTTTTCTCTAAAATGCCTTAATCTAAAATGTTTTAAAGTTTCAGGGGGTAAAATGATCTTTTTGATGTATTGGCACCTATCCATACCTCATGTTCAAAACTTTTCGTTTTCTCTGTTTTTTCTTAAATATCCAAAGTACCAAAGATTAGCGGAAAAATTCGTTCTTTTGATGGATCGGTACCATCACCCATGATCAAAATTTGCCTTTTTCTTCTACTTGACCTAGAGATCCATTGTGCAAAAGCTTAGGGAAAATTTTGCCTTTTGATGAATTAGCACCTATAATTTCTTCCCTTGATCTTTGTAATTCATCACCTTTAAGTCCATAGTCCATTCCTTCTTTGTGTAATCCAGTTCAGTTGAAATGTTGCTCGAGTAAATGTTGGACGATTGAATAATAGGTAAAATGTTACTCAACCTGTATGGATTGGTGGTGATGAATCGATCCAGCTCTATGGATCGGTGGTGATCCATCTCTATGGATCATGGTGATCCATCATAAGAGACTAGGGGAGAAAAAGGATGATCCATCAATAACTTCTTTATAACAAGTTAGATTCTCCTAAATTTGAACCATTCATCTTATAGTATACTCCGACACTCTCTATTACTTTATTCAATGGTTATCTAAGGTACTTGTCCAAGGTGACATACTGGTCAATTGGAGTTAACCGATAAGAAAGGACTAAGGAGAGAGAGGGTGATCCATAACTTCTTAATGACAAGTCGGATTCTTACGCGATTTGAACCATTTATATTGTATCACATATAGAACATCTCAGCACACTCCATTGCCTTATCTTCTAAATATCCAATGGGCTTCTCTTAGATGGTCCTAACTAGTAAAAATGGATGATTCTTCATCAAACACCGATATCTTGGTCATAGTAACTCGGATTTTGGAAGCGGTTTCGACAAACATCTATCATATTCCATTCCATACATTTTCCCTCTAATTTAAGTCAATTCCAAAATTGTGAAAAAAATTCATTAACACGTCCCCTCCAAATCATGCTTTTGTGAATAAAAAGCATGCTTTGATAAAGAACATGCATCCATACTAGAAAATTATTAGCAATGCTCTTATATCTTTTGTTAAATTAGTTACAGTGAATCACCCTCAATTTCACCAGTAAGCAAAAGGTTGCTCAGGACCCTTTGAGGTCAAGGACTTATATCATTGACTAAATGTTAATTATAAATCATCGTTGTCTCGCATTTTCTTAAGGTTCATATACCGTAGATAAATCAAATATCTTGCTATCGCGTAGTATAAATCATTTTCTTATATATAGAGTCATGGTTATACCCCTAGCCAGAGCATGACTTACAAATCGATTGGTATCTCCCATCATTCCATTACAAGAATGCCTAACCAAATCTAAACATTACCATTAAGTTATTATATATCAGGTATCAAACAATGGTGTTAGCATATTGTCCTCTGTTGAACGTTACTTGTAATTCATATTGTAAGTAAGTCCAACTGGATCAAAGCACTGATATGTATATATATATATATATAAGTTATTTAAGAATAATAATCAAGTCATTCCAAACAAGAAGGTGTTCTTATAAATCTCTATGGATAAGGTTATCAAAAATCTACATTGGGCCCAAACATTCACTTTTCGAGAGGGAGGGGGGTTAAAATATAAGGCAAGTCCAACCACTCACTCTCTAGTGATGAGACTTTCTATCAAATACAAGTTCATCCACTCACTCTTCAGTGAGGAGACTTGTATTCCCCATCTCTTTAGTCAAGGAATCCATAACCTATTAGTTTGCTTGTCAAATATAAGGGATAATCTAATCCAATTAATATCCCATATCGATGCTAAAATCAAATTCATATAAATGTTAAATCTCATTGAGTCCATCAATAATAAATTTAAATTAATATCAATACAAAAATTATCCAAATAACTTTATTAAAATAAAATTGCATCAAACAAAAATATAAACAAATTGTCCAATTAAGGGTTATATCCCGGCTTAAACTCAGATTATGCCTATGGGATTGATTTAGATCGTGCATATGTGTAAGTGGATCAAGATTAAACTCTTATATTTTATGTAATGTGAATTGAAAATAGAGTAAATGGAAAAAATAAACCTAGTCTCAATCCATCACGATCATAGGATAGCCACATGATGTCTATACCCTCTATTGGGGTTTAGGTTGTTCGTCGCAGCGAGTGGTTGCTTCTGTGGAACCTCTACGATTTGTCTTATGGTTGTTAATCCCTTACCTGTTGTTGTAATTGATTTCTCTAGCCTCGCTCCTCTATCAGATTTTGCAAGTGCCTGCACTGATCCGTCTCATGTCCATCTAGTTAATGGAATAAACGGAATTTCCTAGACTTCCTCTCCTATTTTGTAGGCTCTCTCCTAGGAGTTTTTCTAAATTAAACCTTCCCGCTAGTTTCTAAATAAATCCTTTATGAGGTCCCGGTCAAGTTAGCGTAAGAAGAAAACTTTGGCCCCCTTTTTGGATGCTTTGGAGCTCCAAGCCCATCGTTAGCCTTCCTCTTTCCTTTATCCATTCCAAAACCTACCATGGATGGTCCTCCATCCTCAATAGTATCACCTTCGACATTTTCAGCTTCCGCATCTTCTTAACATAAATACCTTTTTAGCTTGATGATAAAACTCTACCGGATCCACTAAAGGATCCCTCGTTAATGCCTTCTTAAACTTGGTCTAATTATCAACTCCTAAAATAACTTCCATAAGAGCTATTGGCAAATCTAATTTGCATTTAGCAATAGCTGCTGCGTTAAACCTAGTTAAATAACCTCACAACAATTCCTTCTCTCTCAGTTTAACATTTGAAAGTGACATTACACTCCTTGGTCGAATAATATAAACCCTAAACTAGCTCATGAACATATCAAAAATTTTGACCCATGTTCTAGTAGATCAATTATCCAATTGGTGAAATCACATGGCAACCAAATTAGTTAAGTACAATATAAAGCTATGAGCCATTACTTCTTCTGATATTCCGAGCACCCCATATGTTGGATGTATCTCATAAGATGTAATGTATGGTCATTTCTCTCATATACAGCTCCAACGTAGGTAGCTTGAATTTAGATGGATTCCTAGGATATCCAATGTTTTGGGGTGAATGGGTTCGATTCACATCCGCTAAACTTTGATCTAGGACTCCTCCTCATAGTTCCTGTTGTAACATCTCAGCCCTTCGATCTTCTAGATTAAGTTAAGATACTTTAGATTCAACAAGCCTTTCATCTAAGGCTCTATCATGCCCCCTGATTTTTGGATCAAATATGCAGAGACCTACTATTTCATCCTCATGCAATTGTAAGTTTTCATTTAGATCTTGGTTCATAGCCTTGAAATCATTCCTCTAATGTACTCCTATTGGATCGAGATGCGGATCAACCATGCTTGATTGGTCAGATAGATCGGTACCGACCCATAGGGTTGGTCGATAGTGATCGATCGTGTTGGCTAGGGAGCTAACCAATATTATAGGCCCATTACGTGCCCCTATGCCTCTTGTCCATAATTTCTAATCTCTGGCCTCCTCCTCCATTGATCTTCAACAACTCCAGCTACTCTCTATTACTCCATTTGTTGGAAAACCTATTTAATATCTCCTCCTGTCGAGTTAATAACATCATTTGCATATTTGTCATCATTCCTTTAATAGTTTAATCTCATCTCCGAGCATAAAGTTTGAAGGCGGGTTTGAATTAAAGGTTATTTCTTGACTACATTCATAGTCTAATTGGTTCCTTTTGGTCGTAGTCTTCCTAATAGTTGGCTTCTTCATCTTTACCAGTTAGATCTGAGTTGTTTCTTAATGAAAGCACCAAAAATGTTAGCCTTTTTTCTGGCTAACACCCCAATCAGTAGAAAATTAATAATATATAAAATCTCTAAGCGACTGAAAAATAAAAGCAAGAAAGAACACAAGATATTTACAATGGTTCATCAAATCGCTAGCCTACATCCACTTAGTTATTTTTATCGATCACCTTATGTTAGAGCTACCAATTTTTCAATTAAATTCAAGATTCAATCTCTAGGTTAATAAAGGCAGCCTCTCCTCTAACAAAAGTTGATTAAAGAGTCCAAAAGTTCTCATTTCATTAAAGAAGTAGCTTTTTATAGTTAATTTGGGTTTTTCTGTCTAAAATACTCATCGAGTCCAGTTTGAAATTGTCAGTTAAGGAGATCTACAATATCAAGAGAAAATTATTCAGATCCGTACCAAATCTCGAGGCTTGATAAATCTGTACTGATCCATCCATGGCTTGATACCAATCCATGGCCTCGGTCCAAAATACGTACTTTTCTCCAAAAACCTTAGTCTTCAATGCATTAAAGTTTCATGGGAAAACAATCTTTTTAATGGATCGATACCTCTCCATCCCATGAAAAAAACTTGTCTTTTTCTCCATATTTTCTTAGATATTCATAATGCAAAAGATTAGGGGAAAATTCATGCTTCCGATGGATCGGTGCCTATTCACTCCCATGACCAAAACTTGTCTTTTCTTTTACTTGGCCTAGAGATCCATTGTGCAGAAGATAGAGGCATATCTGACTTTATGATGGATTGATACCTATCCGTCCATGGAATGGTACTACTCAATGGACTTAGACATT
The DNA here is from genome assembly GCA_030765085.1 of Allium cepa. Lineage (NCBI taxonomy): Eukaryota > Viridiplantae > Streptophyta > Magnoliopsida > Asparagales > Amaryllidaceae > Allium > Allium cepa. Next base: position 334,849,528 of record CM060938.1, read on the forward strand.
TTTCATTTCTTCCTTTGATCTTTATAGTTGATCGTCTTTAACTCCATAATCCATTACTTCATCATTTCATAATCCAATTCAATCAAGATGTCTCTTGGGTAAAATTTCATATAAGAAATAGGGTAAAGAATAGGTAAAATATCGACTTAACTTGTACGAATCGACGGTGATCCATTCCTATGGATCGATGGTGATCCAAAGTGGTGATGGTTTGGTGGTGATCCATCCCTATGGATCGGTGGTGATAGATCAATGGTGATCTAACATTATGGATTAGTAGTGATGGGTGAGTGGTGATCCATTCCTATGTATTGGTGGTGATCTATCAGGAAAGACTAGGGAGAAAAGGATAATGCATCCATGACTTCTTTATAACAAGTCGGATTCTCACAAGATTTGAACCATTTATCTTCTACTATCTTATAGAATACTCCAACACTCTCCATTACTTTGTTCGATGATCATCTTAAGTACTTATCCATAAAGGCATGCTTTTCAATTGGGATTGATTATTAAGAATGGATTAGGGAGAGAAAGGATGATCCATTTGTATCTTTTTCATAACAAATAAAATTTGCACATGGTTTGAACATTCATATTATATCATCATATAGAACATCTTAGCACACTCTGTTTCCATATCTTCTAAATATCTAAGGACTATTCCAAGGCGTGTCCAACTAGTAAAAATGTATGATCCATGTTCAAACAGTGGTATCTTGATCACAATAAATCGGAATTGGAAGTGGTTTCGACCAACATCGATTATTTTCCATTTTGGATGTCATGATATTGATTTAAGTTCATTCGTAGACCGTGGAAAATCTATTATAACAATATCGTATAACAACGATGTCAATAATTTCATCAAGTTGTACCAAGTGCACTAAACTAAGAAATATAAACCTTGACCATATGATATCAAATGATGAAGTTAAGAGATATATCTTTTAAGATGGACATAAAATGAAGCTAATAGAGTTTAGAGACAAGTTGTGAATGATCGAGTTAAATAAACAAGTCAACAGAGGTTCACAGCATCATTTAAAGACGATCATCAAAGAAAAAATAAAGTATGTGCTGTTTTTTGTCGATTTATCGAGTCCTTAAAACAGAGTTTTGTAAATACCACTCAAACGATCCCCAAATCACTCCAAACTTGGCCAAAATCTCCTTTATATCCAAGTATTTAGTTGAATTTTTCAAATTTTGGAAAGCTTAGAGACGGAAAAAAAGTGGAAAAAAGCTTGCAATTTGTAGCATAGTTATATGGTGCGTCACATGACAACTGACCGATCGTTTTCCCTTCAACCGATTGATCAATTGAACCATGAAATGCACAATGAACACGCATTAGAAAACTATAGGTTTTTTCAAAATTCAGCAGTGTATCTTCTTCCTCTATGATCAGAGCCTCATCAATGGCTCCAAACCTTAGAGAAACATCCTCTGATTAAGTCTATTCAATCTCAATGTAAACCTAGCCCCTCTAGGCATGAAAATCAGTTTTCCTGCTCTCTCAGGTCTTTGGTCTCTGATTTCTAAACGGATTACTACTTTCATTTTATAGAACCCTAGCAAACATACTATATGTCATGTATAAAGTTGAAGTCCTATTTGGGAAGTTTAGGAAGAGTTTTTACAACAATCCCTCTGAATTAAGTGGGAGGTATTGTTTAATGAAAATCCAAAGGGAGGCTCTGGGATTGGAAGTACGATGAGGTCTATAATAGTACAAAGATTCTAGTTTGCATTCACTTTATGACACTTACATATCTTATTCCTTTTTAGGAAAGGTTTTTTATATACAAATAAAACAAATTCATATACTTCAATAATATGCCTCATCAAAATCTGACAAGCCCTAGTCAAAATGGATGCATTGCAAGAAAAATGAGTACTTATTATCTTTATATGTTAACTTGCAACCTAATTGAAATGAAGAAAAAAAACATAAATCCAAAACAAGAGACAAATGCAATGTACTGGGTGCTCAAATGAGGGGAGGAGTATCGCTTAATTAAAATCACTCAAAACCCCTTATACGCACACAACCTAATACACCAGTAACTAATAAATACTTACTCCAATATTACTACTTTAATAAGGATGTTACTATTTATACCTAGCTAAACTCTTCTTTCACCCACCTATCCTCTCACCCACTTATCCTCTTCACTCATCCACCTACACCCACCTTTTCATAACCTTTTTATTTTCTCAAAACCATAACTCAATTTTCTCCTCTCGATGCTTTTTTCAAACAACAAATTCAAAATTTCTCCGTTTAAATTTAATGCTTTACTAGAATATATAAATGCAACTAATTTTAATACAAATAAGTTGTCATCGAATTTAATTGTAACTAAATTTCCATTTTTTTGACCGTGTAAAGCTAACTAGGATTAAAATAGCAAGGAATAATTTGCAGCTCAAATTAGGTGTTGTGCTATAACATATTAAAGAACATTCATTGTTAATTCAATCAAAAGTGTCTATTTATTATTGTTCTTTTTATTGGTTAAACAATATGGTATAATAATATTTAATTATGATAATCTATCCACTATAACATTATCAGGTTTACAAAAATGTTGATTTACATTAATATTTTAAATAAAATTAAATATCTTAACCAATCAACTTCTAATCTGAAATTGATAAAAGAACATTTATTGAAAATTTCATCTCATTTTTTTGTCATTAATGGTTAACGAGATTTTAAATAATTATGTTCGAGTATTAGATATCATTATTTATATGTTGTCCGATTGTCATTTATTTTCAAATCATTTTAAACTTAAGGTGGGTTTTTGAAGTAAATTTCATGATATAATTTAATTAATATTTAAATGGTGTTAGAAAATATTTAGATGGATGCAAATAGTACCGTCCTTGGAAGAAAAAGATAAGATAAAAGAGTGGTCAACAACATCTTCAATTAGCAAAATGAGATTCAGCACTACTTCCCTAGGCTCTTCATCAAACGTAATAGTGGCAGAAACAGAAAACAAATTCCTCCATCTAACGCAAAACAGGTGCTCAGACATTAGACCCACCTTAATAAAGTCATCCATCTAGAGTTGCCTGAAGAGAGGGATACGGCAGGCGAAAGCTTCGATGTATTAGCTGGTTCACTTTATATCCTTCAGATCTACTGAGCTCTTGCTGGATAGTAGGGAAGTATACTGATATTCCTAAAGATATGAACTCTGCTCCTTTACTATTCTTCATTTAAATTAATTCAAGTTTACAGTCATGCATGAGTAGATTAATTTGAAAATTAACAGGAATTTGAATGCCCTTTAAAATTCTTGAGTTATGCTCGCACCATGTATACCGGATATGATTAGTTATTGCAGTGTCCATAAGATGGTTTATTGCCTTCGACGTTAGCTGTTTGCAAAAACATATTCAAATATGTCATTTAGATTGTTGCCTATAATATTGGATAGTTGAAGCTTACATTTAATTTCTTTCCACGTACTGATAGAGTAGGGACACTGAAAAATTAAACGATTTATGTCTTCATTCGTCTGGGAAATTCGTCTGGGAACATAGATTACATTTAGGATCAGTTATGGGATTCCATTTTATAATCTTCTCTTTAGTGTCAGTTTCTTCGATTTGGTTAATAAAGAGAATAAATACATTTTTGGTGCACACTTATCATTCCACACATGTCTACACCATTCAAATTCTGAGTGTTTAACTCTAGTATTTTTCCAAACTGGATTAAAAGAAAAATAACCATTAGGATCTGGGATCTATTACCAATAATCAGCTTTGGCATTGTTGTTAATATTAATATTGTTAATTTGCCAACAATTTAATGTTGAAACTCTCCGTACATTGTCATGTATTAGAGAGGATACACTCTTGTTAGGGCCCCGATAACTGACATCAGCTGCTATATAACTTTGTCCACTAGGGTTTCACCCTCCAACCATAGTTCAAGCCACATGTTAATTGTTCTACCATCTACAATTTTCCTTCCAATTAGACCCTTACATATCTGTCTTGCCTTTAACATAGTTTTCCAAGAATTAGAAGCAATATTATCTATTTGAATGTTCCAAAAAATTCCCTAGACAGTACTTGTTTTTAATGCAAGTAGCCCAAAGGCTATCACCTCTCAAGAACTTCCATATGAGTTATATCATAGTTGTAGACTTGAGTTCCCCTAAAAAAATTTATACCCGATCCCCCTTCCTGTTTGGTTCTGCATACATCTCCCCATGATATTTTCTACAATTGCTTTTCCGTAAAAAATGAGAACAAGTAGAATTAATTTTATTGGTGATATTTCTTGGTAGTTGGCAGTGCTACATTCAAAAAGATACAGCATGGTATGATGGATTTTATCAACTCCACTCTACCACTTCAGTTTAAAAGTCCATTATTCCAAAGGTTAATTTTTATTTATTTATTTTAAGAAAGGACCAAAATCCCCAGCTTTTAATTTATCATTAGAGAGAGGTATGCCCAAATAAGTTATTGGTAGGTTGCCAATTTGGTTATTTAGGGTGTTTGAAATATAATCCTTACTCTTAGCACCTCTGAAATGATGCTTGATTTATTCTCATTCATTTTCAAAATTGTATTTGATTCCAGTAACATCATTATTCTTCTGACGGTTTCTACATTTTCAGCGGTACCGTACTAAACAAAAGAATATCATCCACATAAAGTAGATGGATTATGATAGGCTCAAATGATTAGATAGGTTTGAGGTTGCCTTTATGGTGTTCTATCTCAAACAAAATAGTTAAATATTGCATTGAGATATCAAAAGGAAGAGGAGACAAAGGGTTATCTTATCTCAGGCCCTATTACTACTGAAAATATCATACGAGTGTTACAACCTTGATTTCGATAACAACAACTATACAAACTTTTGGAGTCAATATATATAACATTTATATGCAGGAAGACCAAGATTTGAAGACCAACACAAGAGTGATTATACTAGTACATCCTGTTAAGTTTGTAAATAGATGATACGTACAATCTTCTTCAAGAAATATTTACAAGCACTTATATACACTAATAAAACAAAGAAAACAGAGTGTACATGCGTTAGACGTCTGACATCCACTTTTAGACGTCTGACATTATTTTTTGGTTATAAGTTCTTTTTTACACCAGACGTCTGCCATATAATATTAGACGTCTGGTAGAACGTTCTGGTTTGAAAATCACAACTAACCAGACGTCTGGCACAAATGGCCAGACGTCTGAGCTGGGCAACGGCCATTTTCTGTCAAAAACCATATTCTTTAAAACAAAGAGTTGCATTCCTCATTTTAATCATGACTATTTCTTCTCAAGCATTGTGACTCTTACACTGAAGTAGAATGAATCAGAAGTCACTACTCTTCAAATAAAACTCTTCACCATCTATAAATAAAACTAGGAACTTAAAGTTATAACTTAACTTGCATTTCTGAACTTTCTCTGTTTTCTACTATCTCTGCGATTTAAAAAAAAGCATTCAAAAGATACATTATCATCTCTTTCTTAAAATCAAAGTTTAAACTAAATATCACTTAAGGAGATTATAGGAAGAAGTTGTACTTATAGTCAAAGTCGGTGTTGCATTGAACACATATTTATCAAAGAACTATTCTTGTATACCTCCGGGTGAAGCAAGGGCAATTGGCTAGTGAAATTCTGAAGGGAAGCTTCGGGACTCGACGTAGGATGGAAGGTCCGAACCAGTATAAAATTCCTGGTGTGATTACTTTTAATTTTTACCTGCATTATTATTCTGTGTAATTCATACTATCATACATCCACTTGTCATATATTATATACATATACGATCCACATAGACTTTTAATTGGTATCATAGCAAATTTTGATCAAAATACAGTAACATGTTTTTGAATCACTTTAATATGACAAGTATTTTTCAAGAAGGTCAATCCATAGCACGACCCCTACTTTTTAATGGTTCTAACTATGCATATTGGTCAACACGTATGAGAATTTTTATGGAAGCTAATGGATTAAAAATTTGGTCAGCCACTCAAAATAAATATGAAGCACCTGACACTGCTATGAACACATGGAATTATGCATAGAAAACCGCAGCTTTTAATAATGCCAAAGCTATGAATGTTCTATTTTGTTCATTGGATAAGAATAAATTTTCACGTATCATTTTATGTAACACTACATATGATATTTGGCGTACCTTACAAATTACACACGAAGACACAAATAAAGTTAAACAAACTAAAATTTCAATTTTACAAAATCAATTTCCATCATTTAAAATGAAACAAATTGAATATGTAGTAGACATATATTCTAGAATCCAAACTATTCAACACGATTTAATGGCACTTGGAGTCAAATTCATAAATTTTGATTAATATCTAGAATACTCAATTCTTTAACTCCAAAGTGGGAAAAAAGTATTAGCTATCGAAGAAGCTAATGATCTTTCAACACTCTTAGTTGAAGAATTGATAGAAAATTTAATGTCCTATGAAGCTAATTTGCAGGCAAGAAAAGAACAAAATTCAGAAAAGAAAAACATAGCATTCCTAGCAACAAATAAAGAATCTGACTTAGACGAAGAAGAAATTGTATTTATTGCCAAAACTACAACAAATTCAAGAAGTTTAGAAAAATGACTAGATTTCAGAAAGAGGAAAATCAACCTCAACAAATCAAATGCCGATCAAATGCTATGTATGTGACCAATTGGGACATATGAAGAAAGATTGTCCCAAACTCAACAATAATAAAAAGAAGAACAAATTTGAAAATTTTAAAAAGAATAAAGCTTTCAAAGTAACATGGGAAGACTCAGATTCTTCATCATCAGACAGTGACAGCGATAGTGACGAAAAACAAGCTAATGCATGCTTTATGACACAAACCGATGAGGTATGTGCCGAACTTAACTATGATGAATTATTAGAACTTAACCTGGAATTGGATGATAAATTTAGACAAATTAAAAAATTGAATAAAGAACATATAGCCAAAATAAATAGATTAGAACTTGAAGTAGGAATGTTAAAAAATGAAAAAATTATTTTAGAAGAGGAACTAGAATTATCTCAGGAATAAATTAAAAATAGTTTGGTTGAAAATGAAACTATGGCTATTGATTTTGGAAATATAAACTAGGAAAAGATAACTTGTTAAAAGAAAATATCAATTTGAACAGTAATATAGAAACATTGAAAATTGAAAATTTAGAATTAAAAGAAAAATTAGATAAAATTACAAATAATATTTCAAAATTTGATATAGGAAAACAAGAATTGGAAAACCTTATTAAAATTTCAAAACCGTCAGGTAATAGAAATGGAATAGGATTTAAGGAATAATATTAAGAAATATAATTTTATCTATCAAAAGACTAAAAGATCGCCTAAGTCTAATATGAATACCAAAAATATAAAAATTTGGATTTCTAAGACAAATAATAATTTGAGTAGACAAAAACATATTAATAGTTTTCTAGATAACGTAGTCCATAATAAAAATTATATTTATAAAGGTACCAAACCTTTTTGGGTATGGATACCTACTCCTCCAAACATCTAGGGCCCTAACAAAGTATATGGGTACCAATTAAATCGTCTTTTATCTTGCAGGTACCTAAAATAAAAAATAAGGAGAAATGGATTCTTGATAGTGAATGCTCCAAGCGTATGACCAGAAACTCAAAAATGTTATCAAATATAACATATATCGATGGTGGAACGATAACTTTTGGTGATAACTCAAAAGGATACGTCGTTGGCATCGGAGAAGTCATCAACTCTACACCTCATTCACATCCTTCCAGATCTCAAATGGTAGGAGAGCCTTTATAGACCCATGCTCCTAGAAAGTCTCCAATCACTTTGGATACCGACGAAAGTAAAGATATCTCCTGGATTCCAGCAGAAACCCAACATCATGAACATTTTCAATCGTTTCAAGGACTTTCTATTCAAGAGAATAAAAAATACCATGATCAGTCGAATTGGCAACATTACGACTACGATGAAACTGCATCTAATTTTTGGGTTATTTTTCTTCTCAATGATTTGTTTACTACTTTTTCATTTCCGTTTATTTACTTCTGACAATTTGTTTTGAACATTGACTTTATTATGCTGCTGTAGTATTACAATCTTATTATATCATCTGCTCTCTTTATGCTGCTGTAGTATTATATATCATTTATTCTTTTTCGATAATAACAAAGGGGGAGAGGATATTTTACGAAAGAAAGGGGGAGCCTTTGAAATAAATTGTATAGTTGTCATCATCCAAAAGGGGAGAAATTTACAACCTTGATTTCGATGACAACAACTGTACAAACTTTTGGAGTCAATATATATATATATATATATATATATATATATATCATTTATATGCAGGAAGACCAAGATTTGAAGACCAACACAAGAATGATTATACTAGTACATCCTGTTAAGTTTGTAAATAGATGATATGTACAATCTCCTTGAGTAAATATCTACAAACACTTATATACACTAATAAAACAAAGAAAGACGTCTGGCATTATTTTTTGGTTATAAGTTCTTTTCTACACCAGACATCTGTCATATAATATCAGACGTCTGGTAGAACGTTCTGATTTGAAAATCACAACTAACCAGACCTCTGGCACAAATGGCCAGACGTCTGAGCTGGGCAACGGCCATTTTTTGCCAAAAGACATCTTTTTCAAAACAAAGAGTTGCATCCCTTATTTTAATCATGACTATTTCTTCTCAAGCATTGTGACTCTTACAGTGAAATAGAATGAATCAGAAGTCACTACTCTTCAAACAAAACTCTTCACCATCTATAAATAAAACTTGGAATTTAAAGTTAGAACTAAACTTGCATTTCTGAACTTTCTCTGTTTTCTACTATCTCTGTGATTTAAAAAAAGCATTCAAAAGATATATTATCATCTCTTCCTTAAAATCAAAGTTTAAACTACATATTACTCAAGAAGATTATAGGAAGAAGTTCTACTTATAGTCAAAATTAGTGTTGCATAGAACAAAAATTCGTCAAAGAACTATTCTTGTATAAACCTGTTCCTTCGGGTGAAGCGAGGGCAATTGGTTAGTGAAATTCCAAAGGGGAGCTTTGGGACTGGACGTACGACGGAGGTCCGAACCAGTATAAAATTCCTGGTGTGATTACTTTTAATTTGTACCTGCATTACTATTCTGTGTAATTCATACTATCATACATCCACTTGTCATATGTTATATACATGTACGATCCACATAGACTTTCAAGGAGGATGGGTTTATAAGAACTGAAAATGATGGAATAGAAATACACTCTAGAACAAGGTAAGCAAATTTGTTGGGGAACACATAGTAACTAGCATGTGATGAATAAAGTCCCTATTTAGATTATAGCTTTATGTAAATCAATTTTCAAGCATAATTTATTTGCAATTTTCTTGTTGAAGCTCCACACCATTTCATAGGGCAAAAAAGAATTTTCTGTCATCACTCTATTGGCACAAAAGCATTTTGGTTGGGAGAGATTAAACAATTTAGAAATGTTTCATTCTATTACATGACAAATTGGCAAAGATATTGTAAATCACATTACACAAAGAAATAGGCCTATGATTAGATAGGGATTTAGGAGAAGATTTCATTAGGAGTAAGCAAATGAAAGTATGACTTATTTCTTTAACGATTTTTCCTGAATTCTAAGTTCCTATTTTTGCATCCGCTAGGTCAAATATAAGAAAATCCCAATGAGGTTTGATAAAAATAGCATTAAACCTATCAAGGCCTAGGGTGCTATTATCATCTATTTGGAATAGTGCCTGTTTAGCCTTTTCCAAATCAAAGGGTTTTTCAAGAGAGATTTTGGTGAGTCAGAGAAGATTTTTTTTACTTATAATATCTTGAAAATTGATTTGTCATAGAAATTCATTGAAAAGCTTTGGATAAAATTGAACAGCTTGATTGGCTAGCAGTTCTGATGCTGAAACTAAATTTCCCTAACTGTTTGGAACACATTTCTACTTTGTTTTGGGAGCTTAATTACTTAAGTTTCTATGAAATTTTTTGTTGGACCATCAGCTAGCGTAAGCCATTTAAATTTAAATCTTTGCATGATTTCAACAACAAGTTTCTCTAAATGATCATGCAATTGCCCATTATTATCCCTATAACCATAAGATCCTCTTCTTGTGGATTGTTTACTATCATTTTCTATTCTAATTTCAGTTGCTTGTTGAAATGTGTTATTCACCGCGCCCCTAACCCCCCTCCCCATTTTCCGTGCTTTTAAAGCTTGTTTAGAAGCTTTAAGTTTGTATAACAGTCTAAACAATAGGGAATAGGAAAAGTTTTGTAGAAGGCAATTGTATACTGGTTCCCTATAATCATTTGATAACACCATGCATTATTAAATCTAAACGGGGTTTCAGAGGGGAGTGAGGAATTAGCATGGAGTTTCACCATTAGTGGAGTATGATCACTTAGTGAATAATTAGCAAAATGTGCTCCAGAATAGGAAAGGCATTAGACCATTGGGAATTTATAAAAACCCTATCAATTTTACCGTGCATAGAGAAATTATTACCACCCCTCTAAGTATAATGATCCCTTGCATATTCAGGTTCACATAATTCTTCTTCATCGATGCATATCCTGAACTCTTCATCAATTGAGTTAGCATAAGTTCCTTTATTTAGTCTTTTATGATATGCTAAAATTATATAAAATCCTTAAGGAGAGTCCATGGAAGTTTGATGACTTTAGCTTGAGTTTTTATTTAATTCCATAGGGATAATCTTTTATGTGGGTTTATATGTGCATAAATAAAAGAAATAATCATGTGCATACCTCTTACACAGTGATGTAAACAGGTAATGCATTGTTCATCAGAGTACATTATAATAGTTGACCACTAACAAGGATCCAAAATGACTAAAATTCTACTCCTTATTTCCTAGTGGTTTCATGAGTAAAATTTCAGTTTGGTAATATTCCTTTGCTAGATTTTCCATATTATTGATAAGAATTTTATTCTCTAGGAAAGATACTAAAGATACTCTATTATTTCTAATAGAATGTATAATATCAAGTTGTTTGGTGTGGGAATTCACACCCACACCATTACAAACAAGGATAATTAAGGCTTGGGGATTCACTTCCAATTTAAAGGGTGAAGTGGCCCCTCCAACTTTAGACTTTTTGGATTTCCTACCCTTGTTCTTTATATGATTACTCATTGAATTCCATGCAGGGTTCTCAACGATGTCGCGTTGGGTTCCATTGAATTCAAAGCACTCATCTTCATTTCTTATCTTCCTAGTGAGTTTGGGTCTCAAGTTTTGCTAAATGTTCTGAGCTTCATTAGTTACCATTTGAGGACCACTAGATTGAATTTCAGCTTGACTTGAAAATTCAAGAATATCTTCAGAGTCAGAACACTTTGAGTATACATTTTCAGGGCTGTGTGAGCAGTCATGTACATTATTGTTAATGTAAGTGTCAGGACTTGTTCTAATTATTAGAGTAGTCCCGGATAGGTCGATACACCCTAAGAATATAGGCTTTAAGGTAAGGATAGTTGACCCAACCACATTCATAACTATAGCATTATACCTTTGTTTTTTTTAGCTTTCTCCACCACCTCATTATTCATTAGTACAAATTAGACTACCTTTTTATGCTGGCCTAATGGAATTTAGAGGAATTGCAACTGGGATATTGTCACCCTTAAGCACTTTAATCGAGGGATGAATTCTTGCTCTAGCCGTGTTCCATGCGAAATTGTCTGCCTTACTCGTGCTCCCTTCAGATATCAAATTCACTGTATGGTTGTTACTAAAATAGATAGGCTTTTTGCCTCTCTAAATCCAAGATGGATTTGTGAGTTATAGATTTCCATTCCATCACAATTATTGTAAATCTGGCATTGAACACGTCTCCACTTTCTTGACTTAAATTGGGTGAAGCCATTCGAGTCTTTTTTAGAAGGGTTTCAGCTAAAATAATCATTATTGAAAGCTGGGGAAGGGCTAGGGTTTAGCGACTGGAGTTGGGGGACTCAGGATACTGGAAGCCATTAGGAATTTCTTTTATTCTCTTTAGCTATTTTATTTTTATATTTGCCATATTATAGATTAATCTACTTATAAGGCACTAGCTCAAAAACGGAGGTAGTGTTTGGTTTAAAAATGAATTTTTTATTTTCTATTTTTAATGCGTATGTTAAATATGAGAAGAGTGAACGAAGAGAGGATGAAAGTAGGATGGAGGGGTCGTTGGAGGGGATAGAGGGACGACGGGAGGATAGATTGTTTCTAGTAGTTCCGTTATTTTTCAAAACATGAAAATAAAAAAAGTTATTTTCAGTTTTGTTTGTTAACTTTTTTTCCTAAATTAGTCGTTTTCGACAATATACATTCGTCGTATGCGTTTTTGTATAGACATAAATCCGAAATTAAAAATATCAAACCTAATGCAGCCTTAGCGATTGTCAGTTCCATCTTTGTTTTCTTGAAATGGTAAATATTACTATTTTAATAAAAGTAGGTTAAACAATTATTTCCTTTAGTATAAACATACTTGCGTTGGTAGTACTATTATAATCAGTAATTTAAACCCGTCTATCGCATTTTGTATATTATGTTCTATTTTAAAATTTATAATCAAATATAAGTTTGTTTTATCAACTATTTTTTAGATAAAATTTTAGTTAATCGCAAATTATTAGTAAGTTGAATTCATTTACCACTAATAAGCAGATCTGATAGTTTTTAAAATTTAGAAATATAATTTTTGGTATTTTTATCCATTAATTTTTAAAATGAAAGCTTGTTAATTTTAAACTATTTTTTAATCTTGCTTTAGTTGCAAGTGAATGAAAAATAAATAATTCATTTATCATATCGCTTGTTTCCTTTTGTTATAAGAGCGAAGTTAAACAATTCACCTAAAATCCATATGCTATATTTGACAATGGTACATCAAGACTTCTTTTGGAGTGTTTAAATACCACCATTGCATATAATTTATATATATCCAAGAGTATGCATAATATTATAGGACTTTGTGGAAATTCAAGCGAGTAGTTTCGTATGTATGAACAAAACATAAGTTTAAATAATTTTAAAATATACCATGCCCCAAACGTAAAAAACTGAAAGGTAAAACCAAGTACCCCCATTTGGATTTTTAAAAAAAGTGTATATGTGTGTATAATACATATGTACGGAAACCATATTGTAAGTTTGAGAACACTAGCATATCACATTATTGGGATGAGATTTCAACTAGAGACCAATCAAATCGTAACCTCACAAGCACAGCAGAAGACGGGATCGTGGTAAGAAGTGTAAAAACAACTAATCAATAACTCAAATTCCAATCTCAATCAATCCAATACAATCACAATCCTAAACAAGCAATCCAGAAATCAAAGCAATAACAAAAAATAAATCACACAAGAATTTATAATGGTTCCACTAACGTTGTGTTAGTGTACATCCACTTTAAGAGAGAGCTTTTATTAATATTGATGAGAAGAGTACAAGAGATTAAATACAATGATTAAAATTCTAATTATAAATTGGTTTGTGGAGAAGAGAAATTGAAGAAAATTAAGTTTTGATAAACCCTAATTTGTGGAGGCTAACCTCTTGCAGTTGCTTGCACGCTTGTAGATCTAGTACCCGAAGCTAGCTTATATAGGAGAATAGAAACCCTAGGTAATGTTTCGAAATTGCCCCTGCAGATATCACAAATCTTCACGCCAAGTCCACATGTGAAAAATATACGGGCCTCAGACGTCTGTCTGACTAAAGTTACTGGAAAAGTTTCGCTTCAGTTCAGACGTTTGACCATTTGGTCAGACGTCTGACTCAATGCTTTGGAATCAATTCTGCACAGACTCAGACATCTGACCCATTTAGTCAGACGTCCAACCTAACTCTCTAGAACAGGTCTGGTGCAGATTTACCGAAGCGCCATACGTCTGACCATTTTCCTCAGACGTCTGACCATGTCAATTCATCCATCTTCACCTTTTCCCTTATAACTTCCACCTTCGAACTCCGATTTGCGAACCGTTTTCTCTGTTATGAAGCTACTTCCGACCTCTACAATTCTCCATATAGTGTTGCCAAAATTTTACACTCCACCTCGACACTATATCCGTCTCCAACTCCAATGGTACCATATCATCAACGACAACCGATGGCACCAACCATCACTTCTTCCACCTTCAACCAAACATGAATGCTTTCCCAATGAGCTCCGGCAAAGCCACCGTCCATTGCACTCCACCAACGAGCTCAAGCAATGCCCCCGCTCGCTAATGAAATGTTGAAAATATCCAAATCCTAAGCTATCTCACCAAAGACTAGCACTTACCAAGAAGATAGAACCTCAATCTCTCATCGATACTCTTCCTCATCTACCACCAAGCTCCTCCCTTAACTGTGCCACCCTGTGGCACCTAGCACTTCTCCAAGCGAATCAAGTTTGATAAATGCTTGAACTTTCCAACCGGCAATGCCTTAGTGAACATGTCCGTTGCGTTATCCTTTGTGTGCACTTTTCGAAGATATACTTGCTTATCCCCATCCACGGCTACTATAAATGACTCTCTCACCTCAATATGCTTAGTTGGTGAGCTAAATGTCAAATTCTCTGCCAAGTGAATTACACTTTGGCTATCACATTGTACATCAATACAATCATGGTTGAATCCCAAGTCACACAACAATCGCTTCAAATAGAGTGCTTTGTTTCCTCCACTGTGGTTATCAGCTCCGCCTACGTAGTGGATAAAGCAACTACGGTCTGCAATCTAGATCTCCAACTTATGGTTGTACCCCCTAGTGTGAAGACATATCCGGAAGTTGATTTTCTTCGATCTCTATCACCGGCGTAGTCCGAATCACAATAACCAACCAACCTGCAATCCATCGCTTTACTACCGCAAAAAACAAGACCATGAGATGATGTGCCTTTAAGAAATCTCAATATAAGCTTCACAGCTTTCCAACGCGATTTCCTCGGATTAGCCATATATCGACTAACCATCCCAATGACATTTGCAATATCGGGCCTTATACACACCATTGTATACATTAGACTTCCAACCACACTAGCAGATGGCACCTTGGCCATATAAGTCTTGTCTTCTTCCAAGATAGGTGATCCTTTGCACGAAAGCTTTATATTAAAAGGTAAAGGTTTATTTGACGCCTTTTCATTCTCCATGCTAAACCGGCAAAGCACTTCTCAATGTACTCCCTTTGAGTTAGTTTCAACTCAAAATGTTTTCGACCCCTTACAATTTCCATGCCCAATATCCTTCTTGCTTCTCTAAGATCCTTTATTTCAAACTCTGATTTCAGACTCAGTTTTAGCTTGTTAATTTCATTCTTATCCTTAGAAGTAATGAGCACGTCGTCCATGTACAAGAGTAAATACACCCAACAATCTTTTTTCAACTTCTTGAAATAAACACAAGCATCCTTGATGCTTCTGTCAAAACCATTTTTAAGCATAAAATGATCAAACCTCTTGTACCATTGTATAGGTGATTGCTTTAAACCATATAGTGATTTGTTTAACTTGCAAACCAAATTTGACTTATCGTCTATAACAAAACCTTTCGGTTGCTCCATGTAAATGTCTTCATCCAAGTCCCCATGCAAAAAGACGGTCTTCACATCAAGTTGCTCCAACTCCAAGTCGTGAGAAGCAACAATAGCAAGTAATATCCGGATAGAAATATGACGCACAACCGGTGCGAATATCTTATCACACTCATTTTCCTTCCTTTGTTGAAACCTCTTAGCCACTAGCCTAGCTTTGTATCTTCCATGGTCCTTCACCTTGTATATCTGTTTGCACCCAATGACACGGTTTCCCTTAGGAAGTGGAACCAAATCCCAAGTTTGATTCTTCAATAATGATTGCATCTCTTCCTCCATGGCACAAATACATTTCGAGCTATCACTCGACTTCATGACATCATTAAGGTCCATCGGCTCATCTTGGAATACATTAAGAGCATAGTCCAAATTATCACAAAACTAAGATAGTTTCAATCACTATATCTTTCGGGTGGTCTTATAGTACGAGGACCAACCCGAGTAGCAATACCATCAGCCAAACTCCCTTCGGCTCCACCTTGAACCGAATCTTCTCTAGAATCACGTACATCACCAACACTACTAGAGGATTCCTGTGGACTATGTGATGTAACATCAACCGCTACTTCCTCACAAGCATCTCCAACTACTCTACTCTCTCTACTCCTTGGAAAAAATATGGAAATATTTTCCTTCTCCTTTGATTCATCATGAACCAAATCCGTAACATCCGATGAGCTCACATTCTCCTTGAACATCGCCGACTCATCAAAAGTAACATGACAAGAATTCATTACCTTCTTTGTTTTCGGATTCCAAATCCGATAGCCTTTTACTCCGTCCGTATAGCCAAGCAAAATTCCCTTTAAAGCTCTAGGTTCAAGCTTATCCTTTTCTGGATCATGCGTACAAATAGGACTGCCGAACACACGAAAATAACTCATGTCAATTCTCTTTCCCTTCCACACTTCCTCTGGAATTTTGTTACCAGTAGCCGAGCATGAAATTCGATTAATAATATGCACTACGGTTGACAAAGCTTTAGCTCAAAATCCCTTCGCTAAACCCGATGTCAATCTCAAGCATCGAGCTTTCTCAAGTAGAGTTCGATTCATTCTCTCCGCAACACCATTCAACTGCGGATCTTCAGGCGTAGAAAAATGCCTCCAAATACCATGATGCTTGCACAACTCAAAAAATTCTCCGGGAACATACTTTCTGCCATTGTCAGACCTTAAAATTTTCAAAGACTTTCCACTCTCATTCTCAACGAGAGCCTTCATGCTTTGAACTTGGCAAATGCCTCCGACTTGGCCTTCATTACATATACCCAAACTTTTGGAGAAAAGTCATCTATAAAGGAAATATAATAGCGAGCTCCACCTAAAGAAGCTATGGGTGCCGGTACCCAAACATCCGTGTGAACATACTCAAGAACCCTTCTCGAATCATGCTTTCCCTCACCGAATGAAACTTTAGTTTACTTCCCCATGATGCATTCCTCGCAAAATTCTAACTTGTTGAAACTTTCTCCATCAATCATCTCTCTCTTTCAAAAAACATCTAAACTCCTCTCCGAGACATGACCTAACCATAAATGCCACAACCTAGTCGCATCCAAGCCACGAGAACTATCAACTCCTATACAAGTTTCACCTTCTACAGTCACTCCTTGAAGCAAATATATACCATGAGTCCTTGCACCTTTCATTACCACAAGTGCACCCTTCGAAACCCACAAGCTATCACTCTCGATAGTGATCTTACAACCTAAAGAATCCAGCTTCCCCAAAAAGATAAGAGACTAAGTCCCGGAACATAGCGCACATTAGTGAGAGTACGAACCACTCCGTAAAACATCTGAATTTGCACGGAACCAATGCCTTTCAACTTACAAATAGAACCATTTCCCATAACAATTGAATTTCCTTCTTTGTCAATGTAAGAAGAAAAACAATTCTTATTTGGCATCATATGATAATACGCCCTCGAATCAAGCACCCAATTGTTACCCGAAACATCCGATGCTACCACCGATAAAACATCTACATCTCCCTCACCAACTCCATTCTCCATCGCTATTGATGAATATGCTACTTCCTCCTTTTCCTTCTCCTTATTCAGACACTCATTCTTCCAATGACCGGGTTTTCTATAAACATAACACTTGCCTTTTCTTTCCTTCGACTTTCCTCTCCAACCGAGGTTCCTTGATTTAGAACGCCCCCATTTCTCCTTCTTCACATATCTCTCCTTCTCCACAAATAAACCATGACCATTACTAGCACCACTACTTTCATCACCTAACACCTTCATTTAATCGCGCAACTTCTCGCTAAGAAGACCAGTCTTGACATCATCAAGAGGCATTGTATCGCAGCTATAGATCAAACCATTTGAGAAACCTGTATAGAGATCTGGCAATGAACACAACAATATCATTGCCTTTTGCTCTTCCTCAATCTTCAAATCTACCGCCTTCATCTTCATTATAAAATCATCAAAAGTAATTCAAGTGCGCCTTTAGAAAAGTACCTTCCTTTATCTTATAGGTAAAGAACATTCGCAATAAGATCAAACGATTTGTCGATGACTTCTTCATATACAACTCCTTCAACTTGTCCCAGATAGCTTTAGCGGTTGTCTCACCACTAATTTCAGGGATAACATTCTCTCCCATATCAAGTTGAAGTGTAGTGAATGCCCACTCTTCCATCTCCTCTCTCTCTCTCAACATTCGAGATGTCTGTCGACAATAAATGTGTATTAAACACTACCCGATGCACCTGATTCATCATTAGAACCGCTTTCATCTTCCATTGTCATTTTTCAAAATCATTATCGTCATTCCACTTGTCTATTACCAATTGTGATCCTGAAGCTGTGTACGAGCCACGTACATAATGAGCTACACCACTTGGATACCCATTGAGGAACTACTTGAGTTACTACTTGATTCAGGTATTTCCACAACAACCTACCAACACCAAAGCTCCGATACCAAATGTTGGGGTGAGATTCCAACTAGAGACCACTTAAATCGAAACCTCACAAGCACAGCGGAAGACGGGATTGTGGTAAGAAGCGTAAAAACAACCAATCAATAACTCAAATTTCAATCTCAATCAATCCAGGACAATCACAATCCCAAATAAGCAATTTAGAAATCAAAGCAATAACGAAAATAAATCACACATCGATTTATAATGGTTTCACTAAAGTTGTGTTAGTGTACATCCACTTTAAGAGATAGCTTTATTAATATTGATGAGAAGAGTTTAAGAGATTGAATACAACGATCAAAATTCTAATTAGAAATTGATTTGTGGAGAAGAGAAATTGAAGAAAATTAGGTTTTGATAAACCCTAATTTGTGGAGGCTAATCTCTTGTAGTTGCTTGCACGCTTGTAGATTTGGAACCTGAATCTAGCTTATATAGGAGAACAGAAACCCTAGGCAATGTTTCGAAATTTCCCCTACAGATATCACAAATTTTCACGCCAAGTCCACACGTGAAAAACAGGCGAAAGCCGTCTCAGACTTTCTGGCCAAAATGGCCAGACGTCTGACTAAAGTTACTGAAAAAGTTTCGCTTCAGCTCAGACATCTGACCATTTGGTCAAACGTCTGACTCAAGGCTTTGGAATCAATTCTGCACAGACTTCGACGTCGTGAACAGGTTTGGTGCAGATTTACTAAAGCGCCAAACATCTGACCATTTTCCTTAGACATTTGACCTTGCCAATTTAGCCCTCTTCACCTGTTAACGCAAAAAATATACGCTAACACCCCGGTGTGAGTTATGATATAGTGAAAGTACCACCCGTTGGTACGGGAACTAAAAGTAAATAGAGAATAGCAGAAAATAGTAAAGAGACGACAATTTTTATAGTGGTTCGGCTCAAAGTCAAGCCTACGTCCACTTTATATCTTTTATTATGATCTTTGAGTACACTTTGTTACAACTAGACTTCAAGTACAACAAACTTCAAAGACTAGAGCTTCCAAAGTAGAATTGAGTCGGTGAAGAAGTTTGATCCATTCTCGAATTGATCTCTGAAGTTGTTATGATGTTGTCGGACTTGGAGAATAAGTTACTTGAATTTCAAAGTGACAGAGTGTCAGCTTTTTCAGGAAAAAATCCCCCCCTTAAGTGTGGAGAATGTGAGGTATTTATAGGAGTAGTTGGGCTTAGGTCGGGCTAGTCATAGGTCGTGAGCGACCTAAGAAGTTGCCACATAAGGAGTTGCGACATAAGGAGTTGCGACATAAGAGTTACGACATAAAAGTTATCCTGAGGCAACATGAGTCGTTAACGACTTAGTGGAGTCATCCTTAACGAGATATACGCCTTGAACGACTTAGTATGTGTAATGCTGGAGCTATCTCGGCTTGTTTAGGTCGTGAGCGACCTAATGGAAGAGATAGTTCATGCGGTTTTACCCTGGAGCTCGCTAGGTCGCTTTCTCTTTAACTCGTTAGGTCGCTAGGTCGCTTCCTTTATTAAGCCATTGTGTTGTAGGAGCCTTTAGGTCGTTAGAGCCCCTTAAGCCGTTGAGTCGCGCCATGCTGTACCGCTTTATGATTTAGGTCGCTCGGTCGTGTCACATTAAGCCGCCTTGCGATTTTAGCTCGTTAAGTCGCTAGGTCGTTAACTCGGTTGAGCTGCACTTTGCTTTAAGTTGTTAGGCGGCTTTAAGTCGCTTATTCTTTAGGTCGTTAGTTCGTGCCTTGCTGTAAGTCATTAGGTCGCTAAGTCGCCAAAAAGAGACGTTAACCCTTCCCCCTCGAAGTACACGCCTATGAGCTGGGTCGTGTGCTTCGATACCTCTTAGCTCTCCCCTTCTGAGTTGCTAGGTCGTGAGCGACTTATGAGAAAGTTAGGTCGTTCGTGCCGATTTGAGTTCCACTGCCCCGGTACATAAATAGCTTATGTCGTTCCTTCTTCACTTCATCTACTCTAACATTCCAACCTGCCATTGACAAATTTCCAAGCTCTCGAAGACGATTTCAAATTACTCTACCGTCGATCATCTCCACCATCACACTACGTAAGTAAATTCGATCAATATCCAACCACGTCCATCACCAAATGGCGAATCCCCCATTTTTTGTTCCTACTCTAATTTGAGGTGCTGTGTTTTACCACGAATCATGTTACAGTCGATCCCTGATTGCCTTTGGACACGATGTCGTTGTAATTCTCGAAAACACAGCAGCATATTGGATCCATGATGGATCTGAGTTGATTTGAATTGGTTCTGGGTGATTTGGCGGTGTGGAGAGATGATGGATTTCGCGGTAGAGATGATAATGGGTTATCGGGTTAACGGGTTTGTGAGTTAGGCAATTTGTTGAGTGGAGAGGAGCTAACGGGTTAAGGAGAGTTAGGAAATACCCGGCTTAGGATCTTCGAACGACTTAGGGCTTAGTAGCTTGGACATGAATCACACGACCTAACGGCTCAACGACTTAACATCCAAGTTTTGAGCGACATAAGAGGTTGCGACCCAGATGACTTGCGGCTTAATTGTTTCGTGACTTAACTGTTTCGCAATTTAACTCGCCAGAATATCACATGAATTCAAACAGAACGACTTAGGGAAGCCCGACCTATGTTAGGTCGTTTGGGCATGATCTGGACGACCTAAAGAGTCCCGAGCTAACTTAATTTGTTCCTACGACTTAAGGAATGAACAACTTCAATACTTGTAGAATTTGACAGAACTTGATTGAACTTCTAACTTGAATTGCCAGAATGAACTGCTTAAAATTGTCGCACTCTTTCACAGATTATATTAACTTTTAAGCTAACAACCTATTAAATACAATATTTGCAGAAAACTAGGGCGAATATACTGCCACTGACGGCCCACATCGAATGACAGATTAGTCGATAAAGAATAATCAACCTAAAGGAACTATGTGAACGAAGTGCTATGAATTAACAAGTTCAAGTGAAGTATTAAAGCAAAGCTAAATTAATCAACTAAAGCTGATCTGTTTGCATCAACACTGTACTTAGACTTAAAATAACAAGCCCTGAAACTTTATAATCGACAAATGCCAATTAGTTTAATTCCAGTTATATTTGCTTGTCATTTTATTAGCTTTGCACAACACTTCACACTTTTAGGAAATGTGCACCTTCATATTTGAATATCCAGTTCCTTGTGTAGAATGACTACTCAACCAATGCAAGAAGAGATAATAGAGCGGACCGAAGAGGTCTTTCCAATAGCTGATCCCTTAGAGAATCCTCCAGAAAGAGTTACAACTTCATTGAGCCAACGGGCTTTCAATCAGCTATGTACTCAATTCGGCATCGCTGAAGCGGATGCTCTGCTTCCAGGGGTAAATGACACTGCCGATAGGCCACCTCCTGGATTTTTTGCAATCAACCATCAAATGTGTCTGAACGGAGCTATTCCCCCATTCAACGGTTTTCTTAGAATACTCCTTCTTCGATTGACTATCTCTCTATTCCAGCTGCACCCTAACGGCTATGCCATTTTGATGGGGTTGTGTGTACTATTTAGGAGGACGCTTAATCGTCTTCCAAGCTTCAAGGAGATCTGTTACTTGTGTTCATTCGGGAGGAACAAAGATCACCCTTCCATCACCCTTGTAAGGAGTGCGAGAAACCGTAAACTGATCACAGATCTTCCCGAGAGTGCTCACGGGTTTTTAAATCAGTTCTTCTTTGTCCGCTGCCACCCAAGATTCTACGGCATCTGGAGAGTAGGAAGTAAGACTACTTATCTCCGTTCACTTCATTTCTGAGCCTTTCAAAACTCGAGTCATCAAATGTAAACTTCATTCTTTACTTTTGCAGCAATTCCTCCTCCCTCAAAAGATTCTAGCCATAAACCGACTTTCGAAAGATTGAGTGTCGTGGCTGCTGATGAGAGAAGTATTAAGTTCTTGCTGAAGGACGAGTTTTTGCACCAATTCAGACTTCTGCACTCTTATCGATCCATTCAGCCTCATGATGCCCCCAGTTCTCAGGTAGAAACTCAGATGCCCCAGCGTCCATAAAGGAATCTGCACTGAAGGAACCTATTGTAGAGGTTTCATTGGTGAAATGCTCCAGTTCCGTTGATGGTGCAAGATTATCTGGAAAATCTGAACTTCTTCCAATTATTGAAGAAGAGAAACTTCCTTAACGTTCTGGGAAAGCTACTAGAGAAGCTGATGAGGGAACTGAGAAAGAAAGTCTTGTTATAAAGAGTGCAAAGTGTGTCGAAGAGGGCACGACCCATTCCGTTGGGCACGACAGTGACGATGTCTTTGGGGGACTAAACGACCCTATGGTGACTTCCCAAGAGCTTTTTAAGGATGACACCATCACCTCTAAGCTCACTTCTCCATCAATCGAAGCAACATCCATTTTGCAATCAACTCCATCAACCCAAGAGTTGACTCTTGCTGCAAAAGTTGACTTCACTCCTAAGCTGAAGAGTGGTTTGTAGCTTGACGCGCGTAGTTCGCACGCCACACACACTTAGGATTTTTGGCAATTATGTGCTCTTAGCTTCTTTATTTCGAAGATTTCTAAACTTTATCTCTTCTTCACTTTCAGGTTCTCCTATGAGACGCAGCGGTTCGTATTACGACGACTTTCAACGCTATGGGAGGCGCAATTCTTACGACCCCAGGCTTTATCTTCCTACCCCCAGGGAAACCGATGAGGAAAGTGCAGTTAGAAAGGCTCGCGAAAGGCAGGCCTATGAGGAGCGGTATAGTAGAAGAGATGATCGCCATAACTCTCACCAAAGGGATGATGAGTCCCATAAAAGAAAGTCTCACGACGACAAAGGGAAGAGTTATGAAGCTGAAGAGTTCAGCAAGCGGGCCAAGCCCAGCGAAAAATCTTCAGCTGAAATCTCTAAAGTGCCCGCTACTTCTATTTCTTTAGACATCCCTTCTAGCTTCCATGCCCTCAAAAGAGCTGAGATTCAAACAATCATTAATAGGCCTCCGTATCAAGTTGAGAAGCCTCCGCTTGCACTCCAAAGCCGGTTTCCAAATTGGTGTTTAAAAGGAGTACGCTTTGATTTGGACTTGGTTCCCATTGACAAACAGGCTATGCTGAGAAATCTTGATGCTGTTAAGCTTAACATTAAATGAATGTCCGGGTGGAAAAAGCTAGTTGATGAGCTTCAAAGAGTGAACCATCTAAATCTCGAAGCTATGCTAACCATGGAAAGTGATAAATCTGAATGGCAAAAAGTTCTTGATCAGCACGACACGGAGATGAAGAACATCACGGCATATAATGATAAACTTGAGGCTGAAGTCAAGAAACTTAAAGATGACCTTGCTACCTCTTCCACTTCTTATACTCAAAAGGAAGAGGTGCTTCAAAAGCAAGTAAGAGATGCCCATGCTAGTCAACGAGATGCTGAGGCTAGACTTGAGGCACAGTAGAGAATTGTGGAAAGCTACCGTAGTGATGTTGCTCAGCTGCGGGAAAAGACTAGCTCCAAAGACATGGAGATTGAAATGTTAAAGGCTCAGCTTTCTAAAGTTGAAAAAGAGCGCGACGAGGCCATTGCTGGAAAAGCAGCAGCTGAACAATCTCATGAGGAGACGAACGCCAACGTCGGTTCCACTTTATTCGAGTTTTACATTCACGGCGTCTTGGGGCATGACAGTCTCTCATTTTTGGGCCCAAAGTATGAAATTACCCTAACTGAAGTGTGGGAGGCAGCGGTTGAAATGCTTAATGGTGCCGGCTACGCTGAGGAGGTCCTTGAGGCTCATTTTTTGGACGATGAAGGTCAAGCCTCCCTTGCCAGAGGAAAAGAACAACTCACCAAAGAATGAGCCGAAGCGGCGGAAGGAGAGCATTTAGGGAAGGCATCTTTGACCGACCCGACTCGTCCTCCAGCTTCGGTTGACGTCGATATTATTGGCTCTAGTTCTTGCTCTCCGCCTCCTGCCAAAGCCGAGACCGAAATTACAACTGCTCATGCCGAGGTCCAAGAAGACATTGAACCCACGATTTTGAAATTGATGTGATACAGCCGACTTTTGCAGGTAACTTCAACACTGATCTAGCTCAAGTGGACTACTTGTTTGCTTCACATGAGCTTGATGAACTTCTTGATTATTACTTAAACCTTGACGTGCCACTATCTCGTCTCTTTGCGAGAAACACTGATGTTAACTTTTCTTCTTCTATAGTGAAAACAACAAATACTGCATAAGCTTCGCCTCCTCCAACTGTTGCCCCTCCATCTCTTCAAGTTACTCCCTCTCTTGCTTCTCAACTGGGGTCTCAAGAAGAACAGATAGAAGCTCTTCAAGGCTTGGATGACCCGACCGCTTCACAAGAGCAGAAAGCTGAAGAGCTTGAGGAGGGTGAGAGGACCCCAGAGGAATTCAATGCCGATGATACAAAGCTGATTGATCTTATGGCTCTGGGCAGCGAATCTTCTTCCAAGAAGAGGGGGAAGCGTGGAATTTCAAAGAAAAGGAAAGGCACATCTGCTGGCGAAGAGAAAGCGGAAGAGGATCCAATTACACCTCTTTCTCCTTCTTCCCCGACTCATTCAGGCCGACTCAAGAAGATAACCACTAGGCGAGGCGAGGGCTCCAAAGGAGATGGGAAGAGGAAGTAATGGACCTGGATTTATCCTCTTTGTTTTACTTTTTTGTTTCTATTTGAAAACTTGTATTGACCGGAGATTGTGCGGGTACCGGCCCCCGCTTTTTGAAACCTACACATGTATACAGATTTTTTATAGTACGGAATAAAATGATTCTTTATATTTGTACAAACTTTTGTCTGTATTTATAAATGCATTTATTCTTTTTTATCACACAAGTTTCTTTATTTTTCTTGTATGATATTGCAGTGAGCTCGTGGTATGTTGCTTGAGCATTGCTTGGGCATTGCTTTTATTAATACAGCTATATTATATTGCCCCCGTACCACGGCTTATTGTAATCTTCTCCATTTTGAGAAAACTTGTACTCTTACTTCGGAGAACAATTCTTCCACTTTGAGAAGACTTGTATTCTTACTTTGGAGAATAATTCTTCCATTTTGTGGAAATATTATTCTACTCTAGTAGGGTGTGCTTTGTATTGGAGAAGTTTTCTTTCTTTCTTGGAAAAAGTTTTTACACTTCAACTTTCGGAAATGGTCACTTTTCTTTTTGAGAAGTGATTCCCCTACGCAGTGAAGTGGGCCTCCGAAGAGGGCTTTGATTTGTCTGTGCCTCCGAAGAGGGCTTTTTGTTTGTGCCTCTGTAGAGGGCTTTTCGTTTGTGCCTCTGGAGAGGGATTTTTGTTTGTGCCTCTGGAGAGTGCTTTTTTTCCCTTTACACGGGAAGCGTGCCTTCGAAGAGGGCTTTTTGGCACTTCCCCCTTAAGAGGAGAAGTGTGCCTCTGAAGAGGGCTTTGTTTTTCCCTTTACGCGGGGAAGCGTGCCTCCGAAGAAGGCTTTTTGACACTTCCCCCTTGAGAGGAGAAGTGTGCCTCCAAAGAGGGCTTTGTTTTTTCCCTTTACGCGGTGAAGCGTGCCTCCAAAGAGGGCTTTTTGGCACTTCCTCCTTGAGAGGAGAAGTGTACCTCCGAAGAGGGCTTTGTTTTTTCCCTTTACGCGGGGAAGCGTGCCTTCGAAGAGGGCTTTGGCACTTCAACTTGGTGAAGTGTGCCTCCGAAGAGGACTTTTGCCTACGAAGAGGGCTTTGGCACTCCAACTTGGTGAAGTGTGCCTCCGAAGAGGCCTTTTGCCTCCGAAGAGGGCTTTGGCACTTCAGCTTAGTGAAGTGTACCTCCGAAGAGGGCTTTTGCCTCCGAGGAGGGCTTTGTTGTTCGCTTGGAAGGTTGCATCTCACAGTTAAGTGGATCCACGGGACAGACGCAAGCTATCTAATTGGATGTTTGTTTGCACAAACGACCGCAATTAACTAGCAAGGGCCTGGAACCTTCACTTTGGGAAGGTGCCCCTTCGGTGGTTCCACCAACCTTTTTTGGTTGAGGCACAAGATTCCATTTTGGCTATTCTTTGTCTGCTTGCCCATGTCTTTCCACCATCTGCCTCTCAGCGATTCCTCGTTATCATTCCCAGGTACATGTTCCTTTCTTTTGCAAGTTGTTCGCTTTTTTCCAGAGAAGTGCATTTCATTGTTAAGTGAATCCACGGGGCAGACGCAAGCTAGTTGACCGGATGTCTGTTTACACAAACGATCGCAATTAGTTAGCAAGGGCCTGGAACCTTCACGTTAGGAAGGTGCCCCTCCGGTAGAATCACCAACTATTTGTGAGAAGCACTTTTGATGTAGGAATTGAATGTGGAATTTTTGTGGCTTCACATTTGCTTGTTGAGTGATTTGTAGGAATCGCTTGGCCTTGTGATGTGTTGAATAGGTAAACTTCGCTTTGATAGCATGCATTATTAAATCGACATTTTAGCAATATATTTAAGACACATGCACATCGAAATGAGACAGGCATTTATAGTAATAAAGAACACGAGATTTATAGTAAAATCAATGTGAATCAATACAAAAATGATACATCCATAATCATTTTATAAATTTAAGCATTGCTTCTAAGTAAAATATGGATGCAAGTGATTGTTGTTTCAGGCTCTTGGAATTGGATCTCATCAGTACTTGGAGCTGACAAGACTTTCACAGGGACCAATCCCAATAATTGATCTTTGCCAGAGCTTGAATACTTTGCGAGAGAATCTGTCGTTATTTTCTCTTTCCGGGATATATGGCTTATTGAATAATGATCAAAATCATCAAGAAGCTCCCAGGCCTTTGACAAGTAAGCAGGCAGATTTCCTTCTTTAGTCTGAAACTCTTTCTTAACTTAGCATAGAACAAGCCGGGGCATATCTCAAAGCGTGAGCATATCTTTCCATCTCACCCCAACTTCTGCCCGCTAGGTGAGGACCTCCAGTGATAACATTAATGACAGGCCTATCAGATTCCTGCGCTGCAGTCCTCTCACCTGAGCTGGATTGATAAGCACAAACTTGTTGCCCCTGAGTAGATGAGCTTGGGTCACTTCTGTTTCTCTTTACATATTGTTGCAATTTATTCTCTCGCAGCAACTCTTCAATCAAATTCATTAAATGGAGACATTCGTTAGTGTCATGGCCAGCTTGATTGTGAAACCGACAGAATCTCCCGTTATGCGCAACATTTTTCCCAGGATTTATCTTAGGTGGTTTGGGGTATTCAACAGTATCTTTGGTTGCGAAAAAGATATTTTCCGGAGTATCAGTTAAGGGAGTAAAATCTGAAGGTCTAAAGTGGTGAGCTTTCTTCGCATCTTTCTGCTTTTTCCCGCCGTTATTCTCCCTCTTATGGCCACCAGATTCCTTTTTGTTAGGAGCAACGTTGTTATTCTCAACTTCAGTCATGGCTCCTTTTGCCGGCACAGGAAGGCTTTGCAGGCGCATAAATTCATCGGCCTTCTTGTAGAATTTTTCAAGTGAATTTGGCTCTTTCATCTTTAGTCATTTCCCAAATTCGCTTGATTTGTCAATAGCTCGCATCAAGTAGGTCAGAATCATTCGAGGCTCTGCATTATCAACTTCGGCCAATGCTATATTAAAGCGATTTAAGAAAGATTTGAGAGGCTCTCCAGGGCCTTTTTCGAGGCTGGATAGTGACATTATATCCTTGGCCTTCGAAGCATATAACCTGAATTGATCTTTGAATTTCCGAGTTAGGTCGAAGAACTGATCCACAGATCGAACTGGCAGCTTTATGAACCAAAGCAGGGCCACTCCCTCCAAGTACACCGGAAAGTATCTGCACTTGATCTCATCTGATTCTCTGGCACCTGTCATATGCCAGTCATATTTGTATAAGAACTGGTTAGGATCACTTATCCCCCGATAATCTGGAATAGTAGGGGGAACAAACTTTTTTGGAAATTCAGCCTTCAGGATCCTTTCAGTAAAAGAGTCTTGCTTGGAGCAAACCCTCAGTCATTTTCATCTTCCTCCCTTTGCATGATTTCTTTCATAATTTGTCGGATCATTCCCGAGAGGTACTCCTCATCGTTTAGAGGCCCCGCGGGACAGACGTCAGCTACTTTTTTGGAAGTTTGCCTAGGAAAACGTTCACGAAGAGTTGGATGTGGCCTTGAACCTCCAGCTTGCGGAGGTGCCCCTTCGGTGGTGCCAGCTGCCCTTTGAGGAATACTTTTCCCTTGGGAATCATGAACATCTTCCGAAAAGGTTTCTTCATTATTTCTTGGTTGTTGTTAACTCCAAACAAAGCATTTAACCTATCCAACATCAAAGTGTTCCGGGCTTCCATCTGTTGATACAACCCAGACACTGCAGCGTCCAATTCGGCCCTTGTAATTCCAACACTAGGAGCCATCTGATCTGACGCGGGAGAAGTGGCGGTATTCTCATAAGCACTTCCAGATCTAGTAGATCTACCTTTTCTTCCAGGAGCCATAATCTCGGATAGACTTCTGGTTCTTAGAGGGTGTCTTTCAACAAATCTTTGTGGAGCAATGATGAGAGCAGCCTGAGTTCGATCTCTCAATGAAAGCACCAAAAATGTTAACGCAAAAAATATACGCTAACACCCCGGTGTGAGTTATGATATAGTGAAAGCACCACCCGTTGGTACGGGAACTAAAAGTAAACAGAGAATAGCAGAAAATAGTAAAGAGACGACAATTTTTATAGTGGTTTGGCTCAAAGTCAAGCCTTCGTCCACTTTATATCTTTTATTATGATATTTGAGTACACTTTGTTACAACTAGACTTCAAGGACAAAAAAACTTCAAATACTAGAGCTTCTAAAGTAGAATTGAGTCGATGAAGAAGTTTGATCCATTCTCGAATTGATCTCTAAAGTTGTTATGATGTTGTCGGACTTGGAGAATAAGTTGCTTGAATTTCAAAGTGGCAGAGCGTCGGCTTTTTTAGGAAAAAAATCCCCCCCTTAAGTGTGGAGAATGTGAGGTATTTATAGGAGAAGTTGGGCATAGGTCGGGTTGGTCATAGGTCGTGAGCGACCTAAGAAGTTGCGACATAAGGAGTTGCGACATAAGGAGTTGCGACATAAGAGTTACGACATAAGAGTTATCCTGAGGCAGCATGAGTCATTAACGACTTAGTGGAGTTGTCCTCAACGAGATATACACTTTGAACGACTTAGTATGTGTAATGCTGGAGCTATCTCGTCTTGTTTAGGTCGCGAGCGACCTAGTGGAAGAGATAGTTCATGCGGTTTTACCCTAGAGCTCGCTAGATCGCTAGGTCGCTTTCTCTTTAACTCGTTAGGTCGTTAGGTCGCTAGGTCGATTCCTTTATTAAGTCATTGTGTTGTAGGAGCCTTTAGGTCGTTAGAGCCCTTTAAGCCGTTGAGTCGCGCCATGTTGTGCCGCTTTATGATTTAGGTCGCTCGGTCGTGTCACATTAAGCCGCCTTGTGCTTTTAGCTCGTTAAGTCGCTAGGTCGTTAACCCGGTTGAGATGCACTTTGCTTTAAGTTGTTAGGCTGCTTTAAGTCGCTTATTCTTTAGGTCGTTAGGTCGCGCCTTGCTGTAAGTCGTTAGGTCGCTAAGTCGTCAAAAAGAGGCGTTAACATCACTTTTTCTCTTATAACTTCCACCTCGAAACTCTGATTTGCGTACCGTTTTCTCCATTACTAAGCTACTTCCGATCTCTACAATTCTCCATATAGCGTCGCCAACATTTACCACACATAATATTGGATGCCCGATTCATTTTTAGATAGCATATTAATTAACAGAATATAGTATTATTTGTTTAAAAAATAAGCGAGGAGAAAAAAATAATGGGTCGTAAAAAACTATCATATGTGATTATTTCGAGTGGCGTTAGTAAATGCTTTAGAGTTCGTGGCCTTAGCTTATTAAAGATCAATTATTTCATTCCTTTTTTAGTCCTAATTTTGATTCTCCAATTTCCCCTTTTCAATAGACAAAAATCATATTATATATTAGTTTTTCTTTTCTATTATTCCCCTTTTCTTGAAATGAATTTGGTTATGTTTTTGGGTAGGAGATTTCATTAAAATACATCCATTTTTGGTACATTGGTCATAAAATTAGAACATGAGTTTATCTATTTGATAATTTGATAAGCCCGACTCTATAAAAAAGGTACACAATATGTAGTAAATCTTTAAATTATAAAAACATACACTAGGTTATAAAGGAAAACAAGATGTGTGTAAATTAATGAATTGATTTTTGATTCAGGGGATTTTGGAGAGAGTCGAGGTATTATTGAATATTTGTAGATAATTGTAAACGATGCAGTCGACAGCTATTTATAACTTTTCTATGTGTATTTGTATGTTTTGATTTCCTTTCTTGTTTTAGTAAATTTTGAGAGTGAGAAATATTAGCTTTAAGTTTTAGTATCTTGCATCAATACTTTATTAAGCAAGCGGGAAGCTTTTTAACTCTCCAAAAGTACATGAATCTTACCTGAAACTTCTAAAATATCAACATGGAGTTTAACTAAAATAGTTCACTGATAAAATTTCTAGATTTAACAATTCAGTTCTATCAGTATATATAAACTTTGAGCTAACTTCTTGACTTAAAATTATGAAAGAAGATTCATCCATAAGAATTTTTATTTTACTTGTGTATTATGTAGACTATAAATAAAGTTTACTTACTGTGAAAAATATTGCCATATGTTTATTAGTTATGGAAACAAATTTGTACTCTTATCCTTTAAGAATTTGGTAGCTAAGGTTATACAACACTGAATACATATGAATTTGGTAGCACATGTATACGATGCATTTCAATACAAAAACCGGTTAAACGGTTGAACCATGAAGAATGCAATAAACTTGTGCTAGAAAACTATAGCTTTTTCAAAGTTCTGCCATGTCTCTTCTTCATTTGTGGTCATAACTCTTCGCCAATAGCTCTTAACATTTGAAAAACATCCCCTTTTAAATCCTTTCGGTCTCAATGTAAACCTAACCCCTCTAGGCATGAAAATTACTTTTCCTACTCTCTCATATCTTTTGTCTCTAATTTCTAAAGGGATTACTGCTTTCATGTTCTAAAACCCTAGCAAACATACTATACATTCAATTCCACATTTTGATTCAAATTATAATCCTAAACCATACTCATTCATTTCCTTGATCATTAAAGTAGTCAAAGGATTTTTGTATCGAGCCATAAAGGCAAATCTATGTTTGTATATATAAGTTTGTATACATAAAGTTGTAAAGAAGAACTACTGGTCAAAAAAGTGAAGTCCTATGTCAGTCATGTAGTGAGTTGAAGTCATATTCAGAAAGTTAAGTGGGAGTTTTTACAACTATCCCTTCGAATTAATCAAGGGTTGTTGTTTAGTGAAAATCCAGATGAGGGACTTTGAGATTAGAAGTAGGATGGGCTCTGAAGTAGTATAAAAATTATAGTTTACATTTACCTTACAACGCTTATTTATCTTACCTTTTTTTGGAAAGTTTCTTTATAAGCAAATAGAAGAAATTCATATACTTAAATAATACGCCTTATCAAAACCTTACAACCTCTCTAACCTAAATAGGTGGTTTGTAAGTAAAAAGAATATATATTTACTCCATATATTAACTTACAACTTAATCAAAATGAAGAAAAAAAACATAGATCCAAAACAAGATACAAATGCAATGTATTGAGTGCTCAAATAAGTGGTGGAGTATCAATTAATTAAAATCACTCGAAACCCCTTATAAGAATACAACCCAATATATCAGTAAGTAATAAATACTTATTTCAATATTACTACTTCAATAAAGACAAAATAAAAGAGCACTCCATAACATCTTTGTTTAGTAAAACGAGATTCAGCACCGCTGCCTCGGGCTCTTCATTAAACTCAATAATGGCAGTAACGGAAAATGCATTCCTCCGTCAGGCGGAAATCAGGTGTTTAGACATTAGACCCAATTTAATAAAGTCGTCTAGTTGGAGTTACCTAAAGCGGCGGAGATTATGGCGGGCTAGAGCTTCGATGTATTAGTTGGTTCACTTTAGATCCTTCAGATTCACTGAGCTCTTGAGGGATAGTAGGGATTAGTATACTAATATCCCTAAAGATACGAACTTTTCTTCTTTGAAATTATTTTTCTATACAAATGATTTCAGTCATGCATGAGTAGATTAATTCGAACATTAACAGGCACTTACATTCCCTTGAAAATTCTTAAGTTACGCTCATAACACATATGCCAGATAAGATTAGTTATTGCAATTTCTATAGATGGTTCCTTGCCTTCAGTGTTGAGTTGTTTGCAAAAACTTATTCAAATATAATGTTTAAACTGTTGCCCACAATATTGGACAGTGGAATCTTATTTTCGATTTCTTTCCACATACCGCTAGAGTAGGGACACTGAAAAAATAAATGATCTATATTATATCTTCATTCACCAGGAAACATAGATTACATTTAGGTTCAATTGTGGGATTCTATTTTATAATCTTATCTTTAGTGTTCAATTTCCTTAATTTGGCCAATAAATAGCATAAATACATTTTTGGTGCACATTTATTATTCCACACATGTTTACACCACTCAAATTTTGAGTGTTTAACTCTAGTATTCTCCTAAACTGAATTAAAAGAAAATCACCTTTAGGATCAAGGATCCAATACCAATAATCAGCTTTGACATTATTATCAGTATTAATATTATTGATTTGCAGACAAATTTGTAGAGGCAAATAAGAGGATGGAACACTTCACAGTTCACATGTTGTCATGTATTTGAAGGATACACTCCTTTTGGGGTCTTCTATAAGTGACATCTGCTTCCATCCAACTTTGTCCACTAGAGTTTCACCGTCCATCCATGGATTAAACCACATGTTAGTTGTTCTACCATCTTCAATTTTCTTTCCAATTAGACCATTACATATCTGTTTTGCCTTTAACATGGTCTTCCGAGAATCAGAAGCATTGTTATGTATTTGACTGTTGTAAAAAAGATTCTCAAGACAATATTTGTTTTTCATCCAAGTAGCTCAAAGGCTATCACCTTGCAAGAACATCTATATGAGTTTTATAGTAGTAGTAGACATGAGTTCCTCTGAACTTTCTATACCTAGTCCCTTTCTTGTTTGATTCTACATACGTCTCCCTATGTCATTTTTAATGAATTACTTTTGCATAAAACAAGAATAATTAAGTATATTTGATTTTTATTGATATTATTCCCTAGCAATTGGCAATACCGTATCCAGAAAGAGATGGTAGAATACATGACAGATTTTATCAACTCAACTCTACCACTTAAGTTTAAAAATCCATTATTCCATAGATTAATTATTTTATTTATTTTGTCCAAGAGAGGACTAAAATTATTTTAGAGGTATGCCTAGATAAGTTATTGGCAGGTTGACAATTTCCACGTTTAGGATGTTTGGAATGCAATCCTTATTCTTAGCAACTCTGTTGAAAATGATGCTTGATTCATTCTCATTCATTTTCAAAACTATATTAGATTCCAGTAATATCATTATTCTTTTGTTTTTTTCTTCATTTTCAATAGCACCTTACTAACCACAAGTGCACAAAGAAGATGGGTTATGACAGGCTCAAAAGAGTAGATAGGTTTGAGGTTGCCTTTATGGTGTTCAATCTCAAAAAAAATACTAAAATATTCCATTAAGGTAGCAAAAGAAAGAGGAGACAAAGGATCACCTATCTAAGGCCCTTGTTACTGTTGACAATGTTATAAGTGGACCCATTTATAAAAATCGAAAATGATGGAATAGAAATGCATTCTAGAACCAAGTCAGCAATGTTGTTGGCGAAATAGGTAACAACCAGTGTATGATGAATAAAGTCCCAAGTTAGCTTATCATAAGCCTTATGTGGATCAATTTTCAAGCATAAATTAATTATACTTTACCTGGTGAAGCCCTCACCATTTCATATTCCAATAAAGAATTTTCAGCTATCACTCTACCAGTCAGAAAAGCATTGTGGTTGACAGAGATTAAACCGTTTAGATAATGTTTTATTCTGTTACATAGCAAATTTGCAAGGATTTTGTAAATCACATTACATATAGAAATAAACCTATAATTAGATAGGGATTCAAGAGAAGGTTTCTTTGGGAGTAAGCAAATAAAAGCATGACTTATTTCTATAATGATTTTTCCTGAAATTTGAATTCTATCATTACATCCATAAGGTCAAATTAAGAAAATCCCAACTAAGTTCCATAAAAACTAGCATTAAACCCGTCGAGGCCTAGGGTGCTTTTATCATCTATTCGGAACGGTGCCTGTTTAACCTCTTCCAAATCAAAGGATTTCTTAAGATAGGTTTTAGGTGAGTCAAAGAGGATTTTTTACATATAATACCTTAAAAAGTGATTTGTCACAGAAGTTCCATTGAAATGGTCGGGATAAAATTGAACAACTTGATTGGCTAGTAGTTCTGATGTTGAAACTTAATTCTGTTGACTGTCTAGAATGCAGTTCTATTTTATTTTAGGAGCTTAATAACTTAAATCGCTACAATTTTTTTTTGGTCTATCCCCTAGTGTAAGCCATTTAAATTTAAATCTTTGCATCTCTTCAACGACATATTTATCTGAAAAAAATTATCCAAAATCTCATTATTATCCCTATATCTGACCTTGGGATCCTCTTCATGTGGATT
Organism: Allium cepa; assembly: GCA_030765085.1. NCBI lineage: Eukaryota > Viridiplantae > Streptophyta > Magnoliopsida > Asparagales > Amaryllidaceae > Allium > Allium cepa. The sequence continues at coordinate 334,884,803 of CM060938.1, forward strand.
GTTAACTAATTCAGAATAGAATCTGTCATTTTCTACTCTAAATTTGTTGCTTGTTGAACAGTGTCATTTTTCGTTTTTGCTATTCTTTTAAAGCTTATTTAGTGGCTTTAAGTTTGGACAACATTCTTGAATATAGGGGAACTGGAAAGGTTTTGCATATCAAAACTTTCTACTGCTTTCCTATAATTATTTCGATAACCTTATGCATTATTAAAATTAAAAGTGGTTGTTATCCAGCTTTTAAACTAAGCCCTCTCACATGAATCTAGATGTCAGGACGAAGATGAAATGGTTCAAGGGCTTAGAGGCAAGCTTGGAATGGAATGGGATAGGACTTCAAGGGATATGGAGTCCAAGTACATTTGGAAAAAAAGGTTGGTACTGACATGAATCATGTCGGTACCGAGTTCTATTTGGAACTACAATACGCTCTAGAGCTTTGGTCAAGAGATATTTTGATAAAGTGATCATCTTGGGTTCATTTCCTGAAGAAGTAGTTGAATAACTTCAAAAAACTATATAGAAGAATACACGTACTAGAGTTGTCATAACATATCTGCAATGACCAAATTTACGTGGTATAAGTGATCATGGCTTGAAGACATTTAGGATTAAAGGAGAAAGAAGTGTTTTGCACTAAGCAATTCATATCCATGACGATATGATTCATGTCAGTACCGACATGATTTATCAATAGGGGGACTTCGTCTTCCTTTCTACTTTCTCAGATCTAGAGTTTTACCTCAGCGATCTGGTGACTGTAATGGGCAATTTTTCTATAAATAGCAAGCCTAGAGCAGCCTTTAGGACATTTGGGTCATTCTTCTTCATCATTTTTTATCTCTACTTAAGTTTTATCACCTAGAGACCATTAAGATCCGTTCTAAACATAAAAGCCCTTATACTTGTGATAAGCTCAATCTAAATAAGATTAAAGTGGAATAAGCCATAGAATTTGCCAAACAACTATAATTATGTGTTCTTACCGTTTTCTTGCCATTTCCTATTAGGTTTACTTATTTTCATATACTTTAAGTGTTGTGTCACTTTTTTGCCTGACATTTTCAGTATTTTCGTTGAGCAAGAGCTTCTCAGGTATACATCTAGCTGTTTATTATAGATTGGAACATCTAGAAGTTGGATCTAGAGCTTCTTTTTGTTGATCTGGATATTCGATTGTTGAACTACTGACCCCTAGAAGATCCGGTAAATCTAGAGTTGTGGCTGGTGGAAAAGATAAGCCTCTCAGTGTAATGAGGAAACTACCTAACCTAAAAGAGCTCTGATAGGATCGTCTACCCCTTAAGGGATGGTGTCGAAAGTCGAGTTCGATAGGATCGCAGAGCTGAATCAGAAAATGGTGAATGGCAAGAGTGCACTTATTGAGAAGATGGATGCTAACATTGCCTCATTGACCTAGCAATCCCAAAGGCCTAGGAGAAGTAGGAAGGATGCATCACCTTCTAGTTCGGAAGAGAAGAGTTCATTTACTTCTGGCCAGCACAGAATGGATGGGAAGCAAAAGATGAAAGCAAGGACTGCTGGAGCACTAGGGAAGAGTGTTGGAGAAGTTGGCCAAGGAGGGGCAATAGGAATTCATATCGGCACCGATCAGAATTAGGTCAATACTGACATGAATTTGGAGCATTCTAGGGGCTACGAGCCGATACATCAATCTTTCTAAAAGGAAGGATGATTTGCAGGACTCTGGCAATGAGGATGGATCGACTGTTGAATGCAAGATGCTAATGCTTAGGCAACTACCGTAGACTTGACTGAGCATCAAAGAAGATCCATAAAATTGGCTCTCCGAGAGATAGGAGAGCCTAGACATCAATGAGCAAACTGCGACCATTTGTAGAGTCAAACACTCGACGCTGCTCTTGATAGTCGTTTTATAGATCACCGGGACAACAATGAGCATATTGTTGATATGATAAAGCAGTTGATGGATGAGAACTGATGGAAAAAGAGTGTAGATTGGGGTTCCATGCCCGGCAAAACTCCATTCATAGAGGATATCTTACAGGAGGAATATCCTAGGAAGTTTATAATGCCTTCGATGCCGTTGAATAGTGGGACGAGAGATAACATCTATTTAAGTATAAATGGCATATAGATTATGCCAGGTCGATAGATGTAGTTCGATGTAGGTGTTTCCCCATCTTTTTAGATGGAGTTGCATTGATGCGGTACACTCAGCTCCTATCAAAATCAATTTCAAATTTTGATGAATTAGGTAAGAAGTTTTTGGAGCAATTTAGGCTCCACGCTACTCGTCCCAAGGATGTGATGTCTTTGTCTAGCATTTCTCGAGGACTTGAAGGGTTGCTGAAAGGCTTTCTAAATAGATTCGATATTACAGCCATGGAGGTAAACATTTCGAACGAGGATACAATTTTGAGGGCTTTCTAAATTAATTCAATAAGATGTAACCCAATGTAAATTTTATTCATAATATGACACATGATTAAATAAAAAGAATTGAATCAAGTTTGATCAATTTATTGGAATTTAAATCTTAATAAATGAATTTATTGCAATTAAATATAATTAAATATTACATTAAGATGAGTTAAGACGATAACTGTAAAGTGTGAATGCAATGAAATGTAATTTTATTCACAAGGCAATAATTGATTTAATAAAAAGAGTAAAACAAAGATAAATTAATTTATTGAGATTTTAAATTATAATAAAATTGACAGAAATTCAATGCAATTGAAATACAACAACTGATATGAAAAGAATTGAAAATTTTAGAAAATTTGTGTAATACGATATAGATAAATGTTAACTATGTCTATAGGGTAATAATTGATTGAATAAAAAGATTGAACCAAATTAAATCAATTTATTTGAATTAAATTATAATTAATTGGATTTAATTATAGTCGAAATTGAACACCGTAATTAGTGTAATAACCAACACTGAGTTAATATGTGAATTTGTTTTAAATTATTGTAAATGTTCAAGTAATCAAAAATGATAAAAAAATGTTAGTTATTAAACACGAAATTAAAAATGTGATTTAATTAATTTAATATTATATTATTTAAAAATGTAAAAATAGCCATTTTGGCCACTGTCTCGGATTTCGACGAAACCAGTTTTATCGGATCCATAACAGTGAATTATTGTAAGGTTTCAAGTTTTGTAGCGATCGGACTTGCCGTTTGATCGTACAGACTCGAAACGCTTAGAAATCAATTTAGTTAAATTTAATTGAAATCAATTTGAAATAAGCTGATTTTAAGCTAACTTCTTCATACAATGGAATTAGGACTTGAAACTTGTTCCATTGAGGTTAAAATTATCGAAAATATTTATTTGATATATGGGATGACCCACTTTCGTTTCGGAGGCAGAACAAGCTTTTTGGGTCGCGTAATTGTTTCGATCTGTCCATTCATTTCTATTTCTGATCTGCCAATACATAGTTTGTTATAAACCCTAACCATTCCTTATTCCATTTTTCTGTACGTACAATTTATCCGCTTCTCTCTTTCCTATGACAGACAAAGCAAAACTCAATTCCCAAATTCCAAATTCAATTGCAAATCAAAACCAAATCAAAAAAATTAAACTCCTTCAAATCCTTACAAATTTTATATCATTTTAAAGCTCTCGACGAGCTAATTCACTGATGTGATTCGTTTTTCAATCTGGGTCACCGTTTGTCCAAAAATCAAGGTTGAATCTCGGCCATCCATTTTAGGATTTTGACGATCCAAGGGTGGATCGTTAACCGGTAGGCGTTGTTAGGAAGGTGGTGTCGAGCAGGTGGCAGATCTGTTGTTCGTTCGCCTAGATAATTGTCAAAATGCTAGAAAATGATGATTAGGGACGGCGGCGGTGAGTTCGCCGGAGACCACCAGGACAACCGCACGTCGGCGTGTGAGAGCGGCCAGAGGTGGTCAAGGGGTCGGAGCGATCAAATCTGGTGATGGAAGGCCTTTGGCGCGTGCGATCGTGATCGAGGTAGGCGGCGGCTGTTGTGATGGTGCGAGCGTGATAGGGTTGTGTGTGTTGAACGAGGTAAGGGATGAGGCGACGTGTCTCAATTTCTTTGTTTTATTATATAATTCTTATTTTTATTTTCCAATTGTTCTAACTAGAATAACTTGTTCGTATGAACTTGGATTTACGTGCAGTTTGGTCCGTTGGGATCATATCAAAATTTCGGATATTTTAATGCTAGTTTGGACGAATTCTGAGACTGTTCAAATTTGGGCCCTAATTTGAATTTCAAATCGAAGGTGAGTGTTTTAACCCACTCACAACTTCCAAATTATCTTATGTTAGTTAAATTAAATTTATGATGTGATCAAAACTTTATTGATGGTTGTTTGGTATATTTAAATCGTCATTCCAGTTAATCTGAATATATATTAATTTAAATTGCCATTTAATTTGATATTGAATTCAAATTTTCAATTTAATACCTACTAAGGATGACAAGTTGTCAATTGATGTTTATTGATTGATTGGGATGATGATTGTGATGGATGTTTGATTGTTGATATTGGATGACTGGATGTTGTATTTTATATTGTTATAACACTGCAAGTTCCCTATGAGTTGAAATGATACATACCCAAACGATCTACAGATTATGGAAAAATTGTTATGGGTTGAAATGATAGACTCGAGCAATTTTATGAATTTTATTTAACTCGGGATTGCGGTTTGAAATGATATATAACCGTAAAATTTTAAATTGCGGATTGAAATGATAAATATGCGTATCACTTGACCATATGGTTGAGAATTATATACGGACAACGGATTGGTTAAATTAAATTACTTTTTGTTCTTTAAATCTTGAGTTTAGTTAACTGGTATTTTGAAATAGAAAGTGATTTATATAAAGGGAATTATGTTCAAAAATCCAAGCGTTAAAGTTGAAATTGGAATTGATTTAATGAATTGTTCAAAGGATTTAAATTGGAATTTTAAAGTTGAATTGTCAAATATAAATGAATTTTATCGAAATTTAGTTATTGAAAATGTTTGAATATAACTTTGAAATCTATTTTAAACTAATTTAAACTATTTTAATCAATTTAAACTATTTTTTATTTATTTTAATATATTATAACATATTTATTCCAATTTAATCTATTTTACCTATCTAATCTATTTTAGATGTATTAAATCTATTTTAAATATGTTTAATATAATTTAAATCTATTTAATCTATTTTAAATGTATTTAATCTATTTTAAATGTATTTAATCTATTTAAATCATTTTTAATCCAATTTAATCTAATTTAGATCTAATTAAACTATTTTAACTGTTTTAATCTATTTTAAACAATTTTAATTTATTTTAAATATATTTAAAGTATTTTAATTCTATTTAGTATATTTTAAATTCTTTTAATTTATTTTAAACCAAATAAACCATAACAAACCTATTTAATCTATTTGAATATATTTTAATCTATTATAAATCATTTAAAATTTATTAGACTATTTTAATTTAATTTAAACTACTTTAATTTATTTTAAACTATTTAAACTATTTTAATTTTATTTAATCTATTTTTGGAAATATTAATTCGAAAGTGATATGATTTCAAATGCGATATAGTTTCAAAAGTAAATGTGATTCGAAAATGATATGGTTCTGAGAATCGGATATTTTGATATCAACTGTGAATTGACTTTTGAAATGCCAAAGAACCGTCCGATATGAAATAAGCGTTTGATTATTAAAGAGACCAGGATCGGATGTTGTCATACTCTCTGCCAATACCGAAAACCACTTTGACAACTGTGTATGTGGTGGAGATTCCAGAAATGAAGTAGGATGGTTTGACGAACGGTTCTGTATGAGGTATTTACGTCGCCCCGACTCCCGTGAGTCAGCTTAATGTAGGCCTGTCAACGGATACTTTCGGGTGCGAATAGTACCATATCCCCATCCGCATCTGAAATGATTTTCGGATACCGGATATCCGCATCCGCGGATATGGACGGATATCGGATAATTATTCTATCCGCTAACGATTGATAAATCAAGAAACATAAATATGAATTTTAAGTTTAACATACATTTTTTTCAATCCAATTGATTATAAAAGTGTTAAATATAAACAAATACGGCGATGATAAATAGTTTTTAGCAGTTAATAAGCATTAAGTGTATATAATATAAACTACTAACTTAATAAAACAATAAATAAATATCTTTCAGTATACTAAAGTACGCATAATTTATATTATAATCTTGAAAAAACTCGGACGGATAATTTTCGGATGCGGATGCCTTCCTATCCGCATCCGCATCCTTTTTTGGGATATCGGATATTATTCGCTTTTCGAATACGGATGCGGACGGATTTCGGATTTTACGGGTATTCATTGACAGCCCTAGCTTAATGTGGCTAAAACAGGAGTCATGCTGGTCCAAGTGAGGTCACTCCTCCCATCGGACACATTTCTTCGATACCATTCTATTACTTTGTGATTGATTTGGTGGTCACCCCTTGATTTTGATTGGGAGTGTGTTCCGAGGTAGGTGGAAGTAGCTGCTATGCGTTACCACCAATCCGGATAGGCAATTGGTGTATCTACCCTGGGCATTGCCTCGAGTGCCTTGTCGGATGCCTTATCGCGCCTTCTACGAGATTGTTTTGTACCATACCTATGGAATGCCCTCTGGGTAAACCTCACAGAGGAGCGTCCGGTACTGTATAGACTATGTGAATTTATAAAAGGTGTTAAAAGGGATATAGGTAACGCCTTAACACTATTTTAATATTTTACTTTACTGTAGAAATATTATAATAGCGTATTGTACTACATAGTAGATAATTTAACGGATCCTTAGGATATGTGAAACTCGAACATCTCTTAAGTTATTGCATTCACGTTAGACACCGGATAGAAGATGTCAAACCTTTAAACATCTCTGACGCCGTCACACTTATATTTACCGTTGATTTAACTTACATAAGATTTTTTAGTTCTTACTCGAGTGTTTTGTCTTTCAACTCGCTCGGGTCAGCCTGAGCATTACAGGGTCGAAGACCCTATTTCTGAAGGACGAAGACGAAGATTTATACTATTATTATTTATTATATTTATTCCAATGCATCATGTTGTTCCTTTGCATTTATTTATTCATTCCTATTATATGTAACTCTGATCTGTATTATAAAAGTATAATTAATGTTATTTGTAAATTGCTTCATGAACTGTTTATTTGATTATTATATTTTTTCAGTCCGCTGCGAGATTCTGTATTTGTTGTTTTCTTTCTCTGCTTTTTCTTATTTACCCCATAACAATCGGCCATTTTGAATGGCTGGGTCTGACATGTGTGGTTTATCGTTGATTTAAACAGTCCAAAAAGGCAGCTCGTTACAGAAAATATAAGAGTGGCGGCCAGAAATAAAAGCTAGGGTTTAGGAATGAAAGGCTACTTACAAAAAATTTCCACGACACTATTCATCTGATAAAATTTCGAATCCAAACGAAACGTGCCGCCTGACGTTCTATATGTTATATCCCTATTTCGAACACAATGGAATATGTATTGAGAATCAATTTCATCATATTCATAAGATAGCTTTTCAAAATCAAATTATTTTATTTAAATTCCTTTAATTGATTTCTACGCGTTTCAAGCTCGCACGACCAAACGATAAGTCTGATCGCTACGAAACTTGAAATCCTATAATAATTAACTATTTTCATCGAAATCCGAGATTATGCCAAGAGAAACTATTTTTCCCCGTTAATCAAAACAAGAAATTCCCAAAATCAATTTAATCACTTTTAAATTCAAATTTTAAAAGTTAACAATTTTCATTCTTGTTTAAATATAATTTAAATCAACTTTTGAATTCGTTTTCATTCATATTAAATTCAGTATTCAATTATTTGAATAATTTCCAATATTAAATTTAAACAATTTAATTATCAAATAAATCGCTATATTTTAAATATAAGTTATTTAAATTATAAAATTTAACTTTAAAATGAATTCAAAATAAAATAAAACAACTACTTCCTTTTTAACAGTAATTCAACATTCACCTCAATACTTGTTATTGCCTAAATCTTTGAAATTGTTTATTTTAAAATTTTATTCAAGTTCATATTATTAAATTTTTATTTCTATCCATTTTCGTTCAATAATTATATTAAACTTAGTAATTTAAAAGTTAAACATCGAGTCGTTACAATATCCTCCAATCAAAACTTTTCGTCCTCGTAAGTAAGAAATCTAACATATGATATATTTTACTCAAAATAATCAATATATAAAACATAAAAATCTTATTTACAAAACCTTTACTATGCTTCTACTATGTCACTCTGATATTAGCTTATTTGTAAAACAAGTTATAAAATTTTAAAATTTCAAAAAAATTCTAACACTCGAATTTATGGAAAATTTCGATAGCGTCTCCTTTGCGCAGCTCAGTCATAAAAATTTACAATATACATATACATATATATATATATATATATCACAAATATACATCTCATCTCATTGATGAGGCATCTAGTAGGGAAAACAATAAAAATACGGTATGTAATCCGAGATATGTACCTTATTATTAATATGAGAAAGTTTGCTCATATTAAAGTGAGAAAAAGCGAGCCAAAACGCATATACGTCCGAATGGCTTCAAGTGTACCTATCTCAACTTAATATGAATATCAGTTGCTTATAAAAGATATAGAAAGCATTCGTGAATTTGATAGAACTATATAACATGAATTCCAAATCCAAACCATAAGCATAAGCATAAGTACACAACATAACAACCATATACAACCAAAACGGTTATAACAATGATTTGTAAAACAAAAGAAATAATCCAAAAAATAATATCCATCCAATTAATTCATTTCTATTTCATTCACATTCAATTTTATTCAATTTCAATTTATTTCACTATGTTTTACACACAATAAATCAATTCACATTTATAATGAAACGTGAAACTACATGCAACCAAAACAATATAGCATCATTAAAATAAAGCAATTAGATATAACATGGCACTACAAGGACGATGCAATTCTATATGAAATTATAATGATGTAAATGCTAAACGCAACTAGAAATTATTATAACAACTATGTGCAACACATGGATGTAACGCAACTGATAAGGATGATGTTAAACTACATACAACCAAAACAACATAGCGATCTTAAGAAAGAAACAATCATAGCATACAATCATTTTATTGAAATCCGTATGATATATATATATGGCATTCGTACGTATAACAATTTTAATCTCTTACTCGAATACGCAATTTTATTTTCTGAACTAGTATTGGTAACCCGACTACTCTAGTGCGGACTCTAATTCGACTTCTTGGTTAGAACTTCCATCCTCCTTGCATAGTAATAAACTATGACAGAGAACTTTCGATTCGTATTAAAAAACCGTATCAGTGTTTGTCGTTGAGAATCGAGCGAATAATCCTAAATCAGACATATGTGAATCACCTTAAAATCGTGTATTCAAATCTGAATCAAAATAGTAAATGCAAATAGAATAGTCTATATAAAACTTATGTTTATTCCATTGGTTTCTAAATTACACCAATAGATAACTCAAGTTGTTTTTTATATTCAATTCTTAAATGTTTGAAAATTTTCTTTGTTAAAAATTCTTTTATAACCAAATACTTTTGTACCGAAATAATTTTATATTGAAAATACTTTTTATAACTCGATGTTTCAACAAGTTTTTCCTCATTCTTACAGAATCTAGTAATACATTGATCAGATGCAAGACTAGAAATCTCTAAGTACTAAGTAGACCAGTTTAAACATCCAGTGAAAATACTTGGAAAACCTTTAAAATAGATATAGAAAGTACCAATCGAAAACTAATCATGGATCGTAGCTACACGATGGTTATGCCCATATTCCAGAGGAAACATCTGTAACTTTGGGTAATCTCTACCCAGCGAATTACGCCATACAAAACAAAATCAAATCGCCCATGGATCATAGTCTTCTTAGCGTTTACGCCCAATGGTTACGTCGCCATCCCAGCGAAATCATAGTAAACCGTAGGCAATCTCTACCACCTTGAATTACGCCATGTATATTGACCGTAGATCGCAGCTACACAATGATTACGTCGCTATCCCAAAAAAATCATAAGTAGAGTGTAGGCATCACGCCCCTCTAATTACACTATGCTAATCGAATCATAAGTCCATAGGTTACGCTATGTCCGGACTACCGAAATTAATTAACAGAATGAATCCACCAAGTGGATTATCGAAAATCACGAAGGGTACTTCCCTTATCTTTTACTTCGAAATATATCATACTATGTATAGTACCCTTTCCAAATCATAACTTCAAATATCAGACTTATATAAATTCCACTATATAAAAGATTTCATTTGCAAATTGAGTACTTGTTAAAATCAATAGTATCAAATATATCGTATCAATCTTATATAAATTCCGTTATATATAAGATTAGTGCTTTTCAAATTGAGTAACTTTCAAATCATATAATACATATAGGTTATCGAATCCATTTCAAACGAAGACGAATCTCCTCCATTCCTCTTATTAAACCCATGGCCATCTCCTCCATTCATTATGGTTGAGCCCTTCTAAGGGTGTTAAGGTCCATTTCACTAACTTTGATTCGATCGTAGCAGAGCTATAACTGATTTTAGACTAGCCTGTTGGAAAAATGAAGGTGAGAAACACTAAACTATAGTATTATATGCTATTGGATGTTATATACGTTTGATTATGATTGTTGATGATGATTTTTTTAATATGAATGTTGAATATATATGCAACTCACGGAAATACACATCGATAAGCACAACAGAAATCACTTTCCTCTATTTTATGAACTGGTGTATATGGAATGTTAAACTTCTTCAAAAACGAGTTTGAAATGCTTTATAAACATACGAAAGGTTTTTGATGAAGTTTGAAAGGTAATTGAAAATTTAGTCAAAATTAGGCACATTGTTTAACGACAGTTCACGATTTCGCGCCATACAAGTCAAACGGGCATATATAATGGAATATAGCTCGAAATTCTTCAAGATAAGAATTTTTCAAACTATTATATCCATAGTTTTCAAACAAAGAAAGAAAAAAAGATTTCGATAAATAGATTTTTAATTATGAGTAAAACAAATTTTTGGAAAATAATAATTTTAAATTGTTTAAAAATATTAAATATATTCAAAAAATAGTTTAAAATGTTTTAAAAGTGATTTGAGTTATAAAAATGGATTTTCAAATGATAAAAAATCGTTATCAATATAGTTGAAAAAACACTTTCAGCATCACTTTTCTACAGCACTTTTTTAAAACTTTTGAAAAATAGTTTTAAACGCCACCGTTCTTTTCCAAATCTTTTGTAAATATTTTCAAATTATTAACAAAGTGTTTTAAAGATGATTTGAAGGATTTATGGAATGGTTAAAATTAAATGATTTAGAGTCGATCAAATTACTTGACCGCCTTATGGGTGTCAGAAAGGTAGTTTATAGGCTTAAGCTTGGAAAACTTGTTTCCTGCTCCCCTTGATTAACCGGACTGGACCGACAAATGGGATAGTTAATTTGGTTTATTTGGATCAAAAATATTCAATGTAGAAAATATATAATTTTTTCCAAATATAAATAACTTGGATTTTATGGGGATAATCTTCTTGCACTCGGTGTTAAAGCCCGAAGAGGGAACTCGTATTATTCGTGGAATTTAAAAGGTGATCTCGCCATTTTTCCACCCATAGTATTTGTTGAATACAATAGTTTATATTGAGTAGAATTAGACGATTTCTATAGATTCTCTCATTTAATATTTACTAGTTTCGGATTAACATCCTAGATAACATGGTTTTAACTCAGTCAAAATTTTGAGTTTTGAACTAAAAAAATTGTGTTAAGATTTAAAAGAAATGGTTTGGAAATATTTTTCTAAGTGAAAAGTGAAATGATTTCCAATTATTCGCAGTTTAAAATGGTTTAAAGTAATCCAATGATTTGATAAAAGAGGTTTAATGATTCCGTATATACCGAAAAGAATGTTTTAGAAATATATATCGCTAAAAGAGATCTTGATAAAAATAACTTAATCAATTAAAGAATGATTCCCTATTCGCAGAACATATTTTTATCAATGATTGGTCCGCAGGAACCGGGGTCAAATTTTGGGTAATTCCTATCCAGAACTACTTCGAACCAATTTACGTATTCGAAGTAAAAACATGGATATGATTTGGAAAATGGAATGTATAGTTGCTTGTCACTGACCCTCGAGGGAAATTTACCATATCATATTATGTGTAAGTGTTCTTCATTTAAGTTCTTCGATGCAAGGACTTTTCGCTACTAATCCTAAGGGTAACTCCCGACAGGAAATGGTAGGAGAGTGCCTTTGGTTTGTCCTGTTCTTGGGCAACTTGCATGGATGAATATTTGACGTTGCATTTCTAGTTAAATAAATTGATCTCTATGAACGTATAATCTCTTTGGTGGTAGAGAAGGCGACTTTTTCTTAGCTTAACTCCCTTTCCTGAGACGTATGAGATCAGATTTATACGTTTGTAGAAATCATTTGTGTGACTACGGAATGCCAATGTGGCATTCAAAGTTGGAATGTGCTATGTGAAAGGTAATTGCTACCTAGGACGTCATCACTCGGTAATGGCTTAAATAGGGTATGCTGCAAGGCTATATTGTTCGCAACCATAGGGGTATGGTCGTCGCCTTTCTAGATTACTCTCTATATGTCAAGTACGTGGTGTATGCTATGTGGCTTCGGATAGGTCGGGTACAGCCAGGGTAATGTCATATTTGGTTCTATCCCGGCCATGTATAGTGTCAAACAGGGATAGGCCGGTCTTGCCAGATGTGGAGGGTTGTTTGTGTATCCTCGGTACATTCCTCTGGAGAGGTACTATACTGAAGGTGATCCCTTACTTGCCATTGTATGAAAATCCATTCTCCGAACGAGCCTTGTAAGAGTTTGGTTTGTAGAACCTAACATACTAGAATTTAATATGGTAACAATGTCGACTATGATTAATAAGTTTACATGCAATGTTTTCAATGAATGTCATCAAAAATAATATCAAATGATTTTGCATATCAAATGTTTTTGCATATCAAATGTTTTAGTTATCATAAGGTAAAAACTCATCCATATTTATGTGTGGGCGTGGTCTTATGAGATACCTTTTCTTTTCAAACTGCATATTTTGAGTTTCTCACACTAGTCCCATGACCGACCGGTGTTTTGTTTGCTTTTCCCTTAAACTCTACGTGCCCTAATTTTCCCCGGGCAGACTAGTAGTCAGGTTTAGCTCGAAGAAATCTAGAAGAACCATGGAGTTAGAAGATTTTTTTTCTAAAGATTTTTCCCGCCACACCTATGTAGTATTGTATTCCGCCTTTGTAAGGACATATATTTATAATGTTCATTTTCAAACTCTGATAAATGTATGTAAATTCCCTCTGTAAAGATTATTTGTTGAAATAATATATGTAAAATTTTGTTCTATCTTTATTTTCTTTCTTACCCTTGAGAATCCGCCTCTTCGGTACTTGGATTTTTGGCACATGAATACCGAGGATGTATTAGCGTCGATTTCCGACAGTCAAAGAAATGAGTCCTCACATTTTGGTATCGAAGCCTCGGTTGGGCAACCACCTTGGTTTTGATAGGGGTAAAATCTCATCATATATAGGGTTAGAAATACTCTAGAAAGAATAAATCATTAGATATGAGGTTTGTAACACCCTAGAACGAATTGTGAGTATATATGAGCACGTATTTGTTAATATTATATACAAATGATTTTTGTTTTGAAAATTTATACATGAAAACTTTTACCTTAAAATATATTTTTGAAAAATGATTTAAAAAAATTATAAGCAATGAAAACAAAAATTTGGTAAAATTAATAAAGAATTATTGGAAGGATAAAACATTTTTGGCATGGGAAGAATTTTAAAAGCTATCTTTAGGTCTTGAGTCATTTTTCGAGTATTTACCAAACCTTGGTTTGAGAAGATTAATACCAAGCAACTAATAAACCTTTCTACCTAAGAATATGATAGATTAAATGAATTACCCATTTCTTATATCTAAGGAATTGTTGATTACCTTGTAGAAACAGTATGGAGGAAATTACTCCAAAGGGGAATCTTCCACGGCAAATTGGGGCGAGAAGGACAACCTCATTATTCTCTCCGATGACGATGAGTAGCAACTGAAATATCCATCCAGATATAGTGGGTTACCGATTGAGGAGAAGCATGCCCCATAAATTCGAAGGGGTGAAGACGGATATCCAATGGCCGGAAAGCTTATGCCATCACAGCTGTAGAAATAATTACGATTTCTAGTGACGATGAACTCGAGTAGGCCTCGGAAAGAAATTGGATAGCAGATCCCGCTAGCTCTGTATTGGAACCTATAGAAGAAGTGGAACCCATGGAAGAAGAGTCAGAGCCTATGGAAGAAGCGGTAGAACCCATGGGGGAAGAATCGAAACCAATGGAAGACCTTGTGCTATTATGTCTAGCGAGCGTAGTAATGTGATATGAGATACGGACGGAGAGCATGTTGTTTGACAGAAAGGATCATCCAGTTCATACATAAACTGGAATGAAGTGGAGAGCAACAACGAAGAAATAGTAGTAGAAGAGGAAGAAGGAGTCGAAGAGTTCGAAAAATTCTTGGGACAAGAATGTGCAAGGCCTCGAAGAACTAGAAGGGAGTGGTGTAATTCCTAGAATACTAGTTGGCATGGGACATGTCCCATGGAACTAACCATGGCTACCCCAGGTTGTAGGAGAAATTCAACCAGAAGAAGATGGCAATGAGGCCGACGATAAGCTTGTGATGAAGAAGGAAAGGGAGAAGTTATGATATACCTTAGTAACTGGAGTCCACCATCAACTTCAGACCCGGAGGAGTAAAAGAGACATTAAGGAGTTAAGAGTAGTTCTAGTATGTATGTATATGCTTGACTGGGATGTTGTTTGATTTAGTATTTTGTAACGTATTAGTGTAAGGGAGGGTTTTTTTTTTCTTTTTTTGGACCCCGGCTTAAATTTCAATGATGTGAACATACGAAAATCTATAATATGATATTTTTTCTAACTTCACATTAGTATGAATCTTCTAATAAGAATTTTGGAAAGATTATTAAAATCAAATGAAGTATATGCATTATTTCATCGCACGATATAATCTAAGATTCAAGTGTGGAACTTTGAGGTATTTATACCGTTCCAATGGATTCTTGACGACAAACATTGATGAGGGTTTGTGGTTAGGTACTCGAGTTTTCTATCATAGTTGAGGGCTGTGCAAGAAAAACTAAAATTTTGATCGGAAAGCCTGGTCAGAGTCGGCACTAAAAGGATCGAGGGCTAAACATTAGTTTGGTAGTAAGGTTGTGAATTCAAATAAAAGATCGAAACAGATACTATGTACGAATGATCTATATACATCATATGAATGTAAGTTTAAAAATAAATATTTTGAGCAAACCTTTGAGTTTTTTTTTGCGTAATTTTGGGGATGAAATTCTTTTAAGGGGGACGTCTATAACGACCCGCAAATTTATTACTTTGATAAATTATATTTATTTTTAAAATTACTTAAATAAAGGATTGATAGTATAAATAATATTATTGTAAACATTAATAATTTTATTTTGAATATATATTTACAAAATATTTTCCTTGAAATTTAGATCGATAAAATGGCCAAAAACCATTTTATCAATAAACAACTCTGTAATCATAAAACGTCACATACAGGGTTGGGTACATATTTTCATTTTATAATTGAATAAGAAATATGAAGTAAAATAATTTATTGTATTTTTTAAATTTAAATGTATTTATGACATTATTTGTTATGACCTTAAATATAATGATTGATTTATTAAATTTAATTAAGATTTAACGATTTAATAATTATTCGAATAATTATTTTCAAATGATAGAAATTCTTTTTAAACAGTTACAAAGTGTTAAGAAAACATATATGATAATTTAATAAAGGTAAATAATTGATTTGAAAATATAAGAAAAATATCGATATCGTTTTATTGGTATAATAGCAATTACTATAAATAATTATTAATATTAATTTATATGATTTTATAAATGAAATGTGATCATTTTAATTTATTAATAATGATAAAAAAATTATTTTCAAATTTTGTTCTATGTATATAAATTGATAAGTGAAAATGTGACCGATAAACAGTTTCCCAGTTTTCAACGATTTAACGAACAAAAGTTGTTTGAAGTCATTTGAAATGTTGTTATCCTCTTATGCACATACATGTACATGAATATACATGTCACATGCATATAATAACATAGATATGTGTACATGAACTCTTAAATATATACGTATTACAAAATATTAAAATATCCTAAGACTTAATACTTAAGCAACCAAAAAGCAAATATAGACTCACCTTTTCAACACCATTATCACACCCTCCCCTCAACATTACCATCTCTATCCTAGGGGTGCTACAATGCGTGTATAGGAGGGGTAGAAGGAGTGCGGGTCAAGGGAAAAATGGAAATTTTGCTATTATATATTTTTTACAAATTTTCTCCTATAAAAACCCACCACTTTGTCATATATTTTCATCATATTCATATCATCTTCTTCTCCACTTCAAGCTTCTTTTCATGGCTTATGCTTAACAAAATTATGGTGAAATGTTTAGCAAAAGAAAATTAAAATCGTATAATACATATAAGTTATCAAATCCACTTCAAACGAAGACGAATCTCTTCCATTCCTCTTCCTAAACCTCCTCCATTCATCAAGGCCATGAGTTTCACCATCTACAAGGCTAGGCCGAACCCTTCTAAAGGTCTCCAGCTCGATTTCACTAACTTTTATTTGGTCATAGCGGAGCTATAACCGATTTTAGACTAGCCCGGTGGAAAATTGAAAGTGAGAAATTCCTAAACTATAGTATTATATGCTATTGGATGTTATATATGTTTAATTATGATTTTTGATGATGGTTGTTTAATATGAATGTTGAATATATATATATATATATATATATATATATATATATGCAAGTCATGGAAATATACGTCGGTAAGCACAAAGGAAATCACTTTCTTCTATTTTATGAATTGGTGCATATGGAATGTCAAACCTCTTTAAAAAGGTTAAAAGATGAGCTTGAAATGTTTTATAAACATATGAAAGTGTTTTGATGAAGTTTGAAAAGTAACAGAAAATTTAGTCAAAATTAGGCGTGTCGCGTAACGGTAGTTCGCAATTTCGTGCCATAAAAATCAAACGTATATATAGAATGGAATATAGTTCGGAATTCTTCGAGATAAGAATTTTCCAAACTATTATATCCATAGTTTTCAAACAAAGAAAGAAAATCGAGATTTTGATAAATATGTTTTGAAACTGAGTAAAACAAGTTTTTGAAAAAATCACGGTTCTGCAGTTCGAAATCCATAACAGGGTTTTTTAAAAATGATATTTTAAAATTGTTTAAAAATATGAAATAAATCTTAAAATGTTTTAAAAGTTATTTGGTTATAAAAATGAATCTCATAAAAAGTCATTTTGTTCGGTTTAGCTTAAAAAGCATTTTCCGCGCACTTTTCTACAACACTTTTCTATAACTTTTGAAAAATAGTTTTAAACGCCACCGTTCATTTTCAAATATTTTGGAAATGTTTTCAAATGATTTGTAACGTATGTTAAGATGATTTGAAGGATTTATGGAATGGTTAAATATTAAATGATTTAGAGTCGATTAAATTGCTTGACCACCTTATGGGTATCAGAGAGGCAGTGCCTAGGCTTAAGTTTAGAAAACCAGTTTCCTGCTCTCTTTGGCTATCCAGCTGGCCTAACGGATGAGATAGTAAATTTGGTTTACTCGGATCAAAATTTTCCAAAGTAGAAAAGGTATAATTTTCCCAAAAATAAATAACTTGGATTTTATAGGGATAATCTTCTTGTACTCGGTGTTAAAGCCCAAAGAGGAAACTCATACTATTTGTGGAATTTAAAAGGTGATCTCATTGTTATTCTGCCTATAGTACTTGTTGAATAGGGGAATTGAAATTGAGTAAAATTTGATGATTTCTAAAGATTCCGCTCACTTAATACTTACTAGTTTAGGATTAACATCCTAGATAACATGGTTTTAACTCAACCAAAATTTGAGTTTTGAATTAAGAATTTTTTGTTAAGATTTAAAAGATATGGGTTGGAAATATTTTCCTAAGTGAAAAATGAAATAATTTTGAATTATCCTAGTTTAAAGTAATCAAAGGATTTGATAGGAGAGATTTAATGATTTTGTATATACCGAAAAGAATGTTTTAGAAATATATATCTCCAGAAGAGATTTTAACAAAATAATTTAATCAATTAAAGAATAATTCCCTATTCACATAACATCTTTTTATCGATTATTGGTTCGAAGGAACCGGGGTCGAATTTGGGGTAATTCCTATCCAAAAACCACTTCGAACCAATTTACGTATTCGAAGTAAAAACATGGATATGATTTGAAAGATGGAATGCAGGGCTTCTTGCCACTGACCCTCGAAGGAGATTTTCCATATCATATTATGTGTTTAGTAGTTCTTCATTTAAGATCTTTGATGCAAGAACTTCTTGTTACTAATTCTAGGGGTAACTCCTGATGGAATGTGATAGAAGAATGCCTTTGGTTTGTACTGTTCCTAGGCAACTTGTATGGGTGAATGTCTGACGTCGTAATTCTAGTTACATAAATTGATCTCTATGAAAGTATCATCTATTTGGTGGTGGAGAAGGCAACTTATCTTAGCATAACACCCTTTCCAAAGATGCACAAGCTCAAGAGTTATACATTTGTAGAAATTAGTTGTGTGATTATGTGAAGGCGATGTGACATCCAAAATGGAATGTGCTATGTAAGAGGTAATCGCAATCTCAAACCTCATCACTTGGTAATGGCTTAAACATGGTATGTTGCAAAGCTATGTGGTTCATCATCATTATGGTAAGGTCATCACCTTTATGGATTACTCTCTATATGTCGAGTATGTGGTGTATGCTATGGGTACCCGGATAGGTCAGTTACGATCGGGGTGATGTCATATTCGGTTCTATTCAGGCCATGTATGAGTGACAAATAGTGATAGGTCGGTCTTGCTAGAAGTTGAGGGTTGTTTGTGTATCCTCGGTATATTCCTCTAGAGATGTACTATATGGAAGGTAGTCCTTTACCTGCCATTGTATGGAATTCATTCTTCGAACGAGCCTTGTAAGTGTTTTGTTTGTAAAGCCTAACATACTAGAATTTAATATGGTAACATTTTCGGCTAAGATTAATAAGTTTACTTGCAAATGTTTTCAAGGAATATCATTAAAAATAATCTCAAATGATTTTACATATTAATTTTTTGGTTATCATGAGGTAAAAACCGTTTGTATTTATGAATGGGCATGGTCCTATGAGAACCTTTTCTTTTCAAACCGCGTATTTTGAGTCTCTCACACTAGTCCCATGACTGACCCGGAGTTTGTTTTCCTTTTCCCTTAAACTCTTGGTGCTCTTATTTTCGTTGGGTAGCTTAGTAATTAGGTTTAGTTTGAAGAAATCTTGAAGAGCCTGGAGCTTGGAGTTAGAAGATTTTTTCTAAAGATTGTTTCCACCACACTTGTGTAGTAATGTATTCCGCCTTTGTAAGGACATATATATATATATATAACCATTCATCTTTAAACTCCGATAAACGTATGCAAATTTCTGCTGTAAAGATTATTTGTTGAAATAATATATATGAGATTTTATTCTATCTTTATTTTCTTTCTTACTCTTGAGCATCTGCCTCTTTGGCACTTGGATCTGTGGCATGTGAATACCGAGGATGGATTAGTCAATTTCTGAGAGTCGAATAAACTGGTAGTCATTGGTGTTTACATAGAAATCAATATGTAAAAGGGATCAACCTAATAACCAATCAACATATAGTTAAATGTCTAAGTTACCAAAATAGTACGAATGGGTTTATATTTTGCTTAAATAGATGCCAACATAATCTACTTGGTGAATTATGGTTGAACTGCGGTTTATTCTATCAAATAGATGTCCAATATAACTTGATTAGCATAACAGTGTTTTATTCTTCTAAACATATGTCATTGGGTTTCATATTCTTTGGGGTTATTTAAGGGTAATCGACAAATAAATTTCTTGGATTTAAAATATTCTTTTAAAAGAGAGTTGCTTTAAAAACAAAATCGATCATTATAAATAAAGTTATTTAAAATCGAATTTCATACCATAATTAAATAACATTTAAAATTCATTATTTCATACTAATTAAACCTTTAATTAATAATAAACTAATAATTAACCATTAGATAAATAATTAAATTATAATAAATAAATAAATAAATTATAATAAATAAATAATTAATAGTTAATCTTTAAATAAATAATTAAATCATAATTAATCTTTAGTTAATAATTAAATAATAATTTAAACCTTCATTTAATAAAAATTAAATCTAAATTATGTCTTTAATTAGTTCTTGATTTAGTCTTTAATTAAATCTTAACTTAATCAGTACTTAATTAATAATTAAATCCTTTTTACAAAGTAAATAATTAATTAATAATTAATTTTAAATAACTAATTTAATAATTAATTTTAAATAATTAATTAATAATTAATTAATAATTAATTTTAAATAATTAATTATTATCAAAATTAACTTACTTGATTAATACTTAAGTACAAATTTCTTTATTTACCAATGACTAAGTACTAATTACCTTGCTTAATAAATTATTTAAATAATCATTAAACAAATTAATTAATTAATCAATAAACAATAATTACTTTTAAATTCTTATAATATGTTTTGGAAACATTTTTCAAAAAGATACCAAAGTGAAAGCAATTCTAAATTTGCAAAAAGAGTTCGTTTTACAAATCGCATCTATAATGACTATCGCTATATGACATGTAATTTCGAAACTTGTTTTATATTTCAAATGAATTTCAGAACTATATTTTTTAAACCCTTATAAAACCCTTTTAGTAAACACTTAAGCATACCGTTTAAGAGCAAGGGATATTTCTATATCACTTATACAAGTTTGAATGCTAACTCTCTTAGCATATACAACATACAACCAAGATCATAACTTCCATCCATACATATATTTCAAACTTTGATTTCTAAGTCAAACTTAACACCACATTAAAGCATTTATGTATATATATTAATCAACATTAATTCTAGCCAAACAAGTATCAATTTTTAGCAACCAAGATAAGCACAAGGTAAACTTTTAAACTTTGTTCAAAAATGGTGAGCTTACTCACCAAGAGCTATCCAAATCCAACCAAACTTCCACTAACTTTATTGTACGACCTAGATCCTTTCTTTTAACTTGGAAAAGTGAGGTTTTATTAGCCTTAAAGTGCCTAAATGATTCGACCACGGAGAGGAGTGCTTGGCCTAAGGCATGAAGGTGGAGTTTGGGATTGTTATGGTAAGGAGGTGGTACGGAAAAGGAGAAGTTCTTTAAACAAGTTTTCATGAATTAAAAGTTATAAAGTTAAGCCTTTTAAACTTTGGAAAAATGAAATGGAAGCCATGGAAGTAGTTTAGAAAACTTGGAGGAATTTTGGAAAGTAAGAACAAAATGAAAAATAATGAGAGTAAGAAATTATGAAATTACTTTTATACAAAACTAAATAAACAAATTACCTAACTACCCTTTAGTACCTACCCATCTTTCTTTGAATGCCACCTTGACATGCTTGTCCCCTCCACCTTATACTTACACAAGAACATGTCCCTCCTTTCTTAAACATCCATTAGTGCTCCATGTACTAAATGTTTCATTATGTTTCTTAAGGTATCTTATGTTAAACACCTTTTAATTTAATTTTATTTTTCCTAACAAATCACATCATTATTATATACTAAAGTGTGTGTGTATACAAATATATTCATATAATTATAATCTTTGTTTATAAATATGTATATATAATTATACAATAGTGTGCATGACGTATCTGACAACTGTTAGCAGACAAAAAATCAAAAATTCAGAAAACAAACTCCTATCACATTTTCAATTTTTCTTTAAACTAAATATATTTGTCAACAAATTTGGAAAATAATTTCACCATCAATTGTTATTATTTAAAAGAGTTCTATTTTAACTTTAAAGTCTATTATTTGAATATTTAAAAACATTCACAAACCAAAGTGGTAAACTTCCGAGTTGTTACACTTTCCCCCTTAAAAGAATTTCACCCTGAAATGTTGCCTCAACCCTATCCCGAAAACACTTAACACTGCTCATCAGTCTGTATGATGTACATAGATCATTTCCATGTAGAAAAACTGATTTGATCACTCACTCGAATACATAACTTTACCTTTGAACTAGTAACGCTCACCCAACTTCTTAGTGTGGACTCTAATCAGGCTTCTTAATTAGAAACTTTCATTCTCCTTACATAGTCATATACGATGATAGAAAACTTTTAGTTTCACATTAAGAACCCTCACCAAGTGTTTGCCGCTAAAATGAAGTGAATATCCTAACTGGAAACGGTGTGAAACACCTTAACTCATGAACTTGAATCTTGGATCAAGAATTATGTAAGAAGGGAAAATGATCTACGTACAGCCCACGTAATCATCTAAAGGTTCTTACTTCCTAACTACATTTTACCCTTCCAAAAAATTTATGAAAACATTTCCCAAAATTTCAGATTAGGTTCTAATGGTTTTAAATGATACAACTTTATTTATGTGAAACCTTTTCATAGAATCATTTTACCTTATTATTTGCATAATGCTCTCCTACATCCTAAGAATATATACAAAACATCAAATTTTTAATTCCATTCAACTCATTCTAATTAGATGGCCTAAAAAAATTTAGGTTCTAAAATTGAGTCGACCGATAGCATTTTTTTTCTATCCTGTTTGGTAAGTAGCTAAGAAGAGTACGATGTTGATATCTAAACTCCATCCTAAAGTCTACTTTTCCTTAGATACCTATAAGGTAAAAATGTTTATTAGCCAGCCTAATAGAAACAAATGATTT
Source organism: Allium cepa (assembly GCA_030765085.1). Classification (NCBI taxonomy): domain Eukaryota; kingdom Viridiplantae; phylum Streptophyta; class Magnoliopsida; order Asparagales; family Amaryllidaceae; genus Allium; species Allium cepa. The sequence goes on from CM060938.1 coordinate 334,907,936, forward strand.
TTCACATCCTAGGGTTTATAAAACAAAGTTTATTAAACCTCATTATTAAATGTAGCTTAATTAAAAATTTCATTTATTAACCCACTTTTTAATCAAAATACTTTTTAATTGAAAACTTAGGAGCCAAATACCCGGTTTTATTTAAGAACTTTTTGAAGTGATACTTTATTTTTAGCCCATAAAAAATATACAAATAGCCTATGTAACTCAAAAATTATATCAAGGAACTTGGTACCACCAAATAGTATCATATATCCCTTTTACCAAGAAGAGTAATGCTCAAGGGAAGTGTTTACCATCCGAACACATCTCCTACCCATTTTTTTTCACTCTTGAGTCATTCAAACTAGTTAATTATAAAATACTTCTTCTTTTCGAATACCTTTTTGAAAAAATACTCTATATATATATATATATATATATATATATATATATATATTTTAAGCTAAATAGTTTTTATCAAAATATTTATCATCCTCTTACTTTATATTTATTCGGATTCAAACTTGTTTCGATCATACATTGACAAAGAAAATAATTTTCTAAGTGCACTATCACATTTGACTAAGCAAACATCCGATTGTCATTTATAAGATTGTTCAGATCATCATAAACAGATCGAGACTCATTCCTCAAACTATCCAAAGAAAAATCTTATTCTCAAATTCCCTTTCAAAATATTTATACTTTTAAAATATTTTCTAGTAATACAATTATTACCTTTTCTCCAAAAACATTTGAAATCCTTTTGAATGACATCGGGATTTTAAATTCTCCAAAACTCCTTTCAGTTAAAACATATTTTACAACTCTAATTTCTAAAATCTACTTTTTATAAAAACATCTGAATTATTTCTTTTTAATAAACACTTTATGTTAAAATTCAATTTTAACCCAAAATATCATCAAATGCCTTATAGTCAAACTGTGAAACTTGATTCACAATGTGTCCATTTCAATGTTTCCCTAAGTTTCTACCTACCCAACCCATGGTTTAAAAAGAAAGGTTGCATATAAATCTACAAATCATAGAAAATGCTCAAGACTTGGCTAGCATGACTAATCAACAATAATTGATAATAGTTCAATATTATCATTCTAACAACCAATCACAACATATATAACTATATTAATTTCTAAAATTATTATTTTCATATATAAAATGTAATCTAGGTAAAATTATTTCATTTACCCAATTTCAAAATATATTGTGTCGGTTTGCCTTGCTTAAGTGTTTAGAAACCCCTATCAATACGACTGTCCCTTCTGCACCGACCATAATTCATAAACCACTTAGCGGATAAATCAACATAATATAAAACATTTTTATAGCACTAACAAATACGCACTCTATATATACTCAAACTCATTCTATGATATTACTAATCCTATCCCTAATGAGTTACTCATTCTAGGGTATTACTGACCCTATCTATAATGAGTTTACCCCACTAAGGCCTAGGTGTTCGCTCAACCTAAGCCATGATAACACGTTGTAACAATTTGCCTTTCTTACACTCAAAGATGAAACTTAATACATCCTTGGTATTCATGTGCTGATCATTTAAGTGTCCGAAAGACAGGTCATTTAAGGTGAAGAAAGAAGAAGACAGAACAAAATCTCACATAGTGACAAGTAGTATATAATATACACAAAAATCTTTACAAAAAGAAATCATCTTTATTTATACACAACATCAGAGTACATTACCCTATTATCAGTGTAGATAGTTATAATAGCATGTCCTTACAAATTCTTATTAACAGAACAGAGAAGAAAGCAACAGAAAGGTAAATGATACATGACTACGTCTTGGAGGCATTTAACTCATCTCCTGAAAACTTCAAAGTATCCAGCTAAATTTGAAAACTATGCTCGAGTTGATTCGAGAATTATACGAAAATAACACCTTAATCAGTCTGATAAACCAGCATGAGAAACTCGATCAAATCATATTGATTTTTACATTTGAAAACCCTATCAAAACAAAAGGTATCTCGTAAGACTACGCCGTATATAAACACGAGTGGGTTTTTTACTTTACGATAACCAAACCATTTTATTATATGATATTATAATAATGTCTATGCTTTCAAAAATACTAATAATCAACTAGTTGTGATGTGTGTACATCACAATAATAACAGGTAGACAATTGAAAATCGAAGGTGCTTATTGGAGAATGAATTTCAAACAAATGGCAAGGTATGAGACTACCTTTCAAAAATGTTACACTTCTAAATAAATGTACCTGAGGAAGAAAACCTTTCATTCTCTGCCAACATAGAACCGGCCTACCCCATGCTGGATAGTATCGAATACATTATCACCCTGGTTATTCCCAACCTTTATAGAGAGCTGTCATGCAAAACCAAATTCATAATATGATAAACTTGAAAGGTGATGACACCCCCTAATGGGAGCTACCCACATAGCCCTATTGCATCTACCATGTTTTAGATATTATTGGAGTTTGAGGCTCGATAGGCTACGCTCTTACCATTTCCTCATAGTAATTCCCTTTTGGAATGTTAACACCACCCCCTAGGTAGAAATGCAATGCTAGCATTCATCCATACAAGTCGTTCAGGGTCTAAACGAAACCGAGGGCGCTACCTCTACAACATCCATTTTGGAATCACCCTTAGTATTAGTAGCAAGTAGCCCTTGCACTTCAAAGAATGCTGTCTGTGATGACCCAAAATTTTGGGCAATAGCAATTTCATGATCTTTATTAATAATTAAATTGGTTTGATAACTTTCCTTTATAATCATTTAAATTGGTAAGTATATTCTTTTAAAAACTAATAAATTGGTTTAATAATCTTCTTTTATAAATATTTGATTGGTAAAATTTATTTTTCAAAGCTAATATTAAAAAAATTCTATTTATAATGTATATATTTGTATATATTGTAAATAGAAGAGCGTTGATTTAAATTTAACAAATAAAAACATGTTTTCAAATTTTAGTATAGTTTGTAATTGGGAAGTTATGATTGAATTTTTATATAATACTTTTTAAAAGGGTATTTAAAGTTAAAACTTTATAAATGTTTATTTATTTGAAATTATATTTTAGCATCTATTTAAAATAAGATTTAACAAAAGGTTATTTTGATTTCTTTTAAATTATACATGGTTTGTAAATACATGTAAGATTAAAATAGAAGTAATTAATTTAATAAAGGGTTTAGTATACTTTCTTCTTAAATTAAACATAAATAAGTATAGTTTATATATACATATAATTTAAAAATACCTAAATCTTTATAAACATGATTAATATATATAAATTCGTATTACATAAATTTTAAAAGCATAATTACTTTCGAGACAAGGGCTTAAGCATAAAAATTCTTGTTTTTACATCTGTAAACTAAGGGATTCATGTAAGATACATGTGTATATTTAGCAACATGCAAATTAACAAATGGCATTATTGTCTCTTTAAAAATTTAATCATATTAATAAAATGTTTGAGAGAAAACCTAATTATTTTCTTTCAGTTCGAACATTTTTATTTTCCAATTTTTATTTTCATCAATGGATTAAAGCTTTAGTAATGCAAGAATTTTACTTAAGGTTAAGCAATAAAGAATCAGATTCAAATCAATAGCAAGTCCCGGATTTAAAACCTGAAAGTCTATCCTCTGTTTGATTTTTGGTGAGTAAACAATTATTTTAAAGCTTAAATCTAATAGCATATTGTGATGCATGTGATGAGATATTGAAGTAATATTGTAGAATTTTTATGTTGCATGTAAATAGATGTGATGTATGTATATTTATGTCATATGTCTGTATATATGGATGTATATTTGTCTCTGTTTCATGTCAGGCTTAAAAATCCACTAAATAATCAACCTTTCTTTCTCTAATCTATTTTATGCTTTTGATTTTAAAAAGGAAAATGTCTTTAACATGGTGATATAAACTTTGAAAATGGATACAGGAATTTATATTAAGATTTTATCCCAAAATTTTATACATAACAGGGAGATTCAAAAATGGGACAAATCGATAAAACTAATTTCCATTTTTGATTTTATAAACTGATATGTTAAGTAAAATAATGAATTTTGATATATAAATCTCGATTTTTAAGATTGTATTCATCGAGGTATATTTAGATTATCAAATTTGGTGTTTTGGTTGATTGTCGTCGATCGGTGATGAGTGATGTGATGTGATCGTTGCTGGAGTTAGAGTGGAGGTCGATGATCTTTGGAAAAATGGTGAGGTGATTTATCAATGGCCATGGTGGCAAAACAGTGGCGAACTAGGGTTTGCTGATCAGTTTTTGTCAAGGTAGATATCGAGCTTCGTTCGACAACTATGGCGCACCGGAGTGGATCGCTTGAGGGGGGATCGAAGCATGGCGAAGTGACACAAATTTGGATGAGGTGGCTTGTTGACTGGTGGTCGTGGGTGGCATCGTGGGGTGGTTTCCTTCGTTTGAGTTTTGGTTCCAGACGCTCGTTTGGTTCGATTTCAATCGGCCGTGACTTTGTGTGTTCTGAGTGATCAGGCGACTTAGGGATGGAGCGGCGACTTGGTGGAGGTCGTAGCACGGGTCGGGGGCGACCAGTTTGCATGTGCATGTGCACATGTCGTTTGTGTGTGTCTGGGTTGTTTTATCTTTTGGGGAAGAAGGGTTAGCTAGGGAAAATCTCGAAGTAATCCGCTATTTGTCTCGAAGCAGGGAATGGGTAATAGATAGTTCGTGAGTGTATCGTTGTTTTGCTCGAGGTTTCCTATAGTTTTGCTCGGGTTGCTTTGTTTTGCTTTGTTACTAGTTTTTAAAGTTAAGCAAAAACATGAATTGTTTATATAAAGAAGCAAATTTTGAACAAGTTCAAGTTTTAAGGTTATTAAAATGTTTTAGTTTTCCAAAGAAATGTTTAGACTAGTTTTTAAAGGTGTATTTTAAATAGATATGATTTCAAAGCAATGTAAATCTAGTTTCAAAATATATTTACTAGCCTTTTAAAGAAATAAAATGGAATTTTTCAAAGGAAGTTTTCAAACATAGTATAAGAGTGAATTTAGTTTCCAAAGAAAAATATTTAACAAGTTTTATGAAAGTTTTCAAAAATTTAAAATGTTAAGTTAATGATTAGAACCTGATTTAAAAGTAATTATATTAATTATGTAATTAATTACAACGACTTTTTTAAAGCAAAGTTAATGATGTAATTAAGTAATTTATGAAGATGAAGAATTTATCTTTAATTAAGATTGTAATTAATTAAAGATAACAAATTAGTGAAATTAATTAAAAGATTATCACTTAGTGAGATTAATAAAGGATAATTAATTGATTGATGTAATTAATTTAAGATAATTGGCTTATTTTATTTGGATAGATAATTACTTGATTAAATTAAGAGTTAATTAATCTAAGTAATTAAAGGTCAATTAAGTAAAGAATAATTAATTAATGGAAGTAATTTATGGGATTAATTACTCAATGTAATTAATTAAATTAATTAATGTGATTAATTTAAGACAATTAATTAATTTAATTAATTAAGGATAATCACTTACGAAATTGATTATGTATAATTACTTAATTAATAAAGTGTAATTACTTAGTGTATGTAACTAATGGATAATTATTGAATGTAATTAAATAAAGAGAGATTACTTAAGTAATTAGAGGATAATTACTTAATGGAAGTAATTTAGAATTGATTACTCGGTGTAATTAATTAAAGGATTTATTAATTAATTAAGGAGTTAATTAATTAATTAAAGGATAGTGAATTACTGAATGAGATTAATGAATGTGATTAATTAACGATTAATTATTAAATATAATTAATTAGAAGAATAATTAATTACTGAAAGTAATAGAGGGTCATTAATTAATGCAATTAATGAAATAATTAAAGATTAATTAATGTAAATGGTTAAGGATAATTAATTTGTGTAATTAATTAAAGGCTAATTACTTAATGTAATTAAAGCATAATTAATTAAGGATGGTTAATTAAAATGAATAATTAAGGAATGATTAATTATTTGGTTTGTAATTAATTAATGTTAAGTAAGCAGGATTAAGGCAATCCAAGTGATTTAAGTTGGTAATTAAATTAATTGGAGATTAATTACGAATTAATCATTCTTGCTTATGAATGATTGAATGGTATTGGATGACTTGTATTGCTGATATCTCTAATGGGTGATTGAGATGTGCTGTGATCTAAGATACTTTGGTTAAATGATGGTAATATTGATTATCTATCTATGATAATTTAAATTATCCATCTGACTAAATATGTTATTCTGAATAATAAATTAAATTGTTAAACCCTTAAGAACTTGGACATTAAAACGGCGTTTTGAATTTCGATGAGACCGGGATCAGATTTCCGAATTGGATATCCGGAATCCATATCAATCCAAATTAAACTATGGGTCGTGGAATTTAAAGATCAAGATGAAGACTCGAAGTGTAAGGGCTATGTAACGATCCTAACTCAGCGTTCGAAAATCGGCACCTGTATTTCACTTGTACTCAAATGCCGTAGATTTAAACGCCGAATCTGGCTCGCCGGAGCTTATAACATATTAAGTACAACAACAACACAGCGGAAGAAAAGATATATCATTGATACACAACATCCGATACAAATAAAGATACAATTGAGATATCGATACAAATATCAAAGACAAGATACAGCAGCAGAAAGAGATAACATAAACTTGAAATTCCAAAGAAGGAACTCCAATATCAGCAATCTCCATCTCCAAAGCACCAATCCAGAAATAGGGAGAACCCCCTATCATGTTGTACTAAGCAAGGTCGGTCATCCAAAGACTAAAGAAGATTTCCAGAGACTGAAAGCTACTGAATTCTACTCCTACTACTTGATTATCTGAAAAACCCAACTTTAGACTGCCTGTGTGGAAAATTGTAGGCATCCATAGTTTAGAAAGGGAACAATAAACTCCGGGTTAGTCATGGGACTGGTATGAGCAAACGAAAATAGTTTATCTTTAAAACAAATAACAAAATAATTTAAAATTGAAATTCGCAATGCTTTTTGGAAAATGAAACTACCATAAGGCCTCCCACCGCACACACCATACAAACGCAGAATTGGAGGAGATTTCTCCTAATGATAGTCAAAAATGCTTGATACGCGAAAACCATTTTGTTATTATTATTAGTGCATAGTGGAAAACATTTTGAAAGTATAATATTAATCTTAGCCAGCATACAACCATTGTTGTTTGCCTACTATAGCTACCATCTAAACAGTGGTGACCACCATAAGTAAATGGCAGGTTATACAACTAAAACCGTACAAGGCGCGTATTGGTAATTTGATTTCCAACAAATGGTTAGGCTAAGGAACTTCCTATTGCCATATGGGTACGCCTCTGGAGGGACGCCCCGAGAACCTACACGGCTCTCTGCCAACACAAGGCCGGTTTACTCCCATCCCAGGAGTAACACCTAAGATATGCCATCTCCGGTCGTTTGCGACCTTTATCCGAGAGCTCTCAACCACAAAGCAACAATCACATAGTAATATATTTACAGTGTCCACATGAGTTAAGTATCTGGGCTCCATACCATGATACCACCCTTTTCTAGAAGAAATGGACATACCCTAGGGGCGCGACCCTTACAACCTTACTGCATCCTTCCTGTTTCGACCATTTCCGGGGTGTGAGGTCCTGATGCAGTCTCGTCCACAAATCTAGGTTTTTTCACAAAGCCTTGGTTCGATCAACAAATGATCAGCAGCACTTCGTATGCCACATTCCCAAATTGGAAATGTATCACTAGTAACCATCAACTACATAACCTCTGAGCTCATAAGTCTCAGAGAATGGCGTTAAGCTAAGAGAATAAATCTCTGCCACCAAACAGAAATGTATTTGATAGAAACCATCTTTACATCTCAAAGTGTAATGTCAGACACACATCCATACAAGTCTGTTCTTGGTTCGAACAGAACCGAAGGCACTTCCAAAGAAGCCCTTGCAATCCGGGTATTCACAATCCCAATCGGACTCCCTATCAAATATGGAGATCTCTATACCAGGCGCTAATCGATGCAGAGTCATTCGACGGGTTATCCTTTCGTTCTCGAAAATATCCGGTCTTCACATCCGGTCTTCAAATGCTATCCATATCGTCGTTTCGTTATTCGAAATGGGTTATATGACACAAGGTCCTCTCCCGGCTAAACCGAATAATGAGCGCAAAATTTAAAAACATATGGATATTGGGATTTCAGTTAAGTCACAACTTAAAATCCAAAAATTTTCTTTTCAAAATGGTTTAAACAAATTACCATTTCAAATCTTACAAAAAAATTCACTTTACAAAGTTCACCAATATTTCACAAAGATTCATTCACAGCTTTTCAAAACAATTTCCTTTTCAAATTGGATTATCTCATCCAATTATTAAACCAAAGACTCAATTTATAGCTTTCAAAACTATTTCCAAAGATCCATTCATAACTTTCAAAACAATTCCCAATTTCTTTCACTTGAAACTTTTCAACACAAATTGGAAATACTTTCTTTATATGAAAGCTATTATTATTTGAAAACAAGTAGTTTTCGATGCGGAAAAATCCAACTACATTTGCACGAGTTAAAGTTTTTCAAGTATAAACTTTGGGTTAAATTCAAATTCCCAAAATAATATTCTTAAAAATGGTTTAAAACCCATATAAACACATTTATAGCTTGAATAACCTTTTAAAACCATAATTCCCAAACATAGAATTCAATTTCAAATCTTGAACTTAAATTCAATTAAAATTATTTAAATTCCAAACTTTATCAAGTTATTCAAATAACTTTTTTCTTTAAAACCCCTTTTCAAAAGCTTTTCACATTTAACCCAATTCCAATACCCAAACTTTTGGATTCAAAATTCAATTTTAAAATCATTTCAAAAATCTATGACTTAACCAATTTCCTCGTGCAATCCATGTTTGTGTGTATAAGGTGTAGTCCCGGGTTTTACCTAATAGTGCAACAACATCAATCAATCGCACATTCAATCATATCAATATCGATAAGCGGTATAATCTATAACGCTTGTCTTTATTCACAGATAAATAATACAAATTTATCACAGATAAATAAATTACATCACAGTTCATAGCTCAATTCAGTACAATTCATAACACAAAGCATCACACATTAAGGATATCAAACAATACAAGACATTCAGTACAATCCAAGCGTCCATAATTAAGTTCAATTAATCATCTGATAAATTTAAACCGGATTATTCACTAATCCTAGTTAATTAACATTAGTTAATTACAAATCATTTTGATTAATTATTCTTTAATCATTTATTAATTAACCATTAATAATAAATTAATTAACTTTTAATTAATAATTAGTCAACCTTTAATCATTAAATAATTAACCATTAATTATTTAACTTACAATTTAATTAATTAACCTTAATAAGTGATTATACCTATTCTTAAATTAATTTTAATCACTTTATAAATCCACCTTTAATCATTAATTACTTTTTAATTAAGTAATTATCTTTAAGTAATTAATTACCTTTAATTGCTTTCATTAATCAATTTTCATTAGTTAATTACATTAATTAATCGATCCTTAATTATAAATTAATTAATCCTTAAATTAAAATAAATCAATTAACCTTTAATTATTAATCTTTAATTAATTAAGTGATTATAAACCATTTATCTTAATTAGTCATTTAATCATTGATAAACCACATAGTCAACATCATTAACACATACGTTAATTCAAGGGATTACGGTTAACTAAAACATCATTAAATCTTGAATAACTTTTTAATTACATTATTTACTTGAAATAAATAAAAAATAAATTTATAATTAACGATCACATAATTATAAAATTAAACATAATCACTTTTAAAAATAACTTACTTAAAACCCTTATTAATCCAAATTTTAAACCAAAACAATTATCTTAAAACATGGGTTAAAAATGTTTAAACTTTGAATTTATTTTAAAGTCAAGAAAACTGTTTATATGACAACCCGAGTCCCACTTCGGGTGTCCCCTGAATTAAAACGTCCCTTACTTCGAGGCTTCCACGAGTACTTCCTTTCTTCTTCTTTTTAACTTTTTTTATTTTAAATTTTTAAAATTACTGTATATCTTAAGTGCTTGCAAATGACACGGAAGTAAACTCGAGCAACATCTTAAATTTTTCGAGTCCATCTTCGAGTTTCACCTCCAACTCCTTCCCAACCCATTGACATACCACATATGCACATACACGTGCATAGATGATCGGAGCTCCTCCGATCATCATCACTGCGATCACCTCCACGTCGTTGATAACCCATACAAACAACGCGACTACCTAGTTCCCTTTGCACTCGCCTGAAATTGAATTCGAACTATCGACTCCCACCTGAACCAAACTGATCACCAGAAAAACATCTCGTGTAGCCACCACCGACTACCGAAAGATCTAAGATTTGGACCCTAGCCTTGCCACGAAACTACCCCTCCTTCAGCCTTGGTCCGATCACATCCGGTCTATTCATATCGTTGAAATCGACTCGGGAACAACATCGATTAACTTGCTCTTAAACCCTACCACCACTTCGATCGATTTCCTCGATCACTTAAAAAAATGGCAAACATTTTTCCCATAAACTCCATCACCTAACCCTCCTTTGACATCAAGGTCAAGGCTCAATTGCACGTTGGTCATCAGGAATTGACCATTTTCACCATTCTTTTCAACTTTAAATTTCTCGAATGATGCAATACTAAAAATCTCGATTCTTCCTTTAAAACTTATAGTTTTTGAACACGAACAAGATAGTATAGATGACACCAAAAATTTACTAGCCAAATTTTTGATAAGTTTTGGATTTTATCTGTACTTCTTCATTTTCCCGAAGAACTCAATCTTGTTCATCTCAGAAATATTCTTAAAACATGGCTCTTGATAATATAACAAATTTTGTTAAGAATCTTAAAGTCTAAAAAGATTTGAGGAAGATTTCTTAAGTTTTGAAACAAGTTTTATAACCTGCATTCTTAAATCTTAAAACAGAGGGACATATTTGTTCAACAAACATGCACAAAGGTATGTACATATGTTTGCATATATGCAAACATATCCACAGACATTCATCATTCTCCACAACAATCACTTCACAACACACAAAGATAATTCACAGATTCAATTTAAATTGGTCAGATTTGCTCACCTGTAGATGGGAAGAACAGACTTGAGTTTTAAATTCTTTGATATATTTGATGTTGAAACTGAAATGCTTGTTGAAGTTGATCAAAATACTTCATTTCTAGGCTTTAATTTAAACTTGCTTTGATTCGTTTGAGTTTGCTTTTGATCTGTAGTTTTTAATCCTTACTTTTAATAACAGATCTGCACCGGATGTTCACTGAGTTGAACCTGAAGTTGGATTGCTTTCAGATTTGTTTGAATCTGATCCTCTCTTCTTTTCCTTTCCAGGCTTCATTCCTAATTTCTTTGAGGAGTTTGTATTTGTTTTCTGGTTGATAGCTTTTGAATTTGGTTTCTGTTGTGATTTTTGCTTCTCTGGTTTTCAGTTTTGAAGTGAAATGTAAAAAGAAAAATGTAGAAGCCTGGTTTTGATTTTAATTTGAGAAACTTTTGATCTGAGAAACACATACAGATTTCTCACTTACTTCTCTTTTTTTATATATATTATCTTAATGCAAATTAAAAAACTATGCCACTTTTAACTAAGCCTATAAATGTCTTATTACTTATATTCATATTTTTACAATTGTCAATTACTTTTATAGTTTTCGGCCCCAAAGTTTTTCAACTTTTTTTTTCCTCTCATGTCTGCTCATGTTGTCCTTCTCCCATCCCCTTATGTACCTTACTCTTCCAATCCCATACTTCCCGTTCCAGTCACTTCTTTTCCCCAACGTCCTTCTGCTGACTGCCAGTCCCCTCCACCTCCTCCTCTTCAGACTGCTCTTGATGCCATTACTCTTCCTTCATCAATCTCAGTCCTAACTGGTCCCGCTGTGGTTCATCATGATACTCTTCCTCCCATTGTGCCTGTACCAATATCCAGCTCTTCTTTGCTTCCTGTTCTTCTCAACCCCTCCCCCATCCTCATTAATCATACTCCACCTCCTCCTCCTACTCCTCCTCCTCCTGATGATCTTCCTCCCTCTGCTCTGAACCCCTCCAAGCCTATTGTTTCACTTCTCTCTTCTAAACACTTTCCTTCCCTTGGTGCCACCACTTCTTCTGCTCCTCCTACTTCATGGTCCTCACTTTTTAACTCGAAATCTAGGAATGCTGGTTCTTTCATCCCTAAGCATTTTGATGTTGATTACACTGGCTCCCCGATTGAACCTCCTCAGGAAGTATTGAATGAGGGTATTAAGGCATGGTCCGGTTGCCTAGTTGGATCCTTTTTGGCTGGAAATGTTAATTATATGGCAGTTAAAACTCATCTTCAAAAAGTGTGGAAGCTTAAAGGATCATATGACATCTTTTTTTACAATCAAAATTACTATTTTAAATTTGCCTCTGAGGAAGACAAAATCAATATTTTGCAACGCGATCCCATGTTCATATGAGGTCAAATGTTTATCGTAACTAAATGGAATCCCACCCTATCTTCAGCGTAGGCGGCAGTGAGATTGGTGCCAATCTGGATTCATTTTTACAGAATTCCAATAATGCTATGGTCATTGATGGGTATTAATTGGATAGCATGTCACATTGGGAAGCTTGTTTGCTTTGATGAGAACACTGAAAGGATGAAAAGATTTGAATATGCAAAATGCTTAGTTGAAGTATCTCCTGATAAAGAACTGCCTCTATTCCTATCTGTTGGAGATGATTCCTGCCCTAATATTCAGATTGAATACTCATGGAAACCACTCATTTGTGTTACATGTACAGCTTTTGGTCATGCTACTGACCAATGTGAGAGGAATAAAGTTCAGCATGATGGAGTAATGCCTGATAACTTGACTACAACATACGCTTCAGCTGATGATAAGGCCAGGGATGTTGATGAAATACAAGATGATAAAGATAAAAGGGGTTTTTATGTAAGAAGCAAAAAGAGAATAAAAGCTGGTCAAAAGATTTGGAGAAAAGTAAATAAGGATAAAAGTAACAATAATGGTATGGAAGGTGGTCAGGTAGGAAGACTTACTGATGTGAATCAAATAAGCAAAAGGAATGATGAAGATGCTGTACTACAAGCGTTGAAATAAAATGAATCAGTAAATGTAACTGTCTTGGAAACTAACAGTAGTGCAAATAAAGTCTCTGATATGTATCAGCAACTTATTTCCATTGAGGATGTCATGAAGCAAACATTGAATGTCTCGGACTATGATAAATGCAGTACTATTCAGAAAGTTGGTGGAATTCACAATATAACAGGGTATCTTGATAATAATGAAGCAATACTTGAAAATACACTTCATGCTAATTATGATGTGTCTACACACAATGCTTTCTCAGTGCTTCAGGAAATTAGTGAAAATGATGAGGCTAATCAACATCACATATCTCAAATTCCAGAGTTGCACAATAATTCTTTGTGCACTGACATGCACAAACTATCTCCACAAACAATTTCCCCTTCTGTAATCTCACCTTCCAACAATCATCTCAATGCAGTATCTCTTTATTCTTCCCTTTCTCTCCCAAACCATATCTTCATTGACATCATCAAACCTTCTCTTTCATCTTCAACAAATCTACCCATCCCTTCTCAACCTCACATTCCAGATTCCTCAACCAAAAAGAAGAAAGGTCGTCCAAAGAAATCGACTAATATACCCACAATTGACTTGGACAATGTTATCAATTACTCCATTGATCAAATTGGACATGATGTTTTGTCTCAAAATAATATGGCTAACTCTTCCTCTGGTGTCCAAACCAGAGCTTCATCATCATCATTATATTAATGAATGAAAATATAGGCTATTGGAATGTCAGGGGTGCTAACTCCATTGACAAGCAACTTGAAATTTCCAACCTTATTTCATCTCACAACATTCAACTAATGGCCATTTCTGAAACTAAACTCAATCATGAAACTACTATTAAAGCTCTCTCCAACATTAGACATGCCTGGAGCAGTATCCACAATTTATCACAAGCTCCTTTTGGAAGATTGTTAATCTTATGGAATCCTATGATCTATTCCCTATCCCCTATCACTGTCCACAGGCAGTTCATTCACTCAGAAATATTACACATCCCCTCTTCAACTTCTTTTTTCCTTACCACTGTTTATGCTGACAATAATGCTACTCAAAGGCAACTCTTTCTTGACATTCTACCTTCTCTTCAGCAGTCCAATCTGCCTTGGATCTGTCTTGGTGATTGGAACTGCATGCAACTATCTTCTGATAAATGTGGGGGTTCTCCATTATCCTACAGTCAGACACGTCCTCTAAACAAAGCCATTTACGATGCTAACCTTATTCCATCCACCAATTCTGGGGCTCTCTTTACTTGGAATACTTCCAGTAAATCTGGAAAGAGAACGTATTGTAAACTTGATAGAGTTTATATTAACTACTCCACTATACTCAAATGGCCTAATCTCTCTACCTTTATCCCCCCCATCATTATCAGACCATTCCCCTCTCATCATTTCCTGGGGCAAGGACACTGTGAGAAGACGCTCCTCATTTTCTTTTTTTTAATAACTGGTCTAAACACCCTGATTTCTTTAAAATTGTAAAATATGGCTGGAACTTTCATACTTTGGCAACCCCATGTTTGTTTTGCAGGATAAACTCAAGAATTTGAAGATTCATCTGAATGACTGGGTTCAGCAAACATATGGTAATGGGAATAGCTTGTCTTCTTCAATACGTGAAAAATTATATCAAGTACAACTGGAAATACAAAGATGTCCTGACCAACCTCAGCTGATTAATACTGAAACTTCTCTTCTTAAGGACCTCTCCAAAGCTCTCATTGAAGAAAATAAGATGGCAAAGCAAAAGACAAAACTGGAATGGCAGTTGAATGGTGATAAAAATTCATCCACTTTCCATAAAAGGTTAAAAATTCAACAGTCATCTGCAAATATTTTCTCTATTCTTGATATGCATGGTCAGCCTTGTGATACCCAAGATTCCATTCAAGATGCCTTTATAGAGTATTTTCAGCATAATCTTGGGAAGTCACAAATTCCTTCAATCTCTTTGCATCAATTTTTTCAGTACCAACTCCCTAAAATTCCTGATGACATGTTCACTGATTTAATTAAGGAAATTTCGGATACTGAAATCAAACAAGCTATCTTCGGATTAAACTCTAATAGTTCTCCTGGTCCTGATGGATTTAATGCTCATTTTTTCAAAGTCACTTGGGATATTATTGGTGGGGACTTGATCAAGGCTATTAAGAACTTTTTCAGACACAGCAAGCTTATCTCGGGCATTAATGCTACTAAACTTGCACTGATCCCTAAAACTAACCATCCTATGTCTGTTGATCAGTTCAGACCCATTGCATGCTGCAATGTTATATATAAGTGCATTGCTAGGATATTGGCAGCTAGAATGAAAACTCCTTTGGATGGTTTGGTCTCTGCTAATCAGAGTGCATTTCTTCCTGGTAGGGACATAACTGATAATATACTCCTTGCTTCTGAACTAATGAAGGGGTATAAAAGGAAAATCATTTCTCCTAGATGTGTCCTTAAGCTTGGTATTCAGAAAGCTTATGATTCCTTACAGTGGAAATCTATCATCTATATTTTGCATAAGATGAACTTCCCCATCCCCTTCTTATGTTGGCTATATACATGTATTTCTATTGTCAACTACTCCCTTAGTATCAATGGAAATATATTTGGCTACTTTGGTGCCACTCAGGGTATTAGACAAGGTGACCCAGTTTCCCCTTACCTCTTCATCTGTGTTATGGAGCTGCTCACTACACTTCTATCTGATGCTATGTGCAATAAGTTACTTGACTATCATCCATTATGCAGGAAGAACAGTATATCCTCTCTCCTATTTGCTGATGACTTACTTTTATTCACTAAGCCTAATTTGAAATCCATTAGTGGGGTCTTAAATGTTCTTGATACCTTTTGTACCCTGATTGGTCTGGTCATTAACAGAAGTAAATCTAGATTGCTAATTGCTGGTCTCCCTGATGATGGTAAAGAGATGATGTACTCTATGTCTGGCCTCTCTCCATTTAGTGAAAATGAATATTATCTTGGGGTGCCACTTTGTGATTCTAGAATCAAGACATTCCAATGCTTACAACTATTTGAAAAAATTACTGCTAAACTTTCTAGCTAGAAAGTATCTCAATTTTCGATGGCTGGTAGGCTTGTAATTGTTAAATCCATTGCATTATCCATGTGTGTTTATTATGCCAGAATATTTATTCTCCCAGCCAAACTCATTAGCATGGTCAACTCGGCTTTGAATCATTTTATGTGGCATGGTAATCCTTTCTCGAAGAAAATGATTCCTATAGCTTTTAGTAAACTTCGTTGTCCACCGGAAAAAGGAGGTCTTGGAATTATAAATATTAACAACTAGAACTTTGCAATGTTGTCTGCAAGAATTGACAAGTTATTAAGGAATGACAAAAATCTATGGGCTTCTTGGTGTAGGCAGTACCTCATACGTCAAAGCAACTTCTGGTGTATTTCATCTCCAACTGACTGCAGCTGGACTTGGAGGAATATCTTGAGAGGAAGACAATTTTTCCTTCCACTGGTGCAACAGAGAATTAAAGATATTAACAAGATATATTTTTGGTTTGATCCATGACCTTCAAAAGGAGTCACTTTAGCTAATATAATTGATTACGACATGAGAAGATCCACTGTCATTGGTTGTAATGCTACTCTATCAAGGTTCTGGGCTGATGATGCTGTCTCCCTCCCTAATTGTAGCTCTGCAGTGGTAAGAGCTGAATGGTTTGCTATACAAAATAGGTCCTACAAACTCAGTTCTGTTCATATGACTTGGAATGACAGGGTGCATTCAATTAAAAATGTTTATAAGGCACTTGATCCCTCCATGCAACTGCCTACTTTTCTTTGGTATTCTCGCATCTGGGATCATAGGTCTGTCCCAAAGGAAAACCTGTACATGTGGAAGGTTTTGATGAATGGTATCCTGACTCTATGCAAGCTCAAAGGTTATGGGGTTATTCAATGTGATAAATGTCTATTCTGTGGTGTAGGGGTGGAAACGGTTGCGCACTTATACTTTGAATGTGAGTTCACTTACCACATCTGGAGTACGATAATGCAATGTTATGGTTATCACAGGCCAATGAGAAGCTCGTGTATGGAATGGTACAACATCTTTAAGGCAACTAGGTGGAAGAATGAGAGAAGTAGAATGCTGTTGAGAATTTTGAAGAAGGTACTGTATTTTGTTTGGTTGGAGAGGAACAATAGGGTGTTTAAAGGGAAAGCTACCTCTAAACATGTATTGGTCCTTTCTATTACTAGTAACATATAATTTTTGCTTATGCTTTCATCAGTCCTGTGGTGGACAGTATGTTGTAATCCATTGTATTGAAATTTTTGGTTAATAATAATAATGGTAGGGGACCATTCAACCCCGCTAGCTTTGCTAAAAAAATTATTTGTATTAATTATTTTACAAATGTATTTTTGGATGTCTTTGTATATTTACAAATGTCTTAAAAATGCATTTTTATTTTTAAACCCTTTTTTTATTTTTATTTGTTTATATTCCAAATGTATTATGTTTTATAAATTCAAAAGATACATATGTATATATTTTTAACGTTATACTTATTACTTTCAAATAGCAATTCAAAAATTAATATATTAAATTAAAAATTTACTATATTGAATCCCAATATAACTTTCAAATTTCATATACACACACACACACACATATATATATATATATATATATATATATATTATTTACTAACTATATTTATTTTCAAATATATAAGAAAAGCATTTTAAATCTTAAATTAAAATCTTACTTATATATTTACAAACCAATTTTACTCATATATATATATATATTAAAACTTTTATTAAACCCTGTTTTAATATCATATTATAAATACAAAATAAATTCTTTCCTATTATCAAAATATAGAGTTTTATTTTCAAATAACTTTCAAAATATAGATACACGTGTATTATAATTCCCAATCAGATTTTTATTAATTTTATATTATAGGGTTTTTCAAACTCAAATTTATTTTTGAAAGTTTTTTTTGGAATTCACAATTCAAAATTCTATTCGTAATCTATTGGATTTCAAATCAATTCCTTTATTTACAATCTTTTGATATATATTTATTCAAATCTTCAAATTAATTCACAATTAAATTTATAACTAAAATATTATTCAAAATATTTATTTATCTAAATTTCCAAATTAGAAATTCTATTTAAAATCACATTTATATATATAAACAAACAATTATCTATTTAAATTTGTAAAATACCAAATTAATTCATAATTAATTCCAAAAATTAAATTAAATTTCCAATTTAAATTTGATTTAAAGACGAGAATGTTACCGGCTATGTGTCATTAAAACTCCAAGGGTGATTCCAAAATGAGTTTGACGGAGA
This sequence comes from Allium cepa, assembly GCA_030765085.1. NCBI lineage: Eukaryota > Viridiplantae > Streptophyta > Magnoliopsida > Asparagales > Amaryllidaceae > Allium > Allium cepa. The sequence goes on from CM060938.1 coordinate 334,926,548, forward strand.
TAGTGCTTTCAGATCCGAGATGAAGATTCAGATTGCAAGGGCTATTGTCACTAACTTTGAGGGTGATTCCAAAATAAGTATACCGAGATAGTGCCTTCGGTTTCGTTCGAACCCGGAACGAACTTGTACGGGTTGAATGCTTTCAGAACATCGTCATTGGAGGACGATGAGCATTCTAAGATATGTGATCTAAAAGGTAATCATAGTCTCAAGCCTCATCATCTGGGAATAGCTAAAACAGGGGAGGTGCAGCAAAGCTAAGTGGGCATCACCCAAGTAGGATGATATTTTCTCCTATCTAGAGGTACCTTTTTATTTGGCTGTATGGGCAGTTGGGCGCCAACTACGGGGTTGTCTTACTCGGACTATCAGTAAGGGGTAGCACCGGCTTTGTGTTGCAAGGGATCGGGAGGGATCCTCGGTATAGTGATCTATGCCACGTAATGTGATGGGCGGTACCCCACTAGCCTGCCATTGTATGGAATCCAATCTCCATTAAGTACCGTACGTTTTGATTGTACCCAATTATGTTGGAACGTGAGATGTAAGCAATCCAGCTATTTCTATATTTTACTTGAAAACCCTAAACACTATTATAATATCACTGGATTTCCTATCAAATGTTTTGGTTATCGTAGGGTAAAAACTTTTCCATGGTTATGTGCGGAAAGTCTTACGAGATACCTTTTGTTTCAAAGGTTTTTCAAAGTTAAACAACTTTAACCCGTTTACTCACACCAGATCCATGTTTGACCCAGAGTTTATTTGCTGTTTATTTAAACTCTTGGATACTTTATTTTTTATGTGTAGCCAAGGGATTCAGGTTAACTTTGACGAATTCTGGAGGAGATATGGTGCATGAGGCTTCAGCGTATGTAGATATATAGTGGTTCCGCTGTGTTGATCTCTATATTGTACTTTGAGTTGTATGAAAGACAAATTTTTATAACTGTCTAATGTGTTGTGATATAAAGTTGTGTAACTCTGTTAAATGTTGTATATCATGTAATATATTTGTGATTAATATATTTTATTCGTTCCGTTGTGAGATTCTGATATTTTTTAGTTCTTTTTTTCTATCTTTCTCTTTTCTACCTCTTTCTTTCTTGTAATGATGCGTCTTTCTGTGGAATGAAAGGTTGGTCATTACATTGTGGTATCAGAGCTCTAGGTTGAGTGAATACCTAGGCTTTGGAGTGATATCTTTCTTAAGAGAGCGTACTTGTGTGTGTGTGTGTATACCTGATTTATTGGGTTACCTGTTTAGGTTTTCCAATATGAGTTCTAGAGGTAGGAGGGGTAGTGGTGTGTGTAGCATGACTACCACAAATGGAAGAGGCCCGAATGTTAAGGTTGGAAGTGTATCTGTCGAGGCTGTGGACCTAATACTGTCTCAGGTAAGCATTGTGCAAGTTTGGATGCGCTCGGGTGAGCAGATTTTCTAGAGTTTGGATCTGTCGAATAAGCAGAAACGAGATGTTTGTGCTTGGATTTAGGCCCGAGTTTCTTGAGAAGATGTATTCCCTCTTGAAGGCTCTTTCAAAGCATTGGTTGATATGGCTTTGAGGTTCAAGAGCTTATGGATAAGAAGTTCTTGTATCTGGGGTAGCAGTGCAGCTCAGAAGTTTCGTGAGTGCCACCAAAGAGGCCATTTGGTTTAGAAGTATCCTAAAGGTGGAGTTTGGAAGCTGCAGAGTGGGTCCATTTCTCCTCGGTTCAGAAGATTTGTGTTTCATCTGTCAATAATCGGGGCATTAGATAGAAGCTTGCCCATTTCTTCGAGAAGCTCAGCAGATCAAGGTATTGCATTTGAAGATTGATGGGTTAGTCAAGCATAAAGCTGTTCTGATTTGTGAAGAGAGAATAGTATCTTTGGAACTGAACTGGGTACTATCGCAAAAGTGACTTGCGATAGTTCAGAGGTCATCTGAGTAATCTTTTGCATGGGATTGAGGCATCTCAAGAAGGAGTAAGAGCTATCGAGATGATTAGAGATTTTTCGAGTGTCTTCGAGGAAGTCAAAGGTTTGTTGCGTTGGGAGATTGAGTTCTCTATCGACTTGGTTTCATGAACGATGCCGATGGTTCAACCCTAGTTAGAGGATGGCTCCTAGAGAAACGATTTGGTGAAGCAGCTCAGGATTTCATAGAGCTTCTGTGTTTTCTCTTTTATGGATCCAATGAACCATGTTTCTCCGGGTTGTGTTGATCAAGTTGTGATCGTGTTCATCAATGGAATTCTCATCTACTAATATCAGAGTTGCGCAGCGGAAGCGTCGTTTGGAGATAATCTTTGGATCCGGTCAGGGTAGTAGCCGTTCTAGAGTAGAAGCAACCGGAAGTCTGCAGTTTTCTTGGATTAAAGGATTACTACATGAAGTTTATATGGATCTCCTAAATGTATATAAGTTTTCAGGATCCGAAGGAAAGAATGTTGGGTGCACATGTTTGGCTATTCCAGATAAGAAAAGTAAGTTCGAAGTCTACTGACGCTTGTGGAATAGAGCTTATGTTCTGAATTTCGGCGGATTTTGGGAGGACCATTTTGATGGGTAGAATTCGGGGATTATTTTATTCTTGGTCTAGTTTTGTTTCGAGAAGCATCAGTGAAGGTTGAGATGATCAGGACAGGATGAGGTAGCCCAGGATCGTCAGAGGAATTGTGTAGATAGACAAAGGAATTTGGAATTCGAAGTCGGGGACTTTGTTTTGGTTGAAGTTTTCTCCAATCATAAGGAGCAATAAGATCTGGTAAGTCTGGAAAGCTAGCTTCGAGATATATTGGATCTTTCTGTGTTCTCCAAAGGATTGAAACTTTGGTCTACAGGATTGAATTGCAGTTTGGATGGCTGAGATTCAATGTATTCCACGTATCTCTGAGGGAGTACGTGTGTGATCCATTACTAGTTGTGGAATCAGCAATTCACAATGATCTAGTAGTTGAGCTAGATTTGAGTGTAGTTTGATATCTTTTTTAGATTATAGATTGAGGTAGAAGGAGCTCAGGGTTAAAGTGGTGTAGATAGTTAAGATTCTGTTGAGCGAGTATCCCAGTGATTGTACCTAGGAAAACTCTAGATAGTGTTAGAAAGGTCTATCCTGATTTGTGTCAGGATAATTAGATTTGTTGTTTGAATGAATTGGTTGCTATGATTGCTAGTATATGATTGATAATATATGCTTGCTAATTAAAAATTAAAATCTTGTTGGATTATTAAATTATCTTTGCTTTTAGATTTGCGGAACGAAATTCTTTTAAGGGGGAGGAATATGATGACCCAGAATTTTGGGCAATAGCAATTTAATAATCTTTATTAATAATTAAATTGGTTTGATAATTTTCCTTTATAAATATTTAAATTGGCAAGTTTATTCTTTTAAAAGCTAATAAATTGGTTTAATAATCTTCGTTTATAAATATTTAATTGGTAAAATTTATTTTTCAAAGCTAATATTAAAATGTTTTCTATTTATAATATATATATTTTATATATTGTAAATAGGAGAGCTTTGATTTCAATTCAACAAATAAAAACATGCTTTCAAATTTAATATATTTTGTAATTTGGAAGTTATGATTGAATTTAATATAATACTTTTCAAAAGGGTATTTAAAGTTAAAACTTTATAAATGTTTATTTATTTGAAATCATATTTTAGCATCTGTTTAAAATAAGATTTAATAAAAGGTTATTTTGATTTCTTTTAAATCATTCATGGTTTGTAAATACATATAAGATTAAAATATAAGTAATTAATTTAATAAAGGGTTTAGTATACTTTCTTCTTAAATAAAACATAAACAAGTATAGTTTATATATACATATAATTTAAACATAATACCTAAATCTTTATAAACATGATTAATATATATAAATAAATATACATAAATTCATATTACATAATTTTAAAAGTGTAATTACTTTTCTAGAGGGTTTAAGCATAAAATTCTTGTTTTTACATTTGTAAATTAAGGGATTCATGCAAGATACATATGTAGATTTAGCAACATGCAAATCAACAAATGGCATCAATGTCTCTTTAAAAATTTAATCACATTAATAAAATGTTTGAGAGAAAACCTAATTATTTTCTTTCAGTTCAAACATTTTTATTTTCCAATTCTATTTTTCTTCTTCTTTAAAAAAAGAAAATCAAAACAGCGGTGAGAATCAAAACAAATTCTAGAACAACTCGAGCCAAATTAATTACTGTTTCAACCTGAATCTAAGCATGCAACAAGATCAGCATCAGTTTCATCATCAAAGAATTCAAATCAAAAATCCATTCCAAAATTCCACTACAGAACAATATAAAACCTGTCCTCTATTTGATTTTGGTGAGGAAACCTTTATTAGAAAACAGTTTAAACCTATGATGATACTTAAATTCTTGTGATGGAATTTTTGAAGAAATATGGTTTGTATATGCTTTTGAATGTGAATTCATGTATGCATTATGATATGTCTGTGTGTATAAAGAAAAATCTGGCCTCTGTCATTTATACAGACTTAAGAACAGCCTTTCAAAAAAATTCAAAATAAAATCAAATCTATAACCCGATTCGAGATCATGGATTAAAGCTTCAGTAATGCAAGAATTTAACTTAAGGTTAAGCAATAAAGAATCATATTCAAATCAATAGCAAGTCCCAGATTTAAAACCTGAAAGTCTATCCTCTGTTTGATTTTTGGTGAGTAAACAATTATTTTAAAGCTTAAATCTAATAACATATCGTGATGCATGTGATGAGATATTGAAAGTAATATTGTAGAATGTTTTATGTTGCATGTAAATAAATGTGATGTATGTATATTTATGTGATATGTCTATGTATATGGATGTATATTTGTCTCTGCTTCATGTCAAGCTTAAAAATACACTAAATAATCAACCTTTCTTTCTCTAATCTTTTTTCTGGCTTTGATTTTAAAAAGGAAAATGTCTGTAACATGGTGATATAAATTTTAAAAATGGATACAGGAATTTATATTAAGATTTTATCTCAAAATTTTATAAATAACATGGAGATTCAAAAATGGGACAAAATCGGTAAAACTAATTTCCATTTTTGATTTTATAAACTGATATGTTAAGTAAAATAATGAATTTTGATATATAAATCTCGATTTTTAAGACTGTATTCATCGAGGTATATTAAGATGATCAGATTTGATGTTTTGGTCGATTGTCGTCGATCGGTAATGAGTGGTGCGATGTGATCATTGCTGGAGGTAGAGTGGAGGTCGATAATCTTTGGAAAAATGGTAAGGTGATTTATCAATGGTCGCGGTGGCCAGACAGTGGCGAACTAGGGTTTGGTGACCGATTTTTATCAAGGAAGATATCGAGCTTCGTTCGACAACTATGGCGCAACGGAGCGGATCGCTTAAGGGGGAATCAGAGCATGGCGAGGTGACACAACTCTGGACAAGGCGGCGTGTTGACTGGTGGTCATGGGTTCCAGGCGCTCGTTTGGTTCGATTTCGATTGGCCGTGACGTTGGATGATCAGAGTGATCATGGCAACTGAGGGATGGAATGGTGACTTTTTGGAGGTCGTAGCACGGGTCGGAGGCGACTGGTTTGCGTGTGCATGTGCACATCTCGTTCGAGTGTGTCTAGGTTGTTTTATCTTTTGGGGAAGAAGGGTTAGCTAGGGGAAATCTCGAATTAATCCAGTATTTGTCTCGAAGCAAGGAAAGGGTAGTAGATAGTTCGTGAGTGTATCATTGTTTTTCTCGAGGTTTCCTATAGTTTTGCTCAGGTGGTTTTGTTTTGTTTTGTTACCAGTTTTTAAAGTTAAGCAAAAACATGAACTATTTATATAAAGAAGCAAATTTTAATCAAGTTTAAGTTTTAAAGGTTATTAAAATGTTTTAGTTTTCCAAAGAAATGTTTAGGCTAGTTTTTAAAGGTGTATTTTAAATAAATATGATTTCAAAGCAAATAAATCTAGTTTCAAATACATTTACTAGCTTTTTAAAGAAATAAAATGGAAGTTTTCAAATATAATATAAGAGTGAATTTAGTTTCCAAAGAAAAATATTTAACAAGTTTTATGAAAGTTTTCAAAAATTTAAAATGTTAAGTTAATTATTAAAACTTGTTTTAAAAGTAATTATATTAATTATGTAATTAATTACAATGATTTTTTTTAAATCAAAGTTAATGATGTAATTAAGTAATTTATGAAGATGAAGAATTTATCTTTAATTAAGATTGTAATTAATTAAAGATAATAAATAGTGAAATTAATTAAAAGATAATCACTTAATGAGATTAATAAAGGATAATTGATTGATTAATGTAATTAATTTAAGATAATCGGCTTAATTTTTAAGGATAGTTAATTACTTGATTAAATTAAGAGTTAATTAATCTAAGTAATTAAAGGTCAATTAAGTAAAAATAATTAATTAATGGAAGTAATTTATGGGATTAATTACTCAATGTAATTAATTAAATTAATTAATGTGATTAATTTAAGATAATTAATTAATTTAATTAATTAGGGATAATCACTTATGAAATTGATTATGTATAATTACTTAATTAATATGTTGTAATTACTTAGTGTAAGTAATTAATGGTTAATTACTGAATGTAATTAATTAAAGAGAGATTACTTAAGTAATTAGAGGATAATTACTTAATGGAAGTAATTAAGAATTAATTACTTAATGTAATTAATTTAAGGATTAATTAATTAAAGGATAGTTAATTAGTGAATGAGATTAATGAATGTGATTAATTAAAGATTAATTATTAAATATAATTAATTAGAAGAATAATTAACTATTGAAAGTAATTAGAGGATCATTAATTAATGTGATTATTGAAATAATTAAAGATTAATTAATGTAAATGGTTAAGGATAATTAATTTGTGTAATTAATTAAAGGCTAATTACTTAATGTAACTAAAGCATAATTAATCAAGGATGATTAATTAAGATGAATGATTAAGGAATGATTAATTATTTGGTTTGTAATTAATTAATATTAGGTAAGAAGGATTAAGGCAATCCAAGTGATTTAAGTTGGTAATTAAATTAATTGGAGATTAATTACGAATTAATCTATCTTTCTTATGAATGATTGAATGGTATTGGATGACTTGTATTGTTGACATCTCTGATGGGTGATTGAGATGTGCTGTGATATGAGATACTTTGGTTGAATGCTAATAATATTGATTATCTATCTGTGATAATGTAAATTTTCTATCTGAGTAAATATGTTATTATGAATAATAAATTAAATTGTTAAACCCTTAAACACTTGGACACTAAAACAGCGTTTTGGATTTTGAGGAGACCGGGATCGGATTTCCGAATTCGATATCCAAAAACCACATCGATCCAAATTAAACGATGAGTCGTGGAATATAAAGATCAAGATGAAGACTCTAAGTGTAAGGGTTATGTGTCGTTAAAACTCTGAGGGTGATTCCAAAATGAGTTTGACAGAGATAGTGCTTTCATATTCGAGATGAAGATTCAGAGTGCATGGTCTATTGTCAATAACTTTGAGGGCGATTCCAAAATGAGTGAAGCGAGATAGTGCCTTCGGTTTAGTTCGAACTCGGAATGAATTTGTATGGGTTGAATGCTTTCAGAACATCGTCATTGGAGGACGACGAGCATTCTAAGATATGTGATCTAAAAGGTAATCGTAGCCTCAAGTCTCATCAACAAGGAATGGCTAAAACAGGGGAGGTGCAGCAAGGTTAAGTGGGTAGCACCCAAGTATGATGAGATTTTCCCCTGTCTAGAGGTCCTTTTTTATTCGGCTGTATGGGCAGTTGGGCGCGTCAACTGCGGGGTTGTCTTATTCGGACTATCCAGTTTGGGGTGGATCCGGCTTTGTGTTGCAGGGGATCAGGAGGGATTCTCGGTACGGTGATCTAGGCCACGTACTGTGATAGGCAGTACCCCAATAGCCTGCCATTGTATGGAATCCAATCTCCAATAAGTGACGTACGTTTTGATTGTGCCCAACTATGTTGGAACGTGAGATGTAAGCATTCCAGCTAGTTCTGTATTTTACTTGAAAACCCTAGACACTATTATAATATCACTGGATTTCCTATCAAATATTTTGGTTATCGTAAGGTTAATTTTTTTCCATGGTTATGTGAGGGAAGTCTTACGAGATACCTTTTGTTTCAAAGGTTTTTCAAAGTTAAGCAATTTTAACCCGTTTACTCACACCAGACCCATGTCTGACTCGGAGTTTATTTTTAGTTTATTTAAACTCATGGGTACTCAATTTTTTACGAGTAGCCAAGAGATTCAGGTTAACTTTAACGAATTCTGAAGGAGATATGGAGCAAGAGGCTTCAGCGTATGTAGATATATAGTGGTTCTGCTATGTTGATCTCTATATTGTACCTTGAGTTGCATGACGGGTTTTTATAACTATCTAATGTGTTATGATATAAAGCTGTGTAACTCTGTTTAATGTTGTATATCATGTAATAACAATGTGATTAATATGTCTTATTCGTTCCGTTATGAGATTCTGATGTTGTTTATTCTCTTTTATATCCCTTTCTTTCTTATAACGATGCGTCTTTCTGTGGAATGAAAGGCTGGTCGTTACACTGTCGTCGATCATCATTGCGATGTATTCCATTCGAATGCCTATGTTGGTTCGAAGTGGTTTTTGGATAATATATCTGATCATGTTCTCTCCGAACCAACAATCGATAATTTTCGGTTGACTCATCTGTTTCTTTTAGAAGTAAGCGGACTACATTAGAGTCCTAATGGGATCTCTAACATATCCCTCAAAGCCAGAGATGTTTCACCAAAATGAGTTCTCTCAAGCAAACTCAAGTCGTATGAACATGCAAAGCTTCTATTTACTTTCTAATTCAAAACTGGTCAAGATTTAATAGTTAGTTATTTAACTACCAAATACATAATCAAACAACAATCTAGAGATTTAATTATTGTCACAGCGACCCCTAAAACTCAAAATAAATCTTTCATTTATTTAAATATCTGTGACGACCTGAAATTTTAGGCAATATCAATTTAATAATCTTTATTAATAATTAAATTGGATCGATAATTTTCCTTTATAATTTTAATTTAAATTGGTAAATTTAATCTTTAAAAGGGTAATAAATATTTAATTTGGCAATAGTAATATCTTTTCTAACAATTTAAAATTGGTAAGATTTATCTTTTAAAAACAAATAAAAATATATTCTATATTATAATGTATATATTGTTATATATATTGTGTATAGGAAATCTTTTATGTTAAATAAAAGATGTGTTTTCAAATTGTAATATATATATATATATATATGTATGTATATATTATGATTTGAAGGCTGTTTTGAAAGTCAATATAGTAATTCTCAAAATTTATGTTAAAAACATTTTCCATTTAAAATATATATATATATTTGTATATATTAAATTTTTGGTTTGAGTTGAATAAAAGTGTTTTAAATTCTGATATATACACACACACACACACACACACACACACACATATATATATATATAAATTGAAATTTGGAAGTTATAATTTAATATAATACTTTTTCAAAGGGTATTTGGAATTTTAATTTATATTTCTTAAACAATCAAGATAATTATTTTGGATTTAAAATATGTGTATAAGATTTTAGTTGAATATAAATTGTATTATAATATTTTCTTTAAAGAAATTAATACATATATATATAAGTGTTACTAATTGGTAAATTAAGTATGATTTTTTTATTAACATTTAACATTAATAAAAATTTATTTAAAATGTTCAAGGACATGTGTTAAACCATTATAACATATATTTACAATTGTAAGCACAAAAGCATTTCAAGTTAACAAGTGGCAAGGTTTTATCTTCTCTAAAATTTAATTTAATCAAAGAAATAAAATGATGTTAAGAATATCTGGTTTCATTTTTCTTTTCAGCTCAAAATCTTTTTCCTTCTTCTTCAATTCTTTCAAAGACTCAAAATCTAAATTGTAAAAAAAACAATCACTAGATCGAACTCAATCATTTTAACAACTCAAACCTGTAACAAATCTTTTAAAAGGAAAGACTTCAACTTGATTCATTTTTCAACTAAGTTTCAAGCTCCAGATTCAATAATAAACAAAGCATGCAAAGATTTCAGATTCAACAGCAATTCAAATTAGCATTTTCCAAATCAAAAGCCTGGACATGGAAATCTGCTCTCTGTTCTTTCTGAAAACAGGTGAGTAAATGCCCTTTTAAAAACAGTTTTAAAAAAAAATCTATGGATTAACTTTGATACATGAGATGGATTGTATTGTGATGATGCATATATGTTTAAATGAATGTTATCTGTGAATGCATGTTGAATTATGAAATGTCCGTGTATATTGAAGTTCCTATATGCATATATCCTCCCTGTTTTTACTTACAGGAGTTGATTTCTTTAAGAAAAATTCAAATCTCTCAATAGGATTATTATCAGACATTGATGTTTAAATGAAAATTGGTTGTTATGGTATGATGAAAATTTTAAAAATAGTTTCAGGATTTTAAATTCAACAAATAATTTTGAAAAGGGAAATAACAGTGAAACCCAAATTTTATGTTAAAAATCAACTATATTAATTTCTAATTTGAATTACAGGAAAGAATTCATGATTGAAAATCACGAAATTTGATATACATTACTTGATTTTTAGGTTGTTAATTTATGGGAATTTTCGAGTTGTTCATATTGGGTGTTTTGGGAGATTGCCGATGTTCGGTGATGACTAGAGGGTTGGCGCTTAGGTCGGAGGTGGTCTGAGGCATGGGGGTTTTCGGAAAAATGCTGGAAGTATTTATCGATGGTCGCGGCGATGGGATTTTGGCGAACTAGGATTCGTTGTCTTGTTTGGACGAGAGGGTTTGCGAGCTTCGTACGGCGTCAATCGATCACCGGACTTAATCGCGTCAGGGAAGTAGCTGCTGGTGGATGAGGAACTTTGATTGGATGGGTCGACGGAGTTCAATGTGGGCTGGTTCGTCGGCGATGGTCGAAGTTCTGATGGGGTTGGCTTCAGATTTTGGACCTGAGCATTTGATTTTGATTGGCTCGCATGTTCGTCGATCTGGGTTGTTGTAAGGGCTGAGGAGGTCGATAGCGTGATGAGGAAGCTATCGCGACTAGTCGGAGAGTCGTCGAATGACCATGCATGTGCACGGTGCACCTTTGATATCTGGTGAAGATTGGCATTCGAAAAGAAGCTGGATTCTCGGGTCGAACTCGATGCTTTGCCGTGTTTTTCTCGAAGTAGTGGCGAAGCGAAGTGCACCGTGTTTGATCGGGGAGAGATCGTGTGTGTCTCAAGTTTTCTAATATTTGCAGCAATTTTTTTTTACAATTTGAAGAAGAAGCGTTGCCAGGCTTTATAGAAATAGAAGCAAAAGTTTTGTAAAGAATAAGTTTTAAATATTTAAACAAGTTAAGACAAGTTTTTAAGTTATGGAAGTAATTCGTTTCAAAGATGAATGTTTAATTAGTTTTAAAATAATTAAAGTGGATAAGTTTTTAAGATAGGATAATCAAATTTTTTAAAAAATAACTATATGCTAAAAATGTATTTAAATAATTTTTGAAAGATTTCAAAGATTTAAAGGAAAATTTTGAAATGCTTAAATTGCTTTTAAATTATAATTGATTTCTAAATGTTTTATTTTATTTTAATAAGGTTTAATGATATAATTATGTAAATAAATTATAATAAAGAGTTTATCTTTAAGTTATTAAGATTTCGATTAATTTAAAATAATTAATTTGTGTAGATAATAAAAGGTTAATTAATTATTGTCATTGATTAAGAATAGTTAATTAATGTAAGTGATTTATTAAGAAGTAAAAGTTTAATTAAGATAAATGATTTTCTTAATTAACTAAGGATTTTTTAAAATATAAGAAGTTAACTAATTATTTAATTAATTTTAAATGATTAATTAATTGTTTGGTTAATTTAAAATAGTCACTTAATTATGAATTAGTTAACTATAATTACTTGATAGAGTAATTAATAAATAATTAAGGGATGCAATTAATTAAAGGAGGATTTCATAATGGAGTGATTAGAGAATAATTAATTATGAAAGTAATTTAGAATTAATTAATTAATTTAGTCAATTAATTAATTTAATTAATTTAGTTAATTAATTAATGTAATTAATTTAAGTTAATAAATGGGATTAATTAATTAATGATTGAGATTAATTTAAGATTAATTATTAAATGTAATTAATCAAAAGTGCGATTAATTAATTAAGGATTATTAATTAATGTAATTAATTAATTATTACTTAATGAAGTTATTAAGGGTTAATTAACTAGTATAATTAATTAAAGGGTTAATATAATTAATTAAGGAGTTAATTAATTAAGGTAAGTAATTACAAGATGGTGAATTACTGTTTATGATTAATTAAGACTAATTAATGAAGGTGGTTAATTAAAGATTAATTATTTATTTAATTAAAAGGTTAATTAATTAAGGAAGTAATTAGAGGATCATTAATTAATATAATTAATGAGATTAATCAAGGTTGATTAATAAAAGTGATTAATTAAAATATTATTAATTAATTGTAATTAATTAAGGATCAGTGTAATCAATTATTGTTTATTAATTAACGGAAGTAAATGGAGGATTATTAATTAATGTAATTAATGATAATAATTAAAGGTTAATTACTGTAATTGGTTAAGGATAATTAATTTGCGCAATTAACTAAAGAATAATTACTTAATGTAATTAAAGGATAATTAATCAAGGAAGATTAATTAAGATAGATCATTAAGAGATGATTAATTAATTTGTAATTAATTAATGTTAGTAAGTAGGATTAAGGTAATCCAAGTGATTAAAGGTTAGTAATTAATCTAATTAAAGGTTAATTAAATTGATTAAGAGTTAATCAAACTTGCTTATGGATGATTGATTGATATTGGATGATTGATATTGAATGATTTGGACATGATATCTCAGATATGTGATATGTGCTGCTTTGTGAGATGATTGGTTAATATGAACTATCTATATGAGATATTGTGAATCATCTATCTGTTTATGTTATTCTGATATAAGTTTAATCCCTTAAACAACTTAGACATTTAAAATGGCATTTTGGATTTCAGTGACACCGGGATCAGATTTCCAAATTTGGATATCCAAAAAACCACATTGATTCAAATTAAACGTTAGGTCATGAATCCAAGTGAAGATCAAAGTGAAGACTCGAAGTGTAAGGACTATTCGTCATTATAACTCTAAGGGTGATTCCGTGATGAGTTTGATGGAGACAGTACTTTCAGGTTCGAGATGGTGATTCAGAGTGCAAGGGCTATGGTCGTTAACTCTGAGGGTGATTCCAAAATGAGTGTAACAAGATAGTGCCTTCGGTTTCGTTCGAACCCAGAATGAACTTAAATGGATTGAATGCTTTCGGAACATCGTCAGGTGGACGATGAGCATTCTAAGATAGATGTGTTCTATAAAGGTAATCGTGGCTTCAAGCCTTATCAACCGGAAATGGCTAAAACAGGGAAGGTGCAGCAAGGTTAAGTGGGTAGCACCCAAGTAGGACGAGATTTACCATGTCTAGAGGTCCCTTTTATTTTGGCTTAGTGTGTGGCTGGTCGCGCCAACTACGGGATGGTCTTGTTCAGGACTATCCAGTAAGGGATGGTTCCGGCCTTGTGTTGCAGGGATTGGGAGTAATCCTCGATACGGTGATCTAGGCCCTTTACTGTGACGGGCAGTACCCAAGTAGCCCTGCCATAGTATGGAATCCAAACTCCATTAAGCGCTGTACGTTTTGATTGTGCCCAACTATGTTGGAACATGAGATGTAAGCATTCCAGCTATTTCTGTATTTTACTTGAAAACCCTAGACACTATTATAATATCACTGGATTTTCTATCAAATGTTTTGGTTAGCGTAAGGTAAAAACTTTTCCATGTTTATGTGTGGGAAGTCTTACGTGATAACTTTCTTTTCAAAGGATTTTCAAATTTAAGCAACTTTAAAACCATTTACTCACACCAGACCCATGTCTGACCCAAGTGTTTATTATCTGTTTTATTAAACTCTTGGGTACTCATATTATGTATGAGTAGTCGAGGGATTTAGGTTAGCTTTAATGAAATCTGGAGGAGATTTGGAGCAGGAGGCTTCAGCGAGTAGATATATAGTGGTTCTGCTGTGTTTTGTGTTGTGTCTGTATCTCTGTGATATCTTGAGTTGTATAGTTAGACAGGTGTTTATAACTGTCTAAATTGAGATGTATAAGTTATGTAACTCTGATGTATATGATAATATGTAATATTTTATGTGATATATTACATTCGTTCCACTATGAGAATCTATTGTTGTTGAGTTTCTTCTTTCCTATCTTTTCTTCTTCTATCCCTTTCTGTCTTCATTCATGATGCGTCTTTCTGGTAGATGAAAGACGGGTCGTGACAGTTGGTATCAGAGCGCTAGGTTAAGTGAATACCTAGGATTTGGAGTGATTTCTATCTTTCTTGAGAGAGCGTACTTGTATTTATTTATATATATATTTTTATATATATCTACCTGATTTGTTGGATTACCTGTCCGGGTTTTCCAATATAAGTTTTAAAGGTAGATGAAGCAGTGGTGTGTGTGTAAAACAACTACCACTAATGGAAGAGGTCCATATGTTGAGGTTGGAAGAGTATCTGTCGAGATTGTAAACCTAATACCGCCTCGAGTAAGCTTTGAAGCATGGTGTAAGGATTTCTCTGATCTCCGAAGGAAATCTTTTTAAAGATTCAGATCCCATCTTTGTAGTGTAAGTTTGGTTGCGCTCATGTGAGCGGATTTTCAGGAGTTTGGATCTGTCGGATGTGTAGAGACGAGTGATGGTATGTTGACATCTTCAGGAAGGAGCTGCTACGTGGTGAAATACAATATCTGTGGGTGTTCCCGAAGGTGTTTTCTCTTGAAGCAGTTTTAGAAGTGGTTGAAGAGCAGCCTTTACCTACCGCAGGAAAGACTCGACTGTATAGGAGTTTTCTGGATTTCAAGCTGGGAAGTTGTTTGTATTGGAATATGAGACTAAGGTCGATGAGTTGCTTCACTACAGCATGGTCTCATTTTCACCCCTTAAGGAGAGCGAGATGTTGATGGTTGGTTTGGAGCCCAAGTTTCTTTAGAGAATGTTTGCCCATCTCGAGGGATCTTTTGTGAAGTTACTTGATGGCTTTTGAGGTTCGAGGAGCCTTTGGATTAGAAGTCTTTGGTTAGCTGTGGTAGCAGTTTCAGCTCGGAGGTGTTGGTGTGCCGACCAGAAGGTCTCTTGGCTTAGCAGTGTCCTAAAGGTGGAGTTTGGAAACAGCAGTGTGGACCCGTTCCTTCGATGATTCAGAAATCTTTGTAGTTCTTCTATCAGCAGTCTGGGCAGATGGTGAAGGCTTGTCCATTTCTTCTAGAAGCTCAGCAGAGCAGGATATTTGTTTTGAAGGTGAGCCATCAGTTTTTCTGGTAGGCAAGGCATTCTTGAAGGGTTAACCTTGTTTGGAGAAGCCTAAGACTGTTCTAATTGGTAAAAAGAGAACAGATTCTTTGCAATCCAAACTAGGTAGAATCGCAAAAGTGACTTGCGATTAGTTTGGGAATTCATCTTGGGTAATCTTTTGTTTGATATTTAGGTTTCTCTTGAGGAAGAAGGAGCTATCGAATTAGTCAGAGATTTTTTGGATGTCATCGAGAAAGTCAAAAGGTTGTCTGCGTCTGGAGTTGAGTATTATATCGTCTTGGTTACAGAAGCATTACCGGTGGTTAGCCTGTTAGTATGATGATTTTTAGAGAGAGAATAGCTGGTGTAGCAGCTCAGGAATTTTTGGAAATGGATTGGTCAGATCTAGTTTTCAAGTATGAGTTATGCTGTAGGGTTATGTGACCAAGTCAGATGGGTCACTAAAATTTTGTGGATTTGATGAACAAAGTTTCTGGGATATGTTGATAAGTTTATACTCGTGTTCATCAATAGTATTCTCATCTATTCCAGAATCAGAGTTGTGCAGCGGAAGCAAGGTAGCAGCTGTTCTAGAATGGAAGCAACTGGAAATTGCTGTGTTTTGGATTAGAGGGTTTCTACAGGAAGTTTTCAGGATCTAAAGACAAGGTTACAGAGTACACCTGTTTTGGCTTTTCCAGATGGGAGAAGTAAGTTCAGTCTTCTAATGTTTGGGAAGTAGAACTTGTGTCCTGGAATTCGACGGATCTTGGAAACCATCTCGTTGAGTAGGATCTAGAAACTGGTTTGTATTGGTCAAATTGTTTCTGGATGCATCAGCATAGGTTGAGCTGATCAGGAAGAAGATAGGCAACCCAGGATTGTCAGAAGGAGTTATGTGGATACGATGGATAAATATGGAATTCGAAGTTGGAGACTTCATTGTTGTTAAGGTTTCTCTGGTTGAGAGGGCAGTAAAATTGGATAAGATTGGAAGGCTATCCCCAAGGTATTTGGGAGTTCTTATCTGTGTTCTCGATAGGATAAGTTCTTTTGTCTATAGGATTGAATTGCCAGTTTGGATGGCTAGGATTCAATGTATTTCACGTATCTCTGAGGGAGTACATGTATGGTTTATCTCTGGTTGTAGAATCTGCCGTTCAGATGGATTTGGAAGTTGAGTTAGACTTAGGTATGATCTGATGTTTTGTTCAGATTAGTGGACCTAGAAGAGAAAGGGCTCTAGATCATAGTGGTATGGTTAGTTTAGATTCTGTAGAGCGAGTATCCCAGTAATTTATACCTGGGACACTCTAGATAGTATTAGAAAGATCTATCCTTATTTGTGTCAGGATAGTTAGTTAGGTTTGGTTGTTTGATTGGTTGCTTTGGTTGTTAGTAACTGGATGATAGGTATGCTTTGCTATTTGAGATTGAAATCTTTGCTGGATTATTAAATTATCTTTGCTTTTAAATTTCGGAGACGAAATTCTTTTAAGGGAGAGGAACGTGACGACCCGGAATTTTGGGCAATATCATTTTAATAATCTTTATTAAATATTAATTTGGATTGATAATTTTCCTTTATAATTTTAATTTAAATTGGTAAATTTAATCTTTAAAAGGGTAATAAATATTTAATTTGGCAATAGTAATACCTTTTCTAACAATTTAAAATTGGAAAGATTTATCTTTTAAAAACAAATAAAAATATATTCTATATTATAATGTATATATTGTGTATATGAAATCTTTTGTGTTAAATAAAAGATGTGTTTTCTAATTATAATATATATGTATGTATATATTATGACTTGAAAGCTGTTTAAAATTTAATATAGTAATTCTCAAAATTTATGTTAAAAATATTTTCTATTTAAAATGTATATATATCAATATATAGGTTTGAGTTGAATAAAGGCGTTTTAAATTCTAATATATATATATATATATATATATATATATATATATATATTGAAATTTGGAAGTTATAATTTAATATAATACTTTTTCAAAGGGAATTTGGAATTTTATTTTACATTTCTTAAACAATCAAGATAATTATTTTGGATTTAAAATATGTGTATAAGATTTTATTTGAATATAAATTTTTTATAATACTTTCTTTAAGAAATTAATATATATATATATATATTTAGATAAGTGTTTACTAATTGGTAAATTAAGTATGAAATTTTTTTATTAACATTTAACATTAATAAAAATTTATTTAAAATGTTCGAGGACATGTGTAAGACCATTATAACATATATTTACAATTGTAAGCATAAGAGCATTTCAAGTTAACAAGTGGAAAGGTTTTATCTTCTCTAAAATTTAATTTAATTAAAAAAATAAAATGACGTTAAGAAGATCTGGTTTCATTTTTCTTTTCAGCTCAAAATCTTTTTCCTTCTTCTTCAATTCTTTCAAAGACTCAAAATCTAAATTGTAAAAAAACAATCACCAAATCAAACTCAAGCATTTTTACAATTCAAACCTGTAACAAATATTTTAAAGGGAAAGACTTCAGCTTGATTCACTTTTCAACTAAGTTTCAAGCTCCAGATTCAATAATAAACAAGCATGAAAAGATTTCAGATTCAACAACAATTCAAATTAGCATTTTCCAGATCAAAAGCCTGGACATGGAAATCTGCTCTCTGTTCTTTCTGAAAACAGGTGAGTAAATGCCCTTATAAAAACAGTTTAAAAAAAATCTATGGATTAACTTTGATACGTGAGATGGATTGTATTATGATGATGCATATATGTTTAAATGAATGTTATCTGTGAATGCATGTTGAATTATGAAATGTCTGTGTATATTGAGGTTCCTGTATGCATATATCCTCCCTGTTTTTACTTATAGGAGTTGATTTCTTTAAGAAAAATTCAAATCTGTCAATAGGATTAATATCAGAGTTTGATGTTTAAATGGAAATTGGTTGTTAAGCTATGATGAAAATTTTAAAAATAGTTTCAGGATTTTAAATTCAACAAATAATTTTGAAAAGGGAAATAACAGTGAAATCCAAATTTTATGTTAAAAATCAACTATATTAGTTTCTAATTTGAGTTACAGTAATGAATTCGTGATTGAAAATCATGAATTTTGATATACATTACTTGGTTTTTAGGTTGTTAATTTATGGGAATTTTCGAGTTGTTCATATTGGGTATTTTGGGAGATTGCCAACGTTCGGCGATGACTGGAGGGTCGGCGTTTGGGCTGGAGGTGGTCTGAGGCATGGGGGTTTCAGGAAAAATGCTAGAAGTATTTATTGATGGTTGTGGCGAAGGGATTTTGGCGAACTAGGGTTCGTTGTCTTGTTTGGACGAGAGGGTTTGCGAGCTTCGTACGGCGTCAATCGATCACCGGACTTGATCGCGTTAGGGAAATAGCCGCTGGTGGATGAGGAGCTTTGATTGGATGGGTCGGCCGAGTTCAATGTGGGTTGGCTCGTCGGCGATGGTCAAATATCTGATGGGGTTGGCTTCAGATTTTGGACCTGAGCGTTCGATTTTGACTGGCTCGCGTGTTCGCAGATCTTGGTTGTTGTAAAGGGTGAGGAGGTCGACGGCATGATGAGGAAGCTATCGCGACTGGTCGGAGAGTCGTTGAACGACCGTGCATGTGCACGGTGCACCTCTGATATCTGGTGAAGATTGGCATTCGAGAAGAAGCTGGATTCTCGGGTCAAACTCGATGCTTTGCCGTGTTTTTCTCGAAGCAGTGGCAATCGCGAAGTGTACTGTGTTTGATCGGGGAGAGATCGTGTGTCTCGAGTATTCTGATATTTGCAGCAGTTTTTTTTTCAATTTGAAGAAAAAGTGTTGCCAGGCTTTATAGAAGTAAAAGCAAAAGTTTTATAAAGAATCAAGTTTTAAATTTTCAAATAAGTTAAGACAATTTTTTAAGTTATGGAAGTAATTCCTTTCAAAGATGAATGTTTAACTAGTTTTAAAATAATTAAAGCAGACAAGTTTTTAAGATAGGATAATCAATTTTTTTAATATATATATATATGTGTGTTAAAAATGTATTTAAACAATTTTTGAAAGATTTCAAAGATTTAAAGATAAAATTTAAAATGTTTGAATTGCTTTTAAAATATAGTTAATTTCTAAATGTTTTATTTTATTTTAATAAGGTTTAATGATATAATTATGTAAATAAGTTATAATAAAGAGTTTATCTTTAAGTTATTAAGATTTTGATTAATTTAAAATAGTTAATTTGTGTAGATAATAAAAGATTAATTAATTATTATTATTGATTAAGAATAGTTAATTAATGTAAGTGATTTATTAATAAGTAAAAGTTTAATTAAGATAACTGATTTTCTTAATTAATTAAGGATTTTTTTAAATATAATAAGTTAACTAATTATTTAATTAATTTTAATTAATTAATTAATTGTTTGGTTAACTTAAAATAATCACTTAATTATGAATTAATTAAGTATAATTACTTGATAGAGTAATTAATAAATAATTAAGGGATGTAATTAACTAAAGGAGGATTTCATAATGAAGTGATTAGAGAATAATTAATTAATGAAAGTAATCAAGAATTAATTAATTAATGTAATTAATTTAGTCAATTAATTAATGTAATTAATTTAGTTAATTAATTAATGTGATTAATTTAAGTTAATAAATGGGATTAATTAATTAATGAATGAGATTAATTTAAGATCAATTACTAAATGTAATTAATTAAAAGTGTGATTAATTAATTAAGGATTATTAATTAATGTAATTAATTGATAATTACTTAATGAAGTAATTAAGGATTAATTAACTAGTATAATTAATTAAAGGGTTAATATAATTAATTAAGGAGTTAATTAATTAAGGTAAGTAATTACAAGATGGTTAATTACTGTTTATCATTAATTAAGACTAACTAATGAAGGTGGTTAATTAAAGATTAATTATTTAATTAATTAAAAGGTTAATTAATTAAGGAAGTAACTAGAGGACCATTAATTAATATAAATAATGAGATTAATCAAGGTTGATTAATAAAAGTGATTAATTAAAATATGATTGATTAATTGTAATTAATTAAGGATCGGTGTAATTAATTATTGTTAATTAATTAATGAAAGTAAATGGAGAATCATTAATTAATGTAATTAATGATAGTAATTAAAGGTTAAAACTGTAATTGGTTAAGGATAATTAATTTGTGCAATTAACTAAAGAATTATTACTTAATGTAATTAAAGGATAATTAATCAAGGAAGATTAATTAAGATAGTTCATTAAGAGATGATTAATTAATTTGTAAGCAATTATTTTTAGTAAGCAGGATTAAGGTAATCCAAGTGATTAAAGGTTAGTAATTAATTTAATTAAAGGTTAATTAAATTGATTAAGAGTTAATCAAACCTGCTTATGGATGGTTGGTTGATATTGGATGACTGGTATTGAATGATTTGGATAGGATATCTCAGATATGTGATATGTGATGCTTTGTGAGATGATTGGTTGATATGAACTATCTATATGAGATATTGTGAATCATCTATCTGTTTATGTTATTCTTAATATAAGTTTAAACCCTTAAACAACTTGGACATTTAAAATGGCATTTTGGATTTCGGTGAGACTGAGATTGGATTCCCAAATTTGGATATCCAAAAACCACATCGATCCAAATTAAATGTTAGGTCATGAATCCAAGTGAAGATCAAAGTGAAGACTCAAAGTGTATGACTATTCGTCATTATAACTCTGAGGGTGATTCCGTGATGAGTTTGACAGAGATAGTACTTCCAGGTTCGAGATGGTGATTCAGAGTGCAAGGGCTATGGTCGTTAACTCTAAGGGTGATTCTAAAATGAGTGTAACGAGATAGTGCCTTCAGTTTTGTTCCAACCCGGAACGAACTTGTATTGATTGAATGCTTTCAGAACATCGTCGGGTGGACGATGAGCATTCTAAGATAGATGTGTTTTATAAAGATAATCGTAGACTCAAGCCTCATCAACCGGGAATGGCTAAAACATGGAAGGTGCAGCAAGGTTAAATAGGTAGCACCCAAGTAGGACGAAATTTACCCCTGTCTAGAGGTCCCTTTTATTTTGGCTTAGTGTGTGCTTAGTCGCGCCAACCATGGAGTGGTCTTGTTCGGGACTATCCAATAAGGGATGGTTCCGGCCTTGTGTTGCGGGGGATTGGGAGTAATCCTTGGTACGGTGATCTAGGCTCTGTACTGTAACGGGCGGTACCCCAGTAGCCCTGCCATTGTATGGAATCCAAACTCCAATAAGCGCCGTACGTTTTGATTGTGCCCAACTATGTTGGAAAGTGAGATGTAAGCATTCCAGCTATTTCTGTATTTTACTTGAAAACCCTAGACACTATTATAATATCACTGGATTTTCTATCAAATGTTTTGGTTAGCGTAAGACAAAAACTTTTCCATGTTTATGTGTGGGAAGTCTTACGTGATACCTTTCTTTTCAAAGGATTTTTAAAGTTAAGCAACTTTAAAACCGTTAACTCACACCAAACCCATGTCTGACCCAAGTGTTTATTTTCTGTTTTATTAAACTCTTGGGTACTCATATTATGTATGAGTAGTCGAGGGATTTAGGTTATCTTTAATGAAATCTGGAGGGGATTTGGAGCAGGAGGCTTCAGCGAGTAGATATATAGTGGTTCTGTTGTGTTTTGTGTTGTGTCTGTATCTCTGTGATATCTTGAGTTGTATAGTTAGACAGGTGTTTATAACTGTCTAAATTGAGATGTATAAGTTATGTAACTCTGATGTATATGATAATATGTAATATTTTATGTGATATATTACATTCGTTCCGCTATGAGAATCTATTGTTGTTGAGTTTCTTCTTTCCTATCTTTTCTTCTTCTATCCCTTTCTGTCTTCTTTCATGATGCGTCTTTCTAGTAGATGAAAGACGGGTCGTGATAATATTTTTACAAAATATCTATCAAAATATTCATATACTTATTTCGCTGATAAGTATATTCACAATACATTGTGAAAGATTTCTTACTTCAAAATCATATCAAAGGATCAAATAAAGTTATTTAAAAAGAAAAAGGAGATAAGGATAAACCTAAATGCTATTCCTTCAGTGTTAAGTGTGGAACGAATGTTTCATACCACCATAATTAAGAAGGTCAGTTAAGGAAACCAAATTCAATTTCTTTTATAAACTTCTTCTATAAATCCTTTACAATTAAATCTCTTTCATTTATGAAATCTCCTAAACTAAAATCCAAATCCATTTATGGAACTCTTTATAAATCTTTAAATTCATTTATATAACTTCTTTACGAATATCCAAAACCATTTATAAAACTTCTTTTATAAACTATTCAAAATAATTTATAAAACTTTTTCCCAAATTTCAAGATCTCTCTTCAATTTATAGAACTCCTTTAATAAACCTTGTTCAATAAAGTTCCTTTGATAAACAATCAATTATTTAAAATACCTTTAAATAAACAAGTCATTGTTTAAAACATCCTTCATTTAATTATCTTTAAACCACATTAACAAAATAATGATTTTAAGCAACCATTTAAAAGTACTAAATTACTTCAAACGCCGTTAGTAAAATAATTGCTTAATTAACGTTAAATATCTTATTTAAAATGGTAATAAATTTTAAACCATTTTTAAAAAGAATAAAATGAAATATTTGATTTCATAAAATCAGAAAGAGGCTTAGTAACCATAATGGTTCTCATTTAATTGAGTTTAACTTTTCAATATTATCACTTTAAGATCTATGGAAATTGATTTTGGTTAAAATTTCAATATTATACATATTCAACTTAGTTAGTCTATAAACAAAGTCCTTGATTCAATAATAAGAATTATTATAAACCATACTACTCTAGCCATAGATTTGACTTTGAGTTTACTATAGTTAACTGTGATACTAACCTCATTTAACCGAAGAGATCAATTCTCTATTGAATATCGCTTCACTTTCTATGCTTCTCCTCAGGCCCAAATGTAGTTGCTCGATTGTCACCATGCCATGATTTTAGTACAAAGTGGAAAATCCACATAGAAGTTCCAAAGAATTCATAAGTAGAGGGAAATGTGTGACATCTCACAATGAGATTTCCTCTTTGCCCTAGTAGTTATTAACCAATATGAAACTCTCAAATGATCCATTCCATAATTATCCAATAACTTTAAGTACGTAACACATTGATGCGCAAAACCACCGTGAGTAAAACACTGTCCAACATTTGGAGAGCGTGAATACTCTAGTCCCAATGAATGTATCAATATTCTTTCTCAAAACATCTTGACCAGGAATCTTTAGAACACTATATTGTTCTATATTGAGATAATCTTCTCATGATTACAACTATTTGTAATTATTATTACACTACATATTATTTAAGGATTTTTTAATTAATATACTTCAAATAATTTCTTGATTAATTATATCACTATATAATACAATATATAATAGAAATCAAACACCTTTATTATTTACAAGATTGAGTACAAAGTTAGACATATGCAACAAATTACATAATTACCACTAGGGCATACAATTAACTCTCTTAGTGTCAATATCATTTTCTCCATATACCTTGACTAGAAACATTTAAGCAGCAAGTGTATATATATGTATGTATGTATGTGTGTATGTATAAATATTTATCGATTTAATACTTATGGTTATGAATACCTTCGTAACTCCAACCGATAAAATACCACTTCTAAGAGTTTTCTACTTATGTATACTTTTAGTGTATTTATTTCATTATTTAGGTCTATATGTAAGAACATAAATATAAGAAAAATGCACCAGATACATACATCATTTCGAACGAGATTCTCTTATAAGAGATAAGTAATGTAATGAATTACATAATTGCCTTTAAGGCACACTCTTGACTTTGTCATGAAGGACTTTAGGTCTGTGCAATTAATTACATATACTATTATAATTTTTGATCATTGACCAAACTTTGGATATCTAAGTGAAATAACAATGACAAAAAGGAAACATGCACAATTTATCTTTAGGTGCAGCTTAATAAAGGTTAGAAAATGATTTCATCTAAATGATATATTAGCGATCGAGCTTGTCCTAATATTGTTCTTTAACAACGTCTTTACAAGCTTCAATATTTAATTGGTTTAAATATTGATTGAGAACCAAGTTCATACGAAGGAGTCAACACAACCGTGTTATTAGCTTATTTCCAAGGTCAACCAGTGTAGAATTAATTTATAAATATATTATAAATTAATACAAATATTGTGTATAATTTCATGCTATTTTAATAATCTATTTAAAGCCCTAAAATTAATTGAAACGATGTATAATTGTTTTATACTGATTTAGCTACAATGTGTGGGCTTGAATGAATTAATCAAATAATCATTTAAATATTAAATTAATTAGGCCCGAAGACCACAACCCTCCAAGGGTTGGCTGGCCATACATAGGAGAAGGGGGAGTAATTTTGATTATCATATGTGCTCTAATCAAACATTGGTTGATTGGAAAAAAAGATGGAAAGAAATATTTTTCCCTTGCCCAAGAGAGGTCATAAATACGTCTCTTTCTCTTATTCATGAGAACACAAGAAAAAACCTCAGCCTTCGTTGTTAAAATTTGGTGAAACTTAGAAGACAAATTTGCAACTTGTATTCAAGGACAGAGAAGTAGGTGTTTAGAAAGGAGATTGTTAGCAATCAAGGTGTCGATAACTGATACAATTATAAAAATGTATATGTTTCACTTAAACATATATATGTGTATTGATTAATTTTTCTATCACCATATTTTTGATTTTGGCATTAAGGAAAACCTCTTTTTTCTTCCAAAAGTTAAAATTAGTACTTAAAACATGTTTTAACTAATGCGCACACAATTTTAAATACTTAAAACATGTGAGTGTGTGTGTATTCAATTTTTTTTCTTGGTTTTGGAAAAAATATTTTATTTCAAATTTGATATTTATGTTTATATATATTGTATGGTTTCATTAAAAAAATGTATATGTGTATATACATTACATGACATATAAACACTGATTAGTGGACAATTTACATACCTTCAAGTTGAACAGTGGTTGGTCACCGTAACTTCGAAAATTATTTGGTAATCCACCACTGTGTGATATTCCATGGCAGTTTTAACTATTGAACAGTAAATTTGGGAAAATTGCACATTTTTTCGACTGTTGTACACCGCAATAAGTCTTATTTCACAGCGGGTAACCACCGACTCAAGTTCAGCGGCAGGACAAGCTGTCGTTCATGAAATTATGGCAAAATTTGTTTAGTTGTTGTACACTATAGTAACTATCTTTTCTCAGTTGGCACCCACTGAATCAAGTACTGCGGTCGGAAAAACCGATGAACAGTGAATTTGTGAGAAATTGGCACGTTTTGTTCGGTGGTTATATGCCAGAGTAACCATCAACTCTTGGCAAGCAACCATCACGATTTGTCCCACGACCACATCAACCGTGGAATAGATGGTATCTTCAGATAGATATCTTTAAGGAGCATGTAACCACCATAGGACACTAAAATTTTATTTTTTATATGGCAAATCATTGCTAAATGACTTAGTCAATTTACAAAAATATTAATTAAATTGATTCATACGTATTATGTAGAATCGACAAAGAAATTCAAGCAATCCAAGCACAACAATATTGAAATAGATCCAACATAAACTAAGTTCAAGTAATCCATCACAATAATTAGATAAGAAAGTCATACATAAACACTTCATTCAAGCACAACAAATCCATCACAAGTTCAATACATTACGAAGTGGAAAAATAGAAGTTCATTGCATTACAAAGACCAAACATTACAAGTTAATTACATTACAAGTTCACACATAGATACTCAAGTATCACAATGAATTTCTGTGATCATTTGAACTTTTCTTGCCTTACTTAGCTTGTCCGGTTCATTCAAATTTTCCTCCAACATGTCCACAATTGCTTGCTCTACTTCCAATATCTTTGCCACTTTCCAGGAGGAGGAGCATTCAAATTTTTCTTAAGCATTTCTGCTGCAACATCGACAACGAAACTTTACAAATGAAACATGTTATAATACAATCATATGTTATAGAAGGTACCACATTATAAATAAAATCTTACCAATTTCTCTACAACATCAACTTTTCTACCACTACATTGTCTCATCTCCGAATGTTGAATTGTTGGATGTGACACATTCAAGTATCGTGGCATCTATTTAGCAGTACAATCCCAAGGTTTGACTACCAACTATAATCTTGATTTTGAAGGCAATACACGATCCTGCCAATTTTCAGCGTACCAAAAACTATTATCATATGTAACCTTATATCGATTAGCACTCAATCCTCTATGCCTTTTTTCGGCTTCATTGGATTAGTTGGGGTTCGTTGACAAATACCAAATTGCTATTGTACTCTTTGTGGATAGTGTGACTCAGCAATATCAAAACATATTATAACACCGTTGTAAAATACAACATTAGGCAATAGGTAATGATCAAATCTCACATATCGATTAGGGTCCCAATATACCTACGATGTTAAAAATAAACTCAACAAATATTGTAAAGTAAAATATATTTTAAAGATATTTTATACTTACGTCTTTTGCAGTTCAGTCGTCAAGTTGTTATTGTAAACGAATTATGGCTGAGGTTACATCATTGGATTGTTTCATGGGTCGCCATCTATGCATCCTAGTCATTATGTTATTACAATTTAGAAACAACATTTAAAAGCATAGGAAAACGACCATAAATCCATTGCTAAATTAATATGTATTGATACTCTATTATAATATTTATTAAACAATATAAAATAATGAAATATTCTCAAAGTCAATTGTGTTAAGTATCCCACTACATGCCTAACATCTTGCCTAGAAACCAAACCTATTTGACGAATAAGTAAGCTAATAGTCTTATTTCCATGCTTTTTCACCTAAATGGTTAATGTTTTACAAACATCTCAAGTAACTAAGTGACACCTTCGTCCCAAACTTGTTACAGAATACAAAACAACCCGAAAAATAAATAATATAAGCACAAGCAACTATCTCGTATCATGTTCATTTGCAACTACTTTATTTTCTATTTCACTGAATTTATCCAATAAAAAGTGAGTTCACTGGATACGAGTCTTTTTTTGTTCCCTTGCTTCACTTTCATTAACTAAAAGATATTCCACTAATTGGTCAATTGCATTCCGATCATCCTTCTCCTTGTACAAGTAACAACTATGAGAACTTTCAAATTTTAGGCAACATCAGCTAGATTTATTGTCACTTCTCCAACTGGCATATGAAAAGAATTGGTTTCTGGATGCCATATTGCGACGGAAGCTGATATTGTTTAAGAACATGCTTATATGTATATTGAACTAAATTATACAAACATGAAATTTTAACCTTTTGCACAACTTCACTTGGCTTGTCTTCTAAACTTCATTCCTGTAGCTTTCTTCGATGTGAAATGCATTTTAGTGGTCCTCTCTACTATAGTACAATAAATCAAAATTTAAAACAATAAATTACAAAAATTAAATACATATTTTACCAAAGTGCTCAAACCTCATGCTTGTTTGAAATTCCATGTGTAATGTGTGTGTTAAAACTTTTAAGGAGAGATTCGGTAATAGTAAGCGAATATTTGCAACTTCACTAGCTTTGGAAGTGGTAGGACTCGTAATTAGCAACTTAGTGAGTAGTTCTGGATCTTGGTTATTCAACTCATCCTCCTTGCTAGAACCATCATTTCTAACTTATTCTCAATCAACCCTTCATCTGTAGAACTATCACCATTAAGCGTTTATCACTTGATTCGTCTTCATTACCACTTTCTTGTTCATTTTGCAACTCTTTTTCCGACTCTTTAACAATGGTAATTTTTCTTGCATTGTCAAGTTCCTTGGCTCGTTTGCATCGTAAGGACACAGTTGTTGGTTGTTTATCTATTTTGTATACAATGGGACATAGTCAAACATAACAACAAAGTTTGTCAATTTCAAACAAGTAGCGATAATAAACCACCGCATCATAATATTTTTTGCGACATTTAACAACTGCACAATAAAAAAATTGAGGCCAAAAACAACCGATGTGCTACAACTCTCAATTACGACACAAAAAAAACAAACATAATTACTTTCAATGGCTCATAAATCCCTAGAATTTTTTTTATCACGGTTGCAAACCACTGTTGTATGTAAATTAATCCAACCAATAACTATTGGCCTATAATTTTGTACTAACTCAACCAAATGGCCATAAATCATCATATCGAGGTTGGTGTAATGTTTTTAAACACCTGATGGTTTGAACTAGACAAGATTTGTGAACGAGGTAAGGGTTTAAGAACTCACTTTGACAGTAAAAAGATTGAAATTACCGAGAGCTTCAATTAAATTTTTGGGACTACGATTTTTTCATTGTTGCTAGTTGGTGGCGTCGATTTGTTTGGGTGGCACGCCTTGTTGCACAACCGCAGCGATTTTCTTCATGTTGTTTCCTTTTTTAAATCTTGGAACAATAAAATGATGATTATGGTTAGAGAGAGGGGTGATATCTGTGTTAGAGTTGTTGTGGTACTAGGAATTGGATGATTTTAAATAATATGGTAGTCTTCAGCAATGTAATAGGAAGGAGAAAAAATGCAACATTACTCAAATAATAGTAGTAATGAAAAAAAAATCAAGTGTATTACTATCATTAAACGAAAGAGACCCTAACAACCCAGTTTAACTGGAGACTACGTTCAGACCCGTGATGCACACATGGACAGCTTGTGGTCTTAAAGTATTGAAAGCAGGTGATATATTTCATATGAGGATGCATGTTTGATCTTAGTGTGAAGTCAATGCATCATAAGTGCATCACACAGTTTAAGTACATGCAGACCTCCTCATGTTGTTGAAGTAGTTTGAAATCAGTATTATAAGGAAAGAGAGGATATCAATCATTTATGCATGTAGAGAAAAGTCACAGTGACAACAATATGTTATATAGTTCAATATTAAAATAGTATTGCAATCCAATATTACAATTAAAAATGCTAATAAACAATTTATTCATCCCAAAGAATCTTAAACAATAAATACGTAAATTAAACAATACAACCGTTTTTCAGTCAGTTTCCATAACAGTAGAAATATTATGAATATGAAGATGTGCAAAATCCTCAAGAATAGTAGATATTTCCTAGCTGCATTGTCAACGCAAACCATACGGATCTATTATTTTTGATGGAAAAGTTCATTTTATTCTGACTACATAATATCAGTATGATGAGCAATAATTTTTCTACAGGATTCGGCACAAACATACTCACATGTGAGAACTATCACCTACATGATTAGTTAACTAAGATCTGCATTTTAAAGTCTTTAATTTTTGTATAATTCGATTATAGTCTAACGGACATAAAATTGGATCCTTCTATCTACTATCTTATAACAGTTAATGTCATATTTAGCAATTATTCCATTGTAGAATCATCCACCACATATGTATAGTTACAACCGAAATCCACATATGAGCTTGATTGTTGTATTTTTCTTCGATGACTCTTGTATTCTAGACGGATGCTTAAGAACTGCCGCAACTTCCATATGAAGTTGAAAATCACAAAAACGAGAGCCATCTGAAAATTTAGGAAAGGAAATTTTAGAAAAATGAGTATAGCAATTTAAGTATATTAACTCGATGTTAATCTATAAATGTTGTTATTATTTGTATATGGCTTTAATTTCACAGGTTCAAATGATTTTTTTTCCTGATTGTTGAATATGAACGCTTGGGTATGTGTTGTACACATCAAAATCATATAACTCAAAGCTTGTATCTTTTAGCGGCATTAACATTAGAACCCGAAAAAAGTAATTTAGCACTTTAGAAACATAAATTTTGTGATTCCTTCCTTCAACCATTAATCAAAACAACTAAGCAAAATTTGCACCATATAGTTTTAGTTCACACTTAAGTTTCAGATTCATTAAAGTCGAATTCATTGCTATTTTGAACATACTGCACTATGTATCAGATGTATTATAGCATGGGAGCTACCTAAAACCTTAAATTACAATATATCTATGAATGTAAACATTTGTGAACTACTTCCCGTGCCAACTTTTTCCACCTTTTGATAGGTAAGCCCCGTACACTTTAGTTTCCTAGTTTTATTTTAGTAAACTAATTTTGTCAAGCGGAGTATACGCATATGATTGTTGATCAACCTTTGTTGTAAAAATGTTTGATTATTCTGGAGATGAAAATTTAAACAACAAAAGGAACATCGGTACATTTATAAACAAATGATTCCTCTATCAACCCAACATATTGTGCCTTATAAACAATTTTTAATACACATTATCTTAACAATGGTAAAAGAGGGATGACTTTGCTATATGATCATGGTATCAGGTTTCGGTCATAACCACGAGATTCCGACCAACCTGGTTCAGTTCCAGTTGGAGGTGGGACGAGATTAGGGAAAAAACCCGTCAAGTCGCCGCTTTTGAAAAAAAATCAAAAATTTAAAAAAAATTGCAATTGCTGTAGAAGATTGGAAGGTGGAAGAGAAGCGAAGTTCATCTATAAAAGAAGTAAAACCAAATCATAAATTACCTCATAATCACTTCGAGCTTTAAACTCTTAATCAATTGTCGTTCTCGTGTTTGTCGTCTTCATTCGAGCATAAATTTGTAGATCGTGTCTTCTTGGTTCTCGTCTCTCTCATCTTCAAGGGTGAACGTTGTCTTTTTTCTTCCTCTTTTTTTCTGAGTTGCATTGAGACTAAAGTTGGTTTAGGGTTAGGTTATTTGATGTTGGATATTAAGTATTGGGTGGGCTAAATGTTAATGGGCTGACCTAGTTGTATTATTTATTTGGATTATGCTATATTCAAATTTTATTATGAGTCTAAATTCAACGTACATTATATTAATTATTTAGATTAGACTTAAACAAATGTATAGACTATATTCTTTTATTTTATTTACAACATTTATTATTTCTTTTTCATTAAAAATATGAAAACATGATGTCGTGACCGAAACTAAAACCGAAACTTTCAAAATTGATCGACACTAAAAAAATTCAAACGAATGAAACCGAGACTGAAACCGAGTTCTCAGACCTTGTATATGATGTATAAATGAATGTAGCAGAATGCAATTTTGCTACGTTGATAAGGTCTAAATCCTAAAAGCACTATACAAAAAAGTTAAGGATATTAAATATTAATATTTAATGGTAAATCTAAATTCAAAGTTATGTAAAACGGAAACGGAAACTTACCTTTAACAATCATAAAAATGTTAATCATATGATGTACTGCCTAACATTGCCCGCTAAACAGTTCAGGTAATAGTTTTACCCATTTTACAGTAATGTGATATGTTACCGACTGTAATAATTTTCTGAGTACAAAGTCAATATAATTAGATTGAAAATTGAATCCAAATTAACATATGGATGATGAATTATTTTATTGAAACTTGATATTCATGAGAATGAATAACGGTATTTCATCCGGATTTCATTCCCACTCCACAGTGATAAAAAAACTCAACCAGTAATAATTAATTCCCACTACGCGACCTCCATTCGCCACCATGTTTAGCAATCCATTTCAAATCTATGTACATGAGAAGATATAGTGATCAAAATCATGAATGAGTAGAGGCAAGCATGCACAACTATATCAAAGTTTATAATGAGAATAAAAACTACATTTCTACAACATGATAACTCAAATGACCATATATGCTTAACCCCTTACGTTGATTAATTGCTTAAATATATTCAAACCGTTTAATTGTTTAATAATTCACACGTAAGAGTAGTCATGGTCAAAAGGTGCATAAAAAGACAAACCTCGTAAAAATATGGCCAAAGCAGATCCATTTTCCTATCGATGTTAGGAAGGGAAAAAACTCGAAAGTGGTGATTTTTTTGTTCATGGAAAATAATCCTATTGTTACAACTTTAAATGATCACAAACAATTGGTTGTACCAAAAATATAGGTTTCAGGAAAAAGGAATTATGGTAAGTTAAATTATGGTAAAGACATATAAATTTAATCAAACAACACTATTTCAAACAATTTCTGAAGCATCAACGGGGAATGATTTGAGTAAACGCAACGAGGTGATTGATTATGTGTTGAAATTAATTTCCACTAAAATAAAACACATTCAAAATAATTATTGAAATTAATGGTCTATGAAGCAAGTAGACTATTAGAAACTGATCGTGTAGTTTTATTATTGTTTTTAATATTTGAAAGCCAGAGAATTGATGTTTGAAATTTTCTCAGATGATATTCAATCACAACTTGTTAAAACTATTGGTTTTTATATGTGCAACACAGTGCAGAAAGAATGAAATGAGAATGCATAGACAATGGGCTGAAAACATATTGCAATGCTCATCCAAAAATAATAATGAAGCATATATCTTCACTGGCATTGAATCAGGTAGAGTTTGCATCTTATGACCGCAACCAAATATCCTTTGAAGCAAAGATAAGTTAGGGTAAGCAGCCACAGTCTTCATTTTATCTCCCCCCCCCCCCTCCTCAAACCGTAAATTAGGGTTTGGCAAAATTCATCGAGATGATCGTTCTCAAATTGATACCTTTACTTCAAAAATTAATCAGAAATGATTGTGTAGCTGCTTCAATGGCTTGATTAGGCACTGGAAACTTGGTCTTTGAAGTCTGTTCGTGTTTTAAGTTTACTCTTTTTTTCTGTTGACTTTGATTTGAGACTTCGATCTTTGAAGCAGCTTCTAAAGGAGCTTGATTTTGCTCTTTGAGATGACCGAAGACAAGCTTCACCTTAAGATCATCTCTAAATCTTGTGAAGTTTATGGCCGACAAGGCTTTGGTAAGAATATCCGCCCTTTGATAAGTTCCAGGTATGAGACTAACTTGTAGCTGATCTTTGAGTATTTGTTCTCGAACAAAGCATATGTCAATTTCAATGTGCTTTTTCCTAGAATGTAAGACTGGGTTTGCTGACATGTATACAGTACTTTCATTGTCGCACCATAGTGTTCGTTTGAGATCAGTTTTGATTTTTAGTTCACCGAGCAAGGACTGTATCCACATTATTTCAATAGCTTCACTAGCCACACTCCTATATTCAGCCTTGCTACTAGATCTAGATATGGTTGATTGTTTCTTCGAACAGCATGATACTCGATTATTCCCAACATAGATGTAGTATCTTAAACCCGATTTTCTATCATCATGATCTATTGTCCAATCAACATCAGCAAATCCAGTCACAATGAGATTTTTGCTTGTCTTTAGTGATAAGCCATATGTAGCAATCCTTTTCGGGTACCTTAAGATCCTTTTTACAGCTTTCCAATGCCCACTTAGTGGTTCCGACATAAACTGAGACATTTTGTTAACATAGAATGTTATGTCTAGTCTAGTTATGGTAGCATATTGTAATGCGCCCATAAGACTTCTATATTGTTTGACATTAAATATTGGTTCTCCCTATTTTTGAAAAGCTGTTGATTGCATATCATGGGTGTTGGTTGTGAATTAGCTCCATCCACTTTTGACTTATGAAGAATTTTGTTAATGTACTTTCTTTGGCTTAAGATTATTTCTGAACTTGATTTCCTAATAGCTTTTATGCCTAGAAAGTAACTTAGATTTCCAATATCTTTAACGAAAAACTACCTGCCTACACACTAAATAAGACCATTGATTGCAGCTTCATTATTAGTTATGATAATTAGATTATCAACATATATTAGAATGTATACAATAGATTCTTTATTGATTCTAATGAATAAAGAGTTTTCTGATTTGGTAGACTGATAACCCATTCTAACTAATATGGTTTTTAGTCTATCAAACTAGATCCTTAGTGCTTATTTAAGGCCATATATTTCCTTACTTAGTTTGAACACATTATTTGAATTTTGAGTATATCCCTGTGGCTATTTCATGTAAATTTATTCTTGTAATATCCCATTCAAAAATGCGTTGTTGACATCAAGTTGTCTGATATTCCATTATTTATGTAAAGAAATAGTAAGAATCACTTTAAGTGTTGTTGGCTTAACCATTAGGGAGTATGTTTCATTAAAGTCAAATCCATACTGCTGTGTACACCCTTTGGCTGTAATCCAGCTTTATATCTGGCTATTATTGCATCTGGATTTTTCTTTAGCTTATAAGTCCATTTGCAGCTAACAATATTTTTATTATCTAGAGGGCTGAAAAGTTCCCATGTTTTATTTTTAGTAAGAGCGTTGTAATCTTCATCCATAGCAGCTTTCCAATTCTTGTCCCTTATGGCTTGTTCAAAAACTTCTGGCTCTTCTGTTGTTATGACAACAGTATAATTTTTTTGGTTTGAACTTACCACTTTTTTATCTTGTGATCATTGGATGACCCGATCACGCTTGAGTTTCTTCTGTGTTTATTTAATCAGAATTGTTCCTGAATTGACTTTGAATGTCTGTAGACCAAGGTTTTAAACATCGGATTTCGGTCACGTTTCGTCTTGGAATTTTTACACAAGTTATCTCGTATCGGGAGAGATCTCGGACGAGATGAGTACATATCAGGTGTACATCTCCGATTGACATCTCGAGCCTTATAATGCATCTCGGGAATATCTCGGATATACTTATGTGTCAAAAATTTATTTAATGGTTATAACTTTCTTAGTAAAAATAAAAATGGTAACATACTTGATTTACATGAAAAAATGAATATTTTTATAAGAGTGGTAGCTTGATTAGCTTAATTGATTTGGTAATGATTGAATAGTATCATTTTATTTGAACATAATAAAGAAGTGAAACCTTTCGCTATGACTTATTAAGATAACGTAAAAAAATGTTCAAGAATTTGGTAAATTATAATTGGATTGAGTAGTTTCTTTTGAATCAATATGAAAATAAAAAATATTATGGAAAATAAGAAAAATGTATAATTTAGGTTGAGATCTCAGATTGAGATTTTGATCCACATATTGGATGAGATTTGAATTTCTCAGACGAGATGAGTGTCGAGGAAGATATGGAGGAGATTTGATGTCTCATCTCGTTTAAGTGTGAAAAGGAGATCTCGGAGGAGATCTCAGGCGACATATAGGAGATTTAAAACCATGCTATAGACTCATTACTAATTTGTTGAGTTTGATTATTTATGCACGTAGGAGTTGATTGATATAGATGGATTCATCTATTGGTTCATAGCTTGACTGATCAGGCAATCCAAGTTGTGAATCATTAGCTCATGCGGTCCTCTTAGTCTCCTTCTATTACCAAGCATCAGAGTATACAGGTAAATCAGGTTAGACGCTCTTGGATTGTATACCTTATTGGTTGTCTTCATATCTGAATTGCTGAATGGGAATACATGTTCATCAAACACAACATATTTTCTAATAAAAACTCTTTCATTATTATCCAGACATTTGTACCCTTTCCAATTATTTGAATATCATAAGAAAGTACATGGTTTTGATCTGAAATCTAGTTTGTTGGTGTTGTACTGTCTTAGATGAGGAAATCATAGACATCCAAAAGTTTTTAAAGTATGATAATCAAGTTTAACTCCAAATAGTTTTACTATAGAACTTACTCCTTTTAGCACTCTTGTTGGTAATCTATTAATTAAATACACTGATATATTGAATGAGTCAGGACAAAACTTTAATCGTAAAGAAGGTTGAGCTAAAAGAGTAAGGTCTGACTCCACTTTATGTTTGTAAACCTATAATTTTCCTACAAAACTAAAGCAACAATATTTTGATGTAGGATTATAGTTAAAATATAAATTACCTGAAGTGAAATCAAAATTTAGGAGCTCTTTTATCATTGATTTCGGTCGACATTGAAAATCAAATGAAGGCAATCGATGATTCAAAAGTACAGATGCTAGAAATTGAGACATCACTTAGTATCATGGTGCATGCCGTTTGGTAACCTTGGACGATATCTCTTGAAAGGCAGAACCATTTACTAACAACCTTCGCATGATTCGGAACAGAAACACGAAAGTAGATTTGAATTCGAAAGATGTAGGGTATTCTCGTTCGTCCTATTTTCTGAGACGGTGGTAGATTAAAGATGTAAGGTTTTCTCCTTACTATTTTCTGAAGTGGTGTAAGATTAGGAATTTTTATCGGAGAAATTAATGAATGAAATTTAGGACATAGGATTGTAAAATTTGGAGAAAATAATTTTTCACCGAAAGAAGAAATGGGATTAAGGGAGCATTTAGTAGGAAGTTAAAAAGAAAAGACAATGCGCTGATGCGTTAGTAGGGAGGAACAGTTGGGAGGGAAGTAAAAGAAAGAAAGAAAGTACCTATTGGGTTAACTATTTTGAAATGCTGGGTTTCCAGACAGGCCAAGTCAGCAAGGCTTGGTTCCAGTTTTATACGTAAAATAAAACAAAGTAGGCTTCTCCACTCACTCCTGGCAGTGATAGCGAATTCCTTATTACTCAATTCTCATCAACAATGGTGATAATCATGCTGCGAGTTACATTGACATTAACTTAATTGTACTAAAAGCTGAGTATCTAATCTACTTTGATTTTATATTTGTTTCATATTATTCCGAAGAAGAATCGACAAGAGACCTCCAAGTACCTTTTTCAAGGTATCAAATTTTGCAGTGAAACTTCCTTTTATTTTTTACATAGTTCGTACTTGACATCAATGTCATATGTAGAAGCTTGGATTTAATTTCTACATCTTAGCTTGTAGTGTCGAAAACAAGTTATTTTCTAGCACAAAATCATGAGTGAGGAATGTTACAATTAACATTTAAAATACATCAAATAATTTTATTTTCAGCATTTATTAATTTTTCTATAATATCTATTGGTAGGCATTTGTTTCTAATTTTTTATGGGTATTGTTAAAGGGATTTCAGCTTTGGATACA
Organism: Allium cepa; assembly: GCA_030765085.1. NCBI lineage: Eukaryota > Viridiplantae > Streptophyta > Magnoliopsida > Asparagales > Amaryllidaceae > Allium > Allium cepa. Next base: position 334,963,991 of record CM060938.1, read on the forward strand.
AAGGGTAAAAAAGTTTAGTCAATCCTGTTAAAAAATACATCTTTACATTCTGCATGGTGACCCGTGTCGAAAAACACATCAAAATTCGATGATACCCTACCAAAATCAACCTTATATCCAAAAGTGGAGTCCCTTTGACAATTCATTTTTTTAAGTCCTAAATTTTTGTCATGAATCTCATAAACTCATTAGGTAAAAGTTCTTTACTAGCATTATTTAAATCCCTAGGAATGTCACCTAGATATTTTCACCAGTCCTATATGCTGGTTACTGTAACAAAAGTCTTCGCTAGAATATGTGGTTTCAATCTATACCTAGATACCCTTGTATTGTTGGATCTGTTTTGTCTTGATTTAGGAATAATATTCCAATTTACATTTTGAAACCATTAGTTTGTATATGATGTATGATTTGTCAAGGATATTTTTCAGCTATAGTTTTTTGCTTCTATTTCCTTATTAATACCTTAATTTTTGTGTATGATACGTACTAGAGGGGGTGTTATACAACAAGAAGGATTATAACCTTGCAAAACACCTATTGATTGATGTCCCAAATCTCCAAGTTATTAAACCGATGCAGAGCTTTAAATCTCGTGAATACGTGAGGGAGACTTTTGCATGGAGCATTGCTATTAGTCTCTCACTAATTGATGGGATCGAGTTTCTAATGAGTTATTTGAACCTTCCATCTGAAATTGTCTTTGCTACTTTGGAGAAATTTGCTAAGCCTCCGAGTTAACCATTCGGATCTGGCCCACCTGGCGATCATCCTAGGTACAGGAAGAAACTAAGGCAGTGTTTGGTTCGTTGTTTTTAGTTTTGGATTTTCGTCCGTACAAAAATGCACATGACTCATGAATCTTGCCGTAAACGACTAATTTAGAGAACGAAGTTGACATACAAGATAGAAAACAACTTTTTTGTTTTAAATGTTTTGGAAAATAACACAAGCATGTGGAATAATGCATTCGTCCGTCGTTCCTCTATCCCCTTCGTCCTTCCATCCGTCTTTCTTTTATCCCTCCATCGTTCCTCTATTTTTTTCATATTTGATATACATATTGAAAATAGAAAATAGAAAATTCGATTTTAAACCAGACACTACCTAAATTCTTTATGTTTGTTTATACACACACACATACACACATAAAGTTAGAAAATGACTTCGAGAACTACCACTCTTTTATCACAAAGCAATATGGATTACAATCTAAGTTAGCAGGCCTTGTATTTGTTCGGCCCAAATGTAATATTTGCTTTCGTATTCTACCTGTATAAATACAGTGCACAAATGTATCAAAGTAATGTCAAAAATATACATCAATTTCTCTCTTTCAATTCAAAACCATTTCATCTGAAAACATCATCAAGACCAAAATCACAGTTTCATAAATCTTATATGGTATCAAAGCCTCAGCTAAATGGCATAAAGGAAAATCTGAGATTCATCAGAGATTGTCATCGGGTAAATCCAGAGTATCAAAATCTTATCAGCAAAATTTCATCATCTGAGATTGAAATTTGAGTGTGCTTTCACAAAAAGAAAACAAGTGCCTTGCCATAAGTTTTCAGAAGCAACTCAGACTGCAACGTGCTTTCTTTCAGGAAAGCAGAGTCAAATTTAGTTCAAGAAAAACCAAGAAATCAATAAATTCAACACAAGAAAATCAATCAAAGTGGAAGTGCCTTGCTTGAAAAACCCATCATAAAGAAAAGCAATCATTTGGGTCAGCAATCATTTGGGTCACTGGCTACACTTACCTGACCTTTGAGATCATTTCTTTCCGTTCTTGAATGTTTCTTGAAGCATAATATCCATTCTTGGATTTCCTTGCCCTCATCATACTGCTTTTTGATTAATCATCATCGCTATTAGTTCCGAATCATCAGAAACAAGTAATTCAGATCAAACAGCCATTGAAAGTCTAATAAAAACTGTCACTAGCCCTCAAAGCCAACTAGTCATGGCCCACTTAGAAGAAGACAATTATCTTCTCTGGAAGGTGTAGGTGGAAACAGCCATAAGAGGCTATGGCTTAGAAGGCTTCCTGCTTGGCACCCATGCTACCTCACCAAGTTTCATCACTAACGAAGAAAACAAGACTGTTAGCAATCCAGAATTTGCGAAATATCAAAGACAAGATAGTTTAATCCGTTCATGACTTTTATCATCAGATAGTGTTAAACTATTGCCACAAGTTATTGGGAGCAAAACAAAAAATGAGATATGGTCAGCAGTTGAAAGAATCGTTAATTCTCAATCAGCAGCAAAGGTAATGCATCACAAAAGACAGTTGCATAGAATCAGGAAAGAAAATCAAACTATGGGAGAGTATCTTGCAAAAATTAAAACAACATGTGATATGCTTGAAGCAGCTGGTCATAAAGTACCAGTAACTGAGCAGGTGTTAATCGTCTTAAGTGGTTTAAGTGAAGAGTATGAAGCTATTGTGGCTGTTATATCATCTCAATGAATTACTCCATTTGAGGAGGTGCATTCTTCTTTCCCATGAGGGAAGAGTAGAATTCAAGAAATCCATAGCTTCAGATATGTCAGCCAACTATGCATCAAACTACAAAAATAAGAATCAATTCAACAACAAATCAAATACTCCAGTTAGAGGCAGAGGCAGAGGAATGTACAACAACAACAATAGATCAAGATACCAGATATGTGAAAAAGTTGGGCACACTGCACCAAAGTGTTACTTTGGATTCAATCTTAACTACACTCCAAATCAGAATTCAACAAATCAGAGAAACAATAACCTTCATGTCAATATGGCTCAGGCACAATAAGAAACAAGTAATCAGTCATGCAGTGACAAAACAAACAGTCAAAGTGAGACAAGCAGAGTTGAACATGTCTATGATGAGAGTTGGTATCCAGATTCTAGAGCAACCAACCACATCACCGACAGTCTGGATAATATGAACCTTGAAAACAAAGAGTATGGAGGTAATAAATCCATATACATGGGAAATGGTGAGCCAATAAAAATTACACACACTGGAGTTGCTTGCATCAAAGGTGAAAGTAAACTATATCTCAATAATTTATTGATGGTACTACAGATAAATAAAAATCTTTTGAGTGTATCTCATTTTGCAAGTGACAACAATGTCTATTTTGAATTTTATCCTAACTATTTCTTAGTCAAAGACATACTAACAAAAGAAATTTTATTGCAGGATAAGCAGTAAAATGCTTATACAGATTTAATCTTGTTGACCCTAGAAATTTCAGTACAAATAAAATCTCTGAAAGTTGTAATTTCTCCGAAATTTCTCAAATGGAAAAGAAGTTGAGTAACTTTCATGCATGACATTTTAAACTTGGTCATCCTAATGTAAATGTTTTGAAGAAAGTTTTAGAAGAATATAAAATTTCCTTTGATAATGTCATGTTGCCCTATATATGAACTTACTGTCAACTAGGTAAAAGTCATAAATTAGCATTTGCTGACTCATCAAGCACATATGATAAGCCACCGGAATTAGTAGCTACTGACCTCTGGGGTCCAGCCCCTATCAACTTAGATTTTGGGTATAGGTATTATATATATCACTTGTTGATGCTTTCTCTGGACACACATGGATATATTTTTTGAAAGCAAAATCTAAAACACACCATGTAGTGCTACACTTTATCACACAAGTTGGAAAACAAACCAATCATCAAGTCAAAATGATACAGACTGATGGTGGTACATAATTTAAGACACTCAATAGTTATTTTAGTGAAAAGGGAATAGTTCACAGAGTTACATGTCCTTACACATCTGAACAAAATGGTTTAGTGGAAAGGAAACACGGACATATAGTGGAATCTGGTTTAATTCTTCTTGCTCAAGCAAAGTTACCTCTAAAATTCTGGCATGAGTCTTTTAGTACTGCAGTTTATCTAATCAATAGACTACCAACTAAAGTAAATAAAGAGGAAATCCCATTGAAAAATTGTTCAAAATGAAACCAGATTATCAATCTTTAAAAACCTTTGGATGTCTATGTTTCCCTTACACAAGACCATACAATACACACAAATTGAATTTTAGATCAAAATCAGAGTTTCATAAATCTTATACACTACCTAAATTTTTTATGTTTGTTCATACACACACATACACATACACACATATGACAAGGATCGACTATACCTCATTCCCTCTTGATTTCCAACAAGCGTTCGAAATTATACAATATAGTTAGTTATTGGGAAGAGAGAAAATATTATTATCTAATTCGGTATGTCAGATGGAAATCGAAGGGGGAGATTGAGGAGTAGTCGGTCATTGTCCATACACATACATACATATACGTATGAGCGTTCAATAACATTCCAAATAGTGCAGCACTCTATATGTCCCCTGATTTGTAACACAAGTTTCGATTTAAATAATAGTTCATTCTCACTCTTTCCACTATCACTATTATTTAAATCGAAACTTGTGGTGGAAATAGAGGGACATTTGAGGTGTGTACTGTTAGGGGTACTATTGAAAACTTCTCATATATATGTGTGTGTGTGTGTGTGTATGTATGTATTTGTATGTGTATCTATATATGCGTGCGCGTGTGTATATATACGTGGGGCCTGCTATTTGGACATAATTTGGTGACACAAACGGTGGCACGCAAATTCTGGTTCCATCGAATCTTTTTGATGTGTGTGTGTGTGTATATATGTGTGTGCATGTACATATCATATATATGTATATATGTGTGTTTGTTTGTTATAGATACTTTGAGTCTAAGATACACTAGAGGTTTGTAAGAAACAGCAGTTTTTGCAATGAACCAAAGAGGTTGAATACTTGAATGTATGAGAACTTGGATTTTGCAGCTCCCATCTCACTCAAAACAGGCCTTTATTGGCGTTGTTACTTCATTCTTTTCAATTTTCTTTTATAAGAGCATGAGATTATTAAGACAGCGAACTTATACGTCAGCAATTTTTGTAAAGACCCAAGGGTAAATTAATTACGTTTTTCTTTTTGTTCATCCGTTGCAGCAAGTTAGATGATTCTATTAACTACAATCTTCTTCTACTGTTACCCATTAGTCAGATCTATCTAATTTAGTTATTTGTTTAAATTTATATTTGAGATAATATGAATACTGATTCTGTAACAGTTTTCTTGTACAGAGGCCTACGCTTTAAAGGAGATAGACCAGGGTTTGGAGACAGGGAAGGTTATAGAGGGGCTCCTCGTGGTGGCCCATGTGATTTTGCTGGTGACAAGGCTGGTGCCCCATCTGAATATCAACCTGGATTCAGGGTAAGTTAGTTATCAGCTTACTACAACTTATACAATGATGCTAGAGTTTCCTTATTTTTTGACTCCGTTGTTAGATGCACATCTTGGTTTTGAGTATCGATGTTGCAACATTTTGGTCGGTTTGTATTAATATTTCCCTTGCTATTGGCTTACAAAATACTTAATACCTACATAATACGTATTTTATAGCCAGTCACTCACCATGATGCTGTTTTGTTAGGCCTCTTTTATTAAATGCTCCTTTGAGTCCCTAACTTTTATTAACACATGCTTATATAGTTTCTAAGGCTTGATAAAACTAGGCATTTCAACTTGGGGAAAATAAGTGGAAAGAAACCATTTATCCATGTATTTTAGTTGATTAACTGATCTTTTCTGAATGTAATCTATAAATAAGAGGATGATTTTTGATGCTTTCAATACCAAGTGACTTTTTGTCTTTCAATGGTTTAAATGTCAAGATGTTTATTTTTATGACTTGGTGAATGGGTCTGGTTGCTACATTTCTATAGATGCATTTCATTTTCTGTGCATAGTAGCTGCATTGAAGGCTCTGCTACCAAACAGGACAATGCGCTGATAAGCTCATTTTATAGATACCCTAGCCAAAACCTATATAAGCTAATAAGCTCATTTGACGTAATCAAGCCAAACACCTAAATGAGCTAACAAGCTTATTTGACTTAACTTAGCCGAACACTTGAATGCGCTAACAACTAGTTTGACTTAACCTAACCAAATACCAAAATGATCTAATAACTCATTTGACGTAACCTAGATTCATGCAACTTGTTGGGTGTCTTCTTATACAAGTTGCATATGGATGTCAACTCTTAATTCGAAGGTTTAAATCTAGTATGTAAAAGTACAGTGGAAACTATAGAATTTAATGATGGTAAATCCAAATATGCACAGAGAATAATGTTGTTGCATACAAATTTTTAATCTAACCGTCAATGTTATTAATCTAACCGTCAATATTATTCGCAAGTCTAATTGTTAGGAATTTGTGTACACACTATATAATTTTCTGTAGAAAGATCATATATAATATTTGTCTGTTGTAATATACATTAATAATAGGGATGAATATGTTAAATAAGAAAGGGTATTATTATAATCTGCATTGCATAAGTGGTCTATAAATATGGAGCTTGATTGTATTGTAAAGATATCTCTCAATTCAATAAAATTTCTCTCTCTCTCTAATGGTCTCCATTCTTTTTATTCTGTAACACGTTATCAGCATGAACTTTCTATATACTGCATTCTCAATATTCTACATAGGAATGCGAATCAATTATTGTTCTCAACCTGTTCACCTTCAAACTTTCCAACTTCTCAACAAGTAATTAAATATTAATTACTCTGACTGTTTCTCTTCTGACCATTCCAATTCTAAGGCTATTTATATTCAAAATCATACTATATATATTAGTGCAGACTAGTCTTTTAGAATATATCTACATACATTCTATTTCTTATTTCCTTTAAAACAGCAGGTAAAGTAATTGTTCTTGCATTTCTTTATAAACTCGTTACTTTTCCTCTCTCCAAAAAGATAATTGTCAATATCATATTATTATTATTTTGATAAAGCTATCAAGTCAGCACATGCTAGTTTGGGGTTCGCTTCTATATTTTTCATGTCTTTTCTTGTATCACTCTTATTTTTATTCTTTGGCTTCTAAATTCAATATTATTATTATTTTTCCCTTTGCGGATCTATTGCCAAATAAAATTTAAAAGTTTGGAATGGAATATACGCAAAAGCTGACTTTCCTTTCTTATTTGATAAATACATGAAAGTTGCAAAATCCAAATGTTTGGTTTTGTTGATACAATTTTTTTTTGTTATAGTTGTTTGATACCATGAATGAAGACTTTTCATTTTTTTTCTTCTTTTTAGCTGGAAACAAACAAATAATGAATGCTGTTGTGGCGAATATATTCACCTTATGCAATTTATTTTATGAACAGTTCACAAAATGACAAACATCGCCAAGCTTGAATTTAAAGCTTTGGATATATCTGGAGACAACTACTTATCATGGATACTGGATGCTGAGATTCATTTGCAATCTCAATGCTTAGAAAATGCCATTAAAAATGGCAATACTATGTCCCAGCAGGATAAGACAAAGGCTCTAATATTTTTAAGACATCATATCCACGACGATCTAAAAACAGAATATTTGACTGAAAAAGACCCTCTCCGCTTATGGAACTTCCTGAAGGAGCGTTATGACCACCAGAAGACGGTCATACTTCCAAACACTAGGCAAGAGTGGTTGAACCTGAGGTTTCAGGACTTTAAGTCCGTAAGAGAATATAATTCTGCAATGTTTAGAATCACTTCCAAACTGAAATTATGTGGAGAAAAGGTGGATGACGCACAAATGCTTGAAAAGACTTTCTCAACATTTCATGCCTCGAATATACTCCTGCAGCAGCAATATCGAGAGCGTCATTTTACAAAATATTCTGAACTCATAGAATGCTTACTAATTGCTGAACAGAATAATGAATTGCTTATAAAAAATCACTCCTCAAGACCAACTGGTTCGACTGCATTACCTGAAATTAATGCTAATTTTGCCCACTCTGGAAGAGGTAGGGGTCGAAGTCGAGGTAGAGGATATGGTTGTGGATGTGGATATAACTCTAGCAGAGGAGGTTATGGTGGTTTTAAAGGTAACAAAACCACCAACTTTAAAAAACAACAAAAGAAAATTGAGCCTGTAAAAAAAGAACAATGATTCAGCTTCAGAAAATAGAAGGCATTATGAGGAAGTTTGTTATAGATGTGGACGATCTGGTCACTGGTCACGTACATGTAGACCACCAATGAAAACAATTGAAAAATATCATCGCTCGAAGAATATTGAGGCAAATAATGCCAAAAAGTTACCTGAAAACACTAACCTGAAGTTAGATGATTTCTTCGAAGATGACAATGGAAATTTCATTAATGATGAAAATCTAAGTGCAATGATCAATCATATGACCGAGTTGATCAATTAGAAATGTCTTGAAGTTTGTTATGTGACTTTCGTTTTATTTCATTAGCTTGCATCAATAAATCAGTTTGAAGTTTGTGTTCGTTTAATTGTATTTCCCTTTGCAGTACTAGTAATGTGTAATGTGGATGTTGTTTTTAATCAATAGCCTATTTTAATCATATTACTTTGTTTGTTTACATTACATTTATTTATGCATACAAATTTTTAATGATAGACTAATTATTGCCTTTAATTCTTAAGGTATGTAACACCATTTGGGTGATGATATATGCTTACTAGATAGTGCAACTACTCATACAATTTTGAAAAACCAGATGTTTTTCTTTGAACTATCTGAAAATTTCTCAGCTAAAGTCTCCACTATAGCTGGATCTGCTAATATAATTGACGGGTCCGGAAGAGCCCATATAATATTATTAAATGGTACGCATATCTTTATTCAGAATGCATTATACTCAAGCAACTCTAAAAGAAATTTGCTTAGTTTCAAAGATATAAGAATGAATGGATACCATATTGAACTATAAATGAAAACAACAAAGAATATCTTTGTGTTATTTCTAGAATTGAAAGCCAGAAGCTTATCCTAGAAAGATTTGGTACAATTTCAACTGGTTTATATTTTACAAAAATTGGCATAGTTGAATCTCACTCTATAAACATGAGCTAGAAGCTCACAAATACAAAGACATTGATTCTTTGGTACAATCTCAAGTACAATTTCAACTGGTTGGGAATTTATGTGGGATTTGGTTCTACATCGATAATTCATTACCTTAAACCTCTTACAGGTGATGCCTTCACTGCAAGATTTTCTGACTGTAAATTTGATGAGACAATCTTCCCGCCGTTAGGGGGAGAAAAGACCGTTCCAGTAGAACGGCGTGAAATATCATGGAATAATCCATTTATGTCTTATTTGGATCCATGTACCAAACAATGCAAATATGAGGTACAAAGAATTTTGCATAGGGGGAGGAAAGACCTTTCCAGTAGAACGGCGTGAAATATTATGGAATAATCCATTTTTTGGATCCACGTACCAAACAATGCCAATATGAGGTACAAAGAATTTTGCATATTCAAAATATTGCAAATCAACTGCCAGATGCATTTAGTGACACTGCAAAAATAACTAAATCTCACATTCCAGCAGCAAATGCACGAGCAAAAATTAATGTCCCTGAAGGATCAAAAGTAAATATAGCAGAAAATGAATCTAAAGCAAGACAAAAACGTGGAAGGCCAATTGGTTCAAAAGACTTGGCGCCTAGAAAAAGAAAGTCTAATGAAAAATCATCAATTAAGAAACCTCCTGAAGAGGTTATAAATGATCAAAAAGATCACTCAAATGAAAATCCCAATTCTCCTAGAAGCGCGGAAGGAAATATTATCCCAGAAGAGATAAAAAAAGATTCCAATGATAAAATGGTACCTAATAATAATGAGATCTCAATATTTTATACGAACTACGGAGAAATATGGGATCGAAGTAAAATAATAATTGATGATGTATTCTCATTCGCAGTAGCTACTGAAATAATTGAAAGTCATGACCATAATGAGAATGATGATAATGAACCAAATAGCATAAATGAATGTCGAAAAAGACACGATTGGCCAAAATGGAAAGATGCTATCCAAGTGGAACTAGATTCACTTCAAAAACATGGTGTATTTGGACCAATAGAGAAAATACCAGAAAATGTTAAACCAGTAGGTTATAAATGGGTATTCGTTAGAAAAAGAAATGATAAAAATGAAGTCGTGAGGTACAAGGCACGACTTGTCGCACAAGGTTTCCTGCAGAGACCAGGTTTTGACTTTAAGGAAACTTACTCCCCTGTCATGGATGTCATAACATTCCGATATTTGGTAAGCCTTGTCGTTTCTGAAAAACTCGATATAAGATTAACGGATGTTGTGACAGCTTATCTTTATGGTGAATTAGATACCAACATTTACATGAAAATTCCAGATGGATATAAATTGCCTGAAGCAAAATCAAAGTCCATGTACTCATTAAGACTAAGACGATCACTATATGGATTGAAACAATCTGGAAGGATGTGGTATAACCGTCTTAGTAAATATTTGGTAAAAGAAGGATACGAAAACAATCTCATTTGTCCATGTGTCTTTATAAAGAAATCGGTAAAGGGATTTGCTATCTTAGCAGTTTATGTTCATGACATAAATTTGATTGGGACTCCAGAAGAGATTGATGAAACAATAAATTATTTAAAGAAGGAACTTGAAATTAAAGATCTTGGCAAAACTAAGCACTGTCTCCGTCTACAGATTGAGCATAGTACTAATGGCATATTAATCCATCAATCAAACTACATTGAGAAAATTCTAAAGCGTTTTCAAATGGATAAAGCATATCCACTTAGTACGCCAATGGTTGTTAGATCTTTAGATATTAAAAATGACCCTTACCGCCCAAAAGAAGAAGATGAGAATGTACTTGGCCCGGAAGCGTCATATCTTAATGCCATTGGTGCATTATTATATTTGGCCCAATGCACAAGATCAGATATTGCATTTTCAGTAAATCTTCTAGCAAGATACAGTTCAGAACCAACAAAAAGACACTGGAATGGTATAAAACATATCATGAGATATCTTCGTGGAACAACAAATTTGGGTTTATTTTACTCTGACACAGGCAATAATCCAAATCTAGTTGGCTATGCTGATGCAGGTTATCTTTCTGACCCACATAAAGCAAGATCACAAACTGGATATGTATTTAATAACAGCAATGCAGCAATTTCATGGCGATCTACAAAACAAACATTGGTAGCAACATCATCCAATCACTCTGAAATACTAGCACTACATGAAGCAAGTAAAGGATATATTTGGCTAAGATCACTGATTGAGAATATTCGAAAAAACTGCCAACTTCCATCAGTAACGGAAAGGTCAACCATTATTTATGAAGACAATGCAGCATGTGTAGCTCAAATTCAAGCGGGTTACATTAAGGGTGATAGGACGAAACATATTTCTCCTAAATTTTTCTTCACACATGAGCTACAAAAGGATAATAAGATAGAAGTGAAACAAATCCGATCCTAAGAAAATCCAGCGGACTTATTCACAAAGGCGCTTCCAAAATCAACATTTCAGAAGATGGTGTACAAAATTGGTATGCGTCGGCTGCATCAACAAACTAATTGAATAATGCGTTATAATCCAAGGGGAGCGTATGAAATACGCTATAATGTACTCTTTTTCCTTCACTAATATTTTTTCCCACTGGGTTTTTATTAGTAAGGTTTTAATGAGGCATTATCTTGATCCAGAAGAATCAACCCTCGTAGTAACATTATAAAATATATGTTACTTAAAGATGAAATCATGTTGTACTCTTTTTCTTGTTTATGATTTTTTTCCCACTGGGTTTTTCATAACAAGGTTTTTAATGAGGCAATTACTCTTATCATCTTTACATACGCATATTCAAGTGGGAGTGTTGTAATATACATTAATAATAGGGATGAATATGCTAAATAAGAAAGGGCATTATTGTAATCTGCACTGCATAAGTGGTCTATAAATATGGAGCTTGATTGTATTGTAAATATATCTCTCAATTCAATAAAATTTCTCTCTCTCTCTAATGGTCTCCATTCTTTTTATTCTGTAACATTGTCTTCATTATTAAATTATATATGTTTAACTATTTTCGTTAAAAATTTAGAATACGCATCTCATAATCATATATGAAAAAGTGATCTAAAAAGACCAAGGTCAGATTTCACATCCAATGGTTGATCCAAAGAAAAGATCATGGTTAAAATGTAATTATCGTGAGTTGTCTTTGTTGTATATAAAGGTAATACTGTTTTGTCTACTGCTGTCATTTACCATTTGAAAAAAAAGTTGAACACGTAATTTATAAGTTATGCACATGTAAGTTTCTATTTTTTCCGCATTGATGAATAATAATGTCTGTTGTGCGCGTGGCATTAGTCACCTAGGTGTAGTCAGAAAAAGTGCATAAACATCAAATATGTGGTTTGCTTCCTTTTACGTATATTTTTGAACTCAAAACCATATTAACAGTTTTGGAGAAAACGGTTAGGATTTCAATATACTAATCATGAAACCCTAGATCTGAATAAGTAATCCATATTAATTTAATTGAAAACAAATAGAGAAAAGTAAACATGTTAGGATTAGCAGAAGGCATAGCTGTAGATGCTGTTGGAAAAGTAAATTTGGTTTGGTTTTCCATATTGGCACAAACCCTATACCTTATATTAAATTTGAATTCATAGTTGTTGCTTTCATAAACTGATTAAGGAAAAGAGATAAATCTAAAAGAACGAGAGTTGGATCTGATCTTTCAGCCTAGATTTGAATTACTTTCATGGAAGAGATTAGGAGAATAATACGTAATTTGGAGACCACAACTCCTTATTTATAATGCTGACATTTTCTAATTTGGTTCTTCAACAAAATAGAATTGCTCATGCTAATTATACATGTAAGCCTTTTAACTTTAATTCATAATTTGATCTGTTTAATTAGGCTTTACACGAAAATAACAAACACATATATTTTACATATGTGGCCACGTATTAAAATTTCCAACAATCTCCCCCTGATCTGTATATGTAATAACCTTATGTGTTTAACTTTATGAGCTCCAAAATTTGCTATTTATAACATAAGGTATTTCTGAGACAATCTCGTCCATTGACTATGCTGACAAAGGATCAAAGTGGCTTTCATTACCTTCGCTGTAACTAAACCAATCAATGGTCATATATACCAACACAATCAAACGACATAGATCAATCATGGATGTGTAGGATGGAAATTACATGAGATATGATCTATATATGTCTATTTCCAACCAGCCTTACTATAATGAGATCAAAACGTTCAGTATTTGAACAACCTAGAGTGCAAACAAAACTTTATTACAGTATTTCTGATCGGAAAAAAGAACTTGATATATATCTGTAGTCAAAGTATAGAGCAATGGGTCATATGATAGTACGAAATACAGATTTCATCTGAACCAAAATATCCTTACATAAAAGTTACTCCAATTAAGCCAGATTCTCATGAAAGACCTTGGACGATAATCCGTTTGTACGAGGATCCGCCATAGTGGAGTTTGTCAGTATGCTCTATGAATTACAATTTATTTTGCACTCTCCCCTTACTGTAAAATAATATGTTTTTATTGTTACAATATTACTTTAATGATTTTTCAATTTTTTTATTCAATATCCCATTACTTTATGACAAAATTATACAGTTATTTTCCATCGTTGGATGCCTCATGACGGAAAATAGCAAAGAAGACTATAAGTATCTGTATGATAGCTTTCCTTATATAGCTTCATCAAAAGAAAAAATAACAACAACAATATTATTGTTATCTGAAGTGGATCTTTTATACTCTTGGCATCCAAAATATTCGGACTGTAATGCCTTATAATCTACAAACAATCCGTCTTGAGCATATAATCCTTTATTTCTTAAAGACATCTCGTAACCATTTTGGTTACTAACAACCGATACACTTTTGATGTCAGTAAGATATCTGTCAAATAAAACACGCAATATCCATATGTGTATATGCTGTAGCATGCATTAGACTCCACATCGCAAATGCATGAGGAATCTTTTGCATTTCTTTAGCTTCAAGGATGTTTTTACATTACTATATAAGGCAACATTTGTCTATTTTAGCAAAAGAGAATTGATTTGCAGTTTGCATACCAGCCCCCTGCCCCCTCCTTTTTTCTAAAGCCTTATCTACCTAGCCCTTTATGATAATTCAAATAACACTCCATGAATGATAATGGTGCATTTGAATCCCTAATACAAAAGGGTAATCCGTAAGTGATTTTCTTAGTTGTTTCATCAATGTCTCCATTGAGTAACACGACTTTAATATCCCTCCAATATTGCTTAAAATCATAATCTACAACAAGTTTCAAAATAATTCTAGAGTGTCTTTTAGTAAAACCAAAAAGAAAGTCATTTTAAAAATAGAACATTGTTTTCCTTTTGAGTGTAATCTTTTCTGTAATGAGCCTTATACCTTTCCACAATACTCACTTGATCCATTTTTGTTTTGAATAATTATTCATAAGCAATGATCTTGTTACCTTAAGGTGGTGAGAAAGATCTCAAAGCTTATTATCCTTATAGATTTAGACTATATATTCATACCTTAGATCCACATTTCAAATTAATACCTTATATAGATTGATGCAAGTCCAAAGAATCATCTTCACCAATCCAATATTTATCTTTATGAAAAAAATACTATATAGTCATCGGAATAGTATTCTTCTTTTCGAGTGGATTTTCTTAGTGACCTTGCATTTTGAGATTGTAGAGTTTGTTTTCTTTAAACAATAACCTGAATTTGAAGAAATTTAGTTTGACATTTTCTTATTATGGTTCTTAATCTACTTCTTTAAGAAAGGAAACAAGTCCTATATATTATCCGAAGAAGTAACTGTAGTTGAATCAAAGACAATGATTCTCCTTAAGGACAATGATACATATCTTAAATTTTATTTTAACATTATCTTATTATGGTTCTTAATTTATTTCTTAATGAAAGGAAATAAATCTTATATATTATTCGAAGAAGTAACTGTAGTTGAATCGAAGATAATGATTCTCCTTAAAGACAATGATGCATACTTTATTTCTCCCCCCAAACTCAGCATCCTCAAAAATTGTAGCATTTCCCATCTTATAATTTGTTTCTTAGTGTGAGTTTATAAAGATTGTAGCTTTTAAGTCGCCTAGAATACTAATAAGTATTTGTTATCTTTAGTGCCTCAATCTACAACTATTTAGTAAACTGAAATAAATAATTATATTAATCACCGAATCAAAATTTGAGACTTCATTATAAAAGGTATTTAGCATAAGTAGATATATATATATATATATATATAAGCTATATTTTAAACATTAAGAGCTTTAATTCAAACAATGTTTGAATTTATTCATAAATCAATCTTATTATTTCTAAACGAACAATATTAACCCAATTAGTTCATATTAGAAATAGAAAACTGAAATCTATCTAAATGACAGCATAACAAAAAATATCAAATAAATTCAAGCAATATTACTAAAATCTCAATAATATCTTAAAAATATCTAATAAACTTTACTTTATATATCTGTATATCTTATTAAAGAAACAACTATAAATATATTTATATGTTATTTATTTTATTTAGATCCTTAGAAACTTCTTTATCCTTATTTATACATTTATTTACAATATACGATAAATAGGTACTTTCTATCTTACCATGCTTCAATCTCTCTTCGTCTTACCACAATGTGAAATGGGCTCAATAAAAGTCATTTTATTCTTGAGAAAATTAATAATAATCTTAAAATAATTATACTGTGAATAAAGAGAGTACAAGAAAAAATAACAATAACTTGAATGTCTTTAACTATTGAAGCAATATTTTCCATATAGTACTTATTTATATTTCCTTTATTTTTATTTTATGGAATCAAGCAATATAAAGCGTGCTTGTTTCTGCTTACCATTTTAACAAAATGATTTTATTCTCAATAAAAAAACTCCTTAAAATTGGTTATCCCTACGGATACCACATCCTTGAAAGTTTCTGAAATATTTTACTTTATGATCTTTTGACTCTTTCTTTTTGAATTGCCTCACCTTTGAATGTTCTTCATGACATTGTAAGAGCATTCAATCATAACATGAGTGGTTGTGACCCTCCTAATTGCAGGAGCTAGACCCATAAAGTTAAGAACAAACAACATGTTTTCTTAATAATCTTTTGAGTTAGTACCAAACAAGATTATAACATTAAAGTTGGCAGACACTTTAGTCAAATTAGTTAAAAATTAAAAAAATATTAAGGATTGACCTAAATGCCCATATCCAAATATCAGCCATAGTAAATTCAAATAATTGGTAAGTCTCTTCTCAAGATACCTAGCACAATATTAATATCAAGTCTTTGGACAGTAATACTAACTTTAAGTGGTACTCTTATTGTAATGATCAAACACTGATAATAAATTCAAGTCAAATAACAATCTTCCTATGGGCCGATTAGTTATTCACTTGTAAAACATTATAATTATCACATATTTATCACTACACTTATGTAAGTTACTCGGTCAAATATTAGTCTTCCTCTGGGCCGGTTAACATCCGCATGAATAAATACACTCAAATATCAAATATTTTCATGGACAACTAAAATAAGATAGGTCGCTTTGGTGACATGTTATTTCAATTAGTTCACTTGAAATGTAGGATATTTGCAATTAGTTCACAAAGAGACACCAAAAATATATTTGAATTTATTTCTTAGTGCATGTATATTTCAAGTGCTATAAAATACTCCCAATAGCATTTTATGTCAATATGACACTTGAAAATCTCAAAATTTTAATTGTAGCACAACATGTTTTAATCATAACTGTTATAGTCTTTTACTTTAATTATGTGGTAACATTCATAACATTTTCTAAATAAGTATGATATAAGATATCATTAATAAATCACATCACAAATGTCACGGATGAATGCCAGAATGAAATGCCATATAAAATTGTACGTAAATGACATAGTAAATGTTGTAATAAATAACATGAATGAATGCAGCAACTATGTATATCTGAACCACGACATAGTTATACAAAATGCTACTATACCACTTTATCTTTAGTTTATTATTTGAATACTTAATTAAGGTCAATAACCATGCATTTTGGAAAAATATAAAAATCGTCGCTCCTTTTATTTCATGATAACCAAAGCATGAAAATAAAGCTTATTTTTTAATGAGCGGGCCATACATATCTGTATCTATCAAACATCAATGCATCGAATAATAAAGAATATATCTTTTCTTATTCCAAATACAAACATGCTGCATCGTTAAATTTATTGTAACCAACGCATTTACTGCATTTATGATAATAAATTAATTTATTACGATAACAACTGCATTTAATGCAATCATGATATAAATAAATGCAACTGACCGTTATGTGGTCCAAAATGTAAACTAGTGTCATGTTAAAATTTATTTCAATAAAAAATAAACATAAACACATTAAAGGGGTATACTTTAGACCAAAATTTCTGAAATAACTCAAATACCTTATATAAATATCCAAATTATTTAATCAAAAGTTAAGTATGGTAAAATAACCATAGAACCAAATTTATATTTCTTGCATAAATGGTTCTGAATTATGTATATATCTGTCTATACCATTTATAAACATTAAAAAATGATTGTACATATCAGATCCTAAACATTCCTCACCTTAAAATTTACAACTTATTTATAATTAAAAGAAAAAAATTCCGATGAAATCAATGATGGGCGGCTCTGATACCACTTGTTAGGATTTCAATATACTTTAAGACTGATTAATCATGAAACCCTACATCTAAATATGTGGCCCATATGATTTAATTGAAAAGAAATAGAGGAAAGTAAAAGGGTTAGCAGAATCCATACCTGTAGTTGCTGTTGGAAAAGTAAATTTGGTTTGGTTTTCCATATTGACACAAACCTTAAACCGTATATTAGATTTGAATTCATAGTTGCTACTTTCATAAACTGATTAAGAGAAAGAGATAAATCTAAAAGATGAGAGGATCTGATCTTTTAAACTGACATAAACCCTACATCTGAATTATTTCCATGGAAGAGATTAGGAGAATAACTGGAGCTTATATAATTTGGGGACCATGACCCCTTATTTATAATGTCGGCGTTTCTTAGTTTGACCTTTCAACAAAATAGAATTGCCCCAGTATCTACACATTAATACCATGACAATTATACTTGTAAGCCTTTTAACTTTAATTAATAATTTGACCAGTTTAATTAGGCTTTATACCAAAATAGCACGACACATTTATTTTACATATGTGGCCAACATATTGAAATTTTTTAACAAAAAGATTATGGCAATTCAATTTGGTGCTTGAGAAGGTGCAATAATCCGATCTCATAAATTTTATTCTTGTTTGAGGTATCAATTATTATGTAATGTCCGTGTTTGCTGTGATATATCATTTATAATGTTTTGCAACTTATTTGTTGTGGAATTATATAATGCAGGGTGTTGGGGGAAGGCCTGCATTTGGCTTTGGAAGAGGTGGGGGTGGTTTTGGTGCTCCTCCTACCCGTGCATAGATTCTTCCTTTTTTGGCTATCTGATTCGCTTTTCTACACCTAAGAGTTTTCTATTGAGCGTCTATTTATTCTTTTGATTTTTTGTCAGCTTTTCAGCCACGATGGTCTTTTTGAATAAGATGGCTTGTCGGTTTTTCACCTTTGGTTCTAAATAGACCTTACATGTTTTAATATTCAGAATGTTCAAATATTATGAAAGAATATCCACAAATAAATATTGGAATATATTATCGATTCTTGGATTAGTGTGTGTGTATATATATATATATATATAATGTAAAGTGGTGATACACATTGCCTGCATTGGATTCTTTTCCCCTTTCATTTTTAGGTTGATGTGCATAGCATTATATGGAGGGCTTGCGCGCTTAATGCAGTTATAACAATCAACTCACTATTATCAGACCAGATCCTTTGTAGCATAGATATTTGGATGATAGGTGCTCTTTTTCCATATATGTTGTAATGGCAAACTACTTTTCTTCTGATAAGCATTAGAGATCCTTCGAGGATCTTTAAAACTTAATTCTATTCATAAACAGTAGGTATCAAACCGATGGATACCGAACCACCATGTTTGTTTGATGTTTCCGAAACTGAATTGAATCAACTTTAATGCTTATGGTATGATTTTTGAGTATGGACTTTGGTAAAACATTTGCACTTGGAAACTGTAACAACCTGTCTTTTCGATCTTGGGTCCAACGTCTGAACTGACGTTAGCATCCGAGAATTTAAAAGATGAATCATTGAGTTAATATAAAATAAATATATAGTCATAGTCATAGACATATATCAAATGCAACTATAACTAAGACTATTTGCCATCAAAGTCTCATAACTAAAGGAAATAAATAAGATATATAAATAAATACCATAGTCACATCATCAGAATTTTGTTTGCATTGTCAAATACATGTGCCTGAATAATACAAATACAACCTAATCCACATACATATCCAACTTCAGGTCACAACATCTATGTAAAACATATGCAAATGGATCTGTGCTCATGTACCATCTCATCTTCAAACACCATCAAACGCATGCACACGCACTCGCACACACACATATATGAACATGTGAGGGGGTCAGACATAAGTCTAGTGAGTGAGCCATACTCTTCTCTGCATATACTACAAAAATAATACTGTAGCATGATATGAGTTTATCGTCCCATCATCATACGTTCTATCGTCATGTCGTACCTAAATGTCATACATATTTAACCATGTTGCATCTATAAGGACTCACGTTCTGGTTCAACCTCATGCCCTACAGATTTGTCTGTTTCCTGTCCCTTAATACATCGTATATGACTCACGCCCTGGATTGCCAGTAGCCTACAGGGTCGCTAGTTTCCCTCGTGCTATCTTTTTGGACACGTCCTGGATTGTCTGTAGCCTACAAGGTTGCTTACCATCCACTCCCTTCCACTAGTCCATCAAAGCACTACAGGTAAGAAAAATCATCAAGCTTGGACCACTTACTAAGTGTAACAGGACCACGTTTGCAACGCAAATACATTTTGTGGCGTATATTCTGCGTCCCAAACTCGTTCTCATCCACATTCATCATAGATGAAAATTTCATTTCACAACACATATATTTTTATATTTATATTCTCTTCACACAACAACCAAACCATTCAATATTTGTTCATTTCATAACATCATCGCATTTCATTCAACAATGCGCTTTGTATCACAATCACTCTCCACACATCCCTTCATTTCATAGCACCATCACTCATCTCATCATGTTTTGGCTCACCTTCCATAATATAGAATAAAGCATGAATCAAATTATATATTATATATTTAATTTGGGCCATTTAGCCGAGGTATAAGCTACCAAAAATAGACGCGCACCACTGATCAAGGCCATCAGTTTACTGGTGTAAGTATTTGTTCAGGTTTTCTAGTTTTGAGTTTTTATGTTTCGACGTCGTTTTCAATTCCGGTAGCCACCGCTTGTTTCAAATCATCAAAAAACGTTTGCAACATCCTGATATTTCATGTCATTCGCATCCATATATGTCGGACTTGAATTGCTCAAAAATCAAATTGTTAATTTATATTTAGCGAAACTCAGCATATACAGTAAATAAATCAATCAGAGAATCACAGACACAGAGTAATATAACAATAAGCAGTGGAAACAGATAAATAGTAGTTCATGAAGTTACTATATAAGTAACAAAGTGTGAGACAAAATACAGTAGAAATCAGGATACATAGAAGTCTAAATACATAGTCAAATAACAAAAGCTGAATATATATCACCGGAGTTAGCTAAATAACTAAAAGCTAAGTAGATAGTTGGATCTCCTAGAGAAGCTCCAAACTCCAAAGGTGAGTCTCAAATGATGTGACACTTAGTCTAACTCGAGCATAAAGCAAAACACAAAACACTCGAGTCAGGATTAACATTCTTATATCAGTAAATCCAACTCAAGAAAAATATCAACTGAAATACAAGTAACTTAAAGGATGCTTGAGATACTCGTCCTTTAAGGATCCGTGGAACTATCTACTATGTAGTAATATACGCTATTATAATAATGTCTATAGTAAGATAAACTACTAAAATAGCGTTAAGGCATTACATATATCTCCCTTAAGACATTTTTATAATGTCGTAGTCTATACAGTACTGTAAACTCCACCAAACCTGTGGGCTATCAGGGAGCACTCCATAGGTATGACACAAAACAAACTCGTAGTGTGTAACGACCCGGAATTTTGGATAATATAAATTTAATAATTTGGATTTAAATTTATATTGAATTGATAATTTTGTTAATAGATTTGATATTTATTTAAATAATCTCCTTTATTTAATTATTTAATTTGTGAAATTATTTTAGATAAGATTATAAATTGTTTTCTATTTAATAATGTATATGTATTTATATATATTTTAAATAGACAATTTGTTTTAGTTAAATTAGTATAGTATAGTTTTATTATGTTTTAAAAATAGAAATGGTGATTTATTTTTAATTTAAGCTTTTCAAAAATATTTAATTAAATAACTATATGTTTTTAAATATGAGATAAATGTTTTAATTAGTTTAAAATTCATTTTTAATTCAAGTTGTATATTAAAATATGTTACAAAAATATTGTGTTGTTCTTTTTAAATTATTAAGTGATAATTTTGATTTGTCAATTTAATTTGAAATTTAGAATACAATTTAAATATGAACATGTATTCATATGTTACAAACTCTTTTATAAATTTGTTTTAAAAGTTTCTTTTCAAATAAACTACTTGTATATCATTTTATTTATAATAATCATACTTTGCTTATTTCTTTAGAAATTATTTTTATTCATTTTTTGTGTATAGGAATTAATTAACTAAGCTTAATACTTATTTAACTCTAATTAAACATTAACTTAATTCATAAAGACATGTGTATGTAAATATTAAAGCTTAAAAGACAAGTGTCTCTATGCTTACAAGTGTCAATGTTTTATTTTTATTTTTCTTTTAATTCACTTAAATCTGAAAATACATTCATATCATTTTTGTTTCTTCATTCATATGCATTTTTATTCATTCCTTAATCAAGAAAAGATCAACTTCATCCTCATTCATGTTCAAATCTGAAACTCTTCAAATATTCAAAACTACATTTTTCAAATCTGCATACATTTGCATTCATGTCTGAAACCCAAACAAACCTTCAACTCCTCTTTTCAAATTCAACAAATCTGCATTTCCCAAACCTGTAGCTCCTCTTTTCAAACTGCATTTCATTAATTTTTGAATCTGCCTCCTTTAACCATATTCAAGTTCTACATCAAACAACTCCTCAAACCCAGATTACAACCTGCAAGCATGCAAATTACATCAAGTCTGCACCCTGTAAACAAAGCCTGTAACTCCTCTTTCCTAAACTTCTGCCTGCATGTTTTTGCATATGAAAACAAATCTGCATCAATTATGAAAACAAAGATCTGCATTACAAATCTGCATATTCCAAATTACAAACCTGAAAACTCCTCTTTCCAAAACACCCTACATGTTCTGGCATCTGAACAAAAGCTCTGTTCAATCAAAGAAGCCTGCATGCTAAAAAAAATCTGAAACCCAAACAAGTCTGCAGTTTCAAGTTGAAGCTTTACATTTCTAAGCATCTGAAGAAAGGCCTGCATGCATCATTTAAAAGCAAGGAGGGAGTCTGCATGTCATAATTTGGAACCTGCAACTACAATGTGCTCTGCATTTTATAAATAATGTGAGTAACTCCTCTTTTCAAAATCTAAGTAGGTTGTTTGCATATTTAAATCTGAAATAAGATGAAGTTGCATTGAATAATTATATGTGTGCATGCTTATCAATTACAGTTAAATATGTATGAAATGATCTGCAAGTATGTGTTTGTGAACAATATTATGTTTGTGCATGTGTGATCTTCAAAAATTCTGACTTATGTTGTTTATCTGAATTTTCCTTTGTCTTGGTTGCTGTTAGGACTTAAACTCTTGAACAAATCAAGTTGTTTAGAATGGTGTAAGATCTAATTGTATATATAAACTAAATATGATGTCTGGAATCTGAAAAATCAAATTATACAAAACTAATTTGACTAGAATGATAAATTTAAGCTATATGATGAAATGTTCCAGGTTTATTAATAAAATCAGTGTGTAAATTCAAGAATTTTAGAACAAAAAATTAAATTTACTGTGATTGAAACAAGGAGCAGTTTTTAAGAACACTGATTTTACAATTTAGTCAAGTTCCATTAAAGCTTGCAATTGTTTTGATTGAAATTGATTCTGGTGATAGTTTATCTATCAGTGAACATGGAAAAATTACTTAATTGAGTTGAAGTTGGGTTTGGTGTTGAAATTTGGAAAAGTTTCTGTTAGAACCATAGTTTACTGGGTTATAAGTGTTTTGGGTGCTGCGGCTTCAAGGATGCATCGAGTTCAAAGATGTTTGGGGTATTGATGGATGGTGAGGTGAAGAAGCTATCACCGGAGTTTGGTCCATGTTGTTGGTCGGAGTTAAGAGTAACTGATGTTGACAGGTTTGAAGGGTGGGTTTGGTCTGTTGTGCAGGGGGGTTGGTGTTTCAGGGTTGCAGGAATTTTTGACTCGGGTGGAACTCGGGGAAAATGGGAAATAACTCGGAGCAAGAGGAGTTTTGACTCGGAGTAAATCAGGGAGTTCTGTGTGTATGTGCAGGCTTTTTAATAACAGAGCTGTTCTGTTGTTTTTTTTTTTAAAATTTGAGAGTTAAGTTTAAATTTAAACTAAATGTTAGCTTAGGATTTAAATTTGAATCTGAAGATGAATTCAAAATATTTGAATTCAGATGTTGAAATAATTTAATTGCAGGATTCAAATTTGGTTTTAAAATATAAAAAAATAAAAGAAGAGGAACAGGGAATTGTTTCCAGTTTTAAAATTTGATTTCAAACTTAAAATGTCAACTTGGATTTTAAACTGAATTTAATGATGAATTTAAATAAGTTTAAATTCTGTTTTTTTTAAATAGTTTAAATTCTGAAAAAAAAAATTCAAAGTTTAAGTTTTTAAATAAACAGAAAACTGTTTTCTGTTTTATATAAAAGGTAAGTTTAAATTTTTAAGTGGAGATTTAAAACTGAGTTTTTAAATCTGAATTTAAAATTTAAACTTCAGTTTTTAAATAAAGTTTAAATTTAAATTTTTTTCAAATGGTTTGCATTTGAATTAAAGGTGTAAATTATAGAAGAGTTTGAAAGAATTTAAAACTAAATTGAGAATGGAAGTTATATTTCAATTTTGAAATTTAAAGATGTTTTTAATTTGATTTGAATTTGATTTGAATGGAAATTTAAATTCTTTTTAAACTTATAATTAATTAGATGTTTCTTGTAAACATATAAGATTAAGTTTTGTATTGTTTAAAATCTTATTTAAGACAAATTTGGATTTAATGTAAATTTAGAAACATTTTATTTTAAATGCTTAGTTTAAATAAGAAATGTTTATCTAAAAGATAAATAAATGTTTAATGATTGGATTCATTGATTATTAAGGTAATTAAGATGAATGTTAATTATTTAATTAATTAATAATGTGGATGTTTAATTAAATAATTAATGATTTTTAATTTAATTTGAGATTAGTTAATTAGGTTTAATTAATATATAATTAAGGATGGTTAACTAAATTTTAATTTATGATTAAGATTTATTTAATCAAATGATTAATGGTTAATTTAGATTTTAATTAACACTTAGTTAATTAATAATTAGAGATTAATTAAATAGTAATTAAATATTAATTACTTAATAACTAATGATGATTAATTTAAGTTAATTTCTTAATTAAGTAATTAAGAAATGTTAATGAAGTCATTAACAATTAATTAATATGATTAATTTTTGTAAATTAATTAGATTAATTTATTAATAATCAATGGTTTAAGTTTAATTACTTAATGAAAGTAATTAAAGAATTAATTACTTAATGTAATTAATTAAAGTTAATGTGATTTGCTTAGATTAATTAATTAAGTTAATTGATTTAAACATTTGAGGATTGTTTGATAATTATTTTATGTAATTTAGAAATTTGTAATTACTTAAGGAAGTAATTAATTAATAATTACAGGATGTAATTAAAGATATTTGATATGGAAGTAATTTGGATTTAAATTACTTTGAAATTAATCAAGGGGATTAATTTAGATAATTAATTAAGAATAATTAATTATGGGTTGAGTAATTAATGTAGTTAATTACTGAATGGTTGTTAATCAAGGGTGATTAATATATATGTAGGATTGAATATAATTAACTTGTGTAATCAACTTATAAGCTAATTACTTATTGTAATTAGAGATAGTTAATCAGTAATGATTAATTGAATGATGATTTATAAATTGATTTGTAATCAATTGAAGGTTAGGTTAAGCAAGATTTTAATGATGAAGTAATTAATTTAATTCATTTTAAATTAATTAGAGATTTAGTAATTAATTTAATTCATTTTAAATTAATTATAAAAGGTGTGATCATTAGATCATTTGCTTATGTTTGATGATTGGTATTGGTTGATTTGTTTGGATTGTAATCTCAGTTATGAGATGAGTAGTGATTGTGATATGGATGCATTGGCTGCTTTTGGATGATAATATGGATTATCTGATTTGATATGAATTATCTGTTGATAATGATAAGATTGATTATCTATTGTGTTGTGAATTATCTATCTGTGTATATTTAGATAATGAATTGAATTGTTTTAAACTTAAAACAACTTGGACATAAAAGACACGCTTTGGATTTCGATGAGACCGGGATCGGGTTTCCATATTTGGACATCCGAAAACCACATCGATTCCAAATAACGTTAGGTCGTTAATCCAAGTGGAGCGAGTGAAGACTCGAGGTGTAAGGGCTATACGTCAGTATAACTCTGTGGGTGATTCCGTAATGAGTTTGACGGAATAGATCTTATAGATTCGAGATGGTGAATCAGAGTGCAAGGGTTATCGTCGTTAACTCTGAGGGTGATTCCAATATGAGTGTAACGAGATAATGCCTTCGGTTTCGTTCGAACCCGGAACGAACTTGTATGGATTGAATGCTTTCAGAACATCGTCAGGTGGACGATGAGCATTCTAAGAGATGTGTTCTCTAAAGGTAATCGTAACCTCAAGCCTCATCAACCGGGAATGGCTAAAACAGGGGAGGTGCAGCAAAGCTTCGTGGGTAGCCCCCACCGGAGAGCAAGATTTATCCCTGTCTAGAGGTCCCTTTATATTTCGGCTGTGTGGGCGGTTGGAACCTAGGCCAACTGCGGGGTTGTCTTGTTCGGAACTATTCAGTAAGGAATGGGTCCGGCTTTGTGTTGCAGGGGATGAAGGGAGTAATCCTCGGTACGGTGATCTAGGCCACGTACTGTGACGGGCGGTACCCCAGTAGCCCTGCCATTGTATGGAATCCAAAATCCAATAAGTGCCAACGGTTTTGATTGTATTACCCACTTTTGTGGCTAGTAGCTGGAATTTAATCATGTAACAATTTCGGCTATTTCTTATTTATTTGAAAACCCTAGACACTATTATAATATCATCGGATTTCCTATCAAATGTTTTGGTTAGCGTAAGGTAAAAACTTTTCCATGTTTATGTGTGGGAAGTCTTACGTGATACCTTTTCTTTTCAAAGGTTTTTTAAAGTTAAGCAACTTTAACCTGTTACTCACACCAGACCCATGTCTGACCCGGAGTTATTTCTGTTTTTCTTTAACTCTTGGGTACTCAAATTTTTATGAGTAGTCAAGGGAATTCAGGTTAGGATTCAGGATAGCTTTGACGAATTGTGGAGGAGCAATGGAGCAGGAGGCTTCTGCGTATAGTTATATAGTTTCCGCTGTGTTGGTATCTCTGAGGGTTTGTGTTTGTGATTGAGATGTAATAACTAGACAGGTGTTTATAACTGTCTAGTATGTGTTGTATATGTCTGTGTAACTCTGATATTTAATGTATACTATGTAATACTTTGGTTATTAATATAATTTATTCGTTTCCGCTGTTGAGATTCTTGTGTTGTTTCTTCTTTCTCTTCTTTCTTTTCCCTTTTCTATCCCTTTCTTTCTTAAAAATGATGCGATTTTCCGGGAGTGGAAAGTCGGGTCGTCTCATTTGGTATCAGAGCGTTAGGTTGAGTGAATACCTAGGCTCTGAGGTGTATCTTTCTTTAGGGAGCATTAGGTTGAGTGAATACCTAGGCTCTGTAGTGGTGTCTTTCTTGAGAGAGCGTATTTGTATTTTTAATATATATATATATATTTATTAGTTCTACCTATTTGTTGGATTACCTGTTCAAGTTTTTCCAATGTAAGTTATAAAGGTAGATGAGGTAGAAGTGTGTGTAACACAACTACCATTGGTTGGAGTTTGTTGGATGAGGTTGGAAGTGTATTTGTCGAGACTGTAGACCTAATATCGTCTCGAGTGAGTTATGTTTTGATGAAGTACTTCATCGATCTCTGAAGGTAACCTGTAAAGGTTCGGAGTTTATCTTTGAAGTGCAGATTTGAGTTTTGATCTGTCGGTTGGACAAAAGCAAGTAAGTGATGATATCTTGATACCTCAGGAAGTTGTAGCTGCATGATGAGATGCAGTGACTATGGATATTTCTGAAGATGTTTCTTTGGAACAAGAATAAGAAGTGAATCTGCTGGTGATGTGGCTAAGTTTAGCAGAGTGTTCTGAGTTGATTGGGAGTCTTCTGGCTGGATAGTTTCTCTGAAGTGGAGTTCCGAAGCAGCAGAGTAGATCCGTTTCTCTGGTGAGTTGGCTAAGTCAGCATAAGCTGTTCTATTTGGTTGAGAGAGAGCAGTTTTCTTGGATTTAGGCTGAGTTGATCGCAAAAGTGACTTGCGGTAGTTGAGTTTTCTTTTGGATTTGTTGGAGATTGTCTGGATGTCTTCTGGAAGTCAGAGTTTGTCTGCATCTGGAGATCGAGTTTTCTTTCCAGGATTGGAGCTGGTGGTTCAGTTAGTAGATGGATGGTT
This sequence comes from Allium cepa, assembly GCA_030765085.1. Taxonomy (NCBI): domain Eukaryota; kingdom Viridiplantae; phylum Streptophyta; class Magnoliopsida; order Asparagales; family Amaryllidaceae; genus Allium; species Allium cepa. Next base: position 334,992,038 of record CM060938.1, read on the forward strand.
CCTTGAGATAAAAGTTGGTGAAGCAACTCAGGTTTGGAAGGAACATCTGAGTTTTCTTTATGGATCTGTGGAACCATATTTCTATGCTGGGTTGTCTGGTCTGTGCTTGTGTTCTTCTGCATTTTCTTCTGTTTCGGATCAGAGTTGTGCAGCGGAAGCAGTTTGGAGGTGCTTCTGTTTGATTCTCGGGTAAGGAGAAGTTATTCTGTCTTCTATTGTTGAGAAGCAGGGTTTGTATTCTTGGTTTTGAGTGATCTTGAGGAGATCATTGGATTGTTTTGCTTCAGTCTGTTTCTGATGGAATCAGCAAGAGTTGAGCAGATCAGGATGGATGTTGGTAGCTCAGGATTGTCTGAAGAATTTTTATGGATAAGAGACAGAGAAATTTGGATTCTGGAATCGGAGATTGGATTTTGGTTAAGTTTTTCTCTGATCCAAGGAGCTGTAAGTTTGGAAAGCTAGCTCTGAAGTGTTTTGGTTTCTTCTGTGATTGGTAAGATCAGTGTTTGGTTTCTAGAGCTGAATTGCCAGCTTGGATAACTGGGATTCAGGGTGTTTCACGTATCTCTGAGGGAGTTCGTGTTTGATATTTCTGGTTTTAGAACTAGCAGTTTAGGTTGGTTTGTTTGTTGAGTCAGACTCGTTTGTAGTCTGATACTCTGTTTAGAATTGTTGTTAGGAGCTCTATAGTATAGTAGTATTGATTGATTGGATTCTATAGAGCGAGTGTTCCGATATATATATATACCGGGGAAACTCGTGAAGATTTTATCCAAAATTCTTTTGGATAATTAGGTTTGTTCTGATTGAGTGAATTGGTTGCTTGGTTGTTGGCATATGTTTAACATATGCTGTGTTTTAAAATAAAATCTGTAAATAGATTATTAAATTGCCTTTGTTTTAAATTTCGGGGACGAAATTCTTTTAAGGGGGAAGGATTGTAACGACCCGGAATTTTGGATAATATAAATTTAATAATTTGGATTTAAATTTATATTGAATTGATAATTTTGTTAATAGATTTGATATTTATTTAAATAATCTCCTTTATTTAATTATTTAATTTGTGAAATTATTTTAGATAAGATTATAAATTGTTTTCTATTTAATAATGTATATGTATTTATATATATTTTAAATAGACAATTTGTTTTAGTTAAATTAGTATAGTATAGTTTTATTATGTTTTAAAAATAGAAATGGTGATTTATTTTTAATTTAAGCTTTTCAAAAATATTTAATTAAATAACTATATGTTTTTAAATATGAGATAAATGTTTTAATTAGTTTAAAATTCATTTTTAATTCAAGTTGTATATTAAAATATGTTACAAAAATATTGTGTTGTTCTTTTTAAATTATTAAGTGATAATTTTGATTTGTCAATTTAATTTGAAATTTAGAATACAATTTAAATATGAACATGTATTCATATGTTACAAACTCTTTTATAAATTTGTTTTAAAAGTTTCTTTTCAAATAAACTACTTGTATATCATTTTATTTATAATAATCATACTTTGCTTATTTCTTTAGAAATTATTTTTATTCATTTTTTGTGTATAGGAATTAATTAACTAAGCTTAATACTTATTTAACTCTAATTAAACATTAACTTAATTCATAAAGACATGTGTATGTAAATATTAAAGCTTAAAAGACAAGTGTCTCTATGCTTACAAGTGTCAATGTTTTATTTTTATTTTTCTTTTAATTCACTTAAATCTGAAAATACATTCATATCATTTTTGTTTCTTCATTCATATGCATTTTTATTCATTCCTTAATCAAGAAAAGATCAACTTCATCCTCATTCATGTTCAAATCTGAAACTCTTCAAATATTCAAAACTACATTTTTCAAATCTGCATACATTTGCATTCATGTCTGAAACCCAAACAAACCTTCAACTCCTCTTTTCAAATTCAACAAATCTGCATTTCCCAAACCTGTAGCTCCTCTTTTCAAACTGCATTTCATTAATTTTTGAATCTGCCTCCTTTAACCATATTCAAGTTCTACATCAAACAACTCCTCAAACCCAGATTACAACCTGCAAGCATGCAAATTACATCAAGTCTGCACCCTGTAAACAAAGCCTGTAACTCCTCTTTCCTAAACTTCTGCCTGCATGTTTTTGCATATGAAAACAAATCTGCATCAATTATGAAAACAAAGATCTGCATTACAAATCTGCATATTCCAAATTACAAACCTGAAAACTCCTCTTTCCAAAACACCCTACATGTTCTGGCATCTGAACAAAAGCTCTGTTCAATCAAAGAAGCCTGCATGCTAAAAAAAATCTGAAACCCAAACAAGTCTGCAGTTTCAAGTTGAAGCTTTACATTTCTAAGCATCTGAAGAAAGGCCTGCATGCATCATTTAAAAGCAAGGAGGGAGTCTGCATGTCATAATTTGGAACCTGCAACTACAATGTGCTCTGCATTTTATAAATAATGTGAGTAACTCCTCTTTTCAAAATCTAAGTAGGTTGTTTGCATATTTAAATCTGAAATAAGATGAAGTTGCATTGAATAATTATATGTGTGCATGCTTATCAATTACAGTTAAATATGTATGAAATGATCTGCAAGTATGTGTTTGTGAACAATATTATGTTTGTGCATGTGTGATCTTCAAAAATTCTGACTTATGTTGTTTATCTGAATTTTCCTTTGTCTTGGTTGCTGTTAGGACTTAAACTCTTGAACAAATCAAGTTGTTTAGAATGGTGTAAGATCTAATTGTATATATAAACTAAATATGATGTCTGGAATCTGAAAAATCAAATTATACAAAACTAATTTGACTAGAATGATAAATTTAAGCTATATGATGAAATGTTCCAGGTTTATTAATAAAATCAGTGTGTAAATTCAAGAATTTTAGAACAAAAAATTAAATTTACTGTGATTGAAACAAGGAGCAGTTTTTAAGAACACTGATTTTACAATTTAGTCAAGTTCCATTAAAGCTTGCAATTGTTTTGATTGAAATTGATTCTGGTGATAGTTTATCTATCAGTGAACATGGAAAAATTACTTAATTGAGTTGAAGTTGGGTTTGGTGTTGAAATTTGGAAAAGTTTCTGTTAGAACCATAGTTTACTGGGTTATAAGTGTTTTGGGTGCTGCGGCTTCAAGGATGCATCGAGTTCAAAGATGTTTGGGGTATTGATGGATGGTGAGGTGAAGAAGCTATCACCGGAGTTTGGTCCATGTTGTTGGTCGGAGTTAAGAGTAACTGATGTTGACAGGTTTGAAGGGTGGGTTTGGTCTGTTGTGCAGGGGGGTTGGTGTTTCAGGGTTGCAGGAATTTTTGACTCGGGTGGAACTCGGGGAAAATGGGAAATAACTCGGAGCAAGAGGAGTTTTGACTCGGAGTAAATCAGGGAGTTCTGTGTGTATGTGCAGGCTTTTTAATAACAGAGCTGTTCTGTTGTTTTTTTTTTAAAATTTGAGAGTTAAGTTTAAATTTAAACTAAATGTTAGCTTAGGATTTAAATTTGAATCTGAAGATGAATTCAAAATATTTGAATTCAGATGTTGAAATAATTTAATTGCAGGATTCAAATTTGGTTTTAAAATATAAAAAAATAAAAGAAGAGGAACAGGGAATTGTTTCCAGTTTTAAAATTTGATTTCAAACTTAAAATGTCAACTTGGATTTTAAACTGAATTTAATGATGAATTTAAATAAGTTTAAATTCTGTTTTTTTTAAATAGTTTAAATTCTGAAAAAAAAAATTCAAAGTTTAAGTTTTTAAATAAACAGAAAACTGTTTTCTGTTTTATATAAAAGGTAAGTTTAAATTTTTAAGTGGAGATTTAAAACTGAGTTTTTAAATCTGAATTTAAAACTTAAACTTCAGTTTTTAAATAAAGTTTAAATTTAAATTTTTTTCAAATGGTTTGCATTTGAATTAAAGGTGTAAATTATAGAAGAGTTTGAAAGAATTTAAAACTAAATTGAGAATGGAAGTTATATTTCAATTTTGAAATTTAAAGATGTTTTTAATTTGATTTGAATTTGATTTGAATGGAAATTTAAATTCTTTTTAAACTTATAATTAATTAGATGTTTCTTGTAAACATATAAGATTAAGTTTTGTATTGTTTAAAATCTTATTTAAGACAAATTTGGATTTAATGTAAATTTAGAAACATTTTATTTTAAATGCTTAGTTTAAATAAGAAATGTTTATCTAAAAGATAAATAAATGTTTAATGATTGGATTCATTGATTATTAAGGTAATTAAGATGAATGTTAATTATTTAATTAATTAATAATGTGGATGTTTAATTAAATAATTAATGATTTTTAATTTAATTTGAGATTAGTTAATTAGGTTTAATTAATATATAATTAAGGATGGTTAACTAAATTTTAATTTATGATTAAGATTTATTTAATCAAATGATTAATGGTTAATTTAGATTTTAATTAACACTTAGTTAATTAATAATTAGAGATTAATTAAATAGTAATTAAATATTAATTACTTAATAACTAATGATGATTAATTTAAGTTAATTTCTTAATTAAGTAATTAAGAAATGTTAATGAAGTCATTAACAATTAATTAATATGATTAATTTTTGTAAATTAATTAGATTAATTTATTAATAATCAATGGTTTAAGTTTAATTACTTAATGAAAGTAATTAAAGAATTAATTACTTAATGTAATTAATTAAAGTTAATGTGATTTGCTTAGATTAATTAATTAAGTTAATTGATTTAAACATTTGAGGATTGTTTGATAATTATTTTATGTAATTTAGAAATTTGTAATTACTTAAGGAAGTAATTAATTAATAATTACAGGATGTAATTAAAGATATTTGATATGGAAGTAATTTGGATTTAAATTACTTTGAAATTAATCAAGGGGATTAATTTAGATAATTAATTAAGAATAATTAATTATGGGTTGAGTAATTAATGTAGTTAATTACTGAATGGTTGTTAATCAAGGGTGATTAATATATATGTAGGATTGAATATAATTAACTTGTGTAATCAACTTATAAGCTAATTACTTATTGTAATTAGAGATAGTTAATCAGTAATGATTAATTGAATGATGATTTATAAATTGATTTGTAATCAATTGAAGGTTAGGTTAAGCAAGATTTTAATGATGAAGTAATTAATTTAATTCATTTTAAATTAATTAGAGATTTAGTAATTAATTTAATTCATTTTAAATTAATTATAAAAGGTGTGATCATTAGATCATTTGCTTATGTTTGATGATTGGTATTGGTTGATTTGTTTGGATTGTAATCTCAGTTATGAGATGAGTAGTGATTGTGATATGGATGCATTGGCTGCTTTTGGATGATAATATGGATTATCTGATTTGATATGAATTATCTGTTGATAATGATAAGATTGATTATCTATTGTGTTGTGAATTATCTATCTGTGTATATTTAGATAATGAATTGAATTGTTTTAAACTTAAAACAACTTGGACATAAAAGACACGCTTTGGATTTCGATGAGACCGGGATCGGGTTTCCATATTTGGACATCCGAAAACCACATCGATTCCAAATAACGTTAGGTCGTTAATCCAAGTGGAGCGAGTGAAGACTCGAGGTGTAAGGGCTATACGTCAGTATAACTCTGTGGGTGATTCCGTAATGAGTTTGACGGAATAGATCTTATAGATTCGAGATGGTGAATCAGAGTGCAAGGGTTATCGTCGTTAACTCTGAGGGTGATTCCAATATGAGTGTAACGAGATAATGCCTTCGGTTTCGTTCGAACCCGGAACGAACTTGTATGGATTGAATGCTTTCAGAACATCGTCAGGTGGACGATGAGCATTCTAAGAGATGTGTTCTCTAAAGGTAATCGTAACCTCAAGCCTCATCAACCGGGAATGGCTAAAACAGGGGAGGTGCAGCAAAGCTTCGTGGGTAGCCCCCACCGGAGAGCAAGATTTATCCCTGTCTAGAGGTCCCTTTATATTTCGGCTGTGTGGGCGGTTGGAACCTAGGCCAACTGCGGGGTTGTCTTGTTCGGAACTATTCAGTAAGGAATGGGTCCGGCTTTGTGTTGCAGGGGATGAAGGGAGTAATCCTCGGTACGGTGATCTAGGCCACGTACTGTGACGGGCGGTACCCCAGTAGCCCTGCCATTGTATGGAATCCAAAATCCAATAAGTGCCAACGGTTTTGATTGTATTACCCACTTTTGTGGCTAGTAGCTGGAATTTAATCATGTAACAATTTCGGCTATTTCTTATTTATTTGAAAACCCTAGACACTATTATAATATCATCGGATTTCCTATCAAATGTTTTGGTTAGCGTAAGGTAAAAACTTTTCCATGTTTATGTGTGGGAAGTCTTACGTGATACCTTTTCTTTTCAAAGGTTTTTTAAAGTTAAGCAACTTTAACCTGTTACTCACACCAGACCCATGTCTGACCCGGAGTTATTTCTGTTTTTCTTTAACTCTTGGGTACTCAAATTTTTATGAGTAGTCAAGGGAATTCAGGTTAGGATTCAGGATAGCTTTGACGAATTGTGGAGGAGCAATGGAGCAGGAGGCTTCTGCGTATAGTTATATAGTTTCCGCTGTGTTGGTATCTCTGAGGGTTTGTGTTTGTGATTGAGATGTAATAACTAGACAGGTGTTTATAACTGTCTAGTATGTGTTGTATATGTCTGTGTAACTCTGATATTTAATGTATACTATGTAATACTTTGGTTATTAATATAATTTATTCGTTTCCGCTGTTGAGATTCTTGTGTTGTTTCTTCTTTCTCTTCTTTCTTTTCCCTTTTCTATCCCTTTCTTTCTTAAAAATGATGCGATTTTCCGGGAGTGGAAAGTCGGGTCGTCTCATAGTGGTCTCGATAAGATAGGTGACACGACACAACTAGGCAATGCCAGGGTAGATATACCAATTACACTTCCGGGATGGTGGTAACGCATAGTCGCAGCTACCGTCCACCTCGTTCAACACTCCTCAAAATCCGAGGGTGCACCCAATCAACCACAAAGTAATAAAATGGTATCGAAGAAGTGTGTCCAATCGGAGGAGCTACCTCACTTGGCCCGTCAATTGCTCCTGTTTTAGCCACCTTAAGCAAACTCATGAGAGTCAGGTCCATGTAAATACCTCATATAGGATCATCGCCAACCATCCTACTTCATTCTGGAATCTCCACTGCGTACACAGTTGTTAAAGTGGTTTTCGATATTGGCAGAGAGTATGACAATAACCGATCCAGGTCTCTTCAACCGCCAAATGTTATTATAACACCGCGGCCATTTTTATTTCAAATTGTTTATACTTCATATCCAAAATATCATATCCATTTCAAAAACCATATAAATACGAGATCATTACTCACTTTAAAATAATATACATTTAAAAATCATAACACTATCCAAAATTATCGCTCTTTCGAAATTATAAACCTTTGAAACCATGACACTTTGGAAATCATAACACTTGGAAATTATAATACTTTGAAATCATAATACTTTGAAAATCATAACACTTCCCACTTACACGGTTTGGATATTAAAATAATATATATAATAAAACAGTTTGTATAATAAAATAGTTTGTATATTAAAATAGTTATAAATTATATATTTTATATATTAAAAGCCACCGATTATTGGTTTCTCAGTGAATGGATCATTGAAAGGTCATAAAGTACAACAGATAAACCGTTACGGTTAACTGTTTCGCGGTTTCACCGCATACCGGACTTCGAAACACACATATGAATATACCGCAGAGATCAGCACGACGAGATAATCAAGACTGTATATAGATATTAACGATACGACCATCCTATCAAAAGTCGATATTCGGTACTGTAAATGCTGCTAAAACGCGGAAAATAAGATAAACGGAGCAATAACAGTTCAAATTTGACGAAACGAAATACGACATCTCACTAGAAGATGATTTACAAATTTATCATATAAAAATATTCAGGTTTGTGAAATATTTTATTATAATCAATTATTAACTGATTTAAATTTTAAATAAAATTATACAAGAAAATAAACTTCCATATTATCTGATGTAAATTTACCATTTGCTATGTTTAAATAAACGTATTCCAAATATTAAATTTTTATTTCCAAATTCAGTTATTTAAAATTTTGCAAAAATTCAGTTAACTACGTTATTAAAGCCGTTAAAATTTATGGGTCATTACACTCTCCCCCACTCAAAACTTTTTATCCCCGAAAGGAATGAGGTAGGAGAATAGAAACAACCAGAAAGAAAATGGATAGAAATACAAAATAAAAAAATTATTTCAAAACCATATAAATTTCAATTTGAATAAATTAATATTCAACAAATTGGTTTAATCCATTTGATTTTCTTAAGTTAATTTCATATAATCCAATCTTAACTATTTCTAAAATAATATTGATTTATTATCTTATTATTCGATTTTATTCCACTTAACATATCTTATCACATAGATTAAATATATTGACACTTATTATAACCACTCAAATTCTATTTATAAATTCCTTTAACATCATTTATATTGTATACTATTAAATTACATATTCAATTTCTGAATAATTTGGTTAAGTTATATACATTGGAATGCAATTGAGTATTATACAGGTAAAATTTCTAATTCCATTATTTCAAGTTTTAAATAATTGTTCAAAAATTTTGGCTTTATTTTATAATTGAAATCATCCCTTACAAAAAAAATAAGAGTTAAATTTTCGATTTCACTTCAAACAATTTTCAATTTCACTTCAAATCAAATCTATAATCATATACCTATATATATATATATATATTATATCAAGTCATACTTAAGAGATACAAATCGAATTCGTTTTCCAAAACAGAAGTGTAGCAAAGCTACTAAGTGATCTCTCCACTTCGAGACTCGAAAATGAATGTTAATGATGCTGCATCATCACCATAATTATTTTCCAGTGATCGAAGAAGAGAGCACTGACTTGCATCTCTTAAAAATTCCTTTAAAACAATTTATATTCGAAAATACTTTCATATAATATATCTCAAACTTTAAAACCAAATTTTAAATAGTACAGGAAATTTAATTCTCAAATTCTTTAATTTAAATGCATTTCATTTTCAAATCAAATTTTATAACTATATTCAAATCAATTTTATAAATATATTTACAATTTCAAAGAACAATAGTTAATGATTTGGAAGTGTTAACCAAGAAATAAATGATAACCAAGTATTATCATTTCTAACAACCAATTCATTTTACTATCTAATTTCGAAAAATTATATTCATATATGTATGATATAATCATAGAATTTATTTCATTTACCAATTTGAAAACAATATTGTGTCAGTTTGTTCTGTTCAAGTGTTTCGGAATTCCTATCGATAGCGTTGATTAAACGAATCGATGAAACCCCAAATCAATCTTAACAACTCAAACAACACACTATAATATATTTTTATATTAATACAAATACACTCCCTTACTCGATGATACAAAAATAGATTGTAGAAAAATGATAAAGATTCAAATTTGGAGGAACCCTAATCCAAAAAAATTCTAACTAGCGGATAAGCTCAAAATGGAGATAAGATAATTAAATAACAAAATAGAAAGATGGATAGACTTATATAAATCGAGCGCTACCTTAACCGGATCAACCGTGACTTAATAAGATCGATATAGAATTCTGAAGCAAATCGACATCAGATCACAAGATAGAATTCAGGTATAACAAGGGATAGCATCATCTAAACCGAGGATACAGAAATCTCCAGATACAAAAATCTCTGGTGAATCAATACCTTTTGTAAAGGAGTTTCACCCTATTAAAACTCATTCTAAGATTGGCGGAACCGCCGATTCATTATAGAGATCAAACGAAATGGAGTTATTGGATACTCAGAATCAAAAAGAATACAAACAGAAAAGACAAGGATGGATTTCAGAATGGAGGGGAAAGTTTCAAAATTCAAAGGAAACCGAGTCAAAGAGGAGAACTTAAGCTCGAATGAAGGTGATTTTCTAATTAATTCTACTACGTATACCGAGTCTTGCCTAAAAAAAGAGCTTTGATACCACATGTAACATCTCGATATTTCATGCCATTCGCATCCACATATGTCGGACTTGAATTGCTCAAAAAATTAGATTGTTAATTTATATTTGGCAAAACTCAGCATATACAGTTAATAAACCAATCATAGAATCACAGACACAGAGTAATATAATAATAAGCATCGGAAACAGATAAATAATAGTTCATGAAGCTACTATATAAATAACAGAGGATGAAACAAAATATAATAGAAATCAGGATACATAGAAGTCTTAATACATAGTCAAATAATAAAATCTGAATATATATCACTGGAGTCAACTGAATAACTGAAAGCTGAGTAGATAGTTGGATCTCCAAGCGAAGCTTCGAACTCCAAAGGTGAGTCTCAAATGCTGCGACACTTAGTCTGACTCGAGCATAAAGCAAAACACAAAACACTCGAGTCAGGATTAAGATTCTTATATCAATAAATCCAACTCAAGTGAAATATCAACTGAAATACAAGTAACTTAAATGATGTTTGGATACATATCCTCTAAGGATCCATGGAACCATCTACTATGTAGTAATATACGCTATTATAATAATGTCTATAGTAAGAAAACTATTAAAATAGCATTAAAGCATTACCCATATCCCTCTTAACACATTTTTATAATGCTGTAGTCTATACAGTACTGTAAACTCCACCAAATCAGTGGGCTATCAGGGAGCACTCCATAGGTACGACACAAAACAAACTCGTAGTGGTCTCGATAAGGTAGGTGACATGGCACAACTAGACAATGTCAGGGTAGATATACCAATTACACTTCCGGGCTGGTGGTAACGCATAGCCGCAGCTACCGCCCACCTCATCCAACACTCCCGAAAATTCGAGGGTGCACCCAATCAATTACAAAGTAACAGAATGGTATCGAAGAAGCGTGTCCGATCGGAAGAGCAACCTCACTTGGCCCGTCAATTGCTCTTGTTTTAGCTACCTTAAGCTAACTCATAGGAGTCAGGTCCATGCAAATACCGCATATAGGATCGTCGCCAACCGTTCTACTTCATTATGGAATCTCCACCGTGTACACTGTTGTTAAAGTGATTTTTGGTATTGGCAGAGAGTATGACAATAATCGATCCCGGTCTCTTTAACAACCAAATGTTATTATAGCACCGCGGTCATTTTTATTTCAAATAGTTATACTTCATATCCAAAATATCATATCCATTTCAAAAACCATATTGATACGAGATCATTACTCACTTTAAAATAATATACATTTCAAAAATTATAACACTTACCGAAATTATAACTCTTTCGAAATTATAAACCTTTAGAAACCATAACACTTTGGAAATTATAACACTTGAAATCATAACACTTTGAAATAATAATACTTTGAAAATCATAACACTTCCCACATAAACAGTTTAGATATTAAAATAGTATATATAATAAAACAGTTCATATAATAAAATAGTTCATATACTAAAATAGTTTATATATTAAAATAGTTATAAACTAAATAGTTTATATAATAAAATAATTTATAAAGTAAAATATTTATATATATTGAAATACTTTACATAATATAATAGTTTCCTCAAAGTTCACAAATCGATTCAAATCAACTCGAATTCTAAATTTAATTCAATCTTAGTTTACAAATTTCAATTTAATTCAACATCTCAATAAACCATTAATTTGTATCGATTTCAATATATAGATTTGAACTACAAAATTAAACCATTTTATATCGATTTCAAATATAGATTTCAAAGTTTAAAATATTTAAACCTTTACAATAACTCAATTTGATAAATTCATTTATATTTCAAAATTCAACTTTACCATTATTTAAAATTGAAATATTCACTTAGTCAGTCCAATCACTACAACAAAAAAGACTTTTAACAGCGTTTGAAAAACGCTGTTAAAAGTTTTCACAGCGTTTTTAAAAACGCTGTATAACGACATGCTGTCGTTGACCCTAAAGTTTTAACTGCAAAAATATAAACGCTGTCAAAAACCAACTTTCTACAGCGTTTATTAAACGCTGTTAATAATTTTTCTACTGCAAGGTATAAACGGTGTTAATAGTTTTCTACTGCAAGGTATAAACGCTGTCGTAGGGATATGCATTTTTTTCCAATGAATTGACAGCAATGTATAAACGCTGTCGTAGGGATATGCATTTTTTTTCCAAAGAATTGACAGCACTGTATAAACGCTGTCGTAGGGATATGCATTTTTTTTCCAAAGAATTCAGAAAATGCTCTATACTCAGTACATTACAATTACAATACTTTGTGCAATTCAATTCAGATAGTACTCACTCCCCAGTTCAACAATAATACATATAGTACAATTCAATTCAGATAGTACTCACTCTCCAGTTCAACAATAATACATAATACCATATGCAATCCAATTCAGATAGTACTCACTCCCCAGTTCAACAATAATACATATAGTACAAAGTTCAACAAGGCAGGCAGCAACAATACAATATAGCACTTACGATAGTATCTGCAACATGCGGGTTCATAACATTAACAAAACTATTAACCATAGGTAATAAATCAAATATATTTCTCACCAAATCTTCAGTTAGTCGAGCCATTCCTCGACGACCTCGCGCATATCATCACTGTGCACACCATCCCTGTCCACTACACTCTGCGAATTGCTCCTCCATTAACCACTGCCTGTCACAAAACTTCAACACATACTGCTGACCACTATCTTACTGCCTTCAAAACCACATTAACTCTAAAGAGTCCCCTCTTAACTACTACACTTCACCCCACTACAACAGAACTACCATCTTAAACCACATACTGACCACTGCATATCCACTTGATCATCACTGCTACTTCCAGACCTGCCACCATCCACTAGTCATTCCACACAGTCACCAGTCATTACAGTCATACCACACTGCTTGCAGTCAAACAACCATATTGCCATCTCTTCTCAATATCAACAACTCTGCCTACACTTCAATACCACCTCCAAGACCACTGACATACCTCATCATCACTTCCTTCACAACAGTCTCCCCCCGACATCACACTGTCAACACTTCATTAATTCTCCACTGTGCCACAGCTAGCCATATCCACTAAACTAACCACAATACAACAGTACATAACTACACTCTCAACACATATCACCACTGCCTGTAAATCCATAACTGCTTCATCCTCACAAACATACCACAGCCATATCACTTGCCAATCCACTGCTACATCGCTAACTTGAACAATCTCCATCCATCTCAAGGACAATCCCACTTCTGCTCCTTCTACCACACATCCCTTTTTCTGCCACAACACTGACCATCACATAAATACACAACCATCAAAACTGGCCACCATCAAATAATCTGCGTCAAAAGTTCATAGAACAGCTAAAAGAACAATAAATCACAGACAATACCTCAAAAATGAAGCAGAAAGAGGCGAATCAAAGCAGAAACTGCCAGTAGAAATATGGGTAGTAAATCTCTTAGCGATGAATCCAGCAATTGTAGGAGAACGAGAAATATTAGCTGTCATATGTGATAATGGAAATAATTAAACTTTAATGGAAATTTGATGTTATAGATATAACTGAATCAGACTTGAAAGGATACAAGGTACTCTTCTACAGCTTAGAAAACTTGCACACTCCCCTCAACTTACCTTTCCACATTTAGAAAAATATCTGAGTGCTAGGAAACCATTTAATTTTATCACAATAGGAAGCTAGCGGAGCAGCATCAGGTTCAGGTGCATTTGGAAACCTCGAATATGAATGTGGAGTTCGTAGAATACAGATTTGGCTTGTAATTTTAGTTTCATATATTTAGCAGATTATACTTTTTTATTTCTTTAATTTTTTTCCTTAATTTTCAACGTGTTCCAATGATAAATAGCTAAAAAAATTGCTTAGTTATATTGTTTTACTTGAGAGAAAGTAATGTAATTTTGTTTATAAATATACACATAACCCTTGGACATTTCATTTGGCTCTTGCACTAGCTTCCCACCATTTATCCTTTTTTTCAGTAACCAAAAAAATTTCTTCCATGTTTCAAGATTTTATACCAATTCCTAGACAATTTGCAATGAATCAAACAGATGCAGCCATTGAGATGTAAGTAGACAAATAATAAAAATAATTCAGAACTGAAATTCCATTGTTCAGTTCTTATTGACATCGACTCACTTGGTACAACCATTATTTTATTTTACTTTGTTGAGCATATTACTTGTAGATTCAAGGAAATGGTAGAGTCGTAGGTTTTAACTTACAAACAATTAGCATAGGTAAATACTAAATAGTAAAAGTAAAAAAATGACCTATTTTCACTGTTAGAAACAGCCGTATTCGAGCACGTTCTAGGGTTCTGAAGTGCAACCATTTCACTTTTGGTGACTGCATACACTATGTGACCAAAATAGAACCAATCTCCTTCCTCGCTGTAATAAGCAACATGTAGTATGGCCCCAAAAACTTAACAAATCCTAATTATAAACAATGAATATACATAAATTAGACAATTGAATATAAGACAGTGTTCAAGAAAACAAAACTATTAGCATGACCATACCAACAATGCCATAACAGCTTGAAACAAATTTTAGCCCTCCAGTTGACTTGTTGCCTTCATGTATTCGCTTCAGTAACTCATTACATTCCACTTTCAAGTATGTGGTAGGGTCCTCTTGGAAGTATAACTCGGAAGGTTCCAATCTATCAATCTTTAGCACTCGCCAATGTGATTTACTCTTGTCTCTTCCAACCATATAAAAATTCTACATTAAAGTATTGTATCAGCAAAATTAAATAGCACCCAACAGTTTTCCTATTGCTATACAGAAGACTCTTATGGTAAAAATCGCACTCCTCTTTAGCATACATGCGCATTTTGCAATAGATCGCTCATTGGGTTTCAGTATATGTATAATGATGACATTTGTAACTTATCAGCGTATGGCACGGAAACAACACCCTTAATCAAGATACCGAATGAATTCTTTATTAAATTAATCTGCCCAATAATCATCTATAATTAAACACTTTGGGCCTCAATTTATTCCTATTTTGCAAAAGAATATAATGTTGTATAATGCATCCATAATAGTTGAACTCTGCATCTTGTTTGAATCCGAAGCTTGCAAGGTTATATAAAGTATAGCATGATTAAGAACCTAGCAAGTATTATTATTTGATCTTACTTCTCGATATTTATAGCATGCAAGTACATATAATTTATTAAAATAAGAATCTATTAAATCTATAATTCAGAACTGAAATTCAGATTTGATTTAATGTTTGGATATTGCGATTTACCTTTTGAATTTTGTTTAGAATACCTTGCTTCCAAACAGCAAGTAAGATGTACACAAACAATGTTCTACCTTTAACTTGACGAGAGCCAAGAAAGCTACATCATTAATTTTGTCCTTTTCATCCTCATCACCCAATATATCAATATTAATATCCTGAAAAGAGAGAGAAAATAACCACAATGTTAGTTGAAAGTAGCCAGAAGCCTGTAAAGTACATCAAAATTAATTTCCAAACTTGATTCTTTTCCTGATCTGATTTAAGCTACTGCGTATTCCTTATAAAATACAAGAACAAAAAAATATTTCTCTTCTACAAACTACATATGGGAATAGTAATTCCATGATGTGCTGCGATTCATTCATCTTGGATAAAATTTAATGAGCTTATAGTTTTTATGTTCACAGCAAGAATTAATTATCCAGAAATGTATAAAAATTGCTCCTCTTGGTCTGATAGAGTGTATAAATTGTACTTCATGTGTTAATTTAATAAGTCAGTATGTCAATCCTGTAACAAATTTACACAGAACATTTGAAAAAAGACATTAACACTAATATGAGACAAAACGTTAATAAAATAATTACATATTATGTAACTACGTTTTGATGTTAGTGTTGAACTCATTTTGCAGTAATACAAGCTCATTAACTGGTATGGCATAAGTGCAGCTGTGGTCGCCTAGCAGAGAAGTTAGTGGTCCCATATCTAACTTTACTACTGACATAATGTAAGGTTAAAAAAAGAAAAAAAGAAGAAAAAAATGGGAACTTCGGTCTCTGGGTTGATTCCATTGTAATGAGATATTTAGTTAAGCACCAGCTTATTGATGCAGTTTATTAAATGGATATATTTTTCAACCTTGGAGAATTGAGTTATCATGAATGATAAGAATTACGAAAAGACAGATATTCATTTAAATGTCAGTGCCAGGGAGGGATGTACTGAGCTTAATTTATCTAACATCTTAATAGACATGTTCAAATGTCGGTTTCAGAACAAAACATTTCAAACAAACCACAAAGGCTGCATATGAATCTAATGCATCTGTAAGTTACACCACCTTTTGTTGTTATTTTTATAATTGCATCAGTATGCCTATGGACATATGGGCATCCACACACTTTTGCTCATCTACAATGCTGACAACCGTACACATCTCAAAAGTAAATGGCTCATTTAAATTTTATTAAACTAAAAGCAACAAATCTCCACTCCGATTTAACAATGAATAGATATTTCCCATCTAAAATTCAATTTTTGAACAAAACAATTGGTATATACCCTTTAGTATTTCTCACAATTATTATTAAGAATATTATCTGATTTATAATGATTGAAAGGTTAAAAGCACAAATATCCTTTATTAAATTATCATTGAACTGTTTTATTTGTATAAAGGTAGTTGTAAGAATTTAGGGAAAATAAACTTTACAACTTACTAACCAATCATGTACACATTACTAGTATATAAAAATGACCCCACCACCTATAATTCATGGAAAATAAACTTTACAACTTACTAACCATCTCACCGCCTAGTATTATAGCCTGGTTATATCCAGATACAAACTAGGTTCATATAACATTAATATAGCTGGGGTATTCAGTTTTCTATGCAGCTCGATATTTTGTGTGCGGGCGTGCGCATGTGAGTCTGTATATCATCAAATATTTTGTGTTGCTCCAAAAAATATTCCAAAAGCATTGCATTTTGTGCTTTACATGTAAAAGATATAAATACTTCTGTTCAGCGTTTGCATTAGATTTTATTATGTAAAATTATGAACTTCTAAAATTTCAGGCTTCTGTTGAAAATTATTAAAAAATTTCAATACTATATATAATTTTTTTACCTAAATAGTGATCAGTTTTCATTTAAATAAATATAAACAAGTCTGTGGAAAATTTTATTCATGAACCAAAATTTGCTTAAAATACACCAAAAAAATAGAATCCTCACCTCCTCATCCTCAGTCAACAAATTCTCCGCAACATCTCCTCCACAATCACCATTGCCAATCAAAGTTGCCACTCAGTTCTGAGACCCCAACACCACTCGACTGAATCCAACCTGAACCCATCCAGTTTCTAGCACTGCCTAAACTTCATCCTTCTATGCCTCACTGCATAGATCCAATCAACCACATTCTCGCCTCCTCCACTTATCAATCTCATCCTTATCTTGCAATCATTTCCAAACTCGATACCAACACCACCCTCTCAAACCGTTATCAACCCTACCACGGTTTTGCTGCAGCCCCCGAACCGTCTTTGAACCCAGGTTCTGTTGCAGCCCTTGAAACAAACATCTTCCCTTCCCTATGCAAAAGTTTGTACTGCAATATAAGTGAAACATTTGAGTTAGTTTTTAATTCTTAAAACCATATCCAAATAACCAAAATGTTAATAAAAATTCATGAACATAAACCAACAACACAAACTAGGTGACTGAAAACTACTAACAAACAGTCTCAGCCTAATTTACAGGCCGATGGTTTTCTCTAAATGAATTCATTCTGTTAAATCGGAAGCATTCAATCTTCACATATTATATAGATACATATTAAGGACCAAGAAGCAATGAAATCTTATTTACTAAAATCAAGCAGAAAAACTTGCCATGTCAAGTTTATATAAATTATATATATATTATACTAGTGGACATAAAAGCTTCTAGTTGTAAATGAACAACACACCTATTTTTATATGCTCAAACTAACTAATATATATACACTCATGCACTCATACTATAGCCTGCACTAACACAACCTTAAACACATGCAAATTGCCTAGTAGTGTAAACTATATAAAACAAAATTATCAAACCATTTTATTCATATCAATTCTATAAACAAAATATATGTATGGCTGTAATATAACATTAGAAAAGACTGCTAAAATAAAATTTATGCCGCGTAATCATCGCATAGCAATTTATTTTATAATTTTGTGTAATAAGTGTTTTAAAAACAACAGCATGCATTCGAACGTTGTAACTCATTGCAATTAATAAATAATTTTCTTGTAGTGGTTGCTGGTCCAGTTCTACCGAAGTTTCAAAATGACAGTTCCTATTCAAAAAGTTTTGGTTCCACTTGAACGAGCTACTGGGATAACAAATGAACGATGCATTGTTCAATTAATGACTTGGCAATTCACTATAGCGTCGTTTAAACTAGATTGTGTATAATTAAGCAAATATACAAGAACAAGATGCCAATTTTATAAGATTGGTTGCACAAATGTATTTTGTTTATTGCCAATAATAATTTGGATACATATAAAGGACTAAATGTAAGATATGTGTAAGTGAAAAAAAATAGTTGGTGTTACTTTTAAAGTGATGATCGTTCGCTACTGCAGGCAGTCAGAAAGGTTTTTGAGTCTATATTATTTATGTAATATTCCAATAACGGAAGGAAGTAGAAAAAAGTGGCAAATTCTGATTTGGATGTTTACAAAATAATAAACATGTTGGTTCGCTGTATTTGAAAGCTTAAAATTGAGGTTTTGACATTATAATATAGATAGATAAGTACTAATGCAGTAAGCACTAAGTATCTACTTCATATGTACCATGCAATTTTTTCCTTTTGCAGAGTTGCTACTTTACCATGGTATTTGGGTTCAATACGTAAGGTGAAACTTATTCTGTAAGCTAACATCTACCTTACAACGTACTGTAGGAGATGTTTATTTGCAAGCTATTATCTACATCACAAAAGTTAAAAGAGGGGCCATTTTCTACTCATCCATCGCACCTACCACCAAAAACTTTTTGTTACTGTTTAATTTAGGTCATTTATATCATGTGTTTATTTTAAAATGACATGTAAAGTTTCATTTTCACAACACAATATCAAATCATTCAAACATAATAATAACCAAATAATGATTTCGTCTCTTAACTGGACCAACAGAATCAAGGCCAGAACAAAAATTTGCAAAGGTTTACCACCCCTTTTCAAATAATCGAATATTGCAAAATGCTATCCAACAGTGAATTTGTTATTTAATATGCTAAATTCCAAGAGCACAGGTCTATACCCAAAAATGAATCTCCCGAAATACAAATTTAATTAAACACTATTCTGTAACTTACTGAAATATAATATTTGGATGACACGGGAAACAAAATAGCCAAAATCTATCAAATCAAACTCCAGATTAAAAAATTATACCAAGCAAGCAGCAATGGCCGAGACAGTTACGGCCGCATCCAAGCGGCTCTGCTGCAGCATCATCCTCTTGCTAATTAGACACCACAGTTGGAACCCTCTTAACAGTCAACATATTTTATCTTTGATTTTATGTAAAAAAATTAGAAAGAAGAGGGGGAAACGGGATGAAATTAGAAACCGTCATCGGCGAGGAAGAGCAAATCAGAAGGAGAACCGCCTTCGGAAGGAAAAGCACCGCGACCATCGTGAGGATAAGGGTTGTGGGTGGCAGCAACAGAAGGTGAGTCCCACCAATTTTTTCCGTTTTTGTTGGTTTGGATTTAATGTTGGTGAATTGGTGAATCGATTAAACCTAAAAAGGACGAATTAGGGTGATTCATTGACAAGGGAGTACTTGAGGTATTAAAGAGGCAGTGACGATCGACCAAATCGAAGAACAAGCAAAATCCAATGGAAATGAAAATAGGCGGAACTAAAATGAAGAAGCGAAGAGGGAGCGGCAGTTAAAAGAGGGAGAATGAAAATTTTGGGAAGTATAATGAATGCGGCGGCAAGTATTTTGTCATTGAAAATTAGAACCCTATTACCATTCTCAGCGTTTCGATGCAAACAGTTTTCACGTAAAAGTTACTTTCACCGCATTAACGTTCGAAACGCTGAGAACAAATGCAATCATAAATCAGATTTCTTGTAGTGAATCCGATTTAAATGAAATCTTAAATTACAAATAAACTAAATATCCCTTTTGAATTTATTTAAATTTCAAAATATTCATTTAATCGCCATAAACCAAAATCAAGTTATAAAAATCATATCCTTAAAATGTCAAATTTAATAAGTTTCAAATCAATCTTATTTAAGTATAATTCTTAAATAAATATAATTTCAAATCAATTTCAAATTTATCTTTTCGACCTCAACTTATTAAAATTATTATAAAACCTATCTTAAAATAAAATTTAAATAAATATTTAAACATATTATATAGTAATTAAATCAAAATTTTATTAAATCAAATCTTTATATTTGATTTATTTTATATTAAATCTATTTTATATTAAATCTATTTTATATATTTAAAAATAGAAAAATTATAAGAAAATCTTAAAAATTATAATTTAAAAACTAACTTATAAATTTTAAATTTTCGAACATAAAATTCTAATAATCTAAAACTCAAACCTTTATAAAATAACATTTATTTATATAATATCTTAAAATCAATATTTATTAAAACCATATATTTCCTTTCAAAACCATGGAAATAATTTTCAAAATATATAAACATATAGACCAACGGTGTTTGTATATAATTTTCTATCTTATAGTCAAGTGATACAGATATTTATCATTTCAATCTACAATTTAATTATTTACGGGTATATATCATTTCAACCCGCAATCCTAAAATTCAATTCAATGAAAATTGTTTGGGTTTATCATTTCAACCCATAACGATTTTCTCCTATTCTACAAGATCATTCGGGTATGTATCATGTCAACCCATAAGGAATTCTATACTAACAGGGAACTTGCAGAGTGAGAACAATTATGATAATAATATAACATATCAACAACAAGCATATATCATCAGTGATAAATTAAATAAAAATATAAACAACAAGATACGGTGTCATATCTCACAAGTGAGAAGATATAGATAATGGCATATCATATACAATAATTATATAATTAACAGATCAATTTAGCAGCATATTTCAATTGTCGTTTCAAATGAAATCAAATTTAATAAATTTAAGAATGTTAATCGTGAGTGATTGCTCACCTTTCTAGGCTTGGGACGAACGAGAATGAGATGAGTTACGAATCCATGCATGAATTCCAAAGCAAAGCAAGATTGGCACGAATTCGATGAATAGAGCTGATAACAGGGATCGATGAAATAAATCAAATTAGCATGATATAAACGAAATATATATATATATATATATATTATATTTTAAAACAATACTCATAACAATATATATACTTATGAATATAAACTAAAGTATAATCATATATATAACTATATAATATGTATATATTTCAATATTCATTATAAAATCAATATAACTAACATAACATATTATATACTTTTTAAATTTTATCCCTATGTATTATAGTCAAAACCAATTAGGAATATGAAATCACAAAATAGTACTGACACAAACCATATATATATTATACTTTAAATATCCGTACTTAAACAATATACGAAATCAGCATCTAAACATTTACATATAAATAAGAAATAGAAGATACATAATATACAACCTGAAGAGGAATATATATATATACGCTGTAGACTCATAAAAAATACTATAACTTATATAGTAGACTTATATAATATAATATACTCATATATATACTTACTTATATGTAACCCAAGTAATATAGTATATAAACTATATATATGTAACTACATAAATGTCAACACTTTAAACATATTATCATTATATACTTTTCATACATATATATGTATACAAAGCTAAGTATGTTTGAACATATATAGAACTGCAGATAACAAATAAAACCCAAATAGAACTTATATAATATCGACACACACACACACACACACATATATATAGACACACACACACAAATATAAATCCATCCTCACAACAGGTAATATATATGCCTTGTTAAAAACTTTTATAAACTAACATATATAACTTCTTTAAAATAAAATATATATAGAAACACTTATATACAGCAAACTACAGTAATATATATATACCCTCATATATGTGTAAAATCGAATATTCATATATACGAAAACTGTAAGATATAAACTACAGGGACGAATAGTATAAACAATGGAGGCTGCAAACAAATATATACATATACATATAATATATAACACTATACATAACAGATATTTACCTTGTTTAATCATTAGCCGAGAAAGGGGAGGCAAGGTGGTTCTCGGCCTGGATTAAGCGGGCTAGGCTGCCGAAGTGGGAAGTGAGGAGAATGAAGTGGCATCGTGTTCCGAAGCAGGAGGGAGGTCGAAGGCGAGAGGTGGATGGGTTTCAGCGTACGGTGGTGTTTGTCTCGGCCATGGATGGTGATGAGCTATCGTTTGGGGGGGACATTCAGTTGGGTGGCGATTTTTCGGTGCTCATGTTGGAGGGCGCATGGTTGTGTTCGGCCATTGTTGGGGTGGCCGAGTAAGGGAGGGGATGGAGATAATTTGCATGAGGCTTGGCCGAGGGAAGAGAATGAAAGGTTGAGGAGTAGCAGAAGAGAGCAAGGGTCGTTGAGCAAACAAAGAGGGAGGGGACGAAACTAAGTTACAGGCAAAAAAAACAAGCTAGTAAATTATATGTCCATTTTCTCTGAGTAATAGAGAATGGAAAGAATATGAAATAAAAGGACAAGTTCACATGTATATTGAATAATGGAAAACTCAAAAGTTAGTACGTGAATTCCAAGGGATAAAGCCACTGACGATTGGTTTCTCAACGAATGGACCATTGAAAGGTCATAAAGTACAACAGAAAAACCGTTACGGTTAACCGTTTCGTGGTTTCACCGCGTACTGGACTCCGAAACACACATATGAATATACCACAGAGTTTAGCATGACGATACAATCAAAACTGTATATAAATATCAACGATACGATCATCATATCAAAAGTCGATATTCGATGCTGAAAACACTGCTTAAACGCCGAAAATACGATAAACGGAGCAATAGCAGTTCAAATTTGACAAAATGAAATATTACGTCTCACTCAGAAGATGATTTACAAATTTATTATTTAGAAATATTCGGGTTTGAGAAATATTTTATTATCATCAATTATTAACTGATTTTTAAACAAATTATGCAAGAAATTAAACTTCCATATTACCTGATGAAAATTTACCATTTGCTATGTTTAAGTAAACATATTCCAAATATCAAATTTTTATTTCCAAATTCAATTATTTAAAATTTTGCAAAATTTCAGTTAATTACATTATTAAAGCCGTTAAAATTTACGGGTCGTTACAACGTTCCTAGACCCTAGTTTTAAATTCCTGAGTTCAATTATATCATTTATTTCATGGATTAAGGTATTACACTTTGGATTTTCATAAATCGCTTAAACCTAGATTCTAATCCTTTGTAATAACCAAATACCTCCCAAAACCCATTTTACTCTGAATGTAATAATCTATGAATATTTAAATACTCTAATATAGGCTACATGTAATGATTATAGGATCATAATCTATTATATGAAGAAGAGAGGAAGAATCGCTCACCAATTCGTCGTTTTCAGCCAAAAGCTTCGTTGTTTCTCCATTTTCCAGCCATAAACCTTCTTTTTGTCCCAAATCCTTTCTTATATCATAGATCTCATCCATACCGCCCTTTCGATGGGTAGATCGTCGAATTTTGTCAAGAAACAAAGGAGATGTATTGATTTGAAGTTTAATGTTAAATGTTGAAAACCTGCATGTAAATTCATCGCTTTCTTTCGCTGCTCGGGCCTTGGACCCCCATACTTTAGAATTTCACCTCCCAATCACTTTAGATATGTAGCCCTCTTTGACATCTTCAATTTGCCGCTATTTTCATGAATTTTCGTTGAGATATGAAAGAGATATGGCAGTTTAATTCTTGGTATGTTAGGAGGAAGAAAAGAGAAGGAAAAAGAAATTGCAAATTAGTTTTCTAAAATGAGAAATGGGTACATACTTTCTTTTTTTTTTGTCAAAGGAGGGAATGTTGTTTGTCTATCAAGTTTCAAAATTCGAGTTCAAAAGCCCAAAGCCTAACTAGCTCAAAAACTTGTTTCGCCTTGTATCTCCTTCATACGACTTTCAAAAGAGACAAACAGATATATTGCATGAATCAGAAAAAACGAAACGGTAGCATTGATGTTGTTTTCATTATAAAACGTTTAAAAAATAACCATTTTTTCCATTCTTATATTTAATTTATTTAATTAGTTAGTTAATTTCAATTATTTTCACATTATCGTGTAATTAATATTAAATTAAAATATGCATAAATTTTTGGGGTATTACATTCTCACTCCTTAAATGAATTTCATCCCCAAAATTCCCAATGGACAAAAAATGTGTAGTACTCTTTCATATCACACAATTATATAACATACAGTCAACCCTATGGTCATTCATCCAAACAATCATCCATACAACAAAGAAGCCAATCAAATCAAGCATCCATACACAACATATTGAAATCAAATTCGTAAAATATGTGCACGTGTTTTATTAGCACACATAAGTACCTACATGGTGTTTGTGTTCTTTTATGATATGCAACCAATAACATAGCATCATGATATTTATGTAGATGACATATGATATTTTATATGGAAATATCTAACATTTGGACCCTTATATACGAATGAGATAATATGACGTAAAAAGCATGATGCGAATATCCTAGGACAATTATATAAACTCTATATGTATGCAGAGCCAATAACACAAGCATATCACATGGTGAACATATATCACATGTAAGCATCCTAGGGTGATCCTAGGGTGATCATATTACTTGGATTCATTGTTGTTTTTACTTATATAATGGATTTTATTATTATCTTGGTATGTTTTGTATGTTGTGATTTCATGATTTACTACTACCACACACACACGCACACACACATACATGGTAGTAGTAAATCATGAAATCACAACATACAAAACATATCAAGATAATTACAAAATCAAAAACATAAGAAAAACAACAGTGAATCCAAGTAATAACTCAGCCAAACCTAGATATTTACTAAATTAACATTTAAATAAATGGAAGATGTTCCAGAAAGGAATTAAATTGAAAAGATCGAATCTATTCCTTCACTTTCCAATATTCCCTATCCAAATCGTTCTCCCTAAATATATCTGACAAGCCCTACAACTGGCATAAACTCAATTATAAACTTCAGCTACAAATGTTCGTGCATATCTACAACTCTTGCAATATCTGCTACCGTCTCGAATCCAAAATGTCACGGTACATAACAACAGGCAACCTTAGCACAAACAAGTCCACACAAAATTGCAGTCATTCATACCATTTCTAAATGCACATACTTAACACCTAAATCATTTAGTGGTAGTTTCTTTAATTCGTCTTCCATATTGTTTAGGTAAGACCACTCAAAAGTGGACGGTGTCTTACCCGAATAAATCTAAAAGAGATAAATCACCATACTTCATTCTTTCACCTAAGGACATCCAAAATAACTGATGTCATAACCTAGTAACAAATGTATTCCATCCAAATCTCAAATCTAACTTGAATGGTATCATCATGCTTATGAATGATATCACTTCTCCCGACATCCAACAAGCTTGACACTCAAAGTATCACCTCCTCAATTTTCCAAATATTACATCCTGAATTCTACATCCTACAACTAAGAAAACATCTAAACAAGGGTAATCCTATTCTACTCTAACAATACAATCAAAAAAAATAAAAATCCTAAATCAAGTAAAGTACTAATCTAAGAAAAATGCTAACCTAATATAATGATAGGGTTAAAGGATCGACTATATAATGCGTTGTTTACATGCACCTCATATGCATTGTAAACTCTATAATTTTAAGTCGTTATGCCAAAAAAAGTTCTATTTGAATAGATAATCTCCCTTAAATCTTAGGAATGATTGAAAATAATCCATCTACTCCTTACTCACAACCATATCCAAACTCCAAATTCCATTTTCCATAAAATTGCCTTCGCATCTTCTATGCGTGCAAACCATACACCTTCTCTTCAGTCTTTCAAATAAATTTTTCTTTAACTACCATGGAACACTTCAATTTATGCCACTTTATGGTACTTCTTTATTTTACTTTAGTATCCATTTAGTCAAGTACATATTTACTTAAACTTTCCAAATCAAGGTTATCTCAGCAGCTCAAAATCCATCATCGACGTTCTTTTATTTTCATCAATCAAAGTATTTCGAATGTAGTCCCTGCCACTAATACATTTGGGACAAATTTTTTCACAAACAGAAGCTACAACTGTCTACAATTCTTTATTCTCCAAATCATATCTATCTACACAATTCCAAAATCTTCATTCCATTTATTAATAATACAAACTTATATGATCTGAATTCTCTTTCGCATCTGAGTATTCCTACCAACTTATCCATCATACTAAAACAGTTAACCTCATAAAAGCTTGATATAAATTTAAATCTACAATATCCTTTATAATCGAAAGGCTGAACTCGATACCCTTCAAAATCAATAAAAAATTCAACCTGAATCATTTTCCATAATAACTATTTAATATTATATTTCCTCATATATCATTCTACCAACCTAGTGTTCTTCCATTCCATAGGTGAGATAACTTAGTAAGGATGATGTCTTGCCATATAAACCAAATCGACGTAATATTAAACAATTATGGTAACCTTGTACCCAAAACATGTCTAGGATCTCAACTTAGTGAACATGTGATCAAACTAATGTCACATCCAGTCTAAAACATATTCTTATAGTTACAACTCTCACTCAAATATCAATGCATATAATTATTACCCCAAACATATATATAGCATGACACGAATCACTTTCTTGGAGAACAATATTCATCCAAGCCATATAACACAAATGGTGTAACGTTACTAGCCACATCAGGTCAACGACATCCATCTATATGTCAACTCAATCAATCTATATTTATAATGATATCAAGCAACAAAGTATCCTAAATACCATTCACTTCCATCTCGGACCACGTGGTAAAAGAAAAAAAGAATGCAAATGTGGATCATTTTATTTCTGAACTATGGAATGATCGCCAAGTCAGATCACAAGTAGTATGATTGGGACTCCAGGACCCTATCCTAAATAAACTCTAAACCTTTCAACAAATTTTCCATTCATATCTCAAAATATTTTCAATCCAATTGATTAACGGGATCCAATTAATTGAAATTCCAATATCATTTACGCCTCTTACACTTACTGACTTCCCAAATGAACTTCTATCTCAACTATATCTTCAAAATTTGCCAATGTCAAATAAGTATAATTTAGGCCTAAATATCCTTAACATGAACCTTAACCAAATTTGGTTTGCGATTTGGTAACCATCTTTTCTCCAATTCGCCTCAACATAATAATTTAATTTACTTTTTTTCTTAACATAACCACAATCTTTCTTTCTCTATCCAATTTCATGCAACTATCAGGATCATAGCTTATGACAATATTGTCCCGGGTCTGCTCACCCTTACCTGAGTCATATTCCCATCTTCATCCAATATCATCTCAAACTAATCATTCAATCTACCCTTAAGTTGATCAATCCATGCATTATGTAATACTTACACTTGAACTAATTAGTGCCATATTTCTTATCCAAAACCATAACTCGGCTCCTTTCACGATATATTTTTCCCTCCTTTACAACAGACAGTGGCATAATTGCACTTAGGACCACTTTTAGTGCATAGCCATTCTCTTCCTTTTATGTTTTCTAACTCATCAAACGTTAACTCACAAAATTTTGAAATTCTTTTCTCATACTTTAAAACAATAGTAAAAGATTTACTGATCAAATTTCTACACCACATCAAAAAAATTAAAAACTTTAATTCGCCTTTTTAAAATACATCATCACTTTTCAAAACATTACTTTACAAAAACATTTCATTTATTTAAAACCATAAGGTAAAATCTTTTCATCAAACATTTATTTTGTCTTCATAGTTAAATTTCAACATCAATCACTTCTTTATCTTCAACGGTTTCATATTAACCGCTTAGAAATATATTTTTACTACGTATATAAACTATAGTTATCTTCTAAAATACTTGTTGCATTATTTCAAAACATCATTTCAAATAATTTATAGTATTTTTATTATATAATAGTATGTTATTAATTTATTTTGTAAATAGAAAATTTCTAACACTTTAAATAACATATCATATACATACATACATACATACATACATACATACATATATATATATATGAAAACATAATTTAAAATTCATTTTAGCCACTCATCATATTTATATCAATTTAGTAAACCATTTCCGTGATCTCATATCATATATTTTACTATGTGCATATATATATTCAAAAGTTTCATTCCATAAATCCTTTAATTTATTATTTAAAAATGAATATATATCAAGACATTAGAATACTACTTATTTTGAATTAAAACTTTAAATCGCTTTTTTAGAACTTCTGAATACTAATAATATTATATAAATACAATGTAAATTAGTACAATTTCTTTAAATTTTTACTCTTCAAAATAATTTACTTTTGAAACTCAATTATCTTACCATTCTTACTAGCTTCCTATCTGGAAAATCCACCAAATTAAATCTCAGTGATCACATATACTCTCACAAGTGCTTAGTTACATCCCTAATACAAATTAGGGTTTGAATCCAACATAATACTAAAAACTACTCCTCATACACCAAATGCAAATACCGTGGGGTTTACACTGGTATGATTTATCACTTACGGTTATCAATGGAGCCAAACGTGGATGTTCACACAATAATATCCCTAAGATCGACTATAATACCATTTCTAGTTTTGGCCTTACCCTACTAATACCTAACTTTGTTCCAATTTCAACCTTCACTAACTAACTCATCCTTTGCTATCCGTAATTGGAATTCATTAGCAACTCCTCAAAAAATAGATAACTCAACTGGAATAGCAATAAAAATATTCAACTCCTATATATATACCCATACATACACACACACACACACACATATATATATAATAAAAATACAAATATGCTCTCTTAATATGTTTCTCGTTCCTAACTTAGATACAATACCAAATGTAATAACCCGTCTTTTCGACCCCGAGTCTGATGCCTGAACCGACGTTAGCACCCGAGAACCAAAAAGACGAAACATTAGGTGAATATACAATAAATATATAGTCACAGTCATTGATAGATATTAGATGAAAGTCTAACTAACACCACCTACTTTTACAGTTGCAACATAGGAAATAAATATAATATGTAAATAAATACAAGTCACATAATATATATTTTTCTATGTTGTCATATACATATGACTGAATAATACAAATACAACCCAATCCACATACATAGTCAATTTTAGGTCACAACACCTATGTACATCATATACACATATATGAATTAATCTCTGCTCCCAATGCTATCTCATCTCCAAACTCCATCAAACTAGGACACGCACACACACACACATAGGAAAATAGGAGGGGGTCAGACATAAATCTGGTAAGTGAGTCATGCTCTACTGTGCATATACTGCAAAAATAATACTATAACATGTTATGAGTCTATCGTCTGGCCATTGTATGTTCCATCATCATGTCATACCTAAATGTCATATATATATATATATAACCATATTGCATCTATATAGACTTATGCTCTAGTCCAGTCTCAAGCCCTATAGAGTCGCTTGTTGCCCGTCTCTTAATACATCACACGCGCTAGACCACCAATAACTTACAGGGTCACTTATTGCCCTCATGCTATCTAGTAGGACTCACTCCCTGGACTATCCATACCTTATAGAGTAACTTACCCACTCCCTTCCAATGGTCCTCCAAAGCACTATAATAAAGAAAAATCGTCAAGCCTAAACCACCTACTAAGTGTCACAAGGCCACATTCACATTGCATACACATTCTAGGGCGTCCATCCTACGCTCTATACTTGTTCTCGTCCACGTTCACCATACCTTCACAATATCATTTCATAATACACATATATGTATATTTATATTCTCTTTACATAACAACCAAACCATCCAATATTCGTTCATTTCACAATATCATCGCATTCCGTTCATTCATTCGTTCTATATCACAAACATGCTTTATACATCCTTCATTTCGTAGCATTGTCACTTGTCTTTTCACATCTTGGATCACCTTCCAAAATATGGGAGAATGCATGAATCGAATCATATATTGTATATTTACTTTAGGCATTTGGTCGAGGTTTGCTAAAAACAAATGTGCACATGTACACTGGTGCACCGTTCAAGGCCACTGGTCCATCGGTGTATGTATTTGTTTAAGTTTTCTAGTTTATGTTTTTTATGTTTTTCGACATTACTTTTTATTCCAGTCACCACCACTTTCTCTCAAATAATCATAAAATGTTCCTAGACCCTAGCTTTAGATTCATAACTTCAATTACATCAATTATTCTATAGATTTAAGTGTTATACTCCATGTTTCCAAAAATTGCTTAAATCTTGTTTCTAATCCTTTATATGAACTAAATCCCTTCCAAAAACCATTTTAATTCAAACTTAATCATCTATAAATGTCTAGAGTAGGCTACATGTCATGAATATAGGATCACAATCATCTTATATGATGAAGAGAGTAAGAATCACTCACCAATTCACCATTTCCAGTCGAAAGTTTCGTTGTTCCTCTATTTTCTAGCCACAGACCTTCAAAATTTTCCAACATCTTTTCCAAAGCATAGCGCTCATCCATATGATTGTTTCAATGGTAGATTGTTGAATTTCCTTAAAAATAAAGGCGATATGCTGATTTGAAGTTTGACGTTGAATGTTGAAAACTATGCACAAAAATTCATCACTTTCCTTCTTCGTCTAGGCCCGTTGTGCCCCTATATTCTAGAATTTTGCCTCCCAATTACTTTGAACCTTAAGCCCACTTTGATAGCTTCGATTTTTCATCAGTTTCATGAATTTTCATTGAGATGTGAGAGAGATATGGCGGTTTCATTCTTGATATGTTGGAGGAAGAAGAGAGAAGGAAGAAGAAGTTACGAAGTAGTTTTTTGAAATAAGAACTGGGTATGTACTTTCTGTTTTAAGCAAAGGAGGGAAAACTGTTTGCCCAGTAAGTTTCAAAATTCGAATTCTAAATCCCAAAGCCCAACTAGCTTTAAAATTTATTTCCCTCGACTCCCATTCATATGACTTCGAATGAGACAAAAAATATACTATGCGAATAAAAAAAGACAGTCCTAATGACGCTGTTTTCGTTATCAAATTCCAATATTTAAAAAATAACCATTTTGTCTATTATTATATTTAATTAGTTAATTCCATTTTTTTTCATTTTATCATGTTATTAATATTAAATTAAAATAGTCATAAATTTCAGGGTATTACAGGAACAGTTTGTCGAGAGAAGGAAATAGAGCAATGCTCGTAGTGAAAATTAAAGTGGTCAAACGTAGAGATGTGGTGCACAAAAATGTAGAGTTTGAGGGACTTAAGTTTAGCAACTTTACCAATCGAATTGGTTGATCGAATCCCAAACCCCTTCAACTAAGCCTCTCCGTCATCTTTCTAGCCAAATTTATGGAGAACCCACGTATGCCAACCTAAATGAAAGTGTATAGGATTGTATATGGCTAAAATATATAACGGATTATAAGCAGCAATCAAGTAGAATAAAGTAAAGAAAAAAATGAGCACACTATACTTTTTATATTGGTTCGGACTACTATCCTACATTCAGTCCCAGAATCTCTTATAACGGATTTTACTTACTATGATCCTCGCTTTGCTGGAGGAATATTCCTTTACACTTGCTTGAGCTGCTAAGTAGGTTTTTTACACTATCTTAGTAGACTAAAGAATTTGGCAGTAGTCGTGCCTTTGATGTACTTATTTTACCAATATAGTACAGGCTCCTATAATTCACAAGAACTAATTTGTAATTGAATAAAAGGTCACTTAGGAGGTAAGAAAACCAAAAAAATGAATATTGACAAGGATTGATTGCTAATTAGGGAGTGTAGAATAAATTTGAGTTTTTCAATAATTAAAATAGAAATCGGAGAGTGAATTGGTAATTAGACTCATTGAAAACCATAGTTATTTATAGAGTTGAAGGGATTTGATCAAAAGGAGTTATTTCCCTCCATTGTAAAAGGTCATGGTCGAAGGAGGAAGAAGAATCACGTCTTTTTGAAGTGAAAGGTTGTTTGAAATCTGTTTCTGGAAAACGACCCGAAGTGGTCATCGGTGCACCGGTAGGCTTCCACCGGTCCACCGATGGGCGCTTCTGGTCTGTTTTGTAGAATCTTTTTAAATTAAAGAAATATAAATAAATATATATATATATATATATATAAATTGTTTTGATGATCTTTGGTGATGAAGTAATTTTTTTGCACTATTCTTGTGAGTTTTAACATTATATAACTATGACAATACGACACGCAATGTTATAAGCTTCAAGTGCTCTTCCAATAGCTGCCAATCAATGATCTTTGAAGCTTGAGTGTGATTTTTTTCTCTTTTTTGAATCTATAGTAAAATTAAACTAGTGTATTTGAGTTTCTAGTATGGGGTTGTCATCATCAAAACTGAGAATCCTAGTTCTAACATTCTTCCCCTTTTTGACGATGAAACTCATATATGCGTTTTCAATGAGATCTTTATCAAGAATGATATGAATGCAATACTCCTCCTAACTATATGCATAATTTTTTTATATGTTAAAACTCCCCTTGAATGTATGCATATAACTTAATTATTTCTCCTCCTTTGTTACATCAAAAAGAAGATATCCCAACATGAACATCACAGGACACAAGATATAGAACATATGTCAAACACATAATAATGTCACTAACATATCATGCAAATGGTTACAATATCCAACCATACACATGCCAAATTTCAAAGTATGAACAGAATAGTCAAAAAATTTAGGAATTTTTAAAACAATTATTATATACGAAGTCCAACTTGTTAACCTTGGTTATCGTATTCGTATTTTGAGCTTAGTTTTGATTCATTAAGTATGCATATATTTTTTAAGTATACACTACAGTAATTTTTCAAATTCTTAGACAATTTAGAAATTTAGTTTTAAAGTAATTTCATTACTATTATGTTTTTATTATAGAAGTTCTATATTCAAGCATATTTCAATATTTATAAAAATAATTACAGAAATAATCGATTGAATATATTTATTAGTTAATGTTAATGTTAATGTTCAACTTCATTTTCTTTAAACTTTTATCAAAAATATTAAGTTTATATAAAAATATTTTCTTACTAAAATTAAAAGCTAATTTTGAACAGTATTACTTATTGAGAAAAAGAAAGTTACTCTTTAAAATCTTATTTGTTAGATTGTATTAAAAAAATTATTTTATTTTTGAAATCTAGAAATACCAAAAATTATTTTATACAACTTATTAAACTATGTCATTTATCAAAAAAAATCCTAGTTCTTGTCGTAATTTAATATATGTATTTTCATTTAAAGGTTTGGTAAATATATTTGCTATCTAATTTTCATTGCTTAGGAATTCTAGAATACTATTTTCCTTTCTGAAATGATTCCTTAAAAAATGATCTCTTATATAAATCTATTTATTTCTAGAGTGATTAACATGATATTTTGCTAGATTAGTAGCACTGGTGGTATCATAGTAAATAGGTGATTTAGTTAAGCTAACACCAAAATCCTTCAGGGTTTGTTGCATATAGATTATCTGAGCGGAAGCAATAGCAGCTGATATATAATATGCTTCACATGTTGATAAAGAGATGCAATTTTGTTTCTTATTGAACCAAGAGACCAAGGATTGCCTTACAAAATGGCAAGTACAACTAGTGTTTTTTCTATCGGTACGACATCCACCAAAATCAACATTTCTACATGGTGCCAATTCAAATGGACATCCTTTAGAAAAGACCATATTCCTTGGTTTTGATTAGATATCTTGAAATTCTTTTAACGGCTTATTGGTGTGGCTCCTTAGGATTGGCTTACAAATGGACGCAAAGACACACACACTTATCATTATATTAGGGCGATACGTGGTTAAATAAAGTAATGATCCAATCATACTTCTATAGAGTTTTTGATTAACATCCTTACCATCCTCATCTTTATCTAGGTGAATAGTTGTACTTATTAGTGTTAGTTCGCTGCTTATATTATCAACACCAAATCTTTTAATTAGATCCTTATAGTACTTTTCTTATGAAATAAAAATTCCATTTTCTAGTTGTTTAATATTTAATCCAAGAAAATAATTTAATTCGTTCACATAGAACATTTCAAATTCTTCTCATTATTTCAAAAAAAAATTGTACAAGGCTTTGCGTTGGTAGAACTAAAAATAATGACATCGACATATATTTTAACAACTAATGGACCATTATTTTCACGTTTTATAAAAGCGTTTAGTCTACTTTTCCAATTTTCAAATCCATAATTTATTAAGTAGCTTTTCAATTTTCCATAATAAGCACGTGGTGTTTGTTTAAGACCATACAGAGCCATCTTAAGTTTATAGACATGATCTGGATATTTTTCATGTTTAAATAATGGTGGTTGTTCAACATAACATTTTCCTTTATAAAACCATTTAAGAAAGTGCTTTTAACATCCATTTGATGTAATTTAATATTGTGATCACAAGCAAAAGCTAGGAGTATCCTAATTGCTTCGAGTCATGCAATAGGAGCAAAGGTCTCATTATAGTCGATTCCATCTTTCTGATTATATCCTTAAGCAACTAGTCTAGCTTTATTTCTAACTATATAATCATTTTTATCACTTTTATTTTTATATACCTATTTTGTTCCTATTATAATTAAATCATTGGGTCTTAGGATTAATTCTCATACATTATTACGTTCAAATCGATTTCATTCTTCTTGCATTGCTATAATCCGATATTCGACTTTTCCAGCTTTTCTACAATTTTGGGTTCAATTGTAGAAAATGCTAAGTGATTCATTTCATTTTGAATGTTTTCTAGTTAAAAGTTTAGTCCTAACATCACCTAATATATTTTCAATTGGATGATCTTTTGATATTCTTGGACTTTCTTTATTTTTGTTTTGTTTTAGCAAGTTAACAATTTCTTGAGTAATTTCATTATTTTTATCTTGTTTATTTTGTAAAGAATTTAATGGTCAATTAAATTATTATTTCAGAATCGTCATCTATTTTATCAAAAATTTTATAAAAGGGAACATGCAAAGTTTCTTCAATTGAATTAATCCTTTTATTATATATGCATTATGCCTTACTCTTTTTGAATAACCGATAAAAATCCCTTCATCGGCTTTAAAGTCATACTTACCTAGATATCTTTAGTTTTTAAAATAAAACATTTTAATCCAAAAACTTTAAACAATGATATTTTTGGTCTACGATGATATAAAAGCTCTAAGGAGTACTTTTAGTTTCAGGACGAATTGAAATGCAATTTAGAATATAGCAAGCGATAACAACAGCTTCAATCCAAAAAATTTAGGTTAAAGCGGTACCATTTAGCAATGATTTGGCATACTTTCGCAAAGTTATATTTTTTCCGCAAGACCGTTTTGTTATGGTGTTGTTGATATACGCGTAAAAATGTATATTTTTATTATCACATTTAATCTTCTTCTATTAAAATAAAGAACATTTTAGGGTATTTTTACATGTTATGACCAATTTATAAAGGTGTTTTCAATTCTTTATTCACTCACATATACATTTGTACAAAACGGTAATTTTGTGTGTATGCATTCAAGAAAATTTATTTGCACATTTTAATTTTATTTTGTAGAAAATTGAGTGCAAATTGAAAGAGGCTTCATGGATGTATGCACATGTCTTGGAAACCAAAGGAAAAAAGAAATGAAAGAATTAACTCTTCGTGAAGGAGCCAACCTACCCACTTGCAAATGGACCACAATTAAAAGAAAAGCATATATTAGTGGAGATTAATTAAATTATTAATGATTACTTGAAGATCACACAAAGTTAATGAAACTTTTGGTAGCACCCTAAAATATATTGGGCTTTTAAACTTTTATAAATACCCTCTTATGATTTATGAAAAAATATGCATAGTTGTAGGCACAAAACTATAAATAAAAAAATCTTCTCTTCTTTAGTTCAATGGCTCCTTAGCCATTTACTTTATGCACTTTTATTTCATGTCTCTTCCTTTGTGTTATTTTATTTTATACATCTCTTTTATTCATGCAAGTAGATTAAATATTGTTATTGCAAATTAGTGTAGATTTATGTTTATGCAATTAATTAGTTTTCTTTCTCTTAAATTAGTATATCCATTTTTCTTAATATTGAAATTCACTTTTGTTGAAATAAATTCAAGGATGAGGGGTAAACCCCTTCAATTTAAGGGTAATGAAGCACTTATAATTCATGTAAATCTTTACTACTAATAATGAGAATTCATTGAATAAACTTCAACCGTGTCTTTTTGAAATACCAAATATACCCTTGCTTTCCTGCTCTCGTGATAATAATAATAATCACTAATATATGTCAATTTATAATCTTATGAAAATGGTTCATCAGGTCCCTACTTTGAACCCATGGGAATTTATCGAGAGAGCACAAGTATTCTTTCCATGTTGCCGCTCAAGCTGGTGCTTGGTGCCAAGCATGTTTATGTTGTTGAAACGTAATGAATTTGGTTATATTTTTTCCACGCATATCCAGTATGAATACGGTTGAAATACTTTAGCTTTCTTGGGTGGTATTTATCTTGCCACCAGTATACCTATTGAAGCAAAAAATGACCTGCAGTTAGCATCATCATATGAAGAAGTTTAAAGAATAGTCGAAAGATAATTCCTAACATCCGTTGCTTTGATTTGTCATATACAAGTAGGCCTACATAACTCAGATAATCAACTATGCACAAGGTATTTTCATATGACATAGGAGATTCACGGTTTAAATTAAATCATGAATCCAATGTAGTTGTACTACTCAATCATTTTATATGTAACAAAGATTATGCAGTTTAAAGTGACAAATAGTGCAATTCTATAACTATACGTACAAAATGTGTTCAATGTTGACGCTTGCTAATCAAATATCGAAACAAGCGAATGATTATTTTACCAAGTTCCAAAGTACAGTAATGCTAATATCTCTATTATTAATAAAGAGAATTCAATAAATACATTTTCACGGTATCCTTTTGAAATTTCAAAAGTATACTCATCAATCAAAGAAATCTTACCATCGATTTGCAAATTCAACCACCATCCCCTTTTCAACCACCCATTAATAGAATTTTGCTATTAGTTTGCCACCAATGTCATACACAAAATAGCTTCAAATAAAAGTGTTATGACAACCAAAGGTTTCGCATTTATAGCACATATCCTTTCATTAATTTTTTTACTAAATAAAAACTAAATATCTTCAACTGTTAGATGCACGCATGTGCATCTTATACTAGTTTAACATAATGGTTTTATTTATGATCTCTTGTTTTTGGGTTTAATGTAAATTTAAATGTAGCCGGAAGTTTGATGTTTATGAATGAACTTGATAGCCTATGTTGTTAATCACAGATAAAGTATACTTAGTCAAATATAGACCTAAGTTACGTCTTCATCTAACAATTTGATTTTGATCATGAAGTTAAAAGCAAAATTAAAATTTGTTACTTGATCTAAGATGGTAAATAGATCATGCTTAAAATATATTTTATTTCTAACTTCATAATTATTTTCATTAGATTAAATAAATGGGTTTGGTTGATGTATTAAAATTTATTGGTTTATGTTGTTGTAGTTAATATCACAAATAGACCACTTAAAATGAATGCATCAACTAATTTTACTATTGTTAAAATGAGAGATTATAAATTTATTATGTGTTGATTTATTTGAATGTGAAAGTGGATTTATATCTAAATTGTCCTTTGGTCTCGTTACTTTAATTCTATCTTTATTCTAGTTTTTCTATAATTTTTTGGTTAAAAACACTTTTAATACAGTTGGGATAGTCTGACTAGGTAAATTGGATTCCTTTCTTTTCTCGTGGATCAATTCGTACTTGCCGACACACTGCAAATTGTACGTCATGCACTTATGGTGTTTTATTACGATAAAATTTGATTGTTTTCTAATCGATAGAAATTAATATCCAAATCAGATCTTGGAAAAGAAAAATTATGACTAATTCTCTTTTTTATTACAAACCTTAATAAGCTCATTATCATCGAATTCTCCTTCGTGTTTGCTTCGAATATTTTTAACATTTAAATCTTTTACAATTTGAATTAATTTTTATAAAATTTCTAAACAATTTGAAAGTATCACTTTCGTGTTTTAAAAATAATGTCCAAGTATATGTTGAAAAATTATTAACAATTACAAAAACTTATTTATTTTGATTCATTGATTTACTTGAGTTCGACCAAATAAATCTAGATGTAATAGTTCTAAAGGTTTGTTAGTAGAAATTTCATTTATATATTTAGATAAGTTTTCCTTTCTGACATGCGTCACCATAGGTTATTTACTTTAAGATTTATTTTTGGTAAACCTCTTACAGTATCATGTTTTGCTAGTTTATTTAATAATTTAAAGTTAATAAGATGGATCATTTTATGCCATATCCACGGATCATTCAAATTTGTTAAAAGGCGTAAGTTATTACCATTGTTAACTTGCATATTCAATATATAAATGTTTCATTATCTTATACCTTCAAAAATCAATCTTTCATTTTGATTAAAAATATTAAACTACCCTTTTTAAATTTTATTTTGAAACCTTTACCGCATAGATGACTAATACTTAGAAGATTATGTTTTAAATTTTTAACTAAATAAACATTAGTAATTAAAGGCGAATTTGGATTATCCTCATTATTGACGTCTCCTATTTCGATGATGTATCCTTTAAATTTATCACCGAAGGTTACGGTACCTCCATCCATTGGTCTAATGTTTATAAACATATCGGAGTTTCTTGTCATGTGATTAGAACATCCTTTATCTAGAATCTATCTTCTCCTTTTACGAATGTGAGTAGATACCTACAAAAAATAAATAAATTTGTTGGTACCCACTTCTTATGTTAGGATCCCGAGGTTAAGTTTTTGATAATCATACCCATGAGGGTTTAGTAGAACCTTTAAAAGAATAATTAATATCTGTATGAATATTAGCAAAGAATTTATTTATACATTTCTTTCTAATAAGATTATTATTAGTTTTTGGAATCCAAATCTTAATGTTAATCCAAAATTTGGTATAACATCCATAATGTCAAGTATGATGAGCCAAAGCTCAATTTTATCATGTTTGATGAGACGACTAAGCATGGCTTAGTTGGTGTTGACCAGATGGTGTTTAAGAGATCAAGATTAGGCTTAGGGGCCTAGTACAAGATGATGTCATTGAGGAATGTCCTCATGATTCCCATGGATTTTTGGAATGAGGAATTTTAAAGTCAGTATAGTCTTTTGGAACAAGTTGCTCGAAAGCCTATACGTTCTTCTAGAATAAGACATTCAAAAGTCTTGGCACGTGATCAAAGGAGATAAAAGGGTAGGCAGTAAATATGTGTGATAGCCCACTAAGCATGTTAATGGAAGAGATAAGAAATCCCCTTAGTTCAAAGTCCTTTGTCCATATGTAGATGACAAGATAGTGATTACACATATGAACACTAGTTTAGACCGAAGCCATATGATTAATATAAAATCACAATAAGGTTTGGGTCCAAAGAGCATATCATATGCATGTCCATGTCTAATAATGTACAAAGTGCACAATTAACGTAATAAGCATATTCAAGTCCTTGTTCGTATAATTTCTTCACGGATACAATCAAATCAAGTATTTTCCCAATTCAATTTAGGGTTACAATTATTTAATTTTGAGATGTGAGAAAAGAAGCGATCCTCCCTTCTCCTAGCCCCTAGATACGTATTTATAGAGGTAGAGGGGTTTGGCATGGCCACTTTGTGCTGCCTTCAGCATGCATAACTCTTGATATTTATGAAAATTTCAATGGCGCAAGGCCTCATACTTCGTCTTCGTTGATCTTCAGAATTGATAAGCATGCAGCATCATTTCAGTTGATAGTTTTTGTGGACATTGACAACACATGTTACCAATGTCGCACTAAGGACTCTTGGTGTCCTTTAATGGTTGGTCAAGAGCAATAGTACCAAAGCACAACATTAATAATTAACAATTCTAAAGTGGTACGACATTACTAAGAGACAACATTAACAGGAAGCGGCATTGATGATGAACAACATCGATAACAAGCAGCATTAATAACAGGCGACAATGATAACAAGTGTCGCCAATAACAGGCACCATTGATAATAAGCTGCACTGATAACAAGCAGCATCAATAATGGTTGGCATTGATAAAAGGCGGCATCCAAATACAGCAGCATTGATAAAGACGACATCGATGGATATGCAGCATTGACAATAGATTATATCAATATAGAAGCAGTATTGATATGATGAGGTATTGAGAAGAGGTGATATTGATATGGCATGACATCAATATGATGCAGTATTGAGAAGAGGCGTATTGAGAAGGAGCGGTATTCATTTATTCTGCTTTGATGAATCATACAGCCTTTTTTGTTAGTATCTTATGACAAGCAATATCAATGGCCTTTATAATCCTCTTATACTGATGGACTATAGTGTCTTACTTCTAATATTACTCTAATTAAGTGTCTTTGATGATATGCGATATCAACAAATTGAGGCATCAATAAATTGCGTTACTATGATAAAGGAGGCTTCATCAATGATGTTTTACGTCATCATCATAAACTAAGAACTTCCGGGGGGCTATTGCTTACTTATAGGAGGCGATATTAATCCTATAAAGCCTTGCGTATGCTTTTTTATCTTCCTCTTATCATCTTGGTTTTTGACATGCCATTTCTATAACTCTGACATTAGTTCATTGGTGCGAGATTCCCTTGAATATTAAGGTCAGCATAGTTCCTTGATGTTGCCTTCAATATTACATGTTTTCAATTCGACATTACATTTTTCCTTAGAAATTTTGTGGATAACATTTTCCCTCCTCTTTGTATAAAAGAAGCCTTTTACACTTTGCTATAGAACCAAGAATTTTTCCATCTTTTCTTATTATTTGCGAGGTTTTCTTTCTAGCCAAGTTTTCCTTTCAGTATTTTAATAAGATCATAAAGGAACTTTTGTTTGTAATTCAATGTTACTTTTGGAATCTATAGATTTACTTGAAGGGGCCAAAAATCTATTTGGAAAATTTTTTACTTGAATAAAATTCCATAGGATTAGGATTAGAAAACTATATGGAAATAATGATTTCATGAATTAGAAAATTAGTCAATTATAATTTCCTAAGTAGAAGTCCAGAAATCCATCTAGAAATATCACATGAGGGAGGACTATAAACTCTTCTGGCAACATCGTGAATTGAAGACCAGAAAACCATATGAATAGAAGACCAGAAAATCTATTTGACGATAATAGTTTCTAAAAAATACAAGACCGGTAGAAAATCCATCTGGCAATAATAATAGAAGGCCAGAAAGCCATCTGGCAATAATAACAAAAGACCAGAAAACCATCTGGCAATAATAATTTCTTAATAATAGATGAAAAAGATAAGAGAATCCATTTAGTAGTAATAATAGAAGCCTAGAAAATCATCTGTTGATGATAGTTTCTAAATAATAGAAGGAGATCAAAAAATCGATCTGGCAATAATAATAGAAGCCTAGAAAACTATTTCGCAATAATGCTTTATTTCATGGAGAAATCCCGCTTTCTTTGCATTGAAGCACAATAGCGTTTATTTTATAGATTTTCCTCTATAAGATTACTTGACTCTTGTTTTGGAGCACAAATGGCTCAATATTGATTAAGTTCTTTTGCCTCTTTTTAGGTTTTGGACACCTTAGTCCCTTTCCTTTTGTCCTCTCTTTTTGAAACTTTGATGTCTTGGTCCCTCTTCCTTGTGCCTCTCTTTGGACCTTGGACATCTTAGCCCTTTTCTTTGTGCCTTTCTTTGGAGTTTGGACGTCTTAGTCCTTTTTCTTTTTGCGCATCTTTTTGGGTTTTGGAAGTTTTAGTCCCTTCCGTTTGTCACCATCTTAAATGATGATCTCAACTTGGAGCGAACCCCTTATCACCGTCTTAGGTGACGACTTAGGTCTGTTGTCCAGTGCATTTGTTTAGCTATCTTAAGCAAAACTAAAGACTTACCCGATCTCCCTCTATGAGGCATTTTAGTAAGGCCTTAGAGACGGTACTAAAGGGTGGTTCGATGAATTATTAGACCATCTTAGACGGGACTAAAGGCTTACTCCATCCTCCCTCTAGGCGTCATTATAGCCGTGCCACGTAGGCAGGGAAAGAACGATTGTAGATGCTTTAGTCAAGCCCTTTTAGACTGGACCAAAGGCTTTCTCTGACCTCCCTCCAAAAAGTGCCTTGAGCAGGCCATCTTGGTAGGGACAAAGGCTTTTTCGCCCCTTACTACAATTGTAGGTAGTGTTTTAGTCTTTTTGTTTTACTTTAGGAGAGTTTTATTCCTCAACCATGTAGATATACTTATTTTAACTTCTTTATTCATCCACTATTGGGAAATATGGCCGCAAATATTTAGCATTCCATGTTCTTGCTATTACGTTGCCATCGGTCGGGATAGTCTATAGGCCCCCTATGGGATTACATTGAATATGATTAAAGGCCCTCCCCAATTTGGCCTAAGTGGTTCATCCATTGGATTCTTAGTATTTTCCATAACTTTTTGATATACGAATCTCCTTTTTGAAACGACCTTTCTCTAACTTTAGAATTGTAATATTTGGATATTCTTCATTGATATTTAGCTGTAATGATCCGCAAATTTGTCGGTTTGATAATTTATATTTGTTTTAAAAATATTCAAAT
Source organism: Allium cepa (assembly GCA_030765085.1). Lineage (NCBI taxonomy): Eukaryota > Viridiplantae > Streptophyta > Magnoliopsida > Asparagales > Amaryllidaceae > Allium > Allium cepa. The sequence goes on from CM060938.1 coordinate 335,035,311, forward strand.
ATAAGCATTTAAAAGCATAGATTAATGATATTTTGAACAATAAATACAATGGTAACCTTATTTTGAATAAGAATTTATGAAATATAAACTTGGGAAAATACCTATAAAATGGTCGAAAACCGTTTCATCGATAAACAACACTATAATTGTAAAATATTGCGCACAGTTCTGGATACATACACTTATTTTTATAATTGAACAAGAATCTGAAATAAAATAAAATAATTAATTTTTGGAAATTAAATGTATTTATGACATTGTTGGTAATGCCCTTGAATATAATAATTGATTTATTAAATTAAATTGAGATTTAATTTAATGATAATTTTAATTTTTCAAATAATTCTTTTAAATAATGATAATTCATTTTAAATAGTTATAAAGTGATAATAAATCATTTATAATAGTTTTATAAAGTTGTAAAAGTGATTTGAAAATATAAGGAAAAATCGATATCGTTGTATCAGTATAATAACAATTATTGTAAATATATATGGTTTTATAAATAAAATATGATCATTTTATTTCATTTAAATGATAAGAAAATGTTTTTCAATTTTTTTACATATATATGTAATATAAATTAAAAGTAAAAATATGACTGGTAATCGGCTTTCGGATTTTCAATGGTTCAACAAACGAATGTTTTTCAAGTCGTTGCAATGTTATAAATGACACTAACACATATTTATATGTATGTATGTGTGTGTGTGTGTGTGTATCACATACTCACATATACATAAATATAACATATATGCACACACACACACACAAATACATATGTTAAAAATATCAAAGATATTTTATGAAACTTCAGCCTTAATCTTGCATAAAGTCAACAATTAGGACATGAAGTGATTTAAGGTGGTGAAGCATGTAGGGGGGTGGTTTCAACGTGTAGAACATGATAGGAGGGGTGTCGGAAAGTTGAGATGTGATGGATAATGAAATAGAGATATATTTTGTGAAGTTACTTAGCCCTTAAGGCTTCCAAAGCTATAAATACATGCACCATTTCACTTCTTCATTCATTTAATTCTTCATCTTCTTCCTCTTATTTCTCAAGCTTTTCAATGGCTTCCTCCTAAATAAAATAATAGAAAAATATATATAGAAAAGAGATAAAAATATATAAGTAAATACACACGCACACCAGTCCATTTTAAATACCATAACTCTTTCTCTTCCCCTTATTGGCCATATATCCATGAGTTTTTGATGGTAGGGGGCCTTAGGCCGTGAGTTTGGAAGCTTGGGAGGTGAGGCCATGAGATTTGGAGGTGTTGGAGGCAAGGGTTGTGAGCATGGGGCATTTTTGGATGGTGGCCGGGCACTTGAAAGAGAAGTGGAGTTGTTTAGGAGATGTTTAGTGAGGTGTTGATTTGTTGAATGTTGGTAGGGAGTTTGACTTGATTACCGTGAGTACTCTATTTACTTACAGTTAGAAAATAATTATATGAGTGTTTAAATTATAAATTTAAAAGCTTGTTTGATAACTTGAATGATTATATGGTTGATTATATGGATGTTAATATGGTTGATAACTTGGTTGTGATAAATATGACAAATCATAATAAAAATAGTTAAGTAATTAGCCATGATTAACTAATGAAAAATAAGTCGATATAGATGTGTCTATGAAGTTATTTAGCCCCTTAATGGTTTTGAAAATATAAAAAGGCTGTAAAGGAATATAATAATAATATATTCCTATGAAATGATTTAAAAGCGAAAAAGAGATTTAGTATAGAAAAATATTGGTTTAAATATTTGAAAATGGTTTATAAATGTTTTATAAATATTAAAATACAATTTGTAGAGGTTTTGACAAATAATGAATTTGGAGTCAAAAATAAGTGCGTCGCGTAACGGTAGTTTGCGATTTCACGCCATAAAAGTTAAATCCTTTTGTAGAATGCAATCGGAGTCGGATTTCTTTGCAATAAGAATTTTCCAAACTCTTATGAATATAGTTTTCAAAAAATAGAAAACGATCAAGATTTTAGTTAATAGATTTTGAAATATGAGAAAATCAAGTTTTCAAGAAAATCGCGTTTGGCAGTTCGGTGGCCAAAGTGGCAAATGTTTTAAATAAGTATTTTTAAATTTTTTAAAAATATGGAATAAATCTTATAAATCTTTTATAATGTTTTAAAAGTGATTTGATTTATAAAATACCTAATTTCCAAATGATAAAAAGTCATTTTGATCAATATTTCTTAAAAAAGCACTTTCCGCATCACTTTTCAATAATTTTCAAAATATAGTCTTAAACATAAAGATTCTCTTCCAAATCTTTTGGTAAATGTTTTTAAACAATTACAAATTATTTTAAAGGTTATTTGAAGGATTTATTGAATGGTTAAATGTTGAATGATTTAGACTCGATCAAATAACTTGACCGCCTTATGGGTGTCAGAGAGATGTCTAGGCTTGAGTTTGGAAAACCAGTTTCATGCTCTCGCTGGCTATCTGGACTCGCATGATAGATATGACAGTAGATTTGGTTTACTCGGATCAAAATTTCCCAAAGTATGAAGTTAAAGTTTTCCAAATTTAAATAACTTGGATTGCATAGAAATGATTTGGAAATGTTTTCCTAATTAAAAAATGAAACGATTTGGAATTATTCCAAGATTAAAAAGGTTTTAAAATTAAGCAGATGATTTGATAAATGAGACTTAATGATTCCATATACTCTGAAAAAGCTAAAAGAATGATTTAATGAATATATCTCCAAGTGAATCTGATTCAAATAAAAAGGTTAATAAATTGAATGATGTATGATAATCACCTATATACCTCAATGCCTTTTAATCGATGATTGGTTCGGAGGAATCGGGTTCGGATTTGGGTAACTCCTATCCGTAAACCACTTCAAATCAATGTATATATTTGAAAGTGAAGACATGTTGAAGATGATGATTGTTGAAGAGTGAAGATCTTCAAAATGTAGGGGTTGTTGCACGAGTCCCAGGAGTTTACCCATATTATATTTATATGGCAGTGATGACTACATTCTAAAAATCTTCGTGGTATTGTTGACCGGAGATCTTCACAGCGGAAGGACTGCTTGTTGGCATTCTTTAGATCGCTCCAAATATAGAGTCATTTATTATAGCAGTGGTCCTTTTATATTTTGAAATCTCTAGATTGCAAGGACTACTCGCTACTAATGGTAGTAGGAGGAGTGCCTTTGGTTTCGATCAGCTCAAGAATGAACTTGTATGGACGAATGCTTACAGTGCATTTCCAATCATATTTATTGATCTCTATCAACATATTATCTGGTTGGTGGTGGAAAAGGAAAACTTCTCTTAGCTTAACACCATTTCCTGAGACGTACGAGCTCAAAAGTTATATGTTGGTAGAAATCAGTTGTGTAATTAAGGAATGGCAATGTTGCATTCTAAGTGGAATGTGTTTTATGGAAGAATAAAGCATGGCTTTGTTAAAAGAAAAGCACAACTTTGTTAAAGTTAGGCGTAGCCCTATGAACCTCACATCCCAGGAATGATTCGAGATACTATGTGGTCTACAGGACATATTTCGAGCTATTAAAGGCATCTGTTGCCTTAAGATGATGAAATTGACAAGTATGGAGGCTGATGGAGATCATGTAAAGCCACCGAGTAATACTTTGTTTATGGCAGTGTAGTAGTATAGTTCGGAGGCTGACAGAGACTGTGTAAAGCCATTTGAGTGAACTAGTATTGCTATACGTGGATCAAAAGAAAAGGCCACTAGTTCACTACCATGTTGGAAATCCAATTCCAATACGAGCTTTATGGTTTTGATTGTATTCCAAAAATAGTTGTAGTGCATTGCAAACATTTCATCTACCCCTTTGATATCATATATTCCGTCCAGATATATTCCGTTGACCTAGTTCGGATATATTACCATAGACTTAGTCCGGGTATTGATACTTTCATTTTGTATATATTTATTAAAAGTGTTATCAAACCAAGTCATTAAGAATAATATCAAATGTTTTGATATAAAGTATTTTGGTTATCATAAGATAAAAAACCGTTTATATTTATGTGTAGGCGTGGTCTTATGAGATACCCTTCCTTTCAAAGGTTTTGATTGACATCTGCATTTAAAATATTGAGTATCTCACGCTAGTTTATCAAGTCTGGTCTGGATATTTTTAATACTCCGGTCAGACCGATAGTTTTAGGTTTAGTTGAAGATGCTTGGAGCTTCCAAAGGAGAGCTGGAGATCTTCATCTATGTATGGACGTATTCTATTATACATTGCATCTATTGCATTTGGTTTTATGGTTCTACAACTGTAAGGACAAATATTTATAACTGTCTAGGCTGAATCAAGATTAGACTCTGATATTGTATTCAAATTTTTCGCTGTAAATATTATTTTTGAAATAATTTATATTATTCCATACGTGTGAGATTCTATTTTCTTTTCTTTTTCCCCTAATAATCGAACTTTCCGGCACTTGGATTTGTGGCACATGAATACAGAGGTTGTATTAGTGTCGATTTTTGAGGGTTGAAAATCTCGGTCGTTACATTTGGTATCAGAGCTTAGGTTGAGCGAACACCTAGGTTTTGGCAGGGTAAAGCTAATTATAGATAGGGTTAGTAATATCCTAGAATGAGTGACTCATTAAAGGTAGGGTTAGTAACGCCCTAGAATGAGTGACTTATTAGAGATATGATTAGTAACACCCTAGAATGAGTTTAAGAGTATTATATATATGAGCACGTATTTGTTATTTGATATAAAAATTGTTTTATGTTGATTTATCTGTTGAGTAGTTACAGATTCTGGTCGATGGGCCTGGTCACCTTTATCGATAGAGATTTCTAAACACTTAAACAAGACAAACCAACACACTGTTTTAAAAGGATTACATTTTAAGTATAAAGGAATATCTTTTGAAAGATATAGATATTTATGTGTGTTAGTTTATGGGTTAAGAGAAGGATAATACTCAGTTATTATCGTTAATTGATTGGCTGTTTAATTTAAAAGTCTAAGTACGCACACCTCATGAATTTAGTTTCACAATTTGACACGGGGTATTCGATAAAATAATAATGTTGGTTTAATATTAAAAGAATTTATTTAAGATAAATAAATCTTATGAATATGTTTTATATAAGTGATTTTGAAAAATGGATTTAAAAAAACATGCTTTATAAAGGAATTTTTTGATAATTTAAATTTTGATATTTTTGAAAGGAATTTTAAATGATTTTTGGAAATAGAATAATAATAGCATTATTCTAAAAAAGGATTTTGAAAACGAAAAACAATCTTATGATTAATTAAACCGAATGACTCGGAAGTAACTAAAAATAGGCAGGAGATGTGTTCGGATGGTAAACGTTTCTCTTATATATTCCTCTTCTTGTTAGGGAAATATGCGATATTATTGGTAGTACTCTGTTCATTAGTATCATTTTAAGTTACTCGATCAATATAATTTTCTAAAGTTAAAAAAGGATAATGTGGATCACTAATTGAAAAATTAATGATTGTCAATTTTTATCAAAGTGTATTATCTTAATTGATAAGCAAGGGTATGCTTTGATCGTTAAAAGAAATATTTAAAGTTATTAATGAATGGTTTTGGGCTTGTAGTAAACGATGTTTTGGCAACATGTGATTTTAAACCCTTGAATAACACTTTGGAAGAAATTTTATGGGTATATTTTGCTCTTTAATAATGGGATTTTAAAGATAGTAACTAGTATGAGAGCCTTTAATAAAAAGATAGAAAATATTATAATTAACCTATTATAAAAAGTGAATTTATTATAATAATGTTTTGGTGGTAATTGTTTTAATCTCTTTTATTTTATTTTAACGGTAAGAAAAAAAACTTGTTAAGTAATTTGCGAACAAGTAAACTTTTTAAATATTAAAACTGGTATAAGTAAAAAGAACATATATATATATAAGTTTTAATTAATAAAGGAGTGTTAATTGATAAAGAAAGTTTTAACTAAATAAAAATGTTTTCACATTTGATATTAGCTAAAGGAAGTTTATGGTGATTTATCAATTTAATGAATTATTTTGAAAATAAGTTCTCCGAAAACCATTAAGATATGTTTAAAAATCTATTATAATAAAAAGATATCTATCTTTGGAAAAAAAATGTGTTGTTAAGTAAGAATATTTGGTAATAAAAATGTAAAATGGTTATGTATAAAGAAGGATCTTTATAAAAGTTTGAATAAAGAATGAAAGTTTTATGAAATGTTTTCCTTTAAGAAAAATATTTAGAAATAAATATTTAGAGTGCTTATATATAAATAAGCATTTTTAAAAGATAAAAGTTTTATGATAAGTTTTCATAAAGATTTTTGAGTGAATATATATGGAGTACATAGATCATATCGTCGCATAATTTTGATCTAAGATTCAAGTACAGAACTTTAAGGTGCTCTCACCAGTCCGAAAAAAGATTTATCACTCGATTCTCGACGACAAACATTGGTGAGGGTTTATGATTAGGTACTTGAGTTTTATATCATAGTTGAGGGCTATGTAAGGGAAACAAAGTTTTTTGATCAAAAAGCCCGATCAGAGTCCGCACTAGTGGATCGGCGGATTAATACTAGTTCGAAAGTAAAATTGTGGATTCGAATAGTAGATCGAATTAGATATTACATATGGATATCTATATACATCATATGAATGTAAGTTTTAAAAAAAAAATTGGGAAAATACCTTTGGGTTTTGTTTTGGTGTAATTTCGGGGACGAAATTCTTTTAAGAGGGGAAGTCTGTATTGGCCCGCTAATTTATCAATTTGATAAATTATATTTATTTTAAAATATTCAAATACAATCTTTTAAAATGATAGATTAATGATGTTTTGAACAATAAATATAATGGTAACGTTATTTTGAATAAGTATTTACGAAAATATAAACTTTGGAAAAATACCAATAAAATGGTCGAAAACCATTTTTTCGATAAACAATTTTATAATCATAAAACATCACGTACGGAGCTGGATATATACACATATTTTAATAATTGAACAAGTATATGAAAAATAATAATTTAATTTATTCTTAGGAAATTAAATGTATTTCTAACATTGTTAGTAACGCCCATGAATACAATAATTAGTTTATTAAATTAAATTGAGATTTAATGGTTTAGTAATTATTTTAATTTTTCAAATAATTATTTTAGATAATGGTAATTCATTTTTAATAGTTATAAAGTGATAAAAAAATCATTTATAATAGTTTTATAAAGTTATAAAAGTGATTTGAAAATATAAGGAAAAATCGATATCATTTTGTCGGTATAATAGCAATTATTGTAAATAAATGTTAATATTTATTTATATAGTTTTATATATAAAATGTGATCATTTTAATTCATTTAAAATGATAAGAATTTTTCTTTAAAATTTTGTTTTTATATATATATATATATGTAATTTAAACTAAAAATATAACTAGCAATCGGCTTCCCCATTTTTAATGGTTCAACAAACGAAAGTCGTTTCAAGTCGTTGCAACGTTATAAATGACACTAACACATATTTATATGCATGTATACATATCACATACTCACATATACATACATATAACATATATACAAATATATATATATACAACATATGTTAAAAATATCAAAGATATTTTATGAAACTTCAGCCTTAAGCTTGCATAAAGTCAACAACTAGGACATGTAGTGATTTGACATTATGAAGCACATGAGGGGAGGGGTGGTTTCGACATGTAAAACATGATAGGAGGGGTGGTGGAAAGTTGAGATGTGACGAATAATGAAATAGAGATATTTTTTGTGAAGTTACTTAGCTCTTAAGGCTTCCAAGGATATAAATACATGCACCATTTCACTTCTTCATTCATTTATTTCTTCATCTTCTTCCTCTTCTTTCTCAAGCTTTACAATGGCTTCCTCATAAATAAAATAACAGAAAAATATATAGAAAAGAGATAAAAATATATAAGTGAACATATATACACACACCCTATTCGATTTTGAATACCATAACTCTTTTCTCTTCCCTTTGACGCCAAATATAGCCATGAGTTTTGCAAGGTAAGGGGCCTTAGACCGTGATTTTGGAAGCTTGGGAGGTGAGGCCATGGGCTTTGGAGGTGATGGAGGAAAGAGCCTTGAGCATGGAGCATTTTTGGATGGTGGTCAAGCACTTAACAGAGAAGTGAAGTTGTTTAGGAGATGTTTAGTGAAGCGTTGATTTGTTGAATGTTGGTAGGAAGTTTGATTTGATTATGGTGAGTATTCGGTTTACTTACATCTAGAAAATAATTATATGAATGTTTAAGTTATAAATTTAAAAGCTTGTTTGATAACTTGAATGATTATATGGATGTTGATATGGTTGATTACTTGGTTGTGATAATTTATGAGAAATCATAATAAAAATGGTTAAATAATTAATCATGTTTAATTAATGAAAAATAAATACATATGGATGTGTCTATTAAGTTATTTAGCCTGTTAATGGTTTTGAAAATATAAAAAGGTTGTAAAGGAATATTATAATACTATACTCTTATGAAATGATTTAAAAGTGAAGAAGAGATTTAATATGGAAAAATATTGGTTTAAATGTTTGAAAATGGTTTATAAATGCTTTATAAATATTAAAATTCAATTTGGAGAAGTTGACAAATAATGAATTTGGAGTCAAAAATAGGCGTGTCGTGTAACGGTAGTTCAAGAAAATCGCGCTTTGGCGGTTCATTGGCCAAAGTGGTAAATGTTTAAAAAAATATTTTTAAAATGTTTAAAAATATGAAATAAATATTATAAATATTTTTAAAATGAACAAGTGATTTGAGTTTTAAGAAACTAATTTCCAAATTATAAAAAGTCATTTTGATCAATACAGCTTAAAATGGCACTTTCTGCAACACTTTTCTACAGCCATTTTCAATAACTTTAGAAATATGGTGTTAAACTTAAAGATAATTTTCCAAGTCTTTTTGTAAATGTTTTTCAATTATCAAAAGGGTATTTTAAAGGTGATTGACGGAATGGCTGATTGTTAAATGATTTAGAGTCGATCAAATAACTTGACCGCCTTATGGGTGTCAGAGAGAAAGTGTCTATGCTTGAGTTTGGAAAACCAGTTTACTGCTCTCCCTGGCTTTTTGGAGTGGTCCGATGGATGGGATAATAAATTTGGTTTAATCGGATCAAAATTTCCCAAAGTATAAAGATAAAATTTTCCAAATTTAAATAACTTGGATTGCATAGAAATGATTTGGAAATGTTTTCCTAAATAAAAGGCGAAACTATTTGGAAGTATTCCAAGATTAAAAAGTTTTAAAATAAACCAAATTATTTGATAAATGAGGCTTAACGATTCCATATACTTTGAAAAGGCTAAAGGAATGGTTTAATGAATATATCCCTAGGACAAATCTTATTTAAATAAAAAGGTTAATATATTGAATTATGTGCGATAATCACCTATATACCTAAATGCCTTTTAATTGATGATTGGTTCGGAAGACCCAGGGTCAGATTTGGGTAACTTCTATCCGAAAACCACTTCAAACCAATGTATACGTTCGGAAGTGAAGAATTATTGAAGATGATGATTATTGAACACTAGAGATCTTCATAATATAGGGATTGCTGTCACGAATCCTAGGGGTTTACCCCATATTATATTTATATGTCGGTGATGAATGCATTTTGAAAATCTTCATGGTATTGAAGACCGAAAATCTTCATAGCGGAAGGACTGCTTGTTGACATTCTCTAGGTCGCTCCCAATATAGAGACATTTATTATAGCAGTGGTCCGTTTGTGTTTTGAAACCTTCGGATTGCAAGGACTACTCGCTACTAATGGTACTGGGAGGACTGCATTCGGTTTCATTCAGCCTCAGAACGAACTTGTATGGACAAATTTCTGATAGTGCATTTATGATCATATTAATTGATCTCTATCAACATATTATCTACTTGGTGGTGGAGAAGGCAAACTTCTCTTAGCTTAACACCCCTTCTTGAGACGTACGAGCTCAGGAGTTATATGTTGGTAGAAATCAGTTGTGTAAGTAAGGAATGACAATGTGGCATTCTAAGTGGAATGTGCTTTATGGAAGAATAAAGTGTGGCTTTGTGAAAAGCAAAGCATGGATTTGTTAAAGTTAAGCGCAACCTTACGAGCCTCACATCTCAGGAATGATTCGGGATACTATGTGGTATGCAGGACATGTTTTAGGCTATTGATTGAAGGCATATGTTGCCTTAAGATGATGAAATGGACAAGTACGAAGGCTGATAGAGATCGTATAAAGCCACCGAGTAATACTCTATTCATGGTAGTGTAGTAGTATAGTTCAGAGGCTGACAAAGATCATGTAAAGCCACTGAGTTAACTAGTATTGCTATACGTGGATCGAAGGAAAAAGCCACCAGTTCCCTATCATGTTGGAATTCCAATTTCAATATGAGCTTTACGATTTTGACTGTATTCCCAAAATAGTTGTAATGCTTTACAAACATTTCAGCTACCCCTTTGGTATCATATATTTCGTCCAAGTATATTGCGTTGACCTAGTTCGGATATATTACATTAACTTAGTCCGAGTATTGATGCTTTCATTTTGTATGTATTTATTTGAAAATTGTTTTCAAACCAATGTCAATAAGAATCATTTCAAATGTTTTGATATAAAGTATTTTGGTTATCATAAGATAAAAAACCCGTCTGTATTAATGTGTGGGCATGGTCTTATGAGATACCCTTCTTTTCAAAGGTTTTGGTTGACATCCCCATTTAAAATTTCGAATATCTCATGCTGGTTTATCAAGCCCGATCTTGGTATTTTTACTCGGGTCAGATCCGAGTAGTTTCAGGTTTAGTTGAAGATGCTTGGTGTTTCCAAAGGAAATCTAGAGATCTTCATCTACGTATGGACGTATTCTATTATCTGCTACATTTAATGCATTTTTTTTATTTTTCAGTAGTTGTAAGGACAAAGATTTATAACTGTCCAGGCTGAATCCAGGTTAGACTCTGATATTATATTTAAAATTTTCTGCTGTAAAGATTATTGTTGAAATAATATACGCTATTCCATTTGTGATAGATTCCGTTCTATCTTTATTTTCTTTTTTCCCTAACAATCGGGCTTTTTGAAGTTTAGATTTATGGCATGTAAATACCAAGGTTGGATTAGTGTTGATTTTCGAGGGTCGAAAATCCTGGCCATTACATTAGCCGTTTATATGGCTGCTTCATCACTTAACTCATTGATTAAGTAAAATGATTCTTTCTTTAGCTCTTGATTTAGATTAACTGCATACGCAGTCCTTCGATGAGAAGGTACTTCAACCTTAATTGGGAGCATGGCTTCACATCCACATATTAAGGAATATGGGGTATGCGCTGTTGCTGTTTTTGTAGTAATTCTATATACCCATAATACAAGAGGTAGTTCTTCAACCCAATTTCATTTAGCTTGTCCAATCGCTTTCTGAGAATGGTCTTAATAGTTTTGTTGGCAGCTTCAACGGCTCCATTAGCCTAAAGGTGAGCTACAGATGAAAAGCTCTTAATGATTCCATTTCTATTGTAGAATTGAGTAAATTCTTCATTTTCAAACTGAGTTCCATTATCAGATATAATCTTATGTTGAATTCTAAATCCGGTAACGATAATCTTGATTACAAACTTGAGAACTTTTCTTGATGTGATATTTGGAAGCGGTTCTGGTTCTACCCATTTTGTGAAATAATTAATGGTCACCATTGTGATTTAGCTCCTCCTTCGGATATTAGTAGTGATTCGATTAGGTCAATTATCCATACATCGATAGTCTGTGGTCTTAGGACCAATGTAAATTCGCTTGGTGGCAAACGTGAGATCTTAGAGAATTTTTGGCACTTTTCACACCTTTTCACATAATTTATGGCATGACTAGTCATCTGAGGCCAATAGAAGCCTTGCCTCATAACTTTCTTGACTAACTTTATGACATTAGAATGATCTCCATAGAACTCTTCGCGGGCTTCTCTTAGTAATTTTGATCCTATTTTCAGATTAACACATCTTAAGCAAGAGAGTGAATATCCTTTCTTATAGAGTGTTCCATTCATCATGATGAAAGTTAGAGCTTGATGTTTTATTCTTCTTGCTTCTTTTTTCTCTATTGTCAATTTTTCATTTATTAGAGCGCATCCAATTGTTATTATATTGATCATTTGTCTACGGATGAGAAATTTTCTCTTGGAAGGTTTCACTTTCATTTTTTAACTCCTCCACGTGTGTTAAAGCTTGAGATATGATTAATACCATAGATTCACTTCTTGATTCGGGTGTCTTCTTTTCTATGTCGTGGTTTGGTTAATAGCCTACCGTCACAATTCGTGTTCCTGGTATTCCCTATGAGCTAGCCAATTTAGCCAAAGAATCAGCTTGAGAATTCTTCCCTCTCGGTACTTTGTGCAGGGAGAAGTCCTCAAATTGAATGAACATTTTAAATATCTTATTGACAAATAGGACCAACTTGGCATCCTTTGTCTGATATATTTAGTTCAATTGATTCACCATTAGCTAGGAATCACTAAAAATTTCAATCCTATAGATCTTAACTGTATGGACAGGGTGAGTCCTGCCACCATTGATTTGTATTCTGCTACACTATTTATGGCCAAACCCCAATTTCGTTGCATAATGTAAACAAGGTCCATCATAAGGTTTGCTAATCTTTCTGAAGTTTTGGGTTTACTAAAAAATTGCTTAAGTGGAAAGTTGGTTAAGACCTAGAAAAGATGTGCTTTGAAGTAGAGTCTTTAAGCAGTGAGCATCAAGCAGTATGCCAATTTCTCTATAACAAAATATCTAGCTTTTGCATTTTTCAGCCTTCTGCTCGTATAATATATTGGAAGTTGAGTTTCCTTATCTTCTCTTACCAAAACAGAACTAACGACATGTTTAGAAACTACCATATAAGTTAAAGTTTTTCCATGTCTTTGGGACTAGATAGAATTGGTGGTTTCTCAAGAAGGTCTTTCAATTCGTTGAAGGCTTTTTCGCAACCCTCCCTCATTCAAAGATTTTCTTCTTCTTTATCACTTCGAAGAATGAGATGCCTTTGTTGATGCCCTTAGAGATGAATATATTCAAAGCTACTACTTTTTGTTTAAGCTCATCACATCTCTACTTATCTCAGATTCTGCCATATCCTTAATAGCCTAATTTGGTCTTGGTTGGCTTTGATTACCCTAGCATCGACAATATATTCTAAGAACTTTCCAGACTGAATCCCAAAAGAACATTTATGTGGGTTGAGTTTCATACGATACTTCCGTAACCCTCGAACATTTCTTCAATATCTCTCGGATGATGGCTTCCATTTTGAGATTTAACTAGCATATCATCTACATATAAATCCATGTTTTGGCACCTTTACTCTCTTAACATCATGTTCACCAATGTTTTTTATGTTGCTCCAGCATTCTTTAATCCAAAAGGCATTACTTTCTAACAATATGTTCCTTAATCTGTTATGAAACTAGTATTCTTCTCATTTGGTTTGAACATCGTTGTATCCAGATAAGCGTCCATAAAAGATAATAATTTGTGCCAACTTATTGCATCGACTAATTGGTCTATCATTGAAAGGGGTTAGCAATCCTTCAGGCATGCCTTATTCAAATCAGTATAATTGAAACATGTCATCCATTTCCCATTAGGTTTTTCGACTAGTACCGGATTAGCTAACCATTCAAGGTAAAGTACTACTCTAATGAACCTGTTCTTGAGCAATCTCTTGACTTCTTCTTTCAAAGCATTAGATCGAGATTTATCAAACTGTCTTTTCTTTTACCGAATAGGTATGATACTCGAGTCTATATTCAAAGCATGACACATAATAGTCTGATGTATTCCAACCATATCTGAATGGGTCCAGGTGAACACATCTTTGCAAGATTAAAGAAATTGAACTAGTTCTCCTTTAAGTTTGCTTCAATCCTTTTCCAGTTTTTACGGTCTTCGTTGGATCAACTGGATCCAAGCATATCTACTCAAGGTTTTTTATGGGCTTTGTTCTTTCTTGTTCACCTCTACGATTTAAACTAGTGATGGTCTCCTCGCCTTCTATTTCGTCTTCCACTAGGTTTGTTTCTTTTCTCATTCTTTTCTTTTCAGAGCAGCCAAATTTTCCCAATGCATGCTTAGTTTTCTCAATAGCTCTATTTTTGCTTAAGATGACGGGCTCGAAGAATGATCATCCAATGGCTTTTTAATCTCAATTCTAATTAATTCATTTTTCTTCAAGTCATAACAAGAAAGATTGTCCCATTTGTATTGCTCAAGAGTGGCAAAGTACATTTCACGAGAGCTAAATTGCTCTCCCATCATGGTTCCCCATACACTATTAGTCAGGAACTTTACCATCAGACACTTTGGTGATAAAAAAAAGCATTAACCTCTTCTAAAGTGGCCACCTAAAGAAGGTATTATAATAAGAAGGTTGATCTATGACGATGAAGAGTGCCTCAAAGGTCTTGGAATGTGGCGGAATTTCAATTTGCTCAAGAAATCTTATCTGCTTAATAAGAGTTAATCCTTTGTTATAAGTCTAGCGATGGGCTCAAAGCTCGGCTCTAATTTCTCCTTTGAAAAGCCAACTTGGTCGAATGCATGTTTAAAGATCACGTTGACCGCACTTTCAGTATCCACCAAAAATTTAGTAACCGTAGAAAGTCCAATTTGTGTAGCGATCATAAGCAAATCATTATGCGGATGATGAACTCCTCTTAGCTCTTACGGTGTAATGGTTACCGCCTGGATTTGGAACCTTTGATTTTTGAGCAGTGGCTCTTCCTAAATAGGGAAAATCCCATCATTTGCTTCTCTAATGTAGTGATTTCTGGCTCCTCTGGTGGTTTCTGCTAGGTGTAGGACTATGAATGACATCAATTCTATTAAGAGGTGGAATGAAATCTATTGAATGTAACCTTCTACTAAATTTGCAGCGTTGTTTGGGAGTCTTTGGTTGCCATTTTCAAAATGAGCAGCTTTCCGATTATCCTTTACAGACTCTTCCAGGTGTCTAGAACGAATTATGCATTGAATTATGCCTGCTAATACTCAACATTCATCCGTTTTATGTCCATTCACCTTATGGTGGGCACAGTATTCCTCCCCTCTTCTTGGTTTAGGATTGATTTTAGCGTTGTAAGAATTCAAAATATTGCCACTTTCTTTCACCGTAGTGAATATGTAGGAAATTGGTTTGTTCAAAGCAACACGATTAGTTTTAGGGGTCTCCTCCCATCTTGACTTCCTATTGTTGCGGTTATAGCCAGCTTTTCCCATTTTTCTCTTTGTTTGAACTTTATTCTTAGCGTGATACATTTCATCCATACTGATAAATTTTTCAGCTTTTAAGTGGAAATCTTATAAATCTCTTCATCCATGAATATAGAGCTCCCGCCAGAAAGGTGTCTGTTCGATCTGTCCTATGCGCACAGCCATCAACTTATCTCTATCAGTCATATCTTCTACCTTTAACGCCTCTACATTAGACCTCTTAAGTTAATCGCCCTATAATTCCCCTGGATTTTGCTTGACTTTAGCTAGCACGTTGTAGTCAACAATGGGATCTTTGTAAATGTAAAACTATATTGAGAACTCATAAGAGAATTATATTGAAGGAGTAGATGGTCTTCTCATGATAATGTTTGTACCACTTAGCCGCTACACCCTAGAAGGTTGTAGGGAAAAGTCTACAATGCACTATTTTGGATGCGTTGTAAGGTCCATCTAGCTTTCGAAGGCCATTACATGGTCATCCGGGTCAGTAATTTCGTTGTATCTTAAAGAAGAAATTTTGACGTAGGATGAGATTTTTGTGGACATGATTTCATTCGTAAAGGGAGCTTCTCAATGATTATTGTTGACTCTTTCATTAAGAGTTCCTTATCCTTTAAGATTAAACATATCTTTTACAATTTTTACAACCATGTCTCTTAAATAAGCCTCGTCGCCATGGTAATTGCTTCTATCAGGTTTATACTCCTTGGAGGTTGAACTTTCAGGTTGCTCAATGGACTTACCCACTAATCTTCCTTGGTAATTTGCTTTAGCCTTATTTCATTCCATTGATTTAGGGGAGAGTTTTGTTGCTTCAGCTTCTTGATTTCCTTTCCTTTTTGCAGGGTCATAGTGAACTTGTTGTTCCCTTTATTCCTAAGCAAAGAAGCATCTGATTCCTTCCTTAAGATTCAACTTCCACCCCTTCAGTGAACTTGGAAGTTTTGGAAGGTTTCTATGCAAGGATTTTCTCCATTAAATTTTTCATCATTGCTACATGCTTATTAGATATTTAATCTAAGCTTCGCTCCTGGTAGGCTTTGCTGGCTCTAATGGATGTCCAGGTTCTACATTCCACAATTTGAAGTTGGGGGTAGTATTTTCTTCCAATGCTGCAATTTGTACGGCTTCTTCATTTGGAACATTAATTTGCCTTGATCTTCCCATTTTCCTAGAACAAAAGGAAACTTCATGTAATTTTTTTAGGGGATAGTAATAAAGAAGTGGAGGTTCAAGCCCTCATTCTAGCGCTAAAATGTTAACCTAAAAATTGATATAACACCCATGAAGCTAAGTATGATGAACCAAAGCTCGATTTTAACATGCTTGATGACACGACTAAGCATGGCTTCATTGGTATTAACCAAATGGTGTGTAAGAGATCAAGATTAGGCTTAACATTCAAGGCCTAATACAAGATGATGTGATTGAGGAATTTCTCCATGATGCCTATGGACTATTGGAATGAGCAATTCGAAATCCCATATTATCTTTTGGAACAAGTTGCTCGAAAAGCCTACACATTCTTTTGGAATAAGAAATTTGAAAGTACATGCCACATGATTAAAGGAGATAAAAGAATATGCCCTAAATATGTGTGACAGCCCATTAAGCATGTTAATGGATAAAATAGGCAATTCTCTTAGTTCATAGTCCTATGTCCATATGTAGTTGGCAAGATAGTGATTATGCATATGAATACTAGTTTAGACAAGCTTTGGGTACAAAGACTTTATGATATGCATGTCCATGTCCAATAATGTCTAAAATGAAAAATTAAGGTAATAGGCATATTCAAGTGCTTGTTCATGTAATTTCATCATAATTGAAATTAAATCAAGTTTTTCCCCAATTCAATTTAGGGTTACAATTGTTTAATTTTAGGAGGAGAGAAAGAAATGATCGCCCCCTTCTCCTTGCCCCTACATCCATATTTATAGGGGTACTTTTGGCATGGCTTCTTTATTCCACCTTTGGCATGCATAACTCTTGATATTAATGGCAATCTTAATGTCGCTAGGCCTCATACTTCATCTTCGTTCATCTTCGGTATTAATAGCGGCATCATTTTTGTCTAGATAGATTTTGTGGACATCGACAACATCTGTTATTAATGTCGCATTGAGGACTGCGGTGTTTTTTAATGGTTAGCAAAGGGCAATACTACCAAAGCATGACATTAATCATTAACAATTCTAAAGAGATTTGGAAATGCTAAGAGACAACATTAATGGGAAGCCGCATTGACGAGGAACGACATTGATAATAGAAGACATTGATAATAAGCGGCATGGGCAACAAGCAGCATCAATAACATGCAGCATTGATAATAAGCGGTATGAAAAATAGGTAGCATTGATAATAAGCGGCATTGACAACAAGCGACATCAATAACGGTTGACACTGATAAAAGGAGGGCATATAAATAGAGCGGCATTGATTGAAGGCGAATCGATGGATATGTGGCATTGACAATAGCTTATATCAATGTAGAAGTGGTATTGATATGATGCAGTATTGAGAAGAGGAGATATAGATAGGGCGCAACATCGATATGATGTGGTATTAAGAAGAGGCGACATTGAGAAGGAGTGGTACTCATTATTCTGCTTTGATGAATCATACAGCCTTTTTTGTCAGCATCTTGCGACTTGCAATATCAATGGCATTTATACTCCTCTTATGTTGATGGGCCTATAGGTCTCAAAGTTTCATGTCCAATCTTGGTATCATTAAGCAGATCCAGTTGAACTTTTACATCTGAGCTATGCACAAACCTCCATAAGTGAGAAATATAGGACATGTTGTGCACGCCCGCTATCTTTTGATGTAAATCGATTATGTAAGCCAGGTCCACAATCTTCTCAAGTATTGAAAAAGGACCGACGAATCTCATCATCACCATTACCTTATAACCAAATTGAATAATGTTCTTCAGCGGAAAGATCTTGACAAACACCATATTGCTAACGGAAAACTCTAAGTCATGTCTTCTCCTGTCATTATAACTATTCTGTCAATCCTGAGCAGCTTTCATCCATTGTCTAACGATCTCGATCCTCTATGAAGTCTCTCTGATCAAATTTGGTCCTAGTATCAGTTTGTTGTCCGCTTCCCATAAACATGGAGAAGCATTGCACAGTCGGTAATATAATGCCTCAAATGGTGCCATACCGATGCTGGACTGATAACTGTTTTTGTATGCAAACTCTACTAAGTGTAGATGATTGTCCCACAAGCCATCAAAATTGAGAACGCAAGGTTGGAAGAGATCATCCAAGATACGATTCACCCTCTTGATCTTCCCATCAGTTTGTGGGTGATAAGCTATACTGAGATGGAGCTTTGTCCCTAGTACCTCTATAAGCTCTTCCAAAACCTGCTAGTGAACAAAGGGTCTTGATCGCTTACAATGCTCTTTGACACATCATGGAATCATACTACCCATTTCACATACAAATCGGCTAATTTGGATGTTGTCCTACTAGACTTGATGGGTATGAATCGAGCACTTTTCATCAATCTATCGACTACGACCCAAATGCTACCATACCCTCCTCTTGTCCTCACCAATCCATCGATGAAGTCCATCAAAACTTGTTCCTATTTCCACTTGGGAACCTCGAGCTGTTATAGAAAACCACTCGGCTTCTTCTGCTTTACCTTTACCAATTGATAGTTCATGCATTTCAAGCTAAATATCACAACATCCTTCTTCATCCCTTCCCAATGAAATGTATGTCTCATATCGTGGTATATTTTATTATTACCAGGATGTATAGTCAATGTCTAATGATGGCACTCGCATAACACCTCATCCCTTAACTCATCGACATTAGGAACAAACAATCTCCCATTCTTATAGAGCCAACCATCGCAGTTGAGTATGTACTACTTCATCTCCTCGGACTCTACTCATTTTATCTTTGCCATGATCTCTGCTTGCATAGTCTCTTGCCTCTAACTAGTACCGATCCGCTCAATCTAGGTAGGTCTGATCATCAGGTAGCTAAAGCTTTTGGCTCTAGCTCACATCGAGGTCTAAAATCATTACCAGCAATAAACTCCAACTGCTTTCACTCTAGGCACATTGTTCCGGAACTAGCATGTCTCCTACCTAATGCATTAACAACTACGTTTCTATTACCCGGGGTATAGGAAATGTCAAATTCATAGAGGCAAGGAACTCTAACCATCACTACTGACAAAGGTTCGGTTCCTTTTGGGAAAATAAATACTTCAATGACTTATGGTCTGTATACAACTTGAACTCTCCCTAGCAAATAATGCCACCATATCTTCAAAGCAAACACTATTTCCGCCAACTCTAAATCATGAGTCGGATACTTCCTCTCATGTGGTTTCAGCTATCGACTAGCGTAGGTGAGAACCTTTCCCCTCTGCATTAACACTGCACCTAGTCCAGTACCACAAGTGTTTGTGTATACAATCAACTCCTCATTCCCATTCAAAATGACTAACACCGGTGCACTCATCAACCTCTCCTTCAAACTTACAAATCCATGCTTGCATCTCCCATCCAAAATAAAAGTCTGATTCTTCTTCATTGCATTTCAACCTTAGAGAAGTCCTTGGTAAAACATCTATATTATCTCACCAAGCCAAGGAAGCTTCTCACATCTATAGCGGTCTTGGGTCGATCCCAGTCCTATACTGCTACCACCTTCGCGGATCTTCAACAATACCCTGCTTAGAAATAATGTGACCCAAAATTGCACTTCCCTACTCCAGAAGTGACACTTTGAAAACTTCGCCTTCAGTCGGTGCTTCCTTGACACCTCAAACACAATCCTTAAATGCTAGTTGTGTTCTTCCTCCATACTCAAATAAACAAGGATATCGTCCATGAGCACATTACAAACTTATTAATCTGATCCTTGAAAATTGGGTTAATAAGGTCAATAAAGTATATCGGTGCGTTGATTAGCCCAAAAGGCATAGCCAACCACTCAAACTCCAAACTGCATACGGAACACTGTAATCAGAATGCTCTTCTTCGCCACTCTTAGTTGACGAAACTCCGTCGCAAGGTCCAACTGAGAGAACTCCTTCGCATCGTGGAGCTGATCGAACAAGTCATCAATATATGGGAGTGGATACTTGTTCTTCTTGGTCACCTTATTCAACTCACTGTAATCTACACATAACCTCAGAGTGCCATTTGCCTTAGTAGTGAATATTATAGGTGCTCCCCACTTAGCTGTGCTTCTACGAAAGAACCCTCCCTCAACATGTCATTCACTTACACCTCCAACTCCTTATGCTCTCTGTGTGCAATAAGCCTCTAGGGCATAACTGTTGGCCTGACATTCTTTACCCAGTCTTTGTGGAGCTCAAGTATTCCAATCACCTCCTCGAACACATCTAGATACTCTCTCACAATAGGCACAGATGACAGCTCATCCCATGGAATCTTAAGCGAATATAGAAAACTAACCATAACTCCATCCTCTAGCAGACAGCCAATCAACACCGTCTACTCCTCTAGAGCCTCGATCTTCAACAACAGCCTCTCACAATCCACCACTACTACGTTTTTCCTATTCCAGTCCATCCCCATTTTAATACCAAACCCTACAAAAACAATAACAAAGTAATCACAAGCAAACAAACATTCATGATTTGATAAGGCTAAGTCTCGACAAACCATGCATAGGCTAGTTGATCCTCTGATAAGGTTTGTGACAATTAAAGGTCGGTCAACTATCTTGGGTTTCAATCCCGTAAAGCCCCGATATCGAATAAAACACATGCATGTGTATCAAAAATAGAAAGCATACCATGTATAACGGCGTTCTTCCCCTTCTCCTTCGCCGATAGAACACTTGACGAAGCTGGAACATCATTCAAAACGTAGGTAGACACAGCCTGCTGGTTCATCAATGGCTCTAGGTAATCCTTCTTCATATGCCATTGCTTGCTATTGTTTAAACATCCTTTCTTCTTGTTTCTGCAATCTTTTCTAGATATCCCATCTCTCCATAATTGTAGCAAGTAGGCTCCCACTTGCACTTCTTTTGGCCACCATTATAAAGTCGCTTCTTCTTCTTCTTGTTATCTCGCTTCCTCTTACCTTCCCAGCTATTTTGCGGGTTGGCTCATCTTTAGGAGCAACAACCAACTTAGGCTTAGGATATAGACTCTCATGTAAAAGAACCTTCTCCATCATCCTCTCAAATAGCTCATTAATATGCCTTACTAGGTTCTCTCTAATATAACCATCCAAGCCCATGATAAATTTCTTATTCTTTTTGAGTGGATTATCGATGAAAGATAGACCGTACTTCGATACCATATTGTACTCGGCCACGTACACTTACATAGACATATCCGCCTATCTCAGGTTAGTAAACCTTCGGAAGAGCATTGACTTTTGAGTGGCCGGTATATACTTCTCTTCAAACCTCACCTTAAATTGCTCCAAAGTAATCTAGTACTCAGGAGTAGTAATCTTAATGGTGTTCCACCACCCCATAACTCTTCTTTGAAGAATGTTTAGAGGCCAGTTTCCTCTTCATTGCATCCTCTAACTCTATATCCTTAAAAATGCATTCGTAGGTATCCAACCAATCCTGCACTTTGATGACTGTTTCTGTCCCAAGAAATGGTTTACCTCTCAGAGTAGAATAATCCTTATTTAGTTTTACAAAGTCAGACCTCAGCACTTGCAATGAAGCACAACCACCAATGGCCACAATAGGAGCAACTTGAGCATTCTGAACCATGTTTCGCACCATCTCAGCGAACATGTTCTGTAAGTCGGTGTTAGCAGCCCCTGATTCTACTGCCTCCTCAACTCTAGAGACAGAGTTCCTAGCATCGTTTCTTGTTAGCTGGCTCATTCTAACAAGTTGTAATAAGAATCACCGGTCTCTCTAAAAGGAACAAATGATGTCCATGAATGCAATACGACTTATATACTATATATACACTACTTTATAGTTTTAAAAACAAAAATATAATAAGTACGCTCTCTCATATATCGCTCGATCCATTCTAAGGCGATAGCTTCTTCCTTATCTCTAATGGATCCAAGTATCCGTTTAGGCCGTCTACGCAACCTAAGCTTTAATACCAAATGTAACGACCACCCTATACCTTCGATAGCCAATATACCTGTATTATGCATCGTGGAGTTACTGGTTGATGTAAGATGGTAGCCAGAAGTGTAAAATAAAAAAAATAGAAACATAGAACTTGTAAAACATCTCATAATGCACATACAAAATATAATATAACAACATAGATATGAACAGGCAAGATGGTGATATAATCAAATGAACCATAAATAATGACATCAGAGTGCATCAGGTTCACAGAAAATACTAAAATTGAAATAAAGAGTTTTTGCAACCCAAATATCCAAAAATAAACTTTATATCTGTCTCTTAAAATATAAGTACTAACATAGCTCCACAATACTGTGCAACAGAATATAAGTGATAGTAAGCTCCAAAGTATAGATATATACAAGTGTAGCCTACTGCTCCTACTCCATACAGCTCCATGTGCTATCTAGATCTATTATCCCTAATCTACTCATTTAAGCATACCCGAGATAAAAGAAGCAAAGCATAAAATCTTGGGTTGGACAATAATCTGGTGTGAGCGATATATCATCTCAAAATACAATAAAAAACCGTATATAATAAATGGGGTATAGGGTATGAATAACTATTCCTGATTTATCTCTCATCCAAAGTTAGCACATAAACACGGTATCACATAGCATATCAAGCACATAACCACTATAGCATCCATCACATAGTCTTGCATCACTCACTCAAGTGCTTCAGATGTACGATGACTCTTTCAGATGCTCAACTCATTGCCCATGATGATAGCAATGGACCAGACACACCCAAATGTCCAAAACATAGGTACACGCATACTATCCTGTATATTGTAACATTCCCTATTCTAAGGCCCGAAAATAAGTGTTATTCATGCTGTAGTTGTTGACTCGATTTTTCATCACAAGTAAGGAAAACCCGAACGAACCTTGGAATGCGATCGCGCTGACGAGAATATCGTCGAACCAACACTAAGCTTACTTTCTAGATGAGTCAACCCCGAAGGGAAGGCTCATCGTTGGTGGAGGGCGCTAACCCGTTTAAGCTACAAGGTTGGTTGCGGGTCGACAACCCCTAAGTGAAGGGTGGTTGGATGGGCCTTTTACATTGGACCGTTGCTTAGGAGGAATATGGGTTAAGATGGGTAGGAGCGGACAGAGGCACTTGCCCTTGATAGGGAGTTTGGTCGGCTGGAGCAGACAGGGAGACTTTCTTATGGCAGGAGATGGCAAGGGATGATCCTAAGAAGAACTAAGTACAGAAAGTAATTACACAATGATATATAGTGGCTCGGCCCTATGCGGCCTACGTCCACTTTGATGTTCGCTTACTATATAGACCTCTTACAATTTATAAAATGTTACAAGAATAGTAAAGGTGACTTAACTACATATTACGAGAGTTAATGTCCTAGTATAAGGATCTCATTGGGAGGAGACTTAAGGAAAGATCCACAGGCAGGGTCGTCCCTTGAGGTGGGTCTCGGAGACGAAAGAGCTCTTGATGGAGGGGCTGCTAGTAGTTTGTTAGAAGGTAGGCACTAGAAGGAGGTGCCACTAGCTAGAGTGATAAGCTTGCTATCAGAGGCGATGATGGTAGCAGAGCTTGGTGGGTAGAGAATGGTGGGTTGAATGGTAAAGATTGATGGAGGCTCTCTCTAACGGAATTCGAGCGAAGCCGCCATTAGAGAGGCTTTGGAGGAGGAGAGAATTGGTGAAGGAGTTGGGTTAGTGAGATCGTTATGTCCGTCTATCTCTCTATTTTTCCTCTTTATCTCGGTCCCTTTTTTCTTGTCCTTCTGCCATATGGTATAACATCTTGTATTTATAGTGGATGTGGGGTATGAATGGATGTTAAGATTGTAGTTCAGGAGAAGCTTTAGGCCGTGCATTGGAGGGGACATAGGATGGGAGTCGGCTAGAAAGAAGATTCAATCCCACGGTTCGGATTGTGCACCAACTGGAAAGAAGTGTCTATAGCAGACCTTGGAAAGGCGACAAGCTTTCGTAGGTAGGGGTGCAAGCGCTCTGATTAGCTATGGAAAGGCGGGAAAGGGGAAAGGACTGTGCGTGGAGTACTATTGGAAATGGAATAGTATTTTTCTCTGGTGGCGTGTACTTTGGAGTAGTTGGACTGGGAAGGGTTAGGGTACTTCGTTATAAGTTGTTTCGATTAAGAAGGTGGTCCTAGCTGGTAGGTTTAGAATTGTTAAGGACATAGAGTGGTCGGTCCACCATGATCGAGCAAATCCCTGTGTAGGAGTAATTGGAACACACGAGATGGCTAGTCTGATGTAAGCTCTGAACGAACCGGGCGTTTGGTGGAGGGTGGACATGTAGGGTATGCTTCAACCATGCGGAGAGCGAAGTCGACGAATGGTCACGTGAGAGTGAAGCTACTTATGGTGCTAGGATTATGCGGAGGGTGGAACCGGGGATTAGAAGGAGAGGAAGGCCGCTAAGGAATGGCGTCACATCAAGGATTCGGACGAAGCACCAGATCGGGCGGGTGTCAAAGAGGCTGAGGGAGGCTCTGGATGCTAAGTGGAAGGATGCTAGGAAAGACCTAGGAGTTTAACCTAGGGCTTATTCTTCTAGGAGAGATTGGCATACTAGCTTCAGAGGATCGTTAGAATGTTGGGAGTGATCAATGCCTTGTTGAGGAGGGCTGGTTGCCCGAAGGCTAAGCTTCCATCCTTGGAGTCTACGAATGTAGGCTAGGTTGGCCATTGGAGACAACCGACTAGTCGTCCATTGACGGGGGGTAACCTGCTGGTTGAACAAGGATGCGACAAACAAATCAATTTTTGGAGCTTCTCCAGGAAGTTTTGGTTTAACCAAAAGTTTAGGTAACATTTTACGCCCGAAGTCCGTCCTTTCTTACAAAGGCAGACTTGAATCCTTTGAGCTGACCCAAATCCCGAGCGGCAGAAAACTGGAGGGCGGACCCAGGAGGCTTTCTTTGCAGTTTTCAAGGTTTCAAAGATGGGATGCCTCCGAACTGCGAGCGTGCTGATTGAGTGGCTAGCTGGTGTGTTTGCCTTCTTGCTAACTACACATTAAGGGCATATGCAAGGAGGACAGCCCTTGCGCAGCTCGGAGTAGTTAGTGCATTGCACGATTCGGCAGGAGTGAACAATGATGTCCGTTAAAGTCTCTGGTTGCTCCTGGTGGTTTTGGGTGTCCTGGTGCTGCGGTATTTGGAGGGCTATTGGAGGACGGCCGCATATGGAGACAGCTATAGGAGTGCTGAAGGAGGACCTATCCGAGGGGACCCATGTCGTCCCAGCTCTAAGTGAATATCGAGTAGCAATCAGAATGCGCGTTGTAGGCGCCTCACTGGTTCAGAGCGTTCTGGCGTGAGTTGAAGAGCATGGCCACGTCCAGGGTCGGTGATGGGGATGCATCGTCGACTGAATGGAGATATGATCTTTAGCCCGAGTCGAACCCATGCCAAACTGGAGCGTTGTAGCCCGCTTACTGTTTCGAGTGGGTAGGATTGGTGTGATTGGATGCATTCCATTATCTTGAGTGGTCCTCGTGAGACCTCGAATGTGCCGTAGCTTGGTTTCACGGGACTCTCCTAGGCAGTGGTGGGTGCCCCCTGATCCACAGGAGGATGTTGATGGGGGGTGCGAGAATGTGGTGCTGCACGAGTTGCTTGGATGGAATGGTGGAAGAGGTGACTTTACCTCAAGACTCTAGCTCTGACTGAAGTAGGATGTGTGGCTGTGGATGCCAGAATGTTGCAGGTTGTGTAGGACGTGCAGGCCAGCTTTGGAGTGAGCTAAGCAAGCAAGTAAACTACTTCTCCTAATGTTGGCAGCCTGTCAAAGGGGGCGAAGAAGCTGCTGCTCGCCCTGCTGCTTTTGGGGATTTCCGCATGGGACTGAGGAGGAGATGCTTGCAAACCCGAGGGATTTTCTAGGGTTTCCCTTTGATGCTCGAATCCGCTACCAATAGTCTCAGGAGGAGGCCATGGGTTGGAATTTGAGGCTGCTATTGGTGGTGTAGGAAAGATGTTCCTCTGCTTCGAACTCCATGTCTCGTCCTTCAGGTCGAGTGGTATTGCCCCTGGGTCGCTTGCCTATATTGCAAGGGAGAAGGAAGGAGAGGTAGGGGGATTCCACTAACCAGCACAATACCTGGAGGTCCGTCGAGCGCACTGTGAGGATGCAGGAGGGCTAAAGGGCGTAGACGGGACCACATCTTGGGGGGACCACGAGAATGTGGCCGCTTGTCTCGAGAGCTGTGTAGTTAATGCGCTTGGCAGATTCAAAGCGGTGGAGGTGCAAAAAGTCATAGCGGGGATACAGCGAGGATATAGCGGAATATAGCGGATGGCTCTAAAATAGCATATAAAACTCGTACTTAATGTTTTTACAAATATATAAATGGTAATTAAATGAAAAATTATCATTCAATTGAGTTATAATTAATACATAAATAATTTTAAATAAAAACATGTGCGAATATACAACATAATTGAATTTGGTAGAATATTAGAGTATTTTCATTTCTGAAAATATATTAGAAATTAAATCAAATAAATTAGTTTCATAATTTTATAATGTATAAATGCAATTTTTCAATTCATTTATTAAAAATGATATAGCGGAAATAGTGGAATATAGCGGGAATAACGGGATATAGCGGAAATAACGGGGCTTAAAGCGGAAAGGCTATATTTTGGGGCTATATGGAAAAACCGTAGCGGTACAAATCCGCTATGAGATATAGCAGGGTTATAGCGGGGTAATAGTGGGGCATTAACTACACAGCTCGAGAGAACATAGGACAGTAGAATAGGAATCTGAGTTCCTTTCTCTCCCAGTCAGTCTTCCATTTCCTTGGTTGGAGGGAGGAAGAAGATGGGGAGACTGGTGCGACTGAAGTTGGGATGTCAACTAATGTAGGATGAGGTCGCTGTTGTGAGTCTTTCAACCTTGTGGTCATGGGATTGGACCTCATGGTAGGCGCTAGAATGTTGACCTGATTTTTCATCACAAGTACGAAAAACCTGACCGAATCTCGAAATGCGATCGCATCGATGAGATTACCACCGCACTGACGCTAGGCTTACTTTTTGGATGAGTCGACTCGAGAGGGAAGGATTGTCGTTCGTTGAGGGAGCAAACCCATTTGAGCCACAAGGTTGGTTGCGGGCCGACCACCCTTGAGCGTAGGGCTTACGGATGGGCCCTTTGCTTTTGGGCCATTGCTTGGGAGGAATATGGGTTTAGATGGGCAGAACAGATGGAGGTGTTTGCTCGTGGTAGAGATTTTGGTAGGTTGGAGTAGCCAGGGAGACTTGCCCATGGCAGGAGATGGAAGGGGATGATCCTAAGGAGAACTAATGAAAGAAAGTAAATACACAACTATATATAGTTGTTGGGCCCTATGTGGCCTACATCCACTGTGATGTTCCCTTACTATGTCGACCTCTTACAATTTACAGACTATTACAAGAGAATAATAAAAGAGACTTGACTGCATATTACAAGAGTGTAATATCCTAGTCTATGGGTCTCGTGGGGAGGAAACATGAGGGAAGACCCACCAGGAGGGCAACCCCTTGAGGAGGAGTCTCGGAGATGGAAGAACTCTTGAAGGAGGGGTCTCTAGCAGTGGTCGGAAGGTAGGCGCTAGAAGGAGGTGCCACTATCTGGAGTGATAAACTTGTTATTGGAGGGGATGATGGTGGCAGAGCTTAGTGGGTAGAGCATGGTGGGTTGAGTGGTCGAGCTTGATGGAGACTTTTTCTAATAGAAGTCCGCCATTAGAGAGATTTTGGAGGAGGAGAGAGTTGGTGAGGGAAATGGTTTGGAGAGATCATTTTTTCCCATCTATCTCTCTATTTTTCCTCTTTGTCTCAGTCCCCTTTTTTCTTATCCTTCCGTCATATGGTATGGATCGGGTATTTATAATGGATATAGGTTGTGAATGGGTGGTCAAGATTATTGTGCAGGAGAGGCTCTGGGTTGTGGATTGGAGGGGATGCAGGATGGAGCAAGCTGGAAAGCTAATTCGAGCCCATGGCTTGGATTGCATAACAACTAGAAAGAAGGGTCTCTGGCATACCTATGAAAGATGGTAGGCTTTGGTAGGCAAGAGTGCAGACGTTCTGATTGCCTATTGAAAATGTGGGAGAGGGGAAAGGTCTGCAAATGGGTACTATTGGCAGGGGAATAATACTTTTCTCTGATGGTGTGTACTTCGGAGCAGTTGGACCAGGAAGGGTTAGGATACTTCGTAGTAAGCTATTTCAGGTTAAGCGGGTGGTCCTAACTGATAGGTTTAGGTTTGCTAAGAAAATAAGGCGGTTGATCCACCGCAGTCAGGAAGATCCCTGCATAGGAGTAATTGGGCCACATGAAATAGTCGGTCGGGTGTCGGCTCTTAACGACCCGTGCGTCCGACGAAGGGCCAACATGCAGGGCCTGGTTGCACCATGTGGAGAGTGAAGTCTATGGATGGTCATGTGAGAGCGAAGCTACTTCTGATACTAGGATTGTGCTGAGGGTGGGCTCGAGCCTTAGAGGGGCAGGAATGCCGCTAAGGAATGGCGTTGCATGGAAGATGTGGTACTTGGTGCATAGATTGGGACGAAGGATCGGATTGGGTGAGTGCGAAAGAGGCTGAGCGCGGCTCTGGTTGCAAATGGGAAGGATGCCAAGGAAGGCCCGGGGGTGCAACCTTGGGCTTATGCTTTTAGAAGAGATTGGCTGACCGGCTTCAAAGGATCTTCAAAATGTTGGGTGTGCTCAGTGCCTTGTTGAGGAAGACGGGTCGCCTGAGGGCTGAGCTTCCATCCGTGGTGTTTCCTTATGTGGAGGGCATAGTTGGCTACTGGAAAAGATGGATTGGTCGCCTGCTCAAGGGGGTAACTAGCTGACTGAACAGGGATCCGACCGACGGACCGACTTTGGGTGCTTCTCTAGGAAGTTTTTGCTTACCCAAAATTTTAGGTAATAATAGTCATCAACAGTATTATTCTCTAGCAAAAAAATAAGATCGGTTAGTAGTATCATTAACATCATAAGCACATGAATATGAAAATTTTCAAAACACATATATCATTAATTAATTTTCATATTTATTACATAGTCCCCAAACGTTTTCTAGGTTCATATAAAATATAATTATTATAAAATACTCCAGGAGCGACATATGAAGATCCCCCTTGGTCGATCAGAGTTTATTACTAAACATATATAATTTTGCATACATACAAATAAAAGCCATAACAAAATAGTAGATAAATAAAAAGATATATTCCTACATAGGTAGCTTTGCCTCCTACACGCCTCCAAAAGCTTTACTCGCCAACCTAAGTAGCATGGAAACCTTACTTTCGAACTACACAAATGAGTACCCGAGAGTTTAAGGGAAAAATAAAAACTTCAGGTCAGACAAAAAGTCTGATCTGAATAATAATTAGCCATCTCGGTTCATAGATATCTAGTAAGACTATGCAACTGAGCGAAACGGATTTTTCCATCGCTAGTATCCTCTTAAAATATGTCTTTTATAAATTAAGCACTTAAGAGCATAATGGTTAAACTAGACAATATAAACAATCACATGCATGCATGCAACTAGGGTAATCATGACCAATCTGTCTAATTAAATGAACTATCTGTCCCAACATCATAATTTTGTCAGAGTAACTACAAACCTATATGGCTGTGTCGGACCTACCAGATATATCAAATTCTCCAACTTACTATTAGAAGGAAACTGGATGGTCTGTTTGAAACTTATTATTCCTAGGGTCACTTTGATCCTAATGGTTTTACAGCCCAGCCAATAACTTGCCTCATCTTTGTCTATTCTTTTTTGTGTGTAAACCTACTTTTAGTATTACCATTGACGATGCCCTACGCACTAGAATTTTGGACTAATATCAGCTAGGGGCTAATAATTAAAGTACGGAGTGTGACCCTACACTAGTCCCATCTGGTTTTCTAATCTCTAAGTTAATTCATCCTATCACAATTTATCTAAAGGTGCTAAGAGCAATAATCTCTTTAGTAAAATCCTAAGCTAAATACCCTCTTTATTTCCTTGAAAACTTAAGTCTTTATAATTAATTTAACTCTTAAAATCATACTTTAGAACAAGGAAACTATAGCCCTTTACTTTACCTAAAATATTATGCCAAGATATATATATAAATATATATATTTGCTTTTATAAAATAGCAATGATGAATTTCGAAGTCATTTAAAGGTTATCGCACCTCAAAACTATGGGCTATGAAGCCATATATAATAAAACCATTAAATTGATTAAGTGTGACATTGATATAACTGCTATGGGGTTATTGCACCCCTTTATATCGAAACTATGTTAAAGTTTTGACTTACAAAACATAAAGCCGTAAGGCCAATACCCTTTATGTTGCATAGATTAAATGAATATAGGTTGCCGACCATAAGCGACATAGTTATGGGTTTGCAAAGAATAAAACATTAGTACTTAGAAATATGGGAACGTCGCAATTTAGGTTAGGCGGCATCATTACTATATAAATCAATGTCGAAAATAGCCTATCGCGGCATCATACCCAAGACATGGCGGCATAAGAAACTAGCGACATCACTGCCTTCATATATGCGGCATCAATGCCATAACATAGCTTATATTGAAAATATACTTATAGCGACATTGGTGCCTTATAGAGTTGATGTAATTATAGAAAATATGCGGCATCATGGATGTCGCTATGAACCTTAGGACTTAATTGGCCTAGAAAACTAGCAGCATAGAAAACGTGCAGCATAAAAGATACGTGTTGTAGACCACTAGCGGCATAGCCAATGTCGCGGGTATCAATGTAGGTATTAGTTTATTTGCGCCCAAACCACAGTGGAATCATTGCATATCAACGAGGTTGATTCCATATGCTTCCCTAGGGTTAGTTATGCCATGAGGCGTAGATAGATAGTGGCGTCAATGATAATGGCAATAACATATCCCGTAATATTATAAAAACTGCAAATTTTCTATATAATATTTTTTCACCAACTCCTAATCTTTGTTAAATTCTCATTGGATAATATCTTCCTTTACCAAAAATTTTTTAGAATTACTACTATATGTTGTGAATTACATTCCCAAACATTTTTGCAAACCATAATTTTGTATTAATATTTTAATATAATTACTAATCCTTACAAGCCAAATAAATTCATAGAAATCATAAACACTTGGCAAAAATCCCAAACAAACCCAAAAAATCAAGATAAATCGGAATTATCGTATTCTTTAATATATAAATATTTCGGGAACATAAACATTATTTAATTATTCTTAATAATAAAACCCAGATAAACCATTTTCTTTACTTAAGAAATTCAAAAAATATTAATACTTAATTGAAAAATTATTAAATCAAAAACTTATTTCTAAAATAATATTTCTAACATCATATTAAAATTTCAAATAAAATAGATATCATAAACTAGGTTTTCACTCTTAAAACCTATTAAATTATTTTATAATAAATCCAATTATTCATCATTCAAGCATATAATCAACCAATCATTTAAAACATAGCATAAAACAAACATAAGTTTGTGTTTGATGAAAAACTGAAATGAACATGCAAATAATGAGATGAAAAACTATTATTCACCTTGATTTGATAAAAAAATGACAAGATTTGAGTTTAGATTTGATTTCCCCATGCTAAGTCTTGATTTTCTAGCTTTTCTTCCTCTTTGAACTCCTTTGCAATCGTCGACCTTGTATTTACTTTAGTTTGTGTAAATGAATGTGAATGAGGGAGATGAAAGTTTAAGGGCTTATATTTAGGAAATGGGTCTATTCTTATTTACCCTTCATATAATTTCCTCCTTCTAAGTTAAGTTATAACCATTCTTGTTGACTCATTAATTAAGGCTAGACCCATATTAATTCGCAAATCTCATTCTCCTTACTACCTTATACAATTTTATTTTATTTATCTAATTAAATGTCCTATTTATTATTAAAATTAGGGGTGTTACAGACTCCCATCCTTAAAAAATTACATCCTCAAAATTACGATAAGGTACATAACAAACATATAGCACAAAAATAAACATACCATCAGAATAAATCAGGACAAATGTCTCCAATCTCGTTCTTTGACCTCTGAGTACAATCTTTTTCATTGTCACTCTACTGGACTTTTACTAATCCAACTATCTTATTCCTCGGCTTCTTCTCATCCCTAGCTACAATGCAAATAGGTTGCCTAATAATAGTTATGACCAATTCCACTACTAAACTTCTAATGTAGCTATAGTGATAGTAGTCTTTGGATCACGAACACACTTCCTATGATGAGAAACAAGAAAAACATTATCGATTCCTGTAAAATTTCTCAGTAACTCTGTCCTTTAATCGAGTTTCTTGATCCTTCTTATAATAGGAAATGGTTTAGAAAACCTTAAGTGCCAATTTTTCTAACTCTCCAAATCTTACTACGCCCTTCATCGGCGATACTTTGACGAAAACATGATCTTCGACTTAGAATTCTATGCTTTTGCATCTCTTATCCACATAACTTTTCTACCTAGACCGAGCTTCTTTCATCCAAGCCTTGATTAGATTTACCTTTTACATGGCTTCTCTTACTAAATCTAGACCAAGAATCAATCTATCTCTGGTCTCAAAACATCATCAGGGTAATTTATAGGGTTTTCCATATAAAGCTTTAAAAAGTGTCATTCCTATACTAGCCTGATAACTATTGTTATAGGAAAATTCAACTAAGTGTAGATGGCCTCCCATGATCCTCCAAAATCTAGCACACAAGCTCTTAACAAGTCCTTCAAGATTTTGTTAACTCTTTACGTTTTCCCATCTATCTGTGGATGGTAAGCAGTACTCATCTTGAGTTTAGTATCTAACACCACTAGTAGACTCTTCTAGAATTCGCTAACGAATGAGGTATCTCTGTCACTTACTATGCTACTAGGAATCACATGCAGTCAGACAATATTCTTCATAAATAACTTAGTGGGTGCCATCCTTGTGGACTTAATGTGCACTCTTTGTCAATCTATCCACCATAAACCAAATACTTTCATTTTCCTTACTCGACCTTGGCAATCCGTCAATAAAATCCATGGATATATAATCGCATTTCCACACTGGTATATCTAAAGGCTAAAGTAATCCACTTGGCCTCTGATGTTTAGCTTTCACTTACTGACAATTCAAGCATTGCTTTACCCATAAGATTACATCCCCTCTCATACCTTCCCAGAAGAAACTCCTTTTCATATCTTGATACATCTTTATTCCTCCTAGATGAATGGTAAATTTCAATCGATAACACTCCCTAAGAACTTCTTTTCTTAGGACACTCATATTTAGAACACACAATCGTCCCTTCTTTTTTAACCATCCATTTTAATCAAGATAAAAATCCTTCAAGTCATTAATCTCGGTTCCACTTTCAATTCTTCTAACTCGTTCATCCAACAATGGATCATCTCTTTGCTTAGAATCAATCTTTTCAACCAATACTGGTCCAACTTCCAAGCAAGATAACATGGCGATACATTGACTAGAACTAGCATTCGATCTTAACTATACACTACAAGTAGTCAATGTTTTTAAATCTTTCCACCCCGTTAACATCGCCAACACTGCATTATGATGTTTTCTGCTAAGTGCATCTGCTACTTTATTTCCTTTTTTCGGTGTATACTCAATTCCAAAATCATAAGTTGCCATTAACTCTAACCACCTTTGTTGTCTCATATTCAACTCCTTTTGAGAGAATAAGTATCTTAAAGACTTGTAATCCATATACAACTCGAATCATTCTCCCAAACAATAGGGACTCCACACTTTCAAAGTAAAGACTATCACTGCCAACTCCAAATCATAAGTTGGATATCTAACTTCATGCGTTCTAAGCTATCGAGAACCGTAGACAATCACTTTAACCCTTTGCATCAACACAGCTCCTAATTCTATTCTACATGCATCGGTATACACCACCAAATCTTTATTTCTATCCAGAACAACTAATATGGATGCATTGATAATAAATGTTTTAGCTTCAGTAATACCTCCTCACATTTATCAGTCAAAACAAACTTCGCTTCCTTTACTGTTATTTTGGTTATTGGTGTTGCTATACGAGAGAAATCCTTGATGAATCTCCGGTAATAGCCAGCTAATCTAAGAAAACTCTTTATCTCAGTCACCATCTTGGGTCTCTTCCAATTATTGATAGCTTCTATCTTAGCTCGATCTACAGACAACCCTTTTTTGAGACTACATAACCAAGGAACATCACTTCTTTCTTCCAAAATTGACATTTCAAAAAATTGGCTTTAGTTGATGCTGCCTCAACGTCTCAAGCACTATTCTAAGGTAAGTCTCATGATCTTGCTCATTCCCAGAATGTATCATGAAGTCATCCCTAAATACTAACATAACCCTATCCAAATGCTCT
This sequence comes from Allium cepa, assembly GCA_030765085.1. Classification (NCBI taxonomy): domain Eukaryota; kingdom Viridiplantae; phylum Streptophyta; class Magnoliopsida; order Asparagales; family Amaryllidaceae; genus Allium; species Allium cepa. Next base: position 335,070,207 of record CM060938.1, read on the forward strand.
TGGAAGATTTGCTTTATTGAATCTGCAAAGAAAACATGTGCATTAGTTAACCCGAATGGCATTACTAACCACTTGGACGGACCATATCTTGTTTGAAACACCGTCAAAAGAATATTATCCTCTGCCACCCTTAGTTGATGGAACCCTATTGCCCGATCCAATTGGGAAAACACTTTGGCTCTACTCAACTGATCAATTAAATCATTAATTCTTGGCAATGGATATTGATCCTTTATGATCTTTTCATTCAACTAATGATAATCGATACATAATCTCAACAATCCATTTAGTTTCTTAACGAACACCGAGGTCGCTTCCAAGGAAAACTGCTTCGTCTGACAAAAAGTTTTCCTTCTAAGTCCACTAGTTGCAACTTTAACTCCTTCATCTCAGTAGGTGTCATTCTGCTATGCATTTGCTTATGGGTTTAGCTCCAGGTACAAGTTCTCTTCGAAACTCAATGGCCCATTTCGGCAGTAGTCCTATTACTGGCTCAAAGACATCTACAAATTCTCCAGTGACAAAAACTCAATTCAGTTTATCTTCCTCCTCCATTGCACCCAATAACACACAAATATCAAGATTCGAGTGCTCTACTGAGTATATAATTTGATCACTACTACAAGGGTGTCTTAGTGATACTTTGCTATCTTGGCAAAATCTCCTAGCATCATATTTACTTAACAAATCCATACTCAATATAATTCCAAAGCCCATAAAATCAAACACATGCAAACTACGGGCAAATATATGATCTGACAACTCAAACTCTAAATGGTTCCAAAGCAAATAATCCAACAGATATGCCATGAATAAAAAGTTTGCCTCCGATCACAGCCTTTCCTATCTCCTCCATTATTGATCTCGAGGTAGATGGTTCCAAAGCAAAAACTTTGCCTTTCTCAACATTAGCCGGTTATTTGCATTGGTTCTTGAAATGTCCTATCTGGTCACATTTGAAACACTTGATGTTCTTCCTTCCAGTAACTTTCTTTCCATCTCCAGAACGACATTCATTCACAAAATGCCATTTCTTGTCACACTTGTAACACACAACATCTGCTCTTCCTTTCATGGCAGCTTCACCCTTTTATGCTCCCTTGTTCTGAAAGAACTCTCTTTTCTGATTTTGCCCACTCTGAGCCTCCACTACATTGTTAGCCCCAAAGAAAGCAAGCATCTCTTCGTTCCTCAAATCCATCTCAACTACCATGTTTGATGGATCCTTGATATGCAGGAACGTTGCCCTCGCAAGCTCTGGTCTTAATCCATGGATGAACTTTTCATGTCTCTTAATCATAGTATCAACCGTAGCATACCATACCTATATAACTCCCCAAATCTTGTTGCATACTCCAACATAGTCATGTATCCTTGCACTAACTCAGCAAACTTCCTACAAAAAGTCGACTTGGCAATTTTAAATATGAACCTCTCCTCGAACCTCCTTTTGGACTTAGCCCAAGTCAAAGTTTCCTATGGCACTCCAATAGTAACACTATACCACTAGTATAATGTAGCTCCTTGTAACTGTTTAGATGCCAATCTACTCTTCTACTCGTAATTCAGATCTAAAACCGCAAAAATCATTCCTCAATGCAACATCTAATTTTCCGCCTCGATAGCATCCTCGGTTCCAATAAAGGATTTCCTCCAAGTTTTGCATAATCCGTGCTCAAAACAGCGTAATTGCTAATAAATGGAACTTCAGGACTTACTCCTCTAACATTTCCACCAAGTAAACCACCAATAGCTCATGCTTGCATCACACTGATAAAGAACAGATACATAGCTCCCATATCCTCTGACGGTGTTCCTAAACCCACATTAGTGGTTGTTTGTCAACCCGGATTCCTCCTAATACTAGGCCTCACATTTCCATTGGTTGTGATACTTCCTCCATCGAGATTCATTCTTCCATTTCCTGCCTTCAAATATTACTTTTCTTAAATCTGCATTTGAACCTTAGTAAGACACGGAAGAACGGTCTAAGAGTGATGGAAGAATAAAGATAAGATATTTACCTATATATAGAAAATACAAATATGTTGTATGGTGCTATCATATACCTCAATCTCATTCTATGATTCATTTGGATTATGTTTTCAAAAACTCTTTTAAATTCAAAATTCTTTTAGTTTTACATAAATCTATTCTCTAATACCAAGTTGTAACATCCCTCATTCTGAGGCCATAAAATAAGCGCTACTGATGTTGCAGTCATTAATAGTATTATTTTTCGATGATAAAATGAGATTAGTTAATAGTATCATTAACGTCAGAAATACAGGAACATGAAAATTTTCAAAAAAAAAATTTCATTAATTAATTTCTATATTCATTACATAATCCCAAATGCAGCCCAGGATAAGATAAAATATAATTATTACGAAGTACTCTAAGAGCGACATATGAAGATGCCTTATTGGTTCATCAGAGTTTACTACTAGACAGATACAATTTCCGCCATTACATACATACAGACAAAAGCTATAACAATACATTATATAAATAAATAGAAATATTCCTACATAGAAGCTTTTCTTCCTGCACGCCCCAAAAGCTTCATTTGTTCAACCTAAATAGCCTAGAAATCTTACTCTCGAACTACTCAAATGAGTACCCGAGAGTTTAAGGGGAAAATCAAAAACTTCGGATCAGAAAAAAAGTCTAATATGTATAATAATGTGGCGTCTCGGTTGATAAATATCTAATGAGACAACGCCACCAAGCGAAACATGTTTTCCCCTTACTAGTATCCTCTAAAAATATGTCTTTTATAAACCAAGCATCTACAATCACAATGGTTAAACTAAACAATATAAATAATCATACGCATGCATACAGCTTGGGTAATAATGACCAATCTATCTAAATAAATGGACTATCTGTCCTAACATCAATATTTTCTTTTCACCAACTCCTTATCTTTCTCAAATTCTCATTGGATAATATCGATCATTTCCAAATTCCTTTTAGAACTACTGCTGCAGATCATGAGTTACATTCCCAAACTACTATCTCTCATTTCCAAATTCCTTTTAGAATTACTACTGTAGATCATGAGTTATATTCCCAAACATTTTTGCAAACCATTTTTTTATATTAATATTTTAATATAATTACCAAGCCTTTCAAGCATAATAAATTCATAAAAATCATAAACACTTGGAAAAAATTCCCAAAAATTGTTATAAATCAGAATTATCATATTCTTTAATATATAAAAAATTTAGGATCAAAATATTTTTCAACTATTTTTAATAATTAAAACCCAGAACAAACCATTTTCTTCACTTAAGAAATTCATAAAATATTAATGCTTAATTGCAAAGTTATGAAATTAAATATCATTTCTAAAATATTGTTAGAACATCATATCTAATTTTAAGTCGAATGGATGTCATAAACTAGGTTTCACTCTTAAAACCTATTAACTAATTTTATAATAAATCCAATAATTTACCATTCAAGCATATAATCAACCAATCATTCAAAACATAGCATAAAAAAAACATAAGGTTCGTGTTTGATCAAAAAACTAAAATGCACATGCAAATAAAGAGATGAAAAACTATTAATCACCTTGATTTGATAAAAAAAAAGGACGAGATTTGAGTTTAGATCTGATTTCCCCATGCTAAATCTTGATTTCCTAGGTTTTCTTCCCCTTTGAACACCTTAGTAATTGTTGGCCTTGTATTTACTTTAGTTTGTGTAAATGAATGTGAATGAGGGAGATGAAAGTGTAAGGGTTTATATTTAGGAAATGTATCTATTCATATTTTACCCTCCATATAATTTCCTCCTTCTAACTAAAGTTATAACCATTCTTGTTATTTCATTAATTATTGCTAGACCCGTATAAATTCGCAAATCTCATTCTCCTTACCACCTTATATTATTTTAGTTAATTTATCTAATTAAATGTCCTAAATAATGTTAACCAAAATTAGGGGTGTTACAGATTTCCCTTCTTAAAAAATAACGTCCTTATGATTATGATAATGTACATGACAAACATATAACATAAAGATAAACATATCATTAGAACAAATTAGTATAAGCGTATCTAATCCCATCCTTTGTCCCCTAAGTACAATCTCTTTCTGTCATTCCATTGGACTTTCACTAATCTGACTGTCTTATTCCTCGGCTTCTTCTCATCCCTAGCCATAATACAAACGGGTTTCCTAATAATAATCATGTCCAGTTCCACCACTAAATCTTCCAATGCAGTTGGAGGGACTCTTTGGATCACAAACACGCTTCCTAAGATGAAGAACAAGAAAAACATTGTGGACTCCTGTCAAACTACTCGGTAACTCTATCCTATAAGCGAGTTTCCTGATCCTTTCTATAATAGGAATTGATCCAACAAACCTAAATGCCAATTTCCCTGACTTCCCAAATCTTACTATGCCCTTCATCAACAATACTTTGACAAAAACATGATCTTCCACTGAGAATTCTAAGTTTTTTCATCTCTTATCTGCATAATTTTTCTGCCTAGACCGAGCTTCTTTCATAGCCTGGATTAGCTCGATCTTTTATATGGCTTCTCTTACTAAATATGGACCAAGAATCAATCTATCTTTGGTTTCTAACCAACATATGGGTGATTTACAGGGCCTTCCATATAATGCTTCAAAAGGCATCATTCTCGTACTAGCTTAATAACTATTGTTATAGGAAAATTTAACTAAGTGTAGATAGCCTTCCCGTAATCCTCCAAAATGTAGCATACAAGATCTTAACAAATCCTCCAAAATGGTAAGCGGTACTCATCTTGAGCTTAGTACCTAACACTTCTAGTAGACTCTTCCAGAATTCACTAATGAATAATGTATCTTTGTAACTTACTATACTACTAGGAATCTCATGCAGTCTAACAATATTCTTCATAAATAACTTAGCAGGTGTCGTCCTTATGGACTTAACAGGAATGAATGTGCATTATTGGTCAATCTATCCAACATAACCCAAATACTTTCATTTCCCTTACTCGACCTTGGAAATCCATGGATAAATAATCTCCTTCCTGCACTGGTATACCTAAAGGCTAAAGTAATCCACTTGGCCTCTGATGCTCGGCTTTCACTTGCTAACAATTCAAGCCTTGCTTTACACATAAGACTACATCCCTTTTCATACCTTCCCAGAAGAATCTCCTTTTCATATCTTGATACTTCTTAGTTCCTCCAGGATAAATGGTAAATTTTGATCGATAACACTCCCTAAGAACTTCTTTTCTCAGGTCACCCATATCTGGAACACATAGTCATACCATCTTTCTCAACCATCGATTTTGATCAAGATAAAAATCCTTCAAGTTACCAATCTCGGTTCCACTTTGAGATCTCCTAATTCATTCAGCTAACAATGGATCATCTCTTTGCTTAGAAGGAACCTTTTCTGTCAATACCTGTCAAACTTCCATGCAAGATAACATTGCAGTACACTGACTAGAACTAGCAGCCGATCTTAACTACACATTACAAGTAGTCAATGTTATCAAATCTTTCCACTCCATTAGCATCGCCAACATTGCATTCTGATGCTTTCTGCTAAGTGCATCTGCTACTTTATTTCCTTTCTTCGGTGTGTACTCAACTCCAAAATCATAAGTTGCTAGCTATCTCATATTTAACTTCTTATGAGAGAATAAATATCTTAAAGACGTGTGATCCATATACGACTAGAATCGTTATCCTAAACAATAGTGTCTCCACACTTTCAAAGTAAAGACTATCACTGCCAACTCCAAATCATGAGTTGGATATCTAACTTCATGTGATCTAAGATATTGAGAAGCGTAGGCTATCACGTTACCCCTTTGCATCAACGCAGCTCCTAATTCTATTCCACGTGCATCGGTATACACCACCAAATCTCGATTTCCATCCGGAACTACTAACATGGGTTCATTTGTCAATAAATGTTTTAGCTTCAGGAATACCTCCTCACATTTATCGGTCCAAAAATACTTTACCTCCTTTCCTATTAGTTTATTCGTTGGTCCTCCTATACGAGAGAAATCCTGGATGAATCTTCGGTAATAGCCAACTAATCCAAGAAAACTCTTTATCTCATTCACCATCTTGGATCTCTTCCGATTGTTGATAGCTTCTATCGTAGCTGGATCTACCGACAACCCTTTTTTGGGACTAGATGACCAAGGAACTTCACCTCTTTCTTCCAAAACGACATTACAAAAGTTTTGCCTTAAGTTAATGCTACCTCAATGTCTCAAGCGCTATTCTAAGGTGAGTCTCATGATCTTGCTCATTCCTCGAATATATCGGGATATCATCTATACATACTAAAATGGCCATATACAAATGCTCTTGGAAGATTCACTTCATTAAATTCGCAAAGAAAACTGGCACATTAGTCAACCCGAATGGCATTACTAACCACTTGCATGAAACTTATCTTGTTTGAAACACCGCCAAAGGAATATTTCCCTCTGCCACTCATAGTTATCACCTGATCCAATTGGGAAAACACTTTGGCTCCACTCAACTGATCAATTAAATCATCAATTCTTGGAAAGGGTATTGATTCTTAATCATCTTTTTCATTCAGCTTATGATATTCAATACATAATCTCAACGACCCATTCAGTTTCTTAACAAACACCAAGGTCGCTTCCCATGGCGAACTGCTTGGTCTGATAAAACCTTTTCCTTCTAAATTTAATAGTTGCACCTTTAACTTCTTCATCCCAGTAGATATCATTCCGCTAGGCGGTTTACTTATAGGTTTAGCTCCACGTAGAAGTTCTGTTCGAAACTCAATGGTCTGTTTCGGCAGTAGTCCTATTGCTGGCTCAAAGACAACTGTAATTTCTCTAGCGATAATAACTCGATTCATCTTGTCTTTCTTCTCCATTGTACCCAAAGTCCTCTACTGAGTATATAGTTCGATCGCTACTATTAGGGTGTCTTAGTGATACTTTCCTATCTTGGCAAAATCTCCTAGCATCATATTTACTTAATCAATTCGTACTCAATATAATTCCAAAGCCCATAAAATCAAACACATGTAAACTACGGGTAAATATATGACCCGACAACTCAAACTCTAAATAGTCACATCTTATACCAAGTGTTGCATACCCTCCTATCGGATTCGCAACCCTTAAAGAAGTAACTAGGTATGATGATTCTAAACTTAGCTTATCTACTAAGCAATGAGATATAAAATAATGCAATGCACTAGTATCAAGCAGTAATCTAATAAGTATGCCATGAATCAAAAGTGTGCCTCCTATCACAGCCTTTCCTTTCTCCCCACTATTGGTCTCAAGGTAGATGGCTCCAAAGCAAAATCTTTTCATTTCTCTACATTAGCTGGTTCATTTCACTGATTCTTGTAATGGCCTATCCGGCCACATTTAAAAAACTTGATGTTCTTCCTTCCAATAACTTTATTTCCATCTCCAGAGCAACATTCGTTCGCAAAATGCCCTTTCTTGTCACACTCGTAACACACAACATCCACTCTTCCTTTCTTGGCAGCTTCACCCTTCTATCCTCCCTTGTTTTTGAAAGAACTCTCTTTTCTAATTCTACCACTCTAAGTCTCCACTATATTGTTAACCCCTATAGAAAGCAAGCATCTCTTTATTTCTCAAAGCCATCACCACTACCACATCACATGGATCCCTGATATGTTGCAAGGTTTCCCTCACAAGCTCTGTTCTTAATCCACAGATAAACTTTTCATTTCTCTTAATCACAGTATCAACCTTAGTATACCCATACCTGGATAACTCCCTAAATCTTGTTGCATACTCCAGCGCAGTCATGTCTCCTTGCACTAACTCAACAAACTTCCTACCCGATGTCGACCTAGCAATTTTAGATATGAACCTTTCCTGAAACCTTCTTTTGAACTCAGCCCAAGTCAAAGTTTCCTCTGGCACTCCAACAATAACACTATACCACCAGTATGATGCAGCTCCTTGTAACTGTATAAATGCCAATCTCCTTTTATACTCACCATTCAGATCTAAAAAAAATCCTTCTATAATGCAACATCCAATTTTACACCTCGATAGCATACTCGGTTCTAATGAATGACTTTCATTCAAGTCCTGCATAATCCCTACTCAAAATAGCATAATTGTTAACAACTGGAACTTCAAGATTTGCTCCTCCAACATTTCCACCAAGTAAACTAGCAGCAACTCCTTATTGCATCATATTGATAAAGAACATATACATAGATCTCATATCCTCTGACGGTGTTCCAACACCCACACTAGCGGTCGTTTATCAAACTGGATTCCTTCGAGTATGAGGACTGACATTTCCATTGATTGTGATGCTTCCTCCATGGAGATTCACTCTTCCGTTTCCTGTCTCCAAATCTTACTTCTCTTAAATTTTTATTCGAACCTTAGCAAGGCATGGAAGAACCGTCTAAGAGAGAAGGATAAGCTATGTACTTATATATAGCGAATACAAGTACGTTACTATAGCGTCATCCCATACCCCAATATCATTCTCTGATTCATTTGGATTATGTTTTCAAAAACTCTTTTAAATTAAAAATTCTTTTAGTTTTTCATAAATCTATGCTCTGATACCAAGTTGTAACTTCCCTCATTCTGAGGCCATAAAATAAGCACTATTGATGTTGAAGTCGTCCATAATATTATTCTTCAGTGACAAAATGAGATCAGTTAACAGTATCATTAACAACAAAAGCACAGGAAAATGAAAATTTTCACAACACATATTTTATTAATTAGTTCCCTATTCATTACATAATCCTAGACTTCTCCTAGGTTTAGATAAAATATAATTATGACAAAATACTCTAAAAGCGACATATGAAGATGACCCATTAGTTCATCAGAGTTACTACTACATAGATACAATTTCTTACATTACATATATACAGACAAAATATATAACAACACATTAGATAAATAAATAAGTAGATTCCTACATAGCTAGCTCTGCTTCCTACACGCCTCCAAAAGCTTATTCGTTCAACCTAAATAACCTGGAAACCTTACTCTCGAATTACTCAAATGAGTATCTGAGAATTTAAGGAGAAAACAAAAAAATTAAAATCAAGCAAAAAGTCTGGTATGAATAATAATGTGCCATCTCGGTTAATAAATTTCTAGCAAGATCAACGTCACTGAGCGGAACAGGTTTCCCCCTTACTAGTATCCTCTAATAATATGTCTTTTATAAACCAAGTATATATAATCACAATGGTTAAACTAAACAATATAAAAAATCATACGCATGCATGAAACCTGGGTAATAATGTCCAATCTATCTAAATAAATGGAGTATCTATCCCAACATCAATATTTTCTTTTCACAACTCCTAATCTTTGTCAAATTCTCATTGGATAATATCTTTCTTCACCAAATTCTTTTTAGAATTACTGCTATAGATCATAAATTACATTTCCAAACATTTTTGCAAACCATATTTTTATATTAATATTTTAATATAATTACTAAGCCTTTCAAGCCTAATAAATTCATAAAAATCATAAAACACTTGGGAAAATTCCCAAAAAATACGATAAATCGGAATGATCATATTATTTAATATATAAGAATTTCAGGACCAAACACATTATTCAAATATTTTTAATAATTAAAACCCAAAATAAATCATTTTCTTCACTTAAGAAATTTATAAAATATTCATACTTAATTGAAAAATTAGTAAATTAAAAACCAACATCTAAAATAATGTTTCTAACTTCATGTCAAAATTTCATGCCAAATGGATGTCATAAACTAGGTTTTCACTCTTAAAACCTATTTAATAATTTCATAATAAATCCAATAATTTATCATTCAAGCATATAATTAACAATCATTCAAAACATGGCATAGAACAAACATGAAGTTTGGGTTTGATCACAAAACCAAAATGAACAAACAGTGAGATGGAAAACTATTATTCACCTTGATTTGATAAAGAAGGATGAGATTTGAGTTTAAATTTGATTTCCCCAAGCTCTTGATTTCCTAGCTTTTCTTCCTCTTTGAACTCCTTAGTAATGGCCAGCCTTGTATTTACTTTAGTTTGTGTAAATGAATGTGAATGAGGGAGAAGAAAGTGTAAGGGTTTATGTTTAGGGAATGTGCCTATTCCTATATTACCTTCCATATAATTTTCTCCTTCTAATTTAAGCTATAACCATTCTTGTTTATTCATTAATCAAGGCTCGACCTACATTAATTCCCAAATCTCATTCTTCTTACTATGTTACATTATTTATTTACCTATCTAATTAAATGTCCTAAATAATATTAATCAAAGTAGGGGTGTTACAGGTACATGCAGGGAACCCAGTCACCACAATGAGCATTACAACTACAAAGTCACCCATCAATCCCTTAATATACATACCAATAGTAGAACTACCCCATAGATGCTCAACTCATGCCCATACAGATGGCCAAGGGTTAAGCTCACGTAGATGTCCAAACACATCGATACATAGAAACTACCCTGGTACACACAGACTACCTTGTCCTACTCACGAGCATTACGACCTCGTGTTCTACCTTTTGAGCTATCATGCAAAATTCATCCTCTCGATCTATCACCTGAAGTTATAGTCACTTGCTGCACCGAGTCGTCGAAGTCATCGCACTTCATTGGTTGTCATACCAAATTCATCCAGAGTCACCCTAGGGTCCTCCATCCTTACCCTAAGGCAACTTCGAAAACCACGAAGTAAATCCAAGCCTTAGCCTGAAACTTCTCTATGCCAATACGAAACCAATACCCCATGTGCCACCTCTGTTCCGCCTAACCTTCGATCGGACCAAGCCAACCACCGAAAGCACTTCTTTGTTCAGACTCGGACCTGCCACTCCCGCCGAACTGACTTCTATGCTTTGCCGCCGTTCCAACCACTCCACTAAACCTACCACTCCACCAAATAGGTTCCCATGCTCGGTCATCGATCCAACCACTCCATCGAACTAATTCCATCAGCCAATATCCAACGAACGAGATTTCATGTTCGATCCTTCACTTGCCTAGCCACCTAATGCCAAACCAACCAATGCAGAACCAAATACTTCCCTTCCTAAAGCCAACCATCGAACTAAGATTCCACCGAACCTAACCTTGTAACTCCTTCAACGTATCAATATCGCGCTGATTCCATCACTACACTCAACATTTCAATCCTTATGCATCGCCTATGCAATGATATGACTCCAAACACTCTAGACCCTATCTATTGAAGCTCGATTCCAAGATTTCAACCTCTAGCTCACTTTGATGAGTGTTTCAACCATCCAAGCATATGAACATACACCATACATGCACCAAACAACATTCAAACATGTAAACCACACAGTCAAGCATAGCAATCATCATATAAGGTGTATATAACATAGCCTAACATCTATCAAGGCAATCACACATCCAAATAACATGTCTAGAACACCAAATATCCATTTATTCATGATTTTACTACAAGTTGGGTTTTTTAAATAGCATTAGAACCTAATTTTGACTTTAAAAACGTATCCAAAAAATGTTAAAACCTATATACACATATAAAATAAGGTGAGAGATAATAAATCACCCACCAAAGCCTCTAAAATCCAAGTTTTGCATGCAAATCGATGCAAGTCCAAAAATGAACAGCAAAGATTAGATTTTCTGTTTCCAAAAAATGTAAATATGAAGATCTCTAATGAGTCCCTTTTTTTGATCTAACCCTAATTTATGATTTAGATTTAATTTAGAGGAGAAAAGAGAAGGTTTTGGGTAGAGGAAGAGTTAATGGAGCCTTAGATCTATTTAGGAAGTGGTAAAAGTAATTTTAGGGATGATGGTTCAACTTAAAATAGTCTCCAAACCCAAAATGGGTTAATGATCTGCCCCTGAACTCACTAGTTACCCACTAAGCTGCTACAAAAATTATAATCTTCAAACAGCTGTATCTTTTAGCCAGAAAGTCCAAATCGCTATTATGACCACTCTACGGAAAGAGAAACTATCATATCTTTCTAGTGGAAGTGGTCTCGAATGCTATTTGGATGTCTATTAGTTGTTACAAGTTTAAGGTGTAAAATCGTCCGAGAAAATATAAATATGGAAAATGTTACTAATAGGCATCTTCCAAAGTTATAAAGTCATGCGACCTCGTATGAATTTAAAAGTGCTATTTTACAATTCTTCGATACGTAAATACATGTCGTTACATGTTTTCAGCATGTCTGATACTAACTTTGCACGTGTAATCTTTTGATTCGTTTACTTAGTCCTTTCTGGCTACTAGTAAGTACATTTTCGACACGTTCGGCATAAAAGGTGGATTTGGTCTATTAACCTGATATAAAACACATGATTTAATTAAATTACCTTTCGGTGAACAAATATTTGCCTTCCATCTCACTATTTTAGCCTTCGCTCATGCTTATTTCCTTTCAAAAATCACTCATTTCGTTTCCATGAATTCATAGTACAGTTAATCATGATTTGTTTCTTTGCAATTATATGAACTCCTTGTTTCCAACCGTTTTCCACTGTTATATGATACTAATTTACTTATATCAGTTTATTTACATAAAGGAAAACTCTGTAAACAAATCCATCTTCAAAAAGAAGTTCTCAACATCATATTTGTGTTTTGGAGCATTTAGAAAACATAAACACAATAAAATATCCATCACAAAATGTAGACATGGCGGATTTACGAAAGAAAAGGGATATGAGAATATATTACTTACTTAAATTTCTTAATCAATCAAATCTCTAGTTCTTTTAGCTCTAAATCTTCTTCTTTTTTCCTCTTATTTATGCTGCCACCACTATTAAAGAGCTCTACCTTTTATTTTTAGCTTGCATGTGTATTGAATCATATAGGACTGATGTAAATATTTGTATTGTGCACCTTTGTAAGTCGTTAGCCCAGCATCCCCTTTCTTGCATAATTCGCTTGAGTTTAGTTTATGTAGAAAGGCATGATATGTTTCATTTTATACATTGTAATATGTAAATGTACACCCAGATACTTGTCACATTATGTTAGTTAATTTCATAATTTAACCTTTCCAATAGTTATTCTCTTAGTTAATTATCTAATTTATTATCTATCAATGTGTGGGGAGTTACAGGCTTCCCATTAAATGAATTTCATTCTCAAAATTCTAATTGATTACTATAGCAATTTAGTTATCTCCATTTGATTTTTTGGAAACGCAAACACTCTTTTTGAATGTCTGTCAATTCAAACAAAAATAAACCATCATACGATACATGTACATGAGCATGTGCGACAAGCGAAGGGAATGGAGCCGTGGTGTTGCGCATGGTGGTTAGTTAAAGATTATAGAGAGGCATTGTTCTTGTATGTGTGGTCAAATGGTTGGTGGACGATGGAGGAGAGGCATGAATTGGGTTGGTACGCGTAGTAATAGCATGGCCATAGGCAGGCACAAGGGTTTTTGTATATGAGCTGAAACAACAAAGATTGGTTTGGCAATTTCAAACATTATTTGTAGAGTAAATTTAGTTACTCACATCTGTGATCTAATGTGGTATTGCTATAACTTGCTTCTAATCAATTGTTGTTTTAATGAGTTAGTTTGATATGAATTGATTTGGCTGAAATTGAGGTGCTTTCCTTTGATCTTTATTGTGATGAAAATTGGTTGATTATTAAGTACCCATATTAGATGTTTGCAATTGGTCAAAAAGACAATTAAAATGGTTCGGAAAGGGATAAAAGAATTGAAATGTGAAGCTTTGAAAGAAAAATATATTCCAAATGTAAGTAGTGATTTTGGAATGAGTAATTTTATTTAGCATTGAAAATATTATTATTAATAGAAAATATAAAAGTGGAATAATTTTGAGAATTGTATAAATAGAAATTATTTGAAAATGATGATTTTTGGGATTTGATTAAATAAGAAAATCTTTAAATACATATATTTTAGTTTATCTATGACTATAAAAATATTTAGAGGATTTTATTAAAAGAGAATTTAAATTTATATTTTGAAGTAATGGGTTAATTTATTTGGATTCAATAAATTTGATGTTTGTAGAATAATATTCTGAAGTAATAGTGAATTGAATGTTATTCAATTATTGTATGGAAACTATTAATAATATATATATATGTATGTATGTATATATATATATATATATATTAAATAAAGGCTCAGTTTTCCTTCATTACTTATAAATAAATATAATATTTACAAATTGGCCCAAACATATGGCCTTAAATCAAGTATTAGATTAGCCTGCAACCCCTTATTAACTAAACAAAATGCAGAAATTAACCGGAACATATACCACCCGATCCAAATTTTGGAATATTCATTCCTGGTAACTAAGTAGCTTCAAATATTTCAAATCACTTTAAGGCTTTGTTTGTTAAAAATGGCTGGATGCTGAATGCTGAATGCTGAATAGTAAAGCTGAATGTTGAATGCTGAATATTAGAAATGTTGCTTGATTGTTTGTTGATTAAAATTTTGTTTTGTTGTACTGTATTTTTGTTTGACAACTTTGCCCTCCATTATTAATAATTTGAATATGTAAGGTGTGTATACATGCAACAATTTTCCAATAAATTGAAACTATAAAATTAATCAACTATCCTGTAAAATAAGTATAAAAAAACATTTTCCACTCGTTTTATTAGAAAAACTAACAAATTTACAAAAGTTAAAGAAGATCTACAATTTGATCACGTAAATTTGACATAAAAGCTTGTGATTCGGTTGAAAACACATCAGTATGACTTGGTGGAGCCTGTGGCGGTTCTTGATTACCATTTCCATTGTTTGTTTGATCGAAAACATCTCTAGTGTCATCATCTTGTTCTGCTTTCAAAATTACCTTATCAGAAAGTGAAACACAACGTAGAAAATTGTGTATCGCCATGCATGCAATCGCAAAATCTTTTTGACAAGAAAATTTGTATGGAGGCATTTTAACTAAAACAGGGAATCTTTTTTTAGTACCCCAAAGCTTCGTTCAATGACATTTCTTAATCGAGCATGTTCATGGATGAATCTTTCTTTCTTATTTGTAGCGGCGTTATTTTTATAACTTTTCAACCAATAACGTGTGTTGCGATACGGAGATAAAAATCCTCTAGTATTTGTATAAGCAGCATTGCAAAGGTAGTAAATATCTGTATTAAAATAAGAAGTTAATTCAATATGCTAACATGATTAATGTAACTAAAATATTTGAATTACTTACATAAGGGAGGAATTGGAAAATTATTCGCAGGATTACGAACTGTTTCATTGAGGACTCTAGAATCATGAGCTATTCCCTCCCATCCCGCCATTACATATATGAATTTCGTATCGAAATCACACACCGCCATGACATTTTGATAGCAATTACCTTGACCCCTTCCTCGAAATGGAATTTGGTCATGGAATGGAATATTTGCATCTACTAAAGTACCATCTAATGCTCCAATCGCACCCTTAAAAGGTCCTTGTCAAAGTTCTTTATGAGATCGTATATTTTTGGTAGATTTATCAAAATCAGGTTGGACTATCATTTCTCGAGCAAAATCTCTCATGGCTGTCAAAACTTCACGAAAGTAATTACTGACCGTTTGACCTGAATGTTGAAAACGATATTTTACAATACGGTTCCTACAATTATGACTTATGATGGTTAAGAACATTGCCATTTTCTCTTCAACATCTATATGCTTACTATCTCGAAGCCAACTCTTTTCTCGAAAGTAGGAACATAACTTTATAAAGGATGATTTGTCCATTCTAAACTAATCATACATCACAGTAGAAGAACCATTCGTAAGCTCCTGCATTGTACTTTTTTCCAGAAAGTGACGAAGTTAAAACTTTTTGTCGAATATTTCAACGGTTCTTTGTCTGAAGCAATAGTAAAAGTGACAGCAATTTCACTAGTAACCATTTTTTTGACATCATCCTATAATTTGAGACAACAAAAGTTAGAATAATCACAAATTATACTGCAGTATTTAAAAAGGTCCTATAACTTGTATTAAGTACACACATCAGCGAAGACTAGAAAATTTAGCTAATGCACATTTTATTTAACAAAACAAGTGGAGATACATATAACATTTTATTTGATTACACATAACTATTGTAATCCATCAAATTATTTATTAAAGAAACTAAACCCAACAACACCATCTTGTTCCCATTTATTATAAAACATCATATATTATTGCATGCCTAATATGTAAGTTAGGAACTCAATTCTATTAACTATACCCTCTTCATCCATGATTGTTATCCTTAGTTCTGGTTTCTCACAAAATAACACTTTCGCTTTGATATAATCTTGTTGAGACAAAACACTCATGTCCTTCAATTCTTTTAAAGCAATAATTACGTCATTTAGTGAAGGTCCCATACGAGTCTCCTCCTTGTTAATTTGTTCTTTTATAACACTAACTGGTTCTTCAATCTGTTTCTCTATCGGTTCACCATCTGAACATTTACGCTTCTTTTTGTTTGAGGGACGAGGTGTGCACTTGGAAGGACCATTATCACCAACTTCTCCATTAAAAGGACTATCATGTTCTTCGTTAATAGCAATCCCATCAAAAAATCATCATCCACATAAGTGGGTATGTGAGTTTCTTCTACTTCTGCATTAGCTGACGGTTGTACACCATCATCCACTTGGGTATTATCCACATTAGGGAGTGGTTCTGTTGATACAGATGACCATGCATTTTTTCCTTTTGCAAGTGTAGCTTCAAAAATCACCTTTAACATCTCAATGTTTTCTAAAGGATTATTTCAAAATTTTCATGCTTTAGGATGTTGCTGTGTATTTAAAGTACATATGATAAATCAATATACAAATACAGTAACATTAACTAAATTGTTATTACTAATTATTTCAACAATATGCAGTGGACTTGCCTGAATGACGTCATTCCAATTTTTAAGGGGTCAGAGTATAGTATTCGTCTCAGCATTAAATCCATGCCCAGATAATCCAATCATTTTTATCCAAAGCGCGTAATCATCTCTCAAATAAGTATAATGATTTTTAAATTGTTTATGTTCGTAGTTGACACTCCACTTTGCATTAAATTCTTTTTCTAATCTTTTCCACAAATCTAAAGTAAGTGAAGCTCCTTTATGACCATGATCGCTGACCCTCTCACACATAGCTCAAGGAAGTGTTTTACCGTTCAACCAATTTGACCAATTCTTGCTGAATGAGCAGTGTCACCAAACACCCAAAAAGCACTGACTACATTAAGCTTTTCTCGTTCAATAGCTGAAAAGGTACTTTTTGAAAAAAAACAAACGGTACCTAAACCTTTACTTCCTTTACTTGTTCTCTTCTAATGGTGGTGGTAAATGCCAAAAAATTCCACCACTTCCTCGTCAAAATAACACTTAAATGGTCATAAAACAATGTATATTCATACTGGATTTGAAATTATTAAAAGAAGTTATGGTTAATGTTCAGATCTTTACCTTCTCCGTACTTGCATGTGGATATACAGTTCGTTATTGGCACGAGATCCCTCCTACGCTTTTAGAGCTCCATCTATAACTTAGCTTTGTTGATTTTGTAACTTTTCTTCTTGCCTTTTCAATAATATGTTTTTTATATGTCTATTTGTACTCCCGAAGCTTCTTTCGAGAGGATCTGGGTGGAAGATGGTATTTTGGGAAGTTTGGTAGATTATAATTGGGTTGTAATTATTTTTTTCTCAAATAATATATAACTGAAATTCATGTGCTTGTTGGCTGCCAAATTCCGCTCAAAAACTGACTTCGCCTTTGTCAATGATTGCGGTGAGCGTTTGAGTGTTCATCTTATTTCTAGTAAGGTGAGCGCTATACTCTCTTGTTTATTCTTTGTTGTTCTACATCGATACATTATGTTGAGATCCTTACCTTTTTACAGATCTAAACCTAAAGTAAAGAGGAGCGAATGGGGAAGAAATATTGAAACAACAAACCTTCGAACCTGGATGGGAGATTTGGCAGTAGCCTTCAATTTGTCCTATTACGCCTGATCGCATATGGCCAAAACCCAATGTCCATGTGGGGTTCAGCCCTTCTATAACCATTGTTTCCCTATATTCCCTGTTGTTCGTAATCACAAAAGTGTAACGAATCCGATAGTAACTTCAATAACGTTACTTATCCTAAATATGTTTTGTCACAGAAGAAAAGCGTTACTAATTGTAAGCAGTAGCAACGGAATAAAACGTGACAAAAGTATAAAATATTGTGACAGTAAAATTCTGTGAGAAATGATAATTGTATGAAATACCTAAATGTCCGAGTCCAGATAATATCTGTTTCCTTGAAACAATATTGCCCCCTTATACGCACCAAAGGATCTGAGCAATTTGTCTCCCAGGATGAAACGGACCTGCTCCGATTGCTGTGCGGGCAGACGGAGCGACGACGAACTGAAGGATTATATATATCTGTGAACAGAGTTCTGAGAAGAGGAAGAAGAAGCAGTTTTTTTTTTTTCTGTGTATTGAGATCTGTGTTGCGGGCCCCTATATATAGGCTGGAGGAGGTGCCTATTCGGAGCGGTCGCGACTGTTCGAAAGGTTGCGACCCTTTAACGGACAGGTGCGCGCGCACAGCCGCAACGGTCCAATTTCGAAGTGCAAAATTAGCCGTTTTAGTGCAGCAAGCCCAAGTGGCAGACGTAGGCCCATCTAATCACGAGACCCCAAGAGCCCCAAGGCCCAAGGCCCAATCTTTGACATTTTAATATAATATGAAGGCCCAAAGCCCACATGCTCAATGCCTTTCTCACTTCTCAAGTCTTCTTCTTTTCCTTTTGTAATAACATGTTGAGAGATGGTATATATATTGATATTGGAACAAATATTCCACAATGTGGGACTTTGTTCCAATACACAATACCAAATACCTATTTCCTCTTCACTAACAAATACACTCATTCACCTTTGTCCAACAATCCCCCACATGAATGAGTAGTTGTTCATAGTTTTACGAGACATTTATCGTATCGGTTTAAAGTAGCACAAGGGCCTTGAACTTTCCTAGTGTTTACCTATTTGAATCACGGGCAAATCAGTAGACTTAGAAGGTCCTTGAACTGTAAGCCGTTTGTGTAATTCTAAAATAGATAGCACGCGATAAATGTTTCTTATAATCCTTCGTTCTCTGTTTGTGTTCATTTTTGCCTTGAACACCTGCCTGGTCTCATAAGTGCTTAGAGAATTAGGCCTATAATTCTCTTTGAAGCGGCGCCTTCGCATTTACGTAGGTGATTCTGTAAGGGTTATCCATAATTCCTCAAGTACAGACATCATTAAAAGTACTAATACTTATCCTATTTTCCAACAAATAATGCACTGACTTATCATAGGAATGGTTTGTGTGTAACAGTGCTGTCAAGTTTCTCTTAAACTGAGTTGTCCCTTTGAACCTAGATCTTGGGATCTCCAGTCAACTAGGTGGGGTTTCCATTTTAGAAAAACTTTTAGTCCATCGGCCTTAACCCCATTCCCATCGATAAGGTTTGAACTTTCTCTCTTGGCAAGCCTTTTGTTAGTGGATCCGCTATGTTATCCTTAGACCTTATATAGTCTATAGTGATAACCCCATTAGAGAGAAGTTGTCTTATTGTCTTATGTCTACGACGAATGTGCTTAGATTTACCATTGTATAGTGTACTATTGGCTCTTCCAATTGCTGATTGACTATCACAATGTATACATATTGGAGGCATGGGTTTGCTCCAATTTGGAATATCTTCCAAGAAACTTCGAAGCCAATCTGCTTCTTCTGTTGTTTTATCTAGTGCAATAAACTCGGATTCCATCGTAGATCTAGCTATACAAGTCTGTTTGGATGATTTCCATGATATTGCTCCATTTCCTAATGTGAACACATATCCACTTGTAGACTTTGTATCTTGTGATCCAGTTATCCAATTGGCATCACTGTATCCTTCCACTGTTGAAGGGTAGTTTGTATAGTGTAGACCATAGTTCTGTGTATACTTTAGGTATCCTAGAACTCTGATTATCGCTTTCCAATGATGTTTACCAGGATTACTGGTAAATCTACTTAGCTTACTTACAGCGTATGCGATATCTGGCCTCGTACAGTTCATAACATACATGATACTTCCTAGTATACGAGAGTATTCAAGCTGGTAGATACCATCACCAGTGTTCTTTACCCAATTTTGGTTCATATCTACGGGTGATTTTGCAATAGTTATATTATATTGCTTAAATTTTTCAAGTATCTTACCGATGTAATGTGATTGGGATAATGCATATCCCTGTGGTGTTCTTAAAATTTTGACACCCAATATCACATCAGCCAGTCCTAGGTCTTTCATATCGAATCTAGAGGATAACATATTCTTTGTAGATGTTATTATGGCCTTGTTATTTCCTAGGATCAATAGGTCATCAACATAAAGACAAACAATGACATATCCTAAATGTGTGTGTTTCATGTAGACACATTTATCTGATTCATTTATTGTGAATCCATTTGATAACATAGTTTCATCAAATTTCTCATGCCATTGTTTTGGAGCTTGTTTAAGGCCATAAAGTGACTTTACTAATTTGCATACTTTATTTTCCTTTCCATAGCTCAGAAACCCTTCAGGTTGCTTCATATATATTTCTTCCTCTAGATCACCATTCAAAAATGCAGTTTTTACATCCATTTGATGTATTTCTAAATCAAGTATGGATGCAATTGCAATAAGCATCCTAATTGATGTTATCCTCGTCACTGGTGAATATGTATCAAAATAGTCCAGTTCTTCCTTTTGTCTAAATCCTTGGACTACAAGACGAGCTTTGTACTTGTCTATCGAACCATCAGGTTTCAATTTCTTTTTAAATATCCATTTATTACCTAAGGTCTTGCATCCTTGAGGTAAATCAACTAATTCCCAGGTATGGTTAGCCATAATGGATTCTATCTCATTGTTAATAGCCTCTTTCCAGTAAGGGGCATCGCTGGAGGACATAGCTTGTTTGTATGTCAATGGATCATCTTCTAACATAAATGTATAGAAGTCTGGTCCAAAGGTTTTTGAGGTTCTAGACCTTTTACTTCTTCTTGGTTCCTCCACTTGTTGATCAGCACTAATTTGCTGAAGGTTATATTCAGTATCCTCAAGAGAATTGGAGATTTCATCTTCCCTTGGTCTCTTATGAGTATCACTGTCAGTGCCCTGCTTTAAAGGGAATATATGTTCGAAAAATCTTGCATTTCTCGACTCAATGATGGTATTTTCATGAATATCATCAATTTCAGATTTGTGTACTAAAAATCGATAAGCAGCACTATTTTGTGCATATCCAATGAATACACAATCAATTGTTTTTGGTCCTATCTTGACCTTCTTTGGTTTAGGTATCTCTACTTTGGCAAGACACCCCCACACTTTTAAGTATTTGTAGGATGCCGGTCTATTTTTCCAAAGTTCGTGAGGAGACTTGGATGTTTTCTTTCGTGGTATTTTATTTAAAATATGGTTTGCCGAAAGAATAGCTTCTCCCCAAAAGTTATCTGGCAAGCCAGAACTGATTAATAAAGCATTCATCATTTCTTTAAGAGTTCTATTTTTCCGTTCGGCTATACCGTTGGATTGAGGTGAATATGGTGCTGTAGTTTGGTGTATGATACCGTGCTCAGCGCAGAATTCCTCAAAAGGAAATTCATATTCTCCTCCTCTATCACTTCTTAAAGCTTTAATTTTCCTGTTGAGTTGATTCTCAACTTCTGCTTTATACTGTTTAAACATATCGAATGCTTCATCCTTGCTTCTAAGGAGATACACATAGCAGTACCTAGTACAATCATCAATAAACGTGATGAAGTATCTTTTTCCTCCTCTAGTTTGACACATCTTTAGATCACATACATCGGTATGTATTAAGTCTAAAGGCTCAGTATTCCTTTCAACATGATGAAAGGAAGTTCTAGTCAACTTTGCTTCAGTACATATCTCACATTTATAGTTGTGATCTGTATTAAACTTAGGTATAAAATCTAAGTTAACCATTTTTCGCAAAGTATCAAAGTTTACATGGCCTAGTCTAGCATGCCATATATTAAATGACTCAGTGATATAAACAGAAGCATTCTTTTTATTCATATCTTTTGGTACAACAGTCATTACATTCATCTTAAACAGACCATCACTGACATAGCCCTTTCCCACATACACCCCATTTTTAGACAAAACAAAATTATCAGCAACGAAGACTAATTTGAAGCCATTCTTGCTTAACATCGATCCTGAAACCAAATTCTTACGAATATCTGGAACGTGCAATACATCTTTCAATGTGAGTTCCTTTCCAGAAGTTAGTTTCAACACGATCTTCCCTTTGCCTTCAACTTGTGATGTGGATGAGTTGCCCATAAACAACTGCTCCTCCTTGGTGGCGGCTTCGTAAGTCGTGAACATCCATTTGTTTGCACAAATATGACGAGTTGCTCCAGTATCCACGAACCATTCCTTGTTGTTGCCAACAAGGTTACATTCTGAAACCACCGCACACAAGTCCATGTCAGAAACGCCATCAGAACCTTCGGCCACATTTGCTTCAGATTTCTTTTTCTTTCCGCGACATTCTGCAGCCTTGTGTCCTTTCTTCCCACAGTTGTGGCAGTTTCCTTTGAACTTCTTAGTCTTCTTTGCATTTGGGTTGTCACGCTTTCTTTTGTTGTTTTTCTCAGCCTCAACCACATTTGCCTTTGCCACCATAGTATTAGTCGCTTTCTTTTCGGATTTTCTGTTGTCTTCTTCGATTCTGAGTCGAACAACTAAATCCTCCATTGTCATTTCCTTCCTTTTGTGCTTCAGATAGTTCTTGAAGTCTTTCCACATAGGAGGAAGTTTCTCTATGGCGGCTGCAACCTGAAATGATTCACTAAGCATCATTCCTTCATCATGTATCTCATGGATAATGACCTGTAATTCTTGGATTTGGCTGATCACTGTCTTGGAATCCACCATCTTGTAATCCAGAAATTTGCCGACTATGAATTTCTTCATCCCAGCATCTTCTGTCTTGTACTTTTTGTCCAATGATATCCAGAGTTCCTTCGCTGTTTTCATAGTACAGTACACATTGTATAGACTGTTGTCCAGTCCATTCAATATGTAATTCTTGCATATAAAATCTGAACTCTTCCATGCAGTGAGGGCATCAGCCTTGATTGGATCAGGCTCTAATTCATCGACTACAGGAGGATCCTCTGATAGGAACTTAGCCAGGCCTAAGGTGGTTAAGTAGAACAACATCTTTTGCTGCCACCTTTTGAAATCAACACCAGTAAATTTTTCTGGTCGTTCTCCATGCGAGAATGTCATAGTTGGTGCCACTATCGGTGCAGCATGAGAGGTGGTCGTGGCTGTTTTGTTTGCCGAAGAATTACTGTCTTGAGCCATCGTCTGTTTTCAATACGACTGTTTTCAGTACACAAACAGAGACAAACGAGCGCAATATTGTTTCAAGATTGTTGTTCGTAATCACAAAAGTGTAACGAATCCGATAGTAACTTCAATAACGTTACTTATCCTAAATATGTTTTGTCACAGAAGAAAAGCGTTACTAATTGTAAGCAGTAGCAACGGAATAAAACGTGACAAAAGTATAAAATATTGTGACAGTAAAATTCTGTGAGAAATGATAATTGTATGAAATACCTAAATGTCCGAGTCCAGATAATATCTGTTTCCTTGAAACAATATTGCCCCCTTATACGCACCAAAGGATCTGAGCAATTTGTCTCCCAGGATGAAACGGACCTGCTCCGATTGCTGTGCGGGCAGACGGAGCGACGACGAACTGAAGGATTATATATATCTGTGAACAGAGTTCTGAGAAGAGGAAGAAGAAGCAGTTTTTTTTTTTTCTGTGTATTGAGATCTGTGTTGCGGGCCCCTATATATAGGCTGGAGGAGGTGCCTATTCGGAGCGGTCGCGACTGTTCGAAAGGTTGCGACCCTTTAACGGACAGGTGCGCGCGCACAGCCGCAACGGTCCAATTTCGAAGTGCAAAATTAGCCGTTTTAGTGCAGCAAGCCCAAGTGGCAGACGTAGGCCCATCTAATCACGAGACCCCAAGAGCCCCAAGGCCCAAGGCCCAATCTTTGACATTTTAATATAATATGAAGGCCCAAAGCCCACATGCTCAATGCCTTTCTCACTTCTCAAGTCTTCTTCTTTTCCTTTTGTAATAACATGTTGAGAGATGGTATATATATTGATATTGGAACAAATATTCCACAATGTGGGACTTTGTTCCAATACACAATACCAAATACCTATTTCCTCTTCACTAACAAATAAACTCATTCACCTTTGTCCAACATTCCCATCATGGTCATTAATGTCTATGTTATGTTTAGATCTGAAAGTTCTAATTTTCACCAAGTATACTATCTGCTCATAACACTTCAGGTTCATATTTAAAGATGTCTGGTTCAAATATTCTTGTATTCCGCTCTTTCCAAATGCACATATGCCCGTTGTAAATTCAATATTCACATATATCTACTTTTTCACTTGTGTTTGATTTGTCGTTAGATGGACATGGTTTCAGAATCAAATGACTTCGTGTGACTAGCTGGCCAAAGTTGTTTAATCCCGATCCACTTCCAGATGTATGATAGTATGAGTTGAATTTGCACTGAGAAAACATGTGTCTCATAGATTCATTAACTGTCTTGCAAAATACGCACAATGGGTCCAGCGCTACATGTTTAAGTACATGCCAATCTTTTGTAGGTATTAAATTTGTAACAGCTTTAAACGTACAACGTGTCGATTTAGGGTAGTTAATGCTCCCCTAATCCCATTTTCACCATGAAACACAATCATATTTCGTTCTTATCACCTCTATTACTTCAACTTTTTTTTTTCTTTTAATCCTACAACAAGTCCAGAAGTCCTCTTCTTCTTCTTCATTTAGTTTGATTACCTCAATTTCATTTCTCAATCTACCTAATAAACTAAATCTATCACATCTCCATACTTTGTTTTCAATTATGTCTTCCACTAAACACCTTTCTCCCTGCTCCCTCATTAGCATGTCCATATAGTTTGATTACCTCAATTTCATTTCTCAATCTACCTACTAAACTAAATCTATCACATCTTCATACTTTGTTTTCAATTATGTCTTCCACTAAACACCTTTCTCCCTGCTCCCTCATTAGCATGTCCATACCAAGTCCACTAATCTAATTACTACCCTTTAACCATGGATCAAACTAAAGCACTCTTACTCTCTATGATTTTTATCTTAGTGCACTTAAAAATTTCGGGACAATTACTAAGCAAGAACTTTCAAACACCATAGGAATCGGCTCTTTTAATGCATTCCCAAAAGGATCGACTCTTTTTATTTTTATTTAACATTAGTTCATCCCAAATGCCTTTGTCAATTAAGATCATCCAAATTTGTTTGATACCCATCACTACTTGTGGTTCTTCTAAGTTTCTACCCCCCATATTTCCTTCTTGTTTACTTCTGCAGACGATATTCCATGGGATTTTACTAATTTTTCTTTCCATAAAAATTTAGAACAAATTTGAATGGTATTATGAATCATTGCTTTGCGAAACTTAAAGCATTACATCTAATATTGTATCATCGGGTAAATTATGGATCCGATAAGTTCAGTTCTACCAGCAAAAATCATCATTTGACTTTCCTACCCTTCGACCTTAGTTTTGATTTTTTTTCGATTAAAGTTCTGAAATCTCTAAGTTTAAGGTTCACATTAGACAGCGTGATGCCAAGATACTTCAAAGTGTTAACCTAATAAATGGATCAACATCCTGAATTGAGTGAGAAAGCACCAACCCTGTTTTTACAGGGCAATAATATAGAAAATAAATGTCAAATGAGCAAAAATAGTAAAAAGACAAGAAGATTTTTATAATAGTTCGGTTGTTAATGAAGCCTAGGTCAACTTTATAACTTTCTATTAACAGACTGTTGTTACTAGTTGAATCGGATTATAATATGATTGAATCTTCTAAGTTAGATCAAGTTACAAGTAAAAGAGTTCACTGGAGAATCATAGTGAACCCTCGATGACTATTGTGTGGGAGGAGAAGAGTGAATAATAATCTCTGCACATTTCCAGCTGCCAGTCCAAAAGATCTTCTTTATGATGCAGATAGGTGAGTATTTATAGGGGAATCCAATGAGTATTGGGCCAAAAATCCAAGTGCAGAAGAGTCTGGTTGTTATTCCAAGTCATCACCGAAAATCTCAAATCAATTTGAGTCATTTCCATGGATTTCTAGCTATCCATAAGGGATGGGTCGCTAGCTATCCATATGGGATGGATCGCTAGCTATCCTTGGGGGACAGATTGTTACAATCCATCCATCAGCTTAGCATATTTTTCTGCTATAAGCCCTACTTAATGCTGTGAAAGTGCTTTGAAAGATTGAGGGCAATCCAACCTATCTTGATGGATCAATAGCCATCCGCAGGGGATGGATCGCTATCCATCCATCCACTTAGAATATTTTTAAGCAGTTTTAGTTTGATTGTCTTCTTATCTTCTATTTAAATGCCTTATCCAAATATCAAGTCATTGGGAGTTCGTTTGATCATACATCTTCATGGATCATCTTGTCCAAAAGAATTGTCCATTTCCTACTCAATACTTAATCAAATCACACAAAACTTCAGACATGTATTGTAGATGAGTAGGAGAGCCTCCCCTGTAGATCATAGGTCATAGGTCCCACTCTTCATGGGTCGGACTTGATGGATCAAACTGGCCCAATTCAAAGAATAATCATCCATAATTCTCTTAAAACTTAACGAAACTTTGTAGGTACTCTCTCTAGGGTGTTTGGGACATACCCTGTAAATTTTAGGTTGCATGGCTCAACCTATATGGATCCCTAGCGATCCATGTAGCTAGGTCGCTAGCGATTCATTTAACAACCTCCAAATGATATCATTTTTCTATGAGCCTTTTTTATGTTGTTTAAGTGTTCTTTCAAAATTTCAAGTCAATCTGACTCGGTACGAGTTCTCTATGTCCATTTTGAGTTAACTGCTTTTGGTCAAACAACCTAAATCAGATGAGTCTTCACTTCTCAAGCTAGAATGTTTGGCATTCTATGAAACTTGAAAAGTATTCTTAGAAGAGATAATGAATAATGATGCAAAAGACTTTGACAATTCATGATGCTTCCTTTTGGACCGCTAGCCATCCATGGATGATCACCAATGATCCATCTACTTAATGGATTTTGGCTTGTTTCTCTTAAGTTTCATTGGCTTGTCGTTTTAGGTACCATGTTCAAGTTTCAAGTCATTCTAACTTAGTCTGGTTGTTATAAATCCTAATGAATTTTGCTGAGTTAAAAACCTAGTTAACATTTGCCCCCTGGAGTATGCTTTCATTGGGAACAAAGTGTGCTATGGAACTAGAAAAGTTTTAGACTACTATTTTATGAATTTTAATGAATCATCGGAGTCCATCTCAAGATGTTGTTCTAAATTGACTAATTTCTACTTCATTTTTTTATTTCGATCTGAATTTCAATTCTTGGTATTTACGATGCAATCTTTGCTCCATAGTTTACACAAGGGTTTAGGTCGGCAAGTGAGTGCATAACTTAGGTTTGGAGTCAACCTATATACGACAGGCGATGAAGCTATTTTTTGTCTCGAATAATTTTACGATATTCTAAAGCAAAACCTTGCTCTTTGTCTTTAACTATTTCTTTTCAAGGACTTTTAAGCTCCTGTCGTCGTTTTGAATTCTAATGCAATGATTTATTCCAAAATCGAATATAGTGGTTGATTCAATCGTATCGCTCTTATTGTTTCTGTATTCCAATGATCCTGAAAAGAAAAGCTTCCTCCATCACTTCGGACATCGGCTTTGTTATCGATCATTGATCGATAACGGGTAAGTGCAGAAAAGATAATTTCAAAGGACGATATGGAGTGTTTTTCGACTGTAAGAAAGCTATCTACACTAGATTGTTCGTTTGCAGTATTCAAGATACCGGACCCTTCTCACGTAGATAATACATTGCATCTACCCCCGTCAATTCTCAGAACCTGATTGGTCAACATATGCCGACTTCCCTTAGATTTCGAGTTGGTTATGCGAAAATATTATTTAAAGTTAAACATAATCGACATGGTTGAATGCCAATTTTTATTGTTGAAAATGAATTTTCGGTCACCCAATCTTTAATCTGGCGGAGGGACATCCACTTTTCCAGAAGCTGGGACCTTTGCAACTTAGGCTTCACTTATCATTAGTGTCATATTGGGATGATTGATTACAGTTCAATTACAAGGCACGACTCTTCTTGTATATTTTTAGTTAAAGTTCGATCTGGCACGGTTTCAGTCTTTGGAAACTAGCGCATGACTTGTTCGATTGCGATTATCCTTCCTTTGTGCTTTTTTTGGAATTCAATCTACACACCAGCCAATGCCTTCGGGGACTATTTGTTTAATTGCTCGATTTTCAAGCATTTCTTTTTCTCACTATTGCACCTCTTTTGTTCATGTGCAGCATACTCGTTTATAATTCTATACATGTAAGTAATACTTCTGTGGTCAATTCGGCATACTCTATTTCATAGCTTCGTTCGGAATTATGAGGTAGCTTGGTCTAGCCAATTCTGTAGCTAATCCCTACTTATGCTCAATTGAGTTCATTTCAACAAAGTGTTGATGTATCTGCCCTAGTCCATAGGGCCAATTTCTTTGAATACTAAGTCTATATGTTTTCAGGAGACTAGGTCCCCTAAGCAATAAGTTCGATTACCCAAGTTTGATTAACATGATAGCTCATATCTCCAGGAACTAGGGTCTTTGCTGCTTGATTCCAAGCTCTAATTTTTTCAGTGATGTCTGTTTCCTGACTATAATTGAATTACTCCAAGTTGACATCGTCATCCAATGTCATTCTGAGTATATGTGTTGAAAAGACACGTCGCCATCATCTTTTACTAGAGTGAATTCTTCCAAGTCTAGTGTTGAGACCCTAATTATGTATCAGTTTCTATCTCCAGAAACTCATGCACGAATGACTCAACTCTATGGATTTTTTCTTGATGTTCTTCAGATAGCATGAGATGCCAAAAAGTAGGGCTAAAGACTTAATCAAACTCTTGAATCTATTTTTGAAAGTCAATGTATCAATAGCTTCATTATGTGGGTTTCTTCTTAGCATCACCAAACATCAGGTAATGGCATATTCCTGCAAGATGGAACCAAATGATCTAGTTAGACTGTAAGTAGGTCATCAATCCTTCTCGTCATTGCCATACTGCAAGCGATGGTTGATTTATGAACGTTAAATCCTTAATTTCCTTTGTTGGCAATTTTGTCGCCAGAATGCTCTGTTTTGGGATATAGAACCATTATCTAACCAACCTCGTGGTTATTCATGTTTGTACTTTGCAACATTTCTTTTCATCAAGTATTTGTGCGTCTATCCTTACTCGAGGGACTAGCTATTCCAAACGTCTATATTTGGATGATTGTGAGAGATGGAGAGATTTAAGACAAATGATTCGATTACCCTAGCCAGGTTCTCAATCATATTCTAGGATATAGGAAGTCCGATGGTTTTAGTTCCGACCTTCCATGATAGTCCCTACATGTCCTTAGTTGTACATGCTTCGCTTTATTGTTGTTGTTACGGAAGTTCTGATCATATGTCAATTCCTCTCTTGGGGATTTGATAACCTAACTGCTTGGTTCCAAGCAACATTTCCTTGAGACTGCCTATCTGTTGGTTGTGTTTAAATTCTTTCTAAGTTAAATTCAGGAAATTTGGTTGTGCACCAGCTTTCATCTCTAGAAATTAGCACATGAGCAATTCAATCCTGCGATTTCCTTTCGGCATTGCTTTATTTTTCTACAGTGGTTGATTCCTGTGATGAAAGGTCGAACCATCAGGCTGACCGATGAAAGGTTATGTCTTCCTATTGTTGCCCATTTTTAAGCAACGATAGTTTTCTGAAGACAAAGGTAGAATCTCAGTTGAGGACCAACTTCTGTCTCCAGATGCTAGTGCATTGATGGTTTACAATGATGAGTGTTTCTCAACGAACCTGCAGGTTAAAGTTTTCCTCGCATTGCCGAGGCAACACTGGTACATAGTGAATAGTAAATTTCCTGGCATTGTCGGAGTAATGTCAATACTTAGGAAATAGAGGATTTCCCAGCATTGCCAGGGTAACACGGATATTTATGAAATGGAAAGTTTCTCAACGTTGCCGGGGCAACACCGGTGCTTAGAAAATGAGAAAAGGTCTTAGCATTGTCGAGGCAACACCGACACTCAAGAGTTGGGATCGATTTTCCTTGCCAATCCGGAAATGTTTTTAATCCAGGTAAGCACTAGTTTCGATCTTCAAAAACTTGCACTTCGATGATTGGATTATAGAAGTCTTTTCTAAGTCTTTCTTATCTTCGGGCAATGTTAAAGTCATGTGGGTTGGGATTGAATCATTCGTCTGATCCTATGTAGTTGAGTAGATTCTGTTCAATCCAATGTGGCTGCTTTTCTCAACATTGCTTAACTTTGGGATATGCCATGTTTTGGAGGGATGGAAGTCCCAAGCGTTTCTATTGCCTAGCCTTGTTTATCATCATCAACTATTACCCTTGGAAATGCAGGGTTGCTGCTTAACTAATTCCATGGTTATTCCTATTCACGAAAAATCAGATTTCCTCCAACTGGTTTTTGTTATGATCTGACTTCTATCTACTGAACCCTTTATTTCTAGGCAGAACCTTTCATTTCTAGGTATCAAATTCTAGGTTCTTATAGAAAATTAGAAATTGTAGAGTGAGTCAGCACATTGCCTTCAGTACGACCATGCTTATTCATGTCCTGTTCACGGACCGCTAAAGTTTGATAGTGTTTGTCTTAAATCTGTGACACTTAACCTTGCTTGTTTCAGGCCATATGTGTTATGCTGGGCTGATAGAATTATTGCGGGTATCAACCTTATTTGTTGGTTCCAATCTTCGAGAATCGATGGTTTAGCTGCTCGATTTCGAGCGTTCTCCCTTTGTCGTTGTCTGTCTTTGGATAATAGCTGGTTTTCTGCAAGTTGGCGTTTGAGACCTCGGTCGAGCACTTGCTTCTATCTTTGGAAACTAGTGTATTAATGATTTGATTCTAGAAATGCCTTCCGTCGTCATCTATCTCTGGATGACGGTAAGTTTCTCATTTTGTTGCAAGTTAGAGCAATTTTTTATCTTGACCAAGTGTTAATGTGTTATGTGCCCCTCGGTCCATAGGGCTGATTATTCTAAACAATTGAGGCGAGGCTTGATGTTTTAGGCTGCTCCCTGGATGCCCCCAGTCAAAGATGCATCACAGCTCTTATCTCTACGAACTCGTGACTTAGATGTCTTGAATTTCAACATTTTGTACATTAACTTTGGTCAAAGATCAAAATCCTTTATAGATTTCTTGGTTTGCAAACTTTGCAGCATTACCGGAGCAATGTCGGTTCTTTCGGGCAGCGGGTGTTGATCCATATTAATCCTGCAATAGAAAAGTTTCTCGGTGTTGTCAGGACAATACTGGTACTTAGAAAATCTTAACAGTTTGCTGATGATGCCGAAGAAACATCAAGCAGTGCTTGTGCGGCTTACGAAATGCGTGGCTTTTAAGAGTGCGCAGCTTACGAAATGCATGGCTTTTAAGAGTGCGCAGCTTATGAGATGCGTGGCTTTTGGGATCGATACGACCCATCGATCTAGAATAATTTGTAACTTCTTGATGTTGCCAATCTTCGGGTAACCTGAGGAGTTCGTGCTTCATGAGCGTGGTTCCATGGCTCAAGAAGTAATGCACGGCTTATCGGAGTGTGTGGCTTATGAGATCGATACGACCCATCAATCCAGAATAGTCTGGAACTTCTCGACGTTGCCAATCTTCGAGTAATGTAAGGAGTTAGTTCATCTAAAGTGTGGTTCCACATCTCAAGAAGTAATGAGCGGATTATGGCAGTGCGTAACATATGGGATCGATACGACCCATCGATTCGGAGTGGATTGGAACTTCTCTACATTGCTAATCTTCGGGTAACATGAGGAGTTCATGCTTCAAGAGCGTGGTTCCATGACTTAAGAAGTGATGCGTGGTTTATGGTAGTGCACAGCTTATAGGATCGATATGGCCCATCGATCTAGAATGGCTTTGAACTTCTTCACGTTGCCAATCTTTAGGTAACGTAAGGAGTTCATGCTTCGAGAGCATGGTTCCATGGCTAAAGAAGTGATGCGATGCTTATGGAAGTGAGCGGCTTATGAGATCGATATGGCCCATTGATCCAAAATGGTTTGGAACTTTTCGATGTTGCCAATCTTTGGGACGTGATGATTTTTTGCTTTGAGTGCATAGTTCCATGACTCAAGAAGTGATGCGTGGCTTATGGCAGTATGCGACTTATGGGATCGATATGACCCACCGATCCAGAACGGATTGGAACTTCTCGATGTTGCTAATCTTTGGGTAACATGAGGAGTTCGTGCTTCAAGAGCATGGTTCCATGGCTCAAGAAGTGATGCATGGCTTATGGCAGTGCGCGGCTTATGGGATCGACATGACCAGTCGATCTTGAATGGTTTGGAACTTCTCGATGTTGCTAGAGCGACACCGTTTTTGGAGGAGACAGGGATCGAGTTCTGTTGGTCCAAAGTTTGAGTCGATTTGACCCCATCGAATCGGTAGGTTACTTGAACATGGTTTTATCTACTAAAGAAGCTAGGCGCGGCTTACGGGATGCGCACCATGGTTTGGGCCTTTCTGGTACTAGAGGAGCGATATCAATTCTTAGAAGGTAGGGATCGATTTTTCCATCAATCTGGCTATTTGACATCGTTGGAATGCGATTTCGTCAGTTCTAAGAGATAAATGGTTTTTGGATCGGGTAACCGTGGTATGGATGATCCTCCCATATTTTTGGAAAATATGCACGGGCAAGTAGATAAGGTTGTCATGGTGTGGAGATCTACAACCAATCACATGGAGATGGTTATGAAGAAAGAGCTTGTGGGAGTTCAGGGCGAGACTCTCAGTATTTGGTCCAAACTGCTTTTAGCGAATTGGTCTTTAACAGGCATACAGTTTAAGAGGAAAAGGAACTGGTCGCTAAGGGTGTTAAAGGAGGAGTTGGGAAGAAGTATGCAAGTGCTATGCTTCTATTTTGTTTGTTGTGCTAACTAGGTCATTAAATCCGTAGTTTTCAAGTGCCATAATTCTTGATCCGGCATAATAGAACTATGGTATGATCAATCTTGTGTTTCTTTGAAAGTATTCAAGTATGTGTGGTACCTCACATGCCATAGGGTTGTTCGTGCGCTTAAACCGTATCCATGGTTTCTTCACAACCCATTTGGTTGCACGCGGTCCAGTGGATGCGACTTTATCTTCTAGATGATTAAAGCATGGGAAAGCCTCTATCTTCAGAGACTTATATATATTAGGGATTTGAGATACTTGGTTCTCCCAGGTGTCGAATCTTGGCTTGACTCGAGTCAACCTCTGATTGATTACAAGATCGGTTCAGTTTTGGCTTAGTGTTTTGAGTGACTTTGAAGCTCTGGAATTCAACACTATTTTTCTCATTGGTCATTGGAAGTGATTCCGTTAATTTTGTTGAGGACTAATGTAATTTTTGATTCGTGGCCCCAGAGCATGGCTTCAATGACTTCGGGCAGTTTCGAATGAGATGACCACTAATCTTCCAGTTGGCCTTCACGACGCTTTAGTTCGTAAAGAACTTTTGGATCAGTTGACTATTGATCTACGAGTTCGCCTTCATGACACTTTAGTTCATGAAGGACCTTCATGATGCTTTAGTTTATGAAGGACCTTTGTTTAACAATAATTAATCCATAACTAAGTTTTAATTAAATCTTAACTAAATTTAACTTGATTGGTAATTAATAATTAAACCCTTTCTTTAATAATAATTTAATAACAATTAATAAATTTGTTAATAGTTAATCCTTAAATAAATCATTAAATAATAATTAATTTTAAAATTAATTAACTAATTATAATTAACTTACTTAATTCACACTTAAGTACCAATTACCTTTATAAACTAATGATTAAGCACTAATTACCCTACTTAATTAGTTAGTTATAAATAATTAGATAAATAATAATTACTTTTTATTACTTATAATAAGTTTTGAAACACTTTTCAAAAACAAACTTGAGGGAAAATATTTTAGATTTTCAAAAAGAGATGGTTTTCACGAACTGCACCTATAGCGATTATCGCTATATGATTTGTAATTTCATAACTTGTTTTTATAACAAATAGCTTTTAAAAATCTTTATCCATTTACTTAAAACCGCTTTCTAACTTATAAAAAGCCTTTGAACTTAAAAAGTAAAGTTTTTTGAAACTTTATAAAACTTTTTGAAACCACTTAAGTAAAAAATGCTTTTAAAAGCAAGGGATCACTATGCCGTGACATAAACCAAATCAAATGCTAATTTTCTTTGACATACAACATTCTAAGCAAGAGCATAAACATATATACATGCCATACAAGAAAGATTCTAACTTGAAATTTCTACTTCGCTTTCAACTTCATTTTTTAAGTTATACGATAATTACATACAAAAACATATATGTACAAGCAACCACTATTAGTTCCTAACCAAACAACTAACAACTTAGCAAATAAGTA
Organism: Allium cepa; assembly: GCA_030765085.1. NCBI lineage: Eukaryota > Viridiplantae > Streptophyta > Magnoliopsida > Asparagales > Amaryllidaceae > Allium > Allium cepa. Next base: position 335,104,940 of record CM060938.1, read on the forward strand.
ACCAAAGCAATAAAGTTTAAACCCTTATAAAAAGGTGAGCTTTTCTCACCATAAAGCTAATCAAACTCTTACTTATTTTTGCAACTACTTTAGATTCTTGTTTGCCTTAAGGAAAATTAAGTTTTGATGGGGATAAGTGGTAAAAAGAAGTTCGGACTAGGGCTTTGTAGCTCGTCTATATGGCTCAACCATGGGAGGAGGAAGTAGAGTTTGGGCTTGTCTAGGGAGGAGGAGGGTTTAAGAAGAGAGTGAAGTGGTTTTAAAGAGTTTTAGGATGAAAAAAGAAATAAATTTTCAAACTTTAAAAGCTATGAAGCCATTATAGAGGCCTAGAGAAGGAGATGCAAGTTTTGAAATGTAGAAAAATGAAAATAAGAATGGAAAAGTAATTAGAAATTTTGATTTTATGTAAAACCACTTAAACAAATTACTAAAATACCCTCGTACCATGCCCTTCATTCTCCATTTTCCACCTCATCTTGTCCCCTCCTTCTTCATCTCCTTGCGCCCAAACCTTGTCTCCCTCTCACCATTCTTTAAACCAATATCATTTCATACTCAATGTACCTTATGCTGCACCTAATGTCACATCATGTCTAAACATGTTTTAATTTTAATTCTATTTTTATAAAATGTAACATCACCTTCGTATATTCTAACTTGATTGAAAATGTATGTACGTTTATACTCTAGAGTTTATATTCTTTCCGATAACTTTTAGTTGATGAAAAGTCAAAAATTCAGAATACAAATTTCGGTCACATTTTTTATTTTTCTACAAACTAAATATTTATATAAACTAAATTTGAACATAATTTCACCATTGTTATTTATAATTTAAAAGAGTTTTGTTTTAGTTATGAAGTTCATTTTTTTAAATATTTAAAACTAATTAAATTTTCATAAATTAAAGTGGTGAAATTCCGGGTCATTACTGCATCTCCTTTGCATTTTGATAATCTAACACACAAAATCTCATAATCTAATCCAACATCCAATATAAAAAACAACCAATTCAACCAATATCCTAAACAAAATTTCGAGCAAGCTGCTCAATCAACAACCACAATCAATTCGACTCAGCAATGCAATCAATTTTTGGGATATATATATATAAAAAAAAAAACTTGCAAAGGAAAATGATATATATGTGTGAGAAAACTCACCAAAATTTTAGTGGAGACCTTTATTGCTATTGTCTTGCAATGCCTCGGTCATCGCCAGCATGTGCACCTCGTGCTCACTCATAGTCCCAAATATTTCTAATAATAATGCATGAAACTCAAGTCCTTTTTTTTCAAACTGATAAAATTAGGAAGTTGCTGCATAATTCAATCCAATTATAAGAAAATCTTCATTACCATTCCTCAAGCCATTATCAGAAACCACGTCATTCTTGAAGATTACAGCTTCTCCTTCACTTGAAGCTGCCCAAACATCACATTTGCACCAATGCATGCTTGCTCCAATCGTGACCTGACGTGGATTAAAGCTCCTCCGGGTCGAGTCGCCTCGCAACGCCCCTAGTCGACCAATGTAAAAGCCCGTGTATAAGGTGTCGATGTTGATCCTTGGAAGGCAACGGCGAAGCCACTAATGAGATGGGAGCATAGTTATAAAGTCAAGTAACGCTACCCTTCGCTCCTTTTTGGCGGAGACATCCTTTAGGTTTACCTTTGCCTGCATGCATCGTTAGGTTTTTTATTTGTGAATGGGTGATCTCCCAATTCGTTCCTTGCTATCTTTTGCTATGACATTAGAGCAATTCATCAATGGATGTTATCTAGTTTGCTTTCGATTTGCCTTGATCTTTGCAATGCCTTTGGCTTTCGATTTCTTTGCCTCACTATTGGTTGCGTATGGACTGCGAACCATTTAGTTGTTTTGAACATGATCCATTAGGCCTCGTGTGTTCCATTTTGCATAGTTCCCTTTTTGTGAAGCCGTGATCTGCCTTTCCTTCTCCTTTGAATTGCATAGTTTGTTTACTTCGTATGCTTGAATTATAAACCCACACCACATGTGTTTATAGAAAAAAAGGGGTATAACAATGCTCATAAAGAAGGGGTATGTGAGGATGCTCACTTGGATTTGAGGATATGTTATCCCAATCATGAATGTGGATGTGTACCCAAGACCTTGAGGATATGCCGGTCTAGTTTCCTGCCATTGATGTACCATGGATTTGAGCACCGACAAACCAAGATTTTTCCACTATCTCTAGTAGAGGATTGGCCAAATATGAGTTATCATATATCCAACGAAATGAGTGATTGTGACGAATTTTTAATAGATGCTATGCTTGTTACATTTTGCTTATCACCTTAGGGATGTCACGGGACATGGGTACCGTGGAGTTGGATGCCAGGCACCCAATACCATACTTAGACTCATAGTACATTTATACGATGATGATAATATATTAGCATATACTGTTATGTACTAACTCTTTGGATGTAGGGACATGTCAATTATGACTTTCCATACCTATGTCATATATACTTCATTGACTTTCATAGTATTAGATATTGTTATCACCGACACCATGTTGTTTTCTAACTTAAGGTTTTATGATCTGCTTCTTATTACATCAGGTACTCTTAAACGGGTAGACTGGATAGTAAGTGTAGACGGTGTATCGAGTTGAGAAGATGGACTAGCAAGAGACCACACTTTATCATACAATATTTTAGTCTTGTTATTGCTTATTTCGTTGTGCGATACTGTAGAGCCTTGACAATATTTGACTTATTTATTCAAAGATGGATATTCTATTGTATAAGCTCTGTTACAGCCGTATAACTTTATTGAACCTTCTCTGATCTATGATGGTTCATTTTGTAATATTTCTGTCTCATCCGTTTTATATCTATGATTGATGTTATATTTTATCTAAATGCTGTGAGATATACTATAAGTTCTATGATGGTTTTATCTAGTTTACCATCCCTGAATATCGTATGGCATCGATCAAGTACCGTCGCAGTGCACTATACATATATATTGCATAACAAAGGTGTAGCGCGATCATCATAATTATACACATACATTGATTTATGGACTAAATTTTAGTCAATATATATTTATTAAATTAACATTAGTTTAATTAAACAGTTTTAATTAAATTATTTATTGATAAATTTCAAAAATTAATATTTTATATACCTTAAACATGTTAAGATCTATATATGTTCATATATATATCAACACATATACACACACGTGTTAATTTTAATTAATTAAATTTTAATTAATTATTTAATTAATACAATTAATTAAATTAATAGACAATTTTCAAAAAAAAAACATTAGTTTATTTCAAAACGATTTTGACAATATTTTATAACTTTTATAAAGTTTATTTATATTTTAAATTTAAATTTTAAATTCAAAACATATTTTGAATTTTCAAAAACTATTTTTTGGGATAACCATTGGGCATACACTATCCTTCAGGCTAGGCCAGTAGCCAAGTAGACCGAAGTACTTGATCACGAAAACCCAGCTTTGTCCACTATCTTTCTACATAATCAAATAATGTACGTATACATGTACGGAAATTAAAAGATTACCTATAGAAGTAGCTTATGATTCGCAACTTGAATAAAAATAACTCCTAGATTTAACCGAACTAGCCTTCGAATTTTGTTATGACTTATGTTACCTGGAAGTTTGACCGGGCAACTAGGCGATCAGCACCAGGAACGTTCGGCATAGAAGAACGTTCGGCATCAGATGAACACTCGGCATGTTAAGGTTGTTCGGCATCGCATCGGTCGGTAGGGGATAGCGCTCGGCATCTAGGAGCATTCGGCATCGAGAAACATTCGGTATTGAATATCGTTCGGCCAAAGAGAAACGCTCAGCATAAGATCGCTCGGCGACTAAAGATTGTTCGGCCTCTCGAGTACGTTCGGCCAAAGACATCGTTCGGCATTCCAGCCTGGTTCAACTCGGTACTCGGCATACCCACCGCTCGGCCCAACTGGTCCGTCCAACATCTCTTTGCAAACGTCATTCAGAAGCGTTCGGCCAAGGGCCTCGTTCGGCCAAAAGCATCGTTCAGCCAAAGTCTCTTCGGTCATGACTGCGTTCGAACATCAAGCGCCTCGTTCGGCACCCGGACCGTTCGGCATCATACCGTTCGACTTCAAGGAGCGTCTGGTATCCATGAAGACTTGGCATTCTCATTCAGCCTCCCGAGACGTTCGGCAATCAAGGATGGTTCGGCGTTCTCCCCAGAACGCCCGGTCCGATCATTGCTCGGCCTACTCTTCCCCACAACAAACGTATCGTTCGGCATAAGGAGGCTGGATCGACACTCGACCGTTCGACCTGCTCGGTTCGGCATACAGGGCTTGTCCTATTTGGACCGAGTTATTCAGCTACCAGGCCCACCAGGGAAGTCCAACCCACCTTTGTCTATAAATAGAGGGGCAGGGGCACAGAGAAAAAGGACGAGATAAGAGAGAACATTGGGGAAACTCTGCCATCTTCAAGACTCATTCTAGACTTATTTCTTTTACTTTGCAGCTGTATTCTAGTAACTAAAAACGGATTGTATCTGTAATCACCCATCAAGGAAATAAATGGAAATCAACTCCAAAGTGGATGTATGCAGTTACGCCGAACCACTATAAATTTGGTGTTCTTGTTCTCTGCATTTAAATTTACACTCTGTTCTCCGTTTTAATTTACTTTCTTTATTAATCTCTCTACACAATCTTTCTAAGGGCGTTAGTGACCATTTTTGGTGCTAATATTTTGGTGCTTTCACTGAGAGTTTGAATTCTCAAGCTATTAGAATCTACTTTGCAGCTACTGGATTGCATAAATCCCCCGAAGGAGATCCATAATCATTCATAAGGCATCTATTGGTTCTACTCAGAGTTACAACCAACAACTCTACCATGGGAAGACCATAGATCAGCCTCTCAAAATGCAGATGCCCACGAAACCGCTAGTGTGCAACAACTGGGAACTAGCAATCAGCAAGCGATTCGAGGTGCAGGGCCCTCCAACCAAAACCAAGCAGAAGTTGTTTCCGAGCAGAATTCAATGACTTGATAAGAGAACTTAAGGAAACTAGAAGGCAACTTGCTGAGCAAATGCAAGCCAACGCTGACCTCATGACCCAGCTTATTCAGTAGCAGCATCAGAATGCTGGAGGTAGCCCTGTCCCTTACTCTGAAGATGATAGTTCGACCTCTGCTGATGAACCTCCTAGGCATAGACGCCGTAAGGATGAAGATGCACATGCAGGTGCTACTGATCGATCTACTAGAAACCAAGAGCCAAATCGAATGGGACATCAACCTGCACGGTCCCGTGGAACGGAACCCACCCTCCCATCTTCCATACAAACCCCGGATTTGACGGCTATGGTAAGGCAGTTGATGAAAAAAACCAAGGTCTAACCAATGAAGACTGGGGAGTGTCTAAGAGTCATAATCCCTTCACGGATACCATTCTACAGGCCGAATACCCAAGAAAGTTCAGCATGCCCGCCATTCCAGCCTACGAAGGGAAGACTGACCCCAGGCAGCATGTGATGAGGTACGGATGGATGATGGATTCTGCAAGAGCTAATGATGCAACCAAGTGTAGGTGTTTCCCAATCACCTTTTCTGGGATTGCCACCATGTGGTTCACTCGACTCCCACCACGATCCATATCCAGTTTCGACGAATTAGCAATGAAATTCGTAGAACAATTCAGGATACACACCACTCGTCCAAAGGATGTGATGTCCTTATCAAGTGTAACTCAAACTCCAGGAGAGTCATTGAAAGCATACTTGCAAAGGTTTCATGTCGCTGCTACCGAGCTGAGCAATCCTAACGACCATGCGATTATGATGGCAGTAATGCGTCGAGTGGATCCGGATTCTGAGTTTGGAGATTGGTTGGCAGGGAAGCCCCCAGCTACGCTGGAACGCTTTTATTCGAAAGCTCATCAGTTCATATGAAGGGAGGAAGCTCGGTGGATAAGGCGAGACAAGGCACCAGGGCCCGTTCAAGAGTCTGTGAAAAGTAACATCGCCGTGAAACAAACCGGAGATACTTCTGGAAAAACTCAAGTTAACATCCAGAACAAGCCCGGGCACTCTAAAGGATCCGGAGGTGGAAATCTCGGAAAGAAAAAAGAAACAGGGAAATGGAAATTAAGGATTCCAATATACAATGAATACACCCCATTGAACGCATCTCTTGAAAACATCTATCTGTCAACTTGCAACACTTTCCAATATAGAAAGCCACGTCCAAAAGACTCGACAGAAGAACAGAAGCGGACCGGGAAGTATTGTCGTTTTCATGAGTCTTATGGGCAATACACAGAGGAGTGCAGACACCTCCATGATGCCATAGAAAAACTAATTAGACAGAAGAAGCTGCAGGAATTTGTCAAGGACCCACAGGATGGGAGGCAAGAAACATCGGACCCTGGACGCGGGCCAGCCCCACACCAACTGGAACAACCTACTCGGACTGTGGATAGATTGGTTATTAACACGATTGCTGGTGGACCTCATCCTGCAGATAAGAATTGGCAGGAGATGGAGCGATATGCTAACTCCTTAAGACATGCGGAGTACGAGTGTTGTTCGAACGTGGAGGATGGGACTCCTACAAAGCAGCAGCGCACGATGAATGATGATATCGTATTCAGGAACAGAGATGCGGATAAGGTAGAGGATCCTACCATTGACCCAATGGTCATATCTACGACCATCGGACCGGCATTTGTAAAGAGAATTCTAAATGATTGTGGAAGTTCCGTTAACATCATCTTTCGGAAGGCATACGACCAAATGAAGCTAGAGACCAAGGATTTGAAGCCATCCAAAGCCAGAATCCATGGCTTTAATGGCGCAGCGACTGATGCAGTAGGATATGTGGAATTACCAGTTGAACTGGGACAAGGTGAACGCAGAAGGGTGCGAATCTTACCATTCATAGTACTGGACGTTGATTCCCCGTACAACGTATTTCTGGGTCGTCCAGCCCTAGCGGAATTCAGGGCGGCATCGGCCCCTTGGAGTTTGACGTTAAAATTTCCAACAGACAAAGGGGTTGGAGTGGTACACGGCGACCAGGCAACCGGCCGTGCGTGCTATGTAGCTGAGCTCAGGGAGGAACGACGTAGGGAGAAAGGAAAGGTTGCGGACAGCTCTATCCGCATCCAAGGTCCTGACGATTGACAACTAGTGCCCGAGCCCTGGCTCGGGCGTCATTCTCGGATCCATAGAGACATAGATCTGAGAGGCGACGATGGGGAACCCAGGGAAACAAATGCGACACCGGCTGAACTAACCATCGACATCTCAGTTAGCCATAGCGACCCATCACGAGTTCTTAAAATAGGATCACATCTCGACCCCGTGGCAGCTGAAAACCTTACTGACTTCTTCCGAGCGAACCTTGATGTTTTTTCTTGGACGCATTCTGATATGTGCGGGATTTCTCCTGCAATCGCGAGTCATATGTTGAACATAGACCCGAGACATGTTCCTGTGAAACAAAAAAGGAAAGGCATGGACCCAGAGAGGTCTGCAGCTCTAAGAGAGGAGGTGGACAAACTCAAAACCAACGGGTTCGTCCGCGACGCCCTCTACTAACCCGGTGTTAGTAAAGAAAGCGAATGGAAAATGGAGGACTTGTGTTGATTACTCCGATTTAAACAAGGCATGCCCAAAGGATAGTTTCTCGTTGCCAAGGATTGACCAACTCGTCGACTCAACTGTCGGACATGAGTTATTATCATTTATGGATGCGTATTCAGGGTATAATCAAATCCCAATGCACCTCCCAGACCAAGAACACACCAGTTTTGTCATGAACATGGGATTGTATTGCTATGTAGTTATGCCATTTGGATTGAAGAACGCAGGAGCGACTTATCAACGCCTGGTGAATCGAATGTTCAAAGATCAGATTGGTAAAACGATGGAAGTCTATGTGGATGACATGCTAGTGAAGTCACGATAGTCAAATGACCACATCCGAGACCTAGCGGAGATGTTTGACATACTCGGGCATTATGGAATGAAGATCAACCCGTTGAAGTGTTCATTCGGCGTAGCATCAGGAAAGTTTCTGGGATTCATTGTGAATGCCCGGGGAATCGAGGCTAACCTAGAGAAGATCCAGGTTATCCGAGATATACAAGTACCCAGAACCATAAAGCAGGTGCAAAGCCTGAATGGAAAAGTGGCTGCGCTAAGTCGATTCATATCCAGAGCTACAGACAAGTGTATTCCCTTCTTCGGCATTATAAAGAAAGGAAAGAGAAACTTCGAATCGACATGCGACTGTGAGGAAGCATTCCAGGCTCTGGTAAGGCATTTGGAAAGTCCCTCTGCACTGTCCAAGCCGATAGACCGCAAAATGTTGTATGTATACTTGGCGGTATCCCAACACGCTATCAGTACAGCCTTGGTCCATGAGGAAGACTGGATTCAAAAGCCGGTTTACTATGCCAGTAAACACTTGACAGAGGCGGAAAGAAATTATCCAAAGATTGAAAAACTAGCCTATTGCTTGGTGATCGCATCACGCAAGCTTCGCCCCTACTTTCAGGCACACTCAATCAGTGTCTACACTGACCAGCCCCTACGGCAGGTACTCCAACGACCAGAAACTTCCGTAAGGATGTTAAAATGGAATATTGAGTTGAGTTAGTTCGATATTGCCTATCTACCGCGAAGGGCCATACAAGGACAGGCACTAGCCGACTTCATTGTTGAATTCACTGTGCTAGATGAACCGAGCAGTCACAGAATCATACCCCCCGTTCGATGGAAGATGTACACCGGTGGGACATCTAACGACCGTTGCTCGGGGGCAGGTATAATCCTCGTAACTCCTGAAGACCGATCAATCTGCTACGCTTTGAAGCTCGAGTTTGCAGCAACGAATAGCGAAGACGAATATGAAGCATTGATTGCTGGCTTGAGACTTGTTATCGAACTGGGAGTGAAGTCAATCGAAATCTTCTGTGACTCGCAGCTGCTAGTATATCAGGTGCGGGGAGACTATCAAGCGAAGGGATAGAGACTTGCTCCTTGCCTTGCTCGGGTTCAAGAGCTGTTGGCGAATCTGGAATACTACGACATCTCGCATGTCCCACGCGAACAAAATAGAGAAGCCGGTTCATTGGAAAAATTCGCAAGCACTGGCGATGCACAGCAAATGGGATTGTTCCCTGCTGAGACCCTCTATGCTCCAAGTATAGAGGTAATGGAGACAGATCTCGTGTTAGAGATCAAACTTGAGAAGGAATCGTGGTTGACCCCAATCAAGCAGTACCTGCTACAAGGGGATTTGCCTGAAAAGAGAAGCGAGAGACGCCAAGTCCTTCGTAAAGCTTCACGTTATGTACTACAGGATGGAATAATGCATCGAAGGGGATTCTCGACCCCACTACTCCGATGTATTGCCCATGATGAGTAAAACGAGTCCTGGAGGAAGTCCATGAAGGAGAGTGCGGCGACCATACTGGAGGGAAGATATTAGTAAAGAAGATCCCCCGCTATGGATACTACTGGCCAACTGTGAATCAGGATGCTGCAGACTATGTGAGAAGATGTGATACATGCCAGATATATGCAAAAATCCCGAGAGCTCCACCGACGGAACTCACGCAAATGGTAAGTCCCTGGCCATTTGCAATGTGGGGAGTTGACTTAGTTGGTTCTTTACGCATAGCTAAAGGTGGAGCGAAATATTTAATAGTTGCGGTCGACTACTTCACCAAATGGGCAGAAGCAGAGCCTCTGGCCACGATAACCACCAAGAAGGTTATTAATTTCGTCGTATGAAATATCATATGCCGCTTTGGCCTTCCACGGACCATCATTACGGACAACGGGACTCAGTTCGAAAGGAAGGAGTTCAAAGAATTTTATCAGAAATATGGCATTGAAAAAAAGTTTGCAGCAGTAGCTCACCCGAAAGCCAACAGACAAGTGGAAGCCGTAAACAAGGTAATCAAGTCCATATTGAAAAAACGTTTGGGAAAGGCTAGAGGCAGGTGGGTGGATGAAATTCCAACAACACTTTGGGCCTACATGACCACCCACAAGACCACGACTGACCACACTCCATTCACGTTGGCGTATGGCACGGAAGCTGTCATACCCGTGGAACTTGAGGTCCCATCACATCGGGTAACCTATTACGATCCCGAGTCGAACCAGAATCTTTTATTGGAATCGTTGGACTTCATTGATGGAAAACGCGAAGCCAATTTGAGAGCGGCCGCATACAGACACAGAGTCGCTAAATATTATAACAAGAAGGTCCGACCAAGAATTTTTAGTGTGGGAGACCTCATGTTGAAACGAGTTTTCCCGATCCCGTTTCATATGAATCCCGCATGGGAAGGTCCATACGTCATCGAACGGAAGCTTGGAGAAGGAACTTTCAAGCTAGCGACCGTCGATGGTGCGACACTCCCCCGAGCATGGAACAGCGAGCATTTGCGGCGTTATTATACTTAGTCTATTTCTTTCATGTATTAGTGTCCAGTATGCTTTTATTTCTAATTCTTGGCATGTAATAAGGCGATTTAGCTTGCTCTCATTAATAAAGGCTTGAAGCCATTTTTTCCATAAATTACTAATGTCTCTACAAATGATGATCCTATGACGGGCAAATAAAATTATGTTATCCCGGCTAACGTACAAACGCGCATGGACACTTAAATCTCCAAGTTCCCGGAGTGCGGACTGGAGTACTCTAAGTCCCCGGAGCGCGGACTCGAGTATAAACGAATAAAAATCTCCATGTCCCCGGAGTGCGGACTGGAGTACTCTAAGTCCCCGGTGCACGGACTCGAGTATGAACGAATAAAAATCTCCATGTCATCGGAGTGCGGACTGGAGTACTCTAAGTCCCCGGAGCGCGGACTCGAGTATAAACGGATAAAAATCTCCATGTCCCCGGAGTGTGGACTGGAGTACTCTAAGTCCCTGGAGCGCGGACTCGAGTATAAACGGATAAAAACATCCGAGTCCCAAGAGTGCGGACTGGAGTACTCTAAGTCCCTGGAGCGCGGACTCGAGTATAAACGAATAAAAATCTCCATGTCCCCGGAGTGCGGACTGGAGTACTCTAAGTCCCCGGAGCACGGACTCGAGTATGAACGAATAAAAATCTCCATGTCATCGGAGTGCAGACTGGAGTACTCTAAGTCCCCGGAGCGCGGACTCGAGTATAAACGAATAAAAACCTCCAAGTCTCCGGAGTGCGGACTGGAGTATTCTAAGTCCCCGAAGCGCGGACTCGAGTATAAACGAATAAAAATCTCCAGGTCCCCGTAGTGCGGACTGGAGTACTCTAAGTCTCCGGAGTGCGGACTCGAGCATAAACGAAAAAAAACCTCCATGTCCCCGGAGTGCAGACTGGAGTACTCTAAGTCCCCGGAGCGTGGACTCGAGTATAAACAAATAAAAACCTCCAAGTCCCCGGAGTGCGGACTGGAGTACTCTATGTCCCCGGAGCGCGGACTCGAGTATAAACGAATAAAAATCTCCATGTCCCCGGAGCGCGGACTGGAGTACTCTAAGTCCCCGGAGCGCGGACTCGAGTATAAACGGATAAAAATCTCTGTGTCTCCGGAGTGCGGACTGGATTACTCTAAGGCCCTGGAGCGCGGACTCGAGTATAAACGAATAAAAATCTCTGTGTCCCGGGATTGCGGACTGGAGTACTCTAAGTCCCCGGAGCGCGGACCCGAGTATAAACGAATAAAAATCTCCATGTCCCCAGAGCGCGGACTGGAGTACTCTAAGTCCACGGAGCGCGGACTCGACTATAAACGACTAAAAATCTCCAAGTCCCCGGAGTGCGGACTGGAGTACTCTATGTCCCCGGAGGGCGGACTCGAGTATGAACGACTCAAAATCTCCAAGTCCCCGGAGTGCGGACTGGAGTACTCGAAGACCCCGGAGTGTGAACTCGAGTATAAACGGTAAAAACTCTCCAAGTCCCTAGAATACGGACTGGAATATTCTAAGTTCCCGTTGTACAGATTAAAAAATGTTCTAAGTGCTTGAAGCATGGGAGGAAAACGAATAACTCTCAGAGAATCAACGGGCCGTGCAAAGACAAATCAAGGAGTCTATGTTACACACAACAGCATGGACTCGAATCACAATCACAAAGAAAACTGAATAATAAGAATCTTTTGAAAAGATAGAAAAGGAAACTAAACTCTATTCAGGAAAAGTTTTCTGCTACAAGCACTCTAAAATCCGGAGTCAACGGTCTATCTACAAAAATTACAAAAAATTATTACACGACTTAAATTGACTCTCGTTGAACAAGAATAGTAGTCATTTCTTGTGTTTCTTCAACTTCTTCTCGACGACTCTTCCCCAGAGCGTTTACCCTTGGAACCTTTCCTTGAGGGAGGAGTAACAACGGAAGAAGTAGGGGGAACATCCAAGGGCTTGGACCTGCCAGGAAGGATGACCTTCAATGGATTGTTCAAGGGGTCGTCCAGGTCCACTTCACGCGGCTCAACCTTGACCTTGGCTGTATCTCTTTTCTCTTTCTCGAGCCGCTCCTTCATGCTCAATTCAGATGTACGCTCAGAGGCGCCTGTGACTTCTACTTTATAGCTCCCAAAGGAGGAATCAGACTTGCGTTCGTCAAGCGCCCCGATCACTTGAGCATCTGGCCTAGGAACATCACCAGCATGAGCAGCCCCACTAGTCTTTTCCACCTCCTTGGCGACATCGCTCCTCGAAGTGGGATCGTGATCGGAACGACCTGTACAAAATCAGAAAAGATGAGCATTAGAATGCAATAGTACTTCACAAAGAATGACGACTTCCAAAATCTCAAAGTGAAAGGTTATCTACCAGGCCCTGGCAAACTCTCTGCCATCAAAGGTATTTCGCCCTCCCGGATAGGAGGGAAAACATGAACGCCCAGGCCGAGGGCTTCCGGATCATAGCCAATGTGCTGTTCAAAGGGGTCGACTATCGGCCGACCGGCCGGCTGGAAAGGCAAGTGAACAGGAGACTCGGCCCCGGATGGGCCGGCGACAACTTCTTTCCCTTTCCTCGAGGGGGAGCCTTTGCAGAAAAGGGCCTTGGCCGCTGATAGGTCCGAAGGCTCATTTCCCATCAGAAATTCTTTTATCAAATCCCCCTCGTCAACCTCCTTGACACCACGCTCGGCCTTCCTGATCTGAATTAAGGTTTCCCACGCCTCGAGCAATGATTCAAGATAGCCATCGCCCAAAAAAGTTAAGTCACGGTGCATGAGCACGCGGGCGTTGAATTCGGCAATGAGTAGGTCGAACGCGGTTTTGATCTCTTCTCTACCTTCTTCCCTGGCTGCCTCAAGACGGGATTCGATGTCCATCAACGCCATCTTCTTGCCCTCTTCGCGGGCCTCGCTCTTTAGCATCTCAACCCTGGAAAGCTCGCCCTCGAGCTGTTCTTTTAAAAGTCGGGTGGCGACAATCTCGTCACAGTATCGATGCGGCTCTTCTTGGGCAGCCATCTTCTCCTCTTTCTCTCTGCGGAGAAGCTCCTCAAGTTTCTTGACCCGGGTGCTGAACGCATCCCTCTCCTTTTGAACGGACTCCTTCTCTAAGGCCAAAGCCCCACATCGTTGAACCACCTCGTCAAGCACTTTCTTATGAGTTGATTCCAAGCGAGTGACGGCCTCAGCAGTATCCCTGGCACTCCGATGGGCGGCCTGGAGTTCAGACTTATAAGTGGCAATTTCTTCGTCTTGGGCCTTAATGATGTTTCTATCGTGGGTAGCCTCAAGCTTCAAACGGTCTATTTCATGCTGGCGCTCCACAGAGACTTCAGAAAGTTTCTCAGCTAGGTGAATGAACGCGTTATGTTGAACATAGACGTCATTGGTACAGGCAATGGCGTTCTGCTTAACATCTCCATGTATAGGATGAATCGCCGGAAGGAACTTCAACCCATCAAAGCAGATCTTAGGAAATATAGCCTTGAGCTTGCTCAGTCTCTCTGATACTGTTGGATCCGATGCAGGAGCAGGAGGAGACGGCTTTGAAAGTTCGCCCCTCCTATGAGAATCTCGAGACTGTCGAGTGGAAGAAGAATCAGAGCGTTGATCTCGGGGGATATCAGATTGTGACCCCTTGTAACCAGGCTTATCCTTACTTTGCCCCGAATGAGAAGAGGGTGTCAATGACGCTTGGGCTGGTAATACGGTTTCTTTCGAGATGATGAGTCCCGAGAATGATGGTCCCTATCACCATCCCCATCTCTATCTCGATGTCTCTCGGGACCCGAGTCCCGTCCGGACGGATGAAAAATAGAAGAACCACGGAGACGATCGAATCCATGTGAGTGCCCCTTGTCACCTGCACGAAATTCAAATAACAACGAGTTAGCAAAGAGAGATGTGACAACAAAAATTTAAGTGGAATTGAAGTGCGAATGTTCGTGTGTGTCCTAGTGTTTCCTCCCGACAGACCAGTAGCCTCGCTAACAGGGGTTTTCTCTCCCTGACTTTGGATTGGAATGCCCATATCGCCTCTGATGGGCGAATGGAACTTGAATGCCTTCAGATCGCCAAAATCATAGTTGAGCAGATCTTCCGGAATGGAGAGGTTCGAAAGGCCCTTTAGCGAACTTTCAACATGCTGTGAAGAAGCCTCCTTCTCTGTCGGGATGAGCGTAACTTTGAAAGTTCCGCCAATCTTCTCCTTTCTAATCTTATATGTCAACGTTTTTTCCCCCTCGAAGGGGAAGATGACGTTTCAATATCATGCACTTCGACCGACGGATACTGAGTAACACCCACATTCTCACCTTGTCTTTTAGGAGCCTAGCCCTCTTTAATCTCCCCCTCCTCCTATGCACCGAGGGTGTGGCGTGACGATGATTCAGCCAACTTCTTCCCTTTACCGGATGCGGGCTTGGGGATGGAGACGCCCTCAGGAAGGCTCACCCGACGACCTTCTGCTAACAGCCCGAACCTTGACAGTGACACATTTGAAATGAGGGTTCGGATGTCTCGTTCCTCGGCGGGAAGAGCTCTAATAGCCTCAACAGCCTCAGAATAGCCGCGACCCTCAGGACGTGGATTGATATCTGGAAAAAATGAAACAAGAGTTAGAAAAAGCATTGCCTCGACCGAAATATGAGCATCGCTCCAAGAAGAAGACTTACTTCCTTCAACCCATCTCCTCGCGAAACCAGGAGGGCAGCGCACGTAGAACCATTCCTGTTTGTACAGGGAAAACTTGCTCCACGCTACGGTTAGAATTTGGCACTTGTGGTGCGGCTCGAGGAACATGAAGGAGGGGCCATCTCTCCGCTTCTTAATCATATAAATGTATTTGATGTCGCCGGGAGTGGGAGGCCTGGAGAAGACAGCCATGAAAAGGAGGTAGGTCCCATAAATGAATGCATGACCGTTTGGGTGCAGCTGCGACGGGGCAACGTCTATGTATTGCAACACGTCCTGAATAAATTAAATGGAGGCACGCTGCCCACCCAACACATAAACTTATTGCAGGCGGTGTATCCGACTGGGGGCAGGTGTGGATGATCATGCCTCGACGGAACCAACACATCGGCAAAAGGGATGCCGTGGATAGAGCATATTCGTCGAAGGGCGACTTCGTTAATCTTTGAAGCCTGTGAATCGATCGGATTATCTAAGAGAATAAATGACTCCAGGGCATCAGGAGAAAAATTATGAGCGGGGGAGGTCGTCGGGTTTGAAGTGTCTACGTCCCCCTGTTTGGAAGACGTCCCGGGTCTGTCCGAGATTGTGGCGGAACTGGATTTTTTAGACATTTTTTCTTGACGGGAATCGAATCCTGCAGAGCACTTGTATGAACTATATTCAATAAAATGATCAGCGTCAGAATTAACAACACGAATATCCCCCCCCCCACGTGGTGTGTGAGCTAGTGCAATCAATTGTGTACAGGCGTTGAAAATTTGGAAATTCACAAGGCTGCTGATGTAAAATGAGCTTCAAATCATCCCCTTCGAAGACCGTCATCGCTGACCGTCTCCAAAAGCATGCCTTATGGTGATTACAGTTTCGGATTCGGAAAACATTAGAAGAAGTTATCCGATTACTTCTGTTATGAAATTAGGCAAGGCAATTGTTCGTTCGGCTTAAGTTGTGTTCGGCCGATAGGATGTGGTTCGGCATTTGTGTTCATCCGGCTTAAATTATGTTCGGCCGATAGGATGTGGTTCGGCATTTGTGTTCGTTTGGCTTAAGTTATGTTCGGCCATACTATCGTTCGGCAGAACTATCGTTTGGCCTGTATCCTGTCCGGCCAGACCATCGGTCGGCCGAACTGTTGTTCGGCCTGAATAGTGTTCGGCTAAAGTGTTGTTCGGCCAAGAGATCGTTCGTCACCTTGACCTTTTCCCTCTTCCCTTCGATTTTCCCTCTTTAACCTCGTTCGGCATGAGGAGATCATGCCGAACCATTGCAAGGCCGACCTATACCACTAGGTCTCACATCCAATGCCACGCGCCTCTAACTAACTCCCGCCTTCGAGTGCTTCTACCATCCACTTTTCTCCTCTCCGTCCCACCCGCCTTGGAATCACCTAAGGTCAAATCAAGTCCCAGCCTTGGGGCACGATCAAGACCCATCTCGTCTCCCTCATCCCCGTACCTCCTACATCCTATCATTTTTCTAGCTACAGTTTGTGATTTTAAATGAACATATGCGAAAATTCTTACCAAGAGGGATGATAGGAGTTTGGGAAGGGATTGTAGGAAGGACGCACTGGATTCGAGGAACGGAAGGGATGATTGAAACTTAAAGGAAATAGGTTGCGTTCTCTTGGAAAATCATGGGTAAGAAGTGAAAAAGAGAAGAAGAAGTAGAGTAGTGGGTTTTATAGGAGAAGAGAGGAAGTTGAAACGACTCTGATCGGTAGAACCGGTCAAAGCACGAAACATGTTCGGCATTGGTTATCTCGTTCGGCATTTGAGGATCGTTCGGCCTCGGCGTTACACCAACTCATAGTTCAAATCACATCATGTTCGATCACATGATGTACTTTGGGGGGCAAAGTGTTACCTGGAAGTTTGACCGGGCAACTAGGCGATCAGAACCAGGAACGTTCAGCATAGAAGAACGTTCGGCATAGGAGAACGCTCGGCATAGGAGAACGCTCGTCATAGAAGAACGTTCGGCATCAGATGAACACTCGGCATGTTAAGGTTGTTCGGCATCGCATCGGTCGGCAAGGGATAGCGCTCGGCATCTAGGAGCATTCGGCATCGAGGAAATTCGGTATTGAATACCGTTCGGCCAAAGAGAAACGCTCGGCATAAGATCGCTCGGCGACTAAAGATTTTTCGGCCTCACGAGTACGTTCGGCCAAAGACATCGTTCGGCATTCCAGCCTGGTTCAACTCGGTACTCGGCATACCCACCGCTCGGCCCAACTGGTCCGTCCAGCATCTCTTTGCAAACGTCATTCAGAAGCGTTCGGCCAAAGGCCTCGTTCTGCCAAAGGCCTCGTTCGGCCAAAAGCATCGTTCGGCCAAAGGTTCTTCGGTCAAGACTGCGTTCGAACATCAAGCGCCTCGTTCGGCATCCGGACCGTTCGTCATCATACCGTTCGACTTCAAGGACCGTTCGGTATCCATGAAGACTCGGCATTCTCATTCGGCCTCCCGAGACGTTCAGAAATCAAGGATGGTTCGGCGTTCTCCCCAGAACGCCCGGTCCGATCTTGCTCGGCCTACTCTTCCCCACAACAAACGTATCGTTCGGCATAAGGAGGCTGGATCGGTACTCGACCATTCAGCCTGCTCGGTTCAGCATACAGGGCTTGTCCTATTTGGATTGAGTTATTCAGCTATCAGGCCCACCAGGGAAGTCCAACCCACCTTTGTCTATAAATAGAGGGGCAGGGGCACAGAGAAAAAGGACGAGATAAGAGAGAACATTGGGGAAACTCTGCCATCTTCAAGACTCATTCCAGACTTATTTTATTTACTTTGCAGCTGTATTCTAGTAACTAAAAACGGATTGTATCTGTAATCACCCATCAAGGAAATAAATGGAAATCAACTCCAAAGTGGATGTAGGCAGTTACGCCGAACCACTATAAATTTGGTGTTCTTGTTCTTTGCATTTAAATTTACACTATGTTCTCCGTTTTAATTTACTTTCTTCATTAATCTCTCTACACAATCTTTCTAAGGGTGTTAGTGACCATTTTTGGTGCTAACAACTTAGAGACGAACATCGCCTTATATTAATTTGGTTTTTCTTTTCTACGCTTTAGGGACTTTAAATGGCTATTAAGCCTTGATTTTCGATTGAAAATGAAGAGAGGAGTAGGGAGAGAAACAATGATGGTTAATTATGTTTAAAAGGACATTTTAGAAGAGGAAAAGATGGAGAACTTTTCTCTTTCCTTTACTCATTTGATCAATGCCATTTCAAAACAATTTTGAAGATTCAAACTCTCCCCCTTTTGCACTCTATGATCGGCCATGCTGGAGCCTTGATGGGTCTTAAAAAAATGCCAAACCCATTTAGTAACTAATCGATTTAAATCAAATTTAAATATTTTATCAATATCTTGTATTGATACGCGCACATACAACTTTTATATACGCATCTTATTAAATACTAAAGAAATTCAAAAATCAAATAAAATTTTAATAATCAATATTTTAAAAATATTAATTAATTTAATTAATTTGCAATAAGTATAAATTAATTAAATACTGTGGTTTTAGAGTATTCATCATTACTATATCACTTTAGGACATATGGAATTTGGCTTTGGTTAAAATCCAATATCATCCACGTTCAACTTAGTTAGTCTAAACATAAAATCTTTGGTTCAATAATAAAACTTGTTACTAACCATGATGCTTCAGCCAAACTTTGACTTTGAGTTCGCTACAGTTAACCGTGATACTAACCTCATGTAACTGAGGAGACGGATCTCTATTGAAAAGTGGTTCACTTTTAATGCTTCAACTTAGACCCAACTATAGCCGTTCGATACATCGACATGCCATGATCTAACCGTAATCAAAGTAGAGTATTCACATTGAAGTTTTATGGTATTCTCGAATCGATGAAACTGTGTAACATCGTTACTTTGAGATCTCCCGTTTGACCTTAGTTATATTAACTAACATGAAACTCTTGCGTGAGTCATTCCACGGCTATCCAATAACTATCATTACGTAACCTCTATGGTTTCCTCAACAAGCATGAGTAATACACTGCACAACATTTGAAGGGCATTATAGACTACGGTCTCAACAGTTTATCGATATCCTATCTCGAAACTTCTTGACTAGAAATATTTATAATAATATGTTATTTTATATTATGACTAATTACTTTCAATTGTAATCATTTGCGACTACAATAACAATTCATTTAAGGAATTTCTTATTTATATACTTTGGATTAATTACTTAATTAATTAAATCACCATTTGACAGTATATAATAGAAATCAATAACCTTGTTGTGAACAAGATTGGTTGTAGAGTTAGATATATGTAATAAATTACATAGTTGCCCTTGGGGAATACCTCTTACTCTATCATGATGTTCAATTTTATTCGAGTTGATAAGATCAGATCTAGGTGATTTTAAGGGATGTATACATAGATTAACTTTCATCAGTTCATGTCTACTATGTAAATCAGATCTATATGACACTAAAGGTGAATTCTAACCAATTTACCTCCCCTAGGTTCACCAATTATACTATCAAATCATTGCCTAGGGTTTTCCAATTGCCTCAATTCATATAGATATACATAAATGAAACTTAAATACTTATTTACATCATACTCATGTCGAAGATAAACGCACTCATCCTGTACGCTATTTTGAAGACATCTACTTCTCTGCTCCAATTTGATATGGCTTTCTTCTTCTCTATTTAGCTTGCAATTGTTTTGATTTACACCCTCTCATCTTTTTAATTTGACTTACTAATTCTTTTGAAGATATCTATTCTGGATTTGAGGAAGAAGAAAAAAGTGGAGATTATAAGAAGCGGCGGCTATGGAATGAAAAGAGATGAGGGATGAGGTGAATTTGGGTCAGAAACCTCCCTTGTATAGGCTCAAAACAGAAATAACCCAACCCTTACCTAGGCATTAACCATTGTAATATGCGTTACGTTAAACAATCCGTATTTCCTTCGTACGATATCTATTTCTGATTTTTATATATGAAGTTGGTCTGGAAAATCTTGGTACAATGGTAAAGTCGGATTCTTTAAATTTATTTATTTGTAAAAATTCAATTTTCAACTTCATGTAAAATTGCTAAAATTCCATTTTCAATTAATTATTTGTTTTTATTAAAAATACAAGGTGCTACACTTTGTTTATTCTAGCGAGGATATTTTTTTCTAGCCCTAACCACCGAGAAAAATTAAACTCTTGGATGTTCATTTTGGCCAGTCCAATCCTTTTCAAACAGTTGTCCAGTCCATAGTTTTGCGGAATGGAATATGCATACCCCAACTTTTCATTAGTATGTCTTATAGGATTGAAATTACTCATAAGCAGCCAAGGATGGTATATGTTCCTTTTTTTTCTTTGTTGTCCTAGATACTCGTCCTGAGATATTCAATGTTCTACGCATGTACAAAAGTACACACACATCTCGCTCCTCCTTTGTTTTCTAACTTAGATTGTAACATGTTGATCCCTCACCGGCCTGGCCCATTAACTTTGGTTGCCCGCGAATATGAGGTGGAAGAAAAATGAAAACGCATGGAGAATAATAAGCCCTCTAAGCAGATTCGAACTCTACACATTGATGAGGAAGTGGAAAATCATACCAGTACAACAAAGAATCTCTTAATAATAGTTCTCCTTTTGTATAAATTAAACAAATAAATTTAGAAGTTTATTGTCTCCCTCCGATCTGTTGCCCCAGGTGGCCGTCTTGGCTGCCTTGCCCTTGGGCCGGGCCTGGTCCCTCATGCTTCCAATTAAAATTCTAGACCTCTTTATCAATCAATAGTAAGATTCCACATTTACAGTAACACTCTACATTCGAGACTAACTCCTATTTGTTGTCAAATTCTCTCTTCAGTTTTATTATTGCTCCTGTTTGCAACATGTTCTCCAATCAACACATACAATCTATACCATATTTTGTAATATGCTTATTAGAATTAAACACTCGTGAGGTCTTATGAATTAGCTTTGTTTCTACATCTTAATTCTCTGCCTTGCTGCAAGGCAACTAGCTTCTCTTCATTTCTTGCCTTCTCCTTGTCTTCTCATTCTGGGTTCCTTTTAACCAGTTTTTCTCTAATGAATTCCTTTTTACCACATTCCTTGGCAGGCTCTTGGGTGGAATGTCATTAGCCTCTAGGTCTAGGGCTCTTTTAAATCACTCATGGGATCATACACACTCATTGAGCTGGCATCATTTGCTATTAGAACTTCTGGTGACAAATTCAATGGTACATGCAAAAAATTGAAACTCATTAGCTCAATTTCTTTAGAAATTTGAGACATAAGACTGGGATACCCATTAGATAAAAGTTTAAAGTTTAGGGCCGAGAAATGTTTTATCACGGTCCGATGATGAAGGCATGCTTGCATGTCGAGGAGTGGTAGGCGTGGCTAAGCTCTTCGTGTAAGATGTTGCGACTCCCTCATTGATTGAGGTCGAAATATAGCACATTTTCTCTAGAGAGTTTGGTTGAGCTCCTTCTCTATTACTGATGATGACCTTCCCCATACAACATCCTTTATTTAATTGCATGTTCATGTCCATTAATCTCTCCCATTTTTTGATTTTACATCCTAAGTCTTTCCTTCCGTTGTGATTCTGCTTCATCCTTTTTGTCACATTGTATCATTAACTCATCTTCCAGATTTTCCTATCATTCTCCTCTTGTTGCTTCTCGCTAATGGGAACCCATGCTTTAACCATCGTGCAAGCAAATGCAATTCTCACACCTAGGCGATGGATTTTCATATTCGACTTTCTGCTTATAAACCACTCCATCCTCAGAAGCCCCTTCCAATGCCTGTAGAAAACTCATCTCTACATTGAGATCTACCATCGATCAGCCTTACAAAAGAGTGATGGCTTTGGCCAGTGGGTGGACCATCCATCCATATGGGGACCACTGTAGTGATGACAAGCGCACTAATTTCCTTTGACCCATAACTAAATCTAAGGCCTTTGACCCATAACTAAAATCTAAGGCCTGGTAATCTAATCCAAACCAACATCGTCATCAACAGATCTTTATCTGCTCACATATTAGGATTCAACTTTTCCATGATAATTAAGTTTTTTTTCAAAGAGCCAAGGTCATATCCACAAGACTTTGCTGCAGTCTGCCTCTTTCTTGAAACTAGCCATGAAGAATCCATTCTCCATCGACTACAGTTGAAATTTCTCTTCCGTTTTCCACACTTATTTCATGTATGCGTCAAGATTCTTATTGTAGAATATAGTAATCTATGTTTTTTGTTTGATGCTAATAAACATATATATATATATATGTATGTATGTATATATACATATATATATATATGTATATACACACACACACACATATATATATATATGTATATACATGTGTGTGTGTGTTTGTTGAAGTACTATACAGTTGCATGATCACAGAAAGAAATAAACGAATAAATATTTTATTTCAATAAAATTTTAATAGTACAATATTGCTAACTACAACAAGTGCTCCTATAGCATTTTTAAGACAATACATGTACACAAAATCAGGCCGAAGGTAAAAATATTAATGAAGTATGAGTCTACAAAGTTTGGCCAAAAGCAATAATCTCAAGAATGAACAGGTCAAATATCTCAGGCCAATAATCATAAAAATCAAGCCAGAGAAGAAGTTGTATTCAAATCAAAAGCCAAAGCAAAAATCAAGGTTGAAAAAAAAAATCACGAAATATATGAAAATATGGAAAGATTTTCTTTCCAAATCATCCCTAAATACCAGTGCCATCATTGGAAATTTGATCAAGTTGAGTTTGATTGACTATACAAACATAATCAAAAATCAAAATCATTCCAAATTTTCAACTGCAAAGCAACTCGGCCAAGGGAGCAATCTCAACCAGCAATTGCGATATAAACAAAGGAATCAGTTGATAAAAATGTGAAGGCGAGATTCATATGAAGCATCAGTCAAGTTTTGAATCACCGCTGTCCAGATCTGAAGAGGAGAGAAGTCTGAAATGGGATATACGAAGAAAAGGATCGGTCTGATAAAACTAGGGAAGTGTTTTAATTATACAGGGCTAACCTTGTTATATCTAAATTAAAGTTCTTTTTCTATTTAGTTTTTGTATTTTATTTTAATTCAAACTCTAATGATCTAATTTGAAACTACATTTTGTAGTTTGAAAAGTTCTCAACTTAGGGACAAAGTTGAGCAAAGATTTCTATACATAGGGTTAGAATAATCAGGTTAGCGATAGTCGTAAGTTTGCAGGAAATTCATAAGCGATCAAATATTTAATCTTATTAGAAATCTGGGGGCGTTAGTAGGTACGTTTTGCCAGAGCTGAGTAAATTTATATGCTGCTTTTTTTTTACACATTTACTTTATTATTATTATCTGTGTTGTGATTATTATTATTCTATGAATGAATTCATAATAAATCTTATTCGCCCTTTAGAGTTAATTTGATCCGCCAAGTGGTATCGGAGCTGGGTAGTCAAACTCACACTTTTTAAATTATGGCTAGTTTTAATAATGCTTTTTTTAAAGGACGATCCATAGCTAGGCCACTTATGTTTGAAGGCACTGATTATTCGTATTGGAAAACTAGAATGATGATATTTATAGATACTATTGAGGCATGGGATATAGCTGAAACTAGTTATAGTCCACCTAAAATAAAAATTGATAATCAAGAAGTCCCTAAGCCTAAAAATAAGTGGGAGGCAAATGAACTTAGCCTTTATTATTCAAATGCTAAAGCTATGAACTCTATTATTTGCGGCTTAGATAAAATAGAATATAAACATGTTTTTCATAGTGTGACTACATAGGAACACCCCACATTCTTCACAAAATTTTGGGTCCTCTTTTTCCGCTCCGATCACTTGATAATTTCCACAAGCACAAATTGGCTTATGCCTGACGTGACTCATGAAAGTATATCATAGGTCAAGAAATCTCATCTAGCCATGCTCAGCAATGAATATGAAAATTTAGTAATGACAAAAGATGAAAATATTTGGTATGAACGATTTTCAAATCTTGTATTCAAATCCAAAATGCTAGGAAAAGCTTATACGGAATTTGAAAATGGTCTGAAAAATTATAAAATTCCTCCCTGGAAGTTTTCAAGCAAAAGTGACAGTAATTCATCAATCTAAAGACTTGAAACAGCTTATGCTAGAGGAACTAGTAGGAAATCTAATCACTTATTAGATGGAGCTGAAAGTCTGGGAAGAACATGAAAGTGGAGATTTGAAAAAGAAGTCCATTGTTTTAAAGAGTACAACTAACATTAAAGAAGAACATTTACCGTTGGGTAAGTATTATTAATAAAGCAAATCAAAACATGGATAAGAAAGCATGGAAATCTAGTAATAAACCGACGGATAAAATCTATTGTCGAAGTACTAGATATTTTTGAGGAAGAATCACATGTTATAGATGTAAGAAGTAAGGACACATCAAACCAAACTGTCTATTAAATGGATTTGACAAAGGAAAGAAGAAGAAGAAAAAGAGTTTTACAACCATCTGGGATGAGAGTGAAGAAGAAGACGAGGAGAATACTGACAGTGATGATGAACCTAATAAGCTAACATGCTTATCATGTACTAATTTAATTTTGTTATATCATGATTATAATGAACCTTTAATGACTTAAACAAAGGTATAATAATATAGAATCTAGGAAAAATAATCTACTTTGTTTAAATAATGAGTTAGAACTTACAATTCAATACAACAGCATAACTCAGACTGTGAAAAGTGTCAATCTTCAGAGAAAGAAAGAAATAAATATAAGAATAAATTGAAACCCTCAAAAATGAAATTTTGATTTTGATAAATAAACATGACACAAAAAGAGAAAAGTCCATTTAAAGATGCACCTCACTTTTAAATGAAAACATCTTTCTTAGATACAAGGTTCAATAGCCTGAATCAACAATAAGAAAATTCTCTAAAGGAGAAATATCATTGAATATGTTGTTAGTAAGTTGGAATGTTGCCAAAAGTATAAAAGGACATGGATATGTTAGAGTTGAATAAATTAGAGGAAAGAATCGTGACAAGATGACAAGCATCATTATCCAAGTGGTTAAGTGATTCGGTTTTGGTGCGAGAGGTCACAAGTTCGAAACTTGCATAGCACGCCATTCGAATGTTAATTGACATGTGATATGTTGTCTCGGTGACTTGTTGTATATAAAGTACCATTTCAAAAAAAAATCGTGACAAGATCGAATTTCACAAAGAATTATCAAAGTCTGTAATTTGTGAAAATATTGGGCATAGACAAAATAAGTGTTGGCACAGGAACAGACACAAAACCATTATACAAATCTGGGTTTCAAAAGGTATAAATGTAAAAAAATTCAAATTTGGATTCCCAAGGTTACAGTTAATGATATTAATGGTTTGCGATGTAAATAACTTTGGGTACCAAAGATTCCAAACTAAACAAATGTGGTCCTACGTCCTTTGCTAGACTTCACTTCTTCTAATATTTAGGTATAAGGATGGGTTAAGGAATAACTACGGTAGAGGTAGATTTTGAGTTGTTCAATATATTTGAAGAGGAATAATTGCAGTGTTCCTTAGCCTAGAAAAATGAAGTAGAGATCTACGTACTTTGGGTTAAAATTGTGAATTCTGTTTTTTTACACTGCTGTAGAATAATTGCCATATCTTAAGCTCCATAACTCCAATTCACAAAGCTCAAGATGTTCTAGAAAATAGACAGAGAGTCCTATGAGAGTTATATTTTGTGTTTTCCTAGAATTTGAACCTAAGTCGCTAAAAAATTGTAAATTGTTCAGTACACTATTTGAAAATTATTTCAGAACCCTCCAACATGGTGTAGTAATTTGACCATGATTTTTACTATACTATTCTAGTTTATAAAATTGTGGATGTTTTAAAAAGATCATAGAAAATGCTACAATTTTCATTCTTTGAGCTTTAGAAGATTAATGTCAAAAATTCTTGAAAAATTACATTCAAATTGGTACTATGGTTGACTATCATTCCAGAATTGTTTTAACAGAGCCGTAGTAAATCGATCATAACTTAAACACTCTTAGTCTTAATCTTGATATTCTTGAAGTTTTAAAAAGCTAACAGATAACGTTGCACCCTTCGTGTTTTAAGTTTATTGCTGATTCATATCACAAATCTTGAAAAACAGTAATCACGTCGGCATATTACTTGAAAAGTGTTTCTGAGTTATGCAAACAAGTTGTAGTATTTTAGACATAACTTTTGATCAATTTATCATTTTTGAATTGAAACCAATTTTATTGATTAGCAATATTGAATATCTAAAACTTTTAAGTTTGTGTCAATTCAAATTATGAACTTAAAGTTTTCGAATAGTGGTTTAAAATAGATTGAATTTGAAAACATCGATGGTCAAATAATGTTCGATGATTTTATGCTTGTGATATACTTAAATATGAGATAATGCTATATTCGTTTCCTTTAATGATGACTAACAAATAATTTGTTAGAGAATTTTTGGTTATGTGTGCCTTTGTTTGACATAGATGACTTTGCTGAGAAATTCAAAATTTTGAACCAATTCAATTGATATTGTGAGGCATGTAGTGTACTTGATTGATGATGCTTATATTTCATGCTTAACATTGATAATAAGAATCCGAGAGAATGGACAAAAAACTAGTATCCGAGGTACCATTATTCGTCAGCATCAGCACTATGAACAACCTAGATAACAAGTGGTATTGTACAAGATTAATTTGTTCTTTCCTATTAGATCATCTGCTATGTCTTCTATTCTTTACGCTTCCTTCGGTCCGAGATTTATGATATATTTTACAAGTTGATTGATGCTTTATACATTTTTCATTTCTCCCCATATTTATTCAAGAAGTGAATAAATTTGAAATAAGACATTTTCGAATTCAAAATAATCTCATTTAAAAAAGCAGTCTAGTTAATAGAAAAGGCACAGTTGGTACATACTTTACGCTAGGACATTCATTGGTCAAGTAGGAAACAAAATCATGTTGAATTAACTACCATGAAAGAAAGATATATTGCATTAGGAGTTGCTATAATCAAACTTTATGGATGATACAAACTCTGTTAGAATATGACCTAGTACTTAAACGCGTCTTATTAAATGTACATTATTCTCATGCTAAACGCATAGATGTAATACATTACTTCATTCAAGATCATATTTCAAAATAAGATATTGCGTTGAATTTATTTCAACTGATTTTCTAGTAGACATTTTCACAAAACCTCTTCCAGAAAATATATTTTTTGCAATTTCGATTGGATTTGAGAATTTATTTATCAAAATTTATCAATAGTGGTTGTGTAAGTGATAAGTAATGATTGAATTATGCTTCATAACTAGAGGTAAGATATGTGGACATTTCTTGAAAATTAAATAATTTTTATAGTATTTTTTCCTAATTAGTACATATTCCATGATTATTTCTTTATTTATCGTCCTTCTTGCAATCCACACAATCTAGTTTAATTAGTGAGTTAAAGCTGTTACTTTATATATAATTATTTACATTTTCAATTTGATATAAACATTATAAACTATCCTAAAGTGTTCACTCTCATTTAAAAGTCCTCATGGTTATGCATGGATGAATAACTTTTGATCTCAAGATATGTGCTTCCATTCCCATTTAAAGTTCTCACGGTTATGCATGATTGGAAGAAAATGTCTTACGTGCCCTTCTATAATTAGAGTTCGCCAAGGCATTTGACTCTATCGACTGGAGTTTCTTGCTTAATGTTCCTAGAGCCAGGGGATTCTCTGACAAATGGATTAGTCTTATTCTGAAAACCAGTGCGTCCTCTATTCTAGTGAATGGCATCAAAGGAAACAGTTTTAAGTTGACGAGGGGCCTTCGTTAAGAGGATCCCCTGTCTCCCCTCCTATTCGACCTTACCCTTGATGTTTTTAATAGGATTATCTCCCTTTCTCTTAGTAACATCATCCTATCTAGAATAGGGAATGACATCACCCTAGGTGGGTTATCTACACAACAATATGCAGATGATACTCTTCTATTCTACTCTAATCTCCCCTATTATGTCGCCTCACTTAAACTCATCTTATATAGCTTTGAATTCCTTTCAGACCTTAAAATCAACTTCCATAAAAGTTCAGAGCTAGTTCTTAATGAAACAGCTAGTTGCACGGTAGAAGTATCCCGCACTCTAAATTGTAGAACTATGAGCTTTCCTATTAACTATTTAGGAATAACATAAAGAATAACAAAACTTAAGAAGGAGGATTGGAACGTTATCACTAATAAAGTCAAAAGTATTCTGCCTTCTTGGAAAGCTAACTGTATCTCCAGAGTGGGCAGGGAAATCCTTGTTAACTCGATATTATCTACTATAACGATTTACTGGATGTCCAATTACCAATTCCCAAACTGGTAATTAACAAAATAGATATCATCAGAAGAAACTTCCTTTGTAAAGGAGGGGTCAGAGGGTTCCAATCGGAACTGTCTTACAACTGAAATCTAGTTTGCAAATCTAAAACTGAAGGAGGCTTGGGTATTATTAACATTAAGGTCCTGAACACCTCTTTGCTCTATAAATGGATATGGAAATTTCTTAACGATGAATATCTACTTGGAAAGATATTATTTGCAACTTTTACTATTATACATATTAATCATAAATTTTCTTTCTTTTGGATAAACATTTCTATTTTATATCATCTATTAAAATTGGTCTTAAACAGAAGGTTAACTTGGGAGATAAGACCTCCTTCTGGAACAATCCTTACATCTCCCTCATAGCACCGAAACATGAACTTCTAGACCTATTTTTGGTCTCTAACAATAAAAATGTTCTTATCACAGAAGCCTACAGTCCTTAGTCTATATTTAATTGGGATATCTCCTTTTGCCAAAACTTAATTGGGACTATTTTTGTTCAATTTCAAACATTAATCGGTATGATTTAAGACATCAATGCTAACCCTAATCACCTGGTATCATGTTGAGAGAAAAGCGAAAGCATGCCTCAATCGATCTGTAATTTCTTATCTTACTCAAGAATAATAACCTTTGGTCCCTTTAAAAAAATCTGGAGAATTAATGCCCCCCTAAAGTTAAATTACACACGTGGATTGTTCTTCGTGACAAGCTAAACACCATTTCTAGACTAAATTCGAAAATGAATACCAATAATAATATGAACCCTTGTTTCCTTTGTTATTTGATGCCTAAAACAATTGCCCACTTATTTTTTTGAACGCCACTTCTTCCAACTTATTATAGGAAAGATTCTAGAGGTTTTTAACATAGATATTACTACATCCGTACCTCCACTGATAGATTACTAGAATAGCTTTAGACTAAAATTTTCACTTACAGTGAGGAAAACTATAGACACAATTTACTCAATCACTTGTTGGAGCTATGGTCTGAACGTAATTAATGCATTTTTAACAATAGCTACAAAAACTTCAATTCTGTTCTTTATTATATCTATATATTTCTCTTTGGATAGATGCAGGTCGAAGACACTCAAATTGGGGTTCTCGTCTCCATCGAATCTTAGATTTCAACAACACTCACATCAACGACCTACAACTCCTAATTGTCGACCATGCATTCACATAAGGCTTCCCTTCTTACCAGCTTCTCGGATCTACCTTGCACATATCGCTCCAGGGAGCTGGTGATGGCCCTTAGCCCAATAAGCCAGAAAACCCCCTTGAACAACTTCGAGTCAAGGCAGTTCATCACTAGCCATTTCAGCCTCTCATGCATACCTCATCAGTTGCTCGTGGGTTGTAGAAGGCATTTCAGTAGAATGATCTGTACTATTATGTTCTTCACGCAAGTCTATTTATCGCCTGCTCTTCTTGTGCACCCCTATTGGCCCTCAAGCATAACCATCGCATTGCTCGTTCATCCAGTCAGAGTCATCTACCCCTCGCCTTCTCATATGCAGGCCGATAGTTCTTGCAACTCCCTTTAGTTGTCTACAGTCCATCGATGGGGCACCGTTTGCTTCTAAAGATTCAACGGTAGCAAATTCATTTACTACTTCCCCCCATCACTAGCTTCATCAATTTTTCATCACATTCAGCGTATATAGGCATTGCAATTTGCATGCCCAGCTTTTTAAGAATCAACTACTTTTGATCAGTTTAGCTTCCTACCTGCTTCATCCGAATGGTTTCTTGCATGTTGTTTCCTTACACTTATACCTTGGCATGTTCAATTGTTTGAGGCTCATGCATACATAGCCTATTGAAAACATGACGTTGACTTCTTTTCACCACTCTGCAATGTTCAGCCTTCTGCCTATTTAGCATTGTCCATCATCTTGAAATTTCTGTATGCACATCCCTTGCAACTACAGTCATTCCCAATTATTGCTCTCCATAACTCTTGCACTCCCGCATTTTATTTCACTTCATCAACAAGATATTACATCTACAAAAACTCTTAGAGCATCTCCAATAGTTTGGAGTGCGGAAATTCGATTTTCCACACTCCAAAATGTTGGAGCCCTCATTTATACAACAGAAATGAGGGCAGGCGCCTGTTGAACAGGCGCCCATGTTTTTTATACATCGGGCGCCTGTCGAACAGGCGCCTGGTTAACGCGCCTACTTAAGGCGCTTTTTACCCCCACTCCTCTCATTTTCACCTCTTTCATCCTCTTTTCAGCTAATTTTTTAAATTCAACTTTGCGTCCAAATGCCGCCCCATCCGGTCAAAACTGGTAGACGCACCGTTCGATATACGACCGATGCCAATATCGGAGCTGTTCATGTCACTCCTGATGCTACCGTGACTCCAGATGATCTTCAATCTTTGCACGACTTGCCCCCTACTGTTTCGCATCGACTTACTGCAGCTATAGCGATGCCACATGTATATGTTTATTTCTTTATTGCTCGATGAACAACCATGTAAATAAATATGTATAATAATTCTTTGTTTATTTTAACATTAAAAATCATATATTTAGGTTCGTCACGTAGCGATGCGAGGTAGTTGGTATAGGTGTATATCTGAGTATTTTGATCAGTTACCGGAGCCATTTTGGATAGGCTACATGCATCATCTTTTGGTGAATTTCTTGCTTTACCTAGATTTGCACATGTAGATCGTTGTCTGGTAGAGGCCCTCACCGAGAGATGGTGACCTGCCACTCACACATTTCATTTTCCTGATTTTGAGCTAGGACTTACTCCACTAGATTTTTATATGCTCACTGGCATAGAGGTTGGTCGACCATACCATCTCCCTATTCCATTTGATGGTTCAGTTGAGGAGTTCGAGTCATATTCAGCTTATTACCGACTTTGGCCGATGAGGAGGTTAGAGGAGGAGCTGTTACTCTCCCTTGTTTGCAGCGGTATATAGTAGAGTACATGGCCATTGAGGATATGCATACTCCGGTTATTCGTGCCTTCATATTATACCTTTTTGGGTCTACATTTTTTAGTAACAATAAGGGCACTATTAGGCTTGGTTTTTTGGCTGGATTAGTAGGTGTGGATGGACTACATATATATGATTACGGTACTGCTATTATTGGTTATTTGTACGTAGCATTAGATACGTATGCACTTCAGCAGTCTAGACAGATGTATGTATTTTGGCACATTCTTCCATTTTGGTACTACGAGTATATTGCCAATATGCACCCCCGACTTATTGCAGAGGCGAATGCCACACCTTATATTTACTTTCCTAGATTGCGTCGTTGGGGTCCTCCTATGCATTTGCCCCGTGTTGCACAAGGGGTGCACAATGAGCTGATGGAGGCTAGACAACAGATGGATATGAGGCAGCGTGGTAACATTATCATTCGTCCATGGGATCAGTACTTACAGTTCCTAGAGCCCGGTCCTGATCATCCACTCACTTTTCAGTTTTCATGTCGCTACGCGGGATTTGCTTTCAGGTCCTACATGTCCATTCATATGGTATTTAGGGGAGCGGTGTTGGCTGCAGTTGTATGGTATTGTTCGCATTCCATCAGATCCGCTACCATGGGATGATATGTATGGTGATATTAGGGTTGGAACAGCTTATATTCTTGCGATGAGGGGTGCGGGATGGGTGGATGGTGAGCCATTTGTTGAATATGCGCTTATATGATTTTTGTTTGATGATAATAAACATATATACATTCGTTTAAATGTATTTGTCAACGTACTATTTTCACAGAATAAATAAATATTTGCTGAATAAAAATAAATAACACAGTTTTTGAATTCAAATGAATATTTTATTCAAACAAATATTTATTACAACTTTGATAGTACAATTTCAAGCTCTCACTATACATATACAATTTTGATTACAATACATCACATTTCACAATTACATATTCACCTCACTACATATCACTCACACTCGTATTTTTATCTTCAATTGCAATCCAGTGTGAATCCAACATTTGAGCAATCTGCAAAAATATTCACTAATGCAGTAAAATTGAAAAAGAAATATTTTTGCGACTTAAAATAAAAAAAATGTATTTTGAAAATAATATTTGCCTCAGTTATTTGGGCTGTTCGTCATCATTTTGATTGTGGAATATCTGTGTATATCAGTATTTTTATCAGGGACAGGTTGTACATAAGTGGCTGCCGTACACACGTGTACATTTATACACGTGTGCACTGCCCCGCCAACTCGTATGCACAAATCAAACAAAAAGCACAGAAATAAAAAACAAGGTCAAACCAAAGTAACACATAGGTTCAACTCAAGGCAGACTACAAATTCAAGTGAATAGATGCAGTTGCAACATGGATGTCACAAGGAATAAATAGACCACAAAGAAATGCCAACATACCAGATGACCAGACCAAAACCACAGAGTAGTACAGATACAAAATGCAAGCTTGAACACAAGTGTACATGACAGTACACAAATGGAAGTTTGTGCACAAGTACAACAATGCAATAGAGACAACTGCTATCAACTACAAGTACAACAAGCATCAGACCAAAGTCAGATGAAACAATATCCAGCTGCAACATGAAGTGAATCAAGTTCAGTAAGACAATGCAAATTAGAGCAGTGGACAGCAGATCACATGAACAACATGACATGAACAATGCAACACCAACACAAGTGACAGTGCACATATGTGGTAATATGAAACAAGTCTGGACCAACACCACAACTCGAGCTCAAGAATAAAGCAACCAGAGAGCACAATATAACGACCACAAAAGCAATGCATGTACAAACTGTAGTGAATGCAGATAGTAAACCATGAATGCAATAACATGCATTTTTGCAGTGATACAAGGCAAACTGACCTTCAAGCAGTGATACAAAAATCACAATGAATCAAAGCTCGAGCTCAATCCCAAAGCAACAAGTCAGTGGCAAGCTATAAACTCAAGTGATGCAAGTTTAAACTACAGCGAACATTGAAATTCAAGTTGCAGGCATTTGAAATACAGATAACAAGTGATACAAGGCCGTGACTCAAACAAGTCGAAACAAGAAATTCACGGAGCAGTCAGAACTCAATGCCGTGGAATTCAAGCAACCAAAGATACGAATTTGACAAAGTCAGAATCAATCTCAATCATTCAAGTATAATCGAATGGCCAGAGCAAACAATTTGACAAAATCAGACGTATGCAAATTAAGGAAATCGAACGCGTATAAAACCCTAATCATCATCGGCAAAAATATAATCGAGTTCAAGCATTCAATCAGAGAAATAAAAGAGCAAAAATCACTTACAGAAGCCATCTCGAACTCGAACAAATTCGAAGCAACCGAAGTGAGCAACAACGATTCGATCGAACAAGGCTTCAGGAAATTAATCACGAATTCGATCAACTTAGAATCGGAGCTTCGAAATAGCCTTTAATCTCAGAGCCGAGCAAAGAGGGACGAAGCCCTAATTTGGATCAGGAGGAACGAGAAGCCGCCATTAGCATAAAGAAAAGAGGCGGGTTGAATAATAAAAGGGGCCGGCCAATTTACTTTTACTGTTTTATTATTTACAAAGGGTTTTTAAATTTTTTAAATAGGGCTATTTTACTTTAAATTGTTTTTAGTTTGTATTTTCTTTTTTTAAACAGTTTAAATTTCTAGTCGTGTGACTAGGGTACGAATTTGCAACTCGATAGTTGAGTTGTGGTCAAGGTTTTGAGCGTAGAGTTAGATTAGTCAATAGCGGTGTATAGCGAGTTTACGTGTGTAAGCGAGGGACTATCTAATTTCTAGTAGAAACCTTGGGGGCAGCACGTAGGCAGGGTTTTGCCGAAGCTGGGTAAATTCTGTGTTGTTCTGTTTTATTCTGTTATTTATATTCTGCGATATCTGTGCTGCTATTCTGTGATCTGAATTAAAATTAATTTATAAGCTTCTGCGATTAATTTTTAATAATTTACACTATCACCCTATTCACCCCCCCTCTAGGGTGAAATCGATCCTACAAGTGGTATCAGAGCTAGGACAGGTTTAGAAGTCAACATCTGTTTTAAAAATTCGATTTTTTTTGAAAAAATCAGTTTTTGTTTTAAAAATTTGAATTTTTAAAATGGCTTCTTTTAATAATGCTTTTGCAGAAGGTCAATCCATAGTTAGACCACCAATGTTCAATGGTGAATATGCTTATTGGAAAAATAGAATGCAAATTTTTCTGAAAACCATTGACGCTTGGAATATTGTTGAGACAGGTTATAGAATACCAACTATAACTGTAGATAATCAGGAAATAGAGAAACCAAAGGAACAATGGACAGAATTAGAAAATAAATTACAGAATACTAATGCTAAAGCTATGAATTCTATTATCTGTTCATTAGATCAATTTGAATTTAATCGTGTCTCACATTGTCTAACTGCGCAGGAAATATGGCACATACTAGAAGTGACTCACGAAGGAACATCTCAAGTCAAAGAATCTCGCCTTGCAATGCTAAGCAGCGAATACGAGAACTTCAAAATGGCGAAGGAAGAAAATGTCAAAGAGATGTACGGACGACTCTCCAATATCGTATACAAATCAAAAGCTCTCGGAAAAACATACACCGAATTAGAAATAGTCCGGAAAATCCTCAGAGTCCTTCCACGAAGCTTTGAAGCAAAAGTAACTGCCATACAAGAATCGAAAGATTTAAAACAACTTAAAGTTGAAGAACTCATCGGAAATCTCACCACTTATGAGCTTGAAATGAAATTCAAAGAAGAGCGTGAAGGAGGTGACACTCAAAAGAAATCAATAGCTCTCAAAGGAACAACCGAAAGTGATGATGATAACGATGAAGATGATGGAGCAGCAGAATTGGAGCTGTTAATAAGGAAATTCAAAAAATGGAATCAAAAACATGGAAATTCAGCTCGAATTCAAAAAGCAAAAAGCAGAATAGCCAAAGCACTAGACTACTCAGAAGAACAAAAGTTTATTTGCTATAATTGCAACAAACCCGGCCATATCAAGCCCGATTGTCCACAAATTAAATCCAGCCACGGAAAGAAACAGAAAAAGAAAAGTTTTGCAGCCACTTGGGATGAAATAGACGAGAATGATCAAAGCACTGGCAGTGAAAGCGAAAAGGCAGAATTGTGTCTTCGAGGTGATACAACTGACAGTGACGATGACGAGCCAAGTGAGGTATCAAAACTTACCCATTCTGAGTTGCTTATATATTTTCATGAAGTAAACGGTTGTTTTGAACGACTTAGGGAAAAATACGCCAAACTTGAATCTCAAAAAAATACTTTGATAGAATGTAATAAACAACTTGACCAATTAGTTAAAACCTATCAAAGTAGAATCCCTAAGTGTGATAAGTGTCCAACATTCGAAGAGGAAATTAAAAAATCAGAAATCAATATAAAATCACTTGAAAATGAAATTCTGATTTTAAAGGAGAATGAAAATACTAGGAGAGAGAATTCTATTAAAAAGTGCACACAGTTGTTAAACGAAAATGAATCTCTCAAAACACAAGTCCAACAATTGTCAACGACTTTAGATAAATTTTCAAAAAGTGAAAAATCGTTGAATATGTTATTAGGAAAGCAAACTGTTAATACGGTTAGACAAGGACTTGGATTTAATAATTCGAAAATTGTTGAAAACAAGATTAATCAAGTTAATTCTATGTGCACAATTTGTAGAAAATTTGGACACGATCACAATAATTGTCGGTATAGACCCAAACATGTGAAAACTATACCGATTTGGGTTCCAAAAGGCACAAATATAAAATCTCTCAAAGTTAAACAAATTTGGGTGCCAAAGGGAACAATTATAAATAGTTTTGGGTCTACACAAAATTATTTTTCAAAATTTTCTGCCACTAACAACCATGGACCTATAAAAACAAATAGGTCACATAAATCCTTTTCCGTGTAGGTGTGGTGGCAGGCTAAGGAACAACAATAGTGTTCTCTGGATTTTGGCTGTTTCAGAAACACAACGGGCGACAAAGCTAAGTTCCTTAGCCTAGTATAAGGGTGACAGAATCACAATGAACAACGACGAGAAATATCGTAAAGGTAAAGACAGGTAAAAGTATATTTATTTGTACGATATATTAAATGTGATAATCTGTACCATTTTCTGAATAAAACCAGCCAATTATACGATGATGATATGATGATGATTTAATGATGATTTTGATTCTGACTTTATTCAAAATTGTTAGCCATTTATATTCTTATGCCAAAAACACTATAAAATTCTCTAGAATTACTTGATATATAAGTTTGAGAGAAAAATAGTGTTTTGATTGGATAATAATATTGTTGTTATAATATTTTTGGCTAAATCTATATTCATGTTTTGACACGGCCTCGATTTAAAATCCTAATGAATTCTATTTTAAAAATTGTGAAAAGGATGTTAAATTTTTTTTTGAAATTGTTGAAACTATTAAGAAATTGCTTTGAAATAAAAATAACGTTTGATGGCTTCTAAAATTGACACTTTAATATATGATTGATTGTTGACACGGTTTTCATTTCAAATCCAATAGAATTTCATTTAAAATTTGTTGATAATAATCATGTGAAATTTCTTAATCTGGTCTTTGACATTCAACGAGTGAATTTTGAGTGAAATTTAAAAGGTTTTTCAGATGCTGATTATGCTGGAAATTTAGTTGATAGAAAAAGTACTAGTGGAGCATGTTTTATGTTAGGACATTCATTAGTTGCATGGTCAAGTAGAAAACAGAATTGTATTGCATTATCTACAACAGAGGCAGAGTATATTGCTTTGAGTGGTTGCTCTGCTCAAATCCTATGGATGATACAAACTTTGCACGACTATGGTCTAAGTTATAAGCGTGTACCACTAATGTGTGATAGCAAAAGCGCAATTGATCACACAAATAACCCTGTACATCACTCACGAACAAAACATATAGATGTTAGACATCATTTTATTAGAGATCATATATCCAAAGAAAATATCTGCATAAATTTTATTTCAACTGATTCACAATTGGCAGATATTTTTACAAAACCCCTACCAGAAAATAGTTTTTGCAAACTACGACTCAGCTTAGGTGTTTTAGAAATTTGCTGAATATTTAACATTTTTTTCCCTACAAATTGTCGAAAAGATAAATAGTGATTGAAAATAAGATGAGTATTGATATTAATCAAATATTATGATTCGAGACAGTATAATTAGTAAATTTCTTTGAAAATTTAAACAAGAATTATAGAACTTTTAGTTGGTAAAAATTCCATGATCATCTCTATATCTTTCATATTTCTAACGACCATCACTCATTAAAAATTCTATATAGTATGTCAATATGTGGTATTTTAAACGGGAAATCATTTGTGCTTCGACTTATTATATTTTTAGCAATAAAATAAATATCCAAAGTGTTCACTCTCATTTAAAAGTCCTCACGGTTATGCATGGGTGAATTACTTGGATTTTTGATTATGTGCTTCCATGCTCATTTAAAAGTCCTCACGGTTATGCATGTATGGAACGCATATCAAAATTAATTGGTTAAATAGACAAGTTGATTCTAATCCCATTTAAAAGTCCTCACGGTTATGCGTGGTTAGAAGATACTTGAATTCATTTTTAAAATAAAAATAAAAATCGAATACTACTAATCTCATTTAAAAGTCCTAACGGTTATGCATGGTTAGTAGATATTCAAATTTCCTGAAATAAATATACCACAAATAGACACAACTATATAGTTTTATTTGATGAAATCACTCATACCATTCTAAAGTGGAATATGCGTCAATTAAAAGATTTATGATTTTTGTTTGATTTTTTTATCGAAATTTAATTTTTATATTCAATTGAGTGTTAATGTTGAATTAATATCGATCACTATATCTCTACTTTTCTATTACTATTATTCTTTTGCTGATAACAAAAGGGGGAGAGAAAGTTAAGATTTTGTAAAAAGGGAAGAGAAAAGGTCAATTATTTTTCCATTTGCATACATTTGCATATAGGCTCATTCACACATTTTATTTGTATGCATATATGTAGGGGGAGTCATATATGTAGGGGGAGCATCATATAGAAAGGAAGTATTCAAATAGGGGGAGCAATTGAAATTATCAAATACATTTAAATATTCAAAATCTTAAATATATGTTTGTTATCATCAAAAGGGGGAGATTGTTGAATATGCGCTTATATGATTTTTGTTTGATGATAATAAACATATATACATTCGTTTAAATGTATTTGTCAACGTACTATTTTCACAGAATAAATAAATATTTACTGAATAAAAATAAATAACACAGTTTTTGAATTCAAATGAATATTTTATTCAAACAAATATTTATTACAACTTTGATAGTACAATTTCAAGCTCTCACTATACATATACAATTTTGATTACAATACATCACATTTCACAATTACATATTCACCTCACTACATATCACTCACACTCGTATTTTTATCTTCAATTGCAATCCAGTGTGAATCCAACATTTGAGCAATCTGCAAAAATATTCACTAACGCAGTAAAATTGAAAAAGAAATATTTTTGCGACTTAAAATAAAAAAAATGGATTTTGAAAATAATATTTGCCTCAGTTATTTGGGCTGTTCGTCATCATTTTGATTGTGGAATATCTGTGTATATCAGTATTTTTATCAGGGACAGGTTGTACATAAGTGGCTGCCGTACACACGTGTACATTTATACACGTGTGCACTGCCCCGCCAACTCGTATGCACAAATCAAACAAAAAGCACAGAAATAAAAAACAAGGTCAAACCAAAGTAACACATAGGTTCAACTCAAGGCAGACTACAAATTCAAGTGAATAGATGCAGTTGCAACATGGATGTCACAAGGAATAAATAGACCACAAAGAAATGCCAACATACCAGATGACCAGACCAAAACCACAGAGTAGTACAGATACAAAATGCAAGCTTGAACACAAGTGTACATGACAATACACAAATGGAAGTTTGTGCACAAGTACAACAATGCAATAGAGACAACTGCTATCAACTACAAGTACAACAAGCATCAGACCAAAGTCAGATGAAACAATATCCAGCTGCAACATGAAGTGAATCAAGTTCAGTAAGACAATGCAAATTAGAGCAGTGGACAGCAGATCACATGAACAACATGACATGAACAATGCA
Organism: Allium cepa; assembly: GCA_030765085.1. NCBI lineage: Eukaryota > Viridiplantae > Streptophyta > Magnoliopsida > Asparagales > Amaryllidaceae > Allium > Allium cepa. Next base: position 335,144,771 of record CM060938.1, read on the forward strand.
ACACCAACACAAGTGACAGTGCACATATGTGGTAATATGAAACAAGTCTGGACCAACACCACAACTCGAGCTCAAGAATAAAGCAACCAGAGAGCACAATATAACGACCACAAAAGCAATGCATGTACAAACTGTAGTGAATGCAGATAGTAAACCATGAATGCAATAACATGCATTTTTGCAGTGATACAAGGCAAACTGACCTTCAAGCAGTGATACAAAAATCACAATGAATCAAAGCTCGAGCTCAATCCCAAAGCAACAAGTCAGTGGCAAGCTATAAACTCAAGTGATGCAAGTTTAAACTACAGCGAACATTGAAATTCAAGTTGCAGGCATTTGAAATACAGATAACAAGTGATACAAGGCCGTGACTCAAACAAGTCGAAACAAGAAATTCACGGAGCAGTCAGAACTCAATGCCGTGGAATTCAAGCAACCAAAGATACGAATTTGACAAAGTCAGAATCAATCTCAATCATTCAAGTATAATCGAATGGCCAGAGCAAACAATTTGACAAAATCAGACGTACGCAAATTAAGGAAATCGAACGCGTATAAAACCCTAATCATCATCGGCAAAAATATAATCGAGTTCAAGCATTCAATCAGAGAAATAAAAGAGCAAAAATCACTTACAGAAGCCATCTCGAACTCGAACAAATTCGAAGCAACCGAAGTGAGCAACAACGATTCGATCGAACAAGGCTTCAGGAAATTAATCACGAATTCGATCAACTTAGAATCGGAGCTTCGAAATAGCCTTTAATCTCAGAGCCGAGCAAAGAGGGACGAAGCCCTAATTTGGATCAGGAGGAACGAGAAGCCGCCATTAGCATAAAGAAAAGAGACGGGTTGAATAATAAAAGGGGCCGGCCAATTTACTTTTACTGTTTTATTATTTACAAAGGGTTTTTAAATTTTTTAAATAGGGCTATTTTACTTTAAATTGTTTTTAGTTTGTATTTTCTTTTTTTAAACAGTTTAAATTTCTAGTCGTGTGACTAGGGTACGAATTTGCAACTCGATAGTTGAGTTGTGGTCAAGGTTTTGAGCGTAGAGTTAGATTAGTCAATAGCGGTGTATAGCGAGTTTACGTGTGTAAGCGAGGGACTATCTAATTTCTAGTAGAAACCTTGGGGGCAGCACGTACGCAGGGTTTTGCCGAAGCTGGGTAAATTCTGTGTTGTTCTGTTTTATTCTGTTATTTATATTCTGCGATATCTGTGCTGCTATTCTGTGATCTGAATTAAAATTAATTTATAAGCTTCTGCGATTAATTTTTAATAATTTACACTATCACCCTATTCACCCCCCCTCTAGGGTGAAATCGATCCTACACCATTTACAGTTCTTGGAGACTTTGATTTATGTTGAGCTCGAGTAGCCCTACGTGCTTACGCATTGCCTGATTATATTTGGGGTTTGAACTCCGATCATATTGGTCCGCGTACCTCTTCCGGTAGAGTTCCACTACCGCCTGCCACCTTTGAGCCTACATCACCTCAGTACACACAGCCTCCTACTTTCGACCCCCCTCCACATTCGTTTAGAGAATATGATGTACATGGTCAGGTGGTGGAGTACCCCTTGAAGTATCCTACAGATGACGATATTACGGGTGTTCCATCCGCCGGATTGTATCAGCCTCATCAGGTTTGTACGAATTTTAACTGTTCTTTAAATAACTTGTCATTATATTCTCCATCTATGTATAATTCTTTTTTGCACATATAAATATTCACGGTACATGGATTATGATAGACGGATGATTGCTGCATTTGAGCGTATGACGCTCGATTATACACAGATGATGTATCAGAGTTACCAGACTGCGGTCCAGCAGCAGCAGACTCAGTATGATGCGTAGATACAGGGATTACAGACCTAGATTCAACAGCTTCAAGAGCAGCTCCATGCCGAACCTCAGCCTCACGACTTTGATGACGTCAACGACGACAGTGACGACGACAGTGGAGACGATGGGGAGATTGATAGCGGTTCCGATCACATCGACTGATGTGCTGCATTTAGATGTTTTAGACTGTGTTATTATTTTTCACGCCTTATATTTGTTGGTTGCATATTATGTTGGTAATGATGCTACTGTTATATGTGATTGTCTATATGTTATGGCATTGTGTCGATTATATTTTATGTTGAGTATTGCATTGTGTTGATTTTAATTTACGCTTGTTTATCATTAAGCGTATATGAAGTCAAAATGTTGAACAAACAAACACAGTTGTGTTTGTTTGTCAAAATTTTTATGGATGTTTGACACGTGGACTTAATCTTATGCTTCATTTTTTTGATGCGGATCACGACCTCTTTATTTAAGATATAGTGTTATATTCTAATGTCACAACATTTAAAAGTTCGGTTAAATCAATCAATGTGTAACGTAATTTTTTCGGCTACAGAATTGACACTTTTAGTAAATTTTTATATACAAACGTATCAAATGTGCGATGATGAAGAGATAATGGCAACTCAGTTTTGGGACACTTTTGTTGAACTTTACAATAGCAATGTTGATGGTAGAAGTAGACGTACGCTGGTGGAGTTGAGGGCTGGTTATGGGAACTTCTGCAACGCCTGTACGCGGTACAGTACGGTTATCAATGAGGTTATATTTGAAAATTTGTTTAAACCAACCCATTCTACATTTGAAGGACGTTACTCTCTCAACTATCACAGCACATTCATTGGACATGAGGCTTATATCATATGTCAAAATTGGCTAGAACGATTTGGATATCCATAATTTGAGTGTATTATTGTTGAATGTATTATTTTTTCTGTGTATGCATATTTATTATTGTCTTGTTTATAAGTAATTTTAACTTTCTATATTGTCAAATCAAAACACAGTGCTAATATTTAAACATAATTAATTTTTAACATTCACACGCTTCAATATATATGTAAGATCTTTTCTTCTCAAATACACAATTCAGTTCTCCGCTCCTTCAATCTTCTCATCCTCATATCAATGCCTTCCTGGTCATCATCTATTGACTCTGATGCCGGGTACATTCCAACGGAAAGCGAACACACCGATGAAGATTGGAATATCAATTACCAAGACCAACATTACGAGGACGTTGCTCGTGAATTCCCAAATCTTGACCAACTCACACTTCAAGAAGATGTTCAACCAGTACACAAACAGTTGGTTCTTCAACAATCACAGGAGGTTGAACAAATACAAAATTTGCAACCTTCGGTTAAAGAAGAGGCTGACTCTTACACAGTATTTTGCCATTATGGTTATAAGGTTGAAGTTGTGGTTAGAGCTGATGGCGAAGATATTGGTCGTCGAATCCAGTTGTGTCATTTCTGGCCTGAAGGATGCAATTATGCAGAATGGGTTGATGAACGGCTATGCCCAAGGGCCATAACATATGGCAACGAGCTGGAACGAGAAATAAGACATCTCTGAAATATCATGCACAACTTACAATTTGACTGTAACCGCTAGTTTCTTAGTGGAGTGTATTATTATGGAGTGTATTATTGTAGAGTGTACTATTATGGAGTGTATTATTATGGAGTGTATTATTATTATGGTTGTATTATTGTGGAGTCTATTATTATGGAGTGTATTATTATGGATTGTATTATTGTTTGTGTATTTATTGTCGTGGACTGTATTAATGTTTGGGTGTTTCAGTAACAATGACTTGTTTCTTTCTGTATTATCGCGTTAAGAATATGACAACAGTTGTATGGTGGGACAAGACAGTGCAGACGTTACATTGCAGATAAGACACTGCATCAATAGTTAATAGTGTACGATGGGACGAGACATTGCATCAATAGTCAATAGTATGTGGAGAGACAAGACAGTGCAGACGTTACACTGCAGACAAGACACTGCATCAACAGTTAATAGTATATGATGGGACGAGACACTGCATCAATAGTCATAGTGTTTAGATGTGGCGGGATACTGCAGTCGTGACATAAATGGAATCTACTTTATAGATGGTGGTTGATTTTAATTAATACTACCCACAAGTGATTGTTTGTTAGCCAATATGTGATTTAAGCTATAAAAGGCTTGTTAGATGCTGAGAAGTATTATTGCTCGTTCTTATTTCATACAATTTCAAATATAAGAAATGGCGGCAGAAGTTTATATATTTTTTGATGATAGCGACGAGGAATTTGATGAAATGATGGAAGATCATTTTCGTCGCGAAAAGGAACTAATAAGTATGGCTGCACTACGGGTTGGTCAATCGAGTAGGAAACACGGTGGATCAGTTGTTAGCCATCGGTATAAAAATCATAGACATTCATGGCACAACGACAGACAGATGGAAGACTACTTTGTTCCAAATCCTACTTACACAGATGCTGATTTTAGAAGAAGATTCCGCATGTGGCATCCTCTATTTCTTAGAATCCTATAATGCATCAAGCAGCATGACAAATATTTTATCTTCAAACCCAATGCATCTCGTACAATGGGATTGACTGGAATTCAAAAAATGACAGCTGCACTCAGAATGCTTGCATATGCAGGACCGGCAGATGCGCTTGATGAAAATTTGAAAGTGGCGAAAAGCATGGTATTAGATGTTTGGAGCATTTCTGTCAAGCTATCGTGGACATTTACGGTGATCAATACTTACGCAGACCGAACGAGGCGGATATAGTTATGTTATTAAATATGCATGGTAGTAGAGGCTGGCCTGGAATGTTAGGCAGTATAGACTGTATGCATTGGGAGTGGAAAAATTGTCCAAAGGCGTACGCTGGAGCTTATCAAGGTAAGTCTCGTAGGTCCTATATTATTCTTGAAGTCGTAGCGTCGTATGACTTATGGATATGCCATGCATTTTTTGGAATGTCGGGTTCAAACAATGATCTTAACGTAGTCGAACGATCTACGTTGTTCAACGATTTAGCAAATGGTAGGTAAACTCCTTGTACCTTTACTTTAGGAGGTAACACGTACGATCATGGATATTATCTTGGCGATGGTATATATCCTAAATGGATTACCATTGTCAAGACAATTCCTAACCCATAAAACAATAAACAATCAAAGTTTGCAGCGATGCAAGAAGGCCAGAGGAAGGACGTTGAAAGAGCATTCGGGGTTCTTCAGTCTAGATTTGTCATAGTCAGTAATCAAAGCAGACTTTCGTCACTAGTTAAAATGACCAAAATAATATACACTTGTGTTATTTTACATAATATGATTATAGAGGATGAAAGAGACATGGAAGAAGATTACTTTTACGAAGGTGCTCCAACACCACCGCCTGTTTGGCGCAACGATATGATCGGCAGCGCACTAGAACTCGAGTTTCATATAGAAAGCCAAATGTCCTACCGTAGTGTTCAACTGCATCGAAGACTGCAAAATTATCTCATAGATCATCTTTGGAGGTTTTTTGGAAATCAGTGAAACTATATTTCTGTAGTTACTTTTCCTACTGTTGTTTTTGTTGTTGTTACTTATTATTGTTATTGCAATCTGTTTATCTTTAATTAACATAATGTTGTTATAATATTTTTTCAATGTAATGCAATTTCAATGAAAATACTTATATTAATAATTGCTTGCATTCGGAACACAATACAAATAACGGTAATTAAAAGATACAAAGGTTGTAGAAACGGTAATTCATTTAATGACCCCCTTCAAGTCTACGCCTCATAATTTCTCTCCTTCTTTGCTCCGTATACTCTAGTTGTTTTATAGACATGTGTGACGTATCCATGAACATTATTGCATCTTCATCTCTTTGCCGGTTTCGAGCAAGAAGTTGATCCATTCTTGATAACTTTTCTTGGTGTTGAATTGCTCGAGTCTCCATTGCTCGGTTAAATCTATCTTCAGATTCAAGCATGAGTTTTTTAATGTCCACTTGATCCGCTCCAGCAGTCTGCTTCTCTTTGGACGCTTTTGCTCCCAGTGGCCTAACAAAATGATCTTCAGTTGGGGTTGGGTCTTCTTCTTATCCTAAATCGTAGCTTCCTTGCGATTCCCTAGGACTAGAGCTTTCTCCAACTCTAGGCGTTTTACCCCGACCACTGTTTGATTGAACTTGTTGAACGGTTTTCTGAGGCGATGATTTCCATTTAACGTGCTCGACCAACATGTCATAAACATGCATGAACTGATAAAAATGTGGTGCTTGTTTACTATCAGGTTTATAGATTTGTTTGAACAACTTGTTTGCAGCCATTCTCTGTTAAAAAAATAATTAGTATAGTTAGAGAACTATGATTAAAAGTAGAACAATGATATTATATTAAAGCTTACCAAATGCGTTTATTTTCAAATCACTAGGATTCGTTTGCTTTAGCTTGAACATTTGAGAATCAAACGTTTGCGTTTGGCGATTTATTTTTTCATAATGACCTTTGACTGAAGATAGCGTTCTTTTTCGATCGATGTTCTACCGATTGTAGCAATTAATAATTTTGCCCCAAAAAGATTCACCACTTTGATCGGTCCCTCGAATAGGATCAACCGAGAGGGCACAGTAAATGTAGCAAAGATCGTAGTCTTCCGCAGCGCTCCAACTTACATTAGTTACTTCTCCCCCAATCGGAACCGTAACGTCTTGTAAGTCGTAGTCTTTAAAACTGGATTTTGCAGCATCGACGTCGAAATCAAAGTACATTTTCAGTTGAGATTAGTGGCAGAAAAAAATGTAATGGAGGAAGCAAATTGGTTGTGAATGGAAGGAGTGGGGAGTTGTATTAGAAGGGAGAAAATGGACATTGGAAGAAGGGAGAAAATGGCCGTTGGAAGATGACCGTTGGGGTGAAAATAAGTGGGTGCATGTTTAATAGGCGCTTGAATGCCAGGCGCCTGTTAAACAGGAGCCTCACACTCAGGCGCCTGTTGAACAGGCGCCTGGCATCCGCCTCACCCTATATGCAATTCTCGAGCCGAAGCCACACCTTTCTGCACTATTCAATATTCTCGCGCTCTGTTGCGAGCTCTTCTGGGTGCAGATTTGAGATTTCTGCACCTGTTGGAGATGCTCTTAGCTTCTCAATCTGTAGCCACATGTGAGTCAACGTAGGTCTCCATATAGTCTATAGTTTTTATTAATTCTCGGCCTCCTAATATTTAACATTTGTATATTATTGTATTTATTCTAGCTTTGGTCTTTTGCAGATCATATAAGGGATGTTCTCATATGTAGTTGTAATCGCTAATATCCATCGGACATTTGTATAGGTTTTGAATATTATTTACTAATAACGAGTGCTCTACTTATAAGAGGACCACTCTTTCATCTAAAAAATGCATGGATGGAATGCTAACATAAGAGTGGGATAAATATCAAGTAACTTTTGAGCTAATTTAAAAGTCCTAATTGTTTTGCATGGTTGGAAAGTGCTTGGTGTTTTTTTAAGTAACATCTAAACTCATTTGAAAGTCCTAAAAATTATGCATATTTAAAAAGTGCTTAACATTTTAGTTTATTTTAAAAAAAAAATCCTTTATCAAAAAATACTATACTGCTCTCATTATATAATATTCTCTCTCAACCAAAATCCAATCATCACTCTAAAATAGAATATGTGTTTAGTTAATAAGATACTATGATTTTTGTTTGATTTATTGATATATTTCATATTCTTATCTATACATGATCTATAGTATTAATCAAAATTTGTCACTATGTTGATTATTATTTTAATTTTTGATGATAACAAAATGAGAAGAGAGGTTAAGATTTTGGTACTTGAGTAAAAACCTTATTGATATTCAAGTCTTGTTTTATATATTGAATTTCATGTCAGAAATTCTTTACTGTTCGATCTTTCATGATTAATGATGAACAATTCAAGTAATAGCCCAAGAATCACCAATACCAAATATTTCACAAACAAAGCTTAATATGATTTTTTTTGTTTAAGATGATGTACCTTGATTAACAGCGAAAGATGTAATGGCTGTCATTTTCTTCTTCCGACTTCTAATAATTACTCTTCTTCTCAGAATTCGGTTTCTCTCTCTAACCCTATTTCTTTATGTGTTTCTTGATGGAGAAGAATACATCTATATACCAGGAGAGAGAGGACCCAATCCTTTATCTAACATTTAACTCTAAATCTGATACGTCCATCATATACAAATTCAACGCTTAAGATTAATCATAGACCTAATGTTCTAATTATAGAACGGTCTATTTATGACTTAATTAATCGGGTCACATTAAGATTAGAAACCACATAATGTTAAAGGTAAATGAAACGCTATTTATGACCTAATTAATATGGTCATATTAATATTAGAAACTGCATAATGTTAAAAGTAAATGAAACGATTGAAGTTTCTAATAGCAGTTTTCTAACATTCTCCCACTTGACCCGATTATTCATAATATCAAGTGTTGAACATCATACTATGATAAATTGCTGAGAGTTATGGCGGTTGTGCATTATTAATTCAATGCATTCCCTTCCATATGCTACAATACCAGCAATCCATCATTTTATACTCATAATTTATATAAAACAGCATAATGATCCATATAATGTCTTATATCATAATGATTAAACATAATATCTTTATAAGACTCTTTCTTGTTTAAAATTGCATAAAGTACGTATTATCACATTAAAACAAGAGACACATAATTGTATATCAGAAACACACAAAGGAGTTCAGAATGTCACACATCAATTATTATGAATACAACTAAGACCCATTCTTTGAACATGTTCCTTAAATTGTCTTGGCTGTAACCCTTTCGTCAAAGGGTCCGCAATCATAAGTTCTGTCCTGATGTGCATGATTTACACTCTTTGTTTTTTGACCTCATCTTTCACAACAAGATACTTCAGTTCCATATGTTTGGCACCTTTAGAGTACTTGTCGTTTTCTAAGAAAAACACTGCTGCAGAGTTATCATAATAAATTTTCAGCGGCTTGCTAATGGTGTCGACAACCGCAAGTCTTGAAATAAAGTTCCGCAACCATAATGCATGAATTATGGCTTCATAACATGCCACAAATTCTGCCTCCATAGTAGATGAAGCAACGATAGTTTGTTTCGCACTTTTCCATGATATGGCTCCTTAAGCAAACATAAACAGGTAACCAAAAGTCAATTTTCTAGTATCGATGCATCCAACAAAATCTGAATCGCTATATCCAATCACCTCCAATTCATTGGATCTAATATACATGAGCATGTAATCTTTTGTGCCTTGTAAGTATCTTAACACTTTCTTTGCAGCTTGTCAATGTTCCCTTCCTGGATTACTTTGATACTTCCCTAACATACCGACCGCAAAACTAATACTCGGTCTAGTACAGATTTGAGCATACATTAGGCTACCAACTACAGATGCATATGGAATTGATTCCATTTCCTTTCATTCAACATCATTCTTAGGACATTGCATGAGATTGAATTTATCACCTTCATGTACAGGAACTTTCCCAGGTGAACACTTACTCATTCCAAATCTCTCTAGAATCCTTTCTGAGACAGTCTCAATATTCCTTGTGATCGATCACGAAATATTTCTATTCCAATCACATAAGATGCCTCTCCCATATCTTCCATTTCAAAGTTCGATTGAGAGAAATTCCTTAGTCTCATGCAATATGCTTAAATTATTTGCAGCAAGCAAGATGTCATCAACAAAAAGGACTAGATAAATAAACTTTCCCCAACTGATCTTTTGGTATAAATAGTGATCAACCGTATTTTCCTTAAAACCAAAAGATGTAATAATGGTATTGAACTTTATATACCATTGCCGGGTTGCTTGTTTAAGCCCATATATTGACTTCATAAGTTTACACACCAATTGTTCTTTACCTTTTACAGAAAACCCTCGGGTTGATCCATATAGACATCCTCATCAAGATCTTCATTCAAAAAGGCTGTTTTCACATCCATTTGATGCAATTCCAAATCATAATGTGCTACTAATGCCATTATTATTCTTAGTGAGTCCTTTTTCGAAACATGAGGAAATGTCTCCTTGTAATCAGCACCATCTTTCTGAGTGTAACCCTTAGCAACAAGTCTAGCTTTATACCGTTCGACATTACCACTAGAATCGTGTTTGGTTTTAAAAACCCATTTGCATCCGACTCTTTTATAGCCATGTGGTAACTCAACGAGATCCCAAACTTCATTATGTTGCATGGATTTTCATTCTTCTTTCATGGCATTAATCCGTTCCTTTGATTCTTTACTTTCTACAACATATGAAAACTAAACTGGATCCTTATTGATTCCTATATCATAATCTGATTCTTGCATATAAACCATGTAATCATTAGAAATAGCTGACCTATGATCTCTTTGAGATCTTCTTAATGCTACTTGTTGTGGTTCATGCATATCAGCATTATGTAAGTCATTTCCTTCAAGAAGTACTTCTTCATTTTTATGTTGTTCATCAGCATGCTATTCTCCAACAGCTGGAACAACATTTGGAGTAATAGTAGATGGAGGAACTATTCTAGGCAATGTAACATTTATCCTTGTTTCCTTTATTTCCACTATTTCTCTTCTAGCACTCCCATTGACTTCACCAATCTCAATGAATCTTGCATTACCAGTTTCTATAATTCTTGGACTATGATTAGGACAGTAAAACACTTATCCTTTAGATTTTTCAGGGTAACCTAAAAAATACCCACTAATCATTCGAGAATCTAATTTCTTTTCATGTGGATTATAAATTCTCGTTTCCGCTGGACAACCCCAAACATGCAGGTGTCTTAAGCTAGGTTTCCTGTTAGTCCAAATTCAAAAGGAGTCTTTGAACAACTTTACTAGGAATCCTATTCAATAAATAATTAGCGGTTTTGAGAGCATACGACCACAAATTCTTAGGTAGTGTAGAATCTGATATCATACTCCTAATCATATCTATTAACGTCCTCGCCTTTCTGCTACACCATTTTGCTGTGGTGTACCTGGCATTGTGTATTGCGCACATATGCCATGATTTTCGAGGAATTTTGCAAATGGACCTAGACACTGGCCTGACTCGTTATATTTGCCATAATATTAACCACCTCTATCAGACCTTATGATTTTCACCTTTTTATCTAATTGCCTCTCAACTTCCTTTACAAACGTCTCATGGACATTCACAGATTGAGATTTTTCATGAAGCAAATAGACATAACCATAGCGGGAAAAATTGTCAATAAAAGTGATGAAATACTTTTCTCCATTAAAGGCTGGAGTGTCCATAGGTCCGCAAATATCAGTGTGTATTATTTCAAGAAGCTGGCTGCTTCTAGTGGCTCCTTTCTTATTATGTTTGGTTTGTTTACCTTTAATACAATCCACACATAATTCTAGATCACTAAAGTTCAAATTTGACAAAATTTCATTACTTACTAATCTCATCATTCTTTCTTTGGATATGTGACCTAGTCTTTTATGCCATAAGAAAGCAGAATTTTCATTCAACATGCTACGTTTGCATCCAACATTATTTATTACATTCAGCAAGGAATTCGCATAAATGTCATTTAGTTTCAATTTATATAAACCATCAATTAGAATACCAGAACCAACATTATCAGTGTTCTTATATAAATCAAAACAACCAGATCCAAACGTACATCTAAAACCAGAAATATCCAACTTACTTACGGAAATAAGGTTTCTAGATAATGAAGGTACATAAAGGGTACTATATAAGTCTAATACATATCTACTTTCTAGAATTAGATGATAAGTCCCAATGCCTTTTATTATGGATTTCATTCTGTTTCCCATAAAGAGAAAACGATCTTCATTTGGATTTATGGTTCAGATCATAAGAAATCCCTTTCTTTTCGAACCAAGCTATCCTTTTCGGACAATCATTTTGATAATGTCCTTTCCTTTTACAGAAATAACATCGAATATCCTTTAGTTCCTTCTTTTCCTTATCCTGCCCATCCTTAGCAGGTGCCTTTTTCTTCTTGAAATGACTTGATTTTGCATTCTTTTCTTTACCAGCTTTATTACTCACAAAACTTACTGAGTGATTCACTTGATTTTTCAAACGTCCTTCTTCCTGAACAAGTCTACTGACCAATTCATTAACATTCCACTTATCCTTTATAGTGTTATAGTTAATTTGAAAAGGTCAATATTCAGAAAGTAGCGAGTTCAGGATAAACTGGACAAGAAAAGAATCCTCTACTGTAAGTCCAAGGGAGTTTAACGTTGCTGCAAGATTATTCATCTCTATAATGTGCTCTTGCATAGTTCGCGATCCATCAACTTCATGGTCGTGAGTTCTGCCATAAGAGTACCAGCGAGTGACTTATCAGCTGAACGAAAACGCTCTTCCACAAACTGCATATATTCCTTAGCACTTTCTGTTTGTGGAATTGTTGACTTGATGTTGTTTGCAACAGTCATCTTAATAAACATGAGGCTCAATCTGTTACTGCATTCCCATGCTTTATGGTGTGATTTTTCTGTCTCGGCACTAGCTGTTGTAAGAGCAACAGGTTTATCCTCAAGGAGTGCCAAGTCAAGATCCTAAACACCTGAATGGAAATTGACTTGTTCTCTCCATTTAGAAAAATTAACACCCGTGAACAATGTAACAGATGAAGCATGTGTAATCATGGGAACTACTGCAAATTAAATCAAAAAAAAATTGAAATAACTATAAGCTCATAGCTAACGCGATTCAGATATGTACGTAATAGTATAATATAGCACTCCTTTGGGTAGATACTATCTTATACTTAACATAATTAAATACCAAAAAATAAGTAAGCAATAAATATATTCAATTATATAAAACTGACATCTTTGGATGTTCAATATTTATTTAATCAAGATATCTATTAAACCTTATCATGTCAACTAGTTGTAGAACAAGACTTTCCTTTGGGTAAGTTCTCAGGTTCTACCATTAGTGACGCCATTTTTTTTTTGGTATTATTATAACTGGCAATTTCTATCAATAATCATTATGTCACTTATGCACTAAATGATTATTCTGATTTTGACCACTTTGGTGATTAACAAAATCATAAATCTCATGTGCATAATTGACTTGTAACACATACTTGATTAAATATCATGAGTAAAGCATGAAACAGATCAATTGCAATCATAGGAAATATTCAGTTATTGATTGGTGGCTCTGATGCCAAATGTCAGAAATTCTTTACTGTTCGATCTTTCATGATTAATGATAAAAATTTTAACTAATATCCCAAGGATCAACAATACTGAATATTTCACAAACAAAGCTTAATATGATTTTTTTTGTTTAAGATGACGTACCTTGATTAACAGCAGAAGATGTAATGGCTGTCATCTTCTTCTTCTGACTTCTAATAATTACACTTCTTCTCAGAATTCAGTTTCTCTCTCTAATTCTTTATGTGTTTTTTAATGGAGAAGAATACATCTATATATCAGGAGAGAGGGAGGACCCAATCCTTTATACAACATTTAACTCTAAATCTGGTACGTCCATCATATACTAATTCAACGCTTAAGATTAATCATAGACCTAATGTTCTAATTATAGAAAGGTCTATTTATGACTTAATTAATCGGGTCACATTAAGATTAGAAACGGCATAACGTTAAAGGTAAATGAATGTTCTATTTATGACCTAATTAATATGGTCATATTAAGATTAGAAACTGCATAACGTTAAAAGTAAATGAAACGATTGCAGTTTCTAATAGCAGTTTTCTAACATTTCATTTTATCCCTTTGGCATTTAGGCATTTGGTTCTTTCTTTGGCATCTAGGCATTACAAAAGATCTTTTATTTGTTAATGCATGCACTTAAATAAGGGAGTATCTTTGTAAAGGGAGCATCCAAATAGGGGGAGCTTATGATCATGGTAAATCAAACACATTTCTTAGCCTATGGTTACAAAATCTTAATATGTGTTTGTTATCATCAAAAATGGGAGATTGTAAAATATATTAGTTTATGCCTTTTGTTTAATGTATATATATATATATGTATGTATGTATGTATGTATGTACGTATGTGTATGTGTTTGTTGAAGTACTATATAATTTGTAAGGTCATGGAAAGAAATAAATGAATAAATATTTTATTTCAATAAACTTTTAATAGTACAATATTGCAAATTATAACAAGTGCTCCCATAACATTTTTAATCCAATATTTTATGCTCTCTCATACACAACATTTTTAATACAATATTTTACACACTGCTTTCCTCACTCACTTGAATATAACACTTATATCTCCTTGCTCCAGCCTCCATCTCCACAGCAGTTTGTTTTTCTCGATAAATAACAATGTAGAAAAAAGCAAAAAGGAAACAAATTGAAATTGCAAAAAGAAAAATATATTTAAACTCGACATTGCCTCATTTTATTGGTTATGTTACTTTTCATATTTTAATGGGAACATATGTGGTTAAAGACCAACTAAAGCCGCGTAAAATTCTTCTATAACGCAACTGCTCTTCGACAGCTATAATATTTCAATTTAACACTATTAAACAGTAGATTTGCTTTAGGCCCCACTGTAACGATTGGGGTTTTCAACCCTCGAAAATTGATATTAATAGACCTATATAATTATTGGATTTATAATAATGAACAAAAAAAATACAACTTAAGGAACGAATTTGTAAGTAGAATACAAAATTTAGAAAAAGTGAAAGGATCTTTTGCTGTATTGTCCGACTCGTGAGGATAGGTGTAAGTATATTTTTTTCTAAAGTAAGTACTAAAGTATCGTACTCTATTTTGATTTTTTTTTTAATTTTACGTGTATTTTTTGAAAAAAAAAGAAACCTTAGTAAAACCCCGATTGTTAGGGAAAAATAAAATAAAGATAGAACTGAAACTCACACGAATAGAATAACATATATTATTTCAATATAAAATCTCTACAGTGGAAAATTTTGAATACAATATCAGAGTCTAACCTAGATTCACCCTGGACAGTTAAAAATCTCTATCCTTACAAATTCTGAAAACCAAACAAAACAAATGCAATAGATGCAGCGGATAATAGAATACGTCCATTCGCAGATGAAGATCTCCTTCTCTCCTTTGGAAACTTCAAGCATTTTTAAATAAACTAGAAACTACTCGGATCTGACCCGAGTATTAAAAAAATACCCGGATCAGGCTTGATAAATCAGCGTGAGATACTCGAAATTTTAAATGCTGATGTAAATCAAAACCATTGAAAAGAAGTGTATCCATCAGACCATGCCCATACATAAATACAGACGAGTTTTTATCTTATGATAACCAAAATACTTTATACTAAAAAAACAATTTGATATTATTATTAATGACATTCTTTTGAAAATACTTTTCAAGTAATATATCAAAATAAAATATCAATATTCGGACTAAGTCTATGGTGATATATCCACACCAGGTCAATGAAATACATCGGACGTAATATATGATGCCAAAGGGGTAGTTGAAATGTTTGCAAAGCATTATAGCTATTTTAGGAATACAATCAAAATCCTAAAGTTCTTTAGAATTGGATTTCCAACATGACATGGAACTAATAGCCTTTTATTTCAATCCACACATAGGAAACATAGTTCCTATGGTGCCTTAATCGCTTTTCTCAAGCAAGTCACTTGGAACTGGACTTGCTACACTACCAATATTCAGTAGCCTTATCACTTTTCGTAAGCTGGATACAATATTCAAATAAATGGGGCAATAAATGCCTTAAGGATCCAGATTCCACTGGACACCTCCATACTCATACAACCGATAGCCTGAAACATATGTCATCTAGACCACATAATTACCCATATCATCTCCAGGATATGAGGCTCGAGAGGTTACGCTCTTCTTTTCATCAAGCCATACTTTGATTTTTACAAAACCACGCTTTACTCTTCCACAAAGCACATTCAACTTACAATGCCACACTGCCATTTCCGTTTATCACTAGTTGACTTCTACAAAAATAAAATCTCCAAGCTCGTATGTCTCAGAGAAGGGTGTTAAGCTAATAGGAGTTGCCTCCTATGCCACCCATAGATGTACGTTTGTAAAAATCAATGTTCGTGATTTAGAAATGCAATGTAAGACATTCATCCATACAAGTTCGTTCTGGGACTGAACGAAACCAAAAGCACTCCTCCTACTACCATTAGTAGCGAGTAGTCCTTACAATCCGAAGATATCAAAACACAATAGGACCATTGCTATAATAAATTTCTCTATATTGGGAGTGACCCAAAGAATGTTAACAAGTAGTCTTTTTGCTACGAAGATCTTTAGTCTTCAATAATCATCATCTTCAACATGTCTTCACTTTCGAACGTATACATTGCTTCGAAGTGGTTTTCGGATAGAAGTTACCCAAATCCAATCTCGGTTCCTTCGAACCAATCATCGATTAAAAAATTGTTAAGTTTGCATGTGATTATTAATCATCAATCAATGTAATTCACCTTTTTATTCATTCATAGATATCTCTTTGAGATATAATTATCGAATCTTTCCTTTAGCTTTTTAGCATATATGGAATCATTAAGCCTCAATGATCAAATCATTTAGTTAAGTTTCAAACCTTTTTAAAACTAGGACTAATTCGAAATTATATCATTCTTTACTTGGGAAAATATTTACAAATTATTTTCTTTAAATGTGAACATAGTTTTATATATTCAAAACTCAAATTTTGATTGAGTTAAAACCATGTTATCTAGGATGTTAATCCAAACTCAATAAACATTAAGTGAGCAAATTCTATAGAAATCATCTAATTGTATTCAATATCAAATTCCGTATTCAACAAATAATATGGGCGGAATAAGGGCGAAATCGCCTTTTAAATTCCACCCGCTTTACGCTTTAACACCGAGTACAAGAAGATTACCTTCATAAAATCCAAGTTATGTATATTTGGAAAATTATATCCTTTACACTTGGAAAATTTTGAATTGAGTAAACCAAATTTACAATTCCATCCGTCGAGCTAGTCTGGATAGCCAGGGAGAGCTGGAAACTGCTTTTCCAAACTCAAGGTTGGACACTATCTCTTTGTAAGGCGGTCAAATTATTTGATCGACTTTAAATCATTAATCATTTAACCATTCCATAAATATTTCAAATTATATTTAAAATAATTTGTTAATCATTTGAAAAAATTTGCAAAATATTTGGAAAAGAATGGTTATGTTTAAAACTATATTTCAAAATTATAGAAAAGTGTCGCGGAAAAGTGCCGCGGAAAGTGCTTTTTAAGCTATATTGACCAAAACGACTTTCTATCACTTAAAAATTTGTTTTTATTACTAAAATCACTTTTAAAAAAATTTAAATGATTTATAAGATTTGTTTCATATTTTTAAACATTTAAAAATATGTATCTAAAACATTTGTGACTTTGGCCACCGAACTACGAAAGTGATTTACTTAGAAACTTTATTTGCTCATATTTCAAAATCTATTAAACGAAATCTTGATCATTTTCTTTCATTTGAAAACTATAGTCATAAGAGTTTAGAAAATTTTCATTGTAAAAAAATCTGACTCCAATCCCATTCTACAGAAGGATTTAACTTTTATGGATCGAAATCGCGAACTACCGCCACACGAGTGCCTATTTTTTTACTCCAAACTCAATATTTGTCAAAACTTCTCCAAATTTAATTTTATGTTTATAAAACATTTATAAACCATTTTCAAACATTTAAATCAATATTTTCCATATTAAATCTATTTTTCACTTTTAAATATTATTTTCAAATATTTTAACTTATATAATATTATACCATTATAATATTATATTTGACTTCATGGATGATTATAAAATTATATTAAATTTCATTTTCACTTTTCAAAACATTCTTTAACATAGAAAGTTATTATTATCTATCTTCCAACTATTTAATTTATATATCCATATAAATTAAATATCATTCCTTTAATATTATAAAAATATTATCTTTCCTTTTCTAAATGATACCTTTCCATTTTTAAATTATTTCAAACCATTCATCTTTTATGATTTCAAAACATTTCAAGGCTTAACTTTCAATATATACCACCATTTATTCCTTCATGAATTAATTAAGTTAACACATTAACTATCATCATAAACTTCACATTATTAATTCATCCTTCTTTTTCATTTACTCAAGTAAACATCCAGTGTTAACAATCAAGTATATATCCATATAAACATCCAAACAAACATACCAATTCATGTATAATCATATTAATAACTTTTATATACTTGTAAGCAATAATCTTAACTTGCTTCTAACTTTCAAATCATTTTAATCATAAACTAGAAAGGAAAGTGTTTCTCGAGATCTCACCAAACAAGCTTCCTCATTATTTGTAGCTTCTTTGAATGATTTTTCCATGGCTTCCACTCCTCGACAAGTTTCTAATCTTCACCCCTAGCCAACATGGTTCGGCCCCACCATGTACAAGGCATTAACTTGACCTTTAGCTCTTCTATTTGCCTCTAAAGACCTCCGGTGCTTCACGCCCTCACTCTGGCATAACTTACTTCCTCTTTTACTTGCTTCGGAGCCTTTCGAACTCCTTCCTTCTTCCTATATGTGTTCGGCCAAGGCCTAGGAGTGATCGACCATGTTTCTTAGGTGGTGGTGCTCTCGGCTTTGAGGTAGAAATGGGGTGGTCATGAGCTTCTAAGGAGTGGAGGAGGAGATTGAGTAGATTTTTGAAGTGTTTATGTATATATGCATATACTATATATATTTAAATATTATTTGCTCTAAATTTCTCCATAATTTTTCTAAGATGAAGGCGATTAAAGAGAAGCAGAAAGCTTGAGAAAGTGAAGAAGAAAACTTATGAAATGGAAGAGGAAAGGGGTGGTACCTATAGACGCAAAATGAATTATATAATATAACTTGTCATAATTATATCTAGTCGCATCACAATCTTTTATAATATATATATATATATATAATTATGTTTAGCCACATCACTCTTATTATATATGTAATTATTGCGTCTAGTCACATTGCTTTATTTTATATATATAGTTACTATGTTTAGTCACATCATTCTTTATATATATATATAATTATTACTTCTAGTCACATCACTTTATTTTATATATATAATTATTATCTTTAGTCGCATCACTTTTTTTTATGTATATAATTATTATGTCTAGTCACATCACTTTTTTTTTATATATAATTATTATGTCAAGTCACGTCACTTTATATATATATATATATAATTATTATAAGATAATTTATTTCTATGTGTATTGTTATCTATTTAATCAACTCTTATATATATATATATAGTGCATAAAGACAAACAATGTTTCCGACAACTTTCTGGTGTCGAAATTGGAAAACGTTCTTCGGTTACGTTTTCTATTTTTTCTATGAACTATTTAATTTGGTGAACAAATTTTGAAACAAATTTCACCATCATTATTAATTAAAAAAAATAAGTTTATTTTCATTATAAAACTTATATATTGAATATTTAAAAATAAATTAAATATTCACTAGACAAAGCAGTGAAATTCCGAGTAGTTACACCCGCTATTTTCCCCGTGAAATCAAGGCATTTTAGCACCCGCTTTGGAAACATTGATATATAAAGCTTGATTTGACTAGTTCTCTTTTAAACCAAATCAACAAAGTTAGAGTAAAGATCTAATTTTAAGGCATTAGTGCTCAATATAAGTTAAAAATCAATTATAATCACCAAATATCATAAATCATGATATTCTTTGGTTTTGTAATATAAGATTAAACAACATTTTTTCCTACATAAATAATGTGAGAATAAGAATAAATAACTTTAAATATTTGGTTTTATATTTAATGAAGTTTTTTGCACCTCCGCTATTTTCAGCTATATTCTTATTATAACGTTTTATACCTCGACCGCTATAGAACCGTTAAACGCTTTAACTGCACAAATAGACACCAAAATTAACAAACATGGACCAGTGCAATAGGTATACACAAGGACAATATGACATGTTCGTAAGGGATAGAAATTCAAAATCAAGCCAATATGCGCACGAGCAACTTAAGATTTGCACAGTGTATTACTGTACATGCCTTAGGGTCAACGTCAAATAATCTACAGGTCACAAACCATAAAATCAAAAAACAATCCAGGCTAGTACATTTTTTAAAAGGCAATGCTCATCAAGTTCAAAAATACTAGACCAGACATATACAAGGCAAGTTCACATTAGGACCAGCAAGTAAACACACATGCACACAAGCTTCGGTCATAAAGTGCCCAAGAAAAAAAAGTCAACGCACAAATTCAGGTGAACAAGGAGAAACACAGGCAGCAGTATATTCAAACAAGTAAGGCAAACATACATAAGGCATGCACAATGCATAGCTTTAGGAAGCACAAGCACGCGGGCACAAATGCAAGGATAGCTACACATGCAAGGCCAATAACAAACCCTTACACAAGGGAAGCATACAAGGACAGTGCGAACACATGCAAAGGAAGCGCATAAGAAAAGCACACAATCAAGCAAATAGGCAAGCACAATAATACAATCAAGTACACAGGCAAGCACAAGCACACAAGGAAAGCATAAGCACAAATAGGAAGCACACAAGGAAGGACATGCACATAAGAACAACCTCAAAGCAACACATACATAATATATACACATAAATACATACGCACACATGTACATGTATACACATACAACATGGATATTTCAAAAATAACCAAGCGTATAGATTAACACTGAACAAGTCCACAAAATCATGTCAAAACTACAAGTTAAACGAGTCCACAAAATTAGGTCGAAGCCAATAATACCAATAAAGAACAAGTCTATAAAGTCAAGTCGAATGCAATAATCTCAAGAATGAAGAATTTAAAAATCTCAGGCCAATAATCATAGAAGCTTTCTGGAGAATAAGTTGTATTCAAGTCAAATTCCAGAGCAAAAAACTGAGGTTGAAAGATTCAAACAATAAATCATGAAATATATGAAAATATAAAAAAATTCTTTCCAAATCATCCTATAAACACCAACATCATCACAAGCAATTTGGTTAATCGAGTTTGAATCGAATATACACATATAATCAAAAATCAAAGTCGTATCAAATTTTCAAATACAAAACAACTCAACCAAGGAAGCAACCACAACCAGAAATCGTGATACAAATGAAGGAACCAACTGATAAAAATGTAAAGGTGAGACTCGTACGAAGCATCAATCAAATTTTGGAATTACCCCATTCGGATCCGAAGAGGAGATCTAAAAGGGATAGATGAAGAAAAGGATAGGTCTAATAAAATTGGAAATGTTAATAATATAAGGTCGACCTTGTTATATTTAAATTAGGGTTCTTTTTCTATTTAATTTTGTCTTTTATTTTAATTCAAACTCAAGCAATCTAGTTTGAAACTACATTTTTTTAGTTTGGAAAATTTTCAACTCGTGGATAGAGTTGTGGCATGATTTATAGGCCTAAGGTTAGAATAATCAAATTAGTGATTGTTACAAGTTTATAGGGAATTTGTAAGCAGTTGATTATTTAATCATAATAAAAATCTTGGGGACAGCCGTAGACATGTTTTGTCGAAGTTGGGTAAATTTGTGTGCTGCTTTTATTCACACATTTACTTTATTTTAATCTGTGTTGTTATTATTATTCTATGAATTTTATAATAAACTCTATTCACTCCCCTTCTAGGATTAATTCGATTCTACAATTATAATAGGGTATAGAACCTACAATATATAACACTAAACAGTTAGCCTATCCTGCTTCAGCTTCCTCTATTGCTTTCTTCAAAATCACTCCTCTTCTTTTCCCTCCCTCGACCTTGGTGGGATGATTTGCAAATTTGTTTTTGTGATGGTTTTTTTGCATGAATTCTAACTACTTCACTATATGAAACATTTTTTGGCATCATTGGGAATCTTAATCTGATTCGAATTTGTTTTTCTTGCTTTGAATTTGACCACACCTGCCTTCGCTTACCCCTTTCCTCTTTACCCAGATCCTCTCCCGCTTCGCCATTTGAGTTTCCCGTTGTTTCTTTTTTCTGCTAACAACCTCAGTCAACCCCTCTTCACCCATTGCCTCCTTCCTTCCTCTACCATGCTTCCTTTCACTTTTTATAAGATGCGTTCATGAACTAAATTGGTGGGATTAAGATTGAATGAAGAGGATGAGATTTGGATTGAAAAAAGAGAGAACCCTAATTAGGTTTAATCGCCATTGATGGTTGATATCTTCCTTTTTGGATATAAAATTTATACATTATATTGATTACAATCAATATATTCTTTGTAAAATGCATTTGTTCATGTTTGAGTATTGTACTATTCTACCCATACTAAACTGAATCTCTCTTATTATTGTAATTTGTCATGCTCAAATATAAGTATTTAATCACTCAACTCTCGTTTTCACCCTACTCTAAAGAAGATCCAAGTTTGAACACCATTAACCTTAATTATTTAATATATTTTTGAATACTTCACAACTATTGATTCACTCTGTTCTCTAGCATAAAAATTTGTATCGCTCACCTTCGTTTTATCTAATATATTATAGAATCAAATTCTTTGTTTGAAAATCTTTACTTTATAAGTGGAGTTGAGAATATCACTAAAAATTGCAGCAACTCTTAAAGTTCATGATTTGAGTACAACAAATTAAATGTTGAGAGTAATTTTTTATTTTATATCATGTGCAAATGCTTTGTGTTATTAGAGGTCGCATTGTTTGATAAAAAATATTGTAAATTATATATGCTCTAAATAGATATATTTTTCCGTGCATATGTTGCTATTATATTCTTATGGCTTTTATGTTTGATCATGTTTTTCTCAATGTATTAAAAGTATAATAAAAATTAGATCATATGAATAATTTAATCGAATCTCGGCTATTAATATTCAAAGCTTGTTCATGAGAAATGTGAATACGACAAACTCATTATATATTACAATAATTCAATATATTTTGAATTTTCTTATAAAATTATATTAAAATCGCCATAACGATGTTTTGAATGTTTTAATGTGAAAATTTGGCTCCGTCTCTTATTTTAGATTTGATATATGAAAAACCCTTCCTTAAACATGTTTAAACTACACCCCTATTTTTAATTTCAATAAAATAAAATTAGTTTTTATTCAAAAATTAAATCTAAATATTAATTGCATCATTATATGATCAAAATAATTTTTTAATATTTTTAAAAACTGCAAATATTTACAATATAGAAATTTAAAATATTTACAGATTTTTCTGCAATATTTACAAATTACTCTGCAAAATTTTCTGCAACTAATCGTAGAGTTCTGCATATGTTTGTAGAGTTTTCTGCAAATTATATGAAATTCAAAAAAAAAAATTGTAAAATATGTTTAAGAAGAGGTGGAAGGGTGTTTTATAAAAAAATTCAATTTTAATCAAAAGCATTATTAAAGAGACTCCGCTTTTGGATGAGAGGGGTACCAATTTTTTTTTTTAAAAAAACTGCTAAAAGGGGTAAAAAAATATTGTCCCCCTCATGACGTAATATTTGCTAATCCCATTTTTAACCTTAACCTTACTGTTAATAAAACCAAACCCTACACTACACCCTAAACGCTAATCCAAATCGAGCTTAACGCGGTTGAATGGACGCTGATGCATCTGAAGACCGGATGGAAATCGACAATGACGGGATGGAGGGCACTACAATGGAGACTCATACCCTATTAATCTTCCGTCCCATTGATAATGCAGTTGAAGACATCGATCATGTATGATAGGAAATAGTTTAGGGTTTTCGATATTTACATGACGTTTCTTCATTCACGACGGGTGGATGTTAAAACGGAGGCAAATCACCGAAGATAAAATTAATTTACGACATGTTGTTGTCGTTTTTAATTTAGAAAAAGTTCAATTTCTAATTAAAATCGGCCGTGTGTTGCTGAAAATGTTAAAACGGTAACTGTTCACTATATAAGACTATTATATTCAGTTGTGTATATCGTTTTTTGAATGTTTACGTAGTTTCTCCTTGTCGAATAATTAGACTTAAATGAAGGTGAATGTAGCAATGACATGCAAGAAGATGACATGATTTTGGGTATGGAAAAGGTGGACAAGCTTCAAATCAGATACCTTAAGAATTTCCAGATCTTATTGCTCATTTCACAACCGATAGGGTATTTTTACTTGTGTATAGTTTTTAATGTCATATTGTTGAATTTAAAAATTGATGTGTAATTTGTATCTTAATTCGTATCGAAGGAATTTGACACGAAGAATTGCGAGATTGGTGTACGGATCGTGGATTAAGCGTCAATTGTGTTATTGTGATTAGAAGAAGTAGAATTAGGAATCTAAATAAAAATTGCAAGGGGTCATGGATGGTACTAGTTTGTGAAAGAAGTGGGGAGTATTGCTGTCGTAGGATGAAAAATTACGTTCCAAAAATAGAGCAAAAGAGAAGAAGAAGTGGAAGTAAAAAGTGTGAACGTCCATTTGAATTAAGCGAATCATATAGGATTGATGGAAAGTGGATCCTCAATGGAAATTAGATCCTTGATGTCAAAAATAGGTGACATAGTCACACACTTCCTACGCATCTTATTGGTCATTCTTATGTAGCTATAATGAAAGAAGAAGAAACGAAGGTTGTGGAAAATATGAGCAAGAGTGGAGCCCGACCACGTCATATTTTATCTACTATTAAATGTGAAAACTCTGAAAATCAATCTACGATAATAAACGTGTACAATGCTAAGGTGAAACTTAGATTATAGAATACTGAAGCTAGATCTGTCGTGCAATAATTTATAAAACTACCAGTTGATCGTCATTATTCCATAGAGCATGTAAACCAAAAACCAATTATATATCCGATCTTTTCTTTAGTCGTCCTATATGTGTTGAACTTGCGTAGTCTTTTCATCAAATTTTGTTCTTGGACCGCACATTCAAGACTAAATGGTACAAATTTCCTTGCTTTCACATGGTATCTCATACATCAACCAAGAATTCATTTACCGCTGCAATTACTTTATAACTTGAGAAACAATAGAATCATACATTTGGGCTCCTAAATGTGCTAGAAAATAGTACAGAGAATCAAAATTCCCAAATGTTAAATAACTGATGTCGAGGTTGCTGTAATTAAAGCCACGAGTTATGTTTTTCCATCTTCTCATCATATCTTATATGCATGGCATATTTCAAGAAATATGCAAGCTAACTGTAAACCGAACTTCATTAAGAAGACTAAAGTAACAATCGATGATAGGGAGATGACAGTGGAAGATGAGGAAGGAAAATAAGAATATCGGCTTTTTTGGGACGGATGGGTTAATATTATAAATTTATTGATTGAAGAAGAATATAATCACAATTTAAATTCTTTCAGAGATGAGTGGTCATCTAAACAAGAACTCGGTAGATCATATGATAAAAACTTGGTCGACTAAGTATAAGAAAATGTTTGTATTGATATGGACTAACCAATTCAGGCATTACGATAATGTTTCCACAAGTATTATTGAAAGTGCGGAAAGTCCACTCTAGTGTTGGTTGGTGGTTTAGCTTGTGCACATATGCTTGTAGAGTTTAAGTTGACGTAAGGTTATATTCCTTTAGATGCCATTGACACTTCTTGGGAAGTAATTAACTTGTACACCCTAACATTACATCGTGCCACTCTTAGGTTTATTGAATTCATGAAGTTCTAGCTTTACAAGCTAAATACAACATGGCACATGATAATGAAAAAATCTTTATTCAAAGTAAGTTGAAAGTATTGGATTTTCCATCGACTACAAAAACATTAGAACCTCTCGTTGCAACAATTAAAAAAGTTAGACTTATACAAAGCAAAGTAAAAAAGATAAATCAACCAAAAGAGATCCTTCTTATTTCGAGCATGTTGAAGCTTCTTTTTCATGTGCTTCTAATCCTAATCCTACCCGAAGTCATAAAACTCGAAGTATGGAGAAAAATGAAGCTGAAAATAGTCAAATACATGCTTATCATTTGATGCAAATGCCAGATGTTATGAAGCCGTATATAGTCGGATTAGAAGATATGCCAAACGATGGTAATTGTGGTTATTGGGTCATTGTGAATCAACTACAGCTTTGTAGTAAAGGCTGACAATCCATGCAAATATGTGTGTGAATCTATGATTAACAACTTAGAACTACACGCGAGCATGTACAAAGGAATATGGGATGAATGTGGTTTCAATGAGTTAAAAAATAGGATCCAAAGCAACTATCTGATCATAGAAAATGAGTGGATGCGAATGCTAGGGTCCATGTATGTGATGCAGAAACTTTTGGCACGGTTGTTGTACTTTTAAGTAAGCATATGAGCTGTATCTTTGTACCGACGACGGTTCCTGTAAATTTAGCCATTCAGAAGAGGATGGCGGCAATGGGTTTTGTTGATAATTCACATTTTGTCGGTGTTACGCTTAAACCAGATTCTCCTTTACCTCCAATTTCACAAGCTTCATATTTTAAGAGGATATTCAACATCAACGCAAGCGATTAGTTGAGACATTATAAGGAAAGGATTGATAGATACTTAGCTTTGGTTTCGACTGACGAGGTACCAGACAACTATGTGAAGTTACATGAAAATGGTGGTACGTGTCTTATTTTGTATATTGAATGATGTAACTTACATCACTTATTTTGTATGTTGAATGATGTAATGTTACATGGCTTATTTTGTATGTTGATTGATGCTTTGATTATGGCCTCATGTTGTATGTAAATGGTGGTAATATGCATGATTATTGTGTTTATTTCGTAAGTGGTATATGGTGGATATCATATCATTCTGTTAATGGTAATATGGTAAAGGTTTATCGCATATGGTTTAAAAAACGGCACAACACTATCGTGTGACACATAAACGTAGCAAACTTAATTAATCTGAGAGTTTACGATTAACGCCCATCGTATAGTTTCAACTAACACGACAGAGTGTCATCGTTTGTTAAAAAATTTTGATTAAAAAATTAAATAGAGAGTTTATGATGAGGACCTATCTTATAGTATCATTTAATACGGCCATGAGCTGTCATTTGTGAAAAAACTCAGCAGACTTAATTTACCCAAGAGTTTACACCCATCATATAGTTTCATATAACACGACCAATTGTCATCCTCCGTGGAAAAAAATATATAACATTATTAAACCGAGAGTTTAGGGTACACGGGCATCAAATTGTCCTAAAAAATACAGCACACCACTACCATTTGACTTTAAACCATACTTTACCCGAGAATTTACGGTGCAATGCCATCGAGCTATAAAAATTTTCATGGCCTCATGTTGTCATATATGTATAAATGGTGATTGTGTGCCGTAGACAATATGATAAAACATACGATAATACATGGATGTTAAAGCACAAAAGATGATAAAACATATGATAAAACATCACAAATGTAACATCTACAACATCAAGTGCAAATAATAACAAACATAATAAGATGTGTCATTCTGCAAACAGTAGCATCATCTGTTTAGTACATCGTCAAACCCTGGAAGTGGCATCATCCAAAAAATATTAAGTTTAGTACATCATCACACCCACAACATAGTAAATTTTAATATATTAACACAAACACAAAAACATCAAGTTGTAACACATTGAACTTGGAGCATAGTACCACTTTTTCTTTGCAACGACTTTCTTCTTGCGTTTGCTTGTCCGTCCAATGTCTGTTATTTTGCCTTTCATTGCAATTTTGCCAGCAACTTGTTCTTCCATTGGTACATTCTCTCCATATAGCTCCATCGGTTTTTGTTCCTCTGTTCGTTCAACTCTCTCCAGTACCTGCTTCATGGATTCAGTGGGAGCTCAAGACTTAATAAAATCAACAATGTGTTGAAGCCGTCTTTTCTGAAAAAATACAATGAAATACATAAGATTTATGAATGTATAAAGCAAAAGAGCATAAAAGATGTACATTATACACTTACAGTGCGTACAACAAGTGCATTTTTATCTCTTATTTATCAGCACTGTTATTCTTTCTTCTAAATTGGCCACAAAAGGATGTGAAACAGTCATGTACCACTGTGTATATGTTTTGGCACAATCCCAAGAATCTACAACTCTTTGTGATGTTAAACTCTTGTCCAATAGACGATTCCTCCATTCACTCCAACCGAAATCCCCTAAATTTGAATATGTCACTTTAAAACATCTAGTAGATGACTTCAACTTCTTCTTATAGAGAGCGAAACTAGTAGCAGGGATGGACTAACAAAAACCAAATTGTTGTAGAATTCTTTATGGCAAATATAATTCAACGGTTTCGAAGCAAACGATTGGACTATTGTAGAACGCACATTGCTATAATTCATAAACTGCTCATTTCTTTTTATAACAGTCCTAAACGACGTCATTCCCTGGCAAATCATTTATTCTCTCCCTTGAACTAACCAATTCAGACGTCAAATTTGAATCAGGTTCCATCGTAAAATAAAACGCTGCTCACACATCTCCATCCATCACCCCAACACATCTATTATGTCACCTCAAAACCGAGAAGTGCTCAAATATTCATACCTTCGTAGAGTAAAACATGTATATATAAGCAATATAATAGATAATTTGAATTTAAATTTGTATTCATACCTACAGTAGGGCCATACAACCAGAAAATTGTTGCACGCCTTTTCTAGTACTTTACCT
The DNA here is from genome assembly GCA_030765085.1 of Allium cepa. Taxonomy (NCBI): domain Eukaryota; kingdom Viridiplantae; phylum Streptophyta; class Magnoliopsida; order Asparagales; family Amaryllidaceae; genus Allium; species Allium cepa. Next base: position 335,173,427 of record CM060938.1, read on the forward strand.
AAGTTATAGAGCAACCAACTCAAACATGCAGTGGCCTACGAGTATGTGTGTACCCATCTGAGATAATTAAGGCATTGTAGAAAATGCACAAACACTTTGTTTCCCGATTTATCACCACAAACTAAACGACCAACAATGTACAAAAAGTACACACTTGCACATCGTTTTTTGCGATCATTACTATCTGACTCTTTACACATTCAAATTGACTTCTCAACCATTCCAATCTAATCTTTTTTCCTCCACCAATACTATAATAGCAGTTGGCTTATCAACCCAAGATGTTATCTAATACATCACACACTTTATCATAACTAATACTCCTAGATCCACCAAGGGGTCCTGTAATAGCTCGACCTTTAGCTAGAATACCAGTAATGTGAACAACTTCGTCGATAGTTATTGTCATTTCATCAAACGGAAGATGAAAAGTATTTGTTCAGAATAAATTCTTTCAACAAAAGTATTAATAAGGACTTTATCGAGTTTATCATGAACATGCAATATTAGTTGATATAACCTGAGCTAGTTACATCATCTTCCACAAATTGACACTCACAGTTCAAATCCCATAATCGATGTGTTCCCACATAACTATGAACTTTAACAATCCTAGCCTTCCCCATAGTGCCTAAGGTATGACTAAACTAGCCAAAACATTTAAACTAGTATTTTCATAACATTAACTATGAATAATATATAAAAGGCGGAATTCCAAATTTGTGGGTTATAAGTTCTTTGAAAGCAAACAAGGGCGATGGTTGTGCTTCTTCTTCTTGGTTTTAAGTGGATGCTTGATTCTTCTTCTTTTTGGTTTTCTTTTTGCATATCCTCTCTATTTCTTCCTCTTGGTCTTCATGTGTTTCAACGTCTATTTCTTGTTCGTCCTGAATTCCTTCGTCTCCTTCATCATCAACATTGTCTTCCACAGTCATTTCTACATCCATTTCTTCATCCTCATTAATTCCCTCATATCCTTTCCCTTCAACGTCATCTGCTTCCATATCGTCATAACTGCTACCCTCATTTCTACTCTGACTTTCACATTCATTTTCTTTATCGTCGTTATCCCCTCTATGTTATGTATCATTCATCTTTCTTTTAGTCCATTCGTTCGTTTTGTCTCTCGGTTTGAAGCCTCCTACGATTTGATGTCGTCATGGGAACATGAGAAGATACAATTAATGATTTTGTTGTTGCGAGTAAACCATCCTACTTCGTGTGTGTGTCTCTATAAATAATAAGAACCATATATAATAACAGTAATCAGCATAACCTTGATACATAATTCGGTGGGGAGAAATCGCATAAAATGAACATATCGAGTGAAGATCCATCGAATATATAAAATGATTAGGGTCCAATCGTGTTTGACGAACCAAACCCCATTCAATCACTCAAGTTCGAGAAAGACTTACCACATTATATTAGAAATAAATACGACAAACGTACATCGAATATAAAAAACGACAAGGGTAGACCGATTTTTACGAAAAACACACCATTCACTCTCTAAATAAGGCAATGACGTGACGAATATCCTACAACAAAACGACGGAAAGTCACCGAACTTATTAAATTCTCCCTAAAAATTCACAATCTCAACCGAAATCAAGATTCAACCTTTCTACAACCCTAACCCAAATACATGAAAAGACAAGTCGAGAATGAATCAATACCTCTGGATTAATTGGTCCAGCGGCTGTGGATCGAGCTTGTTCTTCAGCACTGTGGTTTTTGTTCGCACCATTGTCGAGCGTAGCTTGCTTCTTCGGTGGTGGTGAAAATCAGGGTTTTGATTCGCGTGGAGAAATAAAGTTAGGGTTTTATTTTGCTTTTGCGCTTAACTGATAGAGCACATGTGATGGCAGTAAGTAAGTGATAAAAGGTAGGGTTTTTAGTCTAATCGATAATTTTAATAATATAATTTTATTTTAATTGAAGTTTTTAGGCTCAGTGAAAAAGTTAAAGAAAAATATAGTTTCAGAGACAAGAATTTTGCTTTTTAGGCTAAAAGAGATTTTTTAGTATAAACTATAGAATGATAGTTATAGTTATCATTTTCTGTTTACACTAAAAGACGCCATTCGCACTAAAAAGCAAACTTGTTGTCTTTGAGAATGAAATTTTTACAGCTTTTTCCCCTAGTCTATTTTGCTGTTTTTAATTCATGGACTCTTCGTACATTTACAGTCCTCCCGTATTTCGACGGAGTGATTTTAACAACGCTCTATTGGTAAAATACTTCTCACGAACTGTTATTTTCAAAACAAGTTCTTCATTGATTCAACTCGAGTCGCCAGAAATTTGGGTATAACTAGCGTACCCCTCTGCATACTCATCGTTCAGTGTAGGATTGTCAATTGCGTGTATCTTAGCGATTTCTTGTGCTCTTGGGCAGCTGTCCTTGTATTATTCCTCAAAGCAGGCGCGAATCTTTGGAGAAAACTAAATGTAAAAACGAACCGCAATTCTTTGCCAAATCAAAATCAAACCCTAAAACAAGTATAATGCGATCGCCAACTTCGCCTCCGCCAACAGCAGCTGCTGCCGCTACCACTCGACGCAAGGGAAACTCCGGTCGATCATGGCTGGCGATATCATCGACCCAAATCCAACACTTGCAAGATGTGAAGAAACACACTATCATGCGTAGAACTGGATTGCCTGCTCGTGATCTGAGAATTTTGGATCCTATGCTGAATTATCCATCTACGATTTTGGGAAGAGAGAAAGCAATCGTGATCAACCTGGAGCATATTAAGGCTGTGATTACTGGAACGGAGGTTTTGGTTCCGAATTCGATTAGTCCGCTTGTTGAGCCTTTTGTTGCTGAACTACAGGCTAGGGTTTCGGTGAGAGAGCAGGTATATTTGATTTTTGTTTGCAGAAGTTCTTTTCTTTTCCATGAGATATGGAAGTTAGCATGTGTTGGATGTTTCTATGAATATCACTTTCATATTGAGGAAAGTTGGATTAATATTTTTTTTCATTGAATTACATAGTTTGAACAAACTAATTTGAGTTTGGTGCTAATCGAGCAAAAATGACACTGGGAAGTTATTTATGATGCAGGTATTAGTGTTAGTGTTGGATTCCTTGTAATAATATTTAATACACAAAATGTTTTAACGGTAGAAAAAAGTAAATAAGCATACATTCCATAAACAGATTGTAATTTCAAAGGAGATGCATTGTATATGGAATTGGTTGGGCTCAAATGACACTACAACGCGTTGTTAATTCTACTTCTCAACAGAAAACAACATTTTCTAGACTATGTTACTATGTTTTGTATATATTTTCCCTTAGTGGTTGTTCGTTACACACACATGTATTATGTGGGTTAGAATACTAGCCTACTTATGTATTTCCCTTGTAGGAAGTTAATAAAGAACCAACTCTCAATATAATACACACACGACACACATTCTCAGTGAGAAATGATCTAAACCAATTTTACTATGTACTTTTCACCATGGCTTTCTACAAGTAAACACAGTGCCTTAGTCCTGACATAGATTTTGTTTGTTTTGGTGTCAAAAAATGATCTAAACCTATTTACCATGTACTTATCTCCATGGTGTTATACGATTAAACACATAGAGCCGTAGTCACATAAATTTTGTTTGTTTTGGTGTCAACATATCTGATATACCTTTTTCTCCACAACCTTCTACAAACAAAGTTGAGCCTTAGGCTCCGTTCTGGGACACTCTGAGTGGTGCATTTAGACATCTTATGTTTGACTTCTATGAAAAGGGGAGTTGGACATAAGAATTGAGTCCAAGTTTAGATGGGGGTACGTTTGAATGGTGAAAAAAAGTAGAGTTATCTCCACAACCTTCTACAAACAAAGGTGAGCCTTAGGCTCCGTTCTGAGTGGTGCATTTAGACATCTTATGTTTGCCTTCTATGAAAAGGGGAGTTGGACATAAGAATTGAGTCCGTGTTTAGATGGGGTACATTTGAACGGCGAAAAAAGTAGAGTTATCTTGAATGCAAATATTGGTGCGATTTTTCGTCATGTGTCAACACCCTAAAGTTTTGAAGGTAAACTCCGAAAGTAGAAGTAAAAGAGAGAGTCGACTGAAGGCAAAAGCCTAGGCCAAAAGCAATAAAGAATGAAAAGTGCTGAAAAGTAAAAATGTGAAGATTTATAGTGATTCAGGAGTTTTGTCCCTCCTCCGCTGCTGAAAAATTCTCTTCTCTTAATCAATAAGTCAAAGTTGGCTTTACTAGTTTTGAATGACCGTGTCTGCCATTAACGAGTTTTATCTAAAGCTTAAGTCTCAAAGTTAAAATGATTACAAATGATGTCATAATTAGTCAGTTTGCTGTCGAATCTCAATCAGAATCTCGTACATACAGGTATGTGCCTTGCACATCTTGCCGCTCTACCATTGGAGAACTTCTCTCTTGGATTGCTAACATGATCCGTTTGTAAGGCTAAGATTTGAACATGTGTCGTCATCTGACTTCTTGTAGATTAACATGGGTTGATGATATGACCTATACATAACTTTGGTCGCTTTGACCCTTATGCTTCATATATATTTTAGGCCATCTGAGGTGTTGATGTATTTGAATGCCATCTTAGTCATTAATTTTGATTATTCATCGGGCGCCCTTGGTCTTCAGTAGAGTCAACTTTGGTCTTGTATACTAAACTATGCACTCGTGGCTTTTATTCTCGGTTACAGCCGCGTTGAGCCGTGGCTTTACGTAGAGATACTCAAAAGTCTCCGTATATGAACTAAAGGCTGCATGTAGCATCGGTAGAGTAGCACTCCTTGATGCTTTAGTCTTTTGGTTAGAAGTTGATCCTTGTGACTTATGTTTTCAATGGGAGGCCTGCCTTGAGGCCTATGCTTTTGGTTTAAGGTTAGTCTGGTGACCATTGCTTTCGAGGTGGCTTGACCTGAGTCATAATACCACATTTTCAATATGAGTAACACATATGGTCCTTAGTTTTCAATATACCGCGGACCTGATTATAAGTCTTAGTATTGTGAACCACTTCTGGTCGTTTGAGCTCGACATAGCATCTAGCTCTCGGACATTGTTTACGCTTCAACATATGAGTTTAACCTTTAGACCAATTTATCGAAGGGAGCCATGCGAGGCTATATACAGAGTATCACTGATATTTACTATTTATGGAAGATCAAATACATATCAAAGCTGATAGGCTTAACCTGGAGAGTTGAAGCTTCCAGTAGTCATGTGCAATGAATATCTAAGAATCTTTCTTTTGGGTTTCGACTTATTTAGCTAAAAGTTGAATATAGTCAAGTAAAAATATGATATAACACATGTCCTAAAGTTTACTTCGCATGTATGAATGCGAAGTGAGCTTTGTAGCAATAGTTGGATTATATTATGTACTAAGTTATTATCATTCTTTCATTCAAAATCTATATCTACTTTCCATAACATTAAAATTTATCAATCTCCAACGAATGTCTTACCTCACCACGAGGGTTTTGTAGCACATGGACATATTAGTTGTTGCTATATGAAGGATAATTACAGCCATTAAATACTTGCTTTGTTAGGTTTAGGGTGATCGATCCAAGCCTATATCCGAGTGTTACTTTTTGGATTATTTTCCTGTATCTATAAGGATTTTATGCGGATGGCATGATGTATTCTAGCTCTTGGTCTAGGCAAGTGCAATTCTACACAAGAAACCTTATTCTCAATCTTTTCGATGGTTCGATTAATCATTTCGAAAATTAAATACTTGCCTTAATTTTGAAATATTATAATAAAAATATTCCACTTTAGGTGTGGAATTAGCCATGAACATAATTTTATCTATTGTAATAGAGTCGTCCTTCAAATAATTACGATAGTTCGTCAAGCCAGTATCCATCGATTTACTACGTGGACCGTAGAGCCAAAATATGATCTTTCGGGGAGCAATAGCCTTATGTTATATGCATCCATGCACGAACGTTTTCTTTTGTAGCTTGAGCCAAGATGGTTTAATGATCAAAGACTTCAGACAATTTGTAATGCCGAAAGACTCAAAATCATTTAAATAGATCACAGTTTCACATGACTATAGTGATCAAAAAGCAACATCATTTTGGGTTTCAGTGCTACTTCCAAAGACCATAATATGGATCGAAACAATTTAATACGTATATAGGCCAACTTTGTGGCAAAATTTATTTTATTAAAACATTTGAAAACATGCTTCAGTCATTTAGACCAGAGTTTTACTGGTATGTAATTTTGGAAAATTATAAGTGGCATTCTTGTGCCTAATAACCGCATAACATTGCTTGATCATGGCTCACAATTACATAACACTGCTCGGTCATGGCTAACGAACCAGACACATCTAGGTCTTTATCATTGCATGACACTACTTGGTCATGACTAACATGTTTGACATATCTAGGTTTTCAGCGTTGCATGATACCACTCGACCATGGCTAAAATCTTTGACATATCTAGGTTTTCATCTTTGCATGGTACTACTCGATCATGGCTAACAGCTCTATCATGTTCAAGTTTTATCACAGCATGACACTACTCGACCATGACTAACATCTCTATCACATAGTCTTTATCCATGGCACTACTCGGCCATGACTAGCATCTACGTTATATCTCGATCTTTATCCTTGCATGACACTGCTCGACCATGGCTAACATTTATATTATATCCAGGTATTTATCCTTGCATGACACTGCTCGACCATGGCTAGAATCTATATTATATCTAGATCTTAATCCTTGCATGACACTACTCGACCATGGCCTTAAGTATCAGAACTCAATTTCATCCTGCAGTACTCTCGACCATGATTAACCAATATTAAAAATTATACTCGCAGCGGCATTGTGCTGTGGTATGGCTTTAAGTGCTATGCTAGTCTATACGCACCGAAGGAATTATATCATGAATTATAAAGGATCCTTCCCAGTTCGGGCCGAGATGTTTATCTGCTGAATCCTTTATCTTTCGAATGATAAGATCCAATGTTTTAAATTTCGGATTTCGGTCACGTTTTGTCTCAGAGATTTTAGAGACTCGATCTCGTATCAGAGGAGATATTGGAAGAGATAAGTCCATCTTAGGTTTTTACCTCGGAGTTCCATCTTGGGTCTTAAAGCTCATTTCAGAACCATCTCAGAGTATATGATAAGAAATTAATATTCTTACACAACAATTTTTACGAATGCTACCATAAAAATAATAACTTAAACTTGATTTGCAAAATCAATCCATTGTTATTAATTTACGAAAGAACGTTCATATTCATAAATCATAATATGGTTAAACTAACAGGATAACACAATACAAATATATTACAGCTTACAACACATGATACATGAACATGAATTATTGTTAGACATAACATAGAATAGATCCAAACATTAAACAATAACACAGAAGTATAACATAAAATACATACATTTGCAAGTAATATGTGTTATCCCGCCTTTTGACCAGATAGTATACGATGAACCCGACGAGTCATACTTCGAAGTTATCAAGGCAAGACGTTTGGAGAAACGACCACGAAGCCAAAAAACCGAAGTACAATCAAGATTACAACACACATATCAAACCACCACAGAAATTCAAGGACCCCAACTCCCCAAGTGTGGGGTCGGTACCGACCCATTGAAGCTCATCTCCTGCCTACTAGCCCTCCTTGATGCTAGAACCTTATGTCCAATGTTGTTTTGTTGATTCCATGCAACATTTAATCAATCTCCACAAACTCCTGAATTAACAACTTTGTTCTTCTACTCCTCTATCATTTGGACTCCAAGACAAGCTAATATTGGTACATACAACTATGTAATCACGAAGCTAATCACAAGACAAGTTGAAGCAGAGAGCTGGGGGCTTCCAATTTGGCTAACTTAGGAGTCGGTACTGACCCTTACCCATGGAATCGTACTGACCCGTAATATTTAACGACGTGATATTCCTATTTTCATGGAGAACTGGTCTATAGCGAGGAGAATAGCCTGGAGATCCTTTGTGTCAAATTTAAGGCTCTTTACCTCTATAAATAGAGGGATAAGGTTCATTTTTGAGATTTTTTGGCTCTAGTTTCACTCTACTAATAAATCTGAAAACCTAAGTGTTGGAGTTGTACCGACCCCTAAGAATTTCTGACTTGCATTCTGTCCTCAAGTCAGAAGTTAAGCAATAAAATCATTAAGTGGACGTAGGTCAGAATTAACCGAATCACTATAAATCTCCGTGTGTTCATTTTTTATTTGTTTTAATTTGTTTTCTTTACTTTTTATTCTATTCTACTTTCTATTGGATGTCTGTGCCATTTTTGGTTCAAACATTTTCGTGCTTTCACTGAGAAACACTTAAACTCGCCAATTTAAAATTTTAAAAGGATTATAGATGTCTAGACAATGAACTAAAAGGACTGTTGTTGGAGGAAATCAACCATGGGGCAGCGAAGAGGCGTTTCCGGAGCTAACCCTCCATCAAACGTATAACCAGAGATGAGATGAAAACTATGACGAATAAATTGCAGGAATGGATGATGGGATGCCAGGAAGAGATGATGAAGAATTTTTTTTAAAGGATGGAAACAATTGGAGTCGCAACAAATCAGAATCGAAGATCGGAAGCTGGAGCGCAGGTAGCTAGAGTTAGAGTAGAACGAACCGGACCAAACCTCGACCCAAACATACGAGTCGGTACCAACCCATTCCAAAAGATCGGTATTGAACCCAATGGCTCGGTGGCACGGGTCGTCCTAGCCTTGGAAGGAATGATGTGCATTTTGGAGCTGAAGCGGAGCGTTTGGATGCGATCGGAATGCAAAAGCACAACCGGATGATATGTACCAGAATTCCCTTGTAGTGTTAGGAGGCAGGCTGAGGATGCTAACCTTAGAATTCCTTTGAATGACATTGGCACTTGCTGAGATGGTGAGGCAAGTTATGAGGGGTGGATTGCCTAATTAGAATATGGAAGATCTGAACGAGTTTACATTTACTCCGAATATTCGATGCGCTAGGATTCCTTCTGATTTCAAGTTACTAACATTGAAAACGTACGAAAGAAAGACAGATCCAACGGTTCATTTGATGCGGTACATCCGACACATGGAAGTGTTGATGTGGATTGCCTAATCAGAATATGGAAGATCTGAATGAGTTTATATTTACTCCGAATATTCGATGCACTAAGAATCCTTCTGACTTCAAGTTACCAACATTGAAAACGTACGAAAGGAAGACAGATCCAACGGTTCGTTTGATGCGGTACATCCGACACATGGAAGTGTTGAGTGCGTCTGAAGAGGTAATGAGACGGTGTTTTCCTTTATATTTGATAGGTTTGACAGCACAGTGGTTTAGACAGATGTAGAGCGATTCCATAGAACGTGGACCGAATTACTAAACAGATTTGTGAAGCAATTCCAGGTCCATATTCCATGACCAAAAAATGTAACGATATTAGCGAGTATGAAGCAGAGGGAAGAAGAGACCTTTAGGAGTTTTCTAACAATGTTCAATGTTGCGACAGCTGCAATTGTTAAGCCAGACCCTTCGATGATTTTCATGGCGGCAGTTTCAGCGATAGCCGCAATGGTGGATTTTAAGGTGGCTTTGAACGTAGAATTTTATTACGAGACGAAAAGGTTTCTACGCCAGGAGGACGCTGAAGTCGACAAGGAAGAGGTTAATGCTTTGGATAGTGAAAGATCTCTCGGAGCAGGATCAAGCAAAGATAAAGGAAAAAGAAAAACGGACGATAGATTTCATGGATCAAAGCGCCAGAAGAGGGAATCAAAATTCTCTTACACAGAATTGAATGAAACCTTGGGGCGTATTTATCAAAATATTAGGGGACATCCCCTATCAGAAGTCGGTGAGAAGAGAGCCCATAAAGTGTGAAATGACATCTGAAAAAGACTGCCTATTCCAAGAGTTGGATGAACATAACACAAATGATTGTAGGCACCTGCGGGATCTGATCGAGGAATAGATCAACGATAATCGATTACAGTAATATGTAAGGAATCGAACTGCGGTAATGGGACATGAGTAGCCATCAACCGCAGCGAATGGAAATGACCATGGATCAAAATCAATGATAATCGTCTCTTGAACCGGATGGCAAGGAATCAGGTTTGATTCTCATATTCTATCTCCCCTTTTCAATAAACCATGCAATACTACAATCTAGACACTTACTCGTGTATGAGATCCCGTATGTTCCCTAGGCATGCTCTGGGCTGGATGTTAGACGGTAATGCCCGGCGAGACGGTTACCTTGATGTTAGATTTTATGTTGTTTTTTATTATTGAAATCCACATTGAATGTGGTGACCAATATTGAATCGCTTTAAGTCCCATCTGGAAAGATGTGACTGGTGTGCAAGGTGCAATTTTCCTCGTCGGAGAGCGAGTGGATGTAATTGTACGATATTAATCGCTATAAAGTCCCATTCGAAGGGACGAGACCGGAGTGCAAGAAGCAAGTCCTATCACCAAAGCATGAGCGGATATGCTTACTTGTCGTCGAGTCCCCTTGCCGGAGAGCGAGCAGATTGGGCTTAGCAAGGTCCGGAGAGACCATGGACTTTGATCGCATTAAATCCTGATTGGAGAGCGAGGGTAGGTCACTTCGCCGGAGAGCGACTAGATGGGCTTACTTGTCGTTGAGTCCCTTGTCGGAGAGCGAGTGGATTGGGCTCAATAAGGGTCCGGAGAGATAACGGATTTGATTACTGGTCCCAAACGGCCATCGATTTGATTAACGGTCCGGAGAGATCATGGACTTAATTACTGGCCCCGAACGACCATGGATTTACTTAACCGTTCGAAGAGACTGGATTTGATTATCAGTCTCGAACGGTCACGACTTCAATTAATGATCTGGAGAGACCGTGGATTTACATATCGGCCCTGAACGACCACATATTTGTCAACGATTCAGAGAGATCGTACACTAAACCGATCATGAAACGATCCGGAGAGATCAAACGTTAAAACGTATATTAATTTTAATAAAAGGATTTGATCGTCTTGAAATTAAAACGAAACGGGTAATTCCCAAATGAACATGGGACGATTTTGATATTAATAACCCTAAATGAAATCAGAACGATAATGATGTAAATTTCGGATGAACATGAGATGGTTTTGATATGTGATGTGGTGACTTCGAATGAAATCGAATTGTAATAATGTATAGACAACACCTATGCAGAGTTTAGAGTCTTAGGCTGTCACAGGTTTGGAACGACCCATAATTGACAAGAGATTCCAAAGGAACTGGATGACTCACTAAGATTATACTGTATTCACAGCAGCTCGGTCTCGAAGTTTGAACAAGAAATCTAAAGAGTCGTTTCGCAGCTCTTCGTTTTGTAGAGCATTGTAATATAGTCTTTGGTGAGAGGTCATCTCAAGTTCTATTGAAGTCATGGTTTTATAGTCGTAAACTAAAGAGAATAGGGCATGTCCCGTCGAAGTCTTTAAGTTTGTTCCGTAAGCCCACAATTCGAGATTCAATTTTTTTGCTCAATTTGCTTTAACTTTCGTTAAGCGCTTCTTTAGGCAATGTTTTATGTTTTTGTAAGCAACCTCTATGGCACCATTGGCTCGTGATGGGCCATTGACGATAAATGCTTAATTATGTCATGGTCTCGGCAGTATTTTGTAAACTCTCCGCTTTTGAATTGTGCGCCGTTGTCAGTTATGATCTTGTATAGAAGACCAAATCTAGCAATATTCTTCAAGACAAATTTGACGACTTGGTGCACGGTTATGCTTGCTAAGGGTTTGACTTCAACCTATTTTGTAAAATAATCCATGGCCACGATTGCAAAGCATGCCCCTCCTTTCGCAGTTGGAAGATGACCTTTCAAATCAATATCCCAGATATCGAAGGGCCTGGACTCATCATGGGGTTAACTCGTTGGATGGAGCACCCAAAATTTTTGCATATATTTGACATTTATCACATTTCTTTGCATGCTCTAATACATCTTGATTCATTGTAGGCGAACATAAGCCTTTTTTGAGTATTTTCATGGCCAAATGACCAATTTATGACCATCACAATGATCTCTACATTCCATCATGGGATTCTTCAGATAGTCTCTTGTCTTCAGTGATGGTCACTCTTTAAGAGTTGGAGATTGCATATTCCCGTCTGTATAGAATTCCATCTGCAACAGTAAAATTATGAGCGTTATACTTAATACGTCTAGCTTCAGCAAAATCCGAAGACAAAACATTATCAGTTAAGTATTGAATGTATGGGGTCGAACCGCTTTCTTCAGCCGCTGTTGGCTATGAGGTTTGGTTTGAGCAGCTTGAGCTTGAGCTTGAGCTTGAGTTATGACCAGAACTTTCTCTGGCACCTGCATGCTAGGTCCCAAAGAACCACCACTGGAATATGTATTCCTCAACATCCTAGGAGTTTGCACGTTTAGCTAATGCATCTGCTTTTGCATTTCGGCCTTAGATGTTTTCGATGTTGTAGCTTTTGAAAGTATCTAGTAACCACTTTAGTAGTTTTGCATATATGTAAGTCTTGAATCTCGAGTTTTGATAACTGCTCTGAACTTGATTGACAATGAGTTGAGAGTCACTGTATACTACAATATCTAAAATATTGATGAAGATAACCATCTTTACTCATGTAGTCAAATATTCATGTTCAACCATATTATTGATAGCTGAAAAAACCAGTTTTAATGCAAGAGATTTGATGGTTGTTTGGAGTGACTAGCTCATAGCCAACTTCTGCCCTCGCTCATTGGAGGCTTCATCGACATAAAGTTGCCACGAAAGCTGCTTGGCTTTATCATCTTTTGAGGTCTCGGTATCGAAACTTGTACATCTAGAAATAAAGTCAACCAATATTTGTCATTTAATAGCAATTCTGGGAATACAAGAGATACCGTATTGGCTAAACTCTATAACCCATTTGGTCAATTTTCCCGAGGTCTTGGTTTTGTTGAATGCTAGTTGTAAAGGCTGATCAATGAGAATTTAATTGGATGGGCTTGAAAGTAAGGTCATACTTTTCTTGATGTAAATATTAGACAATAAGCTAAATTTTCAATGGTTGCATAATGTGTCTCGGCCGAGTCGAGCCTTGCCTTTTGCTAATATAATCAATGGAACGTTGAACCCCATTGTAAAACTGGACCAATGCCAAACATATTGCTTGCTCTGAAGCAGCTTTATAAAGAAAGAGACCTTCGTCTATTGGCTTGGATAAGACCGAAGACGTACTAAGATGATTTTATAAATCTTTAAAAACTTTGAAACTCAGAGGTCCACATGAAATTAATGTGCTTCTTGAGTAGATTAAAGAATGGAATACACTTGCGGTTGATCAACCTATGATTCTGTTAAGGGTTGCGATCTTCCCAATTAAACTCGGTAGTTCTTTGTCATTGGTTAGCACTTTCATATCTACTACTAATAAAAAAAATTCGTTGAACTAATTTACTCGGTGTTTTTTTGAAATTTCAAAAATGCACTTCCTTTCCGTTTACATATTTGCGCTCAAACAAACAAACAGTCCGTGTGCGAAACACGGACCCAAACTAGTATAAATAATAGCTTTTATCTGTTCGGGGTTGACTTCTATCCCTCATGCATGTTTCATGAAGCATATAAAAATTTCAAATTGAATTTCGAAAGAACACGTTTAAGGATTTAGTTTCATATTGTATTTTCGTAGCACATCAAACATCTCGGTTAGGTCCAAAATAAGACTTTCATATAGTTTGGATTTCACTAGCATATTTTCAACGTATACTTCCATGTTTCGACCTCTATCTGTTTTACAAATATTCGATTGACCAGTTTATGGTACGTGAGTCCATCATTCTTACGATCGAAAGACATCACCTTATAACAAAATAGTCTCATATTAGTTGACGAAGCTTGCATGCTCTTCGTTTGATTTAAACAGTGGGTTTTAATCATAGTCAGAGTATGTGTGCATAAACGAAAGAAGTTATGTCTGCTGATGGCAACAACCGCTTTCGGTTGGAGGTCCGCCTTGAGACCTATATTAACGACCATTGCTTTCGGGTGGCTTGTCCTACATCCCAATACCATGCTTTTGATACGAGTAACACCTATGGTGCTTGGTTTTTAGTATATTTTGGATCTGATCTCTAGGTGTTAATATTGTGGACCACTTCTGATCGTTTGGACTAGACATCTAGCTTTTGGCACTTTGGCCAATTTCATGGGCATTTAGTCCAAAAACACAAGTTGGTTGGGCCATCATTCACTCAATCACTATTCACCAATTATCGTTCATTGTATCATGTGTCCGGAAATGCATGCATAGTCCTGTGATGGTGGCGACTTTAACAAATAGGTCAATTTGTGGATTGCTAGGTTTTTAATAATGTTTAACTGGACAGGAAATGATGATAACCACATATTTTTATCACTGTTTCTAGAGTAAACATGACTGTTTTTTCTGTTATATTTATTTGTAACAAGTTAACATCTAAGTTCTTTGTTTCACATCAATTTGATGGCTTCCTGATGTTTTATCATTACGTTTTTGGACACCAGTAAATTTGGAATTTTAGAAACTGCTATGCAGTTCCTGCATACATACATGTTTATATGTTGATGATCTAGAAAATTAAGCTTTGACTCACAAATTCAGAGGGATGCGACCTTGTCCTTTGCACGGATAAATCAGCGGGACTTGCGTCGCTATTTGGGTTCGACCTCCCGACCACTTGTCTCTCAACTCTATGTTTTACTATTAGGCTATTACTTTGGACTAGAAAGTGCCATGTGTGCACGCGCACGCGCAGGTGTTCTTCAGTAAATTTATTGAAAAAATATCTAATTGAATGTTAATAATCCAGTGGTTATTTGGGCTTGCTTGATTGTTCATTTTCCCTAATTAAATTGCTGATATGGTAAGCTGTATTACATTGAAGGCGGAAACATTTGGACCAATGGGAAGGGGGGCACTGGGAACAAAAGTTAACTCAAACGTTGAAATGCCTGAAGGGAACCTTGGACACTTCGACGTAGGTAAAAATGAACAAGCAAAGGTGATTCCATTTGAATTCAAAGCTCTCGAAGTTTGCCTGGAATCTGCATGCAAATGCCTAGAATCTGAGGTCATTTCTCTAATTAATGCTTTTCTTTTTCTTTTCTCAAGGCAACTTTTGGTTACAGCTGTCATTCATTATAGTTTGCTTGATCCACCAAGGGTATACCATTGTACTGCTGGTGTTGCTTGATCCACCAATGGTACACTTGTACTGCTGGTATCATGGACAAGTCGTAATTGCCGAGGGACATAACTCTACCTTGTATAATACCAGCTAATATTCGATTATTAGAAATTCTATTTGAGTTTTTGTACTTTGGTAAATAGTAGTAAATCACACACACACACACACAATATATACCTATATGTGTGTGTGTGTATGTATATATACCTATATATACACACACCTATATGTGTGTGTCTCTTTCTGTGTGTGTATATAAAATCAAATAGATAATAATACCTTTGTATATATTGATGATGATAATAATATTAGAATAAAAACAATGCATACGCTAGAAACCTTTTTAGAAGATTCAAAAGAGATAATAAATAATATATATCCAAATAACCAATTACCCGAAGAAGTGATTAGTGAGTATACCGAACATAAAGAATTAATGGAAGGATCAGGAGAAAGCTCAACAGTAACCTATCCCAATAATAGATAAGAAAAAATGGTTTACCCTTTAGGACATCCACCTAGAATACATGTAAGCCCTTATGCAAATGAAAATAAAAATCTGAAAACCATAGGTAAAAGAATAACAACTGAAATTACATTTTTTTGGAATGAATTCTGTAATTCTCAATGTTACAGAATGACATCCCCAGTTGTTAGGTACATATCTAGAACAACGGACTGCTGCAATAGCAAGAGATTATTCAACAAAATATCCTAATATAAATACAGGAGAAGAAATGGTTAGAATAGCAAGAATTATCTAGATGATATAGCTAAAGGAATATGGAAAGCATATAAAACTAATTTTCCGGATGAAGTAGCCTCCTTGGTAGCACAAGGCGGTAACATATATAATTTTGCCTATTTAATACATAGAATAATAACCGGTAGAGAGATAAATACAGGACTAACGCTTAGACAACAAGAAGCTATGCGTGATCTAGAACAAATACAATTATTAGATTGGAAGCATATAATAAATTTTTTAAATGAATTCTTGTATTATGCAACAACCTTTGGCAATTATTATTCAAAAGAAAGAGGAAATAGACTGTTTTCCAAACTCCCAGGAGATTTAGGAAAAGAAATACATAAATCATGGATGAAATGTATAAGAATATTCTTCCAACATATGATAACATAGGAATAAGAATTACACATTATTTCAGAATTAAAAAAGAAATGTACTTATATACAAATACAAAGAGAATTAAAACAAAAGAATTATGGCTTTTGTTCTCAGATCTATACACCACGACAGTATGGATCTAAAGATCCTATTATTAGAAAACCAAAACCTAAAAAACAATACACAAAAAATATTACTTACGAAGGTCTACTGCTAAAAAACCTTATTTGAACAAAATTAAACATGTCAGAAAATATAATTCTAAAAAGAATTATACCAATACCATTGCATGTTTTGCATATAATGAAAAAGGTCATTTATCATCTGCATGTCCAAAGAGACACAATCTATTTACTAGAGAATCAAATTTAATTAATTCAGTAAAAGAAGATTTAATAGAAGTCGTCTCAGATGTTTTTGAAACCTCAACAATATATTCTATAGTATCCCTAGAAGGATTAGAGGAACAAGGATTACATTCTAATTCAGATTATACATTAATAGGAAGAATTAACTAATGATAACCTTATAGAACAATTTTTTGAACCTAATGAATTCAGAAAATTGTATACATGAATTTAAATATAAAATGGGAATTGATACACATAAATGTTACTTTTGCCCTTGGTACCCGGCCTTTGACAAAAGATTTAAATGTAAAAAATGCACCATAGATATATGTTGTATTTGTGCAAAAAGAAATTTTAACCTGGATATTCCTGATGAAAAGAAAATACAATATACTGATAAAAATAAAATTAATGAAGATAGGATAAAAATCCTCAAAGAAAGAATAAACAATTTGGAAATTGAGTTAGAAATAAAAACACAATTGCAAAAACATGAATTAGAAAAGGTAGAATGGCAAATTGAACAGTTACAAAATAATAAAGGAAAACAAATAATACAGCAAAACTCAGACTCTATAATGACAAATGACATAAACACAATCGATCAACCTGCACAAATTCCTTTAATTTGTAGTACTGAAAGCCTAAAAGAACTAAGAATCATGACAATAATAACATTAAAGGGTTAAAAATGCAAATATTAGCCTTTATAGATACAGAAGCTACTAGTTCTACGATAAATTCAGAAGTAATTCCGGGATATTTAATAACCAAAGCGGAAAAACCTAAAAGAAGCTTTCAATTTGATGGAACTTCAACAATAATTTCAGATATGATGACAAATATAAATTTAAGATTCCAAACAACTTTGTAACGACTGGTTGCAACATTACAACTTGAAACAAATATGGATCACTAAACTAAATTTAGGAAACATACATCTAATAATTGGATTTACTTTTTATTAAATGAAAATGGACAATTTTCCTTTAATAAAGATTATTTACAAATATCAAAGAAAACAACACTAACACCTATCCTATCAGAGTTTACGCTTGAGGAGCGCGGTGGACGAAAACAAACAAAGATATGCAATTGTAAAATTTGCTGGGCAATGCTAGAAGAATTGCAATTGTATTGAAAACACAGAAAATATAAACACATCTGATGATATAATATATAAGTTTAGCCTCGACCATGATATGTGTTTTGAAATGGTGTACCCAAACAAAGTAAGTAAAATCTTACTGACGACTGATGATATAGACCAAATAATTAGCAAATTAGAAAAAATAGAAATATTAGAAGAAAGACTCTATCTATTGCAAATTAGATATAATCAACCCAGATATCACAATAAAAACTAAAATACCAAAATATGATAATTTGATGATAGAAAAATTAAATGCATATAGACATTTCAAATAAACTAGGCATAATTAGGAAAACTAATTCAAGGCATAGAACAACAGCCTTTATAGTACAGAAAGAAAAAGAGGACAAAGTAAAATAGTAATGGATTATACCAGATTAAATGATAACACCAACGAAGATGGATGTTGTATTCCCGATAAAGATATTTTGATCAATAAAATAAAATAATTATTGGATTTCTAAATTTGATTTAAAAGCTGGATTTTGACAAATAAAAATGCATCCAGACTCTATACCCTGAACAGTCTTTACCTGTTTAGAAAGACATTATGAACGGCTTGTTATGCCATTTGGGCTTAAAAATGCTCCTCAAATATTCCAAAGAAAAATGAATAATGTATTCAGACACTTAGTAAATTTACATGCTTTTGCGTAGATGATATTATTGTTTTTTCTAAAACAAAGAAAAAGCATATCCCATATTTATACTATACTCAAGTTATTTGAAGCCCATTGATTAATGATTTCTGAAAAGAAAATAGAAATATTTAAAATACAATTGAATTTTTAGGAGTTAAGGTAAGAAAATGACAAATAGAATTACAACCCCATGTTTCTAGAAAAATACTAGAATTTCCTGATAAACTAGAAAATCTTACACAATTACAATCATTTCTTGGATTAGTAAATTATGCAAGACAATTTTTACAAAATTTATCCAAATATACTGGTCCCCTATATAATAAAGCTAGTCCTAAAGGAAAAGGAGAATTCAATAAAGAAGACATAAAACAAGTCCAGAAAATAAAAGAGCTAGTTAAAAAATTAAAACCATTAACATTACCTCTTGAATCCGACTATTCAGTCATAGAAACTGACGGCTCTGCTCATGGATGGGGAGGTATTTTATTATCAAAAACTAGTAAATATGATCCAAAATCTACAGAAAAGATATGCAAATATACCTCTGGTTACTATAAAGAAAAAAGATATACGACCTCTTTAGACTATGAAATCCTTGCTATAATATATTGCTTAGAAGCATTTCGGTTTATTTACTATATCCTATACAGAAATTACAATCAGGACTGATTGTGAAGCTATAGTAAAGTATATATTGATAAAAGGAAAGAAAATCCACTATAAATAATAGGTGGATAAAACTTCGACATACTATATTGGATTGTGGAACCAAAATTATTTAGGAACATATTAAAGGAAAGACAAATATACTCCCTGATACTCTTTCTAGATTCTTTATTGAACTAGAAAATGAGAATCTAGAAATAAATGGTCCTAGTGATCACGATAAAATATATATAAACTCCACAAATATATTATATAACAGATATATTGATTCTCCTATCATAGATGACTATATGATAAAAATATTTACAGAAATGGCAGCCTATCCAGATAGCAAGAAATTCTTAAAGAAATATACGCAGAATAAATTTGTGACTAAATCTCAGTTGACAGACGATCAACATTTAGTCCTTGATAATATATGGAATATTCTAACTGCACATCAAGACAATAAACAGAAAATGAGCATCCTATATACGTTGGCAGAAATATTTTTCAGCACAGAAAATATAAAAATTTCCCATTATGCTTTATTCAATGGACCTGATGCAGGAATATATATATATATATATCATGGGAAGAACTTATCCCAAAGATAAATTATATAGAACAAAATCCTAAATATGGAAGACCGATATATAAAAGATATTGTGATCTAGATATAGCCAGAAAAACTATAGAAAAAATTCTTGGCAAAGATTATATACTATCAGATTCTATAAAACAAATAGAAAATATAGTCTTTAGTAATTTGATAAAAAGAGAAACTTCTACACCTCCTCTAAACCTTAAACCTAACACTACCATTGCAGCTATTACTGCTAAAGAGATACAGAAGGAAAAAAATGGTATGCCTCGGAACACCTCCAACCCTAATGCTTATACAAAAATTTACCAAAAAAGAAGAACCAGTATCAATTTTTTCTGAACCTCTAAACATAGAACTATATTTCCTAACATTTCGTATAGATCATAATGTAACAACCTATAAGTTACTATATAAAGTCTTAACTGGTATATCAACAAGACAAACTGCTGGAATAAATGTTAATTGGAAAATTGTTAGAAATAACAATATTCCATGTACAAATCTATATAAAGACTTTCAGAATATATGACGGATTGTAGATGTACCATAATTGCTTCAATGCCCCCAAATAGATCTAAAGCTATCACAATATAAGTATTTGGTTCAGAACGAGATTATTATAGAGCCTTCTCTATTACTAAATTATGGATTTGTGAAAAGAATATATGTGAACGGTTGGAACCAAACCGATCTACCTGAACTTGTTGGTTCTATTGTTGATTATTTCTCAGAAGTTTTGGATAATGAGATTTGTTTAAAAATATCTTCAGTGCCCACATATTTTGGTAAGCACATATATAATCCAACCAGACACATCATAAAAATCAAAGCCTATAATTTTGATCTAAATTATAAAAAGTGGGAAAACCAAATAGTTTCTCCAGATATGCCATCTGATAAAATGAATTAGCAACAAAGTTATGAAAGGTATAGAGCGTATGTTCTCGGTTCTAATCTCGGATGGGACAGGACTGAAGAAAAAGATATCAAATTATATGCTGAAATTCAGACCTTGAAGATATATATCAGCAAATCAATAAAAGAATTCAGCCATATGTATAGAGAATTTGATGTCTTCCACCCAAAGCCTCGTATAATAAATAATTTTAAACGTCTCCTCAATAAACATCAAGTTGAAGAAAGAGTATTCACGAACTATCCAAAAGAAAATTAAAAATAAAGCTCTATGTGAAGAAAAGCCTGCCTACTAAAATAAAGAAGATTCCAAAGATAATAATTTCTAATAAAAAGCATACCAGCTGGCCATTATCTTTCTCAGAGCGCCACTATATTTGAAGTGCTGGAAGGTTCCTGTCTAAATAAAATGTAAAACTTTTATTATAAAGTGGGACAGCTATGTCCTTTCGTATTGTAAGAATATTATGCGCTCTCAGTAATATTGGACAGTTGTATGATATTGTAACCGATTGAACTGCCTATATATTCGACATAAGTGTGTTGTGATAATCATCGAAAGTAAGATCGAAAGTGAGATCATCGAAGTTTGTAATTAACTCTTGTAAGCAATAATCTTGTGAGTTTCCAATTTCTAATGGCGTTTGACACTTAACTAATGATCTGTAGCTAAATTTTTCTGATCAAAGCTGAAAGAAGAAATGATAAAACTATACAGCTATGTAAGATTATTTTATCATATACTTTTTTACTTAATTTACTCATACTTTAGGATACTTGTGCTTGTATATCATCTGTTTAAATATATTTTTTTTGACACCAAATACTGAGACCATCCAAATCTCTCTTAACCTATAATTCAACAGATATAAACTTGTTTGAATCTAAAAAAGTACCCGCTTAGGTGAGTGATGCCGTTAGGGGAAAGTAGTAGGACGAGAGTGACAATGTGAGGATTTTTGTTAAGAAAAGGTATTTTGGTAATAAAATTAAAATATTCCAAACATGGTTATGTTCATAAGTATAAGTAATACTTCGTAAAAAAGATTTGGCTAAACATAATTTTCCTACTGTATATGTTTTATTTGATTATTCCGGAAAGCTTTGATTACCTCAAGCAGATCTTTTTGCCGTATAAACAATTTTATAAAACTTCAGAAATATTCATTTTCCTAACAAATAACATATGAAAATATTCGAACAACACTTAGAAGAAATTTTTTAGTAAAATTATTCTCTGTAATGAAAAGCCTAAATATAAATGAAAAGGAACAATATGAAATTTCTACTATTTTTTAAGCCAAATATACAGAAGAATTGATAGATATGACTGATGATCCAGAAATTAATCTTCTCTACACAATAAAAAATATAAGCAGACACATAATAATTAACAATTCTAAAGAAATGAGACCAATATCTAACAGAACATTTAAGAATTTCTTCACAGAATACAATATTATCCTCAAAAAGCAGGGAGATGAAATAGAAGAACAAGGTAATCAGTATAATTCCCAAGATTATGAATATATGGATTATTATAATGAATACTGATAAGGGAAAATATAGTTTTTGAAAAATAAAATTAGAAGGCTTCCTAAATACTCTGAAAATAGGTAAAAAGATTCCTAATTCCTAATCTAATAACCAAATAATGCACCTTTGGGTAAGAAAACTTACCTCCAAGCTGCCATTATTTCCCCCTTATCAACCCATGAGAATAATTGACATTGGTCATATATAAATTATAAGTTTTTCTATATTATATTTGAAATAAGTTTCGGATTATCTACATTCCAATCATGTTATTTTCTGAAACATAATTTTGGCTATGATTTTACATTATTCTCATACCACCACCTTTTTGGTATCATGGGATGAAACATATATATATATATATGTATATATATATATATATATGTATATATATGGAGAGAGGGAGCTTGTAGTTTAGTTTTTACCATACAGTTCTTGCTTGCCAGTTAATTATCCCAGGAATCTTTGTAGCTGGTGCGATTTAAATGCTAAACTAAAACAATGCCATCTGTGTGCGTGCGTGCATGCTTGTGTGTGTTTGTCTATGTGCGCGCAACTGAATATGATCTTTCTCAGTTACACGTTTAAGCTCCTTTCTATTTGCAGTGAGATATGTACAAACATATTTAATTTATTGCCTCGCTCGCAGATAACTTAATATAAGCATGTCCATTTGACATTTTTCATGATTTGATGGTGTTATCAAGGATAGGGTTAGTGAGGCATAGGTTAGTTTACCTGTAATGAAATTTCAATGGGATGTGGTGATTCCTTCTGGGTGTGCATACCTTCTTTGCTAGGTGTCACCATGTCAAACAGGCAATTTTCCACATAACAAGATTGCGCAAGATCTACATAATTGGGCAACATGGAACATATTTACATTGTTTGCATGCTATTTTCAACATCATTTATTTTCTATAAAATATATGATTCCCCTCATATTGACTAATACTCAAAGCACTTCCCCCATGCACCATTCATAGTCCGCGTGCTGTTGGACGCTGGACATGACATTATTTAAATAACTTTCCCTAATTGGTCGACATCTTCTATCGAATAGTTCAACCTAATGGCATATCTATGCTGTTTTATGAATATATGGTTGAGAGCTATTTAATCAGCATTTCAGTACTAGTTCAGTTCTTTTATGCAGGAAAATTGACTATTAGTTCTGTGGTATCAGACGTTGACTTTGGAGAAAGAAGCATATCCAGCTTTGGATGAGTTGACTTCTAAAATCAGTACACTTAACCTTGAACGTGTTCGACAGATAAAGAGCCGGCTTGTTGCACTATCAGGCCGTGTACAGAAGGTAAACATCAAACTTATATCAGATTTCATGTATATAGTTTTCTGTTGCATCACCTTATGTAGCAAAGTATTTAATTAGCACATATTAAATTGACTTTGTGTACTTTAATGAGTGTTTATGACTATTGTCTTGGAACTAGTACGGTTTTAATGTTTTTGAAGTATTTTCCCCATAGTAGCTTGTGAATTGCTCAAAGTGTGGATGCCACTTTATGGATCCTTAATTTCGACCATGGTGTGGCTGGTGTGCCTGATGTGAGTAGGATTGCTCCAAATTCAGCTGATAGCCAAACAATGAATTCGACATTACATTACAATATGTGAAGATTTGTTGATGGTTCATCTCGATAACGAAATTGTCAGAGCGAACACCATAGCATGCTATAGCGCAAAAAACATAAAGCCTATGTTGTGCGCTTTTCAACCTATACAATTTTATTTTATTTTTTTACATCAAGCACAAAAAACTGCATCGCGCAAGAAAGAGGTTTTATTTTATTTTTTCCTTCGTGTAAAAGATTTTTTTGAAGATGATTGGGAGAAAGACAATTTAGATTATAATTTGAAAGAAGAAGAATTTGAGAATGATTTAGATGACGACGACAACAGTGATAGTTGTGATTTGATGATATTAGTTATTCGGACTCAGGAAGTTAGGATAATAATGCTATTTCTAAGTTTTGTTATTTTATACTTGAATTATGTGTGACTTAGCTTATTTGTAATTTGTCATCGGAGACCTTGTGGTATTTTGTTTTAATATTAGACTTCATATTTTCAACTGTTTGCATTTTTTTTTTAAATTTGTTTCTCCTCTTTAATTCTCGTGATTAGCGTATTAAAAATATAGTATTTTTTTTGTGCAAAATTTGTCTCCAGTTCATCTTTTGTGCAAAAACTTATAGTTGTTGACTTGTAGCATTGTCATGTGTATGGTATAGAGGTAGTAAATGAAAGCAAATTTTTAGTGAGATGTAAATACATAATCTGTCATTTGTTTTGGATATACGATATGGATTGTTACCTTTTTCCAATAATTACAATTCACATTGAATTTGTGTAGTTTATGAATGTAGCATCATAGCACTTGTATTCGCACTTGTATTCGGAGTCTTGAACTGCTTGAATATTGCAGAAAATATACAAAAAAATAGCATTAAATTGTGATTAAGCATGATATTTTAGTAAATGGTAAAAAATATGCAAAAGTTGCACTTTATTTCCAGTCGACTACTTTGCTTGATGACAATAAAGTAGCAAATAAAATATTGTCTTGCAGCGTCTGTCAAGAGGAATAGAACTAACACGAGTGTTCTTTTTATTTAAGATTACACACACGCATATATAAACACACACACAAATAGATGATTCTAGTGGTGACACAAGGGATGTTAACCATTATATCTCCACTTATTTCAAACCCCCAATGAGATCAAACAACGAACATCAATTGTGTCCTCATTTTGTATCCCTTGATAGCTGCCTTCTACACACTCATACAAATATGCATACATCATGCGTGCTCGTGTCCCCCCCCCCCCCCTCCCCCCTCCTCACGCACACAGTGACACACATAACCAGGCACGTATAGATTAGTTCTTCTCACAAAATTAGTGCTAAAATTTAAGTTAACGTGGGACATCACACACTATGCTTCTTGCTTTTGACCGGGAATGTCCACAGTGGTGCAAACACTCAAAATCTGCATAAAAGGCCAGGATATGGTATACCTGGAGAGATATGCCTCTAATGTCTGATCTTCTTTTGTTGCCTGTGAAAAAAAAAGTAGTCAAGGCTCTTCTCTTACTGGGTCAGATTTCATGCTCTCATTTTGGTGACAGCCTTTTTCTGTGTGTACTGTGCTTATCATAATCCTTGTACCTGCTGTTGTAGAATGAGACAAGGTTTTCAAGGCGGGGTTCAAATTGTAAATGTTCAAAAATCAAATCAAAACGAGATTTATATTGTAAATCTTATATTTAAAATGTCTATATTTTATGGTTTGTACACACTTTAAAATATATTAAATAATAGTAAAGCAGAACAAATTCTAGCTCTCACATTAACTCTAGCATTTCTCTCACCTCTCCTTAATTTACTCTAGATATTTATTTAAATTTTATTTTGAAGACCTAATAAAATGCATTAGTTTTGAACTGTTTATTAGATTTTATTAATTTTACACTATTGTTTTACATTCAAAAATCTACACTTAAGTCCTCAATTTTCATGTATAATTTACATTTAAGTCCATATTTAAATTAATTAAATAATTTCATTATAAATTATTTAAAAAAATTAATTAACTATTATTTATTAATTTGTCTAATAAATAATATAAATAACCATGCCAATAAAATATCACGCTCATTGCAACAAAACAGTATAAATATGGATCACATAAAAAACAACGAACAACTTTAATGTATAATTATTTATTTTAATAAATTATTAGTTAAATGATTGAAGTTTAAAGATCACAGATCATCATAATAATTATAAAATTTTCACCCCTACTCATTAATTCTCTTCTTTTTTTTGAATCCATATAAATTATCATTTTATAGTTATCCAAAATAATATGTTAATTTTTTCCATGATTTTATATTCATATATACCAAGATTTTATAATTTCTACAGTCATGTATAAAGTTTTCATCAATTTTCTTTTATTAATTTACATTCAAATCTATGTATTTAAATTAACCAAACACTATAAATCTATACTATATAAATAAATTCAAGTAATTAATACTCATTAAATTCTTTAATAATTTATAAACAAAATGACAATTTCAATTTATATACCGCGTTAGTAGTAACACATGGTAGATATTTCTTTAAAATATAAAAATATCCGAATCACTTAACAAAAATTATAGGCATAAACAATAATAAAAGGTTTAATTTATGATTGATATATCGAACACTGCATAACAAAATTTTATTTTAACAACATTTAAAGTATGAGTACCATGTTTTTACAAAATTAGCGTATGCAATGCATGAGATACATTCTATTACTTTATTATTATTATCCACAATTTTAGTAAATTAAAAAAAATAGTTTTTTCCTTAATATCTCATGTTACATTTAAAATTCCTATCAATACAGATTTGCAATTTGACATCTACAACTCATCATCATGCACATGTGCGGGTGCGGGTGCGCATGCGCATCAAAACACACAGGATCATGAATTTACTAAATATTACTTCAAAAAGGAACATATCACATCTATATTTTTCTTTGAAATTTATCGTATACATAAACACTAAAAATTGTTTCACATGCATCGGTATATCGGTCATATTTAACGTATAATTTCTTAATTTCAAAATATAAATTACACTTATTTTAAAATTACATAAAATATTTTAAGATATAAAATTTTGGAAATAACAATAGTATATATATATATACATACATTTTCTAAACGTATAAATCAATAAAATAATATGTTTAACATATAATTTCCGTAAACTTTAGAAATATTATCGTAAAACTAATTTGAAATAAAATCTATCAATTTAAATAGTTAGAATATGAAAATAATGAATATATGATTATTTTTAACTATTCAAAAATAATTTTTGAATATATTTTACTATGAAAAATAACATTTTAACATGCTAAAATCAAAAAATATATGTTTAACATTAGCATATTACATTATACGTCGATTGTTTAACTATGTATATTTGATAATTTCTTTTACAACATTACCGTGTGCAACGCACGGGTTACACACTAGTTGATTATAATGTTTGGACGTCTACATCTAATCTTAAAAAACAGTTTTTACTCGTCAAGGACCAAGTGGTAAGATCTATAGACTGGTTTTAGAGGTTGGGTTCGATCACTCGAGACACCAAAATGAGTCTTCTTGTTGAATTAAGTACACTCTTGAATATACAAGTATGTATTGAATCAGAATGTAAATCGAATCAAAATGGGATTGATCTGATCCGAGATGTGATTTAAATTGGAGGATCTTAGATTTTTGATAACATTTCAATGTGATGCTATGTCATATAATTTGAACGCTACATGTGGTGATTCTGGAAATTGAATTTTCTTAGTTTTAGTTTCCAAGGTGTTACTTGAAGATACTTGTTATGCATCCCTCCCTCCCTCCCTCCCTCCCTCCCTCATGCAGTGTTTTTTTCTTCTTCTAACAGGTGAGGGATGAGATAGAACATCTGTTGGATGATGACATGGATATGGCTGAGATGTATCTAACAGAGAAACTTACATCCAGTCGAGTGGATGAGTCATCTTTTAGGGAAGATGTTAATAACGATGATTCCGACTTGGATGATGAAAGGTACAATGCTTTATATATATTGTGATCTTCTTACACACCAAAAATAAAAATAAACGAAAACCAAAAGTAAATCTGTAGTATGGCATCTTTTATTGTATAGCCAAATTTAAAATTAAATAACTGGCTTCATTCTATGGTTCTTCTCAACGGTGATGGATAAGTTACTCTGAACAGCGTTATCATATCCATGTTGAGACCCGAGAGCATAAGAATAAAGATAGAAAACTGAATAAATATTGGTCTAAAATGGTAATAGAAGTTTAGATATCCACTGGAGGTTCTGCTCCCATGCCATCTGATCCCAGTGTTCCTCGTTGGTATAGTCTATAAGCTTACTATGGTTTCGGATGTTAACTTGGCAAACATGAATCAATTACCGTAATGCCATTATTATATTTTTAGGGTTATATCATTCTCATTCTCCCTAATGTTTCAAAGAAAAATAAATTGAATCTACATTTAAAAAATAACCACCGTGCCAAAATCTAAACAACAAATTACACATCTTTCTTTGATGATGCAAGCGCCTCTAAGATCACTATAAGCTTCGTCAAGTTCGTTGCTACTAAGCTTCTGTCGTTGTGCACACTGTGCACCACAACAGTTGGATTGGTGCAGTTGTGTACAACTGCAGTAATTGTGCACTGCAGTATTTACATAATTTGGGTTGTGCAGCTTCTGTTGTAGACATTGAAGACCCTCTACGACTCGCCTACCTAGCATTTTTGTTTAAATATTATTGTGTATAACTTGTACATAAATGTGTAAATTTTCGAAAAATAATAAATGAACGGTTCTGACGGTTGACGGTTGAACCGTCGGAACCTTAAACTTTGAGTCATCACGGTTCAACTCACGGTTCAGTCATCATAACTTTGGCATGATGTGCTTCTTTGACTGAATACACTAAACATCTGGAGACATTCTAGACCCACAATGCAACAATTTCACAATCGAACGAATAAAAGAAAGACAAACAAGTGTGAGTGTCTCTCTATTGGCTGTCCTAAACTTCACACTTTGAATGTAAACCCTTGCATTCAAATTCATAACAGCAGAATTCACAAGTTAGATGATAGAAGTCTCTTGTGAAGAAAAGCATGTTTCTTTCCCATGTTTTGTTTTATTTTCCAGAGCTCTGTACGTGAATAGGATGCTGCTCATATTTCTTCCCTTTAAGAGTTTACAAACTAAAACATTATTTATATCTTGTTTCTGTGTATTATTACTCTACTATGTATCCATTATTTTGTATTGTTTGTAATTTCAGAGATGAAGATTTCAAGGATGAGAGTGGAAGTAGCCATCGTGGAAGCTATATAGGGTTCAAGCCTAACATCGAAGAACTGGAGATGTTATTAGAGGCTTATTTTGTTCAGATAGATGGCATATTGAATAAACTTTCCACGGTGAGTTCTTATTCTTTTTGTACCTGTAGAATTATTCACGAAAATGTTATCTTCTTAGTATTACTAAGAAGATTAAGCCTGTACTGACTTCTGCATATTTTTATTTGTCTGCGTTTGACAGTATTTGGCATGATTACTAACATATAACTAACGTTGCATTTGTATTATGCATGATAAAAGCTAAGGGAATACGTGGATGACACAGAAGATTATATCAACATAATGCTTGATGAGAAGCAAAATCAGCTACTGCAAATGGGGGTAATGCTTAGCACTTTAACCCTATTTTTAACTGGAGGCCTTGTGGTTGTGGGTATATTTGGTATGAATATAACCATTGATTTATACTCTGCACCATATTCCAATTTCTGGAAAACGACATTTGGCACGTTGGGAGGCTGCATTGTTCTGTATATCTTGGCCATTGGTTGGGGTAAGAAAAGTGGCTTGCTTCAATGATTGCGAGCAATAGACTACGAGATAACTCTTATTGATTAGCTTACTTATGCTGAATCCTGAGACTAACTACTGCAAAAGGATACATACATACCTCGTTCATAGTTTGCAAAGTTTTGTTTATCATTAAATCCTGCATAATTCATTCATGCTTAAACTGCAAAATTTGGCTTTTCTGATATGAAGTTATGGCTTCCTTTGGTGGGCAATGTATTTTTATTTTTGTTGACGGTTAAATGGTGCCCAACTAAGTGTACTTTAGAAAGTTCTGTCCAAGTAATTAAATTATTAGGAAGATAAATGATTGTACCTTCTTTCTTGCTTGCTTTTGTATTTCTGGGTAGCTGACACCGTTCTTATTACTGTGAATCAGTAGGTTGCCAAGAGTACTTCCAACATTTGGGACAGTCAATCGTTGCCATCTCATCAAATTTGACTGACTGATTCCCTCTGCTATCCCATGGCTGATTTATTAGGAATCAATATTGTTGGATAAGCTCAAACTTAATCATATATGCATGGTTCGCGATGTGTGTTCTTTGCCATTATGAAATCTGATCGTATCCAACATTATTAATTTGGATAAACTGTTATACATTATCTGATTTTCTTCATTGGTCGAAATCTTCTTCTCCTTCCTTTTTCCTCTACCGAGCTCTCCATTTCTAAATCCAGCCTCTCCCTTATCTTTTTTTTTTCCCACAAATTCTTTCTTTTTCTTCCATAAATTTAACCCTAATATGAGATGGATATTGCTTGCCATTCGGGGTAGCTCTAGATCTTACTAGGATATAGGAGGTGGAAAAGGAGATGTTGGTGAAGGTGCTAGGTTTAATTCTTTCAGAAGACTTAGGAGCGATGAAACTTTGATATCTCGAAGGAGGCATTTGGTGGTTGTTTCGGAAGATGTCACTTTGGATTCAAATGTTGATCAAAATTTGGAATCCGACAAAGATTTGATAGAGTTTCATGTTCTGACCAATTAACAAGTGCACGTTTCTACCCGTTTCGGCATCTGTGCAAGTTAAATTTAATATTTGAACACACCATTATAGATTAAATTCAATATTTATTTATTTTTTAAGTATTAAATATCACAATCAATATAGTTGACCGTAAAAAGAAATAATTAATTTATTGTTGTAGGTTTGAAATTAGGTAGTTTATTGTAATTGTATGTTATAAAATGTAAGGTATTTCATTGAGTTGGTGAAATTAAAATCCAAAATAATTTTCTAAATAGGCTAGGGTCAGAAAAACCGATGGATCTCTTGCATCAGTATTTCGCCTATATCAGAAGATCCAACAAGTTGATATTGATCGAGTATGGGTGACATTGGATTTCAGAACTTTTTAGGTATGATGTTTATATATTAATAATTAGTTGTAAAACCACTATATAGTTTGCTTAACACTACATATTTATTGTTCTAGGAATACATTTAATCTTAAATTTTGATCCAAAATTGTGTGATACATTAATTGATTTATGGTGGAAGACATACACACATTTCACTTTTTATATATTGAAGATGGTTATTACTCATTTAGATTTTGTTATGTTTATCGATATTTATGTTGGGCTAAACCTTCCTTTACCTTACGATGAGCAATTCTAAAGACATGGTATTGGTTGCATGTTTTATTTAGTATTTCTATACTCATATGCTTATTAGGGTTACTCAGATTAGGGTTGGTTTCATCAAGGAAATTATTAGGAAATTAGTTCAACAATACACCTCGGATCATGATTTGGAGGTCGTTAGACTATTTGTGCTATACATGGTGGGAATTTATATTTTTTCAATCCATCCATTATACTTTCCTTGGACATGCTGCAACAGTTGCAACCTTTGATCTTTCTTCTCCTATTTTGAATGACTGGGGAATGACTATAGGTCATTGAACATTCAGTGTGTATTTACTACTCATAGGACAACATTACAACATTACGTTGCTTTTGGGAGGTTTTACAGTTTTTGTGGCACGAGTATAGTTACAACCTAGCACATCCCACAAAAGACCACCTGTTAGCATTATTTTTTTCAAGAATTTGTGCAGGGTCACCGTAGAATAGACAGAGATCGCATGGTGGTGTGGCTAGCCATCTTTTCATAGTTGCACGTAACCAAAGAGTTACAACGTACACGTTCTGATATCATTTGGAAGCCTTACGATGGATCTCCATATCTTAAATATCATGGTGCGTCTCACGTTGGATTCTTGTCGGTAGATGGTTTTGTTGGTATCATTTTCTCTTACTACTGGTTGTATGTGGTATCATGGTAAGCATTGTTGGTGCCAGATTTACAGAGTTGACATTGTACCTGATAATCCTCATTCTCATACACTATTTCTTAGGGTTTATTCTATAGTCTCCCTACAGATTGCAACGACAAATGGTTGGTGGGTATCAAGTTACTTCATTATTCTCAGCTTGGATTATCTTGATTTTTGACGTAGATTATATAGTCCACCACCATCTGTAGATTTTACTCATGTGGACGTTGATTTAGTTGGGCCATCTGTCATCCGTTCTGGTGTTGCACCAACGGTTGTGTAGGACTTATCCCTGCCTACACAGAGGTATGTTGCTCCACCACTTGAGATTCCATACGGTGATATAGATGGACTGTAGCTATATCTGCTTCAGTCGGACATGATCGATATGTTGATATACTACGTCTTTCGATTAGTGATTACCCTGATCCATCCTCATTTCCGTACAAGGATCTAATCTAGATGTAGGCATCTCTCTAGAGATGTTACTTACAGAGCATAGAGCATGGAGGGGTACAAATAGGGAGTTGTTGATTTGTTGCGATGTGTTCAGGATTTGACTGTTGAGGATGTGTCAGATATCACCATCGTCCTAGACATGTTCCACATGTAGATTCTCCAGTTGATTTGGGTTTTGCTTCCGATTTCAGACATGCCAGAGTTGATGGGGATGACGATGATAGCAAACTTCCATATTACGACAATGACAACGACGTCGCTAAGGATAACGTTGAGTAGTTTTGGTATAGTTTGTTAGTTTATTTCATTTTCATTTATATACTTGTAGTTGAGGACTAATTAATGTGTGTCTTGTACTAGGCTATATTGATATGTCTCTTTTATGTTTTTGGTTAGACTGTTTCGACTTTTATGATTACAATGTTTAGACTGTTATCATTTTTTTCTTGCACAAATTTTCTACTTACAGTAGGTAATTCTATATAAAAGATGAATATATAGCTTTATAAAATATACTACTCCACTTACGACAAAGAAACATGACAAAATAATAAGATAACGATTTATATTTATAAATATTCTATTACATTAGTGGCATAGAAACAAGACAAAGAAAAAATGTTATAACAAAATAGAGCAACGACAATAATATAGGCTAAAGGACATAACTAGATTTGACTGCATAAGTATTTCTATAATTATTTGTATGTAATATACTATTAAACTTATGACAAACTAAAATAGATATCTTTTTTTAATGAAAATAGATACTTAGATGGTAGTAATATACTATTTGACTACAAGTCTTAGATGATATACATCATATTACATGTTAATATATCTGCAGCGGTTCGAATCACGCCGCGCAAGTTTCGAACCTGCGACCTTGCACTAAAGTAAAAGCTTCTAACCATTTGGCACAACGGTGCTGGTTATAATAGATATCTTGTTGGATAGTACAAATTACAATAAATATCATGATGGATTGAACAAACTATAGTAAATGCTATGATGGATAGGACAAACTCCAATAAATATCATGATGGGCATGATAAACTCCAATAAACTCCAATAAACGTTCGAAGCAAGTTTCGAACTTGTGACCTCTCGCACCAAAGACGAATCACTTAACCACTTGGACAATGGTGCTTGTCATTTTATTAATGCTCAACTTTACATACTTTGCTTAGTACTTAATGTTTTGTTCAAGATATCCTTTTATAAGCGAACAAGATGATTAACGGTCGTGCAATGTACTGGTACAAATTGACAAAAATTCAGCTATGCTCGATCAGTGAAGGATAATAATGTTACACAATAAGGCCATTTAAACCGTTCATTGATTTGAGAATACAAATAATTTACAAAAAATATAACTTCCAGACTATATAGTTAAATGACAGGGCCTAGACTACTGGCATAAATTGACAAAGATCTAGTTATGCTCGTTTAGTGAAGAACAATAATATAAGACATAACAGTACCTTTTTAATTGTTCATTGATTTGATGATACAAGTAATTTACAATACAAACATCGAGTTAACAAACAAAACTTCATTACTATATAGAAAAGCTACAACCTAAATAAAAATAAAAATACAATGGTAATACATAAACAATATTATAATAAATGATAAACATACAAAATATCACTAAAAGTTGGATGATCACGCTTGACTTGAATGATATTCTTTAATTTTTATTTGCATTTCATCACGCTAGTCAAGCTTGAACTTGGATAGGTCACAACTTAAGTAATCAAATGACCTTTTTTTACCCTCGTTTTCTGTCTTTTGAGTTCCAAAAACTTTTCTTACAAACGTCTATTTTCTCTTCTTTTTTTCTTCTTTCCTGGTTTTGCGTCATTCCATTTCTATAATCTCCTCTGCTTTTTTTTCATCCTTCATTAACCTTATGTCAGTATGTATCGTCGTCATGCATTTCACTAGTTAATCATAATGAGCGTTGTAATTAATTTTATTATTTGTAACAACCCGCATATTTTACGATTGTATATTTAAATGTTTTATTAAAATATAGCATCGTTAGTCGGATTAAAGTCTGAAACGCTATTTTTCATAAACTGTCGAATTAGGACTCGAGACCACTTCCAATGAGTCCAAAATTCCGTTTGTGACCTTTTTGAGCAAAACCATCGATATGTTTGGAGTTGAGTACAATTTTTCTATTTTCTGTTGGGCTTTGGGTTTGGGATTCAACCCTTGAACCCATCTAATACCTTATATCTTCATCCAGCTTCTCTTCACTCATTCTATTATTTTCTAACACTCAAGCTAAAAGAAAAATGGGGGAAGAGATGAGAAATTAGAATTCCTAAACCTTGGTTTTGCTAGGAAATTCAAGTTATTGCTCTAAAATCAAAGAAAAGCTTAGGTAAGCATCATCTTCTCCATCTCATTCTCTCTTCAATTTCCACAAATTCCTATAACCTAACTTAGGAAAAACTTCACCTTTGATAATAGATTGAAGATTCTAGAGGTGTATTGAAGAGGAATTGGTCTTGCTTTGTTTTAAAGCTTCTCATTCGTTGTTTTTGAGTTTAAGGTGAGTTTTTTGAATTCACATCTATGTCTATAACTTTCATTGTTGTTAGGTATGAATTTCTAACATCTATTCATGTTCATTTGCTTTTGATTTGAATTGATTTGGTGAATTCTCCAATTTTGATGTTTTGAAGTCAAAATCATTAAAAATCCTATCTTGGATGTTTGGACATGTTATTTGGGGTGTATCAAAAAGCCTATAAGGCTGGGTTGTCGCTTGGCATAAATCCCTAGTCTCCGTCGCTCGTCCGATCGCTTCCGAATCGATTTGGCCATCATTGGCCTAGGCTAATTTCTGTCCAACTGAACCAACCAGACGTCTGGTTGGTAATTCAGACGTCTGATTATGGACCCTGTAGAAATTATATAACGAACGTAGAAAATAAAATGGGAGAGATAAATTCTAGACGCCTGATTTATTGGTTTAGACGTCTGGTTAGGATTCAGACATCTGCTTTGTAATTTCAGACATCTAGGGGTTTTCTGAATTATTTCCAGAACCAAAATCCAAACGCCTAGATTAACCCACATACGTCTGGAACTGTTCAGTTTTTCCTGTTTGCCTATTTTTTGAGTGAATTTCCAATGTTTATCGATTTTTGTTGATCCGATTAGTTGTTAT
Organism: Allium cepa; assembly: GCA_030765085.1. Lineage (NCBI taxonomy): Eukaryota > Viridiplantae > Streptophyta > Magnoliopsida > Asparagales > Amaryllidaceae > Allium > Allium cepa. The sequence continues at coordinate 335,209,087 of CM060938.1, forward strand.
CACTTTTATCAACCTTGATGACTTCTTTTTCTGGATTTTTAGGGAATATCCATTTTGATGGATTTTGTATCGATTTCTATGGATTTGATTCACGTCTTCGAATGTGAATTTTTGGTGATCGATTGTTTCTACAATCGTTTTATGTGATTTGTCACTTTTAAATACAAAGATTTCTATACTAGTAGTAAATATTCAAACTCTTTCGTAAAAATGATTTCAACGTTACTTTTAATACCAAGCTCGTTTTTAAAACCGTTTTCCAATCTATTAGTGTATACAAACCTTTACCTCATTCGTATGAGAAATCTAATTAAACAACTTAGGATAACAAGTGGTATGCAACGCTTGCATTTTCGTTGTCGGTTAATTCTTGGACTTGTTTGATTGAAATCTTGTGGCAATTTTTGAGTGGAAATCTACAATTTGTTCGTAAATATTTAAGTTAAGCCAGTGGTTATGGGACACGAAGCTAAACTCATTTATTTACTAGCTTAGTGTAATCCACATTTCTTATTGATCAATGATGATCCTTTGGTGGTTTAGATTAGCAATATGCGATGTCTCTTTGTCCACGTGGGGAATGTATCTCGTTTTTTAAGCTTCATCTCATTTTTTTATAGGCTAATGACCTATGGATACTTTGGAGTTTCGACTCATTTTTATGGGCTAGCGACCCATGTTCTTTTATGGAGTTTGGTTTATCGGGTGTACCGCTATTGTACTACGTCGTTGTTCCGAATTATTTGAGTTTCTGGTTCAATGGGCGTACCATTGTTGTACTACGTCGTTGTTCTGGCTTATCAGGTCCATTGGGCATATCATTATTGTACTACGTTGTTATTCCGAATTATTCGAGTTTCAGGTTCCTCGGACGTACCGTTATTGTACTACGTCGTTGCACCGACACTATGGTTAGCGACCATGGGATAGCAATCCGTTTGTGATACGCGTGTTGGTGAGTTTTCATGATGTCGTTTGTGATAGGCCTCTCTTTGTGATTTCTGGATTTCTAGTTGATGATTTCTAGAATTTGTGTTTCACCAATTTTTGCGATTGGCAATGACATGTTTTGTCAATATTTGTGGTTTGTGAATAAAATAAAGAATATGACATTCTTTTTGTTGTTTTGAGATTCTTGAGATATTATATGATTTTTATTGTTATTTAATGTAAATTTTTCACAGTATGGCATTATTGTTATCATACATTTTTGTCAAATCTCTTATCCTATCTCATTTTATATGATTTTTATAGCTAGACTGATCCGTTTATTATTTTCTTCTTAAATAATACTCGGGTCAGACCGAGGTATTTCAGATGCTTCTACTTGACTTCTTATCATGGTTCGTCATCTTACTTTTGGCTAACTGCTTAGCTTAGTAGTTTTTCGTTTTATACATTCGAGATAGAAACTCCTTGATGTATACATATTCTTTTGTCTAACACTTGTACTTATTCTTATGTGATCTAGTGGATCTTACATGGCCACTACTTTGATGTACACTTTTATGTATTATATTCATATCTGTTTTAGCTTTAGTGATATCAATATCCGTGACTGATTTATGTTATGTTTATTTTATATTTGTTTTCGAAGATCACATAGCCACTATGTAGTAGTTTTGAGTTTGTATCGGTATGTTGGATTTCCTCTTGAAATTAAATGTGTGACATACTATCTGACATATCGGAACTTGCACGAAGCAATTACACAGATGGTCGCTCCTCAAAAGCCTTATTCTTCATGCTAGTTAACGGCATTACTCTGTAGTGTCCTTGACTAATATGAGTATAGAGGTGGGGCGTGTCACAGCTTGGTATCAGAGCCAAACTTCGGAACAATAAAGAATATTATAGCAAGGATCATTGTCCTAAGCCTTTCTTAGGAATCGTGCCTTGGGATTTACTCGAGTCATTGGATCCGTTCTATCCTATTTTCTTTTGTGATGCCTTGTTTTATCAATCATGACTGTTTGATACTCATTTTGAGAATAATCTTTTTCCTCTTCTTTCTTTCTTAAAGAAGAGAGATGGTTAGACCCGCGTCCCAGCGCCGGTCAATCCAATGCAACTCCTCAGGATGGAGTATTTATGTCTACCCAACAGCTTTTAGATCTTGTAAAGAATGCTCAATTCGTCAGATCCATTCCAAAGCCTACTCATCCTAGATTTGGGTTTGCACGCTTGTGAAGAGATTATACCGATTTGGGTGGAAGGCCATTCAAGGGATCCGAAAGTGTTATAGAAATCCAAGCTTGGCTTAGATCATGCGACCGCATCTTTTCTCGTATGAATCTTGTAGATCTACATCGAGTTCAAGTGGCTTCTCGTATGCTCCAAGAGAGAGCATTAGATTGGTATGAGCTTTTGGTTTCTGAGATTATCGAAGCGGATCTTACTTGGGAGCAATTCCGTGAAAGATTCGAGTTAAAATTTGTGCCGGAGGCTGAAAAAGTAACTTTAGCTCGACGCTTTATTGACCTTGTTCAAGGTGAATCTTCTGTGACGGATTACGTCACATCTTTTGAATCTCTCTCTAAATATGGGGTCGAATATATTAATACACCATTGAAGAAAAATCAGAGGTTTATTTATGGGTTGAATAAGAACCTCAAAAAGCCATTACTTCTGAAATTAGAAGTTTCTTTCGATCAGCTTGTTGATATCGCTATTCGACTTGAGGAGGCCGATAAAGAAAGTGATATTGAAGTTGGGGAAACTTCAACAACAATAAGAAGAGGCCTATTAAGTTCTACCCTAACCCTAATAAGAAAGGGAAGCAAGCAACTTCGGTAGCAAAGACTTATTCTTCTAGTCATGGAGAGTGCTACAATTGTGGTTCTAAGGACCATTATGCAAATAAGTGTTCGAAGCCCCTTACTTGTCGCTATTGCATAAGTTCGGGTCATTATATATTTTTATGTCCTAAACTTCAAAGCAAGAAAGAGAGAAAACTAAATGTTGTGCAAGTGCCTAGTAACACTTCTCTTGGTTAAGGTATTTCTCATTCTATCCTTGATGACATTATTATATTTCGTGATCATCCTATTCGAGTTCTTTTTGATACGGGTGCTTCTCACTCTTTTTTATATCAAAAGAACTTGTTGATGCTTTGTCTTTAAATGTTATGGCTTTGATGACTTCATGATAATTGTGAATCCGATTGGTGGATCTGCAACACTCAGTTTACTTTGCAATGATGTCGAGATTATTTTATGTGATTATTCTTTCCGAGCCAATTTGCATGTTGTGCGCTACTTAGGCTTCGGAGTGATTTTGAAAATGGATTGGCTTAACCGCTATGAAGCCCACATCTAATTTCCTGAGAAGACTATATATCTTCGACATCCTCAATCTGTTAAGCAAATTTTTTTTGTTCTTAAAAATTCAAATTCTAATTCGATAGCATCCTTATATTATCTAAACCCTCATGATGACGATAATGATGATGAGGAAGATGTCATTTCCCTCATTCACGTTGTTCATGAATTTCTCGACATATTTGTGTCCGTTTTACGATTACCACCTAAACGAGCAATCAAGTTCAGAATTAATCTAATCCTTGGAGCTCTACCTATCACTCGTCCTCCTTATCATATGTCTAATAAGGAAAATGAGGAGATGCGTAAATAATTATCCAAATTGGAAGTGAAGCAATTTATTCATTCTAGTTCCTCTCCTTGGGAAGCTACAACTATTTTTGTGAAGAAATCCGATGATACACTTAGGCTTTGCGTTGACTACCGCAAGCTTAATGATCTCACCATCAAGAATAAATATACCTTACCTCAGATTGATTATTTATTTGATCAACTTAGCGGTGCTAGAGTCTTTTCATAGTTAGACTTAGCAACGGGTTTTCATCAGCTTCGTATTGCAAATGATAGCATTCCTTTGACATCGTTATGTACTCGTTATGGATCTTATGAATGGCTTGTTATGCCATTTGGTCTAACGAATGCTCCAGCTTATTTCGTTGACCTTATGAATCGAGTTTTCAAAGACTTCCCTGATCGGTTCGTCCTCATCTTTATAGATGATATTCTTGTTTATTCTAAAACGGAGGAAGACCATGAAAAACATCTTCGGATTGTATTGGAAACTCTTAGGAGCAATCAATTGAAAGCAAAATTTTCTAAGTGCCATTTTTGGCAATCTTATGTGAAATTTCTTGGACATATTATTTCTGAATCCGGAATTTTCGTGGATCCTTCAAAAATTGGAGCGATTCAAAATTGGAAGAGACCAGAGAGTGTGACGGAAATTCGTAGCTTTCTTGGATTGGCAGTTTATTACCGTCGGTTCATAAAATACTTTTCTAAAATTTCCGTGCCTCTTACTAGTTTGATAAAGAAGGGAGTTAAGTATATTTGGTCAAACAAATATGAAGCTTCTTTTCAGAAATTAAAAGAGCTCCTTTCCGATGCTCCTATTCTTGTGATTCCCGAGGGGAACCAAGACTTTATTGTTTATACCGATGCTAGTTGTGTTGGTTTGGGTGTCGTTCTCATGCAAAGGGAACGTGTTATCGCTTATGCTTCTAGGCAATTAAAGCCCGTCGAGACTAGATATGCCACTTATGATTTAGAGCTCGCAGCTATTGTTTTCGCCCTTAGAATTTGGCGTCATTATCTTTGGGGAGAGAAATTTGTTCTCTACACCGATCATAAATCTTTGAAGTATTTATTTTCTCAAAAGGAACTTAATTCGTGGCAACAACGTTGGCTCGAGCTCCTTGCATCTTATGATCTTGATATTCTTTATACTCCCAAAAGGGAAAATCGTGTCGCCGATGCCCTTAGTCGAAAGCAACAAGCGGTTGTTTCTATGATGATATCTGAATGGAATGATCTCGAGACTTTGTCCACTTGTGAGATTCGAGATCATGAATCTGATTCTTGTAATATCTTGTTTTATGTAGCCTTGAGGCCCATCCTTCTCTTTTAGACCGCATTCATGAAGCTCAAAAGCATGATCGTGAATTGGTTCATCTTAGCCAAAGTTTTAGGGATAGAAATATTGAAGGTTTGAAAGACTTTGAAATCGATGCTCGTGGCGGCATTCGAAAATTTGGTAGACATATTATGCCAAAAATTTGTGATTTTCATAAAGATATTTTTGAAGATTCTTATGATTCTAAATTTACCATTCATCCCGGTTGTAGTAAAATGTATATGAACATGAAACGACTTTATTATTGGGATGGATTGAAATCTGATATTGCTAACTTTATTAAGCATTGCATGACTAGCCAACTTGTTAAAGCCGAGCATCAAAGGTCTGGTGGATTATTGCAACCTTTGGACATTCCAATTTGAAAGTGGGATCAAGTCTCCGTGGACTTTATTGACGGTCTTCCCCATTCTCATTCGGGTCATGACAGTCTGTGGGTGATTGTGGATAAACTCACAAAATCCGTCCATTTTATTTCCGTTCGGTCCAACCGGACCGTACCTCTTTTGGCCAAACTCTATGTAAAAAAATTGTTAAATTACATGAGTTCCTACTTCTATTGTTAGCGATCGTGATCCGTTGTTTACTAGTGGATTTTGAAAGAGTCTTCAGAAAGCTTTGGAAATGAAGCTTAATTTTAGCACCGCTTATCATCCTCAGTCCGATGGACAAACCGAGCGTGTGAATCAAACTCTTGAAGATCTTCTTCGTGCATGTGTTCTTGATTTCGGTGGAAGTTGGAAAGATCATATTTCTCTTGTTGAGTTTTCCTATAATAATAGCTTCCAATCAAGTATTGGTATGACACTTCGAGGCACTCTACGGAAGCCCATGCCGATCCCCTTCTTGTTGGCTTGAGGCCGGTGAGAAGCTGGTTTTAGATCCAGATTTTATTTGTAATTCCATCAAAAAGATTGATCTTATTTGCCATAGGATGACAGAAGCTCAAAGTAAACAAAAATCCTATGCCGATAATCGAAGAAGGAATTTGGAATTTTATGTAGGAGATTTGGTGTTTATTCGTGTTTCACTTATGAAGGGTGTTGTGCGTTTCAGTCGATCAGAAAAATTAGCGCCTCGATATATTGGCCCATTTCCCATCACCGAACGCATTGGTTCCGTGACTTATTGCCTTTTATTACCGGCACAATTTTCTGCTATTCACGACGTTTTCCACGTCTCTCAACTACGGAAATGCCTTAGGGATTCCAATTCTATTCTTGAGCTCAGTGTTATTGAAGAAATTGAAGTTTCGCCTAATTTGACTTATGAGTAACATCCTATTCGTATCATTGCTACGGAGATTAAACGTCTTCGTAATAAAGATGTCCCACTTGTGAAAGTTCAATAGTCCTCAAATCCTAAGGATTGTTCGTGGGAATCCAAAGATTCATCAAACGAACACATCCGGACTTACTCTCTCGAGCTCTTTGAGGTGAAATTCTTACTTCAAATTTTCTTTTGTGTTGATATGCTTTTATGGTTGTTACTCTTTGTTTTCATATTAAGAATTGCGAGGATGCAATTACTTTAAGAAGGGGAGTCTATAACAACCCGCATATTTTACGATTGTATATTTAAATATTTTATTTAAATATAGCATCGTAAGTCGGATTAAAAGTCCGAAATTGTACTTTTCATAAACTGTCGAATTAGGACTCGAGACCACTTCCATTGAGTCCAAAATGGCATTTGCGATATTTTTGAGTATAAACATCGATATGTTTGGAGTTGAGTAGAATTTTGCTATTTTCTATTGGGCTTTGGGTTTGGGTTTTAGCCCTTGAACCCATCTAATACCCTAACTCTTCATCTAACTTCTCTTCACTCATTCTATTATTTCCTAACACTCAAGCCAAAATAAAAATGGGGGAAGAGATATGAAATTAGAATTCCTAAACCGTACTTTTTCTAGGAAATTCAAATTATTGCTCTAAAATCAAAGAGAAGCTTAGGTAAGCATCATCTTCATCTTCTTCATCTCATTCTCTCTTCAGTTTTTAGAAATTCCTATAATCTAACTTAGGAAAAACTTCACCTTTGATAATAGATTGAATATTTTAGAGGTGACTTGAAGAGGAATTCATCTTGCTTTGTTTTAAAGCTTCTCATTCATTGTTTTTGAGTTTAAAGCTGAGTTTTTTGAACTCACATCTATGTATATAGCTTTCACTGTTGTTAGGTATGAATTCCTAATATATATTCATGTTCATTTGCTTTTGATTTGAATTAATTTGGTGAATTTTTCAATTTTGATGTTTTGAAGTCAAAATCATTAAAAATCCTATCTTGGATGTTTGGACATGCTATATGGGGTATATCGAATAGCCTATAAGGCTGGGTTGTTGCTTGGCATAAATCTCTAGTCTCCGTCGCTTCTCCGATGGCTTTCGAATCGATTGGCTATCATTGGTCTCGGCTAATTTCTGCCCAGCTGAACCAACCAGACGTCTGGTTGGTAATTTCAGACGTCTGGTTATGGTCCTTGGAGAAATTATATAACAAACGCAGAAAATAAAATGGCAAAGACAAATTCCAAACGTCTGATTTATTGGTTCAGACGTCTGGTTAGGGTTCAAACGTCTGCTTTGTAATTTCAAACGTCTGGGGGTTTTCTGGATTATTTCCAGAACCCAAATCCAGACGTGTGGATTAACCCACAGACGTTTGGAACTGTTCATTTTTGCTTGTTTGCCTATTTTTTGAATGAATTTCCAATGTTTATCGGTTTTTGTTGATCCGATTAGTTGTTATCACTTTTATCGACTTTGATGACTTCTTTTTCTGGATTTTTAGGGAATATCCATTTTGATGGATTTTTTTTATCGAATTTCTATGGATTTGATTCACGTTTTCAAAAGTGAATTTTTGATGATTGATTGTTTTTACAATCGTTTTCTATGATTTTTCACTTTAACATACAAAGGTTTCTATACTAGTAGTAAATATCCAAACTTTTTCGCAAAAATGATTTCAACGTTACTTTTAGTACAAAGCTCGTTTTTAAAACCATTTTTCAATCTATTAGTATATACAAACCTTTACCTCATTCGTATGAGAAATCTAATTAAACGACTTAGCAAAACAAGTGGTATGAAATGCTTTGTTTTCTTTGTCGGTTAATTCTTGGACTTGTTCGATTGAAATCTTGTGGCAATTTTCGAGTGGAAATCTATAATTCGTTCGTAAATATTTAAATCAAGCCAGTGGTTATGGGACATGAAGTTAAATTCATTTATTTACTAGCTTAGTGTAATTCACACTTCTTATTGATCAGTGATGATCCTTTGGTGGTTTAGACTAGCGATGTGTGATGTCTCTTTGTCCACGTGGGGGACTGTACCTCGTTTTATTGAGCTTTGTCTCATTTCTTTTATAGGCTAATGACATATGAGTTCTTTGGAGTTTCGACTCATTTTTATGGGCTAGCGACCCATGTTCTCTTATGGAGTTCGGTTTTTTGGATGTACCGCTATTGTACTACATCGTTGTTCCGAATTATTTGAGTTTTCGGTTCAATTGTCGTACCGTTGTTGTACTACGTCGTTGTTCCAGCTTATCAGGTTCATCGAACGTACCGTTATTATACTATGTTGTTGTTCCGAGTTATTTGAGTTTCAGGTTCCTTGAGCATACCATTATTGTACTACGTCGTTGCACCGGCTCTATGGTTAGGGACCATAGGATAGCGGCCCGTTTGTGATACACGTGTTGGTGAGGTTTCATGTTCCCGTTTGGGATAGGCCCCCCTTTGTGATTTCGGGATTTCTAATTAATGATTTCTAGAATTTGTGTTTCATCAATTTTTGCGATTGGCAATGACATGATTTGTCAATATTTGTGGTTTGGCGAATAAAATAAAGAATATGACATTCTTTTTGGTGTTTTGAGATTCTTGAGATATTGTATGATTTTTGTTGTTATTTAATGTATACTTGTCACAGTATGGCATTATTGTTATCATGCATGTTTGTCATATCTCTTATCCTATCTCATTTTATATGATTTTTATAGCTAGACTGGTCCGTTTATTATTTTCTTCTTAAATAATACTTGGGTCAAACCGATTTATTTCAAGTGCTTCTACTTGACTTCTTATCAGGGTCCGTCATCTGACTTTTAGCTAACTACTTAGCTTAGTAGTTTTTGTTTTATACATTCGAGATAGAGACTCCTTGATGTATACATATTCTTTTGTCTAGCACCTGTACCTATTCTTCCGTGATCTAGTGGATCTTACATGACCACTACTTTGATGTACACTTTTATGTGTTATATTCATATCTGTTTCCGCCTTAGTGATATGAATATCTGTGACTGATTTATGTTATGTTTATTTTATATTTGTTTCCGAAGATCACATAGCCACTGTGTAGTAGTTTTGAGTTTGTATCGGTATGTCGGATTTCCTCTTGAAATGAAAGACGTGCCATACTATCTAACATATCAGTACTCGCACAAAGCAATTACATAGATGGTCGCTCCTCAAAAGTCTTATACTTTGTGCTAGTTGACGGCATTACTCTGTAGTGTTCTTGGATAGTATGAGTATAGAGGTGGGGTGTCACATTATTTAACCTTGTTACTGCCCTCCCAACATCGTTACTACGATATGGATGGAATTGTCTTAAACAACCTCTGGGACAATAAAATATCCCATACTGAAATCAACATCCATTCTTCTTAGTGCAAACTGAAATACAGAGTGTTTCCTTTTGATCGTGCTCCATTTGTCTTCCCCTTTAGAAGATTGTAGATGTGCAAAAGAGGCAACTCCCAACTTTCATTTACATGTGCTTCATTGGCCCATTTAAGCTGGAATTTTGTATAAAATATTAGATGTATGTAATAATCAATAATTAACTATAATAATGGTTGCTAACAAAACTATACCAAATTGACGTTTGTAGCCTTGTATTGTTTTCTAGTTTTCATGACTGTCACGATCTCATTCTATTTTCGGCATGCCTTATCAGTGCGTCTCTATTAAGTTTTCAATGATTCAATGGTTCTAGAAATATTATAGGGTAGACAAGAATGGAATAGATTTGAAATCGAAGTCTAAAAAGAAAACTCAATTTGTAACATACCTTTCTTTGGATCTCCGAACGCTAGTCAACAAATAGCAAGTTCTTCTTTTCATCTTTCAATCATTTCCTTTGATTTGAAGCAGGATTTTTGGGGGGTATTTCACTAAATTCGGAAATGGTAACTCATCTATGTTAACTCCTCTTGGATTTGGTCTTATTTTAGTCCATTGGGATTCTTGAGTAAATCATTATTTTCATCCCATAAATTTTAATATTTTATGCAAACTCCAAACTTATTTTATTTTGATTAAATCCTCCCTCATATGATTCAAATTAAGAATTTAAATTTCTACTAGAGTTTTTATTTTGCCTGTTATTACCTCGAGAACTACCTCCAAAATTTTGAGATCGATATTATGGATTGGTATTTGAGTGGTGGTTGGTGTTTGATCATTAAAACCTTGACTACATGCTACAATTGGTAATGGAAACATACTTGAGACATATATTGGGAACTTGGTTGATAATTATGTTTGCTTTGTCTGTTAGGTGGAAAATTGTCATAAATGGTAGAATTTTGATTTAATTCTCCAAATCTTGGATATATGGAGTGCATCGGGTTTTTTTCTTTGAGTATTGGACCTTTATGTTAAACTTGTCAGTATTTGGGATTTAAGGGTTGAATGGTGGAAATACATAAGAATGCTGTATTTAATTGGAAAAAGTGACGAAAAATATATAAAAGATGATGCAATGACAGTAAATATTAACGTTTCCTTATCATCATTATTAACGTTAGGTAAATAGGCAGCGGTAATCAATGGTAGCTAGAATTTGATGTTGACGTGGCACAATATAAAAAGTTAGGGGATTCGGGGGGACAACCCCCAATTTTTTTTGATAAATGCTGGTATAAAAGAACTCATAATTAAATCAGTAGAATACTACGTTAACAATATTCTAATCTATTTTAGTGGTTCAAACTCCACGATACAAGTATAAATCGATGTTCTAACCTATTCCTAAAAAAATCAAATTAGGATATCCTTTTAGGTTCATCAAAATATCTTTTCAAATGTATTAGGAAACTTTAGCAAACAAATAAAATAATTGAATAAAGTAATTAGGGTTACCATATCATATTGAAGAGGGTACAACAAAGCACATGAAGCAGTGGAGGTTGATTTCAATTTTCAATTGGCGGATAGTGGATTTGTTTTCGTCTTTTGTTGAATCTTTTTCATGGCTTGATAGATAATTTGATAAGCCAATGACTTTTTTTTCATGTTTCAGAATATGGTTAACCAACATGTTAATTAATCGATTACGATAAATTAGATCAGATTTTGCAGTTTTTTCTTCTGCAGTATCTCGACGTGACATAAATGTGAAAGCAGTTCAAAAATAAGTTTTTATATAAGGGCTAAAAATGAATCGCTTATTTTGGCTTTTTGACCTCTTATTGTAGGGTGGATCTTGAAATATATGAAAGATCTCTAGGCACAGTGCTCGACTTAGGTGGAGACTCGACTGTCAGAGGAGCTCGATTTCAAAGTGGCCGCGTTTGTGAGTTATGAGGCGGCAAAGAAGATGTGGTTTGAGTTCAAAGATTAAGATCGGAGCTTGGAGCAAAAAGTAAAAGCAGAATTTTTTTTGGTTGGTGCATTTTCTGAAGCCTGGAGGGGTCACGTGACCCGCTCAATGTTAATATGCCTCCACCTCTGACGGCAATATGCGGTTGCTTATTGACTTTGTTGACATTAATATTACCAGATAATTAGCCTCATTATTATTACTAGCTAACTCACCGAGTCGCAAGATCACCAAAGTGACCCAGTGAGTCACTTGTGAGCCTATTATTGGGCTCACTGACTTCTTGTTGGGGTTCAACCACTCACTAATTGGAACCCTTATTGAGAGTGCTCTAGCCGTGCCTTGTTTAAGTCTGCAATACATAATTTATGAGAATCTACATGCATAATTTATGTTTTATAACGTGTGATATATAGTAGACATGTTACGTGAAATAATCTACCGATTGAAATTGTAGTGACTCGTAATTTTCGAGTCTTCGAATTTGAATATTTAATTTATTTAAATATTCGAATTTGAATTAATTATATAAAAAAAATGTTTCAAATTTAGACCTGTACATCTCGAATTCCAATCAAGGTGACTTTGTTGAGTTTTGTAAGTCTGTTTGGATTTGACATCCAACCGGGAAATCGAGTGTTGAGGTAACCTTATTCCTAGCTCTTAGCTCTTCGGTTATCCTTCCACGAGGATATCCACTAAGGCATGAAGAGAGTTTCTAGATTATTCAAGTTTGATTGAGTTTATCATTCTACTTTGTTTGAGTGTTCTTTTCAGATACTCAATCAATGTTATCCTTTAGCATTACTCCGTTTGAAGTAGTGATTCGTGGATTGTGTGCTTCTTCTCCTTCGAGAAGAATTTCTTGCTTATTCTGCATCTTGCTGATTTTTTTTTGGGAGTGGCTCATGACATCGTAAGATTAACAATCACTCTATCTTCTTTTGATGATTTTGAGAATCGAGTATTCTGGGAAGTCCTCGTGTTACAGCATGAATTTGGAGCAAAATAGTGTTTATCTAAACATAATTGAGTTAAAAATAAATGTTAAACAAGTAAATATTGTTTGAAAAAATTTATTTGAGTGTCTAAATAATTTTATTATGGTTTTACATTTATTTGTGATAAACTAAAATAGTTTGGATAATTTTAATGTTGAAATTTGTTAGTTTTGAACAAATAAAATTCAAATTTAACAGTATTTGTAAAAATGGAAATTTATGATGTAAATATGTCAAAATGGTGTTAAAAATGATTAAAATAAATTTTAATATGATTGTGTAGTTTTTACAAAGCTCAAACATTTCAAAATTTGTTCATAAGTTGATAAAATAGTGTAATATGTAGACAAATTTGTACCAAGTGTTGTCTTTAGCCTAATTAATCAAACACCTCTTCACACTTAAGCTTAATGGACCATAATTAAGCCCATAACTAAGCATTAGCTAAGAAAGGTATGGAGAAAAATGTTTTGTACGTTCATTTGCTCAGAAACTTTGTCTTCTCCATTCCTAAAAACTAACAGTAAAAGAAAAACCCTAATTACTCCCCAAAATCCTAAGCTAAACCCTTGCAAACCTAATCAAAATTGATAGGAAATTGATAGCTTTCAAACCTACAGGTAATCTCTACAAGATTCATGGATTTATTTCATCGAAAACCATGTTTTTGTTGATTATTCCCATCTTGTTGTTTGCATGTTACGGCAAACTAATTTACATGTCATTTCTAAGCTTCTTGAGTGGAAAAGTTGTTGTCTTCTTCAAATTGCTTGCTGCAAATCGCTAATTTTTGCTACTAATTCAAGGTGAGGGTTACCTCACACATTCTAGCTTGTTTCATGTTTCTTGGAGATGAATTAGTTTGTTTAATTTGCAAATTCATTTGCTGTAACGTTGATTTTGAGCTGCTGCAAACATGGTATGAGTCCATGTTTGAGACAGCGTATCTCTTTCGTTTTCTATCGAAATTCATTGATTATTTTTGCAGTTGAAAGATAAAGTGTTATACTATATGCATGCCAATTTTCAACTTAATCTGAGCTCGTTTGGCCTTCTGTTTCATGCCTGAAAGTTGAACCCGAGATGGGTTTCAGGCCTGTACATTTTCTTATTTTTCAACTGCTGCAAACACTGTCTGGGTTCAATTTTGAGACCCCATAAATTCCTCATATTTTATCCAAATTGCATGAAAAAAATTTTGTTTGAAAGATAGAGATTTCTACTATATCCATACCAAATTTCAGGTCATTTTGTTTTAGATAGATTATAGAAATATGTTACCAAAGTTTGACATGGACCATGTTTTTGTCCAAAGTTCTACAGTCAAAACACTGTCTGGGTTCAACTTTGTGACATCATAACTTCCTCAAATTTTTTCCAAATTGAATGATTCTTTTTTTGTTTGAAAGATGAAGTTTTGTACTACATTCTCACCAATTTTGTGGTCAATATGATGCAATATGGACCTCTGTTTCATGCCTGGAAGTTGAACCCATGAGGGTTTTCAGGCCTGTGCATTTTGGTTTTCAAACTGTTGCAAACATGGCCTGAGTGCATGTTTGAGACAGTGTAACTTTTTCATTTCCAGTCGGAATTCGATGATTATTTTTTTTCAAAAAAGAAGAAGTTCTCTAGTTTGTGTACACCAATTTTTAGTTCAATCAAATATAGTTTGGCCACCTGTTTTATGTCCGCAATTTGAACCCAGAAAAGATTTTAGACCTGTGTAATATTTGACCAAAGTGTTTTTATGTCTTTTTTGGTCCGATTTTTGACATTTACTTCTGTTTTTGTGATATTTTTGAAGTATTTTGAGGGTTATGATGCCTACCAATAGGTTAGCCCTGTTTTGATGAATTCAAAATTCAAATTTTGAATTATTTGAGCTTAATTTGAATTTAAATTCGAATTTCGGTTAGAGTGGAATTTTGCTTGTTTTTGGTCGTTTTCGAGCACGGTTTTCTCCAATTCTTTTTGAAATGATTTTCAAAATTTAGGGGATTTAAAATAATTATTATATAATATTTTAAAGTATTTTCAAGTATAAAACCTATTTGTTCCTTGTAATAAGGGAAATTTTCAAATATGCTTTCCAAATGGTTTCGAAATCAGTTTTAAAAGCTTATTTTCAAGGTAAATTATTTTCTATAAAAATTACACGTTTTTACACTGTCGAGCGAATGAGAAGGAGAGTTAAACGTTTGGGTAAAATGCGTAGTGTGGGATACGTGCGTTTATCCTTTCGGTTAATTCCTAACTTGTTCGTTTGATCGTTTTGGCCTACGAGTCTAGTTTACCGATGATATGAGGTGAAACTTTTACTGCTTTGAGTGTGAAATTTACTAGCGGTTAGTAAACCATTTAGTGCGAACGGGTGGTATGGACACGTTAACACTTTTCGGGTTCCTTTTCGAGAGTTTGTGACACATTTGCCTGTTGGCGTGCCAGTACTGGACCTTCGGGTCATTTGCCATTGCGGCGTATTTGTCTTCGGACGTTTGTCATTGCGGCGTATTTGTCTTCGAACGTTTGCCATTGCGGCGTATTTGCCATTGCGGCGTATTTGTCTTTTGACGTTTGCCTTTGAGCGAGGTACCTATTATGTGAAACAGTACTCGACAAAAATAGCACGTGCAAAACCTTTTGAGATGATTTTTACCCTTTTATGTCGTCATTTTGGAATAGGTCCTTTGAACTATTCGGTGGCGATTACTTCGGGATTTTGGACTCTTGGGAGTTCTTTTGAAGTTTTCATTGCCTACACTGGCGTATTGGGATTTTCCTTTTGGCGTATATGTATATTGAGATTGCCTATTGGCGCTATTTATGGGACTTGCCTTTTGGCGTTGTATGAGATTTTTATCTCTTTGTTGACATTTGTCTTATGGCTTATGTCGAGATGGCTTTTGCTTATGTTTTCCTTAGAATTGCCGATATGACGGGTTTGGGAATACTCTTTTAGGAGTTTACATTATATTATTCCCTAAACCATTCTTATTTGATTTATGATTGCCGATGATATGAGACATGCTACATTTTAGTGATTCATGAGATTTTTCGTCTCCTTTGTGTTTTATGCTTATTGAAGCAATCACATTCTATCACCTAGTGTAATTATATATGCCATACATGATGCGTATCCTCCATATGTCTATGGTTAACTTTCTTATTGTTTCTTCTTGTTTAAGAAGAATATCACTATGCTCTATTATTCCGCTATCAATTTTACTGATTCGTTTAGCTAGACTGACCCGTATATTTTATTCTCGGGTCAGACCGAGGTGTTTAAGGTTAGGTACTTTTGGACTTAGCATATTCTGCTTCTACATGGACTGTTCTGCTAGCCCTTTTTGTTATTGCTTTTTGTGTAGTCCTTTTTGGTTTGCTACTCTGGTATGTATATTCTTTTGATTCGTGTTTGTGCCGTGGTCGTGTTTTAATTTATTTTATAGGATTTTTTCATAATTTTTAATTTGGAAAGTAATTAAATTTTCGTTTGACGCATTTAATTTATTTTATAGGATTTTTCCATAATTCTTAATTTGAAAAGTAATTAAATTTTCGTTTGACGCTTTTTGTGGCAAACGTCGGTGTTTTTGAAACTTCACAGAATAAGTTAACATGTGTATTTTATTACCATTTCGCGATCGTGTCATATTGATGTGCACAGTCGTATTTTTATTTTTGGCATACGTGGTTCATACGATGATGTTGTGTCGTACGCTATGACATTTTCAAATACACAATTACATACAAGTCACGCACATCACCACTGCACCGTACTTTTCCCCTCTTCTCTGCCAATTCAAAAGACGGAGGACACGTTCACTTTTCCAATATTTTTTTCTATGCGCATGAACATCAACTTTTCTTTTTCATATACACACACGCGCGGGTTTGGGTAATGCATGTTGGGCTGCTAGGCCGTGGTGTTTGGGGAGTTGGGGAGTAAGTGGTGTGGGCTCAAGGTAGAGGAATGGAAGATTGGGATGTACTGTAGGCAGGGCCGACCCCAGGGCAAGGCGACCAAGACGGTCGCCTAGGGCAACACCGCGGAGGAGGGCAACATTTTCAGTATCCGTGTTTACAAATTGTCTGGTTGATATAAGTAAAATGGCATAAGTTTCAATAAGATTATTTGGTACAGTGGTTTGTTTGCTTCCTTCCTAATTGAACGACCTGAGTTCGAGTGTGTTTTCCTGCAATTTTAATTTTTTACTCCTCTTCCATTCTATGTTTGCCTCGGGCAACGGAAGGTGCAGGGCCGGCACTGACTGTAGGAGCTTGCCTGGTTGCTTGGCTGCATGAAGTGAGAAGTGCAGGCATGTGAAGAGGAGGAAGGGTGTGTGGGTCCCGGGGTTTTGTTTTGGTGGTGATGACTGATGAGGTAGTAGGTGCGGGTTAGAAGGTTGGGAGGACGTTGCAGACAAGGGTGCTGGCCGAGGTGGCGTGCACGGGTAAAAGCTGGCATGAGTGGAATTTGCAAAATATGAAAGGGGGACTGTTTATTGTAAAGGTTTTTGCATATAAGTCCCTGTCAATGTGAACAATTTCATCACGGGGGGATTGGATTTCCTATTGCGCGAGGTTTGTTAGTTGTGGGCTGAGCCCAGGTTGCTTTTGGGTGAGAAAATGTTCAATAATTTGTTTATTTATTTATACATTAAGTATGCTAAGTTATAAAATGCATAACTCTCCCACATAAAATCCGATTGACACACGGACTTTTGCATTAGACTCTTATTGACGAATACAACATTTTAGCATACTTTTTCATAGTTTTGACGATGTATAAATTTATGATGATATAATAATAGGAATTGAATTTAATCGCGTTATATAACGTCGTTAAATTAATTATACCTTAAATTGTTAAAATCTATTTGGCCAAATAAAACACAATCGGTTAAACTTAATTGAATAGGTTATTGTAAACATCTATTGAGCAAAATAATTCTCCATTTTGCTATTATAATAACTTGGACATTTATTTATATATACCAATTAATTCTGAATGATGTGTTATTATTCAATTTATTGAATTGTTGATTATAATATGTTGTTATTGTTGTTTGTTTCGTTGTTTGAATTGTGCTGGGCCAGTTTATGAGCAATTAATTTTCATATGTATGGGTTGGGTACATACGAACACCTTGTGATTAGAATTTCATAGTTTGACTATAAGATTTTCGATGAAAATATTTGATTAAGTAATTGTTATAAGAAAATATGTTTAAAGATGTTTATCTTTTAAATGAAGTGGTTCCTTTGAAAAGAAGTAGAAATATATTTGAAAATAAATATTTTTGAAGTGATTTTTATATAAAAGAGATTTATACAACAATGGTTTATAAAATGTATTTTATAAATAAAGAGGATTTCAAGGACTAAAATTCCGGTGGTTTTGAAATTGATTTCGAAAGGATTTGAAAAGACAAACAATCCTACGATCGAAAGTATTTGTGATTATTAGTGCAAAATGATTTTTCATTTCTGGACACAAAAAGGATTTGTTATGTTACCAATGATTCGGATAATCCATAACTAAAAAGTGGACAGGAGGGTTCATGTAACATGGATATAGTCATCTCTTGGTGTAGAGGGATATATATATATATATATATATATATATATATATATATATATATATATTTTAGAGAGGCTGGGACTCTGCCTTGTTATTGGGAAAAACCTCCCGATCTAGTTGCATATATTTTGATATGCTTTTATAGTAGAGTATTTTAGAATTTTCAAATAAATATATCAAATACAACATTGTACAGATTATTTGATACCATTTTCAAAGTTGATTTGTTTTATATCAAGATGAAAAGCATGATCTGATACAAAAGATATATATTACTATTTCAAAAGGATTTGAAATAAAACCGAAAATTTAATTCGAATGGATCATTTTCGAAAAGGATTGTACTTTGAATATAATAAAGTTAACTAGATTTTGGAAATCTAAATGTGAAGATTAAGTCTAAGTGGGTAGTTTGAGAAATGCATATTTGTTTGTGCATCGCAGGCCTCTTGAGTCCTATTTGTGAATAGGAGAACTACTTTGGCTTGATCCTGTATCTACTTGGATACCCAATTAGATAGGGATATGTAGGCAGTCACATGTGGTAGTAATGCAGCTCCAATAATAATATATCATTTTTCTGTTTGTTATTTTCTATTTATATTGTATAGATGTATTTTTCCTGCTTACCATTTTATTCTGCATTGACATATTTATTGAGTTTGCAAGAATAATTAATGTTGTCTCTCTCATCGGAGTTGTGTAATGGTCGATTTACAATAATTTGGGTTTTCTTTGTATTAAAGCACACCTAGTAGAATAAATGATTACTCTGATAAATTGTATTATTTAAATTTGTATCATATACATCAAGTGTTTTTGTATATTTATCAAATGATATTGTGTATTAAATTGATATTGTTTATTAATAGTTTTATAACAGATGAGTTCTCAACGATTTTGACTGGTTTTAAAATCCGAGTCGTCACAAGAATTCCCTTGTTATGTTGTATATTGGTATAATTTATGTTATGTTGTATCTTCCTTCAACTAAATAAGAATCCATTATGTTTTATATCTTTTAAAGCCCTTTTGTATGGAACTCAGTGTTTTTTAAAGGACGTGAATATGAATAATGAATAGATAAAGACAAGTGGTAACGACTTCTTAGGATGATTATCAAAGGCATTTGAAATTCTATAAACTTTGAAGTTTAGACTTGAAATTGTTGTACTTGGAAAAAAAAATTCGCAGAACATGCTGCATGGTTTTATAAAGTTTGATTTCTTCTTCTTCCTTTTTTCTTTTGCTGGTATTTAAACAGTTTATAATTTTAAATGATTTTTAGATTTCTTTACTTCTTTTTAGGAAGAAATCCATTTCAATTCTTCGGAATTTATAACCAATGAAGCACAACTTTTGCGACTTTTTTTTATGAGAACTTTTTTATTTTTAGTTTCTCCAAATCATTTGTTTGAGTTATAAGACTTCTTTAAACCTTAAGATATCCATAGAGCTCGAGATCGTATCACTTTTGTATCCCATTGATGTCGAATAATTATTTTCTAAAAAGTTGTCTCATTTAATTTCAATCTTCTAAATGCAATATTTCTTAAATGAAATTAGTATTTAAGGTTTGTTTTCATTGTTAAAATACAAATTGTGTAATAATATGCAATGCTCATAAAAAGGTTAACTTTTGAAAAAGTGAAAATAAGGGACACGTCTCTAAAATAAAACTTAATACACCAAACATTACTCTCATAAAAAAGATATAAATTACATCTCTATTTTCAAATATACAATTTTTCCCCCATAATACTCATCTTCTTCATTACAGCAATGTTGATTCTTCATATATATATACACACACACATACACACACACACACATGTTATTCTCACATCCATAATTTAAATTTGCACTCCATTAATTATCAATCTTTAAAACGCAATAACTTCTTATAGAAACGATGGATTAACAAACTGTTTTCACCATCAAATCACAAATTTTATTATCTTTCTAACGAATGTCATTGTACATATATGAAAACAACGGCAGGACAAACTATTCGTGGATCCAACTCCGCGCTGCGTGGCTGGGGGTTTACAGAGGCAGCGTACCCCTCCCCGAATGCGAGGTTCGAGACGGAGCTTCGAAAAAAAAATTAAATTGATGTTTTCCAAATTTATGCAATTATGTAGTACGGTTGCAGACAATTCAACAATTATATGAAATAATTTCAGAAATGTCTGCAATTGTATGCAATAGCTGCAAATATTTCTGCAACTTTATACAATAATTGCAGACATGTCTGCAATTATACCGTATAATTGTAGAAATATCTGCAACTATATGTAATATCTGCAACTGTATGCAAAAATTGCAGACATTTCTGCAATTATATATTATAATTGCAGAAAAGTCTGCAATTATCTGCAATAGTTGCAACTGTATGCAAGTAATGTCTGCAATTATACCATTAATTGCAGAAATGTCTGCAATATTTGTAACTGTATGCAATAATTGCAGTATACCATATAATTGCAGAAATGTCTGCAATTATATGCAATAGTTGCAGATATGAAAAAATTCGAAGATGTTTAAAATCTGTAGACTTGTCTGTATATATATGAAATAATTGCATCCTTACTGTAAATATGATTTTTTGGTATCAACAATGGATGTCATTTCAAATATTATAATTTTTTTGATTTTTTGGTGAAAACGGTATACTGATCCGAAGTTTCTACAGAATGTTTGAAATGTTAAAAATGTAAAGGGTGTTTGGGTTTTTATGCGCGCGTGAATTTGAAAATAGAGACCGGAACTTATTGAAAAAAAAGGAATGTTGTTTTGTATATTTTCAAACCTTAGTAGGGATGTATGCCAAACACACCCTTTGAAAAATATTTTGTTAGATGCAAGTTTAAATATCCTTTCAAAAGGTAATATAAGTTTGAATTGCATTTAATAAAGATGTCAACGTTTTTGCGGCCAATTCATTAATATTAAACTACCTTAAAATATATACTAACGAATAATGTGAAAATTTTAGTTTTAGAACATTATGTGACTTATGAATATAATGGTTGTAATCAAAATCATATGAAACTAAAATAATAATGTTACCTAAAATAATAAAATATGAACGTACTTGTTAACAATGGTAGTTTTTACTGCATTTCATAATGGTAGCATTAGATATATCATGTTGATCCAATTTTTATTGCATTAACCTAATGTAATCTTAACTGCATCATTTGAGGAATGCAAGTTTAACTCTGCATGAGAGATGCACTTTTAACTACATCTAAGGTATATGGGAAAACCGCATTAAACATTTATACTTGAACTGCTGTTCAGATTCTCTAAACAAAACAACAACATCCAAATGTAGTTTTACCTACATCGGATAAACGCACTTTTAATTGGATTGAATAAGAAATCGATGACTATTGAGAAGGGGTAGCTGCCTCCTTAACCTCAACACAGGGAGCATTATTTGAAAAGGAATTAATTTTGCAAAGTCATTAAAAACAAATATGGTAATGAGTTTCCTATAGGATTACCTTTCCATATTGTCAACCTCCGTTTGGTTTTATCAATCCATGAATGTCAATCCATAAATTATTAATGCTGTAATAAAATGTTATTCGAAATAAAAGATATTTTTCTTTCTATTATATGCTTGATATAATGTGTTATATTAACTAATTAATTTAACTTAAGTACATTTAATAAAAAAATCCATAAATGATATTTTCTGTGATGATAATTGTAATATGTTGTAATCACAAAGAATTTACCACAATATTTTCTGTATTGATAGTTATTGTATAACTGTGGAATGACCACTCGATAGTTTTTTATTGGTTAATATAACTAAGGTCAAACAGAAACTATCGATGTGACAATTTTCTTTGGGCTTGAGAATACCGTTGAACTTCGATGTGGAAACTCCACTTTGATTATAGTTAAATAATGGCATAACGTCCGTTGAACGACTATAGCTGCGTCAATTGGAAGAATTGAAATTGAAATACTATTCAATGAAGAATTTGTCTCCTCGGCTTTGTGAGGTTGATACCACAGTCAACTAAAGTCAACTCAAAGATAAAGACTTTGACTAAAGTAGTTCGATTAATAATAATAATTTTTTTGATATAAACAATAATTGCCATTATTAAACCAAGCACTTTATGCTTGGACTATAAAAGTTGAATGTAGGTCATACTAAAATTTTGAATATTACCAAATTTTATAAGTTCTAATATAATATAGTATTGACGATGAGTATCGGTGTAAATAATTGTCATTACAAAGGATCACTTGAAATACGTAAATTGGATTCATCGTAACTATATAAACGATAAACTTGATCATAATATCACACCATATGCTAAAGTGACGTGTGAACATTAATATTAGAATTGTTCGATATTAATCCTTGATCGAATTTACACATAAGAGTCACACAACCAAAATATTTGTCTACCGCCTGATTTAACTAAATTATAATTATTATAAAGTAATTAATATTTATAAAATTTTAATTGTAAAATTTTTATTTTAATTTATTTGTGTTGATCTATATTGTAGTGCGTATATAAAATTATATACACATGTGTCGATATACGATATCGATGTACGTTAAAATTTGATTTAAATGGAAATTATATGATCTAGTTTGAAAAGGAAATAGAAGGTCATATGGGTCCATCGATGGTCGGCCATAGGTATGGGGAAAGAGGGGATATACTTGATGTTTGTGAGTTTGAATGAGCAAAGGAAATAGTGGACCCGGATCCACAGTTAGCTCATTTATTCTCCCCTATTTAAACTCCTTAACCCCTCATTTTTGCTCCCACTCTTATAACTCTCCCTCCATACACCTCTTGCCAAAATAATCTAGGGGCTTCCTCTATCATTTCGAACATTAAAACACAAATTAAAATCAAATAGCAACCAGGTGCGTAAATCTTTTAGTTTGGTAGCATTTTCTGGAATAGATTGGTTCAGATCCTAAAGGAGTCATACAAATTCAGCATTTAATGTGTAATATTTAGGCTACAATAAAGGTAACACCTTTATATATATTCTTATAGAGAGGAACTCCATTGCAATGGGTAGAAGACAAGAGAGTAAAGGTTGGAACTATATTTCCAAACTCTTTTATCCTATGGTTACGGTTACGTCAGAAAGATAGGGTGCCTACGATCTAACGCAGGAAAGCATCTTTAATCATCTCCGATAGCAATTATGGGAAATATGGTTTTAATGATGGCAACTTTTAAGAATGGTTTTGAGATATAGGGCACAAGCGATGTTAAATGTGGTGACAAGACTGCGACAACCACGATTTCAATTTATGATTTGGGTTTCCAATCTCATGAAATTAGCACTGAAAGAATTGCTGTTTATCCTTAAATTGGGCAAGGAAAGCACTCCCTCGTCGATCATAGGAAATGGTATAAGATCAACGCAAATGATCGAGATACATCATATAGCTGCCAATGAGAAGATCGAGGGACGCAATCCATGTTGCCATTGCGATTTCAGATTTGGGTATTGGAGATGGGCAGTTATCATTTTTTCTTTTTGGGTGCTGTTAATGGTTCTAATGTCAGAGCATGGGTTCCATCGTTATTATCCATTTGAATACGCACGCCAAGATTAGAGATGAACTATAGCCTTGAAAGAGAATGGTTCTCGGCCTGCTTTAACTACCAATAAATGCATATCATAAAAATTAATGAGTATCTTCAATGCTATTCTATATTGATAGCAAGATAATTGTAATTATTCAAGAGGCAAGTTTGCTTGATCCAGGGCATCAATACGAAAAGGTTTTTGGTGCGATTTTCAACATGGATCTACGAGCAACGGTTTTCGCTGGTTTTTCTGGTGGAATAAGACATTGATTGCAAGGCCTAGGTTGTATGTATAACGTATATGTGTATGTGTCCATTGTTACAATTCATATGCATTTAAATTAAATACATTTACCATGAATCCTTATATACGTGCGCTATTAATTTGGAATACATACACACATACATATGTATGTGAGTGTGTGTATTCATATCTATTGTTATTATAATTAAAAAAATTAGGCACGAGTATAAATGGATGTCCATTTGAACCTGCACTTGGTCGTGGTCACTTCAGCATTTACTTTTTTATTTGGAACATGGGGGTTTTTCTTTTTATGTGCACATTTAATTTTTTTCTCTCTATATAATCAATGAATGAGACTACACTTATAATGTCAACTTACATACTTTAAACAATATAAAGATTCATAAGAATACTTTAGAAAATGAATCATTTACAAATTTCATTACAACATTTATATGTTTATAGGAGTTTTATTTTCACATGTTTCTTTTCTTGTACATAAATTCATCTATTTTGACTTTGGCTTTCCGATCTATATGTTAAGTTTTAAGCATGCTTTCATAAAGTTTATTATGTGGTCGGGGTTTACTTAATTTTCCTTACTACATAGAAGCTTTTAGTCGATGTTTATTTTAAACGTAATGCATCCATTATAATTACGAGTGTTATGGCACGCGTTTCATGCGTGATGATGGCACCGACGTGCTTCGCGCGTGAATTATTTTTCTGTAAATCGTATATGTTTAGTACATTCAAGAGAAAATGATTTATATAAATATTTAACAATATTTTTAAGCTGACATTATTTGTTAGTTTAAATTTATTTCTGAGTTGCAACATCTATTTTTTATTTTAAATTGTGAATTTTTATTTATATTATTAATTAACAATTTATTTGTCAGATCCTATTTTTATGATATTAAGATTTAATAGTATTTGAGATGGATGTTTTGAATTGTAAAAGAACTTTATTTGTTAATCCTATCTTCAAGTGATATCAGGATTACAGAGGTTTTGAATTTGTAAAAGAAATTTAATTGTTAGATCCTATTTTCAAGTGATATTAAGATTTGGTATTATAACATTTTTGATAGTTCATTCTGATACAAACAAAATATGACACGAAAGGTATTACAACTATTATTAAAGTTGTGTCATGCCTTGCAATCTGCAGCATATTTTTCAAGAGCAAAAGCCTGAAATTTGTAGATAGAGACTCTTTCATATCAGTGCCTTCGTTTCCTCAAAATCCACCAACAAGGACGACAACATTGACTCCACTGCAAACCTCGATAATGTCGGTAGTTGCAATCACTTCTTTAAGAAGAGGAATTTATCGCATCTAAAATATTTAACACGTTTAAAATGAGCAATCATGTATATGTGTTTGCATGAAGAAAAAAGACCAAAGAGGTTCATTTTATCTTGAATCAAGTATAAATATCACCATACTTTATAATTAATTATAGTATCACATATGCGTAACTTCAATCAAGGAGTTTATAAATAGAGAATCTGAAAACTAATCACAATTAATATCTCAAGTCCTCACAATTAATGCATACTGACATAAAGGAAAAGGCAAATAACTTCAACTTGGCTCCACTAAAAGAAAAACTCAGACTTCATAATTAAACAAAAGTAATAATCCCACAATTGCATTAAAGAATTGAAATCTAAAAATTAAGGATTTCGTAAACAAATAATTTAGAAATCAAAAACATGGTATACATTATATACTTCCATCAATTTGAAATGGCACAAAATGAACATGAAATAAGTAAGATTGTAGTAACATTGAGCATCGTGTCCTTTTTCAAGATAGATGAATTGCTCTACATTTATTTGGATGAATCTCTTCTATAGCTTTTAAGTTTGAAGTACCTCTATAGTGATAATGTAGGTGACACCAGTTCCATTTAGTCCGACTTACTACAGAAAACCAACTCAGATATTCAACTCACCTACATTTTATATTAAACAACAATGGAGAAAGCATACCTTCTTTTTAACCAATTAAAGATTTTGAGATACAAATAATAGAATAGGAACACACAAGTGTGAGTGTGTAGGCTTTAATTAGAATGGGGAAATATCAGTTAGTAAAACAAAAATCTAGCATGTCCTTAACCAATGTTTTATTTTTTAAGATTTTGAACTAATATTCTTAATCCTAGAATTTTATTGTAACGACCTGATAAATTTATGATTTTTTTTATAAATTTAATTTATATGTTTGCTAATTTAATCCAGTATAAAATTAAAGTCTTAGGATTTTTAAAAGGATGAATGTAGGAGTTAGATAGTAACTGTAATTACAGGTAGAGATTTAGAAGGTTATATGATATAGATTTGAAAATAACTGAAAGTTGTGTTGTAGTTATAAGTCTTAATTTGTTGGTTTAATGGTATTAATGTAACAATAACTGAATTGGATTACATACACACAAACATTTGAAAATTTATTAGGTGGACTAAATTGGTTAAAGTTCATAAGTTGTGCATTTCAATTTAGTAGAAATTCTAAACGATAAACGAAGATTTAAATAAACGCTAAATTAAAACTATGTAAAATGGTGACTTAAGGCCTAGTTATAGGAATTGGAATATAATCCAATTTGAATTAAGTATAAAAAGGATTTGATTTATATGTAAGTTATTTTTCAGAGTATTGAATAAAAATTTGGAATCCAATTTTAATTAATGAAAATAACGTTAGTATTAGCTAATAAATAGATTTCAATGCAGTAACCAAATGAAAGGAATAGGAATGAATATATATATTGGTTCGAAATGAAATAAAAATGTGTCACATTTAGATGGAGTAAAATTTAAGAAACCTATAAATGTGGAATCAGTAAACATTTGTAAAAAAAAAAAAAAAAATATTGCCTAGAATAAAATTCATTTAATATAAGAATTCAAGGTGGAAGATTTACATTTGGATTGAAAGGTATGATTAATTGAATTGGTGATTTGGGGAATTTAATCCAAGGGTTACTCTAAAAATAAATACGGATAAAAAGAGGTTAAACTAAGGAGGGGCATTAATTGATTTTAAGGCTTATTTAATACGTTAATAGGCAAGACTCCGCATTCATACATTTATACAAAGCTAAATAGAAGCACAAGTGTGATATAATGTAAATAGATGGGTATCAACCTTTATTTATATGTTAATGGGATTTAATTTCTATTGTATAAAAGCCGCAATTTAATGAAGATTGAAATAGCTAATTCATACGTTAGTTGATTTAGCTGGAATATGAAGATATTTAACGGAATAGTGAAATCAAATGGGAATGGGTTTCCATTGTTCATTTGAATTCACATTCATCATAAAAAAAAAAAACTTATTTGAAAACCAAAGGAATAATAAAGGAATCAAGACTTAATTAGTAATTTGGATTTAAGACATGGCAATTTGGATTTATTGCAACATTTAATACCATAGAATTTAGTAAAGCTTATTCAAATTTCAGTTGACCATTTGTGATATAACTTTTTGAAAACAAGACTTTATTTATGAATTGAGTATTTGATTCAACGAATGGTAATTACTTCATTTAAAAATGGAATTTAACGTAAATTAGTACGTTATTAAAGTTAAATGAAAGCTGTAAACATTTGACTTAGAGAACAATTGAGTGAAATCTTAACTAATGTAAACTTCATCATATTGACATCCATAACTGTGAATCATAGGAAGAAGGTAAATAAATGAACTTAACCAAACTATTTATGTTGAATATTGAAAATTTGAATAAATAAATAGTTAAGAAAATTAAGGGAATGGGAATAAAAATTTATTTATAATTTGGAATTTTAATTACGGTGAAAAGGGTTAACTGCAATTAAAAGTAAGTTGAGATGGAAATCAAGTTATTTATTTAATTTGGTTTAAGATGTGAGTATAAAGGTATAAGATTTAATAATTGGGTTTAGAATAAAATTTATAATCTCTAAATAATAAGGAAGTGCAGATATTTAGCTGCAAATTTATATACCGATAGATTTTAATTCACATCCAGGCTTGGTAAACCATTTGGGATTGTCTGAATTATATAAGTCACAAAATTTGGCCAATATTAGAAGTTGAAACATAAAAACTGGATTTATAATTTATTTTAATTTATTTAATAAATATTAAAAATAGCCATTTTGGGCACGGACTCGGATTTCGACGAAACCAGTTTCATCGGATCCGTATCAGTGAATTATTATAGGATTTCAAATTTCGTATCGATCGGACTTGTTGTTTGATCGTACGGACGATAAACGCCTTGAAATCAATTTTATTAAAATCAATTTGAAAATCAATTTGGAAATCTTGTTTTTAGCATAACTTCTTCATACGATCGAATTTGGACGTGAAACTTTTTCCATCGCGTTCAGAATATTTTAAAACACCTATTTGGATATATAGTTTTAACAAATTCGATTCCGGAGGCATAGCGGGCTTTTTGGGCCGTGTTTTATTCCGTACGTTCGCTTATCCAGTCCATCTTCTCTATCTCTAGCCTACCTATATAAGCATGGCTATAAACCCTAGCCCCATTTTATTTGCTTATGCTGTACGTTCATTCTTCAACCATTCTTTCTTCCTCAATGGATGCTCCTCAGATCCAATTTCAAATTGCAAAACAAAGTGAAAATTCAAAGTCTTCAGAAAATTCCCAAAAATTTATATGTTGTAGATTTCTTCAATACGAATCTATATGTGACATCTGTTTTTGCAATCGATGCTCGAATCGTCCTGGAAACTCAGTCAAAGGTCAGAAATTCGAAAACCCTAAGGTTTGATTTAGGGGTTTTTGATTTTTCATCAAATCGGCAAAATCAAGATATGGGTTTGGTGGAGATTCTTGTGGGGAGTTCAACGACGTTGGTCTGGTGGAGTTTAGTGACCGGTGGTGGTCAAATTTGGCGTTTTAGGGTTTCGAAACCCTATTTCTAGGCGGCGGCGGCGGCCATTTCAGGCAACCGGGATGGGGGCGGCCGATAGCAGGGGTCAAGGCGGAGTCAACGGCCATGGTGCCGAGGCGAATGGCGGCCGGTGGTGGCCAGGGGAGGCGGTCAAAGGTGCGGCTGTAGGTGGTGTTGGGGTCTCGTGTTCCTGTAGCCGCGTTCTGTGAGGTAGAGAGGATGATGCAGGGATGACGTGGCAGTTTATGAGTGGTTTGTTTTGTTTTAATTTAAATTTGAATTTCGATCACGTTTTATCCAATAACTTTCTCATACGAATTCGGATTCACACGATTTTTTTTGCGTTAGGATCGTAATTTAATTCCGGACTTGATGACGCTGATTTGGACAAATTCTGAGACGGGCGAATTTTTGGGTTTAAATCGGGTTTAAATTCAATTTAAATTCCAAAGGTGAGTGTTTTAACCCACTCACAATTACTAGAAGCTTTTATGTTTGTTAAATAAATTTTAGAAATGAATAGAAATTTATTTATGAGCTTTTGGGCATGTTATTTCATCCATATCTGTTGAATTGCATTTTTTTGAATTTAGCTGTTAATTTAAATTGATTGATTGCATATTAATTGGCTGTTAGAAATTATTTTTTTGCATAAGAACTGCTAGTTAACAGTTATGTAAATTATTATTGAGTAAACTGTTAGATAAATAGTTGATAAATTTAATTTGGAAAAAAACTGACAGTTATTACCTGTTGTATATGTTCATAGATATATACTGTCATTGATTGAAATTGGTTGATGGTTGCGATTGGATGATGGATGTTGTTGATGAATGAATGTTTATTGCATATCATTAAAATTGCAAATTTATCATGCATATTTCATTTTTCGGGATTGTGGTTTGAAATGATAAAACCGCAAAGTTTTATTTTTAAATTGCGGATTGAAATGATAAATATCCGTATCACTTGACCATAGGATAGAAAATTATATACAGGCACCGCGGTCTATATATAACTATTTTAATGTGATTTCTATGGTTTGGATGGAATACGGTTTATAATAATCTTAAATTTTATACTGTATAAATATTTTTCTTCCGTATTTATGTACATGAAAAGTTGGAAATTTTGAAATAAAAAGGTGTATAAATTCCCTTAGTAAAATGGAAGAAAATTTAGAAAATGGAGTTGGATAAATTTATATCATATGTTTAAATGTTAAGTTTGGAAATTTAAGATATGATATTTATAATTGGATTTTTCCCAAGAAAAAAATTGAAATGAATATTCTAATATGAATTTGAATTGGAAAAATATTCTAATATAAATTGGAATCGAAAAATACATATGTTTTATTACTAGAAATTGGAGTTGTTTAAGGATTTATGTGAATATTCAAACTAAATAATAAAACATTTAATTTGTTGAAAGAATATATTCCAATTTTAGTTTTTGAATATTAATACTCCAATGGATTTATATATATGGAAATTGAAATGGTTTTGGAACTTAAGAGTGATATCTAAATTATGGTCTTAACTTTAGGTAAAGAAATATTTCCATAAAGCCATATAACTTATTTCTTTACAAAGTGACAGTAAAGTTAAGCCCTTGAAATTCATATACCGTTGAATATCCAAACCATTTGAGTTTTAAAAGTTATGGTTTGAAATTATGGATTTCCAAAAATATTATGCTTTGAAAATATTCGATTTTCAGATATTATGAAGTTAAAGCCTTTTTATTATTGGAAAGAAATTATATTTGGGATAAGTGGTAAAATATGGTTTTGGGTTTTGGAATGATATCGTAATATTATGGTTTTGAAATGGATTATATTCTGGTTTTAAAAGTATAAACTGTTTTAAATAACCGCGGTGTTATAATAACGATGGGTTGGCAAAGAGACCGGGATCGGATATGGACATACTCTCTGTCGATACCGAAAACCACTTTGACTAACCGTGTACGCGGTGGAGATTCCAGAATGAAGTAGGTTGGTGGCGACGATTCCTGTAAGGTAAATACGTGGACCCGACTCCCGTGAGTTGGCATAAGGTGGCTAAAACAGGAGCGATCGACGGGTTAATGAGGTCATTCCTCTGATCGGACACTCCTCTTCGATATTATACTATGACTTTGGATTGATTCAGTGGCCACTTCTATTTTTTTGATTTGGGGAGTTGTTTCGAGGTGGGCGGTTGCTGCGGCTTCGCGTTACCATCGGCCCGGAAGCGTAATTGGTATATCTACCCTGGCATTGCCTAGTTGTGCCGTGTCACCTACCCTATCGCGCCTTGTACGAGTTTGGTTTTCTCCCGTAGCCCGTGTGGTATCCTCTAGTGGCTTCCCGATCAGGAGGGACTATGATATTGGATGGACTACTGGGACTATTACGTGTTAAGGGCTATATGGGTAACCCCTTAACGCTATTAAAAAGTAAGTTTATTTTATAAATAGACACTATTATAATAACGCAATATACTACATAGTAAATAGTTTAACGGATCCTTAGGAGATGTAAATCCCGAGCATCTCTTGAGTTACTGTACTCATATTTATTTCTGTTTATTTAACTCACATAAGATATTCTAGTCTGACTCGAGTGTTTTTGTCTTTTCAAATTCTCTCGGGTCAGTCCGAGCGTTTTCAGGATAGCAGGTTTTAGCTTTGGAGGACGAAGACGAAGATTCAGTATTATTTTATATATAGTATTGCACTACACACTCTTTCTATTCCGCTGCATTGTTGTATTTGGTATGTGTAACTCTGATATTCATTGTATAAGAAAAATCAAGCTTTTGTAAACTGTTTATGAACTGTATACTTGTTACTATATTTTATCCTTCCGCTGTGAGATTCTATTTTCGTTTTATTTCTTCTCTATTTTTCTTATTTACCCCATAACACTCCTCCCTTGCGTATGCTTTGAATCGGCACGTGTGTCGTTTAAAGTGTGCGAAAAGGCGGGATGTTACAGTTGGTATCAGAGCTTTGGTTTAGCGATAAACCTTGGCTTTGTGGGGTTTGACTCTTTGTTAATAGGGTAGAAATATCCTATGGGAGTCGCTGAGTGTATATATGAGAGAGCGTACTTGTTAGTATTAATAAAAAATTTTGATATTGTGTTAATCTGTTCCGCTTTGTATTTATAAATTCTGGTTGATGCATGGGACGCTATGCCATCAATAGGGATTTCTAAACACTTAATAGGACAGGCCGACATAATATTAGTTTTTAATATAGGTGAATGAAATAATTTTGCCTATCATATTTTCTATATATAAAAATATTTTATAAAGATATATATATTTGGTTGCTATAGATTGGATGTTAGGCAATAAAAATATTTATAATAACTGAAGCTAAGTTGAAATTATGATAAATCAAATGGGAGATTTTAGAACTTAAGTCCGGGATTTTTGAAATGTGCTTTCAAAGAATTTATGAAAAATAATGATTTGGTTTATAAGAAATTTCTTATATAAAAAGTATAATTTGGAAGTATAATAATATTGTCATATATATGTTTTCCGATATGAATATTCCGTTTTAAATTCGGGAAATTTGTTTTAAAAGAAGATTTTGGGGAAATAAATTATGTACTTTTCTCTCCGTCGCTGGAAAATAAATTCGGTGATGACGGCCGCATCATCGACTTTCATTTTCGAGTTTCGAAGGGGAAAGGCCGCTGTAGTAAATACTACTACAGAATTGTTTTGAATTTATTTGAAATTTTAATTGTTTAAAGATAATTGGAGATATAAGAGTTGTAAGAAATTATATTATCTATTATTTTAAAGTAATTTTGAAATTTGACCCGGTATTAAATTCTTAAATTTCCATTAATAAATTGTTTAAAATTATGTTAGTGAAAAAAAAGGGGTTAAGTAATAAATAAATTAAAACCTCTAATTTAATTAAGAGAATTATTGCAAGGATATAAAGAGAAAGTAAATACGTAGGAGAGAGAATAGTAATAAGGATTAACATTGAATTGAATTAAAGAATGGAGATTTAACTTGTATAAGTTCAATTGCAATTTCTTTAACATAAATAACTTACCCAAATATAAAAGTTGAAATGTTAAATAAGAAACTAGAATTGAATATTTTACAAGTAGGAATTTAGGAAAAATTGAAGTATTCAATAAACGACTGTATAAATAAGAATTTAATGGTATAAACTTAAGTTATGATTGAAATTTTACTAAAAAAAAAAATAAGTTAAGAATTACTAATAGGTGATATGAACTTAAAGTAAATAAAATGAAATTCTAAATAAGAATTGATTGTAGGATTATTAACTTAAGTATGTTTTAATTTCCTCTATTCCAATATAATGGAAACCTCCACATTAAATAAATGAATGAGATTAAAGGTAAGTAACAAATATATATATATTAATTAAAGGAATTAAGAAGAAACATGTAAATTGTCACTTACATTCTTAAAATATATATAACTTACCATAAAATAAAAGTTGAAATGTTAGTAAGAATATGTAAAAGAAAATCTTGCAAGTAAAGCTTGAAGCAATAAAGGTATTCAATAAATTGCTGTTATTAATGAGAATTTATTTTATAAACTTAAGTAATAAAAGGAAACTTAAGTAATAAAAAGGAAATACAAATATAATGAATTTGGTGATAATTGGAAAATAAACTTGTAAGAAACAAAGAAATCCCTCATAAATGAAGGAAAGAAAAATCAAAACACTGAATTATGAAATAAATGTATAATGAGATATTTTGGTGTTGATTTGAATTGTTGGTTGATGTATGTTGTTGGGTAAGGAATTATGGAGTTGTTAGATTTACAAATAATCTATCTTTGTTCCATCTTAGGCTGTTGAGCAACGGATGTACTTGATAGTTATTCTTCATTCGTACAACTTCAGAATTTGAACCCGAACAACTAATTGTTGTTTGATTAAATGATTGTTTGTTGAATGTGGTGTGTGCTGTTGAGAAAAAAAATTGTGGTTGTTGCATTTGATTGGATATGAATGATTGAATCCACCTAAACCTTTCACTGTAAAATAAATATTTAACCTTTTAGATTTTATAAGTGAATACAGGTGT
Source organism: Allium cepa (assembly GCA_030765085.1). Taxonomy (NCBI): domain Eukaryota; kingdom Viridiplantae; phylum Streptophyta; class Magnoliopsida; order Asparagales; family Amaryllidaceae; genus Allium; species Allium cepa. The sequence goes on from CM060938.1 coordinate 335,243,104, forward strand.
TGGAAGCAACTGCTACTGCTGTTGGTTCCAAAATAATAAAGCGTATATTGCCCGACAATAGGTACGTTTTCGGATTACGTTTAAAGCGATATTTTATATATTTTTCCCGTGTTGGGATATAATATTTTGATTATATATGTAATATACTTGTATATTTGGATATTATATTTTCTCCAGAGTCCCTCCGTACAAAGGAGACTCTGCCAAAAATTTTCGAAAATTTTGGACTTAGAATTTTGTTAAAATATTTTTCCAACTTTAATAACTCAAGTATTAAAGGATATAATGATTATAAAACAGGAATATTTCATTTAGGAGGATTAATCCAGGAAAATATTGTTTATAAATTAAAAATTGAAATAAAAAGTACTGTTTATTCTTCCTCCTCCCTTCTTTCCTTTTCGGGGACGAAAAGTTTTGAGTGGGGGAGATTGTAACGACCTGATAAATTTATGATTTTTTTTATAAATTTAATTTATATGTTTGCTAATTTAATCCAGTATAAAATTAAAGTCTTAGGATTTTTAAAAGGATGAATGTAGGAGTTAGATAGTAACTGTAATTACAGGTAGAGATTTAGAAGGTTATATGATATAGATTTGAAAATAACTGAAAGTTGTGTTGTAGTTATAAGTCTTAATTTGTTGGTTTAATGGTATTAATGTAACAATAACTGAATTGGATTACATACACACAAACATTTGAAAATTTATTAGGTGGACTAAATTGGTTAAAGTTCATAAGTTGTGCATTTCAATTTAGTAGAAATTCTAAACGATAAACGAAGATTTAAATAAACGCTAAATTAAAACTATGTAAAATGGTGACTTAAGGCCTAGTTATAGGAATTGGAATATAATCCAATTTGAATTAAGTATAAAAAGGATTTGATTTATATGTAAGTTATTTTTCAGAGTATTGAATAAAAATTTGGAATCCAATTTTAATTAATGAAAATAACGTTAGTATTAGCTAATAAATAGATTTCAATGCAGTAACCAAATGAAAGGAATAGGAATGAATATATATATTGGTTCGAAATGAAATAAAAATGTGTCACATTTAGATGGAGTAAAATTTAAGAAACCTATAAATGTGGAATCAGTAAACATTTGTAAAAAAAAAAAAAAAAATATTGCCTAGAATAAAATTCATTTAATATAAGAATTCAAGGTGGAAGATTTACATTTGGATTGAAAGGTATGATTAATTGAATTGGTGATTTGGGGAATTTAATCCAAGGGTTACTCTAAAAATAAATACGGATAAAAAGAGGTTAAACTAAGGAGGGGCATTAATTGATTTTAAGGCTTATTTAATACGTTAATAGGCAAGACTCCGCATTCATACATTTATACAAAGCTAAATAGAAGCACAAGTGTGATATAATGTAAATAGATGGGTATCAACCTTTATTTATATGTTAATGGGATTTAATTTCTATTGTATAAAAGCCGCAATTTAATGAAGATTGAAATAGCTAATTCATACGTTAGTTGATTTAGCTGGAATATGAAGATATTTAACGGAATAGTGAAATCAAATGGGAATGGGTTTCCATTGTTCATTTGAATTCACATTCATCATAAAAAAAAAAACTTATTTGAAAACCAAAGGAATAATAAAGGAATCAAGACTTAATTAGTAATTTGGATTTAAGACATGGCAATTTGGATTTATTGCAACATTTAATACCATAGAATTTAGTAAAGCTTATTCAAATTTCAGTTGACCATTTGTGATATAACTTTTTGAAAACAAGACTTTATTTATGAATTGAGTATTTGATTCAACGAATGGTAATTACTTCATTTAAAAATGGAATTTAACGTAAATTAGTACGTTATTAAAGTTAAATGAAAGCTGTAAACATTTGACTTAGAGAACAATTGAGTGAAATCTTAACTAATGTAAACTTCATCATATTGACATCCATAACTGTGAATCATAGGAAGAAGGTAAATAAATGAACTTAACCAAACTATTTATGTTGAATATTGAAAATTTGAATAAATAAATAGTTAAGAAAATTAAGGGAATGGGAATAAAAATTTATTTATAATTTGGAATTTTAATTACGGTGAAAAGGGTTAACTGCAATTAAAAGTAAGTTGAGATGGAAATCAAGTTATTTATTTAATTTGGTTTAAGATGTGAGTATAAAGGTATAAGATTTAATAATTGGGTTTAGAATAAAATTTATAATCTCTAAATAATAAGGAAGTGCAGATATTTAGCTGCAAATTTATATACCGATAGATTTTAATTCACATCCAGGCTTGGTAAACCATTTGGGATTGTCTGAATTATATAAGTCACAAAATTTGGCCAATATTAGAAGTTGAAACATAAAAACTGGATTTATAATTTATTTTAATTTATTTAATAAATATTAAAAATAGCCATTTTGGGCACGGACTCGGATTTCGACGAAACCAGTTTCATCGGATCCGTATCAGTGAATTATTATAGGATTTCAAATTTCGTATCGATCGGACTTGTTGTTTGATCGTACGGACGATAAACGCCTTGAAATCAATTTTATTAAAATCAATTTGAAAATCAATTTGGAAATCTTGTTTTTAGCATAACTTCTTCATACGATCGAATTTGGACGTGAAACTTTTTCCATCGCGTTCAGAATATTTTAAAACACCTATTTGGATATATAGTTTTAACAAATTCGATTCCGGAGGCATAGCGGGCTTTTTGGGCCGTGTTTTATTCCGTACGTTCGCTTATCCAGTCCATCTTCTCTATCTCTAGCCTACCTATATAAGCATGGCTATAAACCCTAGCCCCATTTTATTTGCTTATGCTGTACGTTCATTCTTCAACCATTCTTTCTTCCTCAATGGATGCTCCTCAGATCCAATTTCAAATTGCAAAACAAAGTGAAAATTCAAAGTCTTCAGAAAATTCCCAAAAATTTATATGTTGTAGATTTCTTCAATACGAATCTATATGTGACATCTGTTTTTGCAATCGATGCTCGAATCGTCCTGGAAACTCAGTCAAAGGTCAGAAATTCGAAAACCCTAAGGTTTGATTTAGGGGTTTTTGATTTTTCATCAAATCGGCAAAATCAAGATATGGGTTTGGTGGAGATTCTTGTGGGGAGTTCAACGACGTTGGTCTGGTGGAGTTTAGTGACCGGTGGTGGTCAAATTTGGCGTTTTAGGGTTTCGAAACCCTATTTCTAGGCGGCGGCGGCGGCCATTTCAGGCAACCGGGATGGGGGCGGCCGATAGCAGGGGTCAAGGCGGAGTCAACGGCCATGGTGCCGAGGCGAATGGCGGCCGGTGGTGGCCAGGGGAGGCGGTCAAAGGTGCGGCTGTAGGTGGTGTTGGGGTCTCGTGTTCCTGTAGCCGCGTTCTGTGAGGTAGAGAGGATGATGCAGGGATGACGTGGCAGTTTATGAGTGGTTTGTTTTGTTTTAATTTAAATTTGAATTTCGATCACGTTTTATCCAATAACTTTCTCATACGAATTCGGATTCACACGATTTTTTTTGCGTTAGGATCGTAATTTAATTCCGGACTTGATGACGCTGATTTGGACAAATTCTGAGACGGGCGAATTTTTGGGTTTAAATCGGGTTTAAATTCAATTTAAATTCCAAAGGTGAGTGTTTTAACCCACTCACAATTACTAGAAGCTTTTATGTTTGTTAAATAAATTTTAGAAATGAATAGAAATTTATTTATGAGCTTTTGGGCATGTTATTTCATCCATATCTGTTGAATTGCATTTTTTTGAATTTAGCTGTTAATTTAAATTGATTGATTGCATATTAATTGGCTGTTAGAAATTATTTTTTTGCATAAGAACTGCTAGTTAACAGTTATGTAAATTATTATTGAGTAAACTGTTAGATAAATAGTTGATAAATTTAATTTGGAAAAAAACTGACAGTTATTACCTGTTGTATATGTTCATAGATATATACTGTCATTGATTGAAATTGGTTGATGGTTGCGATTGGATGATGGATGTTGTTGATGAATGAATGTTTATTGCATATCATTAAAATTGCAAATTTATCATGCATATTTCATTTTTCGGGATTGTGGTTTGAAATGATAAAACCGCAAAGTTTTATTTTTAAATTGCGGATTGAAATGATAAATATCCGTATCACTTGACCATAGGATAGAAAATTATATACAGGCACCGCGGTCTATATATAACTATTTTAATGTGATTTCTATGGTTTGGATGGAATACGGTTTATAATAATCTTAAATTTTATACTGTATAAATATTTTTCTTCCGTATTTATGTACATGAAAAGTTGGAAATTTTGAAATAAAAAGGTGTATAAATTCCCTTAGTAAAATGGAAGAAAATTTAGAAAATGGAGTTGGATAAATTTATATCATATGTTTAAATGTTAAGTTTGGAAATTTAAGATATGATATTTATAATTGGATTTTTCCCAAGAAAAAAATTGAAATGAATATTCTAATATGAATTTGAATTGGAAAAATATTCTAATATAAATTGGAATCGAAAAATACATATGTTTTATTACTAGAAATTGGAGTTGTTTAAGGATTTATGTGAATATTCAAACTAAATAATAAAACATTTAATTTGTTGAAAGAATATATTCCAATTTTAGTTTTTGAATATTAATACTCCAATGGATTTATATATATGGAAATTGAAATGGTTTTGGAACTTAAGAGTGATATCTAAATTATGGTCTTAACTTTAGATAAAGAAATATTTCCATAAAGCCATATAACTTATTTCTTTACAAAGTGACAGTAAAGTTAAGCCCTTGAAATTCATATACCGTTGAATATCCAAACCATTTGAGTTTTAAAAGTTATGGTTTGAAATTATGGATTTCCAAAAATATTATGCTTTGAAAATATTCGATTTTCAGATATTATGAAGTTAAAGCCTTTTTATTATTGGAAAGAAATTATATTTGGGATAAGTGGTAAAATATGGTTTTGGGTTTTGGAATGATATCGTAATATTATGGTTTTGAAATGGATTATATTCTGGTTTTAAAAGTATAAACTGTTTTAAATAACCGCGGTGTTATAATAACGATGGGTTGGCAAAGAGACCGGGATCGGATATGGACATACTCTCTGTCGATACCGAAAACCACTTTGACTAACCGTGTACGCGGTGGAGATTCCAGAATGAAGTAGGTTGGTGGCGACGATTCCTGTAAGGTAAATACGTGGACCCGACTCCCGTGAGTTGGCATAAGGTGGCTAAAACAGGAGCGATCGACGGGTTAATGAGGTCATTCCTCTGATCGGACACTCCTCTTCGATATTATACTATGACTTTGGATTGATTCAGTGGCCACTTCTATTTTTTTGATTTGGGGAGTTGTTTCGAGGTGGGCGGTTGCTGCGGCTTCGCGTTACCATCGGCCCGGAAGCGTAATTGGTATATCTACCCTGGCATTGCCTAGTTGTGCCGTGTCACCTACCCTATCGCGCCTTGTACGAGTTTGGTTTTCTCCCGTAGCCCGTGTGGTATCCTCTAGTGGCTTCCCGATCAGGAGGGACTATGATATTGGATGGACTACTGGGACTATTACGTGTTAAGGGCTATATGGGTAACCCCTTAACGCTATTAAAAAGTAAGTTTATTTTATAAATAGACACTATTATAATAACGCAATATACTACATAGTAAATAGTTTAACGGATCCTTAGGAGATGTAAATCCCGAGCATCTCTTGAGTTACTGTACTCATATTTATTTCTGTTTATTTAACTCACATAAGATATTCTAGTCTGACTCGAGTGTTTTTGTCTTTTCAAATTCGCTCGGGTCAGTCCGAGCGTTTTCAGGATAGCAGGTTTTAGCTTTGGAGGACGAAGACGAAGATTCAGTATTATTTTATATATAGTATTGCACTACACACTCTTTCTATTCCGCTGCATTGTTGTATTTGGTATGTGTAACTCTGATATTCATTGTATAAGAAAAATCAAGCTTTTGTAAACTGTTTATGAACTGTATACTTGTTACTATATTTTATCCTTCCGCTGTGAGATTCTATTTTCGTTTTATTTCTTCTCTATTTTTCTTATTTACCCCATAACACTCCTCCCTTGCGTATGCTTTGAATCGGCACGTGTGTCGTTTAAAGTGTGCGAAAAGGCGGGATGTTACATTTTATCTACTATGGTCTTAAATCAGTGTAGGTGATTTTGGTATGCATATAATATAGTACCTAAGTTGTATTTGATAGCATCGAGATAGGTTTGGTTTTGTAGAGGTCTGCACTCGGGGTCAATGTGATGCTTACAGAATTATTACATGAAAATATGCTGCTCAGTTAAATCACCCACATATTGGATGCTTCATTAATACTCACCCATATAAAACTTTATATTTGAAGCTCTAAAATTCGTTGACCTTAACTTTACACAAGAAAAGACACTTTAATCTATAGTTGCAGTAAGAAGTATCAGCGCAAAAGTCATTATTAAATTGAAATCCAATATGGGTTCTACTGTAGACTTGAATTCTAAAAAAGAAGTACCAACGAAACTCCTTATCAATGTCCCCGTTAAACAATATAGAGATTATGCACTTCTTTGTCCTATAAAAGACCACAAAATACGAACATCAATCAATGTGATAAAGAGAATAATGGCATCAGGAAGCTCACCGTGACTTTATTTCATTAAGTGTAGGCATGACAACTCAAAACGACAATTTGATGGTAGATGCATATTACAATGTAACCTGATGAAGTTATCATCAAATCATGATTCCATTACTACATGATAAACTATGGAAAATATATCGTACATTCACTATAAACAATATACTAAATTGGATTTCTAACTATCTTATCACTTGTAAGGAGCACCTTTAACCGAGATCTAAAAAAGGTTTTTATTAATGTTAGTATTTAAAAGTGGCACAAACCCTCAAGAAATTAAGTAGAGAAAAAAAAATTAAGAAATATAAATGGAAAGCAAGTAAAAATAAGGCACCAAACATTTATTGTGTATCGACCAACTGTTGCATACCTCCACTTGAGATTTCTATTGATTATCTTGTTGTTTTACAAGTTGATTCTTATTGTTCGGTACCACTCCACGGGTGATTACAAAGAAATATATTATACACTATACCAGTTCGCTGATTTAGCCACTTTTCCTAATGCCTCGGTAGATACGGCTATTAGCCGTTTCAAATTTGATACGGCTATTAGCCGTATCTAAAAAGTTAAACACGGTTAATAGCCGTATCAAATTTGATACGGCTAATAGCCGTATCTTATTTCGTGCCTATTTTTGGCGCAAATTTTCCACCCTAATACGCATTGCTTCCCTCCAAAAAATTGGCTTTTCCACTTATTTAGATACGGTTTTTAGCCGTATCTAATATGATACGTGTTTTAGCCATATCTACTTTGTGTGCTACTTTTTACACCAAACCAGATACACGCCTTCTTTCGTTCATTTCGTTCGTTTCCCCCAAATTTCTCGTACTCTTCTTCCGTTTCCACCGTCGCTTTATTTTTTGCTCGTACATCAAACCAGGTACGCCATTTCTTCCTTAATTTACAGCCGATATTATATTTCTACCCAAATCAAAGTAAAAATAAACTTTCGTATCACTCTCTTAATTTTTTTTTGGATATTCGGTCGCGATGTGGTTTGCAAATTTGTTTATGGGTTCAGGTTTTGGTTGTTCAATGTGATTGTGTGGTTATTGCGTTGTCGCGGGTGGTTCGTGTTTGGGAATTTGGGGGTTTTAGGTTGTAGGAGATACAAATTGGGGTTGTTGACGTGTTTGGGTCTAGAAACGCTTAGGGGGATGATGGGACGCAGCAGTTGATGGTTGCCGTTTGCTTGGATGGAGATAGTTTGGAGGTGCTATGTTTGAATGGTGAATGAGTTTCAAGATGAGGCTCGAAGGTGGTAGTTCTCGGTTGCAGTGCAACAGGAGATGAGGCTCGAATGGGTTTCGTATCACTTTGTTTGTTGATTTCCCTTTTTTTTATTCAAAAGAAACAAAGGTTGTTGCGGATAAAATCATATAGGTAGGAGGTTGGACTTTAGAAAAGCTTAGAGAAGGTGGTCTATTTGAATTTGACAGAACAATTTCTAGAAAAGCTTTGCTTACATCTGTTGCTTTTTTTCTTAGCCAGCGTGAAAATATGCTGATGAAAAAATTAAGATATAATTTGTTTAAAAGGATCATATTTAAAACATGTAACTATACTATTACTTTAAAGTTGCAACATAAATGATCCTGAAATAAATATTGCACTGCATAAGTATTTCATTGGAAATAATGAATTGAGTGGTGAACTGTGAGGAGTCGCCTCAGTAAATAAGATAAGCTCAACGATGATACGTGGAGATTATGATAGTGGAAAAGTCATTGGGATCAACATATGTATCTAACTATTCTAATACACACACTTTACAAATTACACTCAAAATTTGTACATGTAACAAACAACTAAAAATTGAGATTCACAAGTACATACATTTCATTTTATGTTAGTAACAACCGTATCAATGCAAATGCATACACCTTTCACACTTCTTCTACTGCAGTTGATTGAGTTGATTGTTGTAGGATAATATCAACTAGTGATATTGTTCGATTGGTAGTTGACTTTGATTGTTACTGTAATGATGCTTTGTAATGAGTAATGATTCATTTGCTTTTGTGATTAGTGGTGCTGGGAATATTAAATAGTTGGGATAAACTATTTAAAAGGCGTTGTTGTATATGGTTCTGACATTGTTGTATATTCAAAAGGCGTTGTTGTATATGGTTCTGACATTGTTATATAAGTGGATAAAATTGTTGTTAATGGTGCAAGCCAAGTCAGGAGAGGGGTTATGCATAGACATTACTCCGGTGCTACAAAATAGCATCGTTGTAATGGCAAATTTTTTGGAAACAGTTTGGTGCTAACGTTAACTTTTATAGAAATGCTATTTTTATAACTAAGAGTATCATAGAAAATAGTCTATATCAATATACTTCACACATCTGAAAACATGACCCTTACCTTACAATGTGGGACTATTCTCAAATAAGAGCTTATATGCTCTTCTCGTATTTTTAATAATTCATTGCAATTCAAAAAATTTCCAATAATTTCCCACTTGAATTTTTCAAAAATATTCTTTTCGAGCAATTGGAACGAGGACCCATTGAAGGGCAAGTTTCATGTTCTGTTATATATGATATAGGAGGGCAGTATGTCTTTCAGCATAGACAAACAATGGATAAATGAATCGGATCTAAGATCTACATACTATATAGACGGGGTGCAGAAGTTCATTAGTTTTGTTGAAGAAAACGGTGGTAAGAAAGGAGTGTATTTATGCCCTTGCACCCGGTGCAAAAATATAAAGACGATCAAATTAGATGACATTCATTTTCATTTGCTTAGATGAGGTATTATCCAATCACATACACTGTGGTATTTTCATGGGGAAAAAAGGGCGGAGATGGAAAAACAACAACCAGTTAGTCATGCCACAACTACTGATGAGTCTGAACATATTAGGATGGAAGATCTGGTCAATGATGCAAATAGATTTCATCATTTTCAACCTAATAATCCGTTGCCTGATCATGCTAATGTTGGAGAGCAGTCTACTGATGATCCAGATTGGCAGTCCAATGAAAGTAAGAAGTATAAATCACTTTTTGGTAGCGTAAAAGAGCCACTGTATCCTTCATGTTCAAAAGGGATTACGAAACTGTATGCCATTGTGAAACTGAATAGCTTGAAGACCCAATACGGCTTTTCAGATAATGGTGTGACTGCACTCCTCGAACTAATAAAGGAGTTACTCCTCAAAGGTAACACGCTGCCGACAACGTACTACGACGTGAAGAAGATCATTAAGCAAGTTGGGTTGAATTACAAAACCTATGATGCATGCATCAATGATTGCATGTTGTACTGGAAAGATGATGCGAACAAAGTTTCTTGTACAAATTGCAATGAACCAAGATATATGACATCATTCAACGAAGAGAGAAAAGGCACCAAAGTACCTCGAAAGACATTAAGATGTTTCCCTTTAATTTCTAGATTGAAGAGACTGTATACTGTACTATGGATAGCAGATGCGATGACCTGGCATGGTCGTGCCAAGTCTGATCCAACCGTAATGCGTCATCCATGCGACACTTCTCAATGGAAAGCCATAGATTCTTTTTACCAAGCTTTTGCTGCCGAGCCACGAAATGTCACACTTGGAATAGCGACAGATGGTTTCTGTCCACATGCTTCTCTCTCTAACCGTTACATTTGTTGGCCAATAATTGTAGTACCATATAATCTTCCTCCTTCTATGTGCATGAAAAGGGAGTTCTCAATGTTAACATTGTTGATTTCTGGGCCTAAACAACCAGGGAAGGATATTGATGCTTATTTACATCCATTGATAGACGAGTTAAAGCAGTTATGGGAAGGAGTCGTTACATTTGACTCGTTAAATATATCTGAGTTCACAATGAGAGCTAGGGTGTTGTGGGCAATCCATGATCACCCTGCTTTTGGGACTTTATCGGGATGTACAACTCACGGTTATTTTGCATGTCTTGTTTGTGGAGAAAACACTTATTCTTATCATCTTCTTGAAAGTAAGAAGGTGTGTTACATGGGACATCGAATGTTTCTTCCTAACGAACACAAGTTTCGATACGATAAGACAAATTTCAACAACAAACAAGAACTTCGTTGTCCTAAATGGCCATTGACTGGTTTTCAAGTTGAAAAGAAAGTAGCGAATATCAAAATGAAAGTTAGTAAGCAAAAAGAAGAAATTAGTCGAAAACGAAAAAAGTCAACCAATGAAGAAGTTGACAATGTTTCTGGATGGTATAGGAGGTCTATCTTTTTTGATTTACCATATTGCAAAGCAAATTTGATCCGACATAATATTGATGTTATGCATACGGAGAAGAATGTCACGGAGCATCTCATCAGCACCATTATGGACCACAAAGATAAGTCAAAATATGGCATCAATGCACGCAAGGATTTGAAAACCATGGGTATAAAACAAAAGTTGTGGGTGATGGAAGATCCTGAAAAAAATAAAATAATCATACCAAAGGCAACTTTCAATTTGAGCAAAGAAGAAAAGATACGGTTTTGCACCGTTTTGAAAAATCTGAAAGTCCCTAACAAATTCTCTTCTAACTTCCACAACAATGTGAGCATCAATCCTCCTGAACTAAGAAATATGAAGTCACATGATTATCATGTCATAATGCAACATTTGCTTCTAGTATCGCTTCAACATTCTTATCCACAACATAAGGATCTACGAAATGCTGTTCATCGTATTAGTATATTCTTTAACATTTTGTGCTCAAAGGTGATCAATAGGGAACATCTTTTAAAAGCAAAGGCTAGCTTGGTAGAAGCAATGTGTGCTTTTGAAAAACATTTTCCACCTGCATTTTTTGATATCAGTATCCACCTTATGGTTCATTTAGCCGATGAAGCATTGATATGTGGCCCTGTCAGATATAGATGTTGAATATGCGCTTATATGATTTTTGTTTGATGATAATAAACATATATACATTCGTTTAAATGTATTTGATAATATACTATTTTATTTTTCACAAATTAAATAAATATTTGCTGAATAAAATAAATAACATGGAATTTGAACTCAAACGAATATTTTATTCAAACAAATATTTATTACACCTTTGAATAGTACAATTTCAAGCTCTCACTATAACTATACAACTTTGATTACAATTACATCACATTTCATATTTACAGTTCACCTCACTACATATCACTCATTCACTCAACTCGTATTTTTATCTTCAACTGCATTCCAGTTTGAATCCAGCATCTGAGAAATCTGCAAAAATATTCACTAACGCAGTAAAATTGAAAAAGAAATATTTTTGCAATATAAAATAAAATATGGTTTTTGAAAATAATTTTTTCCTCGGTTATTTGGGTTGTTCGTCATCATTTATATTTGAATTCATCATACACGAACAACTTGTGACATACACGGTGTATTACTGTATATGCCACAAGGCCGTGCATGCCGATATATACACTTGATTGATTTACAGGGACAGGTGAGCACAGGTCAAACCCAAATGAAAAACCGGGTTCAACACACGTGCAATAACATTGAAAATCATGACACGAGCACAAGGTCAAACCCGAGCTGTGAAACTGGATTCAACACAGAATGAAGACAAGTACACTTGAACAAAATGAACAAGTGGAGCATCTGTGTAAACTGGGCAAATATGGACAGAGCTCGAGCACAGTTAAAACTCAAGCAAATGAAAACATCACAGTGACATGCTACAACTTCGAGTGTGCAAGTGAACATGACAGGAAACAGTTCAATATGAACTGATGAAGCAGTACCAATGAACATGCAGTCAAACTCAGTAACAACATCGAGCCAGAGCTGTCAAATATCACAAAAGTCAAGGCTGCAAATGAAATGCAACACACATGCATGACTTATGGCAGTGAAACTCAAGCAAGTCAGACCAACACTGCAACTCAAAATGAAACATGGCTGCAGTTACAAACTAGAATGAAAACTGCACTAATCCAGTTCCAACACAACTGAATCAAGTTAACAACTGCAAGTGCAATTAGAACCAATATGACAGCAATGCACCAATGCAAAATGGACAGCAAACATGACAAGAGACCAAAGTGCAACAGGATGAACGGCAAAGCCAAGCATGATACGAGTGAACAAGTATGGCAGCATGCAAATGCATCAAAGCACAAAAGTGCACAGCAACCATCATGAACACAGTGAAGACCACAAAGGCAGTGCACATGTGAATCAAGTGACCAACCAGAAGCTACTGAAGGCAACCACAAGTACAGGTTAAACCAACACAGAAATACACAAGCACAAAGTAGTGGAACTCCAACATATCCAACTAGAAATGCAGACAACAAGTGTCAAGTTGCAAACAAACATGACAGGAAACAAATAACATTGAACATGGTGAAACAGTACAAAAGACAAATTGCAATTCGAACCAATATATCCAACTAGAAGAGCAACCATCAAGTACAAACAGTGGCGCATGGATACAGCAATGTGCAGAAGCAAGAACACTTGCAACAGTGAAGTCGAAATCATGGAAAGTGGCACAACAATTTTTGAGAAGAACCAACAGAAATCGCCATGTCAAGTTTGAACAAGTCAATAATAATGCAGTGAAGCATGTTCATGGAAAACAACAAATACAAACTGCTACAACACCAAGTAAAGGACACAGCAGTATACAAGTACAAGCCACAATATCAAAGCTGTGTTCATACATAAAGTCAAAGCCGTGGATAACAAGAATATACTTGCATATGAACAAGTCAACATCAAAGCCGTGGGACGCAAGAAATGAAATTATACGCATATGAAAAAGTCAGAATCAATCTCAATCATTCAAGCATCATCAAGTGGCCGAAGTGAATCAGTTGACGAATTCAATTAGAAAATATACGACGCAAATCTAGGGTTACAAACCCTATACAAATTGACATCATCATCGGCAATTTTTGTATCGAGTTCAAGCAAGTCAAAACCAGAAAAAGCAAAAGCTAACATACCAATTATAATTCGAACTTGATTGAATTGAAGTAGCTGTCTGCAATTCAAAGTAACATCTGGTCGAACAAGCTAGCATCGAAAATAATCATCTGCTTCGATCGAACATCTTGAAGCAGCGCTTCAATTAAAAACCCTAAATTGGAACGAAGAAGGGACAAATCCCTAATTCAATTTCACGAAAAGCCGAAGCCCTAAGTCAAATCTCTCGAGAGCAATTTTACACAGCAGCCATTGATTAGAGAAGAGAAGGAGTCGAAAATAATAAAAGGATACGGGTTAAGGAAATCAAGCACTTGGGCCGGCCTTGTTTACGCAAAGGGATAAGAATTTTAAAAATAGGGTTTTTTTATTTGTTTTTGTTTTGTATTTTCTTTTTAAACTATTTCAATTTCTAGTCGTGTGACTAGGGGACAAGCTACGTGGCGTAGCTTGAGAATTCGCAACTCGGTAGTTGAGTTGTGGCAGTATTTTGAGCGTAGAGTTAGATTAGTCAATAGCGGGTATAGCGAGTTTACGTGTGTAAGCGAGGGACTATCTAATTTCTAGTAGAAACCTTGGGGGCAGCACGTAGGCAGGGTTTTGCCGAAGCTGGGTAAATTCTGTGTTGTTCTGTTATTTATATTCTGCGATATCTGTGCTGCATTCTGTGATCTGAATCGAAATTAATTTATAAGCTTCCGCGATTAATTTTAATAATTTACACTATCACCCTATTCACCCCCCCTCTAGGGTGAAATCGATCCTACAAGTGGTATCAGAGCCAGGTTCAAAAGCCGTTTTTGTTTTAAAAAAATTGATTTTACAAAAATCAACTTTTGTTTTTAAAAATTCGTGTTTCAAAAAAAAAATCGGTTTTTGTTTTAAAAATTTGAATTTTTAAAATGGCTTCTTTTAATAATGCTTTTGCAGAAGGTCAATCCATAGTTAGATTACCAATGTTCAATGGTGAATATGCTTATTGGAAAAATAGAATGCAAATTTTTCTGAAAACCATTGACGCTTGGAATATTGTTGAGACAGGTTATAGAATACCAACTATAACTGTAGATAATCAAGAAATAGAGAAACCAAAGGAACAATGGACAGAACTAGAAAATAAATTACAAAATACTAATGCCAAAGCTATGAATTCTATTATCTGTTCATTGGATCAATTTGAATTTAATCGTGTCTCACATTGTCTAACTGCGCAGGAAATATGGCACATACTAGAAGTGACTCACGAAGGAACATCTCAAGTCAAAGAATCTCGTCTTGCAATGCTAAGCAGCGAATACGAGAACTTCAAAATGGCGAAGGAAGAAAATGTCAAAGAGATGTACGGACGACTCTCCAATATCGTATACAAATCAAAAGCTCTTGGAAAAACATACACCGAATTAGAAATAGTCCGGAAAATCCTCAGAGTCCTTCCACGAAGCTTTGAAGCAAAAGTAACTAACATACAAGAATCGAAAGATTTAAACAACTTAAAGTTGAAGAACTCATCAGAAATCTCACCACTTATGAGCTAGAAATGAAATTCAAAGAAGAGCGTGAAGGAGGTGACACTCAAAAGAAATCAATAGCTCTCAAAGGAACAACCAAAAGTGATGATGATAGCGATGAAGATGATGGAGCAGCAGAATTGGAGCTGTTAATAAGGAAATTCAAAAAATGGAATAAAAAACATGGAAATTCAGCTCGAATTCAAAAAGCAAAAAGCAGAATAGCCAAAGCACTAGACTACTCGGAAGAACAAAAGTTTATTTGTTATAATTGCAACAAACCCGGCCATATCAAGCCCGATTGTCCACAAATTAAATCCAGCCATGGAAAGAAACAGAAAAAGAAAAGTTTTGCAGCCACTTGGGATGAAATAGACGAGAATGATCAAAGCACTGGCAGTGAAAGCGAAAAGGCAGAATTGTGTCTTCGAGGTGATACAACTGACAGTGACGATGACGAGCCAAGTGAGGTATCAAAACTTACCCATTCTGAGTTGCTTATATATTTTCATGAAGTAAACGGTTGTTTTGAACGACTTAGGGAAAAATACGCCAAACTTGAATCTCAAAAAGATACTTTGATAGAATGTAATAAACAACTTGATCAATTAGTTAAAACCTATCAAAGTAGGATCCCTAAGTGTGATAAGTGTCCAACATTTGATGAAGAAATTAAAAAATCAGAAATTAAAATAAAATCGCTTGAAAATGAAATTCTGATTTTAAAGGAGAATGAAAATATTAGGAGAGAGAATTCTATTAAAAAGTGCACACAGTTGTTAAACGAAAATGAATCTCTCAAATCACAAGTCCAACAATTGTCAACGACTTTAGATAAATTTTCAAAAAGTGAAAAATCGTTGAATATGCTATTAGGAAAGCAAACTGTTAATACGGTTAGACAAGGACTTGGATATAATAATTCAAAAATTGTTGCAAGCAATATTAATCAAGTTAATTCAATGTGCACGATTTGTAGAAAATATGGACACAATCACAATAATTGTTGGTATAGACCCAAACATGTGAAAACTATACCGATTTGGGTTCCAAAAGGCACAAATATAAAATCTCTCAAAGTTAAACAAATTTGGGTGCCAAAGGGAACAATTATAAATAGTTTTGGGTCTCCACAAAATTGTTTTTCAAAATTTTCTGCCACTAACAACCATGGACCTATAAAAACAAATAGGTCACATAAATCTTTCATCGTGTAGGTGTGGTGGCAGGCTAAGGAACAACAACAGTGTACTCTAGATTTTTCGGCTGTTCCAGAAACATAACGGACGACGAAGCAAAGTTCCTTAGCCTAGTATAAAGGTGACAGAATCACAATGGACAATAACGAAAAATATCGTAAAGGTAAAACAGGTAATGGTATGTTTTAAACGATATATTAAATGTGATATTCTGCACCGTATTCTGAATAAAAATCAGCCAGTATTGAGATGATGAAAAGATGGTGATTTTGACTTTGACTTATTCAACATAGTTGGCCAATT
Organism: Allium cepa; assembly: GCA_030765085.1. Taxonomy (NCBI): domain Eukaryota; kingdom Viridiplantae; phylum Streptophyta; class Magnoliopsida; order Asparagales; family Amaryllidaceae; genus Allium; species Allium cepa. Next base: position 335,259,697 of record CM060938.1, read on the forward strand.
ATATTCTTATGCCAAAAACACTATAAAAATCTCTAGATTCTTTGAATTACTTCATATAGATCATTTTGGATTAAAAATAGTGTTTTGTTGGATAATAATACATTTGGTTATAATTCGACTAACTCTATATTCACGGTTTTCGATTATTTACACGGCTTCATTTCAAATTCAAAAGAATGTCATTTAAATTGTTGTTAAAATTAAATTTGAAAGTTTTGGTGCACACTTCATGTTTTGGTGTATAAAATTCAATTGATGATAATTTTGAGTGAAAGAGAAATTCAGATGCAGATTACACCGGTAATCTAGTTGATAGAAAAATTACTAGTGAAACGTGATTTTTGTTGAGACATTTAATAACTGCATCGTTTTTTCAAAGAAAATATCTACATATTCCTCATTTCAAATAATTTTCAAATAGCAGAAAATTTTCTTTTAAAAACCCCCTGGAGAAAATCATTTTTGGCCATAGGTTCAGATTAGTCATTTTTGAAAAATTAATTTCATAATTATTTTTGAATTTGATTTTAAATGACTATTTTGACTAATCTGACTCCCTAATGTTTATCGAAAAGAAAAATAGTGATTGAAAAAGTGATGAGTGTTAATGTTGATCAAATATTATGACTCAAGACGGTATAATTAATGAATTTCTTTAGAAATTTAAACAAGAGTTATAAAACTGTTTGTTGGTAAAAATTCCATGACCATCTCTATATCTATCATATTTCTAACGACCATCACTCATCAAAATTCTATATAGTTTGTCGATATGTGGTACTTTAAACAGGAATCGTTCGTTTTTCATTTTCATATTTTTTTAAAATAAAAAAATTAATTAATAATAATAATAAATAAATACCAAAGTATTCACTCTCATTTAAAAGTCCTCACGGTTATGCATGGGTGAATTACTTGGAATTTGTTATGTGCTTCCATGCTCATTTAAAAGTCCTCGCGGTTATGCATGTATGGAACGCATATCAAAAGTTGATTGTAAAATAAACAAGTTGATTCTAATCCCATTTAAAAGTCCTCACGGTTATGCGTGGTTAGAAGATACTTGAATTCATTTTTTTTTAAATAAAATTGGAATACTACTAATCTCATTTAAAAGTCCTAACGGTTATGCATGGTTAGTAGATATTCAAATTCCTGATATAAATATACCACAAATAGACACAACTGTATGGTTTTACATGATGACATCATTTCCATCATTCTAAAAGTGGAATATGCGCCTAACAAAATATTTATGATTTTTGTTTGATTTTTTATTGAAATTTAATATTTATATTCAATTGAGTTTTAATGTTGGATTGATATCGATTACTTTATCTCTATTTTCTCTAACACTATTATTCTTTTGCTGATAACAAAAGGGGGAGAGAAAAGTTAAGATTTTGTCTAATAAAATCAAGCAAAGGTCAAATAATTTTCCATTTGCATATAGACTCATTTGCATATTTTATTTGTATGCATATACGTAGGGGGAGTTTTGTGTAGAGGAAGCATTTAAATAGGGGGAGCAATTAAAGCATATCAATGATCAAATACATTTAACATATTCAAAATCTTAAATATATATTTGTTATCATCAAAAGTGGGAGATTGTTGAATATGCGCTTATATGATTTTTGTTTGATGATAATAAACATATATACATTCGTTTAAATGTATTTGATAATATACTATTTTATTTTTAACAAATTAAATAAATATTTGCTGAATAAAATAAATAACACGGAATTTGAACTCAAACGAATATTTTATTCAAACAAATATTTATTACATCTTTGAATAGTACAATTTCAAGCTCTCACTATAACTATACAACTTTGATTACAATTACATCACATTTCATATTTACAGTTCACCTCACTACATATCACTCATTCACTCAACTCGTATTTTTATCTTCAACTGCATTCCAGTTTGAATCCAGCATCTGAGAAATCTGCAAAAATATTCACTAACGCAGTAAAATTGAAAAAGAAATATTTTTGCAATATAAAATAAAATATGGTTTTTGAAAATAATTTTTGCCTCAGTTATTTGGGTTGTTCGTCATCATTTATATTTGAATTCATCATACACGAACAACTTGTGACATACACAGTGTATTACTGTATATGCCACAAGGCCGTGCACGCCGATATATACACTTGATTGATTTACAGGGACAGGTGAGCATAGGTCAAACCCAAATGAAAAACCGGGTTCAACACACGTGCAATAACATTGAAAATCATGACACGAGCACAAGGTCAAACCCGAGCTGTGAAACTGGATTCAACACAGAATGAAGACAAGTACACTTGAACAAAATGAACAAGTGGAGCATCTGTGTAAACTGGGCAAGTATGGACAGAGCTCAAGCACAGTTAAAACTCAAGCAAATGAAAACATCACAGTGACATGCTACAACTTCGAGTGTGCAAGTGAACATGACAGGAAACAGTTCAATATGAACTGATGAAGCAGTACCAATGAACATGCAGTCAAATTCAGTAACAACATCGAGTCAGAGCTGTCAAATATCACAAAAGTCAAGGCTGCAAATGAAATGCAACACACATGCACGACTTATGGCAGTGAAACTCAAGCAAGTCAGACAAACACTGCAACTCAAAATGAAACATGGCTGCAGTTACAAACTAGAATGAAAACTGCACTAATCCAGTTCCAACACAACTGAATCAAGTTAACAACTGCAAGTGCAATTCGAACCAATATGACAGCAATGCACCAATGCAAAATGGACAGCAAACATGACAAGAGACCAAAGTGCAACAGGATGAACGGCAAAGCCAAGCATGATACGAGTGAACAAGTATGGCAGCATGCAAATGCATCAAAGCACAAAAGTGCACAGCAACCATCATGAACACAGTGAAGACCACAAAGGCAGTGCACATGTGAATCAAGTGACCAACCAGAAGCTACTGAAGGCAACCACAAGTACAGGTTAAACCAACACAGAAATACACAAGCACAAAGTAGTGGAACTCCAACATATCCAACTAGAAATGCAGACAACAAGTGTCAAGTTGCAAACAAACATGACAGGAAACAAATAACATTGAACATGGTGAAACAGTACAAAAGACAAATTGCAATTCGAACCAACATATCCAACTAGAAGAGCAACCATCAAGTACAAACAGTGGCGCATGGATACAGCAATGTGCAGAAGCAAGAACACTTGCAACAGTGAAGTCGAAATCATGGAAAGTGGCACAACAATTTTTGAGAAGAACCAACAGAAATCGCCATGTCAAGTTTGAACAAGTCAATAATAATGCAGTGAAGCATGTTCATGGAAAACAGCAAATACAAACTGCTACAACACCAAGTAAAGGACACAGTAGTATACAAGTACAAGCCACAATATCAAAGCTGTGTTCATACATAAAGTCAAAGCCGTGGATAGCAAGAATATACATGCATATGAACAAGTCAACATCAAAGCCGTGGGACGCAAGAAATGAAATTATACGCATATGAAAAAGTCAGAATCAATCTCAATCATTCAAGCATCATCAAGTGGCCGAAGTGAATCAGTTGACGAATTCAATTAGAAAATATACGACGCAAATCTAGGGTTACAAACCCTATATAAATTGACATCATCATCGACAATTTTTGTATCGAGTTCAAGCAAGTCAAAACCAGAAAAAGCAAAAGCTAACATACCAATTATAATTCGAACTTGATCGAATTGAAGTAGCTGTCTGCAATTCAAAGTAACATCTGATCGAACAAGCTAGCATCGAAAATAATCATCTGCTTCGATCAAACATCTTGAAGCAGCGCTTCAATTAAAAACCCTAAATTGGAACGAAGAAGGGACAAATCCCTAATTCAATTTCACGAAAAGCCGAAGCCCTAAGTCAAATCTCTCGAGAGCAATTTTACACAGCAGCCATTGATTAGAGAAGAGAAGGAGTCGAAAATAATAAAAGGATACGGGTTAAGGAAATCAAGCACTTGGGCCGGCCTTGTTTATGCAAATGGATAAGAATTTTAAAAATAGGGTTTTTTATTTTTAATTTGTTTTTGTTTTGTATTTTCTTTTTAAACTGTTTCAATTTCTAGTCGTGTGACTAGGGGACAAGCTACGTGGCGTAGCTTGAGAATTCGCAACTCGGTAGTTGAGTTGTGGCAGGGTTTTGAGCGTAGAGTTAGATTAGTCAATAGCGGGTATAGCGAGTTTACGTGTGTAAGCGAGGGACTATCTAATTTCTAGTAGAAACCTTGGGGGCAGCACGTAGGCAGGGTTTTGCCGAAGCTGGGTAAATTCTGTGTTGTTCTGTTTTATTCTGTTATTTATATTCTGCGATATCTGTGCTGCTATTCTGTGATCTGAATCGAAATTAATTTATAAGCTTCCGCGATTAATTTTAATAATTTACACTATCACCCTATTCACCCCCCCCTCTAGGGTGAAATCGATCCTACAATAGATGGATGTATCCCTTTGAACGGTAAATTTCTAATTTCAGTTATGTACATCATTATTCGATATAAATATCTACCGTCTACAATATATAATTGATCACATTCATAGGTTGATGAAAACATATAAAGGATATGTGCGCAACAAAAGATACATTGAAGGGTGTATTGCAGAAGGATATATCGTACAAGAAGTTAGTCTTTGCTGCATGGAATATATGCCAAACGGAGGTGATGGCAATCATAAACATACCCGCGAAGCATTTTTAGACGAGGACGATGAGTTTGCTGGTGAGATACCTCTAGATAATGGTAAAGACATAACGTTAACCCAAGTGCAGTTTGAATAAGTGCGTAGATGGGTCCTTAATAAGTACGATGGATTGGATGAATGGAAGAAGTAAGTTCACGAACTTGTCCCGAATTTCCCTTTTTTAATTCAATTTATATATACGTTTTGATATGTGTTTTCCGTAGGAGGTATAACTCCTATGTGAAAAGTACTAGATTTCAACCTCGAGGCAGGGTTACGAATGTGGAAGCCGTTCAAAGTTTTAATCTATGGTTACGTAATGAGGTATTACATCGTCTTAAGTATTTCACGTGTTTATAAGTGGGCAATACACCTTCGCGACCATGCTTTTTTACTTATTTTGTTTTATGTAGTTGTTAAAGACCATCGATGTTGATCCAACTCTGTGGCGGCTAGTGCACGGGCCGAAGTTCATGGCGCGTAGTTATATGAAGTACCAAGTGAATGGATTTTCATTTTCCATTAAAAAGTACGAAGACCGTATGGTAACACAAAATAGCGGTGTATGCATGAAAGCAATTACAAAATTTAGAGCGAGTGGTACGGATAAAAATTATAAGGAAGCAGAAACAACATATTACGGAGTCATTCAACAAATACTTGAGTTGGATTACACTGACTTCAAACAAACAGTTTTTTATTGTGATTGGGTAAAGGTCAAGGATAAGGTCAATGGTTGGAAAGTAGATCCCATTTCAAACCTGATCACGGTAAATTTAGGAAAATTGAAGAACAAAAATAACGTGAATGATGAGCCATTTATTCTTGCATCAGAAGCGAGTCAAGTGTTCTACTCAAAAGATTTAAAAAATAACGGATGGTCTATGGTTTTGCATACACCGAAACGGTTGACTACAAATGTGGATGACATTGAATTCCCTACCGTCTATCAATCAGCTTTTGAAGACAATGAAAAATTTGAAGACCTTACCAAATCCATATGTTAACTTTTAGTATTCGTACATCACATGATTGTGTGTCTGTATATTTTTAATTGCACGATTGTGTGTGTATGTTTTTAATTGCACGACTTCTGTGTTGGATCATAGGTTTTGATTGCTGACAAAAATTCACGAATCTACGACTACGACATCATCCTGACTCAACGACTCAAAGTATGGTTCATATAGTTATATATTTTAACAAGAGTCATCAAATATGTATATAGAGTCTAGTAAGTGCTTTGTTAAAATCTTTCCTCAAGAATCATCATTCACATTCAAATAAACTTGCATGCATATTTTAATCAAAATCAAGTTTTCAAAAAATGCATGGGGCGGGGCTCGAACCCGGGTCACTAGTTTGGAAGGCATGTACTATAACCAAATGAGATACTGCTGTTTTTGTTTAACAACAGAGTATCGACTGAACAGGAACAGTCAGTCGACTGAAACTGGAACAAATTTATACACATGCACAGTTTCAGTCGACTGAATTTCCTGCACAGTCGACTGAATTTTTTCCTGAAAATTTTTCTTCATGTTTTCAGTCGACTGAATCTCCTGCTCAGTCAACTGAATTTAAACCTGCGAATTTTCTCTGAAAAGACACCTTCTTCTTCCCAAGAGTTGCAACCATTCATCAATGGAAATGGAAGCAACTCTTGTTTGCAACCTTTAACAACAAATGCACCTCTTCTATAAATATATATACATGATTCTAACATCGTTTAAATCACCGAATTCTCTTGCTTTAATCTTACTATTCTCTTGTTCATATTCTCTAGATATTCTCGAAGCAATCACCAATTTATTGCTTGAATCACTGTTTTTGTTTATAACATTCTTTTGATTCATAGCAATTCACATTTCCTAAATCTTCACAAACACATTGCATATTCTCGAGGATAAGATTATAGGAATATTGTACTACATTAGACTCATTAGTGTTGAAAAGAACACAACAAGTCAAATATTGTATTTTAGTAATTGAGTTGAAGTCCTCTTCGGTAGTTGAGGCAAGAAATCCCGTTCGGTTGTTCGGGTAAGTTGTAAACCTATTCCTCCGGGTGAAGTGAGGGTGTTAGTTAGTGAAATTCCTAAGAGGAGCTTAGGGACTGGACGTAGGACGAGAGGTCCGAACCAGTATAAAAGTCTTGGTGTTTCCTTGCATTTACCTACTTTATCTACATAGACTATTTCATTATTCCATATTATACGATCCTACCGCATAGCCCACTCTTTCAATTGGTATCAGAGCCTGGTATTCTAGAGATCGTAACAACATCCTAGAATAAATGGCTACAAAGAGATCTAGTCAAGGCAATAAGAAGAGGAAGAGCAATAAAGAGAAATCAAAGGAGCAAACAAACAAATGCTTCGTGGCAAAAGATAATGAGGTTAGTGATCTAACTTTTGATGATATGATAGAAATAAATTCAGAACTTCTAGACACTTTAAAAAGTCTCAAAAGAAAATATAAGGAAGCTCTAGAAAATCAGAAGAAAGCAGAATTCGAAAGAGATACGCTTAAAGACGAGAAGAAAATATTAGAAGAAGAACTTGAGAAAATTCAAGATTCACTCTTTGACAATTCTCAACTCGCTCTATTAAGTCAAGAAATAGAAGCTCAAAAAGAAAAGAATAATGCTCTAGCTTCTGAGAATCATGAGTTAAAAACTAAAATTAAAATTGTTGAGTTAGATAACACTAGTCTCAAAACTAAGCTTGATGACATTACTAAAAATATTTCCAATTTTAATAAAGGGAGAGGAAATTTATCCAGGATTATTGAAAATTCTCAACCTGCTTGAAATAAGAAGGGATTAGGTTATGTTAAGAATTCAAAAGCTCTCAATGATAAAAGTGGTTTAGGATATAATAAAACTGATCGTAGAAATAGCACTAGATATGCTTTCATGTATAGTAAAAATGATAGTGCTAGTAGTAAATTTCGAGTAAAGCCTAAATCCAATTTTTATAGAAATTCAAATACTACTATGACCTATAATGTTGATAATTTCTTTAGAAGTACAAAATCGTTAACAGGAAATATGAATAAAAATTATCTAAGTATATGGGTTCCTGTTAATTGAAAAAATAGAGAAAAATACATTAATTATTATTTTGATATGGTAGTTAATAATGAAAATTATATTTATAAAGGTTCAACCACAGCCAAATGGGTGTGGTTTCCTAAAAATTAGGAAATTATAAGAACCTTGGGTATCGCATGCTTTAAATGTTAATTTTTTTTTCTTCTGATACCTTACATTATAAGTAGTAGTTATTTTGTTTTATATTTCTCTATGTTAACACTTATGTAAAATATATTTTATACCATCATATAAACTCTCCTTTTTGTCGATGACAAAGGGGGAGAAAGATATTGCTCTCTAACACAATTTGCAGGAATAAACCATGCAAGCACAGATTAAGGGGGAAAAAGAATAAATAGGAATATATAGCATAGATTCAGGGGGAGAAATCGATAGCACAATTACAGGAAGATATTCAGTGAGATAGATATGATCAACAAAGCTTGTCAAAGATTCGTTCATAGAAAATGGAGTTGTCATCATCAAAAAGGGGGAGAATGTTGGATCATAGGTTTTGATTGCTGACAAAAATTCACGAATCTACGACTACGACATCATCCTGACTCAACGACTCAAAGTATGGTTCATATAGTTATATATTTTAACAAGAGTCATCAAATATGTATATAGAGTCTAGTAAGTGCTTTGTTAAAATCTTTCCTCAAGAATCATCATTCACATTCAAATAAACTTGCATGCATATTTTAATCAAAATCAAGTTTTCAAAAAATGCATGGAGCGGGGCTCGGACCCGGATCACTAGTTTGGAAGGCATGTACTCTAACCAAATGAGATACTGCTATTTTTGTTTAACAACAGAGTTCAATCGACTGAACAGGAACAGTCAGTCGACTGAAACTGGAACAAATTTATACACATGCATAGTTTCAGTCGACTGAATTTCCTGCATAGTCGACTGAATTTTTTCTTCATATTTTCAGTCGACTGAATCTCCTGCTCAGTCAACTGAATTTAAACCTGCGAATTTTCTCTGAAAAGACACCTTCTTCTTCCCAAGAGTTGCAACCATTCATCAATGGAAATGGAAGCATCTCTTGTTTGCAACCTTTAACAACAAATGCACCTCTTCTACAAATATATATACATGATTCTAACATCGTTTAAATCACCGAATTCTCTTGCTTTAATCTTACTATTCTCTTGTTCATATTCTCTAGATATTCTCAAAGCAATCACCAATTTATTGCTTGAATCACTGTTTTTGTTTATAACATTCTTTTGATTCATAGCAATTCACATTTCCTAAATCTTCACAAACACATTGCATATTCTCGAGGATAAGATTATAGGAATATTGTACTACATTAGACTCATTAGTGTTGAAAAGAACACAACAAGTCAAATATTGTATTTTAGTAATTGAGTTGAAGTCCTCTTCGGTAGTTGAGGCAAGAAATCCCGTTCGGTTGTTCGGGTAATTTGTAAACCTATTCCTCCGGGTGAAGTGAGGGTGTTAGTTAGTGAAATTCCTAAGAGGAGCTTAGGGACTGGACGTAGGACGAGGGGTCCGAACCAGTATAAAAGTCTTGGTGTTTCCTTGCATTTACCTACTTTATCTACATAGACTATTTCATTATTTCGTTTTACACGATCCTACCGCATAGCCCACTCTTTCATTCTGTATTTTTAATCACTTTTGTCTTCGCATTGTTCCTAATATACATGGGAAGGTGAATGATTGTTGTACAAGGAATATTATTAGGGAAAATAAATGGAACTGCATGATGACTTGACTTCGGATAACTCCAAGAATGTTGTTGAAGTATACTCTGAAACAAAAAGGAGAGAGTGGGGAACAAACTGTTGCCTTTCTTCACCGTTTCCCATGCAATGTATATTGCAGCTCCTATATATGTCTCCTGCAAATAATACCAATGTCTCCTGCAAATAATACTAATATATGAACTCATGAGAGTGAAAGATCTATAAAACAAATTTAATAAATATAAGTGTAGTAACACAAATTATGTAAAGAAAGGTAATACAGAAAGAAATACTCCTAGCGTTGGTAACAAAATCTTTATGATTTTCAGGTACTTCGGTTTGTTTCAACGATTTCGATTTTGTTGATCGATTTCATCTATTTTTATTTTGCATCAATCTCAACCATCTTAATGCCTTCAAATTTATTTTTGGTTTTTTTACATTTATTTTGATATACATTCATTGTGGTTGACAGTCTTGAGACAAAATAGTTGAATGACCTGATCATGCTGTTGGAAGTTTTTAAATTGAACCCTCTAGATATCAATTATGACCTTGAAATATGATTCTATTCCAAGGAAGCTGATTTGATAGCAAAACTGTGCAAACTAATACACTATTTTTATAACTATTCTTGCTTTGCTTGTTTCACATGCATAAATTGATAGTGATGCTGATATGTTCAAGTGGTTAAGAAAATACGCCCAAATTTATTGGACTCTACCTATCCAGGTCTGGACTCTTTTATCAATGTTTTATTTGTTTTAATTTTCATATTGTGAAAACATTAAATATTTGTACTGGTTAGATCATTCAACATTCAGCAGTAGGAACATGATTTCTCCAATACAAATAGAAACAATAGTGTAGTAGCAAAAGAGCATGTTGAATGTGTGCCATCGGCCTGTCAGGGGTGGTTCATTTAATATTTTGTGAGCATGTTTAATTAACACCCAGTTTTGTAGTTGGTTCAACAGACTCATCTGCTTTGATGTGTTTCATGTTATGCTTTGTGGTTGGTTCAACAGACCCATAGAGTATTGATTTAGTAGTTTTGAAATTAAATCCCCTAAATATCAATTAGTACCTTTTCAATAATTCTATTCAAGGGCAACAACTATAATGGCAAAAATTGGGACCTAATGCTCAATCACATGTGTGACCATGTTGCATTAATTGATAGCAATTTTGATTTATCCAAGTAATATTATATTTTGCAGGAAACCATGTCAGAAAATCCAACATCTTCACATTCATCATGTTCAGAAATCAAGAAAGTGGATCAAATCTTACTTGGTATTCCGGTCTCAGATAATGCTGGAAAAATCGCTACTATGCTTGGTAAATTAGTAAGAGCTCATGTGCCAAACCGGAAAATACAAGGACACTGTTTGGAACGAATTGGTGGTAAGTATATTGGACATCTATCGCACCGTGTTTCGATATCTGTTGCATGGAATAGATTTAATTAGCAATCTTATAGCGACCCGTTTTTCTAACACCAGAAAACGCGTCACGATTTAAGAAAGAAAGGGATAGAAGAAGAAAAGATAAGAAAGAAGAAACACAACAACGTTAGATACTCACAGCGGAACGAATGAAATATAATATATCACATAAAGTATTACATGGTATCATATTACATCAGAGTTACACAACTTATACAACACATGTTAGACAGTTATAAACATCTGTCTAACTACACAACTCAAGATATCACAAGATACAGATACCATACAAACACAGCGGAACCATAATATATCTACACGCGGAAGCCTCCTGCTCCAAAACTCCTCCAGAATTCGTCAAGCTAACCTGAATCTCTCGACCACTCATACATAATATGAGTACCCAAGAGTTTAATAAAACAGAAAATAAACACTCGGGGTCAGACAGGGGTCTGGTGTGAGCAAACGGGTTAAAATTGCTTAACTTTAGAAAAACCTTTGAAAAGAAAAGGTATCACGTAAAACTTCCCACACATAACCATGGAAAAGTTTTTACCTTACATTAACCAAAACATTTGATAAGAAATCCAGTGATATTATAAAAGTGTCTAGGGTTTTCAAGTAAATAAGAAATAGTCGAAATTGTTACATTTATTAAATTCCAGCTACTAGCCACAAAAGTGGGTAATACAAACAAAACCGTAGGGTCTCGTAGGAAGAATGAGTTTCCATCAATGGCAGGGGTACCGCCGGTCACAGTACGTGGCCTTGATCACTGTACCGAGGATTACTTCCAATCCCCTACATCACAAAGCCGGGACCACCCCTAACTGGATAGTCCCGAGTAAGATTACCCCGTGCTTGGCGCGACCAACCACCCACTTAGCCGAAACAAAGGGACATCTAGACAGGGATGACCTCACCCTGAAATGGGTGCTACCCACCTAGCCTTGCTGCACCTCCCCTATTTTAGCCATTCCCGGTTGATGAGGCTTAAGGCTGCGATTACCTTTATAGAACACATCTATCTTAGAATGCTCATCGTCCACCTGACGATGTTCTGAAAGCATTCAATCCATACAAGTTCGTTCTGGGTTCGAACGAAACCGAAGGCACTATCTCGTTGCACTCATTTTGGAATTACCCTCAGAGTCAACGACCATAGCCCTTGCACTCTGAATCACCATCTCGAACCTGTAAGTACTATCTCCGTCAAACTCATCACGGAATCACCCTCAGAGTTATACTGATGAATAGTTCTTACATCTCGAGTCTTCACTAAGCTCCACTTGGATTCACGACCTAACGTTTAATTTGGATCGATGTGGTTTTCGGATATCCAAATATGGAAACCCGATCCCGGTCTCACCGAATCCAAACGCCATTTTAATGTCCAAGTTGTTTAAGGGTTTAAACAATTAAACTTATATTCAGGATGATATAACAGATAGATGAATCACATTATCACAATAGATAATTCATATCAACCATTCATCTCACAAAGCAGCATATCACATATCATAAATATCCAAATCATCCAGTATCAACCAATCACCCAATATCAATCATCCAATATAAATCAATCATCCAATATCAATCAATCATCCATAAGCAGAATTGATTAACTCTAAATCAATTGGATTACCTAAATCCTTCTTCATTAATTTATTCCAAATAAATAAATTAACCATCTTTTAATGATCTTCCTTAATTAATCTTTCTTGATTAATCATCTGTTAATTACATTCAAGTAATTATCGTTAACCATATACAGTAATTAACCTTTAATTATTATCATTAATTACAATAATTAATGATCCTTCATTTACTTCCATTTATTAATTAACTATGATTAATTACATTAAACCTCAATTAATTACAATTAATTAATCACACTTAAATTAATCACTTTATAAATCAACCTTGATTACTTTTATTAATTATATTAACTAATGATCCTTATTAATTAATAATCCCTTCAATTAATTAAATAATTAACTTGTAATTAACCATCTTATTAATTAGTCTTAATTAATCATAAATAGTAATTAACAACTTGTAATTACTTATCTTAATTAATTAACTTCTTAATTAATTATATTAATCTTTGATTAATTATTCTAATTAATTAATCTTTAATTACTTCATTAAGTAATTATTAATCAATTAAATTAATTAATAAATCCTTAATTAATTACTTTATTAATTAATTAGAATTTTAATTAATTACACTTAGTAATTAATCTTAAATTAATCTCATTAATTAATTAATTAATCACATTGATTAATTAACTAAAATTAACTAAGTAATTAACCCTTAGTTACTTACATAAGTAATTATCTTCTAATTACTTTCGTTAGATGATTACTCTCTTAATTAATTACCTTAACAAGTAATTAATTCCATCATTAAATAATCCTTAATTCTTTAATTAATTAATTACTCCATAATTAATTAACTTCGAAATAATTATATTAATCAATTCCTTAATTAATAAAATCAAGTAATTATCCATTAATCACTTCCATTTAATTACTCCCATGAGTAATTTTCCACTAATTACTTCCATAAGTAATTTCCTCTTTCCTTAATTACATTCAATAATTAACCATTAATTACTTCATTAAGTAATTACACTTAATTAATTCATAATTAAGTGATTATTTAAAATTAAATAAACAATTAACTAATCATTTAAAATTAATTAAATAATTAGTTAATTAACTTCTTATATTTCAAAATCCTTAATTAATTAAGAAAATCATTTATCCTAATTAATTCTTTACTTATTAATAAATCATATTAATTAAGTATTCTTAAGTTCATATCAAAATAATTTAACCTTATTTATCTTCATAAATTAATTATTTAAATTAATCAAATCTTAATAACTTGAAGACAAATTAATTTATTGGTTACAAGATTATAACCATAACCTTATTTGAAAATAAGGCATCAGGAAATCAATTTTAAAATTTAAAACACTTTAACTATCTAACTCAAAGTTATTCATTTTAAATAAAATTTGAAAACTTAGTTTTAAACAATTCTTAAAAACTTTGATTTAATATTTTAAAATGAAAATATTTCTTTTGAATTAAAATTCAAAACACTTCTTTAAATTAAAATTCAAAATTTTAGTTAAGTAAATTACTTTCTAAAGAAATCATCTTAAACAATTTAAATTTTGAAAATAAATTCAATTAATACTTTTAAAGTTTGATTAACTTATTTCAAAACAACAAGTTTTAAATTTTGTTTTCTTTTATAAAACTCAAGCTTGGTTTTTATTTATTCAAACTACAAGTTTAAAATTTGCAAACTCTATATTTTACAGTACAAACCAGATAACATACGACCAAAAACTCGAGTACGAATCCTTATCTACACGAGCCTGCCCCGAAAACACCCCAAGCTTCCTCTACTTCGAGTCGTCTCCGTGAAAAACACGAGCACCCCTTCGAGTTACCCTCGTCTTCCCCAAACCCAAAATTCCCAGTGCACACAAATGTACACGTGTGTACGTGCGCAACCCATCCAAACGATTCTGATGCTACCTCCAGCCATCTCCAAGTCGACGGCGACCACGTCGTGCCTTCCCTCAACCCAGAATCCAAAATCCCACATCGAAACAAAATTCGACCCAAAGCTCGAAAAAACCGTAGCAGTCACTTCCACAAAACCCCCTCACGGCCGACCATCACGACGCCGTCAGACCTCGCCGACCCCACCATCGAAACGCCTCGTCCACGAGCATCAACTCCCCCAAATGCAACCGAACCCGATCCACTAACCAAGTCGCAAATGTTTCGACAGCCAAGCCGAACAAACGAGTTTAAAACCCTAGTTCGTTCGAATCTGAACACTATGGCTATAGGAAAAATTCAACTGCATTTTTCCCCTCATCAACATCACAAAAGCTTGCTTCAACCAAGATTTCAGCTTCCATCATCGAGTTGATCATCGATAATTCGCCAAATTGCCGAAAATGATCATCTCTAAATTCCCAATTGAATAACAAATTAAAAATTAGGAATTACATGTTAAAAATCGTCATTTTTAACTACTAATCCATTTATACAATCCAAAGCATGAACTAAGGTTATTGATTTCTGACATAAATCAGGATTTCATTGTATTTTCCATTTTAAAAACTATTTGTAAATTTAAATTTACAGAAACTATTTTTAAAATTTCCATCAAACATTAAATTACAACTTTCATTCGCATATCAAGTTCAAATAAGGTTTAGATTAGAAGATTTTTGCATTTTTCTTTAAGAAGAACAACTCCTGTAAATATACATAGATGAATTTTACAGGTTCATCTGTACCCAGACATTCCATACCCTCAATCATGCATACACAACAGTATTCATGTAAACATGCATTCAACATCATAGCAAAATTCAACACATGCATCAACATCCCACTACAGATTTATTAAGAACTGTTTTTAAAAGGATTTACTCACTTTTAATATGCAGTGAACAAAGCAGAGCAGTTTTAATTTCCAGGCCTTGAACATTTAATCTGAAAAAATGCTTTAAATTGCCCTTTGATTGCTTTGCCGATGAAAATCTTTGCATGCCTTCAATTTGATGTTTTAAAGGTTGAAACTGATGTTGACTTGCTGAGTTTGATCTTGATTCCATTTGAATTGCAATAGATTTGAAGGTTGCAGGTTTATAAATTGATGTAAAGAACTTTGCTTTGCAGAATTTAATTTCAGATTTTATTTTGCTTTTTTTGATTTCACATTTCAGGTTGAAGAATTTTAGAATGAAGATAGAAAAGAGGGTAGAAGAGAAGGAAAGCATGTTAATATAGGATTTAAATTCTTTTTTTTATATAAAATGATGACACTTGTTATTTAAGAATTTACATTTGTCATTCATCTCTTAATTTTTCAACACATGTTTTTGAGAGGTGCTAATATGTTTACACATGTTTCTTAAATATTTTTAAATAAATTTTTATTTTATTTAAATGTTAATCTAAGCTTACTTATTTAAATCTCTTAATTAATAAATACTTATATATGTATATATAAATTTACTTTTTAAAGAAAATATTGTAAAGCTAATTATAATACAAATAAATCTTTATACATGGATTTAAAAATCTAAAACATTTATCTTTATTATTTAAGAGATAATTTTTAAGAGAAAGTTTATTTAAAACTATATATATATATATATAACCATTTTAATTTAAGCATTTTTAAAGAAAACAAAATAATACTTTGATTAAATCTTATTTTAACTATCATATTTAAAAATAAATAATTATCTTATACTTTGAAAATAAATTGAATTAAACTTAAATTAGCTTTTGAAAAAAATATTGAATTTAAAACAAAGCTTCAAATTACAATATTCATACATATATGAATTATCAATATATTAAATTTCAAAACAACTCCAAATTATAACATATACATACATATATATTACAATTTGAAAATACAATCTTTTATTTAAAACAAAAGATTTTCTATCCACAATATATATCAAATATATATATATATTATAAATAGAATAAAATTTTATTAGCTTTGAAAGATAGTTCTTATCAATTTTAAATTGTTAAAAAGATATTGATCAGTATTGTTAGATTAAATATTTATGAACTTTTAAACGATTGAATTTATCAATTTAAATTAAAATTATAAAGAAAAATTATCAAATCAATTTAATTATTAATACATATTATTAAATTGATATTGCCTAAAATTCCGGGTCGTCACATTCCTCCCCCCCTTAAAAGAATTTCGTCCCCGAAATTTAAAAGCAAAGGTAATTTAATAACCCAGCAAAGATTTCAATTTCAATCAGTAAAGCATTCCTATTATTCAGTTACAACAACCATAACAACCAATCAAACAAACAAACCTAACTAATTATCCTGACACAAATCAGGATAGATCTTACTAACACTACCTAGAGTTTCCCAAGGATAAATCACTGGAAGACTCGCTCTAAAGAAGCTAAACTAACTACACCACCAAAAATCCAGAGCTCCTCTCATCTCTAGATCCATCAATCTGAACAGAACATCAGACTATACTCAAGTCCAGCACAACTTCCAAACCAACTGGACTGCAGATTCTACAACCAACGATGAATCATACACGTACTCCCTCAGAGATACGTGAAATACAATGAATTCCAGTTATCCAAACTGGCAATTCAATCCTATAGATAAAAGAACTTATCCTATCAAAAACACAGATAGGAAATCTCAAATGCCTCAGAACTAGCCATCCAATCTTACCCAATTACTGTTCCCTTAACCAGAGAAATCTTAACAATAATGAAGTTTCCAACTTCGAATTCCAAACTCCTTACCTCATATCTGCATAACTCAACAGAGAATCCTGGGCTGCCAATCTTCTTCCTGATCAGCTTAACTTATGCTGATGCTTCCAGAAACAACTAGACCAAAGCAAACCAGTTTCTGGATCCTATCCAACAGAAAAGTCTTTCAAGATCCGTCGAAATACAGAACACAAGCTCTACTTCCCAAGCAATAGTAAACTGAACTTGCTTCCTTCCTCGCACAGCTGCTACCTCGCTTCCGCTGCACAACTCTGATTCTGAAATAGATGAGAATACTATTGATGAACACGAGTACAAACTTATCCAATATATTAGGGAAACTTTGTTCATCAAATCCATAAAATTTTAGTGACCCATTTGACTCGGTCACACATCCTTATAGCAGAAATCCAACTCAAAAACTAGACCCGACCAATCCAAATTCCAAAAATTCCTAAGCCGCTTCACCAACTCTTTTATCTAGGCTAACCACCAGTATCACTTCTGGAACCAAAACAATATGGAACTCAACTCTAGATGCAGACAAACTTCTGATTACTTCAGTAGCTCCTACTTCCACATATGAGAACCCTCAGTCTCAAACAAAAGATTGCCTAAGATAAATTCCCAAACTAATCGCAAGTCACTTTTGCGATCCTACCTAGTTCAGTTTCCAAAGAAACTGTCCTCTCTTTACCAATTAGAACAGCCTTAAGCTTTTCCAAACAAGTTTACCCTTCAAGAAAACTTTCACCATATGCCCGGACTGCTGATAAAAGAACCACAAAGATTCCTGAACTATCGGAGAAATGAACACACTACTGCTTCCAAACTCTACCTTGATAATACTGCAAAGCTAAAAGACCTTCTTGTCAGTACACCGAACACTTCGAGCTGCACTGCTACCACAGCTAACCAACGACTTCTAATCCAATGGCTTCTCGAAAACCAAAATGATCAACAAACCACACAACGGACCTTCGAGATGGCAGACATCCTCTCAATAAATTTAGGCTCCAAACCAAGCATCAACATCTCGCTCTCCTTAAGGGATGACAAATGAGACCATGCCGAAGCGAAGTAACTTATAGACCTTAGTCTCATATTCCAAAACAGCCAACCTCCTTGCTAAAGATCCAGATAACTTCCATACAGACGAATCTTCCCTGTGGCAGGTAAAACTGCTCCTCAACCAGTTCTAAAACTGCTTCAAGAGAAAACATCTTTGGAAATATCCATGGATACTGCATCTCATCACGCAGTTATCAAGATACCATCACTCGCTTCTGCACTTCTGACAGATCCAAACTTACACTTCAAAGATAAACTCCGAATCTTTAAAAAAAAAATTCCCTTCGAAGATCAGAGAAATCCTTACTCCAAGCTATAAATCTTACTCGACACAGTATTGGGTCTACAGTCTCGACAAATATACTTCCAACCTCAAACATATGGACCTCTTCCATCAGGGGTAGTCGTATTACACACACACACCACTACTCCATCTACCTCTAAAACTTATGTTGGAAAATCCGAACAGATAACCCAATAGATCAGGTATATATATAGTTATACATAAAAATACAAGTACGCTCTCTCAAGAAAGACACCACTCCAGAGCCTAGGTATTCACTTAACCTAATGCTCTGATACCAATTGTAGCGACCCGTTTTTCTAACACCAGAAAAACGCATCACGATTTAAGAAAGAAAGGGATAGAAGAAGAAAAGATATGAAAGAAGAAACACAACAACATCAGATACTCACAACGGAATGAATGAAATATAATATATCACATAAAATATTACATAGTATCATATTACATCAGAGTTACACAACTTATACAACACATATTAGATAGTTATAAACATATGTCTAACTATACAACTCAAGATATCACAAGATACAGATACCATACAAACACAGCGGAACCATAATATATCTACACGCAGAAGCCTCCTGCTCCAAAACTCCTCTAGAATTCGTCAAGCTAACCTGAATCTCTCGACTACTCATACATAATATGAGTACCCAAGAGTTTAATAAAACAGAAAATAAACACTCGGGTCAGACAGGGGTCTGGTGTGAGTAAACGGGTTTAAATTGCTTAACTTTAGAAAAACCTTTGAAAAGAAAAGGTATCACGTAAGACTTCGCACACATAAACATGGAAAAGTTTTTACCTTACGCTAACCAAAACATTTGATAGAAAATCCAGTGATATTATAATAGTGTCTAGGGTTTTCAAGTAAATAAGAAATAGCCGAAGTTGTTACATTTATTAAATTCCAGCTACTAGCCACAAAAGTGGGTAATACAAACAAAACCGTAGGGTCTAGTAGGAAGAATGGGTTTCCGTCAATGGCAGGGCTACCGGGATACCGCCCGTCACAGTACGTGGCCTAGATCACTGTACCGAGGATTACTCCCAATCCCCTACATCACAAAGCTGGGACCACCCCTTACTGGACAGTCCCGAGTAAGATCACCCCGTGGTTGGCGCGACCAACCACTCACTAAGCCGAAATAAAGGGACATCTAGACAGGGATGACCTCACCCTGAAATGGGTGCTACCCACCTAGCCTTGCTGCACCTCCCCTATTTTAGCCATTCCCGGTTGATGAGGCTTGATGCTGCGATTACCTTTATAGAACACATCTATCTTAGAATTCTCATCGTCCACCTGACGATGTTCTGAAAGCATTCAATCCATACAAGTTCGTTCCGGGTTCGAACGAAACCGAAGGCACTATCTCGTTGCACTCATTTAGGAATCACCCTCAGAGTCAACGACCATAGCCCTTGCACTCTGAATCACCATCTCGAACCTGTAAGTACTATCTCCGTCAAACTCATCACAGAATCACCCTCAGAGTTATACCGACGAATAGTTCTTACACCTCGAGTCTTCACTAAGCTCCACTTGGATTCACGACCTAACGTTTAATTTGGATCAATGTGGTTTTCGAATATCCAAATATGTAAACCCGATCCCGGTCTCACCGAATCCAAACGCCATTTTAATGTCCAAGTTGTTTAAGGGTTTAAACAATTAAACTTATATTCAGGATGATATAATAGATAGATGAATCACATTATCACAATAGATAATTCATATCAACCATTCATCTCACAAAGCAGCATATCACATATCATAGATATCCAAATCATCCAGTATCAACCAATCATCCAATATCAATCAATCATCCATAAGCAGAATTGATTAACTCTAAATCAATTGGATTACCTAAATCCTTCTTCATTAATTTATTCCGAATAAATAAATTAATCATCTCTTAATGATCTTCCTTAATTAATCTTTCTTGATTAATCATCCTTTAATTACATTCAAGTAATTATCCTTAACCATATACAGTAATTAACCTTTAATTATTATCATTAATTACAATAATTAATGACCTTCATTTACTTCCATTTATTAATCAACTATGATTAATTACATTAAACCTTAATTAATTACAATTAATTAATCACACTTAAATTAATCACTTTTATTAATCAACCTTGATTGATTTTATTAATTATATTAACTAATGATCCTTATTATTTAATAATCCCTTTAATTAATTAAATAATTAACTTGTAATTAACCATCTTATCGATTAGTCTTAATTACTCATAAATAGTAATTAACAACTTGTAATTACTTATCTTAATTAATTAACTTCTTAATTAATTATATTAGTCTTTGACTAATTATTCTAATTAATTAATCTTTAATTACTCCATTAAGTAATTATTAATCAATTAAATTAATTAATAAATCCTTAATTAATTACTTTATTAATTAATTATAATTTTAATTAATCACACTTAGTAATTAATCTTAAATTAATCTCATTCATTAATTAACTAATCACATCAATTAATTAACTAAAATTAACTAAGTAATTAACCCTTAATTACTTACATAAGTAATTATCTTCTAATTACTTTCATTAGATGATTACTCTCTTAATTAATTACCTTAACAAGTAATTAATTCCATCATTAAATGATCCTTAATTCTTTAACTAATTAATTACTCCATAATTAATTAAATTCAAAACAATTATATTAATCAATTCCTTAATTAATAACATCAAGTGATTATCCATTAATCACTTCCATTTAATTACTCCCATGAGTAATTTTCCACTAATTACTTCCATAAGTAATTTCCTCTTTCCTTAATTACATTCAATAATTAACCATTAATTACTTCATTAAGTAATTACACTTAATTAATTCATAATTAAGTGATTATTTAAAATTAAATAAACAATTAACTAATCATTTAAAATTAATTAAATAATTAGTTAATTAACTTCTTATATTTCAAAATCCTTAATTAATTAAGAAAATCATTTATCTTAATTAATTCTTTACTTATTAATAAATCATATTAATTAAGTATTCTTAAGTTCATACCAAAATAATTTAACCTTATTTATCTTCATAAATTAATTATTTAAATTAATCAAATCTTAATAACTTGAGGACAAATTATTTTATTGGTTACAAGATTATAACCATAACCTTATTTGAAAATAAGGCATTAAGAAATCAATTTTAAAATTTAAAACACTTTAACTATCTAATTCAAACTTATTCATTTTAAATAAAATTTGAAAACTTAGTTTTAAACATTTCTTAAAAACTTTGATTTAATATTTTAAAACGAAAACATTTCTTTTGAATTAAAATTCAAAACACTTCTTTAAATTAAAATTCAAAATTTTAGTTAAGTTAATTACTTTCTAAAGAAATCATCTTAAACAATTTAAATTTTGAAAATAAATTCAATTAATACTTTTTAAAGTTTGATTAACTTATTTTAAAACAACAAGTTTTAAATTTTGTTTTCTTTTATAAAACTCAAGCTTGATTTTTATTTATTCAAACTACAAGTTTAAAATTTGCAAACTCTATATTTTACAGTACAAACCAGGTAACATACGACCAAAAACTCGAGTACGAACCCTTATCTACACGAGCCTACCCCGAAGACACCCCAAGCTTCCTCTACTTCGAGTCGTCTCCATGAAAAACACGAGCACCCCTTCGAGTTACCCTCGTCTTCCCCAAACCCAAAATTCCCAGTGCACACAAATGTACACGGGTGTACGTGCGGAAACCATCCAAACGATTCCGATGCTACCTCCGGCCATCTCCAAGTCGACGGCGACCACGTCGTGCCTTCCCTCAACCCAGAATCCAAAATCCCACATCGAAACAAAATTCAACCCAAAGCTTGAAAAAATTGTATCAGTCACTTCCACAAACCCCCCCACGGCCGACCATCGCGACGCCGTTAGACATCGCCGACCCCACCATCGAAACGCCTCGTCCACGAGCATCTACTCCCCCAAATGCGAGCGAACCCGATCCACTAACCAAGCCGCAAATGTTTCGACAGCCAAGCCGAACCAAAAACGAGTTTAAAACCCTAGTTCATTCGAATCTGAACACCATGGCCATAGGAAAAATTCAACTGCATTTTTCCCCTCATCAACATCACAAAAGCTTGCTTCGACCAAGATTTCAGCTTCCATCATCGAGTTGATCATCGGCAATTCGTCAAATTGCCGAAAATGATCATCTCTAAATTCCCAATTGAATAACAAATTAAAAATTATGAATTGCATGTTAAAAATCATCATTTTTAACTACTAATCCATTTATACAATCCAAAGCAAGAATTAAGGTTATTGATTTCTGACATAAATCAGGATTTCATTGTATTTTCCATTTTAAAAACTATTTGTAAATTTAAATTTACAGAAACTATTTTTAAAATTTCCATCAAACATTAAATTACAAATTTCAATCACATATCAAGTTCAAATAAGGTTTAGATTGGAAGATTTTTGCATTTTTCTTTAAGAAGAACAACTCTTGTAAATATACAGAGATGAATTTTACAGGTTTATCTATACCCAGACATTCCATACCCTCAATCATGCATACACAACAGTATTCATATAAACATGTATTCAACATCATAGCAAAATTCAACACATGCATCAACATCCCACTACAGATTTATTAAAAACTGTTTTTAAAAGGATTTACTCACTTTTAATATATAGTGCACAAAGCAGAGCAGTTTTAATTTCTAGGCCTTGAACATTTAATCTGAAAAAATGCTTTAAATTGCCCTTTGATTGCTTTGCTGATGAAAATCTTTGCATGCCTTCAATTTGATGTTTTAAAGGTTGAAACTGATGTTGACTTGCTGAGTTGATCTTGATTCCATTTGAATTGCAATAGATTTGAAGTTGCAGGTTTATAAATTGATGTGAAGAACTTTGCTTTGCAGAATTTAATTTCAGATTTTATTTTGCTTTTTTTGATTTCAAATTTCAGGTTGAAATTTTTTAGAATGAAGATAGAAAAGAGGGTAGAAGAGAAGGAAAGCATGTTAATATAGGATTTAAATTCTTTTTTTTTTATAAAATGATGACACTTGTTATTTAAGAATTTACATTTGTCATTCATCTCTTAATTTTTCAACACATGTTTTTGAGAGGTGCTAATATGTTTACACATGTTTCTTAAATATTTTTAAATAAATTTTTATTTAATTTAAATGTTAATGCAAGCTTACTTATTTAAATCTCTTAATTAATAAATACTTATATATGTATATATAAATTTACCTTTTAAAGAAAATATTATAAAACTAATTATAATACAAATAAATCTTTATACATAGATTTAAAAATCTAAAACATTTATCTTTATTATTTAAGAGATAATTTTTAAAAGAAAGTTTGTTTAAAACTATATATAAATAAATATATATATATATATATATATATATTATAACCATTTTAATTTAAGCATTTTTAAAGAAAATAAAATAAAACTTTGATTAAATCTTATTTTAACTATCATATTTAAAAATAAATAATTATCTTATACTTTGAAAATAAATTGAATTAAACTTAAATTAGCATTTGAAAAAAAATATTGAACTTAAAACAAAGTTTCAAATTACAATATTCATATATATATATGAATTATCAATAGATTAAATTTCAAAACAATTCCAGATTATAACATATACATACATATATATTACAATTTGAAAATACAATCATTTATTTAAAATAAAAGATTTTCTATCCATAATATATATCAAATATATATATATATATATATATTAAAAATATAATAAAATTTTATTAGCTTTGAAAGATAATTCTTATCAATTTTAAATTGTTAAAAAGATATTGATCAATATTGTTAGATTAAATATTTATTAACTTTTAAAAGATTGAATTTATCAATTTAAATTAAAATTATAAAGAAAAATTATCAAATCAATTTAATTATTAATACAGATTATTAAATTGATATTGCCTAAAATTCTAGTTCGTCACAAATCTCATGATATTTACACCAAAAATTCAAATTACAAGTCTGCTGCATCCTTTTCCTTGTTTTTCTTGTTTAATTAGAAATCTCGAATTGGTTTTTCGTGTTTTGTCTTTTTGCAGAAAATTTATGACCTCGACCCGCTTTCAAAAGTATTGTTTTTAAAGAGAACGTCGGAGGCTTTTAGGAGACACAAGCAACACTTAAGAACAACTTATTATGACACTTTCAACAATGACGAAGAACGGACGAAAAATTGTCCACCTACAATTGCTCAAGAAGATTGGGAAGAGTTTTAAAAAAATGAAGCAATGCCTGAAGCGAGCGAAAGAAGAGAGTCAGGCAAAAAGAACAAATCATTGCTCAGTTATGCTCACCATGCAGGACGTAAAAGTCACGCTAAAGTAGAACAAGAAATGGTAATTTATATTCATTTTCTTTCAAAAAGGGAAAAAATACAACTAACATATTTTATATATTGCAGAATGCTGCTAGTCCATCAACAAATATCAATCGTCGTCAAGTATGGGAGAAGACACACACGAAAAAAGATGGTAGCATATCAGATGACACTTCTTCGTACTTCGTAAGTCAAACAAATAATAACTTGCATATTCTTTTCATTAAATATTTTTTAGTGTACACTAATCTGCAAACTACAATCCCAGATATGTACTTAGGATTGATTATGAAGTTATTATGAACTTAGGAACCAAGATTGTAAGTTTGAACTATCTCCAATATGCCTGACATTGCTTTGCTAAAGATAAATATAGTTTATCATTTTGTCGGTTTTCTACACTTCTTTAGAATTTAGTATGCATTCAGATAACAAAGATAAATATAATTGCTGTTATTTTATAAATATTTCAGGATCAAATTGCGAAAGCAAAGGAAAAGATCACTGATAGTGATGAAGAAAAATTGATAGTGGATGAAGACATCTTATCACAAGTGCTTGGTAAGGATGCAAGGGGTAGGAGCCACGGTGTTGGGACTGTTGTACCAAAGACTAAAGTTAAGGCTTGTGCCCTTGTACAAAAATGACTCAAACATGTTCGTGGAGACCATGATGAGTTGAAAATGAGGGTGGGAAGTTTGGAGGGTACAGTGGAAAGTATGTCTGGGCAATTGGAGGTTCTGATCAACATGGTGGGAAACATCGAACATGGAATTCACGCACCGGGAAATTCTTCTGATGGAGGTCGCGCCACACAATTAAATGCTCCTGGATTCGTTGCTTCTCATTTCCCGAATTCGACCGATGTAGCGAACAATCAAAGATGTGAAATCCTCAACTCTGATTTAGACATAATAGCAACAGGTATTTATTACAAGCTTTCTATTTTTAGTTGCTTTCGAGCAAATATTTTGTCGGATAGATCTAGACATCTTTATTGCAACAGGTACTGTATGCCGAGATTCTACATCGTCCAAAACCCATGGGAAATCTGTACCACCCACACATGAAAAAGTGGTGTTGGACAACATACTGCTACCAGATGAGAGAACCAGCAAAATAAATCATCAATTTGCAGAGACCTCTGCTGAAGTTGGAGTGGGTGGGTATGTGTGTCATCCGAAGGGTCTTATTCAATATCTTTAGACGTTGGAGCAGGTATATTTTCTGTTTAAGTTAATATTTTACTATGTATTGTTTTTTGAAACCACTTCCACTATATACATGACATGTCACATTTAATTTCCTTAAATGTGATAAGGAAAAAAAACATGTTTGTAATGCTTCATTCCTTTCTGTTTTGAAGTTGTTTGAAGAGCTTGTTCTTTAGATTCACTGTGGCTAGATTTAAAACATATATGTTTTCGAAATGCTTGATATAGGACTGTGACCAGATTCATTATTTTAGGAATAGTTGAGTCTTATTGTTTTTTGTGGTATGACTTGTTGTACAGATTGAGTTATCTTCCTGCCTTGAACTTTACTTGTAGTTGTACCATGCTGTTTTGGCTTGAGATGTTGTTGTTTGGATATCTTGTCACTATTTCTACCAGTTTTGAAAGTTTGGCCATTTTCCTTTTCTGTTGATCACTTTGAAACTAGACACCAGATTTGATAATCTAATTTAACTAACTTGAGTTGCACATGCTCTGTTAAGTCTGCATTATCATATATATATATATACATGCATATATATGTATGCATATATGTGTGGATGTGAGATTTCATTCTTGCAACTTGCACTGGTTTTCACTTGCCTGTAAACTCCTTCTATATGGTCTTGATATGAACACTGTTTGGAGATTGATGATTGTTCTTGTGAGTCATTTTGAAGCTTTGAGTCACTTCAATGATTTGCCAACTGAGTACATGTGAGGTATATACTGGTCCTGGCTGGTTATTGCATATTCATGCTTGGTATTATGAGTAGGATATGTACTGTAGAATGCATGCTACAAGCTAGTATATCGCATTTTATTATAGATTTTAATTTCAATGGTTTTATTTTGAATTATTTTAGGTGTATACTTTTTTACTGGCCTTAAATGGATATGTTGCTTAAATTATAATCTGTGTGTCATTTCAAATGAAACCTTAGACCAAGCCATATGTCTTATGTCAGTTTTGATATTGCTTATAACATAATATATAAAAAATTCACATTGAAATTTAATAATTTAGTGATCTCGCTGTGTTAAACGCATTATCAGCATGGACAATAAGAATAGATATGCTGATTCTATATGGAGCAGAAGTTCAAATTTGGAATATTAATTTTCACAGTAGTTGATTAAAATGTCAACCCAACAGGTTGCAGGAGGAATATTTTGCTCGATATTGCTTGGCAAATCAAAACACACTTTTCGTTCTTTTTTCAATAAACAACAAAAGCCAGGGTGGGAAATTGTAGCAAGTTGGTTTACTTTATTGCACATTTATTTTATTGCACATCTATTTTCTATCATAATGAACTAATATTTTGGTTTTTGACCAACGTCTGCATGCAGGGACCAAGAATTAAAATAAATAGATGGAGAAGGGGTACCTATCCGAGTGTGCAAAAATATTAACATATTTTAACAAAAAGCTGCCGCAGTTTTTTCCCAAATTATTATTCACAATCATACAACTACGTTACAGAGCAATGCATATTATCGCTATGGTTAATACAAAAAGGATGTAATACAAATTTATGTCTTTAGAACGTTTTAGCTTTGGTTAATACAAAAAGGATGAAGCTCTTTTAACACTCATAGGTAACTAAATCTGACTTTGGTTTTACCTTTCTTATACATTAGTAGCTACTGTATCTCTTGTTCCAACATGTTTCTATTTTTTATTTGTCAGGCAAAAACTACTAAGAAGATTGTGCTCAAATTGCAGTGTCAAAGTTGCAAGCATTACTCACAGATAGCAATCAAGGTATTTATATTATAATTGCTTTCGCAATATATATAGATATTTTGAATTTCGTTATTTTTTTCCAGAGATGCAAGCATTTTGAGATTGGAGGAGACAAAAAGGGCAAGGGAACATCTTTGTTTTAAATTATAAACTTTGTTTGTCTATGCAACACTACTGTTATGATTAAAATGTTGTTATGTTTAACTTCTTTAAAGTCTTTCTTCGAAGAATTTATGTTTTTATTTTTTGGTTTGAGATTGGGTTTATAAAAGTGATAGTATGTCAATGTATTTGCTTGAATTTTTTTATGGGATTAGCATATTGACTGCAGCCTGGAATTTTATGTTGATTTTTTGGAAACTAGCAATTTCAGTTCCGATTTTATTTTGAAGTCCTCTCATATGAATGGCTAAGAGCAACTTAAATGACATAAAAGTGAGGAAAAGTTTGTGTCTTGATGTATATGATTGTTAGTTCAATGTGAGGAAAATTTGGACATTACAGGAAAATTTGTTTTACAGATCTATGGTGTCAGTTAGATACGGCTTTAAGCCGTATCTAACTGTTAAATTAGATACAGCTTAAAGCTGTATCCATGATGTCAATTAGCTGCGGCTTTAGGCCATATCTTATTGACCACTTAGATACGGCTATGAGCCGTATCTAATTTAACCATTAAATATGGCTTAAAGCCATATCAAATGGTTAAGGATGCCATATTTGATACGGCTTATAGCCGTGTCTAAGTTAATTAGATACGGCTTTTAGCCATTTCTAATTATCATTTATGGTGTAGTGATAATTGCAAGGAAGCTAAAAGGTTATCGAAAATGAGTCGATAGCCTTCTATTTATAGCCGTAGATTGTCGGGAAGTGCTCCACCATGTCTTCCTTCACGATCTCCACTAACTAGCAGCACTTGTTCCGCAGAAAATGTGGCCAGGTCTTGATAGATCGATACCGATCCATAGGCATGGATTGGTACCAATCCATAAGATCTTCATATGGATCGATTTTGATATTTCATGATTTGGTGATTTGTTTTTCGCTTCATGACTACTATCTTGTTTGCATGATATGAGCTTGATTTTGGCCCGATAAGTTGGATCAATGGAGGAATGAAGTAGCTTATTTTAAGTGCTCAAGGCGTTCGATACAAAATGACATGTGATTGATTAATGGAGCTTGAAAAGAGATTTCATCATATATACTTAAGCATAGAAGGAAAATGAGGGAATTTTGGTGCAAGTTTATGGATCAGTACCGATCCATAGTGATGGATCGGTACAGATCCATCACTTGATTCGCCTTTGGGATTTTGTGGGATGGATTTGTTTTCATCTTGTGATCTGTATTGAACTTTATTTCTAGACTTCGTGGCTATCCCTCCGAGCTTCATGCCTCGATAGTTTTCAAGTTTGTCTTGCCTCGTCCATTCAGATACTGCCTGGTCAAAAGATTGGAAAACACTTTCCTTCCAAAGTATATCTTGTTTCAAAAGCAATGTAATTTGAATCAAGATTACTAAGGATTGACATATCAGACTCTAATTCATGCTTTGAATAGTCAGTATTCTTCTTTCAGACCATTTCGACGAAGTGTTGCATCTCTCTAGTTGTTCATTATGACACTTTTCTAGTATCTAGCACTATAAAAATAGAGTGTGCTCTCATGACTTATCATTCTGAGCTTAGTAATTTGAACCAGTTTCTTTTTTGGATTCTCTAGGTTTGAATATGCTTTTCCTCAATTCCATTTATTGAATGCCAAACATGCACATGCGCATGTATAGACATGCACACTCTTGCATATATACACGCATGTACATGCATATATGGGTATTCATCTCTTTTTTTAAACATCTATCACTCGGTACCGATCCATAGGCATGGATCAACACCAATCCAAGTCTTGGAATAAGGAAAATCACGTGCCTAGATTTTAGGGTTTAGGGGTTTTATATACCCAACTTATCTCATTTCCTTCTTCAATTTATTCTTGTTATTGATCATGAGCTTTATTACGCCATTAAAGCATTTCGCCTTTAAATCGAACAACCTCCGCTCAATACTAGAACGACCACCGCCCCTCTCTCACCTGAACATAATTCCATCAGTCATGCCTTAGTTGAACTCGAGCACTATTTCACGCCTGAACCATTGTTCCCTACCTGAACCCATTTCCAGATCCATGCTTACACTTGAACCGATCACCCCCTTTGCTCTCCAATACTCATAGGTAGGTGGCGGTATTAGTAGTGAGGCTGGATGTTCATTATGTGGAAAACCCTTCTTTGGATCGGGGGAGAGGATAGAAGAAGAGGCCAAAATCCATCCAAGGGTATGGATTGGTATCTAGTCCTTGGAGGATTTTGGGCTTCTAATTCCTTCATGAACTTTGCATTACTGGCTTACTAATTCGAGTTATACCAAACATTATCTCCTGAGTACCAAAGCATTTCCAATTCATGGCTAATGATGTGGAGTCCGTTGGGATGGTCAACGATGACGGTCGCTTTGGGTAGCATCCAAATTTTTAAATGAACTGTTGCACGATATCAAAAATTGACACTACACAAACTGTAGCTTAGATCACATTGCACTATGTTGTCACTTTAGCATAGCGGCACGACTTTTAATCTTCCATTATCAATTATGTATCGAGTTTTTATAACTATAGGTCATACACTTTCCGAGCGTCTCTCCGCTCAAGCTGCATGTCCATTGATTTTCAGATACACCGAATCAGTTACCAAGTCAAGGTCGACTACGTCCCGTCTGAACGAAAAACTCTAGCGCAACCTACACCTTAACTTAAAAATCCACAAGTAGAACAACCTACTCTAGAAATTCTAGCAGAGCTTGTAGAAGGTCCAAAAGTCGAATCTTCTCCCGACACATTTGATGATGTCGTCATACTAGACGATCCTATCGATTCCATCATTTCAAAGATTGAGGAAGGATTACTTAGGAGAATTTGTTAGAAACATGGTATTCCATTCAAGGACATGTATGTTTCTATACGCCACCAGAGGGCGCACCATCCTCCAGTTGGATACACAGCCTGCAATAATTACATGTGCCTAGTAAGATGCATTCCAACGTTCAACTAATTTATTCGACGTGTCCTATATTTTATGAGACTAGCACTAACTCAGCTCCATTCGAACAACTATGCATTCCTCCATAGCTTATTCATCATATTCACTCGCCGTTTCGATCAAGTTCCTAGAAATCAAGAGGTTGGACAATTATTCAGCTTCAAGCAATGTAAGGGAAATCCTTCCCTCATCTTCTTAGAGCCATCCAAGGTTGCCGAATCATGGTTGGCACCTGGAATAAACTGAGCTATTTCAAAATGAGTTCTTTTTGCTCGCTGTCCTATTTTATTTGCATATTGATGGTTGTCTGCACATGCGTTTCATTCTTGTCCTTTTCATACCAGTCCATATCCATAGTTTTGTTATCATTGAATGCCTTTTTTGTTCTTTGTAGATGTGCCGTGTAGGCCTGGCAATGTAGGTTTGGCAGATACCCTCTGGCAACTTCATGAAATTCCAAAAGCAGAGAGAGGCTAAGATACTACGTAGTTATGCGAATCTACGAGTCCGTAACCTATTGGACCTAGAATGTAATGTCGGCCTTCCTCTAGCAGGCACTGATAGTGATGAGGACGATTGTTCATCGAGTGATAATGGAGATCATTCACCAGTGCATCCAGTACAAAGTCTAGTGATCGAGACTGGTGACGTACAAGAGCATGGCAAAGAAGGTGAAATTAGAGAATAATGTGTAGGAGGAGGTAATGGAGGAAGGAAGGCCATGTTGGTACTAATGCATGCCATGATCGATCTATTAATGAAGGCGATGATGATGACCAACAACCTCTTCATAGAAGAAGTATCAAGATTGAACTTGCCAAAAGGCAAATCCTGACGCTGCCTACGCCAATCATAGCTGCATTTAAACTCATGTCCAACATTTAGAGGATCCTTATGTAAACTTTGAGTCAACCCGAATATAATCGACTCCTTCAGCATTGGTGGTATGAGCATTGGAGATGTTGGATCCCCTATTCATTTCCAAGAAAATGTTCCCTCAACTAAAGTAGTGAAGATTACCACTGCCAGCAAAATTCAAACCCATGGTCCATCGTGAGGACACTATGATACTTGCATGTAGACACACATGCACTGCACTTTGCCTAGATTTTGCTGTATTCTTGTTTTGTTAAGGCTGAATCGTCTTTGTTTCATTTATAGATTTAATGGAGCGATGCGGTCTGTACAAGATCTTAAGGATCAGATGGCATATCAATTGAAATACAAACCAACCATGCGACCCTATAGGACCAGTCTAATTCTTATTCTAGCCGGCGTTGAAGTCATGATTGAGGAGGCAGAGAGAAGGACTATATGCCAAATGACTCATCATGGAGGCATCGATCTAGATCCAGGTCACCTCCATCTTGGGGTTCAGATAGGCACTTAAGTCATCACGAAGACATTCCTCGTGATGACCCCTCTCGTGCTTCCCTTCCTACTAAATAAACGGTGCTGTCTCATGCTTCTTAGCATTCTGATCATCCTTCGAAACCTTCTGCTTCTCATTCCTGTAACACCCCTAATTTTTGATAACGTTACACATGGGATTGGATCAGATAAATTAAATAGAATAATGTAAATGTTAATTGATAAGGGGGTTGAGATTTGAATAAATATAATTAAGGCTGTGCTTGATAAAATAATTAAATGGGCTTAAGAATGGGTTATAAGCTAATTAATTCACATAAGGGTATATTAGGAATTTTCCACACATAACCCTTACCCTTATATATGTCTCGTTCCTACCATTCCATTCCTATTCACGTCATTTTAGAAACATATATAAAAACCTAAAGAGAAGCCGACCAATAAGAGACGAAAAAATTAAATCAAAAGCTAGAGATTCAAGCTTAGGGAAAATCGATCTCAATCCAATCTCCTAACCTTAATGAAGGTGAATAATATTCCATTTCTATTTTTGTTTTTTAATCATGTGTTTTTGGATTTAAGGGTAAATTCGTTCTTATGATGAATTGGATGATGATATGCTTGAATATTAATTTTTTTACTTTAAACAAGATTGTTAAAATGAGAATATACAAGGTTTCAGGTAGAAACCAATTTATGTTGATTTTTAAATGTCATGAAAAAAAATTATGTTATGTAAAACATGATTTTGGAGTTGGGTTTTAATTTTGATAATTTTCCAAGCTGTGGAAAGATTGTTATGAATATTCGAAGGAAAATATGGTTATTTGGATTTATAAATTTATTTCAGAAAATATATTGAGGATTTGGATCTGAAATTTTGATATGTTAGATAACATGATTAAAGTTCATTTTGGGGATTTTTCCAAAGTGATTTTCTATGCAAATTAAATTATTTTAGAAGAGGGACTTCTTTGCAATATTAGTTTTGCTTAATGGAAGGGCTTATTTGACTAACTTAACCATGGTTTAGATTTAAAAATAGCGATCGTTATTTGAGTAAAGAATTTGAAAATTTAAGGCAGCCAATCTTCTGTTTACATGTGGCAAGTTAGTTTGAAAAAGGTTTGCTTTAATTAATATTAAAACAGGTTTACCCAGAAAAGTTGGTTTCGCCTTCTTTAAAAGTACCTTTCGACTCAGAGCTTCTGCCTTCAACCCAGTCGAAGCCTATTAAGCCGAAATCAATACACAGGGTATCACAAAGATGGTATTCGTAGTGAATTGGAGAAAGGAAGAAGGTTAGGTGTCAAAGCATGGTTTCCAAAGGGGTCGATACCTTGGTTTGTTTTAAAAGAAAGAGAAGCCCCGACCTTTGTTTTATTTAAGCCTTCGAAGTAGTCAAAGCATATGTTTTCGAAGGGGTTTTTAAAAGCTTTCGAATGGGTTGCCATCAACTTATGTTTGCTTTCAAATGGGTTGCTTTACTAATGAAATAATGCTTTTGAAAGAAGTGGTTCCGACCTAGTCGAAGCCCTACTGCCATTCTTTAGCCTTTCGATGGTATTGAAGTCATCAATGATTTCAAAAGGTAGTGTTTTTTAAAGGTATTTTAAGTCACGTCTTAAATGCTTTCGAAAGGGCCCAAGAGTTTCAAAGGCAATGGCCTCGAAAGGGGTTTCGATGTTATCCTTCAATGTTCTGTTTAAATGAATTAAAGCTATTGAAAGAGATGGTGCCGACACCATCATATTTTCCTCAATATTTTTATATGATAAAGGATGGTTTCGAAAGAGATACTTTCGCCTATATTCACTTTGACCCAAATAATATTTTAAGTATAAACCCAATGGTTTCAAAAGGGGGACTTTCAATGGTTTCCTGTAGGGTTACTTCCAATGGTTTCGAAAGTGGAACTTTCAGTGATTTGAAAGAGTACTTCCAACGGTTTCGAAAGGGGCACTTTCAATTAGTTTCGAAGCTATGCTTCTAAATGATTAAATGCTAACACTTTAATACAATCGAAAGGTTTCAAATGAAAATTTTAAAGTGTTCGAAAGGCAGGGGCCAAATGTTTTGAAAAGAGATTTATATGCTTTCGAAGGAGATTATCCAATGAAGTCAAAAGCAAGGTTTTGAAGGTTTTGGCAACCTTAGTTTTCAAAGCAAGTAACCCAATCTCATTTCTGAAAGAGAACCATGGCATAATTAAATAATTTTATTTGAAAAGGCATTATTGAAGAAGTTTTCTTTGATTAAAATGGTTAAAGGGATTAACGAAGCTATTATGTATGCTTCTTCATAGATGTATATATTCACAATGTTTTGGACCCATAACTAAACTTTAGGAAGGGCAGAATAACCAGCTAGGTTGATCTAGTAGTGAATATAAATTAAGTTAACTCTTGAATGAGTAGAATTACATCCAGGAGGTCAGGAAGACCAAAATATAGGATGCTAAAATATTAAAGAAAGATATTGGTAGGGGCCAATATGTTCTCAGTAAGCCCATGAAAACTGTGTATAGGAAAAGATATTGGCAGTGGCCAATATGTTCATAGTTAACCCATGAAAACTGTGTATAAAAAAAGATGTCCGAAAAATAGGTTCAGAGTAAGCCCATGGAAACTGTGATTTGATACTGGCTGAGGCCGGTAGTTTTGTAGTTAGCCCACGAAAACTGTATCTGGATTGGGTTATTGACAGTTTCCAGTAGGTTCCTAATCAACCCATGTAGACTAGGATAAGGGAGAAGTTATTGGAGTCACTAATAGGTTTAATGGAACCCGTGAATTAATTAAGTGGCAGGGGCCAACAGCTTCATAGGGCATCCACGAAGACTATGGGATAGGACAGGGATTCCATATATTATATAAAGATTATTTGTAAGCCCATGAAAACTAATAGGTTAATAGTGACCCTAGAAACTATAAACATGATAGTGAGTCAATTAAACGGAGGATGGGAAATCCAGAATGTTTTAACTTGTTTGCATATCATCATAATATTTTGAATTGACTATGTTCTAACCATTTTGGACGCAGGAGCACAATATATGGTTTTATAAAGGTTTTAGGATACTAGTGAGGGGAAAACCCATTCCGCTAAGCGGTGTGGTGTCACTAGATATCTAATGATTTGAGATGGTATATTATTATTTATACCAGGCTTTATGTCTGACTCGAAGTTTAAGTTTTCCCCTTAAACTCACGGCTACTCAATTGATTTTGAGTAGTTTGAGAGTTGAGATTTTCAGGTACCTCATTAGATGAATAAAACTTCCGAAGATGTGTAGGAGGCATGATAGCTACATTAAGTTTTCCTTTATTTGATTTCAATGTGTTGTTTGTAATGACAAAGTTGTTATATTGCCTATATATATATATATATATTCTGATCATCCAAGGGGTTATCTTCGTATGTCGCTCTTGGCGTAAATTATAATAAATATATTTTCTCCGAACGTGGCTGTCGATTATGGGATTATGTAATGAATTGGAAATGTTTTGAAATGGAATGCGGATTTGTTTAAGATTTTAATTTTTTTCCATATTCATGGGTTTCTGTGTATCAATGAATCAAACACTGCCGTATTTGGTCGTCGAGGATTAATAACTATGGATGACTGCAGCACCCATAGCCGTTAGTTTTGAATCTCCAAGTAAGGAGATGTTACAATTCCACTCGACACAGAGTTGATAAAGTTCCTCTCAGCAGCCCACTGAATACCCAATTATAGAAATAAAGTAGCCGATTGCTTTAAACCCTCGGATATCTGTATTGAAACTTCGTTTTCGAAAATCAACTTTAAAAGTTGTAAATTTGTCCCCAATTTGAAACCATTCCTTATGATATCAAGGGTCCGATGGTAGCGTACGTGGGTGACGTGTATGATCAGTACTTCACTTAGGGGGAGGTTGGTTGAGAAAATTTCTAAATATGCTAAGATATTAGAGAATGAGGTCGTAGGACTACGACTTATGGCGAATTAGAATGATGAGATTACCACTCATCTTGATGCATAGGTCGTCG
Organism: Allium cepa; assembly: GCA_030765085.1. Classification (NCBI taxonomy): domain Eukaryota; kingdom Viridiplantae; phylum Streptophyta; class Magnoliopsida; order Asparagales; family Amaryllidaceae; genus Allium; species Allium cepa. The sequence continues at coordinate 335,296,249 of CM060938.1, forward strand.
AGCTAAAGAAGACAAAGGAGGAAGAAGATTAAAATTCTAGGACTTAAATGTAAGGATCGAGCGGGAAAGAAAAGATCACTTAAACTGTAACGACTCGAAATTTTCGATCCCGAAAATTCCAGATAGTTAGGGAAAAGAAGAAAGAGATAGAAGAAAAAGAAGAACAGAAACACCATCATCTCACAAATACAGTGGACAAAATATAATAACAAATAATAATAGTTATACAAAGGAAAACTGTACTTGTCAATTTCACCTTTACACATCAGAGTTACAACATATATACAAACACTGGACAGATACAATCAACATGTCTCAGATGTATACAATAATATAATACAGCGGAAACACTCCATACGTTCCGGCCATCCAGCTCGTCTACTGAGCTCCAGAACGTCCTTACCTGAAAATCTGTAATACTCGGTCCGACCCGAGCATTACATCAAACTAACACCCGAGTCAGGCTAGAAACTAGCGTGATTAAACCCATACAATTTGAAATACTAAGCTACAAAACTTAAGTGAATTACCAGGGTAACTCATGTCTTCTACAAGTTTTCATCTTATTTAAAATCACTCTCATATTATAAAATGATATCTAAGAAATGTTCTTAGTTTTAAATGGTCATGATTACCCAGTTTATCTCATTCCATCCTATTAATTTTCCATATCTAATTTATAAGGAATTCCGGTTACAAATCGAAGTGTTTTCGGATATTGTTGATACCCGACCCCGGTCTCTTCAATTCAATGTTATCTCTAATCCAAGTTGATAAGTTTAAAGTCAATACAATTCAGATTCAGGATTTCGAAACACACGACAATGTATCTCACATAGATAAACCACATTATCCGTGATCCAACCCAAACCTACCATATCATAGTACATCACAATTTATCAGCCTGGATATTTATCCAAACTCTTAATGCAATTCAATCTACAATAAGCAAGTTTGATAAATTCTTAATCAATTCATTTTATTCCCAAATGAATTAACTATTAACCATAATCACTCGGATTACCTAAATCCTGCTTACTTGACATTAATTAATTACCACCAAAATAATTAATCAATCTTTAATTAACCCTCTTAATTAATCATCCCCGATTAATTTCCTCTAATTACATTAAGTAATTAGCCTTTAATTAATTACATAAATTAATTAACCTTAATCCATCCAAAATAATTAACCCTATTAATTAATTTATGTTCCTCTAATTACTTCCATAAATGATTTATTCTTTTAATTAATTATTTTACAAGTAATCTTTAACTAAGCACATTCATTAATTACCTTTAATTAATCACATTAATTAATTAATTATTACTTACACTAATTAATTATCCTTTAATTAATTCTTTTAATTAATTACACTAAGTGATTATTCTTTAATTACTTCCATAAGATAATTATTCTCTTTAAATTTATTTATATTCAGTAATTATCTATAATTGATGAAAGATAAGTCCTTCGTTTAATTAGTAACTCAATTAAATCATTTAGATGTTATTTAATTAAGTACCTGAAATTAATTAATTTATAAAAATGATCATAAGAGAAATTTTAGTTTAAGTTAAATACATAATTTAATTGCATCTTTAAATTTTATTTGAAAACATTTTGGATTTAATTAAAAATTTAACCAAATTCATAATTACTTTTAAACAATCAATCCTAAATATTTTATTTTAATATCTTTGAGAATTTGTCAATAACTAGTTTTGAATAAATTTATCTTGGTATTAAAATTCATAATTTGCTGCTCTAAAATCTGGTTGTTTAAAATCACAACAAAAAAACCGAGCCTTAACCTTACTTTCCTGAGCCACTAACGAAAATACCCGAGCTTTTCTCCACCTTTCCCGAGCTTCAATTTTTTTAAGGAAACTTAGCTTTAATTCTAAATCTGGTACGAGAGAAATTTCACGTACTATTCGACAAAAACCTGAGCACATCCTTTCTTTTTCCTAAAACAAACTCGACGAAAAACTTCACAATGAAGCTGACACATCAAAGACACTATGCACGTGTACAGGCGATCGCCGACGATCTTTCCTCTCTTCATACCGTCGACAAATCATCGACCAACCCCACCTTCGTTTCTGACCATTCAACCCAAGAATCAAGCTCGAATTCGAAATCGAGCCTATATAGTCAAACTAGAACGGAAACTTCGACCAGAAATCCTCCTGGCACCCCAATTCCAATCACCAGAATTCACGAATCCTTGTCTACTGCCTACCCGATGACCCCTGCTTTATTTCCCCAACAACCCATCAACTCCGATGCTACCTCGTCACCGTAAATGTCACAAGAACATCAACCATCCCATAAAAACACTAAACCTTACAACTCCGACACGACACCGCCACGACGATCTTTTAACCCTTCCGCCATTTTTCTAGTGCAATTCCACACTCGAGCTATCCCCAGCATCAAGCACATCGACCGTCTCATTGTCGATTGCTAGAATTTGCCGAAAATACCAACTCCGTTCAACCCCAAAAATCCCATCAATTACACATCTAAAAATCTAGATACAATCACTAAAATTCGTCTCTTCAAAGATCGAATCCAGCTACATAATCCATACTTGAAATCTAAACACTTGATTTTTTGGTTGGAAATAAATTTCACCGTGTTTTCCAGATTTCTATAAGCTTATTTGATAATTAAACCTAAAAATATTTTTAGAAATCTCAGTTGTTACTAACAATTTACTTTTAAGGATAACAACCTAAAATTAAACATATGGGGAGGAATTTAATTAATTTGTACATGCATGTGACTGTTACCATACAGAGACTTGTCTATATACGTTTTCACAGCAAGCACATAATAAACCATATCTATACACAGAAACCACTTTGATTTCTACCTGTAAACACTACTTCAATTATTGATCACAAGCACAATCTTTTAACAGATTAAGTTTAGATTACTTACTTACTGTAACAATATTTAACAGAGTAATTCAACTTGTACAGGTGGATATTGCATAATATTTTGTTGTTTAAAATCTTCACTTACTCCTAGAATTAGATGGGATTTTAAATTTTAAAAATGAAGTTTACTCACATTCATTAAAGCATAAAACACACTCAACTTAAAAGGAGTATTTTACTCACAATATTTGCAAAACAGAGGTAAGCTTTTAAATCTGGAACTGCTACTGATTTCAAACTGGAAGCTTGATATTTTGAGCTAAAATGTACTTGAAACTTGCTTGCTATGCTTGTTCAGTTGAAGGCTTGAAGTAGCTTGATTTATTTGAAAACTTGAAGAAGTTGCTTGATATTTGATCTTGATCTTAGCTTAGATATTTTCTGGTATTGTTTCAGGTTGTTGCGTTTTTCTTAGTTTAAATATTAACAGGCTTTGTTTTGAATGAAGATAGAAAAGAAAGTGAGAAAGGGGTAGAAATGTATACATTTTATTATCTTTTAATTTGTTATGCTTTTAAAATAGAAAAATAAAAAATATTGACACTTGTTTTTAATTTACTAACACTTGTCATTCACAAATGTTATTTGTCTTACATTTGTTAAATTGTAATCATTTAACTTACATGTGTAATCTTTATGAATTAATAAATTGTTTAAATAATTTTTATAAAATATATATGTATATATATATATATATTTCTATTAAGTAAATACATTATCTTAATTTCTATAATAAATTCCTTTAAGGAAAATAATATAAAACAAATACTGTTCTAAATAAATCATCATTTTAAATTCTAAATATATTTAAGATATTTATCTTTTGAATTCCAGTTCAAATTCAATTTATTTCAAAATTTAATTTAAATTCAACTCACACACATATATATGTACACATTGTAAACAAACACAAATTTAATTTTGTTTTAAAAGAAAAATTTGCAAATTTTAAGTAATCGTATTAGGAGATTATCAAATATTTATCCAGATGTTTATAATCCCATTTTTATAATATTTTCAAATTCAATTACACAACCAGATATCTTTTAATTATTGGAATTTTATCCGTTCAATTTAATAAACCAATTTATTATCCAATTACCGGATGTCCAAAAAATCCGGGCTATCACATTCCTCCCCCCTTTGAATCTTTTGGTCTTCGAAAAGGAACGAAGCCAAATTTATTAAAATACTTAAAATCAGTTAAAATTTTCTTTGATCATCCTTTTTTTATACACTTTAAAACCTATATAGTATTACAGAAATACTTTTATAAAAATACCTTTATAACTCGATGTCTCAACATGCCTATCCTCGTTCTTATAGAAATTCGGTCGTACGTTGATCAGGCGTAAGACTGAAAATCTATAAGTACTTGATAAACCTGTTTTCAACATCCAGTGAAAATACTTGGAAAATATTTTATTGAAAATATAGAAAACAGTTTTGAAAATAGAGATAATATCTTTGGTGAGAATGCTCTGGTAATCATCACCCCCATCCATGGTCGCACTTACATCCTGGGTTACATTGCCATCGCAGCAAAAGTCCATGTAACTATAGGCACTCCGCGCCCCTCGATTACGCCATGGAATCCACAATAGATCGCAGTTACATTCCAGGGTTACGTTGCCATCACAGCAAAGGTCCATGTAACTGTAGGCATCAGCTTCCTCGATTTTCGCTGTCAAAAATGAAAATTATCCACTTCCACATAGGTCGCAGTCTACCGATGTAAAATCAAACATAGACTATTGGCACTCAGCGGCACACATGACTTTCGCTATGTTACAATAGGTCGTAGTCTACCGATATAAAATCAAATGTAGACTGCTGGCTCTCAGCGGCACACACGACTTTCTCTATGGTCTGCAGTAGATCACAGTGACATCGAGTTACACTGTCATCATAGCATAACCCAAATGCCTCTGTAGGCATCAGCGCCCTCGACTTTCGCTACACACTACACATAATCCTCAGGAACTAGTTTTGTCCGGACTCCTCACAGGATCAACTTTAGAACCCCCCCTTAGGGTTCAAGGCAGTACCAACCTATGGCACACTTGAGAAGTTCATTTCAAGGGAGTGCCTTTTCCCCAGAGCCGTTTTCAAAACATTTTATACTATACACATATAGTATCTTCCAAATCATACACCTAGTGTGAATCTTAAATAAATCTCCTTTCTCAAAGTAGATTATCCCAAAATCGATAATTCTCAAATTAGGATTTTCCAAATTCCAATATTGATTTTACCCAAAACTCAAAAGCCATTCCAAATCAAAAGGTTCCAAAAACCTTTCCAAAATCATCCTCATGAAATCCTTTATATATATATACATAGATATATATAATTTTGAAAATCTTTGGATTACTTTAAACTTGTATAAACTCCCTTTTTATACTTCAAATACTTTCAAAAATCCTTTTTCTTTATGGTAATAGATTCAACAAAGGGAGATTTATCATAAATAACAAAGATATATAACTTTGTTTATTTCGAATCAAATATTCAAATTGGTTACTCTATAAAGTCACCTACCAGTTTACTTACTTCCATAAAGTAAATTTCTACCATAGAAATATCCAAATTTTATTTTATTTCATCATATATTTCACAAAATATATCTTCACTTCAAAAACAATTTCACATTTCCTATCCACAAAATCGCAGTATCAATTTCATTCAAATCCGTATGGTGTACACATATCACCCGTACACTATACCAATCTGATTGCTCACTCGATCACATAATTTCACTTTCGAACTAGTATCGTCCACCTGACTCCCTAGTGCGAACTTAGATCTGCTTTCTTGATCAGAAACCATCATTCTCCTTGCATAGCCATAACTATGATAGAGAATATCCAAAACCAATCAACAATCCATATCCAGGTTCGCCGTAAAAAATGGAGTGAAAAATCCCAACTCGGATCGATATAACTATCTCGAAATTCTGTGCTCGAATCTGGATCAAATCACTATGCGAATAGAATAACATACATACACCCTACGTATTTATCTTTATTGGTTATTATCCAAATCAATCTCCTTTTCTATTCACATTCACTTTTGATTTCTATTTACTTATTCACATTTGCCTCAATTTCATTTGGATTATCACTTTAATCCTTATCTCAAATGGGTATTCAATCATAAACAGTTTGAACTCTATCCATCTTAAATTTAGAAAATAATTTGAAAGGTTAAGAATAGATAAGTAATTGAAAAATAATTATTAGTTTGTAAAATAGCTGCAAAATAGTTAAGTAATTGTAAAATAGTTGGAAAATAGTCAAATAGTTATAAAATTTTTAATAATTGCAAAATAGTTGTAAAATAGTAATTAGTTGTAAAGTAGTTGAAAAACGGTAATTAGTTTATAAAACAGTTGTAAAATAGTTAAATAGTTCCAAACGTAGTTGCAAAACAAGTATAAGATAGTTTGGGTTTTAAAAAGAAAAGTTGTATAGTAAATAGATCGGAAAATAGATTTAAAACAATTTATATTGAAGTATTTTATTTGGAAAAATAGTTCAGAGCCAAACTGTTCCACTACCCAATCTTTATTCCAATCAGTTCAATTTTAAATTTCCACTTCCATTTAAATTGACTCAATAACTTCAATTTCCATTGAAATTGATATAATCCCAATTCAAGTTGAATTAACCTCAATGTCTTTCCAAATTCAAATCAAATTCCATTCGAATTTTAAACCTATTCAACTTTAATCACAATTCCAAATTATTCAAATCAATTTGGATTAATTTCAAATTGAACCAGCTTCAATTTCGAATCATTTCAATTCTAGTTTAAATTAATCCCAATTCCCATTCGAATTTGAACTCATTCATCTTCAATTTCATTTCAAAACAATCCAATTCAAAATTTCCATTTGAATTCTTCAATCATAATGACAATTAATTCAAATCAAATTCAATTTGAATTAGTTCTATTCAAATTTCAACTTAAAACCATCTCGAATTATATAAATTTGAGTTATATTTTCAAATGCTGGTTTAACCTCTTAAACCAAATTAACCTTTATTTTTAAAGTCTTTGAACAATTTAATTCTTAGTCCAAAATGATTCCATTTCATCTTAGTAATAGATATATTATCACACCCCATTTCTTCATTTATTTAAACAAATCCAATTTCACCTTAAAGATTATTAATAACAACAAGATGGTATCATTCAAATTATTTTAAAACATCCATCCTTTTTCAATTTCCAGATCTCAAACCCATTTTGAGATCACACAAACTCCCAATTCAAATCAACCATTTAACTTTCCAAGTTAAATTTCAATTTCATCTTGAAATTTTCAATTCAGGTTGTTTGTTTTAAACTTATTTAATTTCCCCAAATTAAATTCACTTTAATTTAATCCTGTCAACTTTACCCAATTTGAATTTCCATCTCAAATTCTAAACTTCACATTAATAATCTTCCCACTTATAAGTTCAAAAAATTATATCACTTTGGGTTTTACATCACATTCCAAATTTAAAACTCAACATTTAGAGTTTTATTTCAAACCATCTTTGATATTATGTATATTCCTCATATATACATATTATTTCCTTTGCACACCAAGTTATCCTTAAATTTTAAATCAACTTTGGTTTTTAATTCAAAACAAATTTCTTTTAAAATTTTCAAATAACTCCTGTTTGAATCAAACTCTTTCATTCAAATAATATTATTTATTATTTCTTTATCACTTTGAAATAATTTTCAAATTTATGGACCAAGATTTAAAACTTTACAATTTGGATCATCTTCAATTCTAATTTATAAGTCATGCTTACCCATATGTTTTACTTCCTTAAAACATTTCATTATTAAATACAATTTATGATAATAACCAAGATTATCATATCTGAAAACCAATTCAGTATTACCTTATTCTGAAACCTTTCCCCAAATTCAAGATTTTAATATCAGTTTGAATCCATTTCAAACTTGTCTTTATTTAATTTCAATTTGGATGTATTTCTATTACCACTTAATTTAATTCCAATAATTTAACAACCAACAACCTTAATATTTATTAGAAAGAAATATTTCTTTATATATCAAAATATGTTCTTATATAAAATCATTTAAAATCTTTATATAAGAAAATAACAAGTATGCTCTCATAAATATATATATACACTCAACTCATCCTAGGGTATCATTGACCCTATCCTTAATGAGTAATCCCACCAAAGCCAAAGTTCTCGCTTAACCTTCGGCTCTGATACCAAATGTAACGACCCGAAAATTTCGATCCCGAAAATTTCAGATAGTTAGGGAAAAGAAGAAAGAGATAGAAGAAAAAGAAGAACAGAAACACCATCATCTCACAAATGCAGTGGACAAAATATAATAACAAATAATAATAGTTATACAAAGGAAAACTGTACTTGTCAATTTCACCTTTACACATCAGAGTTACAACATATATACAAACACTGGATAGATATAATCAACATGTCTCAGATGTATACAATAATATAATACAGCGGAAGCACTCCATACGTTCCTGCCATCCAACTCGTCTACTGAGCTGCAGAATGTCCTTACCTGAAAATCTGTAATACTCGGTCTGACCCGAGCATTACATCAAAGTAACACCCGAGTCAAGCTGGAAACCAGCGTGAGTAAAGCCATACAATTTGAAATACTAAGCTACAAAACTTAAGTAAATTACTAGGGTAACTCGTGCCTTCTACGAGTTTTCATCTTATTTAAAATCACTCTCATATTATAAAATGATACCTAAAAAATGTTCTCAATTTTAAATGGTCATGATTACCCAATTTATCTCATTCCAGCCTGTTAATTTTCCACATCAAATTCATAAGGAATTCTGGTTACAAATCGAAGTGGTTTCGGATATTGTTGATACCCGACCCCGGTCTCTTCAATTCAATGTTATCTCTAATCCAAGTTGATAAGTTTAAAGTCAATACAATTCAGATTCAGGATTTCGAAACACACGACAATGTGTCTCATATAGATAAACCACATTATCCCTGATCCAACCCAAACCTACCATATCACAGTACATCACAATTTATCAGTCTAGATATTTATCCAAACTCTTAATGCAATTCAATCTACCATAAGCAAGTTTGTTAAATTCTTAATCAATTCATTTTATTCCCAAATGAATTAACTATTAACCATAATCACTCGGATTACCTAAATCCTGCTTACTTGACATTAATTAATTACCACCAAAATAATTAATCAATCTTTAATTAACCCTCTTAATTAATCATCCCCGATTAATTTCCTCTAATTACATTAAGTAATTAGCCTTTAATTAATTACATAAATTAATTAACCTTAATCCATCCAAAATAATTAACCCTTATTAATTAATTTATGTTCCTCTAATTACTTCCATAAATGATTTATTCTTTTAATTAATTATTTTACAAGTAATCTTTAACTAAGCACATTCATTAATTACCTTTAATTAATCACATTCATTAATTAATTATTACTTACACTAATTAATTATCCTTTAATTAATTCTTTTAATTAATTACACTAAGTGATTATTCTTTAATTACTTCCATAAGATAATTATTCTCTTTAAATTTATTTATATTCAGTAATTATCTATAATTGATGAAAGATAAGTCCTTCGTTTAATTAGTAACTCAATTAAATCATTTAGATGTTATTTAATTAAGTACCTGAAATTAATTAATTTATAAAAATGATCATAAGAGAAATTTTAGTTTAAGTTAAATACATAATTTAATTGCATCTTTAAATTTTATTTGAAAACATTTTGGATTTAATTAAAAATTTAACCAAATTCATAATTACTTTTAAACAATCAATCCTAAATATTTTATTTTAATATCTTTGAGAATTTGTCAATAACTAGTTTTGAATAAATTTATCTTGGTATTAAAATTCACAATTTGTTGCTCTAAAATCTGGTTGTTTAAAATCACAACAACAAAAAACCCGAGCCTTAACCGTACTTTCCTGAGCCACTAACGAAAATACCCGAGCTTTTCTCCACCTTTCCCGAGATTCAGCTTTTTTTTAAGGAAACTTAGCTTTAATTCTAAATCTGGTACGAGAGAAACTTCGCGTACTATTCGAAAAAAACCCGAGCACATCCTTTCTTTTTTCTTGAAACAAACTCGAAGAAAAACTTCACAATGAAGCTGAAACATCAGAGACACCGTGCACGTGTACAGGAGATCACCGGCGATCTTCCCTCTCTTCGTACCGTCGACAAATCATCGACCAACCCCACCTTCATTACTGACCATTCAACCCAAACATCAAGCTCGAATTAGAAATCGAGCCTATATAGTCAAACTGGAACGGAAACATCGACCAGAAATACGCCTGGCGCCCCCAATTCTGATCACCGAAATTCACGAATCCTTGTCCACTGCCTCGCCGATGACCCCTGCTTTATTTCCCCAACAACCCATCAACTCCGATGCTACCTCATCACCGTAAATGTCACAAGAACATCAACCAACCCATAAAAACACTAAACCCTACAACTCCGACACGTCAACGCCACGACGATCTTTTAACCCTTCCGCCATTTTTCTAGTGCAACTCCACACTCGAGCTATCCCCAACATCAAGCACGTCGACCATCTCATTTTCGATTGCCAGATTTTACCAAAAATACCAACTCCGTTCAACCCCAAAAATCCCATCAATTACGCATCTAAAAATCTAGATACAATCACTAAATTCATCTCTTCAAAGATCGAATCCAGCTACATAATCCATACTTGAAATCTAAACACTTGATTTTTTGGTTGGAAATAAATTTCACTGTGTTTTCCAGATTTCTATAAGCTTATTTGATAATTAAACCTAAAAATATTTTTAGAAATCTCACTTAGTTGTTACTAACAATTTACTTTTAAGGATAATAACCTAAAATTAAACATATGGGGAGGAATTTAATTAATTTGTACATGCATGTGACTGTTACTATACAGAGACTTGTCTATATACATTTTCGCAGCAAGCACATAATAAACCATATCTATACACAGAAACCACTTTGATTTCTACCTGTAAACACTACTTCAATTATTGATCACAAGCACAATCTTTTAACAGATTAAGTTTAGATTACTTACTTACTGTAACAATATTTAACAGAGTAATTTAACTTGTACAGATGGATATTGCATAATCTTCCGTTGTTTAAAATCTTCACTTACTCCTAGAATTAGATGGGATTTTAAATTTTAAAAATGAAGTTTACTCACATTCATTAAAGCATAAAACACACTCAACTTAAAAGGAGTAGTTTACTCACAATATTTGCAAAACAGAGGTAAGCTTTTAAATCTGGAACTGCTACTGGTTTCAAACTGGAAGCTTGATATTTTGAGCTGAAATGTACTTGAAACTTTCTTGCTATGCTTGTTCAGTTGAAGGCTTAAAGTAGCTTGATTTATTTGAAAACTTGAAGAAGTTGCTTGATATTTGATCTTGATCTTAGCTTAGATATTTTCTGGTATTGTTTCAAGTTGTTGCTTTTTCTTAGTTTGAATATTAACAGGCTTTGTTTTGAATGAAGATAGAAAAGAAAGTGAGAAAGGGGTAGAAATGTATACATTTTATTATATTTTAATTTGTTATGTTTTTAAAATATAAAAATAAAAAATATTGACACTTGTTTTTAATTTACAAACACTTGTCATTCACAAATGTTATTTATCTTACATTTGTTAAATTGTAATCATTTAACTTACATGTGTAATTTTTATGAATTAATAAATTGTTTAAATAATTTTTATAAAACACACACACACACATATATATATATATATATTTCTATTAAGTAAATACATTATCTTAATTTCTATAATAAATTCCTTTAAAGAAAATAATATAAAACAAATACTTTTCTAAATAAAATCATCATTTTAAATTCTAAATATATTTAAGATATTTATCTTTTGAATTCCAGTTCAAATTGAATTTAATTCAAAATTTAATTTAAATTCAACTCACATATATATACACATTGTAAACAAACACAAATTTAAATTTGTTTTAAAAGAATAATTTGCAAATTTTAAGTAATCGTATTAGGAGATTATCAAATATTTATCCAGATGTTTATAATCCCATTTTTATAATATTTTCAAATTCAATTACACTACCAGATATCTTTTAATTATTGGAATTTTATCTGTTCAATTTAATAAACCAATTTATTATCCAATTACCGGATGTCCAAAAAATCCGGGCTATCACATAAACTAAGTTGAATCTTTTCACCACAGGAATTTTGAGCTTGCTGAAGAGGTGAAGGAGCTGAAAGCATAGCTTAAAAAATCAAAGAAAGATAAAGACGAAGCCCTTCAAACAGCTCAAAACTACTGTGAAGAAATGCTCGACACTCAAAAATAGACGGACGATGCATTAGACAAAGCCAAGAAAGTGGACGAGTAGGTGTCAATCGTGAAAAGGCGGGTTGAAGACAAGTTCAAGCTACTCATCACCAATTACAATGCCAACATACTCAAGTTCAAAAATTTGGCATGGGTTGGCAAAGGTTATCCTCGAGTTATAAGGTTGGCATAGGAGCATATTGTGTGGGAAAAGTAGCAAAATTCAAAAGGAGGTGAAGTAAATTTGGTGGAGCTGGAGAGTAAGATTCTAAGTCCGGTAGAAATTGAGGCGCTTAGAGCAAATAAGCTTATCCAGCACCCAGAGCTGGCTACTATAGCTCAGAATGATCAAGCCAATGGCTTCGGCACTACTCCTTAGGAGCTTGCTACAAGTCTTACTTTTGAGCCTCCAATTGCATCTATTGCTCCATTCGTTCCTCCGTACTATCTGAATGCACCACAAATTTAGAAAACAAGCATGCTGCCTTACATTCAAAAAGGGAATTCAGATGGTATGCCCGCCTATATGGAGCCTCATCCCGATAAAGGTATGTCGTTGACCTCATCCATATTTGATAAGGTGCACATGACACCGATCGATGTCGCTAATCTCTTTCAAGTCGGCCTTCGATTTCTAGTCTTTCGATGGTAGGCTCCCAACCAGGACAATAAGTGGCAATGACCGATTCAATGATCATGACTATTTCTGAGATGACTCTGAGCATTTTGGTTGGTGACAATCCGATTCCTGGCATGCAAATGATTCATATTTTTTAAGTAGAGGGACCTGGTGACCTCCAAGGTGTGCATACGGATGATGATGTTCATCGGATCGATTTATCTTGCTTAAGGGCTTTTAATGAGTGATCTTCTTGAATAAAAGCTTAAGTCTGTTACAAAGATTGAGCAAGAGGCAATCGACTTCATCCCTCCTCCTCTGTTTATCGTTTTTCCTGCCAAGTCCATTTTCATTTTGGTCACGCTGCCTATGGCCGAAAGCACTCAAGCTGCGTTTGCTGCTTCTTTGCATATTTCGCCTTCGAAGGGAAAAGGAAGTGGAGGGAGATTAAGGAAGAAACTAGAGGGGTTTGGTGCGCCATCTTCTACGGAGGAGGAGAAGTCTAAGAAGTGGTCATCTGTCTCCTTCATGTTTTTGGTTGTATATCCATAGGACCGATTTTGCTTTTTATTTTTAAGCCAGTTTTGTGTGGGTTCGACCCTCTCTTTTGCTCCCACTTTAAATGTCAATAAACTTGTACTTTTCTTCCAAGTCTTATTTTGACTGTGAATAACATAGACTTTTTTTTACTCAAGTCTTGTGTGAATTTGACTAAGTGTTTAAGAAATACACTTTATATTCAACATGTTCGCGATCCACTTCTCATCATTGTCGTTGGATTAAGTTACTAGTCCATTTCATTGTTCAAGTGGGTAAGGGATGATTATCAAAGCATCTATCCGCTCATGCCCACATATGACCATGTCCAACTCTAGAACTTGGTCGAATTTCGATCGCTTAGAAAAATAACTAAAACATTCCTTTTGGAAATGTTTTAAGTGCCTAACTTTAGGCGTTAATCAAAACGATTCATTTTTAGATAGCAATTTGGGCATCTACTTCGGTATGCATGCTTTGACCATGCTAAAATTTGGGCATGGGTTGAAAGTTAGTCACTCAAGATAGTGGTTTGGACATCCCTATCTAGGATGTTTATTTACGATCGCGCCTAACTATGGGAATCGATCGAAGTTTTTAGGAGATCCCGCCTAACCCCAAGCATAGACCTTTCATCTTGCTTACTCTAGGAAAGTTATGGATGCTCTGCCAAACTCTAAGCACGAGCTATAAAGGCGAACTATCTCGTTCAGCCTTTGAATATTAATACTTATGCCCCAAAGTTATAAGTTAAAGGGGTTATTGGGTATATATCTCCTGATATCTGGTGTGGTCAAGCTTTGTATATCTGATCATGGATTGCACAAGCTTAGTTGGTACATATCTCTGGGTACCTATGCACTTGCATTTTGCACATGCGGGTTTATTTAAACACAATACTGTTCACAGATTAAAATCAAGTATAAATAGATTCAGGAGCTCTGGAAGTTGCTTCTTTTATAAACATTAGAAATGACAGATTCTATCAGGCTACGTAGCTTTGACTATTTATGTACAATTTTACATTCAATTGAAATAATGTCGTAAGTGCTTGCTATTATAGCCCCTAGGAGTGAGATTCCATCCACCATTAGCTCGAATGTGCTACCTCCAAGCTTCTGTTCAATTGTGTTGGAACTTTCCAACCCAGGCACAAGTTCCCAGGGCGTCGGAAGATTCGTTTGAGAACGAGGTTTCCAACTTCAAAGGTTCGAGTCCTAACCTTGGTGTTGTAGTATCAGGCGATTCAACTTCGATGTGTTGCTGCCCCAAGTCAACTTCATCACGCTTCTCATTGATCATATCAGAAGACTCCAACAAGAGTTCCTCATTTAGTTGTAGGTTATAGTGAGTCACTCAATGAAAAGGTACTTTAAGTTCGATTGGGTTCATAGCCTCTGATCTATAAGCCAGAGAGAATGAAGAGTGGCTGATCGTGAACTTGGCTTTGGCCTTCTTCAATCGCTTCTTAAGAATGACTTAAGAATCTTGTTTACTATTTAACTTGTCCATTTGCCTAAAGGTGTGCCCCCGCCACAAACCTCTTCTCTATGCGATGCCTACGGCAAAAATCTTTGAACTCGACGTTGTCAAATTAGGTCCCGTTATCGGAAATAATCGTTTGTAGAACCCCAAAACGATAGATGATATTTTTGACCTTGAAATTGATTACTTTCTTTATGGTGATTGTGGCTAATAGCTCCGCCTCAGCCCATTTTGTGAAGTAATCAATAGCAACGATGTCATACTTCACGCCATCCTTAGATATTGGTAGCAAACCAACGATATCGATTCCCTATACTCCAAGCGGCTAGGAATTGACTATTTAAGTGATCTCTATTGACAGGGTTCTTGGAATCTCTAGCACTTTTCATACTTTTTGATGTAATTAGCCGTGTCTCAGTTAACAGTTGGCTAGAAATGCCCGTAACAAAGGATTTTCTTTGCCAGGGTTTGCCCCTGCTGTGGTCGCCTTAGGCTCCTTCATATATTTCTCTTAGGACTTACCTAGCCTCATCGTTGGCAACACACCGAAGCAGAGAAACTGAGAATCCCTTCCTGTAAAGTACTCTTTCTTGCATGATGAATATTGAAGCTTTACGACAGAGGTAACATCACCCACTTTTTCTGTCAGGAAGGACTCCTCTCTTCAGATAATTCTTTATCAGAGTCATCCAAAACTCCTTCTCACATTCGACACCAAGATCTAATTGATGTCCATTTGGTCGATGCTTGGAGCCAATAGCACTTGCACCAGGACCAGGCACATGAGCTGCTCATCTTCGAAACTGGCTAACTTAGCCAGTGAGTCGGCCT
The DNA here is from genome assembly GCA_030765085.1 of Allium cepa. NCBI lineage: Eukaryota > Viridiplantae > Streptophyta > Magnoliopsida > Asparagales > Amaryllidaceae > Allium > Allium cepa. Next base: position 335,312,068 of record CM060938.1, read on the forward strand.
TCACATTTTCCTTCATACGAACATGCGTTATGTGTAATATTCAATATCATTAAGCAGCATAAGGGCTCGGTTGAGATAAGGAGCTAACATTGCTTCTTTTTCCTGAAACTCTTTTCTCACTTGACATACCACTAGTTGGAAATTACATAAGATATTCAAAGTTTTAACTCCCAACTCGTTGGCGATCTCGAGTCCAGCCATTAAGGCCTCATACTCTGCTTCATTGTTCATTGCGAGAAAGTCGAGTTTTAGAGCATAATAAATCAAACTTCCTCGGAAGTCACAATCATGACTCCAGCACCAGAACAACGTTCATTGGATGCATCATCCATGTACATTTTCCATCTGGCATTCTGCTCTCCACCGCTCTCCAAAGTATCATCTTGTGCAGTATATTCAGCAATAAAATCCGGCAAAGCTTGACTCTGGATCTCTCTCTAAGGTTGATAGGTTATGTCATACTAGGTTAGTTCAATGTTCCATTTCAATAGCCTTCTAGAAGTCTCAAGTCATTGCAGGACTTGTCTCAAAGGCTAGTCGGTACTAAGCCTGAAAGTAAAGGCGGAGCTTTCTTGAAGTAATCAACAGGTAGCATGCAATCTTTTCCAGCTTTAAATAGTTTTTTTGCTCTTATTAACCGCTTATTAATGTAGTACACCAACCTCTAGATTCGAGACTCCTCACATGCAAGTGTGGTGCTCAAAGCGTGCACCAACATTGCCAGATAGATAAACAAGTCCTCATCCTCCAGTGCCTTTGACAAAATAGGGGGTCTCTCTAAAAGATCCACTAGAGTCTGGAATGCATCTACACACTCTTGCATCCTTGCAAAATTTCTCTTCTTGATCATGTCGAAGAAAGGAATGCATTTGTTAGTGGCTCTGAAAATGAATCTACTCAGGGCGGCAACCTTCCGATTCAAGTTGTGGACCTTTTTGATCATTTTTGTGGTTTTGATGTTCCTCAATGCTTCGATCTTCTCTGGATTGGCTTCGATTCCATGGGAGTGCGTGACGAAGCCTAAGAATTTTCCTAATGCAACGTAGAATGAGCATTTCAAAGGGTTAAGTTTCATCCCGTACTTTTGGAGGACGCTGAACATTCTGCTAGTTTATCGACGTGGATCCTCGATTGCCATGGCTTCATAACATATCATCTACAAAGACTTCCATTGAGCGCCTTATCAATTTTTTAATGTCTTGTTCACCAAGCTCTGTTAAGTCGCTTCGGCATTCTTCAATCCAAAGGGCATGACAAGATAGCAGTACAGTCCTAGGTCGGTTATAAAGTGTTGTGTTCCTAATCGTAGATGTGCATTAGAATTTGATTGTATCCAAAATATGCATTCATGAATGAAAGAAATTCATATCCAGCTATCGAGTCCACCAGCTAATCAATCTTTAGAAGTTAAAAATTTCCTTCATGCATGCCTTGTTTAGATTTGAATAGTCAATGCATGTCATCCATTTCCCATTAGCTTTTTTCACCAGAACTGTACTGGATACCCACTCCGGATATAGGGCGTGTGGATGCAGCCATTTTCAACTTCCCTACTTCTTCTTTGAGTGCAATGGATCTCTCTAGACACAGGCTATAGCATTTCGATTTCATAAGAATGAATTTAGGGTTTACATTTAATGTGTGGCTCGCTATCTCCAACGATATTCCACTCATGTCTGAGTGAATCCTAGTGAATACATCCAGGTTTGCTCAGAGAAAACCAACTAAGTCTTTCGTCATCTTTACGTCAAGCTACAATCCAACCTTCAGTACCTGTGTAGGATCATCCTGGCTAATCGAGATGTTGATTTTCAACTCCGCTAGAGTTGCGCTTTCATCTTTCATCTCTTTCCGCGGATCCATATCTTTATGCAATTGGCTATGCTACTTGAGCCAGGGCTCAAGTAGTGGTTGCTATGCGTACAAAGCCTTGACGTAAAGAGTCTTCTCCATACCCTTTTCTTTCTCTCTTCGCCTCACCTTCTTTAGCTCAGCGACATAACATTCGTAGCCAAGCCACTGATCTCCTTGCACTATTCGCACACCATTCTCTATCGGGAACTTCATTATTAGGCATCAAGGAGCTTTGGCCGCCTGGGAATTAAGAAAGGGTCGGTCGGCCCTAAAAGGCGTTATAAGTAGAATAAATATCCAATACAACAAAAGGCATGACCTGCACTCTCTTGCGATCGCCCTCTTCAAGCCCCGCTTGTAGATTCACACATTCCACTGGCTCGGTAGTAGTCCTATTAAATCCCTAGATTTAAGATTTACATGAATTTAAATCCTTGCCCTCTAGGTGCATCTGGTCGTAGGCTTTGACTGAACTCCCATAGTCAACCAGCACCTTCCTTACAACAGCAAGGCCAGTTAAGGCCAACGTTACTAACGGATCGTCGAGGCTCTACCACATTAGCATCTCTATTTCAGAAAACAATATCATCTGTCATGGTTCTGAGTTGATTTGCTGGAGCATCGTCTTTGACAGAGAAATAGCTCTCATTCATTGCGTGCTTCAATGCACCAACATATCGCTCTATCTCACTCCAGCTCTTTTTAGTTGGATGTGGTCCTCCAATAATAGTTTTGATCATCAATCTCTTCTCAAACCGCCTGGGCTCATCAACATTAGGCCGACGTACCCTGGCTAGGGGTTTGAAGTTCCTTCCCCGCCATCCTGTGGGGCTTGCACAAACTATTGTACCTTCTTCTTACGAATCAACTCTTTAATCTTATCACGCAAATGTCTGCATTTGTTAGAAAGTTGGCCATGTATTTCATGAAATCTATTGTGACTTTTTCTCCTTATTGATGGACTCCCTTGGATCCGGCTTTTTGCACTGCTCTTTGCCTTGAGTAGCCAAATTTACGTTGTCAATCGAGTTATTCAATGGATTGTAGTTGTCAAACTTCAGGATTCTTGGATGGGTCCTTAAATCAGATTTCTTATCTTTAGCTCCACTGTCATTCTTGCTCTATGCATTACTTCTATTTTCCATGTTAACATCGACATTGCTGGAATTCCCTCTGGACTATTTTACAACAACATTGCTTTGTATCACTCTAGATGATCGTCGGCATTCCGAGCATTAGTAGCCTCCTCCAAGTGCAAGAACTGATTTTCCTTTCTATAGAACACATCCATCATCGATGGGGGTTTCATCTTCAATACCTCCCAAAATTAGTATCAAGATGAATCCTCCTAATCAGCGTCATCAACGCAATATCTTATTGAGCATTGCTCACTTCAGTTACTGCAGTATTGAACCTATGCAAGAAATATTTCAAGACTCTCCTACTCCCCGTAAGAGGTTAGAAACTAACATGACATCCTTCAAATGGGTAGTATGTATATGGAATTGCTCAATAAACTTTTATGCTAATTTCTTGAATGATGACATGGATCTCGACAACAGTCGGGTGAACCACATCATTGTCGTTCCCTCTAGGAAAATTAAGAAAAATGACATCGTATAGCATCAATAGCTTTGGCAAAATCCATATGCCAGTCGTGCTTCATCAAATGTTACCAATGCCTTAGATCCATCTTCCTATTATATGATGGCATCATCGACATTACAAATCTCCTTTGGTACTTCTCGAGTAGGATCTCTTCTATGAACGGATTCCAGGTTGGGGAGGAGCCCCAACCGTCATTATTTTGATGCTGGCTCTCACTTATAAGTCTTCTTACCACTTCAGTTAAATCCGGCTATGGTGGATCTACTGAATGACAGTAATCACGTTCCTTCCCGAGTGTGGCCCAACAAACGCTTTTCGGTAGTTTCATGATAACTGGGTTCCCTTGACTCCTTGAGAACCGTTCGTTCAGCAGTTCCATGTACATAGTCTCTTCGTGGCGGATCTATAGCAGCTGCTTGTTCTCCAACATTCTGGCTATCCACATCATGACCAGAAGTCAAACCAGCACCATCACCCGAAAGTTGATCACTTGAACCAAGGTTCAATGGTTTGGTATTGATACATCTTGATGGATTGATACCAATCCATAAGCCATTGATGTGGTTCAGTCCCGGTCTTTGTTTCAACTTCCTACTTTCTTTTCTAAGCATCTTCTTCTTTCTATCCCTCTGCCTTTGCTATGATGATGAGGGGCAATCAGATTCTGAACTAGAAGGTGTTAAGTCCTTCTTGGTTCTCCTGCGACTGTTAGTCAATCGACTCAACAAATCCAAGTTGTGTTTCATTTGCCGATTCAACTCATCATGACTTACTTGGAGCTTATCCACAATTTGCTTCATCATGCGGCCCATCTCAACTCTGGTAATTACCTCAGTTGGGTTCTGAACCTTTGTACCAATTGTCTATGCAACCTCCTCAACATGTTGGGAATCAACATTCTCAACATCCTCGGCATCTCTTGAAGTGGTGGATCGATCTCTTCTAGGGGCCATGGTTGAATGAAACTTGTGTGGATTTTCTTAAAATCTGAGTAATTCAAAATGACCAAAATAGAGAAAATTAGACCAATCTCTTGGATTTAGGCAATCCAATAGTAAATGATGGATCCAAACTTACTGAGAATCATGTTCTCAGTGAAAGCATCAAAATATTAGTACCAAAAAGTGGCTCAAACACCCAAGAAATTAAATAGAGAATGAAAATGAAGAAATGTAAATGGAAAATGAGTAAACACAAGATATCAAACTTTTATAGTGATTCGTCCAGCTGTTGCCTCCCTCCACTTGGGTTTCTATTAATTATCTTGCTATTTTACAAGTACAGTTCTTATGGTTTGATACCACTCGACTAGTGATTACAAAAATATATATTACAATTGCAAGCCAAAAAGTCCTCGAAAATAAGCCGATAACCTCTTATTTATAGCCGTAGATTGTCCGGAAGTGCTCCACATCGTCTTCTTCTGCGATCTCCACTAACTAGCAACAGTTGTCCCAGAGAAAACATGGCTAAGTCAACATTGTCGATCGATCGATATCGATCCATAGGCATGGATCAGTGCCGATCCATAAGATCTTCATATGGATCGATTTTGATACTTCATGATTTGGTGACTTGTTGTTTGCTTCATGACTACAATCTTATTTGCATGGTTATGAGCTTATTTCTGGGCCGATAAGTTGGATCAATGAAGGAATGAAGTTGCTGATTTCAAGTGCTCGAGGCGTTCGATAGCAAATGGCATGTGATCGATCAATGGAGCTTGGAATGAGATTCCATTGTCAATACTTGAGCATAGAAGGAAATGTTGAATATGCGCTTATATGTTTTTGTTTGATGATAATAAACATATATATTCATTTTAAATGTATTTGGTAATGTACTATTTTGTTTTTTTATAGATTAAATAAATATTTGTTGAATAAAATAAATTACACAGAATTTGAATTTGAATTCAAACAGAACAAGTTACACAGATTTTGAATTCAAACAGAAATTTTATTCAAACAAATATTTATTACAATCTTGAATAGCACAAATTCATGCTCTCACTATACATATACATTTCTGATTACATCACGATTACATCACAAATATTTTTACATTGATAACCTCACTACATATAACTCACACTCGTATTTTGTCTTCAACCGCATTCCAGTTTGAATCCAGCATCTGAGCAATCTGCAAAAATATTCACTAACGCAGTAAAATTGAAAAAGAAATATTTTTGCAATATAAAATAAAATACGATTTTTGAAAATATGGTTTGCCTCAGTTATTTGGGTTGTTCGTCATAATTCACACTTGTTTTCATCACAAAGTCGTGCATATAGATATTACAGGGACATGTAACCATAAGTGGCTGCAATACACACGTGTACATTCATACACGTGTGCACTGCCTCGCCAACTCGTGTGCGCAGCCAACAATAGCAAGTGTGCAAGCACAACTTCACAACAAACAAGGCAATGCACTATGCAATGTACAACAAGTCCAACATCCTCAAATGAAGTACAAAGCATGCACATGAACAACATAACTGATCAATGCAACTGATCAAACCAAAGTAGTACAGCATGCACAAAGTGCCACAAGTGTACATGAATACAACTCGACTGCAACAGTAGAGTCATGAAGACTGCAAGAACATGAACATAGGATCAACACAGCCAAATGAAACACATCAAAGAAACTAGTCTCAACCAAATTCAGTAAGGCAATGCACCAATACAAACTCCAATGACTCAAGCAACATGTCCAGTGAAAAACACAAGTCAGTGGTGAAGCAACAACAATGAAGCAGAGCCAAGATTACATGTACTCGAGGCAAATGCAACTGTGAAAACTGAAGAAAAAAAATGTGCATGAACACAGTGAAGACCACAGAGGCAGTGTAACAGTGGTGATGCAGTGGCACATGACCATCAAGCAAGACCAGTGACAAACCACAAGATCACCAGGCAATTAACCAGAGGCAACCACAAGTGCAAGAATAAACCAGCATGAATGCAACATGGCTAAGAGGTCTCAAATAAACAAAACACCAAATAGACCATGGAACAGCAAAGTGATTGCAACAAACATCAGCAGATACAAAATGACCAAGTGCATCTGAACTACAGCACGACCAAATGGTCAAGATGAAAAACCAGAGTTTAATGCATATGAGATCATGCAGTACTACAAAGACCATGTCAAACACAGAGGCAACATGAATGGAAACTGCATCAATGCAAATCAAAACAGAGAGTATGGTGATGCAGTCAACAAGGCAACAATGCAGATGAACAACAAAGGGTCAAAGCTCAATACAACATGAACCAACTCCAAAATGTATCACTAGCATATACTACAGGGATGAACACACGAGAATGGACAAGGCACAAATCAAGACAGCTACAACACAAAAGTTTTCAAACCAACTACAAATGCACAGCATACATACGAAACAGAGTACCCAAAGACAATGCCGTGAAAATCAATACTACAGAGATGAACAAATTGTAACAGTGCAGAGATGACCAAGTCGAATAATCAAATATGTGCAAATTTTTGACAAAGTCAAAACAAATAAAAGAAGAAAGATCTCTGCCGTATAAACCAAAGTTGATCAAGTCAATCAAGAGTTCACCGTGATAGCCAAGCAAATTGATCACGAAATCAAATCAATACCGTGTGAATCAAGCTACCAAAAATACGAAATTGACAAAGTCAGATCAATCCCAAGCATCAATACAAGATCGAACGACTATTGACAAATTCAAATATATTTAGACGAACGTAATTCAAGGAATTCGAACGCATATATAACCCAATCATCACTGGCAAATTAATCATCGAGTTCAAGCATCAACCAGCAAAGGAAAAGGAGAAAAATACATACCGAAAAAGCAGAACGAATTCGATCCAAAATTGAAGAGCCGTAAGCAAATCAAAAGCATCGAAGCCTACTATCGAACGAGATCGAGCGGCGCTTCAATTTTTGCACAACCCTAGTTTGAATCGCAAGGAGCAAAAGCAATTTGCAGAAACCCTAATTTGCAAAGAAGAACAAGCCGCCATCTCAAAAAGGAACGAAGGAAGAATAAAGCAGCCATTTTTTTCTCAAGATAAAAGGATTGGGCTGAATTGAAGTTAAAAGGGGGCCGGCCTTGTTATAGTATAATAAAAGAGGGTTTAAGTTTTTTAAATTAGGCTTTATTATTTTGTTAACTAGGGTTAAGGGTTATTTTCTATTGTCTTTTAATTATCGTTTTTATTTTCCGAATCAAAACTTTGTAAATCACCACCTAAGGTTTAGGTAGTGTCAGATTGTCTAGTTAGAATTAGTTCAGTGAGCAGGGTGTGCGAGTTTGCAAAATTCTATTGTAGGCGGGAGCAGAGTTTGTGAGTAAACGAAGCTCTATAGGCGGGAAGCAAAGTTTGCGAGTAAGCGAAACTCTATAGGCGGAGCAGGGTGTGCGAGTCTAGTAGAGTGTTTGTGAGCGGGAGCAAATGTTTGCGAGCAGGGTGTGCGAGTCTAGTAGAGTGTTTGTGAGCGGGAGCAAATGTCTGCGAGTCTAGTAGAGTGTTTGTAAGCGTGATACTGTTTAATTCTAATAGAAATCTGTGAATGCAGCAGTAGGCAGGGGTTGCCGAAGCTGGGTAAATTTTGTGTGTGATTTACTTTACTGCATATTTATTTCTGTAGTTTATTTCTGTGTTTAAATCGAGAAAATTTGCTATAACCCTATTCACCCCCCCTCTAGGGTTAATCTAGATCCTACAAGTGGTATCAGAGCCTGGTATTTTTATTTAACTCTAGAGTCATGAATCCATCAAATAATGCTTTTTCTGAGGGGCAATCTATCGTTAGGCCACCCATGTTTAACGGAAATGATTATGCTTACTGGAAAGTTAGGATGAGTATTTACCTTAGTTCCGTTGATTATGATGTTTGGGATATTATTGAAACTGGCTATAAACCTCCCAGTATAATCGTTGGTGGTACTGAGATTCCTAAACCTAAGGATAGGTGGGATGCTAACGATAAGAGATTGAAAATGACAAATGCTAAAGCCATGAATGCTTTGATATGTGCTCTTGATAAAAATGAATTTAATAGAATTTCTCATTGTACAACAGCACAGGAAATATGGCACACTTTGGAGGTGACACACGAAGGAACTTCTCAAGTCAAGGAGTCTCGTCTAGCCCTATTCAGCAATGAATATGAGAACTTTGTGATGGACAAAGGCGAGAGCATAAAGGACATGTTTGGATGCTTTTCAACCTTGGTATACAACGCTAGAGCGCTTGGGAAGGTCTTCACTGAGGTAGAGCTTGTGCGGAAGATACTACGAGTCTTACCGATGAACTTTGAGGCAAAAGTCACGGCAATCCAAGAATCGAAAGATCTGAGTAAGCTAAGCATGGAGGAGTTGGTTGGCAACTTGATGACATATGAGCTTGAGCTAAAAGCAAAGGAAGAACGCAACAACTCCGAACCAAAGAAGAAGACGATTGCCTTAAAGAGCAAAGAAGAAAGCGATGAAGAAGGAGAAGATCCAATTGAAGAGCTTGCAATGGCTGTCAATAATCTTAGAAAATGGTCGAGATTCAAGCCACGCAAGAAGAAAACAAATCGTAATAGGTCAAAAGATTCCGAAAATTCCGATAATGAACTGACGTGTTATAACTGCAACAAGCCTGGCCACATCAAACCAAAATGCCCACTTCTCAAAAACAACAAAGGAAAGAAAAAGGCGAAGAAGGTATTTGCAGCGACTTGGGATGATGAAGAAGGAGAGGAAGCTTCGGATAGCAGCTCAGAGGAGGCTAACTTGTGTTGCATGGCAAAATCAAAATCAGAAGCAACCTCCGACGAATCTAGTGAGGCATGTGAGTTTTCTTATAAAGAACTTGTTTTTATGTGTTCTGATCTTACTAAAGTAGTTGATGCTCTTGAATCTAAAATTGAAAAACTGAAAACTGATAGGAGAGAACTTGCTCGTAAAAATTTTAGGTTAGAAACTGAACTTGAAAATATTCAAAACCTAGAATGTAAAAGATGTAAAGTTTTAGATTCAGAATTGACAAGACTTAAGAATAACTCTGAGAATCTTGAAAAAGAAAACTTGAATCTTAACGAAACCATCGACACTAGGAAAAAGGATTTTATAAATCGATGCACCTCACTATTCACTGAAAATACAACACTAAAAACCAAAGTCCAAAATCTTGAGAAATCTTTGAATAACTTTTCAAGAGGCGAAAAATCTTTCAACATGCTATTGGGAAATCAAATTTTTGCTAACAACAGAAAAGGACTTGGTTTTGGGAAAACACAAGCTGAGGATAATGCAAAAGGGAAGAGTGTCTTTGATAGATGTGAAATAATTGGACATCATGTTGAAAATTGTAGTCATAGGAACAAGAACACATAATTTATACAAGTTTGGGTTCCTAAGAATTCTACAAACAAATTTCATGTCTATTGGAACAAGAATAAAAGGACTAAACAAGTTTGGGTTCCAAAGGGTTTGTTTATTCATAATGTTTCTGCCACTAACCATCATGGACCTAGAAATAGGTCACAAAAATCTTTCATCGTGTAGGTGTGGTGGCAGGCTAAGGAACAACAACGGTGTTCTCTGGATTTTGGCTGTTCCAGAAACACAACGGGCAACAAAGCAATGTCCCTTAGCCTAGTATAAAGGTGACAGAATCACAATGGGCAATCACGAGAAATTATCGTAAAGGTAAAACAGGTGAAGGTATAATCTGCACCATATTCTGAATTAAATCAGCCAAAATTGTGATAATGATGTGATGATGACTTTAATTCTGACTTATTCTCAATTGATATGATATCTTTTGACTTGTTCTTACTTTGATTTGTGCTTAAAAGTAGACCAACCATCCTTTCATCATTGAACTTAATCTGTTTGGTCAAATTATGATGTTGATTGATTACTGTCTACTCATGCTACACTTAGATATATTTTGACATTTTGGTCACTGCTTGTAAATTTGCACGATTTCAAATTTCATGTGAAAGCTGTTAAAAAGGATTTTAAGAAATTGTTGAAACTTCAAGAAATTGCTCTGAAATAATAATGAAGTTTTAATGATTGTTGATAGTTGTTCATCCTATGGTTTCTAAGTTTAAAACTATGATATTTGTTTGAGTGTAAACATGACTTCATTTCAAATTTCATTCTGAAATAGTTTGTTGAAATTTCACAATCTAGTCTTTGACATCCAACGAGTGAATATTGAGTGAAATTTAAAATTCAGATGCAGATTACACTGGTAATATAGTTGATAGAGAAATTACTAGTGTAACATGATTAATTTTTGAAACATTCATTTGCTGCATCGTTTTTCAAAGAAAATATTTGCATATTTTTCACTTAAAATATTTTTTCATTTAGCAGAATTTTTTTCATATAACCCCTTCGAGAAAATAATTGTTTGACCATATTTTCAGATTAGTCATTTTTATTTGATTTTAAATGACAAATTTTGACTAATCTGACTCCCTACTAATTATCAAAAAGATAAATAGTGATTGAAAAAGTGATAAGTGTTGATATTTAACATACATTACTCAAGAGAGTATATTTGAAAATTTTCTTTAGGAATTAAAACAAGAATTATAAAAAAATTTGTTGGGTAAAGATTCCATGACCATTTCTATATCTATCATTATTTCTATCGACCATGGTTTATCAAATATTCAATATAGTTTGTCGATATGTGGTACTATAATCAGGAATCATTTGTTTTTCATGTCATATTTTTTTAAAAATAAATAAATATCCAAAGTATTCACTCTCATTTAAAAGTCCTCACGGTTATGCATGGGTGAATTACTTGGATTTTTGATTATGTGCTTCCATGCTCATTTAAAAGTCCTTACGGTTATGCATGTATGGAACGCATATCAAAATTAATTGCTTAAATAGACAAGTTGATTCTAATCCCATTTAAAAGTCCTTACGGTCATGCGTGGTTAGAAGATACTTGATTTCATTTTTTAAAAATTAAATTCGAATACTACTAATCTCATTTAAAAGTCCTAACGGTTATGCACGATTAGTAGATATTCAAATTCCTGATAGAAATGTACCACAAGAAGATTCAACTGTATGATTTTAGATGAACATCATATCCATCATTATCTAAAAGTGGAATATGTGCCTAACAAGGGTAATTATGGTTTTTGTTTGATTCTTATTGGAGTTTAATATTTATATTCAATTTGAGTTTAATGTTGGATTAATATTGATCACCTAATCTCTATTTTTCTCCAACACTATTATTCTTTTGCTGATAACAAAAGGGGGAGAGAAAAGTTAAGATTTTGTCAAATAGAATCAAGCAAAGGTCAAATAATTTTCCATTTGCATCTAGGCTTATTTGAATATTTCTATTCGTATGCATATATGTAGGGGGAGCATCATGTAGAGAGGATGCATTTAAATAAGGGGAGCAATTAGAGTATATAATTGGTCAAATACATTTAACACGGTCAAAATCTTAAATATATGTTTGTTATCATCAAAAGGGGGAGATTGTTGAATATGCGCTTATATGTTTTTGTTTGATGATAATAAACATATATATTCATTTTAAATGTATTTGGTAATGTACTATTTTGTTTTTTTTATAGATTAAATAAATATTTGTTGAATAAAATAAATTACACAGAATTTGAGTTTGAATTCAAACAGAACAAGTTACATAGATTTTGAATTCAAACAGAAATTTTATTCAAACAAATATTTATTACAATCTTGAATAGTACAAATTCATGCTCTCACTATACATATACATTTCTGATTACATCACGATTACATCACAAATATTTTTACATTGATAACCTCACTACATATCACTCACACTCGTATTTTGTCTTCAACCGCATTCCAGTTTGAATCCAGCATTTGAGCAATCTGCAAAAATATTCACTAACGCAGTAAAATTGAAAAAGAAATATTTTTGCAATATAAAATAAAATACGATTTTTGAAAATATGGTTTGCCTCAGTTATTTGGGTTGTTCGTCATAATTCACACTTGTTTTCATCACAAAGTCGTGCATATAGATATTACAGGGACATGTAACCATAAGTGGCTGCAATACACACGTGTACATTCATACACGTGTGCACTGCCTCGCCAACTCGTGTGCGCAGCCATCAATAGCAAGTGTGCAAGCACAACTTCACAACAAACAAGGCAATGCACTATGCAATGTACAACAAGTCCAACATCCTCAAATGAAGTACAAAGCATGCACATGAACAACATAACTGATCAATGCAACTGGTCAAACCAAAGTAGTACAGCATGCACAAAGTGCCACAAGTGTACATGAATACAACTCGACTGCAACAGTACAGTCATGAAGACTGCAAGAACATGAACATAGTATCAACACAGCCAAATGAAACACATCAAAGAAACTAGTCTCAACCAAATTCAGTAAGGCAATGCACCAATACAAACTCCAATGACTCAAGCAACATGTCCAGTGAAAAACACAAGTCAGTGGTGAAGCAACAACAATGAAGCAGAGCCAAGATTACATGTACTCGAGGCAAATGCAACTGTGAAAACTGAAGTAAAAAAATGTGCATGAACACAGTGAAGACCACAGAGGCAGTGTAACAGTGGTGATGCAGTGGCACATGACCATCAAGCAAGACCAGTGACAAACCACAAGATCACCAGGCAATTAACCAAAGGCAACCACAAGTGCAAGAATAAACCAGCATGAATGCAACATGGCTTAGAGGTCTCAAAAAAACAAAACACCAAATAGACCATGGAACAGCAAAGTGATTGCAACAAACATCAACAGATACAAAATGACCAAGTGCATCTGAACTACAGCACGACCAAATGGTTAAGATGAAAAACCAGAGTTTAATGCATATGAGATCATGCAGTACTACAAAGACCATGTCAAACACAGAGGCAACATGAATGGAAACTGCATCAATGCAAATCAAAACAGAGATTATGGTGATGCAGTCAACAAGGCAACAATGCAGATGAACAACAAAGGGTCAAAGCTCAATACAACATGAACCAACTCCAAAATGTATCACTAGCATATACTACAGGGATGAACACACGAGAATGGACAAGGCACAAATCAAGACAGCTACAACACAAAAGTTTTCAAACCAACTACAAATGCACAGCATACATACGAAACAGAGTACCCAAAGACAATGCCGTGAAAATCAATACTACAGAGATGAACAAATTGTAACAGTGCAGAGATGACCAAGTCGAATAATCAAATATGTGCAAATTTTTGACAAAGTCAAAACAAATAAAAGAAGAAAGATCTCTGCCGTATAAACCAAAGTTGATCAAGTCAATCAAGAGTTCACCGTGATAGCCAAGCAAATTGATCACGAAATCAAATCAATACCGTGTGAATCAAGCTACCAAAAATATGAAATTGACAAAGTCAGATCAATCCCAAGCATCAATACAAGATCGAACGACTATTGACAAATTCAAATATATTTAGACGAACGTAATTCAAGGAATTCGAACGCATATATAACCCAATCATCACTGGCAAATTAATCATCGAGTTCAAGCATCAACCAGCAAAGGAAAAGGAGAAAAATACATACCGAAAAAGCAGAACGAATTCGATCCAAAATTGAAGAGCCGTAAGCAAATCAAAAGCATCGAAGCCTACTATCGAACGAGCTCGAGCGGCGCTTCAATTTTTGCACAACCCTAGTTTGAATCGCAAGGAGCGAAAGCAATTTGCAGAAACCCTAATTTGCAAAGAAGAACAAGCCGCCATCTCAAAAAGGAACGAACGAAGAATAAAGCAGCCATTTTTTTCTCAAGATAAAAGGATTGGGCTGAATTGAAGTTAAAAGGGGGCCGACCTTGTTATAGTATAATAAAAGAGGGTTTAAGTTTTTTAAATTAGGCTTTATTATTTTGTTAACTAGGGTTAAGGGTTATTTTCTATTGTCTTTTAATTATCGTTTTTATTTTCCGAATCAAAACTTTGTAAATCACCACCTAGGGTTTAGGTAGTGTCAGATTGTCTAGTTAGAATTAGTTCAGTGAGCAGGGTGTGCGAGTTTGCAAAATTCTACTGTAAGCGGGAGCAGAGTTTGCGAGTAAACGAAGCTCTATAGACGGGAAGCAAAGTTTGCGAGTAAGCGAAACTCTATAGGCGGAGCAGGGTGTGCGAGTCTAGTAGAGTGTTTGTGAGCGGGAGCAAATGTTTGCGAGCAGGGTGTGCGAGTCTAGTAGAGTGTTTGTGAGCGGGAGCAAATGTCTGCGAGTCTAGTAGAGTGTTTGTAAGCATGATACTGTTTAATTCTAATAGAAATCTGTGAATGCAGCAGTAGGCAGGGGTTGCCGAAGCTGGGTAAATTTTTTGTGTGATTTACTTTACTGCATATTTATTTCTGTAGTTTATTTCTGTGTTTAAATCGAGAAAATTTGCTATAACCCTATTCACCCCCCCTCTAGGGTTAATCTAGATCCTACAGGAAAATTAGCTATTTTCCTTGTAAGTTTATGAATCGGTACCGATCCGTGGTGATGGATCGGTACTTAGATTGATTTGCCATTGGGATTTTATGGGATGACTTTGTCCTCATCTTGTGATCTGGATTGTACTTGGTTTCTAGACTCCGTGGCTACCTCTTTGAGCTTCGTGCCTTGATAACTTTCAAGTATGTCTTGTCTAGTTCATTCAGATACTGCCGGTCAAAAGGCTGGATAATAATTAATATGATTTTTACCTTTATAATTGCAGTAAATTAAGGTTACCAAGTTCAATTCAAACTCAAAATGCACAAGTATTTAATCATATAAATTTAGTATAGTAGAAGTAAATTTAACTATGCATATATGAAATTTAACCCCCTAATTAACCACGCTTGATATTTAAATATTTCTCTATCTACGTCCCAATAAATAC
This sequence comes from Allium cepa, assembly GCA_030765085.1. Classification (NCBI taxonomy): domain Eukaryota; kingdom Viridiplantae; phylum Streptophyta; class Magnoliopsida; order Asparagales; family Amaryllidaceae; genus Allium; species Allium cepa. The sequence goes on from CM060938.1 coordinate 335,327,456, forward strand.
TAAAAACATTTCACGTGTCCGAACAATGTCAGATTTTCATCCCTCATATCAAAACAGCTAAGGTAACACCATTTTAAATGAGATTAATACATTACAAATCCATTTCATTTTGCAACCATTTTTATGATATTCAGTCTTTGACATAAAGATATAATTATCTACGAAATGTAAGAAAATTAATTCTCAAAATGTTTATACGTATTCAGACATTATTATAGTTCACACAATTATAACCTCAATATAACAACTCGTTTTGATTTCCGAAGGGCAATATAATAATAATGCTTCCATTCAGTGCAAAACACTTACCTATTTTAATGACAGTGATGCAGAAGCAAATCAATGAAATTATAGTATTGAATTCTATATCCATTAATGTTAAGCATACATGTACACACATGGTCACAAGGGTTTTCATTTTTTTCTTTTTATTTTGTTTTTTTACCGTGGGAAAAAAATATATTTCAATAACGTATGCATGGTTTGGTTGTAATTTGTGAACTTGTGGTATAATATCTGTGAACTAATTGAAAGACAATCAAAGCTAGCATATTGTATATCATATTAGCGTTGAATGAATTTTGACCCAAATCTATTTTATAGTGGATTGTTACGTATGTCAAACATTTCTCAGAAACATGTCCCATGTGTAAACGATGTTTTAGCAATGGAAGAAAAATTGAAAAGTTCTTGTCGTGAAGTTGTCCTTTCCTGATAAAATTTCTCTAAAGTGAGCATGAACAAAAGCTTTCCTTCCTATATATTTAACAGGAAAGGAGAAAAGAAACATTTGTACTTATAGATATATATACCTTAACGATCTGGAAAATGCTTGGCCTATTTCTTACGGATAAAAAAGTATCTTCATTGTGTTTTATTTCTCTTTGATCCGGAGGTATTTTTGTTTTGTGGTAATTAATCTGTTGTTTGTTCTCAGAGTGTTTTCTAAAGAAGAAGAAATGGAAAAAAAATACAGGCAAAGGTTACTAGTCATTTCATTTCCACATAAATTTGATACATCTTAAAATGCACTACCATTTAATGATGAAGCTTGGCTATATGCAAGGCCGTCCTAGAGGGTAACGCATCAAACCCACGGTCAGAGGCAATCCACCGAGCCATGGCAAATTACTTAAAATTTGAGTTTTTAATATAAATAACTCACTACTACAAAACATGTCATTTGCATCGGTTGTTTACCCCCCTTTTGCATTAGTTCAACAACCGATGCAACAGGCTTAACACTTTTGCATCAGTTCTAAAACCGATGCAAAAAGGTCCTTTTTGCATGTTACTAACAACTGATGCAAAATATCATGGTTGGTTGCTTGGACACAGCCCCCATGTTGCATCGGTTGTAATGAAAACCGATGCAACAAAGGAACTTGTTGCATAGGTTGTTGTTGAAAACCGATGCAAACTAATCCCTCTATTGCATCGGTTTTTTATAACAACCGATGCAAACTAATCCCTCTACTACATCAGCTATTTATACCTGATGCAAAGAAGCCACTCTCAGAAATCATTATTATAGACAATATATATATATATATATTATTGATTATAAAAAATAATTATTGCATGCCATATTACAATCATTTAATAGATTTCATTATAAAACATATACAAACAACCAAACTGATCAGTAACAGAAGTTGAATTTGCTTTGCAACCAGTCTAAAACATGTATTTAACAGCATAACCATACTACAACCAAAATATAGTTTAAGACAAAAAAATATTTAACAGCATAACCATACTACTACCATCACTTCTACTGTTCCATCACAGCACCACATTCGCCAAAACTCCACTGTCATCCACCACTTCAACATCCTCTGTCCAGAACTTCACACAAGCATTCACTCACTAACCACTTCACTGCTCCTCTGTTACAAAAACAAGAAACTGCCCACACTTGCATCTCCTCTGTCCATAACCATAACCACCATCTTCTCTTACCAATAATTCACCTTACTTCAAAACAAACTGCAACAGCCGTGCCACTTCACTACAACTTCTTCTCAACAACGACAGCATATACAAACTACAGGCCTTACTGCTGCTGCTCTATAAATCACCATTAGATTTTCCCTGATGTGCCACTTTCGTAATTCTTCTCAACCTGAAAAGGACAGATGGATTGTTGCAGCTGGTGATTTATCTTGTATATAAGGGTGGGTTAGCATACAACAATTTACGTCTTGATGGCATTCATCACATCACATGCTATAAGCAAGACCTATAGTTCAACATGTGTAAAGCTAAAAAAATGTAACTGTGTTTGGTCAATATATATTTTTTATACTGAACCATGGTATTACCGTGTTAAGCTAAACATTTTGCACAGATGTAGAAATTTGGGTTTACTGTATCTTAGCATGTTAGGATAGTTGTACAAAATTTAATAATGGATGCAAAATCATATCACAATATATATGCACCAAATGCTGGGAAAATACCAAGTTATACGTTAAATAAATAATGTATACTCGTTAAATTTATACTAAATAACAGAAGTAGGTGCATCCTATAAACATTATCTAAAAAGAAATGAAAGAATGTTTCCTTCAAATTTAGCCATACAGATCACGAGATTATAAAAACTTAGCAGTATTGAAAGTTGGCGTGTCAAAAGCTTTAAAAAATAAAAATAAAAATTCATGTTTCTTCGCAAGTTATATCTACCGTTTAATAGATCACATAAGGCGTGCATGGTGATATTTATCACACCCACATATACAGCTCTAAATATCATTAACTACGTGTTTAATCAACCAAATCATAATGCGATAGAAGTATACATTTTTCTGCATAGGATATGCAATATACTAGCCCATATATGGTAATATTAAATATATCAAAGCAAGGCCTTTACTCAAATCTGCAGTTAAGTCTTCAATATAACATTTATAATGAATCATGTGAAGAAGGAAGCAATTTAATTTGGACCCACAAAAGTTCTTTTAAGTTTGTACTAGTTCATAAAATTAATGATTGGATATCCAAACATTGAACCTGTCAAATGCTATCTTACAATCTAAACACAAACATAAGGGTTACATTACCAATATAAGTTGAAACACCGAATATAGAAAATTACCGAGATTTTTGGCTTTGTGAAAACACTGAATCTAGAAATTACTGCTTGTCTGTACAGTTGCAAACTTTCGGTCCCCCAGATCAATCCTTATCATAGCTAATTATATGATTAATCCGTGCTTTTTCAGAGCGAGTTGGAATAATTAATAGTAGCTCCATGGGAATTGCAGTTCAAGGGTACAAAAAGTTATTTCAAGAATATAGTTAATGAAATATAAATACAAAAAGTAAAATAAAAGGCAAAACATCTGTTTAGAAGAATTATTTAAGAACAATAAAACTAATACCAATATATTGTTTGTCAAAACTTGAGGCTTTGATATCTACCTTAAAAGAATGAAAGTGGGACACCAAAAATATTGCATTCAGTACAAGATATTGCAAGGATCTTCACTATTACTGCTATTAAACATTTCCAAAAAAATTATGGATGTCATCGCACACTTCTTATACATAAGTGTGAGTAAGCTCATTGCTCTATATAAGGAGAGCAGAATATGACAATTAGCATCAAACAAAGTATACTGAAGAAAGTTAAGCAAAGGCAAAGCAAGCTATGGAGTATGACTTACTTGGTTATGAAAAGCCACTGCTACTAATTACTCTGCTCTTCATCTCATCCAACTTAATCAAAGGTGGTGAAGCTGCAGGAGTAGGACAGAATATCATATTGAACAGCACTGCATTTCCATGGAGAAGCTGGACATGGAAGGCAGCAAAAGAAGCTGAGGCTGTTGCCGCTATCAATTGTTCCAGCCATGGCAGAGCATTTTTGGATGGGATTATTGTCGATGGAGCTCCAATGTGCGAGTGTAATAATTTCTACAATGGTTCTGACTGTTCTATATTGCTTCCTAATTGCTCTGCAGACATGGTTAGGTGATGTATATAAAACTATACATTGTTATATAATGATATATATTTACATGTTACATATTCAAAATAAGATTTCAATATCTGGTTAGTTTTCCATGTAAAAATCAAATACGAATTTAAATTTAAGTTCAAGAAACTTACTCTATCCCATGCAAATTCAAATTTGAAAATACAGTGGTGACTCCTTATTCCTGGAAGAATACTGGATGCAACATAAATCAAACACTGCAGTACTAATATTAGGATGGCATAGAATGAGCTACTATTTTGCTCCTGAAAGTTTTATTTCAGTAGTGCTTAAAAGACATATTAAACTCTTACATAACGCTGTGGGTAATGCTAAAATCGATGGTTGATACATTGTCTTCGGTACTGGGGTGACTCAACTTCTCAATGGATTAATCATTTCACTTTCGCCAAATGTTATATACACACTCATAAATAATGTTATGAAATTGAAAATATTGGGATTACTTGCACTGCATTGTTGGAAAAATCCAAAAACCAAAAGCCGGAAACAAATATAAGTGTTGCTTTCCAGCAAGAGCCAATGTAAACACTGTAAATTCATTTAATTTGTTTCAGCCAAAATTGATCTGAAAATGATGGCAGTAAGAAAATGAAAATATGTGCAATCCTCTTTGGTATCGCCCAATGCATAGCCAAGGTCTGAAGAAAAGTAAATCACGATCACCTAAGGTAAGTTACATTTAGACACATAAACAGGGAAGTTTGACTCCAGTAACAACATCAACAGGATCTCTGATTCCAATAAGTATAAATTACAGATTAATCAGAAATAGTTTTAATGATAATCTATAATCTATCTGCATAAACAGAAGTAAACTAAACGAAAGCTATGGAAGATTAATGAAATAGGCTATTGATTTCGCGCTAATTTCAACATATTGCTAAAATACCTTTTATGGTCAATAAGATATTAAAGTGCAGAATTTCAAGATTTTGATATTTCTTGGATATTTTGCCCTATTTATAGAAAAAAAACTTGGATATTCAATGCCATTCATCAAGTAAGGTACTAGTCAATAGTAATAAAAATTAAGTACTATAAGATTTAGCAGACAAATAAAAACTTAAGAGAAATAAAACCCATGCATATTTAGGGAACAATTTTTTTTACCAAAAGAAAATCGCATAGGCCACCAGTTGCAAATTATTCGTTATGGCCAGTATTAGGCTTACCCGAATCATAGCTGAACTCTATGATTGAATCATTTGGTTCAATGCGCTTGAGAAGGGATGATAAAAAGGAAACATTATGGAATAGCATGAAGCGAAAAAGAGTATATGCATATGCATTAAGAATTCGGTTTTACTCTACCGGTTTAGAAGCATATATTCCTGGTACAGCTTGTTTTAATGTTCTTCCAATTACATCAGCTTGCATCTTACTCAATCAAGTTATAGTAAGAAATAATAACATGCATTAATCTTCAACCTAATTAACTTCTTAATTATTATTATTTTTGAGTCAAAAATATATGATGATATTGGTCTTAACCGGCATACTCTAACAGCTAGTACAGTACGTACCATTCATGCATATGGCTGCATTGACTAAATTTAACATTTTACATATATATGCAGAAAAACTTTAAATTACCTATAAGAAGCTATGAAGCTTAGTGATTTTAAATCACATATTAACATTGTAAGTAGTATATTTTTTAAGTGCGTATGTGTTGATGCAATCAAAAACTAGTAATATAAAATATACAAGTATCAATATCATTGAGCAGTTGGATGATCCATTGTAACTACAATGCCATCATTGCTACGATCAACATCGTATCCTTCTTCTTACAATTTATCAGTACTATATTTTATTCAATCAATTTGGACACTGTTCATAAACATCCTTAACTTACGTATATATCTTATTATTAATAATTTTTAACTAAGTCACAGTATGTGTGTAAAAACATTCAATTTCATTTCAAATAAGTTATTTATTGTAAATTGTTAACATGGTGAGAAGCTACCATCATTGGATTCAAAAACATCTTCTCAGCTCATATGGTGTATCACATATGCATAATATTAGAACTATATATAAACATGCAAGTGCATTTTTTAACTGAGCTGTTATATTATACATATAATATTCGAACATTGAAACCTTAAGCTATGCAAATAAATACCTTAAGTTGTACATATAATATGTATTATGAATTATGATAAGCAGTACAATACTGTGCATAATCAAAAGAAGCAGAACCGGAATATGAAAATCTAAAACTGCAGGAATATTATTAATTAAACTGCAGGAATCTAGTACCAAATATGCAAATTTCTTTTAATCAACCAATTAAAGCCAACTAAATAACCTGGAATATTATTAATTAAATGACATCAATACACCAATATCCTCTGCATGTTCTGTAAGAATCGTTTCATCATTTTTAATCTATAATAAGACATAGCATTCAAACATTTAAAAAACAAAGCTTGTTTAAAAACTTACTTTATCTTGCGAAAAAGGATCCCAATCCTATAGAACAAGCACAACCAGATTCATCATGTAACACAGTATAATTGTAGCTTCTCACATTTATGAAGTATCATCCATCCGTGCTCTCGTATTTAAATGACCAGCACGTGAAGAAAAACCATGAATTCACGAATTCTGAAACCAAAGTTTGGAGCCAAAGATGGAACTCGATATGGCCATTATATTCAAATTCATGAATTCCTGAAATATGGAGATCATGAAGTCTGGAAATTGTGAAGTTTGGAACTCAAATTCATGAAGTTTGGAACTTTATTTGGCCATCATACTCAAATTCACGAATTCTGAAAGCAACGAATTTCCAATTTCATTGTAAGTGGATTAGCGTTCGGGCTGGGATTCATAGCTGAGGGAGAGAAGAATGGAGAGGAAGAAAGAGAGGTGGGGAGAGCTCGTGATAGAGGAAATTATTTACGGGGATGAAGCTTGGATTTAGATCAGGTTTTGCCAATTTTGGGAAAGACGAAAAGGGGGAGAGGGATTTAGGGTTTTCGAGTGAAGAACGAAAAGAAGAGGTTCGCGGTGAAAATGAGAGGGAGACGAAATAATTTCCCGCTAACTTTTCATCACAGTTTTCATCGTGGAATAGTATTTTTGCATCGTTTGTAAATAAAACTGATGCAACTAACACTATTTGCATCGGTATATTTTCTTCGGTTGTCAATGATAATCGATGCAAATTGTATTTTTTTTACTATCTACTGCTTTCCACATACCAAATGCATCGGTTGTTAAAGCGTAACCGATGCAAATACTTCTATTTGCATCGGTTGTTGTAACAACCAATGCAAATGAGGCGAAGCAACATGCGTATTTTGTAGTAGTGACTGTTATTGTGCATGGTTATTGAGAGATTTGGCTTAGCAGTATTGCGTATGGTTTATGTCAAAGTGTGCTGAGTTTCAACATTTTTCTATACAAAAAATTTTCTTCGTTGTATTTAACTTTTAGGCTATGGCACTATATTTATTAGACCGGGCCTGACTATATGCAAATTAGTTATGGTTTTGAAATTGAACAGCGCAAAGAAGTTGATGCTACTGAACGACATAAATAAGTTGATGAAAGTACACTCACGTGATTAATCAGAGTGCTCATGTAAGTAAGAAAATATGCAACAGTAAATAGAAATGGCATGAGAAATGTAATATAAAGCCATTTATAACCATTTTCTTTGTAAATATGCATCGTGTTCGTGAGCTCCAGGCACCCAAGTTAAAACATATATTTCCACCGTGATCCATAAAATATATAAATCAATGTGTGCATATAATGACCCGTCTTTTCAACCTTTAAAAATCGGCATTGATACATCCACGGTATTAACGTGCCGAATATTCAAATATCGGAAAGCCATATTGTTGGGGTGAAAGAAAGAAAAGAAAGAACAGAAACTCACATCGTGACGAGATAAATTTATAATATACACAAGATCTTTACAAAAAAAATCATTTTATATATACATACATAACACAAATCAGATCACATTAACCTATGTCAGCTTCGATAGTTATAATAACATGTCCTTACAATTGCTTATGAATACATACAAAAATCAAGAACAATAGAACAACGGAAAAAATATAAGATACATGAATATGTCTTGGAGGATCCAGCTCGTCTCCCGAAAGCTCCAATGCATCTAATTAAATCTGAAAAATATGCTCGGACTGATCCGAGCATTATAGAAAAAATGCCCGAGTCAACCTGGCGAAACCAGCGTGAGAAACTCAAATCATAAGGAATTTTATTTATTATAACTTGTAAAATCCTTTAAAATCAAAGGCACCTCGTAAGACCACGCCACACATAAACACGGATGAGTTTTTACCTTATGATAACTAAAACATTTATATCAGAAAATCCAGTGATATTATAATAATATCTAAGGTTGAAAATAATAATAATAATAATCAAGTAGTTGTGATGCTTGTGATTGTACATCACAAAATACTGGGTATATAATCAAAAACCGATAAGGCATGTTCGCTAAGTGTGCAGGATTCCATGGAGGTGCCCTCAATACTTCAAGAACAGTCCTCCTGCACAAGAATAAGAGATATCCTTCAGAAGCAGCATACATCCCTAGTGATTACCATAGGAAAAACATAGCCGATCTTCCTAAGACCGAGTGCATCGTCCCATATATGCATAAAAACTGTAGGTAACGTCTTGATGGAGCCGACTACACCTTATGGGTTTGCCAACCCTACTAGCCATGCCATCTATCTCTGCTTTTAGTCATTATCGCTGATGAGGCTACGTCCGACGTTCCAGCTCATGTACACCGCCATCAAAATAGATCATGGAATCACATATGGATTCTAATACCCCAACGGGTCTCGAAGTCACACATGAATTCTCATATCTCAGATAGATCTTGAAATCACACATGGATTCCCATACCCCAGTAAGTTTCGAAATTACATATGGATTCCAACATCTCAATATATCACGAAACTCCTCCATAGAAGCATATATGGTTTTTGGAGTGGTTACGATATGAGTTATCTCTTATGAGTACGCTCCCCCGTTTCTCGAGCGTACCAAAAACAATTATTGATTTTCCAGAATGCTCAATACTGGTTCTTTAGGAAATAATCAGACAATACATAAGAGCAGGGATCATCCCCTAACCATTTAAGTGGATGGATCTCATCATCGTTTGCCCCAGAAGAACAAAACGAGTTTATACATATAGTGTAGCACCACCGACGATAACTGTACCATATAATTATTGTGTTTCCCCTAGATATTTTCGTAGTTAAAATCATTCAAATTTCATTAGGGAATATTTTCGTACCACCAAAATTAAGAAGGATTATATATTTAGGCCAAGTCTTGATAATCGGTTATTTAACCATCGAATAATCAAACATTCAAACAGAGATTATATTTTTCATGGGAATCACCAAGCTTCTTAAATTCTACCTTTCATATATTAAACCTCTTTCCAAAATATTTATCAAAATATTCATATACTTATCTCACTAGTATAAGTATATTCACAAACCATTCATTTCAAAACTTGGAAAACCTTTTTCCTATACTTATAAAATGGTATAAGTGTATTATTAAAAACACTTAGAAAGATTTACTATTTCAATATCATATTAAAATGATAAAATCCAAATGTTATTTACAAATAAATCATAAATAAACTATAAATTCTTTTATAAATATCCAAAACCATTAATAAAACTCTTCCCTTGTTTAAACAAACTTAATCAATACAATCTTTAAGTCAGTAAAGTTCCATTTATAAACCATAAATTATTTAAAATTATTTGAAATACAAGTTATTATTTAAACACCCGTTCATTATCTTTAAACCTCATTCAAAATAATAACTTTAGAATCCCATTAATAACATGTCAAATTAACTTTAAGCTCTAATACTGTATAAATAAGTTAACTTCAAAACAACATTAATACAATAATTAATTAACTTTAAAACATTATAAATACAATAATCAATTAACTTTTAACTAATATTAATATTATAATTAATTAACCTATAAATACAATTAAATTACTTAAATCAATATAGTTAAATAACTTTAATTAAAAATTGTAGTATAGTTAAATCACTTTGAATAAATAATTAAAATATAATCAAATGCATTTTAAAACAACAACTAAATAAATTAGAAGAATAGTTAAATATTCTTAAATAACTTTTAAGAAATAATGTTTAAGAATCATATAATAAAGAAATTAACTTTAAATCATTATTAAAAATAATTATTAATTATCTCATTATTAATAAATAGTTATTACCTTATAAAACTTAAAATAAATTATAATTATCTTTAAAACCTTATAATAGATAATAATTATTCTTAAAATAACTTTCAAATTAATAATTAACCTTTCAAATTTGAAAGAGGCTTAACAATCACAATGGTACTTAAGCAAGGTACCATATCATTTAACTAAACTTTCCAAGCTAATAACTGATATTTACATAATCAACGACTATGTAAATAAATTCAATACTTAACTGTCATTGGTTAAAGTATCACTTATCTAAAGTAGCATATCAATCGGTGACATATAATTAGATGACCAAATCTGTAAAATAGCAGAACGGGGATTTATTCTGCTGATTAAATCTCAAATTAATTTTATTAGCGAAACGGTGTTATATTCCGCTAAACATATGTCTAAATCACCCTATTCAATTTACTTTAATGGTATGGTGGTTATCTAGCCAAATAAATACCACAATTAAGGTATATAAATTAACGACGTTATTAAATAAAAGTAATGTAATTAAATCTCAGTCCGTTTTAATATGCCGTAATTTTATACACTACCAAATCTATCAATAGATTACACTATAACGTTATACTCGTCAAAACGAGTACAATGCAAAAATCTACGGGTCAATCAGATTCAAAACAAGAAGGATATTCAAATCTAAAGTTAATGATTATATTTTAGCATAAATCAATTTAAGTAAGAACTTTTCTCACCCAATAGTAGCGCCCAAGGCCCATCCAAATGCAACCCGCCATCAACAGTGATTTCCTTCTTCTCCAATTCGAACAAATGAATTTGCACCCCGAAAATTCATCATCATGTGCACAGCGTGCACGTGCACACATCACCCAACCATCCAACACCAAACCCAAGCCTACCGACATGTCCTCTTCCATATTCTTGACCACATGACACCCACTCCACTACCTTTGGCCACCTCGTTCAAAATTGGATAGGTAAAAGCCAATCACGATTTGGTACCAGGCTCGCCAAATCACCAATCTCCGCCATTACGACATGCTACAGCTCCCGCCGTCAACACCGCCACTTCTGGTGCAACCTCTTGGCCAAATATGACCAAGTCCAGTCGCTCCACCTCGACGCAGTCATGACGCAACAAGAACCCATCAAAACAACCACTTAAAACCCTAATCGTCGTCTACCACCTAACTTCGACCCTCGGAGAACAACCAACCACGCTCAAAACCTCTACCTCATCCCCATGCCCCTCTACGTTACCTTCGTTACCTTACACGGCCGCCGATTCGTCGAAAATTAATTTTTAATCCAATTGCGATCATCTTCTCCTCCACAACAAACCAAGCTATTAAAAATCGCGTATAAAAATCCCCAATCGTCGTTACGAACCCATCCACACCCTCCATTCGTCAATCCATGATCGTCAAAAACGATCATTTTCTCGACCACTCATTGTTATTTATGCAGATCTCTCAAATTACTCGACGTAAACCCATGAAACTACTTTTAAAATAAACTAGAGATCCAAAGAACATTTTTTATATTGGAACTCTTCGATAATTGTGGATAGATTTGGATAAAATGATTTTTGAAGTATAGGATATGGTTTGTTTTCATTGTTTTGAATGTTTACAATAAGCTAGATGAAGAAGATGCTAACAAATCAATGCCAGGAAGAACTAAATGAAGGAGAATGCTCTTCATGTATGTATATATATATTGCTGCATACTTCAAAAACAAGGAGACCAAGATTCAAATCGAGATCAAAATCAAAGGGGCATGATTGTACAAAGGGAAAGAATGGAAGATGTGGTGTAGGGGAACAAGGGAGGCATGGATAGTGTATCGTGTGCACATTTAGGTTTATATTGATTTTGAAAAGATTTTGGGTATCCCATCGCACAACACCGCATCCGCATACGACCCGCGAACGACGGAAAATAAAAGTTCGATTGCACACAACAATATGACATGATCATGAAATAAGAATAAAACACAGCAATTATCAAGCTTTGTTAAATTTTGAAAATTCCAACGTTTGCCATAAAATACGTCAAATGGAAATTCAAATTATTTTCAGATTAAAATTTTTAGAAAAATTCTATAAACTAAGTTAAAAATTCATCATAAAAAATCGAACAATTATTCGAAACATAGATTTTATTATAAAAAACTCAAATTGAATATTTAAAACTAATTAGATATTCCAAAAATCAAAGCGATAAAATTTCGGGTTGTTACAGTGCATGGCAATAATAAATCCAACATAATTTATTTTGCAATAATGCATCTTAAAGTCAACATTCTATGGGTAAATGTTCGACTTTTCTTTTCATTTTGTAAATAAGTGTTTTCCATGATAATATAAAGCTATTTAGATAAATTTAATGAACACTCCTAGTCGGTATGGATCAAATATTTATAATATCATGTTGTACTTAGCTTAAAGAGGGGAAGGATGAAGGAAAACAATGAAGAATATCAATAATAAGAAGAAATCAATACAAAATATCCAAAAATAAAAATTTATGCACTAAAAAATGTATGAGCTAATATGTAAAAGTGGATATAAGAGTTGCATATGTGATAATGCAGTAGGTGCAATGTTCATTCCATGGCTGTGACTTATATATTAGCCTACATTCTTCACTAACCAATACCCTATCATTCTTATCTATATAATTGAGCAAAAACATATCCATGATTATTGTTACAATCAAATAAAATTTGAAGTAACATCAATTACAGATTGAAATTCAGTATAATAAGTCTATTAAAGAGGATTCAAACTATCATGTCATTGTACTAGTACCATTAACCATGGTTGTAAGACAACTCTTTACTAATATGCTTGTAAACTTGTAACAATAGCAAGTTATAGTTATAAACCATAAATATGTTTTCAAGTTAAAACATGAACAATAGAAATAAGTTCCCTAATTTAATTCCAAGGTTCTCGAATTTGTCATCCATAAATTATTTTATCAAGTGATATAATAATCAAGGATACAAAAGTTTTAGGAAGTAAATTTGAAGCCTATAAAATTAAATTTGTTAACTGCTATTTAAAATAGTGAGGAAATCCTACAATAGCAAATCCAACCATTATAGCGAAAAATAAAATATTAAATGAACCAGTAACTTTCAAACAACAACTCTATCCTAAATCAAATATCAGTTAAAAATCAAAGAAAAATTTTGGCAAATTGTTTAACTCACAAAATAAGTCAATCCATAGGTAATCAATTTGAATAACTTTAGCATCGGTGCAAGAGTAGTCAGCATTGTTGATGTAGGAAAATGCAACAAAAATTATTCGGATTCGAGATCTGAGATGGCATAGATAACGACGTTTAATTTTAGACAACTAGGGTTTTTTAGGTTATTGTGAAATGAAATAAAACATGTAATATATTATTAGGTTAAAATGGTAATTTAGGAAGTTGCAAAAGACACAATTGATTATAATTTAATGAATTCTTATAATTAATAGTAGAGACGTGAATATGCTCTCGGGCATTGGTAAAAAATTCCAAATTTAAAAAGATTTTTTTTAACAAAAATTGGCTTTTAAATTAAATAAAACAATCGTACGTTATATGAAAATATGAAACTAAATTACAAACGTAAATTGTCATTTCAAATTATTATTTTTGAAACGTAAGCCGATTTTTACAGTGGACCATCTACTTTTATTATTTCAAAATAAAATTACAAGATTCCAAAGCAAATACAACCCACACATGGAGAGTTACATGACCAAACACTGTAGTGTAATTACACAAGCTTAGTGACCAAATTTGGATACAAAACATATCACAACGCTAGTAATATAACATATCGAATTTCAAGTCTAATACCACTAGCACCATAAGCAAAGAGAAGCCTAATTGTATGGTAACCAATAACCAAACTACCCTAAAACGTCAAAGAACGGTAGCATGGGAAAACCACAATAACAACATGGAGAAGTAACATGAAAGCACATAGTTGAGGAAACAAACATGCCAACTCAGCCTAGTAAATTTGCACTTAGACAAAGTTCCAAGATAAGGCAATCAGCAAGTAAAATGCCAATTCGGCCAAACTGTAACGACCTGTATTTTTTCAATAATTAAAATATTTAATTTAATAAGATTTTTTTAATTTAATATTGAAAGAAATTAAAAAAATTGATCTGTTGATGAGAAAACAATTAAAACCTACTTTATTAATGTTAACTTAATGTAATCGATGACTATTTGAATGTATCTCAATCAACTTGTATAATTGTAAAGTTAATTTGGTTAGAAATTGTAAATAAGAAATTGAACCAAATGTTGTATTTAATGGTAAAATTGTAAGTAATTAATTGAAACTGGTTAATATAGGAATTAATCAGTATGTAAATTTATTAGCTTGGTTTGTAAACAATGAACATAGAAATGTGTTTGAAGTTATAGGCTGTAACAATTGTTTAATTATCATTTCACTATTTAATCCGTTGAAATTAAATTTAAAATCAATTGCAAGTACTTAAATATTGCAACTAATATGGTAAGAAATGATAACTTAGAATAATGATGTAATAAATGGTAAACAATATTAATTATATCCATAAGGTGATGGTTAATTGAATAATAATATATAAATCAGAATAAATGAATTTATTAGGATTTAAATTATAATTAATGAATTTATTGCAATTGAAATTGAGCAATGTAATTAGTGCAATATTTAACGTTGGATTTGACATGGAAATTCACTTTAAAAGATTATAAATTACTAGATAATCAAAGATGATAAAAATTGTTAGTTATAAAATTTGAATTTTAAAAGTGATTAAATCAATTTAATAATAATTTATTTAATTAACGTGAAAATACCCATTTTGGCCACTTTCTCGAAATTCGATGAAACCAGTTTCCTCGGATCCGTAACGGTGAATTATTGCAGGATTTCAAGTTTCGTAGTGATCGGACTTTTCGCTTGATCATGCAGACTAGAAATGCATAGAAATCAATTTAATGAATTTAAATGAATATACTTTGATTTTGAAAGCTAATTTCTGTATACAATGGAATTAGGGTCTGAAATTAGTTACATTGAGTTTAAAAATATCGAAAACCTATATTTCGATATATTGGAGACCTATTTTCGTTTCGGAAACGAAACAGGCTATTCGAGTCGTTGTTATTGTTTGGATCCAACACTACCTATATATAGGCTGCTATAAACCCTAGCTATTTCTCATTTCATTATTTCAGTGTGAACATCTTCTTCCACCTTCTCAATTGACATAACATCAGACCTAATTCCCAAATTCCAAAATCTAATTTCAATTTCAAAAAAAAAAATGCGGATCTAGGGCGAATTTGGGTCGCGCTCCGGTTCTAGTGGCGAAAACACGGCAACGACTTCAGGTTAGAAACGAAATGACTCGGGTCTTGGGTGTTTTTGGCAAAAAATCAGAGCAAACATTGGGGATTTGAGGTGGTGGACCGATGTTGGACTCGAAGTCGACTCAGGGTCTAAATTTTCCAATCTTCTAACGTTAATTACTTTTGCACATGAGCACGGATTTACGCATGGTTTTCTCAGTTGCGATCGTATCGAAATTTCCGACTTTGTTTGGCTGCATTCTAAGACTGTTTAATTTTTGGGCTAATTTTGGATTTTAAATCGACGACAAATAAAAGATGAGTGTTTTAACCCACTCACAACTACTAAATTGTATTACGTTAGTTGCATTGAAATTTATGATGTAAATAGAAGTTGATTGATTGCTGTTTGATATATTTATTTGGTCATTCCAGTTAAATCTGACTTTTATTGAATATAATCGCCTTTAATTTAATATTGAATTTTTAGTTGCCAGTTAAATACCTGCTAATGATAATCAGGAAATTGTTATTAGTTATTGGCTGATTTGAATGATGATTGTGTTGTATGTTTGATTGTTGATACTTGGATGATTGAATGGATGTTTAAATTATATATTGTTATCACACTGCAAGTTCCCTTAATTACTGGTGAGAAATCACTATGGGTTGAAATAATATTTACCCAAACGATCTATAGGTTAGGGAAAAATCGTTATGGGTTGAAATCATAGACTCAAGCGATTTTATGGATTTTGAATTTCAAATCGAAATTACAGGTTGAAATGATATATACTTGTAAATTTTTAAAATTACAGGTTGAAATGATATATATCCGTACTACTTGACCATAGGGTTGAAAATTATATCCGGACACCGGATTGGTTAAATTAAATGATTTTTAAATCCTTAAATTTTTGAATTCAGTTAACTGATATTTTGAAATGAGATTTGACTTATATAAACTGAATCATTTCAAAATCCAAGCTTTAAAATGTTAAAATGGAAATTTTTTTACGGGAATTGTTAAAGGAATTTAAATTGAAATTTCAAAGTTGAATTGTGAAATATAAATGAAATTTATCGAAATTGAGATATTGAAATGTTTGAATATTTAAACTCTAAAATCTATGATTGAAGTGCTTTAAAATTGTAGTTCAAACATGAATTTGAGATCGATATAAATTGGAATGATTTTGTGAATTTGTATTGAAAGAAAATTTAGTTTTGTTAAAATATGAATATGGTCTAGATTTGTTAAAATGGAAGAAATAATTTAATTTGATATTAATTTTAAATTAATTATTTTAATGTAAACTGTTTAAAGATATATTATTTTAAATTCAGATTTATTTAGTTTTTCAAACTATTTACTATATAAACCATTTCCAATAATCAAACTATTTCATATTAAACTATTAAACTATATTAAATCTATTTCTAAATTATTTTAGTCTATTTTAAACTATTTTAACTATTTAAAATTATTTTGACCTATTTTAAACTATTTTAAACCATTTAAACTATTTTAAAGTATCTAACTATTTTAAACTATTTCTAAAACTGTTTAAACTATCTATGACTACCTAAACTATTTTCTAAATTTCAGACCGTGTAAAGTTGAAATGTTTATATTTAAATCCTTGATTTAAAAGCGAATATGGTTAAATGATGTTATAACCTAAGTTGGGATTTGAAATGATATTTTCTAGTATTGACAAATTTGAGTAAATATGATGATTTTGAAATGAGGATTTAATATATTTCGTCGATATGATTTGAAAGTGAATATGATTTCGAAAGTGATATGGCTTAAATTGAATATGATATTTTGACATCTAGTTATGAATTGGTTCTGGAAATGTAAAAGAACCATTCGATGCGAAATAAGTGTTTGGTTATTAAAGAGATCGAGATCAGATATTGTCATACTCTCTGCCAATACCGAAAACCACTTTAACAACTGCGTGTTAGTCCTTGAGATGATGATTTTGATGACAACAACCTTAGAATAGGATTATAAAATATAAATACCAACGTTAGAGTTTAGAAATATATGTATATGTAGGATTTAACCATGCAGGTACCAAGAATGAAGATTGTACAGTATAGAGATTCAAGATATCAATATTGAAGATTCATGAGTATCAAGAATATCAAGATTATTAAGAGTTCAAGATTTCAAGAATAAGTAATTTATTTAGGAATTTTGTTAAAACTCCTAGAAAAGCACTGGCATCTTAAAATCCAATTTATTCGTGGAATGGAATCCACTTCGAGCCTGTTAAAGGGATGGAACCCTAAGTAGGATGGAACCTACGAAAAATCTAGTGGAACATCGTTTTGTATCCGCTAACCTTTTATTCAAATGTTTTTACAAAATTATATCTTGTTTTTAAAATGATTTCAAATCCTTTGTTTTAAAAAGAATCAAAATCATCTAGCCTGGTTTTAAATACTTTTAGCCTCAAAATAATCTTTAATTTCAAAATCAAATTATCCTTAGTTTTAAACTATCTTTTAACAACAAACTTTTATATTTATACTTAGATTTAAATATAAAATTATAAGTAAAATTTTATATATACCAAAATATTATTCTCTATATTTATTTATGTACTTTAACTATAGTTAAGTATATTTATAAAAGTTTAAAATAGTTTTAATATAAGATAAAAGTTATTTTCAAAGAAAAACAAAACACCAAAATTTCCTTTGAGATGTCGACATTCCCAAGTTACCCATGTCGGCATAGTGTCAGTTGATTTCAAAAATTTGAATTTCAAAAGAAGTGTCTGTTCGTCATATCCCTTCACGAATGGACATGGCTGTTGTTCTTCTATAAATAGGGGCTGTTTTCAACGAATTTCTAATCATATTTTTCTGGTTTTACTCTTCTTCTTCTTCCACATTTCTTTATACATATTCTTACCATTACTCTGCCGAAATCAACATTGAATCTAATTAGATCATTTCTGGTTTGATTCTCTATCACTATCTCAACAAGATCCTCAGTGCTAATCAGAGTTATAGGCTTCTTTGTAATCATTTCTGTGAGAAAAGGTGTGATTGTAGCCTTGGAAATCAATCAAGTGAGAAAAGGTGCAATTTTAGCCTTGGAAATCAATCATGTGTAAAAGGTGCGATTGTAGACCTGGAAATCAATTGGGTGAAATTATTGCCCGTGAAATCAAGTACCTCTACCTAGAGGATTGTGAATTTGGAGGGTGTACCTCGTAGCGTTGAAATCGAGGGTGTAATTGTAAAAATTGCTTTTGAAAGGAAATCCGTACTTGTGTGCGGTACTGGATGTAGGGTAACTCCGAACCAGTGTAAAATCCGATGTGTTCTTTCCTTTACTGCTTTTACTTTATTTCTGCATCTGTTTTTGTTTCTGCGATCATATTTGTGTCTGAATATTGCATACATTTGTCTTTAAATTAACAAAAACTCTAAAAGATTTAGTAATTTCTTAAAACACTATTCAACCCCCCGCTAGTGTTTGTCCTAGCCTTAAGATCCGTAATCCGCATTTCTAACATTTGATATCAGAGCAAGGTTTTCAAAGTTTCCATAATCTGAATTTTGAAAATTTTTCAAAATGGCTATGAACACTAGTACTGGTAACACTACCAACACTAGTTCTGTCATCCCTATCACTAGTTCATTTGTAGAAGGTCAGTCTACTGTCAGACCGCCACTTTTTAATGGTAGTAACTATGCATATTGGGCATATAGGATGAAAATATATTTACAATCTGCAGGATTAGACACTTGGAATATCACACAGACTGAATATTCTGAACCCACAACTGATTTTGCACAGTGGACTGCTGAGCAAAAGACTGTTGCACAAAATAATTCTAAAGCAATGAATATTCTGTTTTTTTCACTTGATAGGAATGAATTTAATAGAGTATCAGTTTGTAAGTCTGCATATGAAATCTAGAAAACTTTGCAAGTTACTCACGAAGGAACAAGCAATGTTAAACAGACCAAAATTTTCATGCTCACAAATCAGTTTCAATTATTTAAAATGAATTCTAATGGGTCTATTTCAGATATGTATAGTAGATTTCAGGATATTGTGCATTCTCTAATATCCTTGGAAAAGGGATTTTCGGAAGAAGATCAAGTTAGAAAAATCTTAAATTCTCTTATTCCAGAATGGGATCAAAAGACACCTACGATCGAAGAGGCAAATGACATCGGTACCTTAAAGATAGAAGAATTAATTGGAAATCTAATGTCGTTTGAAGTCCAAATGATTGGGAGAAGAGAAAGAAAAGCATCTAAAAAGAAATCAATGGCATTCAATGCATTGACAGATGGATCAGACTCAAACAGTGATAATGATGAAGAGATAGCCTTTATGACCAAGAATTTTCGAAAATTCCTGAAATTCAGAAAGATGAACAATCTCAAGAGAAACAACTATAAGAACTCTGGAAATCAGAATATAGTGCCAAATAATATCAAATGTTTCAACTGTGACGAACTACGCCATATCAAAAGAGAATGTCCGTATCCAGATAGGCAAAATCTTCCTATAAACAATGATTACGTAAAGAAACGAAAACATGCATATACTGCTACTCTAGATGACTAAGACTTGTGCTCAAGCGATGATGATCAGAAGACAGATAATTCAAATATATGTTTCACAGCAGTTCATGACTCCGACAAATTCAGAGAAAAGGACTCAGAAAAAGGTACACATTTACAATATAATTGGTTGAAATTGCATGATTAGAATTGGTTGCTTGATTGATTAATTTTGAATTGGTGTATTGTTTGAATTTTAAATTTTAAATTTTTTACTATTATTTTTATTATTATTTTTTATTTTTAATTTTAATTTTAATAGTATTATAATATTTTATAGAATATACTATAATTTCAGAATTATTCCAGATATATATATATATATAAATTAAAAATAATATGAGTATATATATATATATATATATTAGAATACTTAGGAAAAATAAATCATAGAAATTCAAAGACACATGTCGACATGGTCCCCAACATGATGTCGACATGGGTACAGAATTTGAAATTCAAAATTTGAATTCAAATGGTTGAATTTCCGTCCACCTTTTCACTTCATTCAATCCTCTGAAAATGCATCTTTTGACCAGAGAACATGTCCTTTATGAATCTACTTATTCACTATCTTTTATCACATCTTTTCACTCCCATTTTCAAATTTAAACTCTCTTTTCAAAATTTCAAGCTCTCTACTCTCTACTTTAGTGGCTTCTTCAAGTAACCCCTCCACCATGAGAATTTCCAAAAAGATAAAAGAGCAACTCTTCAATGATCCGGAGGCTATAAAAGCATACACAATAATGCTAACTATGCGAAAGTCCATCCCAGAAAGTTTGCTATAATTCAAGATTTCTCTTCTTATGAAATTGATTCTCTTTTTGCAAAATCAAATTCTTAGTCTTGTTGATGCTTTTGAAAATGATTTTGTTTGTTATCCCAATCTTGTTAAAATTTTCTATGCAAATTTAAACCGCGGATTTTATATTGGAAATGATGATGAAATTTGGAGTAGTGACAAATGCACTAGAATTGTTTTGAATTGTGATCTTTTGGGTACCATTCTCAATTGCAAGAGTACGAGAATGGATCTTTCTAGTTTTAAAATCGACGAAAATCATCGTGAGACATTTCATCACATTTTCGAAGGAAATGATAATTTTGAATTCAAAAATCGAAACTTTCGACCAAAAGCTAGAATTGTCAATCTTCTTTTACAACATACTTTGACCCCAATATCGGGAAATTTTAACAATCCTACTTCAAAAGTATACAAAGCACTTTTTGCTATTTTTGAAAATTATGACATTAATTGGACGCAAGTTACTTTGGATGAACTTCGTCCCGAAAATCTTGAAATGGGTGAGAATACTTTGTATCATGAAATCTATCTCATTCGAATTTTTAACTATTTCGGAGTGGATTTCAAAGGAGAAGAATTTGTTTCAAGAAAGGTTTTTAATCACTCAAACGTTTCTCTTGTGAAAATTCCATTTGGTTTTTAACCTTATGAGACTCTTGCCGAAAGGGAAGAGTGTTTGGCTCATGAGGAGATGAAAGAGGAGGAGAAGGAAGAGGAAGAAGGGGATGAAATGGAAATTGAAGAAGAATAAGGTGAAACATCTCTGGAAAGCATTGATTACCCTCCTAATCCAACCAACAAAACCCTTCTCAAAAACCAAAGACCACTGTTGGGAACCAACGGATTCTTACGATCCGTTAGTAAGAAGTTGGACAAAATTTCATCCAAGATGAACAAGTTTATTTCCAAAGTCAGCAAGAAGCTTGGATTATCTTCATCTTCGTCATCCTTTAACTAGTTCTACCTTTTCATATCTCATTGTATTTGTTTTAGTTTATTTTGATTTGAATGTTGGTGTAGTTTTAATGTTAAATTATTGTATTGATCTATTTTGCAATGAAATTGAATTTCCTTTTTGTAATCTAGCTTATCTTATCTCCAGAATAAATGTTAGTATATTATATAAATATAAATATAAATATAAATATAAATATACACACACACAATTATTCACAAAATCAAAATAAGCCATTAAAATTCACTGCACCATGTCGACATCCCCCTATGACCATGTCGACATGTACTGGTCAGAAATGACACTTCATTTCAAATTTGAAATTTGAATAACTACCTTATGTCTATTCATTTCAAATGAATTTCTACACCTATAAATACCTATTTCTTATAGAATTCATCACTCAATATTATTTCTTATTCACTTTGTCTCTCATTCTTCTCACAAACTCGAATATGGCCAATCCAATTCATAATTTATCGGAAAATCTTAAAGAGGCTCTTAATTCTTTAAAGAATATTCTTTCGTTCATTCTTCGAAACCAGCGATACTTAGAGTTGAGTCAAATGCAGATGTTCAAGGAGCAAGAAAGGCATTTCAATGCAATATGATGGATGATTTCCTCCCTGCACAAGGATGATAACGAAGCACATCCTCCAGTCTCTCTCGCTAATGATAACGAAAATTGGATGCCATTAATGCTCCTATATTTGGAGAAGAAGGATGGATAGAAGTTCCTCATAATGTTTGATTTGATTGGTTTGTTTGATTTGAATTGTTTTCTTTGATATAATTTGATTTGAATTGATTTGATTTGATTTGGATTGATATTTGGTGTGAAAAATATGTATAAATATGCATTAATGTTTATATGATCCTCAATTAATTATCACGTCTATCATTATAATTATCTCTTAATATATCTATTATATACTCCATTGTATAGTTTATAAATGCAGGTACTTTAGTCCAAGAATGAGGGGGAGTTATATAGCTTGGAGTTACTTTTTGTTGATGACAAAGGGGGAGAAATATAAAATAGGATAGTTAGGCATAGATTAAGGGGGAGTTATTAGGATAGAAGTAATATTTTATAAACAAAGGTTGTCATCATCATAAAAGGGGAGATTGTTAGTCCTTAAGATGATGGTTTTGATGACAATAACCTTAGAATAGGATTATAAAATATAAATACTAACATTATAGTTTAGAAATATATGTATATGTAGGATTTAACCATGCAGATACCAAGATTGAAGACTGTACAGTATAGAGATTCAAGATATCAAGATTGAAGACTCATGAGTATCAAGAATATCAAGATTATCAAGAGTTCAAGATTTCAAGAATAAGTAATTCAATTTGGAATTTTGTTAAAACTCCTAGAAAAGCACCGGCATCTTAAAATCCAATTTATTCGTGGAATGGAATCCACTTCGAGCCTATTAAAGGGATGGAACCCTAAGTAGGATGGAACCTACGAAAAATCTAGTGGAACATCGTTTTGTATCCGCTAACCTTTTATTCGAAATGTTTTTACCGAATTATATGTTGTTTTCAAAATGATTTCAAAACCTTCATTTTAAAAAGAATCAAAATCATCTATTTTGTTTTTAAATACTTTTAGCGTCAAAATAATCTTTAACTTCAAAATCAAATTATCCTTAATTTTAAACTATCTTTTAATAATAAACTTTTAATATTTATACTTAGATTTAAATATAAAATTATAAGTAAAATTTTATATATACCAAAATATTGTTCTCTATATTTATTTACGTATTTTAACAATAGTTAAGTATATTTATAAAAATTTAAAATAGTTTTAATATAAGATAAAATTTATTTTCAAAGAAAAGCAAAACGCCAAAATTTCCTTTGGGACGTCGACAGACCCAAGTTACCCATGTCGACATAGTGTAGGTCGATTTCAAAAATTTGAATTTCAAGAGAAGTGTCTATTCGTCATATCCCTTCACGAATGGACATGGCTATTGTTCCTCTATAAATAGGGGTGTTTTCAATGAATTTCTAATCATATTTTTTTGGTTTCACTCCTCTTCTTCTTCCATATTTTTTTATACATATTCTTACCATTACTCTGCCGAAATCAACATTGAATATAACTAGATCATTTTTGGTTTGATTCTCTATCACTATCTCAACAAAATCCTCAGTGCTATTCAGAGTTATAGGCTTCTTTGCAATCATTTCTGTCGGAAAAGGTGTGATTGTAGCCTTGGAAATCAATCAAGTGAGAAAAGCTGTGATTGTAGCCTTTGAAATCAATCAAGTGTAAAAGGTGTGATTGTAGCCCTGGAAATCAATTGGGTGAACTTGTTTCCTGTGAAATCAAGTATCTCTACCTGGTGGATCGTGAATCTAGAGGGTGTACCTCGTAGCCTTGAAATCAAGGGTGTAATTGTAAAAATTGTTTTTGAAAGGAAATCCGTACTTGTGTGCGGGACTGGATGTTGGGTAACTTCGAACCAGTATAAAATCCGGTGTATTCTTTCCTTTACTGCTTTTACTTTATTTCTGCATCTATGTTTGTTTCTGTGGTCATATCTATGTCTGATTATTGCATACATTTGTGTTTAAATTAACAAAAACTCTAAAAGATTTAGTAATTTCTTAAAACACTATTCATCCCCTCTAGTGTTTATTCTAGCCTTAAGATTTGTAATCCGCATTTCTAACATTTGGTATCAGAGCAAGGTTTTCAAAGTTTTCATAATCTGAAGTTTGAAAATTTTTCAAAATGGCTACCAACACTGGTACTGGTAACACTACCAACACTAGTTCTATCATCCCCATCACTAGTTTATTTGTAGAACGTCAGTCTACTGTCAGACCACCACTTTTTAATGGCAGTAACTATGCATATTGGGCATGTAGGATGAAAATATATTTACATTCTGTAGGATTAGACACTTGGAATATCACACAGACTGAATATTCTGAACCCACAACTGATTTTGCACAGTGGACCGCTAAGCAAAAGACTGTTGCATAAAATAATTCTAAAGCAATGAATATTTTGCTTTGTTTACTTGATAGGAAAGAATTTAATAGAGTGTCAGTTTGTAAGTCTGCATATGAAATTTGGAAAACTTTGCAAGTTACTCACGAAGGAACAAGCAATGTTAAACATACCAAAATTTCCATGCTCACAAATTAGTTTCAATTATTTAAAATGAATTCTAATGAGTCTATTTCAGATATGTATAATAGATTTCAGGATATTGTGCATTCTCTAATATCCTTGGGAAAGGAATTTTTGGAAGAAGATCAAGTCAGAAAAATCTTAAATTCTCTTCCTCCAGAATGGGATCAAAAGACACTTGCGATCGAAGAGGCAAATGACATCAGTACCTTAAAGATAGAAGAATTAATTGGAAATATAATGTCATTTGATGTCCAAATGATTGGGAGAAGAGAAAGCAAAGCATCTAAAAAGAAATAAATGGCATTCAATGCATTGACCGATGGATCAGACTCAAACAGCGATAATGATGAAGAGATTGCCTTTATGACCAAGAATTTTCGGAAATTCCTGAAATTCAGAAAGATGAAAAATCTCAAGAGAAACAACTATAAGAACCCTGGAAATTAGAATGTAGTACCAAACAATATCAAATATTTCAACTGTGACGAACCAGGCAATATCAAAAGAGACTGTCCGTGTCCAGATAGGCAGAATCTTCCTGTAAACAATGATTCTGTAAAGAAACGAAAATGTGCATTTACTGCTACTCTAGATGACTCAGACTCGTCCTCAAGCGATGATGATCAAAAGACAGATAATTCAAATATGTTTTTCACAGCAGTTCACGATTCCGATGAATACAGATAAACAGATTCAGAAAAATGTACACATTTACAATACAATTGGTTGAAATTGCACGATTGGAATTGGTTGCTTGATTGATTGATTTTTGAATTGGTGTGTTGTTTGAATTTTAAATTTTTTATTTTTTACTATTATTTTATTATTATTATTATTAATTTTAATAGTATTATAATATTTTATAGAATATACTATAATTTCAGAATTATTCTAGATATATATATATATTAAAAATAATAAGTATATATATATATATATATTAGAATACTTAGAAAAAATAAATCATAGAAATTCAAAGACACATGACGACATGGTCCCCCTCCATGTTGTCGACATGGGCACAGAATTTGAAATTCAAAATTTGAATTCAAATGGTTGAATTTCCCTCCACCTTTTCACTTCATTCAATTCTCTGAAAAGGCATGTTTTGACTAGAGAACATGTCCTTTAAGAATCTATTTATTCACTATCTTTTATCACATCTTTTCACTCTCATTTTCAAATTTAAACTCTCTCTTCAAAACTTCAAGCTCTCTACTCTCTACTTTAATGGCTTCTTCAAGTAACCCCTCCACTATGATAATTTCCAGAAAGATAAAAGAACAGCTCTTCAACAATCCAGAGGCTATAAAAGCATACATCAATTATGCTAACTATGCAAAAGTCCATCCCGGAAAGTTTGCTATATTTCAAGATTTCTCTTCTCATGAAATTGATTCTCTTTTTGCAAATAATCAAATTCTTAGTCGTGTTGAGGCTTCTCAAAATGATTTTTTTGTTATCCAAATCTTGTTAAAATTTTCTATGCAAATTTAAACCGTGGATTTTATACTGGAAATGATGATGAAATTTGGAGTAGTGTCAAAGACACTAGAATTGTTTAGAATTGTGATCTTTTGGGTACCATTCTCAATTGCAAGAGTATGGGAATGGATCTTTCTAGTTTTGAAATCGATGAAAATGATCTTGAGACATTTCATCACATTTTCGAAGGAAATGATAATTTTGAATTCAAAAATCGAAACTTTCGACCAAAAGCTAGAATTGTCAATCTTCTTTTACAACGTACTTTGAACCCAAGATCGGGAAATTTTAACAATCCTACTTCATGAGTTTGCAAATCACTTTTTGCTTATGTTGGAAATTATGATATTAATTGGGCGCAAGTTATTTTGGATGAACTTCGTCCCAAAAATCTTGAAATGGGTGAGAATATTTGTATTATGGAATCTATCTCACTCGAATTTTTAACTATTTTGGAGTGGATTTCAAAGGAGAAGAATTTGTTTCAAAAAAGGTTTTTAATCACTCAAACATTTCTCTTATGAAAATTCCATTTGTTTTCAACCTTATGAGACTCTTGCCGAAAAGGAAGAGTGTTTGGCTCATGAGGAGATGGAAGAGGAGGAAGAGGAAGAAGGGGATGAAATGCAAAATTGAAGAAGAAGAAGAAGGTGAAACATCTTTGGAAAGCATTGATTATTGTGCCGCCCCACCTCTATACCCACGCTAGTCAAGGACACTACGGGATAATGCCGCCAACTAGCGCAGAGAATAAGGCTGTTGAGGAGCGACCATCCGTGTAATTGCTTTGTGCGAGCACCAATATGTCAGATAGTAAAAGGAAGTCCGACATACCTATACAAACTCAAAGCTTCTACACAGTAGCTATATATATTCTTCGGAAAAAAACATAGAAGTAAACATAACACAAATCAGTCACAGACATCCATATCACAAAGGCGGAAAAATATATGAATATAACACATGAAAGTGTACATCAGAGTAGTGGTCAAACAAGACCCACAATATCACAAAAGAATAGCTACAAGTGCTATACAAAAGAATATGAATACATCAATGAGTCTATATCTCAAATGTATACAACAAAAACTACTAATCTAAGTAGTTAGCCAAAAGTCAGGGTGATAATCCCAGATATGAAGTCAAGCAGAAGCACCTGTAACATCTCAGTCTGACCCGAGTATTATTTATAAGAAAATAATAAATGGATCAGTCTTGCTATAAATATCAGATAAAATGATATAGAATAAGAGATATGACATAACATATGATAACCATAAAGCCATACTGTGATAAGTATGTAATTGAAAATCAACAAGAGATTAATCAATATCACAAGAATCTTCTCAAAGATAAAAAGGAACGTCATACTCAATATCTTTATTCACAAAAAGTTAATGACACACAAATTCACCAATGCACAAATATTGATAACACATATCAATGTAAATCACGAAAATAGGTGAAACACAAATTCTAGAAATCATCAATGGAAATCCAGAAATCACAAAAAGGGGGTAGGCCTATCACAAAACGGGAGCATGAAAATTCACCAACACGTGTATCACAAAATGGAACGCTATTCCATGGTTGCTAACCATTAATTTTTGAGCCGAAGCTCCACAAAACGACCCGAAGACCATGGGTCGCTACCCCACCAAATTGAGCCGAAGCTCCACAGAAACGGGGTTTAGTCTCCCTCGTAGACAAAGAGACATCGCACATTTGCTAGTCTAAATCACAAAAATGATCATCAACGCTCATCAAGAAGTGTCAATTATAGTAAGCTAGTAAATATATAAGCTTAGCTTCATGTCCCATAACCACTAGCTTAACTTAAATATTTACGAACAAATTGTAGATCTCCACTCAAAAATTGTCACAAGAGATTCAATCGAACAAGTCTAAGAATTAACCGACAAATTAAACGCAAGCGTTTCATACCATTTGTTTTACTACGCCGTTTAATTAGATTTCTCATACGAGTGAGGTAAAGGTTGGTATATTTTTAAAATGACAAATCACAAAAATGATCGTAGAAACGATCAATCACAAAAATTCACATACGAAGACGTGAATGAAATCCAAAGAATTCGATTCCAAATTCATAAAAGTGGAAATACCCTTGCGACTTAACAGCCACGACTTACGACCTAACATAAGTCAACACAAGAAATCGGCGGGTCGAGAAATAGCATACGGCCTAACGGATCAGCACAACAAGGCACGACTTATGGCATGATGCGACCTAACAAAGCAAGCGACCTAACATGGTTGCGTGATAGCAGGTACGAACTAAATCAGAAAGCCAAGCGACCTAGTGGTTACGACCTATGTGCAGGCCGACCTAACAAGCCGAGCGACCTAAGGAGTGGCGCGACTCAACAGTGCAAACGACCTAAGTGGTAGCGGCATATGTGCAGGGCGACTTAAAAGGTGGCGCGACCTAAGTTCATGCGACCAAAGGAATGGCGCGACCTAAAGCGTGGCGCGACCTAACGGTGCAAACAGGCCGAGCGACCTAAGGATGGTCAACGACCTAACGACCTAAGAGTAAGGAAGGCCGAGCGACCTATAGCGTGCGACCTATAATGAACGACCTAACTGCAGGCCGATAATCACCATTGTGCAGGCCAAGCGACCTAGGGGTTTGAAGTGCAAAAACTCTCCCAATTTGCAACCGATCGAGCACGGACGCTAGGGGATTATGCCCATAGGCTACCCGGTTGTATTGGCTCCTCGGTGCATCACCAAAAACGTGTTTAAACATCAAAGATTGGAATTTTTTAAAGATTTGAACCCAAAACACTAAAAATTGGGATTTTCACCAATTCAATCCAAACCACAAGAAAATGCACATGAATAAGCGTTAGGAATTCATACCCAATAAATCAAAGATAGTTATAGACAAAGATGTGAGATAAAAATCTCAGCTTTACACAAAATCAATGAAGAAGAAGCTTGAAAGCAAGGAAGAATCAATGGGTTCTCTTTGAATTTGGAGTTAGATGTTGGATTTGCAAATGAACTTGAGCTTGGAGTTTTAATTTCGCATTCCTTCCTCCATTTTTGATGAAGCTTGAGTGTTAGAAAATGAAAGTGAAGTTATGAAGGAAAGGGGGTTGAGTTAGAATTAATAGCTTAGGCTAATGGGCTAAACCAAACCCAAAGTCCAAAGTGAAAAAGTGGCAAAATTCCACTAACTCCAAACACATCAAAGTTTATACTCAAAAAGATCGCACACAGTGTTTTGAACTCAATGGGGTGGTCTCGAGTCCTAATTCAACCGTATGTAAAAAGTAACTTTTCGGATTAAAATCCGACTAACGATAAAATATTTAAATAAAAATATTTAAATATTCAATCGTAAAATATGTGAGTTGTTACAATTACCCTCCTAATCCAACCAACAAAACCCTTCTCAAAAACCAAAAGACCATTGTTGAGAACCAACAGATTCTTAAACGATCCGTTAGTAAGAAGTTGGACAAAATTTCATCCACGATGAACAAGTTTATTTCCAAAGTCAGAAAGAAGCTTGGATTATCTTCATCTTTGTTATCCTCTAACTAGTTCTACCTTTTCATATCTCGATGTATTTGTTTTAGTTTATTTTGATTTGAATGTTAGTGTAGTTTTAGTGTTAAATCATTGTATTGATCTATTATGCAATGAAATTGAATTTCCTTTCTGTTATCTAGCTTATCTTATCTCCAGAATAAATGTTAGTATATTATATAAATATATATTTATATAAATATATATATACCCCCTATGACCATGTCGACATGTACTGGCCAGAAATGACACTGCACCATGTCGACATCCCCCTATGACCATGTCGACATGTACTGGCCAGAAATGACACTTCATTTTAAATTTTAAATTTGAATAACTACCTTATGTCTATTCATTTCAAACGAATTTCTACACCTATAAATACCTATTTCTTCCAGAATTCGTCACTAAGTATTATTTCTTATTCACTTTGTCTCTCATTCTTCTCAAAAACTCGAATATGGCCAATCCAATTCATAATTTATCCGAAAATCTTGAAGAGACTCTTAATTCTTTCAAGAATTTTATTTCGCTCATTCTTCGAAACCAGCGACGCTCAGAGTTGAGTCAAATGCAGATGATCAAGGAGCAAGAAAGGCAATTCAATGCAATACGATGGATGATTTCCTCCCTGCAAAAGGATGATAAAGAAGCTCATCCTCCAGTCACTCTCGCTAATGATAATGAAAATTGGACGCCATTAAAGCAGATCCTATATTTGAAGAAGAAGGATGGGTGGAAGTTCCTCATAATGTTTGATTTGATTGGTTTGTTTGATTTGAATTGTTTGCTTTGATTTGATTTCATTTGATTTGGATTGATATTTGGTGTGAAAAACATGTATAAATATGCATTGATATTTATATGATCCTTAATTAATTATCATGTCTATCATTATAATTATCTCTTAATCTATCTATTATATACTCCATTGTATATTTTATAAATGCAGGTACTTTTGTCCAAGAATGAGGGGGAGTTATATAGTTTGGAGTTAGTTTTTGTTGATGACAAAGGGGGAGATATATAAAATAGGATAGTTAGGCATAGATTAAAGGGGAGTTATTAGGATAGAAATAATATTTTATAAACAAAGGTTGTCATCATCAAAAATAGGGAGATTGTTAGTCCTTGAGATGATGGTTTTGATGACAACAACCTTAGAATAGGATTATAAAATATAAATACTAACATTATAGTTTAGAAATATATGTATATGCAAGATTTAACCATGCATGTACCAAGAATGAAGACTATATAGTATAGAGATTCAAGATATCAAGATTGAAGACTCATGAGAATCAAGAATAGCAAGATTATCAAGAGTTCAAGATTTCAAGAATAAGTAATTTAATTAGGAATTTTGTTAAAACTCCTAGAAAAGCACTGACGTTTTAAAATCCAATTTATTCGTGGAATGGAATCCATTTCAAGCCTGTTAAAGGGACGAAACCCTAAGTAGGATGGAACCTACGAAAAAGCTAGTGGAACATTGTTTTGTATCCGCTAACCTTCTATTCAAATTTTTTTTTACAAAATTGTATCTTGTTTTCAAAATGATTTCAAAACCTCCATTTTAAAAAGAATCAAAATCATCTATCCTGATTTTAGATACTTTTAGCCTCAAAATAATCTTTAATTTCAAAATCAAATTATCCTTAGTTTTAATCTATCTTTTAATAATAAACTTTTAATATTTATACTTAGATTTAAATATAAATTTATAAGTAAAATTTTATATATACCAAAATATTATTCTCAATATTCATTTATGTATTTTAACTATAGTTAAGTAATTACAAAAGTTTAAAATAGTTTTAAGATAAAAGTTATTTTCAAAGAAAAACAAAACACCAAAATTTCCTATGGGATGTCGACATAGTGTCAGTTGATTTCAAAATTTTGAATTTCAAAAGAAATGTCTATTCGTCATATCCCTTCACGAATGGACATGACTGTTGTTCTTCTATAAATAGGGGCTGTTTTCAACGAATTTCTAATCATATTTTTTTGGTTTTCACTCTTCTTCTTCTTCCATATTTCTTTATACATATTCTTATCATTAATCTGCCGAAATCAACATTGAATCTAACTAGATCATTTCTGGTTTGATTCTCTATCACTATCTCAACAAGATCCTCAGTGCTATTCATAGTTATAGGCTTCTTTGTAATCATTTCTGTGAGAAAAGGTATGATTGTAGCCTTGGAAATCGATCAAGTGAGAAAAGCTGTGATTGTAGCCTTGGAAATCAATCAAGTGTAAAAGGTGTGATCGTAGCCCTGGAAATCAATTGGGTGAACTTGTTGTCCATGAAATCAAGTATCTCTACCCAGAGGATTGTGAAACTAGAGGGTGTACCTCGTAGCCTTGAAATCGAGGGTGTAATTGTAAAAATTGCTTTTGAAAGGAAATCCGTACTTATGTGCGAGATTGGATGTAGGGTAACTCCGAACCAGTATAAAATCCAGTGTGTTCTTTCCTTTAGTTCTTTTACTATATTTCTGCATCTGTATTTGTTTTCTGTGATCATATCTGTGTCTGAATATTACATACATTTGTGTTTAAATTAATAAAAACTCTAAAGGATTTAGTAATTTCTTAAAACACTATTCACCCCCCTCTAGTGTTTATCCTAGCCTTAAGATCCGTAATCCGCATTTCTAACATTTAGTATTAGAGCGAGGTTTTCAAAGTTTTCGTAATCTGAATTTTGAAAAATTTTCAAAATGGCTACCAACACTGGTACCGGTAACACTACCAACACTAGTTCTATCATCCCTATCACTAGTTCATTTGTAGATGGTCAGTCTACTGTTAGACCACCACTTTTTAATGGTAGTAACTATGCATATTGGGCATGTAGGATGAAAATATATTTACAATCTGTAGGATTAGACACTTGGAATATCACACAGACTGAATATTCTGAACCCACAACTGATTTTGCACAGTGGGCCGCTGAGCAAAAAACTGTTGCACAAAATAATTCTAAAGCAATGAATACCTCTGTTTTGTTCACTTGATAGGAATGAATTTAATAAAGTGTCAGTTTGTAAGTTTGCATATAAAATCTGGAAAACTTTGCAAGTTACTCACGAAGGAACAAGCAAATTTAAACAGACCAAAATTTCCATGCTCACAAATCAGTTACAATTATTTAAAATGGGTTCTAATGAGTTTATTTTAGATATGTATAGTAGATTTCAGGATATTGTGCATTCTCTAATATCCATGAGAAAGGAATTTTCGGAAGAAGATCAAGTCAGAAAAATCTTAAATTCTCTTACCCCAGAATGGGATCAAAAGACACTTGCGATCGTAGAGGCAAATGACAGCAATACCTTAAAGATAGAAGAATTAATTGGAAATCTAATGTCATTTGAAGTCCAAATGATTGGGAGAAGAGAAAGCAAAGCATCTGAAAAGAAATCAATGACATTCAATGCATTGACCGATGGATCAGACTCAAACAACGATAATGATGAAGAGATAGTCTTTATGACCAAGAATTTTCGGAAATTCCTGAAATTCAGAAAGATGAACAATCTCAAGTGAAACAACTATAGAAACTCTGAAAATCAGAATGTAGTGCCAAACAATATCAAATGTTTCAACTATGACGAACCAGGCCATATCAAAAGAGGCTGTCCGTATCCAGATAGGCAAAATCTTCCTATAAACAAGGATTCCGTAAAGAAACGAAAACATGCATTTACTGCTAATTTAGATGACTCAGACTCGTCCTCAAGCGATGATGATCAGAAGATAGATAATTCAAATATGTGTTTCACAGCAGTTCACGACTCCGACGAATTCAGAGAAACGGACTCAGAAAAAGGTACACATTTATAATACAATTGGTTGAAATTGGATGATTAGAATTGGTTGCTTCATTGATTGATTTTGAATTGGTGTGTTGTTTGAATTTTAAAATTTTTATTTTTTACTATTATTTATTTTTAATATTAATTTTAATAGTATTATAATATTTTATAGAATATACTATAATTTCAGAATTATTCCAGATATATATATACATTAAAAATAATAAGTATATATATATATATATTAGAATACTTAGGAAAAATAAATCATAGAAATTCAAAGACACATGTAGACATGGTCCCCACCATGATGTCGACATGACTGCAGAATTTGAAATTCAAAATTTGAATTCAAATGGTTAAATTTCCCTCCACCTTTTCACTTCATTCAATTCTCTAAAAAGACATCTTTTGACCAGAGAACATGTTCTTTAAGAATCTATTTATTCACTATCTTTTATCACATCTTTTCACTCTCATTTTCAAATTTAAACTCTCTCTTCAAAACTTCAAGCTCTCTACTCTCTACTTTAATGGCTTCTTCAAGTAACCCCTCCACCATGAGAATTTTCGGAAAGATAAAAGAGCAACTCTTCAATGATCTGGAGGCTATAAAAGCATACATCAATTATGCTAACTATGCAAAAGTCCATCCCGGAAAGTTTTCTATATTTCAAGATTTCTCTTCTTATGAAATTGATTCTCTTTTTGCAAACAATCAAATTCTTAGTCTTGTTGATGCTTCTCAAAATGATTTTGTATGTTATCCAAATCTTGTTAAAATTTTCTATGCAAATTTAAACCGTGGATTTTATATTGGAAATGATGATGAAATTTGGAGTAGTGTCAAAGGCACTAGAATTGTTTTGAATTGTGATTTTTTAGGTACCATTCTCAATTGCAAGAGTATGGGAATGGATCTTTCTAGTTTTAAAATCGATGAAAATGATCGTGAGACATTTCATCACATTTTCAAAGGAAATGATAATTTTGAATTCAAAAATCGAAACTTTCGACCAAAAGCTAGGATTGTCAATCTTCTTTTATAACATACTTTGACCCCATGATCGGGAAATTTTAACAATCCTACTTCAAAAGTTTGCAAAGCAATTTTTGCTATTTTTGGAAATTATGATATTAATTGGGCGCAAGTTATTTTGGATGAACTTTGTCCCAAAAGTCTTGAAATGGGTGAGAATAATTTGTATCATGCAATCTATCTCACTCGAATTTTTAAATATTTTGGAGTGGATTTCAAAGGAGAAGAATTTGTTTCAAGAAAGGTTCTTAATCACTCAAACATTTTTCTTATGAAAATTCCATTTGTTTTTCAACCTTATGAGACTCTTGCCGAAAAGGAAGAGTGTTTGGCTCATGAGGAGATGGAAGAGGAGAAAGAGGAAGAAGAAGAATGGGATGAAATGGAAATTGAAGAAGAAGAAGAAGGTGAAACATCTTTGGAAAGCATTGATTACCCTCCTAATCCAACCAACAAAACCTTCTCAAAAACCAAGTGACATTGTTGAGAACCAACGGATTCTTAAACGATCCGTTAGTAAGAAGTTGGGCAAAATTTCATCTAAGATGAACGAGTTTATTTCCAAAGTCAGCAAGAAGCTTGGATTATCTTCATCTTCATAATCCTTTAACTAGTTCTACCTTTTCGTATCTCATTATTTTGTTTTAGTTTATTTTGATTCGAATGTTCATGTAGTTTTAATGTTAAATCATTGTATTGATCTAC
The DNA here is from genome assembly GCA_030765085.1 of Allium cepa. NCBI lineage: Eukaryota > Viridiplantae > Streptophyta > Magnoliopsida > Asparagales > Amaryllidaceae > Allium > Allium cepa. Next base: position 335,363,220 of record CM060938.1, read on the forward strand.
TATGCAATGAAATTGAATTTCCTTTCTGTTATCTAGCTTATCTTATCTCCAGAATAAATGTTAGTATATTATATAAACACACACACACACACAATTATTCACAAAATCAAAATTAGCCATCGAAATTCACTGCACCGTGTCGACATCCCCCCTATGACCATGTCGACATGTACTGGTCAGAAATGACACTTCATTTGAAATTTGAAATTTGAAATTTGAATAACTACCTTATTTCTATTCATTTCAAACAAATTTTTACACCTATAAATACCTATTTCTTCCAGAATTCATCACTCAATATTATTTCTTATTCACTTTGTCTCTCATTCTTCTCACAAATTCGAATATGGCCAATCCAATTCATTATTTATCGGAAAATCTTGAAGAGACTTTTAATTCTTTCAAGAATATTCTTTCGTTCATTCTTCGAAACCAGCGACACTTAGAGTTGAGTCAAATGCAGATGATCAAGGAGCAAGAAAGGCATTTCGATGCAATACGATGGATGATTTCCTCCCTGCACAAGGATGGTAACGAAGCACATCCTCCAGTCTCTCTCGCTAATGATAATGAAAATTGAATACCATTAAAGTAGATCCTATATTTGGAGAAGAAGGATGGGTTGAAGGTCCTCATAATGTTTGATTTGATTGGTTTGTTTGATTTGAATTGTTTTCTTTGATTTGATTTGATTTGATTTGATTTGATTTGGATTGATATTTGGTGCGAAAAACATGTATAAATATGCATAGATATTTATATGATCCTTACTTAATTATCATGTCTATCATTATAATTATCTCTTAATCCATCTATTATATACTCCATTGTATAGTTTTTTAATGCAGGTACTTTAGTCCAAGAATGATGAGGAGTTATATAGTTTGGAGTTAGTTTTTGTTGATGACAAAGGTGGAGAAATATAAAATAGAATAGTTAAGCATAGATTAAGGGGGAGTTATTAGGATAGAAGCAATATTTTATAAACAAAGGTTGTCATCATCAAAAAAGGAAGATTATTAGTCCTTGAGATGATGGTTTTGATGACAACAACCTTAGAATAGGATTATAAAATATAAATACTAACATTTTAGTTTAGAAATATATGTATATGCAGGATTTAACCATGCAGGTACCAAGAATGAAGACTGTACAGTATAGAGATTCAAGATATCAAGATTGAAGACTCGTGAGTATCAAGAATATCAAGATTATCAAGAGTTTAAGATTTCAAGAATAAGTAATTTAATTAAGAATTTTGTTAAAACTCCTAGAAAAGCACTGGCATCTTAAAATCCAATTTATTCGTGGAATGGAATCCACTTCGAGCCTGTTAAAGGGATGGAACCCTAATTAGGATGGAACCTACGAAAAATCTAGTGGAATATCGTTTTGTATCCGCTAACCTTTTATTCAAAATATTTTTACAAAATTATATCTTGCTTTCAAAATGATTTCAAAACCTTCATTTATAAAAAGAATCAAAATCATCTACCCTGGTTTTAAATACTTTTAGCTTCAATTTTTTTTTTAATTTCAATACCAAATTATCCTTATTTTTCAACTATCTTTTAATAATAAACTTTTAATATTTATACTTAGATTTAAATATAAAATTATAAGTAAAATTTTATATATACCAAAATATTGTTCTCTATATTTATTTATGCATTTTAACTATAATTAAGTATATTTATAAAAGTTTAAAATAGTTTTAATATAAGATAAAAGTTATTTTCAAAGAAAAACAAAACACCAAAATTTCCTTTGGGATGTCGACAGACCCAAGTTACCCATGTCGATATAGTGTCAGTTGATTTCAAAAATTTGAATTTCAAAAGAAGTGTCTATTCGTCATATCCCTTCACGAATGGACATGGCTGTTGTTTTTCTATAAATATGGGCTGTTTTCAACGAATTTCTAATCATATTTTTCTGATTTTCGCTCCTCTTCTTCTTCCACATTTTTTTATACATATTCATACCATTACTCTGCCAAAATCAACATTGAATCTAAATAGATCATTTCTGGTTTGATTCTCTATTACTATCTCAATAAGCTTCTCAGTGCTATTCAGAGTTATAGACTTCTTTGTAATCATTTCTGTCAGAAAAGGTGTGATTGTAGCCTTGTAAATCAATCAAGTGAGAAAATGTGTGATTGTAGCCTTGGAAATCAATCAAGTGTAAAAGATGTGATCGTAGCCCTGGAAATCAATTGGGTGAACTTGTTGCCAGTGAAATCAAGTATCTCTACCCAGAGGATTGTGAATCTAGAGGGTGTACCTCGTAGCCTTGAAATCGAGGGTGTAATTGTAAAAATTACTTTTGAAAGGAAATCCGTACTTGTGTGCGGGACTGGATGTAGGGTAACTCCGAACCAGTATAAAGTCCGGTGTGTTCTTTCCTTTACTGCTTTTACTTTATTTCTGCATCTATGTTTGTTTCTATGATCATATCTGTGTCTGAATATTGCATACATTTGTGTTTAAATTAACAAAAACTCTAAAAGATTTAGTAATTTCTTAAAACACTATTCACCTCCTCTAGTGTTTATTCTAGCCTTAAGATCCGTAATCCGCATTTCTAACACTGTGCATGTGGTGGAGATTCCAGAATGATGTAGGATGGTTTGACGAACGATTCTGTATGAGGTATTATCGTAACCCTGACTCTCTCGATTCAGTTTGATGTGAATAAAATAGGAGTCATGCCGTGCCAAGTGAGGTCGCACCTCCGATCGGACATGCTTCTTCGATACCATATTATGACTTTGTGATTGATTTGGCAGCCACCACTTGATATTGACTATTGGAGTGTGTTCCGAGATGGACGGTAGTAGCTGCTATGCGTTACCACCAATCTGGATCCATAAACGGTAATATTCTACTCTGCTCATTTCCTCACGTGCCTTGTCACATGCCTTATTGCGTCCATTATGAGTTTGGTTTGTGTTGTACCTATGAAGTGCTCCCTGACAGCCCTTTAGTTTACGGTAGAGTTTACAGTATTGTATAGACTATGACATTTATGTAAGATGTGTTAAGGGAGATACAGGTAATGTCTTAATGCTATTTTAATACTTTACTTTATTGTAGACACTATTATAATAGCATATTGTATTATGTATATAGATAGTTTAACGGATCCTTAGAAGATGTAAATTCTGAACGTCTCTTAAGTTATTACACTCACGTTAGATACTGGATAGGAGACATAAAATCCCGTAAACATCTCATAAGCCGTTACACTTAAATTTATTTAATGTTAATTTAACTTACATAAGATCTTTTAGTTCTAACTCGAGTGTTTTGTCTTTTCATTATGCTCGGGTCAGTCTGAACTTTTCAGTGTATCGAAGACTACTTTTCTTAAGGACGAAGATGGAGATTTGTATGCTATATTATTTATTATATTTATTCCACTACATCATGTTTTTCTGCCGCATTATTTATTTATTCATGTTCTATGTATAACTGTGATTATATTGTAAAGTGTAGTCAGATTTTATTTGTAAAACAGCTTCATGAACTATTTATTTGATTATTATATTTTATCATTCCGCTGTGAGATTCCGTGTTTTGTTTTTCTCTCTTTTATCTTCTTTTTCTTATCTACCCCATAACAATCCTCCATTTTAAATGGTTTGAGTTGATATATGTGGATTATTGTCGATTTTAAACTGTCCAAAAAGGTGTATCGTTACACAAACGCGACAACCAATCAGAGCCGATGAGCCACTGTTGCATCGTAGTCGTCGAGGACATTTCAAATTTATTATATATACATGTGTGTATGCGTGTCTGTATTTTGGAAATGGATTCTTTATTAATGACAAAAAGAACATTAAAGATCATGTTCCTTAAAAAAACCTTATCACTAAAGCAAGGAAAATGAGAACGGTAATCTTTAAACATTTTCACAAATATTCATACGACACATCAATAAAAACAAAAACGCCACCTCTTGAAAACATGGCAACCCGGCCCAACCCAATACAAACAAATATGACGCCCTTTCAACCCTAAAAAATCACACATAATCTGGGTCAAAAATGAAATTCTAGCTCGTAATCATATTCATATCTTCTTCCTTTACCTCTGTAATTCTTCCATAAAATTGAGCACGAATGTCTAGATCTATCAATTTCAACCTATGCTCCATCGATAATTTCTTCGAATCAAAATCTTGACAATTCCGCTATAGCCATATATGATGGATAATCATGGATGCTGCTATGAAAGCAATGCCCTATGTAAACCCTGAAGGAATCAGTGACGAGGTCAAGCTCCTTGATTAACCTGGGTTCAGTCGTTGCTGGAAGGAATAATATACCCTCATTTGATTCAAAAGATAAGTATTATACTTGCATGTTAGAAATAGATGATTGCGTGATTCGATGTCCTGATTACATAGATTGCATGATGCCGTGTCTAGTAAACCGTATGAAAACAGCCTATCTTTAGTTGGTAATCTGCCCAAACACGCTTTGTACGCTATGCGACTGAATTTCTTTGCTGTTGTTCGGTTCCATATAACTTTTGCCCAACTAACTGTAGGTGATTTATCTCTGATAAATTTCAAACGGTAGAAAAAGTAAATGATATTTTACCCGTAATTTTCCAATAGTTTGAATTCTGTTCTTGCTGTTTGAGTTTAATGAACTAAATCTGCAAGTTGTTTAGTAGAAGATAATATTTCAGGATGAAGTGACCCCCTTGATATAATGCAATTAACATTTGCATTAGCTACAGGACATAAGCTAAGAATGTGTCACCCTAATAAATCAACCATAGCCTTATGATTTAATCAAATGTTAAGCCATAAAGACGTTTTATCTCCATTCGCTATATATTTATTTCCATGGCCCAATTTTTTTCATTATGTGGATATTTGTTCCTCATCTACAAACTCCACAAACATTCTTTTGTAAGATGTTTCCACAACTGTTTTGGTAAAGCTGTTTGTCTTACTCCTTGAGTAACCTGAGACCAATCCCACCTTCTGATTTCAGTCTACATAAAAATTCTCGAGCAATTTTATGAATTCTGCAACCTCAGAAAAAATCAACACATATTTTTCAATTTTATTTAGCACAGAGGTAGGAAGGTTGTAAATTAATAGCTAATACAACACTATTAGGGTTATAGTGCTCTGTATCAGCTCAGCTCTTCCTGCAGTTGATAGCAGAGCACTGTCCCACCCTTCAAATTTAGTGAAACTCTATTCAACAAAGCTGTACAGTCTGAAGCATGTAGTAGTCACTAGATAAGAGAACACCTAAGTATTTTATAGGCAAACTGTCTTTGACCATGCCCAAAGTGGATAGAATTTGAGTCTTGTTTGGAATACCTCTACCAAAATAAAATTTTGATTTTATCTAATTGATATGCAGTCCCACGATGCTAGCAAGTTGTTGAAAAATATTATTCATGGCAATTGCATTTGAAATAGTAGCATTAAGAAAGATAATGGCATCATCAATGTATAATAAATTAGAAACAAGTGGTTGAATAACACAAATAGGATAAAGTTGATTTGAAGTAACTACATCTTCCATTAGTAGAGAAATAACTCCATTACCACATAAAACAAATAGGGGAATAAAGGATCCCCTTTACGTAATTCTCTATTTTATGTAATAAATCCATGGGGTGTTCCATTCACCATAATAGAGAAAGCGGGAGTGCTAATGCATCCGTAAACCATATTTATTAGCAAAACTGGGAAACCCATTAAGAAAAGCATATAACACATAAACTCTCTATTCACCATGTCATATGGCTTTTGCAAGTCAATTTTAATGCACATCTTTGTCCTGCCATTCTTTTGAAATCACAAATCAATTCATGAGCTAATGATATATTTTCACCAATCCTTCTGTTGGGAACAAAAGCTGATTGATTTTCTACAATTAAGTAAGGAAAAAAATCTTTTATTCTGCTGCAAATAACTTGGATATAACTTTATAGAAAACATTTGCATAAAAAATTAGATGCAAATTAGAAATGCTTTATAGCTTATCTTTTTTGGTATTAAGGAAATGAAATTATGGTTCAAGTCTTTTTCTAACTGTTCGATCCGAAAAGAAAATGTAGCTGTAGCAAGAGTTTCTCATGCACCTCCTCCCGATGCAGTTTAAAGAATTTAGATGATAAGTCATCTGGAGCAGGACTTTTAGATACTTCAATAGAAAAAACAACATGCTTAACTTCAGCTATGGTAATAGGAGCAAATAAGTATCTTTTCCCATGTGCATTAATAATTTGTCGTAATTGAATATTGGGAAAAACTCTTCCAATTTAACCATTAAATAAGTTGGAGTAATAATTAGTGGCTTCATTAGTTATTTTTTTGGGGTCATATATAAATTTCCTTCAGAATCAATTAATGCATGAATTTTATTTCTATGCTTCCTTATTTCCATTTTTGCAATATACACATACATACATACATACATACATACATATATATATATATATATATTATTTTAAACATAATATATATACTATGCATATAAATGTATATACATATATCTTAATTGCATAAAGTCATATCGATTGTAAAGTTATTTTTTTTAAAAGTTTTTTTTTTACTAATTTCCTATGGACATTGTTTAATAAAATAAATAAATAAATACAAACGGACTTTAAATAAATTTATTTTTTTCAAATATAAATGTGGCCAAAAAATATGTACGTGTATTTATGTAATTATTTATTACATATTTTATTTTATAACAACTTTTTGTTATAAATGCATTTAAAATACTAATAAACATGCGCGCGCACGCGCACACACACACATATATATTCATTTTTCCAAATTTACTTTTTCCATACATACATATATTTAAATTAATACAAATATAATTCTTTACAAAATCAGATTTTAAATTTTAAACTAGAAGATGTTTTTTTCTATATTTAAATTTTAAATTTGAATTTAAATTTAGAATTTTTCTATATTTATGTTTCTAAATATTATTTACATTACATATGTATGTATGTATAATGCTACTTATAAATTATTACACACACACACAGATATATATATTTATAATGATATGAATATAAGTTTTATATTGCATTAACTTTTGTGCGTCCATGTATTGGATGCAACGACCCTCTTCAGAACGAGCCTAATTTTCGACTCAATAAAAGCCCATCGAACCTTAGGTCCATTGCAAAGCTTGCCGTTGGCTGGTAAAACTAATATAATGAACAATATACAGAGCTATCTGTCTATGCTTTTAGAATCTCACAGTGGAAAGAATAATATACAACAACAAAAATAGGTACCCATATCATAAAAACTAAATTTTGGAATCATAACATCCCAATATATCCACAATATATCCACAATATAATATCTAAAAACAAAATATCAACATGTCTGAAATTTGGGTACATCTGAATGCATCAAAAACGTAGATAGACTGCCATATAACTTCACCACTGCCTCCGTCTTCTCCATCAACATCGTTCCTCATAACCTATGGGTTGTAATGAGGAGGGTGTCAAAATAATAATGTCCGATGAATGAAAATGTTAAGCCTTACCATAATAGCATTATGCAATATCATTTTGATGAGTAATATGTCTTATGCATCCTATACTATATTTTACCGAGTATGCCTCCAACTATAAGCCAAAGGCTCTTATAATCCATCTCCATAACGTTCCTCTAATTGTAGGCCAATGGCCCTTTCCGGTCCATCTTCATAACTGTAGTATGGATACAATGCAACTACCATCAATCATGCCCTAATGATGTTAGAGAAAGCACCGAGCCACCTAATACCTCTTTAATGAGAAATAGACAGACTCTAATCATTTAATACTTATACCCTAGACGAATCTCTATCATTTAATACCTAGACCCAATGCTAGTCCCCTCTCCGGTACTTCCTAACTGACATCGTAAGAAATTCCATAACACAACTTAATACTTCTTTATGGGAGAGAGGTAGACCCTACAATAGCCACTTAACACCTCAACCCAAAGTGGACTCCCACTATTGCACCTAAAAGATAATCCCGACCATTTAATACTTCTTGAGTAGGAAAGAGGCAGATCCTACAACAGCCACTTAGTACCTCCAACCCAAAAGCAGGCCCATACTAGGATATCTATCTTATGACCCATTATCCAAACTATGACATCTTACGCTACTCCAACTATTTGTAGGTGCTGGTAGGCAGATTAGCTAGACATGCTTACTCTATAGAATTGGGGCTAACCTTGCATCCACCACCATGGGTACTTACTTTGCGATGTCTTACATCAGTACGAAAGTCATACTGCTAGTAGTCAAATTAGCTGGGCAAGCTTCTGTGTGCATTTGACTGATTTCACACCCTTAGAACATAGCCATATTTCTGCTTTTTGAATATACTACCATACATATATACTGCATATGTATAATACATACACACACATATACACATAGACTACACCTCACGCGCTTAGTCCCAAAGTCATACTGCTAGTAGTCAAATTAGCTGAGCAAGCTTCTGTGTGCATTTGACTGATCTCGCACCCTTAGAACTTAGCCGTATTTCTGCTTTTTGAATATACTACCATACATATATACTATATATATAATACACACACATATACACATAGACTACACTTCACCCGCTTAGTTTCCATAATTATCCCTAACAACCTTTCTACGTGGTTTAATGCTATTTATTAACCTATTTATTCTACATGATATGATTTATACGTTACTATTAATATATTTATATGGGTGTAAATTTTAGGCTAACAAAATATTATTGGGCGTGCGTAGAATTATCTATATTCAAATATTTTTGATTTCTGTACTAATGGTTAATATATCAAAACTTCCATGTTCATACAAGCTTCAGTTCCATATAATAATTTACAAAATAGCTAATATCCTTAGCTTGACAAAATAAACTTTTGCGTGTATGTATTCAAAACTGGAATCAATATACCAAAGTTATTTTACATTAATATAATAAAATCAAAACCTTTATTTCAAGGAAACTTAACCCCTTATATTCTACTCGATTTTTACATATACTTGATTGAAGTGGAAAAATGGATTCATATTTTTCTAAATTACGGAAACAGGCGGTGCAAAAAACAAATAGAGAAATCCATATTTTGCACATCATTTCCTAATAATTTTCTTTTTGAACCCTTTTTTGCAAAAACCAAAATTAGAAGTGGTAGTTAAATAGAAAATAAATTATTTAAATTGCAAACAATAAATTAAATTCTACTATATTAACATAAAACAATTGATATTCCAACTATCCAAGAGATGAAATTTTATAAGGGTAATTTTGAGTTTTTAGAGTTTAGGATATTCGTATATAAAATCCATAAAACAAATCCAAACTTTTACTACACAAATTACTAAAATGTTAAAAACTAAGATTTCCACTTACTGATAGCTTTTCTTAATTCTCTTTGGATTTGCCTTTACACCTTTGCCTAATTCCTCCTTCAGTTTTCTTCTTTTTGGAATATACAACCATTCAATTGTATATAGATTAGATTCAACTTTTAGAGATTAGGTTAGAACAGAAATAAAAAAACGTATGTCTATATATATGTATATATGTATGTATGTATGTATATATATATATATAACCTTTCGGTTGATTCCTTCCTTAAAAGTTAAAGTCTTGAATCTAATAAAGAATTAGGAGATAACTCATAGAATTTCCCTAGCGTTGTAATTATTTTGTAAATAAAAGTGAGGGGTTTAGCCTCTTATTTATAGTGCTTAGGATGCACCTAGACCGTAGGATATAATTCACGTTCATATAATAAAATCTAGACCATTCTTGGCCTAACCTAACCCTACCCACCATCTAACCGATTGACCAGTCCTCCCTAGGTGGTCGACTGCTAGAGGTCGATCGGTCAAATGGATGCAGTCGACCGGCCTTTTCAACAGTCGAAGTTTAGTACTTGCCATTTGTTTCTATTTCTTTCCCATATTACAAACTAACGTTAACATTTTCTTTAACATTAAGCTTCTATTCAACATTAAAATATTTGTTACCTTTTTTTAACTTCAAACGTGAATGTTATTCAATTTTATATTTAAACCCATTAGATTTATTTTATAAACGTCAATAACTTTTCCATTTGAGCTTTGTTTGCAAAACTTTATATATAAAACTTGATCAGAAAATCGCCATGAACACAATGGTGTAACTTACGTGGCCAAATTTCGACATTTGCAAAATTATCATTTTTAGTCTTATTATTAATTAATTAATTTCTTAATTTTTATGAGGTGTTACATTCTCCTTCTCTAAAATGAATTTTGGCCCCGAAATCCCTAAGGGATAGATAGTGCAACTCGCACTCTACAACCAATTTATCCACACAACCTTCTACTAAAAAAATGCAATATGATTATGTATGCAACATACTATAGGTGATAGCTCAATCCTAACGTGAATACAAGATCGTGGCATATAAACATGTATGCAAGCATCCTAAATATGCATAAGATTTTATATGAGTGCAAAAATAATAGTAAAAAATATGGCAACCATCCCCGACCATCCAATCTAACAACCAAATGCAACCAAAACTTATACAATACTAAATTTGGAGAGAGAAAGTCTATGAGAGAAAAGCTCAGGATCATCTTCTTCAGTTTACCATATTCTTTCCACTGGATTATCTCCCAATTGTACTCGGACCAGCCTAATTTCTTTATTGCAAAGCTTTCTAGTTTCGTGCTCCATTATACATGTAGTGGCTAAGGGTGCTATCGGCTCCATCTCTATATCTACTAACTGATCATAATCTACTATAGTAGTTATGCCGTGTAGACATTTCTTTAAGTGCAAAATATGGAAGACATCGTGGACTCCCACTAGCTTAGCCGGAATCTCTATTTGATACGCAAGTTTCCCCACCCTTTCCAAAATTGAGAAAAGCTCAACAAATCTCGGTGTCAACTTCCCCGTTGTCCCTAACCTCATAACCTTTCTAAGAGGGGAAACCTTATCAAATACCATGTCTCCAACCGAAAACTCCAATTCCTTTCTTCGCTTGTCAACATATGACTTTTTAGGTCATGTACGACCTTAGTTCACCACCAAATCATCTCTACCTTTTTCGAGGTTTCGTGGATCAAATCTGGTCTTAGTAGACTTTTGTCGATCGTTTCCCACCAACAATTTGGTGACTTATCTGGCCTAATGTAAGGACCCAGAATTTCAGTCGTTTGGAATTCGTATATTTAATTGATTTTAAATATTTAATAGTTAAGTTTATAAGATGAATAAATTTTATTTGAAATATAGTGATTTAATTGGATAATTAAATTGTTAATTTAATATTTGAAATTGCTGAAATAATTGAAATTTGGATTTAAAGTGAATAAAAATGATTTGTAAAGTTGAATTAAATCATATTTAAATTAGAATGATGTTATAGGACTTTTAAAATTGAATTAAAAGTAAATTTGTAGAAATTGAATATTTTAATATTTAATTGACGAGTAAAAATAGTCATTTTTCAAACAGTCTCGGATTTCGACGAAACCAGTTTCATTGGATCTGTAATGTTAAATTATTGTAAGATTTCATATTTCGTGTCAATCGGATTTACGGTTTGTCCGGGGCAAGCTAAAACGCGTAGAAATCCGTTTAAGTGAATTTTCAATTTAAATAATTCGATTTGAAAATCTATCTTTCAAATACGATCGAATTGGCTTCCGATATATATTCCATTGCGTTCGGAATGAGGGTATAAACGTCAGGCGACACGCTTCGTTTGGAGTTCGGAAAAAAATTAGATGAATAGTGTCGCAATATTTTCTATAAAAGGACTTGATTATCTTCATTTTACACTAAACCCTAGTCTTCTAGGTTACAACCGCCACTTGATTTTCAATGGCCGAAATCTTGTCTTCAATCTTCTTCAATTATCTTCCAATCCACAAATCGATTCAAGAAACTTTCAACTACGAAGTTGTAGAGTACGATGAGAGCTATCAATCCAACGGTTATGATTGGATTTCACGTAACGAATCGATGTGACTCTCGATGCAAAGTTCATACGTTTCGACACGAATTTCGAGACAATGGCTTGGCCGAGCATCATGATGTTTGGAACGGTGATGGAGTAGGCCATGGGCTTCAATTTGGTGGTCGTTGATCGTCGTATATGTTGACGTAGTGGGCACGGCTAGTAAATCATGAACGACGTCCATGAGTTTCGTACGCGTGCGTATTCACCTGGAAGAAGATGGAAGGGAGCATCATGCGGCCACGATCTATTTTGATGAAATCAACGGCCTGGATGTAAAACGCTGTAAAAAATAGAAATAAAATGTTAATTAATTTATATTATAAATTCGTTCAAACTTCTAAATGTTGTAACTTGTTCATACGAGATCGAAAATTGACGAAACAAATTGCGTTGGGTCCGTATTGACGAATACTATGCCATGGAGCTGGTTTGGAGTTGATTGGAGCTAGTGTGAATTTTGGGTAAAATTAAACGCTTGTTTAATTTTAATCGAAATAAATCGCTAACGCGACGACTACATGCAATGTGAGTATAACTCACTCTTTCCGACTCACTGATATTTTATATAAGTGATAAATAATTTATTATATGATGATTGATGATTGTTTGGATGATATATGATATATTGATTGATATTTGGATATATTCCTGCCTATTGGAGCAGATGAGACCTTATACGTTCCCGTGTATGAGCGGATGACCCTTTGTACGCTCGGCTGCCTCGAAGAGGACGTTGTACACATATTGTAATATGTATATTTGCTGTAGGTGACGGGTTGGAGGGATCCAACTGGATTCCTCACTCGTATTGATTTATTTACAAATATTGTGATATATTCTGTTATCATATGATATATGATGTTTGGATGTTGTGATTGATGTATTTAGTGCTGTTGCAGCAATGGGCCTATCTTTGGAATTTTAAAAATGTTAAAGTAACGCTTTCGAATTTAAAAGAATTTTAAAAGTGATTTTGAAAATAAATGTTTTATTGAATTTTTGAATCATTAAGAATTGATTCATTTTGAATAAATAAAAGTGATAATTTTTATGTTATAAAAATTATGATGTTTTGGGAAATATAATTGAAATTATGATTTTTGTGAAATAAAACCAGAATATGATTTTTTGGAATGTGAAGTTAACTATTTTGTAAAATGGTTTAAATTGAAAATTTTGACTAATATAAATGGTTTATAAAGAAGATTTATAAAATTGATTTTTTTATAAATCAGAATAATTGAATTATAAAGGAGTTTTTATAATTGTTAAAATGATGTTATATGTGACGTCCCACCTCTATACCCACGCTAGCCAAGAACACTACGGGTGAATGCTGTCAACTAGCACGGAGAATAAGGCTGTTGAGGAGCGACCATCTGTATAATTGTTTTGCGCGAGCACCGATATGTCAGATAGTATAACATGCATTTTATCTCAAGAGGAAATCCGACACACCGTTACAAACACAAAACTACTACACAGTGGCTATAATAATCTTCGGAAACAAATACAGAAATAAACATAACGTAAATCAGTCACAGATAATTCATATCACAAAGGCGGAAGAAGATATGAATACATAATTAACACATGAAAGTGTAAATCAGAGTAGTAGTCAAAAAGATCCACAATAATACAAAAGAATAGCAAAACGTGCTATACAAAACAATACAACTATGAGTCTATATCTCAAGTGTATACAACAAAATAAACTACTAATCTAAGTAGTTTGCCAAAAGTCAGAGTAATGAATCCCAGGGGAGAAGTCAAGCAGAAGCACCTGTAACATCTCGGTCTGACCCGAGTATTATTTAATAAGAAAATAATAAACGGATCAGTCTAACTATAAATATCAGATGAAACGATATAGAATAAGAGATATGACTAAACACATAATAATCACAATGCCAAGCTGTGATATATATAAGTAATTGAAAATCAACGAGAGATTAATCAATATCACCAAATCTACACAAGAATCAAAGAAATGTCATACTCCTCATTTCGTTCACCAAACCATAAATATTGACAATTATATCAATGCCAATCACAAAAGTCAGTGACACACAAATTCACCAATGCATAAATATTGATAAAACTTATCAATGGAAATCACGAAAATTGGTGAAGCACAAATTCTAGAAATCATCTCAAGAAATCCAGAGATCACAAAAAGGGGGAAGGCCTATCACAAACGGGAGCATAAAGCCCACCAACACGTGTATCACAAACGGAACGCTAATTCCATGGTTGCTAACCATCACAAATTGAGCCGAAGCTCCACAAACGGCCCGAAGACCATGGGTTGCTACCCCATCAAATTGAGTCGAAACTCCACAAAACGGGGTTTAGTCTCCCTCGTAGACAAAGAGACATCGCACATTACTAGTCTAAATCACAAAGATGATCGTCATTATCAACGAGAAGTGTCGATTACAGTAAGCTAGTAAATATATGAGCTTAGCATCATGTTCCATAACCACTAGCTTAACTTAAATATTTACGAACAAATTGTAGATCTCCACTAGAAAATTGTCACAAGAATTTCAATCGAACAAGTCCAAGAATTAACCAACAAAGTGAACGCAAGCGTTTCATACCACTTGTTTTACTAAGTCGTTTAATTAGATTTCTCATACGAGTGAGGTAAATGTTTGTATATACTAATAGATTGGAAAACGGTTTTATAAACGAATTTGGTATTAAAATAGTATTGAAATCGTTCGAGGAAAGAGTTTTGATATGTACTACTAGTATAGAAAACCTTTATATTTTTAAAGTGACAAATCACAAAGAAGATTGTAAGAACAATCAATCGGTAAAATTCACATTCGAAGACGTGAATAAAATCCAAAGAAACCGATAAAGAATCCATCGAAATGGATATTCAAAAATCCCTAAAAAGGAGTCATCAAAGTCATAATAAATGATAACAACAAATAGGATCATCACGAATCGATTTAAATTGGAATTCTCAAGCGAATAGGCAAATATGCCAAATAGTGCTGATTCAGACGTCTGAAATCAAGGATTCAGACGTCTGAATCTGGAAAATAAATATTTTCCAAAGACAGAATTCAGACGTCTGAATCCTTGGATCCAGACGTCTGAAATAGGCACTTTTTAGCCTATTTCCTTTGTGGTTCCAAATGAACCAATTCAGATGTCTGAAACCATATATTCTGACGTCTGAATCTGAGAATAGAAATCTTCCCAGAACAATATTCAGATGTCTGAATATTACGTTTCAGACGTCTGAATCTGGGGTTCAGGGCATTCCCTTAACCTAGGCCAAAAATGGCCAAACGAATATCGAAAACGATCGAACGAGCAAATGGCGATGACTAAGAAATTACGTCGAACGACAACCCAGCCTAAACGGCTCTTCGATATGCCTCAAATATCAATGTCCAAATATCCATAATAAGATTTTCATAAATTAGACAAAAACACCAAAAATTGGAATATACACGAAATCGATCCAAACCAAAATCAATTGCACATGAATATGTGTTAGGAATTCATACCTAACAATTGAAGATAATTATAGACAAAGATGCGAGATAAAAATCTCACCTTTGAACCCAAACGATCGAAAAAGAAGCTTAGAATCAAAGGAGAATCAACCTCTCTTTAACACAACCCAAATGAGCTTGAATCTATGCTCAAAACAAGAACATTCCCAAAATTAGGTTTAGGAATTTCTGAAATTGGTAAGAGAATAAGTTGGAGAAGAAGAAGAGAATGCTTACCAATGGGTTCTATTGAATTTGGAGCTAGGAATTTGAGGTTGCAAGAGGAACTAGGGTTTTGGAGTTTTAATTTCCAATCTCTCCCACCATTATTGCCTTAGAACTGAAAAGAGGAAGAAGTGAGGGTGAACGGGGAAGAGTGGTTCAGTTTTGAGTATAAGTTGGCTAGTGGGCTGAACCCAAACTCAAACCCAAAGTGAAAAAGGTCAATTTTTTGACTAACTCCAAATATATCAAAGTTTATACTCAAAAAGGTCGCAAACGACATTTTGAACTCAATGGGAGTGGTCCCGAGTCCTAATTCAACCGTATGCTAAAAGTAGCTTTTCGGACTAAATTCCGAGTACCGATAAAATATTTAAATATTAAAATCAACAAATATGCGGGTTGTTACAGACTCCCCTCCTTAAAGAAATTGCGTCCTCGCAATATTTAAGAAGAAGATATGTAGTAACAACCATAAAAGCATATTCAACACAAAAGAAATTTGAAATAAGAAATTCACCTCAAAGAGCACGAGAAAGTAAGTCCGGATGTGTTCGCTCGATGTACTCTCTAGATTCCCAAGAACAATCCTTAGGATTTGAAGACCATTGAACTTTAACAAGCGGGACATCTTTATTTCGAAGGCGTTTGACCTCCGAAGCAACAATTCGAGTAGGATGCTGCTCATAAGTTAAATTAGGCGAAACTTCAATCTCTTCCACAACACCGGGCTCAGGAATAGAATCGGAATCTCGAAGACATTTCCGAAGCTGAGAAACGTGAAACACGTCATGGATAGCAGAAAATTGAGCCGGTAATAAAAGGCGATAAGCCATGGAACCAATACATCCAGTGATAGGAAATGGCCCAATATATCGAGGCGCCAATTTTCCCGAGCGACTGAAACATACAACACCTTTCATAGGTGAAACACGAATAAAAACAAGGTCTCCCACAGAAAACTCTAATTTCCTTCTCCGGTTATCGGCATAGGATTTTTGTCTACTCTGGGCTTTGTTATCCCAATTTTGGACAAAACTGGAATATCAATGTTGTGTGCGTTTCCACCACGACCGGATCAAGAAGAAGCAAGCAAGCGTATATATGTCTGGGATTTTACTCATGATTCAAGTACAAAGGCTCATTCGGTAAAGCAAGGCAAGAGTTCGTTCGACACTACACTCCCCGAGTTCATCCGGTAATGAGTGTCATCCAGTACTTAAAACCCCTCGGTTTCGTCCGGTAGTTCAAGTGTTTGAGTTCGTTCGGTATTCGAACTCCACATGGCTCATTCGGCATTCTCAAATATGAAGGCTCATTCGGCATTCCCAACACAAGGGATCATTCGGCATTTTCAGTATAAGATCCATTCGGTAGTACCGAGACCGAACCAAAGTACCACCGGACCAAAACCACCTCTCCTATGCCTGCCGAACCACTTCACCACCGGACCACCTGCCACCGGTCCAAAGCCTCGCCGAACCAGGGTCTCACCGAACCAACTCGCTGCCGAACCAACTCATCTCCAACTAAGGCATTGCCGAACCAACGTTGTCAGGCCAGGTTGCTTCAGCCCAGGCCCACCAGTAGCTATATACATCCAGGACCCCTGCCTCCAGCCTCACTCTATAAATAGAGGGGCAGGGGTACAACAATGGGAGACAAGTTTGAGAGCTCAAATCCGGAAGGAACTTTCAAACAATTTTCATACACTTGTACTACAAGCTTTGTACTTGTAATCTGGATAGAAAAGGAGAATAACATATAAAGTGGACGTAGGCACATTCTGGCCGAACCACTATAAATCTGTGTGTCTTTTACAGTTTAGTCCCTGCTTTTTACGTATTTGCATAAACCACCCAAATCACTACAAATAACATAAAATCAACTAAATCATACAACTTGGAGGTGTTTGCCCATTTTTTGTGCAAACATATTTGGGTTATTTGCTGAGATCTGTGATTTGTGTTTGAATATCGCTGATTTGTATTCATACACTGGTGCTTTCACGGTATTTGGGGTTTGTGGCCAATTTTGGCACAAACATTTTGGTGCTTTCACTAAGAAGAACTAGCGCCCGCTATATCGGATAGAAGTTGGGATTTGGGAGACAATGGCTAGGCTAAATAGTAGAAGGCAAAGGGCTGAGGGAATCCAACTGGAAGGAAGTCAGCAAGCATCCTCCGGAGCTGAGGAAGGACCGGCTTCGATCTACATAACCCGGGACGAAATGGAAGCCATAACAAATTCACTGCAAGAGAGGTTGTTGAAGAGTCAACAGGAGATGATGCAGACTTTCTTGGCGCAAATGAGAGCTGCAGGGACCCAGAACTTAGGAACAGCTACAGCGGCGGTGGATGCAGGACAAGGAGCTAGGGTTATGGAACCCAATGGAGGACAGGATGCAGAGCCAGGGGGCAATCGACAAGGGCTTAGGGGCAGGCCCGCAGAATCCAACACAGGAGGACCTTTGGAAGGAGTTCAACAGACTAGAACTAACGTTGCTGCTAGCGAGCCACATGAAGAGTATGTACCGGAATTCCCTCGGGGGCAACCCCTGACAGACAACGCTGGATTGGTAGATATAATCAGGAAGACTGTGCGAGGTGGTTTGACCAACGGAGAGTTGGAAGGAGTAAACAGGAGTCCGTTCACTCGGGAAATAAGGATGACTCAGAGTCCACCTAAGTTCAAGCTACCTAGCGTGGAGGTATACGATGGCAAGGCAGACCCTACGGATCACCTGATGAGGTACACCAGACACATGGAGGTGCTGGGTGCATCGGAGGAAGTGATGGCTCGATGCTTCCCTTTGTACTTAACGGACTTAGCTGCGATGTGGTTTAGGCAGCTGGGAGAAGGATCTATCAGGACTTGGAGGGAATTGGTGGAAAGGTTTTTGGGACAGTTTCGAGTTCATGTCAAGAGACCGAAGAACGTGATGACATTAATATCGGTGAAGCAAAGGATCGATGAATCGCTTAGAGCCTTTCTAACTCGATTCAGTGCCGCAGTTGCTTCGGTGGATCGGCCTGATCCATCGATGGTTTTAATGGCAGTAGTATCAGGAGTCAGGGAGAACTCGGATTTCAAGATATCTCTGATACGAGATCCCCCACGGGATCTCGACGAATTCTTTCACGAGGCAGAAAGGTTCCTTCGACAAGAAGATGCGAGTACGGACTTAAAGTTAAAAAAGATTAATGCAATTGAGGTTGGAGGACCATTCAGCAAAGGTTTGGATAAAGACAAAGGAAAAAGAAAGTTGGACGATGATTCTAGAAATGCTAGGAAGCAATGGAAGGATCCAAAGTTTCCCACATACACAGGATTGAACGAGACGCTGGAGCGGATATACCTGGATACTCGAAATCGCCTTCCCTACCGGAGGCCGGCTAGGAGAGAACCAACAGAACGGGAAAGAACATCAGGAAGGCACTGTCTCTTCCATGATTTGGATGGACACGACACCAACAGCTGCAGGCACCTAAAGGACATAATTGAGGAGCATGTAAGGAATGGACAGCTGCCACAATATGTTGGACCTCGGAATGCAACGGCGGGGCAGGAGCAACCGCCGCCTACCTCAAGCTACGATGGCGGGAGGCCCAGGAATGATGGTCGGTTGATCATCCATTGACCAGGTTATTATGAAATAAGTAGCGAACTATTGGCAAGCAACCAAATCGTTTACACATGTACGGGGACGGAGATAGCCCCTAGGCATGCTCTGAATGATGATAAACTGCAATGCTATGGTTTGTGAAATTTATCTTTTGCTTTTGGATTGGACACTGCTTTTATTTTTGGTTTTCAGTTTTGGAGCTTGGATGGAGCTCCTGGTTTTTCTTGCTTTTTGATTTGGATTTTCTTTGAATGATTGTTTTCGGTTTTGGATGCTGGTTTGGATTTCTAGTTTTCTGGTTTTGATTTGGATTTTGGATGTGGATTTTGGATTGGATTTTGATTGGATTTTTATTCTGGTTTTCTGGTTTTGATTTGGATTTTGGATTGGATTTCGATTGGATTTTTATCTGATTTTTGATAAACGGTCGTCAGGTATGAATTATGCCTGGCAAGGGGTGAGTCACTTTGCCTGAACGTGGTAAATTGACTCATTCAGGTCGTCGAGTATGGACTATGCTCGGCAAGGGTCCGGAGTGATCAGGATTCGGCCTAGGACTTAGGCCCTGTATTATCAATTGTTATTTTCAGGTCGTTGAGTATGGACTATGCTCCATAAGGGTCCGGAGAGACCAGGATTCAGCTTATGACATAAGCCATGGCATTACACAGCGTCCAGGAACACTGGACCAAGGTCGTCAAGTGTGGATTACGCTTGGCAAGAACCCGGAGAGGTTAACACAGCGTCCAGGGACACTGGACCAAGGTCGTCAAGTGTGGATTACGCTTGGCAAGAACCCGGAGAGTTTAACGTCCAGGGACACTGGACCACGGTCGTCAGGTGTGTATTACGCTTGGCAAGAACCCGGAGAGGTTAGCTCAACGTCCAGGGACACTGGACCAAGGACATCAAGTATGGATTGCTCTTGGAAAGAACCCGGAGATGTTAGCTCAACGTACAGGGACACTGGACCACGGTCATCAGATATGGATCACGTTTGGTAAGAACCGGAGAGGTTATGGATATGGATATCGACCCAAAGAGGTCCTAGATTCGATTATGGGCTATTGGATAAGGATGGATTGGGACTCGGTTGTCGAGTTCGGATGGATACGGAATTGGTTCAGGCTTTGGTTATTGGATTTGGAATTGGACATCGACTCGGAGCAGTCAAAGGATGGTATACTCTGGCAATATGGCTATGGACTTTGGATGTTGGATTCGGAACTATACAAAACACGCCTTATTATCACAAGGCATATTTTGGGGGGCAAAGTGTTATCTCATTTTTGGACAAAACTGAAAAATCAATGTTGTGTGCGTTTCCACCACGACCGGATCAAGAAGAAGCAAGCAAGCGTATATATGTCTGGGATTTTACTCATGATTCAAATACAAATGTTCATTCGGTAAAGTAAGGCAAGAGTTCGTTCGACACTACACTCCCCGAGTTCATCCGGTAATGAGTGTCATCCGGTACTTAAAACCCCTCGGTTTCGTCCGGTAGTTCAAGTGTTTGAGTTCGTTCGGTATTCGAACTCCACATGGCTCATTCAGCATTCTCAAATATGAAAGCTCATTCGGCATTCCCAACACAAGGGATCATTCGGCATTTTCAGTATAAGATCCATTCGGTAGTACCGAGACCGAACCAAAGTACCACCGGACCAAAACCACCTCTCCTATGCCTGTCGAACCACTTCACCACCGGACCACCTACCACCGGTCCAAAGCCTCGCCGAACCAGGGTCTCACCGAACCAACTCGCTGCCGAACCAACTCATCTCCAACTAAGGCATTGCCGAACCAACGTTGTCAGGTCAGGTTGCTTCAGCTCAGGCCCACCAGCAGCTATATACATTCAGGACCCCTGCCTCCAGCCTCACTCTATAAATAGAGGGGCAGGGATACAACAATGGGAGACAAGTTTGAGAGCTCAAACCCGGAAGGAACTTTCAAACAATTTTCATACACTTGTACTACAAGCTTTGTACTTGTAATCTGGATGGAAAAGGAGAATAACATATAAAGTGGACGTAGGCACATTCTGGCCGAACCACTATAAATCTGTGTGTCTTTTACAGTTTAGTCCCTGCTTTTTACGTATTTGCATAAACCACCCAAATCACTACAAATAACATAAAATCAACTAAATCATACAACTTGGAGGTGTTTGCCCATTTTTTGTGCAAACATATTTGGGTTATTTGCTGAGATCTGTGATTTGTGTTTGAATATCGCTGATTTGTATTCATACACTGGTGCTTTCACGGTATTTGAGGTTTGTGGCCAATTTTGGCGCAAACAGGCTTCTTTCACCCTATGTCGAATAAGATCAATCTTTTCTGTGGAATCACGAATAAAATCTGGACCTAAAACCAGCTTCTCACCGGTCTCAAGCCAACAAGAAGGAGATCGGCATGACCTTCCGTAGAGTGCCTCAAAAGGTGCCATACCAATACTAGATTGGAAGCTATTATTATAGGAGAATTCAACAAGGGAAATATGATCTTCCCAACTTCCCCCAAAATCAAGCACACAAGCACGAAGAAGATCTTCAAGTGTTTGATTCACACGCTCGGTTTGTCCATCGGACTGAGGATGATAAGCGGTGCTAAAATTGAGCTTCGTTCCCAAAGCTTTTTGAAGACTCTTCCAAAACCCACTAGTAAACAATGGATCACGATCACTAACAATAGAAGTAGGAACTC
This sequence comes from Allium cepa, assembly GCA_030765085.1. NCBI lineage: Eukaryota > Viridiplantae > Streptophyta > Magnoliopsida > Asparagales > Amaryllidaceae > Allium > Allium cepa. Next base: position 335,385,335 of record CM060938.1, read on the forward strand.
CATGCAATTTCACAATTTCTTTGATAAAGAGCTTGGCCAAAAGAGGAACGGTTCGGTTAGACCGAACGGGAATAAAATGGGAGGATTTAGTAAGTCTATCAACGATCACCCATAAGCTATCATGACCCGAACGAGAACAGGGAAGGCCATCTATAAAATCCATGGAAATTTGGTCCCACTTTAAAATTGGAATTTCTAAAGGTTGCAATAACCCACCGGGCCTTTGATGTTCGACTTTAACAAGCTGGCAAGTCATGCAACACTTAACAAAGTTAGCAATATCAAATTTCATTCCCTCCCAATAATATAGTCGCTTCATATCCGCGTACATTTTACTACTACCGGGATGAATGGTGAATTTAGAATGATGAGAATCTTCTAAAATATCCTTACGAAGATCAATAATATTTGGTACGATACGTCTACCAAATTTTCGAATGCCGCCACGAGAATCGATATCAAATTCTCTCAATCCTTCAATATCACCTCTATTCTTAATATTTTGGCCAAGAAGAGCCAAGTCGGGATCTAGCCTTTGAGCTTCAAGAATGCGGTCTAAAAGAGAAGGATGATCCTCAAGGCTACATAAAACAAATGATGAGCATAAATCGGATACGCGATCTCGAATCTCACAAATGGATAAGATCTCGAGATCGTTCCATTCGGATATCATCATAGAAATAACCGCTTGTTGCTTTCGACTAAGTGCATCCGCAACGCGATTCCCCTTTCCGGGAGTATAAAGGATATCAAGATCATATGGTGCAAGAAATTCGAGCCAACGCTGTTGACGCAAATTAAGTTCCTTTTGGGAGAATAAATACTTCAAGAACTTATGATCGGTATAAAGAACAAATTTCTCTCCTAAAAGATAATGACGCCAAATACGAAGGGCGAAAACAATAGCCGCAAGCTCTAAATCATGAGTGGCATATCTAGTCTCAGCAGGCTTCAATTGCCTAGAAGCATAAGCAATAACACGTTCTCTTTGTATAAGAACGACACCCAAACCAACGCGACTAGCATCGGTATAAACAACGAAATCTTGATTCCCCTCGGGAATAACGAGAATAGGAGCATAAGAAAGAAGTTCTTTTAATTTCTGAAAAGAAGCTTCACATTTGTCCGACCAAATGTATTTAACACCTTTCTCCGTCAAGCTAGTGAGAGCACGGCAATCTTAGAAAAGTCTTTGATAAAACGACGGTAATAGCCCGCCAATCCAAGAAAACTACGAATCTCTGTCACACTCTCCGGTCTCTTCCAATCTTGAATCGCTTCAATCTTTGAAGGATCCACGGAAATTCCGGATTCAGAAATAATATGACCGAGAAACTTCACACGAGATTGCCAAAAGTGGCATTTAGAAAATTTTGCCTTTAATTGATTACTCCTAAGAGTTTCCAACGCAATCCGAAGATGTTTTTCATGCTCCTCCTCGGTTTTAGAATACACAAGAATATCATCGATAAAGATGAGAACAAATCGGTCGAGAAAATCTTTGAAAACCCGATTCATAAGGTCAACGAAATACGCCGGAGCATTCGTCAAACCAAATGGCATGACAAGCCATTCATAAGATCCATAACGAGTACGGAACGAGGTCAATGGAATGCTATCTTCTGCGATACGAAGCTGATGAAAACCGGTAGCCAAGTCCAATTGTGAAAAGAGTCTAGCACCACTAAGCTGATCGAATAGATCATCAATCCGAGGTAGAGGATATTTATTTTTAATAGTAAGATCGTTAAGTTTGCGATAGTCAACGCAAAGCCTAAGCGTACCGTCGGATTTCTTCACGAAAATAGCCGAAGCTCCCTAAGGCGAGGAACTAGAGCGAATAAATTGCTTCGTCTCCAACTCGGATAGTTGTTTGCGCATCTCTTCGTTCTCCTTATTGGATATGCGATAAGGAGGACGAGTAATAGGTTGAGCTCCAGGAATAAGATTAATTCTGAACTCAATTGCTCGCTTAGGTGGTAATCCTAAAACGGGATCGAATATTACGGAAAATTCACAAACGACGTGAATAAGAGAAATAATATCACCCTCATCATCATCATCGTCATCACGAGGATTTAAAGAATATAAAGATGCAACCAAGCTGGAATCTGAATCTTTAAGATTAATAGAAATTTGCTTAACAGATTGAGGATGTCGAAGATGAATAGTCTGCTCAGGACATAGGATATGAGCTTCATAACGGTTAAGCCAATCCATTCCCAAAATCATTCCAAAGCCTAAATAACGCATGACATGCAAATCGGCTCGGAAAGAAAAATCACACAAAATAATCTCGACATCTTTACACAATAAACTGATTGTCGCGGATCCACCAACCGGATTCGCAATTCTCAAAGAAGTCATTAAACACAAAACATCCAAAGAAAAAGTATCAACAAGTTCTTTTGATATAAAAGAATGGGATGCACCCGTATCAAAAAGAACTCGAATAGGATGATCACGAAATAAAATAATTCCATCCAGAATAGAATGAGAAATACCTTGGCCACGAGATGTGTTGCCAGGGGCTTGAGCAACATTAAGCTTTCCCTCTTTCCTGCCCTGAAGCTTGGGGCATGAGGATATAACATGACCGGGACCTTTGCAGTAGCGACAAGAGAGAGACTTTGGACACTTGTTCGCGTAATTGTCCTTCGAACCACAATTATAGCATTCCCCACGACCAAAGGAAGAAGTCTTTGCCACGGAGGTTGCTTGCTTCCCTTTCTTATTAGGATAAGGGCCTTTGAATTTGTTTGGCCTCTTCTTGTTGTTGTTGAAGCTTGGTTTGGAACCCACCACTTCAACATCATTCTCCCTATCCGCCTCTTCAAGACGAAGAGCGATATCAACGAGTTGGTCGAAAGAAACTTCTAATTTTAGAATTAATGGCTTCTTGAGATTTTTGTTTAAGCCATAGACGAACCTCTGGTTCTTCTTTAAAGGGGTGTTGATGTATTCAACCCCATATTTGGAAAGCGACTCGAAGGAGGCGACGTAATCAGTCAAGGAGGACTCACCTTGAACAAGGTCTATAAATCGTCGAGCCAATGTCACTTTCTCTGCTTCTGGTACAAATTTCAACTCGAAGCGTTCTCGGAATTGCCCCCAGGTGAGATCCGCTTCATTAATCTCAGAAATAAGAAGCTCGTACCAGTCCAATGCTCTTTCTCGGAGCATACTAGAGGCCACCTGAACTCGGTGAAGGTCAATAAGATTCATGCGAGAAAAGATTCGATCGCATGACCTTAGCCAAGCCTGTACTTCAATAACAGTTTCGGAACCTTTGAATGGCTCCCCACCCAAATTAGTGTAATCGCTGCAAAAGCGTGCAAATCCCGACTTTGGGTGAGTAGGTTCCGGGTTAGCTCCAGCTGCTTGAGCATTCGTCACTAAATCAAGAAGCTGTTGAGCAGTCATAAAAACTCCATACTGGGGTAGGGTACTAGATGGTACGACTCTGGGGCGGCCTGGTCTAGACATTTCTCTTCCTTAGAAAGAAAGAAGAAGAAAAAGGTTATTCACCAAATTCTATATCAAGCAATTCTTGATAGATAAAACAAGGAATCATAAAAGAAAATAGGATAGGACGGTACGTAGACCCGAATAAAATCCTAAAGCACGACTCCTAAGGTAGACTTAGGACGATGATCATTGTTATATTATTCCATATTGTTCCGAAGTTTGGCTCTGATACCAAGCTGTGACGCTCCACCTCTATACCCACGCTAGTCAAGAACACTACGGGTGAATGCTGTCAACTAGCACGGAGAATAAGGCTGTTGAGGAGCGACCATCTGTATAATTGCTTTGCGCGAGCACCGATATGTCAGATAGTATAACATGCATTTTATCTCAAGAGAAAATCCGACACACCGATACAAACACAAAGCTACTACACAGTGGCTATAATAATCTTCGGAAACAAATACAGAAATAAACATAACGTAAATCAGTCACAGATAATTCATATCACAAAGGCGGAAGAAGATATGAATACATAATTAACACATGAAAGTGTAAATCAGAGTAGTGGTCGAAAAGATCCACAATAATACAAAAGAATAGCAAAACGTGCTATACAAAACAATACAACTATGAGTCTATATCTCAAGTGTATACAACAAAATAAACTACTAATCTAAGTAGTTTGCCAAAAGTCAGAGTAATGAATCCCAGGGGAGAAGTCAAGCAGAAGCACCTGTAACATCTCAGTCTGACCGGAGTATTATTTAATAAGAAAATAATAAACGGATCAGTCTAACTATAAATATCAGATGAAACGATATAGAATAAGAGATATGACTAAACACATAATAATCACAATGCCAAGCTGTGATATATATAAGTAATTGAAAATCAACGAGAGATTAATCAGTATGACCAATTCTACACAAGAATTAAAGAAATGTCATACTCCTCATTTCGTTCACCAAACCATAAATATTGACAATTATATCAATGCCAATCACAAAAGTCAGTGACACACAAATTCACCAATGCACAAATATTGATAAAACTTATCAATGGAAATCACGAAAATTGGTGAAGCACAAATTCTAGAAATCATCTCAAGAAATCCAGAAATCACAAAAAGGGGGAAGGCCTATCACAAACGGGAGCATAAAGCCCACCAACACGTGTATCACAAACGGAACGCTAATTCCATGGTTGCTAACCATCACAAATTGAGCCGAAGCTCCACAAACGGCCCGAAGACCATGGGTTGCTACCCCACCAAATTGAGTCGAAACTCCACAAAACGGGGTTTAGTCTCCCTTGTAGACAAAGAGACATCGCACATTGCTAGTCTAAATCACAAAGATGGTCGTCATGATCAACGAGAAGTGTCGATTACAGTAAGCTAGTAAATATATGAGCTTAGCATCATGTCCCATAACCACTAGCTTAACTTAAATATTTACGAACAGATTGTAGATCTCCACTAGAAAATTGTCACAAGAGTTTCAATCGAACAAGTCCAAGAATTAACCAACAAAGTGAACGCAAGCGTTGAAACCACTTGTTTTACTAAGTCGTTTAATTAGATTTCTCATACGAGTGAGGTAAATGTTTGTATATACTAATAGATTGGAAAACAGTTTTATAAACGAATTTGGTATTAAAGTAGTATTGAAATCGTTTGAGGAAAATGTTTTGATATTTACTACTAGTGTAGAAAACCTTTATATTTTTAAAGTGACAAATCACAAAGAAGATTGTAAGAACAATCAATCAGTAAAATTCACATTCGAAGACGCGAATAAAATCCAAAGAAACCGATAAAGAATCCATCGAAATGGATATTCAAAAATCCCTAAAAAGGAGTCATCAAAGTCATAATAAATGATAACAACAAATAGGATCATCACGAATCGATTTAAATTGGAATTCTCAAGCGAATAGGCAAATAGGCAAAATAGTGCTGATTCAGACGTCTGAAATCAAGGATTCAGACGTCTGAATCTGGAAAATAAATATTTTCCAAAGACAGAATTCAGACGTCTGAATCCTTGGATTCAGACATCTGAAATAGGCACTTTTTAGCCTATTTCCTTTGTGGTTCCAAATGAACCAATTCAGACGTCTGAAACCATATATTCAGACGTCTGAATCTGCGAATAGAAATCTTCCCAGAACAATATTCAGACGCCTGAATATTACGTTTCAGACGTCTGAATCTGGGGTTCAGGACATTCCCTGAACCTAGGCCAAAAATAGGCAAACGAATATCGAAAACGATCGAACGAGCAAATGGCGATGACTAAGGAATTACGTCGAACGACAACCCAGCCTAAACGGCTCTTCGATACGCCTCAAATATCAATGTCCAAATATCCATAATAGGATTTTCATAAATTAGGCCAAAACACCAAAAATTGGAATATACACGAAATCGATCCAAACCAAAATCAATTGCACATGAATAAGTGTTAGGAATTCATACCTAACAATCGAAGATAATTATAGACAAAGATGTGGGATAAAAATCTCACCTTTGAACCCAAACGATCGAAAAAGAAGCTTAGAAGCAAAGGAGAATCAACCTCTCTTCAACACAACTCAAATGAGCTTGAATCTATGCTCAAAACAAGAACATTCCCAAAATTAGGTTTAGGAATTTCTGAAATTGGTAAGAGAATAAGTTGGAGAAGAAGAAAAGAATGCTTACCAATGGGTTCTCTTGAATTTGGAGCTAGGAATTTGAGGTTGCAAGAGGAACTAGGGTTTTGGAGTTTTAATTTCCAATCTCTCCCACCATTATTGCCTTAGAACTGAAAAGAGGAAGAAGTGAGGGTGAATGGGGAAGAGTGGCTCAGTTTTGAGTATAAGTTGGCTAGTGGGCTGAACCCAAACTCAAACCCAAAGTGAAAAAGGTCAAATTTTTGACTAACTCCAAATATATCAAAGTTTATACTCAAAAAGGTCGCAAACAGCATTTTGAACTCAATGGGAGTGGTCCCGAGTCTTAATTCAACCGTATGCTAAAAGTAGCTTTTCGGACTAAATTCCGAGTACCGATAAAATATTTAAATAAAATATTTAAATATTAAAATCGACAAATATGTGGGTTGTTACATTATAAATGGGTTTTGTATGTAAATAAGATTTACAGATTTATAATCGATGATGTTATAAAAAGAATGATTTTTGTAAATAAATGAATTATAAGTAATTAACTTATAATTTGGGTTTGGGTATAAAATTGAGTTATAAATGGAATTGGTTAATAAAGGGATTTTATATATAGTAGTTTTTATAAAATGAAAATGGAATTTAGAAACATTGTTTATAATTCCGAAATCAATTGAATTTGATAAGTAAATATGAAAGCTTATTAAAGGAGATATATTCGCGATTTTGGACAGCGAATTATCCTTTAAGTTAAATGTTGTAATAATAAAGAGTTTGGTCGGGAATTATATCCACGATTTTGGACAGTGGATAATCTCTTAATTAAAGGTGAAGAAGTATTGAATTTGGATAAGAGAAGTATATTCATGATTTTGGACACTGAATAATCTTTTGAAATAAATAAATATTTTTGGGAAGTGATATTTTAAATGAAGTAAAATGATTTGAAGATGTTTTAAAATGTGTTAAATATCGAAACCATAGATTTCAACATTCATTGTCGAAATAGACGTTTTCGAGAAATAAGGAAATGATGGACTATAACACTGTTATAGTAAATGATTTTCGAAAGAAAATATTTTGTACAGTATTGGGATTTATATATCTATCTTATTTTCGAATCCCTATACTAGTGACTTTGGGTTGTCGTAACGATGTTTTACGTTACATTCTTTTTGACCCAACGAATGTGTTTAAAGAGAATGCTTTCCTTAAAGAATTAAATATATACTTAATCGTGATTTAAGTATATTGAATATTATCTAAGTGTTGAAAAAAAAAATTGTGAATTACTTATTATTAAATAAGTATTTGGAAATGTTTTCCAATATAAAGTGAAATTGTTTGAGAATATATCATTTTAAAGATAAATTGATGTGAATATTTGACAAGTGATTTAATTAATAAAAGATTAATTAAAAGGGCCTAGTGATTGTATATAGTGTTGAATATTTGTTTGTTTGCTTTGATAGTTAAATTACCGACTATCAAATTGTCTAAAAATTTTAGTTCCTCGACTTGATGTGGGAACTATTTAGTCGTACACTTAGTACGTTGCCTTCTATGTAGGCTTGATTATCATTTGTATTGAGGATGTTGATTCGTATAGTGTGGAGTATTACTCCAATCTATCGAGCTTCCTTCTTGGCCCAATGGATAGCAAGTTGAAAGTTGGAGACGTGATAAGTCTATAAGACTTGGTTGCTGTGTGAGGTTGAGAAACGCTTTTGCGTTGTTGGTGCGAAGAGACCGGGATCGGTTTATCCGAAAACCACTTCAGACCAACGTATATGCGACGATTGTGCAGGTTGTTTGTGCTGATATTGTTATTCTGGAGTTTCATAGTGGGGGATTGCTTGTTGATCGTTTAGGTTAAAATCTCAATATACATCCAGTAGCAGTGGTATCTTTATTATGAAATATCCAATGCAAGGACTATATGCTACTAATTCTAGAGATTTCCCGACAGGATGTGGTAGGAAAGTACCTTCGGTTTGTCCTATTCTTGCACAACTTGTATGGATGTTTGTCTGACATTCCATTTCTAAAGATTACGTACATTGGTTTTTACAAACGTACATCAGTGGTGGCGGAGAAGACAACTTCTCTTAGCTTAACACCCTCCTTGAGACGTATGAGCTTAAGGGTTGTATTTTTGTGAAAGGCAGTTAGTAGTCAACGGAAATGGCCGTGTGGCATTCAAAGTGATGTGATATGTGATTGTGAAAGGTAATCGTTACCTCTAGCCCCATCAACCGGAAATGACCAAAACAGGGTTAGATGCGGTAATGCTAAGTGGGTCATTACCAAGTAGTATATGATCATCCTCTTCTAGATATATCTTTACACGCTATGACGTCGTGTATCTGATTATTGTGGTTTGTATGCTATGAGGGCCCTCGGTAAAGGTCGGTAACGACCGGAGGATGACATATGCGGTACCTAGTTATAGAGGTACCTAGCAGGAGAGCTGGATATCTTCATTTTCGTATACACGTACTTGTTTTGATTATCCACTGTGCTTTGTTTGTTGTTGTATATTATCGGCAATTGGGAGGACATGTTATTATAACCGTTCAAGCTGATAACTATTGATTGATTGTTGGACTCTGATTGATGTGTATATATGCACAGTTTCTGTTTTGTAAAGATCATTGATATGATATTATATATTTTCCGCTGCAATGTGAGATTCTGTATTGTTCTATTTGATTCTATCTTATCTCTTTCTTCTCTTCTCTTCTTCTCTCTTCTTTTCTTTCTCTTGACTTTCCATCAGTCGGTGCTTTTTGGGTCGGACATGTGTAGATTATTGTCGATTCAAAGGGTATGGATTTTCGGGTCGTTACACGTGGTATCAAAGCTTAGATTTCATATATTCCTAAGCTTTGATGTGTACTCGGTATAGATATGGACAGTAGCATCCTAGATTGAGTTTGAGTGTATTATATATATGAGCGCGTATTTGTTAGTTGATATAAAATGTTTTATATTGTGTTTACTTATCCGTTGAGCTGTTTATGAATTCTGGTCGGTATGTGGGACGCCATGTTATCGATAGGGATTTCCAAACACTTAAACGAGGCAAGTCGACATAGTATTATTTTAAATTAGGTAAATGAAATAATTTTACCTCAATTATATTTTATATATAAAAGATTAATTTTTCAGAACTATTAAAGTGTTTATAAACTGATTGTTTGGTTGTTTGAAAATGTAAATATATATAAGTTGATAAAAGATGTTTGAATAATGTAAATAAAAACAACAATTGTAAAGGAATAAATTATATAAACAAAGAATTATAAGTATGGAATTATAATTAATATAATTTACAATTGTGAAATAATCTTATATATAAGAAATGAAACTATATCAATATATTTATAAATATGAATTATAAATAAAAATGAATTTAAACTAAGAATTTAAAATGTTGAGTTCCTTTTATATAGAAAGTTGTTTTTCAAAGTTAAAGAGATGATATTATCATAAATCTTAATAAGATAAGTGAATTTGAAATGATCTTATATAAGTAGTAAAATAGTGAAATTATAGAAGTAAAGAATTATAAATGTGATTTATAAATAAAAGGATTTTCAAAAGAATATAAAGCACTGAATTCACTACTGTTATTGGGAAATAATAAGGGTGATGACTGCAACATCATCAGTATCATTTTCGAGTTTCTATGTGATGGATTTGCTACCAATAATAAATTGAAATTGAAGTTTTGTTTTGATAAACAAATTTGATTTGAAATCCAAGTTGAAATTGATAAATATGAGTAAAATAAGTTTTGGACTTATAATATGAAGTAAGAATATACTTTATTAAAGTTGAAAGAAATTTGAGTTAGTACGTGAATTATATGATTTGAAATTTAACTAAGGAAGGTTAAATTAAATTGGATTTGAATTGGATTAGATATGTTATTGGAATGGAAAATTAAACTTAAGATGGTAAATGATTACATAGTATGAATTTGGAAGTTTATAAAAATAAGTTGTATAACTTATAAAATGAGATAAGATAAGTAAAATCAATTGTTAAAATGGTTAAGTAATTTTGTTAAGCAAAACAAAATCTAAATTTGGAGTAGTGATATGAATTTGACTTAAGTAAGAGTTAAATAAAATAGAATTTGAATTAAAGTAGAAGTGAACTTAAGTTGTATAGTGAAAGAACATGTAAATGAAGTTGAAATGAAATATAACTTAAGTAATATTGAATAAAGTTGATTTTGGTATCGAAGTAAATTAATAAAGTGAATTACATGAATATGGACTTGAGTTATATAAAGAAATTCAACATGAAATGTATAATGAATCAGCATTAGAAATGTTGTTGTTAAGAAGTTGTGAATTGAATAATTGAATGAAAGTAAACTGAACGTTAAACCAATTAGAATTAAATGTGTTAAACCAATGTGAATGAATGTAAAGTGAATTAATTTGGTTATGCTGAATATGCATTGGTTGTTAGATGGATGTTAATTGATTATATAGAAAATCCATATAACATTGAACCAATGAAATGGAAAACCAATTCAATGAAAATCAATAAGAAGTGAATGTATATTGATTTGGTTATGGATGTTAGTTGGATGATAGTTGTTTGATGGTTGGATTTATTGCTTTTGTTGCATTTGTTACATTGGCATATATAGTTGTTGTATTGGTATATGTTGTATATTGATATTACTTTCATATATACATGTTGCTTATTTGGTTGTTGAGTGTCTAGTAGGTGCGGATTGTGCTTGCTTCGCATTTGGAGCTCGCTTTCGTGCTATATTAGCCGTATATGCTCGCTAATAATATATAAGGTACATATCTCGGATTACATATCGTACTTTTATAGTTTTTTTCCTTCGGGATGCCTCATCCTCGATGATGAGATGTAAATTTGTGATATATACATTGTTATTTTTTTGGGATCGAACCGCGCAAAGGACACCATGGCGAATTTTTTTGAAAATTTAAAGCGTTAGAAAATTTTTGAGAAATTTTGGAACAATTTTTGATAATTGAAATTTGGATTTTGAGTTAAAAGTTAAATGATATTAGTTGGTTTTGAAAAGATAAATATGAAAGGATTTGAAAACTTGGTAAAGTTTTTGTAAGAAGTTTAACGAATTGTTTTGAAAAGTTAATTGATTTTGTAACTTTTTCTTACTTGGTAATTTCGAGGACGAAATTCTTTTAAGCAGGGGAGAATGTAACGACCCAGAATTTCAGTCGTTTGAAATTCGTATATTTAATTGATTTTAAATATTTAAAAGTTAAGTTTATAAGCTGAATAAATTTTATTTGAAATATAGTGATTTAATTGGATAATTAAATTGTTAATTTAATATTTGAAATTGCTGAAATAATTGAAATTTGGACTTAAAGTGAATAAAAATGATTTGTAAAATTGAATTAAATCTTATTTGAATTAGAATGATGTTATAGAACTTTTAAAATTGAATTAAAAGTAAATTTGTAGAAATTGAATATTTTAATATTTAATTGACGAGTAAAAATAGTCATTTTTCAAACAGTCTCGGATTTCGACGAAACCAGTTTCATTGGATCCATAAGGTTAAATTATTGTAAGATTTCAAATTTCGTATCAATCGGATTTACGGTTTGTCCGGGGCAAGCTAAAACGCGTAGAAATCTGTTTAAGTGAATTTTAAATTTAAATAATTCGATTTGAAAACCTATCTTTCAAATACGATCGAATTGGCTTCCGATATATATTTCATTGCGTTCGGAATGAGGGTAAAACATTATAAACGCCAGGCGGCACGCTTCGTTTGGAGCTCGGAAAAAAATCGGATGAATAGTGTCGCAATATTTTCTATAAAAGGACTTGATTATCTTCATTTTACTCTAAACCCTAGTCTTCTAGGTTACAGCCGCCACTTGATTTTCAATGGCCGAAATCTTGTCTTCAATCTTTTTCAATTATCTTTCAAACCACAAATCGGTTCAAGCAACTTTCAACTACGAAGTTGTAGAGTACGGTGAGAGTTATCAATCCAACGGTTATGATAGGATTTCACGTAATGAATCGACGTGAATCTCGATGCAAAGTTCATACGTTTCGGCATGAATTTCAAGACAATGGCGAGGCCAAGCATCATGATGTTTGGAGCGGTGATGGAGTAGGCCATGGGCTTCAATTTGGTGGTCGTTGATCGTCGTATATGTCGACGTAGTGGGCGCGGCTAGTAAATCATAAACGACGTCCATGGGTTTCATATGCGTGCGTATTCACCTGGAAGAAGATGGAAGGGAGCATCATGCGGCCACGATCTATTTTGATGAAGTCAACGGCCTGGATGTAAAATGTTATAAAAAAATAGAAATAAAATGTTAATTAATTTATATTATAAATTCGTTTAAACTTCTAAATGCTGTAACTTGTTCATACGGGGTCGAAAATTGACGAAACGAATTGCGTTGGGTCCGTATTGACGAACACTACGCCATGGAGCTGGTTTGGAGTTGATTGGAGCTTGTGTGAATTTTGGATAAAATTAAACGCTTGTTTAATTTTAATCGAAATAAATCGCTAACGCGACGACTACATGCAATGTGAGTATAACTCACTCTTTCTGACTCACTGATATTTTATATAAGTGATGAATAATTTATTATATGATGATTGATGATTATTTGGATGATATATGATATATTGATTGATATTTGGATATATTCCTGCTTATTGAAGCAGATGAGACCCTATACGTTTCCGTGTATGAGCGGATAACCCTTTGCACGCGCGTCTGCCTCGAAGCGGACATTGTACACATATTGTAATATGTATATTTGTTGCAGGTGACGGATTGGAGGGATCCAACTGGATTCCTCACCCGTATTGATTTATTTATAGATATTGTGATATATTCTATTATCATATGATATATGATGTTTGGATGTTGTGATTGATGTATTTAGTGCTGTTGCAGCATTGAGCTTATTTTTGGAATTTTAAAAATGTTAAAGTAACGATTTCGAATTTGAAAGAATTTTAAAAGTGATTTTGAAAATAAATGTTTTATTGAATTTTCGAATCATGAAGAATTGATTTATTTTGAATAAATAAATGTGATAATTTTTATGTTATAAAAATTACGATGTTTTGGGAAATATAATTGAAATTATGGTTTTTGTGAAATAAAACCTGAATATGATTTTTTGGAATGTGAAGTTAGCTATTTTGTAAAATGGTTTGAATTGAGATTTTTGACTAATATAAATGGTTTATAAAGAAGATTTATAAAATTGAATTTTTATAAATCAGAATAATTGAATTATAATGGAGTTTTTATAATTGTTAAAATGATGTTATAAATGGCTTTTATAAGTAATTAAGATTTACAGATTTATAAATGATGATGTTATAAAAAGAATGATTTTTGTAAATAAATGAATTATAAGTCATTAACTTATAATTTGGGTTTTTGGGTATAAAATTGAGTTATAAATGGAATTGGTTTATAAAGGGATTTTATATATAGTAGTTTTATAAAATGAAAATGGAATTTATAAACATTGTTTATAATTCCGAAATCAGTTGAATTTGATAAGTAAATATGAAAGCTTATTAAAGGAGATATATTCGCGATTTTGGACAGCGAATTATCCTTTAAGTTAAATGTTGTAATAATAAAGAGTTTGGTCGGGAATTATATCCACGATTTTGGACAGCGGATAATCCCTTATTAAAGGTGTAGAAGTATTGAATTTGGATAAGAGAAGTATATTCACGATTTTGGACAGTGAATAATCTTTTGAAATAAATAAATATTTTTGGGAAGTGATATTTTAAATGAAGTAAAATGATTTGAAGATGTTTTAAAATGTGTTAAGTATCGAAACCATAGATTTCAACATTTGTTTGCGCAAAAAATGGACAAACACCTCCAATCCGTATGATTTAGTTGATTATATGTTATTTTCAAGGTTTTAGGTGACTTATGCAAATATGTAAAAAGCAAGGACTAAACTGTAAAAGAGACACAGATTTATAGTGGTTCGGCCAGAACGTGCCTACGTCCACTTTATATGTTATTCTCCTTTTTCTTTCAGATTACAAGTACAAAGCTTCGTATACAAGTATATGAAAGTTGTTTGAAAGTTCCTCCCGTGCTTGAGCTCTCAAACTTGTCTGCCATTGTTGTACCCCTGCCCCTCTATTTATAGAGTGAGGTTGGGGGCAGGGGTCTTGGATGTATATAGCTACTGGTGGGCCTGGGCTGAAGCAATCTGGTCTGACATATCTGGTTCGGCGAAGCTTGGTTCGTCCATGGATGTGTGGAGCTTGGTCCGGTGATGCCTTGGACCGGTGATAGTAACTTCGTCTCTTGGTCCGGTGGTAACCTTGGCTCTGTGGGGCGATGATCCGGTAGTGCTCTGGTTCGGCGGCGAGAGGAGATAGTTGGTTCGGTATGGAGGTGGAGAGGCCTGGTTCGGCAGGTTGTTTGGAGGTTGGCTCGGTGGCATGTGGTCCGGTGATGGAGGAGAGGCCTTGGTCCGACAGGGGTGTTGGTTCGGTGGTAGAGGTTGATTCGGTGGCAACAGCCTCGTGTTGGTCCGGTGCCGAAGGGGTGTGCTTGGTTCGGTACTTGTAGATGGGAGGTTTGGTTCGGCCAGGCATAGGTACCGAATGGACAGTATGTAAATGGTGATTCTAGACGAAATTGATGCTCCTTGGCCTCGTGATCACATGGGTGAGAATTCGTCCAACATTTGCCCCTCAAAGTGGGCCACGTGCTTGCATGTGTCGCGCTTTATTTTTCTTCTGGTTGGATGGCTTCGTTCGGTCCTAAGTGCCGAACTAATGGTTCGGTTATCTCGCGCTCGTCTATAAGTAGGGGTCTAGGGCTTCCCTTATTCTCTACCGGACCGGATAAGAATCCCTTGCCGAATCAACACTTTCGCCGAACCAACAACTTTGCCGAACCAGGTGACTGCCGAATGGCATTTTCGATATATATTGTTTTACCGAATGAGCTTGAAGTTTTAATACCGAATATTCTCAATACCGGATGAACTCGAAAGCTCTCTGTACCGAATGAACATGTGTACCCTCAAGTGCCGGATGGGCTTCGGTTGGAACTACTGAATGACCTTATGTTGTAGATGCCGAATGATCCTGTGTTTTAAGTGCCGAATGGATTCTTGCATTGCTTTGCCTAATGAACTTTCATATTTGAATTTTGAGTTATAACCCTAGATTTACACATGCTGGCTTGCTTTATACACTTGTTTGCTTATATCTCTATACTCCTTGTACTAACAACACGTCTTTCTCTATTGTGTATGTAGATAAAATGTCTCAAAGAGTGGAAACTCGATCCGATAAAAGGAAGTCTAAGGGCGACGGAGAGTCCTCCTCCGTGCCCCCAGCCCAGCCAAGACCGGCGCAACATGGACCTGCCCCGAGGTCGTTAGTGGATGGGTATGGTCCTCAGGAACTTCTGGTCTCCCCTCCCGATTGCTTTCCTAGCTCCCTATAGGAGGAGCAACTTGATGTTATATCTCGTTCTTTCGGGATAGATAGAGCTCTTATGCGGTTGCCGGGGGACGGGGTGATGCCGTATGACCCCTCCGAAGGCTACTTTGCTTACAGCAGATATCATTGCATGTGTGGTGCTATCCCGCCTCTTAACGCTTGGATAGTTAGCTTTATCACATATCTGAAGGTGGCTCCATTCCAGCTTCAGCCTAACTCCTACGCCATTCTGGTGAGTCTTTTCGTCATCTTTTAGAGGAAATATGGGCGTCCCCCTTCCAACCGGGAGATCCGGTATCTGTACAACTTGAGAGGCTACAAGAAGGGGTCTCCATATATCAGTTTGGAAGCGGCCGTGCCCTTCAAGCCTGTTCTGGATTTGTACTCAAAGTTCAGTATGTTCAAAAAGGAATCGTTTTTCATTAGGGATGACTCTGTTTCTTTCCACCTTTTCACTTCCGGCTGTAAGTTGAACTACATTTATATTTTCCTTGCCCCGATCACAATGCTTCTTCTTATATGCTTTTATTTCTTGCTAGCAACAGGTGGCTTTGCGGTTGTGGAGAATGATTCCTTGGCGCGGATGGCTGCTGAAATAAAGGTCATTTCGGGAAGGGATAGGTCGGCCTCTTACCTGATCAGGAACGCCACTCTCCTGGAGTATAACTTGATTCTGCCACATCAATCTGTGGTTAAACAGAGAGATACAGCCGAGAAGAGGGCTGCTAAAACTAAGGATGGGGCTACTGCGAAGAGTAGCAAGAAGAGACATTTCTCGGTGCCTCCAGCCGTTGGGGGAAAGAAGCTTAAAAAGTCTGATGGACCCTCTCTCAGTACATGTCCAGATATTCAGGAGGAGGAAGGTGGAGAGGAGGAAAGAGACGAAGAGGAGAGCGGAGGAGATGGAGAAGGTGAAGGACAGGGTGGTAGTGGTGTCGGGGCTTTGTCTTCTGAGCAGGCAGGGGAGATCCAGGAGTGGACGGATGATGCCTTCCGCCAGGCTTTTGAAGGGTTGGAGGAAGGATCAGCCTCGGTGAAGAAGGCAAAGGAGGTTGACAAGGCTGGGGCTGGCGCCGATCCATTCCCTAAGAGTTCTTCAGCTGAGGTGGCTCCAGCGATTCAAGGTGAACTCTTGACTTCTGCAGATTCCATTTATGATAAGGACTTAGGAATATTTTATGGTTCGCTTCCGTCCTGGACTGAGATTCAGGACTTATTGCAGTATTCTCCTTCTCCGCAGGGTTTGTATAACAGACGTGCCTTCTCATTCTTTTTAAGTTAACATATTTCTTGAATTATGGACCCTTGTATGTTCGTAACACTCGTTCTTTATTACAGGGGCAGGCGAGGTTGCCAAAATTTCCGACGTTCGACACCGCCTCGAACAATTCAAGTTGATGAGAGCTTCTACTAAGCCGAAGCCGCCAACCGGCCGTTCCGGGGATGTAGTTAGATATCGC
Organism: Allium cepa; assembly: GCA_030765085.1. Lineage (NCBI taxonomy): Eukaryota > Viridiplantae > Streptophyta > Magnoliopsida > Asparagales > Amaryllidaceae > Allium > Allium cepa. Next base: position 335,402,443 of record CM060938.1, read on the forward strand.
TCTCTTCTTGGAGTCGTTGAGGAAGGTATCCAGCAGAGGAAGAGGAGGCGTTCCTTATTTGATTCACCACCTGGTCCTCAGCCTTCTAGTCAGCCTTCCCGAGATACCGCGGAGGAGACCACGGAGTTTGCCCCCTCTCCGCCTCCTTCCGAGAATTCTACTGTGATCCGCATAAAACGTCCCGACGTGCCTCGCAATCCCTTTGCCGGCCACCCGGATTTGGACCCAAGCTCTCAGGATATATTATTTGACGAGGCCACGGGCGAGCATCTTCTCCCCCGCAATCCCATGGTTCGGATTCTTGATGAGGCTAAGTCCCTAGATTTGGATCTGCTCACTACTCGGATAGCTGCTATGGGGGACGAAGCCAAGGCCAACATTGACCGGGTCGCGGAGGAGGTCAAGAAGTTGATGGAGCATCATGCTCGACTGGCTAGGGCTGGGGAGGAAATCGGGAGTGCTAACATCCGGCTGCGGCTACAGGTTTCTGATCAGGCCAAGCAGCTTGCCGATCAGGCTATCTAGATTTCTCAGCACGAGGCAGCCTCCAGGCAGTTGAAGGAGAATCTGGAAAAGGCCAGCAGGGCAGAATTGCGAAAAATGGAGGCTGCTTGCAAGGGGCGGATTGATATGGCCATTGCGACGGTGGATGAGGTTCGGAATGCAGATCTCGAGCGGATTGAAGAGTTGTCTGGGAGGCTTGAAGCCGCAGAGCTTGCTCAGACCAAGCTAAAGGAAGAGATGGAGGAAATGAGGAGGTCTCTCCAGGCTGACCGCCTGAGATATCGATCGGAGAGGGATGTTGCCATCGCTAAGTTGTTGTCCTCCGAGGCCCGGGTGAGGGAGTTTGAGGAGAATGAGGGGATGATGGATGAGATGTTGCAGGTTATGTACTTCTGTACCTGGAAGCAGGGTAATCTATCCTGGATGGATGACTATCCCCGTATCATGGCTAGGATATATCTCCGGACTTTGGAGGAGGCCAAGGCCGATGCGGATAAGGAAGGTGGAGCGGCATTCAGGATGGACGTGGTAACCGCCCAATTCTCAAAGGAGGAGAAGGTAGCGGTGAAGGAGGGGATGCGGCTGCTTGCTGCGGAGGAAGCCAGTGTGCAGTTGGAAAGCATTTGCATAATACTCCTTCCGTTGCCCCACTCATGAGCATATGTTGTGTGTATCTTTGCAGGTGTACAACGGGGTCGGAAGTTCCCTTGTACGGTTCCATCGTCGGCATTTTCCATTCTCGAGGTGTGATGGCGGTTTCGATGTTGCGGGTGAAAGGGCTGGTTACTTTAGCGCCTATCCTTCGATCTCTTTGCTTCCGTCGGACGCATTCCCTAAATAATCGTGCCATTCTTTCATCAGAATTTGGAGCGGACAAGAATGAGCTTGGTTCTTCCCTGCGGGATCGATCTCGTCCAGATGACCTGTAGGGATGGTATAGCCTATCACTTCCGACGTTATCCAGTGGCTGTCTTTGACTGCTCGGATGCATGCTAGGACCAGCTACAGTTGCCCCCTGCCTTGATCTTCCCCTGTGGGGTTCTGCTTCGAGCATTTTCATGGGGTCAACTTCGGGCTGGGTTCTAGCTCGGCTCCGTTCAGCGGGGTTTCTATGATTAGGCGGCATGACCGGCTCAGCTACATCCGATCCTCGCCTGGTGCCTCCCCCATTGGGTTCGGTTCCAAGCGCTTCCTCGAGTCGGAGTTCGGACTGAGTCCGGGCGCGGCCCCTATCATTGTTGTTCCTGTTGATAGCTTCTTCGAAGAGGGAAGACCTTTGTTGTCTCTAAGATCCTCCAGATTGAGACTCCCCCCATGATTCAGTGTTGCGGTTGGATTCTTCGGCATTCCTCAAGCGTGACATGAGTTGGTTCATCAAAGGTTCTTGTTGGGATGCGAAGCGGTTAGTCACTTCAACCACGACTCTGTCTAGGTCTGCCCCAGTGATTGTTGCCGGCTGTTCCGCGGCAGGGGCTGTCGGAATTACCTGATCTACATTTGGCGCTGCTGTCGTAGTGGGACGGTTCTCTTGATCTGGATCCACTGGATCTGGAGCGCTGCTGGTTGCAACGTTCTTTCCCTTGTTGGCGTCTTTTCTCGGCCTGGAAGTCATGTTTCCTAGGCAATGAAGGGTGAAAGAAGGTTGAATGAGGGAAGCTGAAGCTTCGAGTTCCAAGCTCTCAGTGAAAGCACCAAATATGTTTGCGCAAAAAATGGACAAACACCTCCAATCCGTATGATTTAGTTGATTATATGTTATTTTCAAGGTTTTAGGTGACTTATGCAAATATGTAAAAAGCAAGGACTAAACTGTAAAAGACACACAGATTTATAGTGGTTCGGCCAGAACGTGCCTACGTCCACTTTATATGTTATTCTCCTTTTTCTTTCAGATTACAAGTACAAAGCTTCGTATACAAGTATATGAAAGTTGTTTGAAAGTTCCTCCCGTGCTTGAGCTCTCAAACTTGTCTGCCATTGTTGTACCCCTGCCCCTCTATTTATAGAGTGAGGTTGGGGGCAGGGGTCTTGGATGTATATAACTGCTGGTGGGCCTGTGATGAAGCAATCTGGTCTGGCATATCTGGTTCGGCGAAGCTTGGTTCGGCCGTGGATGTGTGGAGCTTGGTCCGGTGATGCCTTGGACCGGTGATAGTAACTTCGTCTCTTGGTCTGGTGGTAACCTTGGCTCGGTGGGGCGATGATCCGGTAGTGCTCTGGTTCGGCGGCGAGAGGAGATAGTTGGTTCGGTATGGAGGTGGAGAGGCCTGGTTCGGCAGGTTGTTTGGAGGTTGGCTCGGTGGCATGTGGTCCGGTGATGGAGGAGAGGCCTTGGTCCGGCAGGGGTGTAGGTTCGGCGGTAGAGGTTGATTCGGTGGCAACAGCCTCGTGTTGGTCCGGTGCCGAAGGGGTGTGCTTGGTTCGGTACTTGTAGATGCGAGGTTTGGTTCGGCCAGGCATAGGTACCGAATGGACAGTATGTAAATGGTGATTCTAGACGAAATTGATGCTCCTTGGCCTCGTGATCACATGGGTGAGAATTCGCCCAACAACTTTCATTGTCGAAATAGACGTTTTCGAGAAATAAGGAAATGATGGACTATAACACTGTTGTTATAGTAAATGATTTTCGAAAGAAAATATTTTATACAGTATTGGGATTTATATATCTATCTTATTTTCGAATCCCTATACTAGTGATTTTGGGTTGTCGTAACGATGCTTTACGTAACATTCGTTTTGATCCAATAAATGTGTTTAAAGAGAATGTTTTCCTTAAAGAATTAAATATATACTTAACCGTGATTTAAGTATATTGAATATTGCTTAAGTGTTGAAAATAAACAATTGTGAATTACTTATTATTAAATAAGTATTTAGAAATGTTTTCCAATATGAAGTGAAATGGTTTGAGAATATATCTTTTAAAAGATAAATTGAAGTGAATATTTGGCAAGTGATTTAATTAATAAAAGATTAATTAAAAGGGCCTAGTGATTGTATATAATGCCGAATATTTGTTTGTTTGCTTTGATAGTTAAATAAGCGACTATCAAATTGCCCAAATTTTTTAGTTTCTGGACTTGATGTGGGAACTATTTTGTCGTACACTTAGTACGTTGCCTTCTGTGTAGGCTTGATTATCATTTGTGTTGAGGATGTTGATTCGTATAGTGTGGAGTATTACTCCAATCTATCGAGCTTTCTTCTTGGCCCGAAGGATAGCCAGTTGAAAGTTGGAGACGTGATAAGTCTATGAGACTTAGTTGCTGTGTGAGGTTGAGAAACGCTTTTGCGTTGTTAGTGCGAAGGGACCGGGATCGGTTTATCCGAGAACCACTTCGGACCAACGTATGTGCGACGATTGTGCAGGTTGTTTGCGCTGATATTGTTATTCTAGAGTTTCATAGTGGGGGACTGCTTGTTGATCGTTTGGGGTTAAAATCCCAATATACATCCAGTAGCAGTGGTCTCTTTATTATGAAATATCTAATGCAAGGACTATTCGCTACTACTACTAGGGATTTTCCGACAGGATGTGGTAGGAAAGTACCTTCGGTTTGTCATGTTCGTGGACAACTTGTATGGATGTTTGTCTAACATTGTATCTCTAAAGATTACGTACATTGGTTTTTACAAACGTACATCAGTGGTGGTGGAGAAGGCAACTTCTCTTAGCTTAACACCCTCCTTGAGATGTATGAGCTTAAGTGTTGTATTTTTGTGTAAGAAAATTAGTAGTCAATGGAAATGGCCGTGTGGCATTCAAAGTGATGTGACATGTGATTGTGAAAGGTAATCGTTACCTCTAGCCTCATCAACCGGAAATGGCCAAAACAGGGTTAGATGCGGCAAGGCTAAGTGGGTCATTCCCAAGTAGGATATGATCATCCTTTTCTAGATATATATTTACACGCTATGATGTCGTGTATCTGATTATTGTAGTTTGTATGCTATGAGGGCCCTCGGTAAAGGTCGGTAACGACCGAAGGATGACATATTCGGTACCATGCAGTTATAGAGGTGGGTCGGTCTTGTGTTGGTAGAGGGCAGATGTTCTGTGCCTCGGTACATCCATCTAGAGGTGTACCCGTTCGGAAGGTAGTCCCTTCACGTGGTCATTTGTATGGAAATCCAAACTCCACTACGTACTTGCCATTTTGATTGTATTACCCAATTGGGCTATATGCTGGAATTTAATCAATGTAACAATTTCGGATATGATTAATAATATTTGTATATAGTAGACACTACTATTATATAAGAGGATATGATATGTTTTAGTTATCGTAAAGTAAAAACATGTCCGTGTTTATGTGTGGACTTGTCTTACGAGATACTTTTGTTTTGAAAACTAAGGAAAAGTTTGGTAATTTAATAAATTCAGTTGAGTGTGTTTCTCACGCTGGTTCATCAGACTGATCCGGGCTTTCTTCCCTTTCAATGCTCGGATCAGACCGAGTATATTTACAGGTTAGATTGGTGCTTTTGGAGCTTCGGCAGGAGAGCTGGATATCTTCATTTTCGTATACACGTACTTGTTTTGATTATCCACTGTGCTTTGTTTATTGTTGTATATTATCGGCAATTGGGAGGACAGGTTACTATAACCGTTCAAGCTGATAACTATTGATTGATTGTTGGACTTTGATTGATGTGTGTGTATATACAGTTTCTGTTTTGTAAAGATCATTGATATTATATTATATATATTTTCCGCTACAATGTGAGATTCTATATTGTTCTATTTGGTTCTATCTTCTCTCTTTCTTCTCTTCTCTTCTTCTCTCTTCGTTTCTTTCTCTTGACTTTCCGTCTGTCGGTGCTTTTTTGGTCGGACATGTGTGGATTATTGTCGATTCAAAGGGTACGGATTTTCGGGTCGTCACACCTATCATATAAGGCTCAAAGGGTGTCATACTAATCGTGGCTTGGTAACTATCATTATACGCAAATTCTACTAAAGGTAAATGTAGCTCCTAATGTCCTTTAAAATCCATGATGCAAGCTCACAATAAATCTTCCAAAATCTGTTCTCCTTTCAGTTTGACCGTTGGTCTATGGATGGTAAGCAGTGCTATGATCCAATGTCATTTCTAAAGCATATTGCAAACTACTCTAAATTTCACCAGTGAATAAGGGGTCTCTATCACTAACAATGTTGACCGAAACTCCATGCAATCATATTTTTCTTGATATGTAAATTTGTGCTAGAGATGCTGGAGTCCTATTGCTTCTTACAGAAATAAAGCGGATCCTTTTAGTGATCCTATCTACTATAACTCAAATTGCTATGCAACTCATCTATAAAGTCCATCGTATATGCTTCCACTTCAAAGTTAGTACCTCTAACGGCAACAACAATTCTATAGGCTTACCTTATTACGCCTTTATCTTTTGGCACATCAAACACCTAGAGACATACTCTGTTATCGTTTTCTTCATCTTTGGCCAATATAAAATTTACTTCACATCCCTATACATTTTATCCCCAATGGGTTGAATAGTTATCCTAGAATGGTGATACTTATCCAAGACTTCGTCTAAAATGTCCTCCACCATTGGAACACATAGGCTTCCATCTTTCCTCAAACATACTCTTTTGTCTATTACATACCTATCAACATGGGAAAAATGTTCTCCACTACTTACTTACTCAAAATATCGACTATTTCCCATGTATCTTTCGTTCTTACCCGATGCGTTATATTAATGCTGGCCTTACTTCCATAGCCGTAAAATAACCTAGAGTGGGTTCTATTGGTGGTTAGAAATTGAAATTCAAGAGGAACTATAACTGCCTCCACTCATGTATAGTGCCAAGAGTGACATGCCTTCGGCTAAAGGCGTTTGCAAGAACATTCCCTTTTCTGAGAGTATATTCAAAGTCATATAATGCTATAAAATCCATCCATCTATGTTGCCTAAGATTCAAGTATTTTAGGGAAAATGGGTATTTAAGAGATTTATCGTCGATGAATAACTCAAATCTTTCTCCCAATAGATAATGCCTCCACATATTCAGAGTGAAAACGATAACCGCTAAATCTAAGTCGTGAGTGGGGCACCTCTTCTCATGTTCCTTCAACTGCCTGCTTGCATAGGGTATCACTTTAGCTTCTTGCATACAGACATCTCCTAGCCTCATACCACATGCATTAGTGTAAATAGTGAAAGGCTTTGTCCCATCTGGAATAGTGAATACTGGCCCATTATTTAATAGCCCTTTCAGCTTCTCAAATGCTTCCGTGCATTTCTCATCCTATACAAAAACTGAAATTTTCTTGGTCAGGCTAGTCGGTGGGACTACTATCTTTGCAAAGTCCTTAATGAACTTTCTACAGTAACCCCCAACTCAAGAAAACTCCTAACTTCCTTGGTGTTCTTAGGAACATTCCAGTTTTGAATAGCTTCCACCTTTGCAGGAACAATAGGCAATCCCTTATCGAAAACAATATGACTGGGAAATTTCACCTTCTTCCAAAAATGACACTTTGAGAATTTCACTTTAGTTGGTGCCTTCTCAAGGTCCCTAGTACCTCCCATAAGTGATCTTCATGCTCACCTTTATTTTTATAGAATACTAGGATAACATGCACAAATACTACGAGAAACTTATTTAGTTGCCCTATAAAGACTCCACTCATCAAATCTACAAAGTATTAGGGGCATTTGTCAACCGAAATGCATTACTTCACGTTCACAAAGTTTGCCTAGAGTGCGAAAAGAAATCTTCTACTTGCCATCCTCGGATATTCTCAATTGGTGGAATCCAGTGGCTAAGTCCTACTGTGAAAAGATTTTGGTTCCAACAAGATGGTAAAATAAGCTATCTACTCTAGGAAAGGGATACCTATTTCTCTTAGTCATCTTGTTAAGCTCTCTATAGTCAACGCATAGTCTTAAAGAGCCATCTATTCTAGTGAAAAAGACAACATGTATTCCCCATTTTGAAGTACTATGGTGAATATATCCCTACTACCATAGCTTGGAAATATGCTTATCAAACTATCACCTTTCTTTATGGGGCATATGCCATAATAGCAATGTGACGAGTTTGTCATCCTTCTCCAAATCAATCCTAAACTCGATCTCCTTTCGATGTGGGAGACCGAAGACCAGAGACTTTTTCAAAAACATTTGGAAAGTCAAGGACGACAGGCACAGATGAGAGCTCATCTTGTGATAGGATAAGAGAATATAAATAGCTTAACTGGGCTGAGTTTAAGGTGCACAACGAATGTCAATATTTCATCCCTTACAATTCCTTGACTAAACGATCCTCCTATTACAATCTATGGCCCCGTAGTAAGATAACCAATGCATTGCTTGGATAAATTCAACCCTCAAAACTCTAAACATATGCATTACTATAAAATCAATATTACATATATCCACTGCTAGGTCTTTACAAACCAAAGAAAGATGCATCGACCCCCTAATAAGATTTGACACGACTATCAGGATGGTGACAACTTGGGTTTTTAGACTCAAGGAGTTGACTATATTTCTAATTATGAATGAGTGTGATGCTGTTGACTCAAATAAGGTAGACATAGTATTTTCAAAGATAATAGTTATACCTCCCAGTGCAGCTTTTCCTTTATGTTTAGGGGGAGGTCTATTTGAAACGTGTACAGCTTCAATGTCATAAGCTTGCTCACCTTATCCCGCCTTTGCTAGCTTCGGACACTGATCCTTGTTTGCCCTTCCTTATGGTAGTGATAATACCTCCACTTGAATTCTTCCTCATAAAACTCACTTTTCAGTCTTTAGCTGATAGAGTTATGGTTATGCCCTAGTGGAAATTATGTAATTTGTTACATATATCTAACTCGTTGACCAATATTTTTCAAAATAAAGGTATTTTCTTTCTTTTATATACTTAATATAATGTGGTTATATTAATGAATCAATTTAATTAGAAGTATATTTAATAGAAAATCCATAATATGTATGTTTTGTGGTAGTAGTTACAAAGTGTTGCAACTATGAGTAATTTATCATAATGAAACTAATGTACCATTTTAATGTTCCTAGTCAAGATGCATCGATACTAGATATCGATGTATTCATTGAGACTAGAGTATGCAGCGCTCTCCAAATGTTCGGCAATGTATTACTCATGACTGTTGGGGGCACCAATGGGTTACGTACCGATAGTTATTGGATAACCATGAAATGAATCACTTGGTAGTTTTCTGTTGGTTAATATAACTAAGGTCACATAGAGAATATCAATGTGACTAATTTACACAGTTCTCTTGACTTGAGAATACTGTTGATCTTCAATGTGGTAGCTCTGCTTTGATTATAGTTAAATCATGGCATGTCGTCCATCGAAGGACTATAGTTTGGTTGAGTGGAAGCTTTGGAAGTGAAATACCTTTCAAGAGAGGATTCGTTTCCTCGGTTATATGAGATTAGTATCACGGTCAACTAAAGTCAACTCAAAGTCAAAGTCTCTGGCCAGAGCATTTCATTTAATAATAATTGTTATTATTGAACCGAAGACTTTGTGTTTGGACTGTAAAGTTGAATGTGGATGATAATGGAATTTTGACCATTACAAAATTCCATAAATCCAAAGTGATATAGTTTTGACGAAGAGAATTGGTGTAAATAACTGTCACTATTAGGTACCTCTTATAATACGTAAAATTGGATTTTTACCAAAAGATGTGTAAGCGATAAATTCGGCCAAAATGTCACACCACCTGCTAAGTGACTTGTGAACGTCAATATTCGAATAGTTCGATATTAATCGCTGACTGAATCTACACCTATGAGTCACAGAGTCGTAATGATGAATTCTCTGAAAAATCACATAATTTAATTAGTTTGTAAAATGTTGTAAATTGATTAGATTAATTGACGTTTGAGAAATATTAATTATTATTTATTTGATGTTTGGAGTTCTTTGGTAATTATTTCAATGCATTTATTAAAGTTATATTTTCCCACATTGATATACGATATTGATGTCATTTAAAGACAATTGCATGAAGTGATTTATGACAATTTTGTGTCATTTGATGACATGGTTTGTGAAAATTTTATGTCAATTGTTGAGATACATGTAAGAAAGGATTGGAGAGAGAGAAACAAATAAGGGAATTAATTAGGGAAGTTTTAATAAAAAAATGAGAAAGTTTCATTCTTTCAAATAAAATATATTCTCTAATTCATTTTGTACATACAATTCTTTTTTTTCCTCATTCATTCTTCATTTTTATCTCCTTTTAACTTTTCATGGCAGAAAAAAAAAAGAAAATGAATTTTAAAAATATTTCAACTCCAAATAAAAAGATAAAATAAAACAAAAGCAGTTCATCCATCTCTTGGGAGGATAGGATGTGGATCTTGAAGATGTGAGGAGATATCATTATTCAAGGTGTGATTTTTAGACAACATCCTAAGGTGATTCAATAAGATCTAGAAGCATTCTTCATTCAGGGTGAAAATAAAAGGCAACATCAACAAGTTGTGTTTTAAGAATTTGGTAGCAAGGTATGTCAGTTTCTATATATAGATAGTGATTTTGCAATATCTGATGGAAATTTATTTGATTTTCATAATTTGTATGATGTATTACTGTCTTGCTTAATTAAAAAATTGTTTATGAAGATTGAATCATTTTATGAATGATATGATTGAGTTTTCATTTGATAGATCAAAATTAAAGTTGTTTATGTTTTAAAACAACATTTAAGCGTAGATCTATGTTTTTAAACATTCTAATTAAATTGTAATTCTTTAGATCTGAATGTTTACACGTTCGAATTGATTGGCTGCTTTTCTTTACTTTGTTAAATTTAAACTAAATCTATATATTTTAAAATACAATGTTTTATTTTAGTTCTATGTTTTAACACTAAATTTAAATTCTATCTCTTTAAATCTAGAAATTTACATTTTCATGTTAATTGATTGAACTATATTTAAAGTTAAAAATGAAATTTATATGGAATCAATACAATGTTCCAATTGTAGATCTATGTTTTAATCTTTCATAACAAATTTTAATTTTAGTTTTTAATTTTAATACATGTATGTATATTTGCATGTATTACTTGTACTTTTTATTGCATTAGATATTTACATATGAATAAAAAGAATTTTGACAACAAATCAGAGTTTTGAAATTGACTGTAATAACATTCTTATTTATATTATTAGAAAGCTCTGATTGAACTCCATATATACATATTTAGATCTACTTATATGTGTTCATATAAAATTTATTTTTCTTTACATACATTGTCATAGTATGAAATCATTTCTCTTTTTTAATTAAGACAATAATGTATACATACAATTCATTGTTTATCTTCCATATTCTTTCATTATGGTACCTATTGATTGTCATTAATATGTTGCATTAATTAAATTTATTAAACGGGAAACCGTGTTAATCACCCTTGTCCTCCCTTATTTATTTCCATTTCAATTCCTATGTAATAACCTTTCAAATTTTTCTTGTTTATTTTATATATACATATAAATTACCACTAATTATGCACACTCCTGTATGTTGCACTTGCATAATATTTACTGTGATATATTTACAGTTCATGTCATATTTAGATTAATCAATAATGTTATTTTATTAATTTATTATTTAATTTAATTAAGAGAAGGAAATGAAAAGCTTCATTATCTAACTAAATTTATGATCCTTCATTATTTGAATAATTTAAGAGAAAGGAAACAAAAAGTTTCATTCTTTAAATAAATTTATGCCCCCTCATTAATTGAATAAGTTAAGAGAAAGAAAATGAAAATATTTCCTTCTCTACATAAATTTGAAAAGTAAACGTTACACACAAATTTGTATATAAGAGTATATTTGATATACTCTAACTTACACACACATTAAATTAAAGTGAAACTTTATTTATGAAGTTAAATAAAATATTGATTTTAAAAGAAACGTAGATAAGTTCTAAATGAATTTGGACTTCATTGGCCCATTAAAGATCCAAAATGGTTAAATTTTTTGAAATTCACTCATTTCTTCCGCTACTAGCTGACCTAGTTCCAACAATGGCATCAAAGGCCAATATCTTATGTGGTTTAAATTAGTCATGTGTAACGACCCATAAAATTCTATTAGTTTTAAATGGTTCTATTTAACGCATTTAAGTGAAATTTGGTGAAATTTAAATAAATTCATTGGCAAAGAAAAAGTTAATATTTGGAATGCGTCTGAATAAACATAGCAAACTGTAAATTTTCGTCCAAAGATATGAAAGTTTATTTCGCGCGTAAATTTATTTCAATTAAATCAGTTAAAAAGTGACGAAAATAAAACGTTTCAAAACCAAAATCTTTTTACATAAAAAAAATTCTAAACCATCTTTTAAGCAAGATGTCAGTTCGTCGTTTTTCCAAATTCGGACTTCTTTAGCTCCGTCGTCCTTATTTTCTGCAAAATAGCAGCATTTCCGGTACCGATTATCGACTTTTGATCGGATGATCGTGCTACCAATATCTGTATACCGCTGTGATCGCCTCGTCGTGCTGATCTCAACCGTATATTTATTTCTGTATTTTGGAATCCGGTGTAAAACGGAAGAAAAATGTTCGTATAACGGTACCATTTATTGTGTTGACTTTACTGCTTCTGTCAGTTTCAAAGTATTGAAGCACGCAAAATCTTTGCCTTAACTGCTCACCAAATCAAAGCATTTGACCGTTGCTAATTCACTGAAAAGGCTGTTGATTGTTCGAAACTATTCGCTATAAAAAAATTCGTATGAAACGTGCAACCCAAACAATCTATGATTGCTTTAAATTGTTTTATATAAAACTGATAGCTGGCATCCCATCATTTCAACATTAACTTCAATTTATAACTTGAAGGTTCATTCCGAGACCCTTCATTCTTTTCTCTTCCTAAGGCTTGTAACGTTACAAAATAATAAACTAGTACGTTTCTTCACTGTTGTTGATTTATAAGATTTATGTTCTGTGTACTATTACTCCTCTTCTGTAGCCCATGCATTGTTCACCCACCTTGCAAATTTATAAATTTGCTTGCTTCATTTTAGACCTGCTTCTTCACCATTTTTCTCCTCCTGCCGCCTCATCACGACTCAAACCAACATCCCTCTTCCCTCCTCTCTCTCCCCTCCGCCAACCGTCATTGTCCCTCTCACCATCTTCCCTTCGGCCACCACAATCAACGCTCCACCCCTCTAGCCGAGAAACCCATTTTTTCCGCCGCGCCAAATTCCCAGCCCACAACCTCCGCAGTCCACCCCTTACCACCGCAGCCGAGACCATTCCCTCACCCTCCCGTTTTCTTCCATCACTTCGAGCAGCGCCGTGATCCTCTAGCCACCTCCGCGAGCTCCGTAACCACCTCACCCTTCACCTCTCTCCTCTCCATCGAGTTTCACCAAACCCGAAGCCTTCACCCACGGCCCGCACCTTCTACTCATCCTCCCCTCCAGCGCCGAAGCCCAACTCACGCCTTCCATCAACCGAGTTTTGTGAGTAGGTATATTTCGTGTGATGTCGTTTTATTATGACGTATTTGCATGTACAGTCTTTTGATATATTAGCATGCATTCATATAATTAACGTGCATACTCCATGTTTTCTTTTATATATAGGTCGACGCCTATATATGTTTAGGTTACAAAAGATTTATATCTAGTATATGTTATATTATATTTTATACAAGTTACTGTATATTCGTATCTGACATATTTATATATATAAGTATAATGTTATATATATTGAGTATATTAAAAATGTCACACGCCTAAATATATTATCTGTTAGTATAAATGGTTAAAGTTTATGAAGTTTATAAATATATAAGTTATGAAGTTGTTTCTTGGTTGACTGTTTATATATATATATAAAAACTTGCATATAAAAAAAAAATTTAGTTGAATATACATATGTACAGTGGGCCTAGAACCTTGTATATTTATAATAACCTGTTTGAGTGTGGTGATAATTATATAGTATATCATATTATAGGAACTGTTACATTTCATTGTTTATAATAGGCTAGGCTGTTCTTTACAAAAAAAAAAAAAAAAAAAAAACAATGTCAGGTTATTGATTTATATATATATATGGCGTGTTTGATATGTTAAGCCTATTGGTATATACACAGGCACTTGTATATTTTTTGGTCAACATAGGCTAGTTATATTGGTATGTTAGTGTATATAGATCAGAAGCTATAAAAGGGTATGCATTTTTTTTTTAGTTCGAACGTTTAAATCTGTAAATCTGTAAAGTTTTTTTTTATATCAACTCGTTTGTGTACTTTAGGTCTATAGTGTCTTATGGTTTATCAGGTAAGTCCACCTGTTACAACGTTTTTAGCATGATCTGAAAGTATGTATATATAAATTAAAACAGTATTTTATATTTGGTGACAGTATTGATAAAGTACAATGTTTTGTATAATAATAGATACAACGTTTTGCATTTGAACAGTTTTATTTTAGTATTGGTTTCGAAATATAGTAATTCATAAGTTGTATAAAAATTTAATTACCCTGTTTGTGTTGAATTTGGTTATAAGTTTTGTTGTAGACGTTATATAATTAGGATAGACAACCTGTTGGTTATAAACATTTAATTTTAAATAAGTGTACCCAATCTTAAATATTGCTGTTAATAAATTTTACTTATTTTATGTCTGTAACCTTAACAAAGTAATATTAGGTGTTGTAACCTTAACTATATATGATGTATATACGTTGATTTTAGTATATTGTTTAATTTAAAACAATGGTTTTAAACTATATATATATATATTATTTTAATATTTGTTTTAAATTAAATGTTGATTTCATGGAAATAACTAAAATGGTAATAATATATACAATGGCTGCTTCTATCAATCGGGTTCTAATTTGTTTCATCGATTCTCTATCTTTCAGCTTTGCACGTCAAGATCCACTTTCATTCTTACTTCGCTTTGCGATTTTGTTTGGATTTGTTCGATTTTCTAGAGCGTGACCAAAATTCATAGCTTGCTCTGTTGTCGATCTTCTTTAGCCTCGAAAGGTGAGCAATCACTCACGATTAACGTTCTTTTAGTTATTAAATTTGATTTAAATTGAAACGTCAATTGAAATATGCTGTTGTTAGTTGTTTTACTGATATGACTGCCATTATCTGTATCTGTTCACCTATAACACCTCACACCATTATCGGTTAAATTTTTATGTGATAATAATACGGATTGGTTGGTAATTGATTTTTGATTGATGGCTGTTTAGATTGGATGTTAAATTTTTTTGTTAGGTGATAACTAGTTTGCTAGTTTAATTTGGGGAAGTATAGTTTACAAATTAAAACGGATTATATATGACGGACCTTGATTTAATAAAAACCTGACCCCGCCATATGTAAATTTGATTAATTAAAATTTGACCCATTAATTGTCATAGAAATTGATAATTTATACTTTAAATCTTTGAACGTAGTTTGGATTTACTGTTGTAGTTTTAAACTGAAATTTTAAAAGGAACGACAAGTGGAAACTGTAATGTGATAATCTTTAACCTACATGAAATGATAGGGTAGAATCTAGAAATAATTATACAAATAACAATGCGAATTAATACGATTATTTCGGGGTTATTTGATTAATCTATTGAATTGTTATTGATTGTTGTTATTGCTTGTTTACCATTCCTGTCATCACATTGCAAGTTCCCTTGTTATGTTTGATTTTGAATTGAAATGGGTTGAATGATAGACCCAAGCGGTTTCATTTAATTAAATTGGGATTCCTATCCACCCGTATACATTTAAGTGTACGGATTGAAATGATAATATCCGTAACACTTGACCATATGATAAGAAAGATATGGTCTTATTAAATGTAAATTTTAAATACATATATAACGGGAAATTATAAATATGGAGTTAATTATATCTAGTCTAATCAAGATTTGATTTAATGCATAAATTATGATAAATATTTACGTAAGTTTTATTTCGGAAAAAAATTTGCAATAATATTGAACAATTAAGATTGGGAGATAAATGTGGATTATTTTAAATGGCATTTTAGATAAGGATTTGTTTATTTAAATCAACTTGAAATTTATCGAATGGGATATTTCACGTTAAATAAAATATTAGAAATATTGAGTATAATGTAGCGTAAGGTCACCAAAATGATATTGAATCAAATAAGGGGTGTTCAAGACTAGATAATAATGATGTAAAAGAATCGAGATTCTATATGAAACTGTTAAATTTAAATTGTTATATTTAAGCTATGAACTATATTGAAATTAAATGGTTTAGAGATTTGGATATGTATTTTGAACCAAGATAGTTGAATTTGTTATGTAGATAACGAATTGAATTAGGTGAGATTTGAGTTTGAACTAAATTGGAAAGTTTATTTAGAAGACTAAATTGGGAAAAATTTAGTTGAAATGTTGAATACTTAAAGTATGAATCATATTGAACTAAAAGGGGAAATTGGGATATCCAAATCTGGGAATTATAAACTTAAGTGGATTTTAGGAAAATTTAAATTGATAAATTGAGATTGAATTTAATTGGAATGGGAAGGTCGGGTTGATGTGATCGATTTGTTAAGTTGAGGAAATTGAAAGTACTTTGCTGTATACATCATTTAATATATATAAATACTATTATTTGAAGTGACTTGATATTTGGGTTGAAGTATAAATTAAGTGAATGACCACGGTGTAATAGTATATATTTATACATTGTAGATAATTCTATAGACCCTTAGAGGATGGTTACCCCAAACATCCTTTCAGTTATATTGTATTTCAGTTGATATTTCACTTGAGTTGAATTTATTGATATAAGAATGTTAATCCTGACTCGAGTGTTTTGTGCTTTGCTTTACGCTCGGGTCAGACCGAGTAATCCAGCATTAGAGACTCACCTTTGGAGATTTGAGCTTCATTTGGAGATCCAACTATCGTTTCAGCTCTCAGTTTTCTAGTTGACTGGTTCAGAGAAGTTAATCGGCTCGTACTGAAGACTCTTCTGCATTCCAGAGATTCTGATGTATTTTATTTAAACTCTGATGTATATAGTAGCTTCATGAACTACTATTTTTCTATTCCGCTGCATTATATTACTCTGTGTCTGTGATTAATTTATTTATTGTATATGTTACGTTTTGCCAAATTTTAAATTAACAATTCGGTATTTTGAATTATTCAAGTCGGACATGTATGGCTTTATTGTCGATTTGGATGGTCCAAAATAGCGGGTCGTTACATCATGTTAGGGCTAACTGATTAAGCTTGTGCATTTAGTACGGTGTCTAGAAATGTGATGTCTAGGATTTGAGTTGGGTAATCAAGTACCCTGTCCTATCTGGTTACCTGCGTGGCCTGAAAGGTGATGTGAGCCCAAAGGTTTCCCCTAATAGAAAATGGTCGAATTTGAATTGAGCCTTGGGATAATTTTCAAAATAGTTATGAAAATTAAGACTATACTTTTAAAAGTTAACTTTAAATAAAAACATGTTTGTTATAAAAGGTTGTAATATAACATAAATTTTCAATATGTTTGAAAAGGTAATGAAAATTTCAAAATGTTTGAAACTAATTGAATAATAATTTCAAATTTAAAATTTATTAATAAGATTAATAAAATAAATAAATTAAACGAGTTAATTAATTAATACTTATATGCATGTATTATATATGTTGATATATGTTACGTTATTTAGAAGTGTTTAAGATAACATAAGTATACATGTATGTATGTAAGATAAATTTTGAAATTGATATAATTTAATTAAAGTTGTTTAATTAAATTAAAATACACATATATAAGATAAAATATATGTGTTACAGTATAATGGTTGTAGTATACACCATAAAGGTTACAGCAGATACGTCCAATATAAAAGTTATATTGTAATACTAATATAAAAATTGTGTTAACAAATTACTTGCATACTCCTTAGTTGTTGAGCAAACTCAAGCTAGGGATGTTATGTGTAGTATTATTAATATATTGAATAGACGAGATAAGATAATTATATGTATTTGTTAAGCAAACTCAAGGTATATATACTATACATAGGCCGTCACGATATGGTAGGTATGAGTGACTAATCTCTTTTGATTTGTTGAGCAAACTTAAGGTCGAAATGAGGTTAGGACAAGGAAACATGGATTAGGAGTATGTGATACAACCGGTAAGGAGTTATGCATCGTTCGTGAGGGTATGATTTGTCGAGCAACTCAGGGTAGAATACCAAGACAGATGAGTCCTAACACCCACTAGTGAAGTCGAATACTTCTATGTTTCATCTTAAGGTTTGGAGAAACATAAAAGACTAGTGGGAGACTTATTAGAAAAATGAAATGGTAACATTTAACATTTCGATATTGTAAGAATATATGCTAAATAATGTTATAATTATGTACGATGATAAATTTATGCATTTAATATGATTGATAAAATGTTTATCAATCAACATATACAAATGAACTGAACTGAAAATTGACAAATGGA
This sequence comes from Allium cepa, assembly GCA_030765085.1. Taxonomy (NCBI): domain Eukaryota; kingdom Viridiplantae; phylum Streptophyta; class Magnoliopsida; order Asparagales; family Amaryllidaceae; genus Allium; species Allium cepa. Next base: position 335,420,452 of record CM060938.1, read on the forward strand.
AATATAATATAATACTCACTATTAAATGCTTATTGTATGTTAATGTTTTCTATACCCATGCAAGTGCCTAATTTTTATAGCTACTTAATATATTCATAAAATGATCACTTACGTGTTTATTTGTTTTAGACTGTGTATTGCATATTATTAGTTTTGGACTCTAAAAGCAATACAAGACTATCGATGGATATTTGATCCATGTACTATCACATATAAATGGTATATGGTGATCGGTCATAGTTCATAATGTACGGTACTTCAATGAATATAGTTTATTCAAAATAAGCCAATAAACTGTACTATTAGATCGAGTATTTAATTTGATTGTTTACGTAAAAGATCATGTTGTGTTAACTATAGCACAAGACCAAAACTACAAGATATATCTAAGAAATCGATAACTGAAATGTAACTTTAATAAGTTTATGCAAAGAGCAACATATTTGATGTCTTTAAATGTTAAGGATAATCAAATGCGCTTTCGTAAAGAGTTCGTTATGATATTGGAGTAAGAGTTTTCTTTTGAATGGTTTGACCAATTAGAAAGGAAAATAGATGTATAAGAGTAGATGTGATTTGAGGTACAATTGAGATAGAGAGAGTGAATAGTCATTTCTTCTTCCTAAAGAAATAATAGAAAAGAGAATTGCAATAATAATAAAAGATACCTAATATTGGAATAAGAAATATGATTTCTATTCCACAATGTATTTTAGTATATAAAATTGTTTTCTATGAGATTTGTTTCATTGGATTCAAGATAGTTGGTCAAAGAATACACTACTGCAAACTAGTTGCAATATATGAAATAAATAAATCAATATTAAGTGAATGTCCGACCTCCGAATTTAGTATGCTATTATGATAATGGCAGAAATAGTGGGAGCATGCCATATAGCACTTATTGATTGCATCAAGTTACAAAAATTGTTTCCGTAAAACGTAACATTATTTATAAAATAATGACTATTTTTCACTATGGACTAAAAAAATAGACAAAACTATATTTCAATATGGATATTATGAATATTTGTTATGAAATAAAACTACGGTATTTGTTTTCATAATAAAAGTGATGCATTGGAAAATATAGAAGTACCTAATATTATTTATAGTTATTCTGGAATTATAAACTAAGTCGTAGTTTTGAGAAAATAATTTTATTATATGATTTTGAATCGTATGGTACTTGTTAATTATATCTCAAACAATAAAGGGCTATGCACCCATTTAGTGTGAGCATCATTAGAGTTGATGAGCTCTTCAGATTGGTACATATAGATGTATGCAATCGTAATTCTATAAATGCCAAAATGGTTTCACGTACTTCGTCATATTCACTAATGAGTCATCATTGACATGGACATGTGTATTTGATATGCATGTAGTATGTCTATGGTAAACTCATTAAATATAAAACAGAAGTAAAAATAATATGCGATAGAAATGATTCGGTTTGATCGAATGAGTGAGTATATTGGAAAAGATTCTAAATGTACCTAAAATGAATAAAGATTCAATCTCAAAATAACTCCTTCATGTAATACATAATGATGAATTAATATTGAGTAATCGAACTTTGTTGGACAACGTACGATTAATTATGAGTGAAGTTGAGTTAGTTTCTTTCTTTAAGGTAATGTACTTAAGAATAGTACACAAGGTTAATAGTATTTCATCTAAAATAACAATTTACAAATTTTATAGTATAAGGTTTTATTTGAAACTCTAACATATCCTACGCCAAGGAGTTGGCAGGTTATGTGAGTCGAAATATTGCATGTAATAATTATTTATGGGGGATCTTGTATGAATCTCCCCTAAAGGATTTTGGAGAGGACTGTTATTGAATGACATATTTATGTTTTGAACATAATTTTTGTAAATTAAAACAAAATCAGTTTTATAAATAAAGAAATTCATAAAGTGTTTATAAATCCCTATTCTATTTACACCGAGAAAAATTGTTGTTTCAAGATTAACTAATCTAAATGAACACATAGCATTAGAATTTCTAATAAGTATTCTCGCACATCGAAGAGAAAATATGAGTTTTTTTTATTAATGTCGAAAATATATAGTCCTCGGTTGTTTAAATAAACCATTCGAATGTTGACTCTATATGATATGATGTGCAAATCTGAAAGAATTCCAAGTACATTATCAAATTATAGATGTTAGTGATCATAACCGAAGGGATGTGATCCATTGGCCGAGATTGTGCCTTTATGAGAAAGACTAATGCAGTTGGAATTAATGAGCAATGTTGACAAGAATAATATTGCAAATTTCAAATTTCGAAATTAGCATAATAGATTCAGTATTCAACATGCTCAAGTTAATTTTGATTTACTCACAAAATTATCACTTGATAAGATTTAGTGTTTTGGTACATATGCATTGAAACATAAAATTCTAAATAACGATTTAGAATAATTTGTTTACACATATTAACGAAAAATGTCTCAAAGTCAGTGGGAGCGATATTGAATTTGTAAGTATTAGGATATGATCCTAGAAATAATACGAAAGTATCATTTATAAGCATCAAGATTGAATAAGCATTTTGATAGAAATATTAAATAGCATGATTTTCAATCAAAGTGTAGATGAAACGTGTGTTCATAAGTAAGAACGTTAAAAGGTACACTGATATATCTAAACTATATGTAAACAACACGTTGTTGATTTTAATGATGTACTTGTATTAAAATCAGCCTTAGTTGTTTTAATACTCAACATTGGATTAATAAATGATGTCTTTTATAGTAAGTATAAAAGATGTCTGGAATGTCCCATATGATATGCAAGGACATCTTAATAAAATGTTTAAAATGGGACATGTAAGATTGGTTCCCCAGCATTAGCAATAGGCATTGCATGCATGTTATGTTGTCTACAATATCATGATTTATTTTTGTATTTGATACATGAAGAAAATATCAAATCCAAATTGATATAACTAAATGGTTGTTTGAAGTGTTCTCATGTATTTATGAAATACTAAAGAATTATTTATAGAAACATAAACGCCTTATGAAAGAGCATTCAGACTCGAACTTCATAAGTGATATTGAGTATAATATGTTGATAATAAATTTAAGTTAATAACCTTTAAGTTGGAAATGTTCCAAATGAATGACCATGGCTAATTTAATGAAAAAGGCCAAGTACATCGCCTAGAATTGCGCCACAATAAACACAATGTATATAAACAAAGAAGCGCACAAATTTATAAATGAGTCGATTTCAAATGTAGAGAATCTCATAATATTGTTATATGATAACAATGTCATGATATAGTTTGCAGCAGAACTTATAGCTTACTAGATGTCGAGAGTCATACTTCGAATTGTTCCACAAGATAAAGTAGTTTATCACTGTCGAAGAGAGTTTATTGACAGAGTAGATAATTAAAACATAATAACATACCCTTTCACAAAGGGACTAACATAATTGGTTTTGAGAAAACCGATTGGATAAGTTGGGATAAGATTGCATAATTGACCCCAAGTGCAAGTGGGAGATTGATAGAGTTAGAGGTATACCCTAAGGGCAATTATGTAATTTGTAACATGTACCTAACTCGTTGACCAATCTTTTCGAAATAAATGTATTTTCTTTCTATTCTATACTTGATATAATGTGGTTATGTTAATTAATCAATTTAATTATAATTATATTTAATAAAAAATCCATAAATGGTTTGTTTAATGATAGTAGTTGCAAAGTGTTATAACTGTAATTAATTTATCACAATGAAACAAATGTACCATTTTAAATGTTCTTAGCCAAGATGCATCGAGACTGGATATCGATGTATCAGTTGAGAGTAGAGTATGTAACACTCTCCAAATTTTGAGGAGTGTATTACTCATGATTGTTTGGGGGCACCGAGGGGTTATGTACTGATAGTTATTGGATAACTATAGAATGACTCACTCGATAGTTTTCTGTTGGTTAACATAACTAAGGTCAAGCAGAGAATATCGATGCGACTAATTTATATTGTTCTCTTTACTTGAGAATACTATTAATTTTCTATGTGGAAGCTCGCTTTGATTATAGTTAAATTGTGGCACGATGTCCATTGAACGACTATAGTTGGGTCAAGTGGAAGCTTTGGAAGTGAAACACTATGCAAGAGAAGATTCATTTCCTCTGTTATATGAGGTTAGTATCGCGGTCAACTGAAGTCAACTTAAAGTTAAAGTCCCTAGCCATAGCATTTCATTTAATAATAATTGTAATTACTGAACCGAAGACTTTGTGTTTGGACTGTAAAGTTGAATGTGGATGATATTGAAATTTCAACCATTAAAAAATCCAATAAATCCATAATGATGTAGTTTTGATGAAGAGAAATGGTATAAGCAATTGTCACTATTAGGTACCTCTTATAATAAGTAAAATTGGATTTTTACCAAAAGACGTGTATGCGATAAATTTGATCAAAATGTCACACCACCTGCTAAGTGACGTGTGAACATTAATATTCGAATAGTTCGATATTAATCATTGATCGAATTTACACATATGAGTCACACAATAATAATGATGAATTCTTTGAAAAACCATATGATTTAATTAATTATTAAATTATTGTAAATTGATTATATTAATTGATATTTAAGAAATATTAATTATGAACTATTTGATGTTATTTTTTAATTATTTTAATGCATTTGTAAAAGGTATATTTGCACCTATTGATATATGATATTGATGTAATTTAAAGATAATTGCATGAAACGATTTATGAAAATTTTGATTCATTTGATGATATGATTTGTGGAAACTTTATGTCATTTAATGAAATACGTGTAAAGAAAGGAATGGAGAAAGAGAAATAATCAAGGGAATTAATTATGGAAGTTTTAATTAAAGAATGAGAAAAGTTTTATTCTTTAAATAAAACATATTCTCTAATCCATTCTGTATGTACAATTCATTTCCTTTGTCATTCATTCTTTCTCTCCTCTTAACTTTTCATGGCAGAAACAAAAAAAATGAATTTCCAAAATCTTTCAACTCTAAATAAAAAGATCAAAAAAAATAAAACAAAAGTGGTTCTTCTATCTCTTGTAAGGACAGGATGTGGATCTTGAAAATCTGAGGAGATATCATCATTCAAGGTATGATTTTTAGGCAACATCCTAAGGTGATTCAATGGGATCTAGAAGCATTCTTCATTCAAGGTGCAAATCAAAGGCAACATCAACAAGTTGTGTTTTAAGGATCAGGTAGCAAGGTATGTCATTTTCTATATATAGATAGTGATTTTGTAATGTTTGATGGAAATTTAATTTGATTTTCATAATTTCTATGATGTATTACTGTCTTGCTTGATTAAAAAATTGTTTATGAAGATTGAATTATTTGTTGAATGATATGATTGAATTTTCATTTGATAGATCAAATTAAATTTGTTTATATTTTAAAACAACATTTAAGTGTAGATTTATGTTTTTAAACATTCTAATTAATTTGTAATTCTTCAGATCTGAATGATTATATGTTCGAATTGATTATCCGCTTTTCTTTACTTTGTTAAATTTAAACTAAATCTATATATTTTAAAATACAATGTTTTATTTTAGTTCTATATTTTAACATTTAATTTAAATTCCATTTCTTAAATCTAGAAATTTATATTTTCGTGTTAATTGTTTGAATTATATTTAATGTTAAAAATGAAATTTATATAGAATCAATACAATGTATGTGTGTATGTTTGCATATATTACTTGCACTTTTTATTGCATTAGATATTTATATATGAATAAAAGGAATTTTAACAACAAATCAAAGTTTTGAAATTAACTGTAACATCTATCTAGTTTATATTATTACAAAGCCTTGATTGAATTCCATATATAAATATTTTGTGATATCCCGGAAATTTTGACAATATCAATTTAATAATCTTTATATAAAATTAAATTGATTTGATAATATTGATCAATAAAATATGATTTGGTTTAATAATCAGATTAAATAAATATTTAATTTGTGATTTATCTTTTAAAAGCTAAAATAAATGTTTTTAATTATAATGTATATATATATATTTGTATATATATTATAGATAATTTTTGTTTTGGAATTTAATAAATAAATGAAGTTTTGTTTTTAAATTCTAATAATATATTTAGTAATTGGGAATTTTGTTTTAAATTAATATTAAGCTTTTAAAAATCTATTTAAATAAATAATTATATGGTTTGTAAATATTTAAAATAAATGTTAAATTGTTTAAAAATTATATCTTAGCTTAATTTTTGTTTTAATTTAAATAAAAAGTTGTTTTATTTCTTTTTAAATATTATTTGATTAATGTGATTTGGAAATATTTTATATAAGTTTAAAATACAAATAGCATATGGTTTAAATATATTTATTTATAAAAGTGATTTATAATTCTCTTTATAAATCATTTAAAATTTGTTAAATGGGTTATTTTCAAGCCATATGTATAATGTATTATTTTCCAATAAATATAAGAAGGAATTAAAATAAGAAAATGAAATTTTCATTTTAAATTGAATAAATTGATATTAATTTGGATTTCAAAAGTTTAATATGAATTTGGAATTCAAAGGTTTAATTTGAATTTGGAATTGATTTTGAAATTCAAATTAATAGATTCTTTAAAAATATTTGTAATTTTAATTTATAATTTGTTTTATTTACATTTTTCTTTAAACAAGAAAATCATATATATTCATATAAATATAAAATAAATTAAGAAAATTCTTCATTTACATTTAAAAATATAACTAAATTGATTAAGAGACATGTGTTAACTTATGAATATAATCTAGCTACATGTGTTATTAAAGAATAAAGGATCAATGACAAGTGTCATTTGTATTTTGATCTTTTCTTTATTTTAATTAAAATTTATTTCAGCCTTTTTAAATATTTTTCATTTCCCTCATTCTCTTTGCAAAACCTAAGCTAGTGAATCAAAGAAAACATTACACTTAAAAATCTGAAAATTCCCTCAAAACAATATCTAAGTCATCTCCTCGAATTTATGATTTGCAAACCAAAAACTTGAAACAAGATTTGCAAACCTGAAATTCAATTCCTACATATAATCAAATATGCAAATCTACCTCAAAACATACCTGAAATTCACTCCTCAAGAAATTCAAACTGAAATGTAGATTAATGTCTGCATTTCATCTGGAAATTTTCAGCAGTAAACCATGTAATCATTTCCAAGTTTATACAACCACCTGTAGTTCTGTTTTAAAAAAAGGCATATGTCTGCATTGCATCTCAGGAAATCATCAGCTTAGTAAATAAAAAGGACCTGCATGCATGAAGTTTATAATCTGAGCAGTAACACTGCAGCATTTAATCAAGGCAGGATTCAAAAAATCAATGAGGCTTTGTTTTCTGAAAGATAAAGGTGAGTAACACTTCTTTTGAAAATCTTAAGGTAGATCTGGTTGTTTAAAACATGTTAAAATAAGTTGTTTTTGTATATATGTTGGAAATCTCCTATGCATCTGTGATGTGTGATATATGTTGAATTTGAATTGCCTGTATAACATCCCTGATCTAAAATTTTCAACCCAGTTTTCCTATTTAAATTCATTTTGCTTTATCTATTAATTTTTAAGACTTAGGATTTAAACAATATTTGTTTGTTTGATTATAAACTAAATTTTAAAAATTATCTTAACTTAAATAGGAACTGAAATTTTGCTCTGGGAATCGGGTTGAAAAGGGAAACTCAGGTCACTGTTAAAATTCGAACGTGTAAATTTGGTAATTCGGGTATACAAATTAAAACCTTAGGCCAATTCATGATTTTTAAGAGAAGAATCAAAAATTCTAAGTTTGGTTTGACTGTGCATTACCGCTTTGACCCAAAATTGGGTTTTGGAGTGTTTCTGATAATTTTGGGATTCTGGAGTTTTGATGTTTCTTCTGTATGTAGTAGAGTGATCAGGCACATCATAAAAATTATCAAATTGGTGAATTGATCTTCGAATTAGCGGAGGTGTGGGGAAATTGTTCTGTAACCCTAGTTTATGTTCAGACATATGAACTGGTTCAATTCTATCTTTCTGTTTGTTCGAGTGTTAAGGGGACTTGGGGAAGTGTTGCTGAGACCATAACGAGGTTGTGGACGGAGTTTAACTCAAACGATGGTCGGAGGAGGAAGAACTGGCCGTTGACAGGTTTTTGAGTTTTGACGAAGCTTGGTGTTTCCAGGTTTCAAAAGTGAGGCAGGTTTTGATTTTCAGGTGAATGGGATATGTTTGATGATCGTGATGTTGCGAGGGGTTGTTTTCTGGTGTGTTGACGCTGCCGGAGTTGACTGGTGATGGTCAGAGCCACCGTGCATGTGCACGGTGCTCGTAGTTTCTGATGATCAGAATTTTTGGTGTTTATTAAGTTTGGGGAAAGTGTAGATTATACTCGAGTAAGTACTCGAGTCATATGAGGATTTACTCGAAGATAGGAGGAAGATGACTCGAAGCAAATCAGTTTATGGCTCGAGCAGTTTTTTTTAGTTTCAGGTTCGTTTTCTGAAACCCGACTGTTTCAGGTTTTTAAAATTTTAAAACTAAATTTAAATAAAGGAGCAAAGCAAGATTTGAACTGGAATTGAAGCAAATTTAAATATGAATTCAAAATGAAATTTAAATTCTTGTTTCAAAATAAATAAATTTTATAAAATGGAATGTTTTACAACTGAAACTTGTTTACAGTATTTATAATAAGGTTTTAAAATCTGAAAAAGATTTAAAACAAGATTTAAATTAAGTTAAAATCTGAATGGTAAAATCTGAATTCATATATGAATTTGAATCTTAGGAATTGGAAGAAAATCAGTTGATAAATTCTAATGTTATAATTAAGTTTGAATATTTTAGTATTTTATAACATGTGTTTTATAAATCTGAAATGAGATTTAAAACAGGATTTTAAATTTAAATTTTTGAATCTGAATCTGAAACATGATTTGAATTCTAGTTTGTAATATAAATAAGATTTTGAATTTGAATGTTTCAAAATCACTTGAAATATTTAAGGTGTATTTTAAATTTATTTAAATTGAATATGGTTTTAAACTATTCTTCTAAAATTACTTTAGAAGATAAATGATTCTTTAAAATGAAAACTAAAGAGTTTTTTTTAAATACTTAAACCTTGTTTAAGTTAAAAATGGATTTCATTTTAAATCATAATTTAAAATGGAATTTAGATGAAATTTAAAAGCAAATTGTTTATAAATTATTTTGATAATGATAATTAAATCATGAATAAGATTAAGGTTTAACATTAAAGTTGATTAGAGATTAATAATTGATAATTCATTAATTGATTAAGGTAATTAAGTTTTGTAATTAATTAAGTTAATTAATTAATAATTTGGTTAATTAACTAAATAATTAAGGGTTTTATTTAATTAATTAAAGGATTAGTAAGTTAATTAAAATTGATTAAATTTTAATTAAGAAATCAATTAATCAAATAAGATTTGATTTAATTTAATTAATGATTTGAATTTATTAATCAAGTAATTAAAAATGAATTTAGTTTTTGATTATCACTTGATTTATTTAATAATTAGAGATTAATTAATGAGTTTTATAGATAATTAAATTTGTAATTAATCTTGATTAATTTCAGTTAATTACTTTAGAAAAGTAATTAAAGTTTTGTTATTTGTTAATGAAGGTCATTAACTTAATATTATATTATAATCAATTAATGTGATTAGTTTTAATGATTAATTGTATTAATTAATTTAAAGATAATCATTTGAGAATTGTTTAAGTGTAATTACTTAATGAAAGTAATTAAGGAAATTAATTACTAATTGTAATTAATTAATTTTATTTTGATTAATTAAGTTAATTAATTAAGTTTAATTAATTTAATTTAATCACTGGTTGATTTGAGAAGTAATTAGCAATGTAATTAAAAGTGAATAATTACTTAGTGAAGTAATTAAGAAGATAAATTACTTGATGTAATTTAATTGAAGGATACTGGATAATGGAGGAGTTTTGGAAATCAATTACTTTGTGTAATTAATATATAATTAGTACGCAGAATAATTAATTAAGGAAGTAATTAATAATTAATTACTTAGTTAATTTAGGTTTTGTTAATTGAGTTATATTGAAGATAATTAAGAGATGAAATTGGTTAAGTTAATTACTTAATGTGATTGATCAAGAGTGATTAATCAATATGGATAATTGATAATTAATTTAAATAGGGTAATTATAAAATAAATAATTTGGGATCATTAATTTATATAATTAATGATGTAATTAAGGATGGATTAATTAAGAATAATTAATCAATGAAGGGATTAATTAATGTAATTAATTAAGGATTAATGTAATTAATTATAATTAATTAATGAGGTAATTACAGGTTAATTACTAAATTTGGTTTGGAATAACTAATTTGTGAAATTAATTGGAGGTTAATTACTCGAATGTAATTAAAGAATAATTAATCAAGATGATTAATTAGGGTAATTAATTTGAGGGTAATTAATTAATTGATTTGTAATTAATTAAGGGATATGTAAGCAAGATTTATATGGATGGGAATTAATTTAATATATTTTAAATTAATTAAGGAAGAAGTAATTAATTTAGTTCATTTTAAATTAATTATAGAATGGTGATTTGTAAGTCATTGCTTATGAATGTTGATTGATACCAATTACCCTGAATAGTTGAGATCTCAGAGATGAGATAAATGTTGTGTGTGATTTGGATGCTATGGTTGCATTTGAGTTGATAATATGAATTATCTGTTTGGGGTGATAATATGGATTATCCGCTGTGATGATAATGTTGATTACCTATTGTGATGTTGTGAATTATCTATCTGTGTGTATATAGATAATGAATTGAATTGTTTTAAAACTTTAAAACAACTTGGACCTAAAAGACACGTTTTGGATTTCGATGAGACCGGGATCGGGTTTCCATATTTGGATATCCGAAAACCACATCGATCCAAATTAACGATAGGTCGTGAATCTCAAGTGAAGATGAAGATTTAGAGTGCAAGGGTTATCGTCGTTAACTCTGAGGGTGATTCCAAAATGAGTGTAACGAGATAATGCCTTCGGTTTCGTTCGAATCCGGAACGAACTTGTATGGATTGAATGCTTTCAGAACATCGTCAGGTGGATGATGAGCATTCTAAGAGATGTGTTCTCTAAAGGTAATCGTAGCCTCAAGCCTCATCAACCGGGAATGGCTAAAACAAGGGAGGTGCAGCAAGGCTTCGTGGGTAGCCCCCACTTGAGAGTGAGATTTACCCCCTGTCTAGAAGTCCCTTTATATTCGGCTGTGTGGGCAGTTGGTTGCAAACAACTGCGAGGTTGTCTTGTTTGGAACTGTTCAGTAAGGAATGGTTCCGGCCTTGTGTTGTGGGGGAGTTAGGGTGGCTCCTCGGTACAGTGATCTAAGCCATGTACTGTGACGGACGGTACCTCAGTAGTCCTGCCATTGTATGGAATCAAAAATCCAATAAGTGCCATCGGTTTTGATTATATTACCCACTTTTGTGGCTAGTAGCTGGAATTTAATCATGTAACAATTTTGGCTATTTCTTATTTACTTGAAAACCCTAGACACTATTATAATATCACCGGATTTCCTATCAAATGTTTTGGTTAGCGTAAGGTAAAAACTTTTCCATGTTTATGTGTGGGATGTCTTACGTGATACCTTTCTTTTCAAAAGTTTTTAAAAGTTAAGCAACCTTAACCTGTTACTCACACCAGACCCATGTCTGACCCAGAGTTTGTCTTTTGTTTTCATAAACTCTTGGGTACTCAAATTTTTACGAGTAGCCAAGGGATTCAGGTTGGCTTTGACGAATATTGGAGGAGCAATGAAGCAGGAGGCTTCTGCGTATAGATATTTAGTTTCCGCTGTGTGTTCTCTGTGTTGTGTTTGTATTAAGTTGTAAATACTAGATAGGTGTTTATAACTGTCTAGTATATGTTGTGTATGTTGTGTAACTCTGATTGATGTTGTATACTATGTAAATAATTATGTTATTAATATAATTTATTCGTTCCGCTGTTGAGATTATAGTGTTGTTTCTTCTTTCTCTTCTTTCTTTTCTTCTTCTATCCCTTTGTTTCTTAATAGATGATGCGATTTTCTGTGGTGAGAAAGTCGGGTCGTCACAGTTGGTATAAGAGCGTTAGGTTGAGTGAATACTTAGGCTCTGGAGTGGTGTCTATCTTGAGAGAGCGTATTGGTAATTTTAAATATATTTATATATATTTATTTCTACCTATCTATTGGGTTACCTGTTCGGGTTTTCCAATATAAGTTATAAAGGTAGATAAGGTAGTGGTGTGTGTAACGCGACTACCATTGGTTGGAGTTTGTATGTTTGAGGTTAGAAGTGTATTTATCGAGACTGTAGACCTAATACCGTCTCGAGTGAGCTTTGCAGTAGTGTAAGTTCTTCATTGATCTCTGAAGGTAACCTGTTAAGGTTCGGAGTTCATCTTTGAAGTTGGATGAGTAGAGTCTGGATCTGTTGATGAACAGAAGCGAGTGATGGTATCTTGTTACCTCAGGAAGTAGTAGCTGCGTAATGAGATGCAGTAACTATGGATATTTCCGAAGATGATTTCTTTGGAACAAGTTATGGAAGTAGGTCTGCTTCGGTGTTGTGGCTGAGTTCAATAGGGTGTTTCTGTTTGGTTTGAAGTCCGGATTTCTCGAAGAGCTTTGGATTGGCTAGACCAGCATAAGCTGTTCTGATGGGTAAAGAGAGAACAGTTTTCTTTGGATTTTAGTTTGGATTGATCGCAAAAGTGACTTGCGATAGTTGAGTGTTCTCTTGAATTGTTGAAGACTTTTCTGGAAGTCAGAGGCTGTCCTCATCTAGAGATTCAGTTCTTTTCCCGACCAGGATTCCAAGAGTAGTACCGGTGGTTCAACTAGTTGAAGGTTGATTCCTTGAGATAGAGTTTATTGAAGTAGCTCAGGATTTGAGGAACTTCTGAATTTTTCTCTGGGATATCGGAGATCTTCTTGGTTATGTTGTCCAGTTGTGCTTGTGTTCTGCATCAGCATTCTTTCTACTCCAGATCAGAGTTGTGCAGCGGAAGCAGTTTAGAAGTGCAGCTGCTTTTATTTTCCTGATAAGAGAAGTTTGTTTTCTTCTGATGGTTGTGAGTGGAGTTTGTTCTTGATCTTGGTTGATCGTAGAGGATCATTCTGGTGGATTGGATTTGGTCTAGTTTGTTTCTTGAGACATCAGCAAGGATTGAGCTGATCAGATAGGAGGTAGGCAGCTCATGATCGTCCGAAGGATTTTGTGGATCTGAAGTCGGAAATCTGAGTTTGGATAAATTTCTTAGTTTTTAGGAGCTATAAATTTTGGTAAGGTTGGTAAGCTAGCTCCGAGATGTTTTGGATTTCTTCTATGTTCTGTTATGGATAAGTGTTTGGTTTTCAGAATTGAATTGCCAGTTTGGACAACTGGAATTCGATGTGTTTCATGTATCTCTAAGGGAGTACGTATATGATCTATTTCTGGTTTTGGAATCAGTTGTTCTGGGAGATTTGGTGGTTCAGTCAGACTTGTCTGTAGTCTGATGTCTTGTTCAGTTGTAGATCTAGATGAGTAGGGGTTCTGTAGCTTAGTAGTGTTGATTGTTTGGGTTTTATAGAGCGAGTATCCCGGTGTTTACTTGGGAAACTCGAGGAAACTCTATCCAGAATTTTGTCTGGATAGTTAATTTTGTTTGATTGAATGAATTGATTGCTATGGTTGTTAGCATATGTTTGATATATGCTTGTGCTTTAAAATTAAAAATCCTGAATAGGTTATTAAATTACCTTTGTTTTAAATTTCGGGGACAAAATTCTTTTAAGGGGGAAGGAATGTGATATCCCGATAATTTTGACAATATCAATTTAATAATCTTTATATAAAATTAAATTGATTTGATAATATTGATCAATAAAATATGATTTGGTTTAATAATCAGATTAAATAAATATTTAATTTGTGATTTATCTTTTAAAAGCTAAAATAAATGTTTTTAATTATAATGTATATATATATATACATTTGTATATATATTATAGATAATTTTTGTTTTGGAATTTAATAAATAAATGTAGTTTTGTTTCTAAATTCTAATAATATATTTAGTAATTGGGAATTTTTTTAAAATTAATATTAAGCTTTTAAAAATCTATTTAAATAAATAATTATATGGTTTGTAAATATTTAAAATAAATGTTAAATTGTTTAAAAATTATATCTTAGCTTAATTTTTGTTTTAATTTAAATAAAAAGTTGTTTTATTTCTTTTTAAATATTATTTGATTAATATGATTTGGAAATATTTTATATAAGTTTAAAATACAAATAGCATATGGTTTAAATTTATTTATTTATAAAGTGATTTATAATTCTCTTTATAGATCATTTAAAATTTGTTAAATTGGTTATTTTTAAGCCATATGTATAATGTATTATTTTCCAATAAATATAAGAAGGAATTAAAATAAGAAAATGAAATTTTCATTTTAAATTGAATAAATTGATATTAATTTGGATTTCAAAAGTTTAATATGAACTTGGAATTCAAAGGTTTAATTTGAATTTGGAATTGATTTTGAAATTCAAATTAATAGATTCTTTAAAAATATTTGTATAAGTTTTAATTTATAATTTGTTTTATTTACATTTTTCTTTAAATAAGAAAATCATATATATTCATATAAATATAAAATAAATTAAGAAAATTCTTCATTTACATTTAAAAATATAACTAAATTGATTAAGAGACATGTGTTAACTTATGAATATAATCTAGCTACATGTGTTATTAAAGAATAAAGGATCAATGACAAGTGTCATTTGTATTTTGATCTTTTCTTTATTTTAATTAAAATTTATTTCAGCCTTTTTAAATATTTTTCGTTTCCCTCATTCTCTTTGCAAAACCTAAGCTAGTGAATCAAAGAAAACATTACACTTAAAAATCTGAAAATTCCCTCAAAACCATATCTAAGTCATCTCCTCAAATTTATGATTTGCAAACCAAAAACTTGAAACAAGATTTGCAAACCTGAAATTCAATTCCTACATATAATAAAATCTGCAAATCTACCTCAAAACATACCTGAAATTCACTCCTCAAGCAATTCAAACTGAAATGTAGATTAATGTCTGCATTTCATTTGGAAATTTTCAGCAGTAAACCCTGTAATCATTTCCAAGTGCATACAACCACCTGTAGTTCAGTTTTAAAGAAAGGCATATGTCTGCATTGCATCTCAGGAAATGATCAGCTTAGTAAATGAAAAGGACCTGCATGCATGAAGTTTATAATCTGAGCAGTAACACTGTAGCATTTAATCAAGGCAGGATTCAAAAAATCAATGAGGCTCTGTTTTATGAAAGATAAAGGTGAGTAACACTTCTTTTAAAAATCTTAAGGTGGAACTGGTTGTTTAAAACATGTTAAAATAAGTTGTTTTTGTATATATGTTGGAAATCTCCTATGCATCTGTGATGTGTGATATATGTTGAATTTGAATTGCCTGTATAACATCCCTGATCTAAAATTTTCAACCCAGTTTCCTATTTAAATTCATTTTGCTTTATATATTAATTTTTAAGACTTAGGATTTAAACAATATTTGTTTGTTTGATTATAAACTAAAATTTAAAAATTATCTTAACTTAAATAGGAACTGAAATTTTTCTCTGGGAATCAGGTTGAAAAGGGAAACTCAGGTCACTGTTAAAATTCAAACTTGTAAATTTAGTAATTCAGGTATACAAATTAAAACCTTAGACCAATTCATGATTTTTAAGAGAAGAATCAAAAATTCTAAGTTTGGTTTGACTGTGCATTACTGTTCTGACCCAAAATTGGGTTTTGGAGTGTTTTTGATAATTTTGGGATTCTGGAGTTTTGATGTTTCTTCTGTATGTAGTAGAGTGATCAGGCACATCATAAAAATTATCAAAATGGTGAATTGATCTTTGAATTAGCAGAGGTGTGAGGAAATTGTTCTGTAACCCTAGTTTATGTTCAGACATATGAACTGGTTCAATTCTATCTTTCTGGTTGTTCGAGTGTTAAGGGGACTTGGGGAAGTGTTGTTGAGACCATGACGAGGTTGTGGATGGAGTTTAGACTCAAACGATGGTCGGAGGGGGAAGAACTGGCCGTTGACAGGTTTTTGAGTTTTGATGAAGCTGGGTGTTTCCAGGTTTTAAAAGTGAGGCAGGTTTTGATTTTCAGGTGAATGGGATATGTTTGATGATCGTGATGTTGCGAGGGGGTGTTTTCTAGTGTGTTGACGCTGCCGGAGTTGACCGGTGATGGTTAGAGCCACCGTGCATGTGCACGGTGCTCGTAGTTTCTGATGATCAGAATTTTTGGTGTTTGTTAAGTTTGGGGAAAGTGTAGATTATACTCGAGTAAGTACTCGAGTCATATGAGGATTTACTCGAGGATAGGAGGAAGATGACTCGAAGCAAATTAGTTTATGGCTCGAGTAGTTTTTTTTAGTTTCAGGTTTGTTTTCTGAAACCTGACTGTTTCAGGTTTTTAAAATACTTAAACTAATTTAAATAAAGGAACAAAGCAAGATTTGAACTGGAGTTGAAGAAAGTTTAAATATGAATTCAAAATGAAATTTAAATTCTTGTTTCAAAATAAATAAATTTTATAAAATGGAATGTTTTACAACTGAAACTTGTTTACAGTATTTATAATAAGGTTTTAAAATCTGAAAAAGATTTAAATTAAGTTAAAATCTGAATGATAAAATCTGAATTCAAATATGAATTTGAATATTAGGAATTGGAAGAAATTCAGTTGATAAATTCTAATGTTATAATTAAGTTTAAATATTTTAGTATCTTATAACATGTGTTTTATAAATCTGAAATGAGATTTTAAAACAGGATTTTAAATTTAAATTTTTGAATCTGAATCTGAAACATGATTTGAATTCTAGTTTGTAATATAAATAAGATTTTGAAATTAAATGTTTGAAAATCACTTGAAATATTTAAGGTGTATTTTAAATTTATTTAAATTGAATATGGTTTTAAACTATTCTTCTAAAATTACTTTAGAAGATAAGTGATTCTTTAAAATGAAAACTAAAGAGTTTTTTTTAAATACTTAAACCTTATTTAAGTTAAAGTGGATTTCATTTTAAATCATAATTTAAAATGGAATTTAGATGAAATTTAAAAGCAAATTGTTTATAAATTATTTTGATAATGATAATTAAATCATGAATAAGATTAATGTTTAACATTAAAGTTGATTAGAGCTTAATAATTGATAATTCATTAATTGATTAAGGTAATTAAGTTTTGTAATTAATTAAGTTAATTAATTAATAATTAGGTTAATTAACTAAATAATTAAGGGTTTTTTTTAATTAATTAAAGGATTAGTAAGTTAATTAAAATTGATTAAATTTTAATTAAGAAATCAATTAATTAAATAAGATTTGATTTAATTTAATTAATGATTTGAATTTATTAATCAAGTAATTAAAAATGAATTAAGTTTTTGATTATCACTTGATTTATTTAATAATTAGAGATTAATTAATGAGTTTTATAGATAATTAAATTTGTAATTAATCTTGATTAATTTCAATTAATTACTTTGGAAAAGTAATTAAAGTTTTGTTATTGGCTAATGAAGGTCATTAACTTAATATTATTTTAATTAATTAATGTGATTAATTTTAATGATTAATTGTATTAATTAATTTAAAGATAATCATTTGAGAATTGTTTAAGTGTAATTACTTAATGAAAGAAATTAAGGAAATTAATTAATTTTATTTTGATTAATTAAGTTAATTAATTAAGTTTAATTAATTTAATTTAATCACTGGTTGATTTGAGAAGTAATTACCAATGTAATTAAAAGTGAATAATTACTTAGTGAAGTAATTAAGAAGATAAATTACTTGATGTAATTTAATTGAAGGATACTTGGATAATGGAGGAGTTTTGGAAATCAATTACTTTGTGTAATTAATATGTAATTAGTATGCAGAATAATTAATTAAGGAAGTAATTAATAATTAATTACTTAGTTAATTTAGGTTTTGTTAATTGAGTTATATTGCAGATAATTAAGAGATGAAATTGATTAAGTTAATTACTTAATGTGATTGATCAAGAGTGATTAATCAATATGGATAATTGATAATTAATTTAAATAGGGTAATTATAAAATAAATAATTTGGGATCATTAATTTATATAATTAATGATGTAATTAAGGATGGATTAATTAAGAACAATTAATCAATGAAGGGATTAATTAATGTAATTAATTAAGGATTGATGTAATTAATTAATGAGGTAATTACAGGTTAATTACTAAATTTGGTTTGGAATAATTAATTTGTGAAATTAATTGGAGGTTAATTACTCGAATGTAATTAAAGAATAATTAATTAAGATGATTAATTAGGGTAATTTATTTGAGGGTAATTAATTAATTGATTTGTAATTAATTAAGGGATATGTAAGCAAGATTTATATGGATGGGTAATTAATTTAATTTATTTTAAATTTAAGGAAGAAGTAATTAATTTAATTCATTTTAAATTAATTATAGAATGGTGATTTGTAAGTCATTGCTTATGAATGTTGATTGATACTGATTACCCTGAATAGTTGAGATCTCAGAGATGAGATAAATGTTGTGTGTGATTTGGATGCTATGGTTGCATTTGAGTTGATAATATGAATTATCTGTTTGGGGGTGATAATATGGATTATTTGTTGTGATGATAATGTTGATTACCTATTGTGATGTTGTGAATTATCTATCTATGTGTATATAGATAATGAATTGAATTGTTTTAAAACTTTAAAACAACTTGGACCTAAAAGACATGTTTTGGATTTCGATGAGACCGGGATCGGGTTTCCATATTTGGATATCCGAAAACCACATCGATCCAAATTAACGATAGGTCATGAATCTCAAGTGAAGATGAAGATTTAGAGTGCAAGGGTTATCGTCGTTAACTCTGAGGGTGATTCCAAAATGAGTGTAACGAGATAATGCCTTTGGTTTCGTTCGAACCCAGAACGAACTTGTATGGATTGAATGCTTTCAGAACATCGTCAGGTGGACGATGAGCATTCTAAGAGATGTGTTCTCTAAAGGTAATCGTAGCCTCAAGCCTCATCAACCGGGAATGGCTAAAACAGGGGAGGTGCATCAAGGCTTCATGGGTAGCCCCCACTTGAGAGTGAGATTTACCCCTGTCTAGAAGTCCCTTTATATTCGGCTGTGTGGGCAGTTGGTTGCAAACAACTACGGGGTTGTCTTATTCAGAACTGTTCGGTAAGGAATGGTTCCGACCTTGTGTTGCAGGGGAGTTAGGGTGGCTCTTCGGTACAGTGATCTAGGACACGTACTGTGACGGGCGGTACCCCAGTAGCCCTGCCATTGTATGGAATCCAAAATCCAATAAGTGCCATCGGTTTTGATTGTATTACCCACTTTTGTGGCTAGTAGCTGGAATTTAATCATGTAACAATTTCGGCTATTTCTTATTTACTTGAAATCCCTAGACACTATTATAATATCATCGGATTTCCTATCAAATGTTTTGGTTAGCGTAAGGTAAATTTTTTTCCATGTTTATGTGTGGGAAGTCTTACGTGATACCTTTATTTTCAAAGGTTTTTAAAAGTTAAGCAACCTTAACCTGTTACTCACACTAGGCCCATGTCTGACCCGGAGTTTATCTTCTGTTTTCATAGACTCTTGGGTACTCAAATTTTTACGACTAGCCAAGGGATTCAGGTTGGCTTTGATGAATATTGGAGGAGCAATGGAGTACGAGGCTTCTGCGTATAGATATTTAGTTTCCGCTGTGTGTTCTCTGTGTTGTGTTTGTATTAAGTTGTAAATACTAGATAGGTGTTTATAACTGTCTAGTATATGTTGTGTATGTTGTGTAACTCTGATTGATGTTGTATACTATGTAAATAATTATGTTATTATTATAATTTATTCGTTCCACTGTTGAGATTCTAGTGTTGTTTCTTCTTTCTCTTCTTTCTTTTCTTCTTCTATCCCTTTCTTTCTTAATAGATGATGCGATTTTCTGTGGTGAGAAAGTTGGGTCGTCACATATTTGGATCTACTTGTATGTGTTCATACAACATTTATTTTTCTTTACATATGTTGTCATAGTATGAAATCATTTCTCTTTTTTAATTAAGACAATAATGTATACATACAATTCATTGTTTACCTTCCATATTCTTACATTATATTACCTGTTGATTGTCATTAATATGTTGCATTAATTGTGTTTACTAAAAGAGAAACTATATCAATCACCCATGTCATCCCTTATTTATTTCCATTTCGATTCCTATGTAATAACCATTCAAATTGTTCTTGTTTATTTCATGTATACATATCAATTACCACTGACTATACACACTCCTTTACGTTGCAGTTGCATAATATTTACCATGAACATATTTAAAACTCATATCATTTTTAGATTAGCCATTAATGTTATTTTATTAATCAATTATTTAATTTAATTAAGACAAGGAAATGAAAAGCTTCCTTCTCTAACTAAATTAATGATCCCTCGTTAATTGAATATTTTAAGAGAAATGAAAAGTTTCATTCTTTAAATAAATTTATGCTCCCTCATTAATTGAATAGTTTAAGAGAGAGAAAATGTAACTACCTGTTTTTTAGTCGTCTACATTTAGAATATTTAATTGACTTTAAATATTCAAAAGTAAAATTTATAAGTTAAATTGGTTAAATGATTGAATCTGGAATCTAATGAAGATAAAAATGAATTGTAAAGTTGAATTTAATTCTATTTGAATTAGAATGAAGATGATAAACTTTTAAAATTGAATTGAAGGTGAATGAAGTAAAATTGAAAATTTTATAATTTAATTTAACGTGTGAAAATAGCCATTCGAGACACTATCTCAAAATTGGACAAAACCAGTTTCATTGGATTCGTAGTATTATATTATTACAGGATTTCAAATTTCGTGTCGATTGGACTTACGGTTTGTTCGTACGAATTAAAAATGCATAGAAATTTGTTTAAAAAATTTAATTAAAATAATTCGATTTGAAACTCTATGTTCTAAATACTATCGAATTAGCTTCCGATATGTGTTCCATTGCGTTTGGAATATGGATATAACATACAGAACGCCAAGCGGCATGCTTCGTCTGGAGTTTGCAAAATATTCACGTGAATAGTAATTTGTATTGCCTATAAATAGAGGACCTTTACCCTTCATTTTACAATCCTAAACCCTAATTGCTCCAACCAGCCGCCACTATAGCACGAAATGCCAAAATCTTCCATCATTTCCCCTCGTTTATCTCCAAATCCGTCCGGGATTATCAAAATTTTCCTAAAGCAAAATCCTAGAGCTCCTTGACACGAGCATATCCAATGGTGATGATCACCCATAACGAAGTTGATCAACAGCGATTGGCAATCGAAGTCGTGGTGTTCTTGGGTGGATTCATGGTGACTTAGGCAACGAGTGTGGACCAGGTTGGTGCCGATAGGGAGAGGGGAAGTTGGCGCATGCTTCGGTGGTGGACGATCAACCTCCGGCGCGAAGGAGGAGGAGAGGAAATCGATCAAAAGTTGGCGGTGCTTAGGGTTTTAATGGCTGGGAAGAAAAGGAGGAAGAAAAAAATTCACGGCCAGGATTGGTTCATCCAGATTTGGATGGTGCAGATTTTGCAGAGGTTAATTGAATAATAAAAAAGAATTGTAAATTAATTTGTTTAAAATCGTGTAATCTTATTTCTATCATAACTTCTTCATACGAGATCTGATTCAGACGAAGCGAGTTACATTACACTTGTTACTGAAAATACTACATTATGGAATTATATTGGATTGATTTGGAGCGTGCAAGATTTTTGGGTAAAATTAAACACATTCCGAATAAAATGCTGTAACAACGACTGGAACCAAAGTGAATAAAACTCACCTCTCTGGCTCGCTTATATTTTTATAAAGTAAGAATAAATTTATTTATGATGATTGATGCTTGTTTGGATGAGATATGATATATTATATATATATATATTAGTTGGTCGGATATATTCCTACATATTATAGCGAATGAGACCATATACGTTCCCGTGTATGAGAGGATGACCCTTCATACGCGCGTCTGCCTCGAAGCAGACATTGTATATATTCTCATGCGCATATTTGTTCCAGGTTGCATGTAAGAGGGATCCAATAAGATACCTCACCATTATTGATTTATTTTCATATATATGATAATTTATGATTTTTTGGATGTCATGATGATGTTTTTGATTTGACTTATTTAGTGCCATGGTAGCACTGGGCCTTGTTTTCGATAATTTGAAAATATTGAAATTGATGATTTCGAATTGAAAAGGTTTTCGAAGTAATTTGGAAGTAAAAATGCATTAATGGTTTCTGATTTATTTGAAAAGGAAAAGAATTTGTTTTTAAATAAAAAGTTATAATTTTTTTTGTTATAAAAATATAGTTTTGAGAAATACTTTGAAAATGGATTATTTTGAATAAATATATATAAAAAGATATAAAGGTATTATTTTTATACATAAGGAAATTGATTTATAAATGAAATTTATAACTGTTTAGTAAATGGATCTGAAGTTATTTTGTAAGTGGATTTGAAGCTATTAGTAAATGGTTTTGGAGTTGTTTTATTAGTGGATTTATAAATAAATTAGATTTTTAAAGAATGGATTTTATAAATGGATTTTGTTTGCTTAGTATATTGGCACATGAGAAAGATAACGGTAGAAGAAAGGGGAAAGGAAAAACACCGGACGAAGTATGCAAGCTGGAATGCCGAACCAAACATTTGGTTCGGCATCCCTGGAAATGTCGTACCAGATATCTGGTCCGGCACAACATTGGGATGCCGGACCAAATATCTAGTCCGGCACAACATTGGAATGCCAGACCAGATATTTGGTCCGGCACTGCTCCTAAACACCGGACCAAATATTTGGTCCGGTGCATAGGCTTGCCGGACCAGATGTTTGGTCTGGCAAATCAGCATCTCTACCTCAAGGCAGAAGCAACTCCAAGAACCCTCCCTCTCGCTACTAAACCAAAACTTGTTGGTCTCTATGCTAGTCCCGATTCTCGCTGCGAACCAGACATACTCGCTTCATGCAGGACTAAACTCAGGAGGTTATAACTCCACCTCCACCCTTCACAATTTCACTCTATAAATACCGAAGCTTCGCAACAACAATAGGGACATTTGGGAAAAGAAAGGGAAAACTCTGTTGAGATTCAATCACTCCAGGTACTCTAAGTTTTTTCTTTTTCCAATCAAACTTGTATTTATAAACAAGTCAAAGAGGAATAATAAGATGGACAGTGGACGTAGGCATGTTCTGGCCGAACCGCTATAAAACTTTGTGTGATTTACTGCTTTTAAGTTATTTTCCTATTCCGAGCCTGTGAATGATTCTGTGACTATAATGATTACTTGCTGACACATTGAGACAGATAAAATAGCATATCAAATAATCTAAAGGCAACTTAACTAAATTCAGACTCGAAGGTTTTTGCCCAATTCTTATGCAAACATTTTTTGTGTTTTCACTGAGAAGGGCTGCCCTCTCTTGCCCACTCTCCTTCCAACCTTAACACATCATTAGAGCATGGATCCCTCTAGAAGGAAAGCAGACATGGGTAAGAATGTGGCCACTACTAGTACGCCCAATTCCATCAAAGTGGATCAAGGAAATCAGGCCACCCATTCTCAGCTACTAGGTTCAGCTGTCATCCAAGAAGACTTAGATAGGGTTGTGAATGCGATAACCAATCACTTCACTGCCCAGCAAAAAGCTTTAGTATACCAGCTTATGTCACGCTTGACAGGCACGGAGGAATCCACTCACAACACAGAATCCACTCACAACACAGCTCATGCCTACCATGGATTCTTACAAAAGCACCAATTGGCCCGATCATCCACTTACAACATTACACTCAACACATGATCGTGAATGGAGCAACATAGGGTGTGCCGTGCAAATGTTTCCTATTGTTTTTGTCAGACCTGACAACCACTTGGTTTTGTCTCCTGCCTCGTGACTCTATTAGCTCTTGGGAAATGTTAAAGGAAAGATTTGTAAGTTAATTCTGAATCCACATGGAACAGCCCAAGGATGCCTACTATAACGACCCGTAATTTTCGACAACTAGAAATTGTTATTTTAATAAGATTTTTCGTGACTTAATGTTGGGAAAATAAAAATTTGTGATAGATTAATGAAATATTGACTAAAATGAAATGTGATAATGTTGATTTAAGTTAATTATTAATAATGTGAATGAAATTCCAATTAATTAGAATGATTAAGAGTTAAGTTGATATAGATTGTAATTAAATTTTAGTAATGTATGCATTAATTAATAATTGGATATAAAGAATAATTTATAGTTAAAAAGTGGTTAATTTATGAAATAGAGGTAATTAATGGTAATTGATAAGAGTGGTGTTGTATAAGTTGATGTAACAATTGGTGGTAAATAATAAACTCACAAATGTTATTAAATGTAGTAATGGTGACAATTATTGTTTGTTACTAATATATTTAATCAATAGCAATTAAATGTAATTAAATGTTACATTATGCAAGTTAAGATAATAAATAAAAAATTTGAATGTAATAAAATAAATAGAAATGTTAATTATATGCATAAGGTGGTAACTGATTTAATAAAAGATTGAAACCAAGACAAATAAATGAATTGGGATATTAAATTTTATTTTATGTGTGAAATTGAGAAAATTCAATATAATTGAAATATAATGGTTAATACAAATAAAAGATGGAAATGGGAAGATATTAATGTAATGAAGTAAAAAACAGTGTAAACCATGTCTATAGAAAAATAATTAATTAATTATAAAGATTGAAACCAAATAAAACAATTTATTGGAATTAAATTATAATTAATAAGATTAATGGCAGTTGAAATTAAACACTGCAATTATTTAAATAATTAACAATGAATTGGTGTGAAACTTATTTTAATTTATTATAAATGTCTTTGCAATCAAAAATGATAAAAATTTGCTAGTTTATAAATACCGAATTAAAAGGTGATTAACTAATTTAATATTAACTTATTTAACTAACGTGTAAATAGCCATTTTGGCCATTGACTCGAATTTCGACGAAACCAGCTTCATCGAATCCGTAACAGTGAATTATTATAGGATTTCAAGTTTCGTAACAATTAGACTTGTCATTTGATCGTACGGGCTTGAAACGCCTAGAAATCAACTTAATTAAAATCAATTTGAAATAAGATGATTTTAACATAACTTCTTCATACGATGGAATTAAGGCTTGAAACTTGTTCCATTGAGTTTAAAAATATCGATAACATCTATTTTGATATATGGGATGATCCATTTTCGTTCCGGAGGCAGAACGGGCTTTTCGGGTTATTTATCGTTCCAATCCAAATCGATCCGGTCCATTCTTTCCTATTTTAGCTATACCTATAAATACCTCATTATAAACCCTAGCCACTCCTCATTTTCATTTGTATTTACATACATTTTAGTCTACTCCTCCTTCTCAATGGTAGACTAACCAAACAAATTTCTCAATTCAATTTCAACTCAAATTCAAATCCAAAAATCAAACTCCTCAAAATATATTGAATTACATACCGGTTTGAAGCTCTCGACGAGCGCAAGCCAAATCTGCAGATAGTTTTTCGAATTGGATTTTTGGGTGCCCAGAATTCAAGGAACAGTTCTCGATCTTTCATTGATTGTCAATCAACTTCAACCGATCGTCGACCGGAGGATGCTGGGTTGTAGAGAGGATCGTGTGGAGTTCATCGGTGATGTTTGTTTGGTGGTGTGACGGCTAGATTGAGCGGTTTATTCGATTAGGTTTATTTGTTCACGGCGGTGGCTGGACGTTTCAACGCTGATCGATGGTCCTGGGCCATCGGGTATAGTCGCAGGCCGTGGAGAGCGCGATCGTAGGCCACGGCGTGGTGGTTGAGGCAGCGATTTGGCTTGGTTGATCGACGATGTGGAGCTTGAACGAGGCGTTGTACAGGGAAGGGGGAGGGGGTTTCGATTGAGTAGAGCTGCTATGTTCCGCCTTGAGAGGATGACGTGTAAAGTTAAGTCATTATTTATTTAATTTTATTTTAAATCGTGCATTGTTCTAACGTACATAACTTTTGCATACTAGGTCTGTTTAACGCGCGGTTTGATCCGCTGCGATCGTATCGAAATTCTAGACATTTTGGCATAGCTTTGAATGAGTTCTGATACCGTATGAATTTGGCGCTTAAACTGGATTTTTATTTGATTTAAAATCAAAGGTGAGTGTTTTGACCTACTCACAAATTCTAAAATTTCTTATGTTTGTTAAATTAAATTTGTGATGTGATTAGGAATATATTTATAGTTGTTTGGTATATTAAAATTGCTATTCCAGTTAATTCGAATTTTATTTGGGTTAAATCATTATTTAATTTATTATTGAATTTAAATTGCCAGTTAATTTCCTATATATAATAATCTGTTAATTGTGGATATTTATTGATTGAATTGGATGATGATTGTGATGGATGTTTGAATTTTTATTGGATGATTGGATGATATGTTTGATTTATATATGTTGTTATCACTCTGCAAGTTCCCTTAGTTATTATTTATAAAATCACAAAGGGTTGAAATGTTATATACCCAAACGATCTATAGATTAGGGAAAAGTCATTGTGAGTTGAAATGAAAGACTCGAGCGGTTTTATGGATTTTAATATTAAAATTCAGGATTGCGGTTTGAAATGATATATAATCGTAAATTTTTTAATTGTAGATTGAAATGATAAATATCCGTATAACTTGACCGTAGGGTAGAAAATTATATATGGATACCAGATTAGTTAAATTAACTGATTTCAAAATCCTTAACTTTTAAATATAATTAAATGATATTTTGAAATAAAATTTGATTTATATAAATTGAATTATTATTGAAAATCATGTTTTTATGTTGAAATGTGAATTGGTTTAAAGGAATTGTTTTAAGAAATTAAATTGGAAATTTAAAGTTGAATTTTTAAGTATAAATGAAATTCTATCAGAATTGAGCTATTGAATTTATTTGAGATATAACTTTGAAATATTTTGAAATTGGAGTAATTCGAATTGATATTTGAACATGGATTGAAACAATATGAAATTCAATAGTTTATTGAAATTGAGAATTTAAAGGTTTGAAATTTGGTTTGTTGAGTTGGAAATTGAAATAGTCCAAATGTGTTGAAATGAAATGAATA
Organism: Allium cepa; assembly: GCA_030765085.1. Lineage (NCBI taxonomy): Eukaryota > Viridiplantae > Streptophyta > Magnoliopsida > Asparagales > Amaryllidaceae > Allium > Allium cepa. The sequence goes on from CM060938.1 coordinate 335,447,864, forward strand.
GTTTAATTTGATATTAATTCCAATTCATATTATAATATAAACCGTTTTACAAATATATTAATTTAAAATTTCTAATTATTAAGATTTTCAAATTTATTAAACTCTTTAACCGATATTAACTATATAAATTATTTTAACCTATTTTAAGCCAATTTAATTTATTTTAAACTAATTAAACCATTATAATTCATTTTAAATCTAATTAATCTATTTTAAAGCTATTTAATCTATTTTAATTATATTTAATCTATTTAACTATCTTAATCGATTTAAAAACATTTTTAATTTGTTTTAAGTATCTTAGTGTATTTCAACTATTTAAAAATATATTTAAACCATTCATAACTACCTAAATATTTTTCTAAAAATTCAAACTAAGTAAAGTTGATGTGTTTATATTCAAATTTATTGATATAAAAGCAAATACAGTAAATGATGTTATAACCTAAGTTGAGATTTAAATGTTATAACTAATTGAATATGATGATTCCGAGGTAATGATTTAACCTATTTTGAAATGATTTTTGAAAGAAATTATGATTTCGGAAACAATATGATTTTAAAGGTAAGTATGATTTCAAAGTAAATATGGTTTCAAAAGTATTATAGTTTTGGGAATATGATATTTTGATATAAATTATAAATTGACTTTTAAAATGTAAAAGAACCATCCGGTGTATAATAACCGATTGGTTGTTAAAGAGACCGGGATCCGATATTGTCATGGTCTCTGCCAATGTCGAAAAACACTTTAACAACTGTGTACGTGTGGAGATTCTGGAAATGGAGTAGGATGGTTTGGTGAACGATTTTTGTATAGGTATGAAGTGACCCTGATTCCCATGAGTCAGCATAGATGTGACTAAAACAAGTGTCATGCCGGGCCAAGTGAGGTCATTCCTTATATCGGGAACATTCCCTCGATACCATTCTATTATTTTGTGATTGTTTTGGTGGCCACGCTTTGATTTTGATTTGGAAGTGTGTCTGATGTGGGCGATAATAGCTACTATGCGTTACCACCAGTCCAGATCCGCAATTGGTATATCTACCCTGGCATTGCCTCGTGTGCTGTTTTCACATGCCCTAGAGCGCCTTCTACGAGTTTGTTTTGTACCATACCTATGAAGTGCCCTCTGATAACCGTCTAGTTTACGAAGTAATTACGATACTATATAGAGTATGAGAACATATAAAAATGTGTTAATGTGGATATGGGTAATGCCTTAACGCTATTTTAATACTTTACATTACTGTAGACATATTATAATAGCGTATTGTACTACATAGTAGGTAGTTTAACGGATCCTTAGGAGATGTGAATCCCGAACATCTCTTAAGTTATTGCACTCACGATAGACACTTGATAGGAGATGTCAAAACCCGTAAACATCTCTGAAGCCATCACACTCATATTTACCGTTGATTTAACTTACATAAGATCCTTTAATTCTGACTTGAGTGTTTTGTCTTTTCAATTCGCTCTGGTCAGCCTGAGCATTTCAGGGTTGAAGACCTTATTTTTAGAGGACGAAGACGAAGATTTGTGCTATTATTTATGATATTTATCCCACTGCATCATGTTATTCCACCGCATTTATTTATTTATTCCTGTTTATGCAACTCTGATGTTTTTGTTATAAAGAATAATCAAATGTATTTATAAAACAGCTTCATGAACTGTCATTTGATTATTATATTTTGTCATTCCGCTGCGAGATTCAGTATTTGTTTTATTTCTTTCTCTTTTCTTATTATCCCATAACAGTCGGCCCTTTTGAATGGTTTTAGTTCGACGTATGTGTCTACTTAAAACGTCCAAAAAGGCAGGTCGTTACAGTTGGTATCGGAGCTTTGGTTTAGCGATAACCTTAGCTTTCTGGGGTATGAATCATATTAAATAAGGCAGTAATACCCTACGATGAGTCGCTGAGTGTGTATATATATGAGAGAGCGTATTTGTTATTATTAAAAAAGGGTTTTGGTATTGTGTTAATTTGTTTCATTTTGTATTTATAAATTTTGGTTGGTGCATAGGACGCTATGACACCGATAGGGATTCTAAACAATTAATAGGGCAGACCGACATAATATTTGTTTTGAAATATAGGTAAATGAAATAATTTTACCTATTATATTTTTGAATATAAAATGATAAATTTTATAAATGGTATATTTGGTTGTAATATATTTGTTTGTTAGGTACTGAAATTTATAAATATTGGTTGAAAATAAAGACATGTAAATAAAATAAATATAAATTGGAAAATTAGAACTTAGATTCTACGATTTTTGAAAACTTCTTTTGAATGATTTGGAATATAATACTAATATTATTTGGAAATATTTTCTGATATAAATATTTCGATATGGTTTGAAAGAAAAGTTTTAAAGGAATTTTGGAAAGAAATAAGTTCTATACTCCCCTCTCTATCGTTGGAAAATAATTTCGGTGATGAGTGTGCACATCATCAACGTTCAATTTTGAGTTTTAAAGTGGGAAGGCCATTATAGTAGTTTTACTGCAGATTTATTTTGATAAACCAATATAAATTTAAAATTTATTTATGATTTGATATAAGTTGTAATTATATATCTATGTATTATTTAAAATGAATTGAAATGGGACCCGGTATTTAGTTCTTAAGTTTCTGGTAATTAATAGTTTCAATTATTGTGATGAAATGAGTTTTAACTATTTAATGATTGGAACTTCTAAAATGAAAATAAGAAATTTAATGCTGAGTTATAAATGAAATATATAAGGAATGTAAAATTTGTAACCCGTAAGTAAAAAGGATGAAAATCCTAAAGATATGATTATTGAACCGTTTATTAGTTAAAATAAATAAGTTAATATTTTGTAATATTAAATTTCACTCTTAGAAACATATATATAACTTACCTTGATATTAAAAGTTGTAATGTTGACAAGAAGCATGTAATGGTATATTATACAAGTGAAACTTAAGTGATGAACGTGTTCAATAGAATTACTTTTATAAATAAGAACTTTGATATTATAGTTGTTATAAACTTAAGTTATAATGTAAATGCTACTAAGTAAATGTAATAGAAAGTAAGTATTGTTAATGAATTAATATGCTAAGTAATTGAATTGAACATGGATATTATAAATAAATGATTACAGACTTAAGTTAATGTATGAAGTTATTTATAGTTAAAATAAGTAGAAAAGTTGAATACTGTAAGTAGATGATTATAAACTCAAGTTAATGATGGAAACCATTTATAATTAAAATGAATATTATATTGAACTAAATGGTTATAACTTCAGAAAAGTTGAAATGAGTTTGATTTTATATTCAAATGACACTATATAAGGAAATGAATATAAATTTAAAGTAAGAAACTTAAGTATGAACTCATGCACTAATGAATATTAATATATAATATAAACCAAGTATATAAACGAATAAATGTAAACAAACTGCAATAAAATGTATGTAGTACTTAAATAATAAATTCATTGATTATTATAAACAATTAAATGGATATAACTTATGTAAGAAATGAATGTAATGCAATAAAAAGAAATTTATATTATATGAATAAATGAAAAATGAATTTGTAAGTAATGAGTGAAAATAAATGAAATAAGTATTGAATAAATGAATGTGAATTTATTTACAAAGGAACCTATATAGTACTTTAAGAATTGATATACATATGTTTAAAATTTTGTGCATGAATAACATATATAAGAAAAAGTAAATAATATATGTAAATAAACGGAACTTAGTATTACATGAATGAATGGAATTGAATTTTGTAAGAAATAAATGTAAATTAAAGAAAATAATCACTGTAAGAATGAAAATAGACAAACAATAAATGACATGAAACGAAATATGTAAAAGTGAACCTAAATAATGTTTGGAATTTGTTGTTGTTTTGGTCTATGGGTTGTTTGGGCAAGGATACTTCTAATTGTTTAGATGTATGAATAATCTATTGAGTTTTATCTAAGACTGTTGAGTGTATGGTATACTTAGTAGTTTATTTGGCATTCTATACGGTTTGAAGTGTCCAAACCCAAACAAACCATTTGTTTTACTTACTACGGATGTATGGTTGATTACATTGGTTTCATATGCTGATTGTATGCTTTTGGGTTCCAAGTGCTTGTTGTATGTTGTTTACAAGTGAATATTGTTATGATTTGTTTTTTATAAACTGAAACAACTTAAATATTTCATGTTTATATAATTATTAACTCTGTGGATTATATAAGTGAAATACAGGCTATGGAAGCAATAACTACTGCTTTTGGTTTCATAAAATAAGCATTAAATTCCCGACAAATAGGTACGTTCTCGGATTGCGGTTTTCTAGCGATATTATATTTTTTCCCGTTGTTGGGATATATTATATTGAAAATTCTGATATATATTGTTTTTATTTATATTATTATTTCTCTCAAACCTCTCCATACAAAGGAGACTGCCGAATTTTTTTGGAAATTTTGGACTTAGAAATTTTTTATGAAATATTTTCCAACTTTTATTAACTTGAATATAAAGGATTTAATTGTTATATATTTTATATTTTATTTAAATTATTTAATTATGTAAATTTTTTGGCAAAGCCAGCCGATTTTATAGTGGACCGTCCACTTTTTATTACGAACGTAATAAGCGTTTGAAGTACAGGAGTAAGGTAGAGGCACCTTAACTACAGAGAAACAAGAAAATACAGCACAGGAGTGTGACAGACATATCACATCTACAGCTAACAAACATCATAACTAAGTCTCCTCCAAGGAGAATGGAAGACGAACATCAGCTTCCACATGCGTAGAAGCTAATGTGGCTTTCCCAAGATTACCACAGTAGGGGCGAAACTGGAGAGCAAGAGAAGGATCATAAATCTCAGCATCAGAGGAGTAAATAAAAGATCGATCCCAAGTAAAATCAGCTAGCATAAGAGAATTTAACTCAGCATGCGTTCCATCCAAATCAAGAATCAAGGAATCACCAGAAGGCCGATAAAAAAGGCGACGCTTGTCCAAAGGATCTCCAGAGACAAATCTATAATAGGAACCATCAACGGGGTCAAAACGTAAAGCAGACTGACGATCAACCCAACATCTCTCAGATTCATCCCAAACAATAGGCAAAACTGACGAGGCAAGATCCAAAGCAGGAGAGGAGTCAGCGGATACAATTACAGGGTCAATGGGAGGAGGAGGGGATGAAGGCCGAGCAGGTGAAGACGAAGTTCCAGGAACAAGTAATGGAGGAACAGGGTGAACTTTGGGAACCCATTTCCTGATTGGGGCCCGAGGAAGAGGAATCTTAGGCTCAGCAGCAGAAGCAGCAGAATGCATGCAAGCGGAATCCAAGTGACCAAAGGAGAGACAGGAGGAACATATGTCCGAAACCCAACCATAACGAATACGAACATCGACCACATGGCCAACATCAAGCTGAACTGGAATAGTGGTAGGGAGAGTCTTACAGGGGAAAATCTCAATCAGCGCCTTAGCGTACATCAGCTTATCACGCGCAACAGTATTAGCATCAAAACATTTCAATTTTCCAACATTGCATGCAAGCCAATTCAATCCAAGCAGCGGCTGCAGAGCAGAAGGAATTTGAGAAAAATAAACCCAAACAGGGATAAAACGCACCTGCTCACGTGCACTAGCAACAGTAGGAGACCATGGTGTAATAATGAACGGTTTCCCATCAAAAAAAGATGGCTCAGCCTCAAGAACACGACAGCGATCCTCAGAGGAAGAGAACAGAAGGAAATACATAGTGACGACAAGCTTAACTCGAAGAGCTCCGCGTAGTTTCCAAACCTTATGACAAAAAGAAGCTGCGTCGACAAGGCGTTGCTTTGGGTCCAAAAAGAAGCCAACCAAGTAATCCGACCAATAGTCAATTCCGGCTTGCAAAACATTCGGCGGTGGGATCATCACTACGTTAACCTCAACAATTTCAAAATCCACGGGTCCATACACACCCGCATTTCGAGGCAGAGATGTAAAGAACGATGACCAAGTTTTGGAATTCCCCGAGGAAGGGGCGAATGTCTCGACAGTAGGAACACCAACAGGATAGGCTCCAGGAGGCGTGGAGACAGCATGCGACTGTACAACAGTAACCAAGTCAGAGGCCTTGGGAAAGTTTTCCTTAGAAACATTAGTACAAACACCTGAAGTGCATTGCGTAATAACCATTTTCTCAGAAGCAACAGATTGTAATACACTTCCAATCCCACCGTTATCAACACCATTCACACGTGAATCACCAACAACCTTAACAGCCTTAGACAAAGTAACAGGACGACATATTTTACCATCCTCACATCCAATACACGAAGTACTGTCACAAGAACAAAAAACAGCAGTTCGAACAATAGAATTCACAGAGGGAAGTGGTGGGAAATCAGATTCACATAGCATAGGCGACATTTGAACTGGCTTCCTAAAGGGCCTACCTGAACGAGTAGAAGAAGGCGTCAGAGAAGAAGAAGGCGCTGAAGTGAGGGGGGGGGGGGGGGTGGGGCTAAAGGAGCAGACGGCGGACGAGGAGAGGAGGGCATGGGGAGGGGAGACGGAACGAGGGCTGGAAGGAAAGGCACGAACGAAAACTTTTTAAAACTTTGGGGACAGGGAGACTATGTCGCCCTGACCTTTGGTTAAGCCGGTTTTATAAGTGGCCGTGCACTATGCCTCATACTTGTGGCCGCTGGGATTCGATCCGGTGCCACTACAACTACATGCAGCAACTCCACTATGTCTTAACCACTGGACCACTAGTACTTGGCTAAAACTTTGGGGACAGGGAGACTATGTCGCCCTGACCTTTGGTTAAGCCGGTTTTAAAGTGGTCGTGCACTATGCCTCATAATTGTGGCCGCTGGGATTCGATCCGGTGCCACTACAACTACATGTAGCAACTCCACTATGTCTTAACCACTGGACCACTAGTACTTGGCGAATTATGTAAATTAATTGTTTATAAAACTTAATATTTTGAATAAGATATATTGATTACTTAATTCCACCTTTTCCCTTCTTTTTTCTTTTCGGGGACGAAACTTTTGAGTGGTGGAGGGTGTGACGACCCGTAATTTTCGGCAGCTAAAAAATGTTATTTTATTAAGAATTTTTTGTGACTTAATGTTGGAAAAATAAAAATCTGTGATATATTAATGAAATATTATCTAAAATGAAATATGATAATATTGATTTAAGTTAATTATTAAAAGTGTGAATGATATTCCAATTAATTAGAATGACTAAGAGTTAAGTTGGTATAGGTTGTAACTAAATTTTGGTAACGTGTGCATTAATTAATAATTGGATACAAAGAACAATTTCTAGTTATAAAGTGGTTAATTTATGAAATGGAGGTAATTAATGGTAATTGATAAGAGTAGTATTGTATAAGTTGTTATAACAATTGGTGGTAAATAATAAACTCATAAATGTTATTAAACATAGTAATGGTGACAATTATTGTTTGTTACCTATATATTTAATCAATAGCAATTAAATGTAATTAATTGTTACCTTTATGTAAGTTAAGACAATAACATGAAAGTATAAATAGAAATGTTATTTATATGCATAAGGTGGTAAATGGTTTGATAAAAGATTGAAACCAAGATAAATAAATGAATTGGGATATTAAATTTTATTTAATGTATGAAATTGAGAAAATTCAATATAATTGAAATATAATGGTTAATATAAATAAAAGATGGAAATAGGAAGATATTAATGTAATGAAGTATAAAACAGTGTAAACCATGTCTATAGATGAATAATTAATTTGACTACAATGATTGAAACCAAATAAAAACAATTTATTGGAATTAAATTATAATTAATATGATTAATGGAAGTTGAAATTGAACACTGTAATTATTTAAATAATTAACACTGAATTGATATGAAAACTTATTTTAATTTATTATAAATGTCTTTGTAATCAAAAATGATAGAAATTTGCTAGTTTATAAATATTGAATTAAAAGGTGATTAATTAATTTAATATGCATTTATTTAATTAAGTAAAAATAGCATTTTGGCCACTGACTTGGATTTCGACGAAACCAATTTCACCGGATTCTTAATGGTGAATTATTTTAGGATTCAAATTTCATAACGATCGGACTTGCCGTTTGATCGTACGGGCTTGAAACGCCTAGAAATTAACTTAATTAAAATCAATTTGAAATAAGCTGATTTTAACATAACTTCTTCATATGATGGAATCAGGACTTGAAACCTGTTCCATTGAGTTTAAAAATATCGATAACATCTATTTTGATATATGGGTGACCCTTTTTCGTTCCGGAGGCAGAACGGGCTTTTCGGGTTGTTTATCGTTCCAGTCTAAATCGATCTGGTCCATTCTTTCCTATTTTAGCTATATCTATATATAGCTCGTTATAAACCTAGCTAATCCTCATTTTCATTTGTCTATACGTTATTTCAGTATACTCCTCCTTCTCAATGGCAGACAAACCAAACAAACTTCTCAACTTAATTTCAACTCAAATTCAAATCCAAAAATCAAACTCCTCAAAATATATCGAATCATATATCATTTGAAGCTCTCGATGAGGGCAAGCCAAATCTGTAGAAAGTTTTTCGAATTGGGTTTCTGGGTGTGCGAAATTCAAGGAACAATTCTCGGTCGTTCATTGATCGTCGATCAACTTCGACCGATCGTCGACCAAAGAATGCTGGGTTGTAGAGGGGGTCGTGCGGAGTTCATCGGTGGCGTTTGTTTGGTGGTGTGATGGCTACATTGAGCGATTTAATTCAATTAGGGTTATTTGTTCTCCGTGACGGCTAGACATTTCAACCTTGATCGATGGGCGCGGCCATCGGGTGTAGTCGCAGGCCGTAGGGCTACGATCGTGGGCCGCAACGTGGTGGTTGAGGCAGCGGTTTGGCTTGGTTGATTGACGATGTTGCACGTGAACGAGGTGCTGTACGGGGAAGGGGGATTTCGATCGAGTAGAGACGCTATGTTCGGCTTAAGAGGTAAGTCATTATTTATTTAATTTTATTTTAAATCGTATATTGTTCTAACATACATAACTTTTGCATACGAGGTCCATTTAATGCACAGTTTGATCTGATGAGATTGTATCAAAATTCGAGACATTATGGCACTGGTTTGGATGAATTTTGAGACCGTTTGAATTTTGGGCCTAAATTGGATTTTTATTCGATTTAAAATCATAGGTGAGTGTTTTGACCCGATCACAACTTCAAAAATTTCTTATGTTTTTTAAATTAAATTTGTGATGTGATTATGAATTTGTTTATGGCTGTTCGGTATATTAAAATTGCTCTTCCAGTTAATTCGATTTTTATTTGGGTTAAATAATTATTTAATTCATTATTGAATTTAAATTGCTAGTTAATTTCCTGTATATAATAATCTGTTAATTGTGGATATTTATAGATTGAATTGGATGATGATTGTGATGGATGTTTGAATTTTTATTGGATGATTGGATGATATGTTTGATATATATATATATATATATATATATATATATATATATATATTGTTATCACTCTACAAGTTCTCTTAGCTATTATTTAGAAAATCACTATCGTTTGCAATGATATATACCCAAACTATCCATAAATTAGGAAAAAGTCATTATGAGTTGAAATGATAAACTCGAGCGATTTTATGGATTTTAATATTAAATTCGGGATTGCGGTTTGAAATGATATATAAACATAAAAAGTTTAATTGCGGATTGAAATGATAAATATGTAATATCCCGGAATTTCCAAGAGTTTAAAATGTTGATAATCTCTTATTTAAATTATTTGAAATTGATAAATTGTTATTTTCAAAGATAATTAACCAAGTAATAATAATATAATGTTTTAATTTTGGTTATAGATTGGTTTTATAATAATTATTATTTTGCATTGTATAAATAAATTCTAAATTGGCTTATTTTTTTCAAAATTGATAAGTGTGTTTAAAATATATTTATAACTGTGTATTTAAAATTGATTTTGAAATAGGATAAATTATTTGTAAATAATAATGAGCTTATTTAGAAATAGATACTTATGTTTATTTAAATTGTTTTAGATTTGGGTTATTAATTTGACATTGAATATAAATTAGAATTCAAGAATATACTTACATCTTAAATTAGAATGATAATATAGTTTGGTTTTAAAATATATAGATAATGTTTTTAATTAAAAATAAGATTTGTTTTATTTTTATAGAAATTTATCTATAGAAATTTGATTTGTATTGATTTTATAAGAATAAATGCAAGGCTTTTGAAATAGCATCTTTAAAATGAGTATTGCAAATTGTATATAATTTTTATTTAAATTATATTTGGTTCATTTTTTTTAAAAGATTGTATTTTATATAAATTTAGAAAACTTTTACAGATGTATAAATGTATTTGTTTATTAGATATTTAAATAGAAAAGTATTTTTAAAATTAAGAAAAAAACATATTAGTAATTAGGAAATAATTTAAAAAGGGGCTTTTAAATTTCTTTGGAATAAAATTAAATAAAAAGTGACAAGTGTTTAGTTTTAAAACACTATGTCAACAAGTGTTAAACATTAATGCAAATTTAAAGACAAGTGTCCATTTTTGTTTTTAATTTTCTTTTTAATTTATTAATTCTGAAAATTTGCTTATTTAAACACCTTATCTCTTCTCTTTCTTTTTCTTTAAACTTTTTGTTCATTTCTTAGAAAAACAAGAAAATATCCATGCAAATCTTTACTCATCCAAAAACCAAAAATCTTTAAAACATTCCTCAAACAAAATCCTGCAATCTTCAAACAATCTTCAAAACAATTCTGCAAATTTTGTTTTCCTGAAAAACATTTTCCCAAACCAGCATCAATTCCTTAATTCAAAACAAATGCTCAGATTAAACATCTAAAACCTGAAATATTAATCTCTGTTTACCAAAAACCTGAAAGCATCCCAGTTTAAAACCAAATCTGCAATTTGTTTTCAAAACAAAAGGGCAAGTGCAATCAAAATCTGCATATGTTTCAAAAGTCTGATGCAAGTTTTAAATCCTATGTCTGCATCAATCTTCAAATGCATGCAAGTAGGAATCTGGTTCAAGAGCACTTCTGTTCAAAAGAGGCTTCATCTTCAAATTCAAGCATTTTGGCAATTCCAGTTTTATCATCAATCTGTCTGCATCTCTTTATAAAAGGTGAGTAAACATTTAAGTTTAAAAATTCAAGTACATGATAATAGTTATATGTAAATTGCTGTGTTGAAGTGCTTTACATATGTTTATATATATATATATATATATATATATATATATATATATGTAAATGTTGTGTGAATGTTCTTATTTAAACTGTGCATGTTGGTTTTCAAATTTTTTTTTCCTCTCTACACTTTACTATGGAGTCTGAAGAAAAAATCAAATCTTCAAACTACTCTATTCAAACAATTGTTAAGTAACAGATTTAAAACAAACAAGTTAGTTTAAGTAGAAAACTAAGAACAAAAATAGATCTAAGTCTCTGTTTTTAATTTACCTGGAAATCAAATTGTGCAATAACAATTTATTATCAATGCTTGAAATCAAGTGTTTAATTTGGTTAAAATAATTATATAAACTAAAGTGTCATTGGAAATTATGAATTTTAAAAATAAATTCACAATTTTTAAAATTGTATTAAGAAGGTATTTGAAGTTCAACTGGAAATTGGGTTTTTGCAAATTTCTGTTGATCTCTGCATCTGGATTGCTCGAGATTGTTGATGGAGCTAGGTGAAGCATTGGAGAGTGTGGGAAAAATAGTTGAAGTATTTGAAATTCATTGTGGAATTTAGAATTGCTTGATTTTGATTTTAACCCTAGTTCTATTTGAACTTGGGAAATTTGACTACTGCATCTTCAAAATCGCATCGAGTTGTATGAATTTTTGGGAGGAGGATGCGCGGTTCGTCGTTGGCCAGAGGAGGTTTTGGCACTGGTGCAGGTGCACGTATGAGCTTGGTGTCAGCTAGCATGTGGGATTGGTGTTGCTGGGTTTTAACTCGGGTAGTAAGGGAGATGGCTCGGGGAGGAGCTCGAGTATTTTAGGTTGTGTCTCGCGTTAGTTCTGGGGTATTTGCATATTGGGTTAACTGTTATGTTTTTAACAGTTTTTAAAGTTTTAAATTAAACAGTTTTTAAATTTTAAAATCAAACTGTTTTTTTTAAAATAAAAATGTACTTTGTTTTCTTGGATTCATGTATAAGGGTTGAATCCAAATAGAAATGCTTAAACAGATTTTTAATTTAAAATAAAGTAAGTTTTTTAAACATTAAATAATTAAGCTACATTAAATTCTTGTAATCCTTTTCTTTGAATTGAATTGTTTTTATAAATAAATTTGTATGATGTTTAAAATGTCTTAAGTTAAAAACCTTAATATTATTTCAAAACTTATTTTGAAATATAAAAGGGAAAATTATAAGTAAATGTTTTATTTAAATTAAGTAGTGAATAATAATTTATTAATTAACAATTAAGCTTTAAAATAATTGATTAACTAAGGAATTGTTAATTAATAATTAAAGATAGGTAATTAATGATTACTTTATATATTAAACTAATTAATGATTAAGTTAAGTAAAGTTTTTTCAAAGTTAATTAAAGATAATGTTTATCTTAAATATTAAATAAGTGTTAATGATTTGTAATTAATTAAGTTGAATAAGAATTTTAAGTTTAATTAATTTATTTAATTATTATTTTGAAGGATTAATTAAGTATTTAATTAAATATAATTATTAAATTAATTAACTAATAATTATGATGATTTAATTAATAACTAATGATTAATTAAATTTTAACTATTAATTAATTAAGTGATTAAACTAGTAATTAAGTTTTAATTGAGTTTTTCTTAATTAATAATTAAGAAGTTATTAATCTATAATGCAGGTTAATTAAAAATTAATTAACTATTATTTAAGGTTAATTAATTATAATTAAGGATTGATTAATTATATTTATGGATTAATTAATTTGTAATTAAGGTTATTAATTAATAATTAAGTTTTATTAATTAATGATTAAGAGATGATTAATTAGTTAATTAAGGTTAATTATAAAAGTAATTAGTGATTGATTACTTTATATTAAAGAATTGATTAATAATTAAGGTTTATTAATTAATAATTGATGATAATTAATCTGTTAATTGAAGATTAATTTGGTAAAAGAGTAATTAAGGGATAAATTACTCGATTATAATTTATGGGGTGTCGTGATCAAGTAAGTTAATTAATTTGTTGATTAATTAAAGATAGTCACTTGATAAATGATTAAGTATGTTTACTTAATAAGTTTTGATAAGGCAAATTACTTAAGATAAGTAATTGATAAATTACAGGGGTAATTGGGATGAAGTAAATTACTTATTGGGAAGTAATTTTAAATGAATAATTACTTGGTAAAGTAATTAAGGGTTTTATTTTTTTTGGCAAGGCCGACGGGGTTAGATGGTCCCCGACCATTTTATTGCTACACCAATCGGAACATAACACTTACAACAGTGAGAAAAGCTCATAGAAGACAGTGGAAGACTAGGCGCAACAAGCACAAAGGGAAACAAAATACAGGAAATAAAAAAAGAAGATACATACACAGTTAATACATTTGGAACGCGGAAAGTATGCCTGGGTCAAAGGAGAAGGAAAGCATACTCATAGAAGATTTGATCTCGTGAACTATCCACTGCTTGAAAAAATCATCTGATTTTGCTTTGATGGCGTCAAACAATCTCGTGTTACGCTCTCTCCATACTGAGCTAATGAAACTCTTCATCACAATGGTAAATATACGCTTTCCTCTGTGCTTGTGTCCAGATTTCGCATGGATCCTTTTCCACTCAATCTGGTTATCATGAGAGACATTAGTTCTTTGTAGCTTCGCCATCACGATAGTCCATACTTCCTTAATAAATGGGCATTCAAAGAACAAGTGTTCAACTGTCTCAGGTTGGTTACAGCAGAATGTACAGTAAATATTGACACTCATGCCCATGCAAGCTAGTTTTGCTTTGGATAGTAACGCACGATTAAGAACTTTCCAAAACAATAAATTTTCTCTCATACTACTATCGTTATTCCATGTCCTCTTCCACCATCTGCATGTTGGACATGTTCTATTCTTCATCGTGAACTCATAAGCGACTCCAATTTTGAATCTAGTCTTTTTGTCTCCCCAAACCAGACAAACAGATGTAGAGGACAGCTGTGTAAACAATCTCATTTTGTTCCATATATTTTGTATTCGCTGATTGGAAGAAAAATGACGAGTACTTTGGTAATTGTAGAGGACATCCCTGACCTTTGTCGCCGAGTGAAGCCCAGTCTGCTGAATCTCACTGTACGTTAGGTGACGACGCAGAATGAACCCCTTGTCTAACCATGGATCGTCCCAGAAACTCACACTGTAAGTTGGGTTGGAGTTCAATTGTATAAGAGGGAGAAATTTCTCCTTTATTTTGAATATACTCTGCCAAGTCCAGCTTAAGTTTTGAGGCTTAGACATGTTCCACAAACTCCTACCTCTTATCACATTTGTGTCAGACCATATAGCCCATAGGCTTTCTGAACAATTATAGTAGGTGTCAATATGTTTCACAAAGGCTGCTATGTTCCATTATTTGAAGTTGAATATACCAAGACCACCCTTATTTATTGGCCTCTCAACTCTGCCAAATTTTATATGAGCTATGTATCTGCCCGTAGTTTTGCCCTTCCATAGGAATTTCATAAAGGAACTTCTGATCATATTTATCAACTTAAAGGGGAGAATGAATGTTCTTGACCAGTACACTTGCATTGAAAATATTACCGACTTTATTAGAGTTAGCCTTCCTGCTTGACTAAGAGTCCTGGTGGTCCAACAATTAAGTCTCGCTATTATCTTCTCATAAAGTGGAAGACAATGAGTAGTTAAGATTTTTGATGTTGAGAGAGGAAGCCCCATGTATGAAACAGTGTTAGAGTTAAGTGTCAAGTCAGTAATATGAGTAATATGAGAACACTGTTCATTACTTACTCCATCCATTATGATGTCTGATTTGTTGAGATTGACCTTTAATCCCGTCATAGTATAGAACTGATCAAGTGTATTCATAATGTTCCTGACGGTGTTGATGTCAAGAGTACAAAACACAATTAAATCATCAGCAAACATTAAAGCAGAGATTTGCGGTTCATTGCATGCTGGATGAAGCTTAAATTTTTTTTTTGGTTTATAAGTTTATCAAACATCCTCGTAAGAAGTTCCATGACCAGAATGAAAACATAAGCAGATAGCGGATCTCCCTGCCTAATGCCTTGCTTACAATCAAAAAAACCCTCTATCATACCATTGACAGTGACTGAATAGGTCGGAGAGGAGATACATTCATATATCCAAGATATTAAGTGTGGTGGGAAGTTCATATATCCCATGATTCGAACAATACTGTCCCATTGCAGCATGTCAAAAGCTTTCATGATGTCAAGCTTCATCATCGCTTTCGGAGGAGAATTCTTACGTATATATCCCTTAATAAGTTCATGAGAGAGAAGGACATGATCCAGAATGTTTCTACCTGGAAGGAAGGCAGCTTGATTTTTGGAGACAATTTTAGGTAGGACATGCTTAAGTCTTGTTGCAATGACCTTAGAGATGCATTTATATATTGTATTACGGCACGAAATACGGGCGGAATTCGTTGACACAGTGAGCATTCTTAAGTTTGGGTATTAGTGCTATATTGGTGTAATTATATGACCTGAAGATTTTACACTTTTTGAAGAATAGGAGTATAGCATTGCATACATCAGCTGAGACAATCGACCAACATGAAGTGTAGAATAGTGCGTTCAACCCATCTGGGCCACCACACGAATTAGTGTTAAGAGAAAACATAGCTTGTTTTATTTCTTCTGGGGTGACTTCATTGCATAGGAAGCTATAATCATTTGCATTAAGTCTAGGCATGAGGTCAGAAGGGATCAGATCGATACTGGGAATGAAATTGTTTGTGTTGCTGAACATGGCAGAGAAATGATTAACAAATGCTTTCTGGACTTCATCAGGTGTTGTATGTAGAATGCCTTCCATATCATAGATAGTAGTAATGTTTTCTCTTCTCTTATTATTCTTGAGACTTGCATGAAAGTAAGCACTATTTCTATCTCCTTTTTCCCTCCATTTTATTCTCGATTTCTGCCTTATCATATCGTTTTCATTAGCTAACACTTCATAGTATTGCTGAGACAAAGCACTTTCAGATGATGTGAAGTTTGCATTATTAACATTATACATCATTGCTGTTTGGACCTCAATAAGCTTTTCTTCTATTAATGAGCTCATTTTATCACCTTTGCCAAATCTTTTAAACGCCCACTGTTTCAAGACTTTCTTCATCTCTTTTATTTTTTCCTGCAAAACAAACAAGTGATTACCATTTTTAGTTTTGTTCCAAGCTGTTAACACAGTAGATTTGTAGTCAGGTTCAAAAACCCAAGAATTAAAAAATTTAAAATTTGTTTTTCCCCTCTTGTCCGCTCCACGAAGGTGAATAATTTGTGGTGAGTGATCTGATAGGAGAGGAGGAGGGAGATGGTTGAAGAGGAGAGGCCATCCGTTAAGGGCGAATAGATTGGAGAAGGTGTGGTCTATCCTAGAAAAGGTTCTGCATCCATGTTTTCTTTTATTGTTCCACGTGTATTGCATACGTATAGATCTGACCATAACAAGATCCGCATCGATAAGGGTATCAGCAAGTGGTTTAATTTCATTAAGAGAGAGGGGATTTCCTCCAACTCTATCAGAGAGAGAGAAACTACAATTGAAGTCCCCAAGAATTATCCATGGGTGGGTGGACTGTCTGAGAGCTGGAATGACTGAAAGTAAAGAGGTTCTAGAAGCTGTAGAGTTGTATGCATAAACAAAGGATAAGTAGAAAGATGAATTATCAGATAGATCAATAGCTTGACAGTGTATCAGTTGGGAAGTGGAAAGGATGGGAATGAGTTGAACATGACAGGGATTGAACAGAATCATTATTCTACCATACGATGCTTCATTCAGATTGTGGATGTAATTCCAGTCTGGATTAATATATTCAGCTGCGTTGATTGTCAAGGTAAGATTTAACTTTGTTTCAAGTATTGCTAAGATTGACAGGTGATGTGTTTTGATAAGCTGTTTGCATTGCTCTTTCTTGATAACATGGTGACCACCACGTATGTTCCATGCTCCAATGCGTGTCATCATTGGAGAACACGTGCATTGAGTAGTTCTATCTTCATTCTCCTTGTTACTGCCTGCTTCGAGGACAAGTAATCAGGAATTGTGGCTGAAAGGGGGGTAGCTTCATTGTTGTTTGTTTCTTCAGTCGTAGGGGAGGTTGTCAGAGGAGCGAGATTTGGTATTGGAGGGGAGAATTGCTGAGTGCTTGGAGGGGAGAGAATAGACATAGGGGGAGGAACTTTGTAAGCTGATGGCGGTTTGATTTTGGAGTATATATGTTGAGGGGAAGGGTTGGGAGAAGAGACATTTCCTGGGGGCGGAGAGTAAGTATGTTGTTTATCAGACTGATACGTTGTGCATGTGTCATCTTCATTGTGCATATCTTCTTTCTTTTGAGCATCACTTCTGAGTTTGGAATTCTTGTTTGTGTTTTTTCTATTTTTCCTACCACTTGAGATAGTTCCTTCTCCTTTATTACTCTCACTATTTGATCCTTCGTCATTGTTTCCAGCATCGTTTGTTCTAGGTCGTTGAATCTTGTTCACAACTTGATCCTCCACATATTTCCCTTGTTTCATTTTTTTTTCCTATTTTCTTCCTTCTGGAATATATGATTTTCAGCATTATTTTGTACCTCTACCTCAGTGCTTTCAAAAGCAGCATGACCTTGAGTATCATCTATCAAACTATCATCTTGCATGTCATTTATGCTTTCCTCCTCGTCCAGATCTTGTAGTGCATCAAATTTGTTAGATATTAAGAGTTTTTCAACTATATCATTTTCATCATTTTTCCTCTCTTTTTCAGGACTTTTGTCCTTTATCACAGTGTCTATTGAAGTTTGAGAGTTCGGAGTAACACCTTCATTTGCATCTACATTATTTACTTCTCTATTACCGCATTGTCCATTTTCATGCTCCTCTCTTTTACTTTCATCATCCATTTTTTCTTTGTCATATCTAACTCTATCAGTTTCATTCTCATTTTCTTCATTGCTTCCTCTATTTTGAACCATTTTATTTTCCTTAACAACTGCCACTGTCTTCTTTTTGCTCACACGTTGCCATGTTTCAATATTTCTTTTCTAGAATGGTCTGTCATTTCTATTAACTAGGGCTGTCTCTGTTGTTATTCCTTTGTTTTCTTTACTGACACTATCTCTTATTTCCTTGTCACTATCATTTCGACTGTTCTCCTTAATGTCACAACTATCAATTATATGGCCAAATATTTTGCACAATATACAAACATCTGGCTTCCACAGATACTGCACGAATATTTTTTGATATCCTCCTTCCACCAGCTTAATCATAAACTCGTCAGGAAGCTCCTTGTCCGGTTTAACTTCAACTAAGCATTTCGCGTAGCTCAATCTCTCTTGCTTTTCTGTCATCTCATCCATACACAACATTTTCCCCAAATGGCTACTAAAGCCAGTTGATACCTAGAGGCGACCAGGCAAAAATAGGGAGATTGTACAGATGAACCCAAACTGGAACAGCAGTGATAGAGCCAGTTACATTACTTATAGCTGCATCATATGCTTTGACTATGAACAACTTATTATTCATAATAATAGGATCACTTTGAAGAATCTTATTTCTGTCTTCAGAACAGGAGAAGTTAAATAAGAAAATGGTTCCATCTAACTTAACTGTAACAGAGCCTTTTAATCTCCAGATGTTTTTAAGCTTTGTAATTACAGCTGTGTATGACAACGGTTTGTCTAGGAAAAAACCAACCAATGTTTCATTCCAGATCACTGCTCCAACTTCAAGAACAGCCTGCGTTGGTAGTAAAACATTACCTTCATACTCTGGAGTTAGGTCAACGGGGATGTACTTCCCAGCATTCTTAGGTTTGTGCTTAAAAAGCAAAGTCCATTTTCGTTCACCTTGAGTATAAGAAGGAGGAACGACGGATGAGGAAGGTGGTCGAGATGGTAAAGGGTCAGGAGGGACAAGCGGGGGGCTATCAGGGGGGACCGAAAGCACAGTGGGTAGATGAAAGTGTTGATTGCGGTCAGAGTTGATGATAGTAGGGACAGTATTACTGGGAGACAGGGGCGATGGCTTCGAGGAGGTTGGAGGAAGGACAGCATCGGAGGTGGAGGGGGGTGGTACAACAGCGCTGACAGAGGAGGTGAGGGGAGGAACTGTTGAGTTGACGTAGGGGGTATGGGTTAGGACATCGGGGGAAGACATGAGTTGATTAAAAATAAGGATTTTATAACTTGGTGTAATAAATCAAAGAATTTATAAGAATAATTAAAATTAATTAAGAAGTAATTAAGAATGATTAATTACTGTTTATATTTAAAGTTGATAAATTAAAAATTAATTTAAGCATGATTAATTTATGAAATAATGTAATTAATCATAGTTAATTAATTAATGGAAGTAATTAATTAAGGTTCATTAATTGATATGATTAATGAGAGTAATTAAGGATTAATACTTGATTAAGAGTTAATCAATCAAGGTTGATTAATTAGGATGGTGATTAATTAATTGGTTTAATTAATGTTTATTTAATCAAGATTTATTGAGATGAAGGTAATTAATTTAATTAATTTTAAATTAATTAAAATATGAAGTATTTAATTTAATTCATTTTAAATTAACTAGAGATTAGAGATAGTTAATTTAATTCATTTTAAATTAATTATGTTGTGATTAAGTAAATCATTGCTTATGTATAAATGGATGACATTGATTGTTTTGAATGGATGTAATCTCAGAAATAAGATAAGTAATGTTGTGTGGTATGAATGCTTGGTTGCATTGTGATGGAAATATAGACTATATATTGTGATGATGATATGGATTACCTATTTTGGTTATGGATCATCTGTTTATTTTGATAATGTGGTTATCAATTGTGACTTGTGAATTATCTATTATGTGAGTATATAGATAGTTGAACTGAATTGTTTAACCTTAAACAACTTGGACCTAAAAGACACGCTTTGGATTTCGATGAGACCGGGATCGGGTTTCCATATTTGGATATCCGAAAACCACATCGATTCCAATTAAACGTTGGGCCGGAATCAAAGTGGAGCTTTGTGAAGACTCGAGGTGTAAGGGCTATACGTCAGTATAACTCTATGGGTGATTCAGTGATGAGTTTGATGGAACTAGTTCTTATAGGTTCGAGATGGTGATTCAGAGTGCAAGGGTTACTGTCATTAACTCTGAGGGTGATTCCAAAATGAGTGTAACGAGATAATGCATTCGGTTTCGTTCGAACCCGGAACGAACTTGTATGGATTGAATGCTTTCAAAACATTGTCAGGTGGACGATGAGCATTCTAAGTGATGTGTTTACTAAAGGTAATCGTAGCCTCAAGCCTCATCAACCAGGAATGGCTAAAACAGGGGAGGTGCAGCAAGGCTTCGTGGGTAGCCCCCACTTGAGAGTAAGATTTACCCCTGTCTAGAGGTCCCTTTTATCTCGGCTGTGTGGGCGGTTGAATAGCTACATCCGCCGGGGTTGTCTTATTCGGAACTTTTCACTAAGGAATGGGCCCGGCTTTGTGTTGCAGGGGAGTTAGGGTGGCTCCTCGGTACGATGATCTAGGCCACGTACTGTGACAGGCAGTACCCCAGTAGCCCTGCCATTGTATGGAATCCAAAATCCAATAAGTGCCAACAGTTTTGATTGTATTACCCACTTTTGTGGCTAGTAGCTGGAATTTAATAATGTAACAATTTCGACTATTTCATATTTATTTGAAAACCCTAGACACTATTATAATATCATCGGATTTCCTATCAAATGTTTTGGTTAGCGTAAGGTAAAAACTTTTCCATGTTTATGTGTGGGAAGTCTTACGTGATACCTTTTCTTTCAGAAGGTTTTTAAAGTTAAGCAACTTTAACCGTTTACTCACACCAGACCCATGTCTGACCCGGAGTTTATTCTGTTTTTCTTAAACTATTGGGTACTCAAATTTTTACGAGTAGCCAGGGGAATTTAGGTTGGCTTGACGAATTCTGGAGGAGAAAATAGAGCAGGAGGCTTCTGCTTCTAGATATAGTATTCCGTTGTGTGTTCTCTGAGTTGTTGTTTTTGAGTTGTATAACTAGACAGGTGTTTATAACTGTCTAGTATGTGTTGTTTTAGATGTGTATCTCTGATGTATATGATACTATGTAATGTATTATGTGATTAATATAATTTATTCATTCCGCTGTATTAGATTCTGATGTTGTTCCTTTCTTCTTCTCTATCTTTTCTCTTTTCTATCCCTTTCTTTCTTAAAAATGATGCAATTTTCCGTGGTAAGAAAGTCGGGTTGTTTCAAAATATCCATATCATTTGACCCTAGTTATATACGGACAACGGATTGGTTAAATTAAATGATTTTAAAATCCTTAATTTTCGAATTTAATTAAATGATATTTTGAAATAAAATTTGATTTATATAAATTGAATTATTGTTGGAAATCAAATTTTATGTTGAAATGTGAATTGGTTTAAAGGAATTGTTTTAAGAAATTAAATTAGAAGTTTAAAGTTAAATTTTTAAGTATAAATGAAATTCTATCGAAATTGAGCTATTGAATTTGTTTGAGATTGTTATCCCATTTTTTGGTCAAAACTGGAATATCGACAAATTGGCAAGGAATTATGAATATCAGGATTGGAGATCGGTTGGAATCAAGGCTACGATCGATATCGTCAAAATTTTGTTGAACTCCGATCGGGACGAAATTGATTGGAGATGACGATAAGGACTAGGAAAGGCTATGTTTCAAATTTCAAGATAATCGGAGTTCGTTTGGAGGAAATATGATGGATTCAAAGTGGGAAATGCATGTTGTTCGAATCCATCAAAAGGGGACAAAGTGGTGCTCGGTTCGAATCGATCAGATTCGAACCCACCAGGATGGATTCGAACCCAACAGGTTCGCATCGATCAAGAGGCATTGCGCAAGGACAGTTCGAATCGATACACTTCGTATCAAATGGCATGGTTTCGGCTTGGTAAAGTTCGCATCGATGGTTCTTCGAATCGATGGACTTCGACTCGATGGAGAGGCATAAAGGTGTATACTGGTTAGTTCGCATCGATGGTGGTTCGAATCCATGGGAACTCCATGGATTCGAAGGAGAGGGATTCGAAGGAGATAGATACGAGGGACATGGATTCGAAGGACGTGGATTCGAAAGGGATGGATTCGAAGAGGATGGACTCAGAGGGTATGGACTCGAAGGAAACAGGCTCGAAAGTCATGGACTCGAAGGAGGTGGCTTCGGAGAGTGTGGGTTCGAAGCATGGATTCGAACCATTCAGAACGCACGGATCCTTGAACTTGAAACGATCATATCTTCCAAACCGTTGATCCAAATGCAATGAAATTTTTACAGGAGCTTACATACATGTTGAAGAATGTTCTCACCAAATTTCAGATCAATTGGATGATTTCTTGATCGATTCGAACCTTACTTCGAATCGATCCTGATGTGGGTTCGGACCTCCAGATTTCGGGCATGTGGGCCCCCTCACGTGCCTAAAGCGGTCTTCCCGGATTTTAAGAGAAATATCAGCCTCCTACGCTTATAAATAGAGCCCCTGGTCATTCAGAAAAGGGGTCGGAGGATTTGGAGAGAGAAAACACACCTGGACACTGCCAGAATCATTCCTTAACATCATTACTGCTATTTATTTCAAGTTTTGGACTTTGTAACTGATGTAATCATCAAGGATAATCAATAAAAGGATAAAAACTTTGGAGTGGACGTAGGCCGGAGATAGCCGAACCACTATAAAACTTGTGTTCCTGTTCTTTACTTTTGAACTACTGTTGAATATTTGCTGAGATCTGAGATTTGTGTTTTGAATATTGCTGATTTATATTTACATACTGGTGCTTTCACGGTATTCGGGGTTTGTGACCAATTTTGGCACAAACACTTTGGTGCTTTCACTGAGAACGACTAGCACCTACTACATCGGATTTGAAGGTTTGATTTGGAGATTTTAAAGAGTTTGGATTCAAGGACAATGACTAGGCAAAATAGTAGAAGGCAAAGGGCTGAGAGAAGCCAACAGGAAGGAAGTCAACAAGCATCCTCCGGAGCCGGGGAAGGACAAGCTTCAGTCTACATAACCCGGGATGAAATGGAGGCTATGGCAAATTCTTTGCAAGAGAGATTACTGAAGAGCCAACAGGAAATGATGCAGACTTTCTTTGAGCAAATGAGAGCTGCAGGGATGCAGAACTTAGGAACAGCTACAGCCGCTGTGAATGCAGGGCAGAGGACTAGGATCGTGGAACCCAATGGAGGACGAGATACGGAGCCAGAAAGCAATCAACAAGGGCTTGGGGGCAGGCCCACGGGATCCAATACGGGAGGACCTTTGGAAGGAATTCAACAGGCTAGAACTAACATTGCTCCTAGTGAGCCAAACGAAGAATATGTACCAGAGTTCCCTCGGGGGCATGGGGGCAACCCGCAACAGACAATACCGGATTAGTGGAAATTATCAGAAGAACCGTGCGGGGTGGTTTGACCAACAGAGGCTTGGAAGGAGTGAATAGGAGTCCGTTCGCTCAGGAAATAAGGATGGCTCAGAATCCACCTAAGTTTAAGCTACCTAGCGTGGAGGTATATGATGGTAAGGCAGACCCAACTGATCACTTGATGAGGTACACCAGACATATGGAGGTGCTGGGGGCATCGGAAGAAGTGATGGCCCGATGTTTCCCTTTGTATCTGACGGATTTAGCTGCAATGTGGTTTAGGCAGCTGGGAGAAGGATCTATCAGAACTTGGAGGGAATTGGTGGAAAAGTTTTTGGGACAGTTTCGGGTTCACGTCAAGAGGCCAAAGAATGTGATGACATTGACATCAGTGAAGCAAAGGATAGATGAATCGCTTAGAGCTTTTCTAACTCGATTCAGTGCGGCAGTCGCTTCAGTGGATCGGCCCGATCCATCGATGGTTTTAATGGCAGCAGTATCAGGAGTCAAGGAGGACTCTGATTTCAAGGTATCTCTGATACGAGATCCCCCACAGGATCTCGACGAATTCTTTCACGAGGCAGAAAGGTTCCTTCGGCAGGAGGATGCGAGTACGGATTTAAAAGTGAAAAAGGTTAGTGCAATCGAGGTTGGAGCAATATCCAGCGGTGGTTCGAATAAAGACAAAGGAAAAAGGAAATTGGATAATGATTCTGGAAACGCTAGGAAGCGATGGAAGGATCCAAAGTTTTCCACATACACAGGATTGAACGAGACGCTAGAGCGGATATACATGGATACTCGGAATCGCCTTCCCTACCGGAGGCCAGCCAGGAGAGAGCCTTCTGAACGAGAGAGGGCATCAGGGAGGCATTGTCTCTTCCATGACTTAGACGGACATGACACCAACAGCTGCAGGCACTTGAAGGATATAATCGAGGAGCATGTAAGGAATGGACAGTTACAGCAGTATGTCGGAGCTCGGAATGCAACTGTGGAGCAGGAGCAACAACCGACAACCTCTCGCCGTGATGATGGGAGACCGAGGGATGGTGGTCGATTGATCATCCACTAATCAGGATAATATGGAATAAGTAGCGAACTATTAGCAAGCAACCAAGTCATTTACACATGTACGGGGACGGAGATAGCCCCTAGGCATGCTCTGAATGATGATAAACTGCAACGCTATGGTTTGTGAAATCTATCTTTTGCTTTTGGATTGGACACTACTTTTCTTTTTGGATTTTGGTTTTGGATTTTGGATCGAGCTCCTGGTTTTGCTTTCTTTTGATTTAGATTTTTCTTTGGATGATTGTTTTCGGTTTTGGATGCTGGTTTGGTTTTCTGGCTTTCTGGTTTTGGATTTGGATTTTTGGATTTGGATTTTTGGGTTTGGATTTTGATTGGATTTTCATCTGGTTTTTGATAAATGGTCGTCGGGTATGGATCATGCCTGGCAAGGGGTGAGTCACTCTGCCCGAACATGGTAGATTGACTCATTCAGGTCGCTGAGTATGGACTATGCTCAGCAAGGGTCCGGAGTGACCAGGATTCGGCCTAGGACTTAGGCCCTGTATTATCAATTGCTATTTTCAGGACGTTGAGTATGGATTATGCTCAACAAGGGTCCGGAGAGACCAGGAATCGGCTTAGGATTTAAGCCATGGTATTGTGCAGCGTCCAGGGACACTGGACCAAAGTCGTCAAGTGCGGATTACGCTTGGCAAGAACCCGGAGAGGTTAGCTCAACGTCCAGGGACACTGGCCCAAGGATATTAAATATGGATTGCGCTCGGCAAGAACCCGGAGAGGTTATGGATTTGGATATCGACCCGGAGAGGTCCTGGATTCGGTTATTGGCTATTAGACAAGGATGGTTTGGGACTCGGTTGTCGAGCTCGGATGGACAGGGAATTGGCTCAAGCTTTGGTTATTGGGTTTAGAATTGGATATCGACTCAGAGCAGTCAAGGATGATATACTCTGGCAATATGGCTATGGACTTTGGATATTGGATTCGGAACTATTCAAAACACGCCTTGTTATCACAAGGCATGTTTTGGGGGGCAAAGTGTTATCCCATTTTTTGTTCAAAACTGGAATATCGACAAATTGGCAAGGAATTATGAATATCAGGATTGGAGATCGGTTGGAATCAAGGCTACGATCGATATCGTCAAAATTTTGTTGAACTCCGATCGGGACGAAATTGATTGGAGATGACGATAAGGACTAGGAAAGGCTATGTTTCAAATTTCAAGATAATCGGAGTTCGTTTGGAGGAAATATGATGGATTCAAAGTGGGAAATGCATGTTGTTCGAATCCATCAAAAGGGGACAAAGTGGTGCTCGGTTCGAATCGATCAGATTCGAACCCACCAGGATGGATTCGAACCCAACAGGTTCGCATCGATCAAGAGGCGTTGCGCAAGGACAGTTCGAATCGATACACTTCGTATCGAATGGCATGGTTTCGGCTTGGTAAAGTTCGCATCGATGGTTCTTCGAATCGATGGACTTCGACTCGATGGAGAGGCATAAAGGTGTATACTGGTTAGTTCGCATCGATGGTGGTTTGAATCCATGGGAACTCCATGGATTCGAAGGAGAGGGATTCGAAGGAGATGGATACGAGGGACACGGATTCGAAGGACGTGGATTCGAAAGGGATGGATTCGAAGAGGATGGACTCAGAGGGTATGGACTCGAAGGAAACAGGCTCGAAAGTCATGGACTCGAAGGAGGTGGCTTCGGAGAGTGTGGGTTCGAAGCATGGATTCGAACCATTCAGAACGCACGGATCCTTGAACTTGAAACGATCATATCTTCCAAACCGTTGATCCAAATGCAATGAAATTTTTACAGGAGCTTACATACATGTTGAAGAATGTTCTCACCAAATTTCAGATCAATTGGATGATTTCTTAATCGATTCGAACCTTACTTCGAATCGATCCTGATGTGGGCCCGGACCTCCAGATTTCGGGCATGTGGGCCCCCTCACGTGCCTGAAGCGGTCTTCCCGGATTTTAGGAGAAATATCAGCCTCCTACGCTTATAAATAGAGCCCCTGGTCATTCAGAAAAGGGGTCGGAGGATTTGGAGAGAGAAAACACACCCGGACACTGCCAGAATCATTCCTTAACATCAAACTGCTATTTATTTCAAGTTTTGGACTTTGTAACTGCTGTAATCATCTGTAATCATCAAGGATAACCAATAAAAGGATAAAAACTTTGGAGTGGACGTAGGCCGGAGATAGCCGAACCACTATAAAACTTGTGTTCCTGTTCTTTACTTTTGAACTGCTATTGAATATTTGCTGAGATCTGAGATTTGTGTTTTGAATATTGCTGATTTATATTTACACACTGGTGCTTTCACGGTATTCGGGGTTTGTGACCAATTTTGGCACAAACAGAGATATAACTTTGAAATATTTTGAAATCGGAGTAATTCGAATTGATATTTGAACATGGATTGAAACGATATGAAATTCAATAATTTATTGAAATTTAAAATTTAATGGTTTGAAATTTGGTTTATGGAGTTGGAAATTGAAATAGCCCAAATGTGTTGAAATGAAATGAATAGTTTAATTTGATATTTGTTTCAAATTCATATTACAATATAAACTATTTTACAAATATATTAATTTAAAATTTCTAATTATTAAGATTTGCAAATTTATTAAACTCTTTAACCAATATTAACTATATAAATTATTTTAACCTATTTTAAACTAATTTAATTTATTTTAAACTAATTAAACCATTTTTATTCACTTTAAATCTAATTAATCTGTTTTAAAGCCAGTCAATCTATTTTAATTATAAATCTATTTAACTTCTTAATCAGTTTAAAAATATTTTTAATCTATTTTAAATATCTTAGTGTATTTTAAATAATTAAAAATCTATCTAAACCATTCATAACTACCTAAACTATTTTTCTAAAAATTCAACCTAAGTAAAGTTGATGAGTTCATATTCAAATTCTTGATATAAAAGAAAATATAGCTAAATGATGTTATAACCTAAGTCGGGATTTAAATGTTGTAATTAATTGAATATGATGATTCCGATGTAAGGATTTAACCTATTTTGAAAGTATGATTTTCGAAAGAAATTATGATTCGAAAACAATATGATTTCAAAGGTAAGTATGATTCCAAAGTGAGTATGATTTCGAAAGTATTATGGTTTTGAGAATATGATATTTTGATATAAATTTTGAATTGACTTTTGAAATGTAAAAGAACCATTCGATGTGTAACAACCGATTGGTTGTTAAAGAGACCGGGATTAGATATTGTCATACTCTCTGCCAATACTAAAAATCACTTTAACAACTGTGTACGTGGTGGAGATTCCAAAAATAAAGCAGGATGGTTTGGTGAATGATTTCTGTATAGGTATGACGTGACCCTGACTCTCGTAAGTCAGCATAGATGTGACTAAAATAGGAGCCATGTCGGACCAAGTGAGGTCATTCCTCTTATCAAACACATTTCTTCGATACCATTCTATTATTTTGTGATTGACTTTGTGGACATCCTTTGATTTTGATTTAGGAGTGTGTCCGATGTGGGCTGTAGTAGCTGCTATGCGTTACCGTTAGTCCGGATCCGCAATTGGTATATCTACCCTGGCATTGCCTCGGAGTGTCGTGTTCACATGCCCTAGAGAGCCTTCTACGAATGTGTTTTTTACCATACCTATGGAGTACCCTCTGATAGCCTCTAGTTTACGGAGGAATTACGGTACAGTATAGACTATGGGAATATATAAAAATGTGTTATGGGGGATATGGGAAGGGCCTTAACGCTATCTTAATAATTTACATTACTGTAGACACTATTATAATAGCGTATTGTACTACATAGTAGATAGTTTAACGGATCCTTAGAAGATGTGAATCCCGAACATCTCTTAAGTTACTGCACTCATGCTAGATACTGGTAGGAGATGCCAAACCCCGTAAACATCTCTGATATCGTTACACATATATTTACCGTTGATTTAACTTACATAAGATCTTTTAGTTCTGACTCGAGTGTTTTGTCTTTTTATTCGTTCGGGTTAGCATGAGCATTTCAAGGTTAAAGATCTTATTTCTAGAGGACGAAGATGAAGATTTATACTATTATTTATGATATTTATCCCACTGCATCATGTTGTTCCGCTGCATTTATTTATTTATTCATGTTTATGTAGCGTTGATGTTTGTGTTGTAAAGAATAATCAAATGTATTTATAAAACAGCTTCATGAACTATTATTTGATTATATTTTGTCATTCCACTGAAAGATTCTGTATTTGTTTTATTTCTTTCTCGTTTCTTATTACCCCATAATAGTCTTCCCTTTTGAATGGTTTGAGTTCGTTGTATGTGTGTAACGACCCACTATTTTAGACCATTCAAATTGACGATAAATCCACACATGTCGGACTTGAATAATTCAAAACAGTAGATCGTAATATAAATGGGAGCAAATAAAATCAATCACAGAATCACAGACACGGATAAATCAGAATAACTCGCAGCGGAAATAAAATAACCATAGTAGTTCATGAAGCTACTACAATACAGTCTCAAACACAGTCTCAAAATGAGTACAAAATACCATAGTTTGAAAAGTAAATACAACAGAAATTCCAAATACATAAATGTCCACTAATACATAAGCTGAATGGAAAAAGATAGCAACTAGATAGATAGATGAACTCCAGCAAATCCTCTAGCTCCAGAAGGTGAAATCCAAAGCTGATACTCAAGCTGACCCGAGCGTAAAGCAAAATACAAAACACTCGAGTCAGGGCATACATACTTATACAATGTAAACCAACTCAAGTGAACTGTAATAAAATGCACAAGTAACTTAAAGGATGCTTGGGACCGCTCATCCTTTAAGGATCCGTTAAACTATTTAGTATGTAATAATATACGCTATTATAATAATGTCTAAAGTAAAGTATAATATACTTAAAATAGCATTAAGGCGTTACCCATATCCCCCTGAATGCATTTTATATATTCCCATAGTCTATATAGTACCGCAATCTCCCCCATACTGGGCATCTTCAGAGGGCACTCCATAGGTATGGTACAAAACAAAATCGTATAAGGCGCGCTAGGGTAGATGACACGGCAAAACGAGGCAATTCAAGGGTAGATATACCAATTACGCATCCAGACTGGTAGTAACGCATAGCAGCCACTACTGCCTACCTCGAGCCACACTTCCAAAAGCAAAGGTGCGCACCAAATCGATCACAAAGTAATAGAATGGCATACGAAGAAGTGTGTCCGATAAGAAGAGCTACCTCATTGGCCCGGAATCGCTCCTGTTTTAGCCACCTTATACCAACTCATGGGAGTCAGGTCCACGTGCATACCTCAATAGAACGTCGCCACCATCCTATTTCATTCTGGAATCTCCACCGCATACACGATTGTTAAAGTGGTTTTCGAAGTCGGCAGAGAGTATGACAACTTCCGATCCCGGTCTCTTTAACAACCAAACGTTGCTATTACCCGTGGCTATAAATTTCAAAATGGTTTATATTTCAAATCAAAACAAATTCATTTAGGCCATTTAAATTCAATGTCAATATCTTTCAAAAATAATATTCATTTCCAAAGTTGTAGCATTTCTAAGTTCATTTATTTATAACAATTTAAAAAAAACACATTGTATCATAGCATTCGTAGCACTTAGAAAACATTACTGTAAATGTAATAGTATTTCAGAAATATTGTCTTTATAGAAATAACAACACTTAGAAAACGTTACTGTAGATATAATAATTTGAAAAATATAGTCTTTTCAGGAACAGCAGCACTTAGTAGACGTTACTGTAGATATAATGGTATTTCATAAATATTGTACATTTTCAGAAATGGTAGCACTTAGAAAACACTACCTTAAAACCACAACATTTTGGAAATACTTCCAATACAAAACTAAGGATTATAACATTTCAGAAACATTATAATTTCAGTTTTCACCACATATCTCACGTTTCAGAAATATTTATTTGGATATCATTTAACTTATGATTAAATAAAATAAAAATTTATAAAATATCCAAATTAAACTATAATTCATTTATTAAGTAAAAAGTACATAATTTTACTTAACTTTTTATCTTAACAAACAACTTAATACTTTATTTTAAAATACCCATTTCATAAATAAAATATTCTTATTACTAAGTTAAGCTTACAATTTCCATTTGGAAACTAATTTTTCAATTATTAAGTTAAGTCATATTTTAAGTTATATTTTAAACCATTTATTTACTTATACATTTTTAACTTATAGAAAATCACTATAACATGTATTTAAATCATTTAAATCCAATTTAAGTTAAAATTTCATATTTTAAATTTCAAAAATATATAATAATTTTCAAAAAATATTTAAAATTAACCACGGGTCTGTATATAGTTTTCTAACCTAGGTTAAGTGATACAGATATGTCATTCAATTCGTAATTCAAAATAAAATCCGGGTTCTATGATTTCAAACCCACAATACCAAGTCAAAAAAAATAAAACAAAAATTGCTTGAGCCTATCATTTCAGCTCATAATGATTTTTCCTTATTTTAATGTCCGTTCAGTTATGTATCATTTCAACCCATAGTGATTCTATGCTAACAGGAACTTGCATTGTGAGAGCAGAAAATAAAAAAACAGTATAATATGGCATATCATATCAGGTGATGTAACAAATATATAACTAGGTTTAACATCATGAAATATCATATCACAGCAGAGCATATCACTACTACATATCCACTTGTCATTTTTTCACAATTATATAAGTACGAACGTCAAGAGTGATAACTCACCTTCTAAATCCGGAGATAACAATTCAAGACACAAGAATAAACTTAAAAAAGCATGAAAAAGCATGAACTAGATTCGAGTGGATGAAGAGACAAGATTCAAATCTTGTAAATAAACAAATACAACATATATAAGCAACTATATCATTCAAAGATTATAAATCAAAACAATGTTCAAATCTAAATCAAAAGAAACAAAATATGGCTTAACCAAGACAAGTGGCTCGACCACTTTTATATAGGCTAGATCACCAACAACATGGCTCAGCCATGACTAGATCAGAGACACATATGCTCGGCCATGGCAAGTACAAGGCATGGTTAGGCTTGAAATATGAAGGGTGGCAACCAAAATTCATGTAGAAGGCAAGAGGCAAGTATAGGTTGATGCTTTGGGCTCGGCCTTAGGCTAACATGGCTCAGCTATTGGTCAGCATGGCTCGGCCTGGGTTCATGGGATTGGATCAGATCTAGTCACATCAGAAAGGGTGCGGCCATGGTGTGTTCATGTTAAGGGGATGGAGGAGGTGGAGTAGTAAGTGGTGGCCGAGGCTAGGGGAATAAGGAAGGGGATCAACATGGTGCTCGGCTATGGTTTCAAGCATTGTTTGGTGATGGGTTTTTGGATCTAGGGTTTCACAGCATAGGTGGTGGAGAGGATAAGGTGGTGGAGGCCGGTCTAAGGTGGTGGATGTGGAGATGGTGGTCGCTAGGGAGGAATGAAGGTCGAGTATATGCTTGTGAACAAAAGAAAGAAAAATGAAAAAGAGAAGGAGAAGGAGACATGAAACTTACTGTAAAAACTTTCTACAGGAAACAAATGAGAAAGTGAGATGATAAATAATTTTTTGTACATGAAATGAGAATAGGAAGTGGCGGCTAGGGTTATCAAAAGATTTGGACGGCTAGGAATTAGAAAGGTCTCACTACATAATAAAGAAAAGAAACTTTAAGTCCTTTGAATTTACAAGCCCAAAAATCCAATAAAAATCAAATAAAAATCACATAAAAAGTTCAAACAAAATAGAAAATAGAAAATAAAATATAAAATTGAAATGAAGTAGAAAATATAGAATAGAAAATAAACAGAAAAGTGCTGAAAATAATCGCGTGAAAAACTCTGAAATTTATGAGATTTAAAAGTATAAACATAATTTTATGAAACGAAAAGCAGTACGAATATCAGAATCAAATTCGGCTTCAAAGAAAAAGATTGGAAATTAAAAATTCAAATTCAAAACTTTCATCTGAAAGTCAAAGTTTAACTACAGTTGACCAAAATATAAAATTTTTAGAAAATCTTTATTTTATTATATTTGGAAAAATAATTATGAACAAAATCCAAAATTATAGTGGAAAATTCCAAAATTTCAATTTTAAATGATTAAAAATCAAAGTTTTCAAATAAATTGAATTAAAAATATTTATTAAACTTATGGGTTGTTACACTCCGCCCCACTCAAAGCTTTTCGTCCTCGAAAAGGAACTTGACACGAAAACAAGGAAAGATAAGATAGAACAGTAAATAGTACCAGAAACAACAACTCCGGATTCGAAGCACGCATGGTCTCCTCCATCTCCCAGGTACAATCACGATCATCCGTACTCCATTGCACTTTGACCATGTTGACAGATTTCCTTCTTAGCTGCTTCGCACCTCTATCGATAATACGAAGTGGTTTCCTCTTCACAGTCAGATTAGGCTCAATATCCAAATTCTCAAGAGCAGATGGCTGGACAATCAAAGATGGATCATGCAGATAGCGACAAAGATGCGAAACATGGAATACATTATGCACTCCAAAAACTCCTAAGGCAAATCCAGATGATAAGCTAAAGAACCAATCCTCTCATAGATACAAAAAGGAACAAAAAACCTTGGTGCAAGCTTCCCTCCCCGACCAAACCGAATCACATTCCATAAGGGAGAGACCTTAAGGAAAACCAGATCACCAATAGAAAACTCCAAACTCCTTCTATGTCGATCAGCATACTTCTTCTGCCTATCTTGGGCACTCCTCATCATCCTTTTAATCTACTCAACCTTCTCAAAAGCCTCCAAAATCACATCAGGACCAAGAACCAAACGTTACCGGATTCAATCCAATAATATGGAGATCTATAAGGTCTTCTGTAAAGAGTAGCAAACAGAGACATTTCAATACAGGCCTGAATTCAAAGACAAAATAAGATAGATAGAAGATTAAGATAAAATTAAAATAGAAGACTGAAAATATACCTGATAACTATTATTATAGGTGAATTCAACAAGATGGAGATGATCTTCCCAAGATCCTCCATAATCAAGAACACAAGCACGAAGAAGATCCTCAAGAATCTGATTCACTCTTTCTGTTTGACCATCGGTCTGCGGATGGTAAGCAGTGCTTAGATTCAGATGAGTACCCAAAGATTCCTAAAACACTTTCCAAAACTAACTGGTAAAGATAGGATCTCGATCACAAACAATGCTGATAGGAACACCAAGAAGGCAAACAATCTCCCTCATATAGATCTCAGCCAAACTGGAAGAAGAACGGAAGATTTGATCGGGATGAAATGAGCTGATTTGGTCAATCTATCCACAATAAACCAAATACACTCATTACCCACTCCGAGTCCTAGGTAAACCATCAATAAAATCCATAGAAACCTATTCCCGTTTCCAATTGGAAACCTCAAGGGGCTGCAATAAACCAGGGGTCTTCTGATGATCTTCCTTGACTTGCTGACAAGTCGCACACCTACTAACAAAGATAGAGATATCTCGCCTCATACCTCTCCACCAATAAAGCTTCTTCATATCCTGATACATCTTCATCACACCATGATGAATAGAAAGTCTGGATCGATGATTTTCCCAAAGTAACTCTTGCCTCAATCCATCAACATTTGAGACATAAATCTGATTATTAATCCTCAAAATCCCTCTATCATCGATCTGAGATCCACTACTATCAAGACTACTACCACCAACTTTCCTACGAACACTCTCCTTCATAAGCCTAAGCATCTCATCCTCATCCTGCTTAGCTATGATATGATCCAAAAGTGAAGGAGAAACAACAAGATGACACAACAAAGCCTTCGTCCTACCCAAAGCATCAGCTACAACATTAGCCTTCCCAGGGGTATAACTAACGTCGAGATCATAAGAAGCAAGAAACTCAAGCAACCTAACCTGACGCTGATTCAAATCCTTCTGGGTGAAGATATACTTCAAAGACTGTTGATCGGTAAAGAGATCAAACTTAGCACCCAAAAGATTATGCCTCCAAAGCTTCAAAGCAAAAACCACAATAAGCAATTCCAAATTATGAGCTGCATAATTGGCCTCATGTGTCTTCAAATGGCGACTGGCATAAGTAATGACCTTCCCATCTTGTATCAGAACAGCTCCCAAACCCTCACGACAAGCATCAGTGTATACCATTAATCCTTCATTTCCATTTGGAACGGTAAGCACTGATGCAAAAGTAAGCTTACGCTTCAACTCATTGAATACAGCTTTACACTTATCACTCCATATAAACTTAGCATTCTTACGAGTCAAAGCGGTGAGAGGTGCAGCAATCCGAGCAACATTCTCAATGAATCTCCGATAATAACCGAAAAGGCCCAGAAAACTACGAATATCAGATGGAGTCCTATGAGTTCCCAATCCTGCAACAGAAAAGAGAGAAATAAGGACCACAGAAAAGATAGAACGATTAAATTATAGAAAGAGAAGGAAGGAAAGATTTATATTGATTGCAACGATCTTGACTGGATCAACAGAAACTCCATTACTAGAAACAATATGTCCAAGGAATCGGATTTCGTCTTTCCGGAAATGGCATTTCGAGAATTTAGCTTTCAATTGATGACTCCTAAGAGTCCCCAGAACAAAGTTCAAATGGGATTTATGCTCTTCTTTAGAATTAGAGAAAACAAGAATATCATCAACAAAGACTAGAACAATTTATTAAGCACATCACGAAAAACACGATTCATCAAATTAACAAAGGAAGCAGGCGCATTAATCAAACCAAAAGGCATAACTAACCATTCATAGAAACCATTCTCAGTATGGAAAGCAGTCTTAGGAATACTTTCCTCAACAACTCTGAGCTGGTGAAAACCTGTGGCAAGATCAAGATGAGAGAAAACAGTAGCTCCATGGAGCTGATCAAACATATCGTTGATGCAAGGCATATGATACCTGTTCCTTATAGTGAGCTTGTTCAGCTCCCTATAATCAACACACATCCTCAAAGAACCATTGGACTTAGTAACAAAACCACCGCTGCTCCCCATTCGGAATGGCTAGGTCTGATCAGACCTTTGGAGAACAAGTTCTCAATTTGCTTCCTCAACTCAATCTTCTCATAGGGTGCCATTCTTCTACGAGAAAGAACTACAGGTCGAGCTCCAGGAATAAGATCAATACGAAAATCAATTTTCCACTTAGGAGGTAAAGAAGTGACTTCACCAAATACATTGGGATATAGTCTGACCATAGGACTAGAATCAAGATCATCCGAAGAAGAGTCAAGAGAATAAATAAAACCGTCGGTACAATCCTGAGGCAAGAAACACTGAATCACCAAGGAATTACCAAAATCATCAATAAGAGAAACAGTCCAGGTTTTACAAGAGATAACGGCTTCATGCCTCTTCAGCCAATCACCCCCAAATAATAGATGAAAAACATCAAAATCCAGAACATAGAAATCACCACTGAAACGGTGATCAAAATAGAGAAGTTTCACTTGGTTACAAATCCTACTAAGGTTCGCGAGACCCCCAATAGATTTGAAACACAAAGGCTCATCGGCAAACTTAGGAGAAAGGAGATGCTCAAATTTATCACAAATATCCACAGAAATAAAGCTATGGGAAACTCTAGTATCCAAAAAAAAAACACGAATAGGAAAATTAAACAGAGAAAAAGTGCCTGAAGAGTATTCTGAATCACTAGGAGCAGGAGCAGGTGCAGGAGGTGGAGCTGGTGAAGACGCAGAAGTAACAATAAAGATACCAGAGGACTTGTCGTTCTGCTGAGTAGAACAATCCTTCTTGAAATGGCCAAGCTGTAGACAAATATGACAGAGATCATGCCTAGTCAACAGAGCTGGAGGAACAGCAGCACCAACTAAAGTAGGACAACTATTAGTATAGTGTCCCTTCTGATTACATCTGAAGCAAGTAATGGAAGACAGGTCGATAGACTGCCCCTGAGAAGAAGAAGATCCCAACCCTGGAGTCTTGTTCCAATTCTTCCCGTATTGATGAAAATTAGGCTTTCTCTTCTTAGGATTACCATAGGAAGCCTGAGATGATGTAGCATGAGTAACTGAAGGATCCTTAAAAGTATGATTCTCACATCTAATGGCCATATCCATTAGACTAGTGAAAGGGCTATGTACATGAGCGATGAGACGACCATAATACTCTGGACAGGCACCAGCAATGAACTTCTCGTTCTTATTGAGATGAGTCAGATTAGGGCCAAACTTAGAAAGTTCATTGAACTTCCTCTCATACACAGCAAATGACATATCACCTTGTTTGAGATCCATGAATTCCCGTTACAACTGAGACTTCCCTGCCCCGGGCATCCATTTCACAACAAAAGCATCCCTAAAGCACGATAAAGAAACATAAGCCAGATTTCAAAAAGAGAAAACCGAACCAAATTCAAAACAAATAGAAGATGATACCTAAACTGCTTCCAAGAAATGTCAGCCTCAACGGTGTGAGCTGTAACAGACTCCCACCAATCCAAGGCTGCTCCCTTCAACTGCCAAGCTACCAACTGACACTGCAAGGTATTAGTGATCTCAAGATAGGAGAAGATTATCTCCAATCCCTTCAACCATTATTGAGCCTCGATAATGCTATTTGATCCGGTAAACTTGATACCATTAAGTTCAATGTACTCCTTACAGAGATTAGTGAACCTAACTGGTGCAGCAGGCTTAGGAACTGGGGCAACACCATGACCCATACCTCTAGCATTCCTATGACTCATCCTGAAAAATCAATAATGAATTTTAAGACAGAGGTAATTGAGAAAAAAGACAAAATTAGATAAGATAAGATAAGATTCAATAAGAACGAATATCCTAAACAAACAAATTATTAACAAGGTGGATGAGGAAAAGAAAGAAGTTAAGGAAAATTTGATTTCAAAACAAGAAAAGTTTATACCAAAAATATTTTTTGAAAATCCCTTGAAAATCATTTTATACTTTAAAATACATTCTCTCACAAAGAAAGGATTCCAGGATTCATTTCAATCATTCTAGGGTATTTCTACCCTATCTCTAATGAGTTTTTGCTTCGCAGGGTATGGTTTGCCTGAAACCAAATGCAACGACCCACTATTTTGGACCATTCAAATCGACGATAAATCCATACATGTCAGACTTGAATAATTCAAAGCAGTAGATTGTAATATAAATTGGAGTAAATAAAACCAATCACAGACACAGATAAATCAGAATAACTCGCAGCGGAAATAAAATAACCATAGTAGTTCATGAAGCTATTACAACACAGTCTCAAACACAGTCTCAAAACAAGTACAAAATACCAAAGTCTGAAAAGTAAATACAACAAAAACCCCAAAAACATAAATGTCCACTAATATATAAGCTGAATAGAAAATACTGAATGGAAATAGATAACAACTAGATAGATAGATAAACTCCAGCAAATCCTCTAGCTCCAGAAGGTGAAATCCAAAGCTGATACTCAGGTTAACCCGAGCATAAGGAAAAACACAAAACACTCGAGTCAGGGCATATATACTTATACAATGTAAAACAACTCAAGTGAACTTTAATAAAATGCATAAATAACTTAAAGGATGCTTGGGACAGCCCATCCTTTAAGGATCCGTTAAAATATTTAGTATGTAATAATATACGCTATCATTATAATGTCTAAAGTAGTTAACCCGCCTTTTGGCAAGGCCACGGACATGTAGATTTAACTAAGTCAATTTCTTATTTATCGAGGCTAGAATATGATGGGATTTGGTTTAAAAATTATGAAGTTCATTTGGATATGTCGTTCGGTCGAGAAGTGGAGAAGTTGCATGGCTCGATCTGGAAGTCAAGGACCAGTCGACCCTAGTTATACCGCTCGGCATCGAGGTGAGGTTATATCTCTCGGCATCGAGGGGAGGTGATGCCACTCGGCATCGAGTTGAGGTTTTGCCGCTCCGCATTGAGGCCAGGTTATGCCGCTCGGCATCGAGGCAAGGTTATGCCGCTCGGCATCGAGGCGAGGCTATGCCGCTCGGCATTGGCGAGATTATGGTCGCTCGACATCGGTGAGGTCAAGGTCGCTTGCCATTGGTGAGGTCAAGGTCACACGACATTGTTGTGAGGCTGGTGTGGCTCGGCATTGTGGTGAGGCCGGTGTGGCTCGACATTGTGGAGGTATGTGGCTCGGTGGAAGGTCTTGATGGGCCAATACCATTCAAAAAGCCCAACAACTCAGGATTTTCCTATAAATACAGCATGTAGGGGTTCACAAACGGGATCTTCTCTTTTGCTCTCTGACGTCCTATTTTCTAAGGCTAAAGCTAGTCTACCATTTTGTAACTGTAATCAATTATTACAGCAATAAAAAGGAAATTACTGAAGTGGACGTAGGTCGGAGTTAGTCGAACCACTATAAAATCTGTTGTTTTTACTGCTTTCATTTTAACTTTGCCTGTTCTTCAATTTATTACTCTCTACATAGATTCTATCTGTGAGTTGTGATTGTGATTTGGTGCTTTCACTTGGATTTGGGTGTTAGTGACCAATTTTGGCACTAACATTTTGGTGCTTTCACTAAGGAGGCAAGAACTCGGGAATTTTGAAGCTAGGAGCTTAGATTCTAGGAAATAATGGTTAGGCCATCAACAAGGAAGTAAGTGATAGAAAGAAGCAATCAGGAGGGAAGTCAAGAGGCTTCCTCTGGAGCTAGAGCAGGTCAAACGTCCATCTACTTCACCAGAGACGAGATGGAAGCAATGTTGAAAAGACAAGAGGAGATGATGCAGGCTCTTCTCAAAAAATTTGTGCAAGCAGGAAATGCAGAAGCTCAGATCCATGGAGCTGGATTAGAAGCGCTCAATCTACAAGTGGAGGGAATGGCTCAGCAGGAGGCAGCCCCCAATCAGCAGACGACTATCTACCTGGATGGATCTAGACTCGTGGGGCATACCACCAGGAAATGCGGGACCAATCTATGGAGGGATACCAGATGACGTTGTGTAATCCGACACCAACAGGAGTACAGGAGTACGAGATGAGGAGTATGTGCCAGAGTTCCCTTGTGAACTCGAGGGGCAGACCAGAGGCAACGTACAAGGACTACAGCTTGGGGACAACGAAAGATTAGCGAAGATGGTCAGACGGGCTGTGAGAGTTGGATTGGTAAACAAAGACTTAAAGGATGTGAATAGGAGTCCCTTCACTCCTACTATCAGGCAAGCTAGGAATACACCAGACTTTAAGCTACCGACATTGGATATGTATGATGGGAGAACGGATCCCATCGTTCACCTGACAAGATACATGAGACATATGGAGGTACTGGGGGCCTCAGATAAGGTCATGGCTCGATGCTTCCCATTGTATTTGACGGATGTCGTAGCTATGTGGTTCAGACAGCTGGAGAATGGTTCTATCGGCACATGGACGAAGCTGATTGAAAAGTTTATGAGATGGTTTCGGGTCCATATAGTTAGACCCAAGAAGTAATGACCTTGACATCGATGAAGCAATGGAAGGGAGAGTCACTCAGGAACTTCTGAACCAGATTTAACACAGTAGTAGCCTTAGTGGATCGACCCAACCCGTCAATGGTTTTGATGGCAGCAGTCTCAGGAATCGCGGATAATTTAGATTTCAAGATATCATTGGAACGGTACCCACCGAGGGATCTCGGGGAGTTCTACCATGAGGCGGAAAGGTTCCTGAGATAGGAGGATGCGCAGGCTGAGAAAGTAGGGAGAGAGGATGAAGCTTATGCAGTGAAGGGTGGAGGTCCACCCAGGGAGGATCCAAGTAAAGATGATAAAGGAAACAGGAAAACAAATGGTAACGGTGGCACTTCGAAGAGGCCTCGAAGGGAGTCAAAGTTTTCTTCTTACATATATTTAATTGAGACTCTAGAAATGATTTACTTGGATACTCGAGGGAGCCTCCAATATCGAAGGCCGGCAATGAGGGAGCCTTCCGAATACGAGCGGGCGTCAGGAAAGCATTGCCCATTCCATGAGTTGGATGGGCACAACGCAAACAACCGCAGGCATTTGAGAAATATCATTAAGGAGCATGTAAGGAATGGTCGTCTACAGCAGTATGTAAGGAATCAAGCTGTGGCAGTGGGACAGGAGCGACCACCACCTACCTCGAGCAAAGGTGGCACTGGATCTGGTCAACGCCAGCTTGTTATAAACTGAATGGTTTTATGGTTTTGAATAAGTAATAGTGCCTAAAGTAATACTACTAGGTCACTTACTCACGTACGAGATCGAGGACGTTCCGTAGGCGTGCTCTAAGATGACGAAAAACCTTACTGCTCGAGTCTACGAAATCCTATTTTCTTCTTTTTTTTTGTAAACTTTGGTTTTCTCTTTGTTACTTTGGACATTTACTTTTCTTTGGTATGGTTTTGGAGTTTGGATTGAAATCCCGGTTTGGTTGGTTTTTTGGTTTGCCATTTTGATTTGGATTTTTGATTTTTGATATGGATTTCTGGTTTTCTGATTGGATTCGGATCAATGTATTAAAAAATTCAGGTTTTGCGATCACTGTCCTGACCAGAGACGGGGCAGCGATCGCAAGTTACGAGTCCCTTCTCCGGAGAACGATGGAATGGACTAGAACAGAATATTAAAAGTCCTTGTTCGGAGTGCCAAGGCCGGAGAATGTAGAAGTCCTTGGCCAAAGTGCCGAGGATGGAGAATATAGAAGCCTTGGTCGGAGTGCTGAGGCCGGTTAATATCAAATTCCTTGGCCGGAGTGCCGAGGCCGGTGAATATAAAAATCCTTTGCCGGAGAGCCGAGGCCGGTGAATATAAAAGTCCGAGGCCGGTGAATATAAAAGTTCTTGGCCGAAGTGCCGAGGACGGTGAATATCAAAGTCTTTGGCCAGAGTGCCGAGGCCAGTGAGTACACAAGCCCTTGGCCGGAGTGCCGAGGCTGATGAGTACACAAGCCCTTGGCCGAAGAGCCGAGGCCGGAGAACATACAAGCCTTTGACCGGTGAGTCGAGGCAGGAATGGGATAACGCGACACAACGAGGTCTACGGATTCAAAGACTAGACCCGGAGAGTTCATGTATTTGGCTATTGGTTATTGATGAATTAGAACTCGGTCTTTCAGTTCAGATGGATATGGATTTGGCTAAGGATATGGACTCTGGATTCGGAATTGGATATCGACTCGGAGCTATCAAAGATTCAGAGAAGGATACGCTGATGGTACTTGGATAAAATAGATTGGATTATGAATCGGAAAGTACGGATGTGGATGACAAACAAACTTCGGATATCGGACTTGAGGCTATTCAAAACACACCTTCCAGTAACAAGGCATGTTTTGGGGGGCAAATGTTAACCCGCCTTTGGCAAAGCCACAGACATGTGGATTTAACTAAGTCAACTTCTTGTTTATCGAGGCTAGAATATGATGGATTCGGTTTAAAAATGATGAAGTTCACTTGGATATGTCGTTCGGTCGAGAAGTGGAGAAG
The DNA here is from genome assembly GCA_030765085.1 of Allium cepa. Classification (NCBI taxonomy): domain Eukaryota; kingdom Viridiplantae; phylum Streptophyta; class Magnoliopsida; order Asparagales; family Amaryllidaceae; genus Allium; species Allium cepa. The sequence continues at coordinate 335,490,213 of CM060938.1, forward strand.
TTGCATGGCTCGGTCCGGAAGTCAAGGACCGGTCGGCCATAGTTATGCCGCTTGGCATCGAGGTGAGGTAATGCCGCTCGGCGTCGAGGTGAGGCTATGCCGCTCGTCATCGAGGTGAGGCAATGCCGCTCGGCATCGAGGTGAGGCAATGCCGCTCGGCATCGAGGTGAGGTTATCCGCTCGACATCGAGGCGAGATTATACCGCTCGGCGTCGAGGCGTGGTTATGCCGCTCGGCATCGAGGCGTGGTTATGCCGCTTGGCATTGGCGAGGTTATGGTCGCTCGACATTGGTGAGGTCAGGGTCGCTCAGCATTGGTGAGGTCAGGGTCGCTTGGCATTATGGTAAGGCCGGTGTGCTCGGCATTGTGGAGCTATGTGGCTCGTTGGAAGGCCTTGATGTGCCTATACCATTCAGAAAGCCCAACAACTTAGGATTTTCCTATATACAGCATGTGGGGGTTTAGAAAAGGGATCTTCTCTTTTGCTCTCTGACTTTCTATCTTCAAAGGCTAAAACTAGTCTACCATTTTGTAACTATAATCGATTATTACAGTAATAAAAAGGAAATTACTGGAGTGGACGTAGGATGGAGTTAGACGAACCACTATAAAATTTGTTGTTCTTTACTGCTTTCATTTTAACTTTGACTATTCTTCACTTATTACTCTCTACATATATTCAATCTGCGAGTTGTGACTGTGATTTGGTGCTTTCGCTTGGATTTGGGTATTAGTGACCAATTTTACTAACAAAAGTAAAGTATAATATACTTAAAATAGCGTGAAGGCGTTACCATATCCCCCTTAACGCATTTTATATATTGCCATAGTCTATACAGTACCGCAATCTCCCCCGTACTGGGCGTCGTCAGAGGGCACTCCATAGGTATGGTACAAAACAAAATCGTATAAGGCACGCTAGGGTAGGTGACACGGCACAACGAGGCAATGCCAGGGTAGATATACCAATTACACATCCGGACTGGCGGTAACGCATAGCAACCACTACCGTCCACCTCGAGCCACACTCCCAAAATCAAAGGTGTGCACCATATCAATCACAAAGAAATAGAATGGCATAAGAAGAAGTGTGTCCGATAAGAAGAGCTACCTCATTGGCCCGGAATCGCTCCTGTTTTAGCCACCTTATGCCAACTCACATGAGTCGGGTCCACGTACATACCTCAATAGAAAGTCACCACCATCCTACTTCATTCTGGAATCTCCACCGTGTACACGGTTGTTAAAGTGGTTTTCGGAGTTGGCAGAGAGTATGAAAACTTCCGATCCTGATCTCTTTAACAACCAAACGTTATTATTACCGGTGGTTATAAATTTAAAAATGGTTTATAGTTCAAATCAAAACATATTCATTTAAACCATTTAAATTCAATGTCAATATCTTTCAAAAATAATATTCATTTCCAAAGTTGTAGCATTTCTAAGTTCATTCATTTATAAAAATTAAAAAAAAACATTGTATCATAGCATTCGTAGCACTTAGAAAACGTTACTGTAAATATAATAGTATTTCGGAAATGCTGTCTTTTCAAAAGCAGAAGCACTTAGAAAACGTTACTGTAGATATAATAATTTCAAAAATATAGTCTTTTCAAAAACAGCAGCACTTAGAAAACGTTACTGTAGATATAATGGTATTTTAGAAATATTGTACATTTTCAGAAATCGTAGCACTTAGAAAACGCTACCTTAAAACCATAGCATTTTGTAAATGCTACCAATACAAAACTAAGGTTTATTATAAAATTTCAGAAACATTATAATTTCAGTTTTCACCATTTTTAACTTATAAAACATATCTCACGTTTCAGAAATATTTATTTGGATATCATTTAACATATGATTAAATAAAATAAAAATTTATAAATAAAATATCCAAATTAAACTATAATTCATTTATTAAGTCAAAAGTACATTATTTTACTTAACTTTTTGTCTTAACAAATAACTAAGTACTTTATTTTAAAATACCCATTTCATAAATAAAATATTCTTATTACTAAGTTAAGCTTAAAATTTCCATTTGGAAACTAATTTTCAATTATCAAGTTAAGTCATATTTTAAGTTACATTTTAAACCATTTATTTACTTATACATTTTTAACTTATAGAAAATCACTATAACATTTATTTAAATCATTTAAATCCAATTTAAGTTAAAATTTCATATTTTAAATGTCAAAAATACTTAATAATTTTCAAAAAATATTTAAAATTAACCACGGGTCTATATATAATTTTCTGACCTAGGTCAAGTGATACGGATATGTATCATTTCAATCCGTAATTTAAAATAAATTCCAGGTTCTATTATTTCAAACCCGCAATCCCAAGTCAAACAAAATAAAATAAAAATCCCTTGAGCCTATCATTTCAGCTCATAACGATTTTCCTTATTCTAATGTCCGTTCCGGTATGTACCATTTCAACCCATAGTGATTCTATACTAACATGGAACTGCAGTGTGAGAGTAGAAAATAAACAAATATTATAACATGGCATATCATATTAGGCGATGTAACAAATATATAATCAAGTTATAACATCATAAAATATCATATCACAGCAGAGCATATCACTACAACATATCCACTTGTCATTGTTTCACAATTACATAAGTACGAATGTCGAGAGTGATAACTCACCTTCTAAATCTGCAGATAACAATTCAAGACACACGAACAAACTTCGAAAAGCATGACAAAGCACGAACTATATTCGAATGGATGGAGAGCCAAGATTCAAATCAACATATATAAGCAACTATATTATTCAAAGATTATAAATCAAAACAATGTTCAAATCTAAATCAAAAGAAACAAAATATGGCTTAACCAAGACAAGTGGCTCGACCACTTTTAAATAGGCTAGATCACCAACAACATGGCTCGGCCATGACTAGATCAGAGACACATATGCTTGGCCATGGCAAGTACAAGGCACGACTAGGCTCGGAATATGAAGGGCGGCAACCAAAATTCATGTAGAAGGCAAAAGGCAAGGATAGGTTGATGGTTTGGGCTTGGCCCTAGGCTAACATGACTCGGCTATTGGTTAACAAGGCTCGACCTGGGTTCATGGGATTGGATCAGGTCTGGTCACATCAGAAAGGGTGCGGCCACGGTGTGTTCATGGTACGTGGATGGAGGAGGTGGAGTAGTAAGTGATGGCCGAGGCTAGGGGAATAAGGATGGGGATCAACATGGTGCTCGGCTAGGGTTTCAAGCATTGTTTGGTGATGGGTTTTTGGATCTAGGGTTTCATGGCATAGGTGGTGGAGAGGATGAGGTGGTGGAGACCGGTCAAAGGTGGTGGATGTGGAGATGATGGTCGGCTAGGGAGGCATGAAGGCCGAGCATATGCTTGTGAAAAAAAGAAAGAAAAATGAAAAAGAAAAGGAGGAGGAGACATGAAACTTACTGTAAAAACTTTCGACAGGAAACAAATGAGAAAGAGAGATGAGAAATAATTTTTTATACATGAAATGAGAATAGGAAGTGGCGGCTAGGGTTATCAAAATATTTGGATGGCTAGGAATTAGAAAGATCTCACTACATAATAAAGAAAAGAAACTTAAGTCCTTTGAATTTCCAAGCCCAAAAATCAAATAAAAATCACATAAAAGGTCCAAACAAAATATAAAATTTAAATTAAAATATAAAATAGAAATGAAGTAGAAAATATAGAATATAAAATAAACAGAAAAATGCTGAAAATAATCGCGTTAAAACACTGAAATTTATCAGATTTAAAAGTATAAAACATAATTTTATGAATGAAAAGCAGCATGGATATCAGAATCAAATTCAGCTTCAAAGTAAAAGATTGAAAATTAAAAATTCAAATTTAAAAATTTCAACTAAAAGTCAAAGTTTGACTACAGTTGACTAAATATAAAATTTTCAGAAAATCTTTATTTTATTATATTTGGAAAAATAATTATAAAAAATCCAAAATTACAGTAGAAAATTCCAAAATTTCAATTTTAAATGATTAAAAATCAAAGTTTTCAAATAAATTGAATTAAAAATATTTATTAAAATTATGGGTTGTTACAATGTTTCTGCTTAAAACGTCCAAAAAGGTAGGTCATTACACCTATTCCTTATCATACGTGAAACAAAAATCACGAGAACCGCTACAACAATATCTTACCACTTTAGCGGCAGCGGTGCAAGACACCGATGAGAGGCTTACACTGATGGTGCTCTGTGGAGGCGTTCACCTAGATTCCAAACTCGCAAGAAAGTTGACAAAGGAGAAAGCCCTAACTCTTCAGGATTTCTTTCATGAGGCTGGGAAGTTCATGAGATTGGAGGATGTGGCAGCCCACCGACAGAGCGAGCAACCAGCAAAGGCTTCCAGTGTCCAAGGAAATGTGGATGCCCCACTCCAAGGGGAAGGTAACAAGCAAAATAGTGAAGTTTAAGGTGGTAACCAAGGAAATGCTGGGAATGAAAAAGGAAATAAGCGGCGATACTGACCCAAACCAAGATTCGACTCATACACACCTTTGAACGACACGGTTGAGAAAATCTACATGGATACTCAACACGAGTTGAAAAACAAATGCCCTCCGTACAAAAAAGAATCAGAGGCCGTAATAGAATAGGGAGATATTATCGCTTCCACGAGTCTCATGGATATAACTTCGAAGAATGCCAACGTTTACGGGATCTCATTGAAGAATCAATACGAAAAAGAAGATGGAGCGATACATGCAAAAATACCGTGACTCTCCTGCTTCGGCCCATGAAGGATCTGGACAGCCTCCACCAGGAAATAATAGGGAAGGAACGGGTGCGAGCCACTCTAACTAAGAAACGATGATTGTCCACACCATATCGGGAGGCCTACATATAGCTGGAAGAAGTTGGGCTGAGATGGAGAGATAAAGAAAGTCCTTAAATGATAGGGAATGGTACATTCATTCCACAACTGAAGGTCGCATCGCAAAGCAGAGAGAAAGAATTGACATAACCTTTAGTGATGAAGATTTAGTTAGAAAACAGTACCCTCACACTAACACCTTGGTTATCTCCGCCCGGATCGTCCCGACCGAGGTGTTTCGCATCTTGGTCGATACAAGAACCTCGGTGAATATTTTATTCAAACATACATTCAATAAAATGAAGTTGTCAATGAAAGATGCATCTCCATTCCATAAGACATTACATAGGTTCACTGGAGAGGCCATAATGCCTCTCGGACAACTGGACTTGTTTATTGAACTTGGAATTCACCCCCGATCAGTTATGCGGAAGCAAATATTCATACTGGTGGATGAGCACTCCACCTACAATGCCTTTTTAGAATGACCTGCATTATCAGACTTCCAAATAGTATTAGCACCGTGGTGTTTAAAGATGAAATTCCCAACCGATAACGGAATAGGAGAGGTGGAAGGAGACCAAGATGCAACTCGCGATTGTTATGTGACTGAACTTCGCTAAAATAAGAAAAAGGAAAAGGGAAAAGGTTTGGGGGTCATCCTCTACACGAAAAATTCGAAAGCATAACAATCAAAGAAGGCCCCTTCTCTTGAATATACCAGCGACCCATTTAACGAATTAGACCCCAAAAAATAAAGTGGAAGAGGTCAACATTGAGCCTGTTGAGGCTATGGAGCATGTGAAAGTAGACAAACATGACAAAATAAAGCTATTAAAGGTAGGTTCTCAACTAAATCTGGATCTCAACGTTTAGTTGATAGGATTCTTGCAAAGGAACTTATATGTATTCGCATGGACACAGAAGGATATGGTGGGGATATCCTCAGAGATAGCTTTCCATGCTCTCAATGTTGACCTAACCAAGGTCCCTGTCAAGCAAAAGAAAAGAAGCATGGGGTAGAGCAATCAACCGCTCTCAACATGGAAGTGAAGAACCTGCTCGCCAATGGTTTCATCCGTGAAGCCATTTACCCAGAGTGGATCTCCAACCCAGTGATGGTGAAAAAACCTAATGGAAAGTGGCGAACATGCATTGACTTCTATAACCTCAATGATACTTACCCTAAAGACTGCTTCCCTTTGCCCCGAATTGACTGACTGGTGGAAAGAATCGCAGGGCATGAATTATTATCATTCATGGACGCGTATTCGGGATACAACCAGATTCCCATGCACGTGCCAGATCAAGAACACACTAGCTTCATTGCGGACCTAGGCATATATTGTTACCCGGTCATGCCCTTAGGCTTAAAAGTGCCGGTGCTACTATCAACGGTTGGTTAATGAGATGTTCGAATGAAAATTTGGTCACTGCATGGAAGTTTATGTTGACGACATGCTTGTCAAGTCAAGAAGAGTAGTGGATCATCTGAGCCACCTAGACGAGATGTTCCAAGTATTACGCAAATACCAAATGAAGCTAAACCCACTAAAATGCTCTTTTACCATGTCATTAGGCAAGTTCTTAGGTTTTATCGTACATGCAAGAGGAATAGAGGCGAATCCTGAAAAGGTACAAGCTTTGAAGGATATTAAAATCCCAGCAACACGAAGAGAAATGCAGAGCCTAAATGAGAAAGTGACTGCTCTAAGAAGATTTATATCCAAAGCAATAGATAAGTTTGTCCCGTTCTTTGAAGCCCTCAAAAGAGACAAAGGGAAATTTGAATGGACCGACGCGTGCTAGTTTGCCTTCCAAAATCTACTCGAACATCTGCAGAAGCCTCCAATACTCTCCACTTTGATGGATGGAGAGAGCCTTTACTTATACCGGGGTATATTCTCACATGCCTTAAGCGTAGCACTGGTATGAGAAGATGGTCATATCCAGAGACCGGTATACTTCATTAGCAAGAGATCCACGGGTACAGAAGCTAAATACCCTAAGATCGAAAAATTGGCTTACTGTCTGCTCATAGCATCCAGGAAACTACGGCCCTACTTCCAATCTCATTCAATTAAGGTTCTGACGGATCAACCTCTAAGACAAGTTCTACATAAACCGGATACATCAGGGCATACAATAAAGTGGTCCATTGAGCTAAGCCAATGCGATATCACCTACCATCCACGCATCGTAATCAAAGGACAAGCCTTGGCCGATTTCATAGCTGAATTTATAAAAGGAGATGATGAGACGGAAGTAAAAATTGAGGAAGTAGTCAAATGGAATTTGTTCACTGATGGGGCATCAAATGAGCTTGGCTCAGAGGAAGGAGTCGTAATAGTCACATCTCGAGGAAGGAAGTTATGCTATGCACTAAGACTACAATTTGCTGCAACCGATAATGAAGCTAAATACGAAGCAACCTAGAGATCATAAAAGAGATAGGAATTAGGTCGGTATGTATACATAGTGACTCTCATTTGATCGTGAATCAGATTCTCGTAGAATTCTAGAATCATGGACAAAAGCTCACGTCTTACCTCAAAAAGGCCAAAACCCTCCTCAATGATCTAGACTACTATGTAATCAAACACATCCAACAAGAAGAAAATCAAGAAGCAGACGCCCTAATCAAAGAGGCAAGTGTAAGGACCGAACCATTGCTAGTGGCAACCCCCATCATAAGTCAAACCACGCCTAGGTTCGAGTGTCTTCAAATCACAGCAACCGCCAGCGGAGAAGAGACATGGATGACCCAATCATCAAATACCTACAAGATGGAACCTTACCTGCAGAATGGAATGAAGTGAGGAGGATCCTAAGGAAAGCATCCCGCTACACCATTCAGAATGGCATATTATACAGTCGCGGTTTTTCGAATCCATTACTAAGCTGTGTTGCTGGTAACGAAGCTAAATATATCCTTAATAACATCCATCAAGGAAGTTGTGGCGATCACACAAGAGGGCAAACTCTAGCCAAGAAAATTCTCCAATATGGATACTTTTGGCCTACACCAAACAAAGACATGACAGAGTTCGCTAAAAAATGTGATAAATGCCAAATATTCGCCAAAATCTCGAGACTACCACCTACCAGTTTAACCCAAATGGTCAGCCCCTAGCCCTTTGCAATTTGGGGGATTGATTTGATCGGAGAGCTCCCATGGGTCAAGGAGGGGGAAGATATACCATAGTAGCAATGGATTATCTCACCAAATAGGTGGAAGTGGAACCCTTGAACAAGATTTCATCTGTCAAAGTGATAAACTTCCTAATACGAAACATACTATGCAAGTATGGGATTCCATAGAAGATCATATCAGACAATTGACTCCAATTCGATAGTGAAGAATTCTCTAGATGGTGCCAAGAATATGGGATTTCTTGAAGCTTCTCGGTTGTAGCTTATCCTTAGGCCATTGGACAAGTCGAAGTGGTAAACAAGGTTTTAAAAATGCTGATCAAAAAGAAACTGGAGAAATCCAAAGGCGCATGGGTCGCTGAACTACCTATTACGTTGCGGGCCTACCGAACTTCCTACAAGACAGCGACAGGGCATATGTCGTTTGCCTTAGCATACGGGGCTGAAGACATGCTCCCAGTTGAAATGATCATCCCATCACATCGAAGGATACATTATAATTCGAAAGAAAATGAAGAACTCTTGAATATGTCGCTTGATCTAATCGAGGAGAAAAGGAACGACGCTGCCCTCAAGGCTGATGCACATAGATAGTAAGTGGCAAGGCAATATAACTCCAAGGTGAAACCTTGGGGACTGCAAGAGGGGAACCTGGTACTCAAGTGGGTCTTTCCATGTCCAAGAGCGTTAGACCCAATCTGGGAAGGATAGTTTGTTGTTTATAAGGACCTTCACAATAAAGCTTACATCCTATCAACAGTCGATAGGGAGGTGTTCGGGAAAGCATGGAATCTCCAACACCTCCACCATTATTACTCTTTAATAGCAAGGAAGCATGTATTAACTAAAGCAATAAAAGGAAGACAGTGGACATAGGCATATTTCGGTCGAACCACTATAAAAATTGGCGTCTTGCATTCTTTGTCCTATTTCAATTTTTTTACTCGGTTGTTTATCCGATGCTATTCCTCTTGCGATCAATCGCAACTGCTCGCTGGCAGTAGTGAAAATAAGATAGCCGTGACAAAAGGCATGAGAAAAGCCTTGGCAATTCACTGCTAATGATCGGCCCACTAAGCCGGCAATGATGAATCGACTATAAGCCATGGATTAGGCATGATTTATAGCCCAGGCATTTTATCATTGGCCTTAAGCTCGTCGGAAACTGCAAATCGATTATAAATCCCACGATTAAGGCATGGCTGCAGCTAGAGGTAGTTTGTAGTTGAAGATCAGCATCTACGTCGGCAATAATAAATTGAATAACACTCATGAAATGGGAAATAGCCCTAGTAATTATTGTTCGCGATCGCCCTGAATATGGCTATAATTTTGTGGTTTCCTGCATCTTAGAACACGATGATGTTCAGTGGACCATCGACCCCTCGTGATCTGAATCCTCTTCATCATCCACATCCTCTACCAATAGCTCCTATCCTCTAGCAATGGCTTAGTCTCTTCCCCCGTGACCTGAAAATTCACCACCCAACATCATGCACGGCTCCTTCTTCATGGGCAACTGCAGCCTTGGTCTGTTCGATGAGCCGAGTATGGATCCCAGCCATCACTCGAGGGTAATCGTCCATCCACCGAAGGTTCCATGTTTCCAGAACATGCAGTAGGTTTCCTTAAGCATCTTGTTAACAGTCTCACAGAAGTTGCTAGACTTGTCGACTTCGGCTTGAAGGACACCACCTTGTTCATGTACTCTTCTTATCTTTACTCAACCAAACCTTCTCTGCCTTTAGCGCGTCGATCTCAGCCTTGTAAGCATTTTTTTTCCTCGTGTCGCTCACCCTGAGACTCCTTTAACTAAGCCAAAATTTTCCAAGACTTCTTCATCTATAATGACCCAGAATTTGACCACTCTAAAAATATACTATTTAAAGTGATTTTAAATATAAAATAGGTAAGGTTATATGATTCAAATAATATTAGATTGGATTCGGAAAGAGAAGTATACATAAAAAGTAACATTTGCCTATATCGACAAAAGTGACAAAATGCTGATTTTAGAAAAGAAAGTTTCAATGGATAAAAAAATTTGGTTTACATAAAAAAATAGTTTAACTAAAACGTCAAAATGTGACCGTAAAACATTTTGTCGAAAATCAACGTTTTGTCGATTAAAAGTTGTCGCAACGTTGTCGCACCTTTATTTTCTTATATAGAAACATATATTTAAATAGTATAAGTATTAATTAATTCACTATTCAAGTTTATTTTTGCAAAACATACTTAGAAAATTATGGAATATAATTAAGAAAAAGTAAGCACAAAATGACAAACATGTCATTTCAAAGCAAAAAAGTAAATATCAAATCAAACCAAACATAATTATTACATTCCTAACTTCTTAAGTGAAAATGACATAAATTAATGATTTGAAATGTGATGTTAAGTGTTGAAAAAATAAGGTTGCTTAAAAAGTAAGAAAAGTGTATTTTGGTCTTTTTACAAAATATTATTTTAATCTAAAACTATTTTTATAAATAAGCATCAACTTTCTCACTTTTTTTCACTTCTTCTTCTTCTTCTTTTTTCAAGCTTTTCTTCCACTCTCAAATGTCTTCTTCTCTTTCATTTTCTTACTAACTTTTTCAAAACCATATCAAAAAAAATCAAAACTCCACCGAACTTTTTCAAAGACCTTAGAATATCACCGAAACATGGTTTAGCGTTTAAGAAGTGAAGAAATGATAAAGGAAGGGGTGGAATAGAAGGAGGCTGAACCTATGGAGGAGGAGAGCAAGTTCAAGGAGCTCCGGAGTGAAAAGAAGAGAAGAAAGTGCTGCCGGAATCAAAAGGAAAGTCTACGAAAAAGATTGGTGGAGTGGAACAATTGTGAGTACTCATATTTTAAGTTACTAATTCTTAAAGAAAATATTTCAAGTTAATTATTTGAAAAGTTTGTTATATGTTAGATGATTTGATGGATGATAACTTGGTTGATATTATGGTTGATTATATGTTTTTTATATAGATGATAACTTAGTTTGATAAATGGTTAGTAAGTATAGTCAATTCAATGGAAATTAAATCCATATAAATGTGTGTATGCAAATTATTTAACCTCTTAACGATTTCAAAATCTAAAAAGATTGAAAATGATATTATAATAATATAATATTATAATATCAAATGAAATGAAAAATGAGTTTAAAAATGATGAAAATATTGTTTTAAATAAGTTAAACTAGTTTAAATATAGTTTAAAACAAATTTGAAGTGTTTCAGACAAGTTCTGAAGCAATTCGCAAAATTGGTCAAAATCGAGCCCATCATGTAGCGAAGTTCTTACATTTCGACCCGTAACTTCAAATTAACCTAAAGAATGATTTACAAGTTGGATTTTTTCAAAATAAAAATTCTTTGGTCCACAACGATAATATTTTTGCAACAAAGAAAGAAAATCAAGATTTCATCAAGTAGATTTTGAGATATGTCCAAAACAATTTTCTAAAAATCTCGCGGTTTTACAATTCGAAATCCAAAAGGGGATTTCTTTATAAATGATATTTTTTAATAATTAAAAATATGAAATAAATTTGGTAAACCTATTAAAATAATTTAAAAGAGATTTGGAATGGAAAATATGAATTTTCAAATATGAAAAAGTTGTTTAAATCAATAAGCTTATAAACACTTTCCGCAGCACTTTTATGCTGGAATATGAGTTTAAACCTAACAATTCTTTCCTAAATCTTTTGCGATTGATTTTAAAGGGATAATTAAGTAATGTAAAGATGGTTTGGAAGTTTTAATAAGAGTTTGAATAAATGGTTAAGAGGAATTGTTTATACCACTTGAAGAAAGTAAAGAATATTGAATGTATTAACAAACTGAACATGCGAAAACAACCAGTACATTTGTCCCTTCTGTGGGATATAGGAAGATAAAACAAGGTATTTAATTAAGGTTAGGGATGGAGCAAGCAGTTCCCTAAACTTACCTTGCCTACATTTTCTCTTCTTAGGCGAGGGGTGGAACAGATCGAAAGGAAAGCCCGGATGCTCTAAAAGATTATATTTAAGTTTTTCCTAGATAAAAGAAAAGAAACAAATGCTTTGAATGTTAATTAACCACTTAAAATCTTCTATTCGATGATTTGTACAAAGTAACCGGGATCGGATTTAGCTGATTCCTATCCGAAGAACCGAGATTGGATTTGGGTGTTTCTATCCAAAAATCCCTTCAAACTAACTTTCGAAATAAAACATATTGAAGACAAAGATCATTGAAGACAAAAATATTCGTGATCAAGGATTACTTTCCATTAGTCCCTAAAGGTGAAATTTACAATATTTAAAGTGGCAATAGTGCTCTATTATGAAGATCTTCGATTTGCAAGAATATGATTTGATGTAAATCTTTGATTAAGATTTAATGAATGATTCGAGAATATTTTCCCTGAGTTAAAAGTTATAACTTGAATATAAGAAATATTTGGTTAAGATTTAAAGAAGGATTTAGAAAGGTTTTCCTAACTAAAAGAGAAAATGATTTGAAATTATTCCAGGTTTTAAGAAAGGTTTAAATAAACCAAATGATTTGATAAATGAGGCTTAACGTTTTCACATACCCTTGAAAAGAAAATGTAATAAATTGAAAAGAATATATCTAAGAAAGATATTTTATAAAAGATGAAGTAATTGATTGATGATTGATATCCACATATGAAGTTAACATCTTTTTATCGATGATTAGCATGAAGGAACCAGGATCAGATTTGGATGATTCCTATTTGAAAAACTAGGATCGGGTTTGGATGATTCCTATTAGAAAACCCCTTCAAACTAATTTTCGAAATAAAACATATTAAAGACAAAGATCGTTGAAGACAAATATATTCAAGATATAGGATTACTTGCCATTAGTCATTGGCAGTGAAAATTACCATATCTAAGTGGCAGTAGTGCTCTGTTATGAAAATCTTCGATTTGCAAGAATATGATTTGAAGTTAAGAAAGAAATCTTTGATTAAGTTTTAATGAATGTTTTGCAATATTTTCCCCAGGTTAAAAGTTATAACTTAAATATAAGAAATCTTTGATTAAGATTTAATGAATGATTTGGAAAGGTTTTCCTAAGTAAAAGAGAAAATGATTTGGAATTATTCTAGGATTAAGAAAGGTTTAAATTAAAAAATCATTTGATAAATGAGGCTTAGTGATTCCATATGCATTTGAAAAGAAAATGGAATAACTTGAAAAGAATATATCTAAGAAAGGTATTTTATTTAAATAAAAAATGAAGTAATTGATTGAAGATTGATATCCACATATGAACTTTACATCTTTTAAATCGATAATTGGCTTTGAAGGAACCGAGGTGGGATTTGGGTGATTCTTATCGTAAAACCACTTCGAACCAATGTATACGTTCGAAAGTGAAGACATGTTGAAGATGATGGTTATTGAAGATCGTGGAACTTCATAGTGTGAGGACTGCTTGTTGACATGCTCTAGGTCGTTCCCATTATAGAGTTATTTATAGCAACGGTCTCCACATTATGGAGATTTTTTAGATTGCAAGGGCTTCTCACCTAGTAATGGCTGAGGAAAGTGCATTCGGTTTCGTTCAGTCCCAAAATGAACTTGTATAGATGAATGTCTGACATTGCATTTCTGAGACACAATGTTTGACTGTTACAAATGTACATCTGCTTGGTGGCGGAGAAGGCAACTTCTCTTAGATTAACACCCTTCTCTAATACATATGAGCCCATAGGTTGTATGCTTGTGGGAGTCAAACAATGATCAGAGGAATGGTGGTGTGGCATTCAAAGTGAAAGAAGATGTGTTATGTGAAAAATTAATCGTTGCCTTGAGCCTCATCAACCAAAAATGACCGAAACAGGGTTAGATGGGATAGGGCTAAGTTGATCCTTCCCAATTAAGGATATGATCATCCCCTTCTAGATATATTTCTTCCTACTACGATGTTCGAGATGTAAATTAATGTGGTTTATATGCTAGAGCGCGCTCGGTTAAAAGTAGGTAACGATCAGAGGATGACATATTTGGTACAACCTTGTTAAAGAGGTAGGACGGTCTTGTGTTGGTAGAGGGATGATGTTTTGTGCCTTGGGACATCCATCTAGAGGTTTACCCAAAGGTATTCCCTTCACCTGGCCATTTGTATGGAAATCCATTCTCCAATAAGAACCTGCAATTTTGTTTGTATTGGCGTAATGAATAGCCTCGAAATGCTATATGGGTAACTATTTTGGATAAGATTAATAAGTTTATTTGCATATGTTTTCGAGGAATATTATTAGATATAATATCAAATGTTCTGATATATAAAAGTGTTTTAAGTTATCATAAGGTAAAAACCCATCCGTGTTTATGTGTGGGCATGGTCTTAGAGATAATCTTTCTTTTCAAAGGATTTTATTCAAAGGCTGATATATGACATTGTCATTTATTATTGAGTTTTCTCACGCTGGTTTATCAAACCTAATCCGGGTATTTTCAGTACTCGAGTCAGATCTAAGTAGTCTCAAGTTTAGTTGAAGACGGTTGGCGTTTCCAGAGGAGAGCTAGAGATATTCATCTATATATAGACATATTCTATCATCCACCGTGTTTTGTCAGTTTTAGTTTGATGTTTGTCAGTAATTGTAAGGACAAATATTTATAACTGCCCATGCTGAATCTATGTTAGACTTCGATATATGTAATGTAAATGTTTTCCGCTGTAAAGATATTTGTTCAATATTATATATTATTCCATTCGTGTGAGATTCTATTATGTCTTATTTTCTTTATTACCCTTCATGTTCCGTCTTTTCATGCAATTTGAGATGGACATGTGTGGTTTATTGTCGATTCAAAGGGTATGGAAAAATGGGTCATGACATCATCTTTTCGTTAATAGATCGGATCCGCTCCAGGTCCTTCTGCCTAGCCCGGTCCATTGAGCTCACAGCTTCATCGATCAATACTTTGCACGATTCTGTGGCCTCCCTCATTGCTTCCTCCTTGGCTTTCTTTATCTCAGCCACATGAGATGCCTTAACCGCCTCCAATTTTTCATCTTTTTCCCTAAGCACCCTACGGAGGTCCACCACCTCCAAGCGCAACCTCACATTGACACTCCAGACTTCCTCACTAGCCTTGGCCAAATGGGATTGATAATCAACAATTTTCCTGGTCTCATCAATGATCTGGACCATTCTCGTTGTCAACTTAGCAAAATCGAGAGTTTTGGTCTCGTCTAAAATTCGAACCAGAGGATTATGACGCAAGAGTAACTCGGTATCAAGATCCGCGGGATGGCAACCCACATAACTAGAATTGATATCAAGATGATTCTTGAAAGGATTCCTTGCCAGCGGTTGAAAGTCTGAGAAGTAAGCATCGATGTTTTTCCCTTTGGTCACTAGGCACTTTATGCACTTCGAGGTTAGACTGATTTTGACGACGGCGATGGGAGGAGGTATGGGAGCCAAGGGAGGTGGCATCTTTGTTAGGAGACCTTGCGTGTTTTTGAGATGTCTCAGGGCTTTCCCCTCTGTCCAAGTCAGTTTTAGTCTCGCCAACATTTTCTTGTGCAGGCCTTTCCTTTTTGGAAGGCACTCTTAGGAGGAATGGAGGCTCCCTTCATCCGTTTGAATTGATCTAGTCTCCTAGACATCTCATTCCTTTTTTGATTTCTCCTTTTTCCTGCAAAATGGATAACAGCTTTAGAGAAAATAAGTGAAGAATGCATATGGATAGGTTACGCAAGACACTTGGGCGTTGCGAAATGGGTAATAGGTTTAGAGCAAATAAGTGAAGAGTGCATAAACACAGGGTATGCAAGACACTTGGGCGTGGCAAGTTACTACAAACCCTTAGGGGAGACTGGATCAAGTGGTCGGGACTGGGTCTCGTAGAATTGGGGAATACACTGGGACTAGAATTCACTCAAAGGAAGGACACACTGCAATTGGACTTCATTAGACCGGAGAGAAAGTGGAGGTCGGGACACGTCTAAAAATAAAAAATTCTCAAGAAGTACCCAAAGTCCATGTAGAAATCGAAAGTACCTAGAGAAAGCCTGAATGCCTCACCGATCCCCCTTCCGCTTTGAACCGAGAGAATAGGTGCTCCACTTAAGTAGTCTATCGCCACATTCTCTTGAGAAGGGCCAACAAAAAAATTGGCATGGATGCCAGCTTGGACTGATCAAGCTGCTCGGGCCACTTCCACATGGCCTCGGTGTTCTTCAAAGGAGTTGTGCCCAAATTTTCACTGCCCATTAATCCTACATCCTGAGAAGCTTGAACCTCTGAATCTGTCACCTCGGAATCTCTCTCCAAGCCTTCCTCATCCGCTATCACCTTCTAAAGGAGAACCCTCCTTGCTTTCAAGAGAAGGAGCATCCCTTATGCGCAAGGACTTCCCTGAACGGGGACGACGAACAACACTCTCCTTGCACCTTAGTTTCTTCGAAGAGAAGGCTCCTTCGCCCTCTTCCCTTTTTTCCTTGCCTTTTCCAGTGCCTTCCCCCTCTCCTTCGAAACCCACTTGGCATAACTTGGCCTAATCTTAAAAACGGATTGACCGAGGCCAATCTGATTGTAGAAGCCGAGGGTTGTGTCACGAAGCAAGAACGAGGCTTCCCTCTTAGCTTCAAGAATAGCCAGGATTTCTTTGGCCATCTTCTTCAAACTATCGTCCTCTTCTGCTTTTACACAACCTGAGATACGAAGCATTAAGAGGCCAAAGTTGGTGGAAAATGTGAAAAAGGATATAAAGGAAACTTACACCTAGAAGTGAAAGCAAGCCGAGGAATGGCGTCTTCGAGCACAAAGAAATACTCCTTTTCAAACATGCTGAATTTCGAATATAAATCATGGACATGCTTAAACTTTGGGCTGACTCTAGGCTAATGAAGAGGCTCCCTTTTGGGTAACTTCTCATGATGTATAAGTATCTGATCTCTCCATGAGTAGGAGGTCTCTGATAGCGCTTCATGAATATAACTGTAGGTAGGTGAGGATTGCATAAGAGTTAGGTTGAAGCTGTAGAGGAGCGACCTTCAGATAGACCAAAAAATTAGAAATCCAATGGGTAAGCGGGTGAATTGCACTACACATAAAGTGGTATTTGCTACATGCCATGTATCCCTTTAGGGGAGAGCATGCCCTATCATTTGGCCCGGGTAGCAGCATGTCCCGGTGAGCAATTCCGAATGTCATAGCTAAGGAGTTAAATTTCTCAACGGTCAAAACGCTAGGGTAGAGCTCGATAGGCTTCACCATCATTTGGTTGGGGGTGTAACCCTCTACCAAAGAATACTCGGAGCTAGGTTATCTAGGAGGATTAGCAGGAGTCTCAGAGGAAGAAATGCCACCTCCGGTAGGCTGTGAAGATACATGCTTAGACCGAAGTTCACGACTAGAGGACATTTTCTTTCCTACACAAGGAGATAAAAAGAAGGCATAAGTTCAACACCCCAACTGTTATGCAATCGTAACAAGAATAAAGCAGTAGCAATGAGCTTAACACATTAGTAATCGTGCAATCATAGCAGGAAAGTAAATGCTCATGAAAAGCCACCTATCTTTTGGCCCGGTTAATACCACACACCGAACCAAACCATACAAAACTAGACTACCATTCCAAGGTTTTCTCACTTGGCTCGGCATATCCATCAAACATGAACTAATATGGTCTGGCATCACTCTTTCACCAGTCCAAAACCAGAAAACATCATGGTGCCGAACCAAATCCACAGAGCACTGCACAATAACGGCGGTGGTCCAATGCCCACTCTCCAACATCCTAGTTGCATTTGCTACCACACCATCTAGAAACCTCTCTCATGCCCTAGCCTAACACACAGAGATACCAAACACGATATGGGGGAGCTCCTTCCGCCTACCACTGATAAAACACAAACTCCTTCCACCCTTGATAATCACAGCTACCTCACCTCCACTAATCCTAGATTTTACCTTCGTCGAATCATTCCAAGGCTGAAACACTCATTCAAATGAGCCTCGTTCCTTCGATTTAGAACGAAGAACCCTCTCCACTTACAAAAAACTACAGAATTCCTCAAGAATCAAAACCATAAAACACCATAAACCCTAGAACAGAAATCACACATAAGAACTAACCTTAACTAGGATAATATTAAAGTGGAAAAATCGAGAATTCGAATGTTGAAAGCTTCGAAGGACATGAAAGAGATTGAAGAATTTTGAATTCGAAAAGTTGAAGAATGGAATGAGTAAGAAAGGTGCAGTATTTAAAAGAAAATGAAGGGGACCCAAACAGTCAAGGAGTTTCCCAAGACTTCAGACCAGTTGGTGAAGCATTATGACAGACCGAACAAAGGACATTGTGTAGCAACACAACGTACTTTAGGAGGCAAGTTTTGGCTCGGTATATTGGCACACGAGAAAGATAGTGTTAGAAGAAAGGGGAAGGAAAAGCATCGGATGAAGTGGGCCTAGTGATTGCTTGGTGCTAGATATTGTTTGTTGCTTTGATGGTTAAATATCCGACTATCAAATTTGGTCTCTTTATCGTTGTTGGTCTAGAGAGACCGAGGTCGGATTTATTCGAGAACCACTTCGGACCAATGTATGCATTCAAAATTGCATGTTTATGATGATGGTGGTTGAAGATGGAGATCTTCATGATGTAGGGCTGCTTGCTACTAGACCCTTTTGGAAATCACCAATCATATACTTATGGTGGAAAAAGTGCCCTGTCATGAAAATCTTCGATGCAAGGACTGCTCGCTACTAATTCGAGGGTTAATGCCAGAAAAGATGCGGTAGGGGAGTTTTTCTGGTTTGTCCTATTCCTAGACAACTTATATGAACGAATGTTTGACAGTGCATTTATAAGAACCACGTACATTGGTTTTCACAAACTTGCATCTGTTGGTGGTGTAGGAAGTAACTCTCTTACACTTAACACCTCTGTCTGAGACGTATGAGCTCAGAGATTGTACTTTTATGAAAATCAATTAGTGTGTTGTTCGATATGGCAATGTGGCATTCAAAGTGGAATGTGCTATGTGAAAGGTAAACGTTACCTTAAGCCTCATCAACCGGTAATCACTTAAACATGGCATGTTGTAAGGCTAAGTGGGTAGCTCCTATTAGGGTATGGTCATCACCCTTTTAGATGTATTTATTCCCGCTATGACGTCAAGTTTTAAATTTATGTTGTGTATGCTTGTGGCCATGGATAGGTCGGTTACAACTGAGGTGATGTCATAGCCAATTCAATCCACCACCAGATGGGTTTGTGGGTAGGCCAGTCTTGCCAGGTGTAGAGGTTTAGAAGATATCGATCCTCCGTACATTCCTCTAGAAATATAATGTACGGAAGGTAGTCCCTTACCTGCCATTGTATGGAAATCCAAACTCTAATACATACCTACTATTTTGTTTGTAGAACCCACTTTGTGGTTAGCATGCTGGAATTTAATAATGTAACAATTTTGGCTATGATTGATATTATTTGTATAATAGACTCCCTATTATGATATAACATAATTTGATATGAAATGTTTTGGTTATCGTAAGGGAAAAAACCTTCCATGTTTATGTGTGGGCGTAGTCTTACGAGACACCTTTGTTTTGATAAAGGAAAGTTTTTATAACTTTAAAATTCATTTGAGATGTGTTTTCTCATGTTGATTTGCCAGACAAATCCGGATGTTCTTCCCTTTCAATGCTCGGGTCAGACTGAGTATATTTACATATGTAGATTTGGTGCTTTTGGAGCTTCAACAGGCGAGTTGGAAATATTCAGATCGTATACCTGTATATGTTTATATTCCAATGCATTATTGTTTATGTTATCAGCATTTGTAAGGATAGATTGTTATAACTGTCCAGCTGATGATTTTGCATCACATACTCTGATATGATTGATGTATGATGTTACAGTTTCTCTCTTTCTTTTTCTCTAATAATTAGGGTTTTTGAAAATTGATTGCTTAGCATGTAATACAGTGGACATATTAATGTCGATTTTCGAGGGTCAAAAATCTGGTTCGTTACATTTGGTATCAGAGCTTTGGGTTTAGTGAAAAACCTAGGCTTTGATGATTACTCATTATAGATAGGGTCAATAACACCCTAGAATGAGTCTCTCTGTGTGTGTATACATGCACATATTTGTTAGTGATTTAAAATTATTTTATATTGTGTTGATTGAACTATTGAGTGGCTTATGGGTTCTGATCGTTGCGTCTAGCTAACGTTATCAATACGAATCTCTAAACACTTTGACATAAAGAATTCACATGATATTGTTTTCAAAATTGGGTAAATGAAATAATTTTACCATGATTATATTTTATTTAGTAGTATATAAATTGTTTGATTGTTAATGAATGGTAATATTTGATTATTATCATTTGTTATTTGTTGTATGTCAAATAAAATTTGTTATTATTAAAAATCTAAACAAAGATAAACAAAATTGAAATGTCTTATATAAGAAAGTGAAATAAGTGAAATTATATAAGTATAAATTTATAAATGTGGTTTATAAATAAAAAAATTTAAAAGAGATAATAAAAGCACTGAATTCATTACAATCACTGGGAAATAATTCGTGTGGTGACTACAACATCATCAGTATTCATTTTCGAGTTTCTAAGTGATGGATTTGCTACTTAGTAAATTACAAATGAACATTAGTTTTGTTTTGATAAAACAAGTTTGATTTTTAAAATCCAAGTATGATTTGACAAATGTAAGAAATTGAGTTTTGGGAACTGATAAATTGGAATATGAAATTAAATTTATCTTAAGTAAAGTTAAATAAACCGAGTTAGAAAATAAACCATATAAATTGAAGTTTAACTTATGGAAAGTTAAATAAATGAATTGAAATTGGAAATAAATTTGATAGATATTTGAAGTGAATCAAATGAAAATGAATAGACACTTAAGTGGTAAAGTGATTATATAACCATAAATGAAATTCAACTTTAGTGTGAAGTGAATAAATTAGCAATTGAATTAATGTAATGAATTGAATTGAACTAATGAAATAATTAGTGAATGGATTGGTTTGGAATGTTATTTGTTAGGATTGAATATAACTTAAGTTGTGAATTAAAATTAAATATAAGAAGTGTTGTATAAAAATATTAAAATGAACTTAAGTGAAGAATTGAATGTAACGATTATTAAGTGTTAATGGTATTAAAGAAATATACTAAGTAAAGAATGAATGTACATGTAAATGAACATGTAGTAAATAAATGTGGATACTGAATATGAGTGTGAATGCAAATGAACACGATTACAATTGAATGTAAGTCCATTAGATTTAATTGGAATGAAAATTAATGTGAATAGAATGATTGTTAACCAATTGAATAATTATGAAATGAATATTAATAAATGCATGTTAACAAAATTGGGAGTTACAAAATTGGATGTAAACTAATTTAATATAAACTAAGAGAATATTTATTAAATTGAAAGTAAGTAAATTAATGGAATGTAAATTAATTGAATGAGAATTAATTGAATGTTAACAAATTGGAAGTGAAATAATTAAATGAAAATCAAACGAATGTGAATAACATGTATGTAAATAGCATGATTGTGAATAAAATTGAATGCAAATCAAACGAATGTTAGTAAATTGAATGTAAATTAGTTAGATGAAAACTAAATAATAAACGATTGAATTTAATGTATGTTAGTTGTTTGATGATTTCTTATGTTGCATATGTTTCATTTGCATATGATTATTGTATAGTTATGTTACATATTGATCTTATTTTCTATATATACATTTCTCGTTTGGTTGTTGAGTGTTTAGTAGGTGCAGATGTCGTATGCTTCGCATTTGGAGCTCGCTTTCACGCTATATTGATTTATATGCTTGCTAATAATATATAAGGTACATATCTTGGATTACATATCCTACTTTTACACTTTTTTCCCTACGGAATACCTCATCACTGAGATGAGATATTTGTGATATTATATATATTGTGATTTTTTCAGATCAAACCACGCAAAGGAGACCGTGGCAAAAAATTTCGAAAACTTAAGGCGTTAGAAAGTTTTTGAGATTTTTGGAAAAAAAATTTGTAACTAAAATTTTGAGTTTCTAAGTTATTACTTGGAATGAGATAAGTTTGCTTTCGAAATGATATTAGTTGATAACTAAAAATATAAGAATTAATTTAGAAACATAGAGAATGTGATAATTAAGTTGCAAGTAATAAATGTTAGAAAAGTTAAAAGACCTAAGAGATTTGGTAATCCAACTTAACTAAGTTGGTTTTTGAAAGTTAATGGTTCAGGGTATTCTTTCTTGCTTAGTAATTTCGAGAACGAAATTCTTTAAAGTAGGGGAAAATGTAACGATCTAGTTTTCAGTCGTTGAATTTAGAATATTTAATTAATTTTAAATACTCAATAGTAAATTTTATAATTTAAATTAGTTAAATGATTGAATCTAGAATCTAATGAAGATAAAAATGATTTGTTAAGTTGAATTTAATTCTATTTGAATTAGAATGAAGATAATAAACTTTTAAAATTGAATTAAAGGTGAACGAAATAAAATTGAAAATTTTATAATTTAATTTGACACGTAAAAATAACCATCCAGGACACTATCTCAGAATTTGACGAAACCTTTTTATTGGATCCGTAGTGTTATATTATTATAAGATTTAAATTTTGTGTCGATTGGACTTACGATTTTATCGTGCAAATTAAAAATGCCTAGAAATTTGTTTAATGAATTTAATTAAAATAATTAAATTTGAAAATCTATCTTCCAAATACTTTTGAATTAGCTTTCGATATGTGTTCCATTGCATTCGGAATAGGGGTATAACATATAGAACGCCAAGAGGTATGCTTTGTTTGGAGTTCGAAAAATATTCGCGTGAATAGTAATTTGTATTGCCCATAAATAGTGGACCTTTACCCTTTATTTTACAATCCTAAACCCTAACTGCTCTTCCCAGCCACCACTAAAGCATGAATAGCCAAAATCTTCCATCATTTCCCCTCATTTATCTCCAAATCCGTCCACGATTATCGTAATCTTCCTAATATCGTAGAGCTCATTGAGACAGAATATCCAACGGCGATGATCATCAATAATGAAGTTGATCGACGGTGATTTGCCTCAAAGTCATGGCATTCTTGGGAAGATTCACGATGACTTAGGCGACGATGGTGGACCAGGCTAGCATCGATAGGGAGAGGAGGAGTTGGTGCATGCTTTGGCGGTGAACGATCAACCTCCGACACGAAGGAGGAGGAGAGGAAATCGATCAAAAGTTGGTGGCGCATAAGGTTTTAATGGCTGGGAAGAGAAGGATGAAGAAAAGAATTCATGTCCAGGATTGGTTCATCCAGATTTGGATGGTGCAGATTTAGCAGAGGTTAATTATATAATAAAAATAATTGTAAATTAATTCGTTTAAAATCGTGTAATCTTATTTATATCGTAACTTCTTCATACAAGGTCCGATTCAGACGAAACGAGTTGCATTTCACTCTTTACTAAAAATAATACGCTATGGAAATGAATTGGATCGATTTGGAGCTCGTAAGATTTTCTGGTAAAATTAAACACTCGTCTAATTTTATTCCAAATAAAACGCTGCAACGACGACTGAAACCAAAGTGATAAAAACTCACCTCTTTAGCTCGCTTATATTTTTATATAAGTGAGAATAAATTTATTTATGATGATTGACGCTTGTTTGTAAGAGATATGATAATATATATATATATATATATATATATATATATATATTAGTTGGTTGGATATATTCTCGCATATTTTAGCGGATGAGACCCTATACATTCTCGTGTGTGAGCAGATGAACCTTTGTACGCGCGTCTGACTCGAAGTAGACATTGTACATACTCTCATATGCATATTTCTTGCAGGTCACGGTTTCGAGGGATCCAAAAGGATTCTTCTCCACTGTTGATTTATATTCATATATATGAAGATATATGATTTTTTGGATGGCATGATGACGTTTTGATGTGATTTGACTTATTTAGTATTATGGTAGCACTCACTGGGCCTTGTTTTCGATATTTTGGAAATATTGAAATTGGTGATTTTGAATTGGAAAGGTTTTCGAAGTGATTTTGGAAGTAAAAATGCTTTAATGGTTTCTGATTTATTTTAAAAAGAAATGAATTTTTTTAAATAAAAGGTTATAATTTTTTATGTTATAAAAATGTAGTTTTGAGAAATACTTTGAAAATGGATTTTTTTGAATAAGTATATATAAGAAGATATAAAGGTGATATTTTTATATATAAGGAAATTTATTTATAAATGAAATTTATAACTTTTTGGTAAATGGACTTGAAGTTATTTTGTAAGTGGATTTGAAGCAATTAGTAAATGGTTTTGGAGTTGTTTTATAAATGGATTTATAAATAAATTAAATATTTTTAAAGAAATGGATTTTACAAATGGATTTGATAATAAAAGGAGTTTTAAATTAAGAATGGATATATAAATAGAATTTTGTAAATAAAGGAATTTTATAAAATAGAATTTTTATAAATTCGAAAGGATATTTATAAAAATGTTTTTATAAACATGGAGATGTTTTATATTGATACTTAAATATGGGTTTTTATTTAAAGGAGTTTTGAAAGTGATGTTTTGATGAAGTTAATGATTTTAAAAGTAATTTTTTCTTTTAGAGGCAAATGTTTTGGAAATAATTATTCCGAATGGAATTAAATGGTTTTGAAGCTGTTTTAAAATGAGATAAGTAACAAAAACATAGATTTCAACATTTATTATTGTAATAGACGTTTTCGAAGAAGTAAGGAAAGCATGGACTTAACACTGTTGTTATAATTCTGAAAGGAAATGTTTTATGTAGTATATGGGATTATATATATTATAATTAATTAAATCCGTATGCTAAATGTTTTAGGTTGTCGTAACGATGTTTTACGCAACATTCATTTTGATCCAAATAAAATGCGTTTCGAGGAATACTTTCCTTAAGATTTTTATATACATACACTTATTTTGGTTTAAGTATATGGAGATATTTTCTAAGTGTTGAAAAATGAAATGATTTGTGAATATGCCTATACTGTTGATATAAGTATATGGAAATGTTTTCTTGTATCGAAAATTTGAAATGGTTTTGTGAATATAAATGTTTTAATGATAATTTGAAGTAAATATTTGGAAAGTGATTTAATTAATAAAAGATTAATTAAATGGGCATAGTGATTGCTTGGTGCAAAATATTGTTTGTTTCTTTGATAGTTAAATAACCGACTATCAAATTTAGCCTCTTTATCGTTGTTGGTCCGGAGAGACCAGGGTCGGATTTATCCAAGAACCACTTTGGACCAATGTATGCATTCAAAATTGCAAGTTTATGATGATGATGTTTGAATATAGAGATCTTCATGATATAGGGCTACTTGCCACTAGACCCTCGAGGAAATTACTATATCATATACTTATGGTGACAGTAGTGCTCTGCCATGAAAATCTTTGATGCAAGGACCGCTCGCTACTAAGTCTAAGGGTAATGCCCGATAGGATGTTATAGGAGAATTTCTTCGGTTTGTCCTGTTGTTAGATAATTTGTATGGATAAATGTCTGACATTGCATTTTTAAGAACCACATACATTGATTTTTATAAACGTACATCTGTTGGTGGTGTAGGAAGAAACTCCCTTACACTTAACGCCCCTCTCTGAGACATACGAGCTCAGAGTTTGTACTTTTGTGAAAATCAATTAGCGTGTTGTTGGAAATGGCAATGTGGCATTTAAAGTGGAATGTGCTATGTGAAAGGTAAATGTTACCTTAAGCCTCATCAACCAGTAAAAGATTAAACAGGGCATGCCGTAAGGTTAAGTGGGTCGTTCCCATTAGGGTATGGTTATCACCCTTCTAGATCTATTTATTCCTACTATGATGTGGGGTTTTAAATTTATGTTGTGTATGCTTGTGGCCACGGATAGGTTGGTTACGACCGAGGTGATATCATATTCGGTTCTATCCACCGCAAGATGGGTTTATGGGTAGGCTAGTCTTGTCAGGTGCAGAGGTTTCGAAGATGTCGATCCTCGGTACATTCCTCTAGAAATTTACTATACGGAAGGTAGTCCCTTACGAGCCATTGTATGAAAATCCAAACTCCAATATGTGCCTACCATTTTTTTGTAGAACCAACTTTGTGGCTAATATGCTGGAATTTAATAATGTAACAATTTCGGCTATGATTGATATAATTTGTATAATAGACACTATTATAATATAACAGAATTTGATATGAAATGTTTTGGTATCGTAAGGGAAAAAACGCTTCTGTGTTTATGTGTTGCTTGATCTTACGAGATACTTTTGTTTTGATAAAGGAAAGTTTTTATAACTTTAAAATTCATTTGAGATGTGTTTTCTCACGCTGATTTACCAGACTGATCCGGACGTTCTTCTCTTTCAATGCTCGGGTCAGACCGAGTATATTTACAGATGTAGATTTGGTGCTTTTGGAGCTTCAGCAGGTGTGTTGGAAGTCTTCAGATCGTATTCCTATATATATTTATATTCCGCTGCATTATTGTTTATGCTATCATCATTTGTGAGGACATGTTGTTATAACTGTTCAACTGATGATTTTATATCATGTACTCTAATATGATTGATGTATGATATTAGAGTTTCTTTTTTTGTAAAGATCATTGATATTATATTATATGTTATTCCACTGCGATGTGAGATTCAGTGATTGTTTTAGTTTCTTCTTCTCTCTCTTCTCTCCTTTTTTCCCTAACAATCTAGTTTTTCGACAATTGATTGCTCGGCATGTAATACAATGGACGTATTAGTGTCGATTTTCGAGGGTCGAAAATCCGGTTCGTTACAAAGAATGAAATATTTCCTTCTCTAAATAAATTTGAAAAGTAAACAATACTCACAAATTTATATATAAGAGTATATTTGATATACTCTAACTTAAATATACATTAAATTAAAGTGAAAATTTATTTATAAAGTTAAATAAAATATTGATTTTGTTTAAAAGAAACTTAGAAAAGTTCCAAATGAATTTAGACTTCATAGGCCAAGTCCACTTTCTAGTCCATCTTCATAACTCTAATGTGGGTACCTCGCGACTACTATCAATCATGCCACAACGATGTGAGAGAAAGCACCTAAGCCACTTAATATCTCTTTAATTCAAAAGGCAGACTTTAATAATTTAATAACCCTAGGAAGATTTCCATCATTTAATATCTAGACCTAAGGCATAATCCTCTCTAGTACTTCCTAATTGACACCGTAATTTCATAATGCCACTTGATACTTCTTTATGGGAGAGAGGCAGATCCTACAATAGCCACTTAATACTGCAACCCTGAAGTGGAACCCTACCATAGACTTCCCATAACTGCATCTAAAAGATAATCCTAACCATTTAATACTTCTTGCATGGGAAAGAGGTTGATCCTACAATGATGTAACAACCCTGTATTTTGTGATTATTTTAATTGTATATTTTAATTATTTTAAATTGAATTTTCTGATTTTTAAAAACTTTATTTTATTTATTAAAATGGATAAATTTTGTTATTTTAAATATAAATTTTGATTTTTATGTAAATTATAATTCCAAACATGAATAAATAGAATATTTTCCAAAAATGTGAATTTTGGTCAATATGGTCAAACTTTGACTTTTAATTTAAAATTTAAAATTTTGAAATTTATTTTTCTTTTATGAAAGTAAATAAAATTTTAAGTATACTGCTTTTCCTTTCGTTGAAATCCGATTAATATTGTGAAGGTTATGCTTTTTAAACGATTGTATGTAAATTGTTTTATTTAACAAAATTGTTTATTTTAATTTATATAAATAATATTTTTGCTTGTCATGTCATGTTCTAATTTATGTTTACATGTGTAACATGACATGTTATGTATATATTTTATTTTAAAAAAATTTTAAAAGTGTAGTTGAAATTTTCCAATGTTAGTTGTATTTTGTTTACAATTTTAAATTCTAGTTTCAATTAAATAAAGTATTTCCTTTATTTATTTTCTATTTTCCTAAAACTAATTATTTATTTTCACTTCTACTTTATTTTTTTCATTTTTATTTTATTTACTTATTTTTTATTTGTTTATATTGGATTCAAAAGAAATTGGAAATTTAAAGAGACAAAGCTTTTCACATTAACTTGTGACCTTTCATTTTCTTTGTCTTTTCATCGCTTTGGCCGTTCATTTCTCCTTCATAGCCGTGTATTTTCTTTGTTATTCACGTGAGAAACTTTCTCACCACTTCACAACTCTCGGCCATTCCCTGAAAAAAATTTGTAAGTCATGGCTTCTTTTCTTCTTACCTTTTCTCTTCTTTTCCATTGATTTTTGCTTTGATCTCTCTTGTGTTTGCTCGGCCACAGCCACCACCATCTTGACCGACCACCACCACCATCTCCTTCTCCTCATCATACACAGCAAACCACCCCTCTCCTCTAACCAAATCTGGTCGTGACCTTCTAGATGAACTTCCACCACAAAAACATTGCAAAACTCCAAAACAATGCCTAGCCAAGCCATTTCCACCATCACCTTCATGTTTAGCCTTGGCCACCACCTCTAACACCACTACCACTTCCTTCTATGACCTCTAATCATCTGCTCCACCTCTGACCTGACCTGAAATGAACATGGCCGAGCCATGTTAGCACCATAGGCCGAGCATAGGTGCACCAAAACCTTCCATTCATTGACCCAAACCCTTCCACTTGTTTTGCCTTTCCATCTTCCTCTATGGCCGAGCCTAACATGCATGTAAACCACCATGGCCGTGAGTTTCAGGTAGCATCAGGCCCTTGGCCAAGCCTAGGTGTGGTGTGGTCAAGCCCACTTGATGTTTAAAGCAAGGTGGTGCCATTTCAATTCTTATCTTTTTCATTGTTTTAAATTTCTATTATATAGTTTGTGTTGAATATATATATTTATATTGCTTTGTTTAATTGTTGTATACAAGAGCAATATCTCGGCTCTCCATCGATTCAAAGCTAATCGTGCTTGTCGTGCCTTTGAAATCGTTCTTGTGTGTCGTAGTGGTCTCTAACTTTGAAAAAGGTGAGTCCTTCTCACTCTGACATTATTACTTATGAAATGGTAAATGGATGACAAGTGATTAGTAATTAAAATGTTTGTGAAAGTTTAATGATGATTATATGATATATGATTTCATGTTATTACCATGTTAACTTTGTTAATTATCACTTGACATATGATGAATGACAGTATATTGTGACATTGACATGTTAGAATATTGTTTATGCATATGCTGACACTGCAAGTTCCCCTGTTAGAATAGAATCGCTATTGGTTGAAAATGATACACACCCAAAAAGACATTAGAATAGTGAAAAATCATTATGAGCTGAAATGATAGGCTCAAGTGATTTTTATTTTATTTTATTTGACTTGGGATTGCGGGTTTGAAATGATAGAACCCGGATTTTCTTTTTATATTGCGGATTGAAATGATACATATCCGTATCACTTGACCTAGGATAAAAATTATATACAGACCCCTTGGTATATTTTAAATGATTTTTTTATATAAATATTTATTTTAAAGTATGAAATTACGATTTAAATATTTTTCTTATATTTTAAGAAAGTTAAATATTTGAATTGAATTTAAGTATGTAATTTTGAAGTGAATGTGATTTTTGACTTTAAATTATATTTTTAAAATGTAAGTAAATAATGGAAATTAAATTTAAAGTTTTGAAATGATATTTGAATGTAAAAATGTTAAGTATTGTTAAATTTATAAGTTAAGAAAGCAGTGAAATTTTGACTTAACAAATAAATTGAGTTTTAAATTGGATATTTTATTTTAAAATTTTGTTGTGATAAATCATATGTTAAAATGATTTAAATGTGAAATTTTGAAGCCTAAAAATATGATTTATAAGTTTAAAATAACAAAAATTGAAGTTTTAATGTTTCTGAAGTTATAATAAGATCTGGAATTTTATTAACAGCATGTCCAAAAATGTCGTGGTCTTATGACAACATTTTTTTTAGTGCTGATGTTTTGGAATGTAACTATGTTTGAAATAACTAAATATCTATTATGATATTTTATAAATGCGGTTGTTCCTGAAATGAACTATTTTGGAAACTAAATACCTACTGTAGCACGTTCTAAATGTTGTTAATGCTAAAATTGACAATGTTTTGAAATGTTATAGATTTTAACGCTGTTTGAGTTATATTTTAAAGTGATAATGATTTGACTTTTGGAATTGATAAATCGTGAAATTTAAGGAGTTTGAATATATCTAAATATTTAAATTTGAATTTTTAAGGAATTTAAATTGAATTTGAATTTGAATAATGGTTACTTTGCTATATGTTAAGTGGAATGAAATGTAATGAGATAAATGAATTTTTGAATGGAACTTTGAAATGTGTTTTGTAATGATATTTGAAATAATAAATGAATGACATAATTGATTTTTAAAAAGATATTTCAATTTGAATATTTGATTTTGAATTCAAATAATGATTTGATAATGAAGTTTTGAAAGGATATGATATTTTAATGATTGAAATGGTTTTTGAATGACATGATCTTTATTTTGATAAAGAATGTGAATTTGGAATGATATTTGATTTTGATTTATTCAATTAATTTGATAAATGAATATTTGAAGTTTATATTAGTATGAAAGGATATTTGGTTTACTTGTAATTTGAGTTTATTTAAATGATATTGGATTTATGAAATGAACATTGCAAAACTAAGTAATAATGAAGCTAAATTTGAGATATATGAAATTATAAAATTTAGTTTTGAAATATGGGATATTAAAGCTTGGAAATATACTAAAGATTGAATAGTTTATTTTAGGGATCAAATCTATATTTGAAATTGATAAGATTTGAAATGATTTGTTGGGAAACTGAATTGAATGGAAACTGATGGTTTGAATTGAATTAAATTGGAAATTTGAAAATTTGGGTTTAATTGAATAAATTTGTAAAATGTAAAGAATTAAAGAAAGTTACCATGATTTCAAGTGTATGATTTCGAAATGTTATGATTTTCAAAGTGTAATGATTTCAAGTATTTTGGTTTCGAAAGAGTTATAACTTTGAAAGTATTATGATTTTTGAAAGGTGAATATATGTTTGAAATGGAAATGATATCATATTGATTTGGATATAGTTTTGAAATAAAAATGGTTTTGGTTTCGAAGTATAAACTATTTTGAAAGGAATATAGTTTTGAAATGAAATGATTTGATTTTTTTGTAGTATAAACTATTTTGAAATGACCGCGACGTTATAATAACGATTGGTTGTTAAAAAGACTGAGATCGGAAGTTGCCGTACTCTCTGCCAACTTTGAAAACCACTTTAACAACTGTGTATATGGTGGAGACTCCAGAATGAAGTAGGATGGTGGCGACGATCGTTCTTGAGGTATATTACGTAGACCCGACTCCCGTGAGTTGGCTTAAGGTGGCTAAAACAGGAGCTATCTCGGGCCAAAAAGGGTAGCTCCTCTGGTCGGACACACTTCTTCGATACTATACTCTTGCCTTCTGATTAATTTGATGGCCATCCTCCGATTTTGATTGGGAGTGTGTTCCGGGGTGGGCGTAGTGGCAGCTACGTTACCGCCAGCCCGTGTGCGTAATTGGTATATCTACCCTGGCATTGCCTTATGTTTCGTGTCACCTACCATAGCGAGCTTTACTACAAGTTTAATTTGTGTCGTACCTATGGAGTATCTTCTCATAGTCTCCCGATCAGGAGATATGCAGGTACTGTATAGACTACTGGCACTATTACGTGTTAAGGGCTATATGGGTTACCCCTTAACGCTATTTTAAAGTAAGTTTATTTTACTGCAGACATTTTTATAATAGCGACTATTACTACATAGTAAATAGTTTAACGGATCCTTAAAGGATGGGCGATCCCAAGCATCCTTTAAGTTACTGATGCATTTTGTTACTTTTCACTTGAGTTGATTTACAGTTCATAAGTATTTATGTCCTGACTCGAGTGTTTTGTGTTTTGCTTTACACTCGGGTCAGACTGAGTGATTCAGCATTCAAGACTCACCTTTAGAGTTGGAGCTTTGCTTGAAGATCTATCCATCTATTTTGCTTTCAGTATCCAGTGATTCCAGTGATGTATTCTAATTTGTACCTGATGTATCTTGTTACTCTTCGGTTGTATCTTGTTTAACTTTGATATATCTTATATGTATATATATATAGTAGCTTCATGAACTACTATCTCTTTTACTTCCACTGCATTATTATTTACTCTGTGTTTGTGATTTGTGATTATTTATTTATTGTATATTCTGAGATTTGCCAAATTTTATTTACAACGCGGTATTTTGAGAAATTCAAGTCCGACATGTGCGGATGCGAATGGTTGAAAATATCGGGTCGTTACAAGTAATCACTTAATACCTCCAACCCAAAAGTAGGTCCGTATTAGGATACCCGTTTTATAACCCATAACCTAAACTGTGATGTTTTACATTAGTTCGACTATTCGTAGGTGTTGGCAACCAGATTAGTTGGGCAGGCTTACCCTACAGAATTTGGACAAACCTCACATCCACTACTATGGGTACTTATTATTGACGACGTCTCACATCAGTCCCAAAACCATATTGCTGGTAGTCAGATTAGCCGGGCAGGCTTTTCGAATACCTCACATCCCTATAACTTATCCATATCTCCGCTTTTCGAATATACTACCATATATATATATATATATATATATATATATATATATATATATATATTATAACTCACCTACATTTATGCATAAGGCTCTATAAGGAAAAATCCTTATTTCGCCTTTAATTATAATTTAATTTCCATAATTGTCCCTAACTTCCTTCCTATAGGGTTTAATGTTGTTTATTAACCTATTTATTCTATATGATACAAATTATACATTGTTGTTAATATGCTATTAATATATTTATACACACATAAATTTTAGGCTTGACTAAATATTCATATGTGTGCATTGAAATATTCCAATTCTAAGATTTTTGCTTCCTATACTAATTGTGTAAATGTCAAAACTTCCCTATAATAATTTATGAAATAGCTAATATCCTTAGCTATAAAAAATAGACTTGTATGTGTATGTATGTGTGTGTGTGTGTGTGTGTGTATTTAAAATTGGAATCAAAATACCTATTACACCCATACTTCTCATAATAAAAGATAAGATGAAAAGAGAAGAAGTTGTAGCGATCCAACTAATACTGCATAAAGAACTAGCATGCAGTCACGATGTTTGATCCAGCCAAAAGAACTGTGCTAAAAAGCAGAACGTTAAAACATAATAAAACACTATGCTCATGAGATGAGCCATAAATATATCAGATCTACACCCATCCCTTAATTTCAATATTATATTATATTAAAACAAAAATTTGAACTAGTCACGGGGAGTGGGAAACAATCCATAGTTATAAAATACAAGACCAAAGCAAGGCATGGTTAATGTGCATGACATTAGAAGCTGCGTTGGAGATATCGAAGTACAATGCATTCTAATCAAAAAGCTACCCATAAAAAAAATACATGGATAATTGAACTGATCTATCAAAATCCATGAAACTTATAATTGTTAACACCTTCAAAAGCGAATCTGCACCACACATGATGAGGGATACCTAAACAATACCGCGTAGAGTCAAAAAAGCATTCCAAAGGGCTACACATAAGGCCACTCAAATAGTGATCCATTGTAGATCCACACTTATAGGTAGATAGAAAAGATATAAATCTCCCTTGTTAATAACTCATGCATATTAGCATCATGAGCAACTCAGATCACAGTCAGCTCGGACCACATTCACATGTGTATTGAACTAACTCTCGAGTTAAGCAAATCATGCACTTTGAAGCCCAATATAGCTCAGGACTATCACACCTAAGTATCAAGCAAGCACCGCAGTATCATGCAAGTAATGCATATAAATCAGTACAACCTCTCTCTAAATATGTTCACGGTACCTCAAAATTAACGTATAATTCTTGTTGTCCTCCCAAGGACTCACATGTAAAGCCAATTCAAATTTGAAGTCTCCCACCATAATTACAAATATTCTCGCTCCAATTTCAGATATCCCCACTTCAATTTTAGGATTTTCCGCTTTCATATCAAACTTCCTACCAAAAACACATCAGTAATCTGGGTGCATTAGACAAACGACATGGAAATATGACACATCGCAGGATCTAAGGGCTAAAGCACAATGGGAAGAAAAAGATTGTAGCAATACATGTACATCTCGATGCTATAAATAGAAAAAACACTATACGAGGAAAGGGACTTTTACCTTTTTCACTTTTCGATACTTTTAAGGTTTAAAAAGAAGAAATTATTGTACTCTCTATCACTGAAATATGTACCGGAAAATATAAAACAAGAAAGAGAAATTTTTCCATGGACGTAGGATTCCTTAACATACAAACCACATAAATTCCTTGTGTTCTTTACTATTTCTTGCATTTTGTTATTTACCTACCTTATTTTTTATACCAAATCTTAAATATTTGTACTGGAATTAAATATTAGTGTACTTGACATTTTAAATAATATTTAAAGTGCATCTACCTAATTGCATAAGCTTCCAACAACATAATTTCTACTTAACGGTAAATTTAGTACCATTTAACTTTGCTAATTCAAAATCAATGACGTAATTAGTAAGATATTACTTCATCATCAGTTTGAGTGTTATAAGACGAAAAATCTTACCAACATTTTTGGAGCTAGGAGGAGCCATACCTCCATTACCCTTTCTTGGTTTTCAGCAAACCCGAATTTCCTTTATACACAATGAATTCCACCAATTCAGCTATCCTTTCTGTTTAAGAGCATTTACACATGGCTTTAAAGACTGCCAACAAGTCACTTATAACTTCAAAATCCTAAAGTGGAGTGGGAGCTTCGACTGAAGTTCCCTTAGGCACCTTCTTTGTCACATTTCAATCTTTTACAACTCAAATTAACAACTGTAAGAAAAGGCTAGAGAAAATTATGGACCAACATGCTATCCTAAGACCATCCTCTCCACCTCGGTCCACAGCTCAACACCTTTGTTTACTTACTACGCCGAATATTCAGTAGGGAAATGATAACGACAATCCTAAAAATAGGTACAGTGACGCTGGCCTAAAAATCGATACCAAACTGAAAAGCAAGATCTAAGAAAATCCATAAATTAAGACAATACCAACCAATATTAACTATCTACTACTCATAAAACAAACTGCTCTGGAAGAGGATGACGCCACCTTGCTTTTCAAGGATGAATTGTCAAATTCAAAACCCGGAGAAGATGAAATTTGCTAGTTAAAAGACCATGAGGAGAAGTTGGCTAAACCTTGCCAACAGGGAACCGAGGAGAAGATTAGGAAGAAAGGATCATCCCTATTTAGCGAGACTCTCATTGAAATAGACTTCTCTGACAACTTCAACGCCCTGTTGATTGACAAACTCGGTAGGACTACAAATCCAGATGATCATCTCTGTACGTTTAAGTACCACATGGACATTCTAAAAGTAGGAAGGATGGCTAGATGTAAACCTTTTCCTGTTTACTTACCTGGAGCTGCACTAGATAGTTTAAGAGATTTGGATCAAAAGAGGTCCGTTCTTGGTGAAACTATCTATCGATTTCTGAGACAGATCAATTCAGGAAGATAATCTTCCTCTAATGTAAACACAATGTCCTATGTTAAGCAGAAGGAAAACAAGAGCTTGCACAACTTTGTTAAGAATTTGAAGTTTGAGGCCCTCGGGATTGGAGTAAACAATGAAGGAGCATTATTGATGGTGGCCCATGCCGGGATCAGAAGGGGGACCTCAATATGGAAAAAGAACAGTAGAAAGCTAGGTCACCCCATGAAGGCTTTCTATAAAAGAGCCAGTGGCTATATTAAGATTAAAGAAGCTAGTTCCACTCATAGATTCAGAAATATTCTACCCCCAACTATAGTAAGCAAATGGGGGTAGCAGGATAAGACCCGCCAGCAAAGAGACAAAAGGAACTTAGCTTTGCAGTAGAAACCCCCCTCACTCACACTCCTATTAAGATATATGAGATGACCATGGTAGAACTCTTACTTACAACTTGCCCAATAAAGGGAAGAAACCAGAACAGAACCAGGGTGGGACACACTATCGTTTTCACCGATCCAGTTGCCATCGTACTAAAAACTGTCGACATCTGAAGAACGAGATAAAGAGACTGATCCATAAAGGATACCTAGGCAATTTTCAAAAGAATAATGGTGAAGGTGGAACAAGAATTCCGACTCTTGACCCAGATGAGAACCAAGTTAGGAACCCTTCCAACCTAATAACATCAATACATAGGGTCCACACCCAGCAGGTTTAGGTAAAAGGCATAAGGAAAGCACACGCAAGAGGCGAGAGTCTAGCAGAAGTCAATCTTCCATGTCAAATAAAAGCCTGATCTAGATATTACGTTCATGGAAGATAATAAGATAGGAGTTGTCTTTTCGCACCAAGACTCACTCATTATTACAATACAGATATTAAAATTCACTATAAAGAATGTTTTTGTTGATTTTGGGAGCTCGATCAGCGTTATCTTTAAGTCTACATTCGATAAGATGAGGCTTCCACCAAAAATCCTAAAACCAAGTCTTGAACCAATCTTTGGCTTTAACAACATTGCTACTGCCCTAGTAGGATCGGTGCGCTTGCTTGTTACGGTTGGAATAGCTCTACTGCACAAGTCATTCAATGCAATTTCTTAATCATTGACCAACCCTCATTGTACAATGCATTTCTGGAAAGGCCTGCTTTGATAGACATTGGAGAAATCATCTATCGAAAGGATCTGCTTATGAAGTTCAACGCTCCTACGGGAATAGGCTCAATAAGAGGTGAAAATTTTTTAGCTAGAGAGTTACATAATATAAACCATACTTCAAGTAATAAAATTGTTTGAAATTATTCCAATGTCTCTTCTAATATTTGTAATGATAATAACGAAAAAGAAGACAAACCAATTCATAAAACTACACCAGTACTAGATACCCAAACTAACGCTGATGCAAGTAATTATGAGCCTCTAAAATCTAAGAAAAAAGAGAAAAGAAAATATATGCACATGATTGACATTGGTAAGTATAATTCAGTTTATGCATGGTACTTCTCCGAAGAAGCCTAAAGATAGGCATTCTCTGTAATATCACCACCAAAATAGGAAATAGAAAGTGAGATAGACCTAGGATTAGGGGCATCAAAAAAAGTGCTAGAGCTGTTAGATGATCAAGAGGATGTAAAATAGATCCAAAGACCCTACGAAGATTCCTAAAATTAGAAAGAATCTCAATGCAAATGCTCGTACTAAACTGATAGACTTTTTTCAGAAATCAACAGATGTATTCGCTTGGACACACTCATATATGGTAGGAGTAGATCCAACCATTATCTATCATTCACTTGACTTTGATCCCGATGCCCATCCAGTCAGAAAAAAGCGTAGAAATCTAGACTAGGAAAGGTACAACGCTCTGCAAAAGGAAATTAAGAAGTTGATGGAGAATGGATTCATTAGGAAGGTACACTACCCGACATGGATTGCCAACTCAATACTTGTTTAACATCCCCCACTTGGAGGCCCAAAACTAATGGTCATGAATGTTGTAGTCATCCATAGTTATTAATCCTCGACGATCAAATATGGTAATGTTAGATACATTGATATAATAGAAACATATGGAAATGGAAAATTTTAAAATAGACAAACAACATTCTTATTCCATTTCAATGCAATTTAAATTCATTACATAATCCCACAATCGTTAACCACGTTCTGAGAAAATATATTTATTACAACATACGCCAAGAGCGACGTATGAAGATGCCTTCTTGGATGATCAGAGTATATAACTAGGTAGTTAATCATTTTTTTCCTTTACAACAAACCATATCGGAATCAAAAAAGAAACTAAATAGCTATCATGCCTTTTGCACGTCTCTGGAAATTTATTCGTCTAAAGAGGTCCCTGAAATCCTCAACTCTTAAACTACTCAAAATCAATCGAGCGCCCGAGAGTTTAAGGAGAAAACATAAACTTCGAGTCAGTCATAAAGCCTAGTATGAATAAGAATCTACCATCTCAAACCATTTAGACATCTAGTGAGACCACGCTGCTTAACAGAACTAGTTTTCCCCTCACTAGCACCCTAAAACTTTATAAAACCATATACTATGCTCCTGCATCCACACCTGCATCCACAATGGTTAAAATATAACATTTCAAAATAATATGATGATATGCATACAAGTAATCAATTCTTGATTATGCATCCCCATTCATTTCTAACTAGTTCTGTCATTTTATAGTTTCTAGGATCACTATTAACCTAATCGTTTTTATGGGATGACTATTAACCTGTTCAACAGTTATGGACTCCCTATTCGATTTCACAGTTTTGATAGGATCATTGAAAACCTATTGGCCCCTGCCAATAACTTCATTTCATGGGTTCTCCCTGAACCTATTGGTATCTCCAATAACTTCCCTCTTATCTTTGTTTTCATTGGTTGATTAGGAACCTATTGACATCTGTCAATGACTTAATCCAGATTGAGTTTTAATAGGTTCATTGCAAACTATTGCCCCCTGCAAATAAGTAAATCTAATCATAGTTTTCATGGGTTCACTGTGAACCTATTGGCACCTGCCAATAAGTTTTCCAAACATAGTTTTCATGGGTTTACTATGAACCTAACTATCTGACAACTTCACTATTGGGCCAACCTAGCTGGTTATTCTGCTCTTCCGCAAAATACTGTTATGGGTCCATTACAATGTGAATATATATATATATATATATGTATATATATATATGAAGAAGTAAACATAATAACATAATAATACCAGCACTTGTGGTTTAATATCCTTGAAATCATTTTATATAAAACTTGGTTAATCCCTTTAACGTATTAATCAACAAAATTCTTCAAAAACTCCATACTTAATTCGTTTCAAAATTCTTTTATTATGCCATGGTTTTTCTTCAGAATGAGTTTGGGTTATTTGTTTTGAAAACTAAGGCATTCGAAACCTTTACCTTTACTTTCGAAACCATTGGAAACTTCCTTTCGAAAGCACTAAAATCTTATTTCCAAAACACTTGGTACCAGCCTTTCAGAACACTTAAAAACCATTCTTTTGAAACCTTTCGAATGTTTAAAAGTGAAACTATTCAATTATAGAAGCATAGCTTCCAAACCATTATTTACCATACAAAAGTGTATGGGGAGAAGTTGATGCCTTTGAAACTATCCATTCGAGAGCTTAAAACATTTAAGTAAAGCATTGAAGGTTAGCATCGAAACCCCCTTTCGACACCATCGCCTTCGAAACCCTTAAACCCCATTTGAAATTCTTTAGGTATTGACTTAGTATAAGTTTAAAATAAAAGCTACCCATCGAAAGCTTTGATAACGTCATTATATTCGAAAGGCCAAAAAAACGACAGCCGGGTCTCGACTGGGTCGGAACCATCTTTTTTCGAAAATGTTAGTTCAAAACATAAGGTCTCATTTGAAAGCTACACTTAACCAAAAAGGCAAAAAATCCTTCAAAAGCCATTCTATAAAACCCCTTTCGAAAGCATGTGTTTGGACTCCTTCGAAATCATTTAGTAAAACAAGTTAGGCACTAATCTTTTGAAAGTAAAACAAAGGTTTCGACCTCTATCGAAAGCAATGGTTTCGACCCATATCAAAAGCAATGGCTTTAACACCATGCCTTCTGCCCCTTTTTCAATCCACTACATACCATACCTATGGTACCTTGTGTATTGATTTTGGCTTAGTTGGAGGCGGAAGCATAGGTTCGAAAAATACTTCTGAAAGTGGCGGAACCCACTCTTCTAGGTAAAAACTGATTCAGTGTCAATTGAAGCAAATACTTTCTAACTAACCTACCTACTTATGAACATGTGATTGGTTGCCATAACTTTTCAAATTCTTTAAAAAAATAACTTCCACATAATTTTGTATCTAAACAAGGATTAATTTAACAAATAAGCCATCCATTAAGCAAAACAATTAAATCATTTAGGTCCTCCTTTCAAAATATTTAATTCTCATAGCAAATCACTTAGGAAATATCCCCAAAAATAACAAAAATTCACTTTTAATATGTTATCCAACATATCTAAATTTCAGACCCAAATTCTCAATATAATTTCCGAAACAAATTTCTAAACCCAATTAACCATATTTTCCTTTAAAAATTGATAATAAATTCTCCATAAGTTGGAAAATTATAAAAATTAAAACACAACTCCAAAATCATGTTTTACATAACATATAAATTCCTTATTAAATTCTAAATTCAATTTAAACTATTTTACCCTTAAAATCATGTATAAACTATGTTCAAACAAACTTGTTTGAGTATATCATATCATAAAATCCAAGCAAACCATCAAAAATCATCAATAAAATGGATTTAGTCTTAAACTCGAAAACCAGTAATCATAAAACAAAATAGAGATGGTATAGATTATTATTCACCTTGATTAGGATAAGGAATTTGAGATTTGAATGAGATTAATCCTTCTAGCTTGAATCCTTAGCTTTACTTGAATTTTCTTCTCCTTTTTCTCTTAGCAGCTGCCAGCTATACTCTTTCTTTTCTACGTTTGTTTGCATTTTATAAAATGAACGTGAATGGTTAAGGGATGAGAATATAAGGATGATGGGAATATGTTGTGACTATTTCCCTAATACCCTTGTGTTAATTAATTAACAGGTATAATCATAGCGCATTTATTTAATTAAGCTTTGCCTCTACGTGTTTATTAAAATCTCAATCACCTTATCACTTTAAAATTTACATTATTCTATTTAATTTATATAATTAAATCTCCTAAATAATGCTATTAAAAATTAGAGGTGTTATAGGCTTCCCTCCTTAATGAATTTCGTCCTCGAAATTCATTAAGGACTAAATACTAACATAGCAATCATTTGTAATGACTCTTAACAACAATACTAGCCTACTTGACTAGCAAACATCTACATAAAAATAGACACACCCTTAAAGCAGATGAGGATATGTATCTCTAATCCTGTTTTCTGTCTTCCAAGTATAGTCCTTCATGCTATCACTCCATTGAACTTTCACCAAGTTGACTATCTTATTCCTCAATCTTTTCTCACATCTCGCTACAACCTAAACTAGTTGTCTAACAAAAGTCAAAGTAGGCTCTACTATTAAATCTTCCAACCCAGTCGGAGGAATAGTTGTCTCTGGATCATGCACACACTTGAGAAGATGAGACACATGAAATACATTATGGATACCTGCCATACTGCTCGGCAACTCGACTTTATATGCGATCTTTTCAATCCTCTCTATAATCTGGAACAAACCAACAAATCTGGGGGCCAGTTTCCCTGAATTTCCCAATCTTACCACACCTTTCATTGGTGATACCTTAATGAAAACCCTATCTCCGACTGAGAATTATAGGTCTTTACGCCTCTTATCTGCGTAACTCTTCTGTCTGCACTGAGCTTCCTTCATCCTTTCTCGGATCAACTCAATCTTCTCCAATGCCTCTCTAACTAGATTTGGACCTAAGACTAATCCATCTCTAGTCTCCAACAAATATGTTGGTGACTTGCGTGGCCTTTCATACAAATCTTCAAAAGGCATCATTCCTATATTAGTCTGATAACTATTATTATAGGAAAACTCAACCAGATGCAGGTGATCTTCCCAAGATCCACCAAAGTCCAATACGCAAGCTCTCAACAAATCCTTGAGTACCTTATTGACTCTCTCTATCTGCCCATCCATTTGAGCGTGATATGCAATACTCATGTTAAGCTTGGTATCCAACCCATCTGGTTTCTTCACGAAAATTACGGCCGCTCCCCAAGGCGAACTGCTTGGTGTAATAAAATTCCTTCATTCTAGATCCACTAGCTGCACCTTCAATTCCTTCATCTCGGTTGGTGTCATTCTCCTAAGTGATCTACTAACAGGTTCAAATCATGGCACAAGATTTATCCGAAACACAACAGCTCGTTTCGATGGTAGTCCTGTGATCGGCTTATAGACATTTGCAAACTCTCTTGCTACTCGAGCCTATCTTAATTCTTCTCCCACTTCCATAGCACTTAACAAAGCACAACTACTCCGATTAGAATTCTCCATTGAAAATATGATTCGGTTATGACTATCAGGGTGTCATAGTGATATCTCCATATCCAGGAAAAATATCCTAGCCTCATACTTACTCAACCAATCCATACCCAAAATGATTCCAAAATCTATGAAATTGAAAACATAAAGACTGCATGCAAACTTACGACCTAACAAGTCTAGTTCTAACTAGTCACATCTCATCCCTAGAGTTGCATGCCCTCCTATTGGATTCGCAACCCTTAAAGAAGTAATAAGGTATGCGGGTTCTAAGCATAACCTATCAATCAAATTTTGAGATATAAATGAATGTGATGCGTCGGTATCAAATAGTATCCTAACTGGTATGCTTTGAATCAAAAATGTACCTTCCATCACAGTCTTCCCTTTTTCAGCTATAGTTGGTATAGCAGATGTTGGTACAACATCAAAAACCTTCCCTTGTCTGCGCTGACTGGTTCTGGACACTGATTCATATAATGCCCAATTTGACCACAGTTGAAACACTTGACATTCTTATTTTCTACATCCTTCTTCCTCTTGCCTGATCGGCACTCATGAGCATAATGAACTTTCTTGTCACATTTGAAGCAAACTAAATCAGCCTTTACCTTCTTGGCAACGTCTCCCTTCTGGGCTCCCTTCTTCTTAAAGAACTTTCTCTTCCTTCCCTGAGGGCCTTAGGTTTCAACGGACTTTTCTCTAGCACAAATAGAAAGCATCTCCTAATGGAGGATTTCCATCTCTATACATTACTTGGATCACGGAGATGTGGCATGGTTGCTCTGAAAATCATGGGCCTCAATCCCCTAATAAACCTCTCATTCCTTCTTATAACGACGTCTATAGTATTATATCCATAGCGGGACAACTCATCAAACTTAGTGGCATACTCAACAACTGACATCTCTCCCTGTTCTAGATCCAAAAACTTCCTCGGCAGCTCTAGCTTTGCAACTTCAAACATAAACCTTTGCTCAAATCTCCTTCGAAAATAAGCCTAAGTCAATTCCTCTTCCGGAACTCCAGTAGTAACATTATTCCACCAATGAAGTACCGACCCTTGCAACTGCCTAGAGGCTAATCTCCTCTTCTTCTCATCATCTAAATGAAAATCAACAAATAATCTCTCACAATGCAATAGCCAATTATCAACTTCTATAGCATTCTCCGTTCCCACGAATGGCTTTCTACCAAGACTGGTGTAGTCTCTACTCACCTTAGCATAATCATTCCCGACTGGAGCCACAAGATTAGCTCCTCCAACATTCCCAACAACTCCTTCTTGCATCATATTGACGAAAAACAGATACATCGCCCCCATATCGACTGGTGATTTCCAGCACCCACATTGGCATCTGCATTTTGGTTAGCATTAGCATATCTACTCGGGTTCCTCCTGGTGGGTCTAACATTTCTGTTGGTTGTGGTGCTTCCTCCATTGAGATTTCCTCTTCTATTTCCTGCTTCCATATCTTCTTTTTCGTAAATCTTGTATATGAGCCTTAATAATATACAGAAGAATGGTCTAAGAGAGCGAGGGATATGTACTTATATATATAGCTATATATTAAATACAAGTACATTACTTTGCATTCTTCCGAACCCCAATCTTATTTTCTGATTCATTATATTATGATTGAAAAATCTTTTTGGTTTGAATTTCTTTTAAGTTTCATAAACCTATGCTCTGATACCCACTTGTAACATTCCCCACTTGGAGGTCCAAAACTAACGACTACATGCTACAGTCATTCATAGTTATTAATTCTCGATGACCAAATACAGTAATGTTTGATACATTGATAGGACAGAAACACATGGATATGGAAAATTTTAAAATCAACAAACAACATTCTTATTCCATTTCAAAGAAATTTCAAATTCATTACATAATCCCACAATCATTAACCATGTTTAGAAAAAATATATTTATTATAACATATGCCAAGAGCAACATATGAAGATGCCTCATTGGATGATCAAAGTATATAACTAGGAAATTAATCATCTTTTCCTTTACAACAAAACATAGTGGAATAAAAATAGAAAAGAACTCTAAATGGCTATCTTTCCTCCTGCATGTATATGGAAGTTTATTCATTTAAAGAGGTACCTGAAAACCTCAACTTCCAAACTACTCAAAATCAATTGAGCACCCAAAAGTTAAGGGGAAAACGTAAATTTCGAGTTAGACATAAAGCCAGGAATGAATAATAATCTACCATCTCAAACCATTTAGCTATCTAGTGAGACCATGCTGCTTAGCGGAACGGGTTTTCCCCAAACTGGTATCCTAAACTTTATAAAACCATGTACTGTGCCCCTGCATCCTTAATGGTTAAAATATTACATTTCAACATAATATGATGTATGCATATAACGAATCAATTCTGAATTACTCAAATATGTTCATTTTTGACTAGCTATCTCATTTTATAGTTTCTAGGATCGCGATTAACCTAATAGTTTTCATGGGCTAACTATTAACATGTTTAACACTTATGGACTCCCTGTCCAATTTCACATTTTT
Organism: Allium cepa; assembly: GCA_030765085.1. Taxonomy (NCBI): domain Eukaryota; kingdom Viridiplantae; phylum Streptophyta; class Magnoliopsida; order Asparagales; family Amaryllidaceae; genus Allium; species Allium cepa. The sequence continues at coordinate 335,535,010 of CM060938.1, forward strand.
CAAGGATCACTGAGAACCTATTGGCCCCTACCGATAATTTCATTATTTCATGGGTTCCCCCTAAACCTATTGGTATCTTTATTAACTTCCTTCTTATCCTAGTTTTCATGGGTTAACTAGGAACCTATTGACATCTGTCAATAATAGTTTTCATGGGTTCATTACAAACATATTGGCCCCGGCCAATAACTCAATCTAATCATAGTTTTCATGGGTTTACTATGAACCTATCGGCACCTGCTAATAACTTTTCCTAACATAGTTTTCACGGGTTTACTATGAACCTATCTATCTGACAACTTCACTATTTAGGCATCCTACATTCCGATCTATCCGACCTCCTATATGCAATTCTACTCATTCAGGAGTTAATTCAAATTATATCCTCTAGTGGATCAACCTAGCTATTTATTCTTCCCTTTCCCAAAATACAATTATGGGTCCATTACAATGTGAATATATATATATATATATATATATATATATATATATATGAAGAAGTAAACATAATAACATAATAATATCAACACATTGATTTGAAATCCTTGAAATCATTTTGCATAAAACTTGATTAACCCCTTTAAGCTATTAATCGAGGAAAACTTCTTCAAAAACTCCATAATTAAATTATTTCAAAACTCTTTTATTATTCCATGGTTTTTCTTCAAAATGAGATTGGCTTATTTGTTTTTGAGAACTAAGACATTCGAAACTTTACCTTTACTTTCGAAACCATTAGAAACTTCCTTTCGAAAGCATTAAAATCTTCTTTTCAAAATACTAGCACCTGCATTTTGAAACACTTTAAAACCATACTTTCAAAATCTTTCGAATGTATTAAAGTGAAACCATTCAACCACAGAAGCATAGCTTTGAAACCATTATTTATCGTATAAAAGTGTTTAGGGAAAAGTTGATGGCTTTGGAACAATCCATTCGAGAGCTTAAAACAATTAAGTAAAACATTGAAGGTTAGCATCGAAACCCCCTTTCGACACCATTCCCTTCGAAACCCTTGAACCCATCCGAAAGTCTTTAGGTAGCGACTTAGTACAAGTTTAAAACAAAAGCTACCTATCAAAAGCTTTAATAACTTCATTATATTCGAAAGGCCAAAAGAAAGGCAGTCGGGTCTCGACTGGGTTGGAACCATCTTTTTTCGAGAACATTAATTCAAAACATAAGGTCTCGTTCGAAAGCTAAACTTAACCAACAAGGCGACAACCCCTTCGAACGCCATTTTAGAAAACCCCTTTCTAAAGCATGTGTTTTGAGTCCTTCAAAAGAATTTAGTAAAACAAGGCCGACGCTTATCTTTTGAAAGTTAAACAAAGGTTTTGACCCTATCGAAAGCAACGGTTTCGAAATCATGTCTTTCGCCCCTTTTTCAATCCTCTACGTACCATACTTGTGATACCTTGTGTATTGGTTTTGGCTTAGTTAGTATTTTTCAACTTAGTTGGAGGTGGAAGCATAGGGTTGAAAGGTACTTCTAAAAGAGACGGAACCCACTTTTCTAGATAAAAACTGATTTAATGCCAAATAAAGCAAATACTTTCTAACTAACTTGCCTACATGTGAACATATGATTGGTCGCCGTAACTTTTCAAATTCTTTACAAAAATAAAAGTCGCATAATTTCAGATCTAAACTAGGATTAATTTAACAAATAAGCCCTTCCATTAAGCAAAACAATTAAATCATTTAGGTCCTCCTTTCAAAATAATTTAATTCTCATAGTAAATCACTTAGGAAAAATCTGCAAAAATCACATAAATTCACTTCTAATATATTTTCTAACATATCTAAATTTCAAACCCAAATTCTCAATATAATTTCTTAAATAAATTTCTAAACCCAATTAACTATATTTTCCTTTAAAAATTCATAATAAATTATCCATAACCTGAAAAAAATGAAAATTAAAACCCAACTCCAAAATCATGTTTTACATAACATATAAATTCCTCATGGCATTCTAAATCCAATTTAAAAGATTTTACCCTTAATATCGTGTATAAACCATTTTCAAACAAACTTGTTTAAGTATATTATATCATAAAATCCTAGCATATCATAAAAAATCATCATTAAAATGGATTTAAATCTCAAACCCGAAAACCACTGATCAAAAAATAAAAAATAGAGATGGTATAGATTGTTATTAACCTTGATTAGGATAAGGAATATGAAATTTATTGAGATTAATCCTTCTAGCTTGAATCCTTAGCTTTACTTGAATTTTTCTTCTCCTTTTTCTCCTAGCAATGGCCTGCTATACTCTTTCTTTTCTTACGTTTGTTTGCGTTTTATAAAATGAACGTGAATGGTTAAGGCATGAGAATATAAGGGTGATGGGAATATGGTGTGACAATTACCCTAATACCCTTGTGTTAATTAATTAACAAGTATAACCATATGTTGCCCGTTTATTTAATTAGACTCGGCCTCTAGATGTTTATTCAAATCTCAATCCCTTTATCACTTTATTATTTACGTTATTCTATTTAATTTATCTAATTAAATCTCTTGAATAATGTTATTAAAAATTAGGGGTGTTACAACTTATAAGGAAGCCTAACGAGAAATGGAGAACTTGCGTAGACTTATCAACCTCAACATGGTTTGCTAGAAGGATAGTTTTCCCTTGCTTAAAATTGATCTGTTGATAGACGCAACCAGTGAGCACGAACTTCTCTCATTCGTGGACGTATATTTAGGGTATAATCAAATAGCTATGTTCGAGCTAGATCAGGAGCATACTAGTTTTGTGACATATAAAGGATTATACTACTACATGGTCATGCCATTCAGGCTCAAAAATGTGGAGCTAACCTACTAAAGGCTGGTTAATATGATGTTGTAGAGCAGATTGGAAAAAACGTTGAGATATATGTAGACGACATGCTGATTAAGTCCAAGGCAGCAACAAGCCATTTCTAAGACTTAGAGTAGACATTTGAAGTCCTAAGACAATACAATATGAAGTTGAACCCTCTGAAGTGCACCCTCGCCATATAGTCAAGCAAGTTTCTATGGTATATAGTAAGTGAATGTAGCATTCGCGCAAATCCCAAGAAGTCTGAGGCCATAAGAGGAATGGGAATCCTAGAGAGGCCAAAGGATCTGATGAGTCTAAATTGCAGGGTAGCGGCACTGAGTAGACTTATATCCAAAGCAACTGACAAGTGCATCTCATTCTTTGATCAGGTGAAGAAAGGGTGAAACTTCGAATGGACCGAGGAGTGCAAATCTGCACTTCAAAACCTAAAGGGTCATCTGGTAAATACCCTAATATTATCAAAACCGGTGACAAGTAAGAACTTGTACATTTATTTAGGAATAATTGATAAAGAAGTTAGTGCTGCTGTGGTACGAGAAGATGAAAGACCCAAAGACCAATCAACTTAACAAGCAAGCGACCATCGGGAGCAGATCTAAACTACTCAATTATTGAAAAGCTACCCTATAACCTACTCGTTGTAGCAATGAAGCTATGACCCTATTTCCAGGCATATCTCATCAAAGTCCTCATAGAAAAATCCCTCGGGTAGATACTACGTGACCCAGAGATATCGGGCCGCTTATTAAAATAGGTGATGGAGCTTAGTCTGTACGACATCATCTATTGTCTTAGAAAGACAATCAAAGGCAAGGCACTTGCAAGTTTCTTTATATAGTACACCGTATCAGCTGAACCCCAATCAGAGAAAGAAGCAAACACCCTGCAGTTCTAAAAGTCGTTCATAGATGGAGCATTGAATGAACAAGGGGTAGGAATTAGGTAGGTACTGATCACCCCAAATAGGAAGAAACTGTATGGAGTAGTGCATATCGATTTTAAAGCAACCAACAATGTGGCAGAATATGAGGCTCTCCTCATGGGCCTAAGAATGGCCCAAGCAATTAAGGTAACTCACACTAAAATTCATAGTGATTCCCAATTAGTTTTGAATTTCAGGCTAATTACCAAGTGAAGGAACAAACCTTAGCCAAATATGTAGATTTGTCTAAGAAGTTACTAGTGCAGTTTGAACAGTTAAGGATAGAGCACATCCATGCGAAATCAACTTATCTGCCGATTCCTCAGGGAAATTTTCAAATACCAAAGTGGCTAATGAAATGAAGGCATTGTCAACTAGGCATCAAGCAATGCCAAGCATAATAGAATCAAATTAGAAACCGCTCCTGACTCGAGCACAGCAGACCACCATATAAGGAAAACAAATCAAGAAGCAGTTGAAAATGGAGAACTGCACTTAGTTAAACCCATGCCTTAGCAAACTAAGAAGAATAACTGGATACTTCCATTAAGCAATTCCAACTAAATGGGCCCTATTGACTCCAAAAATGGATCAACGCCCAAGAATAGATTGTAAGGAACTTGTGATACCTAGATCAAGCAAATAATAATTGAAATTAATGGAAAATAACAGAAATAAAGTAAAGAGACACAGGATTTTACAGTGGCTGAGCACTCTATGGCCTACGTCCACTTTATAGCTTTGTTGCTTATAGATTTGACGTTGTTCGTTTTAGATTGCAAGGGATTTGAAAGAGAACTAGTCACAAGCATAAGTGTATACAAATTCTAAGTCCTAGAATTTCCCAAAGTAGTTTTCTTGATGGCTATCATATGGAGATAGAAGATGAAGAAGAGGCAGAGCATCCGCGTAGTGATGGTAGAAGTCGAATCCCATTTTGGTTGCTCCATGGTTTGTATTTATAAGGGTAGCAGGCGTATTGGATCAGAAGCCTGCTTCTAGGGAGATCCAGACATCTTCCTGGAGTAGTGCAAAATCGTTGGAGGAACCACGAGTTAGTGTGATAACTCGGTATTGAGTTTTCCCCATAACTCAGGGCTGAGTCATCCCTTTAAGGAGAAATTATTTCCAACCCTCTTACATCGTATTTTTTACTTCATTTGGGGCGCCCCTTGTGTTTTCGAAGATTGTTGACTCATTTTGATGATTGTTCCTTCATGGTTTTGTTTACTTTATAGTTCATTGAAGCTTACTCTTCAATTCTTGAGATTGGTCATTCGAAATTCTATCACTTTGGTATTCATATAAGAGCTAGAGAATTAATTATATGAAGTTGGAGGGGTTGGCTATGAAGCCTTATAACTCAGTGTCGATTCATAGGCATGACTCAGACCCGAGTTATGGTGTTGGCTCCAAACTTGGTGAAACTTTCACAAAACTATTCTTTGCTTTTTCTGAGTGTACTTGCTAAGTTTTAAGTCGCTTCATCTTCATTTCGACCTTCAAACTTCCATTGAGTTCTGTTTGGCTAAAAACCCAATTAACTGACCGCTACTCTCGAACATGAAAGAAGCTTGAAAAATAAGATGTCAGACTTTTTACTACTCTTTTTTTGACGGCACTTATACAATTGAGGGTATTCAATCCCTTATCTTAGGTGTGTTTCCAAAGAAGAGGGGGTATAAGTCATGAAGGAAGCACATGTAGGCTAATTCGAAGACCACACAGGGGAAATAATTAGCAAAGAAAGTACTATGGCATGGTTACTATTGGCCTATATGACTTCAAGATGCAAAAGAGTTTGTAAGGAGGTGTGATAGAAACAATTTGCAAGTATCCCTAAATAGCCATCCCATGAGCTCATCCTATTTATGATCCCGTGGTCATTCGACATATGGGGCATAGATCTGATATGACCACTTCCAATGTTAAAGGGAGGAGCTGAATATGCCATAGTGGTGATAGACTAGTTCAAAGTGGATAGAAGGAGAAGACCTAGCCACAATCATTGCAAAGAAGGTAGTCACTTTCATAGTGAGAAACATAATCACTAGATACGGGACCTCTCACAAGATCATTTCTAACAATGGCATCCAGTTTGAAAGTAAAGTGTTTATAGAGCTTTGCAAGAGGAACGACATTACAAAACATTTCTCTTCAGTCACTCAGCCACAAGCAAATAAGAAATTCCAAGCTGCAAACAAAACCGTTAAAAAGCTTCTTAAGAAATGGCCATAGAAAACAGAAAGAAAGTGAGAAGAAGAGCTATCTTTTATACTACGGGCATACTGAAATTCAACTAGATCTCCAGCAGGCCATACTCCTTTTTCTTTAAACTACGGATATGAGGTCATGCTTCATCTCAAGGTAGAGGTCCTGTCACATAAAGAATATCATATACAATAGAAAAGAATAAGAATTGAAGCAAACTGCCTTAGATCTCATTCAAAAAAGAAGGGACGAGGGAGTGGTAGTATCATCACATATCGGCAAAGGATGGCAAGAAATTATAATGCCAGGCTCAAACGAAGAAACTTCTACAAATGGAACTTGGTACTGTGTAGAGTAATGACCAACATGAAGGATCCATTAAATGAAGCATTGGGTCCAAATTGGGAAGGTCCATTAGTCATAGTAGAAGTTTGAACAAGTGAGGCATATCAACTGTCAAGACCTGATGGTAACCTAGTTCCAAGGACTTTGAACTCAAGCACCTCAAACCTAACTTTGTATGATCTACATTGCTTATGTAATGTACATTGTAGTAATAATGCAATGAAATGGACGTACATATATTAGACGCTCTGAACCAGTATAAAAATCTCTCTATGTTAATATTTTCTAACATATCTAAATAATCATGTTGGACATAGGGATATTAGACTGCCTAAACCAGTTAACAAAATAGAGCTGCTACCGATGTAGCTCGGCTTTCTCATCCAACCAACTCGACATATCGATATTGGATGGCATGAACCAGTATAAACTTCTGTGGTAGTTCTGTTAGCAAAGCACGCTGGACATACGGATACTAGATAGCCAGAACCAGTAGAAAACACCATGCACATGATTTAAAAGGCTATAAATACACAACCTGACTTCATAGTCAAACCTCAATCCTTCCCTAAATAGCAGAAAGACCATGCTTAGTGCATGAAAAAACAACTTTTCACATCTCGCCGCAATTTTTCAATAGCTGTACTGATAACACGACATATGAATGACAATGGTATTCTTAGAAATGAGGACGGTGACACTAATCAAAAAACAAACAACTTTTCACAGCTCATTGCCGTCGTTGGACAGTTTTATTGACAATACAACATATGAACGATAATAATAATCTTAGAAATGATAGTGGTTATGCTAAACTAAAAGGCAAACGACTCTTTATAGTCATTGTCGTCATTCAATATTTGTGCTGACTACAGTGCATATGAACGAAAATGGATTATCCCAAAATAGAGCGGCAGGCCATGCCAAGCACACGACAAATCTTATGTAGAAGGCAACATCCAAAAAACAACCCATGGGGTGTGAAGACTAGGTATGAGTAAAGACAAGTCTACATCGACCTACGGTCGATGTAGACTTAGGGGGCAAGTATTACAACCCATGTTTGCAATGAGAGGGCTGCTTTCATAATAAAAGTTGAGATGAAAAGAGAAGAAGTCGAAGTGATCCAACTGATACTGCATAAAGAGCTAGCCAGTTGTCATGATGCTTAATCCAACCAAAAGAACAGTAGCTAAAAAGCAGAAAGTCACAATGGAATAAAGTACCACACTAATAAGATGAGCCATAAAGATGTCTGGTCTATGATCATCCTTTAGTTTCAATATTATATTATACTAAACCCAGATTTCACATAGTCACCGGGAGCGGGAAACAAACCATGGTTATAATATACAGGGCCAAAGAAAGGCGTAGATACTACGTAGCAATATTGAAGCTGCTTTGGAGATGTCAAAGTACAACGTATCTCGATGAAAAAGCTATGCACAAACCAAAATGCATGGATAATTGAACTGCGCTATCAAAATCTCCAAAAGTTATAATTTGCTAACAACTTCAGAAGTAAATCTGCACCACAAATGCTGCGGGCTACCTAAGCAGTACCGTAGAAAGTCAATAAAGCATTCCAAAGGGCTGCACATAGGTCGATGAAATAGTGATCTAGCGCACATCCATACTTATAGGAAGGTAGCAAAGATATAAATCTCCCTTGTCAACAACTCCTACATATCAGCATCAGAGGCAACTCAAATAACGGTCGGCTTAGATTGTGGTCATCTCAGACCATGTTCGAATGAGTATTGAACTAACTCCTCGGTTAAGTAGATCATGCACCCTGAAGCTCAAAGTAGCTCAAGACTATCACACCTAAGTATCAGGCAAGCACCGTAGCATCATGTAAGTAATGCACGTCAATCAGTACAACCTCGCTCCAGATATGTTGGGAGTACCTCAAAACCAACGAGTAACTCTTATTTTCTTCCAAAGTACTCACATGAAAAACCAATTCAAATTTGAAGTTTCCTACCCCATTTTCAAATATCCAACTCCAATTTCAGGAGTTCCCACCTTCATCTCAAACTTCCCACCAAAGATACATCAGCAATCCAGGCGCATCAAACAGATGACACCTAACAGGATTCAAGGGTTAAAGCATAACGACAAGAAAAGGATTGTAGCGATCCACATACATCTCATACTATAAATAGAAAAAGTACTATAGCAATAAAGGAACTAACCTTTTCCACTTTTCGATACTTTCAAGGTTTAAAAAGAAGAAATTATTGTACTCTTTGCCATTGAAATATATACCGAAAAATATAAAGGAAGAAAGAGAAATTTCCCCATGGATGTAGGAATTCCTTAACATTCGAACCACGTAAATTCCTGTGTTCTTTCCTATTTCCTACATTTTGTTATTTACCTACCTAGTTTTCTATACCAAATCTTACCTTATTTGTATTGGAATTAAATATTAGTGGATTTGACATTTTAACAAACAGTTAAAGTGCATCTACCTAATTGTGTAAGCATCCAATGACATAATTAATACTTAACGACAAATTTAATACTACTTAGTTTTGCTAATTCAAAATTATCGAGCAATTAGTACAAAATTACTTCATCATTAGTTTGAGTGTTGTAAGACGATAAATCTTACCAACAATACCAAACTTATTTTACACTAATATAATAGCTCCAACATGTCTATTTAAAAGAAATTTTAGAATTTAAATCCTTTATTTTCTACTCAACTTTTACATATACCAACTTGAAGTGGAAAAAGAGATTCATATTTGTCTAAATTGCAGAAATAGGCGGTGCAAACTACTAACATGAAAACTCATAATTTACAATTCATTTCCTAATAATTTTCTTTCGAACCCTTTACTGAAACACCGAAATTGGAAGTGGACGTTAAATAGAACATAAATTATTTAAATTGCAAACAACAAATTAAATTTTACAATATTACATAAAATAATTGAGATTCTAACTATCCAAGAGTTGACATTTTATTAAGGGAATATTGGGGTTTAGAGTTTAGTGTTTTCGTGTACAAAATTCACCAAGGCATAAAACAAATCTAAACTTTAACGACACAATTATTAAAATGTGAAAAACTAAGATTTCTATCTACATATATCTTTTCCTGATTCTCTTGTTGGGTTTTCCTTCATACCTTTGCCTAGTTCTTCCTTATCTTTTCTTCTTTTTGGAATATACAACAATTCAATTGCATTTAGATTAGCTTTAGAATCCAGGTATTAAAGAAGAATAAAAATAGAAAAGCATGGCGTATTATGTGTCTATATAACTTACGGATTGATTCCTTCCTGAAAAGTTAAAGTCTTGAGTCTAACAAAGAGTTTAGGAAGAGAACTGACAGAGTTTCCCTAGCGTTGTAATGTTCTTGTGAATAAAAGCGAGGGGGCTAACCTCTTATTTGTAATGGTTAGGATGGCCTTGGACCGTAGGATTTAAATCGGTTTAATAAAACAAAATCCAGGCCGTTCCTGACCTAACGTAACTCAAGCCGCCATCTACTAACCAGTCTACCGATCTAGTGGAGGTGGTCAATCGGCCTTCTTCTATGCTCAAAAATTTATTACTTCTGTTTTTTTATTTCATCCTAACATTACAAAACTAACGTTAATGTTTTCATAAACATTTAGCTTTTGTTCAATGTTAAATATTTGTAATCCTTTTTTAATTTCAAACGTTAGCGTTATTTAATTTTTCAATTTAAATCCATTTGAATTATTTTAAATTCGAAAACTTCAAGCATCAACAACATTTTCATTTGAGCTTTGATTGTAAAACTTAATATATCAAAGTTGATTGGAAAATTGCCACGAACACAATGGTGTAACTTTCATGGCCAAATTTGATGTTTTCTAAATTCTTATTTTAGTCTTATTATTAATTAATTAAATTATTATTAATTTTTATGGGATGTTACATTAAACAACACATATGTATAGAGTTGTATAGTTAAAGCGCTCGGTAGATTTCATGCAGCGGAGGTATAAAAAGCCATAGCGGGGATACGACGAGGATATAGTAGGATATAGCGGATGACTCAAAAATAACATATAAGACTCGTACTTAATGTTTTTACAAATATATAAATGGTAATTAAATGAAAAAATTGCATTCAATTGAGTTATAATTAATACATAAATAAATTCAAATAAAAAGTTGTGCGAATATACTGTAAATAAATGTAGAACTGTTGTATAACATAATTGAGTATAGTAGAATATTATAGTATTTTCATTTCTGAAAATATATTAAAAATTCGATTGAATAAATTAATTTAATAATTTTTATAATGTATAAATTCATTTTTAATTCATTTCTTTTAAAGAAGATATAGAGGATATAGTGAAATATAGTGGGAATAACGGGATATAGCGAAAATAGCGGGGATTAAAGCGGAAAAGCTATATTCGGGGCTATATGGAAAAATCGTAGCGGTTAAAATCCGCTATGAGATATAGCAGGGTTATAGCGGGGCAATAGCAGGGCATTAGCTGCACATGTATAGAGGGACTAATATGTCCGCTGTGGTGTAAATCCCAGCACTTTGATACAGGCATGTTAAAACATGCACATTATATATTGCACGTGCATGTATATGTACACGTGTAAAAGGTACACTTGTACACATATATACTACAAATATAGTACTGAACTAAACTTTTTATTAACAAATAAAAAATAATAATGATTTTATTTAAAATCAATTTAGATTAGATCTAAACCAATTTACACTTCATAGGCTCATAAGATCCAATATGGTAAAAAAATGTAATTCATCCATTTAACCTACTTATATTGGCCTAGATGTAAAAACGGTATCAAAGCTCAATAGACTATGCGGTGTAAATAAGTCATATTAGAGCCAACTAATTAAGCTTGTTGGACTTGGGTAACCAGTAGCGGAAATTATGGATGAATGTTAAATTTGGGAGAATGTCAATTTTTTTTTACCATATTGGATCTTTATTGGTAAGATAAAGTCTAACTTATTTAGAGTATTTCTAAATTAATTTTAAATGTAATCTTTATTTTATTTAATTTTATATATTGATAAAGTATTATTTATGTTATATATGTCTATGTATGTATCATACATCCACAGATACACATACGCATGTGTAATACATAAATCTGTGCAAGGTATAACAGTTGGAGGGCAGAAGAGAGGGTTCCAAGTACAACGGTATATGTACCTTTAAATTGTAAAATTTTCCATATGAGTTTCTTTTCCGACATAAGAGTATAGATTTAGATGCTGGATTTTCATAAAATTTGGATCTTAATTATTTAGTGCTAGGTTTTGTATGGTAGGGATTAGATGCATAATTGGTTGAACCATACTCCTACTCATAGGAGTGTGGAAGTTATTATGTGAAACATGATTGTTGAAAACCAGCATATATATAAAACTTCCCGTATATCTAGGTTGTATGCATCATATTTCTAAAATATTTTTGAAAAGAATGAATTTATATAGGAGGCGCCAATTTAGAGTCCTTTTGCATACATATTTTATATTTTGTGATATACTGTTCACTTGTACACGTTTGGCTGTAAAAATGGTTATTCACTAATTGGTTAGATAGCTTAGAATGGCTGCACGCTATGTTACATGATTCAACCCTTGGATAATTTTGGGGATGAAATTCTTTAAAGGAGAGAGAATATAAGACCCCATAAAATTAACAATGATTAATATGTCTCCAAAAATGGAATTTGAGAAAATGATAGAATTTGACCATGAAAATTGCACCATTATGTTTGTACCAATTTTCCAAGAAACTTTTATATTTGGAGTTTCACGATCGAAGCTCAAACGAAAATGTTATTAGCGTTTGAAATTTCCAAAGCAAAAATAAAAAAAATAAAAAATAGAAATAAATAAACAATAAATACAAACCCTAATTGTTGATCCCCTCCTTGGGCCGATCGACTGCTTATAAAGGAGCGATTGTAATGACCTGTCTTTTTGGATGGTTTAAATCGTCGATAAACCACACACGTCAAACACAAACCATTCAAATGGTAGATTGTTATGGGGTAGATAAGAAAAAGTAGAAAGAAATAGAAATAAAAATATAGAATCTCGCAGCGGAATGACAAAATATAATAATCAAATAAAAAGTTCATGATGTTGTTTACAAATAACATTTATTATACTTTTATAATACAGATCAGAGTTACATACAATAGGGATAAATAAATAAATACAGCAGAACAACATGATGCAGTGGAATAAGTATAATAAATAATAATAGTACAAATCTTCGTCCTTCAGAAATAAGGTCTTTAACCCTGAAATGCTCAGGCTGACCCAAGCGAATTGAAAGGACAAAACGCTCGAGTCAGGACTAAAAGATCTTATGTAGGTTAAATCAACGGTAAGTATAAGTGCGATGGTGCCAGAGATGTTTATGAATTTGACATCTCCTATCCAGTGTCTAATGTGAGTGCAATAACTTAAGAGATGTTCGAGATTTACATCTCCTAAGGATCCATTAAACTATCTACCATGTAGTACAATTCGCTATTATAATAGTGTCTACAGTAAAGTAAAGTATTAAAATAGCGTTAAGGCATTACCCATATCCCCCTTAACACATTTTTATATATTCCCTTAGTCTACAAAGATACTGTAAGCCTCACCAAACTGATGGGATACTCAGGGAGCACTCCATAGGTATGATACAAAACAAACTCATAGAAGGCGCAATAGGGCGTGTGAATATGGCACTCGAGGTAATGTCATGGTAGATATACCAATTGCGGAACTGGACTGGTAGTAATGCATAGCAGCTACTACCGCCCACCTCGGAACACACTCCCAAATCAAAATCAAGGGGTGACCACTTAATCATCACAAAATCATAACATGGTATCAAAGAAATGTGTCCGATCGGAGGAATGACCTCACTTGGCCAGGCATGGCTCCTGTTTTAGTCACATCTAAGCTGACTCACGAGAGTCGGGGCCATGTAAATACCTCATACAGAATCATTCACTAAACCTTTCAACTTCATTTCTAGAATCTCTACCATGTACACAGTTGTTAAAGTGGTTTTCGGTATTGGCAGAAAGAATGACAATATCCGATCCCGATCACTTTAACAACCAAATGCTTATTTCACACCGGATGGTTCTTTTACATTTCAAAAGTCAATTCACAATTTATTTCAAAATATCATATTCTTGAAACCATATCACTTTCGCAATCATATTCACTTTCAAAACCTATATTCACTTTCAATCATATTCACTTTTGAAATTACCAATAGGATAGGTTAATTAAAGTGAAAATTAGGCCCACGTCCTTTTAATTAAGATTAGTCCACGAAAACTCCTCCCGTTTGAAAACTTATGTTTCTGATCCCTGTTTTTATTTGCGGCTAAATTTATTCCATAAATACACCTGTTTATCTATCGCGCACATTTCAATGGTGGTCATGATTTCAATTGCAGGTTTTTTATTCTAATTCAGTTCGATCATTATTTAAGAGGATTCATGGCTTTATCTTCTTCCAGGCAAAATATTTTTTGGATTTGTAGTCGATTTTGTTATTTAAGTATTCTAGCTGAAAAATTAGTGTGTGTGTGTGTGTGTGTGTATAAGGTACTGTTTGATCATATATTTTGTTAGCTTTAATTAAGTTCAGATTTGTCTGAAATTATTGTTAAATATTTTACAGACTTGTCCACAAGTAATTTGAATATGTATAGTGAAAAAGGTACAAATTACTAATAGTTGTTGATTTGTCTACAATTTTTTTTTACAATTATTGCTTACATATCAGCAAGTAATGTTCGTTTTTTGCTATGTTCAATCAAGTTCAGACTTCTTCTTATTTATCTGCATTTTTTTTTAGAAATATTGCTTACATATCAGCAAATGATATTGGCATATTAATTTTTGCGCTAATTTATGTGCAATTTTTTAAAATTATTGCTTACATATCAGCATATAATATATATATCCTTGTTTTTTTATTTGTTTTTTTATAATTGTAATTCTCTTTTATTTTTAATTAAAGTGTTCCTAATGATGCTGGAGTGCTTGTGCTGTTGAAGTTTGGATATGATTGCTTTTCGTTACATCTTCAATTTGATAGTTTGGTTGTTATGTTGAGAAGTGCTATTTGTGGTAAATGGATGGAATTGAGTTCATTTTCATTTGAATTATATTATGTTAGAGATGGGTTGAGAAGGAATATTGAAAATAATTTTGATCTTCAATCTATTTTGTTGTTGGCTGCTCATAACCGTGAGGATTACTTTGTTATTTTTGTTGATGTTGTTCCTACTAGTTTTTCAGCTACCAATATTAGATAAGATGCTTTTGCTTGTAGCAATGATTCTTCATTTGTTAGTACCTATGATTCTAATTTTCAATTCAGGCGGTTGTTGAGAAATTATTCCAATCAATCTGTTTTTACGGGTGTTGGTCAGCAATTTCCAGGTGGTGTTACAGAATATAGGCTCAATTTGATGATATATAGTATTAAGACTTGGTATAAGCTTGATTTAGTTAAGAATGATAAGGAAAGAGTTACGGCTGTTTGTTCTCAAACAAAATGTACTTTCAGGATTCATGCTTCTGTCAAGTTTAATCTTCCTGGCTATTTTGTTATAAAGAGACTTCATCCTGAACATACTTGTGGTGCTGGAATTCATGATATTAATGATCCTCATGTTCCAAGTACATTGATTAAGTTGTTGGTTTATGATCATATTCAAGCTAATCCGTAGATGAAGACAAAGGACATTATTAACCTATTTCAAACTGAGTATAATATCATTTTAATGTATTATTTTGCTTATAGTGGGAAGAGATTTGCTTTAGAAGATTTACATGGAAGTGGTATGATGTCTTATCACCATTTGAAGTCTCTTTGTGATGCTGTAATCGAAAGTAATCGTGGTAATAAAGTAGTTTTGGAGTGTAATTATGATACTCGTCAGTTTGAGAGGGTTTTTATTGGTTTTGAAGCTTATTCACATGGTTTTCAATTTTTTCGGCCTTTAATATTTGTTGATGCTACTTTTATGAAGGGTAGAGCTCAAGATTGTTTGATGGCTACTACTGGTAAAAATGGCAATGAAGTTATGTTAATTGTTTGTAGATTAATTTATAATTGCATCAATATCTGCAATAATTGTTATATGTTGCTGCAACATCAACATTTATTAAAAAGAAAAAAAATATTTTACTTACAGAAATCACTGTGGAAATCGAAGCAATTTTACGTAAAATATTGCTGAAAAGTATGCAATCTTTTTGAAATAGTGAAAAATTGTTCTGTAGTAATATTTGTTAATAGTTACAGTTTTGTCTGCACCTTTTCAATACGAGTGAATAGTATTAAGCAATTTGTTCAGTTATTTATATATTTATTGTTTTATCAGGTTTTTTCCTATAGCAGTTGCAATTGTGTCTGGTGAAGATGAAAATAATTGGATTTGGTATTGTGAACAGCTTAATGATTTTTTGAAAGATGATAGTAGAGGTTTGTTTTCATTTCTGACCGTCATCCTGGTGTTCTTGTTACTATTCTCAAAGTGTTTCCAAATTCAGTTCATGGTTCATATTTTTATCATTTAAACAATAATTTAAAAGTTGCTTTAAAGTCTGAATTTTCCAAATCAAAAAAGAAATGGTTGATGAATTTGTTTGGACGTGTTGCATATGTTTCTAATTTGGATGATTTCAATGTTGTATCGAAGAATTTTGAAGATGCTGGTGGTTCTATTGTGGAAAACTTTTTGAATGGAATTCCCTTTGAGAAGTTTACTAATGTTTTTTTTCTCTGCTCGTTGTTATGGTGAAATGTCATCAAACTGTTCAGAGAGTTTCAATAAATGGATTTTTGAAGAAAGACATTTACCAATCACTAAATGCTTGGATAACATTAGAGTTAAGTTGATGAAGCTAATTTCCGATCGTCAAGAACTTACTAATAGTTGGAATAGTGTTGTATGTCCATTGAATGAAAATCGGTTGAAAAGTCTTCATTTGGAAGGAGCTTCATGGTTTGTTATAAAATCAAGTGATCATGTGTTTGTTCATTCTCATGTTCGTCAATCTGTTGATTTGAATAATCGGATTTGTTCTTATGATTTGTAGCAAATTTATGGTTTTCCTTATGCTCTTGCTGGTATTTTGAGTTGTGGAAAGTTAAATGTTTATGATTACATTGAAGATTATTTCAAAGTTGTTTATTTTCGATCAGCATATTCTCATCCAATCAATCCTATTACAAACTTTGTGAAAGAAGATGTTTTGATTGAAGATGTGGTTTTAGCACCTCCTAAAGGTAGAAGAATGCCTGGTCGACCATCAACATTTAAGAGGATAAAATCTGCTGGTGAAATTCAAAGACTATTAGATGCAGTTTATGCAAGAAATTGGGTTATAATAAAAGGATTATTCACTGAAACACATGTAGTTCTTTCTTTTATTTAGGAAAGCTAAAATGTATGGAGTTGAGTTTATGTTTTTCTTATTCATTTTAATGGTATTTTCTCTGTCCTTAGGTTGGATGTTTAATTTTTGTAATGTATTAATCACGGTATGCTTTTTATTAATCATTGTTGTAGTATTTTCTGCAATTATTACGATTAATTGCACATATTTGTGTAGTTTTTCTGAATATTTGTTTACTATTTATACCTCTTTTGTGAATACTGCTTTTTATATGAAGATGATATTTGTATAATTGTTTGGCATGAAATAAATAAGATGTATCCATAAGTATGTGCAATTTTTGTTAATAAATATAGAGGTATCGGCAATTATCAATTTCGTATGCTGACATTTCTGCAATAATTTGGTTCAAGAATTTCGAATATCTAAATATTTGTGGAGATATGTGTAGATATATGCTTTTATTGCTGACATTTCTACAACTATTTGGTGTAAGAATTTCAAATAGCTAAATATTTTTTAGAGATATCTGCAGATATGTGCTTTTTTGCTGACATTTCTGAAATTATGAGAAAGAATTTAGAATAAATAAATATTTATTGAGATATCTGCAGATATATGCTTTTATTGCTAACATTTCTACAATAATTAAGAGCAAGTATTTATTATAGCTAAAAATTTGTCGAAATATCTGCAGATATGTGCTTTTATTGCTGAATACAAATGTAAGAAATTTATGTATAAATTTTTTGGTAATAAAGGCTAATATTTTGTTAACGCGGTAATATTGTCTTTCAACTACATAAATTTAGCAAAATATGTACATACATTTCAGTATTCTTACAAAAAATTATACAATTTGATACATCAAATATTTTGGTTTGCTTCAGAAAGTAAAAACTTTTGTGTCAAGCTTTCTTCTAAGCTCCAACTGTAAGGTTTGCAAGAAAGAATTTGATGTGCTAGTTCAGCTCTTTGTAAATCCATAGCTACATATGTGAATTCAGGGTCATCATTGTTAATTTCTTTGCCTTCACTTCTTTGTTTCATAATGTTCGTCACAAACATGCCTCTGTCAACTCTGCAATGATTGACAAATATTACATAATTGTTAGAAGAAATGTTCTATGATATGGAAATATGTGTACATTTTTTCGTTGTGTACTTACGTATCAGAACGTTGTTGTAGGCTGTTAGCAAAAG
The DNA here is from genome assembly GCA_030765085.1 of Allium cepa. Taxonomy (NCBI): domain Eukaryota; kingdom Viridiplantae; phylum Streptophyta; class Magnoliopsida; order Asparagales; family Amaryllidaceae; genus Allium; species Allium cepa. The sequence continues at coordinate 335,552,956 of CM060938.1, forward strand.
TGATTTTCTTTGATGGTTCATGCTCTGCTTTTTCCAATTTCTTTAGTAAGGCAGTGATGTAAACTCTTTGTAAAAAACAAAGATTTTGTTACACAGTTTATTTTTCTCTGATTTATTCATTGTTTAATTTATGTACCAGCTTTCTTGCTGCCTTCTGATGTTCTCCTTCATGCCATGGTTTTATGGAATCGTAGTGAATCCATATTCTATCTTGTTTAATAAACTCCAATAGTGTAAAATGTGATTTTTGGTGGATAGGGAAGAACATTTTATTGCTATTTGCAAAAAATTTAGCTACTACATTATCGATTTGGGCTTGTGTTACATTCTTTGAATTGTTCAGTAGAAAAGTCTGTAGGAGAATATATTAGACAATTGAATTTATGAACATTTAAACAAATTCTTTCGTAGAAGACTATAAACTTACAACAACGTAAACTTGAGGCACAAGTTTTCTGCATGAACTTTTTGCAATTCATGTGAATACCAGTCAATGATCTACAAAAATTATTATAAGGAAATAGAGATAGTATATTTGTTGACAGAAGACTATAATATGATTAGCAGAAAAAACAATAAGTTCTTGGAATTTTGCATAAAAAACAACAGGTTTAATTAAATGTTGCTGAAAAATCTGCAGATAAATGTATTTGTTTTGGATAAATGGAATTTTACTGACAACACAATAAGTTTAAAGAAATATGGCAGATAAATATGCAGACAAATGGAGTCGCTGTGGATGAATGGGTTTTTGCAGATAAAACAGCAAGTTCAATGAAATGTTGCTGATAAATTTGCGAATAAATGGATTTTTTGAGTAAAGTTCTTTCTGGCCTTCAAAAAATCTTTCTATAATAAGTTCACCAAGTGCTGTTCCAATTATAATTATGTCACCATCTCCATTTAAGTATGCACTTCGCTGTGATATAATGATCAATATTACTAAATGTTTGCATTTTTTAAATATTTGCCGATATGTCAATAGGAAATTTAAATAATTGCTTTTACTCGAGCAATTATTGGTATACTTGGCTATTAAAAGAATTATACAATTTTACCCGAGGTCAGAGTTATTAAAGAAGTCCTCAAGCAGCTTGATTTTTTTTCTTCAGATAGACTTCGTACATTTGACCTTCTTTTGACATTTGTCTTCGTACTGGTAAATAATTCTGATGATCTAGGTTCAGATTCATATTCTTCAACTATTATTGGTAGGATTTGTACTTGCTGTTTTGCCTTTGCTTTCTTCTCAGTTTGGAAATCTGCCTCTTCAACTGATTTATACCTTTTTTTGCTTTTCAATTTTCAATTTTTTTTCGTTGATTTCTTCAGTTCTTTTTTCTGCCGAAGTAGATATATCATCTTCTGCTTGTTTTAATTGTGGATAATTTTGAATGCTTTCACCGTAAATTAATTTGAATGTTAGTTAATATTTCATTATTGGGTTTTGGAATAATGTTGGTTAATATTTCATTATTGGTTTTTGGAATACAATTATTGGTTGTTGGTTAATATAATCTTTGTGAATAATTGTGAAAAAGTAAAGAATACGCTGCACTTTACAACAGTTGTTGCATTAATATTTGCAATTATTCTTCATATTTTTAATATAATAGGAAGAATATTTGCGGATATATCAACATATTTGTTTAATTTTACAGTCATGTTGGAAAACTATAATTATTCAAAGCTTTACCAAATGAAGGATTTTGTTCAATTGCTTTATCTTCCTCAACTATTTTTGTTTGTTCATCATCATGTTGATCGTTATGTTTTTCTTCGAAATTTATTTTTTCCTCATTGTCAACATCTTGTTCTTCTTTTTCTTCATCTTTATCTTTCTCCATAAACTCAGGTTCACCTTCAACATTTTGTCTTCAGTTTGAACATCTATTTGATTTTTGTTTTCTTCTGTCCTTTGAGCTGAAATATATGTTTGCAATTCAAGACTTTTGTATTTTTGAAATAACTATGTATTTTATGTGTTATGTTGCAAGGTATTATGTAAAAATGAAGAATGTGCTACACATTTTAATAATTTTTGCAATAATATCTGCATTTATTCTTTAAAATGCTTTTGTCTTATAGTAAGAATAATTGCAGATATATCATCAAATATTTTAAATTTTTGCATTCTTGTTGGAAAACAATATATTACTAAAAGTATTACCAAATGACGTATTCTCTTCTGTTTCATTATCTTCACTTTCTTCAATTTCTTCACTTTCATTTTCATCAAAGGAGTTTAGTTTGCTACCACTTATTTCATTTATTGGTAGCTCTACATTCTCAGATTCTGTGGACGATGATGTTTCCACATTTTGTCTCAATTGCTTTCTTAGCAGCGTATTTTCCGCTTAAAATTTTCTGTTGTCCAATTCAAACTTTTTTCATTATTTCTTTATGTTTTTCTTCTTTTTTCTTGTATAACCTTCATATTCTTCATCTTTTTCAATTGATTCTTTCAGCAATTTTAGTTCCTTTCCTTGAAAGTCCTGAAATAAAGAATTGAATCAAAATTGAAGCTTTAGAATATTTAAATAATGGTAGAAAAATCTGTAAGTATTATGCAACATTGTAGATATATCTTTAATTATTGTAAATAATTATAGGCCTATGTTCAGTTTTTCAATTCTAACTGCAGATAAATATGCAATTGTTTTTAATAATCGCAGATAAGTCAGCATTTATAGTGAATAATTACACCAAAATGCTCAACTGCTACTAATAACTGCAGATATATCTGCAACTATTGTTAATTGTTGCAGATAAGTTTGCAAAAAATAGATTATTGGTTATTTTTGTACTGTAACTTAGCAATTGTACAAATTAAATTGCAGTTATACTTATTGAGTTTATATTCAATAGTCATTAGCATTATTGGCTTTAGTTTTGATATATCCCATTTTCCAGCCAAGGGATATGAGTTGTTGTATTGCAATTTAGAAGATTTCAAATTTTTTGTTTTCTCACAGATCCACCACTACAAAAAAGACAATTAGTATTAGGATAAATTATTAATTAATAGGATATTGTTTGTGTCAAAATTGGGCACAACACTCGTCGGAAGTTTTTTGAAGAGATAATAAATGAAGAAAATAAATTAAAACGTAGATTATCTAACAAAAACTCCAAGTGAAGAAAGTAAATTTGCACAAGAGACAACGATTTAGAGTGGTTCGGCGTTTCGCCTACGTCCACTATGAAGTTTTGTTACTTTATTGCTCGATATTCGGAGAATACAATTTTTTTATGTCGAAGTACTGCAAGTAATAAGCTAAAATTCGAAATCAAAGGCAGCGGTGGTGCTCTGAAGCGATTCTGGCAGCGCTTGGGCGTTCTCTTACTCTTCCAATTCTCTGATCCCCTTTCTGAATGACCAGGGGCTCTATTTATAGGTGCTGGAGGCTGATATTTCGCCTAAAATTCGGGGAGACCACTTCTGGCACGTGTGGGGGGCCCACATGGCCGAATTCTGGAGACCCGGGCCCACTTTGGGATCGATTCGACCCTTGGTTCGAATCGATCAAAAAAGTGTCCAATCGTGATGAAAATTGGCGTGGTCATTCTTCTATGTACGTGCAAGCTCCTGTGAAAATTTCATAGCATTTGGACTTGTAGATCTCAAGTTATGATCGATTCAAGATTGCATTTTTAGTTGATATGCGTGCTTCGAATCCATGGTCTTCGAATCGATAGGGTCGAACCCTTGGTTTCAGCTGCTACAACTTGATGGGTTCGATGTTATGGATTCGAAGGTACCCTCATACGCGTCCTTCGTATCGTTCAGAGTATTTCGTAGTTGGTTGATGCGAAGTCTTCTCTGTTTGATGGATTCGAAGGACCTTCATGGGATGGAGTCGAAGATAGGAATACCTCGTGGAATTCGAACCAAGGTAGGTGTGGATGGGTTTGAAGCGTGGCTACCTCTGATGGATTCGAACGAAGGCATGTCCCTGATGGATTCGAAGCAGGGATTATGTCTCGTGCATTTGAACCGAGATTTTCTCGATGGATGCGAGGCGAGGCCATCTGATGGTTTCGAAGGAGGAGGTGACTTGATGGATTCGAACTAGGGAAGGCCTTGGATGGATTCGGAGCGAAGGCTTGCCTGATGGAGTCGAAGCAAATGCACTCCTCATGGATTTGAGGCAGCACGTGTCTGGTGGATTCGAACCAAGGCTTCCTCTTGATGGATTCGAGCCTTATACTACATGATCCATCTCCCATTGGAGATAACTTGAGCATACGAACTCGGATTGCCCCGAAACTTGGAATGTTAGTCTCTACAGCCCTGCTTGACGTGTATTATCATTTGTAGCCCGATCTGGACTCGGGTAAAACTCGTCGATATTTGTAGTTGCCCAACAATCATTCAAAGCTAAAGATGTATGATCCTGTCTCTTTCTAGTTAGTTCCTTGGTATCTCGGCCTTGCCAAAAGGTGGGATAACATTTGCCCCCCAAAGTACGTCTTATGTAAACATGACGTGCTTTGAAAAGCTAGAATCTGACGCTGGACAATTAGGACATGCTCTGCTGAAAGCCGTATTCTTTATTGCTGTTATTATCTGTCGTATGATTGTGATCGGTTGTTCGTCGTTGAAATCATGACAAGATGGATATCTGATCCCTGTGAATGATAAAGATCAAACATTAGTCAAACATATGCGCATACGTGTATCACCTTGACATTGGTTAACGTTGCGCGATTGCAAGTTGTTGCCAGTTTTGTTTGTTACCGAATTCTGCATCGATCCTCTCCTGAACCGATTTGAGATTCGGGCCAAAACATTGTTTTTATAATCGTCTATGATCATCCTGTTGTATCGATCCTCTCCTGAATCGGTGTAAAAGGTAGACCAGTAATTTTTTATATTGAAGCACTACGTTCATTCTCATCGATGGTGCCAAGTGGATTCGAAGCACGCTTGTTCGAACCAGTAGGGCTTCGAATCGATGGTCTTGCCTTTGCTAAGTGCTTCCTCGAATCGATGATGCCTCGCATCAATTAAGTTGGGATGGATTCGATTGTGTAAAAGATTGGAAGGCAATGGGTTCGAAGTGGAGCATGGATTTTAGCCGTGTGATGGATTCGAAGTAACGACTCTACGTTGTGATGGATTCGAACGCAGCGGGTAATTGAGCGATTGTTCGAATCGATAGGGTATGTCGAGTGACCAGTGGTAGGAAGTTAACGTAACCGGGAGTCGAAGAGTCACGCGTTTTCTGTGGAACCTATTTAAATACCCAAGGCCATCTTCATTTTTACTTTTTACTTTTTTACTGTTGCTATTTCTTCTTCTTCGAATCGATCTTCCAGAGCCTAGAACAAGTGCGTTTTCCACGAATTGATCGAATTCTTTAGGCTTTTTCTTGTGATTTCATCAAGTCAGGTAATTGGTGGATCAAGCCGAATGAGGAATGATGGAACTTGAAGTTTTTTTTTTTGGCATTGATTCAATCTTTCCCTTTTGAAAATTTCAAGGAGTGGTGGCATCCGGACAAGGTGATTCGACTTAATGGGACTGGGGAGTGAGGTCATTCAGGTCGCATCGATCAAAGCGTCGTCTCTCATTGCTTCGCATCGATCCGAGAATGAGCAATTTTGAATTGATTTTTATGTATAGCTTCGAATCGATGGTTGCACAGAAAAAAGGGCTCGTGGCGATCGGTTCGAAATAGCGATATTCTGATCGATTCGAAGGAGCTTAATGTGGATCGATTCGAAGGAATGATATGATGATTGATTCGAAAGAGTTCAACTTTGATCGATTCGAAGTAATGATATTTTTGATCGATTCGAAGTACGTAGGGCTTCATGGATTCGAACTGCTCCTTTGTTCCCAGGTCTCATCGAGTCGAACCACATGGAGTTGGGGCGTACCGATTCGAAGTTCATCGATTCGACTCGTGCCGATTCGAGTCGATCGATTCGAACCTTCTTGCTCCTGGGACTTCCACTTTTCTGATTCGCTTCAGTATCTGAACTACGACCAATTTCAAGCTGAACTTTGACGAACTTACTGAATTTTTAATATACTTGCGAGCTTCGGCCTTGCATAATCGAACTTTTACTTGACCCTCCTTTGGAGCTCGCCGATGGTACCATGACATAAACAAAATATAACGAATTTATACTTGGATTGGTCGGTAGCATCTGGGTGGCATGAAAGTGACGGTCAGCGATGACGGTCGTTTTCATGCTCAAATTCTAAAGTTTCATCTTGTAAAATCTGCTTAAATTTTTGCATAGCACTTGCACCGCACGACATACTCATACACTTTGCACTGGGGGAATGCATGGGTTTTTTAAGTATTTAACGCCGCTTTCTGGTGAGTTAGTTAATTATGGAGTCTTCGAGTTCTCAACAACAAGAAGCACAAAGCTCGCCCCTTCCAGCGCTTGAGATTCCGGGCATCCCTCCTGAAGTCGTAGATCCGGCCCTAGATGAATTGCCGGAGGCCATATTTATCGAAGATCCGGTCGATTCTGTTCAATCCAATATCTCAGAGTCTCTGTTGGCCCGGATATGTTCAAAACATAACATATCTCTGGACGATGTTTTATTACCCAGTGCTAGTGATAGACCACACAACCCTCCTGAAGGATATACTGCCTTCTACCGCCATGCCTGTGCGGCTGGATCTCTTCCTCCTTTTAACCAATATATCAGAGAGATGTTGTCGTATTTAGGAATTGCTCCTTCACAGCTTCATCCCAACGGGCATGCACTACTAAACAGTGTCTTCGTCATATTTATGGATTGCCTTTTTCGCCCGCCAAGACCTAACGAGATCAGGCACATTTTCAACTTTAAGAGTAGGGGTGACAGCCCGTCTTTCACTTTTCTGAAGGCGGTCAGGAACTGTCAGGTCGTGAATGGGGCCTGGACCAGGCTTAGTTATTTCAAGAACGATTGGTTTTTTGTTCGATGCCCCCAGGGTTTGCCAGGAGGTGGTTATCCAGACGTAAGTATCATAATTCGTACTTGAATGGTCATTTTTAATACTTTATGCCAATACCCATGCTATTCTTGCATCTATCATTTCGAGACCTACTGGTGGGCATTATAGAGGCGTCGTTCAAAGCTTACAAAGGGTTACTCACAACTCAAGGCACATAGATTTGCTGCTGACCGACGACAACTTAAGGACATTGGGTTTGATTGAGATGGGCCAGAGTATTGTAATTGAAGGTTTGGCGAAATTGGCCTCGAGAAAGAAGAAGAAAGTGACAAAAAGAAAACCTGGCGTTGTGATAAGAGAAATGAGCGATGATGAAAGAACGCCCACAGACACTGAGATAGCAGTCGACCTTTCTCGAATAGAAGAGGGCCAGACAGGCAAGGCTGCTGTACCTAAGTTTAAGAGATGGAAATCAGTAGTCGTAACCCGTTCCCAACCTGGGGTTACTGTTTCCAGCGCCTCTCCTTGTCAGTCCGGAGACCTTTTCACAGGGTTGGATGATATTTCCATTCCGGACTACGTATCTCTCCACCATGGGTCCGGGTTGGAAGAGCTCCGGGAAGCGCTTGATATAAACGAACCTTTACCCGTTAGTGTAATCGACGCTTCTGGTTGGTCGGGGGGTTTGCGCATTTATACACTTTTCACAACACTTCACGACTTCCACACGCATTGCATTTTTTTTTTGGGTACTTAATCGAATTGTTCCTTTTTTACAGGTGCCATGTCGAATCGTCCTTCTACACTTGATAAACTTCGGCGAGTACACCATTCTTCATCCTATTATGAGTCTCGCCGTAGGGATTCTGATCGAGATCGTGAGCGGAGGTATTATGAGCAGGAGCATCGCGATAGGGATCATTCCCGATACTATTCTAGCTAGGAGCATTCTGATAGGGACTGAAGGTACCGTTCACCCTCTCGTTCTCCTCCGTCATCCAGGGGCCAAGCACCTGCAGTCGAAACTTCGCGGCAACAACCATCTCAACAAATTTCTAAACCAGGTCCACATCGTTCAAGGACCGATACGACTACGACCGTAACTGTGGAGGAGGCACCTCTTGAACCGTCTGGTGAAGGGGCTATTAGAATTGCTCAGTTGAAAAAAGACTTTCCAGAAATATGCTTTGACGCCTATATCTTTCCACCCAATCTCAAAAGAATTCCCGAAGAGGCCGTGCACACCGCCCTCAGCTATACCCGGGATTTTTATGCTCAGTATAAAGAATGGTACAGGGCGACTGTTAAAGCCTCGAAAGTAGCCTTCGAACGAGCCAAAGTTATTGAGAAATTGGAAGCAGACTTGGCTCAAAAGAACCGTATTGTTGACGTACTTCAATCTGAAGCGGAATCTTCTCGCATGGCTGAACTGGAGTCGTTACAGAAGGTCGACGAGACACTAGCTGAGATGGCGAAAATGCAACAAGCGCATTGTACTTTAGTTGAGGATTTAGGCCATCGGTACAAAAATGTTGAGGCCGAGCGAGATGCGGCGGTCAAGGAACTTGAGGAGTTAAAAGCTAAATTCGCCAGCTTAAACAAGGAAAAAGATGACGCTAATACGGCCGTACAGGAAGCGTGCGAGCAAGCTGTGTCTCTCCGAGCTGAGCGAGACGCGGCGGTTGCTAAAGTTGAAGCGGTGGAAGCAGAGGTAGAAGGGAGAGTTCAAGCGGAGATATTCAGAGTAGAAGCTGAGTTTGACGATCTTCTCGACACTTATAATGCTAATGTACTTGAGCACAGGAATCTCTCGTGGCTCGGAGATTATTCTACGCTTCTACTCAGTGCTTGGAAAAAATTGGTGGCGAACAAAAGAGCATCTCTCCCTCAAGGCGCCGTAGACGAATTTGAACTTGAATCTCGCTTGTTGAGCGAAGAGGAAAGGAAACTTCTCCATGATGCGATGATCTCCGCTGAGAGAGAGAGACTTGGGTTTCATCATGTAGAGACTGGTGAAGGTTCTGGAGCCGCACATTATAGTGAGAATGTTTCAGTTGATGCCCCAACCTCATCTGTAGTCACCACTACCGTCGGTCCACATGTTGTCCCTGCTTATAACCCGGATCGACCGGAACTGTCTCTCGGTACAACTACCGTTTCTGAGCTCGTCCCATCACCGAGCCGAGGCAAAGAAGGTATTCTAAATGTTGCTTAAGTGTTTCTAGAATGTTGAACTTGGAGCCTATTATTTGACTAATTATCCTCTTTTCTTTTTAACCAGTGACTGAAAGTGATGCGCCAGCACTACAAACTTTGCAGCCAATGCAAGGAGCTGTTGTTACTGAGGCTATCACGACTACTGCCGTAGCCGGCGAGATGGGAGAGGGGAGTTCAATGTCGTTTGATGTTCAGATGATTAAGGAGCTTCTTAAGCAACCCTGTGAACCCTTTACCGATCCTTCCTTTGCAATGGGTGGAGTTGCCCCTACTTTTAGCTCGTTTATGCCGACCGTCAGTGTTTCCAGCGCTGCTCGATCCTTCCGAGAAGAAGAAATCCTTGCTGAGATAAGCGTTGAAATGGCTGCGGTGACGACGGCTGGTGGTTCCGGAGGTGATGTTGCTCCGCCAAGCTTAACTCCTTCAATGGTTACTTCTCTCACCAGCACAGTTATAACTTCTAGCGTCGAAGCTTCGCCACCTGTTACGGCTCCTCCGCCTCCGGTTCGTCCTCACAAAAGGATCTCTGTCCCTTCCAGCTCTGAGGAAGACGTAGATATCATGCCAGACCCTGAGGATGCTCCAAAGAAGGACAAGAAATCTCGTAAGAAGCCGGGTAGTGGGTCTAGTGGCTCAACTCCGAAGAAGAAATCCCGGAAGAAGAAAGAGTGAACTTCTTGTTTTACCATGTAGTTGTGAAAGGGCAATTCTTTCTACTTCTCCTTTTCTAGGCCGTGTATAAGTGTGGATTCGGCACCCACTTTATGAATTGTTTTTAGTTTTATCATGTAATCAAACTTCTTTTTTACTTGTTGATAACATGAAGAACAGCTCTTCTCTTTTTTGCTCAAGTATTGCATTAATTAGCTTGTGCTCACATATGCCATAAGCCTTGTATACATGTCCACACTTCGGGGACTTAACATAATTTGTAGTTAACAGTTCGGCTCATATTCCGGGAACTTATCAATTATTAGCGTTTATGACTTAGTTCGCTCTCCGGGAACTTGTACTTAACGTTAACACTCCAGTTCACACTCTGAGAACTTGGAGATAGAGTGTTGCATTCCAATTCGCGTTCCGGGAATTTAGGCTTATACTCCGGTTCGCGCTCCGGGAATCGAGAGTTGAAATTTGTACTCCAATTCACATTCTGGGAATTTGGAGTTGGCTCACACTCTGGGAGCGATGGATTTGTGCTCCGGTTCGCGCTCCGGGAACCGAGAGTTGAAGTTTATACTCCAATTCACACTCTGGGAATTTGGAGTTGGCTCACACTCTGGGAGCGATGGGTTTATACTCCGGTTCGCACTCCAGAAACCGTGAGTTGAAGTTTATGCTCCAATTCACACTCTGGGAATTTGGAGTTGGCTCACACTTTGGGAGCGGTGGATTTATGCTCCGGCTCGCGCTCCGAGAACCGAGAGTTGAAGTTTATACTCAAATTCACACTCTGGGAATTTGGAGTTAGCTTACACTCTGGGAACGATGGATTTATGCTCCGGTTCGCACTCCGGGAACCGAGAGTTGAAGTTTATACTCCAATTCACACTCTGGGAATTTGGAGTTGGCTCACACTTTGGGAGCGGTGGATTTATGCTCCGGCTCGCGCTCCGGGAACCGAGAGTTGAAGTTTATACTCCAATTCACACTCTGAGAATTTGGAGTTGGCTCACACTCTGAGAGCGATGGATTTATGCTCCGGTTCGCACTCCGGGAACCGAGAGTTGAAGTTTATACTCCAATTCACACTCTGGGAATTTGGAGTTGGAGGAGGGATTGTCGTGTATCAATCCCTACGAATGTTGATGTAGTGTTCTGCCCCCGAGCTCGGGTTTCACTTAGCGAGTGGCCGGTCGTATCACAGTCACTCCCTATTTGAATAAATCCCACCGCGTGATGGAACTTAGCTCTCCGTGCATTGTGATATTGTATGTCATATTCAGTAAATCACAGCTTTAGCTCGAAGAGATGGCATTTTATTGCTGAAACGAGAAAATATGGCAAAGTCAGTTGCCTTATTACAAATTTAAATCTTGAAATGCTAGAATAAAATGCAAAGGAATAAATTGATAGAAAATAAATAAGTAAAGTTTTTCGTATGTAGTAGCGACGTAGATTTTCCCTATTCCAAGCTCTCGGCAAGGTAAAACCGTCAACTGTTGATAATTTGAACGTGCCATCTCCGAGCTTTTGTGAAATCACATACGGCCCTTCCCAATTTGGCTTCATGTGTGAAGGGATCGGATAAACCCTTTTGAGTACGAGATCGCCGAGTTCGAAGGTTCGCGGACGGACCTTGGCATTGTACAGTCGGGCGACTCGATTTCGATATGCGGTTGCCCTCAAATCATCCTCTTCGCGCTTCTCATCGAGTAAATCCAAAGATTCAGCAAGTAATATGGCATTTGTTTTTGGATCGTAATACGTTACACGATGAGAATGCACTTCCATTTCGACCGGAATAACGGCTTCAGAACCATAACATAGAGAAAACGGGGTATGACCGGTTGCAGTTTTGTGAGTCGTTCGATAGGCCCATAGTGCCATAGGAAGTTCGTCGACCCATTTGCCCCCAACGTTTTCCAGTCGCTTCTTTAGAATGGACTTGATAACTTTATTAACAGCTTCAACCTGACCATTTGCTTGAGGGTGCGCTACTGCAGAGAATTTCTTATGGATGTGGAATCGTTGACAGAAATTCTTGAATTCAGCACTGTCGAATTGAGTTCCGTTATCGGTGATGATAGTATGTGGGAGACCAAAATGGCAGATGATGTTACGCACTACAAAGTTGATTACTTTCTTTGTTGTAATTGTCGCAAGGGGTTCAGCTTCGGCCCATTTGGTTAAATAATCAACTGCGACGATGGCGTACTTCGCGCCACCTTTGGCCAGAGGCAATGTGCCGATGATATCCATTCCCCATACCGCAAATGGCCAAGGGCTAACCATTTGGGTTATCTCTGTAGGCGGGGCTCTTGGAATTCGAGCGTGTTTCTGGCATTTGTCACATTTTCTAGCATAGTCTGCAGCATCGCGATTAACAGTGGGCCAATAATACCCATATCGAAGTATCTTCTTTGCAAGTGCTTGCCCCCCAGTGTGATTGCCCCATTCTCCTTCGTGCACATCGTGTAACACTCGTTTGACTTCATCGTGAGCGATACACCTGAGGAGAGGAACAGAGTATCCTCTCCGGTACATGACTCCATTTTGAATAACAAATCGTGAGGCCTTTCGTAGAACTTGTCTTTTCTCGCTTCGTTGCTCGGGCAATATACCGCGTTCGATATAATCTCGATAAGGAGTCATCCACGACTCCTTATTGGAGGTAGCTTCAAATGTGAAATTAGTCTCCCTTTGATCAATGCTTGGAGAGGATAGGGTTTCAATCGGGACAACCCCCAACTGTTGAGCCTCACCCGTACTTGCTAACTTTGCCAATGAATCAGCTTTTTGATTGTGCTCTCGGGGTATGTTGAAAATGGCATAGTAATCGAATTGGTTAAGAATCTCCAGAACCCAAGTTAGATAAGCGGCTAATCTTCGGTCTTTGGCCTGATATTCTCCTCGAACTTGGCATACTACCAACTGAGAATCCCAGTAGATCTCTACAGCAATGATTTTTAGATCACGGGCAAGCTTTAGCCCGGTAAGTAGGGCTTCGTACTCGGCTTCGTTGTTGGTTGCACGGAACTCGAACTTTAAAGCATAACATATGGATCGCCCCTCGGGGGTTTTAAGCACCACCCCAGCTCCTGAGCACCGATCGTTTGACGCACCATCGGTGTACAACTTCCAGATATATTCGGGAGATTTGCTGGTCTCGGGCAAGTCTTCAGGGATAGTGAATTCGGCTATAAAATCTGCTAGGACTTGGCCGTGAATGGCTCTCCTGGGAGTATAAGTGATGTCGAATTGACTCAGTTCGATGTTCCATTTTAGCAACCTACCAGACGTCTCAGGCCGCGTAAGGACCTGTCGTAACGGCTGGTCGGTGTACACAGTAATAGGATGAGCCTGGAAATATGGACGGAGCTTCCGCGAGGCAATGACTAGGCAATATGCCAACTTTTCAAGCTTTGGATAATTTCTCTCGGCTCCGGTCAATCGTTTACTCACGTAGTAGACCGGCTTTTGCACTTGGTCCTCCTCCCGAATTAATGCAGCACTGATTGCATTCTCTGATACTGCTAGGTAAAGATATAACTGTTCATGATCTACAGGCTTCGAAAGGATTGGTGGTACGGAAAGATGTTGGATTAGCGATTGAAATGCTCCCTCACATTCTGCAGTCCATTTGAAATTTCGTTTCCCCTTTCGAATCAAATCAAAAAAGGGAACACATTTGTCGGTCGATTTTGAGATAAACCTGCTCAGTGCTGTGACTTTTCCATTAAGACTCTGAACTTGTTTCATGGTTCTCGGAGTTTGGAGATTTATGATAGCCCAGATCTTTTCGGGGTTGGCCTCTATTCCTCGGGCATTGACAATGAACCCAAGGAATTTTCCGGATGTGACTCCGAAATTACACTTTAGTGGATTAAGCTTCATCCCGTATTTCCGGAGGATATTGAACATTGACTCCAAGTCTTTGACATGATCATCGGAGTATCGTGATTTCATTAACATGTCATCTACATAAACCTCCATAGTCTTCCCAATCTGATCGGCAAACATTCGGTTGACTAAGCGTTGATAAGTTGCGCCAGCATTCTTTAATCCAAAAGGCATGACCTTGTAGCAGTACAACCCCAAGTCGGTTACGAAGATTGTGTGTTCTTGGTCCGGTACATGCATGGGTATCTGGTTATAACCTGAGTAAGCATCCATGAAGGATAACAATTCATGTCCGGCGGTTGAATCTACCAGTTGATCGATCCGGGGAAGTGGAAAGCTGTCTTTCGGGCAGGCTTTGTTCAGGTCAGAGTAATCGATACACGTTCTCCATTTTCTGTTTGTTCCGTTTGGTTTTCGGACAAGTACGGGATTGGACACCCATTCTGGGTATAAAGCGTCTCTAATGAACCCATTTGATTTCAACTTATCGACCTCTTCTTTCAGGGCGGCAGATCTCTCTGGATCCATACCACGTCTTTTCTGCTTGACCGGGATATACCGCGGATCAATGTTCAAGGTGTGGCTCGCGATGTCAGGCGAGATTCCACACATATCAGAGTGTGTCCAGGAGAACACGTCAAGATTTGCCTAGAGAAAATCAACCAATTCCTGTTGTGTCTTTTGGTTAAGCTGAGACCCAATCTTCAACATTCTCGAGTCATCGTGATCATCGTCAATCGGGACATCAATGGTTATCTCGGCCGGAGAAGCCTGACTTTCCGTAGATTCTTCTTTACTATCATTGTCCCTTGGATCAAGATCCTTTTGGAATTGGTTGTGGTGCCCAGGCCGAAGCCCAGGCGCTAATTGTCAATTGTCAGTAAAACGAACGCAGAGAGATTCCTCTACGCCCTTTCCTTTCTCTTTTCGCTGCGCCTCCCGCAGCTCAGCAACATAACAGGCTCTTCCAGCAGCCTGATCTCCTTGTACAACTCCTATCCCGTGGTCTGTAGGGAACTTCAGAGTTAAATACCATGGGGCAATAGCAGCCCTAAATTCAGCAAGGGCCGGTCGGCCCAAAAAAGCATTGTACGGGGAAGGAATATCTAAGACAACAAATTGCAACATCCGAACTCTTCGGCATTCTCCCGCTCCCAACTCTACTGGCAATTCAACTATTCCGGTTGGTATCGTTGCACTCCCGTTGAAGCCGTGGACTCGTGATTGACAAGGCTTTAAGTCCTTAGCTTCCATTTTCATTAAATCATATGCTCTTTTAAACAATATATTCACGGAACTTCCGCTGTCTACTAAGATCCTCTTCATCCAAGCAGGACCAACTTGTGCGGATATGCGGGTCAATTGTGGGAGCCTCGACCCTATCGGCATCTCGATTTCTGAACACGATTTCATCAGTCATTGTTTTTTGTTGTTTAGTCGGTGTTCCGTCTTCCAAGTTACTATAGCATTCAAAGTTCACATGCCTGATTGAGCTAGCATATGACTCCATTTCTCTCCAGCTTCTGTCTGCTGGATGGGGACCACCACTTATTGTATTGATAACCAACCTTCGGCCCGTGCGAGCGGGTTCACCTTGTCTTTTCTGATTCCACGTTCGATTTTGATTAGATGGGCCCGCTCCACCAGACTGCGGCGCCCGAACAAACTGGTCCAACTTTCTTTCTCTGATCAACTTTTCAATGAGGTCTTGCAAATGTCTACACTCATTGGTATTATGCCCATAACTTTCATGGAACCTACAGAACTTCCCTGTCTGAATCTATCTCTCCGACGAAGGCTTCGGGGCCGGCTTCTTGTATTGCATAGTATTACAAGTCTGTAAGTATACGTTTTCTAGTGACGTGTTAAGCGGCGTAAAACTGTCAAACATTGCGGCCCTACGTCTCGGACCATGGTTCTGGTCTTGCTTCTTGTTTCGGTTATCACCGTTTCTTGATCGTTGAGTCTGTTTATTTTGGATATTCAATTCGACTTTTCCTGAACTTTCTCCGGATTGTTAAACTGCAATGTTACTCTGAATTCCTTCACTGCTGGGCCTTGCATAGTCTTGCTTCCTAGACTGTTTCGCATCCTCTCGCCTCAAGAATTGAGCGGCTTTGGAATAGATACGGTCCAACGATGCGGGAGGTTTTCCGGCTAACCAATTTCCAAACTCGGAATCATGGTCGATTCCTTTGGTCAAAGCCATTAGAATGGAATTATCATTGGGGTTGGTGATCTCTGTGCATGCAGCATTGAATCTCTCCAGATATCGTCTAAGTGTTTCTCCGGGAGCTTGAGTGACACTTGATAGGGTATTAACATCTTTAGGTCGGGCAATATGCATGCGAAATTGTTCAACAAATTTAGTAGCTAACTGGTCAAACGAAGAAATAGATCGTGGCGGTAGTCGTGTAAACCACATTGTCGCAATTCCCCCAAAGGAAATAGGAAAACTGCGGCACTTTACTGCGTCATCAGCTCTCGCAGCAGACACCGACCATTCATATTTCAGAATATGTTGGTTCGGGTCGGAATTTCCTTCATACATGGGAAGGGTTGGCATTCTAAATCGCCGAGGAGGTTCAGCATACAATATGTCATCAGTAAATGGGGTATGACTCCGGGAGATTCCCCAATCGTCACTTGTCAGGCCTTGACTCTCGCGAATCATTCGTCGTACCATGGCTGAGAAGTCTGGTATTGGAAAGTTCTGTGGGTGGTGAGCCAAGGTATGGTCGGGTTCCATAGTGCGAGGTGGGATCGGGCGCTGTCGACGATCCGCATCTCGCCTCCTTGGCTCGATGTCTTCTGGGACATATGGCTCTGGAGCCTGTCCCTGCTGATGATAATTTTGATTGGAGTGATCTCGAGCATCAACTCCTATGTCAACTGCAGCGGCCGTAGCAGCTCGATCATCTGCAGTGTATTGTGGAATAGTGCCTCCTCGGGAGGAGGGTCCAATATGGAAGCTGGTAGATGGGCCAACCCTTATTTGCCCAACAGTTAACGCCTGTTGAATGTCAGCAGCTTGCGCATGGTTTCCGTCTAGCCTGGGACAGATAAATCTGTCATTGTAGTCGGATGAAGCAGAGCTTTCGGTGGAAGAACGAGAAACTTGATCCCTTTCGGATCTTCTTCGCTTTTGGTGATTTAGTTGATTGGTCAACTCAGCATTAGCGCGCAATTGCTCAGTTAGTTGTTGTCTGCTTTGGGTTAGTTCTTGGAGTAGCGCCTGGAACTCTTGTCTTGTGACCGGACCTGACAGATCCGTATGCCCAGCAGCATCTTGATTGGTGGATATAGCTGTGTGGGATTTTTCCTATCCCAGCCTTCCTGATCACCAATGTTAGAAGTGGTTCTTGTACTCACCATTTTGTAGCGTTGAATTCTTTCCTAGACCTTTAACAAATCTGAATAGAATGGAAGGAATTTGAATATGAGGTCTAGATCTCTCTCTTAGATTTATGCAATCCGGTATCGAAGATAGATCCAAGGAGCAAGAGGAAAAAACTGGGTTTTTTCTCAGTGAAAGCACCAAAGTGTTTATGTCAAAATTGGGCACAACACTCGTCGGAAATTTTTTGAAGAGATAATAAATGAAGAAAATAAATTAAAACGTAGATTATCTAACAAAAACTCCAAGTGAAGAAAGTAAATTTGCACAAGAGACAACGATTTAGAGTGGTTCGGCGTTTCGCCTACGTCCACTATGAAGTTTTGTTACTTTATTGCTCGATATTCGGAGAATACAACTTTTTTATGTCGAAGTACCGCAAGTAATAAGCTAAAATTCGAAATCAAAGGCAGCGGTGGTGCTCTGAAGCGATTCTGGCAGCGCTCGGTCGTTCTCTTACTCTTCCAATTCTCCGATCCCCTTTCTGAATGACCAGGGGCTCTATTTATAGGTGCTGGAGGCTGATATTTCGCCTAAAATTCGGGGAGACCACTTCTGGCACGTGTGGGGGGCCCACATGGCCGAATTCTGGAGACTTGGGCCCACTTTGGGATGTTCGAATCGATCAAAAAAGTGTCCAATCGTGATGAAAATTGGCGTGGTCATTCTTCTATGTACGTGCAAGCTCCTGTGAAAATTTTATAGCATTTGGACTTGTAGATCTCAAGTTATGATCGATTCAAGATTGCATTTTTAGTTGATATGCGTGCTTCGAATCCATGGTCTTCGAATCGATAGGTCGAACCCTTGGTTTCAGCTGCTACAACTTGATGGGTTCGATGTTATAGATTCGAAGGTACCCTCATACGCATCCTTCGTATCGTTCAGAGTATTTCGTAGTTAGTCGATGCGAAGTTGTAACGATCGCGATTTTTTGTTGCCCAAAAACCGAACCGCTAGGGTTTAAGAAGAAGAAAGAGGTAGAAGAAGAGAGAAAAGAGAGAAGAAACAGAAACAAACAACAGAAACATGAAGACAATATCAGAATCTCACAATCGCAGCGGAACAACATATAATAGATAAATGAATATTCATTAAAACAAAAGAACTATACATTTTATACATTACATCACATTACATCACATCATCAGGGTGTACAACAATGAAACAACGGAAAAATAAATACTACAATAGTAATATACAACGCTATCCAAGCTCGCCTCCAAATCTGCACAGCAACTCTCGAATCCAGAATAACCTGATAACCTAACTCTAGACTGCCCGTGTGGAAAATAGTGGGCACCCAGAGTTTAAGAAGGAAACAATAAACTCCAGGTCAGTCATGGGACTGGTGTGAGAACTCAAAACAGTTTATCTCTAAACAAGCAACAGGAAAGTTTAAATTTTGAAATCCGCAATGCTTTTTGGAAAATGAAACTACCATAAGGCCTCCCGCCACACACACAATGCAAATGCAGAATTGGAGGAGATTTCTCCTTATGATAGTCAAAGATGCTTACTACGCAAAAATCAAATCATTTTCAATATTATTATTAGTGCATAGTGTAGAAAACAGTTTCAAAAGTAGAATATAAATCCTAGCCAGCATAGACATTCTGAACTATGCCTACTATAGCTACCATCCAAACAGTGGTGACCACCATAAGTGAATGGCAGGTAATACAACTAAAACCGTACAAGGCGCGTATTGGATGAATGGATTTCCAACAAATGGTCAGGCTAAGGAACTTCCTACTGCCACATGGGATCGCCTCTGGCGGGACGTCCCGAGAAACTAACGTTACGGTTAGATCTCTGCCAACACAAGGCCGGGTTACCTCTATAACTAGGTAACTACTACACGAATATGTCATCCCCCGGTCCTTTGGGACCTTTATCCGAGCGCTCGATTCCAACAACACCACACAGTAATAGATATAGTGTATCAACATGAGCAAATATCTGCGCTCCATACCATGATACCACCCTTTTCCAGAAGGAAATGACATACCCTAAAGGGCGCGACCCTCATAACCTTGCCGCATATTCCTGTTTCGACCATTTCCGGGGAGTGAGGTCTGACGAAGTCTCGTCCACAAAGCCACGCTTTGTGCGACAAAGCCATGCTTTGTGCGACAAAGCCATGCTTTGGGTCAACAGATGACCAAAGCAATGATCATAAAGATAAATGATCAAACAAATGATCATATCACAAATGACCAACCAATGATCATCACACAGCAGCACTCAGCATGTCACATTACCAGATTGGGAATATATCGCTGATAACCTTCAACTACATAACCTCTGAGCTCGTACGTCTCAGAGAAGGGTGTTAAGCTAAGAGAATAAATTCTCCGCCACCAACAGAAATGTATTTGAAAGAAATCTGCTCTATATCTCAAAATGTAATGTCAGACATGTAACCATACAAGTCTGTTCCGGGTTCGAACAGAATCGAAGGCACTTCCAAAGAAGCCTTTGCAATCCGGGTATCCACAATCCCGATAAAATTTCCCATCACAAAGGAAATCTCCATACCGTAGCTAACGATGCAGAGACAATCGATAGGTCATCCTATCGTTTTCACAAATACCCGGTCTTCAACACCGGTCTTCAAATGCTATCCATAACGACGTATCACATATTCGGAATGGGATATACGACACAAAGGTCCTCTCCCGGCTAAACCGAATAGCGAGCGCTTATTTTAAAAATAAGTGTAGCATTCAATCTCAAACAAACACAACAAATACCATCCAAGGGTAAATACTGATAGTCGGTTATTTACCTATCAATAAAGATGCGCCACATCATCAGATTCCAAATAATTTTCCAAAATTATTTAATCCCAAAAATATCTTCACAATATATATATATATATATATATATACACACACACACCTTCCAAATAATTGCCCAAATTATTTGTTTTACCAAAATATGTTTACACGATATAATTTCCACACTTCAACCATTTGAAAACCAATTTCAACTTACTTTCATCCTTTATACCCTTTGAAAACAAATTTCAAATCATCAAATAAATCCTTACCGATTTATTTTAAACTTACGTTCCAAATTCGTAAATTCATTTCCATACTTCAAAATAAACCAATATTCATTTTTAAACAAATTTCCCCTCCTTTTATAAATTCCATAGTGAATTTCAAATTTCCAAATATCTACCGATATACGATTTTTCAAATCGATTTCAAATTATTCACTTTCAATTCACCCTTAAAAGATGGATTCTCAAAAATGTTCCATTCATATTTGAAAAGCATTTCCATACTTATATAATAATAAGTAATTCACAAATTTATTTATTTTCAACAATTTGGAAATATTCAATACACTTGAACCATAGTTAAGTATATATTTCATTCTTACAAGGAAAACATTCCTTTATTCACTTTTATTTGGGTTAAAACGAATGTTGCGTAAAACATCGTTACGACAACCCAAAATCACTAGAATAGGGATTCAAAATTAAAATAGATATATAAATCCCAAAACTATACACAATATTTCCTTTTGGAAACCATTTACTATAACAATAGTGTTATAGTCCACCATTTCCTTATTTTCTCTAAAACGCCTATAGCAACAATGAATGTTGAAATCTACGTATTCATTTCTTTTTATTTCTCGAAAACGTCTATTTAACCAATAAATGTTGAAATTTATGGTTTCGATACTTGATGCATTTTAAAATATCTTAAAATCGTTTTAAATTCCATTTAAAACATTCCTTTCCCAAAACATATCCATTTTATTTAATAATAAAATCACTGTTCAAAATAGTGAACATAGCCCCTTTAACAAACTTCTATATTCAATTTATCAAATTCAATTGATTTCCAATATATAAACAACGTTTATAAATTCCATTTCTATTAATAACTTCGGTTTAGAAATCTCTTTTATTAAGCCAATTCAATTTTATAAACCCAATTTCTATACAAAAGGTTCGTATTATAAGTTAAGAGCTTATAATCCATTTATTTACTCAACCGTTCCTTTAAAACTTCACAAATTTTAAATCTTATCACTAATAAGATTCATTTATATTTTATAATAGTTTTCAACTTATAAAAACCTCCTTTATTAACAATTTCTATAATATCCCCTTTAAATACCAAAGTCCATTTTATAAGTTAATTGCTTATGGTATTATTTATTTACCAAGTCGTTCCCGTTAAACTTTCCAAATTGTTAATCTTATTACTTTTAAGCTTCCTTTATATTTTATAATAAATTTGAGTTGTAAATCTCCTTTTTATAACACCTATAACTCTAGTTTTATAATTCCAATATTTCTATTTAAAAATATCAATTTAAAAAAATCTTTTATATTTATCCTCTATAATAACTCAAAAATCCAAAATTTAAACTATTTTGTAAATCTATTTATTTTAAAATTTTGCCTTAGGTTACCTTCTACAAAAATCATAATTTTTTATAACTTTTTAAAATTAAAATCTTAATTTATTTAAAATGAATCAAGTTCAAAAAATTTAATAAAACATATACTTGAAAAATTTCTTTAAAAATCTTCTTAAATTCAAAATCGTTATTTTTAACTTTTAAGAATGAATCCGATGATGCAACAGCATCAAATAGTCAATCACGGGGATAACATCATATATATCGATATGAAAGTCAACAACCATCACAATATTTATAAACAAATAAATATTTGTGAGGAATCCAGTTGGATCCCTCCAACCTGTTTCCCTGCATCCACAGACGTTAGCACAATACCAATTCCACTTCAAGGTGGAATATCGCGGTATATGGGGTTTTATAAAATATTATCCGCTTAATAGGCGGCGCAATAGGGTCTCATCCGCTATACGAGGCGGGAAATCAATTCCAATATATACATATGCCAATATATATATATTGCTATATATAGTATATATATCCTATTATATCTACTATCACAATCAAACAACAATCATCAATCAACATTAACTATTTATAATTTTAAATCATACTGTTCGATTGAGTGAGGAGTTCTCACCTTGATTTTATTTCCGGTTTCGGCGTTCGTTTCGAATAAAATTAAACGAACGTTTTAATTTTACCCGAAATTCACACGAGTTCCAATTGACTCCAAATTGGTTGCATCGCGAAGAGCTCGTCAATACGGACCCGTCGCAATTTGTTTCGTCCCAATCGGACCTCGCAGCAAAAAGATATTGATTTTTTAAAGTTTGTACATGTTTATAATATAATAAAATCAACATTTCTATTTATTTCTCACCCTAGATCTGGGCCGCACATCACGCACGCACGCTACATTGCTTCTTCCCCCAGTATCTCCCGTGCGCAAGAACCCAACATCCTAGTTCTAGGGTTTGAAAACGCAACCGCCACACTCGAGTTGAAAACGATCAGGGGGCGCCACCACTTCCGCCTCCACGTGCTCCACCCTCGGACCCAAGGGCATGAAGCTCGGCCTCCCCCTCTGTCTAGATTCTCGTGCGCAACGCCTAGGGAACGCGGGCCATACCCTCTTTCAAATGGCGACGATACTCCGAATCACCCGTTGGATCTATAGTTCTCGAGGCTCTCTTCGATCTTCCAGTTGAAAATTTTCAAAATCGACGCATGGATTGAGATATTTTCGAGGAGATACGAAATTGAATTTCGGCCATTAACTGTAATGGAGGCGGCCGGGCCGAGCATCTAGGGTTTTAGTGAATTTTAATATATTATATATAATTATTAAATATTATTTTAATCTCGTTCCTCACATTTTAGTAACCTATGCAAACGTACTCCAAACGACGCGTTCCGACAGGTGATCTTGGGGTTTTCCCGCGTTCCGGATACAATGGAACAGGTTTCGGAAGCTAACTCGGACATCTGTGCGAGATACGGCAATAAACGATCGATTTAAACTAAAACCGATTTAAACGATTTTCTAGACGTTTTGGCCTGCACCGGACAAACGATAAATCCGATCGACTTGAAATTTGAAATCTTACAATAATATCACATTACGGATCCGATGAAACTGGTTTCGTCAAAATCTGAGACCATTTGAAAAATGACTATTTTAACTCGCCGAATCAATATTAAAACAATTTCGATGCGTTTCGAGCTGCCACGGTCAAACGACAACTCCGATTGCTACAAAAATTGTAATCCGATAATAACTAACTATTACGGATCCAATGGAACTCGTTTCGTTCAATTATAAGACTGTTCAAAAATTGGCTATTTTTCAGTCGATAACTAAATATTAAAATATTCAATTTTTACAAATTAACTCCAAATTCAATTTTAAAAGTTCTAAAATATATCTATAACTTTAATATGATAAAATAAAATTTCCCAAATCATTTTCAATCATATTTAACTCAAATTTAAATATTTTCTGGAATTTCACTATTAAATTATCGATTTAATTGTCCAATTAAATCCAAATATTCGATAAATAAATTGTTCGACTTAAAAATCCCACTTATTAATATTTAAAATTAATTAAATATTCAAATTTAAATTATCAAAAAATTCTGGGTCGTTACAATCTTCCCCCCTTAAAAGAATTTCGTCCCGAAATTGCAAGTTAAGAAAAATGATTCCTAATCCGTTTATTACTCTTCCAAAACTAATTAGTTTTATCAACTTTCTAACACAAATCTTTTTATTAAAGATTCACTATTATTTCAATTAGCTTTCCAACTTTAATTATAGGTTTCAAACAACATTGTTTAGTTAACAATTCAAATTTAAATTTAAATTCAAATTTCAACTTTCAAAATTTTCTCAAAAATTTTCTAACTCCCTAAATTTTCGAAAAATTTCGCCAGCGTCTCCTTTGCGCGGCTAGCTCGGCACAACTACAAAATGGCACAACGGCCCCTTAGAATCAAAAAGAAAAGAGAAAGCCAAGTGGCTGGAGAAGAAAATCATTAAATCTCATACTAAAATTGAAATAGGTACCTTTTTGTCGAGCGATTCAATTTTTTTTTTTTTTTAACTTCAAAATCAAAATCCCAATTCCATTATATACCTGTATATCCTGCTAGTAGTGGTATCAAATTCCAACATTCAAACTATTTTGCCAAATCCATTACAAAATTTCGATACTTACCCTTCTTCTCAATTTTTTAGCTTTACTATTGAAGTTACATATTCAATCTCATTCGTTTCCAATTAGTTTACATTCACTAATTAATTTCACATTGGTTCCCCTTCAACTCAAATCAAATTCAATTCTATTCAAATTCATTTACTTCACTTTCAATTTTGAATTCAATTACATAGCTTTCAAATGCGCTAATTCAATTTCATTAACACTTAATGAATTTACATGCAATCAACCAACAAGCAAATAACAACCAGTGTACATCCAATACAACCAAATTTATTTATTTTACTTACCTTCAATTTGGTACAACTGTTTCAATTCCAATTGGTTTAACATTCAATTGATTTTCATTCAATTATTCTACTAGCTTCAAATGAATTTGCACTTACATACATCATTTCATATCAACTTATTTACATTCGATTGATTAACTTTCAATCATACTTTAATTCAATTGCTAATTCTTTTACAAATAAAATTGAACTTCATTTATATAACTCAAGTTTACATCATTTAATTCACTTGATTATTTTACTTTGATACAAAATCAATTTTTATTCAACTTCACTTAAGTTATACTCCATCTAACATCATTTGTTAATTAAACTTAAGTTTACATTTGTCAATCCAATTCAGTTTTCAATTCTAAAGTAAATTCTATTCAACTTTTACTTAAGTCAAATTCATATCAACAATCAAATTCGTATTTCATTTTACTTAACTTAATTGTTTAACCATTTCAATTATTGGTTTTACTTACATTTTCCCATTCTACAAATTGTACAGCTTATTATCCAACTTCCAACTCATTTTATAAGTTCAAAACCTTTTTCACTTATATTTATCAATTTCAAATTGAATTTGAATTTCAAATTTGTTTATTACAACAAAACCTCAATTGTAAATTCATTATTGTAGCAAATCCATCACATAGAAACTCGAAAATGATACTGATGATGCTGTAGTCATCATCCTTATTATTTCCCAGTGACAATAGTGAAATCTGTGCTAAATATTCTTTCAAAAAGTTTCTTTTATTTATAAACTACATTTATAAATCTTACTTATAAAATTTCACTCCTTATATATAAGATCATTTTACAATTGTAAATCATATTAATTATAATTTCATACTTATAATTCATTAGCTTATACAATTATTCTTTTACAATTGTTGCTTTTATTAGCTTATTCAACAACTTTTAATTAACTTATATATATTTATATTTCAAACAATCAAACAATCAATTATATACACACTTCAATAATTCCTGATAAATTATTTTCTTTATATACAAAATATAATCGAGGTAAAATTATTTCATTTACCCAATTTTAAACAATATCGTGTCGAATTATTCTGTATAAGTGTTTAGAGATCCCTATCGATAGAGTTGTACAGACTATACCGACCAGAATCCATATACCACTCAACAAACCAATCATTACAATATAAAACAATTTTATATTCACTAACAAATACGCGCTCATATCTATTATTACACTCACACTCATTCTAGAGTACTGCTGACTCTATCTCTAATGAGTACTACCCAACAGAGCCATGGTTGTCGCTTAACCACATGCTCTGATACCAAAATGTAACGATCGCGATTTTTCGTTGCCGAAAAACCGAACCGCTAGGGTTTAAGAAGAAGAAAGAGGTAGAAGAAGAGAGAAAAGAGAGAAAAAACAGAAACAAACAACAGAAACATGAAGACAATATCAGAATCTCACAATCGCAGCGGAACAACATATAATAGATAAATGAATATTCATTAAAACAAAAGAACTATACATTTTATACATTACATCACATTACATCACATCATCAGAGTGTACAACAACGAAACAACGGAAAAATAAATACTACAATAGTAATATACAGCGCTATCCAAGCTCGCCTCCAAATCTGCACAGCAACTCCCGAATCCAGAATAACCTGATAACCTAACTCTAGACTGCCCGTGTGGAAAATAGTGGGCACCCAGAGTTTAGGAAGGAAACAATAAACTCCAGATCAGTCATGGGACTGGTGTGAGAACTCAAAACAGTTTATCTTTAAACAAGCAACAGGAAAATTTAAATTTTGAAATCCGCAATGCTTTTTGGAAAATGAAACTACCATAAGGCCTCCCGCCACACACACAATGCAAACGCAGAATTGGAGGAGATTTCTCCTTATGATAGTCAAAGATGCTTACTACGCAAAAATCAAATCATTTTCGATATTATTATTAGTGCATAGTGTAGAAAACAGTTTCGAAAGTAGAATATAAATCCTAGCCAGCATAGACATTCCGAACTATGCCTAGTATAGCTGCCATCCAAACAGTGGTGACCACCATAAGTGAATGGCAGGTAATACGACTAAAACCATACAAGGCGCGTATTGGATGAATGGATTTCCAACAAATGGTCAGGCTAAGGAACTTCCTACTGCCACATGGGATCGCCTCTGGCGGGACGTCCTGAGAAACTAACGTTACGGTTAGATCTCTGCCAACACAAGGCCGGGTTACCATTGTAACTAGGTAACTACTACACGAATATGTCATCCCCCTTTCCTTTGGGACCTTTATCCGAGCGCTCGATTCCAACAACACCACACAGTAATAGATATAGTGTATCAACATGAGTAAATATCTAGGCTCCATACCATGATACCACCCTTTTCCAGAAGGAAATGACATACCCTAAAGGGCGCGACCCTCATAATCTTGCCGCATATTCCTGTTTCGACCATTTCCGGAGAGTGAGGTCTGACGAAGTCGCGTCCACAAAGCTACGCTTTATGCGACAAAGCCATGCTTTGGGTCAACAGATGACCAAAGCAATGATCACAAAGATAAATGATCAAACAAATGATCATATCACAAATGACCAACCAATGATCATCACACAGCAGCACTCAGCATGTCACATTACCAGATCGAGAATATATCGCTGATAACCTTCAACTACATAACCTCTGAGCTCGTACGTCTCAGAGAAGGGTGTTAAGCTAAGAGAATAAATTCTCCGCCACCAATAGAAATGTATTTGAAAGAAATCTGCTATATATCTCAAAATGTAATGTCAGACATGTAACCATACAAGTCTGTTCCGGGTTCGAACAGAACCGAAGGCACTTCCAAAGAAGCCCTTGCAACCCGGGTATCCACAATCCCGATAAAATTTCCCATCACAAAGGAAATCTCCATACCGTAGCTAACGATGCAGAGACAATCGATAGGTCATCCTATCGTTTTCACAAATACCCGGTCTTCAACACCGGTCTTCAAATGCTATCCATAACGACGTATCACATATTCGGAATGGGATATACGACACAAAGGTCCTCTCCCGGCTAAACCGAATAGCGAACGCTTATTTT
The DNA here is from genome assembly GCA_030765085.1 of Allium cepa. Taxonomy (NCBI): domain Eukaryota; kingdom Viridiplantae; phylum Streptophyta; class Magnoliopsida; order Asparagales; family Amaryllidaceae; genus Allium; species Allium cepa. Next base: position 335,580,525 of record CM060938.1, read on the forward strand.
AAAAATAAGTGTAGCATTCAATCTCAAACAAACACAACAAATACCATCCAAGGGTAAATACTGATAGTCGGTTATTTAACTATCAATAAAGATGCGCCACATCATCAGATTCCAAATAATTTTCCAAAATTTTTTAATCCAAAAAATATCTTCACAATATATATATATATATATATATATATATATATATACACACACACACACACACACCTTCCAAATAATTGCCCAAATTATTTGTTTTACCAAAATATCTTTACACGATATAATTTCCACACTTCAACCATTTGAAAACCAATTTCAAATTACTTTCATCCTTTATACCCTTTGAAAACAAATTTCAAATCATCAAATAAATCCTTACCGATTTATTTTAAACTTACGTTCCAAATTCGTAAATTCATTTCCATACTTCAAAATAAACCAATATTCATTTTTAAACAAATTTCCCCTCCTTTTATAAATTCCATAGTGAATTTCAAATTTCCAAATATCTACCGATATACGATTTTTCAAATCGATTTCAAATTATTCACTTTCAATTCACCCTTAAAAGATGGATTCTCAAAAACGTTCCATTCATATTTGAAAAGCATTTCCATACTTATATAATAATAAGTAATTCACAAATTTATTTATTTTCAACAATTTGAAAATATTCAATACACTTGAACCATAGTTAAGTATATATTTCATTCTTACAAGGAAAACATTCCTTTATTCACTTTTATTTGGGTTAAAACGAATGTTGCGTAAAACATCGTTACGACAACCCAAAATCACTAGAATAGGGATTCAAAATTAAAATAGATATATAAATCCCAAAACTATACAAAATATTTCCTTTTGGAAACCATTTACTATAACAATAGTGTTATAGTCCACCATTTCCTTATTTTCTCGAAAATGCCTATAGCAACAATGAATGTTGAAATCTACGTATTCATTTCTTTTTATTTCTCGAAAACGTCTATTTCAACAATAAATGTTGAAATTTATGGTTTCGATACTTGATGCATTTTAAAACATCTTAAAATCGTTTTAAATTCCATTTAAAACATTCCTTTCCCAAAACATATCCATTTTATTTAATAATAAAATCACTGTTCAAAATAGTGAACATAGCCCCTTTAACAAACTTCCATATTCAATTTATCAAATTCAATTGATTTCCAATTTATAAACAACGTTTATAAATTCCATTTCTATTAATAAATTCGGTTTAGAAATCTCTTTTATTAAGCCAATTCAATTTTATAAACCCAATTTCTATACAAAAGGTTCGTATTATAAGTTAAGAGCTTATAATCCATTTATTTACTCAACCGTTCCTTTAAAACTTCACAAATTTTAAATCTTATCACTGATAAGATTCCTTTCTATTTTATAATAGTTTTCAACTTATAAAAACCTCCTTTATTAACAATTTCTATAATATCCCCTTTAAATACCAAAGTCCATTTTATAAGTTAATTACTTATGGTATTATTTATTTACCAAGTCGTTCCCGTTAAACTTTCCAAATTGTTAATCTTATTACTTTTAAGCTTCCTTTATATTTTATAATAACTTTGAGTTGTAAATCTCCTTTTTATAACACCTATAACTCTAGTTTTAAAATTCCAATATTTCTATTTAAAAATATCAATTTAAAAAAATCTTTTATATTTATGCTCTATAATAACTCAAAAATCCAAAATTTAAACTATTTTGTAAATCTATTTATTTTAAAATTTTCCCTTAGGTTACCTTCTACAAAAATCATAATTTTTTATAACTTTTTAAAATTAAAATCTTAATTTATTTAAAATGAATCAAGTTCAAAAAATTTAATAAAACATATACTTGAAAAATTTCTTTAAAAATCTTTTTAAATTCAAAATCGTTATTTTTAACTTTTAAGAATGAATCCGATGATGACAGCATCAAATAGTCAATCACGGGGATAACATCATATATATCGATATGAAAGTCAACAACCATCACAATATTTATAAACAAATAAATATTTGTGAGGAATCCAGTTGGATCCCTCCAACCTGTTTCCCTGCATCCACAGACGTTAGCACAATACCAATTCCACTTCAAGGTGGAATATCGCGGTATATGGGGTTTTATAAAATATTATCCGCTTAATAGGCGGCGCAATAGGGTCTCATCCGCTATACGAGGCGGGAAATCAATTCCAATATATACATATGCCAATATATATATATATATATATATATATTGCTATATATAGTATATATCCTATTATATCTACTATCACAATCAAACAACAATCATCAATCAACATTAACTATTAATAATTTTAAATCATACTGTTCGATTGAGTGAGGAGTTCTCACCTTGATTTTATTTCCGGTTTCGGCGTTCGTTTCGAATAAAATTAAACGAACGTTTTAATTTTACCCGAAATTCACACGAGCTCCAATTGACTCCAAACTGGTCGCATCGCGAAGAGCTTGTCAATACGGACCCGTCGCAATTTGTTTCATCCCAATCGGACCTCGTAGCAAAAAGATATTGATTTTTTAAAGTTTGTACATGTTTATAATATAATAAAATCAACATTTATATTTATTTCTCACCCTAGATCTGGGCCGCACATCACTGCCTTCATCACGCACGCACACTACATTGCTTCTTCCCCCAGTATCTCCCGTGCGCAAGAACCCAACATCCTAGTTCTAGGGTTTGAAAACGCAACCGCCACACTCGAGTTGAAAACGATCAGGGGGCGCCACCACTTCCGCCTCCACGTGCTCCACCCTCAGACCCAAGGGCATGAAGCTCGGCCTCCCCCCTGTCTAGATTCTCGTGCGCAACGCCCAGGGAACGCGGGCCATATCCTCTTTCAAATGGCGACGATACTCCGAATCACCCGTTGGATCTATAGTTCTCGAGGCTCTCCTCGATCTTCCAGTTGAAAATTTTCAAAATCGACGCATGGATTGAGATATTTTCGAGGAGATACGAAATTGAATTTCGGCCATTAACTGTAGGCGGCCGGGCTGAGCATCTAGGGTTTTAGTGAATTTTAATATATTATATATAATTATTAAATATTATTTTAATCTCGTTCCTCACATTTTAGTAACCTATGCAAACGTACTCCAAACGACGCGTTCCGACAGGCGATCTTGGGGTTTTCCCGCGTTCCGGATACAATGGAACAGGTTTCGGAAGCTAACTCGGACATCTGTGCGAGATACGGCAATAAACGATCGATTTAAACTAAAACCGATTTAAACGATTTTCTAGACGTTTTGGCATGCACCGGACAAACGATAAATCCGATCGACTTGAAATTTGAAATCTTACAATAATTTCACATTACGGATCTGATGAAACTGGTTTCGTCGAAATCCGAGACCGTTTGAAAAATGCCTATCTTAACTCGCCGAATCAATATTAAAACAATTTCGATGCGTTTCGAGCTGCCACGGTCAAACGACAACTCCGATTGCTACAGAAATTGAAATCCGATAATAACTAACTATTATGGATCCAATGGAACTCGTTTCATTCAATTCTAAGACTGTTCAGAAATTGGCTATTTTTCAGTCGATAACTAAATATTAAAATATTCAATTTTTACAAATTAACTCCAAATTCAATTTTAAAAGTTCTAAAATATTTTTATAACTTTAATATGATAAAACAAAATTTCCCAAATCATTTTCAATCATATTTAACTCAAATTTAAATATTTTCTGGAATTTCACTATTAAATTATCGATTTAATTGTCCAATTAAATCCAAATATTCGATAAATATATTGTTCGGCTTAAACATCCCACTTATTAATATTTAAAATTAATTAAATATTCAAATTTAAATTATCAAAAAATTCTGGGTCGTTACAATCTTCCCCCCTTAAAAGAATTTCGTCCCGAAATTGCAAGTTAAGAAAAATGATTCCTAATCCGTTTATTACTCTTCCAAAACTAAGTAGTTTTATCAACTTTCTAACACAAATCTTTTTATTAAAGATTCACTATTATTTCAATTAGCTTTCCAACTTCAATTATAGGTTTCAAACAACATTGTTTACTTAACAATTCAAATTTAAATTTAAATTCAAATTTCAACTTTCAAAATTTTCTCAAAAATTTTCTAACTCCCTAAATTTTCGAAAAATTTCGCCAGCGTCTCCTTTGCGCGGCTAGCTCGGCACAACTACAAAATGGCACAACGGCCCCTCAGAATCAAAAAGAAAAGAGAAAGCCAAGTGGCTGGAGAAGAAAATCATTAAATCTCATACTAAAATTGAAATAGGTACCTTTTTGTCGAGCGATTCAATTTTTTTTTTTTTAAACTTCAAAATCAAAATCCCAATTCCATTATATACCTGTATATCCTGCTAGTAGTGGTATCAAATTCCAACATTCAAACTATTTTGCCAAATCCATTACAAAATTTCGATACTTACCCTTCTTCTCAATTTTTTAGCTTTACTATTGAAGTTACATATTCAATCTCATTCGTTTCCAATTAGTTTACATTCACTAATTAATTTCACATTGGTTCCCCTTCAACTCAAATCAAATTCAATTCTATTCAAATTCATTTACTTCACTTTCAATTTTGAATTCAATTACATAGCTTTCAAATGCGCTAATTCAATTTCATTAACACTTAATGAATTTACATGCAATCAACCAACAAGCAAATAACAACCAATGTACATCCAATATAACCAAATTTATTTATTTTACTTACCTTCAATTTGGTACAACTGTTTCAATTCCAATTGGTTTAACATTCAATTGATTTTCATTCAATTATTCTACTAGCTTCAAATGAATTTGCACTTACATACATCATTTCATATCAACTTATTTACATTCAATTGATTAACTTTCACTCATACTTTAATTCAATTGCTAATTCTTTTACAAATAAAATTGAACTTCATTTATATAACTCAAGTTCACATCATTTAATTCACTTGATTATTTTACTTAGATACAAAATCAATTTTTATTCAACTTCACTTAAGTTATACTCCATCTAACATCATTTGTTAATTAAACTTAAGTTTACACTTATCAATCCAATTCAGTTTTCAATTCTAAAGTAAATTCTATTCAACTTTTACTTAAGTCAAATTCATATCAACAATCAAATTCGTATTTCATTTTACTTAACTTAATTGTTTAACCATTTCAATAATTGGTTTTACTTACATTTTCCCATTCTACAAATTGTACAGCTTATTATCCAACTTCCAACTCATTTTATAAGTTCAAAACCTTTTTCACTTATATTTATCAATTTCAAATTGAATTTGAATTTCAAATTTGTTTATTACAACAAAACCTCAATTTTAAATTCATTATTGTAGCAAATCCATCACATAGAAACTCGAAAATGATACTGATGATGCTGCAGTCATCATACTTATTATTTCCCAGTGACAATAGTGAAATCTGTGCTAAATATTCTTTCAAAAAGTTTCTTTTATTTATAAACTACATTTATAAATCTTACTTATAAAATTTCACTCCTTATATATAAGATCATTTTACAATTGTAAATCATATTAATTATAATTTCATACTTAAAATTCATTAGCTTATACAATTATTCTTTTACAATTATTGCTTTTATTAGCTTATTCAACAACTTTTAATTAACTTATATATATTTATATTTCAAACAATCAAACAATCAATTATATACACACTTCAATAATTCTTGATAAATTATTTTTTTATATACAAAATATAATCGAGGTAAAATTATTTTATTTACCCAATTTTAAACAATATCGTGTCGAATTGTTCTGTATAAGTGTTTAGAGATCCCTATCGATAGAGTTGTACAGACTATACCGACCAGAATCCATATACCACTCAACAAACCAATCATCACAATATAAAACAATTTTATATTCATTAACAAATACGCGCTCATATCTATTATTACACTCACACTCATTCTAGAGTACTGCTGACTCTCTCTCTAATGAGTACTACCCAACAGATCCATGGTTGTCGCTTAACCACATGCTCTGATACCAAAATGTAACGATCGCGATTTTTCATTGCCGAAAAACCGAACCGCTAGGGTTTAAGAAGAAGAAAGAGGTAGAAGAAGAGAGAAAAGAGAGAAGAAACAGAAACAAACAACAGAAACATGAAGACAATATCAAAATCTCACAATCGCAGCGGAACAACATATAATAGATAAATGAATATTCATTAAAACAAAAGAACTATACATTTTATACATTACATCACATCATCAGAGTGTACAACAACGAAACAGAGGAAAAATAAATACTACAATAGTAATATACAACGCTATCCAAGCTCGCCTCCAAATCTGCACAGCAACTCCCGAATCCAGAATAACCTGATAACCTAACTCTAGACTGTCCGTGTGGAAAATAGTGGGCACTCAGAGTTTAGGAAGGAAACAATAAACTCCAGGTCAGTCATGGGACTGGTGTGAGAACTCAAAACAGTTTATCTTTAAACAAGCAACAGGAAAATTTAAATTTTGAAATCCGCAATGCTTTTTGGAAAATGAAACTACCATAAGGCCTCCCGCCACACACACAATGCAAACGCAGAATTGGAGGAGATTTCTCCTTATGATAGTCAAAGATGCTTACTACGCAAAAATCAAATCATTTTCGATATTATTATTAGTGTATAGTGTAGAAAAGAGTTTCGAAAGTAGAATATAAATCCTAGCCAGCATAGACATTCCGAACTATGCCTACTATAGCTACCATCCAAACAGTGGTGACCACCATAAGTGAATGGCAAGTAATACGACTAAAACCGTACAAGGTGCGTATTGGATGAATGGATTTCCAACAAATGGTCAGGCTAAGGAACTTCCTACTGCCACATGGGATCGCCTCTGGCGGGACGTCCCGAGAAACTAACGTTACGGTTAGATCTCTGCCAACACAAGGCCGGGTTACCTCTGTAACTAGGTAACTACTACACGAATATGTCATCCTCCTTTCCTTTGGGACCTTTATCCGAGCGCTCGATTCCAACAACACCACACAGTAATAGATATAGTGTATCAACATGAGTAAATATCTGGGCTCCATACCATGATACCACCCTTTTCCAGAAGGAAATGACATACCCTAAAGGGCGCGACCCTCATAACCTTGCCGCATATTCCTGTTTCGACCATTTCCGGAGAGTGAGGTCTGACGAAGTCTCGTCCACAAAGCTACGCTTTGTGCGACAAAGCCATGCTTTGGGCCAATAGATGACCAAAGCAATGATCACAAAGATAAATGATCAAACAAATGATCATATCACAAATGACCAACCAATGATCATCACACAGCAGCACTCAGCATGTCACATTACCAGATTGGGAATATATCGCTGATAACCTTCAACTACATAACCTCTGAGCTCGTACGTCTCAGAGAAGGGTGTTAAGCTAAGAGAATAAATTCTCCGCCACCAACAGAAATGTATTTGAAAGAAATCTACTCTATATTTCAAAATGTAATGTCAGACATGTAACCATACAAGTCTGTTCCGGGTTCGAACAGAACCGAAGGCACTTCCAAAGAAGCCCTTGCAATCCGGGTATCCACAATCCCGATAAAATTTCCCATCACAAAGGAAATCTCCATACCGTAGCTAACGATGCAGAGATAATCGATAGGTCATCCTATCGTTTTCACAAATACGCGGTCTTCAACACCGGTCTTCAAATGCTACCCATAACGACGTATCACATATTCAGAATGGGATATACGACACAAAGGTCCTCTCCCGGCTAAACCGAATAGCGAGCACTTATTTTAAAAATAAGTGTAGCATTCAATCTCAAACAAACACAACAAATACCATCCAAGGGATCCAAGGGTAAATACTGATAGTCGGTTATTTAACTATCAATAAAGATGCGCCACATCATCAGATTCCAAATAATTTTCCAAAATTATTTAATCCCAAAAATATCTTCACAAGATATGTATATATATATATACACCTTCCAAATAATTTCCCAAATTATTTGTTTTACCAAAATATCTTTACACGATATAATTTCCACACTTCAACCATTTGGAAACCAATTTCAAATTACTTTCATCCTTTATACCCTTTGAAAACAAATTTCAAATCATCAAATAAATCCTTACCGATTTATTTTAAACTTACGTTCCAAATTCGTAAATTCATTTCCATACTTCAAAATAAACCAATATTCATTTTTAAACAAATTTCCCCTCCTTTTATAAATTCCATAGTGAATTTCAAATTTCCAAATATCTACCGATATACGATTTTTCAAATCGATTTCAAATTATTCACTTTCAATTCACCCTTAAAAGATGGATTCTTGTTTGCACAAAAAATGGACAAACACCTCCAAGTCGTATTATTTAGTTGATTATATGTGATTTTCAATGATTTTAGATGAGTATGTAAATATGAAAGAAGTAGGGGCTGAAATGTAAAAGACACACAGATTTATAGTGGTTCGGCCAGAATGTGCCTACGTCCACTTTATATGTTATTATCTTCTTTCTTTCAGATTACAAGTACAATGCTTCGTACATCAGTATATGAAAGTAGTTTGAAAGTTCCTTCCTTGCTTGAGCTCTCAAACTTGTCTGCCATTGTTGTACCCCTGCCCCTCTATTTATAGAATGAGGTTGAGGGCAGGGGCCTTGGAAGCATATAGCTGCTGGTGGGCCCGGGCTGAAGCAATCTGGACTGGCAATCTTCTGGTTCGGCAAGGCTTCATTCGGCTATGAGCTTGGACCGGTGGTAGGTGTGCATGTGGACCGGCAGGGGAAAGGAGAGGGTTGGTTCGGTGCTTGCCTGGTCCGGTAGTAGGAGTGTGAGAATGTGGACCGGTAGTCGTTTGGTCCGGTTATGTAGGTGGTTCGGTGGCAAGGTTGGTTCGGCAGGGGAGTTGGAGTGGTGGTATAAAGGAGCCGAATGAGATGGGGCCGAATGAAGTGGGGCCGAGTGAAGTGGAGCCGAATGAAGTGGGGGCCGAGTGTTGTGGAACCGAATGAAATGGAGGCCGAGTGAGCTTCTTCATGGAGAATATTGGAAGGCCCTCTAGGTTAGTATTGAGCTTCTTGGCTGTTGAACGAAGTAGAGGTTGCTTGCGAGCCCGAGTGAAACTGCGGCTTCTTGGTCTTGAGGTCTTCTGGGTGAAAATTCGCCCAACATTTGCCCCCCAAAGTGGGGCACGTGCTTGCATGTGTCGCGCTTTGTTTTTCTTGTGGCAGGAAGATTGGCTTTGTAACGCCAGCGATTGGACGTTCGTATTCTGTTAATGTCCTGCAAAGGAATTTACAGTTTTAGTGTGATTTCGAATAACGGCCGTTCATGATCGAAATATTCGAGATGAAGTGAACTGTGCCGTTCAGGACGAGAGAGTGAGCCCCGAAGGGGCTCGGCATCGTCGATGCCCGGTTTATGTTTGTGAAGATGGTTTATTGCCAGCTCAGAGCATGCCTAGGGATCGTTCGCAACCCCGTACATGTGTAAGTAGCTTAGCCATTTCATAATTATCAAATATCCATATGACCGATGGGCTTAAAAATGCGTGTCAAAGTGTAAATTCCCACGATGGTAGGGTTAATAACCATTCAGAGCGTGCCTATGGACCATTCGAGGTCGCGTACACGTGTAAACGATTTAATCCACGTCGGTGAGGATTTTACGACTTATTCATCGCTATCATAATCTTATTTTGTTAGTTAGTTCTGGAGTTTGGTACTTATCTGAGGGAGGCGCTTTGCACGCCACTAGTTCCTGGTCTTGGTCTGTAGAGAGAGAGTTTCATTCGGTTCTTGGTTGGTCCGGCTATTCCCATTCGGCTTCTGGTGGTCCGGTATTATTGGTCCGGTTGGGCGAATTGTTTGGTTCGGTGGTTGTGAGTTCGCCTATATATAGAGGCCGTACCCCCCTTGTTTTCCTTTACCGAACGAGTAGAGCCGAGCCATATTGAGCACCGAACCAGTTAAGTACCGGATCAAACAAATACCGAATCAATCAAGCACCGGACCAATTTAGTACCGAACCAGGTATGTTCCCTTTTGCCGAATACATACGAAAGTTTTCACTTCACCGAATGGGACTATGGCCTTGGGGCCGAATGAGATGGAAACCGAACGAGATGAAAACCGAATGAGATGGAAACCGAATGAGATGGAAACCGAACGAGATGGAAACCGAATGAGATGAAAACCGAATGAGATGGAAACCGAATGAGATGGAAACCGAATGAACTTGTGAACTTGAAAACTTTAGTTTGCGAATGAAATCCCACACTTGCACGCATTTGTTTGTTTACTTTTCTATGTTCCTTGTTCTAATGCCATGCTTTCCTTGTGTTGTAGTTAAATGTCTCGCAAGGTAGAAACTCGATCGGGCAAGAGGAAATCCAGGGATAGTGGAGAAACTTCTGCCGTGCCCCCAGCCCAGCCAGATCCAGCACAGCACGTACCCGCTCCGAGGTCACTAGTCGACGGGTATGGTCCCCAGGAGCTTCTCATCTCCCCCCCTGATTGCTATTCTAGCTCTCTGAAAGAGGAGCAACTCGACGCCATATCCCGTTCCTTTGGGATTGACAGGACGCTTATGCTGCTTCCGGGAGATGGAGTGATGCCATATAATCCTCCCGAGGGCTACTTCGCTTTTAGCAGATACCATTGCATGTGCGGCGCTATCCCCCCTATCAACGCTTGGATAGTAAGCTTCACCACATATTTGAAGGTGGCTCCCTTCCAGCTCCAGCCTAACTCATATGCCATCCTGGTGAGCCTCTTTGTTATCTTCCAGAGGAGGTACGGGCGTCCTCCTTCTAACCGGGAAATCCGATACTTGTACAACCTGAGAGGCTATAAGAAGGGGTCTCCGTATATTAGTCTGGAGGCGGCCGTGCCCTTCAAACCAGTTCTGGACTTGTATTCCAAGTTCACCATGTTCAAGAAAGAGTGGTTCTTCGTCAAGGACGATGCTGTTTCTTTCCGCCTTTTCACTTCCGGCTGTAAGATTGATTTCATTTATATTTTTCATGTGTTTTGACGGTAGTGTTTTTTCTGACATGCTTTTATTTCTGGCTAGCGACAGGTGGTGTTGCAGTCGTGGAGGATGATTCCATAGTGCGAATGGCTGCTGAACTAAAGGCTATTCCGGCACGGGACCGGTCGGCCTCTTTCTTGATCAGGAACGCAACCCTCTTGGAGTATAACTTGATCTTACCGCGCCAGTCCGTAGTTAAGCAAATGGATACGGCTGAGGAGAGGGCTGCCAAAGCTAAGGAGGGGGCTACAGTAAAGAGCGGTAAGAGGGAGCCTTTCGCAGAGCGTCCCGTGGTCGGGGGGAAGAAACTGAAGAAGTCTGATGGCCCTTCTCCAAGTATTTGCCCGACTGTCCCGGAGGAGGAAGGTGTAGAAGAGGAGGAAGGAGGCGAAGTTGGAGAAGGGTCGGAGGGTGGAGGAGATGGCGATGGTCAAGGTGGTAGTGGGGTTGCTGCTCTAACCACTGAGCAAGACCTCGAACTGGATGAGGCTCTCCGTCGGGCCTTCGGGGAGTCGGAGGGAGAGTCGGAAACGGAGAAGGAAAAGGAGAAGGAAACGGAGAAGGCAAAGGAAACCGGCAAAGCTGTGGCTTCAGCTAGGGTGACTCCGGCGATGCAAGGTGAACTTTTGTCTTCTGCCGATTCCATTTTCGATAGGGACTTAGAAATTTTTTACGGTTCACTTCCGTCCTGGAATGAGATCCAGGACTTATTGCAGTATCCCACTCCTCCGCCGGGTTTGTATAATAGATGTGTCTCCTCACTTTTCTTTCTTTTTAATTTAGCACATTTTTTTGAATTGCGGATTATTGTATGTTCGTAACACTTGTTCTTTATTCCAGGGGCAGGCCAGGCGGGTAAAACGTCGGATGTTTGACACCGCCTTGAACAATTTAAGTCGAGGAGGGCTTCCGCGAAACCTTCTACTGATCGCACTGGGGATGTAGTCAGTTACCGCCCTCTTCTTGGGGTCATCGAAGAGGGTATTCAGAAAAGGAAGCGGAGCCGTTCCTTATTTGAGTCTTCTTCTGCTTCGCAGCTTCCTACTCAGCCTCCCCCTACTCAGCCTCCTCGTGATACTACGGAGGAGAGCACGGAGCCCGGCCCCCCTCCTCCTCCTTCCAAGAGTCCTACTGTCATTCATATAAGGCGTCCCGATGTGCCTTGCCCCGTGCCTCGTGACCCTTTTGCTGGTCATCCTGATTTAGACCCAAGCTTTCGGGACATTTCATTCGATGAGACCACGGGCGAGCACCTCCTTCCCCGCAACCTCATGGTAAGGGTGCTGGACGAGGCCAAATCTTTAGATCTTGATTTACTTACTACACGGGTAGTCACCATGGGGGATGAGGCCAAGGCTAATATCGACCGGGTGGCCGAAGAGACCAGGAAGTTAATGGAGCATCATGCTAAGTTGGTCAAGGCCGGGGAAGAGATCGGGAGTGCTAACATTCGGTTGAGGTTAAAGGTTGCCGATCAGGCCAAGCAGCTCGCCGACCAAGCCATCCAGATTTCCCAGCATGAGGAAGCCTCCAAGCGGCTGAAAGAGACCATGGAGAAGGCCAGTAGGGCGGAATTACGGAAGATGGAGGTCGCTTGCATGGAACGGATTAACATAGCTATCGCAACGGTGGATGAGTTTCGAAATGCGGATCTCGAGCGGGTAGAGGAGTTGTCGGGGAGGCTCGAGGCTGCGGAGATGGCTCAGGCCGAGTTGAAGGAGGAGATGGAGGAGATGAGGAGGTCCCTCAGGTTGAAGGAAGAGGAAATGAGGAGGTCACTCCAGGCTGACTGCTTGAGATACCAGTCAGAGAGGGACGTCGCCGTCGCCAAGTTGCAAGCTTCCGAGGCCCGGGTGAGGGAGTTTGAGGAAAACGAGGGGATGATGGATGAGATGCTGCAGGATATGTACTTCCACACTTGGAAGGAGGGCGGCTTGTCTTGGATGGACGATTACCCTCGGGTCATGGCCAAGGTGTATCTCCAGGCTTTAGAGGAGGCCAGGGTGAACGCGGGTAAGGAAGGCGGAGAGGCTTTCAACTTGAATGCGGTTACTGCTCAGTTCTCAAAGGAGGAGCAAGCGGCGGTGAAAGAGGGGATGCGGCTGCTTGCTGCAGAGGAAGCGGGCGTGCAGTTGGATGATGAGGATCAAGCGGCGGATGCTGGTGAGTTATTCTTCTTCCCTTTCTTTTCTTCCCGTGTTTCCATAACTTGGTTGTTCGTTTAATGAATTCTTCTTCCGAATTGGACAGGCGGGACTTCTGATCCGCATGCTGGGGGCTCTGATCCTGCGGCTAAGTAGACTGGGGAAGTTGGTGATGGAGTGTGGAGGCATCTGCCATCTTTTTGTTTCTTTTTTATCACTGTTTATGTTAGTCTTTGATATGCAACTGTAATAAAATTATTTGCAAAGAATAACTTCGTGTGATCTTATAATATAAGCTGATTCTGTCATGTTTAAATGTTGTTGCTATCTTTATGTGCCGTGTGAGAAGTATAATTATGTATATGCCTGTGATTCTAGTTGTGTTTGATGTTAAGTTTTTGCTTGAAATATAATTTCACGTTTTGCAATGTCAGTGTATGAATAAGCTATAGTTACGCATTTATGTACAAGAGAAGAGAGTACCGCCCTTTATGTTTTATTCGCAGGCGGTAGCTTTGAGTGTCTTGTGTAACTGTTCATGGGTATAGCTGAGCGCCCTGCCACCCAGTACGCAGGCTTAGAGCCTTATGAGTGAATGCTTCCTATTCGGTTTCCTGTACTTTAGAGTTTGTTATACAGGATAGGGGAAAAATATTTAAATGGAATGGAAATATAGTAAATGTAAAACTTCCAGTCACGGAAGGCCGTCGATGTGCTTAAGTTCGTGGCAAACGGGTTTTGTAGTCACTTTCCCTAGCTGTGGGTCTTGGAGACATTTGTCACCCATCTTACGCCTCTGCGGGGAGTTTTCTTTTTTACCACAGCCGCACTTAAGACACATCGGAGCCGAGATCGCGCACGGTAACTACCCGAACCATTATGGTCCGTAATCGTGGGTATTATTCGATTTACCGTGGCCGGCTAGCGTGGGTGCCGTTGGCCGTGAACTACCCCTGGCTGGCCACACCTTATGTTGGGGCTTAAAGTAGGTTCACAGTTGCCGGCGAGCCGAACGCCGTAATGAGCTGCCATCGGCTATAGTCGGCCTTTATGATGACTTATAATCGGCTCATTACAGTTGGCTTTGAGGGCAGGCGCGCAATGAGTTAACCCGCAGCAGAGGGATGCTGGAGCAAAAGTGTCTCATTGGCGAGTGCATAGAATCGTAGCGTACCTGTTAGGCCTAGTCCAGATGAGGCCGTGGTGCGTCTTGGGTGGAGATGCCATAGGATTTTGTTCAACAGAAAGGGATAAAACTTAACGAGCAGCCAAGACATAAAGGAACAAGTTAAAAAGAGACAAGATTTTTTAAAGTGGTTCGGCACGGAAATGCCTACGTCCACTGATTCTCTTTGTTAATTCACTTCATATGGGCAGTACAAGTTAAGAAAAGTATCGACGGAGGTGTCGGATGTTCCATGCCCTCTGGAACACCTCTCCGTCCACTGTTGACAAAATGTAAGCTCCGTTGTGGAGATCTTTATGAATTACATATGGTCCGTCCCAGATGGGGTCCAGTGCCCCGGGGCGCGGAAAGATTCGCCTGAGGACAAGATCTCCTTCTTGTAAGCTGCGATGCTTGACTTTGGAATTGTATTGTGCTGCCACTTTCTGTTTGTGAGCTGCTGCTTTGAGTGCTGCATCGTTTCTCCTTTCCTCGATCAGATCCAAAGACATGAGGAGGAGTTCTTCGTTTTCTTCTGGGTTGTAGTGGATCCTACGGTGGGAAGGCACAATAGTCTCAACTGGGAGCATTGCCTCCGATCCATATGCCAAAGAGAAAGGAGTATGTCCCGTTGATGTTCTGAAAGATGTGCGGTACGCCCATAGTGCCGTAGGAAGTTCGTCCACCCAAGCGGCTTTTGACCTTTCAAGTTTCTTCTTGATTAGGGTTTTGAGAATTTTGTTGACAGCTTCAACTTGTCCGTTTGCCTGAGGGTAAGCTACTGATGAGAAGCTTTTATGAATTCCATGTTCTTGGCACCAGTCGGCAAATTCTTCGCTGTCAAACTGGAGTCCGTTGTCGGATACGATCTTGAGTGGGACTCCATACCTGCACAGAATGTTTTTGATCAAGAAGTTGATAACTTTTGCTGAAGATATTTTATTTAAAGGTTCCGCTTCCACCCATTTGGTGAAATAATCGACTGCCACTATAGCATATTTGGCTCCGCCTCGGCCCGTTGGCAGTTCGCCAATTAAGTCAATTCCCCATACAGCAAAGGGCCAAGGGCTAGTCATTTGAGTAATTTCGTTTGTGGGCAGTCGAGGAATCTTGGCGAACTTCTGACATCTGTCGCATTTCTTAACGAAGTCTAGGGCATCTTTGTTTAGTGTGGGCCAGTAATATCCATATCGGAGTATCTTTCTTGCCAAAGTCTGTCCTCCAGTGTGATCTCCGCATCCTCCCTGATGGATGTTTGTTAATATCTCCTTGGCTTCCCTTCCGGCGACGCATCTTAATAAGGGGCTAGAGAAGCCACGCCGGTAGAGGATGCCTTCTTGTATTGTGTAGTGGGGAACTTTCCTCAAGATCTTCTTGGCTTCGTCACGCCTGTCGGGTAGTATGCCATCTTGCAAATATTTCCGGATAGGAGTCATCCAGGTTCCTTCTTCGATTGCAGTTATCAGATTCGCTTGTTCGAAACTCGGGGCTAGCTGCCTTCAGATTGCTAGTGCTCCGGAAATGGTGCTGTTCTTCATACTAGCTTGCTTCGCAAGTTCATCTGCCCCTTGGTTTTCTTCTCGAGGAATGTGTTTGATTAGATAATGGTCCAATCGATCGAGCAGCAGTCTGGTTTTCTTTAGGTATGCTGTGAGTCGTTCTCCTCGAGTCTGGAATTCTCCTAGTACCTGCCCCCGAGCCTTGTTCATTTGATGCTCCGTCTACGAAGAGGTTCCACTTGATGTTTTTTGCTACTTCGGATTGTTCCTTGCCTTCGTTGGTAGTGAATTCGGCAATGAAATCAGCCATGGCTTGCCCTTTGATAGCGGTGCGGGGATGGTAGGTGATATCATACTGACTTAGTTCGATGCACCATTTGAGGAGTCGCCCAGAAGTGTCAGGACGATGGAGCACTTGTCTTAGTGGTTGATCGGTTAGAACCCTGATGGAGTGAGACTGGAAGTAGTGTCGCAGTTTTCGTGACGCGATCAATAAACAATATGCTAATTTCTCAAGTTTAGGATATCTGGCTTCTGCCCCTGTAAATCTCTTACTTACAAAGTAAACCGGGCGTTGTGTGCGGTCTTCTTCTCTTACCACGGCGGCGCTTAGAGCATGAGATGATACAGCGAGGTATAGGTATAACACTTCACCTTCATTTGGAGTTGAGAGTACTGGTGGTCTCTGAAGGTGTTCGATTAGGTTGAGGAAGGCTTTTAAGCATTCGTCGGTCCACTCGAACTTCCCTTTGTCTTTCTTGAGTGCTTCGAAGAAAGGGACACACTTGTCAGTTGCCTTGGAAATGAATCTGCTTAGGGCGGCCACCTTTCCGTTTAGGCTCTGCATTTCTTTTCGAGTGGAAGGTATCCTTATTTCTTTTAAAGCCCGGATTTGTTCAGGGTTTGCTTCGATTCCTCTGGCGTGGACGATGAATCCTAAGAATTTTCCCGATGATACTCCGAAGGAGCACTTTAGAGGATTCAGCTTCATTCCATATCGGCGAAGTACCTATCATAGCTCCAGCATTTTTGAGTCCAAAAGGCATGACTTTGTAATAATATAATCCGCGGTCGGTGATGAAGCTAGTGTGGTCCTGATCGGGAGCGTGCATGGGAATCTGGTTATATCCGGAGTATGCATCCATAAAAGATAGGAGTTCGTGTCCGGCTGTGCTATCCACAAGTTGGTCAATTCGGGGAAGTGGGAAGCAATCTTTTGGGCAAGCATCATTCAGATTGGAGAAGTCAACACATGTTCGCCACTTTCCATTGGCCTTTTTTACTAGCACTGGGTTAGCGATCCATTCTGGGTAGATGGCTTCCCGTATGAAGCCATTAGCAAGTAGATTCTTTACTTCCTCATCAAGGGCTGCCGATCGCTCTGCCCCCATGCTCCTCTTTTTCTGCTTTACTGGTACCTTGGTGGGATCGATGTTCAACATGTGGCATGCTATGTCTGGGGAGATTCCTGTCATATCGGCATGGGTCCACGCAAATACATCTAAGTTGTGGCGGAGAAAGTCAATGAGTTGATCCTTCAATTCCGTTTCCAGCTGAGATCCGATTTTTAATAGTCTACTTGAATCATGCTTATCTACCGATACGAATTCCATAGCCTCTGCAGGCTCGGCGGTAGCCTCCTCCTCTTTATCCCTGGGGTCTAGTTCATTGAAGGGATCGCTTGTGTATCGAAGAGGAGGGGCTTTCTTTAGTTGCTATGCCTCCAAGCTTTTCATGCAGAGAGTAGTCTCTACATCTTTTCCTTTATTCTTTCTGCGGTTATTGCGAAGTTCAGTTACATAGCAGTCTCGGGCAGCATCTTGATCTCCTTCTACTTCTCCTACTCCGTTGTCTGTTGGAAATTTCATTTTCAGGCACCAGGGGGCTAATACAATCTGAAAGTCAGACAAGGCTGGTCTTCCCAAGAAAGCGTTGTAAGCCGAGTGGTTTTCTATTAGTACGAACGTTTGTTTTCGCACAACGGAGCGGGGATGACTTCCTATTTCGACGAAGAGGTCAAGTTGCCCGAGGGGCATTTTTACATCTCCAGTGAAACCGTGCAGTGGTTTGTCACAGGGGGATACATCCTTCATTGATAACTTCATTTTGTCGAAAGCATGTTTGAACAGGATATTTACGGAGCTTCCCGTGTCTATTAGAATCCGAAAAACTTTAGCTGGACCAAACCAGGCAGAGATGACCATGGGATCCATATGTGGGTACTGTCTTCCTTCCAAATCATGCCTACTGAATACAATGTCATTGTTTTCTTTTCGTTTCGGGTGGCGTTCCTCCGTAATGGAGTTAACATATCCTTCGGCATTTCTAAGCGACTTGCCGTACCTTTCCATCTCTGCCCAACTTCTGTCGGCGGTGTGTGGTCCTCCTGAGATGGTAAGGGCCACTATCTTCTCTTGACTAGAGCCACTGGTGTTGTGATTGTTGCGATTCCCTCCGCCTACTTCTGGGAGGGGTTGCTTTGAGTTCTCATTGGCAGGAGTTGGAGTCCTATTCTGACCTTTCACATAACGTTCCAGTCTTCTTCTTCTAATGTGTTCTTCGATCAAGTCCCGAAGATGGTGGCATTCATTGGTGTCGTGTCCGTGGGATTCGTGGAAGCGACAGAACTTTCCGGACTTGAGTGCGTTATCTGATTCTTTCTTGTGCGGGGGGCGCTTGTATCCGAGTTCGCCCTGAGTGGCTAGGTAGATGTTTTCGATTGTTTCATTCAAAGGAGTGTAGGAGTCAAATCTTGGCCCTGGTCGATATTGGCGCTTCTCAACCTTTCTGCCCCCAGCATTGTCTCTAGATTCATTTCTTCGAGCGTCCTTAGCTGCAGTGGGAACCTTGTCCTGAACTATCTTGCCTTGTTGCCCTGACTGCCTCTCTGTAGCAGCGTCTTCAAGTCTCATATACTTTCCAGCTTCATGGAAGAAATCAGGCAAGGTAGCTGGTTTTTCCTTAGTTAATCTTCTGGCAAACTTGGTGTCTGGATGTACACCACTACAGAGGGCCATTAGAGTGAGTTTTTCATCGGCATCTTGAACTGCTGCCGCTGCGGCGTTGAACCGTGTTAGATATTGTTGCAGCGTCTCTCTGGATTTCTGTTTGACATTGGATAGAGAATAAGCATCCTTGGGTTGTTCCACATGGATGCGGAACTGGCTAATAAACCTTTCTTTTAACATCTCCCATGAGCTGATGGATCCTTGGGGTAGATGGCAGAACCAGGAGGTAGCTAGATCTGATAGGAATAGCGGAAAGCATTTACATAATATTCCTTCTGTTGCTCCACTCATGAGCATATGCTGGGTGTATCTCTGCAGGTGTACGATGGGGTCGGAAGTTCCTTTGTAAGGTTCCATGGTTGGCATTTTCCATTCCCGGGGAGTGATGGCAGTTTCGATATTTCGGGTAAAGGGACTGGTGACCCTAGCGCCTATTCCCCGGTCCTTTGCTCCCGTTGGACACATTCTCTGAATAATCGTGCCATTCGTTCGTCAGAACTTGGAGCGGACAAAAATGAGCTCGGTTCTTCCCTGCGGGATCTATCTCGTCCAGATGACCTGTAGGGATGGTACAGTCTATCACTTCTAGCATTATCCAGTGGTTGTCTTTGGCTGCTTGGATGCACGCTAGGACCAGCTACAGTTGCCCCCTGCCTTGATCTTCCCCTGTGGGGTTCTGTTTCGAGCACATCCATGGGGTCAACTTCGGGCTGGGTTCTAGCTCGGCTCCGTTCAGCGGGGTTTCTATGATTAGGTGGCATGACTGGCTCAGCTACATCCGACCCTCGCCTGGTGCCTCCCCCGCTAGGTTCGGTTCCAAGGGCTTCCTCGAGTCGGAATTCGGGCTGAGTCCGGGCGCGGCCCCTATCATCGTTGTTCCTGTTGATAGCTTGTTCGAAGAGTGAAGACCTTTGTTGCCTCCGGGATCCTCCGGATTGGGATTCACCCCATGATTCAGTGTTGCGGTTGGACTCTTCAGCATCCCTTAAGCGTGTCATGAGTTGGTCCACCAAAGTTTCTTGTTGGGATGTGAAGCGGTTAGTTACTTCAGCCACAACCCTGTCCAGATCCGCCCTAGTGATTGGTTGTTCCGTTGCGGGACCAGTTGGATTTTCCTGATTTTCATCTGGTACTGCTGTTGAAGTGGGCTGATCTGTGATTGCTGGATCTGGAAGGCTGCTAGTTGCGATGTTCTTTCCTTTGTTAACATCCCTTCTCTGTTTGGAAGGCATGATTTCTAAGCAACGAGTGATGTTGTTAGGAAGAAGGTTGAGTGGGAGAAGATGAAGCTTGAGTTCTGAAGATGAAGTCTGAGTTCAGCTCTCAGTGAAAGCACCAAAAATGTTTGCACAAAAAATGGACAAACACCTCCAAGTCGTATTATTTAGTTGATTATATGTGATTTTCAATGATTTTAGATGAGTATGTAAATATGAAAGAAGTAGGGGCTGATATGTAAAAGACACACAGATTTATAGTGGTTCGGCCAGAATGTGCCTACGTCCACTTTATATGTTATTATCTTCTTTCTTTCAGATTACAAGTACAATGCTTCGTACATCAGTATATGAAAGTAGTTTGAAAGTTCCTTCCTTGCTTGAGCTCTCAAACTTGTCTGCCATTGTTGTACCCCTGCCCCTCTATTTATAGAATGAGGTTGAGGGCAGGGGCCTTGGAAGCATATAGCTGCTGGTGGGCCCGGGCTGAAGCAATCTGGACTGGCAATCTTCTGGTTCGGCAAGGCTTCATTCGGCTATGAGCTTGGACCGGTGGTAGGTGTGCATGTGGACCGGCAGGGGAAAGGAGAGGGTTGGTTCGGTGCTTGCCTGGTCCGGTAGTAGGAGTGTGAGAATGTGGACCGGTAGTCGTTTGGTCCGGTTATGTAGGTGGTTCGGTGGCAAGGTTGGTTCGGCAGGGGAGTTGGAGTGGTGGTATAAAGGAGCCGAATGAGATGGGGCCGAATGAAGTGGGGCCGAGTGAAGTGGAGCCGAATGAAGTGGGGGCCGAGTGTTGTGGAACCGAATGAAGTGGGGGCCGAGTGAGCTTCTTCATGGAGAATATTGGAAGGCCCTCTAGGTTAGTATTGAGCTTCTTGGCTGTTGAACGAAGTAGAGGTTGCTTGCGAGCCCGAGTGAAACTGCGGCTTCTTGGTCTTGAGGTCTTCTGGGTGAAAATTCGCCCAACAATTCTCAAAAACGTTCCATTCATATTTGAAAAGCATTTCCATACTTATATAATAATAAGTAATTCACAAATTTATTTATTTTCAACAATTTGAAAATATTCAATACACTTGAACCATAGTTAAGTATATATTTCATTCTTACAAGGAAAACATTCCTTTATTCACTTTTATTTGGGTTAAAACGAATGTTGCGTAAAACATCGTTACGACAAACCAAAATCACTAGAATAGGGATTCAAAATTAAAATAGATATATAAATCCCAAAACTATACAAAATATTTCCTTTTGGAAACCATTTACTATAACAATAGTGTTATAGTCCACCATTTCCTTATTTTCTCGAAAACGCCTATAGCAACAATGAATGTTGAAATCTACGTATTCATTTCTTTTTATTTCTCGAAAACGTCTATTTCAACAATAAATGTTGAAATTTATGGTTTCGATACTTGATGCATTTTAAAACATCTTAAAATCGTTTTAAATTCCATTTAAAACATTCCTTTCCCAAAACATATCCATTTTATTTAATAATAAAATCACTGTTCAAAATAGTGAACATAGCCCCTTTAACAAACTTCCATATTCAATTTATCAAATTCAATTGATTTCCAATTTATAAACAACATTTATAAATTCCATTTCTATTAATAAATTCGGTTTAGAAATCTCTTTTATTAAGCCAATTCAATTTTATAAACCCAATTTCTATACAAAAGGTTCGTATTATAAGTTAAGAGCTTATAATCCATTTATTTACTCAACCGTTCCTTTAAAACTTCACAAATTTTAAATCTTATCACTGATAAGATTCCTTTGTATTTTATAATAGTTTTCAACTTATAAAAACCTCCTTTATTAACAATTTCTATAATATCCCCTTTAAATACCAAATTCCATTTTATAAGTTAATTACTTATGGTATTATTTATTTACCAAGTCGTTCCCGTTAAACTTTCCAAATTGTTAATCTTATTACTTTTAAGCTTCCTTTATATTTTATAATAACTTTGAGTTGTAAATCTCCTTTTTATAACACCTATAACTCTAGTTTTAAAATTCCAATATTTCTATTTAAAAATATCAATTTAAAAAAAATCTTTTATATTTATCCTCTATAATAACTCAAAAATCCAAAATTTAAACTATTTTGTAAATCTATTTATTTTAAAATTTTCCCTTAGGTTAACTTCTACAAAAATCATAATTTTTTATAACTTTTTAAAATTAAAATCTTAATTTATTTAAAATGAATCAAGTTCAAAAAATTTAATAAAACATATACTTGAAAATTTTCTTTAAAAATCTTTTTAAATTCAAAATCGTTATTTTTAACTTTTAAGAATGAATCAGATGATGCAACAGCATCAAATAGTCAATCACGGGGATAACATCATAAATATCGATGTGAAAGTCAACAACCATCACAATATTTATAAACAAATAAATATTTGTGAGGAATCCAGTTGGATCCCTCCAACCTGTTTCCCTGCATCCACAGACGTTAGCACAATACCAATTCCACTTCAAGGTGGAATATCGCGGTATATGGGGTTTTATAAAATATTATCCGCTTAATAGGCGGCGCAATAGGGTCTCATCCGCTATACGAGGCGGGAAATCAATTCCAATATATACATATGCCAATATATATATATATATATTGCTATATATAGTATATATATCCTATTATATCTACTATCACAATCAAACAACAATCATCAATCAACATTAACAATTTATAATTTTAAATCATAATGTTCGATTGAGTGAGGAGTTCTCACCTTGATTTTATTTTCGGTTTCGGCGTTCGTTTCGAATAAAATTAAACGAATGTTTTAATTTTACCCGAAATTCACACGAGCTCCAATTTGACTCCAAACTGGTTGCATCGTGAAGAGCTCGTCAATACGGACCCGTCGCAATTTGTTTCATCCCAATCGGACCTCGCAGCAAGAAGATATTGATTTTTTAAAGTTTGTACATGTTTATAATATAATAAAATCAACATTTCTATTTATTTCTCACCCTAGATCTGGGCAGCACATCACTGCCTTCATCACGCACGCGCGCTACATTGCTTCTTTCCCCAGTATCTCCCGTGCGCAAGAACTCAACATCCTAGTTCTAGGGTTTGAAAACGCAACCGCCACACTCGAGTTGAAAACGATCAGGGGGCGCCACCACTTCCGCCTCCACGTGCTCCACCCTCGGACCCAAGGGCATGAAGCTCGGCCTCCCCCCCTGTCTAGATTCTCGTGCGCAACGCCCAGGGAACGTGGGCCATATCCTCTTTCAAATGGCGATGATACTCCGAATCACCCGTTGGATCTATAGTTCTCGAGGCTCTCTTCGATCTTCCAGTTGAAAATTTTCAAAATCGACGCATGGATTGAGATATTTTCGAGGAGATACGAAATTGAATTTCGGCCATTAACTGTAATGGAGGCGGTCGGGCTGAGCATCTAGGGTTTTAGTGAATTTTAATATATTATATATAATTATTAAATATTATTTTAATCTCGTTCCTCACATTTTAGTAACCTATGCAAACGTACTCCAAACGACGCATTCTGACAGGCGATCTTGGGGTTTTCCCGCGTTCCGGGTACAATGGAACAGGTTTCGGAAGCTAGCTCGGACATCTGTGCGAGATACGGCAATAAATGATCGATTTAAACTAAAACCGATTTAAACGATTTTCTAGACGTTTTGGCATGCACCGGACAAACGATAAATCCGATCGACTTGAAATTTGAAATCTTACAATAATATCACATTACAGATTCAATGAAACTGGTTTCGTCGAAATCCGAGACCGTTTGAAAAATGACTATTTTAACTCGCCGAATCAATATTAAAACAATTTCGATGCGTTTCGAGCTGCCACGGTCAAACGACAACTCCGATTGCTACAAAAATTTAAATCCGATAATAACTAACTATTACGGATCTAATGGAACTCGTTTCGTTCAATTCTAAGACTGTTCAAAAATTGGCTATTTTTCAGTCGATAACTAAATATTAAAATATTCAATTTTTACAAATTAACTCCAAATTCAATTTTAAAAGTTCTAAAATATTTCTATAACTTTAATATGATAAAATAAAATTTCCTAAATCATTTTCAATCATATTTAACTCAAATTTAAATATTTTCTGGAATTTCACTATTAAATTATCGATTTAATTGTCCAATTAAATCCAAATATTCGATAAATAAATTGTTCGACTTAAAAATCCCACTTATTAATATTTAAAATTAATTAAATATTCAAATTTAAATTATCAAAAAATTCTGGGTCGTTACAGAAGTCTTCTCTGTTTGATGGATTCGAAGGACCTTCATGGGATGGAGTCGAAGATAGGAATACCTCGAGGGATTCGAACCAAGGCAGGTGATGGGTTCGAAGCGTGGCTACCTATGATGGATTCGAACGAAGGCATGTCCCTGATGGATTCGAAGCAGGGATTATGTCTCATGCATTTGAACCGAGATTTGCTCGATGGATGCGAGGCGAGGCCATCTGATGGATTCGAAGGAGGAGGTGACTTGATGGATTCGAACTAGGGAAGGCCTTAGATGGATTCGGAGCGAAGGCTTGCCTGATGGAGTCGAAGCAAATGCACTCCTCATGGATTCGAGGCAGCACATGTCTGGTGGATTCGAACCAAGGCTTCCTCTTGATGGATTCGAGCCTTATACTACATGATCCATCTCCCATTGGCGATAACTTGAGCATACGAACTCGGATTGCCCCGAAACTTGGAATGTTGGTCTCTACAGCCCTGCTTGACGTGTCTTATCAATTGTAGCCCGATCTGGACTTGGGTAAAACTCGTCGATATTTGTAGTTGCCTAACAATCATTCAAAGCTAAAGATGTATGATCCTGTCTCTTTCTAGTTAGTTCCTTGGTATCTCGGCCTTGCCAAAAGGTGGGATAACAGATATTTATCTAATTAATCAAAAATTAATACCAGTAACAATGTAACACAAGCGTTTATTTTCCTTGGTGTGTCAATATATTTTTTAATTTGATTTATCAAATGCTTGTAAATCATTTTTGGCCATGATATCTGCTGCATTTTATCTTCACAAACACAATCTGGAATCATATTCCAAGATACAGTAGAGTTTGGATTTGATATTAAAAATGTTGCAACCAAATGCAGTTGCAAAAGCTTTGATGTTCCTTTTATTGTTGCAAACAATTCCCTTTCTATATTTTTTTGTTGACATTTGTTTCTCCTTCAAAGTGTCTGCTGATGAATGATGTAAACTGAGCATTGCTTTTACCCGCTTTTTCATATGGCTAGAAGTTTTGATTTGCTGACCATCTGTAGGAATTGACAATAATTGGCTTATATCATCCTCTGTGAATGTTAGTAACATATCTCCAAATTGGAAGCAGTTCAAATTCTTTCTATAGGCTCTGATGATTATGTCTATTGTTGTTGAGTTTTTTGTGTTTTCCTTTGCTGGTATAATTCCAACAAAGATCATATGAATGAACTTATAGAAAGGTAAATTTTGGACATATTTTGTGTGTGATTCTTAATTCGGTCAAGAACATCATGAAAGGCCTTAAATTATTTTTGTAGTTATCATCTCTTGATGCAATTTTCTCTTCACTGATTGTTTTTCTTTTTTGCTATAGAATATTTGATCCTGATTGTTGTTCAACAGGAACAATTGATGTTTCCAACATTACTTTTCTTCCGTCTTTTATTTCTTCTTTTGTGTTCTTCTGTAAAAGTACATTAAAAATTATGAAATAAATATGAACAATCTAATAATATGATGGATGATGTTACATAGTTCCAGTTATAATGAATGTGCAGAAAAAACATAAATGTATGCAATTATCTTAAATAATTGCAGTTTGTTTAGCAAATTTTAAGGTATATGCAAATTTTCATATATGTGGAATTGTTGCATATAATTTAGCAGTTTAAAAAAATAATTGCTTATTTTCAGCAATTATTTGAACAACCGTGATATCAAAATTTTATTTTTTCTAATCATACATATTTTTCGAATTTTCTTCACTTTTTGGAAATAGAATGGTAATCCAATGAAAGTATTGAATAAATTGTTAGCTTATACAAACTTTTCTTATATATGTTGTAGTTGCATATATGTTAGCAGTTTTAAAAATTAATTTCTTAATTTTTCGCAACAATTTGAATAATTGTAAACTTTAAAATATGGCTTTTGTTATTATAAATATTATCAGCTTTTTTTTCTTCAGTTTTTTCGAATCAAATTGGTATTTCAATGAAACTACTCAAAAAGTAGCATATAAAAATGAGATTACTCCGTTTAATTGAATTATTGCTGAAAAGTAAGCAGTTACACTGAATTGGTTCTACTATATGCAATATTGTTAGTAATGATTATTTTTCTTCATACTTAAGTGTTGCAAAGATATTCAACAGTTCTCGGTATAGTTGCATATATGTCAACAATAATATGAATAATTGACATTAAAATATTCTAAAAATTACAGATAACACTAAGTTTATTCTGTTTAACTGCTTTATTACTGAAAAGTAAGCAATTAAGGTTAATTATTTGCAGCCATATGTGATATTGTCAGTAATGATTACTTAATTTCGTTTATACATAAATGTTGCTGAGAAATTCAAAAAAATTCAACACAGTTGCATATTTGTCTGCAGTAATTGTGACTAATTGACATTATTACGATATTTACTACTATATTTGTAATTATTATGAAAAATGGCCAGGCAAATACAGACATTGATCGAATATATTGCTTAAAATATGCAGAAAAACACATTAATAACATCTGCATAAAATTTGAAGAGAGAAAACAGTTTTTTGAACAATTTTTTACAAAAAATTGCAGTAATTATAGAATGATTTTTAGTTTAACATCTGCATTCTCATTTTTCTTTGTAGTACCGTAAAACAACTCGATTACATGCATGGCTAACTCGAAAATCTATAAAACCCTTGCAAAAACCCTAAGATGTATCGATTTAAAACAGTGTAATATAAATCGACTACTTATGAAATAGAGATATATCACCTTCGATCTTTCCATTTTGCCTTGTTCTATTTTGAAAACGTCGGATTTTCGAGTTGATTTTGGTTGTTGTGTTGTTCGATTTTGTAGAATTTTCGTCTCTTGTTGAAGAAAATATGATTTCAATTGTATTACAGGTCAAACAATCAAAAAAGCGTGGGTTCAGGGTTTTAGGATGATTTTTTAGGGTAGTTTGGGAAAAGAAAAGCCTGAATTTGAAAATAGGAATGAAATTTATATGTTATGTACCTAAGGGATGTTTGACATATTATGAAAGTTATTAAGGATGTATGGCAAATGTCATAGTTCCAAAATCATCATATTTACTCAAATATGTCAATTCACAAAAAAGTATAAGTTCCAAATCTCAACTTAGGTTGTTTCATCATCAATGATTTTAAATATAAATATTTCAACTTTACGCAATCTGAAATTTTAGAAAATAGTTTAGGTAGTCATAAATAGTTTTAATAGCTTTAAAAATAGTTTAAAATAGATGGAAATAGTATAAATAATAAAAGTAGTTTAAATAGATTTAAATTTGATTTAATTTGATTTAAAGCGATTTATATAGATTTAAAATATATTTAATGGATTTAAATTATCTAAAATAGATTTTTATATAGATTAAATAAATTTAAAGTAGATTAAATAGATTTAATTATTTTAAGATAGGTAAAATAGATTGAATTTGATTAAATAGGTTATAATAAATTAAAATAAAATAAATAGTTTGAATTGATTGTAATAGTTTAAATTCATTAAAATAGTTTAAATCAATTTAAAATATATTTCAAAGTTATATCCAACAATTTTAATAACTCGATTTCGATAAATTCATTCATATTTGACCCTTCATCTTTGAAAATTAAATTTAAATCCTTGAACAATTCATTAAATTAATTCAAATTCCAGCATTAACGCTCGGATTATCTAAAAAAATCAGTCTATATATATTTTAAAAAAAAGGCCAGTAAACTGAATCCAAAATTTAAAGATTCAAAAAATCGTTTAATTTAACTAATCCAGTGTCCGTATATAATTTCCTACTCTAAGGTCAAGTGATATAGATATTTATCATTTCAATCCGCAATTTAAAAATTTACGGTTATATATCATTTTAAACTGCGATCCCGAATTTAATAAAATCCATAAAATCGCTGGAGCCTATCATTTCAACCCTAACGATTTTTCCATAATCTATAGACCATTCGGGTATGTATCATTTAAACCCATAGGGAACTTGCAATTATAACAATATAAAAATACAACATTCAGTCATCTGATATCAATAATCAAACATCCATCACAATCATCATCAAAATCAACCAATAAACATCAATAGATAACGGATCACCAATAACAGGTATTAAATTTATTATTTAAATTCAATATTAAATTAAATAGCAATTTAAATTAAAATAAATTAAAATTAACCGGAATAACAATTTAAATATATCAAATAGCTATCAATAAATTTCTAATCACATCAAAATTTAATTTACTAACATAAGATAATTTATAAGTTATGAGTGGGTTAAAACACTCGCTTTTGATTTTAAATCGATTTGAAATCCAAAATATGGTCCAAAATTCAAAAGTCTCAAAATTAGTCCAATGAGCATTAAAATTTTCGAAATTTTGATACGATCCCAGTGGAACAAACCGCGTTCAATTCTGAGTTCGTATGCAAAAGTTATGTATATTAGAACAGTGAAAATAAAAAATTAAATAAAAAATATAAACATATTACCAACGTTCACCACGTCATCATCACGTACGCACATCCTATCTCCTTCCTCCAGCAACCCTAGAATGAACTAACCGAGTCGCCACCCTCAACACCCATTCGCATATGGCTCTGAAGCTTCCACCACGTCGTGACCCTCCTCCCAAGGCTCCGAGCCTCCCCCTCTCCACCCTCCGCGACGACCTCCAACTCACGAAGATCGACGTGGAGATGTAGCCGCCGCCGCTTGATTATGAACCCTAGGCAAATTTAGAGCCTAATCCAACCGTCACCTCGCCAAACAAACCACACCGATGGAATACGCTCAACGCTCTCTACAACACAGTACCCTCCGATCGAGGTCGACGTTGATCACAATGCAATGAATGACCAAGATTAATTCACCCAATTCTAGCCAAATAGAAGCCCAAATCAAAAAAAACAAGCTGCAGATTTGACTTGCGCTCTTCGAGAGCTTCGAAGCGGTATATAATTTGATAGGGTTTAGAGGAGTTTGAATTTTCGATTCGATTTTGGTTTGCGATTTGACTTTGGAATTGGTTTTGGTTTGTCTGCCATTGGAAAGGGAGAAGCATATAGAATTGTATGTACAGACAAATGGAATAAGAAATAACTAGGGTTTATAACGGGCTATATATAGGCAGATTAGAAATAGAAACGAATAGACTAAATTGATTTGAAAGTTGATCGATAAACGACCCGAAAAGCCTGTATCGTTCTCGAAACAAAAATGGATCATGCCTTATATAAAAATAGACGTTTTCGATAGTTTTAAACTCAATGGAACATGTTTAAGTCCTAATTCCATCATATGAAGAAGTTAGCTTGAAATCAGCTTATTTCAAATTGATTTCAATTAAATTTAATTAAATTGATTTCTATACGTTTCGAGTATGTATGATCAAATGGCAAGTCTGATCGCTACGAAACTTGAAATCTTACAATAATTCACCGTTATGGATCCGATGAAACTGGTTTCATCGAAATCCGAGACAGTGGCCAAAATGGGTATTTTCACGTTAATTAAATAATTAATATTAAATTAATTAATCACCCTTTTAATTCAATATTTATAAACTAATGAATTTCATCATTTTTTATTACTTAAACATTTATAATAACTTAAAAAAAGTTTACATAAATTTCAGTGTTGGTCATTAAACTAATTACAGTGTTCAATTTCAACTGTAATTAAATCCAATTAATTATAATTTAATTCCAATAAATTGATCAAATTTGACTTTAATCTTTTTATTTAACCAATTATTACTATATGTATATATTTAACCTTGGTTTATACTTTATTACATTAATATTCTTTAAATTTCATCTTTTATTTATTAATTTCGAATTTCCAATTATATAGAATTTTGTCGATTTTCACATTAATTATAATTTGAAATCCCACAACTTAGTTTCATTTTTATTATTAAACCAATTTATTGCCTTATAAGTGAAATTAACAATTCTGTACATTTCATTACATTCCCACTTTGTAGTTATTGTATAAACTCACATTAATGTAACATTTACTTACATTTATTTATAATTGATTTAAATTAAATTAGTAACAAATAGCAATTGTCACCCTTTCTACATTTGGTAACATTTTTAAGTTTATTATCTACACACAAATGTCATAACTACTTTCATAACACTAATATTTATTCAATTAAAATTTGTTTCACATTATTTAATTAATGCAACCTTTAAATGATCAATTGCTCTTTTATTCCAATTATCAGTTAATACATGTTATTACAATTAATAAATTTACAATCTATACCAATTATAATTATTTAATCATTTCATTTAAAGCAGTTATTGATTATCTTTAATTAATACTATTACATCTCATTCCAATCATATCCTTATTATTAAATCATAAAATTTTATTTCTTCCAACAATAAATTTAAAAACTTTATTAAATTAATTACTTTTAATTATCGAGAATTATGGGTCATTACACACCCCCCTACTCAAAACTTTTCGTCCCCGAAAAGGGAAAAGAAGGAATTTATAAATCAATATATCTCATTGAAAATATTAAATTTATAAACAATTAATTTACATAATTAGTTAATTCAAATAAAATATATCAATTTGTAAACAATTAAATCCTTTATAGTCAAGTTAAAAGTTTGAAAAACATTTCACAAAAATTTCTAGGTCCAAAATTCACAGAAAATTACAGTAGAGTCTCCTTTGTATGGAGAGGTCTAGGAGAAAAAATAATATAAATAATAATAATATATATCGTATTTTCAAAATAATGTATCCCATACCATGGGAAAAACAATATAATATCGCTAGAAAACCGTAATCCGAAAACGTACTAATTTTTCGGGCAAACTACGCTTATTTTATGAAACCTGTTATTGGATAATATAAAGAATGTGTGTGGTCTAGCTGTGTATTCTTATTCATGCAGTATGCATATTTTCATATTAGGCTAGATGGGAAGCAGGTCGTGTTCGGCCCAGTTGAGTTGTGTTCAGCCCAGCTGTGTTCTGCAGTATTAGTTTAAAGCTTGTAGTCCCTCTTTCATAATTTCGATATAACCCTAATAATAATAATCAAAGGAAACAATGGCGTCTGATATTTTTCTCCGTTCTATTTCATATTATTGTTAATTACATGGTATCGGAGCGTTCGATCCAAGGAGTGAGTATATGACCTTCATCCTCTTTACCTCTTACTTTAATTTCTCTGTCGCTAGTTACTTCATCCAAAGGGGATCATGGCTGCGGATTCTAAGGGAGTTGATGTTATGTCGATGATGCCGAAGATCACAGATCGGAAACTAAATAGTACGAATTATCATGACTGGAGCAAGACTATTAGATTGTACATCAGGAGTATGGATAAGATAGATCATCTAATTAAAAACCCACCGCAATCTGATTCGAAGGATAAGGAAGATCAAAATTGGCTTCGAGAAGATGCTCGTCTATTTCTTCAAATTCGAAATTCGGTTGAAAATGAGGTTATCGGCTTGATTAATCACTGTGAAACAGTAAAAGAGTTGATGGAATACTTAGAGTTCTTGTATTCAGGAAAAGGGAATCTAGCACGAATGTATGAAGTTTGTCGAGCATTTTATAGACCTGAGAAGAAGGACATGAATTTGATGAATTACTTTATGGCATTTAAACAAACATATGAGGAGCTAAATCTCCTTTTGCCGATGAGTGTAGATATTAAGGTGCAACAGAGACAATGTGAGCAAATGGCCATCATGAGCTTCTTGGCAGGGCTTTCTCCAGATTTCGAAGGTGCAAAGTCACAAATTCTTGCAGACACTGGTATTACTATGTTACATGATGTGTACAACCGCTTATTGAGAGTTGAGACTGGGACTAGTATGAGTAATACAAGTGCAAACACTTTTAACAGTGCTTTTGTGGGGAGTAGTGGAAATGCAGTCTCCAACAACCAATCTGATTCAATCAAAAGTGGTGCACAACAACATGTTCAACCATGGAGGCCGCAAAGACCACCCAATGCTCAAAATTGGAGATCACCTCGACCGTTTGGACAAAATCAGAGATCAATATGGAGACCGTCAGTTAATCAAAACAAAATTTGCAATTACTGCAAACGTATTGGCCATGTGATGTCAGAATGTAGAAGCCTGCAGTGGAATCAAAGAAATACTACGCCATCGAATGTCAAAACTGTGCTAATGACTGCCGAAGAGTTTGAGAAGTATTCCAAATTTCAAAATACAATGCATGGTAATGCTCCTGATTCTAATAATACTGTAGCTACAACTTCAGTGGCAAACTCAATAGCAGGCTCCTCGTCTTCAAAATGGATAATAGACTCGGGAGCATCCGATCACATGACAGGTAATCCACTTTTACTTGATAATTTGAGAACAATTAGTGGATCACATAAAGTCATACTAGCAGACGGGTCACAATCATTGGTAAAAGGAATGGGTGAAGTTTCATCACACAAGGCTGTACCATTAAATTCTGTTTTATATTTACCATCGCTGGCGTTTAACCTTCTCTCTGTGAGTCAACTTACGCATCATCTAAACTGCAGCATGACATTCTTTCCTGATTATTGCATATTTCAGGATCTTGTGACGAGGCAGACTATTGGTAGAGGAAGTGAGTCTGGTGGCTTGTACACTCTTGACACGCTTTCTAAACCTATAGTATGTTATATCATGGATCCAGTTTTAAAAATGCACTGCAGACTTGGTCATCCATCACTTACTTTGTTCAAGCAGCTTTGTCCTCAGTTCAATAATCTGTCAGCAATAAATTGTGAAGCATGTCAATATGCTAAACACCATAGATGCAGTTCACAGCCTAGAGTTAATAAGTGAGCGAGTGGTCCATTCTCTTTTGTTCATTCCGATGTTTGGGGGCCCTCGTCTATTGTGTCTAAACCAGGTTATAAATACTTTGTTACATTTGTTGATGATTACACTCGTTGTACATGGTTATTCTTGATGAAATCTAGAACTGAATTGTTTTCTATATTCTGCAAATTTAATGCTGAGGTCAAAACTCAATTTAGCACGTCTATAAAAGTTTTGCGTAGTGATAATGCAAAAGAGTATGTGTCAGCCGAGTTTGAGAATTACCTGTCTCAAAATGGTATCCTTCATGAAACATCATGCGTTGATACTCCTTCTCAGAATGGTGTCGTGGAAAGAAAGAATTGACACTAATTAGAAACAGCTCGAGCTTTGTTATTTCACATGAACGTACCAAAAGTGTTTTGGGACGACACAGTATCCACTGCATGTTTTCTTATTAATAGGATGC
Source organism: Allium cepa (assembly GCA_030765085.1). Lineage (NCBI taxonomy): Eukaryota > Viridiplantae > Streptophyta > Magnoliopsida > Asparagales > Amaryllidaceae > Allium > Allium cepa. The sequence goes on from CM060938.1 coordinate 335,614,159, forward strand.
CATCGACTGTTCTTAACAATGATATTCCACATCAAATTCTTCATCCAAGTAAAGGAATGTACCCTGTGAAACCTCGGATCTTTGGATGCACTTGTTTTGTAAGAGACATGGACCAGCATCTTGGTAAGTTAGATCACAAGTCATTAAAATGTATTTTTCTTGGTTATTCGAGACTCCAAAAAGGCTATAGATGCTATTGCCCGAGTTTACAAAAATATATCGTATCTATCGACGTGACATTCACGGAAGACATACCGTTTTATCAGCCGAAAACTCCACATACACCAGAAGATGATGATGAAGAATTCTTAATCTACTCAACCATACCTAGTGGGGATCCAGCTTTCGATATGGTAGATAATAGCAACTCACCTGACATACATCAATCTGGAAGTGATTCAACTTTAGATCCACCTGACATACACCAACCTGAAAGTGATACAACTTTAGAACTACCAATTGTCTTGAGAAAAGGGAAGAGGACATGCACGTATCCTATATCATCATTTGTGAATTATAACAGGTTACCAAGGACAGTACATGCATTCATGACTACAATTGACTCAGTTGAATTACCTAAAACTGTAGGTGCAGCTTTAGCTTCACCAGATTGGCGAGAAGCAATGCTTGAAGAAATGAAAGCTTTGGAGCTAAATAGGACGTGGACTTTAACAGTATTACCGCCAAACAAGAAAAAGATTGGATGCAAATGGATATTTTCTGTGAAAATGAATGTGGATGGTTTAGTTGCAAGGCTTAAAGCTCGATTGGTGGCTAAAGGCTATGCTCAAACTTATGGTATCGACTACTCTAAAACTTTCTCTCCAGTGGCTAAAATGACATCGATTAGAATGTTCATATCGATGGCAGCAACATACAACTGGAAGCTTCATCAGCTGGATATTAAAAACGCATTCTTACATGGGGATCTGGTTGAGGAAGTGTATATGGAGCAACCACCGGGCTTCACTATTCAGGGGGAGTCAAATCTGGTATGTAAGTTGAACAAGACACTGTATGGTCTCAAGCAGAGTCCACGTGCATGGTTCGGAAAATTTAGTTTAGCAATGGAGAAATTTGGGGTAAGGAGATGTAAAGCCGATCATTCTGTCTTCTATAAGAAGTCAGATAAAGGCATAATATTATTGGTTGTATATGTTGACGATATAGTGATTACTGGGAGTGATGAGGTCGGTATCAGTAAGCTCAAGCACTTCATTCATACACAGTTTCAGACGAAGGACCTTAGTGAACTTAAATACTTTCTAGGTGTGGAAATTATGAGAAACAGAGGAAGTATATACTTGTCTCAGCGTAAATATACTCTTGATTTGCTAAATGAGACAGGGAAACTAGCGGCTAAACCTTGCAGCTCTCCAATGATGGTGAACTCTAATCTGAATGGAGAGGGGGAGCCATTTAATGATCCTGACAGGTACAGGCGGCTGATAGGTAAATTAAACTACTTATGTATTACAAGACCGGACATTTCATATTCAGTAAGTGTTATGAGCCAATTTATGTCAAAACCCACAGTTCACCATTGGTCAGCAGTAGAACAGATATTGGGGTACCTGAAAGGGACGGTTGGACGAGGAATTGTATATATGAACAACGATCATATGAATGTAGAATGTTTTTGTGATGCGGATTGGGCAGGTTCCAAGTTAGATAGGCGATCTACTACTGGATTTTGTGTATTCATTGGTGGTAATCTAGTCTCATGGAAAAGCAAGAAGTAGACTGTTGTTGCTCGATCAAGTGCCGAGTCAGAATACCGGGCTATGGCAAATGCTACATGTGAAATTATGTGGATAATGCATTTAATGAAGGAACTTAGCTTTGATTCGAAATGTCCAGCTAAAGTGTGGTGTGATAATCAAGCAGCTATTCACATCGCTTCTAATCCTGTGTTTCATGAACGAACAAAACATATTGAAGTTGACTGTCATTTTGTTCGAGAAAAAATTCAAGATGGAATTATTACAACCGGGTTCATACAGACGGGAGATCAAGTAGCTAATCTTTTCACTAAAGATCTAAATGGTTCAAGAATGGAGTATTTATGCAGCAAGTTGGGAATGAAGAATCAATATTCTCCAACTTGATGGGGAGTGTTATTGGATAATATAAAGAATGTGTGTGGTCTAGCTGTGTATTCTTATTCATGTAATATGCATATTTTCATATTAGGCTAGATAGGAAGCAGGTCGTGTTCGGCCCAGTTGAGTTGTGTTCAGCCCAGGTGTGTTCTGCAGTATTAGTTTAAAGCTTGTAGTCCCTCTTTCATAATTTCGATATAACCCTAATAATAATAATCAAAGGAAACAATGGCGTCTGATATTTTTCTCCGTTCTATTTCATATTATTGTTAATTACACAAAAGAGGTAGCAATTGCTTCCATAAACTGTATTTCACTTATAATCTAAAAGAGTTAATAATTATAAAAAAAGTGAAATATTTAAGTTTGTTTCAAATAATAAGAAAACAAATCAATACTACATAACAACTATCAATTGCAAATAAACAGCGAAACATCATTTCATCGTAGATAAAATGATAAATAAACTATGAAGTAAACCATACACTCAACAGTCGTAGATAAAATTTATATATCATTTATACATCTTTATACAAAATAAAAGTATCTTTTCCTAACCAATTCATAAGCCAATACAAACAAATAATCCAACATATTTTCTAAGTTTACCTTATTTGTCTTTTCACATCATTTATTGTTCATTCTTTTTTTTTCCGTACAATGATTCCCTTTAATTCACGTACATTACTTACAAAATTTTCATTCATTCATATAAGGCTTATTTCATTAATTTACATTCTTTACTTACATAAGGTATATTAATTCCAATTATTTGGATCGTAAATGGATTCATTACTGAAGTTTGTATACATTTTATTTCATTTTACTTCACATTTACAATTTAGTTTAATTTCTTTTTTTCCATCAGTTACTTTTCTTTTCTCATTTATATAATGTTTATTTTCATTAATTTACATTCGTTATTACTTACAAAACTTTATTTCTTCTTTATTCATACAATGCCATTTTCTTTCATTACTTTACATTCATTGTTGAAATAAGTTATTTTTATTTCAATTATTGGATTATACATTATTAGGTAAGTTTCTTCACAATTCAATTCACCATTTATAGATCATTTTTCTTCTCACATTCATACTTCCATATAAGTGTTGTTGAATATTAAATCCATTTTAAATCATTTTAATGTTTTCTGAAGTCATAATCATTTAATTAATATAGTGCTCACTTTAATTATAAATGGCTTTAGTATTAATTTAAGTTCATTATTATTTACTTACGGTGTTCATCCTTTGCATTCCATCTGATTGTAGATAACTTAAATGTTACTTAAGCTTATAGTCATTTTCTTGCATTATTTACTTCTGTTACATTTAATTACCTGTTTTTCAAACCATTTAGCTATTTCAGGGATGAAATTCTTTTAAGGGGGGAGGAATGCAACGACCCGGATTTTTCGATGTTTGATTTGGGATATTTAAATGGTTTTAATTATTGAATTTGAATTATAGAATGATTTCGAATATGGAAATTTGGTTTTTCATTTATAAAATAAATTCAGAATTTAAATATAGTGATTTTTTGGATCATTTAATTATTGAATTTTAGAATTGAATATTGGTCGAATTATTGTATCTTGGGTTTTAAGCTCGATAAAAATAATTGAAAAGCTTGTAAAATTTATATTAATAATAATGAAGGTAGCAAAAGTTTTAAAATTCAATTTAAAAGTGATATGTTCAATTTTAAAAATAGCTTGTTCAAATTGACATTTAAAAATAGCTATCCGAGACACAGTCTTGGAATTCGACGAAACCTTTTCCATCGGATCCGTAATAGTGTATTATTATCAAATTTTAAATTTCGTAGCATTTGGAGTTATCATTTTGTCGTACGTGATAGAAAGGCGTCGAAATTTATATCGAAAATTTAATATAAATTGGGTCCAAAAAGCTATCTTTCCTATACGATCGAATTAGTACTCGAAACCTTTTCCATTATGTTCGAAATAGTGGTATAACATTATGATCGTCTGCCTCGATAGGAGTTCGAGTTTTTAAGCTACGCAAATCGGGACATTTTTAAAATTTAAATTAATATATTTTAGTCAATCCTTCAATCCATCAGCCACCCTATGAATTGATCCTACCTTTTCCTTCTGTAACACACCACCTACCTATCTTTCCTTCTCCTTTATAAATCAGATATCCTTTTCATTCTATCAGTCCAAAATTCGATCATGTCTTTCTCTTTCCCTTTCTCCTTTCTAAAATCGATCAGTATTCAATTTGGAAAAAATAATAAAGGAAAGCGACCCTTTTTTCCTCTGAAGTTCAAAATCGATTCACGTTCGACAAAAATAGAGGGGAATTGAGCATCGTAACTCGTATTCAAGTAGGCGGCCGAGATAGTGGGAGTTTGTGTTGACTTGGGGGTGTGTAGTGGCTAATGGAAGTGAAGCATGAGTAAATGGCGACGAGCGCGGCATGTGAGGTCGCGAATGGTGCGAGCTCGTGGTTCGCGCATGCGGGCGCTGGCGTGGTGAGGGCGATTGTGGCTGTTGATTGCTATGGTTTGGGTCGAACCCTCATTCGCGTGCTTGATATTTTGCTGAAGAATGACATAGCGACTGTGATGGGGATTGGTTACGAGCTCGATGACATGGGTAACGCAGTGACATCTCAAGGACAGTGAGACATTTAGGGTTCACATCCGTAAGCGGGTTCGGGATGTTTTTTTTAGTTAATTTAATTTAATCATATCGTTAGCCTTAGTTTAGTTATTAATTTGTTTAAAAAAAATTAAATTTGTTAAAAACCCATAATATGTTCTTACGAGGTCGGAATTTTGCCGAATCCGTGAAAAGAATTTAAAAGGGAAACGAGCCGCAATATTTTAAAAAAATCAAAGTGAGTAAATCTCACTCTTTTTGAATTGCTAGGTATTAGTCTTAAATAGTTAAAATTTATTTTGGATGTTTAGTTGGATTGATTATCTGTTGAATACTATCATACGATATATATAGTAGTGTATATATATACTAGCAATTGGGTGATATTCCTGCACATTATAGCGGATGAGACCCTATGTGCCCTGCATAATAGTGGATGACCCTATATACCACGATATCCCCCCTTGAATTAGGATTGGTATTTGTCTTATGTTGTATTAATATCTATGGATGTAGGGAAATAGAATGAAGGGATCCAACTGGATTCCTCAAATGTGTTATTTATTTTTCATATATAGTGATATATAATGTGAGTAGGTAATTTGTTATAGATTATTGTGAAATTGAAATTTATTGGATGTTATTATGGCACTGACCCGAATTTTGATAATTTAAATACCATAAATATATTTGAAATATGGATAAAAGGGAATTTTTGATAAAAAATATTATATTGGAGTTGGGGTTATTTTAAAGAAATTGAGTTAGAAAGAAATATATTGATTTTTGGCAATACTTAACTATTGTGAATTATTAAATGGAGATTTTAAAAAATGAATTATATAAGAGAATTCATGAGTGATATTCTAGAAATATAAAAAGAGTTGAAGTCGATATTAAAAATAGATTGGAAGTTATAAATGGGATTAGTAAAGTAATGGATTTATAAAAGTGAAAATTTATAAACGAGATTGTTTTTATAAAAAGTGAAACTCAAGGAAGTTATAAAATTTATAAACAATGATATAAATAAGAAAAATCGATATCAGATGATAGATTGGAAATAAAAAATTACCGAGAGGATTTATATTGGATATGGAAATAGAGTGAGAAAAATAGTGGATTACTATTTTTGAAAAGTGAAAATGGTTAAGGAAATTGGAATAGAAGCGATGAGATGGAAATTGAGAGGAATTTATAAGTTGAATTGTTTATTGAGATTTTAAAAGTATATTTTAAATTTTAAGAAGTGAGTTTGTTTAAAAAGGAAAATTTTGTTACTTTAAAATATGGTATCTTAAACCAGTTGAGATTGAAATACTTCAGTAAGTAGATTTTCAAATGTTAAGTATTTTTTTAATTCTAACTTTTAAATTCATCTTTGGAAATTTATTTGTTCATTTACAAATGAGTTATGGATGTTATAAAAGTGTTTTCAATATTTTAAATAATAACTTAAGCATAAAAAATTACTATTCTTTAAAGGAAATACTCGTTATATATATGTATACAGTTTTGAAATAGTTGCAAAATTATTTATAAATTCTCTCGAGTTGTGTAGACGGGGTTTATTAAAGGATGAGATTTTATAAGAGAAATCTTATAAATGGAATGTTAGGGACTTAAGAAGATTTCTGATGTCTAGATGCAATAACTTCGGGAAGATTTTGAATTCATTTAAAGGAGTTATAAATGGTTGGTTGGGATTATAAATAAGTGTAATTAGTTTGGCAAGACGTAGAAAGAATTTATTAAAATTTCAAAGACTTATGATATAAGTTATGAAATATTTCCAAGTTTGATCTTAAAATGATTTTGAAAATTATACGTACAAATATTTTCCCAAGTATTACAAGGAAGGTTTTGGGAAAATATTTTTAGTGGGAAAAGATTTGAAATTGAAATATTTTCTAAGTGGTATAAAAATGGAAGTTGGAAATATTTCAAAGTATTGAAAATGGAGAACGTACTCTTAAGGATACAAGTGTTGAAATTGTTTTCAAATATAGAAATATAGAAAGAGAATGAATATATACCTTGGTGAAAATGTTTTGAAATAAATATTTTGGAGATTATAGAATAAGGCCTAGTTTCTACTTATGAATGTTTTATTGATGGTTAAATAACTTACTATCAATAATGGCCAAATTCGTTAATCATTTCGAAGAGACCGGGATCAGATTTAATTATCCGAAAACCACTTCGATCCGGTTTGATCGTTACAAATGAATGCCATGGAGACGATGAAGATAGTGATTCGGTTTGTCCAGACCCAGGACAACTTGTATGGACGAATGCTATCATAACGTCGTCATTAGAGGACGATGAGCATTCTAAGTAAAACTGTTTCTTGAAAGGTAACATTTAGCCTCGAGCCTCATTAACGGGGAATGACTAAAACAGGGGAGATACGGTAAGGCTAAGTGGATCGCACCCAATTAGGGTATGTTATCACTTTTCTAGATGTCCTCGAAAACCTATTTATTATGGATATGGTTGTTGAATATGCGACTATATGATTTTTGTTTGATGATAATAAACATATATATATATATATATATTCATTTATATAAACATATATATTTTTGTCCTCGAAAAACTATTTTATTTTTCACATAATAAATATATATTTGCTGAATAAATAAATAATACAGAATTTGAATTCAAATGGATATTTTATTCAAACAAATATTTGTTACAATTTTTGAATAGTACAAATTCAAGCTCTCAATATATATATATATATACACACACACAAATACAATACAAATTCAATTACATCATAATTTATCATTTACAAATACGCTTCACTACATATCGCTCATTCTCTCGTATTTTATCTACAACTTTATTCCAGTTTGAATCCAGCATCTGAGCAATCTGCACAAATAAATATTAGCACGGTAAAATTGAAAAGGAAATATTTTTGCAGTATAAAATAAAATGTGAATTTTGAAAATAATATTTGCCTCGGTTATTTGGGTTGTTCGTCATCATTTAAATTTGAATTCATCGTACACGAACAGCTTGTGACATGCACAGTGTATCACTGTACATGCCATAAGGCCGTGCACGCCGATATATACACTTGATAAAATTACAGGGACAGGTGAGCATAGGTCAAACCCAAAACGCCGGGTTCAACTGAAGTGCAATAAAAATAATGTCACAATATCAGCACAAAGTCAAACCTGAGCTCCAAGCTTGATTCAACACAGGTGCAATTCAAAAATCAAGATGAAGTTCAAGTGAAATCAAAATGAAAAGTGACGTGCATAAGCATAAGAACATGTCAGAGAAGCAAGTGCACCACAAACCAAACAAGGGCAAAACTGCCCAAATTGACAAAATAAAGAGGATAGTGCCAACAGACCAGAATGCAAGCAGTATTAGTGCAACTTGAACAAGACTCGAGTGCTACCAGAACACAATGAACATATATACAAATGTGCTCAAGACAACCAAGCTAAATATGCTAACCAGAGTACATCATGAAACCAAAGTGCACAACAACTATCCAAAGATACCATATGCACACACCTATACGCACACATAACTGTATGTATGTATACTAGTGGAAATCAATACAAACTACATGAAGAAAATGCACAAACATATATATACATATGTATATACACATATATACATACATGTAGTGACAGCAAAACTCAAACCAGCCATGATAGAAAAGCAAGTGAACGAAGTGCACATGAATGCACAGTGCAAATTATTGCACCAAGTAAATGGCAACAAGTGAAATAGTGAAACAACAATAGTGCAACAACATACATATATTTTTGTATGATCACTCATGTATCTACACAATACAGAAATGAACCAAACCAGACTCGAGCACAGTTGAAGTTCAAGGTAAACTAGAGGTGGCAACATGAAACTTCATTCAACACCAAAACTGAATACAAACTGCAGATACAAGTTCAACAGTCAAAGCAACAAAGTGAAACTGCATAATCAAACTGTAAATGTTACAAAGGCTCAAAGCTATCAAATACACAGTGCAAAAGACGAGTAAAGAATCAAGTGCATATAGTACAAAACCAAATGAACAGATTATGTCAACATGAAGAAGACTCAAAGACAGAGAAACCAGAAATGCTCAAATCAGATGAATACAAGATGAAATGCATAATACCACAATGCATCAGATATCAAGGATGCAAGTAAACAATGTACAAGTAAATGTACAAAGACTCCAAGCCTGCAAGCATTTCAAACTCGAAGCAACACAACATACAGTTACAATGAGGTAGCAGACCAACAGAGTTTCAAACATGCAGGGACAACAAATGCATAGCCACAACAATGATGGAGATAGCACATATATACATACATGAATGCATATATACATGCAAGCAATCAAGTATAGTATCGAAATCATAGTATAAAAAATGCCGTGCAAAAGTACATATTGCAGTGATACAAAAATCACAACAGAGTCAAATTCCAGCATGCTACAGAGTTTAAATAAATCAATATCGTCACAGCAAAGTCAAAGCCGTGATCAAAGAATATGATGAACAAGTCAGAGACGTGGTAGTCAAGAATTGAGCAAGGAAAATTCAAAGCCGTGATTATCAATTAGCCAAGAAATCAAATCTACGAAATTGAATAAGTCAGATATCATTTCATACATCCATATGAACATCGACCGGCCGAGCAAGATAAATTGACGAATTCAAATGATTATATACGAACGAGAAAATAGGAATTTGAATCCTATATAAACCCATTCATCATCGGCTTTCAAATCCATCGAGTTCAAGTACGAAAAACATTAAAGCACAAAAGCATAAATTACATACCGAAGCACAAATTGAACTCGTCGAAGCAGCCGAAGTGAGCAACGAGGAAACGATCGATCAAAGCTACACGCGAATACCCACTTTATAGATCAATTTAAATTCGGCATTTCAAAGCCCTAATTACAGATTAAAGAAGAATGAACAAGGAACGACCGCCATTTTCACGAAAGAAAGGAACAGAGTAAATAAAAGAAAGATGGTCCGATTAAAGATAGAAGAAAAGCGGGCCGGCCATTATAATAAATTTGTTTGGGCTTAACTTTTAAATTAGGGTTTTAAATTTGTTTTAATTTTTTTTTAAATTTAAATTCTTTAGTTAAACGTTGTAATTTCTAGTCGTGTGACTAGGGACAAACTACGTGGCGTATTTTGAGAATTTTCAACTCAGTGGCTGAGTTGTGGCAGGGTTTTGAGCGTAGAGTTAAAGCTAGTCGATAGAGGGTGCCGCGAGTTTACGTGTGTAAGCGTCTGACTGCTTAATTTCCAGTAGAAACCTTGGGGGCAGCACATAGGCAGGGTTTTGTCGAAGCTGGGTAAATTTTGTGTTATTCTATTTCTGCATTTATTATTCTGCTATTATTTGTGCTGCTATTATTTTGATATATCTGTGTTGAAATAATTTTATAAGCTTCCGCAATAATTTTTATAATTAATAGCATCACCCTATTCACCCCCCTCTAGGGTGAAATCGATCCTACAAGTGGTGTCAGAGCAAGGTACAAAGGCCTTTTGTTTATTTTGATTTTTGGAAAACCAATTTTTTTTTAAAATTTTTTTTGAATTTTTAAAATGACTTCTTTTAATAATGCTTTTGCGGAGGGTCAGTCCATAGTTAGACCACCAATGTTCAATGGTGAATATGCTTATTGGAAAAATAGGATGGAAATTTTTCTAAAAACCATTGATGCTTGGGATATTGTTGAGACAGGGTATAGAGCACCAACTATAATTGTAAATAATCAGGAAATAAATAAACCGAAGGATTAATGGACAGATTTAGAAAATAAGTTACAGATTACTAATGCCAAAGCTATGAATTCGATTATTTGTTCACTGGATTAGGTTGAATTTAATCGTGTCTCACATTGTCTAACTGCGCAGGAAATATGGCATACTCTCGACGTGACTCACGAAGGAACATCTCAAGTCAAAGAATCTCGTCTTGCCATGTTGAGTAGCGAATACGAGAATTCACAATGGCGAAGGAAGAAAATGTCAAAGAAATGTACGTACGACTTTCCAATATCGTATACAAATCAAAAGCTCTCGGAAAATCATACACAGAGTTGAAGATAGTCCGAAAAATCCTCAGAGTCCTTCCATGAAGTTTTGAAGCAAAAGTGACTGCCATTCAAGAGTCGAATGATTTAAAACAAATCAAAGTTGAAGAACTCATTGGAAATCTCACCACTTATGAGCTAGAATGAAATTCAAGGAAGAGCATGAAGGAGGAGATACTCGAAAGAAATCGATAGCTCTCAAAGGAACAACTGGTAGTGATGACGACGGCGATGAGGATGGAGCAGCAGAGTTGGAAATGGTAATAAAGAAATTAAAAAGGTGGAACCGCAAATACGGAAATCCAGCTCTGAATCAAAAATTAAAAAGCAAAATAATCAAAGTTTTAGATAACACAGAACAACGAAAAATCATTTGTCATAAGTGCAACCAACCCGGACACATCAAGCCCAATTGTCCTCAAAATCGACGCGACTTTGAAAAGAAATCAAAAAGGAGAAATTTTGCAGCCACGTGGAATACAAGTGATGGAGATAATCAAAGTACGTACAGTGAAAGTGAGAAAGCAGATATGTGCATTCAAGGTAATATAACTGATAGAGACGATGATGAGCCAAGCGAGGTATCAAAACTTACTCACTCTGAATTACTTGTATATTTTCACGAAGTAAATGGCTGTTTTGAACGACATAGGGAGAAATATGCTGAAATTGAATCTCAAAGAGATAGTTTGATTGAAGTAAATGATCAGCTTGAACAATTAGTTAAAAACTATCAAAATAAGTGCCATAAGTGTGACAAGTGTCCATTGTTTGAAGAAGAAATTAAAAAATCGGAAATTAATATAAAATCACTTGAAAACGAAATTCTGATTTTGAAAGAGAGTGAAAATACTAGAAGAGAGAACTCTATTAAAAGGTGCACACAATTATTAAACAAAAATGAATCTCTCAAAACACAAGTCCAACAACTGTCAACAACTTTAGATAAATTTTCCAGAAGTGAAAAATCGTTGAAAGGGAAGCAAACTGTTAATACAGTTAGACAAGGACTTGGATATAATCAATCTGAAAATGTTAGAAATGAAATTAATCAAGTCAAATCAATGCGCACAATTTTTAGAAAATTTGGACACAATCAAAACAATTGTTGGTATAAACCCAAACACGTGAAAACTATACCAATTTGGGTTCCAAAAGGCACAAATACAAAATCTCTCAAAGTTAAACAAATCTGGGTGCCGAAAGGAACATATATAAATAGTTTTGGGTCTCCACAAAATTATTTTTCAAAATATTCTACCACTAACAATCATGGACCTATAAAAACAAATAGGTCACAAAAATCTTTTATCGTGTAGGAGTGGTGGCAGGCTAAGGAACAACAACAGTGTTATCTGGACTCTGACTGTTCTAGAAACACAACGGGAGACAAAGAAAAGTTCCTTAGCCTAGTACAAAGGTGACAGAATCACAATGGCCAACAACGAAAAATTATCGTAAAGGTAAAACAGGGTATATTTATTTTGAATGATATATTAAATGTGATAATGTGCACCGTAATAAGAATTAAATCAGTCAATAATGTGATGATGAAATAAATGATGATTTTGATTCTGACTTATTCAAAGTAGTTGGCCAATTACGTTCTCATGCCAAGAACACTATAAAAATCACTAGAATCTTTGAACTACTTCATATATATTAGTTTGGATTAATAATAGTGTTTTATTGGATGATAATACATTTGGTTATTTTACGGCTAACTCTATATTCATGGTTTTTGATTATTTACACGGTATCAATTCAAATTCAAAAGAATGTCATTTAAAAAGCGGTTAAAATTGATTTTAAGATATTTTGATGCACACTTCATGGTCTGGTCTATCAAATTCAATTAATGATAATTTTGAGTAAAAGAAAAATTCAGATGCAGATTACACTGGTAATCTAGTTGATAGAAAAATTACTAGTGGAACGTTATTTATGTTGAGACATTTAGTAACTGCATCGTTTTTCAAAGAAAATATCTGCATATTTTTCATTTCAAATAGCAGAATTTTTTTCTCATAAAACCCCTTTTAGAAAATCATTTTTGACCTTGTTTTCAGATTGGTCATTTTTAGAAAAATTGATTTTATAATTTTTTTTGAAATTAATTTTTAAATTATAACATTGACTAATCTGACTCCCTACTAATTATCAAAAGATAAATAGTGATTGATAAAATGATGAGTGTTGATATCTATCATATATTATGACTCGAGACGGTGTAATTAGTAAATTTCTTTAGAAATTTAAACAAGAGTTATAAAAAAATTTGTTGGTAAAAATTCCATGACCATCTCTATTTCTATCATATTTCTAACGACCATCACTCATCAAAATTCAATATAGTTTGTCGATATATGGTACTTTAAACAGGAATCATTCGTTTTTCATTTTATATTTTTTAATAATAATAATAATAAAATAAAATCCAAAGTATTCACTCTCATTTAAAAGTCCTCACAGTTATGCATGGGTGAATTACTTGGAATTTGTTATTTGCTTCCATGCTCATTTAAAAGTCCTTACGGTTATGCATGTATGAAACGCATATCAAAATTGATTTATTAAATAAACAAGTTGATTCTAATCCCATTTAAAAGTCCTCATGGTTATGCGTGGTTAGAAGATACTTGAATTCATTTTTAAAAAATAAAATTGGAATACTACTAATCTCATTTAAAAGTCCTAACGGTTATGCATGGTTGGTAGATATTCAAATTCCTGATATAAACATACCACGAATAGACAAAACTGTATGGTTTTATATGATGACATCATTCCCATCATTCTAAGAGTGGAATATGCGCCCGATGTGGTATTTATGATTTTTGTTTGATTTTTTATTGAAATTTAATATTTATATTCGATTGAGTTTTAATGTTGTATTAATATCTATCACTTTATCTCTATTTTTCTATCACTATTACTTTTTTGCTGATAACAAAAGGGGGAGAGAAAAGTTAAGATTTGGACAAATAAAGGTCAAATATTTTCTATTTCCATCTAGGCTCATTTGCATATTTTTAATTGTATGCATATATGAAGGGGGGGGCTTTGTGTATAGAGGAAGCATTTAAATAGAGGGAGAAAATAGAGTATATCAAAGATCAAATACATTTAACATATTCAAAATCTTAAATATATGATTGTTATCATCAAAAGGGGGATTGTTGAATATGCGACTATATGATTTTTGTTTGACGATAATAAACATATATATATATATTCATTTAAATGTATTTGTTAATGTACTATTTTATTTTTCACATAATTAATATATATTTGCTGAATAAATATATAACACAGATTTTGAATTCAAACGGATATTTTATTCAAACAAATATTTGTTACAATTTTTGAATAGTACAAATTCAAGCTCTCACTATATATATATACACACACACACACACACACACACACAAATACAATCCAAATTCGATTACATCACAATTTATCATTTACAAATACACCTCACTACATATCACTCATTCACTCGTATTTTATCTACAACTTTATTCCAGTTTGAATCCAGCATCTGAGCAATCTGCAAAAATAAATATTGACGCAGTAAAATTGAAAAGAAAATATTTTTGCAGTATAAAATAAAATGTTAATTTTGAAAATAATATTTGCCTCGGTTATTTGAGTTGTTCGTCATCATTTAAATTTGAATTCATCATACACGAACAGCTTGTGACATGCACAGTGTATCACTGTACATGCCACAAGGCCGGGCACACCGATATATACACTTGATAAAATTACAGGGACAGGTGAGCACAGGTCAAACTCAAAAGGCTGGGTTCAACTCAAGTGCAATAAAAATAATGTCACAATATCAGCACAAGGTCAAACCTGAGCTCCAAGCTTGATTCAACACAGGTGCAATTCAAAAATCAAGATGAAGTTCAAGTGAAATCAAAATGAAAAGTGATGTGCATAAGCATAAGAACATGTCAGAGAAGCAAGTGCACCACAAACCAAACAAGGGAAAAACTGCCCAAATTGACAAAATAAAGACGATAGTGCCAACCGACCAGAATGTAAGCAATATTAGTGCAACTTGAACAAGACTCGAGTGCTACCAGAACACAATGAACATATATACAAATGTGCTCAAGACAACCAAGCTAAATATGCTAACCAGAGTACATCATGAAACCAAAGTGCACAACAACTATCCAAAGATTCCCTATGCACACATCTATATACACATATAAATGTATGTATGTATACTAGTGGAAATCAATACAAACTACATGAAGACAATGCAAAAACATATATATACATATGTATATACACATGTATACATACATGTAGTGATAGCAAAACTCAAACCAGCCATGATAGAAAAGCAAGTGAACGAAGTGCACATGAATGCACAATGCAAATTACTGCACCAAGTAAATGGAAACAAGTGAAACAGTGAAACAACAATGGTGCAAAAACATACATATATTTATGTATGATCACACATGTATCTACACAATACAGTAATGAACCAAACCAGACTCGAGCATAGTTGAAGTTCAAGGTAAACTAGAGGTGGCAACATGAAACTTCATTCAACACCAAAACTGAATACAAACTGCAGATACAAGTTCAACAGTCAAAGCATCATCAACAAAGTGAAACTGCATAATCAAACTGCAAATGTCACAAAGGCTCGAGGCTATCAAATACACAGTGCAAAAGATGAGTGAAGAATCCAGTGCAGACAGTACAAAAACAAATGAACAAACTATGTCAACATGACGAAGACTCAAAGACAGAGAAACCAGAAATGCTCAAATCATATGAATACAAGATGAAATGCACAATACCACAATGCATCAGATATCAAGGATGCATGTAGACAATGTACAAGTAAATGTACAAAGACTCTAAGCCTGCAAGCATTTCAAACTCGAAGCAACACAACATATAGTCACAATGTGGTAGCAGACCAATAGAGTTTCAAACACGCAGGGACAACAAATGCATAGCCACAACAATGACGGAGATAGCACATATATACATGAATGCATATATATACATGCAAGCAATCAAGTACAGTATCGAAATCATAGTATAAAAATGCCGTGCAAAAGTAAAGATTGCAGTGATACAAAAATCATAATAGAGTCAAATTCCAACATGCTACAGAGATGAAATAAATAAATATCGTCACAGCAAAGTCAAAGCCGTGATCAAAGAATATGATGAACAAGTCAGAGACGTGGTAGTCAAGAATCGAGCAAGGAAAATTCAAAGCCGTGATTATCAAGTAGCCAAGCAATCAAATCTATGAAATTGAATAAGTCAGATATCATCTCATACATCCATATGAATATCGACCAGCCGAGCAAGATAAATTGATGAATACAAATGATTATATACGAATGAGAAAATAGGAATTCGAATCCTATATAAATCCATTCATCATCGGCTTTCAAATCCATCGAGTTCAAGTACGAAAAACATTAAATCACAAAAGCATAAATTACATAACGAAGCACAAATTAAACTCGTCAAAGCAGCCAAAGTAAGCAACGAGGAAACGATCGATCAAAGCTACACGCGAATATCCACTTAATCGATCAATTTAAAATGGCATTTCAAAGCCCTAATTACAGATCGAAGAAGAACGAACAAGGAACGGCTGCCATTTTCACAAAAGAAAGGAACGGAGTAAATAAAAGAAAGACGGGTCGATTAAAGATAGAAGTAAAGCGGGTTGGCCATTATAATAAATTTGTTTGGGCTTAACTTTTAAATTAGGGTTTTAAATTTGTTTTTAAATTTAAATTCTTTTGTTAAACGTTGCAATTTCTGGTCGTGTGACTAGGGGACAAACTATGTGGCGTAGTTTGAGAATTCGCAACTCAGTGGCTGAGTTGTGGCAAGGTTTTGAGCGTAGAGTTAAGGCTAGTCGATAGCGGGTGTCGCGAGTTTACATGCGTAAGCGTCTGACTGCTTAATTTCTAGTAGAAACCTTAGGAGCAGCACGTCGGCAGGGTTTTGCCGAAGCTGGGTAAATTCTGTGTCGTTCTATTTCTGCATTTATTATTCTGCTATTACAGGTGCTATTATTATTTTGATATATCTGTGTTGAAATAATTTTATAAGCTTCCGCAATAATTTTTATAATTAATAGCATCAACCTATTCACCCCCCTCTAGGGTTAAATCGATCCTACAATGGTTGTGCACGAAAGATGGAGCACTCGATGGTAAGGGTGGGAACACTCATGGTGATAACATATTCGGTCTATCCAGGTTAGGGATATGGCAGTTTTGTATCGTAGGGGATCCCGGCATGGTCCTCGATATGTTGTTGTAGAGGTGTACTGTGATGGGAGGTACCCCAGTGGCCCTGTCATTCGTTGGAATCCATTCTCCAATACGAGCTTACTGTTTTTCTTGTAGAGGCTAGTATGTTAGAATTTAATTAATGTAACAATTTCAACTATTTGAATAATTATTTTTGTTTAGACACTATTAAAATATCACTTGGATTTTTCTATGAAGTGTTTTGGTTATCGTAAGGGAAAAACCTGTCGTGTTTATGTGTAACGGGTCTTACGAGATACCTTAGTTTTTCAAACGATTTTGATAACTCTAATAATTCTAACTACATGTGTTTTCTCATGCTATTTTTCCAGACTGACTCGAGTGTTATTTTATTATCATACACGGGTCAGATCGAGTATTACAGATTCTGGATAGGATGCTATGGAGCTTAGGAGAAGAGCTAGATGATAGAGATGATTTCTACTTGACTTATATTTCCGCTGTATGAGGACAAGTTATTATAACTGTCAATATCGCTGTATTGATTGTTGTACTCTGATGATTGTAAGTATATAAAGATTTACAGATTCTTCTACGTAAAAATCTACAGTTATATATTATATTTTGTTCCGCTGTGATTGTGAGACTCCAATGTTGTTGTTCTATTTCCTTCTACCTCTTTCTTTTTCTTTACCCTACTTATTCACTCTTCGTACAATTTGGGTTGAACAAGAGTGAATTATTATCAACTCAAAGGGTACGGAACTACGGGTCGTTACAGTTGGTATCAGAGCGGAAAGTTAAGCGGGAACCTTGCTCTGGTGGGAATTTACTCATTAGAGATAGAGTCAGTAGTACTCTAGAATGAGTTGAGTGTATTAATAGATATGAGCGCGTATTTGTTAGTGAGTATAAATTGTTTTATATTGTGTTGACTTATCTGTTAAGTGGCATATAAATTCGTGTCGAATAGTAGGGCGCCACTAAATCGATAGGGGTTTCTGAACAATTGAACATGATAAACTGACACAATAAGGTTTCGAAGCGGGTAAATAAAATAATTATGCCCAAATTATATTTTTATATAAAGGAAATAACTTTCAAAAAATTATTAGGGTATATTTGGAGTGTTTAGATGATAATATTATAATCGAAGCAAGATTATAAAAATTTAAAAATTGGTTTATAAAAACCAAAAATTTTAAAATTGTATAAGCATGTATTATACAAGGGGATTAAAAACTAAAAATGGATTCAAACCAGAATTTGAAGGTTTAAAACCCTGGAAGCATTAAGAAAATGCTTTAAAGGGATTTGCACTAAGTATTTGGAAATTTTGGAATTTCAGAGGTTTGGAAAATATTTTCCGAAATGTTATGAAAATGAAGTAGCCTTATTTCTTTGGAAGGATTCTTAAAGAAAAATGGTTTAGATGGATTTTGGAAGTGATATAGCATTGAACTCACTTCAGTCGCTGGAAAAAATGCTGGTGATGACTACAGCATCATCAGTATTCGTTTTTGAGTTTCTAAGTGACGAATTGCTACAGAAATTGATTTGATTTAGATTTATTGAGCAAACAAATTTTTTAAAAAAAATTCGAAGGGAATTGTATTGGATTTTAACAGGTTGACTATGAAAAATCCAAATTAATGGTTTGTTGAACCCAAAAAATCTATATATTTGATTTCAAAGTAATTTGTAATAAACATTGGGTGTTTAAAAAAATTCTAGAATCCTATGGAAGATGATATTTTTAAGGAAGGAAGTGCGAAAAATTGAAGTTGAAATAAAATGTAAGGTGGGGAAGTTAAAATGAAATTCAACTTAAGTTAAGTTGGATAAATTAAAATTTAGAAATTTAATTGACTTAATTAGTAATTGAATTAATATAGAGTATTAATGAAATGGGAGTTAACTTAAACGAAGTAATTGGAATATATAATGAAACTGAATGAATTATAAATAAATTTGTTTGGAGTGAAATTAGTTTAAGTACAAATCACTCGAATTTGTGTTTGAAATGTTGGTTAAAAGGGAGGGAAATTTAAATAAAATTTGAATTGGACCAAAAATAATATATATATATATATTAAAATAGCTTAATATTAAAACTTTAATTGAGTTGTGCGGCCCAAAGCCTTTACAACGTTCGGTAATAATCAGTTTTTATAAAACAGAAATGCAACACAAACTGAAAAACCTAAAACATTCCTTTTTTAGGGCTCATTGCGGCTTCCAGTTCACTTCTCGACTTGATTCGATCGACTCCTTCAACTTCGACATCTCCAATTGTCGTTCTTCTCGTGCCATTGCAGTGGTAATTATTCTCCTCGGAATCCGATTGATTATTGAGCTAAAGTCGTTGTTGATTTGATTTGTAATTGCTAATACGTCTTTTTGTCTATTATTGAAAGCCCTGTCATTCCTTTCCCTCTAGATGTGCCACAAAGAGGTTTTGAGGCCAACTTTTCCAATTTCTTGCATCAGCTTCGAGAGACCGCTCCCACTGTTCTGGTATTCTACCTCCTCCTTTAGATTTCGGACATTGTTATTTTGTATGCATCTTATTTTTTGTACACTCCGCACCATTGTGCTATACTTGCACTCAAAGAATAGATGTTCATGGGTTTCCTCATAAGTATTACAGAAGTAACATGTAGTATTCTCCACGATTCCCCATCTGCATAGTCTGTTTTTAGTTGGTAGTTTATTGAGTAAAGCTTTGCATAAGGTATGAGCCATTTTTGGCTGTTAGACCTACTCCAAACCACCCTTGTCCGGTTGGTCAGAGGGTACTTGTTCCTAGAGTCCTCCCAAGCTCCACTAAATTTGAACTGACCATCTGAACTGTTCTTCCATATCCAAGTATCTTCCACTCCAACTTTCTTAATATTTTTGCATTGAATTTCCTCCTTGCAGTTTAAACTAAGCAAATTTTAATCATAGTGCCATTCATTGTTATCTATGATTTCATTCACTTTGCATGTTGGGGCTCCATATGATGAAAATGCTTCCCATCCTAGCCTATCAATGAAGCTTTGTGAGTTCAACCAAGGATCTTTCTGTAGGTTTGTATTATTTCCAATAGCATTCTCTCTGTCTAGATAAGACAGTAATTCATTTCTGATTTTAAGGATATTTTTCCATATAATAGATGCATTATTATCGATTTTTATAGTCCATAAATTGTCTTTTAAATATCTCTATCTCATCCTGCTAGCCTATAGATTTTTTGATGTTAAAATATTCCAGGCTAGTTTCAATCCGTAAACTTTCTTAAGCTCGTATAATTTTTTAAGCCCCACTCCTCCTTCCTCCTTTTTCATGCACGGGTCAGAATATTTTATTTTGTGCATTCCCCTTTCCATATAAAGTCCGCACAGGCTGAGTTTATTTTGGCAATAGAACAGTCAGAAATTTGGAAAGATTGTAGCCAAAATCTTTAGAGGTGATAACAGTGTGAACTAATTCAACTCTACCCACAATGGATCTCCATCCTTGTAGTTTGTCTCTGATGGCATCAACTAGTTTACCACATTCCAGATCTATAATTGTATTATCTGAGAGAGGTACCCCTAGATATTTGTATAGAATTTATTGAAATAACACTTGGTTTTGTGTTCATTAGGTTTGAGGCCACCTAACCTCTCTAGGTCAAAGAATATTGATTTGACCTTGTCAATAGCCTTTGAATTGCCCTTTATCACCACTAATAAATCATCTGCGTAAATTAAGTGAGTAACCTGTGGGATGATATTATAAATAGGCTGGATGATTTTGTGATAACATGTCAGCTCCATTTGAAGAGAAAATCATTCCATAGCCACAACAAATAAATATGGAGAGAGAAGGTCACCTTGCCTAATCCCACGATTACTATGTGTACAACCTTTAGGAACTCCGTTTATTATGACAGAAAAGGTATGTGTTTCTAGAGCAAACTTAATAAGTTTTAATAGCTTTAAGGAAATCCCCATAGATTCAAGCATGTGTATGATGAATCCTCTATTGACCTTGTTATATGCCTTTTGAAGGTCAACTTTAATGCATATTTTATCAGCCCCATGTTTGTTAAAATCCCTTATTAACTCATGTGCCATTAGACAGTTTTCAGAAATCATCCTACCTTTGATAAAGTCACTTTGATATTGTGAAATTAAATTTGGGAGAACTCTATTCAGTCTCATACATAAAATCTTGCTAAGAATCTCATATGTGACATTATAGCAAGCAATAGGTTTGTAGTCCTCAATTCTCTCTGGAGTCTTAGATTTTGGAATCAGTGATATGAAAGTGTGATTGATTTCTTGTACAAATTATCCAGTCTCTAAGGCTTCATTATAAGCTTTGAGTATGTAATCTTTTAGGTGTACCCAGTACATTTTGAAGAAGGCTGCCCCCACGCCATCAGGGCCAGGGAGGAGTCACTGTGAATGGAGCAGATGGCCTTCTTCAATTCCCCTTCTAGAACCTGAGTTTTCAACATGTCAGCTTGCTCTTCTATGTGTATAATATGTCTAGAAGCATTTCTTATTCATTTAGATAATTGTTAAGATTGTTATTATGTTGTCTTAAAGACATCTTAGTATAGAAAAATTTGTTGCATTCATCTCTCTGCTGTAACCATTTCTCTTTGGCTTTTTGTTTCAACTTTATTGCCTGCCTATTATGTTCAACTTTGAGTTGCTTTTGAAGTTTGTAGAAGTCAGCATATAGGCCTTCATGTAGGGGTCATTATCCAGTTGAATCTGAATATCTCCTAACTGTTATTGGATTGTTGTGATGGTGTCAGTGGTTTTTGGTATGCACTGTACCAATCTTTAAATCTGTTTTTCATGATTTTTATGAGCATTACAAGTCGGTACATATGATTGCCTAGAGGAATTCTAACTGTATTAAAGTTCACTACTGCATCGAAGCCTTCAATCAAGGGCCAATGATTTGCATATCGAAAAGGTTTTCCTTTATGTATTTGATCATCATCATCATTGAATTGTATCAGGAGGGGACAATGATCACTTGTAGAACAAGGTAGAATAGTTAATTTAAAATTTGGGTTTTTGTTAAATAGTTCGATGTTACCAAGCGCTCTGTCTAGTCTTGAAGTAATTTTCTTAGCCTCACCACTTTTCCGTGTGAATTTCAGGCCTGAATGGGGTGCTTCCACAAGACCACTGGCAAGAACACATATGTTGAATTCTGCAACCTGTGCAACTTTCAGTGTAAGGCCTCCCTTCTTTTCACTAGTGCTTAAGACTGCGTTAAAATCACCTATGACCACCCAGGCGATATTAATGTTTTTAGAGTTAGTTGTTATTTGTTTCCACAATATAGTTCTTTTAGATGCCAGGTTCTTTGCATAAACAAAGGTGATTACCATCTCCATACCACCAGCACTATGAAACTTTATTGTTATTTGCTGCTCGTCCATATTCATGATTGTACCATTCCAGTAGTTGATTTCCCAACCAACTTGAATACTGCCTTTTGTATGTATAATTGAATAATGAGAAAAAGTTCAACGATTCCCCATTTGATATTTGAACACCTCTATATTATTATTATTATTAAATTTATTTTCTAAGAGAGCTAAAATAGTAGGCCTGTATTTGACCTTAATGTTGTGGAGGTCTAATTTCCTTATATCATTATTTAGACCTCTTACATTCCTGCATAATATGGACATTTATGATTTTTTGGTGGCTTCGCTCCGAGTAACTAGAACAGAACCTACCACGACCGATCTATCACTCCTCTTCTTTTCTTCAATGATGAATTGTTTCTCATATTCCACATTACTTTCAGTGTACTTGCTAATATCCTCTAACTCTTCTTCATCTTCCTCATTTTCAGATGAATCCAAATCAATGCCCATCTTATGGACATCAGACAGGGAACTTGGCATCTCCTCCTCATCCTCATTATGATTAGCAGTTAGTGGGTTTAGAATAGGTGGAGCCGCTGGAACTGCAATTGGATGAAGGCTATCTTTGGGGTGATTTAAGACAGGTGGAACCAATGAATCAACAATTGGGTGAGGACTACCTTCCAAATGGTTCACTAAGCCAGGTGTCTTCTTTGACTGAGCAGGAGATTGATGAGATGCTTGCCTTGATCCGCGGTCCAACTCCATAGAATTCATGTGTGATGGGTGACTAGAAGAGGAGGTGTAATGTATATTATTTTCTGTGATCTCCTCATTATTTTTTGACTTACTGGACTCAAGTAAATCAGTAGTAGGTTCTGTTGTGTTATGTGATCCTTCTACGCAAATTTGCATTGTCTTATCTGCTCTGATATTTTGAAATTATTGGTTTATATAGCCAAAACACATGCATTCACCACATGTAGGTGGGACGAACTCATATTTCACCTCCTGAATGTATTCATTCCCTTGTTTGTCTATAGCTTTGACTTTTTTTGGCAGTACAGTTTTGGCAGAAATCTCCACCAAAACTCTAGCATATTTAATGTGTTTAACCTTTCTTGTGTTTTCATCAATATCAAAGGTTTACCTATCAAACTCGCTACTTTACTTATGCATCTAATATTCCACAATGCTAAATCCAGATTATGAAATTTGATCCAAATAAGATAAGTTGTCAACATAGCCTGTTCAAAATTGAAATCAGCCTCCCATTGAGGCATGAAAATTAGCTTGTTGTCTATAACCACGAACCACCCTTAAGGATTCGATTATAATCTTCCTCTAGTTCAAATTTGATAAGATAAAATCCATTATCACAAGGATACACATCCCATCAACCTTTAGGGTTCCAAGTTCTCTTGATATAGGCATTAAAGTGAATGTAATAGGGGCGTTTACCTGCCATATAGGAATAGATTGAGTATTACCACAGCCGCTTGGATTCAGCATAGTCTTCCTCATCAATCAACTGATATAAATCTTCTCCGTTCGTTTGTGGTTCAAAATAATTTGCAAATCCTTTGAGTTCAATTTTTCTACCTACATCTTCAACCCATGACTTCGCTTTTGCAATACTTTTTTTAGGCTATGTTTGATTACATCCACGAATGATTTCTTTGCCTTTCCCCTATTATTAACCTCCTTCCATCCTCCTCCTCCTTTATCATCTTCCTCGTTGATGCATAGGGTTTCGGGAAATCCTGTATTAATCGCCATAGATTTTCGACTAGAAATAATTTCGACTAGAAATAATATTGAATTGAAGTAAATATAAATTTTGAATTATGGAATAGTTATATAACCATAAGTTATAAATTTTGAATAAGATAAAATTTGGGTGAAAATTTGGAATTGTAGATAAACAAATTTTGAATAGCTAATCAAAATTGAAATTTATGGAATGAAAATATTCTTGGGCTATAAATAAATGTATAATCTCGAGTTAAAAATAAAAGGTGGATATATTCGAGTATAGAATTGACGGAAATACGAAAAATAAGTTGTGTGACTTATAAAATTGAAATGTGAAACAGAAAAACCAAAAATAAAAATGGTTTGATATTTTGGTAAGGGAAATTAAATCCAAACTTGAATTATAAAAGGAATTTGTACTCAAGGAAATTAGAAGAAGTGATCTTTGAAAAAATATATCAGAAGTTGAGTTATAAATTTAAAGTGAACTAATTAGATAATTAATTAGTTAATGAATGTGAAGGTGGAATTTAACTTGGTTAAGTTAAAATTGGATTGTGGATATAAAATGGATATTGGAAATAGAACTTGGGTTGTAAATAAAATTCGACTTAAAAAGTAAGCGAATTGAATATATTTGAATAAAATGTAAATAGTTTGAAAAGGTGATAACTCAAGATATAAATAAATTCAATGTAAATAAGTTGAATATGGCCTCGAATATAATTTTGAAGGAATTTGAGAATGAAATTGAGTATGAGAAATTAAAATTTGAAGTGGATTAAGTGGGTGGACTAATTGAAATAATTAGTGGATGGAATAGAATTTGATTAAAGAAGAATCAAGCTAAGTTTGAAATGGAATTTGTTGCAACGGAAATAAACTTAAGTTATATAGTGATTATGTGACAACTCAGAATTTTAGACATCTGAAATTGGAATATTTAATTGATTTTAGAAATTTAAAAGTTAGTTTTAAATTGAATTTCAAATGTAACCATCTTTTGGGTAGTTAATTATTGAATTTAAAAAAAAATTGGAAATTGGGTAACATATGAAATCTGGAGTTTAAGCTCGTTAAAAATAATTTAAAGGCTTATAAAATTTATATGATAATACTAAAGATAGTAGAAGTGTTAAAATTTAATTTAAAGGTGTTTTATTCAGTTTTGAGAATATATTGTTTAAATCGATATTTAAAAATAGCCTTTCGGGGAACAGTCTCGGAATTCGACGAAACCAGTTCCATTCGATCCGTAATAGTGTTTTATTATCAGATTTCAAATTTCGTAGCCTTGGAGTTGTCACGTGATCATATGGTAGAAATACGTGCTAGATTTATATCGAAAATTCAATATAATACTTGGGATCAAAAGGCTATCTTCTCCATACGATCGAATTAGGACTCAAAACCTTTTCCATTGCATTCGATACAGGGGTATAACATTCTAAACGCCTAGCGGCACGCCTCGGTAGGAAGTCAAAATTTTGGGTTACGATTTCGAGACGATTCAAATTCAAATTTAAATAATATTATATATATATGTATGTTTTGTTTGACTGGTAAAAAGGGCATTCACGCCAGACTTTTTGCTTTCACCACGTGGTCACTATAGCCAAACCATTCAAACATGTTTCCATCTTTCCCCCATTCTTTTCCCTTAAATCTTAGCTGAGCTTTCCCCTAATTTCAAAATCGATAAAACAAAAATAAAAATCAATTAAGATAAGGGAATGGCAGATGGAACAAGATAAAGACTTCCTCTTCCCCCTCCTTTAAAATTCATTTATGAATCGAATTCAAATAAAGAAAAATATATGCCGAATGAAGCAAGCCGCGAACCCAAATCGCGTCCTTTTTTCTCTTTTCTTCAATCGATTCTTTGGATCGATCGCGAGCCGTGTTCTCCCAACTCGAGATCGGCCGAAGCTAAGTATCGCTGCACGCGATTTAATCAGTCGTGAGGCGTGATGTTTGCGTTACGTAGTGGCGCTCGAGTCGACATGGCAGCGGAGGGTTGGTCGATTGAGCGGTGACGGGAATCGAGCAACTCTCGATCGCGTTCGATGACCTCGTGTGTACTCGAGGAGGAATCGGTGGTGTGCGCTTCATTGTTATGACTGGGTCAGGAGCTAGAGAGTGGTGCAGCTAGCACTGTGGGCTGGCGGTGGGACGTACGAGTTGCCAGGGATTGGTGGGGTTTGCGATGTCTGCCTGATGCCAGATTTTGAAGTGAGGTTTTTGGTAGTTAATTTTAATTTTTATTTACATGCATGTAGGTTAGAAAAAATATACAATAATACAGTAAATTAATAAAACAATTTTATTTCATCAATTTATAGATCTATGTATATATATATATATATATATATATATATATATATATATATATACAAGAAAGTAAAGTGCTGTTGATATGTACATAAAAAGAAAACAATTTTTTTACACACACATATATAGGACATTGGAAAACATAGGAAATTGTATAAAGATTTGGTTTTTATCTATATGGATTATTTCTTAAAAATATATATAAATTTTCAAAATATAAAATAAATATGTATTTACATATTTTAAATTTGCAAGTATTTTTAAATAGTGGATTTGGTGAATAAACTATTAAATTAACTTATTTAGTTACTTTTGTTTCTAAGGATAATATATTAAGGGAATTTAGTTTTAGATTAAATGGTTAGTTAATTAAATCTATGGGAATTAATTGTTTGATTTTTTCAAATATTAATAAACCATACAATGTTTATACAAGGTCTAAAATCGTAAATAAAGCAAGCTAATTTGGATTGGGATGCAAACAAAACAAAGGTGAGTTAATCTCACTCATTTGGATTACCATTTAAATAATTTAAATTTAAATTATTGGTTGAATGATTCAATTAACTAGATGTGATACTATAATATATATATATATATATATATATATATATATTGGAGTGATTGATTCCCGCATTATACAGCGGATGACCCTTATATTGCGATATCGCCCTCAAAGTGGGATTGGTATTTTATATTGTGCTAACATTTGTGGATGCAGAGAAAATAGGTTGGAGGGATCCAAATGGATTCCTCAAAACGTTGAATTTATTTTATATTCAGCGATGTGATTTATTTGATGATCTATGATAGATTATATTGATTATATTGGGAATTGAAATTATTGGATGCTATGGTTGGCTGAATATACATATGGGCATTTTGAGAAATGAAAAACATATATATATATATATATAAGTTTGGAGTTTAGAAGGAAATGAAAGAAAATTCTTAAGTAAATAATTATTGGGAATTGGATAAATCGACTAATAAATTTTAAAGGGAATTTACAAACCAGGAAATCGGTTTGAAATCGATTTAGTGTTTTGGAAACTGTGATTTAAAGAAAAATGAAAAGTAGAAATTTGTAAACTGGTTTATAAATGAAGTGGAATAATTATCAGTGGATAAATTTGAAAGTATAGATTCCGATGAAATTTATAAGAAAAGGTTCAATTCATTTTAAAAATAAAAAGGTGGTTTTATTTTTAAAAGTTGGGAAATATATTTTCCTGGAAAGCTAAGTAAATTTTCAAAGAAGAGATTTCAAAGTATAATCTAGAAGTTTAAAAAAATTAATAATGTTTTAGAAAATTTATTATTTTAATTATTTTTAGGTGAAAAGTAAATATTTATTTAAGTTAATTGTCATAGTTAATTATTTTTAAAGGTAAATTAGTATTATGATTTTTAAAAGGCAATTTAACATAAATATTTGATATAAAAACTTTATTTTAAAAGGAAATTTTGGTTTAAGTTTTACTCAGAAACTCTTATAGAATTCCTTAAGTATTATTTTTATTTAAGTAATTTTAGCAGCCTTAATGTAAATAATTTAAATATATATATTTTTGGAAGTGATTGTAAGGAGATGGGAAATGTGTTTTAAAAATAAAAAGAGGTTTTATTTTTAAAGTGTTGAAAGAAATTTACGGGATTGTGACATAAATTAAATTGGGATAAATCGAGCAGGATTTATATGGGTTATACTGGAATGGAAGTTTATTTACCTGTAAAGCCAAGTATACTTTCAAAGGAGATTTTTATATATAAGTTAAGAGTTTTAAAGTTGTCTTAAAAGAATGTTTGGGAAAATATTATTTAAGTTGTTTAAAATTTTAAAGGTAAATGTTTATTAAATTAGTTATAGTAGTAATTAATTTAAAGGTTAAATTGGTATTATAACTTAAAAGAAAATTATTAAAATTTATATTTTATAAAGTAGCTTTATTTAAAAAGTAGTTTGGCTAAAGTTTTAATTTGGGAAATTGTGTAGAATTTCATAACTTTTATTTTGAATAAAGTCTTTTAAATAGTTTTATTTTAAAATGTTTTAAGTATATATTTTTGGATAAAGTGATTCAAATTTATTTAAAAACCTAAAGTATTAAGACTTGGTAATTTTCAATGGAAATAAAACAATTGGGTGGAAATTTATTCCGTGAGAAAAAGTGTGATTTGGAAACTATTTTTAAAGGGTTGAAGTGTAGAAAAATATCTTGCAAAGATATTTTGAAATTAATAATTTGAAAAATTATTAAGGCTTGATGGTTGTTTGTGGATGTTATATGATAGTTAAATAACCGATTATCAATATTGGCCAATGCGCTAATCATTTCGAAGAGATCGGGATCGAGATTAATTTCCTAAAAACCACTTCGAACAGATTTAAACGTTTTCGTGAGGAAGACAAGAGCTTGGAGTCGAAGATGGAGCAGTGAAGTGCAAGGGCTAATCGCTACTAATCCTGAGGGTGATTCCAGAATGGATGTAGTAGGAGTAGTTCGGTTCCATTCGGACCGGGAATGGACTTGTATGGAATGCTATCAGAACATCGTCAGGTGGACGATGATCATTCTAAGTGAATGTGTGCTAAAAAGGTAACACATAGCCTCGAGCCTCATCAACCGGGAATGGCTAAAACAGAGGAGGTGTAGCAAGGCTAAGTGGCTAATAACCAATTAGGGTAAGGTCATCCTTGTCTAGATGTCCCTTTTATGTGTGGACGGTTTCTGATCCCAACCGTGGGGTGATCTTATTTGGGCTATCCAGTAAGGGTTAGCTCTGGTCTTGTGTTGCATGGGATCAAGGAGGATCCTCGGTACACTGATCTAGACCAGGTATTTGATGAGTGGTACCCCAATAGCCCTGCCATTGTATGGAGTCCAATCTCCAATAAGCTCCTGTACGGTTTTGATTGTGCCCAACTATTGCTAGAACATGAGATGCAAGCATTTCAGCTAGATTCTAGTTTACTTTCTATAGACACTATTATAATATTAGACGAATTTGATAAAAATATTTTGGTTATCGTAAGGTAAAAAACCGGCATGTTTATTTGTGACATGGTCTTATGAGATACCTTTGATTCAAAGGATTTTGAAAATTTTAATAATCCAATTGAGTGAGCTTTCTCACGCTGGTTTTCCAGACTAACTCGGGTATTGTTTTAGTATAATGCTCGGGTCAGACCGAGTTTATAGAATACATAAAATAATGCGGTGGAGCTCAGGAGGCGAGCTGGATGGCGAGACGTATCACACGTATTTGATATATATTCCGCTGTGTATGTTTAACTGCATAGTCAGTTTTTGTGATGACAAATTATGATAACTGTCTAGTTTTGTGCTATGAATTTTGTTGTACTCTGATGATGTAATGTATAAAACAGATACAGTTCTTTTTGTTTAAAGATCAGTCATTTATCTATTATATATTATTCCGCTACGATTGTGAGATTCTGATATTGTTTTCTATTTCTTCTTTTACCTCCTTCTTCTTTTCCTTACGGACTAGTTTTCCGGCATTCGATTGTTCGGCATTTAATACAATGAACATATTGATGTTGATTTTCGAGCCTCGAAAAATCTGGTCGTTACATTGTGGTATTGGAGTAAAAGGTTAAGCGAAAACCTTGACTCTGGTGGGGATTATTCATTAAAAATAGAGTCCTAGTACTCTAGAATGAGTTTGAGTGTATTAATAGATATGAGCACATATTTGTTAGTGAATATAAAATTGTTTTATATTGTGTTGATTGGTTTGTTGAGTAGTTTATGGATTCTAGTCAATACGAGTAATTAATGTTATTGATAAGGATCTCTAAACACTTGTACAGAACAATTCGATATGGTATTGTTTTAAACAGGGTAAATGAAATAATTTTGCCCAAATTATTTTTATATATTAAAGAAATAATTTTCAAAAATTATTATAAGAATATATGGTTGTTTGATTATTCGAAAATGATAATATTTAAGTTATTATCATTGCTATTAGTAAATTTGAATGGGAATTGGGATCATAATTAAAGGCTAAGAAATTAACCCATATGATAGAATGGAATTTGAAATGTGAATTATAAATGGAATTTATAACTTAAAATTCCAGAGTAATTTTTGAATATGGATTGAAAGGATTTGGACATTTGAAATTTTGATAAAATTTAATTCCTTGAGTTTGAAAATGACTTTTTAAAGGTTTTGGGGGAATAATAGTGATATCATTTTGGAAATATTTTTGAATTGGATTTGAAATCTGGTGAGATTTGGAATTAGAAATATTTGGAAATGTTTTTTTTAAAAAAGGTAAAAGCATGAACTCACTTTGGTCGCTGGAAAATAACTTCGGTGATGACTGCAACGTCATCGATATTCATTTTCGAGTTCCAGGAGAGGAATTACTGCCAAATTGTTTTAAATTGGAGTTGTTTGCAAAACTGGGTTTGGTTTTAAAATTCAAAGGATAATTTGATAGGGCAAAGGAATTATGTTTATAATTGATTTCAAAAATGATTTTGAAATGATTGTTTAAAGGACATTGGAATCTTATTTAAAATGTTTATGGAATATAAATAAGTTTGAAAACTTATAAAGATTTGAAATTTTTTTAGAATAAAATTTAATTGAAGAAGAGTTAAACTAGAATAAGTGTGAAAGCGAAATAAGCTAGAAAGTAATCCAATTAAATAAAGTAAACTAAAGAAGGTTAGTAAATGGAATGAAAATAAATTGAAAAACTTATGGAAGTTTAAAATTTTGAATTGTGTGAAATGGGAATTAGTCAAATTGGATTGAATAAAACAAAGCATTGAATTAAAATTAGTAAGTAAACTAATTAATTTAAATGGGTAAGCAAACTAATTTGAGTTGAATAATGGAATGAGCTTTGATTTGAATCATGTTAAATAAAATAAAGTTATTGAATTTGGTTGGGAATAAATAGTCAAAACTTCTAGGAATTTGAATTCATTGGAATTTGAAATAAATTAGTAAATGAAACTAATTTAAAATAACGATATGGATTAGATATGCATAAAATGATTTTGGATTCTGTGATTGGATATTATTTCTAAGTAGGATATATAGGTGTTATGAAAGGAAATTGGGATTTTATGAAGATAAATTTGAATTACCCGACAAAGGTATGTATTTAAAATTGTATATGAAATTTGATAATTTTCTTGTCTAGCCACTTGACCTTTTGTTTTATTTTGAAATCTAAGGGCCCGTAGAGGCATTTTGTAGTTGTTCCGAGCTAGCCGCACAAAGGAGACGCTCACAAAAAATTTTGAAAATTTAGGTAGTTAGAAAATTTTCAGAAAATTTTGATAATTTAAATTTGGTTTTAAATTAATATTTGAAATGGTTAGTAAACAATATTGTTTGGAAGTTATGGATGAGTTTTGGAAAGTTAGCAAGAGTAATAGTGTGTCTTTATTAAAAGATTTGTTTGGGGAAGTTGTTAAAAACTGTTAGTTTTTGGGGAAAATAGTAAACGGTTATTGGACCATTCCTCTTAACTAGTAATTTCGAGGACGAAATTCTTTTAAAGGGGGAGGAACGTGACAACCCGGAATTTTGGACATTTGAAGTTGGAATATTTAATTGATTTTAGATATTTAAAAGTTAGTTTTAAATTGAATTTCAAGTCGTCGTGGCGGCAGAGGGTTAGCCAACGGAGTGGTGATGAGAAGCGAGCAACGCTCTATCGCGTTCGGGGACCTCGTGTGTACTCGAGGAGGAATGGGTGGTGTGCGCTTCGTTGTGATGATTGGGTTAGGAGCTGGTGAGTGGTGGAGCTAGAACTACGAGCTAGCGGTGGGACGTGTGAGTTGCCAGGGTTTGGTGGGTTTTGCGATGTCCGCCTGATGCCAGATTTTGAAGGTGAGGTTCTTGGTAGTTAATTTTTATTTCTATTTACATGCATGTAGATCAGAAGAAAATATATAATAATACGATAAATTCATAAAAAAAATTATTTCTTCAATTTATAGATCTATGTATATATACATATATATACAGTAAAGTAAAGTATTGTTGATATTTACAGAAAAAGAAAACAATTTTTTACACACACACACACATATATATACACAGGACTTTGGAAAACATAGGAAATAGTATAAAGATTTGATTTTTATCTATATGGATTATTTCTTTTATATATATATAAAGTCTCAAAAAATAAAATAAATATATATTTACATATTTTAAATTTGCTAGTATTTTTAAATAATGGATTTGGTGAATAAATTGTTAAATTAACTTATTTAGTTACTTTAGTTACTAAGGATAATTTATTAAGGGAATTTAGTTTTAAATTAAATGATTAGTTAATTAAATCTATGGGAATTAATTGTTCGATTTGTTCAAATATTAATAAACCATACAATGTTTATATAAGGTCTAAAATCGTGAAGGAAGCAAGCTATGGATTGGGATGCAAACAAAACAAAAGTGAGTTAATCTCACTCATTTGGATTACCATTTAAATAATTTAAATTTAAATTATTAGTTAAATGATTGTATTGACTGGATGTGATATTATAATAATAAATATATTGGAGTGATTGATTCCCGCATTATATAGCGGATGAGACCATATGCGCCCTGCATAATAGCGGATGACCCTTATACCGTGATATCCCCCTCGAAATAGGATTGATATTTTATATTGTGCTAACATCTGTGGATGCAGGGAAAACAGGTTGGAGGGATCCAACTGGATTCCTCAAAACGTTGAATTTATTTTATATTCAGCGATGCGATTTATTTGATGATCTGTGATAGATTATATTGATTATATTAGGAGTTGAAATTATTGGATGCTATGCTTGGCTGAATATATATATATATATATATATATATATATATATATATATATATATATATGGGTATTCTGAGAAACGAAAAAATAATAAGTTTGGATTTTAAATGGAAATGAAAGCAAATTCTTAAGTAAATAATTATTGGGAATTGGATAAATCGAGTAATAAATTTTAAAGGGAATCTACAAACCAGGAAATAGGAAATCGATTTAGTCTTTTGGAAACAGTAATTTAAAGGAAAATGAGAAATGGAAATTTGTAAATTGGTTTATAAATGAAGTGGAATATTTATCAGAGGATAAATGTGGAAGTATATATTCCGGTGGAATTTATAAGAAAAGTTGCAATTCAAAATAAAAGGTAATTTTATTTTTAAAAGTTGGGAAGTATATTTTCTTGGAAAACTAAGTATATTTTCAAAGAAGAGATTTCAAAACATAAACTAGAAGTTTTAAAAATGTTTTTAAAGAATGTTTTAGAAAATTTATTAGTTTAATTATTTTTAAGTGAAAAGTAAATATTTATTTAAGTCAGTTATGGTAGTTAATTATTTTTAAATGTAAATTAGTATTATGATTTTTAAAAGGGAATTTAACATAAATATTTGATATAATAACTTTATTTTAAAAGGAAATTTTGGTTTAAGTTTTATTCAGAAACTCTTATAGATTTCTTAAGTACTACTTTTATTTAAGTAATTTTAGTAGCCTTAATGTAAATAATTTAAATATATATATTTTTGGAAGTGATTATAAGGAGATGGGAAATGTGTTTTAAAAATAAAAAGTGGTTTTATTTTTAAAGTGTTGAAAGAAATTTACGGGATTGGGACGTAGATTAAATTGGGATAAATCAAGTAGGATTTATAAGGATTACATGGGTTACACTAAAATGGAAGTGTATTTCACTGTAAAGCCAGGTACATTTTCAAAGGAGATTTTATATATAAGTTAAGAGTTTTAAAGTTGTTTTAAAAGAATGTTT
The DNA here is from genome assembly GCA_030765085.1 of Allium cepa. Taxonomy (NCBI): domain Eukaryota; kingdom Viridiplantae; phylum Streptophyta; class Magnoliopsida; order Asparagales; family Amaryllidaceae; genus Allium; species Allium cepa. Next base: position 335,648,544 of record CM060938.1, read on the forward strand.
TGAGAAATTATTATTTAATTTGTTTAAAATTTTAAAGGTAAATGTTTATTAAGTTAATATTTATATTTTATAAAGTAGCTTTATTTTAAAAAGTAGTTTGGCTAAAGTTTTATTTAGGAAATTAGTGTAGAATTTCATAACTTTTATTTTGAATAAAGTCTTTTAAATAGTTTTATTTTAAAATGTTTTAAGTATATATTTTTGGATAAAGTGATTTAAGTTTATTTAAAAACCTAAAGTATTAAGACTTGGTAATTTTCAGTGGAAATAAAACAATTGGGTGGAAATTTATTCCGTGAGAAAAAGGATGATTTGGAAACTATTTTTAAAGGCTTGAGTGTACAAAAATATCTTGCGAAGATAGTTAAATAACCAACTATCAATATTGGCCAATGCGCTAATCGTTTCAAATATACCGTGATTGGGATTAATTTCCCAAAAAACACTTAGAACCGGGTTGAACGTTTTCATGAGGAAGACTAGAGCTTGGAGTCGAAGATGGAGCAGTGAAGTGCAAGGGCTAATCACTACTTATCTTGAGGGTGATTCAACAACGGATGTAGTAGGAGTAGTGCCTTCAGTTTCGCTCCGACCGGGAACGGACTTGTGTGGACGAACGCTATCAGAACATCGTCAGGGGGACGATGAGAATTCTAAGTGAACGTGTGCTAAAAAGGTAACGCATAGACTCGAGCCTCATCAACCGAGAACGGCTAAAACAGGGGAGGTGCAGCAAGGCTAAGTGGCTAGCAATCAATTAGGGTAAGGTCATCCCTGTCTAGATGTCCCTTTTATTCGGCTGTGTGGGCGGTTGCTGATCCCAACCGCTGGGTGATTTTATTCGGACTATCCAATAAGGGGCAGCTCCGGTCTTGTGTTGCAAGCGATCGGGGGGATCCTCGTTACGCTGATTTAGACCAGGTACTGTAACGAGCGGTATCCCAGTAGCCCTTTCATTGAATGGAATCCAATCTCCAATAAGCGTCTGTACGGTTTTGATTGTGCCCAATTATTGCTGAAACATGAGTTGCAAGCATTTCAGCAAAATTCAATTTTACTTTCTATAGACACTATTATAATATCGGACGAATTTGATAAAAAAATTTGGTTATCTTAAGGTAAAAGCCCGGCATGTTTATTTATGGCGTGGTCTTATAAGATACCTTTTATTTCAAAGGATTTCGAAAATTTTAATAATCCAATTAAGTGTGTTTTCTCACATTGATTTTTCAGACTAACTCGGGTATTGTTTTATTATAATGCTCGGGTCAGAATGAATATTATAAAATATAGGAAAGAATGCCGTGGAGCTCAGGAGATGAGCTGGATGGTGAGACGTATGACACATATTTGATGTATATTCCACTGTGTATGTTTAACTGCATAGTCAGTTTTTGTGAGGATAGATTATGATAACTATCCAGTTGTGTGCTATGAATTTTGTTGTACTTTGATGATGTAATATATAAAACAGATATAGTTCTTTTTGTTTAAAGATCAGTCATTTATCTATTATATATTGTTCCACTGCGATTATGAGATTCTGATATTGTTTTCTATTTCTTCTTCTACCTCCTTCTTCTTTTCCTTACGGACTAGTTTTTGGGCATTCGATTATTTGGCATTTAACACAATGGATGTATTGATGTCGATTTTCGAGCATCGAAAAAATCGAGTCGTTACAGAATAAGCTGGAAATAGATGGATTAACTTAAGTTGATATGGAAGCTTAGCTTAAATAAATCTATGAAATGGATAATTAATAAATTAGCACCGAATGAATTGAAGCCATGTAAAATGGTTTGAAAATAGATATGGATGGACCGTAAATGAATTGATTGAGAATCAATTTGAAATGGAATAGAATTAAATATGAATAGAGTTGGAATCAATTTAAAACAACTATAAACTGAAATGGATATTCTATTAAAGGAATGTCACCTAATTTGCATAAGAAAGTTTGTCATTTGATGAAAAATGGAGTAAATAAAATTATACAAATCAAATGGAAAGTGAATAAATTGATTTTTAATCAATTTGGAATGAATATGAGTTTGTTTGAAATAAAAATGAATTGAATGCATGTAAAGTGAGTTGTAAATCATTTAAATTGAATAAAATGATATATGGATCAATTAAAATTGATTAAATTGGTGTTGGAACCTTATAGTTGCTTATAAACAATTGTTTAGCATGCATTACTTAAGAAACTTATGTGTTTTAACCATTTAAATAAGTGAAATGTTATTTAAATTCATATTTTGGTACTTACATGTTTGAATTGAGTAAGTATAGGTACCTAGAGCTGTTTTTCTTGACTTGGGTTATGCGAATTGAAAAATAAAATAAGCCGCTTGCTTAAAAATGCTAAAATAAGCTATGTTTTTCGATTAAATACTGCGAAAATATAAAATATTGTTATATATTTTGTTTTCCGACTGTGTGGGTCGATGTATATATATTTATCTCTCTTGTCATATTGCAAAAGCTTCTCCGTACAAGGGAGACTCTGGCAAAAAAATTCGGAAATTTAGGGTGTTTAAAAAATTTTGAAAAATTTTTGGAAATTTTTTTGTCAACCGAAATCGATTTCGAATTTACAATCGAAGTAAAGGATTTTGGTTTAGGATGGAGAACTATTTTTTTTTAATGAAGGAAAAAGATTAGAAAAGTGAAATATCTAATTTTCACTAAGCGGGTTTTAATAAGTTAATGGGTTTGGAGCGTTTTTCTTGCTTTAGCAATTTCGGGGATGAAATTCCTTTAAAGGGGAGGAATATAATGACCCAGATTTTTTGACATTTGATTTAGAATATTTAAATGGTTTTAAATATTAAATTTGAATTATATATTGATTTTGAATATGGAAATTTGGTTTTTTATTTATAAAATAAATTTAGAATTTAAAAATAGCGATTTATTGGATAATTTAATTATTGAATTTTATAATTGGATGTTGGTTAAATTATTGCATCTTGAGTTTTAAGCTTGCTAAAAATAATTTAAAGGCTTGTAAAATTAATATTAATAATAATGAAGATAATAAAAGTTTTAAAATTGAATTTAAAAGTGATATGTTCAATTTTAAATATAGTTTGTTCAAATTGATATTTAAAAATAGCCATCCAGGGCACAATCTTGAAATTCGACGAAGTCGGTTCCATCTGATCTGTAATAATGTATTATTATTGGATTTTAAATTTGGTAGCGCTTGGAGTTATTTGGTTGTACGTGATAGAAATGTGTGGAAATTTATATCAAAAATTCAATATAAATTGGGTCCAAAAACCTATCTTCTCCATACGATCAAATTAGGACTTGAAACCTTTTGCATTATGTTCGGAATAGGGTATGAACGCATAGCGGCATGCCTCGATAGAAGTTTGGGGTTTTTAAGCTATGCAAATTGGGACATTTTTAAAATTTAAATTAATATATTTTGGCCAATCCTTCAATCCATCAGCCACCCTACTAATTGATCCTATCTTTTTCTTCTGTAACACGCCACCTACCTATCTTTTGTTCTCTTTTATAAATCGTGTCTCCTTTTCATTCTATCACTTCAAAAATTCAATTACATCTTTCTTTTCCCTTTCTCCTTTCTAAAATCGATTAGTATTCAATTCGAAAAAAATAAAGGAAATGGCGATCCATTTTTTCCTCTGAAATTCAAAATCGATTCACATTCAACAAAAAATAAAGGGAAATCGAGCATCATGAGCCGTACTCGAGAAATCGGCCGAGATAGTGGGAGTTTTTGTTGACTTGGAGGCGCGCGGTGGCTGGTGGAAGTGATGCGTGAGGAAATGGCGACGAGCGCGGCAGGTGAGGTTGCGAAAGGCGCGAGCGCATGGTTCAGGTACATCCCAATATTTTCAATTATCGCATCCACGTATGCTGGACTTGAATTGCTCAAAATATCAAATTGTTAATTTATATTTGGCAAAACTCAGCGTAAACTTGATTTATTATGATATATATCTATATTTAAAAATGTGGAAATTACGGAGGCATCCCTATCATACTTTCATATTGTAAAGCGGATCCTTGTCAAAGTTTCATTGTAAAGAGGGTCACTGTTTTCTGGAAACGAAGAAAAATTATTGCCGAAATGTCAGCAACTTTTATAAATAAGTGCTGATATTTCAGCAACTTTCCCTGTCAAAGTTTCATTGTAAATCCGGTTCCTATTTTCTAGAAACAAATAAAAATTATTGCTAAAATGTCAGCAACTTTTATAAATAAGTGCTGATATTTCAGTAACTTTCATAAACTGTGTTTACAGTGTACATAAATGTTGCTGAAATGTCAGCAACTTTTATAAGTAAGTGTTGATATTTCAGCAACTTTCGTACACTATGTTCATAGTGTACAGAAAACTTGCAGAAATGTCAGCAACTTTTATGAAAAGTTGCACCATGCTATGCAATAATCGTGAATAAAAAACAGGGACCTAATTTACACTGAAATTTAGTGAAGGACTTTTCGTGAATTTTGAAACTTGATAAGGACCTGTGCCAAAAGTACCCTTTAAAAATACTGACATAATGTAAAATATGTATACTAATAAAATTTAAACACAAAGCACAGATCTTATATTTCCTTATACCGTATATATATAAAAACCAAGAATATAAACAAAATAGCTTTACTTACAGTACGAAACATAAATTAACATAAACAACCACTATATCATATAACTTAGAAACTAATCAGATGTATATATACATAGTTTAAAGTAATATCAAACATTACATAATACATATATATATAACACTTAAATAATATATATAACCATACTTATAAACAAAATGTATATATACACCTTCTTATATTTTTCAAGAAGCTACTGTAATAAGAAGACAATAGCTCGGCTGATGGTAGCATGAGGCAGAGGGAGGAGCATTCGGGTTGGTTGCGAGGTTGCTCTCGGTTTCAGGGAGGAGAAAAAGTGGTTTGGATGAAGGAGGCTACTGGGTTTGGCAGGCCGAGGCTTGCGCGAGTACTAGGGGAAGTGGATTGATGAAGGAAGGTCGGAGGCGAGCGTGGAGAGACGTGGACGATGCTGTCAGGTTGGAGGGCTTGTGGAGGGACGGTGATAGGCCACGGACGTGATGGGGTGTATCGGTTATAGATGGTCATGGGAGAGAGGGGGAGGAGGGCGGTTGCAAGCAAGGTGCAAGCATGCAAAGGAGGGGCGAGGTGGTGGCATGGAAGATGAGTTATGTGGCTTTGAAATCTTATTATATATTTTTTTCTCTGTTAACATTGTAGACCAAACGGAAAAAAAAGAGGGGAAGGAGAAGAAATAAAACATACCTCAGTGAAATGACAGAAAAAAGAAAATTGTGAAGAGGTTTTGAATATATATACAAAAAATAAAACAATAGGAACGATCATGCTTGAATTCAGCCAACTCATTAAAGCAATTTATTGTTGCTCGGATGACACGGCTAGAGTTTGAAACACAAAAGAAAACAAAAGTTCACGGATCCGGTACCGATACGATTATCGGTTTAGCAATTTTCGCTGTATGCCGAACTTCAAAACACTGAATTGAATATACCGTAGAGATCTGCACGAGAAGATGATCAAAACGGTATACAGATATCAGTGATAGGATCATCCGATCAAAAGTCAACATTCGGTACCGAAATTGCTGCAAATCTATCAAAAATAAGATAAACGGGACTAGAGAAGTCCAAATTTGAAGAAATGGAATATGAGGTCTTACTCAGAAGATGATTTACAATTTATTGTATAAGAATATTCAGGTTTGAAAAACATTTTATTATCATCAATTTTAACTGATTTGAATTAAAATAAAATTACACAATAAAATAAACTTCCATATTATCTGATAAAAATTTACTATTTTAAGCAGACATATTCCAAACATCAAAATTTTATTTCCAAATTCAAGTACTTAAAATTTCACAAAATTCCAGTTAAATATATTATTAAAACTATTAAAATTTATGGGTCGTTACACTCTCCCCCGGTCAAAACTTTTCGTTCTCGAAAAGGAAGAAGGTAGGAGAATTGAAACAACCAGAAAGAAAAATAGATTAAACGACAAGGATAAACAATTAATTTAAAACCATATAAATTTTACTTGAAATATTCATTTGAAAACTTTATTTGCAAAACAGTTATCTTTAATACTTTTCAAAACACATTTGTAAAATTTCTTGCTTCCTTTATAAATACCATTTATATGTTTAAATAACACCTTTATAAATATATGAAAACTATTTGAAAACAATTATTTACATCATTACTTATATTTACAAAGAAGCTATTGAAAACATTAAATCCATAATTCATAAATTTATTAATTTTATCTCAAGATACCTTTCAAATATTATTAATAAATCAATAATCATTTACTTTAAATATGTTTTATTTATTTAATAGCTTCAAAAATATTTATAACACCAATAATTTATTATTAAACCCCGTAGTATATAAATAAATAATATTTTACATTTCAAATTATTTAGAAAGAAAGAAAAAAAATGATGAAAATAACCTTTATATAACACTTTATCAAAATACTTTTATAACTCGATGTCTTAACGGGTTTATCCTCATTCTTGCAGACTCTGGCCATGCGTTGATCAGGAGCAAAGTTAGAATTCTCCTAATATTTAGTAGACCTGTTTCAATACCCAGTGAAAATGCTTGAAAAACCTTCAAAACTGATATGGAAAGCACAATCCAAACAAATCAATCAAATTGAATCATGGATCGCAGATACACAATGGTTACGCCTGCGTCCCCCATGAAACATCCGTAACTTTTAAGCAATCACAGCCTTGCGAATTTCGCCATGATAACAAAAAAACTATAGACCATGGATACGCAATGGTTACACCTGGATCACCCAGGAAACATTTGTACCTTTAAGGAATCTCTGCCTTGCGGATTATGCTACGATAACAAAAATCTGTAGACCGCGGATACACAATGGTTACGCTTGGATCCCCTAGGAAATATCTATACCCTTTAAGCAATCTCCGCCTTGCAGATTACGCTACTAAAACAACCATAAATCGTAGATACACAATGGTTACGTCTGTATCCCCTAGGAAACATCCGTATCTTTTAAGAAATCACTGCCTTGCGAATTATGCTATGTAGCCGAGTTCGTAAGACCATGGGTTCGAAGGACATCGAGTATCATATCCGAAAAACCCAAATCAAAGAGAATAATATTGATAGAATGAATCCAAAAAGTGGCCACAAAGAGAATATCAAGCAGAAGGCACTTTCCATATCTTTACTTTGAAAATATGCATCATATAGTACTCTTTCAAATCAATTTCAAATATCATACTTGTATAAAGTCAATTATATATAAGATTTCATTTTCAAATTGAATACTTTCCAAAATCAATAGTATAATAATCACACCTATATAGACTTCGATTATATAAGATTTCGCTTTTCATATTGAGTACCATTCCAAATCAATAGTTTTCAAATCAACTTCATACTTATATAAATCAGTTTTATATAAGTTCGATAACTCCTAAATCAAGTATTTAGTAAAATAAGGTTCTCAATTCAATTCGTTTCAATATCAGTTCAAATTCAAAATCATATACGATTTCACTGAATTATTTCTTCCAAATTAAATATCTTTGGTTTCAAAGTTTTCAAAATAATAGGTTTAGAAAATAATCCTAGTTTCCAAATCACATAATTTAGGTCAAACAAATTCATTTCCAAAATCATCAAATAAATACTAGGTTTTAAATTCCAATCTATTTTCGAAACCAAATATTTTTCTCAAAATCAATTATACCCAAAACGATTACCAAGTTTATAACCATCCCTTTAAAACCTTTAAAAGATTTATTTCAATTTGAAAGATCCAATATACCTTTTGAAAATTATTATTCAATATATATATATATAGAGAGTTTTATAAAAGATGTTACTAAGTTAAAAACATTTAATACTAAATTTTATCAAAACATTTCAAAACTAAATTTCATAATAGTATAATTCAAAATAGCCTTATTCATTTGCTTGACAAAACAGATTCAAATTTTATTTAGATCATATTACTTCATACTTTAAACATACAAAACTAAACTCATATACTTTATCAAATAATTTATACTTCGAAATTTCTTAGCTTTGAAAATTAAACCTCAATTTGGAAGTGTTCAAACATTCAAAATAATCTGAGAAATCAAAGTTCGAATCCAAGAGTTGGAAATCAGCAACCAATCAGTAAATTAATTTCAATAGTTAGAGTTATACCAAATCAAATCCGTAACTCGAGGACTGAACACCGGCTCACTTCAAATCATTTCAAATATGTGTGTGTGTGTGTGTGTATCTTTCGAATATCAAATCATACTTCAGAATTTGAAATCAAAAATTAGTTTCATAAAATCAATCGCATAGCAAAGCTACTAAAGTGGCCTCTCCCCCAACTCTGAAACTCGAAAATCAATGTCAATGACATGTGCACTCATCACCGAAATTATTCTCCAGCGACATAAGTGAGTTCTGGAGTTCTATTTTCTTGAATACATTTTTCTTTTGAAATTTCTTCGAAATCATGGGAACTCATTTGAAGTCATTTGAGACATTTCTTATTCGAAAAATACATTCAAATCGTATTATTATATATTTTCAAAAATCTTAAAACCAAATTCAAAATACCGAAATTCAATTTCTCAAGTTTCCAATTTAAAACCCTTCATTTATAAATCAATTTCTTACATAATTTTCAAAATTTCAAATCCTTTCGAAACGTCAAATTATTATTTTTAAAAGGTATATAATCCTTATTGAAAACATTTTCACTTTTATATATAGAATAAAATCAAACTTATCAAAATAATAATTTCAATATATAAACCAATTTCTAAAATACAAACAAACACGATTTTTCAAAGGATGATTCAAGAATGGATTTCAAAACAAAGATAGAGTTAAAGGAACTCTAATCAAATAGAATTCCGATTCGAAGATAGGCTAGAACGAAGATATATAATTAAATTACAAAATAGAAGATGGATATACTTATATAAATCGCGGACGACCTTAACCGGGTCAACCGTGACTTCAGGAACATGATCAATGCTGAATTCTAAGGCAAGTCGGCATTCGATCGCTAGAGATAGGATTCGGCATAGCAAGAGATAGCAACATCTAAACCGAGGGTATATAAATCTCCGGTGAATCAATTCTTGTTGTAAAGGAGTTTCACCCCTTTACAAATCATCCAGTGGAGCTATGGGATGCTCCAGAATCAAGAAAAGACGAATAGGGAGAGACAAGAATGGACTTCAGAACGAAGGTAGGGTTCCAAAATTCGAAAGAAATCCGAACCAAAGAGGGAGAAATTCAGGCTCGAACAAATGTTTCTGTAATTAAATTTACTCTATATGCTAAGTTTTGTGTAAAAACAGAGATCTAATACCAACTGTAACATCCCAGTATTTTCAACCATCCGCATCCACACACGCCGGACTTGAATTGCTCAAAATATCGGATTGTTAATTTATTTTTGGTAAAAAACATCATAAACTTGATTTATTATGATATATATATATATATTTAAAAATACTGACATAATATAAAATATGTATATACAACTAATAAAATTTAAACACAAAGCACAGATCTTCCATTTCCTTATACTGTATATATATATATATATATATATATATATATATATATATATATATATATATAAAAACCAAGAACATAAACAAAATAGAATTACTTACGGTACAAAACATAAATTAACATAAATAACCACTGTATCATATAACTTTGAAACTAATCAGTTGTATATATGCATAGTTTAAAGTAATATCAAACCTTATATAATAATAATTATATAACACTTAAATAATATATATAACCATACTTTTAAACAAAATATATATATACCTTCTTATATTTTTCGAGAATCTGCCATAACAAGAAGACGAGAGCTCGGCTGATGGTAGCACGAGGCGGAGGGAGGAGCATTCGGGTTAGTTGCGGGGTTGCTCTCTGTTTTTGCGAGGAGGCAGAGTGGTTTGGATGAAGGAGGCTACTGGTTTTGTTAAGCCGAGGCTCGCACGAATACAAGGGGAAGTGGGCTCATGAAGGAAGGTCGGAGGCAAGCATGGATATGCGTGGATGATGCTGTCAGGTCGGAGGGCTTGTGGAGGGGCGGTGATAGGCCGCGGAGGTGATGGGGTGTATCGGTTATAGATGGTCATGGGAGAGAGGGGGAGGAGGGCGGTTGCTAGCAAGGTTCAAATGCGTGAAGGAGGGGCAAGCTGGTGGCAAGGAAGAAGAGTTATGCGGCTTTGAAATCTTATTATATTTTTTTTCTCTGTTAACATTGTAGACAAAAAAACAGAGTGGAAGGAGAAGAAATAAAACGTACCTCAGTGAAATGACAGAAGAAAGAAAATTGTGAAGAGGCTTTGAATATATATACGAAATTTAAAGTAATAGCAATGGTCACGCTTTGATTCAGCCGACTCATTAAAGCAATTTATTGTTGCTTGGATGACACGGCTGGAGTTTGAAACTCAAAAGAAAATAAAAGATCACGGATCCGGTACCAATACGGTTATCGGTTCAACGGACTCCGCTGTGTACCGAACTTCAAAACACAAAATCGAATATACCATAGAGATCAGCATGACGAGACGACCAAAATGGTATATAGATATCGGTGATAGAATCATCCGATCAAAAGTCGATATTCGATTCCGAAAATGCTACGAATCTGTCGAAAATAAGATAAACGGGAATAGAAAAGTCCAAATTTGAAGAAACAAAATATGACGTCTTACTCAGAAGATGATTTGCAAATTTATTGTATAAGGATATTCAGGTTTGTAAAACATTTTATTATCATCAATTTTAACTGATTTGAATTAAAATAAACTTACACAATGAAATAAACTTTCATGTTATCTGATGAAAATTTACCATTTGCCATGTTTAAGCAGACATATTCCAAATATTAAAATTTTATTTCCAAATTCAAGTATTTAAAATTTCACAAAATTCCAGTTAAATATATTATTAAAACTATTAAAATTTAAGGGTCAGCTCGTGCGTGCAGGTGCTGGAGTGGTGGAGGCAATTATGGCTGTTGAGCATTAGGGTTTGGGTCGAACCCTCGTTTATGTGTATGACACTTTGCTGAAGAATGGCAGTGCAACTATGATGGGGATTAGTTACGAGCTCGATGACATGGGCAGGGCAGGGAATCTCGAGGACAGCGAGATGTTTAGGGTTCACATTAGTAAGTGGGTTTAGGTTGTTTTTTTAGTTAATTTAATTTAATCATATCGTTAACCTTTGGTTAATTATTAATTTGTTTAAAAAATTCAAATTTGTTAATAACCCGTAATATGTTCTTATGATGTCGGAATTTCGCCGAATCAGTGAAAAGAATTTAAAGGCGAAACGATCCGCAATATCTAAAAAAACCAAAGTGAATAAATCTCCCTCTTTTTGGATTGCTAGGTATTAATTTCAAATAGTTAAATTTATTGTGGATATTTGGTTCAATTTATTATCTGTTGAATAATATCGTATTATATATAATAGTATAAATATACATTAGTAATTGGAGTGATATTCCCGTGCATTATAGTGGATGAGACACTATGTGCACCGCATAATAGTGGATGACCTTATATACCACGATGTCCCCCTCGAAGTGGGATTTGTATTTTCTTATGTTATATTAATATCTGTGGATGCAGGGAAATAGATTGAAGGGATCTAACTAGATTCCTCAAATATATTATTTATTTTTCCATATATGGTGATATATAATGTGAGTAGGTAATTTGTTATAGATTATTGTGAAATTGAAATTTATTGGATGCTATTGTAGCACTGGTCTGAATTTTGATAATTTAAATACCATAAATATATTTAAAAAAATAAGGGATAAAAGAGAATTTTTGATAAAAAATGTTATATTGGAGTTGGAGTTATTTTAAAGAAATTGAGTTAGAAAGAAATTTATTAATTTTTGGTAACACTTAACTATTGTGAATTATTGAAAGGAGATTTTAAAAATGAATTATATAAGAGAATTCATGAGTGATATTCCAAAAATATAAAAAGAGTTGAACCCGATATCAAAATTGATTGATAGTTATAAATGGGATTAGTAAAGTAATGGATTTATAAAAATGAAATTTTATAAACGAGATTGCTTTTATAAAAAGTGAAAATCAAGGAAGTTATAAAATTTATAAATAATGATATAAATAAGAAAAATCAATATCAGATGATAGACTGAAAATAAAAATTTACGGGGAGGATTTATATTGGAATATGGAAAGAGTGAGAAAAATAGCGGATTACTATTTTTGAAAAGTGAAAATGGTTAAGGAAATCGGAATAGAAGCGATGAGATGGAAATCGAGAGGAATTTATAGGTTGAATTGGTTATTGAGATTTTAAAAATATATTTTAAGAAGTGAGTTTGTTTTAAAAGGAAAATTTTATTATTTTGAAACTATGGTATCCTAAACCAGTTGAGATTGAAATACTTCGTTAAGTAGATTTTCAAATGTTAAGCAGTTTTTTAAAATTCTAACTTTTAAATTCAGCTTTGGAAATTTATTTGTTCATCTAAAAATGAGTTATAGATGTCATAAAAGTGGTTTCAATATTTTAAATAATAACTTAAGCATATTTTAAATAAATTACTATTCTTTAAATGAAATACTCGTTATAAATTTTAAATAAAAGTGGGATTTGTATTTTATATATATAACGAGCATTTCCTATAAAGAATAGTAATTTATTTGAAATATGCTTAAGTTATTATTTAAAATATTGAAACCACTTTTATGACATCTATAAATCATTTTTAGATGAACAAATAAATTTCCAAAGCTGAATTTAAAAGTTAGAATTTTAAAAAACTGCTTAACATTTGAAAATCTACTTACCAAAGTATTTCAATCTCAACTGGTTTAGGATACCGTAGTTTCAAAATAATAAAATTTTCCTTTTAAAACAAACCCACTTCTTAAAATATATTTTTAAAATCTCAATAACCAATTCAACCTATAAATTTCTCTCGATTTCCATCTCATCGCTTCTATTCCGATTTCCTTAACCATTTTCTCACACACACACACACACACACACACACACACACACACACATATATATAGTTTTGAAATGATTGCAAATTTGTTTATAAATTCTCTCGAGATGTGTAGACGGGGTTTATTAAAGGATGAGATTTTATAAGAGAAATCTTATAAATGGAATGTCAGAGGCTTAAGAAAATTTCCGTTGTCTAGATGCGATAACTTTGGGAAGATTTTGAATTCATTTAAAGGAGCTATAAATGGTTGGTTGGGATTATAAATAAGTATAATTGGTTTGGAAAACCGTAGGAAGAATTTATTAAAATTCTGGAGACTTATGAGATAAATTATGAAATATTTCCAAGTTTGATCTTAAAATGATTTTGGCAATTATACGTACAAATATTTTCCTAAGTATTAGAAGGAAGGTTTTGGAAAAATATGTTTAGTGGAAAAATATTTGAAATTGAAATATTTTCTAAGTGGTATAAAAATGGAAGTTGGAAATATTTCTAAGTATTGAAAATGGGGAATGAACTATATGGATTCAAGTGTTGAAATTGTTTTCAAATATAGAAATATTGAAAGAGATTGAATATATATCTTGGTGAAGATGTTTTGAAATAAATATTTTGGATTATAAAATAAGGCCTAGTGTCTACTTATGGATGTTTTATTGATGTTAAATAACCTACTATCAATAATGGCCAATTTCGTTAATCGTTTCGAAGAGACTGGGATCAGATTTAATTATGCGAAAACCACTTTGATCTGGTTTGAATGTTACAAATGTATGCCGTGGAGATGATGAAGATGGTGATTCGTTTTGTCCAGACCTATGACAACTTGTATGGATGAATGCTATCAGAACATCGTCATTGGAGGATGATGAGCGTTCAAAGTAAAAAAATTCTTGAAAGGTAACGTTTATCCTCGAGCCTCATCAACCGGGAATGACTAAAACAGGGGAGATGCAGCAAGGCTAAGTGGGTCGTACCCAATTACGGTATCTTATCACTTTTTTAGTTGTCCTCGAAAACCTATTTATTATGGATATGGTTGTGCATGAAAGAATGAGCGCTCGATGGTAGGGGCGGGAACACCCGGGGTGATAACATACTCGGTCTATCCAGGTTAGGGGTAGGCCGGTCTTGTCTAGCAGGGCATTCCAGCGTGGTCCTCGGTACATTGTTTTGGAGGTGTACTGTGATGGGCGGTACCCCAATGGCCCCGTCATTCGTTGGAATCCATTCTCCATTACGAGATTATGGTTTTGTTTGTAGAGCCTAGTATGATGGAATTTAATTAATGTAACAATTTCAGCTATTTGAATAAGTATTTATGTTTAGACACTATTAAAATATCATTGGATTTTTCTATAAAGTGTTTTGGTTATCGTACGGGAAAATCCCATCGTGTTTATGTGTGATGCAGTCTTACGAGATACCTTTGTTTTCCAAAGGATTTTGATAACTCTAATAATTCAAATTGAGTTTGTTTTCTCACGTTGGTTTTCCAGACCGACTCGAATGTTATTTTATTATACTGCTTAGGTCAGACCGATTATTACAGTTTTAGGATAGGATGCTATGGAGCTCAGGAGACGAGCTAGATGATAGAGATGCATTTTCATACATGACTTATATTTCCATTGTATGAGGACAAGTTATTATAACTGTCCAGATTGATGTATTGATTTTTGTACTCTGATGATTGTAAGTATATAAACAGTTATAGATTCCTTTAAGTAAAAATCTGCTATTATATATTATATTTTGTTCTGCTATAATTGTGAGACTCTGATGTTGTTGTTCTATTTACTTCTACCTCTTTCTTTTTCTTTACCCTGGTTATTCGCTCTTTCGTACAATTTGGGTTGAACGTGAGTGAATTACTATCAACTCAATGGGTACATAACTGTTACGACCCGTAAATTTTAATGGTTGTAATAATGTAATTAACTGAATTTTTATGAAACTTTAAAAAATTGAATTTCAAAATCAAAATTTGATATTTGGAATACATCTTTATAAACATAGCAAATGTTAAATTTTCACCAGAAAATATGAAATTTTATTTTGTTGTGTAATTTAAATTTCAATTTAAATCAATTAATATTTGATGATAATAAAATATTTATCAAACCTGAATATTTTTATATAATAAATTTGTAAATCATCTTCTGAGTGAGTCATCATATTTCGTTTCGTCAAATTTGGACTACTATTGCACCATTTATCTTAATTCCGGCATTTTAGCAGCATTTTCGACACCGAATACCAACTTTTGATAGGATGGTTGTATCGCTGATATCTGTATACCAATTTGATCGTCTCATCATTCTAATCTCTATGGTATATTCAATTGTCAATTTCGGAATCCGTTGTGCGGTGCAATCTGCGAAACGTCTAACGTATCGGTACCAATTTCTCTAGCCTTTTTGGTTTCTTATCCCTTCATTGTGAATCAAATTGCCACCAACAATTAATATTTTATGCTTTTTGACTTTTCCTATTTCTATAGTTTCAATAAATTGTCGTGTCCCTTTGTTCACTAGATCTGAGCTTCATTTGAATTGCGAGATACAAGTTATAATATATTTCGTATACTTTAATTTATTTTTGATGAAGACTGTGCTCTTTTTCTCTCTTTTGGCCATTCCCTTCCTAGATCCATTAATTTCAATGTTCCTTCTCCTTCTTTATGCCATTTAAAACCCGAGCTCGTTACTGGATCCAACACCCCAGCCTTCCCCTTCCATCTTGCCCCTCCTCCACCTGGCACAAGCACACGCCCGAACCCACCCTTCCCACCCACCTTTGCTTGCTCTGCTTCCCTCTTCTATGGTAGCATGCAGTCGAGACTGCCTAGTCGCCTCTCTCCCCGATCGAAGCCTCTCACTAACCACTGCTCTTGTTCAGTAACCATTTCGGTTGCCTCCTCCACAAGCCTTTCCTCCGATCCTTCCCAACCGCCACGAACCAACCCAACAGCCTCGAGCCTCCTATGTATCAGCCGAACATAGCTTTTGCCATCATAGCATCCACCGTGTTCTTCACCCTAACCTACTCGTGCTCGCCTCCGCCACGTCATATGAAGCAGCCAACATTCTCTTTAGCTATGTAGATATATTGTTTTAAATATATACTACATATATAGGTATTTATATATGTGGAAGTTTTACAAACTATATTACTTATAAACTGTTTGTTACATATATTATTAGGTGTAAGTATGACAGTGTTTTATAAAGTGTGTATATATATTATCTGACCATTATATATAAGTCATATTATATTATATAAGCCTAATATATATATGTTATGATCTTTTTCTTTTTGTGTATCCTTTTATTTGAAAGTTCTATATATGTTCAAACATACTCAGCTTTGTATACATATATAAGTATGAAAAGTATATAATGATAATATGTATAAAGTGTTAACATTTATGTAGTTACATATATATTGTTTATATACTATATTACCTGGGTTACAAATAAGTAAGATGAATACCAGTTTTATATAGCTTTAGATTATATAGATATACTTAATATAAAAGCTATGTATATATATACTTTGATTTTTAACACATTTGTATAACGTTTGTATATACGATAGTTATATACAACCTGTATGCTTATGTATGTAAAGGTGTATATAAGATATATATATATATATATATATATATATATATATGCCTATAAGTATACGTATAGATTGATTCTTTTGTATCGATTTTTATAATATATGGATATATTAGTTGTATAAGTTTATGTATAAAATGAATTAGCATAGTAGCATCTGCAATATTTTTATATAATATTAAAATAAAGATTTTCCATAGTAGTTATCTTGTTTTCAAAGATAGAAAGTTATATATAATATGTTTAAATATATTTGATGTTAGTAAGCTGAATATATATATATATTGATATTTTCAAATGAATATAAAAAAATATAAGTATTTTTCATTTTTAATAAGTATACATATAAGTATTTATTTCAACATGTATTATGTGTATATGTTTGAGTTTAACATATGAGTTTTAATTTAAAACAATGATTTTGATATATTTATATATTTAATTTAATATGCGTTTGAATTTAGAACATGATTTTTGTATATCTATAGTTATATATATAAGTTCACTATACCATTCATCTTCATCAAATCCAGTTCATTGTGCCTTGCTCTTGTCTCGCTGATGTCTAATTTGGTCACAACATCTTTTTGATTTGCTCATGCCCGTATCCGCGTGCGTGTGCATGTCACTGTTCCCATTCTCATCGTTCTCTAGCCTCAAAAGTTTAGCAATCACCCACGATTAACATTCTTATATTTATTAAATTTGATTTCATTTGAAACAACAATTAAATATGCTGCTAAATTGAATTGTTAATTATATAATTGTTATATATGATATGCCATTATCTGTAACTGTTCACCTATGACATATGACACCATAACCTGTCATTTATATTATGATTTAGTTTGTTATTGATGATATATGCATGTTGTTGATATATTATATTATTATCATAACTGTTTTTACTCTGCAAGTTCCGTGTTAGTTTAGAATTCCCTATGGGTTGAAATGATACATACCCGAACGAACTTGTAAAATAGGATAAAATCGTTATGGGTTGAAATGATAAACCCAAACGATTTTCATAGATTTTGAAATTTTGGGATTGCAGGTTGAAATGATTTATATACCCGTAAATATTTAAATTGCGGATTGAAATGATAAATATCTGTATCACTTGACCGTAGGATAGAAAATTATATACGGACACCGTTGGTCTATTTTGAAAAATGATTTCCAGAGTTTAAAAGAGAATATATTGGTTTTATTAAATATTTATTTTTAAATTTATTTTAAATATGTGTAAGATTTAGATTTTTAAATTATATGTTTTGAAAATTTAAAATTTATAAGTTAGTTTTGAAATTATATTTTAAAGATTTTTCTTATAAGTTTATTATTTTTAAAAATATATAAAATAAGATTTAATACAGAATACATTTAATAATAAGATTTAATTTAATAAAAATTTAACTTAAATGGGTTTATAATATGTTTAAGTATTTATTTAAATTTATATTAATAAGAAAAAATGGATTTTATAACTTTAATGATAAAGGTGAGAAGATAAATTTATGTTGACTAGAAATTTAAATTGTTCAATAATTGAATTTAAATAAGAATTTATTTGGACGTTTTGATTTTAAATTTAAAAAATATGATTTATAACTTGATTTAATAAAAGTGATTTATTTAATATTCTCAATTTTAAATAAAATTGAGATTGATTTCTAATATTGATTTAAATTTATAAATTGGGATTCTAATAAATTGTTATTAAAATGATTAAGTGACGACTTTCCAATTTGAATAAAATTAAAGTTAAATGTTGAAAAACAAATGAAATTATATCGTAAATGTTTGATATTTAAACTTGAATCTTATTGGAATTGAAGTGATAGTCCAAACTTGGATTTAAAATCGATATGAATTAAAATGGTTTATGGAGAATTTGAATTGAATCTTTAACCTTTAAATTTGAAATGGTTAAATTGGAATTGATTTAAATTGAATTTTGGAATTTAAGCTGGTTTGAATCAACTTGTGAAATTGGAGGAAAACTATTTCTATTATTTAAATTATTTATATATATATATAAACTATTTTAATATATAAGTTATTTTAATATATAAACTATTTTAATTTATAACTATTTTAATATATATACTAATTTCAATATCTAAACTATTTAAGTCGAAAGTGTTATGATTTTCAAAGTGTTATGATTTCAAAAGTGTTATGATTTCCAAAGTGTTATGATTTTCAAAGTGTTATAAATTTGAAAGTGTTACAACTCTGGAAATGAATATTATTTAAAGTGAATAAATATATCGAATTGAATGGTTTTGAAATGAATATGATATTTTGATATGAAGTATGAACTATTTGAAAAGAAATGACCATGGTGTGAAATAAGCGTTTGGTTGTTAAAGAGAAGGGGATCGGATATTATCATACTCTCTGCCAATACCAAAACTATTTTAACAACCGTGTACATGGTGGAGATTCCAAAATGAAGTAGGATGGTAAGGTGATGATTCTATATGGTATTTATGTGGAGCTAACTCCCGTGAGTTAGCTTGATGTGGCTAAAATAGGAGCTATACCGGGCCAAGTAAGGTCATTCCTCCGATTGGGCATAATTCTTCGATGCCATTCTATTGCTTTTGTGATTTGATTAGGTGCACCCTTTGATTTGGGAGTATGTCACGAGGTGGGCGGTAGTAGCTGTCATGCGTTACCACCAGTCCGAGAGTGCAAACGGTATATCTACCCTAGAATTGCCTCGAGTGCCATGTCGCATGCCCTAGCGCGCCTTCTGTGAGTTTGGTTTGTACCATAGCTATGGAGTGCCTTCTGATAGCCCTCCAATTTACGGAGGAATTACGGTACTGTATAGACTATGGGAATATATAAAAATGCGTTAAGGGGGATATGGGTAACGCCTTAACGCTATTTTAATACTTTTACTTTACTATAGACATATTGTAATAGCGTATATTACTACATAGTAGATAGTTCCACGGATCCTTAGAGGATGGAAATCCCAAACATCCTTTAAGTCACTTGTATTTTAGTTAATATTTCACTTGAATTAAATTTGTTAATACAAGAATGTTAATCCTGACTTGAGTATTTTGTGTTTTGCTTTACGCTTGGGTCAGACTGAGTGCCACAACATTTGAGACTCATCTTTGGAGATTGGAGCTTTGCTTGAAGATCTGTCATATATATCCAGCTGTTGCAGTTGATTTGTTCACAGATGTCATCTATTTTTATTTGAGACTTCATTGTATTTGAGATATTCTATTGTATTCTATTTCAACTCTAATGTTTATATAATAACTTCATGAACTACTATTTATCTATTCCGCTGCTTATATTTTATATTACTCTGTGCCTGTGATTCTGCGATTGATTTATTTACTGTATATGTTGAGTTTTGCCAAATATAAATTAACAATAAGATATTTTAAGCAATTCAAGTCCGGCAGGTGCAAATGCAAATGGTTCGAAATACCAGGTCGTTACAGGAACCTGGGTCGTTACAGTTGGTATCAGAGCCGAAGGTTAAGCGAGAACCTTGGCTCTGGTGGGGATTTACTCATTAGAGATAGAGTCAGTAGTACTCTTGAATGTGTTGAGTGTATTAATAGACATGAGCGCATATCTGTTAGTGAGTATAAGTTGTTTTATATTGTGTTGACTTATCTGTTTGAGTGGCATATAAATTTGTGTCAAATAGTGGGATTCCACTAAATCGATAGGGTTTCTAAACACTTGAACATGATAAACTGATACTGTATGGTTTTGAAGCAGGTAAATGAAATAATTTTATCCAAATTATATTTTTATATAAAGGAAATAATTTTCAGAAAATTATTATGGTATATTTGGAATGTTTGGATGATAATATTACAATCGAAACAAGACTATAAAAATTTGAAACTTGGTTTATAAAAAACAAAAATTTAAAAATTGTATAACACAATACAAGGGGATTAAAAACTAAAAATGGATTCAAACCAGAATATGAAGGTTTAAAACCCCGGAAGCTTTGAGAAAATGTTTTAAAGGGATTTGCACTAAGTATTTGGAAATGTTGGGAAAATGTTTTCCAAAGTGTTGTGAAAATAAAATAGCCTTATTTGTTTGAAAGAATTCTTAGAGAAAAATTGTTTTAGATGGATTTTGGAAGTGATATAGCACCGAACTTACTTCAATCGCTGAAAAATAATCTTGGTGATGACTACTGCATCATCAATATTCGTTTTTGAGTTTCTTAGTGAGAATTGCTAAAGAAATTGATTTGATTCAGATTTGTCGAGCAAACAAGTTTTGTTTAAACTTTTCGAAAGGAATTGTTTTGAATAAAAACAGGTTGACTTTGAAAAATCTAAAGAAATGGTTTGTTGAACCCAAAAAAGATATATATTCGATTTCAAAGTAATTTGAAACAAACAACTGGTGTTTAAAAATTCTAGAATCCTGTGGAAGATGATATTTTTACGGAAGGAAGTGTGAAAAATTGAAGTTGAAATAAAATTTAAGGTGAGGTAGTTAAAATGAAATTTAACTTAAGTTATGTTGGATAAATTAAATTTTAGAAATTTAATTGACTGAATTTGAAATTGAATTAATATAGATTATTAATGAAATGGGAGTTAACTTAAACGAAGTAATTGGAATATATAATGAAATTGAATGAATTAAAAATAAATTTGTTTGGAGTGAAATTATATTTATGAATAACTCGAATTTGAGTTTGAAATGTTGATTAAAAAGGAGTGAAATCTAAATAAAATTTGAATTGGATTAGAAACTTGGGTTAGAAATAATATTGAATTGAAGTAAATATAAATTTTGAATTATGGAATAATTATATAACCATAAGTTATAAATTTTGAGTAACATGAATTTGGGTGAAAATTTGGAATTGTGGATAAAAAAATTTGAATAGCTTTTAAAAATTGAAATTTATGGAATAAAAATATTCTTGGGCTATAAATAAATGTATAATCTCAAGTTAAAAATAAAAGGTGGATATGTTCGAGCATAGAATTGATGAAAATATGAAAATTAAGTTGCGTGCTTTATAAAATTGGAAAGTGAAATAAAAAACCCAAAAATAAAAATGGTTTGATATTTTGGTAAGGGAAGTTAAATCCAAACTAGAATTACAAATGGAATTTAAACTCAAGGAAATTAGAAGTGATTTTTGAAAAAAAAATCAGATGTTGAGTTATAAATTTGAAGCGAACTAATCAGACAATCAATTAGTTAAATGAATGTGAAGGTGGAATTTAACTTGGTTAAGTTAAAATTGGACTGTGGATATAAAATGGATATTGGAAATAGAACTTGGATTGTAAATAAAATTCAACTTAAAAAGTAAGCGAATTAAATATATTTGATTAAAATGGAAGTTGTTTGAAAAGGTGATAACTCAAGATATAAATAAATTCAATGTAAATAGATTGAATATGGCCTCGAATATAATTTTGAAAGAATTTGAGAATGAAATTGAGTATGGGAAATTAAAATTTGAAGTGGATTAAGTGGGTGGACTAATTAAAATAATTAGTGGATGGAATAGAATTTGATTAAAGAAGAATCAATCTAAGTTTGAAATGGAATTTGTTGCAAAGGAAATAAACTTAAGTTATATAGTGAATAAATTGGAAATAGATGGATTAACTTAAGTTGATATGGAAGCTTAGCTTAAATAAATCTATGAAATGGCTAGTTAATGAATTAGCACGGAATGATTTCAAGCTAAGTAAAATGGATTTGAAAATAGATATGGATGGAATGTAAATAAATTGATTGAGAATCAATTTGAAATGGAATAGAATTGAATATGAATTTAGTTGGAATCAATTTAAAACAATTATAGACTGAAATGGATATTCTATTAAAGGATGTCGTCGAATTTGCATAAGAAAAATTGTCATTTGAGGAAAACGGAGTAATAAAATTATACAAGTCAAATGAAAAGTGAATAAATTGATTTTTAATCAATTTGGAATGAATATGGGTTTGTTTGAAATAAAAATGAATTGAATGCATGTAAAGTGAGTTGTAAATCATTTAAATTGAATAAAATGATATATGGATCGATTAAAAGTGAATAAATTGGTGATGAACCTTATGTTTGCTTATAAACAATTGTTTATCATGCATTGCTTATGAAACTTACGTGTTTTAACCATTTAAATAAGTGAAATGTTATTTAATTCATGTTTTGGTACTTATGTGTTTACATTAAGTAAGTACAGGTACCTAAAGCTATTTTGCTTGACTTTTGTTACGTGAATCACAAAATAAAATAAGTCGCTTGCTTTAAAATGCTAAAATAAGGTACGTTTTCGGATTAAATACTGCGAAAATATAAAATATTGTTATATATTTTGTTTTTCGACCGTGTGAGTTGATATATGTATATTTATCCGTTTTGTCATATTGCAAAAGCCTCTCCATACAAGGGAGACTCTGCCAAAAAAATTCGGAAACTTAGGGCGTTAGAAAAAATTTGAAAAAATTTTGGAAATTTTTATGCTAACGGAAACCGATTTCGAATTTACAATCGAAATAAAAGATTTTGGTTTAGGATGAAGACCTAATTATTTTCAATGAAGGAAAAATATTAGAAAAGTGAAATATCAAATTTTCACTAAGTGGGTTTTAATAAGTTAATGGGTTTGGAGCGTTTTCCTGTTTTAGCAATTTTGGGGACGAAATTCTTTTAAGGAGGGAGGAATGTAACAACCTGGATTTGTCAACGTTTGATTTGGAATATTTAAATGGTTTTAAATATTGAATTTGAATTATAAATTGATTTTGAATATGGAAATTTGGTTTTTTATTTATAGAATAAATTCAGAATTTAAATATAGCGATTTATTGGATAATTTAATAATTGAATTTGATAATTAAATATCGGTTAAATTATTATATCTTGAGTTTTAAGCTCGATAACAATAATTCAAACGCTTGTAAAATTTATATTAATAATAATAAAGATAATAAAAGTTTTAAAATTGAATTTAAAAGTGATATGTTCAATTTTAAAAATAGCATGTTCAAATTGACATTTAAAAATAGCCATTTGGGACACAGTCTCGAAATTCGACGAAACCAGTTCCGTCGGATCCGTAATAGTGTATTATTATCGGTATTTAAATTATGTTGCATTTGGAGTTATCGTTTGGTCTAAGGGATAGAAATGCGCTGAAATTTTTATCGAAAATTTAATATATATTGGATCTAAAAAGCTCTCTTCTCCATACGATCGAATTAGAACTCGAAACCTTTTCCACTGTACTAGAAATAGGGGTATAACATTATGAGCACCTAGCGGCATGCCTCGATAGGAGTTCGAGTTTTTAAGCTACGCAAATCGGGACATTTTTAAATTTTAAATTAATATATTTTGGTCAATCCTTCAATCCGTAAGCCACTCTATAAATTGATCCTACCTTTTCCTTTTGTAACACGCCACCCACCTATCTTTCGTTCTCTTTTATAATCATATCTCCTTTTCATTCCATCAATTCAAAAATTCGATAACGTATTTATGACGGCCCAGAATTTTGAACATTTGAAATTGAAAATATTTAATTGATTTTAAATATTGAAAGTTATTTTAACTTGAATTTCAATTATAACTATGAATTTTACAATTAAATTATTGCATTTAATTTATTGAAATTGGGTAAAAATTTGAATCTTCAGTTTTAAGCTGATTAAAAATATTTCAAAGGCTTAGAAAATTTATATTGATAATACTGAAGGTAATGGAAGCTTCAGAATTGAATTTGGAAATGATTTTTTCAATTTTGAAATTTTATCGCTTAAATAGGTATTTAAAAAAATAGCCTTCCGGGACACGGTCTTGGATTTCGACGAAACCAGTTCCATTGGATCTGTAATATTGCATTATTATCGGATTTCAAGTTTCCTAATGTTTGGAGTGATCGTTTACCCGTACAGATAGCAAACACGTTGAAAATTATATTGAAATTCAATTTAATAACTAGGTCCGAAAAGCTATCTTCCCCATATAATCGAATTTGGACTCGAAACCTTTTCCATTGCGTTCGGAATAGGCGTATAACATTATAAACGCCTGGCGGCATGCCTCGATTGAAGATCGAAATTTTGAATTGCGGAACCGAAACGATTTGAATTTGAATTTGTATTTGGATATAAATAATATATATAAATATTATAGCATCAGACACATATCCTCTTGAACGACGCTTGTTCCATTTCCTCTGAAGATTTGTACACGCGTTCTTTCGTTTTTTAGGAGAAATTTGATTTTAAATGGAAAAAAAAGAAGAACGAAAATAATTTCTTCGTTCAAAAAAATACCATGGCCGATCTTGGTTCACCTTCAAAATAGAATCGAACGAAATAAAACTCTCGGCTTTCAAAGTAGTAAATCAATGGCCGCATTTCCCAATTCCCTTCCCAATCAAAATAAAGAAAAAATAATAAAATAAAATCGAAAATCGAAAAAATGGCAGAAACGATTTCGATTTGAGGCTGGGTCATCGTGAGCTGGCGAGTGGATTCGCATACAATAGTGGAAGGTTGGGAGCTCGGCGGCGATGCCAGAGGGGAAGAGGCAAGGGGCGGTGCTGATTCGAAGGATGGGAGGGTTAAGGTAAGACGCGATTTGGATAACGTGTGCTTGTGGTGCTCACGTAGAACGGGAAAGGCGACTTGATGTGTAGTGTCAGTGGACGCGAGGTCAATCAACGAAGGAGTGGTTGGATCGATTTTTTTTGCAGCATGCAAAAGGGTTTTGGTTGTCGGAATGGTGAAGGCCGGTCGCGTTCGAAGATAGGCCGTGGGGCAGTGAGGTATACTAGTTCCATTTTGATTTGAATATATACACACACAACATTTTAATGCATATAGGAAAATAAAAATTAGTTTATATTGACAAAGTTTGAAAGAAATGGGAATTTAAATATTGTTATCGAATTTATATAAAAGTTAGATTTTTTTAATGTATATTGGATATTTTTAGTAGATGTAGTTTCAAAAGAATGCATGTTTAAAATTTATATAGAAATGAAATTTTAGTTTTACAGTAAAGTATAAAAAAATATAACTGTTTTTAATATCTACGTATACAAGTTAGAAAGGAATTTTAAAATATTGAAGGAATTTATATAAGTTAAAATTTTGAAATCTATTTTTGTAAGTGTATATATATTTTAAAAGGGAAAACTATCAGTTAAGTTAAATAGTTAGTTTTGAAACAATAAATTATAGTGGTTAAATTATTTAGTTAACCTATTTAATTATTTTAGTTACTAAAGGATTTTATTTAAAAAAAAAGAGAAAAATTTGTTTAAAATTAAATCACTAGTTTAAAATTAAATTATTACTTGAACTAAAATTATAAAATTGTAATTGAATTGTTTGATTTATTCGAATATTAATAAATTATATAAATTATTTATACAAGGTCAAAATCGCAAAGAAAGCAAGCTAATTTGGATGGATTGCAAAATAAAAAGCAAAGGTGAGATCTTCTCACTCAAATTTAAAATTTGAATTTCAATTATTCATTAACTATTGGATGTGGTAGTATATATAGTAGTATATATATCTTTGGAGTGATTGATTTCCCGCATTATATAGCGGATGAGACCCTATGCGCCGCATAATAGTGGATGATATTATTTAATCCCAAATACCGCGATATTCCACCTCGAAGTAGAATTGGTATTTAATTGTTGTGCTAATATATATGGATGCATGGAAACAGGTTGGAGGAATCCAACTGGATTCCTCAAACATTTGAATTTGTTTCACGTATTGTGTGTTGATTTAATTATAATATGTGTATGATTATATTTATGATTGAAAATTGTTGTAAGCTATGGTTTCGCCGGTTTTATTTTTGGCATCGTAAGATACCAGAAATATTAAATTTATTCTAGGGAATTGAATAAATTTAAAAGAAGGAATTTAAAAGTATAAAAGTTGATTTTTGAAATCTTATCGAATTAATTCCAAAATATGGGAAAGATTTTTTTAAAGGAATTTTAAGTAATAATTTTTAATAGTTGAAGAATTTGTTTAAAATTCATACTTTAAATAGTTTAGGTGAAATAAAGGGATTTATTTTTAAAGGTAATGAATTTGAAAATCAATTTGAAAATTGATTTGATGTTTAAAAATAAATCTTCGGGAAATCGATATGAAAATTTATTTGGTTTTGGAAAATAAATATTTGGGAAATTGATTTGAAATTTGATTTGGTGTTTGAAAATGAATTTGGAAATCAATTTAGAATTTGATTTGGTGATTGAAAGTAAATGTTTGGAAATCGATTTGATAATCGTATATCAGTGCATTTTTGGAAATGTAAATTCACAATGGGAATTTATAAAGGAAAGTGAAATTTGTTTTAAAAATGAATATTGGTTTATTTTTAATGGCGTGGAAAGAAATTTGCGGATTTGGAATATGAATTTGAAATAAATCGAGAAGGATTTATTAATTGATTTGAGTCGACCATTTTTGAAATGGAAAGTATATTTTCCCTGGAAAGCAGAGTATGATTTCAATGTAGCTTTTAAACATAAATTAAAAGTTCTAGTGTTAGTTTTAAAGGAATGTTTTAGAGAAATTATTTTCTTAAGTTATTTTGAAAATCTTTAGAGTAAAGATTTAATTAATTAATTATAGAAGTGATTATTTAAAGATTTTAAATTGATATTGATTTAGAAAATGGTTATTTAAATAATTATACTCTGTTCAATAATCTTATTTTAAAATCATTTTGGGCTTAAGATTTACATGGGATATGGGTATAAAGTTTCATAACTAATGTTTTAAAATAAAGTGTTTTAAATAGTTTTATTTTAAATATTTCCAAGTATATACGATTGGATAAGTAATTTAAATTATTTTTAAAAGTATTTGAACTCGTTAAATTTTCAGTGGAAATGAATAAGTATTTGGAAATTTATTCTGCATGGGGAAAGTGATTTGAAATTCGTTTTCAAAAGTGTTGAAGTGCTGAAATTATATCTTGCAAAGATATTTTGAAAACAAATAATTGGAGGAAAATTATTTAAATTTGGCGATTGTTGTGAATATTGATTGAGAGTTAAATAACCATATTGGCCTTTAAATTGAATTTGAATTTCGATGCGATCGGGGGTCGGATTCCAAATGGATATTCGAAAAACACATCAAATCTTTGTGATGGATCTTTTGTTTAAAAGATCAAAGTGGAAATTTGTTGTGATTTATTTGAAATCTGAATGAACACTTATTTTTAAAATAAGCGCTCATTATTCGGATAGGCAGGAGAGGACTTTGTGTCATAAAATCCATTCCGAATAATGATACGACGAAATGGAATTGCATTTAAAGATGGTGTTGAAGACTGGGTATTTTCGAAAACGAAAGGATTACCTGTCGAATATCTCTGCACCGAATGGGCCCGGTATAGAGATTTGATCACCCTTTGTGATGAGGATTCCGGACATGATTAGTGATTTTCCGGATTTGCAAGGGCTTCTTTGAAATGCCTTCGGTTCCGTTCGATCCCGGAACGGACTTGTATGGATGTGTGTCTGACGTTACAGTTTGAGATGTAAAGCTGGTTTCTATCAAATACATTTCTGCTGGTGGCAGAGAATTTATTCTCTTAGCTTAGCACCCTTCTCTGAGACGTAACGAGCTCAGAGGTTATGTAGTTGATGGCTACTAGTGATACATTTCCAATTTTGTACTGTGGCATACGAAGTGATGCTGATGATTTATTGATCGAAGTATGGCTTTGTGAAAAGCGTAGCTTTGTGGACAAGACTTCGTTAGACCTCACACCCCAGAAATGGTTGAAACAGGAAGAATGCAGCAAGGTTATAAGGGTCGCCCCCTTTAGGGTATGTCATTTCCTTTTGAAAAAGGTGGTATCATGATATGGAGCCCAGATATTTAACCTATGTGGTTGCTGCAAATTTATTACTTTGCGGTTGTTGCTTTGTGGTTGAGGATCCTTGGATAAAGGTCGCTAACGATCGGAGGATGGAATGCTTGTGTAGTAGTTACCTAGTTACAGCGGTAACCTTGCCTTGTGTTGGCAGAGATCCGGTTAGGTTCTCGGGGCGCCCCTCCAAAGGCGTTCCCATATGGAATAGGAAGTTCCTTAGCCTGACCATTTGTTGGAAATCCAAAGAAACAATACGCGCCCTGTACGGTTTTAGTTGTATAACCTGACTTTTACTTATGGCGGTGACCCGCTGTTTAATTGGTAGCTATAGTAGGCATACAATAATGGTTGTATGCTGGCTAAGATTAATATTATACTTTCGAAAGTTTTTCTACACTATGCACTAATGATAATATTAAAAATATTTTGCATATCAAGCATATTTGACTAACACAAGGAGAAATCTCCTTTAATTTTGTGTTTGCATTGTGTGTGTGGCGGGAGGCCGTATGGTAGTTTCATTTTCCAAAAGCATAGCGGGTTTCTTTTCCTTTGTTTGTGAAAATAACTGTTTTTAAGATCTCACACTGGTCCCATGACTGACTTGGAGTTTATTGTTCCCTTTCCAAACCCTGGGTGCCCATAATTTTCCATACGAGTAACCTAGTGTCAGGTTATCAGTTATTCAGGAGTGCAGTCAAGAAGTTGTCGTGGAGATCTGAAGGCAAGCCAGATGGCGAGGCGTATCACTAGTATATGTAATTTCTTTTCCGCTGTTTGTTATTGTCACACTCTGATGATGTAATGTGGTGTATAAAATGATATAGTGCTTTTGTTTTAAAGAATATTTATTTATCTATTGTATTTGTTCCGCTACGAAATGTAAGATTCTGTATTTGTTACTTTTCCTTCTTCTATCTTCTTCTTCTTAAACCCTAACGATTCGGTTTTCCGGCATTCGACTGTGCGGCATTTGGTATGGTGGACGTATCGATGTCGACTATCGGGCGTCTTGGGTCGTTACATTGTGGTATCAGAGCATTTGGTTAAGCGATAGCCTTGGCTCTAGTGGAGATTACTCATTAGAGATAGAGTCGGTAGTACTCTACAATGAGTTTGAGTGTAATAATAAATATGAGCGCGTATTTTTTAGTGAATATAAAATTGTATTGTATTGTGTTGACTTATCGCTTGATTGTTTATAGATTCTGGTCGGTGCAATTTGGCCAACCGTATCGATAAGGGTTTCTAAACTCTTAAATGAGATAAACTGACACAATATTGTTTTAAAATCGGGTAAATGAGATAATTTTACCCAAACTATTTTTGTATAAAAAAAGAAATAATTTTCCGTAAATTATTATAGTAAATGGTTGTTTGATTGTTAGGAAGTGATAAAATGAAATTATTATCATTATTGTTAAATAAGAAATTGAAATCATAACTTAAAACTGAGAAATAAATTTATATACAAATGGGATTTGTAAATATAAATTGTAAAAAATGAAATTTATAATTTGAAGTAGAATTACAGAGAAATATTTGAAAAGAAATTGAAAGGATTTGAAGTTTTGGAGATTTGGAAAAGTTTAAATCTCTTTTTAGCTTGAAAATGATTTTCAAAGGTTTGGAAAAAATGATGAGATAATTTGGGAAATAAAGCTGAAGGATTTGAAAAAGATTTTCGAAGGTTTTGGAAAAATGTTTTAGAGGTATTAAAGCACTAAACTCTTTTTTGGTCGTTGGAAAATAACGTCAGTGATGACTGCAGCATCGTCGATGTTCATTTTCGAGTTTCCAGGAGAGGAATTGCTGCCAAATTGTTTTAAATTGAAGTTGTTTAAAATCTGGGTTTGGTTTGGGGAATTCAAAAGATAATTTGAACTGATTTCAAAAATAATTTTGAAATGTTGGAAAGACTCTGGAATCTGATAAAAATAGTTATGGAATATAATTTGTTAAGGTGGAAAATAAAATTGTGAATGAATAAATGAATTTACAATTGCAAGTGAAAGTGAAATTGAATGTTAAAATTCGTTTGGAATTTTTAAGTAGATAGAATTGGAATTGGAATTGAATTTGATTGGTGATAAACAAAGCAAGGTATTGAAATCAAAATTAGTAAGTGAAAATAATTGAAGGAATGACCAAATTAAATATGGTTGGAAATAAATTGAATTCAATATTTATAAATGAAAGGTAAATTGAGTTCATGTGAAATTGGAAATCCAGTTTAAATATAAGTAGTTATGAACCAAAGTGGTGAATTGAAAATAAATATAAGAAATATATAGAATATTTATATCGAACTTAAGGAGAAATGGTAAAATTCTTAAGTAAAATTTAGAGTTGAGAAAATATTCTAAATTGATAAGTGAATAAAGGATAAACTAGAAATTGGGAAATGATAATTGTGAATAAGGGGATGAAAATAGGAAATGATAATTGTGAATAAGGGGATGAAAATAATCAATGTGAATAAAGAAAATTGATATATCTAATAATCAATTGGAATAAAGAAAGTGAAATTGTATGATCGAGCGAGCGATCAAAATTGGTATTGCGAACGAATGATGTAAGTGCATTGTACGGATTTGAATGGATATGGAAACTTTTGTAAAGAAATGTATAGAATGGTTTCTAATATTGTAATCAGAAACTTATTGTTAAGTAGGATATACAGGTGATTTAAAAGCAAAGGGAATTGGATTTTGATTTCGAAGATAAATTTAAATTGCTCAAAAATAGGTATGTATTTAAATTTCAGTACGAAGTTTGATGATTTTATTGTCCAGCCACTTGGCTTTTCGTTTTCTTTTTATCTGGGGGATCATTGTGGCATTTTGTAGTCGTACCGACCTAGCCGCGCAAAGGAGATGCAGGCAAATTTTTTTGAAAAGTTAGAGAGTTCGAAAATTTTTGAGAAAATTTTGAAAATTTAAAATTTGAGTTTAAATTAAATTTGAATTGTTGAGAAAGTAATATCGTTTGGAACTTATGTTAAGGTTGGAAAGTTAGTTAAAGTGATGATAGGATCTTTAATAAAAAGATTTGTTTTGGCAAGTTGATAAAACTATTTGGTTTTTGGAAAAAAGATAAGCGGGTTAAGGATCATTCTTCTTAACTAGTAATTTCAGGACGAAATTCTTTTAAGGGGGGAAAAATGTGACGGTCCAGAATTTCAAACATTTGAAGTTGAAAATATTTAATTGATTTTAAATATTGAAAGTTATTTTAACTTGAATTTCAACTATAACTATGAATTTGACAATTAAATTATTGAATTTCATTTATTGAAATTGGGTAAAAATTTGAATCTTCATTTTTAAACTGATTAAAAATACCTCAAAGGATTAGAAAATTTATATTGATAATACTATCAGA
The DNA here is from genome assembly GCA_030765085.1 of Allium cepa. Classification (NCBI taxonomy): domain Eukaryota; kingdom Viridiplantae; phylum Streptophyta; class Magnoliopsida; order Asparagales; family Amaryllidaceae; genus Allium; species Allium cepa. The sequence continues at coordinate 335,680,585 of CM060938.1, forward strand.
ATTGAATTTGGAGATGATTTGTTTAATTTTGAAATTTTATCGCTTAAATCGGTATTTAAAAAAATAGCTTTCCGGGGCATGGTCTCGGATTTCGATGAAACAAGTTCCTTTGGATCCGTAATATTGTATTATTATCAGATTTCAATTTTTGTATTGTTTGAAGTGATCGTTTGTCTGTACGGATAGCAAATGCACTGAAAATTATATCGAAATTCAATTTAATAACTGGGTCCGAAAAGCTATCTTCTCCATACGATCAAAGCTGGACTCGAAACCATTTCCATTGCATTTGGAATAGGCGTATAACATTACAAATGCCTGACGGCACAGCTCGATTGTAGATCGAAATTTTGAGTCGCGGAACCGAAACGATTTAAATTTGAATTTGAATTTTAGATATAAATAATATATATAAATATTATAGCATCAGACACGTATCCTCTTGAACAACACTTGTTCCGTTTCCTTTGAAGATTTGTACACGCGTTCGTTCATCTTTTAGGGGAAATTTGATTTTAAAAGAAAAAAAGAACGGTAACATTTTCTTCGTTCGAAAAAATACCATGGCCAAGCTTGGTTCACCTTCAAAATGGAACCGAACGAAATAAAACTCTCGGCTTTCAAAGTAATAGACCAATCACCGCATTTCCCAATTCCCTCCCAATCGAAATATAGAAAAAATAATAAAAATAAAATCGAAAATCGAAAAAATGGTGGAAACGATTTCGATTTAAGGCCGGGTCGTCGTGAGCTGGCGAGTGGATTCGCATACGATAGTGGGAGGTTGGGAACTCGACGGCGATGCCAGAGGGGAAGAGGCAAGGGCCGGTAGTGATTCGAAGGACGGGAGGGTTAAGGCAAGGGGCGATTTGGATCGCGTGTGCTTTGTGGTGCTCGCGTAGAATGGGAAAGGCGGCCTGCTGTGTAGTGTCAGTGGACGTGAGGTCGATCAACGAAGGAGTGGATGGATTGATTTTTTTTACAGCATGCTAGGGTTTTGGTTGTCGGAATGGTGAGGCCCGGTCGCGTTCGAAGATAGGCCATGGGGCAGTGAGGTATACTAGTTTCGTTTTGATTTGAATATATAGACACACACACACCATTTTAATGCATATAGGAAAACATAAATTAGTTTATATTGACAAAGTTTGAAAGAAATGGGAATTTAAAAATTGTTATCGAATTTATATAAAAGTTAGATTTTTTTTTATGTATATAGGATATTTTTAGTAGATGTACTTTCAAAAGAAAATATACACATGCATGTTTAAAATTTATATGGAAATGAAATTTTAGTTTTACAGTAAAGTATAAAAAATATTTCTATTTTTAATATCTACGTATACAAGTTAAAAAGGAATTTTAAAATATTAAAGGAATTTATATAAGTTAAATTTTTGAACTCCATTTTTGTAAGTGTATATATATTTTAAAAGGGAAAACTATCAGTTAAATTAAATAGTTAGTTTTTAAACAATAAATTATAGTGGTTAAATTATTTAGTTAACCTATTTAATTATTTTAGTTACTAAAGGATTTTATTTTAAAAAAAAGAGAAAAATTTGTTTAAAATTAAAATCACTAGTTTAAAATTAAATTATTAGTTGAATTAAAATTATAAAATTTTAATTGAATTGTTTGATTTATTCGAATATTAATAAATTATATAAATTATTTATACAAGGTCAAAATCGCGAAGAAAGCAAGCTAATTTGGATGGATTGCAAAATTAAAAGCAAAGGTGAGATCTTCTCACTCAAATTTAAAATTTGAATTTCAATTATTCATTAACTATTGGATGTGGTAGTATATATAGTAGTATATATATATCTTTGGAGTGATTGATTTCCCGTATTATATAGCGGATGAGACCCTATGCGCCGCATAATAGCGGATGATATTATTTAATCCTATATACCGCGATATTCCACTTAAGTAGAATTAGTATTTAATTGTTGTGCTAATATATATGGATGCATGGAAACAGGTTGGAGGGATCCAACTGGATTCCTCAAACATTTGAATTTGTTTCACGTGTTGTGTGTTGATTTAATTATAATATGTGTATGATTATATTTATGATTGAAAATTGTTGTAGGCTATGGTTTCTCCGATGTGTGTGTGTGTGTATGTGTGTATGGAGTGATTGATTTCCCGCATTATATAGCGGATGAGACCCTATGCGCCGCATAATAGCGGATGGTATTATTTAATCCCATATACCGTGATATTCAACCTCGAAGTGGAATTGGTATTTAATTATTGTGCTAACATCTGTGGATGCAGGGAAACAGGTTGGAGGGATCCAACTGGATTCCTCAAACATTTGAATTTGTTTCATATATTGTGTGTTAATTTAATTATAATCTGTGATATTTGTGATTGAAAATTGTTGTAGGCTATGGTTTGGCCGATTTTATTTTTCGTATCGTAAGATACCAGAAATATTAAATTTATTTTAGGGAATTGAATAAATTTAAAAGAAGGAATTTAGTATTAAAGTTGATTTTTGAAATCTTATCGAATTAATTCCAAAATACAGGAAAAGATTTTTTTCAAAGGAATTTTAAATAATATTATTTAATAGTTGAAGAATTTATTTAAAATTCAGATTTTAAATAGTTTGGGAGAAATGAAGGGATTTATTTTTAAAGGTAATAAATTTGGAAATCAATTTGAAAATTGATTTGATGGTTAAAAATAAATCTTTGGAAAATCGATGTGAAAATTTATTTGGTGTTTGAAAATAAATCTTTGGGATAACGATTTGAAATTTGATTTGGTGTTTGAAAATGAATATGAAAATGAATTTGGAATATAATTTGGTGATTGAAAGTAAATGTTTAGAAATCAATTTGATAATCATATATCAGTGCGTATTTAGAAATGTAAATTCACAATAGGAATTTATAAAGGAAAGTGAAATTTGTTTTTAAAATGAATATTTGTTTATTTTTAAAGGCATGGAAAGAAATTTGCGGATTTGGAATATAAATTTGAAATAAATCGAGAAGGATTTATTAATTGTTTTGAATGGACCATTTTTGAAATGGAAAGTGCATTTTCCCTGGAAAGCCAAGTATGATTTCAAAGTAGCTTTCAAATATAAATTAAAAGTTCTAGTGTTGGTTTTAAAGGATTGTTTTGGAGAAATTATTTTCTTAAGTTACTTTGAAAAACTTTAGAGTAAAGATTTATTTAATTAATTATAGAAGCGATTATTTAAAGATTTTAAATTGATATTTGATTTAGAAAATGGTTATTTAAACAATTATACTCTATCCAATAATCTTATTTTAAAACTATTTGAGGCTTAATATTTACATGGTATATGTGTATAAAGTTTCATAATTAATGTTTTAAAATAAAGTGTTTTAAAATAGTTTTGTTTTAAATATTTCCAAGTATATATCATTGGATAAATAATTTAAATTATTTTTAAAAGTATTTGAACTCGGCAAATTTTCAGTGGAAATGAATAAATATTTGAAAATTTATTCTGCATAAGGAAAGTGATTTGAAATTTGTTTTCAAAAGTGTTGAAGTGTTGAATTTATATCTTTCGAAGATATTTTGGAAATAAATAATTAGGGGAAAATTATTTAAATTTGGTGTTTGTTGTGAATATTGATTGATAGTTAAATAACCGACTATCAATATTGGCCTTTAAATGGAATTTGAATTTCGACGCGACCGAGGGTCGGATTCCAAATGGATATTCGAAAACCACATCGAATCTTTGTGATGGATCTTCTGTTTAAAAGATCAAAGTGGAATTTGTTATGATTTATTTCGAATCTGAATGAACGCTTATTTTTAAAATAAGCGCTCATTATTCGGATTAGCCGCGAGATGAATTTGTGTTATAAAACCCATTCCGAATAATGATACGACGAAATGGGATTGCATTTGAAGATGGTGTTGAAGACCGGGTATTTTCAAAAACGAAAGGATTACCCGTCGAATGTCTCTGCACCGAATAGCCCCGGTATAGAGATTTGATCACCCTTTGTGATGGGGATTCCGGACGTGATTAGTGAATATCTGGATTTGCAAGGGCTTCTTTAAAGTGCCTTCAGTTCCGTTCGATCCCGAAATGGACTTGTATTGATGTGTTTCTGACGTTACACTTTGAGATGTAAAGTTGGTTTCTATCAAATACATTTCTGTTGGTGGCGGAGAATTTATTCTCTTAGCTTAACACCCTTCTCTGAGACGTACGAGCTCAGAGGTTTATGTAGTTGATGGTTACTAGTGATACATTCCCAATTTGGTAATGTGGAATACGAAGTGCTGCTGATCATTTGTTGATCGGAGCATGGCTTTGTGAAAAGCGTAGATTTGTGGACGAGACTTCGTCAGACCTCACACGCCGGAAATGGTCGAAACAGGAAGAATGCGGCAAGGTTATGAGGGTCGCGCCCTTTAGGGTATGTCATTTCATTCTGGAAAAGGGTGGTATCATGGTATGGAGCCCAAATATTTAACCTAGGTGGTTGCTGCAAATTTATTACTTTGTGGTTGTTGCTTTAAGGTTGAGGATCCTCAGATAAAGGTCGCCAACGATCGGGGGATGTCATGCTCGTGTAGTAGTTACCTAGTTACAGAGGTAACCCGGCCTTGTGTTGGCAGAGATCTGGTTAGGTTCTCGGGGCGTTCCTCCAGAGGCTTTCCCATGTGGCATAGAAGTTCCTTAGCCTGACCATTTGTTGGAAATCCAAAGAAACAGTACACGCCCTGTACGGTTTTAGTTGTATAAGCTGCCTTTTACTTAAGGCGGAGACCTGCTATTTAATTGGTAGTTGTAGTAGGCATACAATAATGGTTGTATGCTGGCTAAGATTAATATTATACTTTCGAAAGGTTTTCTGCACTATGCACTAATGATAATATTAAAATGATTTTGCGTATCAAGCATATTTGACTATCATAAGGAGAAATCTCCTCCAATTCGGCATTTGCATTGTGTGTGTGGCGGGAGGCTATATGGTAGTTTCATTTTCCAAAAGCATAGAGGGTTTCTTTTTCTTTCTTTGTGAAAATAACTGTTTTTAAGATTTCACACCAGTCTCATGACTGACCTGGAGTTTATTGTTCCCTTTCTAAACTCTGGGTGCCCATAATTTTCCACACGAGCAGCCTAGAGTCAGGTTATCAGTTATTCGGGAGTAAAGTCAAGAAGTTGTTGTGGAGATCTGAAGACAAGCCGGACGGTGAGGCGTATCACTAGTATATGTTATTTCTTTTTTGCTGTTTGTTGTTGTCACACTCTGATGATGTAATGTGGTGTATAAACTGATATAGTGCTTTTTTTTAAAGATTATTTATTTATCTATTGTATTTGTTCCGTTGTGAAATGTGAGATTCTGCATTTGTTTCTGTTTCTTCTTCTATCTTCTTCTTCTTAAACCCTAACGATTCTGTTTTTGGGCATTCGACTGTGCAACATTTGGTACGGTGGACGTATCAATGTCGACTTTCGAGCGTTGAAAAATTGGGTCGTTACGGTATTTCTCTTCCCCTTTCTCCTTCCTAAAATCGATCAGTATTCAATTTGAAAAAAAGGAAACAAGGACCTTTTTTCCTATGAAGTTCAAAATCGATTCACGTTCAAAAAAAGAAAGGAATCGAACATCGTAACTCGTACTCAAGCAGGCGACCAAGATAGTGGGAGTATGTGTTGATTTGGGGGCGCGTAGTGGCTGGTGGAAGTGAAGCGCGAGGAAATGGCCACGAGCGCGGAAGGTGAGGTTACGAAAGGCGCGGTGCGTGGTTCGCGCTGGAGGCGATTGTGGCTGTCGAGCGTTAGGGTTTGGGTCAAACCTTCGTTCACATGCGCGACATTTTTCTAAAGAATGGCAGTACGACTATGATGGGTATTGGTTACAAGCTCGATGACATGGGCAACGTCGGGGCATCTCGAGGACAGTGAGACGTTTAGGGTTCACATCAGTATGCAGGTTCAGGTTATTTTTTTAGTTAATTTAATTTAATCATATCGTTAACCTTAGTTTAATTATTAGTTTGTTTAAAAAATTCAAATTTGTTGATAACCCATAATATGTTCTTACGAGGTTGGAATTTCACCGAATATGTGAAAAGAATTTAAAAAAAATCAAGGTAAGTAAATCTCACTTTTTTTGGATTACTAGGTATTTATTTTAGATAGTTAAAATTTATTTTGGATGTTTGCTTGGATTGATTATCTTTGGAATAATATCGTATTATATATATACATATACTTGTAATTGGAGTGATATTCCCGCAAATTATAGTGTATTAGACCCTATGCGCCCAGCATAATAGCCGTTGACCCTATATATCGTGATATCCCCCTCGAAGTGGGATTGGTATTTTTTCTATGTTGTATTAATATCTGTGGATGTAGGAAAACAGATTGGAGGGATCCAAATAGATTCCTCAAATATATTATTTATTTTCATATACAGTGATATACAATGTACGTATGTAATCTGTTATAGATTATTGTGAAATTGAAATTTATTGGATGCTATTGTAGCACTGGCCTGAATTTTGATAATTTAAATTCCATAAATACATTTGAAAAAGGGATAAAAGGGAATTTTTTATAAAAATATATTATATTAGTGTTGGGGTTATTTTAAAGAAATTGAGTTAGAAAGAAATATAATGATTTTTGGTAACACTTAACTATTATTAAATGGAGATTTTAAAAATGAATTATATGGGAGAATTAATGAATGATATTCCAAAAATATAAAAAGAGTTGAAGTTGATATTAAAAATAGATTGGAAGTTATAAATGGGATTAGTAAAGTAATGGATTTATGAAAATGAAATTTTATAAACGAGATTGTTTTTGTAAAAAGTGAAACACAAGGAAGTTATAAAATTTATAAACAATGATATAAATAAGAAAAATCGAAATCAGATGATAGATTGGAAATGTAAATTGGAATATGGAAATAGAGTGAGAAAAATAGTGGATTACTATTTTTGAAAAGCGAAAATGGTTAAGGAAATCAGAATAGAAGAGATGAGATGGAAATCGAGAGGAATTTATAAGTTGAATTAATTATTGAGATTTTAAAAATACATTTTAAATTTTAAGAAGTGAGTTTCTTTTAAAAGGAAAATTTAATTGTTTTAAAACTATGGTATCTTAAACCAATTGAGATTGAAATACTTCGATAAGTAGATTTTCAAATGTTAAGATTTTTTTTTTAAATTCTAACTTTTAAATTCAGCTTTGGCAATTTATTTGTTCATCTAAAAATGAGTTATAGATGTAATAAAAGTGTTTTCAATATTTTAAATAATAACTTAATACTATTTTGAATAAATTACTATTCTTTAAAGGAAATACTCGTTATATATATACATAGTTTTGAAATGATTGCAAATTTATTTATAAATTCTCTTGAGATGTGTAGACAGGGTTTATTAAAGGATGAGATTTTATAAGAGAAATCTTATAAATGGACTGTTAGAGACCTAAGAAAATTTCTGACGTCTAGATGCGATAACTTTGGGAAGATTTTAAATTCATTTAAAGGAGTTATAAATGGTTGGTTGGGATTATAAATAAGTATAATCGGTTTGGAAAACCATAGGAAGAATTTATTAAAACTGTGGGGAATTATGAGATAAGTTATGAAATATTTCCATGTTTGATCTTAAAATGATTTTTGAAATTATATGTACAAATATTTTCCTAAGTGTTAGAAGGAAGGGCTTGGGAAAATATTTTTATTGGGAAAAAATTTGAAATAGAAATATTTTCTAACTAGTATAAATATGGAAGTTGGAAATATTTCTAACTATTGAAAATGGGGAATGTACTATTATGGATTCAAGTGTTGAAATTGTTTTCAAATATAGAAATATTGAAAGAGATTGAATATATATCTTGGTGAAGATGTTTTGAAATAAATATTTTGGAGATTATAAAATAAGGCATAGTGTCTACTTATGGATGTTTTATTGATGGTTAAATAACCGACTGTAATAATAGCCAACTTCGTTAATCGTTTCAAAGAGACCGGGATCAGATTTAATTATCCGAAAACCACTTTGATCCGATTTGAATGTTACGAATGAATGTCGTGGAGATGATGAAGATGATGATTTGGTTTGTCCAGACCCAGGATAACTTGTATGGATGAATTCTATCAGAACATCGTCGTTGGAGGACGATGAACATTCTAAGTAAAATTGTTTCATAAAAGGTAATGTTTAGCCTCGAGCCTCATCAACCGAGAATGACTAAAACAAGGGAGATGCAGCATGGCTAAGTGGTTCGCACCAATTAGAGTGTGTTATCTCTTTTCTAAATGTCCTCGAAAACCTATTTATTATAGATATGGTTGTGCATGAAAGAAGGAGCGCTCAATGGCAAGGGTGGGAACATCCGGGGTGATAACATATTCGGTCTATCCAGGTTAGGGTAGGCCAGTCTTGTGTAGCAAGGGATCCTGGCGTGGTCCTCGGTACATTATTCTAGAGATGTATTGTGATGGGCGATAACCAGTGTCCCAGTCATTCGTTGGAATCCATTCTCCAATACGAGCTTATGGTTTTGTTTGTAGAGCCTATTATGCTGGAATTTAATTAATGTAACAATTTCAGCTATTTGAGTAAGTATTTATGTTTAGACACTACTATAATATCACTGGATTTTTCTATAAAGTGTTTTAGTTATCGTAAGGGAAAAACCCGTCGTGTTTATATGTGATGCGGTCTTACGAGATACCTTTATTTCCCAATGAATTTTGATAACTCTAATAATTCAAATTGAGTGTATTTTCTCATTCTGGTTTTCCAAACTGACTTGGGTGTAATTTTATTATAATGCTCAGGTCAGATCGAATATTACAGATTCAAGATAAGATGCTATGGAGCTTAGGAGACGAGCTGGATGATAGAGACGTATTTTTGTACTTGACTTATATTTTCGCTGTATGAGGACAAGTTATTATAACTGTCCAGATTGATGTATTGATTGTTGTACTCGGATGATTGTAAGTATATAAACAGTTACAGATTCTTTTGTGTAAAAATCTGCTATCATATATTATATTTTGTTCCACTGTGATAGTGAGACTCTGAGGTTTTTGTTCTATTTCCTACTACATCTTTCTTTTTCTTTACCCGAGTTATTCGCTCTTTCATACAATTTGGGTTGAACATGAGTGAATTATTATCAACTCAAAGGGCATGGAAATACCGGTCGCTACAAATATATATATATATATATATATGCATGCATGCGTGTATGTATATGTATATGTATGTAATAAACATTATAAGTATAAATTATATATAATTAAACTAGAAATATACCTTGTAGCCAAAGCCCTTAAGCATACCTTGAAACGATGATGTAAGCTCTTAAAAACTATTTTCTATCCAACTGAGTGCTAGTCCTTGAACCGTTGACTGCTATCTATCGAATAGTAGTTGAATTGATTTTGATTTGAACTAAAGAAAGATGGAGAGAAAAGAGATGAATTTCGTCCAGAAGTCAATAGGTATGTAGGCTCCAAAAAAGATATGTAGCAAATGAGCGTAGAGATGCTTAAATAGAGGAAAGGAACGAGAGAATTTGGGATCTCATCTTTACTCAATCTCCTTTATTCTTAGATCTCCATTATTAATCCCTCTACCCATATTCTAGCCGCCTATAGCCCCATGTTTTAGCCGAAATAATCAGCTCATATCATGGGCCTCAAACCCATTTAAAGCCTAAATAAATATTCTGCATTTAAATCCAATTAAATATTTATATATATATATATATCATATATCATATATCAATAATATATTTATAATTATTATAAATACATTTAACAATATTTATTCATCGAATCAAAATTAAAATTTATATTTTCTATTACATAAATATTAATCAATTTATAACAATTACAAATTAATTTAATCATTTGGTTAAAGGAGAATTCATCATTTTGGTTGTGTGACTCCTTTAGTGTAAATTTGATCAACAATTGATATCAGACTATTTGAATATTAGTGTTCACACATCCTTAGCAGGTGGTGGCCAAATTTATCGCTTACTTAGTTTTGGTAAAATCCAATTTTACGTTGTTAAGCGTTACCCGATTGTGACTATTATTTTACATCAATTCTGTTTGTCAAAACTATATCACTTTGAACTAATGGAATTTAGTAATGGTCAAAGTTCATATATCATCCGCATTCAACCCTATAGTCCAAACACAAAGTCCTTGCTTCAATAATAACAATTATTATTAACTGAAATGCTCTGGCCAGAGAATTTGACTTTGAGTTGACTTAAGTTGACCGTGATACTAATCTTATATAACTAAGGAGATGAATCTTCTCTTGAATAGTATTTCACTTCCAATACTTCCACACATCCCAACTATAGTCACTAGATGGATATCATGCCATAATTTGACTAAATCAAAGCAGAGCTTTCATACTGAAGATCGACAGTATTATTGAGTCGAGAAAACTGTGTAAATCAATCACATCGTTATTTATTTTTTGACCTTCATTATATTAACCAATAGAAAACTACCGAATGAGTCATTCTCATAGTTACCCAATAACAATCATTACGTAACCCCTAGGTGCCTATAACACACTAAAAGTTTAAGTGGAAATTTAATGAAAGAATTACATTTAAATATAACAATGGTAAAAATGAAATTTCCCCAAACATTTGAATTTGGCTACAAAACTTTGCACCATTATGTTCATAGCGATTTTCTACATAATTTTTATAAGTAAAATTTTGAAATTGGAGCTAGTATAAAAAAGTTATAAATGCTTGAAAATTTAGTAAACTTAATTAAATAAACTATTAATAAAGGAAATATTATAAAAATATAAAGCTCCACCAGTCGACACCATGGCCTTGACTGGTTGGCCCATAGTGGTCGTCCGCTCCGAGGCAAGTGGTTGACCATTGCATTATGCGACTAGGGTTTAGCTAGGCCAACGACTTGGATTTGATCATATATTTTTTGATTGGTCAATGTTGTTTGCACCTCTATAAATACAACATTAATCCAAATCGTAATTCACAATTAGAACAGAACATCCAGATTCTACCAAAATTCTATCTCTTCTAAACCTAATTTATCGAAATGCAAATTTCTTTAAAGTAAAATAAAATAAAAGTAGAGACGACGAAGAAGATTAAATCAAGCAGAGATCTAACAAACGGCGGAGGTTCTAAGCGTAATTTGAAGGAAACAACTTTAGTTTAGGGTGAGTGGTTTCATTGTTAATTAGATGATTTACATATAATTAATTTTAGTATAGCCTATTTTGATCTAGAGTTGTTTTAAATTGAATTGGAAATGTAGTAAAATTAAATTGGGAATTTAACAATAATTATAACCTATATGAATATGGCCCATTTCTTCTGATCTAGATCCATTAATGTAAATCTGTTAATTAAGAATTGATTCAAGTTAAACGTACCCTTTTTACCGAATTACTATGAATTGATAACCCTGTTGATGCTAAATCTATGTTAAATTGTAAAAGTTGGAAATATTATATATGAACCTGGAACGATTATAAATTTTAAATAAATAAATTAGAGTTACGATATGTTAAATTTTTATAATTTGAGTTTACTGTAATCGGAGACAATGAGGATTAATAAACAAAACAAACTGTAATCCATAATTAAAAATAGTAAATGGCGGCAAACAGTCGACCACACTAAGAGAAAGCGGTTGACTTATTACCAAAACGGGGTATGGCCTGAACCTCAGCCTAATGCCTAAGTTATAAATAAAATATTGACGTATATGTGTTATATGTGTGTGTGTGTGTGTGTGTGTGGATGTTAATACAAGTATGGAAACTTGTTCTCTACGTGGCAACACTAGGACATTGCGGGACTGGGTAAATGTTATTTATCCAACATGGTCAATATTTGACTTGGGCAATTCTATCGCAAATTGCACTCACAGGAGGTTCTACGATGGATGTGCAACACTGATGATGATGGTTGATAAATTATATGGCCCAGCATGTTATTCAAGGTAACGTGACATGATGCTTTGTTATTGATGGATCCCGACGTGATGCAATAAAAGGCATTACGTTACCATTGAAACGTGGACATGGATGCAGCGACTATGGGACACCTTTGCGAGTCGGCATGACGAGCTCCTCCTCAATGCGCAACTAAGATACATGTAATCGGAAAGTGGGAAATGGTGTCCCATGGTAGAAATTGCATGGAAACCTATGTGGAACAGTTCCAGCAGCTATTAGCCAATCATTAGTTGTCTTGGGGTTTGATTAGTTTTTCAACCTTAAGTATGAGTCTGGACAAGTTATAGTCTAGGTCTGTATTGAGCTAAACCCCTTAGGTAAAAAAAGTAACTCACGGATACTTGTAGGACATCCTAGGTCATGTGAAGTATTATAAATCAATTGCGTGTGATGATCATATATTAATGATGCAACTCATTCATCAGATTTTTTTTTTACCCACCCCTTTTCCTTTCTTTTTCCTTCGTAGAAGGACAGGGCAGTAGGTGATAGACCCAGTTATAGTACTTGGAGAGGCAAGCTTAGGATTGGATTTACTCTTTATTTCCTATTACTCTCCATGTACTATTTCGTATTTAGTATTTTATCATATTATTTGATATATTTTTGTGTACCATGGATTTGACTACGTACTGCTTTAAGACTGTGTTTTGGATATTTTTCGAGATGTCTATTTTCAATATTTATATTTTTTTTGTCTTCCGCTATGAGATCTGAAAGTGTAGTATATCTTAGATTATATCCTTGTATCTTTAGTATGTGAAATGTTTAAAAACCCCAACAGTTGGTACTTCTCGGCACCAACCTGAATTCGAAACTCACCTTACCCAACATTTATAGAGTTGTCGCAGTGCCCCAACAATCATAAGTAATAAGCTGCCTAACATTTGGAGAGTGTTACATACTCTAGTCTCAATAGTTGCGCCATACCCAATCTCAATGCATCTTGACTAGAAACTTTAAAATGGTATATTGTTTTCATTTTGATAAATTACTCATGGTTGCAACACTTTATAATATCACAAAACAAAAAATTTATGGATTTTCTATTTAATATACTTTTAGTTAAATTAATTAATTAATATAACACATTATACAAGTATATTATAAAAAGAAATACCTTTTATTTTGAACAAGATTGATTGTCAAGTTAGATATATGTAACCAATTACATAATTTCCCCTAGGGGATACCAGTAACTCTATCAAAGCTTATCCATTTATTAGGGTGTCAAGAAAAGTAATATCTGGGCTGAATTTAGGTAATCAATTACCCTGCCCTACTTGGCCACCGGCTTAGCCCGGAAGGTGAAGCGAGCCCAAAGTTTAACCTTTATAGGAATACATGAATTTGGATTTAGGATTTGGGCTAATTTTCCAGTTCTCTTTTGAAGTTAAAATAGAATTTAAAATTTAAAAGTTGAATTTAAAATATGAAAAGTATTACAAATGTCATACTATGATTTTCAAAATTGTTTGGAAAATTTTATAAATACATTTCAAAATTCAAAATTTATTAATTGGATTAATAAATTAAATAAATTTGTTAAATAGTTACTTAATTAAATTATATATAACATTGTATATAATGATATATGTTGCATTATCTTCAATTGTTTGAGATGATATAAGTGTGTGTGTATATAATATGTGAAATTAGAATAATTAATTAAATTCATTTAATTAAAAAAATTGCTCAAATGTTAATAAATAATATAAAATGCATATGTATAAAGATATATACTTATAACTATGAATGTTATAGTATACATATTATATAAAATGTTTGATTAAATAATATAAAATTAATTACAATGTCAATTGACTATATTTATTAAATAAAATTTAATTAACAATATTATTTTAACATTGTACATAAGAGTATTATATAAGTTAATTAAGATTGCAAAATAAAACTTATATAATATGAATGTATAATAAAAGCTGGAATGGTAAGAAACCCTAAATAGACATAAAGGATACAGATATATGTATAGTACATATATCTTGGTTTATGAGGTGTTCGACATTTGAATTAGGTGAATATTTCATAAGAAATGTATTATTCTATAAGTCAATATCACTTAATTATATTATATTAAAGATTATGAAACTTTAATATAAAGTTTTTCTTTGCTATTTATTTATTAATAAATTACTTGCACACTCTTTCTTGTTAAGAAAACTCAAGCTAGAAAAGTAGTATTATTAATATATAGAATATACGAGGTAAGATAGCTATATGTACTTATTGAGTAAATTCAAAGTACATATACTATACTTACGTGGTCATGAAATAGTAGGCTCGAGTGAATATTTACTTTCGGTTTGTTGAGCAAACTCAAGATTGAAATGAGATTAGGACGAAGACCATATATTTACGAGTTGTATCTGATACAACCGATAATGAATTATCCATCATTTGTAGGGTTATGACTTATTGAGAAAAATAAAGTTCAGAATTCCAGGATAGACGGGTCCTAACACCAACTAGTGAAGTGGGAAGACTTTTGTGTTTCGTTTTTGGGTTGAAGAAATATATAAGACTAGTAGGAGCATATTAGAAAAATGAAATGTTAACATTTAAGCTTTATAATATTGTAAGAACATCTGCAATATAAAGTTAAAATAATCTATATCGACAAATATATGCAATTAATAAAATTGATAAACTATTTATTGTTTAAAATACACAAATGAACTAAATTAAGACTGATAAATAGAAATATAAAATATATTCACCAATAAATTTTGCTTGTTGTCAATTCAAGCCCTATGCCGGCGTTTAATTATACAACTACTAAATTCAATCGTAACTTAGTCACTTACATGTTAAAATGCCGTGGACTATGTATTTTCTTCTATGAGTTTAAAACTCTAAAAACAATACAAGCATATGGATATTTGATCCATATTCAATCACATGTAAATATTATATGGTGAAAGGTTGCAGTTTTTAACATATGAAACCTCAATGAAATTAGTTCATTCGAAGCATGCAAGTAAACCATAGTTTCAGATCATGTATTCAATATGATTGACTACAGTAAGGATTATGTTGTGTTAGATATAACACAAGATTAAGTGTTATAAGATGGATCTAAGATTCATCACTTAAAAGTCAGTTTGATCAGTTTACGCAAAATGCAACTTATCTGATGTCCTTAAATGTTAAGGATGATCGAATGCATTTTTATAAAGAGTTTGTTATGATCTTGTAGTACAGGTTTCCTTTTGAATGGTTTGACCATTTTGGCAAGAAAAATGAATGTATTAAAGTGGATGTAACTTAAGTAACAGTTAGGATAAAGAGAGTGAATAGTCACCCCTACTTCATAAAGAAACATTGGAAACAAGAACTATAAAATAATATTATATACCTAGCATGCAACGAGAAATATGATTTCCGTTTCAAAATATATTTTTATATAAAAATAGTTTCCTGTGAGATTTATTTCTTGGGTTAAAGATACTTGATCTGAAAACTCTTGACTGTAAACTGGTTACAGTAAATGGAATAAATAACCAATATTAAGTGGTTGAATGAGGCTCTGTATTTCATATGCTATTATAGTAGAAGCAAAAATAGTGGAAGCATGCCATATAGCACTAATTAGTCACTCAAGGTGCAACAATTATTTTCGTAAAACATACCAACCTTGTTTATGAAATAATAACTATGTTTTAGTATTGATTGAAAAATAGTCATAGTTTTATTTCAATGTGCATATAATGAATATTCATTAGAAAAATAAAAATATTTAGAGGTATTTTTCATAATAATTTTGATGCATTAGAAAAATACAGAAGTATTTGATTTTTTTTTATTATTTTGGATTTATGGACCAAGCCTTGGATTTGAGAAATAATTCTTTTATCATATGATTATGAATCATATGGTACTAGTGAATTATATCTCAGATGATAAAGGGAAAAGCACCCATTCAGTGGGAGCAACATAATAGTTGGTGAACTCTTGTGATTAATACATGTGGATGTATGCAATCATAAGTCTAATGATACCAAAACTCTTCCTCATACTTAGTTAAATTAAAAGATGAAGTATCACGAACATGAACACGTTTATTAAAAACACATGTAGTGTGTCCATGGTAAGCTCGCAGAATATAAAATGCAAGTAAGTAACATTACATGCAAAAGGAACTAAAATAAGTCCATTTGTTCGAATAGGTGAGTATATTGGAAAAGGGTCCAAATATATCTAAAATGATGAAAGACTCAATCTCAAAAGTCACCCCTCCCTATGATACATAATGATTTGTCGATAAGGGGTAATCAAACTTTGTTGAACAAGTTACGATTGATAGTGAGTGAAGTTGAGTTAACTTCTTTCTATAAGGTTGTGTACTTAAGAATAGCATACAGTGTTAAAATTAATTTCGTCTAGTTCATGTTTATGAAATCAAATAAGATAAGGGTTTATAAGAAACCTAACATATCCTAAGTCAAGGAGTTGACAAGTTATGTAAGTCGAAGGACTACACATAATAGTTGTTCATGAGATATCTTGCATGGACCATCCCAAAAGAAGTTTAGGAAAGATCGTCATTGGATGACCAATTTATATTTTGAACATTAATTTCATAAGCTAAAACTGTTACCAGGAGGTTTGACCAAGCAACTAAGGACTCAACAATCTCGTTCGGCAAGATCAGGCCGTTCGGCACCTATGGTCGGTCGGCATTGAAGGCCGTTCGACATGACAAAATGGTTCGACGGTCAAGAGCGTTCAGCACTAGAAGAACGCTCGGCATAAACGAACTCTCGGCATTTAGGAGCGTTCGACATTAGAAGAACGCTCGGCATAAAGGAACGCTCGGCATTTAGGAGCGTTCGGCATTAGAAAGTGCTCAGCTTCTAGAGTCGTCTGGCACATATGATTCGTTCGACACTCAAGTTCGTCCGGCATCTATAGGACATTCGTCATGCGAGAGTGTTCGGCATGCGATGGCGTTCGGCATTGAGAGACGTTCGGTATTGAATATCGATCGGCATCTATGGATGTTCGGCATAGCAGAGTCATTTGGCACACCATACTGTTTGGCATCACTTCGTTCGGCATGAGAACATCGTTCGGCACAAATGCCTCGTTCGGTATTCAGGTTGTTCGGCATCACTTTGTTCGGCATGAGAACATCGTTTGGCACAAATGCCTTGTTCGGCATTTAGGATGTTCGGCATCACTTTGTTCGGCATGAGAACATCGTTCGGCATTTATGCCTTGCTCGGCATTTTACCGTTCGGCCTCTCTGGTTCGGCACATAGAGATCACTCTTTTTGGGCCAAGATATCGAGCTGCTAGGCCCACCAGGGAAGTCCAACCTACCTTCGTCTATAAATAGAGAGGCAGGGGCACAGTGAAAGGGACCTTTTTTCGAGAACACCGGAGAGACTCTGCCGCATTCAAGACTCATTAAAGACTTATTTTTTTTCTTAAGCAATTGTATTCAATATAGTTGGTATATGGATTGTGAATGTGCGGTGTGTATACAATTATATGTGCTAATATGGTATACACGGATCGTTTAATATGGATTACAATACAAATGCAGAATTAGATGATAATAGCATTGTAAATAAAAAATAGAAAAATCACACCAGAGATTTTTATACTGGTTCGGAGCACCGTCCTACGTCCAGTCCCAGACTACTATCTGGATTTTCACTAATTACAACCTCGCTTCACCCGGAGGAACAGGTTTACAATTACCCGAACAGCCGAACGGGATTTCACGCCTCTACAACACTGAGGGCTTCAACAAAAAAACAATTACAATTGTTGTTGACAACTTGTGCTCTTGTAAACACGGATTTGTCACTTGTAGTACACTCTTCCTATAATCTTATCCTCAAATTGTGAATGATGTTTGTGAAGATTATGGAATTTATATTGCTTATTGAATCAAAATATATGAGATAGTGTCAATGATTCAATAAGGAATGAAAGTAGTTTAGAGCTTTTTTGAATGCAAGTGAATTCAAAGAATAGATAGAGAGCATATATAATCTTAATAAAACTTATTATTTTAATCAATGATATTGATGTGTATTTATAGAGAGAAAATAGTTATAACCCTTGGTGAAAAGTTGCAGTCAAAAGTTATGATCATTGATGAAGAAGAAGAGACGCAACCATTGAAGAAAGATGTGTCTTTTGGAAGAAGTTGCTCTCTGTTTAAAAACGGTCGACAGGTCAAAAACTAACCGGTAGACAGGTTTTTAAAAATATAGTCGTTATGTACATGTGTGCACGTTTATTGTGTACATTCAACAGGAACGGTCGACCGTTCATTTTTGGACCGGTCGACCGGTCTCTGTTAAGTTGCACAATAAAGTGCACAACCTATATAAATGTGTATGTATATATATTATATTTTGTGCATGATTATTTGAGGATAGATTTTGACAATTTTATTACTATTATAACATCAAATAATCAACCTATAATCTAGAGTACCATATGTACGTCTTGATTTGTCGATCGCTTTAATATTGTTGTCAGCAATCAAAATCTTCATAGAAGCTGTGACTCAACATTCTCCCCCTTTTTGATTGATGACAATATAAAAACTCAAGTATAGGATCTCCCCCTGAATATGTGATTTCCTGCAGACAATTATTAGCTTCTTTCATCCTGCAAACATTTATTAGCACCTTTCTCCCCCTTTGTCATCGACAAAAAGGAGTAAACAATAGAAAATATAAACCAAAGAGAACAGCATACATTCAAACACAGGATGTTTTGATGAAGTACAATGCAAGTCATAGTCTACCACGAATAAAAAGATGGACACTATTTAGTACAAGTGCCATATATGTTTTTAAAGAAATGAAAAGAAAAACAAACTAACTTCATTCCGACTGAATCTCTTCCTCATCATCATCATCATCATCATCATCGTCGTCGTCGCCATCGTCATCGTCATCATCATCGTCATTGTCCCCACGACCTTGTCCGCTTGTACCACCGGATTCCTCGGATGTCGACCAAGTAAAAGTTGGAGGAGCCGGACGTTTTCCGGGGTCTTGATGTTGGGTCGAGACGGATGTGCTACATGATATAGCATCCCATATAGCGCCGAAGAATGACTTTACCTTATTGAATCGTCTATCAATTTTCGAATCCATTCGTTTTAGTCTTGATTCAAGTAAAAATTGATTCCGAGCGATGGTTTCAAGAGATTCTCTTGTAGATGATTTAGATTTCAATAATCTAACATCTTCAGAACGACGACGAGATGGTGGAGCTTGTTGTTCTTGAGTATCGCGTTGTTGCCATTGTTCGAATGGCATAATATGAACATATGGAGGAGGAAGCTTCATCCGTTTGATAGTAGTGGAGTCAATACACTTTGGTGTAGAATATGCCGAATCCGGGGGTGTGACTCCACATGCAAGCAACATACGCATAATATACTCGTTATAGAAGAAATGTGGACGAGTAGAGTTATTTACCTTAAGAATTTCATCGAAAATCATGTGAACCCAATTTATTTCGATATCATCGTAGATAGCATAAAGAGCCTTGAAATTCTCTTTGTAAACGGCATCATAGTTTCCTAATCGAGGAAATAGAGAGTGCATTAGGACATGGTGTAACAACCTTGCAGTCGGTCGTAGCCCAATCGATTTGGTGCCGTTACTATCATCTTCTATAAATTTATGACTCGTACTATTCCGGGTGAAAACTTCACAAAATGTGGATGAAAACTCTTCACCCCTATTCGGTATTCCCAAAATAGAAGCAATTCTATCATAAGTGAGATAGATTCGTTTGCCACATACTACTGACCAAATAACTCCATTTGGATTTTCCGGAGTATATTCCTCTAAATTCATATTCGCATAAAATAGCTTAATCATCAAATGATTAATTTGTACGCTATTTACAGAAAAATCAATAAGAGGAGAGATACGAGATCTATTTGCTAATCTTTGAATACCGTATGCAGTGAAATCGTCGAATTTGATGAATGAGCCTGGATGGAATTTGTAATTTGTCATTTGATTCCATCTAGTTACTGCAACCGGAGATTCTAACCATTTTCTAGCAGAGAGAGTAAGAGAAGAAGTTTCTGATGTTGCTCTTTTCTTTGATTTTTTTCTGAGGAGGAGCCATTGAAGAGAATTTGAGAGTTTGTGAAGCTTGAGAATATTAACTAGGGTTTGGAAATGGGAAAATTTTCAGTGGAGAGTAGAAAGTAAAGAGGGTTGGTGGCAAAAATATATACGTGAAGTATATAAAAAAATAATAACTGCCGACCGGTCGACCGCCTGCGTATTGCCGGTCGACCGTTTTCAACCAGAGAGCAAAACGGTCGACCGGTCATATTTTAGGCTGTCGACCGGTTTGGCTCTGTGTGCAAAAATGCAGATTTTGGCAAAAATTTTGAAAACGAGTCGAATTAATATATTATATATTATGTTATTATTGCAAAAATATACTGTATTACAAGAATTATATATGAAAGCAAAATAATATACATTATGGAATTCTAATGAGAAGGTGAGTTGTTATTAGAATTCTTGTCGTTTTCAATGCGTTTAGCCCACGGACTCCACTTATATCGAGCTCCTTCATTCTCGTTATAGTTTTTATCCCAAGAGTTTGGAGTTGTTGAAGTCGATGGTCTTGACGGCATTGGTTCATGAACATCGTGTTTGTTTGAACCGCAGAAGAATGAAGCCATTCGTTCTAAAGCGGATAAACGAGTTGAAGTACGTTGTTGTTCATGGTATAGTAGGTTTTGACCATAATGTAGTTGTCGTTGAAGATCAATTTGATGCTTTTGGTAGTGATGAATTTCATCGATTTGCGCCTTCGTGCGCGGAGAGCAGAATAGTGCTTTCTTTGCACGCTTGGATGTTGGAGTATGGCCAGGTGTGCGAAAACAATGGTGAGGGCATTCCGGCCTTTGTTTCGGTGTAATCGGAGAATATTGTTCCTCCGACTCCGAGCTAGTGATAGAAATATGAGATTCCTCTGCGCATTTGTCGCAAATGTGTGCCATGGTAGCTTGTTTAAGGTGATTTATAATTTTCAGCAAGAAGGTGAATGAATGAAAGTGTGTTTTTCAAACGTTTATATAGAAAAAAGTTTGCCAATGAACTTGAGGATAGGATTTGTTAGAGATAATTAGCCGTAAACAAAAACAATGATAGATAAAAAAAAGTTATAAAAATAGGTATAGTTTGTTATAGGCTGAAATTTAAGAATTATTTGAAAATATATAGCCTAAGTTTGAAGGTTACTTATTCTATTCTAGATCTTTCCGAGATACTAAGCCAAGCTCTCTTCGTAGTTTAATAAAACTAGATTCAAGTAATGGTTTAGTGAAAATATCGGCTATTTGATTGTCAGTGTGAACATATTCAAGATGTATATTACCTTTTTCAATATTATCTCTAAGGAAATGATGACGGATATCAATATGTTTGGTTCTAGAATGATTTACTGGATTTTTAGAGAGATTTATTGCACTCGTGTTATCACAGTATATAATAGAATTCGATAAATGTATATCGAAATCTTGAAGTGTTTGTTGCATATATAGTACTTGAGTACAAGCGAGAGCCGCTGATATATATTCAGCTTCACATGTTGATAGTGAAACACAATTCTGTTTCTTACTAAACCAAGAGACAAGTGATTTTCCAATAAAATGGCACGTACCACTTGTACTTTTTCTATCCGTCCGTGAGCCACCAAAATCAGCATCACTATATGATACTAATTCAAATGGACATTCTTTTGGATAGAAAAGACCAAAATCTTTGGTATTATTTAGATAACGAATTATACGTTTCACTGCTCGTAAATGTGATTCCTTTGGATCGGCTTGAAAACGAGCACATAAACAAACACTCATTAATATATCTGGACGACTAGCTGTAAGATAAAGAAGAGAACCAATCATGCTTCGATATAATTTCTGGTCAACATTCTTACCACTTTCATCTTTTTCAAGATGTGTAGTTGTACTCATAGGAGTTGGTTTACCAGATGTATTTTGTAATCCGAAGCGTTTGATAAGATTTTCACAGTATTTTTCTTGATTGATAAAAATACCGTTTGAAAGTTGTTTGATTTGAAGTCCAAGAAAATAAGATAGTTCTCCCATATGAGACATTTCGAATTCTTTGGTCATAATACTTGCAAATTCCTTGCAGAGTTTATCGTTTGTTGAACCAAAGATGATATCGTCTACATATATTTGGATAACCAGAATATCATTTCGAGAATGTTTAATAAACAAAGTTTGATCGACTTTGCCTATTTCAAACCCTGAATTAATAAGATAGCTACGTAAACGTTCATACCAAGCACGAGGTGCTTGTTTTAAACCATACAGAGCTTTCTTAAGTTTGAACACATGGTCAGGATATTTTTCATGTACGAATAAAGGTGGTTGTTCGACATAGACATTCTCTTTGATAAATCCATTGAGAAAAGCACTTTTGACATCCATCTGATAAAGTTTGAAATTATGATAACAAGCAAAAGATAATAGAATTCTAATAGCTTCTAGTCGAGCAACTGGTGCAAAAGTTTCTTCATAATCGATACCTTCTTCCTGATTGTATCCTTGTGCTACTAATCTTGCTTTATTTTTGGTGATATTTCCTTGTTCGTCAGCCTTATTTTTATAGACCCATTTAGTACCAATTACTGACTGATCAGTTGGTCTCGGAACAAGTTCCCAAACGTCATTGCGCTCAAACTGATTTAGTTCTTCCTGCATGGCACTGATCCAGTAATCATCTGTAGCAGCTTCTTTTGAATTCTTGGGTTCGATATTTGAGAGAAAAGCGACATGACCCATTTGATTGAGTTGACTCCTTGTTCTGACATGTGATGTTATTTCACCTATTATATTTTGGGCCGGATGGTCTCTTAATATTCTTGGTGGTGATTGTAATTCACATATTTGAGGAGTATTCTCAATAATTACTTCTGAGTCAGAATCAGTATTTGAGATGATTGGATTATTAATGACTATTGATTCGTCATCATCTGATATTGTGTGAGGATGCTGATAGATTTCATCAAAAGATACATGAAGTGATTCTTCAATAGTTTTGGTTCGTTTATTAAATATTCGATAGGCCTTACTTCGTTCCGAATAACCGACAAATATTCCTTCATCGGCTTTTGGATCGAATTTTCCAAGCTGGTCTTTCGTATTTAAAATAAAGCACTTAGAACCAAAAACTTTGAAGTATGAGATTTTGGGCTTTCTTTTGTTAAACAATTCATAAGGAGTATTTTTGGTAAGAGGTCTTATGGACACACGATTTAAAACATAACAGGCAGTTGCAACAGCTTCTGCCCAGAAGTGTTTTGGTAAGGTGGTTCCATTTAATAATGTTCTTGCACATTCTTGTAAAGTTCGGTTCTTTCGTTCTACTACTCCGTTCTGTTGTGGAGTTCTGGGAAACGAAAAATTATGATATATACCTTTCTTTGTACAAAAATGTTCAAATTCATTATTTTCAAACTCTCCGCCATGATCACTTCTTATATTTTTAACTTTAATCCCTTTTGATTTTTGAATTCTTTTGACGAAAGATTTGAAATGATCGAAAGTATCACTTTTATTTTTTAAGAAAATTGTCCATGTATAACGAGAGAAATCATCAACAATTACAAGCACATATTGACTGTGATTTATTGATTGAACTCTAGTAGGTCCAAATAAATCCATGTGCAGTAACTCAAGCGGTTGTAATGTTGATATGACTTTCTTGGATTTAAATGATGATTTGGTCAATTTTCCTAATTGACATGCATCACAAATGTTGTTAACTTTAAAACTCATTTTGGGTAGTCCTCTAACTAGATTGTTTTTGGCTAGCTTGTCAATAGTTCTGAAGTTTATATGACAGAAACGTTTGTGCCATAGCCATGGATCATTGTCATTAGCCATAAGACACATATCTGAATTATGATTAATATTCATATTTAGAATATATATATTTCTGTCTCTATAACCTTCAAAAACCAAATTATGATCTTTATCTAAAATACTACACTTATTATTTGAAAAGGAAATTATAAAACCCTTGTCACATAACTGACTAATACTAAGTAAATTGTGTTTTAAATTTCTAACTAGCATGACATTAGTAATAAGAGGTAAGTTAGATGTACCACAATTGCTCACATCGCCTTTGCCGATGATATAACCTTTTGAATTGTCTCCAAAAGTGACTGAGCCACCATCTGAGTATTTAATATTTGTTAGTAAGCTCTTGTCTCCCGTCATATGCTTTGAGCAACCACTGTCCAATATCCACTTTCCTCTTTTCTTCAGTGGGACCTGCAAACATAGAATTAAGTTCATGGTACCCACTTTTCATAGGGTCCTAAGAGTTAGGTCTTAGGAGTCCAAACCCATTTGGGTCCGGTATCCCCTTTATATATATAATTATTATTAAGATGCACAGTATTCATGAATTGCTGAATGTATTTGTTCCTAATCAAATTGTTATTTGTTTTAGGAACCCATATTTTGATAGTCTTGACATCTTTCTTTTGAAATTTCACTATTGGTTTTGGTTTGAAATATAATAAACTAAGATTTTTCTTAGCTTCAGTTTTTTGTACTTTCTTCTTCCTTTTATTTCTAAGATGTTTCTTAGTTTTATGTTTGTTATATCCCAAACCTTGTTTATCTGAAATAGATTGTGAACTTTCAATGATTTTAGTCAAATTTTCTCGACCTTTGTTAAAGTTAGAAACATTTTGAGTAATGTCATCAAACTTTGTTTGTAAACTAGCTTTTTCTAGGTCTAGAATTTTGACTTTTGCTTTGAGTTCATGATTTTCAGTAGTGAGAGCATTATTTTTCTCTTTTTGAGCTTCTATTTCTTGACTCAAAAGAGATATTTGAGAGTCAACATTAGATGATGATTCTTGAATATTTTCAAGTTCTTCTTCTAATATTTTCTTCTCATCTTTTAACATATCTCGTTCAAACTCTGCTCTACTTAAATCTGCTTTGACTACTTTTAATTGACGTTTTATGTCTTTATATTTGACTATCAATTCAGCATTAATATCAAGTAATTCATCAAATGTAGGAATTTGTACCTCATCTTCTGTTGCCATAAAACAAACATTAGCTTGTTCATTCTCCGAATCACTTTCACTTTCTGATGAAGATGACTCTGAATCATCCCATGTTACTGAGAAGGCTCGTTTCTTTGATTTGTCCTTCTTATATTTGAATTTGTCATTTTCTGACTTTTTCTTTTGTTCTGGACAATCCTTCTGCATGTGTCCCTTTTTATGGCAGTTGAAACATTCTATAGCAGATGAAGATGGTTTATTTGATCCAGGTTTCCTTTTATTGTAGCGACTGGCTTTTTGATATTTTAGGAATTTTTTGAAACCTTTAGCAATGAACGCCAAATCTTCATCTTCAGAATCTGATTCATTTTCATCTTTCTCAACATGAAATGCTACATTTTTCTTTTCTTCTTTCTGTTCTTTTCTAGCCTGCAAATTTGCTTCATAGGACATTAAATTTCCTATCAATTCATCTGGCTTCATGACGGAAAGATCATTAGCTTCTTCAATTGCTAATACTTTTCCTTCCCATTCATTAGTCAGAGAATGTAGGACTGTTGAAACAACATCAAAATCAGAATACTTTTGTCCTAACCCAATAAGTGCATGGTGAATAGTTTGAAACCGTGAATACATTTCATTGATTGTCTCATTTGGTTTCATTTTGAAATTTTGAAATTGACTTTTCAGCATGGCTATTTTGGCTTGTTTAACCTTGTTAGTACCTTCATGAGTGATTTTTAGCGTTTGCCAAATTTGATATGCAGTAGTGCAGATACTAACACGGTTATATTCATTTTGGTCTAATGCACAGAACAACATATTTATTGCTCTAGCATTTACGGCTGCTGCCGTTTTCTCAGCCACAGTCCATTCTGAATAATCAGTTGTTGGATTCACTATTTCTCTTTGAGTAGCATTCCAAGCATCATAGCTACTTGATTGCATAAAGAATGACATACGTGTTGCCCAGTAACTATAGTTAAGACCATTGAAAAATGGAGGTCTTTGTGTCGATTGCCCTTCTGTGTAAGTGGTGTTTTGAGTGCTAGTACTTGCGTTATTTGCCATATTACAAGAATATATCAAATAACTGTGTTACGGTTATATGATGACCGTGCTCTGATACCAAATGAATGTGCGGTGTGTATACAATTATATGTGCTAATATGGTATACACGGATCGTTTAATATGGATTACAATACAAATGCAGAATTAGATGATAATAGCATTGTAAATAAAAAATAGAAAAATCACACCAGAGATTTTTATACTGGTTCGGAGCACCGTCCTACGTCCAGTCCCAGACTACTATCTGGATTTTCACTAATTACAACCTCGCTTCACCCGGAGGAACAGGTTTACAATTACCCGAACAGCCGAACGGGATTTCACGCCTCTACAACACTGAGGGCTTCAACAAAAAAACAATTACAATTGTTGTTGACAACTTGTGCTCTTGTAAACACGGATTTGTCACTTGTAGTACACTCTTCCTATAATCTTATCCTCAAATTGTGAATGATGTTTGTGAAGATTATGGAATTTATATTGCTTATTGAATCAAAATATATGAGATAGTGTCAATGATTCAATAAGGAATGAAAGTAGTTTAGAGCTTTTTTGAATGCAAGTGAATTCAAAGAATAGATAGAGAGCATATATAATCTTAATAAAACTTATTATTTTAATCAATGATATTGATGTGTATTTATAGAGAGAAAATAGTTATAACCCTTGGTGAAAAGTTGCAGTCAAAAGTTATGATCATTGATGAAGAAGAAGAGACGCAACCATTGAAGAAAGATGTGTCTTTTGGAAGAAGTTGCTCTCTGTTTAAAAACGGTCGACAGGTCAAAAACTAACCGGTAGACAGGTTTTTAAAAATATAGTCGTTATGTACATGTGTGCACGTTTATTGTGCACATTCAACAGGAACGGTCGACCGTTCATTTTTGGACCGGTCGACCGGTCTCTGTTAAGTTGCACAATAAAGTGCACAACCTATATAAATGTGTATGTATATATATTATATTTTGTGCATGATTATTTGAGGATAGATTTTGACAATTTTATTACTATTATAACATCAAATAATCAACCTATAATCTAGAGTACCATATGTACGTCTTGATTTGTCGATCGCTTTAATATTGTTGTCAGCAATCAAAATCTTCATAGAAGCTGTGACTCAACAGATTGTATCTATAATCGATTATCGAGAAAAGAAATAAAGATTAACCTCAAAGTGGACGTAGACAATTGCGCCGAACCACTATAAATCTGGTGTTCGTACATTCTACATTTAAATCTGCATATTATCCTCTGTTTAATTTACTTTCTTCATTAATCTCTCTACACAAACTTCCTTTAGTGTGTTAGTGACCAATTCTGGTGCTAACATTTTGGTGCTTTCACTGAGAATCGAATCCTCAGGACGATAGGATCTACTTTGCAGCTACTGGATTGAAAAATCCCCTGAAGGAGATCCAAATCATTCACAAGACATCTGTAGATTCTACTCAGGATTACAACCAACAACTCTACCATAGGGAGACCACGAACTTGATCGGCCTCTCACAACGCAGATGTCCACGAAACTGTTAGTGTACAACAGATAGGGCCTAGCAACCAACCAGCAATTCAAGGCGCAGGAACCTCCACCCAGAGCCAAGCGGAGGTCGTTTCCCGAACAGAGTTCAACGACTTGATAAGAGAACTCGGGGAAAGTATAAGGCAACTTGCTGAGCAGATTTAAGCCAATACTAATCTCATGACTCAGCTTGCCCAACAGCAGCATCAGAATGCTGGAAGTAGTCATGCTCCTTATTCTGAATCTGATAGCTCAACCTCGACCGATGAACGTCCTAGGCGTAGACGCCGTAAGGATGAAGCTGCACAAGCAAGTGCCACTGATCGATCCGCCAGGGATCAGGCACGTGATGAGACCGGATGCCCGGATCACCAAGACCCAAATCAAGCGGGACACCAATCCGCACGGTCCCGTGGAACGGAACCCAACCTCCCACCCTCCATACAAACTCCGGATTTATCAGCCATGGTCAGGCAGTTGATGAGAGAGAACCAAGGCCTGACCAACGAGGAATGGGGAGTGTCTAGAAGTCATACTTCCTTCACAGATGTTATCCTACAGGCTGAGTACCCCAAGAAATTCAATATGCCGACTATTCTAGCCTATGAAGGGAAGACTGACCCTAGGCAACACGTGATGATGTACGAACGGATGATGGATTCGGCAAGGGCAAATGACGCAACTAAGTGTAGGTGTTTCCCAATCACTCTGTCCGGAATTGCCACTATGTGGTTTACTCGGCTTCCTCCATGATCTATATCCAACTTCGACGAGTTAGCGAAGAAATTTGTTGAACAATTCAGGATACATGCTACCCGTCCAAAGGACATAATGTCTTTATCAAGCATAATCCAGGCTTCGGGAGAGTCTTTGAAAGCATACTTACAAAGGTTTCATGTTGTCACCACTGAAGTTAGCAATCCTCACGACCATGCAATTTTGATGGCGGTAATGCGAGGTGTAGATCCAGACTCGGAGTTTGGAGATTGGTTGGTGGGAAAGCCCTCAGCTACATTGGAACGATTCTATTCCAAAGCTCATTAGTTCATACGGAGGGAGGGGGCTCGATGGACGAGACGAGATAAAGCACCAGGGCATGTTCAAGAGACTGTGAAAAGTAACACCGCCGTCAAGCACTCCGACGATAGTTTGGGAAAAGTTCAAGTCAACGTCTAGAATAAGCCTGGGCAGTCTAAAGGATCCGGAGGTGGAAATCCTGGAAAGAAAATAGAAGCTGGGAAATGGAAGTCAAGGATTCCGACCTACAATGAATACACCCCATTGAATACTTCTCTTGAAAACATTTATCTATCTACCTGTAACACCTTTGAATACAGAAAGCCACACCCAAAGGAGTCTACTAAAGAACAGAAACGGACAGGGAAGTACTGTCGCTTCCATGAAACCCATGGGCACAATATTGAGGAGTGTAGAAACCTCTATGATGCCATAAAAAAGTTAATCAGACAGAAAAAATTACAGGAATTTGTCAAAAACCCGCAAGATGGAAGGAAAGGAACATCAGACCCCGAACGTGGGCCGGCTCTACGCCAACTGGAACAACCTGCTCGGACTGTGGGTAGATTGATTATAAACACTATTATCGGAGGACCTCATCTTGCAGACAATAATTGGCAGGAGATGGAACGATATGCTATCTCCTTAAGGCATGCGGATTACGAATGTTGTTCGAATGTTGAAGATGGAACCCCCGCAAAGCAACAACGCATGATGACTGACGATATAATGTTTAGGAGTCGAGACGCGGACAAGGTGGAGGCTCCTACTATCGACCCAATGGTTATATCTGCAACAACCGGGCCAGCTTACGTGAAAAGAATCTCGATTGATTGCGGGAGCTCCGTTAACATCATCTTCAAGAAAGCCTATGACCAGATGAAGATGGAAACGAAAGATTTGAAACCATGCAAAGCCCGTATCCATGGCTTTAACGATGCTGCAATCGACGCGATGGGGTACATAGAGCTACCAGTTGAACTGGGGGAAGGTGAGTGTAGGAGAGTGCGAGTCCTACCGTTCATAGTAATGGATGTTGACTCTCCATACAATGTCTTCTTGGGTCGTCCAGCCTTGGCAGAATTTAGGGCTGCTTTGGCCCCATGGTGTTTGACATTAAAATTTCCGACAGACAAAGGAATCGGTGTTGTACATGGCGATCAGGCAACCGGTCGTGCATGCTATGTGGCAGAATTGAGAGAAGCTCAGTGGAGATAGAAGGGAAAGGTTGCGGACAGCTCCGTCCGCATCCTAAAGACTGATGATTGACAAGTAGTGCCCGAGCCCTGGCTCGAGCAGCATTCTCGGATCCTTAGAGACATAGATCCGAGAGATGATGATGGAGAACCCAGGGAAATGAATGCAGCACCGGCTGAGCTGATGATCGACATCCCAGTCAGCTGGTATGACCCATCACGAGTTCTTAAGATTGAATCACAAAACTCGACCCCTCAGTGGCTGAGGATCTTACTGATTTCCTCCGGCCGAATCTGGATGTTTTCGCTTAGACACGCTCTAATATGTGCGGGATTTCTCCAGCTTTGCGAGTCATATGTTGAACATAGACCCATAATACGTTCCCGTAAAATTGAAAAGGAGAGGTATGGATCCGGAGAGGTCTGTGGCTCTCAAAGAAGAGGTGGACAAACTCAAAGCCAATGGGTTCGTCCGCAACGCCCTCTACCCTGAATGGGTATCTAACCCAGTGCTAGTGAAGAAAGCAAATGGAAAGTGGAGAAATTGTGTTGATTACTTCGATCTGAATAGAGCATGCCCGAAGGATAGTTTCCCCTTACCTTGAATCGACCAGCTCGTCGACTCTATCGCCGGACACGAATTATTGCCATTCATGGATGCGTATTCAGGATACAATCAGATCGTGATGCATATTCCAGACCAAGAGCACACCAGCTTTGTCACGAATATGGGGCTATATTGCTATGTAGTAATGCCCTTTGGATTGAAAAACGTGGGATCAACTTATCAGCGTCTGGTGAATCGAATGTTTAAAGACCAGATCGGTAAGACGATGGAAGTCTATGTGGATGACATGCTCGTGAAGTCACGACAGTCAAACGACCACATTCGAGACTTGGCATAAATGTTTGATATACTCAGACATTATGGTATGAAGATCATCCCCTTGAAGTGCTCTTTTGGTGTGGCACCACGAAAGTTCTTGGGTTTCATTGTGAATGCACGTGGAATTGAAGCTAACCCGAAAAAGATTCAGGCTATTCGGGACATACAAGCGCCCAAAACTATAAAGCAAGTACAAAGCTTGAACGGAAAGGTGGCAGCGCTGAGCCGATTCATATCCAAAGCCATGGATAAATGCATTCCCTTCTTCGACGTGATAAAGAAGGGAAAAAGGAATTTCGAGTGGACATCCGACCGTGAGGAAGCATTTCGAGCTCTGGTAAGGCATTTGGAGAGCCCTCCATATCCTAGCACGCTATCAGTACGGCTCTGGTTCGCGAGGAGGACCGAGTTCAAAAGCCAGTATATTATGTCAGTAAACGCTTGACGGGGGTAGTAAGAAATTATCCCAAGATCGAGAAATTGGCTTATTGCTTAGTGATTGCATCACGTAAGCTTCTCCCATACTTCCAGGCACACTCAATCAGTGTTTACACTGATCAACCCCTGCGACAGGTACTCCAACAACCGGAAACTTCCGGAAGGATGTTAAAGTGGAATATCGAATTAAGTCAATTCGATATTACTTACCTACCATGAAAGTCCATACAAGGACAAGCGCTAGCGGATTTCATCGCTGAATTCACCATGATAGACGAATCAAATGGCTGCGATGTCATACCTCCCATCTGATGGAAGATGTACATCGATGGGGCATCTAACAACTGTTGTTCGGGGGTTGGCATAGTTTTGGTAACTCCTGAAAACCGATCAGTTTGCTACGCTTTGAAGCTCGAATTCACAGCAACAAATAATGAAGCCGAGTACGAAGCATTGATTACCAGCTTAAGACTCGTCAAAGAACTGGGAATAAGATCAGTTGAAATCTTTTGCGACTCGCAACTGGTGGTATATCAAGTGCGTGGAGACTACCAAGCAAGGGGGTAGAGACTTGCCCCATATTTGGCCCAAGTTCAGGAGCTGCTAGCGAATCTCGAATATTATGATATTTCACATGTTCCGCGCAAACAGAACAGGGCAGCTGATTCATTGGCAAAATTCGCAAGCACTGGTGATGCGCAACAGAAGGGATTGTTTCCTATCGAAACCTTACACGTTCTGAGTATAAATATGATGGAGGTAGATTTCGTGTTAGAAATAGAAATCGAAAGGGAGTCATGGATGACCCCATTCAAGTAGTACTTGTTAAACGGGGCCGTGCCCGAAAGAAGGAGCGAAAGACGACAAGTCATTCGTATGGCTTCTCGTTATATAATGCAGGATGGAATAATGTATCGGAGGGGATTCTCGACCCCATTACTTGATGCATTGCCCATGATGAGATAAAACGAGTCCTGAAGGAAGTCCATGAAGGTGAATATGGAGACCATACCGAAGGGCAGACGTTAGCAAAGAAAATCCTCCGCTATGTATACTATTGGCCTAATGTAAATCAGGATGCCGCACACTACGTGAGAAGATGTGACAAATGTCAGAAGTATGCGAAAATCCCAAGAGCTCCGCCGATGGAACTCACACAAATGGTTAGTCCTTGACCATTTGCAATATGGGGAATCGACATAGTCGGTTCCTTGCCTCTATCCAAAGGTGGTGCAAAATACGCGATTGTTGCGGTCGATTACTTTACCAAGTGGGCAGAAGCATTGACCACTATCACCACCAAAAAGGTCATTAATTTCATTGTACGAAATATTATATGCCGTTTTGGCCTTCCACGAACCATCGTCACAGACAACGGAACTCAGTTTGAAAGCAAAGAGTTCAAAGAGTTTTGCCAAAAATATGGTATTGAGAAAAAGTTCGCAGCAGTTGCTCATCCGAAAGCTAATGGACAAGTAGAAGCCGTAAACAAGATAATCAAATCCATATTGAAAAAACGTTTGGGAAAGGATAGAGGCAAGTGGGTGGATGAGCTTCCAACAGCACTTTGGGCTTACAGAACCACCCACAAGTCCGCGACTGGCCACACTCCATTCGCATTAGCATATGGCATGGAAGCTGTCATACCCATGGAACTTGAAGTCCTATCAGATCGGGTAACTTATTATGACCCAGAGTCTAACCAAGATCTCTTGCTGGAATCTTTGGACTTCATTGATGAAAAATGCGAAGAAGCTAATTTAAGAGCAGTCGCGTATAGGCACCGAGTTGCTCGATATTTTAATGAAAAAGTCCGATCAAGAATCTTTGGAGTAGGTGATCTTGTTTTGAAACGAGCTTCCCAGTTCCGTCACACATAAGCCCCACATGGGAAGGTCCATACATCATTGAACGGAAGCTTGGAGAAGGAACTTTCATGCTAGCGACCGTTGATGGTGCGACACTTCCTCGAGCATGGAATAGTGAACATTTACGGCACTATTACACTTAGTTTATTTCTATCATATTTTAGTTGCATTTATATCCAACAAGTTTTTAGTCTTAGTTTACGGCATGTGAAAAGACAATTTAGCTTATTTACATTAATAAAGGTTTGAAGCCATTTCCTTTTCCCACGAATTGTCGATGTTTCTGTGTATGATAACGCTGTAACAAATGACTAAGAGATATACTACTTTGTCTGACGTACGAACGCGCATAAATAATTCGAAACCTCCAAGTCCCCGGAGCGCGGACTGGAGTACTCTAAGTCCCCAGAGCGTGGACTCGAGTATAAACGATTCAAAACCTCCAAGTCCCCGGAGTGCGGACTGGAGTACTCTAAGTCCCTAAAGTGCGTACTCGAGTATAAACGATTCAAAATCTCTAAGTTCCCGGAGTGCGGACTGGAGTACTCTAAGTCCCCAGACTGCGGACTCGAGTATAAACGACTCGAAACTCCAAGTCCCCGGAGTACGAACTGGAGTACTCTAAGTCCCCAGAGCGCGGACTCGAGTATAAACGACGCAAAACCTCTGAGTCTCCGGAGTGCGGACTGGAGTACTCTAAGTCCCCAGAGCACGGACTCGAGTATAAATAATTCGAAACCTCCAAGTCCCCGGAGCGCGGACTGGAGTACTCTAAGTCCCCAGAGTGCGGACTCGAGTATAAACGATTCAAAACCTCCAAGTCCCCGGAGTGTGGACTGCAGTACTCTAGGTCCCCAGAGTGTGGACTCGAGTATAAACGACGCGAAAATCCAAGTCCCCGGAGTGCGGAATGGAGTACTCTAAGTCCCCAGAGCACGGACTCGAGTATAAACGACTCGAAACCTCTGAGTCCCCGGAGTGCGGATTGGAGTACTCTTAGTCCCCAGAGCATGGACTTGATTATAAATAATTCAAACCCTCCAAGTCCCCGTAGTGCAGACTGGAGTACTCTAAGTCCCCAGAGCGTGGACTCGAATATAAACGACTCGAAACCTCCGAGTCCCCGGAGTGCGGACTAGAGTACTTTAAGTCCCTAGAGCGCAGACTAGAGTATAAATAATTCAAAACCTCCAAGTCCCCGGAGTGCGGACTGGAGTACTCTAAGTCCCCAGAGCGAGGACTCGAGTATAAACGACTCAAAACCTCCAAGTCCTCGGAGTGCGGACTGGAGTACTCTAAGTCCCCAGAGCAGACTCGAGTATAAACGACTCAAAACCTCCAAGTCCCCGGAGTGTGGACTGGAGTACTCTAGGTCCCCAGAGCGCGGACTCGAGTATAAACGACTCGAAACTTCCAAGTCCCCGGAGTGCGGACTGGAGTACTCTAAGTCCCCAGAGCGCGGACTCGAGTATAAACGACTCAAAACCGCCAAGTCTCCGCAGTGCGGACTGGAGTATTCTAAGTCCCCAGAGCGCGGACTCGAGTATAAATAATTCGAAACCTCCAAGTCCCTAGAGCGCGGACTGGAGTACTCTAAATCCCCAGTGCGCGGACTCGAGTATAAACGATTCAAAACCTCAAAGTCCCCAGAGCGCGGACTGGAGTACTCTAAGTCCCCAAAGCGCGGACTCGAGTATAAATGACTCGAAACTCCAAGTCCCCCGAGTGCGGACTGGAGAACTCTAAGTCCCCAGAGTGCGAACTCGAGTATAAACAATTTAAATGACCAAGTCCCCTTAAGGCAAACTGGACGTAAAGTGACTTGAAGTTATCAAGCCCTTGGCGTATGGACTAGAAAATATTCTAAGTACCCGAAGCGTGGAATAAAAAATGTGTAATGCCAAAAGATTATCAACTTATTTGAAAATGGATTGAGAAGCTGCTGTAACTCGCAATTACTTGGGTTCCGACCATGATTATACAGAAAACCGAAAAACAGAAATCTTCGGAAAGGCAAAAAGAAATAAATTTTATTCATCAAAAATAAGTTTCTACTACAACTCCTCTGAAGCTCGGAGTCAAAAGTTTATTTACATAAACCACGAAAACAAAATTAATTACACAATCTAAATTAGCTCTTATTGAACGAGAGCGAAATCTACTTCTTTGATTTCTTCGACTTTTTGTCCGATGACCCCTCCCCGGTACGTTTACCCTTGACGGTTTTCTTTGACGGGGGAGTGACAGCCAAAGAAGTTTGAGGAACATCTATGGGTTTGAACCCGCCTGGGAGAATGACCTTCAACGGCTTGTTCAAAGGGTCGTCCGGGTCCGCAGCTTGAGGTTCGACCTTGATCTGGATCGTCTTTTCCTTCTCTTTATCAAGCCGCTCCTTCATGCTCAGTTCGGACGTGTGCTCGAAGACGCCTGTAATTTTGACTTCATAACTCCTATCGATGGAAGAGGAAGTCTCAGATCTGTCTTCATCAAGCGCTCCGATCAGTTGAGCATCTGGACCGAGAGCCTCTCCTGCGTGAGCGGTTTCACTCGTTTTTTCCCTCACCTCCTTGGCGACATCGCTCCTTGGAGTAGGCTCAAGATCAGAACGGCCTGCACAAAATCATGAAAAGCAAGTATTAGAATATGATAGCTTCTGGGGAAAAACGAAAGCTCATGGAATGTTAAAGCAAAAGAGTTGCCTACCAGGTTCCGGCTGGTTCTCAACCGTCAGGGGGGGTCTCGCCCTCTGGGATAGGTGAAAAAACATGAACTCCAAGGCCGGGGTCCTCCGGATCATAGCCGATGTGCTATTCAAAAGGATCGAGTATCGGCCAACTGGTCGGCTGGATAGGCACACGAGCTGGAGACTCAATCCCGGATGGACCGGCGCTAAATTCTTCCCCTTTTGTTGAAGGGGAGCCTTTGCAATAAATAGCTTTAGTCGCTGATAGGTCCGAGTCCCTTGAGGAATTCTTTTATCAAGGCCCCCTCATCAACCTCCTCGATACCATGTTCGGCCCTTTTGATTTCAATTAAAGTCTCCCATGCCTCGGCCAAAGATTCGAGATAGGCCTCGCCCAGAAAAGTTAAGTCCCGGTGCATGAGAATGCGGGCATTGAATTCGGTAATAAGCGGGTCGAACATGGTTTTGATTTCCTCTCTACCCTCCTCCTTGGCCGCCTCAAGACGGGAGTCGATCTCCGCAGAGGCTATCTTTTTGCCCTCTTCATGGGCTTCATTCTTCAGCGCCTCAACTTTAGAAAGCTCGTCCTCAAGTTTCGCCTTAAGGAGTCACGTTGCAACAATCTCGTCACAATACTGTTGCGACTCTTCTTGGGTAGAAACCTTCTCCTCTTCTTCTTTGCGGAGTCGCTCCTCAAGTTCTTTAACCCGGAGACAGAATGCATCCCTCTTTTTTTGCACTGAATCTTTTTCCAAAGCCAAAGCCCACAGCGTTGTACCGCCTCGTCGAGTTCTTTTTTGTGAATCGGTTCCAGACGAGTTACGGCTTCGGCAGTATCCTTGGCGCTCTAATGGGCGGCCTCAAGTTCAGACTTGTAAGTCGCAATCTCTTCGTCCTAAGCTTTAATGATATCTTTGTCATGGATAGCCTTAAGCTTCAGGCGATCGATCTTATTTTGGCACTCCATGGAGACTTCTGAAAGTTTTTTTAGCCAAATGAACAAACGCGTCATGTTGAACATAGACGTTGTTGGTGCAGGCGATGGTGCTCTGTTTAACATCTCCAGGTATATGGTGGATCGCCGGGAGGAACTTCATACCATCAAAGAAGATCTTTGGAAATTTAGCTTTAAGCTCGACCAGCCTCTCTGATACTGTTGGATCTGTTGCGGGAACAGGAGGAGACGGCTTTGAAAGTTCAGGTCCCCTGTGAGGATCCCGAGATTGTCGTGTGGAAGAGGAATCGAAGTGTTGGTCTCTAGGGACATCAGATTGCGGCCTCTTATAGCCGTGCTTATCTTTGCTTTGTTCCGAGTAAGAAGAGGGATGTTGGTGGTACTTGGGCTGATAATATGTTTTCTTCCGAGACGATGAGTCCCGGGAATGATAATCCCTATCGCCATCACCGTCTCTGTCCCGACGTCTCCCGGAACCTGAGTCACGTCCAGAGTGATGGAAAACAGATGACCCGCGGAGGCGATCAATGCCGTGTGTACGCCCCATGTCACCTGCATAGAATTTAAATAATAATAAATTAGCAAAGAGTAGTGTGATGACGAAAATTTAAGTGCGAGGCAAAGTGCATGTATTTGTTTGCGTGTGCTAGTGTTTCCCCCCGACGGACCAATTTCTTTACTAATGGGAGTTTTCTCTCCTTGAGCGTGGGCTTAAATGCCTGCATCACCTCTTATGGGCGAGTGAAGTTTAAGTTCCTTTGGATCATTGAAATCATAATTAAGTAAATCATCAGGAATGGAGAGGTTTGAGAGACCCCTTAGGGAACTTTCTAAGCGTTGAGAGGAAGCCTCTTTCTCTGTTGGGATAAGAGTAACTTTAGAGGTTGCGCCAACTTTTTCCCTTCTTATCTTGTATGTCGGTTTCTTTTTCTTCTTTGAAGGGGAGGATGACGTTTCGATATCATGAATCTCAACTGGCAGGTCCTGAGTAGGCCCAACGTTCTCATCTTGTGCTTCGGGTGTTTCATGTTCGTTGATTTCTCCTTCTTCTAGTGCGCCAGGAGCGCCACATACTGAAGACTCACCTTGTTTTTTCCCTTTACCGGAGGCGGGCCTGGGTATGGAAACGCCCTCAGGAAGGCTTATCCGATGACCTTCTGCTAACTGTCCAAACCTCGATAATGACTCATTTGAAATGAGAGTTCGGATGTCCCGTTCGTCGGCAGGAAGGGCTCTAATGGCTTCGACGGCTCCAGAATACCCACGACCATCAGGACATGGATTGATACCTGAAAAGATGGAAAAATGAATTAGAAGAGGCATGGATTTGACCAAGTATGAATATCAATCCAGAGAAAAGACTTACTTCCTTCCACCCATCTCCTTGCGAAACCAAGAGGGCAACGCACATAGAACCATTCTTGTTTATACAGGGCGAACTTGCTGCATGCTCCAGTCAAGATTTGGCACTTGTGCTGTGGCTCGAGAAACAAGAAAGAGGGGCTATCTCTCCGCTTCTTGATCATATATATATATATATATATATATATATATATATATATATCTGATGTCACCCGGGGTTGGAGGCCTGGAGAGAACAGTCATGAAAAGGATGTAGGTACCGTAGATGAAGGCGTGACCGTTCGGGTGCAATTGTGACGGGGCAATGTCGATGTATTGCAGCACGTCCCAAAGAAATAAGTTAAATGGTGGCACGCTGCCGACCCAGCAGATAAACTTGTTACAGGCAGTATATCCAACTGGGGGAAGGTGTGGACGATCGTGCCCTGATGGAACTAACACATCATCGAAAGGGATTCCATAGACGGAGCATATCCGACGCAGTGCACTTTCATCGATCTTCGAAGCTTGTGAATCGACCGGGTTGTCCAAGAAAATTGATGCCTCCAGGGCATCGGGACCTAAGTTATGAGCAAGGGAAGTCGACAGGTTAGAAGTATCTACGACCCCTTGTTTAGAAGACAGCCCAGGTCTATCTGAGATTGTGGTGGAGCTAAATTTCTTAGACATCTTTGATAGAAATTGAATCCAGCAGAGTACCTAATTGAACTATACTTGAGAAACAATCGACGTCAGACTTAACAACACAAGTATTCCCCCCGTGTAGTGTGTGAACTAGTGTGATAATTCAAGTATAAGTGCTGAGAAATTATAAGTCACAGAGTTGACGGTATAAGTTGAACTTTGAACTGTCGTCTTCGAAGACCGTCATCACTGACTGTCTTCGAAAATCAGCCTTACAATGTTTTCAATTTTGGACTCGGACATTGACATTGTATGCCAAAAGCTTTTATCTGTTTTTATCGACTCCAGTTCAGGCTTGTGATCATTGGAACTAGGAAGTTATCAGTCCAGATTAGTTCAATTTGCCAGTTTGATTAGGTCCATGTCTTTATTTTTGTCTTATGTTTAGGCAAGGTGAAGTGTTGTTCGGCCTAGGTACCGTTCGATTAAAATGTTGTCCGGCCTAAGTATTGTCCGGCCAAACTATCGTTCGGCCTAAGTATCGTTCGGGCGAAATATCGTTCGGCCAAATTATCGTTCGGTCGAAACATTGTTCGGCCAAGGTATCGTTCGGTCGAAACATTGTTTGGCCTAGGGTTCGTTCAGTCAAAATATCGTTCGGCCTAAGTGCTGTTCGGCCGAGGTATCAATCGGCACTCTATCCAATTTGTGCTTTCTTCCTGTCCTTCCACTCCACTGCTCGGCATGTGACGAATCATGCCGAACCAAAGTTACGCCGAGTCCCAACGCTCGGCACTCCATCCTTAACAACGATTTCATTTTTTTCCTCCATCCATGCCGAACGACGAGAACGAGCCGTTCGGCAAATCATACCGAACCGCGTTGTTCGGCATTCCAACCAATCCCTACTCCTCCTCTATTCTTCCCTCCAACATCGCTCGGCATTAAAGGATCATGCCGAGCCACTACAACGCATCTTCCACCTTCCTCATCTCCAATCCATCCACCTCAAGGTCATCTGAAAGCATACTAAGTTTCAACTCTCGTCATTTAGGAGCGTTCGACATTAGAAGAATGCTCGGCATAAAGGAACGCTCGGCATTTAGGAGCGTTCGGCATTAGAAAGTGCTCGGCTTCTAGAGTCGTCTGATACATATGATTCGTTCGACACTCAAGTTCGTCCGGCATCTATAGGACGTTCGTCATGCGAGAGTGTTCGGCATGCGATGGCGTTCGGCATTGAGAGACGTTCGGTATTGAATATCGATCGACATCTATGGATGTTCGGCATAGCAGAGTCATTTGGCACACCATACTGTTTGGCATCACTTCGTTCGGCATGAGAACATCATTCGGCACAAATGCCTCGTTCGGTATTCAGGTTGTTCGGCATCACTTTGTTCGGCATGAGAACATCGTTCGGCACAAATGCCTTGTTCGGCATTCAGGATGTTCGACATCACTTCGTTCGGCATTTATACCTTGCTCGGCATTTTACCGTTCGGCCTCTCTGGTTCGGCACAAAGAGATCGCTCTTTTTGGGCCGGGATATCGAGCTGCTAGGCCCACCAGGGAAGTCCAACCTACCTTCGTCTATAAATAGAGAGACAGGGGCACAGTGGAAGGGACTTTTTTTCGAGAACACCGGGGAGACTCTGCTGCATTCAAGACCCAATCAAGACTTATATTTTTGCTTAAGCAATTGTATTCGATATAGTTGGTAAACGGATTGTATCTGTAATCGATTATCGAGAAAAGCAATAAAGATTAACCTCAAAGTGGACGTAGGCAATTTCGCCAAACCACTATAAATCTGGTGTTCGTACTTTCGACATTTAAATTTGCATATTATCCTCTGTTTAATTTACTTTCTTCAATAATATCTCTACACATACTCCCTTTAGGGTGTTAGTGACCAATTCTGGTGCTAACAAAAACCAAATCATATATATAAGGAGATTCATAAAATGTTTATGAATACCTATTCTGTAGCATTGATAAGCAATTGTTGTTTCACGAAACACCAACTTCATTGTGAAGGGATTTCTTTTAAAAATTATTGGTGGTAAAATGGATTTGGACATGATCCAAAGAGGAAACTAATAGTGTAGGATGAAATGAACCAAACCTAAACGAACGCAACGCATTAGAGTGTCTAATAAGTATTCTCACGCATTAAAAGAAAATATGAATTTCTTATCAATATTAAAAATAGATAATCCTTGGTTGTCAATTAAACCATTAAAAGTATTAACTCTACCATATGGTATGATGCATAAATCCAAAAGAATTACAAATACGTTACCAAAATATGATTTTGATAGTTTTCATGAAGGAATATGATCCTTCGGCTGCAAATGTGCCTTCAAGAGAAGACTAATTCAATTAAAATACAGTGATCAATATTGATAAGGATAACATTGTAAATTCCAGTTATTGAAATTAGCATAATACGCTCATCATTCAAAGTACTTAGATTAATTCAGATTTATTCACAAAAATTATCGCCTGCTACAATTTTGCATTTAGGTACATATGTATTGTAATAGAGAATTCTAAATAATGATTTAGAATAGATTGTTTGCTCATAACTACCAAAGTATCTCGAAGTCAGTAGGAGCAATATTAAGTTTGTGGGTTTTAAATATGATCCAAGAACGTTACACAAGTATCGTGTGATAAGAATCAGAGTCAAACAAGTGTTTTGATGGATATACAAATAGTTTGATTTCAGTCAAAATGTAAAGGAAGCGTGTCTCTATAAGAAAGGACATCGAAATGTACATAGATATTTCTAAACTATAAGTAAACAACATGTTACTAGTTAATAATGATGTACTTAAGTTAAAATCAGTTCTAGTTTGGTTGTTCTCTAACGACCCGCAAATTTTCGATAACTAAAAATAGTTAATTTAACAGGGTTTTGTGATTTAATGTTGGTAGAAATAAAAATTTGGGATTTAATAATAAGAATATAATTGGAATGAAATGTAATAGTATTAAATTAAGGTAATTGATAACTGCTTCAAATGAAATTCTAATTAATTGAAATGGTTAATGAATAATTGGTAATAGATTGTAAATTAATTGTAATAATATGTGTATTAATTGATAAATTGGATTTAAGGAGTAATTGATAATTTAAATGTGTATAAATTAATGAAATGGTATGTAATTAATTGTAATTGATAAAAGTAGTGTTATGGTGGTAGTTATGACAATTGTTTGTAAAAAATATACTTATAAATATAATTAAAAGTTAACGGTGATAATTATTATATGTTACCTATTTATTTAGTCTGTTAAATTAAATTGGAAATCAATTGCAATTAATTCACTTAATTAGTGCAGATAACGTAGATTAAATTGATAATTGTAGAATACTGAATCAATAAGATGCAACCCTATGTAAATTTTATTCATAATATGATAATTGATTGAATAAAAAGAATTGAAATTAAGCTCGATCAATTTATTGTAATTTAAGCTATAATAAATGGATTTATTGCAATTAAATGTAATTAAATACTGCGTTAATGAAAACTAAGACGATAATGGAAAATATTAGTGTAATATGATATAAACAAATGTTAATTACTGCCATGAGATGCCAATTGATTGAATAATAAGATGGAAGGGCTAATAAATAGATTATTGGAATTTAAAGTAATAACCACTGAATTCATTTCAATTGGAATTGAACGCTGTAACTAGTAGAATAATTGACATTGAATTGATATGTAAATTTGTTTTAAATTATTGTAAATGTCTAAGTAATCAAAAATGATAAAATTTGTTAATTATCAAATTTGAATGGAAAAAGTGAATTAATAATTTAATATTAATTTATCTAATTATTGTGAAAATAGCTAATTTGGCTACTGTCTTGAATTTTGACGAAACCAGTTTCATCGGATCCGTAAAGGTGAACTTTTGTTATATTTCAAGTTTCGTAGTGATCGTACTTGTAGTTTGATCGTACGGACTCAAAATGCATGAAAATCGATTTAATTAAATTAAATTGAAATCAAATTGAAATAAGCTGATTTTAAGCTAATTTCTTTATACGATGGAATTAGGACTTGAAACCTATTCCATTGAGTTTAAAAATATTAAAAACATCTATTTTGATATATTGGATGATCCACTTTCGCTTTGGGGGTAGAACAAGGTTTTTCGGTCGCGTAATTGTTTTGATCTGTCCATTCGTTTCTTATCTAGCCTTGTCCATATAAATAGCTTTGTTTCTCAAACCCTAGCAGCCATTTCTTATTATCTATACATACATTTTATGTACCTCCTCTTTCTTAAATGACAAACAACGGCAGAAAACAAATTCCTAAAATCAAAAACCCTAAATCAAATTTCAAAATACAATTTCAAAATCAAATTCCTCCAAACCTTGACAAATTATATACCAATTCAAAGCTCTCGACGAGCGCATTCCACTACAATAATTTGTTTTTAGATTTGAATCACCATTTTTCAAAATCTAGGTTGAACCTCGGCCATTCATTTTAGGGTTTTGACGATCCAACGGTGGATCTTCACACGATCGATGATCGATAAGCGACGTTGAGAAGGGGACGTCGAGCAGGTCCTGGGGTGTAAGTCACTCGTGCTAGATGGTCACAGAATTGTCAGAAAATGGGGTTAGAGGCGGGGCGACGAGATCGTCGGAGGCACTAGAGGATGGCGTGTCATGGCCGTAGGCGTGGCTCGGCATGTCGGAGGTGGCGGCGGTCGTGGATCGTGGCGAAAGTCCTGTAGGCACGGCGGCATGACCGTGAAGATATCGGTTTCATGTCATGTCGAGATTTTTGGGTAAGGTTCGAACGCATGCTTCTACGTAGAGCTGTGATGACGTGGTATGTAATTATAATATTTTATTTAATTCAAATTTAAAATTTTGAGTTTTAAATGTTCTAATCACGATAACTTTTACATACGAGCGCATGATGACATGGTTTGGACGCGGTTTTTTCACCGAGATTGTATCGCAAGTTTAGACAACATGGAACTGGTTTGGTCGAATTCTGAGACCGTTTGAATTTTGGAACTAAATTGGATTTTAAATCGATTTAAAATCGAAGGTGAGGGTTTTTACCACTTACAACTACTAGATTATCTTAGGTTAGTTAAATTAATTTTATGATGTGATTAGAAATTATTGTATTGATGTTTGGTATGTTTAAATTGTCGCTCTAGTTAAATTTGACTTTTATTGCATTTAATCATTGTTTAATTAAATATTGACTTTAACTGTCAGTTTGTTACCTATCATTGATAATCAGTTATCATTGATGTTTATTTGTTGATTTGGATGATGACTGTGATGGATGTTTGATTGTTGATATTGGATGACTGGATGTTGTGTTTTATATTGTTATAACACTGCAATTTCCATATGGGTTGAAATGATATATACCCAAATAATCTATAGATTAGGGAAAAATCGTTATGGGTTGAAATGATAGACTCGAGCGATTTTATGGATTGTATTTAATTCGAGATTGCGATTTGAAATGATATATAACCGTAAAACTTTAAATTGCGAATTGAAATGATAAATATTCCTATCATCTGACCATATAGGGTAGAAATTGTATACGGACACCGGATTAGATAAATTAAATGATTTTTGATTCTTTAAATTTTAAATTTAGTTAGCTGGCATTTTTAAATAGAAATTGATTTATATAAACTGAATTATTTTCGATAATCCAAGTGTTAAATGTTGAAATTGGAATTGATCTATTGAATTGTTCAAAGGATTTAAATTTGAATTTCAAAGTTGAAGTGTCAAATATAAATGAGTTTATCAGAATTGAGTTACTGAAAAGATTTGGATATAACTTTGAAATCTATTTTGAACTAATTTAAACTATTTTAATTAAATTAA
Organism: Allium cepa; assembly: GCA_030765085.1. Lineage (NCBI taxonomy): Eukaryota > Viridiplantae > Streptophyta > Magnoliopsida > Asparagales > Amaryllidaceae > Allium > Allium cepa. Next base: position 335,725,244 of record CM060938.1, read on the forward strand.
CCATAAATTATTTAATTTATTTTAATCTACTATAACCTATTTAATCCACTTAAATCTATTTTACCTATTTTAAACTAATTAAATTAATTTAATCTTTTTAAATCTATTTAACATAATTTAAATCTATTTTAAATTTATTTAATCTATTTTAAACGTATTTAATATATTTAGAATCTATTTAATCTATTTTTAATCTATTTAAATCCTTTTAAAATTAGTTAAATCAAATTCAAATCTATTTAAACTATTTTACTATTTAAAACTATTTTTAATCTATTTTAAATTATTTTCAAACTATTAAAACTATTTATGACTCTCTAAATAATTTTCTAAAATTTCAGACTGTATAAAGTAGAAGTATTTATATTTAAATCCTTGATGATGATACAACCTAAGTTGGAATTTAGAATTGATACGTTTTGTGAACGGATATATTAGAGTAAATACGATGATTTTGGAAAAAGGATTTAATTAACCTATCTTATCGATAAATCCAAAAGTGAATATGATTTTGAAAGTGAATATGATTTTGGAATTAAATGTGATTTTGAAAGTGAATAAGATTTCGAAAGAGATTTGATTTTAAATTGAATATGATATTTTGATATCAATTGTGAATTGACTTTGAAATGTAAAAGAACCATCCGGTGTGAAATAAGAGTTTATTTGTTAAAGAAACCGGGATCGGATATTGTCATACTCTCTGTCAATACCGAAAACCACTTTAACAATTGTGTAAGTGGTGGAGGTTCCAGAAATGAAGTAGGATGGTTTGCCGAACGATTTTATATAAGGTATTTACGTGACCCTGATTCCCATGAATCAGCTTAGATGTGACTAAAACAGTAGCTTTACTGGGCCAAGTGAGGTCATTCCTCCTACCGGGCACATTTCTTCGATACTATATTTTGACTTTGTGATTGATTTGCTAGCCACCCTTATTTTGATTATGGACTGTGTTCCGAGGTGGGCGATAGTAGCTGCTATGCGTTATCACCAGTCCTAGAGTGCAATTGTTATATCTACCCTGGAATTGTCTCGAGTGTTGTGTTCACATGCCCTATCGCGTCGTCTACCAGTTTTTTTGTGTCGTACCTATGGAGTGCTCCCTGATAGTCCACCTACGAGTGGAGTTTACAGTATCTGTATAGACTGCGGCATTATATAAAATGTGTTAAGGAGGATATGGGTAACGCCTTAACGCTATTTTAATACTTTACTTTACTGTAGACACTATTATAATAGTGTATTCTACTACATAGTAGATTGTATAACGGATCCTTAAGAGGTGGAAATCCCAAACATCTCTTACGTTATTGCACTTACATTGACACTGGATAGGAGATGTCAAACCCCGTAAACATCTCTGACGCCGTTACACTCATATTTATTTACTGATGATTTAACTTGCATAAGATCTTTTAGTTCTGACTCAAGTGTTTTGTCTTTTCAGTTCGATCGGGTCAGTCTGAGCTTTTCAGTATATTGAAGACTGCTTTCTGGAGGATAAAAACGAAGCTTTATACTATTATTACTTATTATATTTATTCCACTGCATCATGTTGTTCCGCTGCATTTATTTATTATTTATTCTTGTTGTATGTAACTCTGATCTGTATTATAAAAGTATAATCAATGTTATTTGTAAACAGCTTCTTAAATTGTTTATTTGATTATTACACTTTGTCATTCCACTGCTAGATTCTATATTTGTTTTATTTCTTTCTCTTCTTTTTCCTATTTACCCCATAACAATCGGCCCCTTTGAATGGCTTGAGTCTGACGTTTATGGTTTATTGTCAATTTAAACCATCCAAAAAGGTGGGCCATTTCATGTTCAGTTCTCAATATTGGAATTGTAAATATATCTTTTATAATCAGTATAAACGATGTTGGGAATGTCCTTAATGACATATATAGACATCGTATTAAAATGTTTAATATAGATCATGTAAGATGGATTTCTTATGCACTGGCACTAGGAATTATCATACATATTGTATTGTGTACAATACCTTATGTAGCTAGTGTATTTGTTACATTAAAAATATCAAATCTTGATCAAGATCACTAAACGATAGTTTAGAGTTTTTTGAATATTTATGAAATGCTAGGATACTATTTATAGAAATAGCGAACTCCTTATGAAGGCGTATTCGGTCTTAAAATTCATATGTAATATCGAATATAATATGTCAATATTAGATTCATGTCTAAACATTAATTAAAGAACTTTAAGTTGGAAATATTCCAAAAAAGGTTTGTGGTTGATTCAGTGAAAAGGCAAGTACCTCGCCTCGAATAGAATCATAACAAAAGAAATGTATAAGTATAAATGCACAAATTTATAACCGAGCTAGGAGTGTTTCCAAGTATTGAACGATAACAATGTAATGATAAGAGCTCAATATAAGTCGAGAAACATACTACAAAAAGTTCCACGTGATAAAGGAAGATTATCAGCATCACAAACAGTTGATTCATAGAGTAGATTATTAAAAAACATAGTAAATCCATTCACGAAGGGGCTATCTTTATCGGTTCTCATCAAAGTGATCAAATGGATGGGATAGAGATTCCATAATTAGGCCCAAGTGCAATTGGGAGATTGTTGGAGTTAGGGGTACACCTAAAAGGTAAATACATAATTTACTGTCAATTATAACTCTATAATAAAATCTTACTCAAAACAAAAAGCGTTTTTCTTTCTATTATATACATGATATAATGTGTTATTAAATTATTTATTAATTTAAATATATTTAATTGAAAGTCAATAAATGGTATGTTTTATGATAGTAATTACAATGTGTTTTGATTTTGAGTAATTTATCAGAATAAAAAATAAACATGTCCTTTTAAAAATTAATAGTCAAGGCGTATCAAGGTTGGATATCGATATATTGTTAAGATAGAGCATATAACACTCCAAATGTTGGAAGGTGCATTACTCATGACTACTGGGGCCACCAAGGGGTTACCTACTGATAGACTGGATAACTAAGAAATGACTCACAAGATAGTTTTCTGTTGGTCGATATATAAATAAGGTCAATCAAAAAATACCAAATTGACAACAATTCTCTTGACTAGAGAACACCGCCGAACATCAATGTGGAAACCCTCTTTGATTATATGTAAACTGTTGCAAGACGTCCATCGAACAAGTATAGTTAGGTTGAGTCGAAGCATTGGAAGTGAAACACTATTTAATACAGAGTTCGCCTCATCGGTAATATAAAGTTAGTATCATAGTCAATTCAAAGTCAAAGTCTTTGGCCAAATGATTTCGGTTAATAATAATTGTTATTATTAAGCCAAGGCTTTGTATTTGGGCTCTGTAAGCTGAATGTGGATGATATTGGAATTTTAATCATTAACAAATTCCATAAGTCCTAGTGTGATATGGTGTTGTCGAAGAGAATTAATGTAAATAATTATTACCATCGAGGATCCCTATAAATAAGTAAAATTAGATTTTTTTACCAAAACTATATAAGCGATAAATTTTCTTACAATGATACAGCACTAGTTAAGGTAACATGTGAATGTTAACATTTAATTGTGTGATATTAATTGCTGGCCAAATTTACACTTAAGAGTCACACAACCGAAATGTTGAATACTCCTACTACCGCTTAAATAAATTAAATAGTAATTGTTATAAATTAATTAATATTTATGAAATAATAATTATAAAATTTTATTTTATTTTTATTTGTCGATATTGAAAATGGTGTGTATATAAAATTTATATACACATGTATTAATATACAATGTCGATGTGATTTGATTTAAATGGAAATTAAATAATCTGGTTTGAAAAAGAAATGGAAGCCCATATGAGCCCATTGATGGTCAGTCGTAGGTATGAATAAAGTGGGGATATACTTAATATTTATGGGTTTGAATGAGTAGAGTTAATAGTGCATCCAGATATACAATTAGCTCCTTCTTTCCTCTCCTATTTAAACTCCTTAAAACCTCTCTTTGCACCCTCTCTTTAAGCTCTCCCTCCATACGCATCTGGCCGAAATTGTCTAGGGGCTTCCTCCATCATTGTCAAATATTGAAACATAAATTGAATCAAATAGCAATACATGCATTGATCTTTCAAATGGGTAGCATTTTTTAGAAGATATTGGATTTAAATCCAAAAGGTATCACGCAGATTAGACATTCAAGGTGTAATCTTTAGGCTATAGTAAAGGCAACTCCCTTATTTACATTATACACACACACACATATGGACAAGTATCGGATGCACGCCAATTTGGCTACACCTCTAATCCTCCATCATTTGTTGTACAAGTTAAGATTCAAATAATAATACTTTCTCTCTCTCTTCTTACCACACTATAGAAAGTATTATTATTTAAATCAGAGCTTGTGGTGGAAATCATGGAGGAAATGAGGTATAGCCAATCCTTGCCCCAATATATATGTGTGTGTGTGTTATAATTTAAAAAAATTATATACGTATGTCTATTTTCGTCTATGGGTTTTTTTAAAAGTTCCAAATTTAAAAAGGAATTTTAGAAAAAAATTTGATTTCTTCAATCAAATAAAATAATTATATATTGTATGAAAATCTGTAATTAAATTACAAACACATATTGTCATTTTAGAAATTTTTAATACATAAATTATTCGAATTATATATATATATATATATATATATATATATACAAATATACTTTATTTTAAACATAATACACTAAATTAACTTAATATATATTATAAATGTATATACATAAAATTTAATGTGCATAAAATCATATACATTATAAAGTAAGTTTTCAAAATAATATCATATTACATACAAAAACTGCATTAAAAAAAAAAAAAAATTCGAATGGATTTTAAAAAAAATGGTTTTTTCAAAATACAAATAAGGTTGAAAATATTTGTGTGTGTATAATTTTTTATTACATATTTTATTATATAACAATTTTTGGTTGTAAATGATTGTAAAATATAAATTTATATATAGACATATATTGTTTTGTTTAAAAAAAAAATCATTTTCCATATATACATATATTCAAATATAATTCTTTACCTAATTAAATTTAAATTTGAAAATAGAAGATATTTTTATCAAGATCTAGACTTGAATTTTGAATTTTGAATTTGAGTTTAGAATTATCTATATTTATATGCATGTATGTATATAATATTGCTTTTATAATATTATACATATACATTTACACACATATATATAATGTGAATATATATATATAATATTAGAGAGCATGTATGTACATGGAAGGACTGACTTGTGTGTTGCGGTGTAAATCCTAGCATTTAGATACATGCATGTTAAACCTTGCACACTATATATGTTGCATATGCACATACACATACATGTGTATATGATACGCATGTACATATTATATATTACAAATATAATATCGAACTAAAAATTTATTAACAAATAAAATAAAACAATAATTATATTTAAAATTAATTTAGATCAAATCCAAATCAATCAGACTTTGTAGGTCCTAACAAGATCTAAACGATAAAAAAATTAAATTTCAATCATTTAACCTACTTCGTCCAGGCCACAAACCTTCTGCTTGGAAATTTTTGGATGGCCTCATCTTGGTCTCTCGAACCTTCTGTCGAAATTTTAGTCTGATCCATGCACGTCTTCCCCTATAAATACAACAAGCATGGCGTTAGAAAAGGGATCTTGCTTTCTCTGCTGAGGCTCTGCCATTTTTATTCTTCACTTTTGTACTAATGGATCCTACCTGATCCAACATTCTTGTAACCATAATCAAGTGAAAGATCAATAGAAATATGAGTGGACGTAGGCCAAGATTGTCGAACCACTATAATAATCCATGTGTTCATTTATGATATTTGCTTTGTTTTAATTTTATTCTTAATTTAATCTCTTATATATTCTATTCGGTGTTGATGCCCATTTTTGGCATCAACATTTTAGTGCTTTCGCTAAGAATGGAATTCTCAGCTTGATTGGATCTCATCATCTACTTATGGATTCCCATATTCGCAAGATTGATCCAGTATTCTACCAATACTTCCTATTCAACTTAGATTTGAAGGAAACCTAAGGAAGCTGATAGCCATGGTTAGAAGAATTAAATCAACTTCCCACAAAGTTGAAAGAAATGATGATGCTTGTGTTCTTATTTGGAGTTGTTCATGTGTTCATATCCATTTGGAAGGGATCAGATTCACTCATGTATGCAAGTTCTTGGGATTAAATGTTGAAGTTTGCACTCAAGTTAGCTAAAGCCCGACCCTCTCTTAAGGCCAAAATGGCTGACCCCTCTCTCGAAGCCTAGACGGTCGATCCCACTCTCAAGGCTAAAATTATCGATCCTTCCATCAAGGACATCATGATTGATCCATCCTTATTGGGGTCTAGCACCGATGCCTTCATGATCGACCCCTAAATACATATACATGCTCAATACTGATCCCTCTAAGGATATCAATACCAATCCCTTCAACATATATGTATATCGATTCCTCCAATATATATACCATTCCCTCTATAAGGTGTATATATCGATCCCTCCATATGGTGTATATGTATTGATCCCTCTCCAAGGAGTATATACCGATCCATCTTTAAGGTATGTATATCATTCCCTCTGCAAAGTATATATATTGATCCCTCCACAAGGTCTATATACCGATCATTATATCACCGACTGTAACGTCCACTCTTTTCGCACACTTTAAACCGACACTTGTCCCAATTCAAAGCATACGCAAGGGCGGATTGTTATGGGGTAAATAAGAAAAATGGAGAAGAAATAAAACGAAAATAGAATCTCACAGCGGAAGGATAAAATATAATAACAAATATACAGTTTCATAAACAGTTTACAAAAGCTTGATTCTTCTTTTACAATAAATATCAGAGTTACACATACCAATACAAGCAATGCAGCGGAATAGAAAGAGTGTGGTGCAATACTATATGTAAAATAATACTGATTCTTCGTCTTCGTCCTCCAATGCTAAAATCTGCTATCCTGAAACGCTCGGACTGACCCGAGCGAATTTGAAAAGACAAAAACACTCGAGTCAGACTAGAAAATCTTATGTGAGTTAAATACACAGAAATAAATATGAGTACAGTAACTCAAGAGATGCTCGGGATTTACATCTCCTAAGGATCCGTTAAACTATTTACTATGTAGTATATTGCGCTATTATAATAGTGTCTAATTGTAAAATAAACTTACTTTTAAATAGCGTTAAGGCTTTACATTTTCCACCTTAACACGTAAAATGCCAATAGTCTATACAGTACCGTAATACCTCCTGATCGGGAAGCTACCAGAGGATACTCCATAGGTACGACACAAATAGAAACTCGTAGTAAAGGCTCGATATGGTAGGTGACACGGCACAACTAGGCAATGCCAGGGTAGATATACCAATTGCTATCCAGGCTGGTGGAAACGCGTAGCCGCAGTTACCGCCCACCTCGGACTAACTCCCCAAAATCAAAATATAGAAGTGGCCACTAAATCAATCCAAGTCAAAGTATAATATCGAAGAGGAGCGTCCGATCAGAGGAATGACCTCATTGGCCTGAGAATCGCTCCTGTTTTAGCCACCTTATGCCAACTCACGGGAGTTGGGTCCACGTATTTACCTTACAGGAAACGTCGCCACCACCTACTTCATTCTGGAATCTCCACCGCATACACGGTTAGTCAAAGTGGTTTTCGGTATCGACAGAGAGTATGTCCATATCTGATCTCGGTCTCTTTGCCAACCAATCGTTATTATAACACCGCGGTTATTTAAAAACAGTTTATACTTTAAAACCAGAATATAATCCCTTTCAAAACCATAATATTACGATATCATTTCTTCTTTAAAAACACAAACAATTTATTTTCAGATTATTTTATAAAAACCCAAATCAATGATATCGTTTCCCAAATAAAATTTTCCTTTCCAAAAATTATGTCACTTTTTATTATTTAATATCCCATGTAACCAATATTTTGTTTGTAACTTTCAACATAATTCTTCGAAAATCCATAGTATTTTAAAAACCATTATTTTCAAAACTAAATGGTTTGGATATTCAACGGTATGCGAATTAAAAGGGTTTAACTTTACTGTTGCTCTATAAAGAAATAAATTACATGGCTTTCCAAATATTTCTTCTTTTAAAGTTAAACCAAAATCCAAAATATTACTTCAAGTCCCAAAACCATTTCAATTTTATATATATTTATATCCATTTTTGAGCACTAATATTTCAACTAAAGTTGGATTTTTATCCTTTCAAAATCAATATTCTATTAATTAATCTTGACCATTCACATAAAATCCATAATTAACAAGACTTCAATTTCTAGTAAAATATAATAAAATATTTATACAATATAAATTTAAGATTTATAAACCGTATTCAATCCAAACCATAGAAATCACATTAAAATAGTTATATATAGACCGCGGTGCCTGTATATAATTTTCTATCCTATGGTCAAGTGATATGGATATTTATCATTTCAATCCGCAATTTAAAAATAAAACTTTGCGGTTTTATCATTTCAAACCACAATCCCGAATGAAACGTAAAATGTATGCTAACTTGCAGTTTAATGATATCAAATAAAACATCCATTCAACAACACATCCATCATCCAGTCACAAACATCAAGCAATATCAACCAATAACAAAATATGTTTGGGAATATACAACAGGTAATAATTGGCAGTTTAATTCAAATTATATTTATCAACTATAAATCTAACAGTTTATTTTCAGTGATAATTGACATAACTGTTAACTAGCAGTTCTTATGCAAACAATAATTTCTGATAGCCAATTAACACGCAATAAATCAATTAAATTAACAGTTAAATTCAATAAAATGCAATTCAACAGATATGAATGAAATAACATGCCAAAAGCTCATAAATAAATTTCTATTCATTTCTAAAATTAATTTAACAAACATAAAAACTTCTAGTAATTGCGAGTGGGTCAAAACACTCACCTTTTGAATTTAAATCGAATTTAAATTCAATTTAAACTCAAAAATTCGCCCGTCTCGGAATTCGTCCAAACAAGCGTCATCGAGTCCGAAATTAAATTACGATCCTAACAAAAGAAATTTCGTGTGAATCCGACTTCGTATGAGAAAGTTATGGCGAAAAATGGTGATTGAATTCAAAATTTAAAATAAACAAAACGACACATATTTATAAAATAAACTTGCCAGGTATGCTTCTTCACGTGCGTGCGTTCCATGTTAGCTACCGAGACTTTGTACAGGAATGAACCCATCAACACGTCCTTTGACCGGACTTTGACCATCGATCGCGTCCACCTCCAGCCACCGTTCGTCAAGCTACCACCACCTCTAGCCTTCCCTTGCCGAGCCGCCTCCATCCCCCTAGGTCCGGTCACCCAGAACTTCCAGCCGCCGCCTAGCATATTTAAACCCTAATTGAATTTTGACTCCAATCCGACCGTTGAATTGCCAAACAAATTACATAGAAGCGCTCCCCTCAGTTCCCTCTCCAAAACCCAGAAACAGAATCTCGATCCGATAAAGTTTTGTGCGACGATGATGAACGGTTTTGGGGCTGTTTGAATTTATTCTGGATGAACGACAGCTCCAATTGAAAAACAAATTTCACCAGTAGATTACGCGTATCGAAAACATCAACATATATTTTTTTGAGAATTTTCTGAATTTTTTGAGTTTTGACTTTTGATTTTGAACTGTGGATAGATCTGGAATTGGATCTGAGATGTATACATTTGGGGAAGAGAAAGGAGTGAAGAAATGAACTTACAGCAAAAGAATAGAGACTAGGGTTTATAGCTGTATATATATAGGTAGGCTAGCGATAGGGTAGATAGGCTGAAGAATGAACGTGCGTGACAAACCATGGTCCAAAAAGCCCGCTATGCCTCCGGAGTCGAATTTGTTAAAACTATATATCCAAATAGGTGTTTTAAAATATTCTGAACGCGATGGAAAAAGTTTCGCGACCAAATTCGATCGTATGAAGAAGTTATGCTGAAAACAAGATTTCCAAATTGATTTCAAATTGATTTTAATAAAATTGATTTCAAGGCGTTTCGCGTCCGTACGATCAAACGACAAGTCCGATCGATACGAAATTTGAAATCCTATAATAATTCACCGATACAGATCCGATGAAACTAGTTTCGTCGAAATCCGAGTCCGTGCCCAAAATGGCTATTTTTAATATTTATTAAATCAATTAAATAAATCATAAAAATCCAATTTTATTTTTCAACTTCTAATATTGGCCAAATTTCATTACTTATATAACACAATCACTTCCAAATAATTTAACAAGCTTGGGTGTGAATTAAAATCTATAAGTATATCAATTTGCAGTGTTAATTTCTGCATTTTTATTATTATTTGGGAATTATAAATTTTACCCTCAAAACCCACTTATTAAAACTTGTTTTCTTATACCCTCATTTTAAGTCAAATTAAATAAATGACTTGAATTCCATTTCAACTCATTTGATTGAAATTAACCTTTTTACCATAAATAAAATTCCAAACTCAATAATAAACTTTATCTCCATTTATTCGCCTTAATATTTCTTATTTATTAATAATTCCAATCTTGATGAATTCACATCATAAGTTTGATTAATCTATTAAATTCACTTCCTTTCTATCATTTCTAAGTTATTGTTGTCAATATGAACATTAGTTTAAGATTTCACTCAAATGTTTACCAATTCCAATCTAAACTCAATAACGTCATAATTAACGTTAGAATCCGTTTTATTATGCATAAATTCTAAATTTTACTGACCCAAATTTTCTTCTTTTCATTCCATATTAATTGTCAATCCCATAGAAAAATTAACATTAGGTTCATACCTTTTTACAAATAACTCCAATTTCTTCCAAATAATAATTACATAAACTATTAAATATTAAATCCATTAAATTGCAATAAATTCAATTGATTGCAATTTATTTCCAAATAAATTTGGATTTTTATTTGGTTATACACAAAATTCCGTTATCACTTGCCTAACAAGGCTACTATCACTTAAGATCTCACTGCATCCACATTTTCACATTTTCATTTCCTAGTTTCTTTACTTTATTCTACATAATTTATTACAAATGGGATTTTCTTTGGTTTACATCTTATTTGTATTTAACATTTCTCAATCACCAATTCATTTCACTTTAACTGCGGTAAATTGGCGGATAAATTGAATTTGATTCCCAAGATCTAAATTAACAAGAAACAAGGGTAGGTAACATACAATAGTCATTACTCCAAATTCTAGTCACCTAAATAGGCTTTTATTCCCTGCAAATAAATGTTACTATTTATTTTCATAGTACAATCTCAATGATTATTCCATTTTATATTTGCTTAGGCCATTTATAGTCCACTATACATATCTACAAAAATGGGTAATTTATTCAATTCATTAAGTGTCAATTCTATTAAGCCCTGTTTATATCTTTATGCATTCTTCTATTACTTTACAAAAGGGAATAACTTTTAAACTCATACACTTAATAACAAAACCATTATAAATCCAATAAACTTCCAAATCGAAGTTTGTACACATATACACAACTATTATGATTTCTCACAGAACGTTGAATTTATTAAATGACCATTTATTATAATTTAATCCCCTTAATTGAATCAAATGCTTATTATTATCATATATTTTCTTTTCATTCTACCATTCCTTCCCATTATAAATTCATTAACGTATTTACACATCTCTATCTTTCAAATATTAATAACCAAACTTGATTACAAACACTGTCATTATCCATCTTCATAAATTTGTTCAAAACTATACTTTTGTTTACATAAAATAAATTTTATGTTTCTATTAGTTTTCTTTTCCTTTCTCTGCAGGCATAAATTATTACTATCTACACTAATTACATCTTTGTATTAATGAACACCATTTAAGTTAATATTTATACTAACATTCACAAATTCAACATTTATTTGTTTCTTCAAAATTACTTTTAATCAAGTTGTGAAAATTTACATTATCCACATCTATTAACATAAAATTTTATAGTTACACTAAATTGCAACCACTACCAAATTTCTACATTTATTCTCAACCAAATTAGAAATTATACTAATTCATTTTATTAAATATCATAAATTTAACGGGTCGTTACAATCTCCCCCACTCAAAACTTTTCGTCCCCGAAAAGGAAAAGAAGGGAGAAGGAAGAATAAAATAGTGCATCTTATTTCAAATATTAACTTATAAACAATATTTTACTGGATTAATTCCCTTTAATGAAATACACTTGTTTTATAATCATTATATCCTTTAATACTTGAATTATTAAAGTTGGGAAAAATGTTTTCACAAAATTCTAAGTCCAAAATTTACGAAAATTTTTGGCAGAGTCTCCTTTGTACGGAGGGACTCTGGAGAAAATATAATATCCAAATATACAAATGTATTACACATATTATCCAAATAAAATATCCCACATGGGAAAATATATAAAACAGCGCTTTAAACGTAATCCGAAAACGTACCTATTTGTCGCGCAATACGCTTATATTTTTATGGAACCAAAGCAATAGCAGTGGCTTCCATCACCTGTATTCACTTATATAATCTAAAAGTTAAATATTTATTTTACAGTGAAATGTTTGGGTAGATTCAATCCTTCATATCCAATCAATTGCAACAACCATACATTTTAACAAACAGCACACACCACAACAAACAGTCGTTCAATCCAACAAACAATCAGTTGTTCGGGTTCAAATTTTTGAAATCATACATCAACCAAACAATTCAAACCAACATCAAGATAGCTTATTATACATTTATTTCATAATTCAGTGGTTAAATTTTCTTTCCTTCATTTATGGAGGAATTTCTTTGTTTCTTACAAGTTTTATTTTCCAACTATCACAAAATTCATTATATTTGTATTTCCTTTTTATTACTTAAGTTTATAAAATAAATTCTCATTAATAACAACAATTATTTGAATATCTTCATTTCCTTACTCTTCACTTGTAAGATTTCCCTTAAATTCTAAATCTGCTAACATTCATTCTTATAAGTGGAAGTTTTTATTTATCCATTGACTATGAATTGCAGTCATTTAATTTTTCCTATTTTCCATTATATTAGAATAGGGAAAATTAAAACATACTTAAGTCAATAATCATACAATCAATTCTTATTTTGAATTTCATTTTATATACTTAGGTTCATATCATCTATTAATAATTCTTAACCCTTTTCAGTAAAATTTCAATTATAACCTAAGTTTATACCATTAAATTCTTATTATAACAGTAATTTATTGAATACTTCATTTTTCCTAAATTCCTACTTGTAAAATATTCAATTCCAGTTTCTCATTTAACACTTCAACTTTTATATTTGGGTAAGTTATTTATGTTAAGGAAATTGCAATTGAACTTATACAAGTTTAATCTCCATTCTTTTAATTAAATTTAATGTTTATCCATATTACTCTTTGTCTCATATGTATGCAAATTCATCTTTATAGCTTTGCAATTATTCTCTTATTTCAATTAGAGGTTTCAATTCATTTATTACTTAACTTTTATTTCACTAACAAATTTTAAACAATTAATTAACGGAAAAATTTAGAATTAAGTACCGGGTTAAATTTCAATTTATTTTCAAATAATAGATAAATAAGTTCTTACAACTCAATATCTCTAATTATAGTTAGAGCAATAAAAGAAATTTTTTTTAGAAAATTTCAAATAAATTTGTAGTAGAATTCACTACAGTAGCCTTTCCCCTTCGAAACCCGAAAATGAAAGTCGATGATGCGGCCGCCATCACCGAAATTATTTTCCAGCGACAGAGAGGAAAGTACAAAATTTATTCTCTCCAAAATCTTCTTTAAAACAATTCTTCCAAATTATACTAAATACTTATATAAGAAAATACTTATAAACCAAATCATTATATTTCATAAATCCTTTGAAAGCAGATTTCAAAATCCCGGACTTAAGTTCTAAAATCTCCCATTTGATTTATTATAATTTCAACTTAGCTTCAATTTATTATAAAATATATTTTTTTTCCTAACACCCAATCTATAGCAACCAAATATATATATATATATCTTTATAAAAATATTTTTATATATAGAAAATATAATAGGCAAAATTCTTTCATTCACCTATATTAAAACAAATATTATGTCGGTCTGTCCTATTAAGTGTTTAGAAATCCCTATTGATGACATAGCGTCCCATGCATCAACCAGAATTTATAAATACAAAGCGGAACAGATTAACACAATATAAAAATCTTTTTATTAATACTAACAAATACGCTCTCTCATATATATACACTCAGCGACTCCCATAGGATATTTCTACCCTATTAACAAAGAGTCAAACCCCACAAAGCCAAGGTTTATCGCTAAACCAAAGCTCTGATACCAACTGTAATGTCCACTCTTTTCGCACACTTTAAACCGACACTTGTCCCAATTCAAAGCATACGCAAGGACGGATTGTTATGGGGTAAATAAGAAAAATGGAGAAGAAATAAAACAAAAATAGAATCTCACAGCGGAAGGATAAAATATAATAACAAATATACAGTTTCATAAACAGTTTACAAAAGCTTGATTCTTCTTTTACAATAAATATCAGAGTTACATATACCAATACAAGCAATGCAGCGGAATCGAAAGAGTGTGGTGCAATACTATATGTAAAATAATACTGATTCTTCGTCTTCGTCCTCCAATGCTAAAATCTGCTATCCTGAAACGCTCGGACTGACCCGAGCGAATTTGAAAAGACAAAAACACTCGAGTCAGACTAGAAAATCTTATGTGAGTTAAATACACAGAAATAAATATGAGTACAGTAACTCAAGAGATGCTCGGGATTTACATCTCCTAAGGATCCGTTAAACTATTTACCATGTAGTATATTGCGCTATTATAATAGTGTCTAATTGTAAAATAAACTTACTTTTAAATAGCGTTAAGGCTTTACATTTTCCACCTTAACACGTAAAATGCCAATAGTCTATACAGTACCGTTATACCTCCTGATCGGGAAGCTACCAGAGGATACTCCATAGGTACGACACAAATAGAAACTCGTAGTAAAGGCTCGATATGGTAGGTGACACGGCACAACTAGGCAATGCCAGGGTAGATATACCAATTGCTATCCAGGCTGGTGGAAACGCGTAGCCGCAGTTACCGCCCACCTCGGACTAACTCCCCAAAATCAAAATATAGAAGTGGCCACTAAATCAATCCAAGTCAAAGTATAATATCGAAGAGGAGCGTCCGATCAGAGGAATGACCTCATTGGCCTGAGAATCGCTCATGTTTTAGCCACCTTATGCCAACTCACGGGAGTTGGGTCTACGTATTTACCTTACAGGAAACGTCGCCACCACCTACTTCATTCTGGAATCTCCACCGCGTACACGGTTGGTCAAAGTGGTTTTCGGTATCGACAGAGAGTATGTCCATATCCGATCCCGGTCTCTTTGCCAACCAATCGTTATTATAACACCGCGGTTATTTAAAAACAGTTTATACTTTAAAACCAGAATATAATCCCTTTCAAAACCATAATATTACGATATCATTTCTTCTTTAAAAACACAAACAATTTATTTTCAGATTATTTTATAAAAACCCAAATCAATGATATCGTTTCCCAAATAAAATTTTCCTTTCCAAAAATTATGTCACTTTTTATTATTTAATATCCCATGTAACCAATATTTTGTTTGTAACTTTCAACATAATTCTTCGAAAATCCATAGTATTTTAAAAACCATTATTTTCAAAACTAAATGGTTTGGATATTCAACGGTATGCGAATTAAAAGGGTTTAACTTTACTGTTGCTTTATAAAGAAATAAATTACATGGCTTTCCAAATATTTCTTCTTTTAAAGTTAAACCAAAATCCAAAATATTACTTCAAGTCCCAAAACCATTTCAATTTTATATATATTTATATCCATTTTTGAGCATTAATATTTCAACTAAAGTTGGATTTTTATCCTTTCAAAATCAATATTCTATTAATTAATCTTGACCATTCACATAAAATCCATAATTAATAAGACTTCAATTTCTAGTAAAATATAATAAAATATTTATACAATATAAATTTAAGATTTATAAACCGTATTCAATCCAAACCATAGAAATCACATTAAAATAGTTATATATAGACCGCGGTGCCTGTATATAATTTTCTATCCTATGGTCAAGTGATACGGATATTTATCATTTCAATCCGCAATTTAAAAATAAAACTTTGCGGTTTTATCATTTCAAACCACAATCCCGAATGAAACGTAAAATGTATGCTAACTTGCAGTTTAATGATATCAAATAAAACATCCATTCAACAACACATCCATCATCCAGTCACAAACATCAAGCAATATCAACCAATAACAAAATATGTTTGGGAATATACAACAGGTAATAATTGGCAGTTTAATTCAAATTATATTTATCAACTATAAATCTAACAGTTTATTTTCAGTGATAATTGACATAACTGTTAACTAGCAGTTCTTATGCAAACAATAATTTCTGACAGCCAATTAACATGCAATAAATCAATTAAATTAACAGTTAAATTCAATAAAATGCAATTCAACAGATATGAATGAAATAACATGCCAAAAGCTCATAAATAAATTTCTATTCATTTCTAAAATTAATTTAACAAACATAAAAACTTCTAGTAATTGCGAGTGGGTCAAAACACTCACCTTTTGAATTTAAATCGAATTTAAATTCAATTTAAACCCAAAAATTCGCCCGTCTCGGAATTCGTCCAAACCAGCGTCATCGAGTCCGGAATTAAATTACGATCCTAACAAAAGAAATTTCGTGTGAATCCGACTTCGCATGAGAAAGTTATGGCGAAAAATGGTGATTGAATTCAAAATTTAAAATAAACAAAACGACACGTATTTATAAAATAAACTTGCCAGGTATGCTTCTTCACGTGCGTGCGTTCCATGTTAGCTACCGAGACTTTGTACAGGAACGAACCCATCAGCACATCCTTTGACCGGACTTTGACCATCGATCGCGTCCACCTCCAGCCACCGTTCGTCAAGCTACCACCACCTCTAGCCTTCCCTTGCTGAGCCGCCTCCATCCCCCTAGGTCCGGTCACCCAGAACTTCCAGCCGCCGCCTAGCATATTTAAACCCTAATTGAATTTTGACTCCAATCCGACCGTTGAATTGCCAAACAAATTACATAGATGCGCTCCCCTCGGTTCCCTCTCCAAAACCCAGAAACAGAATCTCGATCCGATAAAGTTTTGTGCGACGATGATGAACGGTTTTGGGGCTGTTTGAATTTATTCTAGATGAACGACAGCTCCAATTGAAAAACGAATTTCACCAGTAGATTACGCGTACCGAAAACATCAACATATATTTTTTTGAGAATTTTCTGAATTTTTTGAGTTTTGACTTTTGATTTTGAACTGTGGATAGATCTGGAATTGGATCTGAGATGTATACATTTGGGGAAGAGAAAGGAGTGAAGAAATGAACTTACAGCAAAAGAATAGAGACTAGGGTTTATAGCTGTATATATATAGGTAGGCTAGCGATAGGGTAGATAGGCTGAAGAATGAACGTGCGTGACAAACCATGGTCCAAAAAGCCCGCTATGCCTCCGGAGTCGAATTTGTTAAAACTATATATCCAAATAGGTGTTTTAAAATATTCTGAACGCGATGGAAAAAGTTTCGCGACCAAATTCGATCGTATGAAGAAGTTATGCTGAAAACAAGATTTCCAAATTGATTTCAAATTGATTTTAATAAAATTGATTTCAAGGCGTTTCGCGTCCGTACGATCAAACGACAAGTCCGATCGATACGAAATTTGAAATCCTATAATAATTCACCGATACAGATCCGATGAAACTAGTTTCGTCGAAATCCGAGTCCGTGCCCAAAATGGCTATTTTTAATATTTATTAAATCAATTAAATAAATCATAAAAATCCAATTTTATTTTTCAACTTCTAATATTGGCCAAATTTCATTACTTATATAACACAATCACTTCCAAATAATTTAACAAGCTTGGGTGTGAATTAAAATCTATAAGTATATCAATTTGCAGTGTTAATTTCTGCATTTTTATTATTATTTGGGAATTATAAATTTTACCCTCAAAACCCACTTATTAAAACTTGTTTTCTTATACCCTCATTTTAAGTCAAATTAAATAAATGACTTGAATTCCATTTCAACTCATTTGATTGAAATTAACCTTTTTACCATAAATAAAATTCCAAACTCAATAATAAACTTTATCTCCATTTATTCGCCTTAATATTTCTTATTTATTAATAATTCCAATCTTGATGAATTCACATCATAAGTTTGATTAATCTATTAAATTCACTTCCTTTCTATCATTTCTAAGTTATTGTTGTCAATATGGACATTAGTTTAAGATTTCACTCAAATGTTTACCAATTCCAATCTAAACTCAATAACGTCATAATTAACGTTAGAATCCGTTTTATTATGCATAAATTCTAAATTTTACTGACCCAAATTTTCTTCTTTTCATTCCATATTAATTGTCAATCCCATAGAAAAATTAACATTAGGTTCATACCTTTTTACAAATAACTCCAATTTCTTCCAAATAATAATTACATAAACTATTAAATATTAAATCCATTAAATTGCAATAAATTCAATTGATTGCAATTTATTTCCAAATAAATTTGGATTTTTATTTGGTTATACACAAAATTCCGTTATCACTTGCCTAACAAGGTTACTATCACTTAAGATCTCACTGCATCCACATTTTCACATTTTCATTTCCTAGTTTCTTTACTTTATTCTACATAATTTATTACAAATGGGATTTTCTTTGGTTTACATCTTATTTGTATTTAACATTTCTCAATCACCAATTCATTTCACTTTAACTGCGGTAAATTGGCGGATAAATTGAATTTGATTCCCATGATCTAAATTAACAAGAAACAAGGGTAGGTAACATACAATTGTCATTACTCCAAATTTTAGTCACCTAAATAGGCTTTTATTCCCTGCAAATAAATGTTACTATTTATTTTCATAGTACAATCTCAATGATTATTCCATTTTATATTTGCTTAGGCCATTTATAGTCCACTATACATATCTACAAAAATGGGTAATTTATTCAATTCATTAAGTGTCAATTCTATTAAGCCCTGTTTATATCTTTATGCATTCTTCTATTACTTTACAAAAGGGAATAACTTTTAAACTCATACACTTAATAACAAAACCGTTATAAATCCAATAAACTTCCAAATCGAAGTTTGTACACATATACACAACTATTATGATTTCTCACAGAACGTTGAATTTATTAAATGACCATTTATTATAATTTAATCCCCTTAATTGAATCAAATGCTTATTATTATCATATATTTTCTTTTCATTCTACCATTCCTTCCCATTATAAATTCATTAACGTATTTACACATCTCTATCTTTCAAATATTAATAACCAAACTTGATTACAAACACTGTCCTTATCCATCTTCATAAATTTGTTCAAAACTATACTTTTGTTTACATAAAATAAATTTTATGTTTCTATTAGTTTTCTTTTCCTTTCTCTGCAGGCATAAATTATTACTATCTACACTAATTACATCTTTGTATTAATGAACACCATTTAAGTTAATATTTATACTAACATTCACAAATTCAACATTTATTTGTTTCTTCAAAATTACTTTAAATCAAGTTGTGAAAATTTACATTATCCACATCTATTAACATAAAATTTTATAGTTACACTAAATTGCAACCACTACCAAATTTCTACATTTATTCTCAACCAAATTAGAAATTATACTAATTCATTTTATTAAATATCATAAATTTAACGGGTCGTTACACCGACCCCTTCATATTTCTGATCCCTCCATACTCCGTATGACTGATCCCTCTCACAATACATCCAATGCCAATTTATAAGGGATTGGGCATGTCATGACCGATCGGTCTACCCAATATTTATCCCAATGTCATGTTCGACCAGAACAGAAATCTTGTTCAACTGACCCCTGCACCACACTCAACTACAACTGATCCCTATATCACCGATTCCTTATCATAGCAATTCAGTCGATCCTTATACCACAATGCAGTGCCTCGCATTTTGGATTCAAAACTCAACTTAAAGACTGTGCGTTCTTTCCACTTCCTTTACATCCTACGACTGACCGAGGCATAGGAGATCAAGCGACAGCTGCTGAATTGCTGCTAAGAAATGGACAAGGAACTGCTACTCAAACGTATAGCTAAAGGCTAGAGGACCAAGATGATATGACACAAACTGGAATGGCTTCCAGGGTTGATTACGACTGCTCTCAACTAACCAGCTTCTAAACGCCTGACTTGCCAATTATGGTACAATGGCTTGTGTGACGACCGCCCTACGCCACTTATTATGCCATCTCAAATTATAGCTATTCATTATCAAAGTCAAACTTAAAATAATCACCCATTCGACTCGAAGAAAACCCAATAAGTTCTGGCCCAAGGTCAAACTCGGGTAAAGCTAGATTTTCTCCAAGAAAACATCGGTACGACTCCAAGCAATGTTCGTTACCAACCAACAATTAAAATTTGACAACCCCAAGAGAACCAGAGGCTAACTCTAAGCAAATAGAAAATTTTCTTAGGTCGGACTCTAAGTAAATTATCACCAATCCGTCACACTTTGGACAATCATACATACAACATTCACAAGCATTACAAACAGCCATAACCTGAAGACATACCGGACTAACAATGACTGGAGCATTTCCCCAGTCGAAGCTCACTCGCTGAAGCCATTCAATATGCAGAATATCCCAAGAGATTCATTATTCCAACTATTCTGGCATATTCTAGAAATACAGACCCCTAAGAGCAGCTCATGAAATATAAAGGGCACATGAGTTTTGCTAGAGCGACGGACACAATTAATTGCTGATTCTTTCCCATATTCCTCAGAGGAGTAGCCATCGATCATGTGATTTACGTGATCACTGCCCATGTCTATCTCCTCATTTAGTCAACTGGCTAAGGAATTCACTAAGCAATTCAGAATGCATGCAGCTCGCCCCAAGGATGCGATGTCATTATCCAACTTATCCCAAGCGTCAGGCGAGCGACTGAAAGACTTTTAGTAGAGATTCAACGTCATCATCAGTAAAGTGAGTAATCCAAGTGAGAATATCATGCTGGTTGTGTTGATAAGGGAAATCGACCACAAGACAGACTTTGGCGATAGGTAAGCTGGAGAGCCTCCATCAACCTTGGATCATTTCTGTTAAAAAGTGAACCAAAACCTAAGCAAGGAGGTGGTAGAGCATGCTAGGAGAAAGAACGTCACCCTGGTGACTCTAACTTGCTTCGATTCAAAGCACGTCATGTACACAACAAGACGTACTTTAGAGGCAAATGTTATCCAACATTTTGACCCGACTATATCTAAACCGACTGGACAAGTGAGACTCAACCATCATCAAGACCGGGTTCCCAAAGCAATGATTATGGGGTCCAAAAATAAAGCATAAATGATAAGACATGGTAGAAGCATGAAAGCTCACTACTCCTTGAAGATGGATCAGGTATGATCCATATTCAACACTATGGATCGTATCGATTCCACAACTCAATTTTGCAGCGATGATCGGTCGATAACTCAAAATCTACACATGCTGTCAACATGAAACTTGGAGTACAAGCTTACTACAACATGTGGAATACCGCTAGGGATGTCATTCTAACTGGAGGAAGTTGGAGTGATCGACAGAAATTAAAATTCAAGAAATACTACTTCATGGAAAATGCGTACCTCACAAACCGTACGTCAGAATTGCACGAAAGTTAGGGCAAGAAGCTAACATCATGGGAAATCCCTCATAGGGATCGCAGCCCATTTGGACACACTTATAGAGATCAGCACTGATCCTATTTTGGGCCTCAATGGGCTTGGAAATTTTTAGGTGGTCTCGTCATGGTCTCGCGAACCTTCTGCCGAAATTTTAGTCCGATTCGTGCACGTCTTCCTCTATAAATACAGTAGGCATGGCGTCAGAAAAGGGATCCTTCTTTCTTTGCCAAGGCTCTGCCATTTTTATTCTTCACTTTTGTACTAGTGAATCCTAGCTGATCCAAACAATCTTGTAATCATTATCAAGTGGAAGATCAATACAAATATGAAGTGGATGTAGGCCAAGATTGCCAAACCACTATAAAAATCTATGTGTTCGTTTATGATTTTTGCTATGTTTTAATTTCATTTTTCATTTGATCTTTACTAGATTCTATTGGTTGTTGATGCCCATTTTTGGCGTCAACATCTTCCAACTGGGCTTTTCTTTATCAATTTGAACTTCTATTTTTTCAACCATTACTTTTAGTTATAGCCTCTTTTGCAAATCAACCCACTTCGCAATATTTTCAAAATATTCCATATTAAGTTTTCATGCTCTCTATGTTTTTGGAGAAGAATATGCTAATCATCAATTCCATCTTCGAAAAATCTTCTTTCCATCATTCTATTTTCGAATAATTTTAAACAAAAAATACTTTATTTAATGCATTTGAATATATAAGCCACTTCTTTTTATGTTCTTCTCCATTTGGAAAATGACAGATGTAATGCTTAGACGAAAGATTTCTGTTTATTCCACACACATTATGACATGCAGAAACTAATTGCCTTGTATTATAATTTTGATTGGGCCTATTTGAACTATAATTGTTCTTTTATTGTCATTAATAGTTCTTAACCATAATCTACATCCATATTCTTGTTAAAATCAAGTGCACTTTCATTATATACATTAATTACTCATCATAAACATTTTTGTCCTATATATTTTCATTTACAAGATCTTCTTTATTATTTATATTTGCTATTCAGTATTTTCATAAGAGACAATATAAAGATATTGGACTAAAAATATAAAGAAATTAATGTTAGACTCAAAGGCGATCAAGTATGAAGAATGGTTAGGGAAAAGTGGAAATGCTAAGTCCATGGATATGTCTCTGTCCATAAGTTGTCTCATTTTCTAGCATTTATTAATGGATAAAAGAAGTACCAAGGCAAGAAGAAATATCAAGAAATTAGGCTAATTCTATGGATTGAACCGATCTAAAACCCCTTCATTTGGCCATGCTCTTAGTGAATACGTGGAGGAACAAGCTTAGAAACATTAAGGAAAGATCGATATAAAAGCTAGGATAGCAAACTTAAAGAAAGCAAAGTAAAACCATAAGGAATATGGATCGGTACCAACCCATCAAGCTATGGGGAAATGATTTGATATTTTCCTATCTCTTTAGTTCAAGGATTTGACAATTTCTATTACAATCCGATGATCGATAACTTCAAGAATAGCTTACTTCGGCTATAAATATAGAATTACTTACAAAAAATGACTTCTGGCTCTTGGCTAACAGTTGTCACATATCTTAAGGGAAGGGCCACTATTTCCAATCTTTGGAAGAGTTTGAGATTGTACTTTTTCAAGATTTAAAGTGTAATAGCAAAAATAACCATTAAAATGGACGTAGGCATACCCAAACCACTTTAAACCTTATGCCTCTTATTTTTCCAATTTTTTTCTTCATATTATCAGATTTCCTCTATATTTTTGTCATTTGATCCAATTCTACGACTTATAGTCGGTAGTAGGGATGATAATGGGATGGATTTAGGATCCAAACATAGTAGACCTTCCCTTATTTTGAGATATCAAGGTCCTCCCTGTTGGGTCATTGGGGCGGGCAGACACATGACCCGCTCATGAAAGTCTGAGGTCTCAGGTCGAGTTAGGGTTTGGCAAAATTGCCCAATCCCGACCTGTATTTTTAAGAGCTCATGATATCAATTAACTAAGATCTGCAGATCTATTTAAACCAAGTTTCTATGGAGACGGTATCGTAATGTATTATTTTAGAAATTCTAGCATTTTGAAACACTAAGTTACATTATTGTTAATTGAAGACCAAAATATGCTTATTATTTGAATTATAATTAAGCACATTATTTTTTCTTCTTATTGTATATTCATTATTATCTATAATCAGTAAAAAGGTTAATATCTATCTTTCTTGCACTTTAAAGTATTAATGTATGTAATTAGAATGCAAATTTTGATAGAATATAAAAAGATGCCCTAGATTTTGTGGCGAGTCGGGTGTTACCTTGCACTGGAATTATAATTGAGCACATTATTTTTTCTTCTTATTGCATATTCATTGTTATCTATGATTAGTAAAAAGATTAATATCTATCTTTCTTACACTTTAAAATATCAGTGTATGTAAGTGGAATGTAAACTTTGATAGAATATATATTGGTGCACTAGATTTCGGGGCGAGTCGGGTCTTACCTTGATCCGTATAGATCTCGTGTTGGGCCAAAAATCTAGACCCACACCGGTTCTAAGGGAGAGTCTTGGCAGGGATTAACAAATAGGGTTTGATTATGGGGCATGAAAAACTATCCTTAGCTTGTCCTATTGTCATCCCTAATAAGTCAGTTGGGGGTGTTAGACCAATTTTTTCATGTTTTCGCTAAGAACATGAAGATTAGGCCAACCTCTATTGTTGCTATGATTTGGATAAAATCTAAAAAGGTATCTCATAGAATTAGACATAATAAGAATTCAAGGAAGAAAGTCGGAGAGGAATCAGATGGAGGGAATGTTCGAAGTGTAATTGGAATTAATGGAACTATTCAACCTCTACCAGATTTGGTTACTATAAAGGAGTCACGAGGAATAATGACTGATGTCAACGAAAGGATGAAAGTAACATAGCGGACAATCATGGAAGAGTTGGCAAGACAGTTTGAAAGGATACTGCAAGCCCCTAGATGAGAAAGTGATAGACAGAATTCTTTGATTATATCTGATGAAGAAAATTCTGCTTGAAGGCGAAGTGAAAATTAGGATAGTGCAGGAAAAAAAGATGATAATGCAGTGAATCATGAAGGAATTTACCTAGATCAACTTCTCCAGTCGAATCCAACGTTATCACTAGACCATGGATCATTATCGGCCCATTGAGGAATTACGACAACCATCATCGTGATGCTAGTAGATAAGAATGTCATGCCGTGCGCCATAAAGATGGAAGATCCATATGAAATACCAAAGGAAATACTCAAATAAGAGTGTGATCTAGTGGAATAGTCATGATAGACCGCATATTAGAAACGAAGGGCCAAGACGAATGGACTTCTCAGAGCATGAGAGACCGGGCATTGACCTACCAGCCATTAGTTATTCATAGATTCAAAAAACAACGATGCATCCGATAATCACCATCAAGAGCTGTTATCCCACTTTTTGGATAAAAAATGGAATATCAACAAATTGGCAAGGAATGCTGAATATCGGGGTTGGAGATCGATTGGAATCAAGACTATGATCGATGACGTCAAAATTTGGTTGAGCTCCGATCAGGACGAAATTGATTGGAGATGATGATAAGGATTAGGAGAGGCTATGTTTCAGATTTCAGGTTAATCGGAGTTCGTATGAAGGAGATATGATCGATGTAAGGTAGGAAGAACGTACTGTTCGAAGCCACCTTCCTCTCACCACCGAACCAACTCCACTTCCCTTCCCACCGAACCAACTCCACTTCCTCTCACCACCGAACCAACTTCACTTCCCTTCCCACCGAACCAACTCCACCTCCATGAACTACCGAACGTGTCCCACCGAATCACCTCCACCGAATCACCTCCACCAAACCAAGCTCCACCGGTCCAAGGCCTCGCCGAACCAACTCACCACCGAGTCAAACCAACCACTACCGGACCAACCCACGCTCCACACACTACCGGTCCAATCAACACTCCACCCACCGCCGAACCAAGGAGTTACCGAACCAACGTTGCCAGGCCAGATTGCATCAGCCCAGGCCCACCTGCAGCTATATACATCCAGAACCCCTACCCCCAGCCTCACTCTATAAATAGAGGGGCAGGGGTACAACAATGGCAGACAAGTTTGAGAGCTCAAGCCCGGAAGGAACTTTCAAACAACTTTCATACACTGGTACTACAAGCTTTGTACTTGTAATCTGAATAGAAAAGGAGAATAACATATAAAGTGTACGTAGGCACATTCTGGCCGAACCACTATAAAGCTGTGTGTCTTTTACAGTTTAGTCCCTGCTTTTTACGTATTTGCATAAATCACCCAAATCACTATGAACAACATAAAATCAACTAAATCATACGACTTGGAGGTGTTTGCCTATTTTTTGTGCAAACATTTTTGGGTTATTTGCTGAGATCTGTGATTTGTGTTGGAATATTGCTGATTTGTATTCATACACTGGTGCTTTCACGGTATTTGGGGTTTGTGGCCAATTTTGGCGCAAACACTTTGGTGCTTTCACGGAGAAGGACTAGCACCCGCTGCATCGGATAGAAGTTTGGATTTGGAAGACAATGACTAGGCAAAATAGTATAAGGCAAAGGGCTGAGAGAAGCCAACCGGAAGGAAGTCAACAAGCATCCTCCGGGGCTGAGGAAGGACCGGCTTCGATCTACATAACCCGGGATGAAATGGAAGCCATAACAAATTCACTGCAAGAGAGGTTGTTGAAGAGTCAACAGGAGATGATGCAGACTTTCTTGGAGCAAATGAGAGCTGCAGGGACCCAGAACTTAGGAACAGCAACAACAGCCGTGGATGCAGGACAAGGAGCTAGGGTTATGGAACCCAATGGAGGACAGGATGAAGAGCCAGAGGGAAATCGACAAGGACTTGGGGGCAGACCCGCAGGATCCAACACAAGAGGACCTTTGGAAGGAGTTCAATAGGCTAGAACCAACGTTGCTGCTAGCGAGCCACATGAAGAGTATGTACCGGAATTCCCTCGGGGGCAACCCTCGACAGACAACGCTGGATTGGTAGATATAATCAGGAAGACTGTGCGAGGTGGTTTTACCAACGGAGACTTGGAAGGAGTGAACAGGAGTCCGTTTGCTCAGGAAATAAGGATGGCTCAGAATCCACCTAAGTTCAAGCTACCAAGCGTGGAGGTATACGATGGCAAGGCAGACCCTGCGGATCACTTGATGAGGTACACCAGACACATGGAGGTGCTGGGGGCATCGAAGGAAGTGATGGCCCGATGCTTCCCTTTGTACTTAACGGACTTAGCTGCGATGTGGTTTAGGCAGCTGGGAGAAGGATCTATCAGGACTTGGAGGGAATTGGTGGAAAGGTTTTTTGGGCAGTTTCTGGTTCATGTCAAGAGACCGAAGAACGTGATGACATTGAAATCGGTAAAGCAAAGGATCGATGAATCGCTTAGAGCCTTTCTAACTCGATTCAGTGCCGCAGTTGCTTCGGTGGATCGGCCCGATCCATCGATGGTTTTAATGGCAGCAGTATCAGGAGTCAGGGAGAACTCGGATTTCAAGGTATCTCTGATACGAGATCCCCCATGGGATCTCGACGAATTCTTTCACGAGGCATAAAGGTTCCTTCGGCAAGAAGATGCGAGTATGGATTTAAAGTTAAAAAAGGTTAATGCAATTGAGATTGGAGGACCATCCAGCAAAGGTTTGGATAAAGACAAAGGAAAAAGGAAGTTGGACGATGATTCTAGAAATGCTAGGAAACTATGGAAGGATCCAAAGTTTTCCACATACACAGGATTGAACGAGACGCTGGAGCGGATATACCTGGATACTCGAAATCGCCTTCCCTACCGGAGGCCGGCTAGGAGAGAACCAACAGAACGGGAAAGGACATCAGGAAGGCACTGTCTCTTCCATGATTTGGATGGACACGACACCAACAGCTGCAGGCACCTAAATGACATAATTGAGGAGCATGTAAGGAATGGACAGCTGCCACAATATGTTGGACCTCAGAATGCAACGACGGGGCAGGAGCAACCGCCGCTTACCTCAAGCTACGATGGTGGGAGGCCCAGGAATGATGGTCGGTTGATCATCCATTGACCAGGTTAATATGAAATAAGTAGCGAACTATTGGCAAGCAACCAAGTCATTTACACATGTACGGGGACGGAGATAACCCCTAGGCATGCTCTGAATGATGATAAACTGCAATGCTATGGTTTGTGAAATTTATCTTTTGCTTTTGGATTGGACACTGCTTTTCTTTTTGGTTTTCGGTTTTGGAGCTTGGATTGAGCTTCTGGTTTTTCTTGCTTTTTGATTTGGATTTTCCTTTGGATGATTGTTTTCGGTTTTGGATGCTGGTTTGGATTTCTGGTTTTCTGATTTTGATTTGGATTTTGGATGTGGATTTTGGATTGGATTTTGATTGGATTTTTATTTGATCTTTGATAAACGGTCGTCAGGTATGGATTATGCCTGGCAAGGGGTGAGTCGCTTTGCCCGAATGTGGTAAATTGACTCATTCAGGTCATCGAGTATGGACTATGTTCGGCAAGGGTCCGGAGTGACCAGGATTCGGCCTAGGACTTAGGCCCTGTATTATCAATTGTTATTTTCAGGTCGTTGAGTATGGACTATGCTCAACAAGGGTCCGGAGAGACCAGTATTTGGCTTAGGACTTAAGCCATGGCATTACACAGCGTCCAGGGACACTGGACCAAGGTCGTCAAGTGTGGATTACGCTTGGCAAAAACCTGGAAAGGTTAGCACAGCGTCCAGGGACACTGGACCAAGGTCGTCAAGTATGGATTACACTTGGTAAGAACCTGGAAAGGTTAGCTCAACGTCCAGGGACACTGGACCAAGGTCGTCAAGTGTGGATTACGCTTGGCAAGAACCCGAAGAGGTTAGCTCAACGTCCAGGGACACTGGGCCAAGGCCGTCATGTGTGGATTACGCTCGACAAGAACATGATGAAGCTAGCTTAACATCCAGGGACACTGGATCACGGCCATCAGGTGTAGATTGCGCTTGGCAGGAGCCCGGAGAGGTTATGGATTTGGATATCGACTCGGAGAGATCCTGGATTCGGTTATTGGCTATTGGATAAGGATGGTTTGGGGCTCGGTTGTCGAGTTCGGATGGACATGGAATTGGCTCAAGCTTTGGTTATTGGATTTGGAACTGGATATCGACTCGGAGCAATCAAGGATGATATTCTCTGGCAATATGGTTATGGACTTCGGATATTGGATTCGGAATTATTCAAAACACGCCTTGTTATCACAAGGCATGTTTTGGGGGGCAAAGTGTTATCCCACTTTTTGGGTAAAAACTGGAATATCAACAAATTGGCAAGGAATGCTGAATATTGGGGTTGGAGATCGATTGGAATCAAGACTATGATCGATGACGTCAAAATTTGGTTGAGCTTCGATCGGGACGAAATTGATTAGAGATGATGATAAGGATTAGGAGAGGCTATGTTTCAGATTTCAGGTTAATCGGAGTTCGTATGAAAGAGATATGATCGATGCAAGGTAGGAAGAACGTACTGTTCGAAGCCACCTTCCTCTCACCACCGAACCAACTCCACTTCCCTTCCCAACGAACCAACTCCACTTCCTCTCACCACCGAACCAACTCCACTTCCCTTCCCACCGAACCAACTCCACCTCCATGAACTACCGAACGTGTCCCACCGAATCACCTCCACCGAACCAAGCTCCACCGGTCCAAGGCCTCGCCAAACCAACTCACCACCGAGTCAAACCAACCACTACCGGACCGGAGCTACCGAACCAACCCACGCTCCACACACTACCGGTCCAATCAACACTCCACCCACCGCCGAACCAAGGAGTTACCGAACCAACGTTGCCAGGCCAGATTGCATCAGCCCAGGCCCACCAGCAGCTATATATATCCAGAACCCCTACCCCCAGCCTCACTCTATAAATAGAGGGGCAGGGGTACAACAATGGCAGACAAGTTTGAGAGCTGAAGCCCGGAAGGAACTTTCAAACAACTTTCATACACTGGTACTACAAGCTTTGTACTTGTAATCTGAATAGAAAAGGAGAATAACATATAAAGTGGACGTAGGCACATTCTGGCCGAACCACTATAAATTTGTGTGTCTTTTACAGTTTAGTCCCTGCTTTTTACGTATTTGCATAAACCACCCAAATCACTACGAACAACATAAAATCAACTAAATCATACGACTTGGAGGTGTTTGCCCATTTTTTGTGCAAACATTTTTGGGTTATTTGCTGAGATCTGTGATTTGTGTTTGAATATTGCTGATTTGTATTCATACACTGGTGCTTTCACGGTATTTGGGGTTTGTGGCCAATTTTGGCGCAAACAAGAGCAAATAGAAGGAACAAGTGATGTGAGAAATGATGTTATCAGGAGATTGCCTTAGATAGAAAACCAAGGGGATAATTAGGAGACCAGTTCAAGTCGAAATCTATTCACCATGGAGAATAGAGTGGTAGAATATCTAAGGAATTTTGTGTTGATATCCATGCAAATGTATAATGGATTGATAAATCCTCTACAACAACTATTAAATATGATTGGCACATGGACGGTTACATAGCCGATGACTTCATAAAGTGTAGATGTTTTCCCTTTTCTAGGAAAGACTGGCAATAATGTAGCTTTGTAGGCTCATAAGGTCATATTATCAACTAGAGTTTGAACCTTTTAAGAGATCATTCGATACAACCCTAGGATGCGATTTCCCTGGTGAATGCAGAATATAGGACAACAGGGTCATTAAAGGGCTATTTGAAGTGATTTAACCTTGTTGTAACTAAAGTAAGGAACCCAGAGGATGACCTTATGTTAGCGGCTTTGGTTGAAAAGGTAGATAGAGATTTAAATTTTGGCAAGTGGCTGGCTACACTAAAGGAATTCCATAAAAAGGCAAACTAGTTCCTACACTTTGAAGAGGTGCAAATGGATAAGATACTAAATGTTGAGAGACCAGTGGAACCTAGTAGTTCAGTGAAGAGTACCAAGGTT
This sequence comes from Allium cepa, assembly GCA_030765085.1. NCBI lineage: Eukaryota > Viridiplantae > Streptophyta > Magnoliopsida > Asparagales > Amaryllidaceae > Allium > Allium cepa. Next base: position 335,756,258 of record CM060938.1, read on the forward strand.
GTTAAGAAGGATGGTAACAACAGAAATAATAACAATGAATATAATGATAAGAGAAAGAACAACAGCATTGAGGGAAAGATTCATCTAGCAACCCAAAACACTATAAGGTATATGAACTAGCTCCAAAGGAGACTACGGAAGAAGTGAAAGAATATATAAAGTATTACCACTTCCGTGAGGAAAATAGGTATAACAAAAACAAATGCATGCATTTGAAGGACATAGTCGAGGAATTGTTTAGGAGAAAACAGTTGCAACTATATGTAAAAAATACGTATGATGGTAGACAAAGAAACATTCAACTCCCATGGCAGCCACCTCGTGGAAATAGTGAAGAAACAAGTGGAGCAACCTTAAGTTCACCAAGAGGTGACTTTATTATCAATATGATATTTTGGACACTTTGCATCCTATAGAGGGTAGGTTGAATTAAAAGGAAATTTTAGGAGTTCCTTTAAACATGTATCACAACGGACATGTTATGCGATCTAGGATGACATTTCCATGAAATAAGTAAAGTGGATGGATGATGATATAGTGTTCCAAAATCAATAATATGATAGGATTGAAGCGCCTATCTTCGATCCAATGGTGAATATGATTAAGATTGGCCCAATGATTATTCATCTAGTGCTTCTTGACAGTTGAAGCTCAATGAACATTATTTTCAGGAAGACATCTGATGAGAAAAAGATGGATATGAAGGATTTGTAGCCTTTTAACTCCATTTTAGAGTTTTACTAGAGATGAAATATCTCCAATTGGATGCACCAAGTTAATTGTTCAACTTAGGGACAAACTCGGCGGAACTGTGTGAGCAGAGAAATTTGTTGTGATGGACATATATTCTGCCCACAACATATTCTTAGGCCAACTAAGCCTTGTTGATTTTTGGAGCACCTTAGCTCCATGGTTCTTAACTATGAAGTATCCTATTGACCATAGAATTAGGTTGATTTAGGGAAACCAGAGTATAGGATGGAAATGCTATGTCAAGAGATCAGTAGGAAGCTATATGTATTAAGAAAGGATAGTATGCATAGATGCTTCTCTACATCAAAACATTAGATGCATAGAAATTACCCTCCTGATAGAATTAGGGTATGCCCTGTGGTCAACATGTAATATTTTCAGATAATCCTAATTCTATAAACAACCTTGTTCGAAATAAAATTTGTCTTAGGTTTTTCTTTATATTAATTGTGTTTTTTATATTGTGATATAAGTAATGGATAAATGAAAATTAAATATATATATATATATATATATATAAGTAGAGGATCTTCAGAATTAGCATTTTATTGATTCTGGTTATAATATATTCATAACCATTAGTAATGAATCGATAGATACAAAAACACAATTCCTTAAATGTTTTTTGCCAAGAAGTATCGAGAAAAGGATATTAATACATCTATTAAAACTTGTAACGGCCTGCCTTTTTGGATGGTTTAAATCGACGATAAACCACACACTTCAGACTCAAACAATTCAAAAGGGAAGATTTTTATAGGGTAAATAAGAAAAAGTAGAGAAAGAAAGAAAACAAATACAGAATCTTGTAGCGGAATGACAAAATACAATAATCAAATAAACAGTTCATGAAGCTGTTTACAAATAACATTGGTTATACTTTTATAATACATATCAGAATTACATACGAACAACATGATGCAGTGAAATAAATAAAATAAATAATAATGCAAAATCTTCGTCTTCATCCTCCAGAAATCAGTTTTCGATAAACTGAAAAGCTCAGACTGGCCCGAGAGAATTGAAAAGATAAATATTCGAGTCAAAACTAAAAGATCTTATGTAAGTTAAATCAATCGTAAATAAACATGAGTGTAACAGTGTTAGAGATGTTTATGGAGTTCGACATCTCCTATCCAGTATCTAACATGAGTGCAATAACTTAACAAATGTTCGAAATTTCCATCTCCTAAGGATCCGTTAAACTATTTACATACGTAGTACAATATGTTATTATAATAATGTATACAGTAAACTAAAGTATTAAAATAGCATTAAGGCGTTACCCATATCCTCTTTAACACATTTTATATAATCACATAGTCAATACAGTACCGTACGCTCCTCCATGAGGTTTACCCAGAGGGCACTCCATAGGTGTGGGGCAAAACAAAGTCGTAGAAGGCGTGATAGGGAATGTGAACACGGCACTCGAGGAATGCCAGGGTAGATATACCGTTTGCGGATCTGGACTGGTAGTAATGCATAGCAGCTACTACCGCCCACCTCGGAACAAGTACCATAATCCAAATCAAGGGGTGGCCAACAAATCATCACAGAGTCATAATATGGTATCGAAGAAATATGTCTGATCGGAGGAATGACCTCACTTGGCCCGGCATGGCTCCTGTTTTAGTCACATCTAAACTGAATCACAGGAGTCAAGGTCACGTGAAAACCTCATATAGAATCATTTGCCAAACCATCCTACTTCATTTTGGAATCTCCGCCACGTACACAGTTATTAAAGTTGTTTTCGGTATTGGCACATAGTATGACAATATCCAATCCCGATCGCTTTAACAACCAAACACTTATTTCACGTCGGATGGTTCTTTTACATTTCAAAAGTCAATTCACAATTGATATCAAAATATCATATTCTCAAAACCATATCATTTCCAAAATCACATTTACTTCTAAAATTATATAACATTTTAAATCATATCACTTTCGAATTCATATTTCCAAAGTAGATTAAATCCTTGTTTAAAATCATCATATTCCTCAAATATGTCATTTAAATCCCAACTTATGTTATAACATCTTTTAATCGCATTCTCCTTAAAATCGAGGATGTTAATATAAAACTTCCACTTTACAAAACTTGAAATTTAGAAAATAGTTTATGTAGTTTAAAAAATAGTTTTAAAATAGTTTGAATGGTTTAAAATAGCATTTAAATGGTTAAAATACTTTTATATATAGTTTAAATGGTTTTTAATTATTTAAAATATATTAAAATAGTTTAGGTGGGTTTAAGATAGTTTAAATTTAATTTTAAATAGATTAAGTAGTTTTAAAATAGATTTAAAATAGATTACATAAGTTAAATTAGATTAAAATGGGCTAAAATAAGTTAAATTAGGTTAAAAGGTTAAAATATATTAAAATTAATTAAAATAGTTTAAATTAATTTAAAATGGCTTAAAATAGTTTAAATTAGATTTAAATTAGTTTAATAGTCTATAAACCATAAAATCAAGATTTTAAAATAATAAATCGTTAAATCGTTTATATTAAAATAATTAATTTGGAATTAATATCAAAATTAAACCATTTCTTCCATTTCAACAAATCTGGACCCTATCCCAATTTCAAATCTTAAAATATCTTACGCTATTCAAATTCGGTAGATTTCAGGGTTACAATTTCAAAATTCTTAATAACCCAATTTCAATTAATTTCATTTATACTTCAAAATTCAACTTTTAAATTTCAATTTAAATACTTTAAGTAATTCACTTAAACAATTCAATTGATATCAATCAAATTTTACTTCAAAAATATCATTAACTGAATTCAAAGTTTAAAGATTTAAAATCATTTAATTCAACCAATCTAATGTTCGTATATAATTTTATACCCTATGGTCACGTGATATGGATATTTATCATTTCAATTCTCAATTATTTATATTTATGGATATATATATATATATATCATTTCAACCCGCAATCTCGAATTAATTACAAATCCATGAAAGCGCTCGAGTCTATTATTTCAACTCATAACGATTGCTACCTAATCTATCAAATCGTTCGGGTATGTATCATTTCATCCTATAGGGAACTTGCAGTGTTTTAACAATATAAAGATATAACATCCAGTCATCCAATATCAACAGTCAAACATCCATCACAATCATCATGCAAATCAATCAATAAACATCAATAGATAACTAATTATCATTAACAAGTATAAACTGGCGAATTAAAATTTAATATTAAATTAAATAATGATTAAATGCAATAAAAGCCATATTTAATTGGAATGACAATTTAAACATACCAAACATCAATCAATCAATTTCAAATCACATCATAAATTTAATTTAACTAACATAAGACAGCTTAATAGTCGTGAGTGGGTTAAAATACTCACCTTTGATTTCAAATTGATTTGAAATTCAAAATAAGGCCCAAAATTCGATGGTCTCAGAATTCGTCCAAACCCGTTCCGTAATGTCCGCAATTTCGATACGATTCCAACGAAACAAACCACGCGTAAATTTTACCTCGTATGTAAAAGTTATGAGGATTACAACGATTGAAAATCAAAAATTAAATTAAATGAAATAGATAAGGGAAGAGACATGTCACTAGCCCCGAGCTCAGAGAAACCCTACGCATGCGTGGACCTCGTCACGGCCTTTCTTCACGCGATAAAAACCTAGCAGCCACCGCCTTATGCCCACACTCCAAGTCCAACCGACCATCGCCGCCCACCCCAGGTGTCGTGCCACCTTCCCAAGAATCCCCGACCCCCACGACACACAAAACATCATCGATCGACACCCACGAAGGATGTAGCCGCTGCCCATAATGTAACGACCCAGAATTTTCGATCCCAAAAATTCCAGATAGTTAGGGAAACAAGAAATACTAAAGCATAAAATTTACTTAAAAACCACGGGGTAACTCGTTCATCACTTACAAGTTCACAACTAATCACATTTATTAAATAATTAAACCTTTAATTACTATCATTAATTACACTAATTAATGATCTTCTAATTACCATCATTAATTAATTAAATGGTTTGAAATTAAATAATCAATGATTGTTAAGCAGAATTATTTGATTAATTCTTAAGTAATTAATTTAATCGGGAAACATAAGTAATTTAATCCAAATCACTTCCATTATTAAATCATCTTCAATTAATTACATCGAGTAATTACCGTTAAATTCTTCACTAAGTAATTACACTTCATTTATCACATTAAGTAATTACTTATCAAATCATCCAGTGATTATTTTAAATTAATTAAATTTAATTAATTAACATGGATTAATCACATTTAACTGAATTAATTACATTGAGTAATTAATTTCTTAATTACTTCCATTAAGTAATCACGCTTAAAAAATTTCACAAATGATTATCTGTAAATTAATTAATCTAATTAATTATTAAAATTAATCACATTAATTAATTATTAAATAAACTTAAATTAATGACCTTCATTAACTATTAATAATTCTTTAATTACTTTCTTAAGTAATTAACTTAGATTAATCATTATTAAATTCAAATTAATAAAATCTGAAATAACTAATTAATTAACCTTAAATTAATTAATTAAGTGTTAACTGTAACTTAATTAATCCTTAATTACTTCATTAATTAATCTTAATCATTAATTTAAAAATCTTATCTAATGAATGATTCCTAATTACCAATTAATTATCCCTAATTAATTAATTTTAAACCTTAATTAATTAAATTTAAACCTTAATTAATTAATTTAAACCTTTAATTACTTATTTAATTAATCGAAATCATTAATTATCCATTTTAATTACCTTAAAGATTTAATGATTTTGACTTTAAGATAAAATATTTTCTTATCTATGATTAAATTATCACTCACAAATACATTTGAAAAAAATTATTTTCAAATTTACTTTTAAATTTCATTTTAATTTAAAGATTTAAAATGAATACCAGTTTACCTTTAACAAGTTTAAAACCAATTTAAAACCCTTAAATTCACATGTTAAAGAATACTTATATCTTGTAAAAGAAATTTTAAAGAGAGTTTAAACCAAATTCCTTTTGAATTTAAATCATTAAAAATTTACTTTAACATTCAAAATTGTTAAAACCTTTAAATTTTACAAAACTTATTTTATTTCAAAACTAAGATTCAAATTTAGATTTGAATCATATTTAAAACTTTGATTTAAACTTTGTTTAAATCATATTTTTAAATTCAATCCTTTTAATTATTTAAACACTTTAAAGTTATTAAACAAGTTTGAATTTTTAAAAACATTATTTATTCCCAAACTAAGATTCAAATTAAACTTGAATCCATTTTTAAACTTAGATTTAAACTTAATTTAAATCTTCTTTACATTTAAGAAATTCAGTTTAAATTTTTTAAAATAGAATAGGTTTAAACCTGTAATCTAGAATTTGACCCGAGCCTTACCTTATTTACTTCGAGTCAAACCCTACCTAACTCGAGCAATAATCAATTTACTCGAGAATCACTCGAGTAACTCCTCTGCCCAGCCAAAAACAACAGAAAACAAAAGGGGTGCACCGTGCACATGCACGGTGGTGCCGATCGCTTCTGGCCAACTTTGTCGATCTTACCACATCGGCAAACAACTTCGCATCTCCCCACGATCATCAGATCGTACCCCAAAGCTTGAAATCAAATTCGAGTTCTCAACCAAAACCTGGAACACCAACAGAAACCACCATCAAAACCTGGAATATCGCCGTTCACGAAACTCCGACCACCAGAGGGTCTGTAACTCCGACCACACCATCACCTACCCCCATGCTTCCATCCCCTTGAGTTTGGTTGAACTCGATCAACCAGAGCAGGTGAACCATTCAAAACATCAGACCTAGTTAAAACTAGGGTTAAAATCCTAATTCGATTGCCACCGTCACCACAGTGCTATGATCAACATCCTGACAATTTTCCCTTAGCCTCTGATCGCTAGACTACCTCCAGAAATAACCCCTTCCTCCCAGTCCTCATAGATCATCATAAAACCCCCAATTTATATTGTCTGGTCAAACCAGAACTGCACCCTAAATCCATTACTAAAAATTTAGAATTTAGTTTTAAAAATCATCATTTTGTATAAGGTTTTAGATTATATTCCTGAAACCATGGACTAGGAAATTTAAATTTTCACTTATATTCAACTTGGTATGTTATTTTAGTTTCCAGAACCATTACGAATTTATTTTGACTTAAATAAAATTTTAAACTAAAGTTTATGATGAAACAACCAAGTTTTGTTTAAGTCTTAAATCCAGATCATGCCTAGGTCAAAAGGAAATGATTTTTTTAAAATCAAACTGATGCTTGAAACAAAGAAAAGAATATCATGGATGACAACTATGCACACACCCACATCCATCATTCAAATATACACAGTGAATTCATATATACACAAACATATTTGTTGCAGAAATAGCATGCAACCAGAAAAGTTTTAAGATTTTAAAATGCGATGTTACTCACCTGTCAAAGGTTTGAACAGGAAACACTTCCTGTTTTGAAAAAAACTGCTAGCTTGATCCTCTTCTTAAATCTTCTTACTTAGTTGAGTTGTTGATTAAGCTTTAGTTGGAAGATGAAATGCTTTCTTATTTTCTGGTTTTGCTTAGTTTATTTTTTTGTGAACGAACAGGAGCTAGAAAATATATATATATATATAGAGAGAGAGAGAGAAAAGTTTGTACAGGGGAAGGTATTTACTGGTACAGTTTTCTTCTTTGGTCGGATTTTTTTTCCCTACTTTGACTAAAAAAGATTTTTTTTTATTGAAACTGAAATGATTCATACCCATTTTCGAAATGACTTTTTTTGTGCTGAGATGATATCATTTAATGCATACGTTTCCTTTCTTGTTTACATACTTATCCTATTTCTTTATGTAGATATATTTTTTTCCTCTTTCTTTCTTGCCTTGCATAATTCACACATGTATTCCATAGTATATATATATATATATATATATTCTATATTCTCTTATGTATTTATACTATGTTTTCATAGAACCATATAATCTTACCTTATATATTTATTTCTATTTTAACATAAATCCTTGTTTTTATTTTTTTATTTTTTTTAAGCCTAAACTATCAACACTTGATTAATAATCATATACTATTTTATACCTATATTTAATATTGATAAGATTGATTTTGTTGTAAATATTTTCGAAAGATTTTATTTTGAATTTTCAAATCAAAGCTTCCTTCACAATACATACATATATATATATATATAAATAAATGTGGAAATTAGCCACAAAGGCCTCTTTAGCAAGTGGAATTAGTTTCTAGGACACACAACTAAAATAATTACTTTCAAAAACAAAACACAAAATAATTAGTTTCTAGAACCTAAAAACGTACGTAATTATGCCCTTCAAAGTAATTGGACTGCTGACTTTGTCCTTGAAAGTAATTATTATACTGACTTTGGCCTTGAAAGTAATTTCTTTGAATGTGTATCCTAGAAACTAATTGGACTGCAAAGTTTGTCCTTCTGATGAAATTCCCCTAAATAAATGGTAAATGTTAAAAATCTTATTCATTTTTAAAATGAAAAGTTTGTATTTTATTTAATTAGATTAAATTCTTATTAAAATAATATTGCCAAAATCCCGGGTCGTCACATTCCTTCCCCCTTTGAATCTTTTCGTCCTCGAAAAGGAACGAAGCCAGAATTATTAAAATGCTTAAAATCAGATAAATTTTCTTTGATCATTTTTAAACTACTTTAAAAATCTGTATAATATTACTAAAATAGTTTTTATAAAAATACTTTTATAACTCGATGTTTCAACAAGTCCATCCTTGTTCTCACAGAGATTCGGTCATACGTTGATCAGGCGTACGATTGAAAATCTATAAGTACTGGGTAAACCCGTTTTCAGCATCCAATGAAAATACTTTGAAAAATAATTTTATTGAAAATATCGAAAACATTTTGAAAATAGAGGAAATATTTTTGGTGAGAATGCTTTGGAAATCATCACCCGCATCCATCGTCGCAGTTACATCCTGGGTTACGTTGCCATTGCAGCAAAAGTCCATGTAACTGTAGGCTCTCTGCGCCCCTCGATTACGCCATGGAACCCACAACAGATCGCAGTTACATTCCAGGGTTACGTTGTCATCGCAGCAAAAGTCCATGTAACTGTAGGCATTAGTGCTCTCGATTTTCACTGTCAAAAATGAAACTTCTCCACTCCCACATAAGTCGCAGTCTACCGATGTAAAATCAAACGTAGACCGTTGGCTCTTAGAGGCACACACGACTTTCGCTATGTTACCATAGGTCGCAGTCTACCGATATAAAATCAAACATAGACTGTTGCCTCTCAACGGCACACACGACTTTTTCTATGTTACCATAGGTCACAGTCTACCGATATAAAATCAAACGTAGACTGTTGGCTCTCAGCGACACATATGACTTTTGCTATGGTCTGCAGTAGATCGCAGTGACATCGAGTTACACTGCCGTCACAGCATAACCCAAATGCCTCTGTAGGCATCAGCGCCCTCGACTTTCGCTACAAATTAATCATAATCCTCAGGAACTAGTTTTGTCCGGACTCCTCACAGGATCAACTTTAGAACCCCCCTTAGAGTTTAAGGCAGTACCACCCTGTGGCATTCCTGAAAAGTTCATTTCAAAGGAGCGTCTTTTTCCCCAGAGCCATTATCAAAACACTTTATACTATACACATATAGTATCTTCCAGATCATACACCTAATATGAATCTCATATAAATCTTCTTTTCTCAAAATCAATTATCCCGAAATCGATAATTCTCAAACTAGGCTTTCCAATTCCAATATTGATTTTTCCCAAAAATCAAAAGCCTTTCCAAATCCAAAGGTTCCCAAAACCTTTTTCCAAAATCCTTATAAGATCCTTTATATATATATAGATATACATATATATATATATATATATATTTAAAAAAACTTTGGATCATTTCAAAGTTGTATAAAACTCCTTATACTTCAAACACTTTCAAAATCCTTTCCTTCCGGCAATAGATTCAACAAGGGGAGATTTATCTTATATAACAAAGATATATAACTTTTTTTATTCAAAATCAAATATTCAAATTTGATTGCTCTTTTTTTATAAAGTTGTTTCCATCTTACTTATCATCATAAAAATTATCCAACTTTCACTTTTATCCATTGTATATTTCACAAAATATACTTTCATTTTAAAAGAAATCATTTCACATTTCTTATCCACAAATTTCCAGTATCAATTTCATTTAAACCCGTACGATGTACATGTATCATCCGTATGCTATACCAATCTGATCGCTCACTGGATCACACAATTTCACTTTCGAACTAGTATCGTCCACCCGACTTCCCAGTGCGGACTCGGATCTGGTTTCTTGATCAGAAACCGTCATTCTCCTTGCATAGCCTAGCTATGATAGAGAATATGCAGAATCAATCAATAATCCATATCTAGGCTCGCTGTCGAAAATCGAGTGAAAAATCCCAACTCGGATCGATATAACTATCTCGAAATTCTGTGCTCAGAATACTATACGTACATCCTACATATTTATCTTCATCGATAATTAACTAAATCAATCTCCTTTTTCTATTCACATTCACTATAATTTCATTCACTTACTCACAATTGCTTAAATCCTTATTTGGATTATCACCTCAATTCTTATCTCAAATGGAAATTTAATCATAAACAGTTCGAACTCTGGCCAGTTTGAATTTAGAGAATAGATTGAAAAATTAAAATAGATAAGTAGTTGAAAAATAATTATTAGTTTGTAAAATAGCTGTAAAATAGTTAAGAAATAGTTAAATAGTTATAATAATTGCAAATAATTGCAAAATAGTTGTAAAATAGTAATTAATTTACAAAATAGTTGAAAAACAGTAATTGGTTTATAAAACAGTTGTACAATAGTTAAACAGTTCCAAAAGTAGTTTCAAAACAAGTATAAGATAATTTTGGTTTTAAAAAGAAAGTTGTGTAGTAAATAGATAGGAAAATAGATTTAAAACTGTTTATATTAAAATATTTTATTTGGAAAAATAGTTCAGAGCCAAACTGTTTAATTCCCAATCTCCATTTCCAATTAATTCAATTTAAATTTCCACTCTCATTTAAATTGACTCAACTCCAATTTAAATAACTACAATTTCCATTGAAATTGATTTAATCCTAATTCAAGTTGAATTTACCTCAGTTTCTATCCACAATCAAATCAAATTTCATTTAAATTTGAAACTATTCAACTTTAATCACAATTTCAATTAATTCAAGTAAATTTAATATTAAACCAATTTCAATTCATATCAATTTAAATTTTGAATTAATCCCAATTGTCATTTGAATTTGAACTAACTCAATTCAAATTTCAACTTTAAACCATCTCGAATTATATAAATTCGAGTTGAATTTCCAAATGTTAATTTAGCCCCTTAAATCAAATTAACTTTTATTTATTTATTTATTATTTTAAATCAACCATCCAAATCTTTAAACAATTTAATTCTGAGTCCAATTTTCAAAACTCCATTGTAAATTATCTTTGCTTAACCATTTTCAAAGTTCAAATAAGAGTTTAGAAACAATTTTATCTTAAAAATTTAATTTATTACTAGATTTTATCTTCTAGTTTTGAAATCAGTTCTTAAACAAATTTTAATTTACAAATTCAATTATTCTTTTATAAAATTATTAACCATATTCCCTTTCTAACATAGAAATCCTTATTTCAAATTTAAGTTTAATTTTCCTTTTATCTCAATAATGGATATATTACCATACTACTTTTCTCATTCATTTAAACAAAACCAATTCACAATTTAAAGATTTTTTATAACAATAGGATGATATCATCCAATTTATTTTAAAACATACATTCATTTTCAATTTCCAGATCTCAAACCCATTTTGAGATCACACAAACTCCCCATTCAAATCAACCATTTAACTTTCCAAGTTAAATCCCAGTTTTATCCTAAAATTTCCAATTCAGGTTACTTGTTAACTTATTTAACTTTCCCAAAGTCAAATTCCATTTTCTTAATCTAGCCAACCTTACCCAATTTGAATTCTCATTTCAAATTTTAAACTTTACATTAATAATCTTATAAGTTCAAAACTTATCACCTTGGGTATCACATCTCATTCCAAATTTAAAACTCAACATTAGAGTTTATTTCAAACCATCTTTGATATTATGTATATCCACATATTCATGTTAATTTCCTTTACATACCAAGTTATACTTAAATTTTAAACCACCTTTGGTTTTTAATTCAAAACAAATTTCTTTAAACTTTCAAACACTCTTGTTTGGAACAGGACCCTTTTATTCAAATACATTAAATAATATTATTTATTATTTTCTTATCACTTTGAAACCATTTTCAAATTCTTGACCCAGATTTAAAACTTCACAATTTAAAACCAACTTCAATTTACAAGTCATACTTATCTAAACATTTCATTTTGCTTACTCCTTAGTACACATCTTATTATTTAACACAACAATCATTTATGATAATAACCAAGATTATCGTATCTGGAAACCAATTCATTATTATCTTATTCTGCAACTTTTCCCCAAATTCAAGATTTAATTTCAGTTTGAATCCATTTCAAACTTACCTTTATTTAATTTCAATTTGGTTGTATTTCTATTATCTCTTAATTTAATTCTAATAATTTAACAACCAATTACCTTAACCTTTATTAGTAAGAAATATTGCTTTATATATATATATATATCAAAATATATTCTTATATAAAATCATTTAAAATCTTTATATCTGAAAATAACATGTACGCTCTCATATATATATATATACACACACACACAATCAACTCATTCTAGGGTATTATTGACCCTATCCTTAATGAGTACACCCACCAGAGCCAAGGTTCTCTCTTAACTTTCAGCTCTGATACCAACTGTAACGACCTGGAATTTTCGATCCCGAAAATTCTAGATAGTTAGGGAAAGAAGAAAGAGATGGAAGAAGAAGAAGAAACACCACAAAGATTCTCACATTCGCAGCGGATGAAATATAATATCAAATAATAACGGTTTACAAAAGAATTCTATATCTGTCAAATACATTTCTAATACATCAGAGTTACACATATATACAGACACTGAATATACACAATCATCATGTCTCAGATATACAACAATATAATACAGCGGAAACACTCCATACGTTCTTGCCATCCAGCTTGCCTCCTGAGCTTCAGAACGTCCTTACCTGAAAATCTGCAATACTCGGTCAGACCCGAGCATTACATCAAAGTAACACCCGGGTCAGGCTGGAAACTAGCGTGAGTAAATCCATCTAAGAAGAAATACTAAAGCATAAAATTTACTTAAAAACCACGGGGTAACTCGTTCATCACTTACAAGTTCACAACTAATCACATTTATTAAACAATTAAACCTTTAATTACTATCATTAATTACATTAATTAATGATCCTCTAATTACCTTCATTAATTAATTAAATGGTTTGAAATTAAATAATTAATGATTGTTAAGCCGGATTATTTGATTAATTCTCAGGTAATTAATTTAATCAGGAAACATAAGTAATTTAATCCAAATTACTTCCATTATTAAATCATCTTCAATTAATTACATCCAGTAATTACCATTAAATTCTTTTCCAAGTAATTACACTTCATTTATCACATTAGGTAATTACTTATCAAATCATCCAGTGATTATCTTAAATTAATTAAACTTAATTAATTAACTTAGATTAATCACATTTAACTCAATTAATTACATTGAGTAATTAATTTCTTAATTACTTCCATTAAGTAATCACAGTTAAAAAATTTCACAAATGATTATCTATAAATTAATTAATCTAATTAATTATTAAAATTAAAACACATTAATTAATTAATTATTAAATAATTTCAACTTAATGACCTTCATTAACTATTAACAATTCTTTAATTAATTTCTTAAGTAATTAACTTAGATTAATCATTATTAAATTCAAATTAATAAAATCTGAAATAACCAATTAATTAACCTTAAATTAATTAATTAAGTGTTAACCGTAACTTAATTAATCCTTAATTACTTCATTAATTAATCTTAATCATTAATTTAAAAATCTTATCTAATGAATGATTCCTAATTACCAATTAATTATCCCTAATTAATTAAATTGAAACCTTAATTAATTAATTTAAACCTTTAATTACTTATTTAATTAATCGAAATCATTAATTATCCATTTTAATTACCTTAAAGATTTAATGATTTCGACTTTAAGATAAAACATTTTCTTATCTATGATTAAATTATCACTCACAAATACATTTGAAAAAAATTATTTTCAAATTTACTTTTAAGTTTCATTTTAATTTAAAGATTTAAAATGAATACTAATTTACTATTAACAAAGTTTAAAACCAATTTAAAACCCTTAAATTCATATGTTAAAGAATACTTATATCTTGTAAAAGAAATTTTAAAGAGAGTTTAAACCAAATTACTTTTGAATTTAAATCATTAAAAATTTACTTTAACATTCAAAGTTGTTAAAACCTTTAAATTTATAAAACTTATTTTATTTCAAAACTAAGATTCAAATTCAGATTTGAATCAGATTTAAAACTTTGATTGTAAACTTTGTTTAAATCATATTTTTAAATTCCATTTTAAATTCAATCCTTTTAATTATTTAAACACTTTAAAGTTATTAAACATAATTTCTATTTTCCCTTCTTCTTCCTTATCTGATCATAGTCCTATCATTTTGGACTGGGGAAACAGAAGTAATAAAGGTCCTTCTTCCTTTAACTTTTTTAATAGTTGGATTGATGACCCTGAATTTTTTCCTCTAATTGAGCAGGCTTGGGACACACCAAAATTTGGAAATCCTATGTACATTCTTCAATCGAAGCTTAAAGATTGTAAAGTCTCCATTAAAAGTTGGTCTTTAGATAAATATGGGTCTGGTAGTCTTCTCTCCACCAAAATAAGCTCTGTGCTTAGTGATACTCATATCCAACTGCAATCTGACCCTAGTAATATAGCTATATCAAATAAAGTTAGTGAACTTACTAAAAATCTGAAAATAGCTATCAAAACTGAACTTAAAATGCTCCGGGAAAAAAACAAAACTAATTGGGATAAAGGAGGAGATAGAAACACTAAAATATTCCACAACTCTCTGAAAATTAAGAAGACTGCTGCTTTAATTCATAGGATTAAAGATAGACATGGTTTTGAAGTAAACACCCATTCAAGTATAAAGCAATCTTTCCTTAATTATTACCAATTTCTTTTTTCTAAAACTGAAGAAGCTACTAACATTCATGTCATTAATGAATTACCTATAAGTAATATATCTAATGATCAAGCTAATAATTTAATTAAGCTCATTACCCTAGAAGAAATTCATGATTCCATCTTCAATATGAAAACTACTAGTTCTCCTGGTCCTGATGGGTTTTCTGCTTTGTTTTTTCAAAAATGTTGGCATATTATTAAACATGACTTTTGTAAAGCTATCCAACATTTTTTAAAACTAATACTCTGCTGAAAGGCATAAACCATACTAAATTAGCCCTTATTCCAAAAGTTAACATGCCTCAGTCAGTTTCTGAGTTCAGGCCCATTGCCTGTTGTAATGTAATATATAAATGTATTGCTAAAATTTTATCTTCTAGAATGAAAAATTGCCTTGCTGGACTAATATCCCCTAATCAAAATGGTTTTGTTGCTCGAAGATCAATTATAGATAATATTTTACTCTCCCAGGAGCTAATTAAAGGCTACAATAGGAAAAATATTTCTCCTAGATGTTTTATGAAGTTGGATATCCATAAAGCTTATGATTCTGTTAGTTGGGAGGCTATCATATCCATTATGTCCAAGATGAACTTTCCTTTGCCTTTCTTAGCTTGGATATATACATGCATATCTACTGTTAATGTCTCCTTATCTATAAATGGTGAGTCATTTGGTTATTTTAAAATGCATAAAGGAATTAGGCAAGGGGATCCTATATCCTCTTCTCTATTCATTTTAGTTATGGAGGTACTTACTCAATTAATTGGTGTTGAATGCCATAAAAAAAAAATTGATTATCACCCTAAGTGTCAAAAATTTCTTATATCTACTTTAATGTTTGCTGATGATCTCCTTCTTTTCACTAAACCAAACATTAAATCTGTTACAAATGTTTTTACTACCTTCCAAATTTTTAACCAAATGACAGGCCTAAATATAAATAAAAGTAAATCTCAAATAAGTATTGCAGGGGTTTCAAATGTCATTTTTCAGAATATCCTTCATGTTTCTGGTCTTCAAGCTATTGACCAAAATGCTATGCACCTTGGTGCTCCTATGTGTAAGGCTAGAATTACCAATGCTCAATGCCTTCCTTTATATGAAAAAATAACTAATAAGCTTAATAATTATAATGGTACTAAAATCTCGCAAGCTGGAAGACTTGTCATCATCCAGAGTGTTGCCTCTGCTATGTGTGCTTATTTTTTTAAACTATTCATAATTCCTTATAAACTCATTAATATGCTAAATAGAGCTTTTAATCATTTCCTATGGCATGGAAATATTTTTTCCACTAAACTCATTCCTATTGCCTACAAGAAAATTATTGTTCCTTTAAATAAGGGAGGCCTGGGAATTATTAACCTAAAACTTTGGAATATTGCGACTACATCTCAGCTTGTTAACAAATTGCTCAGTAGTAGCATGGGGATGTGGGAAAAATGGAATAGGCATTACAATCTTAGGGGTGGAAATTATTGGACTATGGAAGCTAAAAATTCTGATAGCTTTTTATGGAAAAAACTTTTGGCCAATAGAAGTTATTACTTGCCTATGGTGCAGTGCAACTCTGTGAACTCTTTTTGGTACTCCCCTTGGTGTGCTCCAGGAATGATTCTATCTCATCATATTGATTATATCCTTTTAATTAACTCTGGAATACCCATCAATGCTAATGCTAATGATTTTTTTATAGATGGTGTGTTACAATTACCTCATGTCAGTTCGACTGAACTAATTAATCTATGGTCTACTATTACTGATGCTTATAAGCATGTGGATCATGGTGGGATCAGCTGGAATGGAATTCATCACAGCATATCCATTGTTTACAGAACTATAACCCAAATTCAACATGATTCCACTTTTCCTTGGCACACTCGTATATGGAAGTCTGGATCTAAACAAAAGCATAATCTGCTGCTTTGGAAATGCTTGATGAATGCAATACACACTCAAGACAATCTTGTTAGAAGGCAATTAATCGATCACTCGCTATGCATTCTTTGCAACAGAGCAGCGGAAAATGTTGGGCATTTATTCTTCAATTGCCACTTTTCTTTTCAGTTATGGAAGGAAGTTCTTCATAGAATTCACGAGAGGCCTCCGCATCGAGATTTTAAGCTGGAATGGATTAGGATTTTCCATTTAACTAGATGGAAGACGATATCGACCAAACGAATTCTCTCCTACCTCAAGCTTACGATAGCTGTGATATGGGATGAAAGGAATTTGAGAAGATTTGCGCGGTCTTCTTCTTCTCTTTCTCAACTTCTTTTGAAAATTCCCCTGTAGCTATCGAGCCTTTTATTAGTTTGTGCGTGGTTATGCTGTTCTGTAATTGATTTCTTGTTGTATCGTGTCTCTTCATTTACATTCTTCTTTGTAAGTTGATTCTGGTTTAATTGAAGTGGACTGTCCACTATAAAAACAGGCTGGCTTTGCCAAAAAAAAACAAGTTTGAATTTTAAAAACTTTATTTATTCCCAAACTAAGATTCAAATTAAACTTGAATCCATTTTTAAACTTAGATTTAAACTTAATTTAAATCTTCTTTACATTTTAGAAATTCAATTTTAAATAAAACAGAACAGGTTTAAACCTGTAATCTAGAATTTGACCCGAGCCTTACCTTATTTACTTCGAGTCAAACCCTACCTAACTCGAGCAAAACAATCAATTTACTCGAGAATCACTCAAGTAACTCCTCCGTCCAACCAAAAACAACAGAAAACAAAAGGGGTGCACCGTGCACATGCACGGTGGCGCCGACCGCTTCTGGCCAACTTCGCCGATCTTCCTACATCGGCAAACAACTTCACATCTCCCCACGATCATCAGATCGTCACCCCAAAGCTTGAAATCAAATTCGAGTTCTCAACCAAAACTTGGAACATCAACATAAACCACCATCAAAACCTGGAACATCGCTATTCACAAAACTCCGACCACCAGAGGGTCTGTAACTCCGACCACACCATCACCTACCCCCATGCTTCCATCCCCTTGAGTTCGATTGAACTCAATCAACCAGAGCTGGCGAACCATTCAAAACATCAGACCTAGTTAAAACGAGGGTTAAAATCCTAATTCGATTACCACCATCACCACAATGCTATGATCAACATCCTGACAATTTTCCCTTAGCCTTTGATCACTAGACTACCTCCAGAAATAACCCCTTCCGACCTCATAAATCATCAGAAACCCCCCAATTTCTATTGTCCGGTCAAACCAGAACTGCACCCTAAATCAATTACTAAAAATTTAGATTTTAGTTTTAAAAATCATCATTTTGTATAAGGTTTTAGATTATATTCCTCAAACCATGAACTAGGAAATTTAAATTTTCACTTATATTCAACTTGGTACGTTATTTTAGTTTCCAGAACCATTACCAATTTATTTTGACTTAAATAAAATTTTAAACTAAAGTTTATGATGAAACAACCAAGTTTTGATTAAGTCTTAAATCCAGATCATGCCTAGGTCAAAAGGATATTATTATTTTTTAAATCAAACTGATGCTTGAAACAAAGAACATAATATCACGGAAGACAACTATGCACACACCCACATCCATCATTCAAATATACACAAACATATTTGTTTCAGAAATAGCATGCAGCCAGATAAGTTTTAAGATTTTAAAATGCGATGTTACTCACCTGTCAAAGGTTTGAACAGGGAACACTTCCTGTTTTGAAAAAAAATGGTAGCTTGATCCTCTTCTTAAATCTTCTTGCTTAGTTGAGTTGTTGATTAAGCTTTAGTTGGAAGATGAAATGCTTTCTTATTTTCTGGTTTTGCTTAGTTTATATTTTTGTGAACGAACAAGAGCTAGAAAATATACATATATAGAGTAAAGTTTGTACAGGGGAAGGTATTTACTAGTACAGTTTTCTTCTTTGGTCAGATATTTTTTTCCTACTTTGACTAAACAAGATTTTATTTTATTGAAACTGAAATGATTCATACCCATTTTTGAAATGACTTTTTTGTGCTGAGATGATATCACTTAATGCATATGTTTCCTTTCTTGTTTACATACTTATCCTATTTCTTGTATGTAGATTTTTTTTACCTCTTTCTTTCTTGCCTTGCATAATTCACACATGTATTCCATAATATATACATATTCTAGAATTCCCTTATGTATTTATACTATGTTTTCATAGAACCATATAATCTTACCTTATATAATTATTTCTATTTTAACATAAATCCTTGTTTTTTAAGCCTAAACTTCAACACTTGATTAATAATCATATACTATTTTATACCTATATTTAATATTGATAAGATTGATTTTATTGTAAATATTTTTGAAAGATTTTATTTTGAATTTTCAAATCAAAGCTTCCTTCACAATACATAAATATATAAATAAATAATAAATGTTAAAAATCTTACTCATTTTTAAAATGATAAGTTTGTATTTTATTTAATTAGATTAAATGCTTATTAAAATAATATTGCCAAAATCCAGAGTCATCACACATAATTTGAACCCTAATCGAATATTTCACACCAATCCAACCTTTCGATGATCCGATAACTTGCACTGATGGACTATGTGCATCGCTCTCCACGTGATGGTGCCACCTATTCGATGATTTGCCGTCCATCATCAACCACCAACGGATGACCGAGAATGATTTGGCCAATTTTGGACAAACCAAAATCGGATTGCAAAAACAAACAGCATATTTGAGTTGCGCTCGTCGAGAGCTTCGAATCGGTATATAATTTGATATAGTTCGGAGGAGTTTGATTTTGAATTTGGTTTGGAGATTGAATTTGTAGCATTTGAAATTGGAATTTGTTTATGCCATTGAAGAAGGGAGCAGACAGAAGTTGATGTATGTATAGGAATAAGAAATATAAAGACTACTAGGGTTAGAAAAGAGCAATTTATATGAACAAGGCTCGATAAGAAAATAAACACAATTGAATTGGTACGAATGACAATTGCGACCCAAAAGCCCATTGTGCCTCCAAAACGAAAGTGGGTCATCCCACATATCAAAATAGATGTTTTAGATAGTTTTAAACTCAATGAAATAGGTTTCAAGTCCTAATTCCATCGTTTGAAGAAGTTAGCTTTAAAATAGCTTATTTCAAATTGATTTCAATTAAATTGGTTTCTATGCGTTTCGAGTCTGTACGATGCAACGACAAGTCTGATCGCTATAAAACTTGAAATCCTACAATGATTCACCGTTACGGATCCGATAAAACTAGTTTCGTCGAAATCCGAGACAGTGGCCAAAATGACTATTTTCACTTTAATTAAATAAATTATTATTATATTAATAAATTACTTTTTAAATTCAAATTTAATAACTAAAAAATTTATCATTTTTGATTACCTAGTAATTTAAATCTTTCAAAACAAATTTCCATGTCCAATTCAATGTTAAATATTACACTAATTATAGTGTTAAATATTACACTAATTATAGTGTTAAATTTCAATTGCAATAAACCCATTAATTATATTTTAAATTCTAATAAATTGATTAAATTTGATTTTAATCCTTTTATTCAATCAATCATTTCCCTATAAGTATAGTTACCATTGGTTTATATCTTCTTATATTAACATTCTTCAATTTCACCTTAATTTCCATTAACGTAATAATTAATTACATTTAATTGCAATTGATTTTCAATTTAATTTAACGGATTAAATAAATAGGTAACATATAATAATTGTCACCATTAAATTTTAATCACATTTATAGGTTTATCATTCACAAACAAATGTTATAACAACTTACACAATACTAATTCTATCCAATTACAATTTATTGCACATTATTTCATTAATTAATACAACGTTTAAATCATCAATTTTTCTTTTAATCTAATTATCAATTAATACACACATTATTACAGTTAGTTTACAATCTATAACCAATTATAACTTTTCAATCATTTCAATTAATTGGAATTACATTCAAAGCAGTTATCAATTACCTTAAATTAATAATATTACATTTTATTCCAGCTATATTCTTATTGTTTAATCACGGATTTTTTTTCCCAACACTAAATCATAAAACCATATTAAATTAACTATTTTTAATTATAAAAAATTATGGGTCATTACACTCTCCCCCACTCAAAACTTTTTATCTTGGAAAAGGGGAAGAAGGAATTAATAAATTAATATATCTTTTTCAAAGTATTAAATTTTTAAACAATTAATTTACATAATTAAATAATTTAAATAAAATATGTAGATTCAAAACAAATAAATCCTTTTACATTCAAGTTAATAAAAATTTGAAAACATTTCTATTTTCATAAAAAATTTCTAAGTCCAAAATTCACAGAAAATTGATGCAGAGTCTCCTTTGTACGGAGAGGCTTGGAAGAAATAATAATATCAATAATAACAATATGCGTCACATATTTCAAATATAATATATCTCAAACCACGGGAAAACAATACAATATCGCTAGAAAACCATAATCCGAAAACGTACCTATTTTTTGGGCAAACAACGCTTATTTATAAAACCAAAAGCAGTAGTAATTGCTTCCATAAACCTGTATTCCACATATACAATCCAAAGAGTTAGAATTTTGCAAAAGAGAAATATTCACGTTGTTTCAACTAATAACAAACAAAACAACATAACATAACCATAATCACTTGCAAACAAATCATACTATCATCACATGCAATCAAAGTAATCAATCATACATCCTTGGCATCCAAAAAATGGTTGTTCGGATTCAAAACCTTTTAATTGTGTAAAAGGACAAATAAACTATTAAGTATACCATACACTCAACAATCTTAGATAATAATTATTTGTATATTCTAAACAATTTAAAGTATCACTTCCCAAGCATCCCATAAGCCAACACAAACAATAAATTTCAAATGTCGTTAAGTTTATTCTTACAAATTTCTTTTCACATTATTTACTGCTTGTCTATTTTCATTCATTCATACAAAGCTTATTTAATTAATTTACATTCGCCACTTACAAAATTCATTTCCATTCATTTAAATAATGCCATTTTCTCTTTTCATTACTTTGCATTCATTGCTTACATAAGTTATTTCCATTTTTTTAGATCCATTTACTTACATGATTTCTTCCTTTTTTTCCCATTCAATTATTTTAAACAATCAATAAATTCATTATGTGAGTATTGCATACTTTTTATTTCAATTTACTTCAAATTTATTATTTACTTTTATTTCCTTTTAACGTCAATATTCATTTGTGCAGCATTCTTATTTAGATTTTTTTTCTCTTTTCACTTTTACTTTATAAGTGACTTCAATAATTAACTTAAGTTTTTAATCATATCTCCAATTATTAACTTAAGTTTATAACCTTCTTATACATCTTAATGCATTTTATAGAATTAGTTCTATAAGAACACTTTCATTAGTTAAGTATTATTTGTATAATATTCTATTACATATTTTTATTAACATTTCAACTTTTAATAATTTGGTGAGTTATATGTGTACATATGGTTTTAGAATGCAACAGAAAGTTACACAAGTTTATCTTGTTTATTTGTTTAAGAAAATGTTCAATAGTTACCAATTATTATTTCCATATCCTTTTTATTTATAGTTTACAAAATTTCAATTTATTACATTTTCATAATCACTTAGCATCAAGTTTTTAATTACACGTATTAAAAGTTTCCAATTATTAAGATAGTCAAGATTTTATTTCATTACAATAATTGAAATTTCCAATTTGCAGAAAACTTAAGAACTAAGTACGGGATTCCCTGTTCAATACATTTATAATAATATCTTTTATATATCCAAATCATATTTAGAAACTTTTAATATTCGTAATCAAAGAAAATGTGCAGTAAATTACTACAGTGGTCTTTCCACTTTGAAACTCGAAAATGAACGTCGATTACGCGTGCACTCATCACCGAAATTATTTTCCAGCGATAGAGAGGGGAGTACGGAACTTATTTCCTTCCAACATTCCTTTAAAACATTTCTTTCAAATCATCCTGAAATATTTTATCTAAAAATACTTCCAAATAATACTAATATTATATTCCAAAATCTTTTGAAAGAAATTTCCAAAATCCCAAAACTTAAGATCTCAAATTTCAATTTATATTCATTTTATTTGTATATCTTATTTTTCAATCAATATTTACAAAATTGTACTACCAAACAGATATATATATTATAACCAACTATATCATTTATTAAATTATTCTTTTATATACAAAATATATGCCACGTAAAATTATTTCATATACCTGTATTTCAAAACCAGTATTGTGTCAGTTTGCCCGATTAAGTGTTTAGGAATCCCTATCAATGCCTAAACGTCCTATATACCGATCAGAATTTATAAATATAAAATAGAACAAATTAACACAATACAAAACCCTTTATAACAATAATAAATACGCTCTCTCATATATACACTCAAAAACTCATTCAAGGTTATTGCTGCACTATTTCATTTGAGCCAGGCCCCATAAAGCTAAGGTTATCGCTAAACCAAAGCTATGATTCCAACTGTAACGACCTGCCTTTTTGGACGGTTTAAATCAACGATAAATCACACACGTCAAACTCAAACCATTAAAAAGGGCATATTTTTATGGGGTAAAAATGAAAAAGCAGAGAAAGAAAAAATAAATACAGAATCTCGTGGCGTAGTGACAAAATATAATGAAAAAAAAACAGTTCATGAAGCTGTTTACAAATAATATTGATTATACTTTTATAATACAGATCAAAGTTACATACAACAAGATAAATAATAAATAAATGCAACAGAACAACATGATGCAGTAGAATAAATATAATAAATAATAATATTACAAAATCTTCGTCTTCATCCTTCAGAAAGAAATCTTCGATAAATTGAAAAGCTCTGACTGACCTGAGCGAATTGAAAAGACAAACACTCGAGTTAGAATTAAAAGATCTTATGTAAGTTAAATCAACCGTAAATAAATATGAGTGTAATGGCATTAGAGATGTTTATAGGTATTGACATCTCCTATTCAGTATCTAACGTGAGTGCAATAAGTTAAAAGATGTTCGGGATTTTCATCTGCTAAGGATCCATTAAACTATTTACATACATAGTACAATACGCTATTATAATAGTATCTACAGTAAAGTAAAGTATTAAAATAGCGTTACGGCGTTACCCATATCCCCCTTAACACATTTTATATATTCACATAGTCTATACGGTACCGTATGCTCCTTCATGAGGTTTACCCAAAGGGCACTCCATATGTATGGTACAAAACAAACTCATAGAAGGCGCTATAGGGCATGTGAACACAGCACTCGAGGCAGTGCTAGGGTAGATATACCATTTGCGAATCCGGACTGGTGCATAGCAGCTAATACCGCCTACCTCGGAACACACTCCCATAATCAAAATCGAGGGGTGACAACCAAATCATCACAAAGTCATAATATGGTATCGAAGAAATATGTCTGATTGGAGGAATGACCTCACTTGGCCCAGCATGGCTCCTGTTTTAGTCACATCTAAGCTGACTCACGGGGGTCAGTGTCACGTAAATACCTCATACAGAACCGTTCACCAAACCATCGTCCTTCATTTCTGAAATCTCCACCACGTACACAGTTGTTAAAGTGGTTTTCGAAATTGGCAGAAAATATGACAATATCTGATCCCGGTCCCTTTAACAACCAAACGCTTATTTCACACCGGATGGTTCTTTTACATTTCAAAAGTCAATTCCCAATTGATATCAAAATATCATTTCTGAGATCACATTTACTTCCGAATTATATCACATTTGAAAACATATCACTTTTGAATTCATATTTTCAAAATCGATTAAATCCTCATTTAAAATCATCATATTCCTCAAATATGTCATTTAAATCCCAACTTATGTTATAACATTTTTTAATCGTATTCTCCTTAAAATCGAGGATTTTAACATAAAACTTCCACTTTACAAAAACTGGAATTTAGAAAATAGTTTAGATAGTTTAAAAAATAGTTCTAAAAAAGATTGAATGGTTTAAAATAGCATTTAAATGGTTAAAATACTTTTATATATAGTTTAAATGGATTTTAATAGTTTATATTAGATTAAAATAGTTAGGTGGGTTTAAGATAGTTTAAATTTAATTTAGAATAGATTTAATAGATTTAAAATAGAATAAGTAGTTTTAAAATGGATTAAATAGATTTAAACTAGATTACATAAGTTAAATTAGTTTAAAATGGGTTAAAATAAGATAAATTAGGTGAAATAGATTAAAATAAATTAAAATAGTTTAAATTGATTTAAAATAGTTTAAATTGATTTAAAATAGTTGAAATTAGATTTAGATTAGTTTAATAGTTTGAAAACCTTAAAATCAGGATTTTAAAATAATCAATCTTTAAATCATTTATATTAAAATAATTAACTTTGAATTAATATTAAATTTAATCAATTTCTTCCATTTCAACAAATCTGGACCTTACCCCGATTTCAAATCAAAACCCAATTTCAAATCTTAAAATATCAATTTTACGCTATTCAAATTTCAGTAGATTTCAGGGTTACAATTTCAAATTTCTCAATAACTCAATTTCGATAAATTTTGTTTATACTTCAAAGTTCAACTTTAAATTTTCAATTAAAATCCTTTAAATAACTCGCTTAAACAATTCAATTTATATCAATCAAATTCTATTTCAAAGTATTATTAATTGGATTCAAAGAATAAAGACTTAAAATCATTTAATTTAACCAATCCGATGTCCATATATAATATTCTACCATATGGTGAAGTGATATAGATATTTATCATTTCAATCCGCAATTATTTATATATACTGATATATATATATACACACATACATACATACATACATACATACATACATACATACATACATATCATTTTAACCTGCAATCTCGAATTGATTACAAATCCATGAAATCGCTTGAGTTTATCATTTCAACTCATAACAATTCCTCATTAATCTATCAGATCATTCGGGTATGTATAATTTCAACCCATAGGGAACTTGCAGTGTTATAACAATATAGAGATATAACATCCAGCCATCCAATATCAACAATCAAACATCCATCACAATCATTATCCAAATCAATCAATAAACATCAATAGATAACTGATTATCATTAACAAGTATAAACTGGTGAATTAAAATTTAATATTAAATTAAATAATGATTAAATGCAATAAAATCCATATTTAACTGGAATGACAATTGAAACATACCAAACATCAATCAATCAATTTCAGATCACATCATAAATTTAATTTAACTAACATAACATAGTTTAGCAGTCGTGAGTGGGTTAAAACACTCACTTGATTTCAAATTGATTTGAAATCCAAAATAAAGCCAAAAATTCGACGGTCCAAAATTCATCCAAAGCAGTTCCATAATGTCTGGAATTTCTATATGATTCCAACAAAACAAACCGCGCGTTAATCTAACCTCGTATGTAAAAGGTATGAGGATTAGTACGATTGAAAATCAAAAATTAAATAAAATAAAATAGATAAGGGAAGAGACACATCACTATGACCGGGCTCAGACAAACCCTACACACGCGTGTACCGCGTCACCCTTTTCCTTCACACGAAAAAACCCTAGCAGCTGTCGCCGCCTTATGCCCACGCGCCAAGTCCAGCCGACCATCGCCGCCCACCCCATGTGTCGCGCCACCTTCCCAAAACTCCCCAACCTCCACCACACCCAAAACATCATCGATCGACACCCATGAAGGATGTAGATGACGCTAAAAATTTGAACCCTAATCGAATTTTTCATACTAATCCAACCTTTCAATGACCCAATATCTTGCACTCATGGACTACGCACGTCGCTCTCCACGTGATGGTGCCACCGAATCGATGATCCGACATCAATCATCAACACCCAATAGATGGCCAAGAATAATTTGGCCAATTCTAGACAAACAAAAATCCAATTACAAATACAAACAGCAGATTTGAGTTGCGCTCATCGAGAGCTTCGAATCGGTATATAATTTGATATGGTTCGTAGGAGTTTGATTTTGAAATTAGTTTGGAGATTGAATTTGTAGCGTTTGGATTTGGAATTTGTTTCTACCATTGAAGAAAGGAGACGACAGAAGTTGATGTACGTATAGTAATAAGAAATAGAAAGATTGCTAGGGTAAGAACAAAACAATTTATATGAACAAGTTTCGATAAGAAAATAAACACAATCGAATTGGTATGAATGACAACTGCGACCCTAAAACCCATTCTGCCTCCGGAACGAAAGTGGGTCATTCAATACATCAAAATAGATGTTCTCGATAGTTTTAAACTCAATGAAATAGGTTTCAAGTCCTAATTCCATCATATGAAGAAGTTAGCTTTAAAATTAGCTTATTTAAAATTGATTTCTATTAAATTAATTTCTCCCCGTTTTGAGTCCGTACGGTCCAACGACAAGTCCGATCACCACGAAACTTGAAATCCTACAATAATTCACCGTTACGGATCCGACAAAATTAGTTTCGTCAAAATCTGAGATAGTGGCCAAAATGACTATTTTCACATTAATTGAATAAATTATTATATTAATTAAATTACTTTTTAATTCAAATTTAATAACTAATAATTTTTATCATTTTTGATTACCTAGTAATTTAAATCTTTCAAAACAAATTTCCATATCCAATTCAGTCATAAATATTACACTAATTACATTGTTTAATTTCAATTGCAATAAACCCATTAATTATAGTTTAAATTCCAATAAATTGATTAAATTTGATTTCAATCCTTTTATTCAATCGATCATCGCCCTATGGGTATAGTTACCATTGGTTTATATCTTATTATATTAGCATTCTCTAATTACATCTTAATTTCCATTAACGTAATAATTAATTACGTTTAATTGCAATTAATTTTCAATTCAATTTAACGGACTAAGTAAATAGGTAACATATAATAATTGTCACCATTAACTTTTAATCACATTTATATGTTTATTATGTACAATCAAATGTTATAACAATACTAATTCTATCCAATTATAATTTATTACACATTATTTCATTAATTAGTACAACGTTTAAATTATCAATTTCTCTTTTAATCCAATTATCAATTAATACACACATTATTACAGTTAATTTACAATCTATAACCAATTATAACTTTTCATTTCAATTAATTGGAATTGCATTTAAAGCAGTTATCAATTACCTTAAATTAATACTATTACATTTTATTCCAGCTATATTATTATTATTATTAAATCATAATTTTTTTCCTTTTTTTCCAACATTAAATCACAAAACCTTATTAAATTAACTGCTTTTAATTATCAAAAATTACGAGTCGTTACAGGACTAGTGTGTAGAATGCTTTCCATTTGATGGACAGTGATATAATTATAACCATTGGGGGCATAGTATGATTATGTACTTGTGGTTGTTTGGAACAATAACAGAATGACTCAACGGGAGTCTTTTATAGGATATATAAGATAGTCAAAACAAAATATCTCAAAATAATTACATATAGTAGTCTTCTGAATTGAGTACTATTGAACTTAAGAGTTTAAACTATACATTGATTATGGGAAACCATAGGACATAGTGATCATGATACGGCCATAGTTGGATACACGTTGAAACACTTTAGTTAACACACTACTCAAGAGTAGATTCGTCTCCTTTATTGTAAAAGGCCAGTACAACTGTAATTGGTAAGTTAAAGTAAAGTCAAAGTCTCTAATTAGAGCAAAACGGTTAATCGATAAATGATATTTGATAAACCAAGGTCTTCAAAATTGACATGCGCAATAAATAAGGATATTAATAGATTTTTTGACCTTAGACTAAACTATAGATATCTATGTGATACATTGATGATGAAAAGAACATGTGTACAAATTGTCGTTACTGTATGAGCTTATATTAGACCAGAAATGTAATTTCTCATAATTAATCCATGAGCATAGAAATTGACCCTATATGGTACTTCGCCAAAGTCCATACAGACTTCGATATTTAAATTGTTTAGCTATTGATTGTGGATTGAGTTACACAAGAGCCAATACACCCATGTTATTGGTTTTTTTAATTC
The DNA here is from genome assembly GCA_030765085.1 of Allium cepa. NCBI lineage: Eukaryota > Viridiplantae > Streptophyta > Magnoliopsida > Asparagales > Amaryllidaceae > Allium > Allium cepa. The sequence goes on from CM060938.1 coordinate 335,785,479, forward strand.
AAACGAGGATATAATTAATTTATAAATGTTGTAAATTAATAATAAATTGATACGGATGTTGTATTAACATTTATGGACAATTTTAATTATTTATTTAAGACATAAAATCAAATATAACGATGTATAAAAGTTATACAATGGTTCAATCGATTTTAAGGTCAGAAAATAATTAATGAAATGTTGATTCAAACTAAAGTCAATAGGAGGTTTAACCATACTCAGTCATAGGATAGTTTAGCCATTATTGGGGGTAAAAAGAAGACTAAAACTGGGCCTTCGGATCTAGAGATAGATGGTGCAGGTTGAAAGCTATAAATAGCTTAGCCTCCATACAGTTTTAGACATACTTTTTCTTCCTCCTTTCTTATCATAGCATAGTTGAAACCCTCCCTTTGGTGTTTCTTTCTCTTGAACTCGTAAATAAATGAGGAAGGAGGAGACCATAGTGCGCGAAAAGGAGGAACAGTAAGACAACATATCAATTCTAGACGAGGTCCCTTAGAAGCAAGGTACATTTTTTGATTTACTACTATTACTTATATAAACTTGATCATTATCATTATAATATTTCAAATACTTTCGACCATAGTTTTAAGAAAAGTCAAAATTAACTTTAGTTATGTTTTTCAAAACAAAATTATATATGTTCAAAACATACAAACATTTATATTTTTACTCTTAAATTTATGTATGTATACATTATATTCATATTTATTTTTTACTACAAAAAATAATTCAACATACATACCTAAATATATAATTAAAAGAAGTCTATTTTGAATTACATACACACATACACACTATTTACTATGGTAAGTAAAAAAAAAATACACACACACACATATATATGTATGTATGAATATATATATATATATATATATATATATATATAATTGAATATATTTTAGGATATTAATTAAAAAAAATGTAACATATATAATTTGATTTATTCATTTATATTTATTTTAACCATGCCAGTTATTATTAAAATTTGACAATTTTAAATTTTTTTGAATTTTTTTAATCTCGGATTATTAAATAAACATTGGCAGTTGAGTCATTTAAAAAAATTGAATAAGTCAAAGTTTTAAATTTTGAATTTTATATTAATTAAATAATAATTAACAAAAATAAATATAGAATGCATGTATGTGTATATATAATAATTTATAATATTTATTTAATAGTTTTACAATAAATAAATTATATTTAATTATTTATATAATTTTATACACGTATATTTTAAGCATGGCATTAAATATATTATTATTATGTTTATGTTTTTAAATTTATAATGGGCGAAATTAAAGAAAAATTTTGTTTCTTATATATATGACTTTCTATACTATATTATATGTATATATATATTATATATATCACACTAGACATCTTGTTGGCTGTAAGACAAAGTGGTTGACTCTCCCGTGTATCTTAGTTAGGATATATATGTATGTATGTATGTATGTATGTATGTATGTATGTATGTATGTATGTATGTACGTATGTATGTATGTATTGTTTATGAATTTCATATTATGAACATGGATATCATAAAATGTTAATAAACTAATAATCAATTATAAATAAATTACTTAAATATTAATAACAAATATATTTTAGTTAATAAAATTGAATTGAATATTAGAACAATCTTTTATTAATCTAAATACTAAATTTGATTTAGTATAAACAAGTTTATTTTTTGCACAAGCACAAATTAAAATTTTGTACAAATTAATTAAAGGAATTTTTTTTGAAATTCACCTCTTTTACACCATTATCATTGTACCTGGTCCAATAATAGTATCGGTGCCTGCTTTGTGCTTGTGTAAATAAATTAACTAACTAAGGGCAACACCTTAAGAAAAAGTAAAAGTTGACGGTTGTCTAGGAAAGGGTGCATAAACTAAGGAGAAGGTTACTTTAATTAAGGACCATATGTGGAGAACCTCTTTAATCTCCTGGCCCTTACATGACACATCGAAATGGTCTGATTCGAGCATATGACTTTATGGAAGACTTAACTGTTGCTTGAGTCTTAGTTTAATTTTAGTGAATTTGAATATTATAAACTAATTTAAATTAAATAATTTATTAATTTCATAATTTTATAAAAGTTATAAAATGCAAAGTTAAAATTATTTTAATTTAAATACATATATTTAATTAATTTGTAAATGTTATAAAATATAAACTTAAAATTGTTTTAAACTTAATAAATTAATATAAATATTATATTTATAAATTAATTATAATATTTAATTAATAAAAGGAAATACATGTGAATACATATAACTAAATAAATTATAAATATTGTCATTGAAAGTAAATATATGTTATATGTATAAATTAAACAGGAGCCAGTATAAATAAAACCCGTAAGATTTAAGGAAGTATACATTGGATGTATATAATAGATATTCAATATCGTGAGATAATTATTGTATACTCACTTTCCTTAAATATTCGATAATAGTAGATAAACTTATATTTAAATTATGAATTTAATAATGACGCTCTCCAGTATTTATAATATAGATAAAGTACCTTACCTGCGTTTGTTGATCACAAAGGCATAGAATATCTAAGGTGATATTTATATTATCAATAGATATATAAGAACGGTATGTAAACCTATTGGGAAAACTCAAGGGTTACATAACTTTCATTAGGATTGAAGGAACTAAGCTGGCTCGTAGCTAGACAAATGAGTGAATTTCCAACAAATTTCAGTTTTGATCTTATTAGGCCTATGAAGTCTAAATTAATTTAGATCCAATCTAAATAAATTTAAACAAAATCATTATTTTATTTAGTTAATTAATATAAAGGTTTTGGATTTAATTATAAATATATAATGTATACTGTATCAAATATACACAGATATGTGTCGTGCACGTGTGACATAAAGGAGGTGTACATGATTTAATGTGCCTGTATATGAGCGTTAGGATTTACACCGTAATAGATATATTTTCCCTTTTATTTAAATATTTGTTGTCCATAAGTAATTTATTATTTGTATACATTTACATATATATTACATGCATATATAAAACACATACACACACATATAATTTTGTTTGTCATAAAATGTTGACCAATTCAAAATAAATTGAATTAATATCTGAAATAACTTAAGATAATTTAAATTTAAAAAACAAGATCTAGATTTAAGAGAAAAAATGGATTTTAAATTCAAATTCAAATTTTAAAGTTGATATATTTAAATATATATGTATGTGTATATGTGTAAACATGTAAAACATGTTATATTTAATTTTAAATATTTATCTTTAAAATATTTATTAGTAAACATACATTTAATATGTTAAGAGATAAATTTTTTATTATGGGTGAAACGGTTTATTTAAAAATTATTTTTTTCGTTAATTAATCTATATTGATTTGTATACAATAATATTTTTCATTATACATATATATATATGGACTTGTATAACAATTATTTTCAAATAATATAAATCTATACAAATTGATGTCAAAGAATTTTTTTAAACGTGCTTAATAATTTAAAAAGAATTTAAAATTATTTTTCAAGTATTTATTATATTTCAGAATTTAAAATATCGATAAATGAAAATATATTTTTTAGAAAATATATGCATAAATATAAGTAAACAAATTAGTTTTCGTATATTATAAATTTATGTATATATATAAATTATAAAATTCATATTTTAATTTTTTATAATTATTTAAAATCATTTTAATTTCGATTTTTTGCATAAAATGGCCAAAATATATATGTATATTTTTATGTATGTAAATTTTTTTAATCACTAAAAATCAAATGTTTATAAATTTATGTGTGAAATCAGAAAAAAAATCCATATATAAATTTCTAATAATAACAGAGATCCAATCTACACTCGCATACTGATATAGATGAATATATTTATATATATACAAATATAAATGTATGTATGAATGTATATGTGTGTGTGTGTATATAATTTAAAATAGTATTGGATTTACTGATTTTTGAAGCCTAAGATTAGCACCTTGAACATTGAACTGGACTCCTTCTAAATCTGACTTGTACTCCTCCAAGAAGTGCAGCCAACTAGAAGTCAATATATCATTAACTAGAAATAAATTATTTGACTTGATTTAATTTGGAAATGAAGGGGGATATTCCCTTATTCTTGTGTCCTAAGTTAGGTAAGGTAGAGGCTCAGTGTAAACTGCAAATGAGAAGGGATGTAAATTTTCAAACAACTATGATCGGCCATATAGTGGGCTTAATGGACCAATAGAAATTTCCAAATTCGATCATATTTAATCAATTTAAATCCATTATAAGTATTTATAGATATCGCATATCGATACATACAAATATAACTTTTATATACGTTTTCCAATAAAAACTTATTCAAATAAATCAACTAAGAATTAATAATTAATATTTCATTAATATTAATTAATATAATTTATTTATAACAAATATAATTTAATTCAATCACGTGATATTACGGAGTATTCAACATTGCAATTGTGCAACTCAAAAGGTGTAAATTCAATCAGTGATTAATATCAAACAATTCAAACATTATCATTCACACATCACCTTAATTAGTGGTGTAGTAGTTTGGCTGAATTTATCACTTGCATATTTTTTGGTAAAGTCAAATTTTACTACATAAGCGGTACCTCATAGTAATGATTATTTACGCCAATTCTCGTTAGCAAAACTATATCACATTAGTACTTATGGAATTTGGTTCTGTTTAAAATTCCAATATCGTCGATATTCAACTTGTGCAGTCCAAATAAAAAGCCTTGGTTCAATAATAATGATTATTATTAACCAAACTGCTTTGGCCTGAGACTTTGATTGTGAATTGACTATAATTGATGTGATACTAACCTCATATAACCGAGGAGACGGATTCTCTATTGAATCGTGTCCTACTTCTAATGCTCTAAATTAGAGTCAACTATAGTCATTCGATGGATGTTGTATCACGATATAACAATAATCAAAGTGGAGTGTCTACTGAAGTTCAATGGTATTCTCAACTTGATATAACTATGTAATATCGTCACTTTGAGATTCACTATTTGACCTTAGTTATACTAACCAACAACATACTCTCGAATGTGTCATTCTTTAGTTATCCAATAACTATTAGTACTTACCTTTTGGTAGCCCAGCAGCCTCGAGTAATACATTATCCCACATTTGAAGAGCGTTACGTACTCTAGTCTCAATAGATATATCGATATTTTATTTCTAAACATCATGACTATGAATATTTAAAGCAATTGCTAATTTTATTATGATAAATTTCATATGACCACAACACATTGTTATTATTATTACATAACATATCATTTAAGGGTTTTCTATTAAATATACTTAAATCAAATACTTAATTAACGTAGCACGGTATGATAAGTATATAGCGGAAAGAAAAACACCTTTTATTTCAAATGAGTTTTTGGTACAAAGTTAATAATTTATAATAAATTATAGAATTGCTCCTAAGACATATCCATAAATCTATGAATCTCTACTTGCACTAGGGGCTAATTTTGGAATCCTAATTCCATCCCTTCGATAATTTATTGAGAACCAATCAAGGCAGACCCTTTGTGAATGGATCTGCTATTTTGTCCTTTGTATCTACTCTTTGAATTATGACTTCTTTCTTCTCGACAAATTTTCTAATGAGATGAAACTACCGAAGAATGTGCATTGATTTCTTGTGTGCTCTAGGTTCCCTTATGATCTGCATCTCAGCATTATTATCACAAAATAATGTCATTGGATCTTCCATGCTAGGAATCACCCCTAGCTCACTCATAAATTTGCAAATCTAGGCCGCTTTTTTTAGTGCTTCATTGAGGGCGTGTGCACGGCCTCTATCATGGAATCAGCTACTGTTTCATGTTTAAATTTTTTCCAACCAATAGCCCCATCATTTAAAGTAAAAGAACAACCAGAAACAGACTTACTATCACCGATATCATTTTGAAAGTCAAAGTCTATGTATCTCTTCATAAGAAGGTCTTCATTCCTATATGTAAGGAATAAGTCCTTAGTATTTCTTAAATACTCACGTACATATTTTACAGTAGTCTGATGTTTCTATCTAGGATTAGACTGGTATCCACTTACACATCAAAATGCTTAAGTTATATCCGGTCTAATATATAGCATGTCGTACGTTATGGAACCGGTTACCGATGCACTTGGTATCCTCTTCGTATACTCTTTCTCTGCATTAGTATGAGGAGTGTCCTTAGAAATAACAATACTAAATTGCGTCAGAATATTTCTGCACTTGGATTTCTCCATATCGAACTTTGTAAGTGTGGTGCTATGTACAAGGATTGGGACAATCCCAACAACCTTTAGATCTATCTCTATAGATCTTTATTCCCAGTATATAGGCTGGTTCTTCATGAAGACATTCTCGAATAACCACACTTTCACTGATTGTAACAGTGCAATGTCGTTACCAATCAGTTGCAAATCATCGATGTGCAGAAGTAAGAACATTATAGCACTTCCTTGTTCTTTTCGATGTACTTGTGCTACATTTGTATTCTAATAAAACGAAACTATTTAATTACTTTTTCAAAGTACTTATTCCAACTTCTTGATGCTTATTCAAGATCATAAATGGATCTTAACAACTTGCATGCCTTACCCTCACTCCTACTAATTTTGAAACACTAAGGCTGTGACATGTAAATGGTCTCTTCTAAATCACCATTTAGATATGCCATTTTCACATCCATTTGCCATATTTCAAAGTTATAGAATGTAGCAATAGCTAGCATTATCTAAATGGACTTAAGCATCGCTACAGGAAAAAACTCTTCATCATAAACAATGCCTTGAATTTGATGAAACCTTTTCATAACGTGTCTAGCTATATAAGTCTATACTTGTCCATTTATACCTAGCTTGTTCTTGAAAATCCATTTGAAGCCGATAAATCCCTTTGGGTATGTCAGCCGAATTCCATACATTGTTTTCTTACATGGAACCAATTTTAAATTTCATAGCTATAAGCCAAAGTGTGGAGTCTATACTTTGTAGTGCTTACTAAAACAAGAGAGGAATGTTACCTTCTAAGACGTAGCCCTCTTTCTCTCCATCCACGATAAAACCATTGTATCTCTAGTGCTCAAGATTACTAATTGAACCCTCTAATAGGTTGCATGTTATTTGGTTCTCCCACTGCTTAACATTTATGTTAGTTTTTTGGATCTCATTCAAGTCTACAACTTCGCTTTTAATTTCTTTGATGAAATTCCTTTTCCAAAAGACAATGTGCTGAGAAATAATAATCTTTTATTCCTCACTATTGTAGAAAATATATCCCACAGAATTATTGGTTATCCTATGAGTTTACACAAGGCTAATCTTTTCTTAAGTTCATTGGAACCAATGTTTTTAATGCAGCCTTGACAATCCACACCTTCAAATGTTTGAGGTATGGTTTCTTCCTATACCATATTTCATATGGAACCTTAAGTACATATTTTGTGGGTATGAAATTCAACTTACGCGTTGTGATTTCTAACGCTTATCCCCAATAAGAAAGAGATAAGTCAGCTTTACTCGTCGTGGAATGAACCATATCTAATAAGGTACTATTCTTCATCTCTAAAACACCATTGTCTTGTAGAGTATAGGGTGGAATAACCTGAGAGATAATCCCATTATCCTTTAAGTATTGTTGGAGGCCTTATCCAACATACTCATATCCTAGATCAAATAAAAGTGTTTTAATCTTATGGTTTGTTTGACTTTCGACCTTATTCTTATGCTTTTTAATTTATCACAAATATCAGATTTGTTCTTCATAAGATCACATACCCTAGTCTGGAGAAATCATGGGTAAAGTTACAAAATAATAAGCATTATCTTTAGTAACTACAAGCATTAGACCACATACATACCCAAGAATTCATAAACTCTATCTTTATTCCCACTAAAGGGGTGCTTGGTCATTTTTCCTTTAAGACACGATTCATGTATCAAATGATTCAGAATCATATGATGGCAGAAAACCTTCGGTATACAGTTTGTGTAGTCATTTGTCACTTATAACCTAGGCTACGATGCCATAGATAATTATTATTTATGTCAACGTTAGAAAAATTATTCATAGCACATATATAATTAGAATTAGGTACGTAAATGCCATTATACAAAACACCATTGTAGATTTATTTCCATCATACATAATGTTCATAATATTATCAACATAATAAAAAAAATATCTAGTCTCAGACAATCTAGACATTTGAAATTATACCACAAATAAAGTTTTTAAAATAATAAGACTTATGCAAAATTAATTCAAAAATGTTGGGAAAAAGTGAATATTAGTCTCCAACTACAGTCGCATCTACAATAGATCGATCAGTAATTTAAAGCCTCGTTTCACACTTCGCCACATGTCGCCATTTCCTGAGTACCCATAACAAATTATATATATAAGTTTTAGACCAAATATCTAAAACCCAAGATAATTTATTGATTGCAAAAAAAATTTAAACTATAAATATACCTACGAAAGCATCAAATCCAATCCTTTTCTTCTCTTTGAAAATCTTTAGGTTATCCGCACAATTCCATTTCCAATGCCCCTTCTTGCGATAGGTGATGACAGTCATGCTCGTTATTCAAAGTGTTCTTCTTATTCTTCTTTTTTACATGCTTTCTCTTCTTCAAACCATTTGAAGGCAATGTTTTTCTTTTACTTCAAGAACAATGCCTTGATTCTTAGATAAAGGTTTGGCTTACCTCAACATATTAAGAAACTCCATGTTATTCGGCATTTTGACCCGGTTATGTTCGAACTGATTGGACGAGTTAGATTCGACTGTCGTCAAGGCCAGTAAGTCCAGGGCGATGATTGTAGGGTCCAGAAGTCAAGTATTCGAACTAAATGGACGAGTTAGATTCGACTGACGTCAAGGCTAGTAAGTCCAGGGCGATGATTGTAGGGTCCAGAAGTCAAGTATAGATGATAATATGAAGCCGTGATCAAATGGAATTTAGAGATATGTAATGCAAAATGTTAAAGTATGGAATATGGTTCAACACATCGGAAGGATCGACTATAATTAACCTCCAACATAGGGATTAGTGTGTTTTAGCAAGCTAGTGCAATTCAATATAAAACAATCAACATATCAAGATCCATGAGTCCAATGCATATGAAATTTTGTAAGAAAGTTGTAGGGTCCCCAGGGAGCCTAACCTAGGGATTGCACCTCAAAAAAATGAAATAAGAGGGATCAACTCTCTTCTCTAAATATGGATTGGCTAAAAATAGAAGACAATCCACACTGAAGCAAAGATCAAGCAATAACTCAAGTTCTACTAATCCAATTGGCATGAAACTTGGGGGCTAAACATAGTTCAACATGGGAAAGCTACCATAGGGATTGCATCCCCAAATTCCACCAAAATATGGATCGGTACCGATCCCTATTCTTTGGGATTTAGGCATGTAATCCTTCTTATAGATCCATATAGGAATGGAGATACTTCTGCAGAATTTTTCGGGAGATATTTTGCTATCTTCATCTATAAATATAGGCTTGGTTGTTCATTTTTGGCGACCTTTATGCTGCTTGTTGCTTTGTACTCTGTTGTAACAATCAATTTTCATCCGATCCCTATTGTACTCAGTTTACAAAGTGATTAATAAAGAAATCTATTCAAAGTGGACGTATGCAAACAACGTCGAACCACCATAAATCATTCGTGTCATTTCTCTTATTTACAGTTATTTCATCACTACTTTCCTCTAGTTTCATTTTACATTCTTCATTTATTTCTCTTTAAAACTTCTATTGGGTGTATGTGCTGACTTTCAGAGCAAACACTCCATAAGGCTTACATTCAACTAGTTCATATTGTAGTTCAATATAAACTGCTCAAGCTTGGGTCTAAGAGATCCTAAGCTCAAATCCACTTGTAGCTCGTTGTTTATCGTGACATCCAACCGTGAAAATCAGTCACTATAGTCTTTCATCATTAAGATGTAGTCATCAACACGCATGCCCTTCAACATTTTCCTATTGAAAAACTTCTTCGTAATCTTGTGCCTTGAAAAACAAGATTGCTTCCAAACAATGCTTTGAGGCTATCAAAAATTTGATGGACATACACATTTTTGTGCTTTCTTTACAACTGTTTGTCTAGAGTCGACATCACATAAACCTGGGCAATTTCAAGGTCCGTAACTTATTTTTTTACTAATTAGAGATCCGCATCTTCAACAGTTTTTTACAGTATAGGTTTAGTTATTAACGACCATAAGTGTTTGTATCTAGGTGCTATTTTGATTGCTCTTAGTCTGCCTATGTAGTTAGGTCCGGTGAGTTTACCATTTTATAAAAATAATTTTGATGTGGATATTTTTCTGCAAATTAAATTTAGAAGATTAGGATAATAAATTCATATAAAATGCTCTTATAATACTTTTAAAGTTAAATATTATATTTCATTTTATTAATAAGCTCCCTTATAATTCTCAAAAATCTAAGACGAAACATACAAAGCTTTCGATTTTTCTGATGGATTTTAGGACTTTTGTGTCTTGGGATTCTAACCTTGAGGAATATTAACAAATCATATGCCAATAAGCGATGGACAACACATTACCGGTGTACTATGTACAACTCTTAACCTTTGGCCTTTGTCCTAATCTCATTTTGACCTTGAGGGATATCAACAAACCGAAACAGATTATTCACTCATACCTACCATTAGGTGACGGCATAAGTGAATGCATGTACCTTAATAAAAAAATGTGCATATATCTTACCTCATATATTCAATATATTAATAGTACTATACATTGCTTTTTTAGATTGAGGAATATCAACAACCAAAGAGTACGCAAATAATCTATTAATATAAATATAATAGAGGATAACATTTACAATAAAGATTCATAATTTTGAATATATAATCATTTGAGTGATATCAAGTTATTGAATAAGTAGTTCTTATGAAACACCCTTATGATTCAAGTGTTAGACACATCTGAAATCACAGTGCACGTATTATGTATATGTATTTATTTCTTAAATCTAATTTGGATTTATTATAGTTCCACCATTTATAATTAAATCATATTTAATTTATTTTCAATTTCATTAATTAAATCTTATTTAATTAATTTATCTAATTTAATTTTGTACTTTTTTAAATTGAATATATACATACATAAAAACATTTATAGTAATGCACATATACCATAATATATGTGTGATATTTTATTTATTCACTAATATTTGAGTAATTTATTTAATTAAAAAATTAATTAAATTCAAATAAATTTGAAAATTATTTTTTGATTAACTTAATCATTTTAAGATAATGTCTGTATATACCATTACATCTGTTTCTAATTTAACTAATTAAATTTTAATTAATTTTTATTTAATTAATCTAATTAATTATTATTACTAGTTTTAAAAATAATTAATCATTTTTCAAAATAGTTTTGAAAAATATTTTATAACATTATTAAATTTGTTACATATTTTAAACTTAAACTTTAAATTTAAAATATTATTTAATTTTAAAATAGATTTTGAAAATTAGTCCAAGGTCCAAAATCAATTCGATCTTTTGTATTGAGGATAAACTTTAGGCTTAGATCGTCCTTCGAGCCAGGCCAGTAGTTAGGTAGGCAAGGTACTTGATTACCCAACAACCCAACCTTAGACACTACCTGTCTAGACATCCTGCTGAATGGGTAGACTTTAATAAGTTAGCCATAATACTACTTTAAACCACATAGTCTGTTGGTTCCAACACTATTAAAGGAACAGGTTGGGTTGCAATGGGATAAATGTATAAATTTCAAAAAAAATTCATTTGAGATCTTATTTGGTTTACGATGTCTAAGTTAATTTAGATCCAATCTAAAAATTAAAATACATTTTTTTATTTATTTAGTTAATTAATATAAAGGTTTTCAATTTATTTAAAAATATATGATTCATATATACATATACATGTATCAAATACACACATACGTATACGGTGCATATGCAACATAAAATATGTGCACATCTTATAAGCTACTTGTATATAAGTGATGTGATTTACATCACAACGAACACACTTGCCCCTTTATATACATATTTGTTGTCCATAATTAATTTATTATTTATATACATTAACATATATACATATGTGTATGTATATAACATTTATATACATTAATTTTGTTTATTAAAATGTTGACCAATTCAAAATAATTTGAATTAAAATCTAAAATATCTTAAGATAATTTAAAGTTAAAACCAGATTAAGATCTAGGAGGAAAAATCTATTTTAAATTAAATTCAAATTTCAAATGTTGATATATTAGTAAACACACACAATTTCTATTAAATAAACACAAAAGACATTTTATATCCAATTTTAAAATATTTATTTTTAGAATATTAATTAGTAAATATAAATTCCATATGTTAAAAAATGATTTCTTTCTATTTTGGTCCAAACATTTTATTTAGAAATTGAATTTTTTTACAAATCTGTACCGATTTATACAAATTAATTTTTTTATGCCGATCCATAAAGATTTATATAGCAAATTTTTCTAAAATAATATAAATCAACACATATTTATATCAAATATGTTTTTACCAAACATACTTAACTATTTAAAACGGGTTTAAAATTATATGTAAATTATTTATTATATTTTGGAAATAAATATATTTATAAAGATATTTTTTGATTATATATATATATATATATGTGAATATAAATTAGTAAATTAGCTTATATATACATATAAATATACATATACATATACATATATATATATATAAACTACTTTGTGTACAATTTATAAAATTCATATTTTATTTTTATTTTAATAACTGTATAAAGTCATTTAACTTTCGATTTTTTTAATAAAATGGCCGATAGATATGTGTGTATGTCTGTTTGTATATTTTTATGTATATAAGTTCTTTTAAAAACAATCCAATGTGTAAGAATATATATATGTGAAATCAAATAGCATATGCATATATAAGTTTGTAATAATTATAGAGATCTAACATACACATGCATACTGATATAGATGGATATATACATACACACATATATGATTTAAAATAGTACTGGATTTACCAGTAACTGTGGCCTAGGATTAACATCTGGAATTTTGAATTGAACTACTTTTAGTTTTGATCTATATTCCTTCATAAAGTGCGACTAACTAGAAGATAATACCACCAATTAGAATTAAATTATTTGGCCTGTATTAGGAAATGAAGGGGTCTTCCCTTGTTCTTGCGGCTAAAGACAGGTAGGATGGAGTCTTAGTGTAAACTAAAAAAGATAGAAATGTGTGGTTTATATAGGCAACAGAAAGAAGTATAAGGTGGAGATCCAGAACTCTTTATTTACCTCCTCTCACCGCCAATTCAAAACATGATTTTTCAAACCAAAATCACATATCCCCGCTCTAGTATAGCCAGCCATATAATGTGATCAATAAACCCAAAGAAATTTCCAAATCCAATCAGTATTTATCCATTTTAAATCTAATTTAAATGTTTGTCGATATCATATATCGATACGTACATATATAACTTTATGCACAAACTTTATCGAATACTGATTCAAATAACTCAAATAATTAACATTTTATAAATATTAATTACTATAATTTATTTATAAAAATTATAGTTTTATTAAATCATGTGGTATTCAAAGTATTTAAAATTGCAATTACGTGACACAAGAGTGTAAATTCAGTCAGCGATTAATATCGAACAATTCGAGTATTAATGTTCACACATCGCCTTAGCTAGTGGTGTGACGGTTTAGCTAAATTTATCATATATATATATTTCTCGATAAAATATAATTTCACTATTTCAAGTGGTACCCGGTAGTAATGATTATTTACACCAATTCTTATCGTCAAAATTATATCACATTTGGACTTACTGAATTTGATTTTGTTTAAAATTCAAATATTGTCCACATTCAACTTGTATAATCCAAACACAAAGTTCTTGGTTTACTACTAACAATTATTATTAACTGACTGGTCTGATCAGAAACTTTGACTTTGAGTTGATTATTGCTGACCGTTATATTAATCTCATATAATTAAGAAGATGAATTCCCTATTAAATAGTGTTTCACTTCCAATATTTCAACTCATACCTAACTATAATCGTTCGATGTATGTCATGCCATGATTTATCTATAATCAAAGTAGAGCGTCCGTATTAAAATTTAATAGTATTCTCAAGTCGAGATAACTATGTAATACCATCGCTTCAAGATCCTCTATTTTCCTTTAATCATATTAACCAATTGAAAAATCTCGAGTGAGTCATTCTAAAGTTATCCAATAACTATCAACGTGTAACCCCTTGGTACCCCAACAAAGAGTAGTATATTACCCGACAATTGAAGAGGGTTACTTATTCTAGGCCAAACGGATGTACCAATATCCTATCTTGAAGAATCTTGAATACGAATATTTAAAACAATATGTTATTTTTATTATGATAAATTTCTCATGATTACAACACATTGTATCACATAACATATCATTTAAGGATTTTATAAAAAATATACTTAAATTAAACAGTTAATTAACATAACATGGTATGATAAGTATATAACATAAAGAGAAGCACCTTTTATTTAGAACGAGATTTTATAAAAAGGTTAATAATTTATTGTAAATGATAGAATTTCCTCTAAGGCATTAACTCTATCTAGGGTATCACAAAATGATTGGGTCTAGAATGTCTAATGCACTTCATAATTTGTTGAGTAAACTCAAGATCGTTAAGATGATTAGGACCATAGTTAAAATGTAGGTTAGGGGTTATATAAGATATGATTAGTAAAGGGTTGCTTAGCATTTATGGTGGCTATGATTTGTTGAGAAAACTCAAGGTTATAGTAATATGATAAAAAAATTATAACACCCATTGAAGTATTTATGAAATTTCTATATTTCATTGGGTTTGTAATAGATGCAAAATTCATTGGCAGCATTATTAGATAAATATAATAAACAATTATATTGAGTATAAGAAAATATGCAATGATATCTAATTTACTCTAATGAATTAGCATAGATAAATAGCTAGGATAGGCTGTTCTTCGAAAATAATATTTTAACCAAGAGCTAATTACAAAAGATTAGCTAAGGAATGTAAAATTGCATTCACTTATGAAAAGCTATGGCATGCAGTCGCAAATGAATCTATAGCAAAACCCACAAAAGATGCCACGCCCGATGAGGTTAAGACTTATGAAATTGTGAAATGGATTGTAAACTAGCTCACTATTATGTGTTGTCCACCATGAGTTTCGAGCTCTAACGACTATACGAGAAAGTGAATGTTCATGGAATATTTTCTCACCTATGAAAGTTGTATGGTGAATAATCCCGTTCCTCGAGGTATGAGGTTTATGTAAATTATTTCACACGAGAATGAGCATAGGGTTCTTCGGTCCAAGGCCACATACTCGATATGATTGGGTATATCGAGCGCTCAGCCGAGCTAGGTACTACTCTAGATAACGAGCTACAAACCGACTTGATTCTTAGGTCACTCACTCCATAGCTCGACCTATTCATATTGGATTTCAATATAAATTCATTGAAGTGTATCGTTGTTGAGCTCCTTAATATGTTGAGGACCGTTCAAAGAACTTTCACAAAAGAATTAAGCATGATGCTTATTGTTAAGAGTAACTCTTCGTCAAAAGGTTTGAAGAGGAGAAACCATAAGTCTAAGGGAGAAAGGGTAAAGGAAAAATTTAAGAGAAAGGTGGTTGTTACTTTTTCTCAAAGAAAGGACAATGGAAGAGGAATTTTTCAGAGTACTTGAAAACATTGAAGGGAAAGAAATCTGATTCTGATACTAAAGTTATTTTCCATGTAGAATTTTTGTTATCTATATGTACATTTAGTTAGGTTTTAGATATAGGATCTGACACTTGTATTTGTAAAATTTTATAGTGACTTAGGAATAAGAGGCCTATTGCTGGAGGAAGCATGGAATTCCAAGTTGCAAATGGAGATAGTGTAGGTGCATATGCAGTCAGAGAATATCATTCTAAACAAGTGAGTGGACATGGTTTAACTTTAAGAAACTTTTATTATGGTCATAATTTTAGTTTTGGAAGAATATTCGTATCTCATTTGATAGATGGTAGATATAGTTTTATTTGTAAAGACGGTATTACGAATATTTGTGTTGACAATAAAACAATTAAATTTGGTGCGTTGAGTATTGATATTTATGTTCTTAGTTTAAATCTTATATTTGTCGTTGAAAATAGTTCTATGTCAGATGGTTACATTTGTCATTGTTGTCTAGGCTATATTAGTAAGAAACGACTTAACGAGTTAAGAAACCAAGGTTTTCTACCATCGTTTGATTCTACCATCATTTGATGCTTGTGACTCGTGTCTTAAAGGGGAAATGACCAAGCACCCATTCATGGGGAGCAATAAAAGAGTTGATGAACACTTAGGACCCATACACACTAATGTATGTGTTTTGATGTCTACAATGATAAAAGGCAATACCTCGCAGTTTATTACTTTCATCGATGATTTCTCTAGGTATGGATATATGTATCTCAAGAAACACAAATCAAAGTTCTATGAGAAATACACTGAATATAAAAACTAACTTGATAAGCAACAAGAAAATAAATTTTTTTTGATCAGATTGATGAGGTGGTTACATTGGATTCGATCTCCAATAAATCCTAAAGGAGAATGAGATTTTCTGTCAAGTTACTCCTCCATATACTCTGCAATACAATGATGTTTTAGAGAGGAGAAATCAAATCTTTTTCAACATGGTTCGATCAATGATAAGTAACCATGAGTTACATCTTTCATTTTGGGGATATACGCTGGAAACAACAACATATACATTGAATAAAGCACTGTCAAAATCTGTGTCTAACGCTGTAACGGCCTAGAATTTCTATTAATTAAAATTTGGATATTTAATTAATTTAAAATATTAATTAGCGAATTTATAAGTCGAATAAATTTTATTTCGAATAATTGGATTTAATTGAATAATTAAATCGATAATTTAATAGTTGAAATTACATAAATAATTGAAAATAGGGTTAAATATGATTGAAAATGATTTGTAAAATTTTATTTTATCATATTGGAGTTAGAACGATATTTTAGAACTTTTAAAATTGAATTAAAAGTTAATCTGTGAAAATTGAATATTTTAATATTTAATTATCGACTGTAAAATAGCCAATTTTTGAACAGTCTCAGAATTGGACGAAACTAGTTCCATTGGATCCGTAATAGTTTGTTATTATCAGATTTCAATTTTCGTAGCAATTGGAGTTTTCGTTTGACCGTGGCAGCTCGAAACGCATCGAAATTGTTTTTAATATTTATTTGGCGAGTTAAAATAGCCATTTTTCAAATAGTATCGGATTTCGACGAAACTAGTTTCATCGGATCCGTAATGTGATATTATTGTATGGTTTCAAATTTAGTGTCAATTGGATTTATCGTTTGTCCGGTGCAAGCTAAAACGCCTAGAAAATCGTTTAATCGGTTTAATTTTAAATTGAACTTTTATTGCCATAGCTCGCACAGATGACCGAATTAGCTCCCGAAACACGTTCCATTGTGTTCGGAACGCGGGGCAAACCTTAGAAACGCAAACCGACACGCTTTGTTTGGAGTTCGGAAATTCCGGGATGAATAGTGTCGCGTATTTTTGTATAAAAGGCCACAAATATTCATTATTTGCAAAAAAATAAAACCCTAGGTCATCTCTTCAGGAGCCGCCGCCTCCATAACAATGAATGGCCGAAAATTATCAACTTCATCCTCTTCTATCTCTCAATCCATCAACAATTAGCGAAAACTTTCTACATGAAAGTTGTAGACGACAACGAGATCTTCAATCTGAACGGTCATGATCGCGTTTGGGTTAACGGATTGGCGGCAAATCAAGCTAGAAGTGCTGCAGGTCGTGCACGATTTCCCATGACAATATATGGCCGAGCTCACCGATGTTACGGCCGAAGGTTGGGGTGGTGATGAGCGTTCGAATGGCGGTGGTATGATGGAGTTTCGTGCGTTGTGGAGGCCACAAGATCTAACCCTAATCGGCGGCTCTATGGGTTCATACGTGCGTTTTTTCTCCTGTAGGAACGTGAATGGGAGAGGAAGATGATGGGGTGCGGCTGTGATTAGAAGGAAGGAAATGGACGGTGGATGCAAGCTAGGGTATAAAATTATAAAAATATGTTGCATATTTATTAAGTTAAAAATTCGTGTAACTTAATAAAATCATATTTTTTCATACGAGGTCGAAAACGCGCGAAACCAGTTGCGTTGGGTTCGTATGGACGAGCACTACGCTATGGAATTGGATTGGAGTCGTTAGGAGTTAGTGAGAATTTCGGGTAAAATTAAACGCGCGTTTAATTTTATTCGAAATAAAAGCTGAAAACGAAATTGAAATCAAGGTGAGAACTTCTCACTCAATCGAATCGGTTTCGATTTTTATTTTAAATAGCTTGATTTAAAATTGTTGATATAATGCATGAATGATGATTGTTATCTATTGATTGTTAAAATAGACATTATGCGCCGTTAGTAAGCGGAGGTTATTTTTTAAAAACATATACCGCGAATATTTCACAGTATAGTGAAATTGGTATTATTTATGTACTTGGAATTGATTTTCCCGCATTATATAGCGGATGAGACCCTATTGCGCCGCCTATTAAGCGGATAATATTTTATAAATCCCATATACCGCGATAATTCCCTACTGGAGCGGAATTGGTATTGTGCTAACATCTTTGGATGCAGGGAAACAGGTTGGAGGGATCCAACTGGATTCCTCAACTGTATTGATTTATTTACAGATATTGTGATATTTGTTGATTATCATATCGATATATGATATTTCGATGTCGTGATTGACAATTTGGTGCTGCTGCATCATCGGATCCATTTCTGAAGTTTTAAAATAATGATTTTTGGTTTTAAAAGGAATTTTAAAGTGATTTTCAAAAGTATACGTTTTATTAAATTTTGAATTGTTAAAATAAATAAACGTTAAAATTTTAATGTTATAAAAATATGATTTTTACGAAATGTAAGCGAAAAGTGATTTTTGAAATAAATAGTTAATAAATTTATGAAATGGTTTAAATTGGAATTTTTGAACTATTACAAACAATTTTTATAAAGGATTTATAAAATGGATATTTATAAGTTAAAAATATTGGAATTATAAAACAAGTTTATTAAGTGTTAAAATGAAGAATAAAATGGATTTCATTGAAAATTATAGATTTATAAATTGTGAAGATATAAAATAAATAGATGTTGTAAAATAAAAGATTTATAAGTAATTAACTTATAAACTGGGTTTTAAGCATATAAATGGGATATTTATAGAAATTGTTAATAAAGGAGATTTTATAAGTTGAAGTTGTTATAAAATATAAAGGAATCTTATAAGTAATAAGATTTATGATTTGTGAAGTTTTGAAAGAACGATTTTGTAAATAAATGAATTATAAGTATTTAACTTATAATATGGACTGTTGGTATATAATTGAGATATATAGATTAAATTAGATTAATAAAGGAGATTTATAAATCGAAGTCTATAAATAGAAATGGAATTTATAGACATTGTTTATAAATTCGAAATCAATGGAATTTGATAAATTGAATGTTGAAATTGGTTAAGGAAGTATATTCACGATTTTGGACAGTGAATATATTATCAAATAAAATGAATATGCTTGGGGAAAATGAATATTATAAAATGAAGTTAATCGTTTTAACGGTGTTTTAAAATGTGTTAAACATCGAAAACATAGATTTCAACATTCATTGTTGAAATAGACGTTTTCGAGAAATAGAAGGAAATAGTGGACTATAACACTGTTGTTATAGTAAATGGTTTCCGAAAGGAAATATTTTGTATAGCAACATTCGTTTTTGACCCATACAAATGTGTTTAAGAGAATGATTTCTTAAAGAATGAAATATTACTTAATTTCGATTTAAGTATATTGGATATTTTCCAAGTGTTGAAAATAAATGGGTTTGTGAATTACTTATTATTAAATAAGTATGGAAATGTTTTTCCAATGTGAAATGAAACGTTTTGAGAATTTATCTTTTTGAAGACAAATTAAAAGGGAATATTTGAAATCGATTTGAAATCGTATATTCATAGATATTTTGGAATTATAAATTCATTATGGAATTTATAAAAGAAAGGGGAATTTGTTTAAAAATAAACGTTGATTTATTTTTAAAGCGTGGGAATAAATTTACGGATTTGGAACGTAAATTTAAAGTAAATCGGTAAGGATTTATTTAAATTGGTTTAAATGAACCATTTTGAAATGAAAGTATTTCCGAGTAAGGAAAAGTGATTTGAAAAATTGTTTTCAAATGGTTGAAGTGTGGAAAATATATATCTAGTAAAGATATTTTTGAGAAATAAATAATTTGGAAAATCATTTGGAATCTGATGATGTTGAGCATCTTTATTGATAGTTAAACATCCGACTATCAATATTTACCTTTAAATAGGTATTTGTTGAGATTTGTTTGAATTTGAATGCCACACTTATTTTTGAATAAGCGCTCACTATTCGGGTTATCCGGGAAAGGACCTTGGGGTCGTATAACCCATTCCGAATATGTGACACGTCGTAATGGATTGCATTTGATGACCGGTGTTGAAGACCGGATATTTTTGAAAACGGAAGGATTACGGTTGAGTTCCTCTGCATCGGCTGATCTTCGATATAGAGGTTTTATCACCCTTAGTGACGGGAAGTCCGGACGTGATTAGAAATTATCCGGATTGCAAGGACTTCTTTGGAAGTGCCTTCGGTTCTGTTCGAGCCCGGAACAGACTTGTATGGATTGTATGTCTGACATTACAAGTTGAGATATAAAGATGATTTCTTTCAAATATATTTCTATTGGTGGCGAAGAATTTATTCTCTTAGCTTAACACCCTTCTCTGAGATGTACGAGCTCAGAGGTTATATAGTTGAAGGCTATTAGTGATATACTCCCAATTTGGTAGTGTGGCATGCTGAGTGTTGCTATGAAATGATCATTGTTTGATCATTTGTGATATGATCATTTGTTTGATCATTTATCTTGGTGATCATTTCTATGATCATTTGATTGACCCAAAGCACAGTTTTTGTATAAAGCGTGGCTTTGTGGACGAGACTTCGTCGGACCTCACACCCCGGAAATGGTCAAAACAGGAAGGATGCAGCAAGGTTATTAGGGGGTAGCGCCCCTTTAGTGTATGTCATTCCTTCTGGATAGAGGTGGTACCATGGTATGGAGCCCAGATATTTAACCTATGTTATTGCTGCAAATTTTGTGGTTGTTGGAAATCGAGGATCCTCGGATATATTGGTTACGATCGGGGGATGACATATTTGTGTCAGTAGTTACCCAGTTAGGGGTAACCCGGCCTTGTGTTGGCAGAGATCCGGTTTGGTTCTCGGGACGTCATTCCAGAGGCGTTTCCATGTGGCAATGGGAAGTTCCTTGGCCTGACCATTTGTTGGAAATCCAATTCCTAATACGAAACCTTGTACGGTTTTAGTTGTAGAACCTGCCATTTACTTATGGTGGTCACCACTGTTTAGATGGTAGCTATAGTAGGCATAGTTCGAAATGTCTATGCTGGCTAAGATTAATATTCTACTTTTGAAATGTTTTCCTCACTATGCACTAGTAATAATATCAAATGTTTCTTTTTAATGCGTATCAAGCATCTTTGACTATCATAAGGAGAAATCTCCTCCGATTCTGCGTTTGCATTGTGTGTGCGTGCGGGAGGCCTTATGGTAGTCTCATTTTTAAAAGCATTGCGAATTGACTTTAAAAATATTCCTCTATTTTGATTTTAAAGAAAAATAAACTATTTTAGTTCTCACACAAGTCTTGCTTGGTCTAGGTGAAACGTGATGGGGGGTTCTCGCTTTGCGGTTTGGTGGCGAACGGGAGACTCTTGCCCCCACACGTCCTCTTTACGGGGTTGGTTAGGCGTAAGTTGAGACAGTCGAGAGGCTGGCCGTAAAAGCAAGTTTGGGATATCAGTGTAAGCCACGGTGGGGCTGGGATGGTTGAAAAGCCTACCGGTTGTGACCGCTTCTCGTTACATTTGGTATCAGAGCTTATGGTTAAGCGACAACCATGGCTCTGTTGGGTATAACTCATTAGAGATAGAGTCAGCGGTACTCTAGAATGAGTTTGAGTGTAATAATAGCTATGAGCGCGTATTTGTTAGTGAATATAAAAAATATATTTTGTAGTGTGTTTGCTTATCCGTTGAGCTGTTTGTGAATTCTGGTCGGTGTGTGGGACGCCATATTATCGATAGGGATTTCTAAACACTTAAACGAGGCATGTCGACATAGTATTATTTAAATTGGGTAAATGAAATAATTTTACTTTGAGTATATTTTATATATAAGGAATAATTTTTCAGAATTATTTAAAGTGTATATGAATTGATTGTTTGATTGTTGAATAAGTTAAATAAAACCACAGTTGTAAAAGAATAATTGTATAAGCAAATGAATTATAAGTATGGAGTTATAATTAAAATAATTTACACTTGTGAAATAATCTTATATATAAGAAGTGAAATTATATAAGTAAAAGGGTTTATAAATGTGATTTATAATCTGAAAATAATATTCCAGAGAAGTTTTTGAAAAGATTTGATATTGTGGGAAAATTATTTTAGAGAAATTAAAGCTCTAAACTCTTTTCGGTCGCTGGAAAATAATCCTGATGATGATGGCCACATCATTAGAATTCATTTTCGGGTTTCCAAAAGAGGGATTGCTGCCAAATTGTTTTAAATAAAAGTTGTTTGGAAAATTTTGAGTTTGGGTTTTGAAATTCAAAGGATAATTGAATTGGTTTCAAAAATGGTTTTGAAAGATTGAAAGGACTCTGGAATCCTATTTAAAATATTTATGGGAATGATAAATGAGTTAATAACTTATACAATTGGAATTTTGATAGAATAAATTAAACTTAAAGGATGGAGTTAAATTAAAGGAAGTATAAGTAAATCAATAAAATTCAAGTTGAAATAAATTTGAGTTGTCATCAAAGACATGTGATTTGAAATTTAACAAAAGGAAAGTTAAATAAATTGATTTGGATTTGATAGGATGTTTGAAATGGAATATAACTTAAGTGATGTTGAATGAAGTTAATTTTGGTATCGAAGTAAATTAATAAGTGAATTAATGAAGTGAAGTCATTAAGAATTTGAACTTGAGTTATATGAATGAAATTCAACTTTATATTGTTAAAGGAGTTAACAGTTGAATTAATAAATGGAATATTAATCAATTGAATGTAAATAATTAGTATGAAACAATGAATATAAGTGTTAATTCATTAAAAGCTAATTGAATAAATTGAATGGGAGTCAATTTAATATGATCTAATTGGAATTAAATGTGTTGAACCAAATTGAATGTAAAGTGAATAAATTTGGTTGTATTGAATAAACATTGGTTGTTATTTGATTGTTAGTTGATTGTATATAATTCATTAAGTGTTAATGAAATTGAATTAGCGAAATTGGAAGCTATGAAATTAAATTCAAATGGATAATATGTAAATTTGAATAGAATTGGATTTGATTTGGATTGAAAGCGAACCAATGTGAATAAATTAGTGAATGTATACTAATTGGAAAATGAACAAATGAATGTTAGTTAAATCCAGTGTTAATGAATCAAATGTGATCTAAATTGGAAAACCAATTCATTAAATATTAACGAGAAATAAATTATATTGATTTGGTAGTTGCATTTATTTCTATTGAATGCATTACTATGTTGGCACATGTAGTTATTATGTTGCTATATGATGTATATTGAGATTATTTTCATATATGCATGTTCTCATGTTGTTTGTTAAGTGTTTAGTAGGTGCGGATCGCGTTTGCTTTGCATTTGGAGCTCGCTTTCGCGCTATATTAGCCGTATATGTTCGCTAATAATAAATAAGGTACATATCTCGGATAACATACCGTACTTTTACACTTTTTTCCCTGCGGGATGCCTCATCACTTGATGAGATGTATATTTGTGATATATACACTGTCATTTTTTTTCGGATTGAGCCGCGCAAAGGAGACTATGGCGAATTTTTCCGAAAATTTAAGGCGTTAGAAAATTTTTGAAAAAATTGGGAAAATTTGTGAAAACTATAATTTTGGTTTAGGAATTGAAAGTTAAACTATAGTAGTTGGTTTTGAAATATAACTAAGTATGATTTGAAAACTTAGTAAAGTTATTGTAAGAAGTTTAACTATGGATTTTGGGAAAGTTAATAGATTTTGTAACTTTTCTTACTTGGTAATTTCGAGGACGAAATTCTTTTAAGGGGGGAAGTTTGTAACGACTTAGAATTTCTATTAATTAAAATTTGGATATTTAATTAATTTTAAATATTAATTAGTGAATTTATAAGTCGAATAAATTTTATTTCGAATAATTGGATTTAATTGAATAATTAAACCGATAATTTAATAGTTGAAATTACAGAAATAATTGAAAATAGGGTTAAATATGATTGAAAATGATTTGTAAAATTTTATTTTATCATATTGGAGTTAGAACGATATTTTAGAACTTTTAAAATCGAATTAAAAGTTAATCTGTGAAAATTGAATATTTTAATATTTAATTATCGACTGTAAAATAGCCAATTTTTGAACAGTCTCAGAATTGGATGAAACTAGTTCCAATGGATTCGTAATTGTTTGTTATTACCGGATTTCAATTTTCGTAGCAATTGGAGTTTTCGTTTGACCGTGGCAGCTCGAAACGCATCGAAATTGTTTTTAATATTTATTTGGCGAGTTAAAATAGCCAATTTTCAAACAGTCTCGGATTCCGACGAAACTAGTTTCATCGGATCTGTAATGTGATATTATTTTATGGTTTCAAATTTCATGTCAATTGGAGTTATCGTTTGTCCGGTGCAAGCTAAAACGCCTAGAAAATCGTTTAATCGGTTTAATTTTAAATTGAACGTTTATTGCCATAACTCGCACAGATGACCGAATTAGCTCCCGAAACACGTTCCATTGTGTTCGAAACGTGGGGCAAACCTTAGAAACGCCAACCGGCATGCTTTGTTTGGAGTTCGGAAATTCCGAGATGAATAGTGTCGCGTATTTTTGTATAAAAGGCCACAAATATTCATTATTTGCAAAAAAATAAAACCCTAGGTCATCTCTTCAGGAGCCGCCGCCTCCATAACAATGAATGGCCGAAAATTATCAACTTCATCCTCTTCTATCTCCCAATCCATCAACAATTAGCGAAAACTTTCTACATGAAAGTTGTAGACGACAACGAGATCTTCAATCTGAACGGTCATGATCGCGTTTGGGTTAACGGATTGGCGGAAAATCGAGCTAGAAGTGCTGTAGGTCGCGCACGATTTCCCATGACAATACATGGCCGAGCTCACCCATGTTACGGCCGAAGGTTGGGGTGGTGATGAGCGTTCGAATGGCGGTGGTATGATGGAGTTTCGTGCGTTGTGGAGGCTGCAAGATCTAACCCTAATCGGCGGCTCTATGGGTTCATACGTGCGTTTTTTCTCCTATAGGAACATGAATGGGAGAGGAAGATGATGGGGTGCGGCTGTGATTAGAAGGAAGGAAATGGACGGTGGATGCAAGCTAGGGTATAAAGTTATAAAAATATGTTGCATATTTATTAAGTTAAAAATTCGTGTAACTTAATAAAATCATATTTTTTTCATACGAGGTCGAAAACGCGCGAAACCAGTTGCGTTGGGTTCGTATGGACGAGCACTACGCTATGGAATTGGATTGGAGTCGTTAGAAGTTAGTGAGAATTTCGGGTAAAATTAAACGCGCGTTTAATTTTATTCGAAATAAAAGCTGAAAACGAAATTGAAATCAAGGTGAGAACTTCTCACTCAATCGAATCGGTTTCGATTTTTATTTTAAATAGCTTGATTTAAAATTGTTGATATAATGCATGAATGATGATTGTTATCTATTGATTGTTAAAATAGACATTATGCACCGTTAGTAAGCGGAGGTTATTTATTAAAAACATATACCGCGAATATTTCACAGTATAGTGAAATTGGTATTATTTATGTACTTGGAATTGATTTTCCCGCATTATATAGCGGATGAGACCCTATTGCGCCGCCTATTAAGCGGATAATATTTTATAAATCCCATATACCGCGATAATTCCCTACTGGAGCGGAATTGGTATTGTGCTAACATCTTTGGATGCAGGGAAACAGGTTGGAGGGATCCAACTGGATTCCTCAACTGTATTGATTTATTTACAGATATTGTGATATTTGTTGATTATCATATCGATATATGATATTTCGATGTCGTGATTGACTATTTGGTGCTACTGCATCATCGGATCCATTTCTGAAGTTTTAAAATAATGATTTTTGGTTTTAAAAGGAATTTTAAAGTGATTTTCAAAAGTATACGTTTTATTAAATTTTGAATTGTTAAAATAAATAAACGTTAAAATTTTAATGTTATAAAAATATGATTTTTACGAAATGTAAGCGAAAAGTGATTTTTGAAATAAATAGTTAATAAATTTATGAAATGGTTTAAATTGGAATTTTTGAACTATTACAAACAATTTTTATAAAGGATTTATAAAATGGATATTTATAAGTTAAAAATATTGGAATTATAAAACAAGTTTATTAAGTGTTAAAATGAAGAATAAAATGGATTTCATTGAAAATTATAGATTTATAAATTGTGAAGATATAAAATAAATAGATGTTGTAAAATAAAAGATTTATAAGTAATTAACTTATAAACTGGGTTTTAAGCATATAAATGGGATATTTATAGAAATTGTTAATAAAGGAGATTTTATAAGTTGAAGTTGTTATAAAATATAAAGGAATCTTATAAGTAATAAGATTTATGATTTGTGAAGTTTTGAAAGAACGATTTTGTAAATAAATGAATTATAAGTATTTAACTTATAATATGGACTGTTGGTATATAATTGAGATATATAGATTAAATTAGATTAATAAAGGAGATTTATAAATCGAAGTCTATAAATAGAAATGGAATTTATAGACATTGTTTATAAATTCGAAATCAATGGAATTCGATAAATTGAATGTTGAAATTGGTTAAGGAAGTATATTCACGATTTTGGACAGTGAATATATTATCAAATAAAATGAATATGCTTGGGGAAAATGAATATTATAAAATGAAGTTAATCGTTTTAACGGTGTTTTAAAATGTGTTAAACATCGAAAACATAGATTTCAACATTCATTGTTGAAATAGACGTTTTCGAGAAATAGAAGGAAATGGTGGACTATAACACTGTTGTTATAGTAAATGGTTTCCGAAAGGAAATATTTTGTATAGTATTGGGATTTATATATCTATTTTAATTTCGAATCCCTATACTAGTGATTTTAAGTCGTCGTAACGATGTTTTACGCAACATTCGTTTTTGACCCAAACAAATGTGTTTAAGAGAATGATTTCTTAAAGAATGAAATATATACTTAATTTCGATTTAAGTATATTGGATATTTTCCAAGTGTTGAAAATAAATGGGTTTGTGAATTACTTATTATTAAATAAGTATGGAAATGTTTTTCCAATGTGAAATGAAACGTTTTGAGAATTTATCTTTTTGAAGACAAATTAAAAGGGAATATTTGAAATCGATTTGAAATCGTATATTCATAGATATTTTGGAAATTATAAATTCATTAATTTATAAAAGAAAGGGGAATTTGTTTAAAAATAAATGTTGATTTATTTTTAAAGTGTGGGAATAAATTTACGGATTTGGAACGTAAATTTAAAGTAAATCGGTAAGGATTTATTTAAATTGGTTTAAATGAACCATTTTGAAATGAAAGTATTTCCGAGTAAGGAAAAGTGATTTGATTTTTTTTTTTCAAATGGTTGAAGTGTGGAAAATATATATCTAGTAAAGATATTTTTGAGAAATAAATAATTTGGAAAATTATTTGGAATCTGATGATGTTGAGCATCTTTATTGATAGTTAAATATCCGACTATCAATATTTACCTTTAAATAGGTATTTGTTGAGATTTGTTTGAATTTGAATGCCACACTTATTTTTGAATAAGCGCTCACTATTCGGGTTATCCGGGAAAGGACCTTCGGGTCGTATAACCCATTCCGAATATGTGACACGTCGTAATGGATTGCATTTGATGACCGGTGTTGAAGACCGGATATTTTTGAAAACGGAAGGATTGTCGTTGAGTTACTCTGCATCGGCTGATCTCCGATATAGAGGTTTTATCACCCTTAGTGACGGGAAGTCCGGACGTGATTAGAAATTATCCGGATTGCAAGGACTTCTTTGGAAGTGCCTACGGTTCTATTCGAGCCCGAAACAGACTTGTATGGATTGTATGTCTGACATTACAAGTTGAGATATAAAGCTGATTTCTTTCAAATATATTTCTGTTGGTGGCGGAGAATTTATTCTCTTAGCTTAACACCCTTCTCTGAGACGTACGAGCTCAGAGGTTATACAGTTGAAGGTTATTAGTGATATATTCCCAATTTGGTAGTGTGGCATGTTGAGTGTTGCTGTGAAATGATCATTGTTTGATCATTTGTGATATGATCATTTGTTTGATCATTTATCTTGGTGATCATTTCTATGATCATTTGATTGACCCAAAGCACAGCTTTTGTATAAAGCGTGGCTTTGTGGACGAGACTTCGTCGGACCTCACACCCCGGAAATGGTCAAAACAGGAAGGATGCAGCACGGTTATTAGGGGGTAGCGCCCCTTTAGTGTATGTCATTCCTTCTGGATAGAGGTGGTATCATGGTATGGAGCCCAGATATTTAACCTATGTTGTTGCTGCAAATTTTGTGGTTGTTGGAAATCGAGGATCCTCGGATAGATCGGTTACGATGGGGGGATGACATATTCGTGTCAGTAGTTACCCAGTTAGGGGTAACCCGGCCTTGTGTTGGCAGAGATCCGGTTTGGTTCTCGGGACGTCATTCCAGAGGCGTTTCCATGTGGCAATGGGAAGTTCCTTGGCCTGACCATTTGTTGGAAATCCAATTCCCAATACGAAACCTTGTACGGTTTTAGTTGTAGAACCTGCCATTTACTTATGGTGGTCACCACTGTTTAGATGGTAGCTATAGTAGGCATAGTTCGAAATGTCTATGTTGGCTAAGATTAGTATTCTACTTTTGAAATGTTTTCCTCACTATGCACTAGTAATAATATCAAATGTTTCTTTTTAATGCGTATCAAGCATCTTTGACTATCATAAGGAGAAATCTCCTCCGATTCTGCGTTTGCATTGTGTGTGCGTGCGGGAGGCCTTATGGTAGTCTCATTTTTAAAAGCATTGCGAATTGACTTTAAAAATATTCCTCTATTTTGATTTTAAAGAAAAATAAACTATTTTAGTTCTCACACAAGTCTTGCTTGGTCTAGGTGAAACGTGATGGGGGGTTCTCGCTTTGCGGTTTGGTGGCGAACGGGAGACTCTTGCCCCCACACGTCCTCTTTACGGGGTTGGTTAGGCGTAAGTTGAGACAGTCGAGAGGCTGGCCGTAAAAGCAAGTTTGGGATATCAGTGTAAGCCACGGTGGGGCTGGGATGGTTGAAAAGCCTACCGGTTGTGACCGCTTCTCGTTACATTTGGTATCAGAGCTTATGGTTAAGCGACAACCATGGCTCTGTTGGGTATAACTCATTAGAGATAGAGTCAGCGGTACTCTAGAATGAGTTTGAGTGTAATAATAGCTATGAGCGCGTATTTGTTAGTGAATATAAAAAATATATTTTGTAGTGTGTTTGCTTATCCGTTGAGCTGTTTGTGAATTCTGGTCGGTGTGTGGGACGCCATATTATCGATAGGGATTTCTAAACACTTAAACGAGGCATGTCGACATAGTATTATTTAAATTGGGTAAATGAAATAATTTTACTTTGAGTATATTTTATATATAAGGAATAATTTTTCAGAATTATTTAAAGTGTATATGAATTGATTGTTTGATTGTTGAATAAGTTAAATAAAACCACAGTTGTAAAAGAATAATTGTATAAGCAAATGAATTATAAGTATGGAGTTATAATTAAAATAATTTACACTTGTGAAATAATCTTATATATAAGAAGTGAAATTATATAAGTAAAAGGGTTTATAAATGTGATTTATAATCTGAAAATAATATTCCAGAGAAGTTTTTGAAAAGATTTGATATTTTGGGAAAATTATTTTAGAGAAATTAAAGCTCTAAACTCTTTTCGGTCGCTGGAAAATAATCCTGATGATGATGGCCACATCATTAGAATTCATTTTCGGGTTTCCAAAAGAGGGATTGCTGCCAAATTGTTTTAAATAAAAGTTGTTTGGAAAATTTTGAGTTTGGGTTTTGAAATTCAAAGGATAATTGAATTGGTTTCAAAAATGGTTTTGAAAGATTGAAAGGACTCTGGAATCCTATTTAAAATATTTATGGGAATGATAAATGAGTTAATAACTTATACAATTGGAATTTTGATAGAATAAATTAAACTTAAAGGATGGAGTTAAATTAAAGGAAGTATAAGTAAATCAATAAAATTCAAGTTGAAATAAATTTGAGTTGTCATCAAAGACATGTGATTTGAAATTTAACAAAAGGAAAGTTAAATAAATTGATTTGGATTTGATAGGATGTTTGAAATGGAATATAACTTAAGTGATGTTGAATGAAGTTAATTTTGGTATCGAAGTAAATTAATAAGTGAATTAATGAAGTGAAGTCATTAAGAATTTGAACTTGAGTTATATGAATGAAATTCAACTTTATATTGTTAAAGGAGTTAACAGTTGAATTAATAAATGGAATATTAATCAATTGAATGTAAATAATTAGTATGAAACAATGAATATAAGTGTTAATTCATTAAAAGCTAATTGAATAAATTGAATGGGAGTCAATTTAATATGATCTAATTGGAATTAAATGTGTTGAACCAAATTGAATGTAAAGTGAATAAATTTGGTTGTATTGAATAAACATTGGTTGTTATTTGATTGTTAGTTGATTGTATATAATTCATTAAGTGTTAATGAAATTGAATTAGCGAAATTGGAAGCTATGAAATTAAATTCAAATGGATAATATGTAAATTTGAATAGAATTGGATTTGATTTGGATTGAAAGCGAACCAATGTGAATAAATTAGTGAATGTATACTAATTGGAAAATGAACAAATGAATGTTAGTTAAATCCAGTGTTAATGAATCAAATGTGATCTAAATTGGAAAACCAATTCATTAAATATTAACGAGAAATAAATTATATTGATTTGGTAGTTGCATTTATTTCTATTGAATGCATTACTATGTTGGCACATGTAGTTATTATGTTGCTATATGATGTATATTGAGATTATTTTCATATATGCATGTTCTCATGTTGTTTGTTAAGTGTTTAGTAGGTGCGGATCGCGTTTGCTTTGCATTTGGAGCTCGCTTTCGCGCTATATTAGCCGTATATGTTCGCTAATAATAAATAAGGTACATATCTCGGATAACATACCGTACTTTTACACTTTTTTCCCTGCGGGATGCCTCATCACTTGATGAGATGTATATTTGTGATATATACACTGTCATTTTTTTTCGGATTGAGCCGCGCAAAGGAGACTATGGCGAATTTTTCCGAAAATTTAAGGCGTTAGAAAATTTTTGAAAAAATTGGGAAAATTTGTGAAAACTATAATTTTGGTTTAGGAATTGAAAGTTAAACTATAGTAGTTGGTTTTGAAATATAACTAAGTATGATTTGAAAACTTAGTAAAGTTATTGTAAGAAGTTTAACTATGGATTTTGGGAAAGTTAATAGATTTTGTAACTTTTCTTACTTGGTAATTTCGAGGACGAAATTCTTTTAAGGGGGGAAGTTTGTAACGACTTAGAATTTCTATTAATTAAAATTTGGATATTTAATTAATTTTAAATATTAATTAGTGAATTTATAAGTCGAATAAATTTTATTTCGAATAATTGGATTTAATTGAATAATTAAACCGATAATTTAATAGTTGAAATTACAGAAATAATTGAAAATAGGGTTAAATATGATTGAAAATGATTTGTAAAATTTTATTTTATCATATTGGAGTTAGAACGATATTTTAGAACTTTTAAAATCGAATTAAAAGTTAATCTGTGAAAATTGAATATTTTAATATTTAATTATCGACTGTAAAATAGCCAATTTTTGAACAGTCTCAGAATTGGATGAAACTAGTTCCAATGGATTCGTAATTGTTTGTTATTACCGGATTTCAATTTTCGTAGCAATTGGAGTTTTCGTTTGACCGTGGCAGCTCGAAACGCATCGAAATTGTTTTTAATATTTATTTGGCGAGTTAAAATAGCCAATTTTCAAACAGTCTCGGATTCCGACGAAACTAGTTTCATCGGATCTGTAATGTGATATTATTTTATGGTTTCAAATTTCATGTCAATTGGAGTTATCGTTTGTCCGGTGCAAGCTAAAACGCCTAGAAAATCGTTTAATCGGTTTAATTTTAAATTGAACGTTTATTGCCATAACTCGCACAGATGACCGAATTAGCTCCCGAAACACGTTCCATTGTGTTCGAAACGTGGGGCAAACCTTAGAAACGCCAACCGGCATGCTTTGTTTGGAGTTCGGAAATTCCGAGATGAATAGTGTCGCGTATTTTTGTATAAAAGGCCACAAATATTCATTATTTGCAAAAAAATAAAACCCTAGGTCATCTCTTCAGGAGCCGCCGCCTCCATAACAATGAATGGCCGAAAATTATCAACTTCATCCTCTTCTATCTCCCAATCCATCAACAATTAGCGAAAACTTTCTACATGAAAGTTGTAGACGACAACGAGATCTTCAATCTGAACGGTCATGATCGCGTTTGGGTTAACGGATTGGCGGAAAATCGAGCTAGAAGTGCTGTAGGTCGCGCACGATTTCCCATGACAATACATGGCCGAGCTCACCCATGTTACGGCCGAAGGTTGGGGTGGTGATGAGCGTTCGAATGGCGGTGGTATGATGGAGTTTCGTGCGTTGTGGAGGCTGCAAGATCTAACCCTAATCGGCGGCTCTATGGGTTCATACGTGCGTTTTTTCTCCTATAGGAACATGAATGGGAGAGGAAGATGATGGGGTGCGGCTGTGATTAGAAGGAAGGAAATGGACGGTGGATGCAAGCTAGGGTATAAAGTTATAAAAATATGTTGCATATTTATTAAGTTAAAAATTCGTGTAACTTAATAAAATCATATTTTTTTCATACGAGGTCGAAAACGCGCGAAACCAGTTGCGTTGGGTTCGTATGGACGAGCACTACGCTATGGAATTGGATTGGAGTCGTTAGAAGTTAGTGAGAATTTCGGGTAAAATTAAACGCGCGTTTAATTTTATTCGAAATAAAAGCTGAAAACGAAATTGAAATCAAGGTGAGAACTTCTCACTCAATCGAATCGGTTTCGATTTTTATTTTAAATAGCTTGATTTAAAATTGTTGATATAATGCATGAATGATGATTGTTATCTATTGATTGTTAAAATAGACATTATGCACCGTTAGTAAGCGGAGGTTATTTATTAAAAACATATACCGCGAATATTTCACAGTATAGTGAAATTGGTATTATTTATGTACTTGGAATTGATTTTCCCGCATTATATAGCGGATGAGACCCTATTGCGCCGCCTATTAAGCGGATAATATTTTATAAATCCCATATACCGCGATAATTCCCTACTGGAGCGGAATTGGTATTGTGCTAACATCTTTGGATGCAGGGAAACAGGTTGGAGGGATCCAACTGGATTCCTCAACTGTATTGATTTATTTACAGATATTGTGATATTTGTTGATTATCATATCGATATATGATATTTCGATGTCGTGATTGACTATTTGGTGCTACTGCATCATCGGATCCATTTCTGAAGTTTTAAAATAATGATTTTTGGTTTTAAAAGGAATTTTAAAGTGATTTTCAAAAGTATACGTTTTATTAAATTTTGAATTGTTAAAATAAATAAACGTTAAAATTTTAATGTTATAAAAATATGATTTTTACGAAATGTAAGCGAAAAGTGATTTTTGAAATAAATAGTTAATAAATTTATGAAATGGTTTAAATTGGAATTTTTGAACTATTACAAACAATTTTTATAAAGGATTTATAAAATGGATATTTATAAGTTAAAAATATTGGAATTATAAAACAAGTTTATTAAGTGTTAAAATGAAGAATAAAATGGATTTCATTGAAAATTATAGATTTATAAATTGTGAAGATATAAAATAAATAGATGTTGTAAAATAAAAGATTTATAAGTAATTAACTTATAAACTGGGTTTTAAGCATATAAATGGGATATTTATAGAAATTGTTAATAAAGGAGATTTTATAAGTTGAAGTTGTTATAAAATATAAAGGAATCTTATAAGTAATAAGATTTATGATTTGTGAAGTTTTGAAAGAACGATTTTGTAAATAAATGAATTATAAGTATTTAACTTATAATATGGACTGTTGGTATATAATTGAGATATATAGATTAAATTAGATTAATAAAGGAGATTTATAAATCGAAGTCTATAAATAGAAATGGAATTTATAGACATTGTTTATAAATTCGAAATCAATGGAATTCGATAAATTGAATGTTGAAATTGGTTAAGGAAGTATATTCACGATTTTGGACAGTGAATATATTATCAAATAAAATGAATATGCTTGGGGAAAATGAATATTATAAAATGAAGTTAATCGTTTTAACGGTGTTTTAAAATGTGTTAAACATCGAAAACATAGATTTCAACATTCATTGTTGAAATAGACGTTTTCGAGAAATAGAAGGAAATGGTGGACTATAACACTGTTGTTATAGTAAATGGTTTCCGAAAGGAAATATTTTGTATAGTATTGGGATTTATATATCTATTTTAATTTCGAATCCCTATACTAGTGATTTTAAGTCGTCGTAACGATGTTTTACGCAACATTCGTTTTTGACCCAAACAAATGTGTTTAAGAGAATGATTTCTTAAAGAATGAAATATATACTTAATTTCGATTTAAGTATATTGGATATTTTCCAAGTGTTGAAAATAAATGGGTTTGTGAATTACTTATTATTAAATAAGTATGGAAATGTTTTTCCAATGTGAAATGAAACGTTTTGAGAATTTATCTTTTTGAAGACAAATTAAAAGGGAATATTTGAAATCGATTTGAAATCGTATATTCATAGATATTTTGGAAATTATAAATTCATTAATTTATAAAAGAAAGGGGAATTTGTTTAAAAATAAATGTTGATTTATTTTTAAAGTGTGGGAATAAATTTACGGATTTGGAACGTAAATTTAAAGTAAATCGGTAAGGATTTATTTAAATTGGTTTAAATGAACCATTTTGAAATGAAAGTATTTCCGAGTAAGGAAAAGTGATTTGATTTTTTTTTTTCAAATGGTTGAAGTGTGGAAAATATATATCTAGTAAAGATATTTTTGAGAAATAAATAATTTGGAAAATTATTTGGAATCTGATGATGTTGAGCATCTTTATTGATAGTTAAATATCCGACTATCAATATTTACCTTTAAATAGGTATTTGTTGAGATTTGTTTGAATTTGAATGCCACACTTATTTTTGAATAAGCGCTCACTATTCGGGTTATCCGGGAAAGGACCTTCGGGTCGTATAACCCATTCCGAATATGTGACACGTCGTAATGGATTGCATTTGATGACCGGTGTTGAAGACCGGATATTTTTGAAAACGGAAGGATTGTCGTTGAGTTACTCTGCATCGGCTGATCTCCGATATAGAGGTTTTATCACCCTTAGTGACGGGAAGTCCGGACGTGATTAGAAATTATCCGGATTGCAAGGACTTCTTTGGAAGTGCCTACGGTTCTATTCGAGCCCGAAACAGACTTGTATGGATTGTATGTCTGACATTACAAGTTGAGATATAAAGCTGATTTCTTTCAAATATATTTCTGTTGGTGGCGGAGAATTTATTCTCTTAGCTTAACACCCTTCTCTGAGACGTACGAGCTCAGAGGTTATACAGTTGAAGGTTATTAGTGATATATTCCCAATTTGGTAGTGTGGCATGTTGAGTGTTGCTGTGAAATGATCATTGTTTGATCATTTGTGATATGATCATTTGTTTGATCATTTATCTTGGTGATCATTTCTATGATCATTTGATTGACCCAAAGCACAGCTTTTGTATAAAGCGTGGCTTTGTGGACGAGACTTCGTCGGACCTCACACCCCGGAAATGGTCAAAACAGGAAGGATGCAGCACGGTTATTAGGGGGTAGCGCCCCTTTAGTGTATGTCATTCCTTCTGGATAGAGGTGGTATCATGGTATGGAGCCCAGATATTTAACCTATGTTGTTGCTGCAAATTTTGTGGTTGTTGGAAATCGAGGATCCTCGGATAGATCGGTTACGATGGGGGGATGACATATTCGTGTCAGTAGTTACCCAGTTAGGGGTAACCCGGCCTTGTGTTGGCAGAGATCCGGTTTGGTTCTCGGGACGTCATTCCAGAGGCGTTTCCATGTGGCAATGGGAAGTTCCTTGGCCTGACCATTTGTTGGAAATCCAATTCCCAATACGAAACCTTGTACGGTTTTAGTTGTAGAACCTGCCATTTACTTATGGTGGTCACCACTGTTTAGATGGTAGCTATAGTAGGCATAGTTCGAAATGTCTATGTTGGCTAAGATTAGTATTCTACTTTTGAAATGTTTTCCTCACTATGCACTAGTAATAATATCAAATGTTTCTTTTTAATGCGTATCAAGTATCTTTGACTATCATAAGGAGAAATCTCCTCCGATTCTGCATTTGCATTGTGTGTGTGTGCGGGAGGCCTTATGGTAGTCTCATTTTTAAAAGCATTGCGAATTGACTTTAAAAATATTCCTCTATTTTGATTTTAAAGAAAAATAAACTGTTTTAGTTCTCACACCAGTCACATGACTGACTCGGAGTTTATTGTTTTCCTTCCTAAACTCTGGGTGCCCACCAATTTCCACACGGGCAGTCAAGAGTAAGGTTTATCAGGATATTCTAGAATTCAGGAGTTGCTGGAGGCAAGCTGGATGGCATGGCGTATTACTAGTATATAATATTTCTTTTCCGCTGTTGATGTCGTTTGTTGTTGTACACTCTGATGATGTAATGAAATGTAATGTAATAACTGATATAGTTCTTTGTTTAAAGATTATTCATTTATGTATTATATGTTGTTCCGCTGCGAATTGTGAGATTCTGATATTGTTTTGTTGTTTCTGTTCTGTTCTATCTTTTTCTATCTTCTTCTACTTTTTCTTCTTCTTTAACCCTAACGGTACGGTTTTCCGACCTTCGATTGCTCGACAGTTGATACAGTGGACGTATTGATGTCGGCATTCGTGGACGAAAAAATCGCGATCGTTACAAACGCTCCATATGATTCGCAGACTAGAAAGAAACCCACCGTAATCACACTAATATTTCGGGTTATTTGGCTCAAATTAAGAACCTAAACTGCAGTAAATTAGAGGCAAGATCGGTCTTGTGTAAGTTTTTTAGGTATCCTAGAAATTTTCATGGATACATATTTTGTTAGACCAAGGGAAAAATATATTTGTTTCTCATCATTTTTCCTTTTTAGAAATGAAATTTCTCTTATGGGAAGTTAGTGTTGATATGTTAAACTTGAATGAGATCCAAGAGATTTCTATAGAAGCCGAGCACATAGATAGTACTCGACTCCTATTGAAAATGTACGGCCTATTGGAAGGCCTAATAAATAAACTCTTATAGTAGAGAGATACTATTGGTCTCTTTTTGATGGTGTGATTACAGATTGTGTCATTAAGGAGACGATCCACTCATAAACTGATGAGCCTTAGGAGTAAGGACTCTGCCTTATGGCTTGATGCTTTGAAATCCAAAATGGATTCCATATACAAAAAAAATCTTGGACTTTGGAAAATGTACCAGAAGGTATAAAACCCATTAACTACAAATAGATCTTTAAGAATAAAGTCAGTGCAAATGGAAAGGTATAAAGCTATAAAGCGAGGGTGGTCATGAAAGATATTCACCAAATTCAAGGAGTTGATTATGATGAAACATTTTTTCCAGTTGTCATGCTTAAATCCATTTGGATTCTACTTGAGGTTTCTATATAGTATGGGTATGAGAATATGGCAGATGGACATTAAATCAACTTTTCTAAATGATGATTTAGAAAAGATGATTTATATGTCATAACCAAAGGGTTTCAAGATCAATGAGAGCGATGATAAGGATAAGATCATTTACGCCTTTAAGAAAGCATTAGAAGTTTGAACAAATATTTCGATATGGAATCATGGTTTCTATCAAAACATAGAGGAAAGATGCGTATATAAGAAAGAACAAATGATGCTGTAACATTCCTAGTTCTATATGTCGATGATTTGCTACTACTTGGCAATAATGTACCAATATTGTAATCAATGAAAGCGTGGCTTTCTAATAACTTATCGATAAAGAATTTAGGTGAGGCATCATATATTTTAGGAATTAAGATCTATAAAGATAAATCAAAAAGGATATTGGGATTATTCCAATTCATATCCATAGACATCATACTAAGACAATTCAGTTGGAAAGTTACTGGTAAAGAAATGTTCTGGATATGGAATTATCTAAGAAGAACTCCCCACTACAGATGAGGAAAGGCAACGCCTGAGTAAGTTTCCTTATGCTTCGACAATAGGATCAATCACGTATGCCATGATATGCACTAAGCCAGACATTGATTTTTCATTAGGTGCAATAAGCCGATTATTGGAACTGGGTCGGTCAGTAGTAGGTAAAATAGGTAGAATTCAATCTTTTTCTCTATTTTGGATCATAGTGAGTCTATAAATCCAATGGGTTATATTAGATCCAATCTAGTCAATCTAAATAAAATCCAATTTATTTAAAAAAACTAATATATTTATTTAACTAATTTAAATAATTAATAATTATATAGATTATGTGTATATCATAATATACTCATTATTATGTCATGCATGTGCAACATATATCAAAGTATACATGCTTAATGTCTACTAATACAAATGTTAGGGCATACAACTATAATGCATACATTTGCAATTTATATGTGCGTCGACGATCTCAATACATTGTTTAATACTTATATAAAATGATTATATTTATACGTATAATTTATAAATTTATAAACTATTTACATTGGATATATAAATCTATCTTATGTATTATTATAAAATAAAATAGAGTATACATCTTAAAGACAAAGCCATTGAATGCACGTTGGCTAAAGATTATTCCTAGATTTGGGTTGAATCAGTCTCTGGATTGTGCAATGATCAAGAGCACCACATTTCGTATTTGATTTAATGTATTTTGAGTACGATGTTATTAGCTATGGGGTGTAGGACGCATGGATATAGCGAACCAAAAACTAAAATGTTTCAAGAGGAAAAGAGCTAGAGGATAAGTTGATTTATATAGATGAGAAGGAGGAGACATTTAAATCTAGTCAATTTAAATAAAACTAACATTGTATGGTCCTTTAAAGAACAAAAACCTATTTAATAATTAATGACATTTAAATCATATTTAAATACACATCAATATCATAAATAGACAAGTACATATATAAATTTTATATATGCACCTCGTTAATTACCAATGGAATCCATAAAATACTAATAATACCAAATACATTGAACAAATGATATTTAGAAATATTAATTAGTTTATCGAATTTATACCAATTACAAATCAATTCAACAACACGGTTATGCAACTCATAGGTGTAAATACAGTCAATGATTAACATTCAACAATTTGAATATTAACCTTCACATGTTACCTTAGCTAGTGCTGTTACAGTTTGGCCAAAAAAATTGTTTATAGATCTTCGCTGGTAAAATATAATTTTGCAAATAAAGCGGTATCTTTTTAGTAGTTATTATTTACACCAATTCTTTTTGTCAACACTATATCACATCAGGGCTTACGAAATTTTGTTTTGGTCAAAATTCCAATGTCATCCATATTTAACTTGGTTAGTCTACAAATAAACTCCTTGGTTTAATAATAAAATTTATTATTAACATACTACTCTAGGCAGAGATTTTGTATTTGAGCTGACTATAGCTGACCGTGATACTAACCTCAAACGATCAAGGAAGCTATTCTCTATTTAATAATGTTTCACTTTTAATGCTTTAACTCAGGCTCAACTATAGTCACTTGATGATGGGCATGCCATGATTTAACTATAATAAAAGTAGAGTATCTATATTAAAGCTCAATTGTATTCTCAAGTAAAGAGAATCGTGTAGCACTCCTCACTCCAAGATTTCTTATTTGACCTAGTTGTTACTAACCAATTGGAACCTCTTGGGTGAGTCATTCCAGAGTTATTCAATAACTACCGATAAGAAATGCCTTAGTGCCTCCAGTAGCCATGAGTACACTTAGTCTCATAATTACAAGTTGGACCCTGGTGCTTTTAAACGGCGGCATAGATCAATAATATTCGATTATGTGTGTACTCATCCTAAAGCAAGGACCAACTTGTCTTTATCAGCATCTAGAATGTCATACCATTTTTTGGTTCTAACATTTTTGGCACTAGAAGGAGGGCTCAAACCTCTGACTTAATTAATTTTCCTTTGCGAAATTGATGAATCAAAATTTTATTTCAGGAAAAATGAAATTGAAATGGCTTAGTTATATGAATGAGATAC
Organism: Allium cepa; assembly: GCA_030765085.1. Lineage (NCBI taxonomy): Eukaryota > Viridiplantae > Streptophyta > Magnoliopsida > Asparagales > Amaryllidaceae > Allium > Allium cepa. The sequence continues at coordinate 335,826,463 of CM060938.1, forward strand.
AACAACTTTGGAGGAAAATGTTGCTCCCACTTTCCACTTAGAAGGCACGAAAATGGGCCAACCATCAACTCCAACGCAACACAACAACAACGAAGCTAAGATAAAGAGCTTGGAACAACAATTGCTAGAAATGAAAGGGCTTTTTGAAATGATGCTCACTCAAAAGTCATCTAGAAGTGCAAGACCTACGGCGGGAGATGAGGTGAACTCTTCAAAAAGGGATTTAAACGCTTCTCTACTTAGAAGCAAAAGCAAGCTCAACATAACTCTATAAAAGAAGAAAGACGATCAACCTAACAAGCTAAATTAGAAAGGGAGAATTGATGAGAAGTCCAAAGAGCAGTCCGAGAGCTCAAACACTGAAGGATAAAAATCCAAAAGGAATAACTATCATGGTGAAGATGCTTATTTGAAGGACATAGTTGAGAAGATAGCGAAAGATGTATTCAAAGATAATGGAAAAAGAACTCTCAATGAGAAGGCCAACGACAATAACCAAAGGGCTCCTTTCACAGACGAATTTATGTCTACTAGGATCCCTTTCATGTGAAGATTCCATCCTTGAGATATAATGGAACTACCGATCCTGATGATCATATGATGGAATTTGAGAGTCAGATGGATCTCTATAACGCTTCTAGTGTAGTATGGTGCAGATTTTTCCCTATTACTCTCTAAGGAGCGGCCGCTAAGTGATATCGGCTGTACCATGAAAAAACTATCTATTCTTGGAAATAGTTTTCTCATGAGTTCTATGTTCAGTTCTGGATTTGCAAAGACCCGACTATAGTTTACATGGTACTAGCCAATATAATATAAGACAAAACCTGGGAGAGCTATTAGGAAATTACCTCAAAAGGTTCGATGTGGAGGCTTTAAAAGCTAAGGGAATGAACAATAGAGATAAGTTGATAGCAGTGCATTCAGGACCGATCGCACGTACCCCATTTTGGAATAAGCTCTATGTCTATAAATGCAAATATCACCAATCCTTTCATTTTCAAGCAGACAAGTTTATTCGAATGGATGAGATGTATCATGCTAGGGAAAATAATCAAACTAGGATAGAGACTAGAAAAGATGGCTTCGACCGCAGTTATAAAAGGTCGAGATAGGAGGAAAATCTAAACACCAATTCTATTGCCTTCAATAAACCATTGTCCTATATCTATGCAATGACCAAAGAGAAAGTTGATTTTCCAGTCTCATTCAAAGCCCAAACTTATCCAAAACAGAAGAAGGTAGGTGACTACTGTGCCTACCATAAGGCGAACGACCATAAGACAGATAAACGCCGCATGCTAGCAGGCATTATTCAGAAGCTAATTCGTGAAGGAAACTTGAAGGAGTTTATTTAGGAGGGTAAAAAGATTGCTTGTACTGATAACGGCCAACATAAATTCACTAGCAATGTTGTGGACATCCCAGAAGATGAAGATCAGCTAAATCTTAGTCCACCTCTCAACATGATTGATGTGATCCATGGAGGACCATATTTGGCTAGAAGCAGCAAAGGCGCATGGAACATATACATTAGAGAAGCAAAAGAAGGAGTATTTTCTATTCGAGAAGAGCCGCCACTCAAAAATCCTCGATTCAATGTCTAGATCACTAATCTTACTATTACTTCGCAAGAACAAAAGGGAAGCCAACATCCTCACAACGACCTCTCATGATAACTGCTCGGATTGGACTCTTTATAGTTACATAGATTCTATTGGACACTGGAAGTGCCTTCAATATGATCTTTAAACAAGCTTTTGACTAAATGGGAATCTCATAGGACAAGCTGGAACCAAGCCTTGAGCCCAGCTTTGAATTTAACAGTAAAGGATCAACACTAGTAGGACAACTAAAACTATTGGTGCAAATAGGGATGCCACCATGTTGTAAAACTTTTGATATGTTATTCATGATCATTGATTAGCCTTTATACTGCAATGCTTTCTTTGGGCGCCCATCCTTAGACGAAGTCGACGCATTCGTCTCACCTAAATGCTTAATGGTGAAGTTCTTGACAAAAAGTGGTTAGGGAATTATAAAGAGGGACCGGTTCAGCTCTCACAAAATGTATTTTACTACTCTGGAACAATATAAATGAGAACACCCTTCTTACTACAACTCATCTACTATTTTTCAACCTATGGATGAAGGATTTCTATATCTAACGTCCAAAATGGAACCTAATAGAACAGCTAAGCATGTACATAAAAGGTATAACCCTTTTGAAAGAAAATGGAAGAGAGGGGGTGCTAACCTGGTAAAAGAAGAAGAAAATGGGAGATAATCACCGAGTTAGACTATCGAGGTGAAGTGGAAAGAATAAAGCCCTTATAGGACCTTGAGTAGATATGTGTAGATCTAACCGATCCAACAAAAATAGTATAAATTGGAAAGGAGTTAGAAAGCAAGCTTAAGGCAGAGTTAGTTCAGTTTCTTCAAGCCAGTAAAGACGTATCTGCATGGACTCATTCAGATATGGTCGGGATTGATCCAACGGTTATATGCCATGCTTTGAACATCTATTCAAGTATAACCCCCATTTGGAAAAAGAAGAGATAAATTCGATAGACTTTGGCTTGATGCTTTGAAAGAGGAAGTCAAGAAATTACTTGAGAATGGGTTTATCAGGGAAGTACTCTATCCAAGATGGTTAGCCAATGTATTAGTTAAAAAATCAAATGGAAAATAGAGGACTTGTGTTGACTACACCAACCTAAATAACGCGCACCCAAAAGATTGGTACTCCTTACCAAGGATAGACCAGCTAGTTGATGAAACTGGTGGGCATAAACTTATTTCTATCATGGATGCTTACTTAGGTTACAATTAAATTCCCATGTTTAAACCAGATGAAGAAAATACGAGCTACATCACAGACTGGGGAATTTACTGTTACAAGATGATGCCTTTTGGATTGAAAAAAGTAGGCGCTACCTACCAAAGATTGGTGAATAGGATGTTCAAAAAAATTGGTCGAAATATGGAAGTACATGAGGATAACATGTTGGTGAAATATCATGAAAAAGGAAACCATTTAAAAGACATTGAAGTCATATTTGATGTGTTGTGAAGGCATCAAATGAAGCTTAATCCATAGAAGTGCTCTTCTGGGGTGCAATCAAGAAGTTCATGGGATACATCATCGCACTCGAGAAATTGAGGTCGACCCGGATCAAATCCAAGCTATAAAAGACACGGCAGAACCAGAAATAGGTAAACATGTAATGAGTTTAAATGAAAGGGTAGCAGTGTTAAATAGATTTATCTCTGAAGCTATAGATAAATGCATCCCATTCTTTGATGTAATTAAAAAGAAGAAATATTTTAAATGCAGAGAAGATTGCCAGAAAGCTTTCAAAAAGACCATCTTGAGAAGCCACCAATGTTATCCAGTTCCGTAGAAGGAGAAAATCTTTATCTATTTATGGCCATTCAAAATATGCGGTTAGTCCAATGTTGATGATGGAAGAAAACGGAACTCAACTTCTTGTATGTTATGTGAATAAAAGACTAAAAGATGTCGAGACAAGATATCCAGTCATAGAAAAGGTAGCATATGCTCAATACTTACAGCATGGTAATTAAGGGCTTACTTTCAAGCGCATACAATAAAAGTGCTAACCAATTTTCCACTCAAGCGGGTCTTTAGTAAATGAAAAATTCTAAGAAGATTAATGAAGTGGGGAATAGAACACAATTAGTATGATATTGAATTTATAACCCAAGCAGCCATCAAAGGGCAGGCTTAATCTAATTTTGTCAATGAAGAATGCACAAGTTTCGTCAAAGAGCAATCAGAAAAGGAAAGAGACCAAAAGCCCAAATGGAAATTGCTTATAGATGGAGCATCAAATGAACAAGGTGCGGGAGTAGGATCATCATTATCTCCCTTGATGGGCATCGCTAAAATTATGTAATGAAGTTAGGCTTTCCTGCTACTAACAATGTAGAGGAATATGAATTGATGGTAGTAGGGCTTACTTTGGCTTTGCAATTGAACATCCCTAGAATTGAAGTCTTTAGCGACTCTTAGCTAATGGTGAATCAACTAAAATAGACATATCAAACCAAGGATGCCAAATTGGTCTTATATTGAAGAAAGTGTTAAAAATGCGAAACCAATTTGAAGATTTTTATATACACTATGTCCCAAGAGGACAAAATTCTCAAGCAGATTCATTAGCAAAGTTTGCTGGTTCGAGGGGAGCCCCAAAAACCTGAATTGTACTAGTGGGCAACCAATCAAATCCCAGCATTGAAGATAAAGTACCCGAATCAGGAAAAGAATCACTAGTACTAACTAAATCTCAGACCTAGTCCATGAAGGAGAGGAAAAAGAAACCAAAAATGAAGATCCTCGAGAGGGACTCATTCATCTAGAAATGGATAATTGGTACCGAGATAATTGGATGACCCTAATTGTCGAATACCTTGTTGATGGGATATTGCCAATTTATAAGGTAGATGTAAGAAGAATCAGACATCAAGCTCCAACTTTCTTCATGATGGATAGAATACTTTATAAAAAAGGATATGCCCTTCCTTATTTGAGATGTGTAAATGCAGTAAACAGATCGAGATTATGAAGGATTTTGTGGAGACCACTCTAACGGGATAAAGTTAGCCAAGAAGGTCATGAGACAAGGTTTCTATTGGCTCCTGATGACCAATCAATCTATTGACTATGTGAAAAGATGTGAAAGGGCCCAGAAGTATTCTAAAATCACTCATTTTCCACTGAGCGAATTAACTACAATCTCAAGCCCATGGCCTTTTGATATGCAGGGAATTGACTTGATCAGACCCTTACCAATACCTAAGGGAGGAGCCAAGTATGTGGTAGTCACAATTGATTACTTCTCTAAATGGGTGGAAGCAGAACAACTTCCAAATATTACCCCAGGATAGGTGCTTAAATTCGTGATCAAGAATATTGTTACTAGTTTTGTGATCCTATACAAAATAATATCCGACAATGGGACAATTAGAAAGTGAACAACATACATGATTTTGCAACAAGAATGGAATTAACAAGAGTTTCTCTTCTGTGGCATATCCAAGGGCTAATGGAGCCGAAGCAGCCAACATATCTATCAAAAGTAATCTTAAGAAGCGATTAAACAAAGTCAAAGGAAATGGGGTAGAAGAACTGCTACTTATATTATGGGTGTACAGAACATCTGCTAAAACTGGAATGGGTCATACTACATATTCCTTAACATTTGGATTGAGGCAATTCTTCAATTGAAGTCAAAATACCTTCACTTCAAAGAATTGCATATGCATTTGATCTAAAACAAGAACTGAAGAAAGAATTTTTAGACTTAATCCATGATTTAAGAGAAGAAGTGACCATACGAATTGTGGAATATCAAAGGAAGGTGACTAAATACTACAATTATAAAGTGAGGATAAGATTGTTACAAAAAGGAAAATTAGTGCTCCATAGAGCGATGGCTAACACTAAAAATCTGGCAGATGGACCGTTTGGACCAAACTGGGAATGTCCTTTAATTATATACAAAGTGATTCCACCAGGAGTTTATCAATTATGTCAACCAGATGGCAATATAGTCACTAGAATATGGAATGCAAAACAGTTACAACCATATTTCCCAACAAGGGATGAATAAAGATCAGATTCTCAAGTGTATCTAGATGGTCGGGAGTAGGATTCTCCTTAAGCAATGGAACTACCTAAGATGGTAGAAAGCCTTTGACCCCGCTAAGATGGCCACGTCAAAGTGCCTCCTAGAGGGAGGTCATAGTAAACCTTTACTCGTACCATAAATGGCCAGGCTAAAGCATCTGCAAGCTCTTGATACTGCCTACGTGGCTATATCAAGGCACCTCCTAGAGGAAGGATGGAGTAAGCCTTTGACACCACCTCAAAAGGGCCGGGTCAAAGCACCGACTAGCCTTTATTCCCACCTATAAGGCTCGTCTGAAGCGCCTTCTAGAGGGAGGATAGGGTAAGCCTTTGGTCTTGCCTAATAATGGCCTGGTTGAAGCACCGAACTTGCCTTCATTCTCGCCTATAAGGCATGTTTGAAGCACATACTAGAGGGAGGTCGGGTAAACCTTTGGTCCTACTTGATGAGAGCTAACCGAATGCAACGAATGACCAGATTCATCATCTAAGATGGTGGTAAGGGGTCAAAACAACGGATTAAGGCATCCAAGCCCGAAAAGTGGCACATACAAAGGATTACAACATCCAATTCCGGAAGAGTGGTGCACACAAAGGATTAACAACATCAAAAGCCCAAAGAGTGGAGAACGCAAAGGATTAACAACATCCAAAGCCCGAAGGGTGGCACGAAATAAAGGATTAAGACAACTAAAAGCCCGAAGAGTGGCAAAAACAAAGTATTAACAACATCCAAAGCCCGAAGGGTGGCACGAAACAAAGGACTACCAGATAACTAAATGCCCGGAGGGTGGCATAAAGCAAGGGACTTCTACTATTACGAGATATGGATTTCTGGTCTTCTATTATTATTTTCAGATGATGATTTCTGAGCTTCTATTACTACTACTAGATATTGATTTTTGATCTTCTCTAACTATTATCATATACGGATCTAGTCTTCTCTAATTATTACCAAATATGGATTTTTGGTCACCTATTATTATTTCCGCATTATGGTATCTGGGCTTCTATTATTATTACCAGATATGGATTTCTGGTCTTCCCCAATTATTACGAGATATGAATTTCTGGTCTTCTCTAATTATTACTAGATACATTTTTTTGTCTTTTGTTATTATTTCTAGATATGGATTTCTGGACTTCTATTATTATTGTAAGAAGGGGATGTGATCTTCCATTATTATTATTTCCAATAAGGATTTCTAGACTTCTATTGCTAGACAAGAGTTTCTAGACTTCTTCTATATTTCCACATATAAAAATTTGGTTTTTAATTATTATTATCATTCGACAGGGGTTTCTGGTTTTACCCTTTTTATTAACAAATGGAGTTTTACTCATCTTCTATTACTGCCCATATTAATTACAGACTTCATTTGTTATCATTGACAGAGGAGGATTTCTTGATTTCTAACTGTTATTAGATGGGATTCAGATCCTCCATTATATAATTATCAGATAGATTTCTGATCTTCTTTTTCTATTACAAGCTATGAATTTCTGGTCTACCATGAGATTCAAGACTTCAACAAGAAATTTTTTCTGAAGCTACTGCCTATAATATTACTAGAAGATCTACTGGGCTTCCATTTGAAAACTTATTATTATTTATTGCTCTATATGTTATAGTAAAATTATAATTTTCACTCACATAATTAATATATAAAATAAATGCCAACATAACTCGGTTAAATTCTGAAGGAGAATTGAAAACAAATAATATCCTGTGCTTCAAGTTTTATAGGAAAACAAGACTAGCAGGGAATTCCTATTGAGGATTTGACAATGCGAAAAAATTGTGGGTTTTACCCTAAAGAGTAAAATGCTTCTCTTATACTAAGGGGGCTAAATGTTATCCTAATAAATCTTAAAGGATATGAGCCAAGAAATCGATGTTGAGACTAAAGGATCATGTCAAGGTCTGAAGCAAGGGTTCATGTCTAGGTTTGAAGCTTCAGATGCACAGATGAATATCAACATCAAAATCCTTGTTGACATCGAAGAATACAAGATGGTGATAAAAGAACCATGTCGCTCATATCCAATGATATCGAGTTTCTTCAAAATAGGCCACTTCATGTCAATGACGAGAACCAAATATTATAGGCATCATCAAGGGTCAAGAAGTAACATGGTATCAATCTTATATGGGTAATCTCGACAAATGCTATCGTTGAGGTTCATTTAATAACATTGATATCATGCTTCAATAGCATCGAGGATCACCAAGAAAGAATGAATTCGAGCATTGAGCTCATATCGAGATCTCATCATGAAGGAACAAAAGCATAAGCTTTGAAGCATGATGACTCTATCCATGCCAAAGCCAATAAGGCTACTATCATCAATGCTCGATGACGCTGAACCACGACGAGATTAAAGATTGGCGGTACCTACTACCCGCCCAATTCTATAAATAGAGTCCAAGGAGCTCCATGCTATGGGCCAATTTTTTCATTTCTATCTCTTGTTATTAAATCGTACTCTAGTAAACCCTAAATCGAATTGAGGAAAGTGGAATTTGATTGTAATGATTTTGATCAATAGCAATAAAGGCTTGGGTTGCCTTATGGACTTTGACTATGATTTTTTCAATCATTATCAATTTAGGCATGCAGACACTTAGACTCTTCAAGTTCAAAACTCGATATGATTAACCTCAACGAACTTTGAACCTAACAATGTTTTAATCCCAATTGCATAGCTCAATATGGGGTGGTCGTAAAGTTCAAAGCTCAACATGACCATAGCCGTAACAACCAAAGATGCGTAGCCTTGACATGGTCATTCTCATCGAGTTTTGGGAAATGGCGAACTTTTATGCACAAGATTATATGAGTATTGAATTCTCAAAAATGAGAGCAAAAAGGGTATATGGTCTATTATCATGCTTGATACATCATATCCCAAACTTGCTACATGTTCTACATTTTCATCTGATCATATGATGTGACATAAGTCTTTGAGGGAAGGACTTATCTACAAATTCACGAAGAGGGACAGGCATTATCATGCCGATTTCTATTAAGGATGTCGAGTTTCTTTGGGATGTCGAGCCTAACGGCTAATAAAAGATAAATGAGCGTAAGCTTTCTCTCGAAGACATATTGCCAATCTTATTAATGATTCTATCATACACTTAGACTCATGATGACAAGTTGGACCTCAGTGCTTTTAAACGTGGCACAGATCAATAATATTCGATTATGCGTATACACATGTAAAGTCAAGGACTAACTTGTTTTTATCGGCATTCAGAGCGTTATACCATTTTTTGGTCTAACAGGAGTAATCGGAGATAATCCCATTATCTTTAAAAAAACTGTTGCAACTCTGGTCCAACATACTTACCTCCTTAATAAAATCTAAGTATTTTAATTTTATGGTCCATTTGATTTTCAGACATATTCTTATACTCTTTAAATTTCTCATAGATATCGAATTTATTCTTTATATAAGATACATATCCCATTCTTGAGAAATTGTAAATAAAAGTTATAGAGTAAGTTGAATTATCTTTAGTCACTACAGGCATCGGGCCACATACATTAGTACGTATGCATGTGACCTAAGAGTTCATTAACTCTTTCGTTACTACGACTTAAGGGCTGCTTGGTCATTTTACCTTTTAGACGTGAATCACAAATTTCAAATGATTCATGATAAAATAATGATACAAAACCATCAATTTTCAGTTTGTGTAATCTTTTGTCACTAATATGACCTAACCTACAGTTCCATAATTAAATATCATTAATGTTAATAGAAGACTCATTAACAACACAGATATGATTAAAATTAAGTATATAAATGTCATTACCTAAAACACTATTGCATATATTATTTCCATTAAATATAATGTTACACCTATATTTTCCAAATGATTTTAATGTAAGATTAATACAAGCACCGAACCTGGAAGAACTGCCCTTGCAATTGGAGTAGAAATATAAAAAGGAAGCAAGAACAAAATTCAGATAGTATGGCATCGAAATCTTGAGTCGATGGCAAAACATAAAGATTGCACTCTCCTATTGAAAGTAGCTTGGCACTATAACATTGGGCCAAAATTCTAAGATGGCTACAAGATGTAAGAACCAATCTGCAACCTTAATGCTCACTTTAATAGGTAGAACCGTGACATAGCTTCCAGGTATCAAAATATGAAGGTTGCGTGATGGTTCTAAAGAAGCAAAACGTAAAAAGTTGGAACTACAGTATAGTCTTTAAGTCATAATGAGATATAGAAACTATAATGCTACCCCAAAAGCAACACAAACAATGTGGAACTCCTGTACAAACCCTTAAGAGACTATACGCAAATTAGGATGTGCCGCAACATTGAATAAACATTTAAAGTGGTAGGTCTGTGCCGTAATTTTGTATCAAAATCCTATAAAGATGCATCGCTATCGTGATTTGATGTTAAAGTAACAAGAGTGCATTGCAATCCTATACGGTATTGAATTCATAAAGAATGTACTGCCATCCAGATGTGATAGAATAGCATGGCAATCCCAAAAACATTACCCGCAAACAGGAAGACTTGAGGGATTAAGCGATGGGAAAGGCTACTTCGCAACCAAGAGCCGAATATCATTCTCAAAGGCAAATCAAGAGATCCTAATATAATCCCCAAAACCGCTAAATCCATCTTAAAGACAAGAGTACTAGTGCAGTCCTCCACCGATGAAAGCGGCTTAGAATAGAGTTATGCAAGGTAGTCACTCTTCAAAATAGTAGCACACCTAAGCCATATAGTTCAACTCCAACGCTACACTTTGCTGATATTTCGAGTTGAATAGCGTAGTACAACTTCGGTGGTATTAAGGCAGTACAGATACTATGAAGTATCACTACCAGACATAAAGGAGACACGACTCCAATAAACTAAAGCGGAATCTTGAAGTGCTGACAATCGTGTGGTTAATCCGAAAATGGGAGGCAGTTTCTCATTACGGCTTCATCCATACATATGTGTAATCCACTAGCATGTTTCTTTATAGAATCAGAAGGTCTTTGTCTATTCAATTTTGGGTTTTTCCACTTCAATTTCAAACTCTCCGCATAGGTACAAAATTTAATTGCTCGTGTCATAGTTTCCCATCAAGAACCACATTTGCAATCCATGCATATCAAATAAGCAAGGTGGATGGTCGACATGTGGTACAATCCAAAGGCAGAAATTGAGAAGGCGGAAGAATGATGTTGGAAATTCACATAAATCTCTATGTACTATATATGAATATGGCATTGTAGAGAAAAAAATAGGAATTTTAATTGACTCTTTTTGGATACACAAATCGAAAATAGCACTCTCTGTCATTTTTGTTTGTACTAAGAATCAAGAGAGAAGGAATAAGACATTTTACCTATGGATGTAGGATTCATTAATATTCGAACCATGTAAATTCTCTATGTTCCTTTTTTATCATTTTTTATACTTTAATTTATTATTTTTGTTTTATTTTCATACTGCACTTGAGATAAGCGAATTAATTGTCAGCATTTCGAACATTCTATATCATAACTGTGTAAGCATTAAAGCGGCTAAATTATTCCACTTAAAGACAATCTTAATATGACTTAATTATGTTGATTCATAATCACATAAACATTTCGCATTGTGCTTACTTCATAAAAAGTATCTTAAGTGTTTTTGAGACGAAAAATCTCATTAACATTTTTGGCGTTAGAAGGAGGGCTACTATTTCCCTCTCTAACAAACTTTTTTTTTGTTTCCTTCATATATCAATACAATACCGTGATCCCAGAGACTCCAATACCCCTCCCAACCAAGAACAAATTCACTTAGCCTTGAAAATCCAAAAAGGCCACCCGTAACCTCTATAAGCCAAACCGAGGTGGAAGCTCCTGTGGAGCCCCCTCAGACCCTGTCCTAGCTGCTCTTCATGCCTTCATAACCTAAATGAGTCAACGCATGGAGAGGTTAGAAAGATCCATGGTCCAACATACTGGTCTTAGGCCAATCTCCCCTCAACCATCCACAGCTCACCACATCACTCATCGACTGCGGTGGCTACGTAACGTGTGACTGATAACGGCACTCATAAAAATGAGAAAGGTGTAGCTGGCCTAAAAACCGATGCCAAACTCAAGTCCAAAATCTAAATAAGTTCTTAAATCAATCTAAAACCTACCAACGTTAATCCTTTGCTACTGAAGAAGTAGGCATGAACTCTGCCTGATGATGATGATGTTTCTTCACTTTGTAGAGATGGATCATCCCGAGTAGATTCCAAAAAGGATGAGATCTGCCAACTGAAAAATCACATAGAGCAATTAGCTAGGATTCGCCGGCAAAATAACTAAAGGAAGTAAGGGAGGATGGTTCTTCCTTTTTTAGTGAAACAATCATAGAATCGGATTATTCTGACAATTTCAAAGCCCTATCGATTGATAAATTTGATGGGTCCACAAACATAGTTGATCAAATTTGTAATTTAAACTATTATATGGATATTCTAAAGGTTTGAAAGATAGCTAGGTGTCAATTCTTCCCAGTTTATCTAGCTGGTGTGGCTTCTAGGTGGTTTTGGAGGTACTGGCTAGGGGAGGTTCGTTCCCAGCCTCAGCTTACTATAGCTTTTTAAGACAATTCAACTCTTGGAGGGAGGCTTCCTTAAATGTAAATATAACGTCTTGAATAAAGTTGGGTGAAAATGAAATCCTACGTAACTTTATAAAACATTTCAAATCCAATGCCCTTCAAATTGGTGTAGCCTATAAGGAAGCATTGCTAATGGCACCGCACATTAGAATTAGAAGAAACACCCTTCATTTGGGATAAAAATAGTAGGAAACCGTGCTACAGTAAGAAGGCATTTTATGAAAATTATAGTGGTTACATCATATGAAGGAAGCCAGGGCCGTAGAATCACATCTAGTTGAGAGAACATCTGCTTCCCACCATAAAAAAGAGGGCAGAAGGGTATCATCCACCAGCAAAACAGCAAAGAGAACTCAACCTCAACGAAAAGACTCCCCTCACCCATACACTTGGTCAGATTTATGAAATGACCAAAATTGAGCTAACTTACAATGTCCCAAACAAAGGGAAGAAAGTAGAGCAAAATAGAGGGAGCCTATTACAGCTACCATTGGGCTAATGGCCACTACACAGTTAACTAGCGGCACTTGAGAAACGAGATTGAAATATTGGCTTAGAAAGTATACTTAGGTAGCTATCAAAAGGAGAACAATGGAGAAAGGATAGGGAACCTCACTCCGGATCTAAATGAAAACCTTATCGGATACCCCTCTACTCTTATAGCCTCGATCCATAAAGGGCCACACCTTATAGGAAAAAGTAAGAAGTCACATGAGAAGTATGTGCAAGAGGCCAAAATAGAGAAAAAAACCATATTCAATGTAAAACAAAAGCCAGCACAGAACATAGTTTTCACTATAGTTGATTCCACAGAAGTTGTCTTCCTGCATCAGGATCCACTCATAGTTACGGTGTAGATCTCAAATTACACCATAAAGAAAGCCTTCGTAGACTACAAGTTCTATTAATGTCATCTTCAAATCTACATAAGGTCAAATAATGCTTCCAGTGGAGATATTAAAGCTAAGCCCTAAGCTGATTTATGACTTCAATTATACTGCAACTACTACTGTTGGAGCAGCTTACTTACCTTTCACCGTTTAAACTGCTTCCCCTTCACAAATCATTCTATGTGTGCTTCTTAGATGTCAATCAACCATCATCGTACGATGCATTCCTAGGAACACCCACACTGATTGACATGGTGGCAGTTATGTCTCAAAAGGATTTGCTCATGAAGTTCCACACCCTCGTTGGGATAGGTTGAGAGGAGAACAATTATTAGCGAGGGAATCATAAAATATAAACCTTACTTCTAGAAATAAAATTGTTCAAACTACTCCATTTTCTTGTTTAATAATTGTGATAATGGTAATGAGAATAAAATCAAGCCAATTCCTAGAACTACACTGGTACAAAGTGCCATGACCGATGCTGAAACAAGTCATTGTACAACTACAACGTCAATAAGGAAGAAAATGAGGAAATGTATTCATATGGTCGGCACTAATGAATATCACTCAGTCTGTGCATAGTACTCTTCTGAAGAAGCTTAAAAGTAGGCTTCCTCTACTGCATCCCAGCCTGAAAAGGAAGAAGTGAGATAAATCCTAGGTTAGGGGCGACAAAGAGTGATTTAAAGCCATTAGATGACCTCAAGGACGTATATATACACTTGAAAAACCCTTCAAAAATTATCAAGATAGGGAAGAACCTCAATGAAGAGGTCACTACAAGAAAATATGTTATTAATAACGCCATTTAATAACATATTATTCTAAAGCATTATTATCAAACTTTAATTATTTGTTTTTTTACTCTATTTGTTTTGTACTGTACATATGTAACGCTTTGGCCCTAAAATTTCTTTCTCCCCCCCCCCCCCCAAAAAAACACTTAAACCATTTTCGTCTCCCTCCCAAAATAATACTTAACAATTTTCATCTCCCTCTCATAACAATATAACCCTAATCAAAACCGTCTGCTCCATCTCGATCTCTATTCTCCGAACTCCGGCCATTCCACTCCACTTCAATAGTTCGTTCTTCAACAATCGACTCAACGACATCTAGAACTCTAATCTTTGATCTTCGATTTTGCTCTTCATCAATATTTGCCAGATTTGAAATCCTGGAACATTTATTCGAAGGTATATTCTCAAACATGATAATTTATAAATGATTTTGCTCTTCATTTACCGTCATATGTTCAATTTGAAATATTTATTTAAGATATATTCGGAAGAGATCAATGACTATTTTATTTGAGCAGAGAGCAGCGGATAACCGTAGATAATGCTTTCATGACATTAAAAAATCATTATTTATTTTACTAATTCCTTTTATTAATACATGGATTATCTACCTCTAACCAATTTCTTTATAATTTGTCAAATAGTGTTTTTCCGAGCATTTGTGCTCGAGTTTTATTAAATTAAGAACAAATTGTGGAGACTACTTATTTAGTTAGGATACTATATTGCGAAATGGCCCGAAAAGTTACAACATAAGCTTAATAGCTTCCTAGAGTTAAAAAATTGTTAATACTAAAATTACCAATATTTGGTTGTTAATACTCTCATATTTATAACGTGTGCTTTTTTATTTTGGCATAAAATCATATTATTTTGTAAAGGCGGAAATGGGGAATAAAATTATGGAAGAATGATGAAACTTTGCAAGGTAAATTTTAAAATGTTCGGAAACAAACTATGTATCTAAATATTTAATTTTGGAATTCAAACCTAACCTCAGTTTTCTATTTTTATAAAACCAATAGTTGTCCTTTCAATATAAACTCTCATCTACTATTTTCAGTCTAGGAAGTACTTGCCTTTTCAATAAAGTGGGAGGTCAAATAGAGTATTAATATCTTTATAAGAACAAGCACATAAAGGTTAGATATTGTTTAGCATGTAATTAACATCAATGGTTAAGGCTTGAGAATATTCCTAAGTGCATAATAAGAATATTCCATTGGTAACAGCAATGTAGCTAGCAGCACCATGTAGAAAAATATCAACCGTTGGTTAGTTTGAGGAATTGAGTATCGAATGTGTGCAAAATACAAGTTGGTTTTACTTTGTTAGTAGGACTATAAGCCATAAAAGCCATTTTTTGTAATGGAATGAAATTTTTAATAAGTATTTAAATTTCAAATCTACCTTTGGTTGTCATATTCGTCATAATCTATTTACTGTTTCCACCAACCAATATGTGCTTTGCAACATGTTTCTAGATATAGGATATAGTATATATATAAATGTCATAATCTGTTCATTTGATTGCCGAGTGTTATTTGATGCACATAACACATTATGAGATATCGGCAACAAGTTTATACTGTTCTAATTTTTATACTATTCTAATGATATTGGCGAGTGCTTTGCAACATGTTTCTAGACGCATGATATATTTGATGTTAACGATATTAGCAACAAGTTTATACTGTTCTAATGATCAAAGTTGTTATGAGATTGGTACTGAGATATCTTTGTGTTTGCACTGATTTTTTTTTATGAGTGCTTTATATAGATTTAAATGGTGACCTAAAATATATATGAGCCTGTTTCTAGTAGCAAATTACACTAGTTAAAGAGGAGAAAATTATTCTTTTCTCTTGAAGTGCATTCAAATACTTCAAAATAGTCAGGAGGATTGCATAATGCGGATTGGGCCTGTCATTCATTTGAAACAAACGTATTTGGTGGTTTTTAAAAGACAAATGTTGGAAATTAAAAAATAGCCACTTTTTGTACATAAAATGTAAAATGGTCTCCCTAACATGTCCTGTCTTTAGAAATAGACACTTGCAAACATTTAGTTGGCCATCGTAAATCAAGTAACTGTAGAAATTTTTGGTCGAATGGAGAACTATGAAACTTTTACTATATTTTATTAAATTCCTCTGGTGGTTAATCAGCTTTTTTTGCCCATGGCATTTGAAGCAAAAATCCAAGAACACGAGGACAACTTGTGGAGGATGAATTGAGCAACCCGACTTAAGTACTGTATTGTAGGTGCAAAAATGATGGAAGGGTGAATGAAGGAAGGATGCTTTGTAATTATGACTTGAGTAGCCTGAGTTGAAGCTGCTGCATTAAATATGCTGAAGTGTTGTTTTGAAACAAAAACTGTGCAGAAGGGCTAGAATAAAATGCATGATACTATAGCAAAAACATAATAGACTGTCTGTTAAGTGCTAGACTGAAGTGCTTGTAGGTGTGGCCGCAGAAAACGTGAAGAGTTAGAATGTATTACCATCTCTTTAGCAATAGCTGCACCAAATATGGGGATAGACTGTTGAAGCATAGCAACGCAAAATGTCATCGGAGGAGGGTTGTGATGTATTAAGTTGAGACTGAGTTGTAACCGGACTGAAAGGTCGTGAGTTGCAGTATGAAAACAAATAATAGATGTGTCCGGATATTCTGAGGCTGAGAATTGCAATGTTGGAATGTATATGAAATATGAACTATATTAGAACTGAGGCTTTAGTAATGGGTGCTGAATCAGACTATCCTCGGATCATTGAAGCGATGAGCTACGATCAGATAGACCACTCAAAAATGCACTATTTCTATTATAGTTCAGACATGTTTAATTGAAAATGACCAGTTATTGTACACCTTGCTTTCACTCACTAGTTGATTGCTTGATGTCCATCCCAATTTTAACTATTTATTGCAACAGATAGAGCACCCAACAATGCATGTTGAAGTAATTTTTGTATTCCTTTATCATTTGCGTCCAAATGATAGTCACATTTACAGCCATACTCTTACTTTAAGAGTATATGTCCATAACATTCTATTTAATTATGTAGCTCTAATCGATTGCATATCTTTGTCTCGTTTTTATAGGTCCGAAAAAAGCAGGATTTGGATATTGACTACTATTTGGGGTGTAGATGAACTGCTTTTTGGGATGTGATATGTAGTTGTACTTAGCTAAACATAGACAAATTTTTGGTATGTGATTTGGATATTAACAGCTAATTTTGTCATGTTTGCATACACACCAGCATGCAGTCGTAGAGGAATGGCTCGACTGGCTAAAGATTTGGTAAGAAAATAGTAGTTTTATTTACTGCAGTATTTATGAAAACTTTTAAGTTAATGAAATTTGTTGTTTGGTGTTCTTTTGAATGTAGAAAAGCGAAAGTGGTGATCGTTCTTCTGTCCCTAGAAGTGAAGTTTGGATCAAATCTCGCACTAAGAAAAATGGCGAACCGGTGAATTTGATTGCTGCAGATGCTATAGTAAGTTCATACTTTTCAAATACTTATGGTACATATATAAATACTTGTGTGATACATGTTTACTTGTTTAGCATTCACCAACTTAATATATATGCATCGCCTGACTTAGGCACCACCTAATTGCTTGAATTAATTGATCTTAGCTTGTTCCAAATAAAAAAAACTTCATCAGTTTCCTAATGTCCGAGGAGGAGTTGATGAGGTCGTTCAGGTGGTGTTGCAGTTGCTTGCATATGTCAGGTATGCTGCTGTTGTTGAGCAGGCGGTTGCAGTTGGCAGTGGTGATTCAGATGTTTGTCGATGTGATTGTAATTGGCGTTTGAGGATAAGAGGTGGGTTCGGTTGTGGTTTGGTTTGTGGTCAGGTAGAGGTGATGATGATGGAAGGAGCAGTGGGTGGTTGCGAACTGGAAGTGATGGTCAGAGGTTGGAAATAGGCGCTGCAACACTGTTATAACAGGTATGTTGAATGTTGGAGCAGTGCAAGTTGAAATGTGGCTTGAAGTGGGATTTTGCAGTGGTGATGTAGATTGGTATTTTATACGCAGTGCACAGTTTTGTGTGGGTTTTTTCTCTTTTTTTTGTAGAAGAAGGGTGGATGTGCATAGTGCACAGTGCATAGTAGCGAATGTGTAGATGGTAATAATGAGAAGTGGTAGATAAAGTAGATGTTGTAGGCAATGTGAATGCAGAGAAGTGTTGAATAATGAGAAGTTTTGAATAATGAGAATTGTTGAATAATGTTAATGCATAGAAGTGTTGAATATCAGAAGTTTTGATGTTGTAATAATGGGAAGTGGTCAGTTTTGTGGTGAGGATGTGTGAAGTAGGATTGTAGCAGCAAGCAGTGGTGGAAGGGCAGTAGTCAGGTTGCAGAGGGATGTGTAGAAATGTTATGTTTGATGTTGCAGTGGCACAGTTGAAGATGTGCATAGGTGACGTGATATGGTTGTGAAGTTTTTGTATGGAGATGAAGTGCAAAGTGGAATTCCTATGATATATTGGTCCTGCGGTCAGGGTTGTGTGTAAGGAGGTGCACAGGCTGGAAGTATGATTGTAAATGATAGTGATGGTAGTAATTTGACGACAAACAGTTTGGGGTTGTGAAATTTGAAGTGTGCAGGCAAGTGGGGTGGGTTGATGGTAGCAGTGGCACAGTGGTCGGATGTTAACTGTAATGTGTGGTTGGTTTGGACAGAAATGTATGTGATTGTGGTGGAGCTGCTAAGTGGTCAGGACAGTGAAGGATATGAAGTGTTAAGGGATGGTTTGTATAGCGGATGTATGTTGTTTGTAAGGTGGTTGTATGAAGTCGGTGCAGTAATTTCAGATGGATGTGGATGATGGTTGTTTGTAGTTTGTAATGTGAAGTTTTGTGCAGTGGGGAAGAGGCAGTAATGTCAGTTGGTGGTTGTTTGTAGTTTGTAATGTATGGAGCACGCGGTGGAAAGATATGTTGTATTTTCATGGGTGCATTGAAGAAATAGCAGTTAGAAATGTATGGCAAAATGTTGGAACTCTGTAATGTTTGTACTCTGTAATATTCGGAAGGATTGCTTTAATGTTTGTACTCTGTAATGTTTGTACACTTATTAAATTGACATTATTTTCTGTTTCTCTGTGTTAATTTGGCTGCAGGCTTATGTTTTATTCAATGGTTATGCACTTGCTTTAATGTTTGTACACTGTAATGAGCTATTGAATGGTTGAGATTTAGCTGTATTATAGCGGCTACAATGAGCTATTGAATAAATATTTTATAGCGGCAAAATGGTGTTATAAAGATTTCCAGTTCTGTTGAGATTTAGCTGTATTATAGCGGCTATAATGAGCTATTGAATTAACGTACCATAGCGGCGAATTTGCGTTATAAAACTAAGCTCAACCATAGCGGCATATTTTCTGTTATAAATATTCAACAGTTTTTTATAACATGTCGATATACAGCGCTTATCAAACCGTTATGATTGTGATTAATAGCGGCTATATGCCGCTATAAAAGACACTTTTTGTTATAGTGGGTCGAAGTAGAGTTAGTAGACTTTCTCAAAAGATTAACAGATGTTTTTGCTTGGACACACTCGAATATGATAGGAATAGATTCAATTATCATCTATTATGCACTCAACGTAATCCCGATGCTCACCCAGTCTGGCAAAAGTGTAGGACCTTAGATCAGGAAAGATATAATGTTATGCATGAAGAAGTAAAAAATTTGAAGGAGAACGGCCTTATTAAGGAAGTATATTACTCAAAGTGGACTGTGAACCAAGTTCTTGTAAAGAAGTTCAATGGAAAGTGGAGAACTTGTATAGACTACAACAACCTTAACAAGCATACACGAAGTATAGTTGTCCTCTATATAGAATCAATCAGTTAGTAGATGAAACATGCAGCAATGAACTGCTACCTTCATGGATGCATACTCAGGTTACAATTAAATAGCCATGTTTGGGCCAGATCAGGAACACACTAGTTTTTTGATGAACAAGGGCTTATACAGTCACAAAGGCATGCTGTTCGAAATCAAAAAAGCTGGAGCGACCTACCAAAGGTTAGTAAACATGACGTTCTCATATCAACTTGGGAAAAATGTAGAGATATACATAGTTGATATGCTTGTTAAGCCAAAAGCGGCATCAAGTCATTTGCATGACCTGGAAGAGACCTTCGTAATCCTGAGATAGTATAACATGAAGTTGAACCCCTTGAATTGTACTTTTGCCATCTAGTTAGGAAAATTTCTAGGATACATAGTAAGTGCCTATGTCATTGAAGCAAAGCTGGAGTAGATTGAGGCCATAAGAAACATGGAAGTACCTAAAAAATCGAAAAATGTAATGAGCCTAAATAAGAGGGTGGCTACTCTAAGCAGGTTTATTTCTAAAGCGACAGATAAATGTATACTATTATTCAACCAAGTAAAGAAGGAATGGAATTACAAATGGACCGAGGAACGCAAAATCGCATTCCAAATTATGAAGAACCATTTGATCAGTATCCCTATCTTATCGAAAGTAGTAATAAGTGAGGACTATATGTATACTTAGTTACAGCTGATAAAGTTGTTAGTATTGCAGTGGTTTGAGAAGATGGAGAGGCTCAAAGGCCCATATACTTCACGAGTAGATGATTATAAGGAGTAAAGCACAACTACTCGATCATTGAAAAGCTAACTTACAACCTACTTCTCTCAGCAAGGAAACTACGGTCGTACATCTAAGCACATCTCATCAAAGTCCTTAGAGACAAATCATTAAAGCAAATACCACGGAAGCCAAAGACATTAGGTCACTTATTAAAATGGGCAATAGAGCTCTGTCAATATGATATTTCTTACTACCCTAGGAAAGCAATCAAAATGCAGGCACTAGCATACTTCATTGCAGAATGCACACTGCTCATAGAACAAAAATCTAAACAAGAAGTACCCACTCCTTAGTTTTGCCAATTATTTGTGGACAAAGCATCAAATGGGCAAGGGAAAGAATCAGATATGTACAAATCTCCCTAGATAGGTAGAAGTTATATGAGTGGTACAACTTAGATTCAAGGCTACCAATAATGTCATAGAATATAAAGCTCTCCTTGTAGGTCCAAGGAAGGCTCAGGTAATGAAGGTAATCCATATTAAAATTCATGGTGATTTACAATTAGTTGTGAACCAAGCATAGGGTAACTGGCAAACAAAAGGGCCAGCCTAGCTAAATTCATGGAAATTTCGAAAAAAATTATTAGAGTAGTATGAATAGTTTGACATAGAATAAATCTGCATGGGAACAATTCTCCTGCCAACTCATTTGTCAAGCTTGCTAGCACAAAAGTAGCAAATGAAATGAAAGCAGTTCTAATAGGGCACCAAGCTAAACCAAGCATCACCGAGGCCAATCAAATACTGGTCCTTACTAGAGCCCAATGTGCAACCATCAAAGAAGCTCAAGATCAAGAAATAGTAGAAAGTCAAGGGCAGTCCCTAGTTCACACCTATCCCTCAGCATGCGAAGGAGGAATCATAGATGGCCCCTATCAAATAATTCTTAATTAACAGATTTCTGCCTCCAAACAAGAATGAAGCCTTAAAAATAAGAGACCAGGCTCCGTACTTTTCCTTCTTTGATGGCATATTATATAATAGAGGGTACTCTCCTCCTTATCGTAGATGTGTTTCCAAAGTAGTAGTAGTACGAGTCCTGAGAGAAGTACACGAAGGGCAATGTAGGGACCATTCTGATGTGGAAAAGTTAGCAAAGAAAGTTCTAAGGCATGGGTACTACTAGCTTTTCACACTTTAGGATGCATAGGAATATTAAGGAGATGTGATAGATGTCAAAGTTTTGCCAATATACCGAGATAACCATCCCATGAGCTCATCCCATTGGCCAGACCATGGCCATTGATGTATGGAGGGTAAATTTAATACGACCACTTCCTATGTTAAAAGGAGGCGCAAAGTACACAGTAGTGGCGATGGATTACTTTACAAAATGAGTGGAAGAAGTAGAACCTTTGCCGCTATTATTATAAAAAAAAGTTACTTCTGTTGTGAGGAACATCATTACTAGATTTTGGGATCCCACATAAGATAATCTTCAATAACGAAACCCAATTTGAGAGTGAGGAGTTTATAAAACTTTATAAGAAGAATGAGATACAAAAAGCTTCTCTTCTGTTGCATATCCATAAACAAATGGGCAGGTCGAAGCAGTAAACAAAACCATAAAGAAACTGCTTAAGAAAAGGCTGTAGAAGGTGAAAGGAAAGTAGGCAGAAGAATTATCCCTAGTGTTACGGGCTTACAAAACCTCGTTCAAATCCCAAACCGGCCATACACCATTCTCCTGAACCTATGGATATGAAGCAATGCTTCCAGTCAAGGCAAAGATCCATCACACAGGAAAATATTATATATGGAAGATAAGAACAAGGAAATAAAAGAGGCTCCTCATAACCTCATTTAGGAAAAAAGAGATAAGGCAGTCGTCCGATTCACCGCATACTCGCAAAAATGGTAAAAATTACAATGCTAGGGTCAAAGAAAGAAAATTCTATAGAAGAAACTTGGTACTACGAAAAGTTATAGCAAACCTAAGGACCCAACAGATAGGGCCTTGGGTCCAAATTAGGAAGGCCCTCTCGTTGTAGCAGAAGCCTTAGCAAAATGGCCTCACTGACATTCAATGCTTGATGGGAACTTAGTTCCAAGAACTAGGAATTCAGAGCATCTTAAACCTTAATTTGTACGAGCAATGTTACTTGTATAACAAACATTGTAATTATTATGAAAAATAGTATTGTAATGAACTAGACACAAAGATATTGGATGGTCTGAACCAGTATAAAAATCTTTCTATGTTAATTTCACTAACATAGCTAATAACATTAGGTTGTATTGTACACGACCCGGCTACTCAGTTACACGATTGCCTAGACATAAGAATATTAGATGGCCTAAACTAGTATCAAAAATCATGTACATGAATTAAAAGGTTGTAAAATATGCAACCTGACTTCATAATCAAAATATAGTCCATCCTCAAATAACGGAGCAGACTATGCCATGCGCATGAACAAAAAGGTCCACCTTTAAATAGAGGGGCAGACCGTGCCAAGCACACGAATAAAAATAGTCCACTCCCAAATAGTAGGGTGGACTGTGCCAAACACATGACCAAGCATGGACGTCAAAGATCAAGTTCAAAAAACATGAATTTCACAAGGAACAGATCAAAAATGGAAAGAAAAGACATTGCATGGAATACAACACAACCTACAAATCAGGAACAATTCTAGAAACTACTTAAAGCTTACCATGTAAACATTAAAAAAATGAGGTCTACTCATATTTATTATGGTCTACTTATATTCACTGAGACCCACATATGTTTTTATATTTCCCATACTTACACGCATAAATAAAGGTAAAAGCGTCATTCCATAAAATTACACCAAAAGTTAAGATTGAGACTTCCATCAAACTATGTTATGGTTCGGACTTGCCCTTAAGAGAATCGTCAATGACAATTCTTTCACAATGATGACACCAGTGGTCACCCAATGAAGGATATTGAGAATTGCTTCTCTCTTGAGAAGCCGAGGACGTGCCGTTTTTATAGCAATTCTTCGACTCATAAAATTTGGTTGACGCCTAATAATTCTTCAAATCCTTCTTCCATTGGGAAACAACGTGGGGATCAGCCTTCGATGGAGGAATAGCATTGGGCCCAGATACAACATCTAGGGCCAAGCACACAATAAGATAATCTTCTGCACTTGTTTGCTTAGCAATCTGAAGAGACAACTCTTCAACTTTTTCATTCAGTGCCTTGATCTTATCTACATAAAAAGCCTTATATACACTTCAACATCTTTTAGTAAACCCTCTAGTTTGGGAATTCCAGTCAGAGAAGGCACGAGCATATCTTCTAGATCAACTGTTTCCGAACCTCGATTAATAGTGTTAGGATGAAAATCAAGCAAGTCCAAAAAAAAATTAAAAGAAAGTGCAATCTAGAAAAAAACTCACAAGTAACTTATATTCTTTTGTAAAGAAATCCAGTTTACACAGTACCCTTATGAGTATTTGCACAAGGAAAAGGAACATTTCCTATAATTTTACAAAAATATCCTAAGTTATAGGATCCTAAAATATTAACATAATTATAAAAACCTAATCTAAGGCATGCCAGCTAGAGGCAGGTTCATTCTGATGCGACAGGTGTTTCTTGGATCATAATTGGCACCGGTTCAAGGGTCCGTCGGCTCCTTCGCAGTCACCTCGAAGCCTTCTTTGTTATAAATGAAGTTCAGGTCAAGCACGGGGTAGAAATAGGAAAAAAACATCTATGGTTCATTGCAAATCAAATTACCTCATCTTGCCTTTGACCTTCTTCCTTCTAAGTATCTTAATAAGGTCACCAATCTGATCCTGCCCAGGCACATTAACAAATGCTGCTACAATGCTAGGGGCAACCTGAGCTTTTTGTAGTAGATATTTGAGCTCGTAAATCTTAAGCATGACTTTCTCCCCATCTCTTCTATGAACTTTATTAATTCATCCCTTAGAATCCTTAGAAAAACCACCAAAATACTTAAGAGCATTAGCTTTCCACCCCTTCCTCTGTGTAGGAGGAAGCATCTATGGCCTTGGTCGCTCTAATTGTTGCTTATAATAATCTTTCATTTACCTGAAAGTGTAATTATAGTTTCCACCTTCACTCATCCGCCAGGGAAGCATCCAAACCTGCAGAAGGAGCAAGGGAAGAACCCAAGCTAAGCCCATTTGCCGCCTCTCCTTCTTCAACACCTTCATTTCCTTCATATTACATGGCAGCCTAAAGAGACATGTTTTCTATAGTTTTTTCAAATCTTTAATCTCCACTTCATAAACGATCTCATAGAGTGCCTTACTTTCCTTCAATGATTACTGTAGTTCATCCACCTTTGAATTTGTAACCTCAAGTTCGATGCGTAGTTTGACATTATGTTCGTGCTGGCGCTCAAGGGCATCCCCAGCTTCCGTAAGCTTTGAAAGGGAATTCCTTATATCTCTGTCGTGCCCTTTTTTAGTAAGTGTTAAATGGATATTCTCTTCCTCCAAGACCTCGGTAGATGTCATGACCGCAGCTTCAAACTTAGGACATAGGTATCACCCTAGCCATAAATGATAGGAACCGAAGATTCGTTGGACTAAAAGGCCTCGACAGACTCGGAAGGAGGCCCACGGGGACCAACTTAGTTCGCAGGAACCACTTTTCATTTTGTATAAAGAATCTGAAAAATTCACATACAAAATAATAATAAATAGCACTCACTCTTCATTTAGATTTCTAAGCCTGAGTTTAAACCACTCCAAGTGAGGGCGATCGAGTTGGAAGGAACCACTTTCTAAAGTATGCCACCACCAATGTAGTACGAAAACACTAAGGGCTTCTCTTTCTTCAGCAATTTGGTGGATTTTAGAAACAAACCCTTGTGTTTCCACTCTAAGTTGTGTGAACGACTCATCTAACTCCTTCTTACGCTTACAAATCACTGCCACATTAAGACTAAAATGATCTAAAGTCAGGGTTTGGAGTTTGTCTATGCTTTCATTTAGGAATTTAGTAAATATTACTTTTTTATAAGACATAAAGAACAAAGGAATGAAGATGACATGGTCATTCATAGTACGGTAACAAAACAGTACGATAATTAAAAAGATTGACCATGACTAAATTTAAAGAAAAAAGTATTTTTTTGCATAAGAAACAATAAGGCCATTTGCAAGATTTTAAGTAATTATATGAGTTCGAGAAGTTAAGGTGACCTCAGTCTCCCTAGACCCTACATCCTCACCATCATGTTGCAAAAAAGCAGAAGGAGAAGCTTTAACCATAGTCGTCTCCTTAGCCCATTCAATCCAGTTTGATTTTTTTTGGGTCTACTATTAAACTAAGGTAAACTTCGATGAAAGAATCTTCCAAGCAACTGTTTCCTTGCCTTTTGGACAAGACCAGGATATCAAAAATTTGGCTAAAAAAGATGGATAATAGGATTGGAGATCAATTGGCTATGATCGATACTGTCAAAATATGGCCAAGCTCCAATCGAGGTAGGATCTATTGGGATGATGAACAAGGCTAGGTGAGGCTACAATTCAAATTTCAGGTCAATTGGATTTCATATGCTCAAGCTGTGGATGGATCAATATTCGTCAGAAATGGGTTCACATCGATACGTTCATATCGATCACTACAACATTGGTTTGGATCGATCGGTCTTCGGATCGATGCATTACATATCGATCACTTTGCATCAATCAGTTGACTATAGGAAGGAAACAGATTGATGTATATGGAGTTCGTATCGATACGCACGTATCAATTGGATGGCAAAGTAGGCCAGTGCACTTCGTATCGATCAAGGCCGGGATCGATACGAAGAATAAAGAAATGGTTATGGTGATTTGGATGAGGATTTCGTATCGATCAATTATTGATCAATATGAAGGACAAGCTTAGGGATCGATACAAAGAAGGCGCGGGCTTTAATGGATGGATGCTATGGATACGAAGGGCATGGCCTCGGATGGATACGAAGCAAGGACTTTGGCATCGATATGAAGGTAGGATATAGGGATCGATATAAAGAGCTCGACAACCAATGGATACGAAGAAATGGGTCAAACCAACGGAAGTAGTCTACAAGCATGAAATATGGATCTCTGCATGATACTCGGGCCACATCATCAATGTGAAACCTGTCGATATGAACGCATCAATATGAATCCAATAGCCTATTTACAAAACTCACTTTTGGATCGATCATATCTCGAAAACTACAAGTGCAAACATCACAAAACTTTCACAGAAGCTTGCTTGTGCACTCAAGAACCTCCATGATCGATCCTAACTCAATTGGACCATTTTTGGATCGATATGAATTGTACCTGGATTGATCAGGACGGATCCCAAACGACCACAGATCGATCTGGCGGGTCCACCTGTACATGAGAAAAGGTATTCCAAGTTTTGCGGCAGATATTTTTAGATCTACACCTATAAATAGCAATTCAATGGCAACTACAAAGGGATCTTCTTCCTTTTGGGGCAAAACTCTGTCATTTTGGTTATTGATTTCAAAGGCTTATAACTGTTATCACAGTATAAAAGGAATAAAAGGATTGATTCAAATGGAAATAGGCCGGAGATAGCCGAACCACTATAAATCTCATGTCTTTTCTTACTTTCTTTCATCTTAACTTGTTATTTCTTCATTTTGCTCTCTATATTATCTGGATCTATAATCTATGATTGGACATTGAGGATTCGTGTGTGAACACTAGTGCTTTTATGACATTTGGTGTTTGTGATCAATTTTGATGCTTTCACTAAGAATTCTAGCACCCACTATATTGGATTTGGAGTTCAGATTTGGAAAACTAAAGGGTTAGATCTGAAGTTATGGTTAGGCAATCAGCTAGAAGGACTTTACGAGAAAGGAGACATCAAGAAGGAAGTCAAGACATTCGTTTGGAGCTGGAGCAGATCAGGCATCCATTTACATCATCAGGAATGATATGCAGACTATGATGGATTCCATGCAGGAGCAGTTGATGAAAAGGCAGGAGGAGATGATGCAGAACCTTCTCAGTCAGTTCGAACAGACAAGAACAGCAGGAGTTGTAGGAGCACAGATCCATGGAGCTGGATCAGAAGGACTTAACAGGTAACGTGGATGGAGTGGTTCAGGAAGAGCAATCCCCAGTCATCGTATAACTATCAATCTAGATGGATCAAGGATGCCAGTTGATGCTACACAACCCGATACCAACAGGAATATAGGAGTGCATGATGAGGAGTACGTACCAAAATTCCGTCAAGGACTTGGGGAGGCAGTTAGGAAATGGAGATGGGGGGAACCTTTGGTGAACAATGCTGGATTGGCAGAAATTATTAGGCAAACCATGCATGGAGGTCTGATAAAAAGAGATTTGGAAGGAGTAAACAGAAGTCCATTTACCCGCAACATTAGGATGGCTAGGAATCCACCAGAATTCAAGTTGCCTACTCTAGAGGTATATAATGGTAAGACGGATCCTACCGATCATTTGATGAGGTATACAAGACACATGGAACTGTTGGGGGCATTGGAGGAGGTTATGGCTCAATGTTTCACCCTGTACTTGATGGATATAGAAGCTATGTGGTTTTGGCAGTTGGAAATTGGATCTATAAGGACACGAACAGAATTGGTGGATAGGATTTTGAAGTGGGTTCAGGTTCATATCAGGAGGCCAAAGAATGTGATGACACTGATGTCATTAACGCAAAGGACTAGAGAATCGCTCGAGACTTTCTTAGCCCGGTTTAATGTGGCGGTTGCTTTGGTGGATCGACCGGATCCATCAATGGTTCTAATGGCAACAGTGTCGGAAGTCAGGGACAATTCGAATTTCAAAATATCGTTGATACAGAATCCATCAATGGATCTTGGAAAATTCTTTCATGAAGCCAAGAGATTTCTTCGATAGAAGGATGCAAGCTTGGATATGAAATCAACGAAGGTAAACGTGGCTAAGGATAGAGGACCATCCGATGTAAGCTCGGGTAAGGATAAGGATAAAGTGAAGAAGAAGTTGGATGATGATTTTGGAAGGGCAAGGAAGCGTTGGGAAGAACCAAAATTATCCACTATATAGGATTGAATGAGATATTGGAACAGATAAACATGGAAACTCGAGATTGCCTTTCTTATCAAAGGCCAGCAAGGCGGGAGCCCTCAAAACGTGAGAAGGCACTGTCTCTTTCATGACGTGGACGGACATGATACTAATAGCTGCAGGCATCTAATGGATATAATCGAGGAGCACGTAAGGAACGGTTGGTTGCGGTAATATGTCGGGACTCGAAATGCGGCCGTGGAACAAGAGCAGCCACCATCTATCTCAAACGACGATGGCGCGAGGCCAGGAATGATGGTCGGTTGGTCATCAACTAATCGAGTTGGCATGGAATAAGTAGCAAACTCTCGGCAGACGACTAAGTCACTCACTCATGTATGGCAACGGAGATAGCCCCTAGACATGCTCTGAGATGATGATAAACCATGATGCTCTAGTTTGTGAAATCTGTTTTTCTTTCTAGTTTGGACATTTTCTTTTTTCTTGTTTGGTTTTGGAGTTCGGCTTGGACTCTTGGTTTTGTTGACTCTCTGTTTTGGATTTCGGTTTGAATGGTTGTTTTCAGGCTTGGATCTTGGTTTGGATTTTTGACATGGATTTCTGGTTTTCTAGTTTTCTGGTTTGATCTGGGTTTCAGATTAGTTTTATATTTTATTTTTGATAAAAAGGTCGCCGGGTATGGATTATGCCTGGAAAGGGGTAGGTCGCTTCGTCCGAATGTGGCAAATCGACTTATTCGAGTCGTCGGGTATGGATTATGCTCGTTAAGGGTCCAAAGTGACCAAGGTTGGCCTAGGATTTAGGCTATAGTTTATAACATGATTTGTTATTTGGTATTTCAGGTCGTCGAGTATGGACTATGCTCGACAAGGATCTAGGACGACTGGGTTTGGCCTAGCACTTAGGCCAAGATTTTTTATGCAGGATTTGGCACACGAGTCGTCGAGTATGGACTATGCTCGGCAAGAACCCGAAGAGGTTACGGATTTGGATTTCGGCTTTGAATGGATGTGGATTGGCTAAGGGCGCGAAGCGGTCCTAGATTTGAATATCAACCCGAAGAGGTCATGGTTTGGTTATTGGTTACTGGATATGGATGGATTAGAACTTGGTTGTCGGGTTCGGATGGATATGGAATTGGCTAAGGTTTTGATTATTGGATTCGGAACCAGATATTGACTCAGAATAGTCGCGGATTTGGATAAGGATAGGGCTATGGATAAGACACTTAGATGTAATGGCTCAGTAATGGATTGGATTATGGATCAGATGATATGGCTATGGATAAAATATGGACCTTGAATGTCGGATTTAAAGCTATTCAAAACACGCCTTCCTACCGCAAGGCATGTTTTGGGGGGCAAATGTTGCCCCCCTTTTGGACAAGGCTGGAATATCAACAAATTAGTTAAAAAAGATGGATATCGGGATTGGACATCAATTGGAAATAAGGCTATGATCGATACCGTCAAAATTGGGCCAAGCTCCAATTGAGATGGGATCGATTAGGAATGATAGATGAGGCTCGGTGAGGTTACATTTCAATTTCAGGTCTATCAGAGTCCATATGCTCAAGTTTTGGATGGATCAATATTCATCAGAAATGGGTTCACATCGATATGTTCGTATCGATCATTGCTGCATTGGTTTGGATCGATCGGTCTTCGGATTAATGCATTTCGTATCGATGCACTTTGCATTGATCAGTTGACTATAGGAAGGAAACGGGTTGATGGATATGGAGTTCGTATCGATACGCACATATCGATTGGATGGCAAAGTAGGCCAGTGCACTTCATATCAATCAAGGCTGGGATCGATACGAAGATTGAAGCAATGGTTACAGGGATTTGGATGAGCATTTCGTATTGATCAATTATTGATCGATACGAAGGACATGCTCAAGGATCGATATGAAGAAGGCAACAGGCGTTTACGGATGGATGGTGGTCTATGGATTTGAAGGGCATGGCCTTGGATGGATGCGAAGCAAGGACTTTGGCATCGATACGAAGGCAGGATATAGGGATCGATACGAAGAGCTCGCCAACTGATGGATTTGAAGAAATGGGTCAAACCAAGGGAAGCGGTCTACAAGCATGAAATATAGATCTCTGCATGATACTCGGGCCATGTCATCGATGCAAAGCCTATCAATACAAATGTATCGTTACGAATCCAACAGCCTATTTGCAAAACTCGATTTTGGATCGATCATAACTCGAAAACTACAAGTCCAAACATCATGAAATTTTCATAGAAGCTTGGTTATGCATTCAAGAACCTCCATGATCGATCCTAACTCAAATGGGCCATTTTTTGATCGATATGAATATCAATCCTGGATTGATTAGGATCGATCCCAAACAACCCCAGATCGATCCGGTGGGTCCACCTGCACATGAGAAAAGGTATTCCAAGTTTTGAGGCAGATATTTTCAAATCTATTCCTATAAATAGCAACTCTATGACAACTACAAAGGGATCTTCTTCCTTTTGATGTGAAACTTTATCATTTTAATTATTGATTTCAAAGGCATGTAACTATAATTACAGTATAAAAGGAATAAAAGAATTAATTCAAAGTGGACGTAGGCCGGAGCTAGTCGAACCACTATAAATCTCGTGTTTTTCTTACTTTCTTTCATTTTAAACTTGTTATTTCTTCATTTTTTCTCTCTATGTTATCTAGATCTATAATTTGTGATTAGACATTGTGGATTTGTGTGTGAACACTGGTGCTTTCACGAAATTCGGTGTTTGTGACCAATTTTTGGCGCAAACACGATCCACAAAAAAACTAAAACTTAAATGTGACATATAATTTATAAAGCAACTAGTAGGTGTCCTGAGAAAGTCTGTCCTTAGCTTCCTCCAAGGCCTGCTCTTTCTCCCTCAAGTCACGACCCTTCAATGCCAAAGCCTCTTCAGCTATCGTTGCCTCTTCTCCCTTTTTTGTTCTCTCCTGTTGAGCTATAAGTTCTTCTTCAAGTTTGGTTTTCTCAAAAGATGATGCAACAAAGTCTGCTTCCAGCTTAGTAGTGCGGGCAATGGATATGACATGGTTGTCTTCTTCCCTCTTCTGAGCCTCGACCGCCAAGGCACTCACCTGTTATATAAAAATAATAATCAGATGAAAATTGAATAAGGCAGATCACCATTAATTAAAAAAGAAGAAGGAGATACATACTTAGGCCGGAGACCTTCCAAGCTCAATAGCAAGTTCAGAGAAGGGGAGTACAAGAAATGGAAGAGCAATGGGATAAGAATGTAAGGTGGAGGCATATAGCCCTAGGTTCATCTGAAACTAAAGGAAACTTCAAAATGGAACGAGTGAAGTTGTGGTTAGTTCACAGAAATTATACTTTTGCAATAGTAACTCGTTAAAAAATAATTTCTTTTTTCTCTCATCTTCACCTAAACCTAGGGATGCAGCTCCAATGGGATACATATGTACTAGTAGCTTGATTGAAAAAATAGGGCAATTAGGATATGGTTGGAAGGAAGAAGGGAAGCTATTGAGATTCAAAATCAAAAAGTTTTTATTGACCTATTTTTGGATCTTACAGGGAACAGATGTAAGAACCGACTTTTTCGCTTGGCCATAATAGAACCCAAAATCACCCCTAGAAGGACTCTTATGGAAATCAAGTAAAAAGTGGAGTTCTTACATGAAAGGGTCATACACTTCTCAACATAAAGAATAAAAAT
Organism: Allium cepa; assembly: GCA_030765085.1. Classification (NCBI taxonomy): domain Eukaryota; kingdom Viridiplantae; phylum Streptophyta; class Magnoliopsida; order Asparagales; family Amaryllidaceae; genus Allium; species Allium cepa. Next base: position 335,858,820 of record CM060938.1, read on the forward strand.
AACAATTATAAGAGAATAAGAAAGGAAGACAAGTTGGTCTGGCAAGCTCTATATTTCACTTAGTATGGTTATCTTAGATGACAAAGATAAAGGAGAGAAGGAGGTAGATGCCATATTAGAACCATTGGGTTGATTATCGATTATTGTTAAAATACAATAAAAAGGAAACTACAAAAGAAAGAAGGACCTTACTTTAGTTTGGAAAAGGAATGATTCTTGGAAGAGACAAGATTAGCAACTAAGATTTTTTTGAAAGAATGTAAAAGAATAGAGAATAAGTAAAAGAGGAAAAATATGTAATTACCTTAATTTGAATCCCAGCCACACAATCGGAATGATGAAAAATCCCCTCGGTTTATTAATAACAAGAAAGATTAGCGCAAGAACCAATTCTAAATTTCCTAGAAGTTAAAAAGACTAAACGTATAGCTTTTCAGAAGATTATCCAGTGAAGGAGCGACACATGTACTTGAGCATTAAATGTGAAACGATAATAGAATTTTTCCTTTTCTTAAAAAAGGAAAGAGAAAAGCTAGAAGTGATGTGTTGCGGAGAAAATATGAAAGTAGAGACAAGTCCGCACCAATCTACGATCGCCATAGGGTTGGGAGGCAAGTGTTACACCCTTATTTTCCAAATGATGCCAAAGTAAGATTAATACAAGCACCAAGCCCTGAAGAATTGCTCCCATGGTAGGAGTCGAAACATAGAAAGGAAGCAAGAACAAAATCTAGATAGTATGACGCCGAAATCTTTAAGTCGGCGGAAAAACATAAAGACTTCACCCTCTAATTGAACGTAGCTTCAACACTATAATTGTCACGATCCGAAATCCAGCGTCTGAAATTCGACATCCATACTTCACCCGTATTCGAATGCCGCAGATTCAAACGTTGAAATTCGATTCTTGCCGGAGCTTATAACACATTAAGTAATAACAACATAGCGGAAACAGAATAATTTTACTGATACACAATATTTGATACAACAATGATACAATGAATATCGATATATCAAAGATAGATACAACAACGAAAACACAACAGCGATAGCGGCGGAAAGATGACACAAGCAGTGGAACAATATCACCAATTATGGTCTTCCAAAGGATAGAAAGAAAGATAGAATCCAAAACCGCATTCCAGTCCAAAGCTCTAAAGATCTCCAAGCTATAAGCTCGAACCACCATCACGTTGTATTGAGCAAATTCGGTGCAGAATGTTGGAGTGAAACAAATGCGATCCCAATCCAGATACTTCAAAGACCAAAGACTTCAAAGATTTCCAAATGCTACACCTACTAGCTGACTATCAAAAAATCTACTCTAGGCTATCCGTGTGGAAAATTGTGGGCATCCAGATTTTAGAAAAGGAACAGTAAACTCTAGGTCAGTAATGGGACTAGCGTGAGCAAACAAAACAGTTTATCTTGAACAAAGACAAACAAAAGAAATTAAAGAAATTCGCAATGCTTTTTGGAAAATGAAACTACCATAAAGCCTCCCGCCACACACACAATGCAAGCGCACAACTGGAGGAGATTTCTCCTTATGATAGTCAAACATGCTTGATACACAAAATCCTTTTAATATTATTATTAGTGCATAGTGCAGAAAACATTTTGAAAGTATAATATTAACCTTAGCCGGCATACACATTTCGTAGTATGCCTACTATAGCTACCATGCTCAATAGCAGGTTACCGCCACATTCCATGGCAGGTTATACCACTAAAACCGTACGAGGCGCGTATTGTTTCTTTGGATTTCCAATAAATGGTCAGGCTAAGGAACTTCCTATGCCACATGGGTTTGCCTCTGTAGGGACGCCTCGAGAACCTAACCGGATCTCTGCCAACACAAGGTCGGGATACCTCTGTAACTAGGTAACTACGGACGCGAGTATGACATACCCCGGTTGTTACCGACCTTTATCCAAGGATCCTCATCACCAACAACCAAAAAGTAATAAATTTGTAGCACCCACATAGGTTAAATATCTAGGCTCCATACATGATACCACCTTCTTCTAGAAGGAAATGGGCATACCCTAAAGAGCGCGACCCTCATAACCTTGCCGCATCTTTCCTGTTTCAACTATTTCTGGGTTGTGAGGTCCGATATGGCCACCTCCACAAAGCTACGCTTTTCACAAAAGCCATGCTTTGATCAACAAATGATCAACAGCACTTCGTATGCCATATTACCAAATTGGGAATATATCACTGGTAAATATCAACTACATAACCTCTGAGCTCGTACGTCTCAGAGAAGGGTGTTAAGCTAAGAGAATAAATTCTTCCGCTACCAAATAGAAATGTATTTGATAGAAACCAGCTCTACATCTCAAAGTGTCACGTCAGACATACATCCATACAAGTCTGTTCCGAGTTTGAACAGAACCGAAGGCACTTCAAAAGAAGCCCTTGAAAATCCGGATAATCCCTAATCATGTCTGGACTCCCTATCACAAAGGGTGATCAAATCTCTATACCACGGCCATTCGGTGCAGAGACATTCGACAGGTAATCATTTTGCTTTCGAAAATACCCGGTCTACACCACCGATCTTCAAATGCTATTCATTTCATCGTATCACTATTCAGAATGGGTTATATGACACAAAGTCCTCTCCCGGCAAACCGAATAATGGGCGCAAAATTTAAAAAGATATGGATATTGGGATCTTAGTTAAGTCACAACCTTTAGTCCAAAACCTTTCTTTTGAATGGTTTAAACAAATTACCATTTTCAAATCTGTTTAAACAAAAGATTCACCCTTTAAAAATCCACTTCAATTTGAAACCAAGGTTCACTAATCTTTCATAAAGATTAATTCATAGCTTTCAAAACAATTCCATTTCAAATTTGAAAACCCTTTTCAACGAAAATTGGAAGTACTTTCCTTATGTGAAAGCAATTATCATTTGAAAACAAATGCTTTTTGTTTCTAAAAAATCCGATCAAATATACACAAGTTATAGCCTTTTAAAAGTGTAAAACAGATAAATAACAAACTGCCTTATACTCAGCAAGTTCCATTTAAATTAAATTCAAATTTCCAAAATAATTTATTCAGTATACTTCAAAATGATTTAAAATCCATAAATATATTGTATAACTTACATAACCCTTTTTAAACCATCATTTCCAAAATAATTTTTCAAACTTAAACAAGATATAGTATATTCAAACTATATTTTTATTTTAAAACTTCCTTTCCCAAAAGCTTTCCATATTTAACTCAATTCCACTTCCAAACCAATTGGATTCAAAATTCAACTTTTAAAACCATTACATCATTTGAATAAAATAATATTAAATTCAAATTATCCATGACTTAACCGATTTCCTCGTGCAACCCATATTTGTGTGTGTGTGGTGTAGTCCGGGGGTTTTACACACAACAATACAATATTATCAATTATCACAATCCAAACACAGCAATATTGATAAGCGGTATAATCGTATAACGCTTATCTTAATTCATAGATTCACAGATAAGTATTATAAATTCATCACAGATAAATAAATTACAAACAACTCAATTCAAACAATCTATATCACAGAATATTACACATCAGGGACATTGAACAATTCAACATTCAATAGAATCCAAACATTCATAAGCAAGATCAATTAACATCTGATTATAGTTAATTTAAATCAGATTAATTACTTATGAATAAATTACTAATCCTGGTTAATTAACATTAATTATTACAAACCATTTTAATTAATTATCCTTTAATCACTTGATTAATTAACTTTAATCATTAATTAATTACTTTTAATTAAGTAATTATCTTTAAGTAATTAATTACCTTTAATTATTTACATTAATTAATCTTAATATATTAATCACATAAAATAAATTAACCTTAAGTTAATTACATAATTAATTAACCCCTAATTACTAACATAAAGTAATTATCTTACATTAATTAACTATCCCTTAATTACTCAATAATCAATTTGTTATACTCACTTAATTAATTAATCTTAATCAGTTAATAAACTTTAATTAATTACCTTGATTAATTAACCTTAATTAATCATTAATTAATCTCATTAATTAATTATCCCTTAGTTATTAATTAATTACTCTTTAATTATTAATTAATTAACCAAAATTTAATCTTTAATTACTTGTTAATTAATCTTTAATTATCAATCAATTAATTATTTAAAAAATAAATCATTTATCTTAATTATCTTCTTAATTATCATTTAAAATCTTACTTAATAAACTTGGAATTAATTAATCTATAGATTAACTTAAAAAAATTTAAATTTAAATTAATAGTTAAAACACTTTATCTTAATCAATTAACTACTTAATTACATGATTAATTAAGTTTTAAAAAACAATATAAGGATTAACCTAATTAATTAAAACTGAAAAATAAATTTCTCAACTTTGATTAACAAACATTAAATAATCAGTTATTACTTAAAATAGTTTTAAAAGATAATTAGTTTTAAACTTGACTTTGATGAATTTAAAAGCTTGTTAACCTTCTAATTATTACCCGAGGCAAACCCAGGTTTCCCCGATCAAAATCTCGAGTTTCCTTCTTTTTAAAAAAAACCTGTTTAAACTTTAAAACTGTTACAAGTTATTACCTCGTGAACAACACGGAGCAAATCCCGAGCTAATCATCCTTGACCCCGAGCTTCAACCCGAGAAACTCCCTTCATTGCCAAATTTAAAAACTCTGGTGCACATAATGTCTGGTGCACATGCATCGATCACCGGCGACGCTCCGGCGTCCACGACCACCATCAACAAGTTGACTTCGAACTTCTCAACCATCTAGCCACTCAAATACCTCAATCTATCACGACACCAAAATTTAACTCGATCGATCCTCACTGAATCAAAACTAGTCGTCGATAATCACCTCCACCTGCCTATTTCCGACCACTTAAAGCTTCATCATCTCGTCCACGGCCTCACCGAAAACAAAGCTCCATTTTCCCCTTCGACCGATCACCTCCAGCTCATCCTCGACGTCAAAATCGACAAATTTTCATCATCGACCAAAATGGGTTGTTAAACCCTACTTTCACCTCGTCCGGCCACCACGGGTAACAAGATTTCTCCAACCATTTTTGTCGACTGTTAGCTCCAAAATTGGTCACTAACACACTTAGAAAGATTGTGTAGAGAGATTAATGAAGAAAGTAAACTAAAACAGAGAAGAGAACATAAATTTAAATGCAGAGAACAAGAACATCAAATTTATAGTGGTTCGGCGTAACTGCCTAAATCCACTTTGAAGTTGATTTCCATTGATTTCCTTGATGGGTGATTACAGATACAATCAGTTTTTAGTTACTAGAATACAATTGCGAAGAAAAAGAAATAAGTCTGGAATGAGTTTTGAAAATGGCAAAGTCTCCTTGGTGTTCTCTAAAATCTCCTCCCTTTTTCTGTGCCTCTGCCCCTCTATTAATAGGCGAAGGTGGGTTGGACTTCCCTGGTGGGCCTGGTAGCGGAATATATTGGTCTAAATAGTGTTAGCTCTGCGCGTCGAATTAGGGAGGCCGAACGGTAAGATGCCAAGCCAAGGCATTTGTGCCGAACGGTCTAGGATCGCCGAACGTACCATGCCGAACCAAGCTGGAATGCCGAACGATCTAGGATCGCCGAACGTAGCATGCCGAACCAAGCTGGAATGCGGAACGATCCTGGATCGTCGAATGATGTCTTTTGCCGAACGTACTCGGGAGGCCGAGCAATCTTTAGTCGCCGAACGATCTTACGCCGAGCGTTCCTCTTTGGCCGAAGGGTATTCAATTCCGAACGTTCCTCGATGCCGAGTGCTCCTAGATGCCGAGCGCTATCCCCTACCGAACGATGTCTTTGGTCGAACGTACTCGGAAGGCCGAGCAATCTTTAGTCGTCGAACGATCTTACGCCGAGCATTCCTCTTTGGCCGAACGGTATCCAATTCCGAACGTTCCTCGATGCTGAATGCTCCTAGATGCCGAGCGTTATCCCCTGTCGAACGATGTGATGCCGAACACCCTGAATGTTGGATGGGGCATTCATGCCAAACGACCTTAACATGCCGAACGTTCTTTTATGCTGAGCGTCTTTTCTTGTGCCGAGCACCCTGATGCTGACTGCCAAGTTGCCTGGACAAACTTCCTGGTAACACCTTGCCCCCCAAACTACATCATGTGATCCAACATGATGTGCTTTGAACTATGAGTTGGTGTAATGCCGAGGCCGAACGATACTCAAATGCCGAGCAAGATAAACGATGCCAAACGTATTTTGTGCTTTGACCGGTTCTACCGGTCAGAGTCGTTTCGACTTCCTCTCTTCTCCTATAAAACCTGGTACTCTACTTCTTCTTCTCTTTTTCACCTCTTCCCTGTGATTTTCCGAGAGCATGCAACTTATCTCCTTTAAGTTTTACTCATCTCTTCCGTTCCTCGAATCCAGCACGTCCTTCCTACAATTCCTTCCCAAGCTCCCATCATTCCTCTTTGTAAGAAGCTTTCGTACGTTTTCATTTAAAATCACAACCTGTAGTTAGACCCGAGTTCGCGAACCCTCCATAGATGATGTAGGAGATACGGGGATGAGGGAGACGAGATGGGTCTTGATCGTGCCCTGAGGCTGGGACTTGGTTTGACCTTAGGTGATTTCGAGGCGGGTGGAACGGAGAGTAGAAAAGTGGATGGTAGAGGCGCTCGAAGGTGGGAGTTAGTTGGAGATGTGTGGCATTGGAGGTAAGACCTAGTGGTATGGATCGGCCTTGTAATGGTTCGGCATGATCTCCCCATGCCGAACGAGGTTGAAGTGGGAAAATCGAAGGGAAGTGGGGAAAGGACAGTATGTCGATCGATATCTTGGCCGAACAGTCTTTTAACCGAACACTATTCAAGCCGAACAACAGTTCGGCCGAGCAATGGTCTGGCCGGACAAGATATAGGCCGATCGATAGTTCTGCCGACCGATAGTATGGCCGAATGATAGCTTGCCCGTTTGTCAGTTAAGCCAACAACCACTAGACCGAACGATCATGAATGCCGACCCATATTCTATCGACCGAACACAACTTAAGCCGAACGATATTTAGCCGAACAACATATAAAATGACTCAAACATTCTAGCATATCGAACCGACTTGGACTAATAACCTTCTATTTTCAGTAGCTATAAATCTGAACTTTACTTGACGTAATTAGATAACTTCCTCTAATGTTCCCTGAACTTGAAACTGTAATCGCCATAAGGAAGGCTTTTGGAGACAGTCAGCGATGACGGTCTTCGAAGGTGTAGATTTTTAAGCTTAGTTTTTATATCAGTAACCTTGCGACTCTCGAACTTCCAATGCTTATACACGATTGATTGCACTAGTTCACACACCGCGTGGGGGGAATATTCGTGTTGTTAATTCTAACGTCGATCATTTTTCAAGTATAGTTCACACAGGTGTTTTATCAGATCCGATATTTATTGAAGATGTCTAAAAGGTCCAGTTCCGCCACAGTCTCGGACAGACCCGGGCCGTCTTCCAAACAAGGGGACGTAGACACTTCTAACCCGTCGACCTCCCCCGCTCATAATTTAGCTCCTGATGCCCTGGAGTCATTTATTCTCTTAGATAATCCGATCGATTCACAGGCTTCGAAGATTAACGAAATCGCCCTTCGGCGAATATGCTCTATCCACGGCATTCCTTTTGCCGATGTGTTGGTCCTGTCGAGGCATGATCATCCACACCTGCCCCCAGTCGGATACACCGCCTGCAATAAGTTTATGTGCTGGGTGGGAAACGTGCCTCCATTCAATTTATTTCTTCGGGACATGTTGCAGTACATAGACATCGCACCGTCGCAGCTTCACCCAAACGGTCATGCGTTCATTTATGGGACCTACCTCCTTTTCATGGCTGTCTTCTTCAGGCCTCCAACTCCCGGCGACATCAGATACATTTATATGATCAAGAAGCGGAGAGATAGCCCCTCCTTCGTGTTCCTCGAGCCGCACCATAAGTGCCAAATTCTAACCCGGGCGTGGAGCAAGTTTTCCCTGTACAAACAGGAATGGTTCCACGTGCGCTGCCCTCCTGGTTTCGCGAGGAGATGGGTTGAAGGAAGTAAGTCTTCTTCTTGGAGCGATGCTCATGTTTCGGCCAAGGCGATGCTTTTTCTAACTCTTGTTTCATTTTTTCAGATATCAATCCATGTCCTGAGGGCCGCATCTGTTCTGAGGCTGTTGAGGTTATTAGAGCTCTTCCCGCCGAGGAACGAGACATCCGAACCCTCATTTCAAATGAGTCACTGTCAAGGTTCGGGCTGTTAGCAGAAGGTCGTCGGGTGAGCCTTCCTGAGGGCATCTCCATCCCCAAGCCCGCATGCGGTAATGGGAAGAAGTTGGCTGAATCATCGTCATGCCATCCCCCCGGTGCACAGGACGAGGGGGAGATTAAAGAGGGCGAGGCTCCTGAAACACAAGGTGAGAATGTGGGTGTTACTCAGTATCCGCCGGTCGAAGTGCATGATATTGAAACGTCGTCTTCCCCTTCGAAGGGGAAAAATACATTGACATATATTGTTAGAAAGGAGAAGGTTGGCGGAACTTCCAAAGTTACGCTCATCCCGGCAGAGAAGGAGGCTTCTTCACAGCACGTTAAAAGTTCGCTAAAGGGCCTTTCGAACCTCTCCATTTCGGAAGATCTGCTCAACTATTATTTCAATGATCCGGAGGCATTCAAGTTTCACTCGCCCATTAGAGGCGATGCAGACACCTTATCTCACAGCCAAGGAGAGAGAAATCCTATTAGCAAAGCGACTGGTCCGTTGGGGGGAACACACTAGGACACACACACAAAACACTCGTACTTCCATTTGCACTTAGTTTTCGTTGTCACACTATCTCTTTGCTAATTCGTTGTTATTTGAATTCTATGCAAGTGACATGGGGCGCTCACATGGATTCGGTCGTCTTCGTGGTTCGTCCATTTTTCATCAACCAGGACGGGATTCGGGTTCCTAAAGACGTCGAGATGGCGATGGCGATAAAGACTATCATTCCCGGGACTCCTCATCCCGGAGGAAAACTTACTATCAGCCAAAGCACCACCAGAATACTTCGTCTCACGCAGAGCACAGCAAAGACAAGCACGGCCATAAGAGGTCGCAACTCGACGCTCCCCGGGACCAGCACTCTGACTCCTCTTCTACTCGACAGTCCCGAGGTTCTCATCGGAGAGGCGAACTTTCAAAGCCGTCATCCCCTGCTCCTGCGACAGACCCAACAGTGTCAGAGAAGCTGGCCGAGCTTAAAGACAAATTTCTGAGAATCTTCTTCGATGGCCTAAATTTCCTTCCGGCGATTCATACTATTCTTGGTCATGTTAAACAGAGCGCCCTTGCCTGTACAAATGACGTCATGTTCAACATGACGCATTTGTTCACCTACCTGAGAAACTTTTCGAAGTCTCTGTGGAGCGCCAGCATGAGATAGACCGTTTGAAGCTTAAGGCTATCCACGATAGAAATATCATTAAGGCCCAAGACGAAGAAATCTCCACTTATAAGTCTAAACTCGAGGTCGCCCATCGGAGTGCCAGGGATACTGCTGAGGCCGTTACTCGCTTGGAATCAACTCATAAGAAAGAGCTTGACGAGGCGGTTCAATGATGTGGGGCTTTGGCCTTGGAGAAGGACTTCGTTCAAAAGGAGAGGGATGCGTTTAGCACCCAGGTCAAGGAACTTGAGGAGCTTCTCCACAGAGAGAAAGAGGAGAAAACAGCTGCCCAAGAAGAGTCACAGCGATACTGTGACGAGATTGTCGCCACCCAACTTTTAAAACAACAACTCGAGGGCGAGCTTTCCAGGGTTGAGATGTTAAAGAGCGAGGCCCGTGAAGAGGGCAAGAAGACGGCGTTGACGGACATCGATTCCCATCTTGAGGCAGCCAGGGAGGAATGTAGAGAAGAGATCAAAACCGCGTTCGACCCACTCATTGCCGAATTCAACACCCGCGTGCTCATGCATCATGACTTAACTTTGTTGGGCTATGGCTATCTTGAATCATTGCTCGAGGCGTGGGAAACCTTAATTCAGATCAGGAGGGCCGAGCGCGGTGTCGAGGAGGTTGACGAGGGGGATTTGATAAAAGAATTTCTGAAGGAAAATGAGCCTTCGGACCTATCAGCGGCCAAGGCCCTTTACTGCAAAGGCTCCCCCTCGAGGTCGGCCGATACTTGATCCCTTTGAACAGCACATTGGCTATGATCCGGAAGCCCCCGGCCTAGGCGTTCATGTTTCGTCTCTTATCCCAGAGGGCGAAACCCTTTTGACGGCAGAGAGTTTGCCAGGGCCTGGTAGATAACCTTTCACTTTGAGATTTTGAAAATTGTCATTCTTTTTGAAGTACTATTGCATTCTAATGCTCATCTTTTTTTATTTTGTGCAGGTCGTTCCGATCCCGATTCCACTTCGAGGAGCGATGTCTCCAAGGAGGTAGAAAAGACTGGTGGGGCTGCTCATGCTGGTGAAGTTCCTGGGCCAGATGCTCAAGTGATCGGGGCGCTTGACGAAGGTAAGTCTGATTCCTCCTTTAGTAGTTATGAAGTAGAAGTCACAGGCGCCTCTGAGCATACATCTGAATTGAGCATGAAGGAGCGGCTCGAGAAAGAGAAAAGAGATACAGCCAAGGTCAAGGTTGAGCCGCGTGAAGTGGACCTGGACGATCCCTTGAACAAGCCATTGAAGGTCATCCTTCCTAGAAGGTCCAAGCCCTTGGATGTTCCCCCTACTTCTTCAGTTGTTACTCCTCCATCAAGGAAAGGTTCCAAGGGTAAACGCTCTGGGGAAGAGTCGTCGGGGAAGAAGTTGAAGAAGCACAAGAAATGACTGTTGTCCTTGTTCAACGAGAGTCAATTTAAGTCGTGTAATAATTTTTTGTAATTTTTGTAGATAGACTGTTGACTCCGAATTTTGGAGCACTTGTAGCGGAAATTTTTTCCTGAATAGAGTTTAGTTTCCTTTTCTGTCTTTTCAAAAGATTCTTATTATTCAGTTTTCTTTGTGATTGTGATTCGAGTCCATGTTGTTGTGTGTAACATAGACTTCTTGGTTTATCTTCACACGGCCTGTTGATTCTCTGAGAGTTATTCGTTTTCCTCCCTGCTTCAAGCACTTGGAACATTTTTTAATCTGTACAACGGGAACTTAGAATATTCCAGTCTGTATTCTGGGGACTTAGAGAATTTTTACCGTTTATACTCGAGTTCACGCTTCGGGGACTTCGAGTACTCCAGCCCGCACTCCGAGGACTTGGAGATTTTGAGTCGTTTATACTCGAGTCCGCGCTCCGGGGACATAGAGTACTCCAGTCCGCACTCCGGGGACTTGGAGATTTTTAGTCGTTTATACTCGAGTCCGCGCACCGGGGACTTAGAGTACTCTAGTCCGCACTCCGGGGACTTGGAGATTTTTATTCGTTTATACTCGAGTCCGCGCTCCAGGGACTTAGAGTACTCCACTCCGCACTCTAGAGACTTGGAGATTTTTATTCGTTTATACTCGAGTCCGTGCTTCGGGGACAGAGTACTCCAGTCCGCACTCCGTGGACTTGGAGATTTTTAGTCGTTTATACTCAAGTCCGCGCTCCGGGGACTTGGAGTACTCCAGTCCGCACTCCGGGGACTTGGAGATTTTTATTCATTTATACTCGAGTCCGTGCTCCGGGGACTTAGAGTACTCCTGTCCGCACTCCGGGGACTTGGAGATTTTTATTCGTTTATACTCGAGTCCGCGCTCCGGGGACATAGAGTACTCCAGTCCGCACTCCGGGGACTTGGAGATTTTTAGTCGTTTATAATCGAGTCCACGCTCTGGGGACATAAAGTACTCCAGTCTGCACTCCGGGGACTTGGAGATTTTTAGTCGTTTATACTCGAGTCCGCGCTCCGGGGACTTAGAGTACTCCAGTCCGCACTCCGGGGACTTGGAGATTTTTATTCGTTTATACTCGAGTCCACGCTCTGGGGACTTAGAGTACTCCAGCCCGCACTCCGGAGACTTGGAAATTTTGAGTCGTTTATACTCGAGTCCGCGCTCCGAGGACATAGAGTACGCCAGTCCGCACTCCGGGGACTTGGAGATTTTTATTCGTTTATACTCGAGTCCATGCTCCGGGGACTTAGAGTACTCCAGTCCGCACTCTGGGGACTTGGAGATTTTTATTCGTTTATACTCGAGTCCGTGCTCCGGGGACATAGAGTGCTCCAGTCCGCAGTCCGGGGACATGAAGATTTTTAGTCGTTTATACTCGAGTCCGCGCTCCGGGGACATAGAGTACTCCAGTCCGCACTCCGGGGACTTGGAGATTTTTATTCGTAGAGACATTAGTAATTCATGGGAAAGATGGCTTCAAGCCTTTATTAATGAGAGCAAGCTAAATCACTTTATTACATGCCAAGAATTAGAAATAAAAGCATACTGGAAATAAGTGCGGCTAATACATGAAAGAAATAGACTAAGTATAATAACGCCGCAAGTGCTCGTTGTTCCATGCTCGGGGGTGTGTCGCACCATCGACGGTCGCTAGCTTGAAAGTTCCTTCTCCAAGATTCCGTTCGATGACGTATGGACCTTCCCATGCGAGATTCATATGAGACAGGATCGGGAAAACTCGTTTCAACACAAGGTCTCCCACACTAAACATTCTTGGTCGGACCTTCTCGTTATAATATTTGGTGACTCTGTGTCTATATGATGCCGCTCTCAAATCGGCTTCTTCGCGTTTTTCATCAATAAAGTCCAATGATTCCAATAAGAGATCCTGGTTCGACGCAAGGTCGTAGTGAGTTACCCGATGAGATGGAACTTCAAGTTCCACGGGTATGACAACTTCCGTGCAATATGCCAATGCGAATGGAGTGTGGCCAGCCGTGGTCTTGTGGGTGGTTCTATAGGCCCACAGCGCCATCGGGAGTTCATCTACCCACTTGCCTCTAGCCTTTTCCAAACTCTTTTTCAGTATGGACTTGATTATTTTGTTTATGGCTTTTACCTGTCCATTCGCCTTCGGGTGAGCAACTACTGCAAACCTCTTTTTAATGCCATGTTTCTGACAAAATTCTTTGAACTCCTTGCTTTCGAATTGAGTTCCATTGTCTGTTATGATGGTCCGGGGAAGGCTAAAATGGCATATGATATTTCGTACAATGAAGTTAATGATTTTCTTGGTGGTAATCGTGGCCATAGGCTCTACTTCTGCCCATTTGGTAAAGTAATCGACCGCAACTATTGCATATTTCGCGCCTCCTTTGGCTACGGGTAAAGAGCCGATCAGGTCAGTCCCCCACGTCGCAAATGGCCAGGGACTAACCATTTGTGTGAGTTCCGTCGGCGGTGCTCTTGGAATTTTTGCGTATATCTGGCATTTGTCACATTGTCTGCAGCGTCCCGACTCACGGTTGGCCAATAATATACATAGCGGAGGATTTTTTGCCAATGTTTGCCCCCCCGGTATGATCACCGCACTCTCCCTCATGGACTTCCTTTAATACCTGTTTTATCTCATCATGGGCCACGCACCGGAGTAAGGGGTCAAGAATCCCCTCCGATACATTATCTCGTCCTGTATTACATAACGTGAAGCTTTACGGAGGACTTGGCGTCTTTCGCTTCTCTTTTCAGGCAAATCCCTTGTAGCAGGTACTGCTTGATTAGGGTCAACCACGATTCCTTCTCAAGTTTGATCTCTAACACGAAATCTGTCTCCATTACGTCTATACTTGGAGCATAGAGGGTCTCAATAGGGAACAATCCCATTTGCTGTGCATCGCCAGTGCTTGCGAATTTTGCCAATGAATCGGCTTCTCTATTTTGTTCGCGTGGGACATGCGAGATGTCGTAGTATTCCAGATTCGCCAACAGCTCTTGAACCCGAGCAAGGTAAGGAGCAAGTCTCTGTCCCTTCGCTTGATAATCTCCCCACGCCTGATATATTACCAGCTGCGAGTCACAGAAGATTTCGATTGACTTCACTCCCAGTTCGATAACAAGTCTCAAGCCAACAATCAATGCTTCATATTCGGCTTCGTTATTTGTTGCTGCAAACTCGAGCTTCAAAGCGTAGCAGATTGATCGGTCTTCAGGAGTTACGAGGATTATACCTGCCCCCGAGCAACGGTCGTTAGATGCCCCATCGGTGTACATTTTCCATCGAACGGGGGGCATGATTCTGTGAATGCTTGGTTCATCTCACACAGTGAATTCAGCAATGAAGTCGGCTAGTGCTTGTCCTTGTATGGCCCTTCGCGGTAGATAGGCGATATCAAACTGACTCAACTCAATATTCCATTTTAACATCCTTCCGGAAGTTTCTGGCCGTTGGAGTACCTGCCGTAGGGGTTGGTCAGTGTAGACACTGATTAAGTGTGCCTGAAAGTAGGGGCGAAGCTTGCGTGATGCGATCACCAAGCAATAGGCTAGTTTTTCAATCTTTGGATAATTTCTTTCCCCCTTGTCAAGTGTTTACTAACATAGTAAACCGGCTTTTGAATCCGGTCTTCCTCGCGGACCAAGGCCGTAGTGATAGCGTGCTGGGATGCCGCCAAGTATACATACAACATTTCGTGGTCTATCAACTTGGACAGTACATGGGTACTTTCCAAGTGATTACCAGAGCCCGGAATGCTTCCTCACAGTCAGATGTCCATTCGAAGTTCCTCTTTCCTTTCTTTATAATGTCGAAGAAGGGAATACACTTGTCTGTAGCTCTGGATATAAATCGACTTAGCGCCGCCACTTTTCCATTCAGGCTTTGCACCTGCTTTATGGTTCTGGGTACTTGTATATCTCGGATAGCCTGGATCTTCTCTGGGTTAGCCTCGATTCCTCGGGCATTCATAATGAATCCTAGAAACTTTCCTGATACTACGCGGAATGAACACTTCAACGGATTGATCTTCATTCCATAATGCCTGAGTATGTCAAACATCTCTGTTAAGTCTCGGATGTGGTCGTTTGACTGTCGTGACTTCACTAGCATGTCATCCACATAGACTTCCATCGTTTTTCCAATATGATCTTTGAACATTCGATTCACCAGGCGTTGATAAGTTGCTCATGCGTTCTTCAATCCAAAGGGCATTACTACATAGCAATATAACCCCATGTTTGTGACAAAGCTGGTGTGTTCTTGGTCCAGGACGTGCATCGGAATTTGATTGTAACCAGAGTACGCGTCCATAAATGATAGTAATGCATGCCCGGCAGTTGAGTCGACGAGTTGGTCAATCCTTGGCAACGGGAAACTATCCTTCGGGCATGCTTTATTTAAATCGGAATAATCAACACAAGTCCTCCATTTTCCATTCGCTTTCTTTACTAACACCGGGTTAGATACCCATTCATGGTAGAGGGCGCGAATGAACCCATTGGTTTTGAGTTTGTCCACCTCCTCTTTGAGAGCTGCAGACCTCTCTGGGTCCATGCATCTCCTTTTTTGTTTCACAGGAACATGTCTCGGGTCTATGTTCAACATATGACTCATGGTTGCAGGAGAAATCCCGCACATATCAGAGTGTGTCCAAGCAAAAACATCAAGGTTTGCTCGGAGGAAGTCAGCAACGTTCTCAACTGCTACGGGGTCGAGCTGTGATCCTATTTTAAGTACTCATGATGGGTCGCTCCGGCTAACTGGGATGTCAATTGTGAGTTCAACCGGTGCTGCATTGGTTTCCTTGGGTTCCCCATCATCGTCCCTCGGATCTATGTCCCTATAGATTCGAGAATGTTGCCCGAGACAGGGCTCGGGCCCAACTTGTCAATCATCAGCATTTCGGCTACGGACGGAGCGGTCCGCAACCTTTCCTTTCTCTCTACGCTGAGCCTCTCTTAGCTCAGCCACATGACAGGCACGTCCGGTCGCCTGATCGTCGTGCACCACTCCAACACGGCTGTCTGTGGGAAATTTTAATGTCAGACTCCAAGGGGCCAAAGTTGCCCTAAATTCCGCCAGGGCTGGACGACCCAGAAATACGTTGTACGGGGAGTCAACGTCCAGTACTATGAATGGTAGGATTCGCACCCTCCTACGCTCGCCCTTCCCTAGTTCAACTGGTAACTCCACATATCCCACTGCATCTGTCGCTGCGCCATTAAAGCCATGGATTCTGGCTTTGGATGGCTTCAAATCCTTGGTCTCCAGCTTCATTTGGTCGTATGCCTTCAGGAAGATGATGTTAACGGAACTTCCGCAATCAATTAGAATTATCTTTACGAATGTCGGCCCGATGGTCGCAGATATGACCATTGGGTCAATGGTAGGAGCCTCTACCTTATCCGCATCCCTGCTCCTGAATACGATACCATCGTTCATCGTGCGCTGCTGCTTTGCAGGAGTCCCATCCTCCACGTTCGAACAACACTCGTACTCTGCATGTCTTTAGGAGTTAGCATATCGCTCCATCTCCTGCCAATTCTTATCTGTAGGATGAGGTCCGCCAGCAATCGTGTTAATAACTAATCTACCCACGGTTCGAGTAGGTTGTTCCGTTTAGTGTGGGGCTGGCCCGCGTCTAGGGTCCGATGTTTCTTGCCTCCCATCCTGTGGGTCTTTGACAAATTCCTGCAGCTTTTTCTGTCTTATCAGCTTTTCTATAGCATCATGGAGGTGTCTGCACTCCTCCGTGTTGTGCCCATAAGACTTGTGGAAACGGCAATACTTCCCGGTCCGCTTCTGTTCTTCCGTCGATTCCTTTGGACGCGGCTTACTATATTGGAAAGTGTTGCAAGTTGACAAGTAGATGTTTTCAAAAGATGCGTTCAACGGGGTGTATTCATTGTATGTTGGGATCCTTGATTACCATTTCCCTGTTTCTTTTTTCTTTCCGGGATTTCCACCTCCGGCTCCTTTAGACTGCCTGGGCTTGTTCTGGATGTTAACTTGAGTTTTTCCAGGATTATCTCCGGTTTGTTTCACGACGACGTTACTTTTCACAGACTCTTGAACGGGCCCTGATGCCTTGTCTCGCCTTATCCACCGAGTTTCCTCCCTTCTTATGAACTGATGAGCTTTCGAATAAAAACGTTCCAGCGTAGTTGGGGGCTTCCCCGCCAACCAATCTCCAAACTCAGAATCTAGATCCACTCCACGCATTCCTGCCATCAGAATCGCGTGGTCGTTAGGATTGCTCACCTCGGTAGCAGCGACATGAAACCTTTGCAAGTATGCTTTTAATGACTCTCCCGGAGCTTGGATTACACTTGATAGGGACATCACATCCTTCGGGCGAGTGGTGTGTATCCTAAATTGTTCTATGAATTTTGTTGCTACTTCGTCAAAGCTGGATATAGATCGAGGTGGGAGTCAAGTAAACCACATGGTGGCAATACCAGACAAAGTAATTGGGAAGAACCTACACTTGGTCGCATCATTGGCTCTTGCAGAATCCATCATCCATCCATACCTCATCACATGTTGTCTGGGGTCAGTCTTCCCCTTATAGGTTGGGATAGTCGGCATATTGAACTTCTTGGGGTACTCAGCCTGCAGGATACCATCCGTAAAGGGGGTATGGCTTCTAGTCACTCCCCGATCTTCATTGGTCAAGCCTTGATTTTCTCTCATCAACTTCCTGACCATAGATGTTAAGTCCGGAGTTTGTATGGGGGATGGAAGGTTGGGTTCCATTCCATGGGATCGTGCGGGTTGATGTCCCGCCTGATTTGGGTCTTGGAGATTCGGGCGTCCGGTCTCTTCATGGGCTTGATTTCGAGTAGATCGATCAGTGGCACCCGCTTGTGCATCTTTATCCTTACGGCGTCTACGCCTAGGAGGTTCATCAGCTGAAGTCGAACTATCATCTTCAGAGTAAGGGATTGGGCTACCTCCAGCATTCTGATGCTGCTGCTGAGTAAGCTGAGTTATGAGGTTGGCGTTGGCTTGCGTTTTCTCAGCAAGTTGCCTTCTACTTTCCTTAAGCTCTCTTATCAAGTCATTGAACTCTGCTCGGGAAACAATTTCCGCTTGGTTTTAGTTGGAGGGCCCAGCGCCTCGAATCGCTTGCTGATTGCTAGTTCCCAGTTGTTGCACACTAGCGGTCTCGTGGGCATCTGCATTTTGAGAAGCTGATCTAGTTCGTGGTCTTCCCATGGTAGAGTTGTTGGTTGTAACTCTGAGTAGAATCAACAGATGCCTTATAAATGATTATGGATCTTCTTCGGGGGATTCATGCAATCCAGTAGCTGCAAAGTAGATCCTAATAGCCTGAGTTCAACTCTCAATGAAAGCACCAAAATTTTAGCACCAAAATTGGTCACTAACACCCTTAGAAAGATTGTGTAGAGAGATTAATGAAGAAAGTAAATTAAAACAGAGAAGAGAACATAAATTTAAATGCAGAGAACAACAACACCAAATTTATAGTGGTTCGGCGTAACTGCCTACATCCACTTTGAAGTTGATTTCCATTGATTTCCTTGATGGGTGATTACAGATACAATCCGTTTTTAGTTACTAGAATACAATTCCGAAGAAAAAGAAATAAGTTTGGAATGGGTCTTGAAAATGGCAGAGTCTCCCCGGCGTTCTCTAAAATCTCCTCCCTTTTTCTGTGCCTCTCCCCACTATTTATAGGCGAAGGTGGGTTGGACTTCCCTGGTGGGCCTGGTAGCTGAATATTTTGGTCCAAATAGTGTTAGCTCTGGGCGCCGAATCAGGGAGGCCGAACGGTAAGATGCCGATCCAAGGCATTTGTGCCGAATGGTCTAGGATCACCGAACGTACCATGCCGAACCAAGATGGAATGCCGAACGATCTAGGATCGCCGAACGTACCATGCCGAACCAAGCTGGAATGCCGACGGATCCAGGATCGCCGAACGATGTCTTTGGCCGAACGTACTCGGGAGGCCAAGCGATCTTAGTCGCCGAACGATCTTACGCCGAGCATTCCTCTTTGGTCGAACGGTATTCAATTCCGAACGTTCCTCGATGTCGAATGCTCCTAGATGCAGAGCGCTATCCCCTGCCGAACGATGTCTTTGGCCAAACATACTCGGGAGGCTGAGCAATCTTTAGTCGCCAAACGATCTTACGCCGAGCATTCCTCTTTGGCCAAACGGTATCCAATTCCGAACGTTCCTCGATGTCGAATGCTCCTAGATGCCGAGCGCTATCCCCTGCCGAACGATGTGATGCCGAACACCCTGAATGCTGGATGGGGCATTCATGCCGAACGACCTTAACATGCCAAACGTTCTTTTATGCCGAGCGTCTTTTCTTGTGCCGAGCACCCTAATGCTGACTGCCTAGTTGCCTGGTCAAACTTCCAGGTAACACCGACATCGTCCATCAGTAGGCTTGCTTCAGCAGAAACCCCGACCACTCAAGTCCCCCCGATCACCGGAAAATGCTCGAAACCCAAATAAAGTTCATCTCTCGAATTCCCTTGATTTACTACAGTAAAAATCATGTTTTAATTTTTGAAAAAATCCTATATTTAGAAAAAAAATGATTATATACTTGAATCCAGAAATCATTCAAGTCGATTTTTTTTGATATAATTAAAATACTATGGTTCTTCTTCCTTTTTATTAAACCCAGCTTCAGATTTAGCTTAAAATTATTTTTAAAATTTATACCATGTTATAACAAACAAAATTTGTTTATGAATCATGTCCTAAAGAAGATTAAAGAAGGGGAACTTATTAATTTTTTTTAGATTTTAAACCCTGAGTAACAAGAACAAAACAAATATCTTGCAAACAGACATGCACACCCATTTAATTCACATATATGCACATATGATCACATAAAACAATCATGTAATCACTTATCACTAATTTACTTCAAGATCACTGCATGCAACAAGACTAAAAACAGATTAAAAGCTTGTTAACTCACCTTTTATATTGAAAGAGAGAACCAGGTTTTAGCTTTGATCTGGAATCTGTTCTGTTGAATTTGAATTTGATTTATGTAATTTGAATCGATCTTAGATCCTTACTTTGATTTGCTCTTGAATCCTTTTATTTCTGGTTTTAAATTTCCCTTCCAGGTTTTGAATTTGAACTTGCTTCAGGTTTGAATTGAGAACTTGATTTTCTTTTTGAAACTGGATCTTTGCATTGTTGTTTTGATTTTTCTTCTTCTCCGATCTGTTTTATTTATTGTTTGCAGGTTTGATTTTCTTTTGATAAACTTTGAAAAAGTATGAAAGAAATGAAGAATAGGGGAAGTTGATGCATATATACAACTTGTTTACATTTTTATTATTTTTGAAAAAAGAAGAACAAAAGACACTTGTTATTACATAATAAAATTTACTTAACACTTGTTAAATTCATATTCTCTTTAACCTACACTTGCTTATATATATTGTTACTTATTTTACAAGTGTTATAAGCATGCATTTTTATGTCTTAATTCTTTTCTTTAATTTATTTATAAGTTGTGCTTTAAATCCCTACTTCATTTTAATTTATGAATCATAATTTTATGTTTTATATATATGTATACATTTTTATTTACATATATATGCTTATGTTTACAAATGTCATAACCCTTTAACATATGTATTACATTTTTATAAATCCATTTCCTATTATTTATATTTTTATGACCCTAAAATAAATGATTTAATATTCAATTCTACACTAATAATTAGTTACATATACAAACCATTTTTTTCAAAAGATATATATATACATAAATAAATAAATAATACATATACATATATGTATATATATATATATGTTAGTTCCTTGGAAATATAAAGTTAATAAATCCAATTTTTATTTCAAAAATATTTATTCTTGAATTTCAAAAACCAAAATTCTATTTATACCCATATTTATATAAACAAACACATCTTATTATTTTGGAAAATTCAATTTAATTCACAAATTAATTCAAAAAAATAATATTAATTACTAGATTTAATTTGGCCTAAAAACCGGGATCGTTACAATAATGCTGGGCCGAAAGTCTGAGATGGCTATAAGATGTAGGAACCAATTTGCGATCTTAATGCTCGCTTCAATGGGTGGAACTACGACATAGCTTATGGGTATCAATTTATGAAGATTGCATCACTCTTCCAAAGAAGTGAAACTTAGAAAGTTGGAACTGAAGCTTATTCTTTAAGTCACAATGAGATGTAGAAACCATAATACTACCCCCGAAAACAACAATAACAATACAAAACCATGGCACATCCTCTCAAGCAACTATATGCAAACAGGGATGTGTCGAATAACACTGAACAAACATTTAAAGTGGTAGGATGCGTTGCAATTTTGAATTAAAAGGCTATAAAGATGCACCGTCATCCTAATTTGATGTTAAAGTAACAAAACTGTGCCACAATCCTATATCAATATCGAATTATTATAGAATGTGCTACCATCCTGATATGATAGAGCAACGCTGCAATCCTAAAAACACTGTCCACAAACACGAAGCCTTGAGAGATTAGGTGATGGGAATGACAACTCTGCAACCTAGAGCAAAATCTCATTCCTCGAAGGAAAACCAAGAGATCCCAACATAATCCCCAAGACCGTTAAATCTAGCTCAAAGACAAAGTTGATAGTGTCGTCCTCCACCGATGAAAGCGACTTGGAATAGTCATGCAAGGCGGTCACTCTCCAAGATAGCAGCATAGCTAAGCCATACATTTCAACTCCAACACTGCACTTCGGTGATATTTCAAATTGAACAATGCAACATAGCTACAACAGTTTTTAGGCAATACAGATACTATCGGTGTCACCACCCCGGACATAAATGAGGAACGGCTCCCAGTAAACTAAAGCGAAGTCTTGAAGTGCTGACAATGGTGTAGTTCTTCCTAAAATAGGAGGCAGTTTCTCATTACGGCTTCATCCACATACATGTGCAGTCCACAAGCTTGTTACTTTATAGAATCAGAAATTCATTGTCTACTCAAATTTGGGTTTCACACTTCTTCAAACTTCCTACCTAGGTATAGAATTTAACCGCTCAAATCGTAGTTTTCTGCCAAGGACCACATTAGCAATCCATGCACATCAAATAAGCAAGTTAGATGGTTAACATATGGCACAATCCAAAGGCAGAAACCGAGAAGGCAAAAGAATGATGTTGGCAATCCATGTGAATCTCTGTGTACTATAAATGAATACGGCACTGTAGCAGAAAAAGGAGACTTTTACTTGACTCTTTTTGGACACACAGATCGAAAATTATACTCCCTGCCATTTATCTGTACTAAGAATCAAGAGAGAAGGAATAAGACATTTTACCTGTAGACGTAGGATTCATTAGTATCTAGACCATGTAAATTCTCTATGTCCCTTTTTATCGCTTTTAGTAATTTACTTTACTATTTTTTATTTTCCTACTGGACTTGAGACAAGCGAATCAATTGTCTACATTTCGAACATTCTATCTCATAATTGTGTAAGCGTAAAAACAGCATAATCGTTCGACTTAAAGGCAATCTTAATATCACTTAATTTTGCTGATTCATAGTCACAAAAGAATTCCGCGTCGTGATTACTTCATAAAAAATATCTTACTTCATAAAAAATATCTTACTTCATAAAAAGTATATTAATTATTTTTGAGACGAAAAATCTCTTGGCATACAATATTCATAATACCGTCTTTAAAATAAAACAGAAACCTATCTCAAACAATCTAGAAACGGATATAATTTCACAAATAAAGTTTTTAACATAATAAAAATTATTTAATACCAAATCAAATCCACTAGGAAAAGTCAATTGACTCCAATTGCAGTTGCATGAACTATAGATCCATCAACAACTTGAAGCCTCATTTCACACTTTGCCATGTGTCGTTTTCTCCTTAGTCCTTGTAACAGATTACATATATGATTTCTAGATCTAATATATAAATTTTAGGATAATTTATTGACTGCACAACGGTTTTGATCATAAATGTACCTCTAGGAGCAGAAGACTCTGACTCTTTCTTTTCTTTGACCATCTTTAAATAGTTTGGACAATTGCGTTTTCAATGCCCCTTCTTGTGATAATAGTGACATTCATCCTTGTAACAAGAAGCATCCTTCTTACCATTCTTAGAACCATGTTTACATTTCTTTGAACCTCTTGAAGATAACTCCTTTCCCTTTATAACTAACATTGTGCCTTGTTCCTTGAACGAACCCAAAACAGACCTCGATATATTGAGCAACTCGACGAAGCTAATGTTATACTAGTTTATATTGTAATTAAATATGAATGGCACAGATCGTAGAGTTAGAGATCCTAGAATCAAATCCACTTGTTATTCATTGCATATCTTAACATTTAGCTAAGAAAATTGATCAATATAGCTTTTTATTATTAATATGAAATCCTCAATATGACTGCCCTTACTTATTTTTGTATTAAACAACTTCTTAGTAATCTTGTACCTTACAAAATGAGATTGCTCCCTAAATAAAGATTTGAGGCTTTCGAAGATTTTATGGATGAACATATTTTTGTATTACCTTTGTAATGGCTTGTCCAAAGTTGATTACGTGAAAAACTTAATTGATTTAGTGTTCGCTGCCCGAGTGTTATAAGCTTTTACTATTTCGGGGTTCGCGATTGCGGTGGGTTTTTCTTTTAATGATTCATTAAATGATGACCATAATAGCCAATCGGTATAAATAGGTTCGGTGAGCTTATTATTTTCCAAAATTAGTCTCAAGTTGGTCATTATGCTGCAAATTTAATTTAAGTAGGCTAAAAAAAATTATGCATGGTAGATGTTCTTACATTTTAAGAATGGTTAAATATGTTAATTTCATTTTCTAATAAGCTCCCACCAGATTTTAAGTTTCTCAAAACCCTAAAAAGCATAGATTTCAATTTCTCCTGTAGGTGTTAGGACATGCTTGCCTTGGGAAACTAACATTGAGTTTGCTCAACAAAACATATGCCTGCAAGTAACTGATAACACTTTATCAATTGTATCATAAACAACTCCTAATTTATGGTCTTTCTTCTCGTCTCATCTCATTGATAAATTTTCTCAACAAATCAAAAGATTTTGTTCACTCATACCTACAATTTCGTAATGCCTAACCATAATGCACATACCATGATTTTGCTTAACAAAGCTTGAGTTTGTTCAACAAGTAAAGATTATGTGAGTAATACATTAGTATGTAAATGGTAGAGGACAACTTTATATATTAGAGATTCACAATCTTTAAAAAAACACAACTATTAAGTAATATTGACTTAGAAAACAACGTATTTCTTATGAAATACCATTGAGATAAGAATTGGGCACATAAGAAATCACAATATACTTACAACACATATGTATTTATTTTTTGAACAAAGTTGGGTTTCTTACCGTTCCACTTGTAATGCACATTTAAATTATATGTTTAATTCATTTATAACTATTTGTAATTAAATATAATAATATAATAGTCGTATGTATATTTTTAATTTAATTAGTATAAATTTATTAATTTAATTAACTAACTAATTGAATTATTTTTGAAATTCAAAATTTTGTTTTATTTACACTAAACAATCTAAGATCAACATTAACTATAACATTTATAGTTTTATATGCATATTTCATTATATGTATATGTCTTTTTATTAATATTTAATTAATCTTTATTTATCAAATATATTTTTTAATTAATTTAAGTAATTGTAATTGAATATTTTTTAATAAATTTGAAATATCATTTTAATTTGCCTCAAATAATTTAAGATAAATAAATATTGAACCATAACATTTGTAGTTATATATACACACATATTAATATATACATATGGTTGTTTTTATTAATTAAATTTTAAATAATTATTTATATAATTAATAAAATCATTTAAATATTAAACAAATTCTAAAATATCAAATTTAATTTCAATACAACTTTGTAAAATATTTTATAACTTTTATACCATTTTATTTTATATTTTAAACTTAACTTTTAATATATCATTAATTTTCAAATTGAATTTTGAAAATTAGCCCAAGGTCCAAATCAATCTAGACCTTTGCAATTGGACCAACCTTTTGGACTTTTCCCACCCAATCGGGTCGGGTTGGTAGCAAAGGAGGTGAGAATGCTTGATTATTCACCTTAAGCCTAGACACTAATTTTTTGGACACCTACTCAGATAGGTAAGCTTTAGTTAGTTGGCCCTAAAGTTGCTAATTTAGACTATATAGATCATTTGGGTCTTGATACCACTCTTGCAACCGAGCTAGCCTATAGTGGTTGAAATAGGTTTTCGGTTTTTTTTGGATTATAGTAAACTATGAAGTCTAATCGGTCATACTTGATACAATCTAGTCAATTTAAATTGAACTTAATTTTATTTAAATTTTTTATTTAGTTTATGAGTACATCATAATCTACTCATGTGTGATTTCATGCACGTGTAGTGCATATCAAAGTGTACACAGTTAATACGAGTATATAAATGTTGAAATTTGCATGCATAATATGTATATTCCCAATTTATATGTGAGTTGACTATCTCAAAACAATGTTTAATACTTGTATACAACATTTATATTCATATGTATAATTTATAATTTGAAAATTATTTTAATTAAATAAAATAATTTCGATCATGTAAATGAGATTTAAAATTCAAATTTAAAATTTAAAATATATGACAAATACTTGCTAAATATTTCAAAATTCAAAATAAGATCTTAATGAATATTATTCAAAATATCATAATAAATATGTATATAAATTTATTTTTTGTCGACATCTAATTTTTAATAAATTAAATATATATATATAGGGAATTAGTCTAAAGGAATAACTAAAACCAATTTTAGTTTGAAGGACGCAAGTTTTAAAGTTTAGTTTGAAAGACAACAAAATTATATATTCATATAGCATTATACATAGATAATGCTATATTTATATGGCGTTAGACTATTACGAGGCTTAATAATTTTATTATTTTCAAACAACACCCACCATATAAAAATGGACAATAAATATATAAATGCAATGCATCCAACTATGTTTATGTCAAATTATCTCAAAAAATAAGCATTTCTAAATTATAACATGTACAAAGTTTGAACATTCACATCTGATGAGCTCACAACTTTTATTATTTTACATCAACATTGAATATATCTTTAACTAAAAGGATCAGGATTAGTAAATAAATCCCCTTAACTATAAAGAAAGTTTTATATATGTTCAAATTCAATTATCATATGATACATTCAAAATGAATGATTACTTGAAATGTATAAAAAAAAACTGTCTAGATCATGTCCCTCAATACGTACTTCTAATTTAACCTTTTTGGAACAATAATGGCACTACCATCAATATATAGAAAGATGAATTAATAGATAATAGAGCTAATGAACCAAATGCAAACAAGTCCTAGTAGAACAAGTAAAAAGATTATAATTCAACACATGCATGCCACGTACATGGAAGAAATATACCATTATACCATGTACTGACAACATTATAACCTTTAATCTTATATACATATTCATTTTGCAACCGCATACAGTAGAATGTAGCTCTCACTTTGCACAACCAGAGTTTAACAGTTGAAGTTACATCATATATTTCAAACATTACTTTATGTTATATTCATTAGCCAATTTACTTCATAGCAATATATATGTGTAATGCTATATGGAAATAATATTATATATGTATAAGGCCATACGAATATATCATTCTATTGAACATTAAACTGAATTTAAAACTTATGTCCTTCATACTAAAATCGATCATAGATTTTTCCTTTAGACTAATTCCCTCGTATATATATATATATATATATATATATATATATATATATATATATATAATTAGTATATGAATATTTTATTATAAAACAATATTTTAAAATTATATAGAAAATATAATTGATTAAAACCTTTTGTTGGAACTTGGCCAGCCCGCAGCGGAATTAATGGGTGAATTTCAAAACGTTTACCATTTTAGATCTTTATTGGCCATATAAAGTCTAATTTATTTAGAACATTTCTATATTTCTTTAAATAAAATTTTTATTTATTTAAATTTATAAAATAATTTTATATTATTTAGCTAATGCAATATCATATGTGTGTAGCATATACACATATGTGTGTGCGCATGTGTAACATGTCAATTCGTGCAGGGCATAACATGTCCGTGTATAGATGTTGGGATTTATACCACAACGGGCACGTTAACTCATCTAATATACGAATCATTGTCCAAATGTATGTTTATATACTTTTAATTTATATATATATATATATATATATATATATATCTGTGTGTGTGTGTATGTTTGTTATGAATACATATGTATGTATATATTGTTGGATCATAGGTTTTGATTGCTGACAATACACAATAGTTCACGAATCTACGACTACGATAACATCCAGACTCATCGGCTCAATATATGGTTTGTATAGTCATATATTTTAACAAGAGTCATCAAATACGTATATAGAGTCTAGTTTAGTGCTTTGTTAAAATCTTTCCTCAAGAATCATCATTCACATTCAAATAAACTTGCTTGCATATTTTAATCAAAATCAAGTTTTCAAAAAATGCATGAAGCGGGGCTCGAACCCGGGTCACTAGTTTGGAAGGCATGTACTCTAACCAAATGAGCTACTGCTGTTTTTGTTTAACAACAGAATTCAGTCGACTGAATAACCTGAGTCAGTCGACTGAATCTGTGCAGTTTAACATATTTGTGCACAGTTTCAGTCGACTGAATTTCCTGCACAGTCGACTGAATTTGGTCCCAAAAATTTTACTTTATATTTTCAGTTGACTGAATTCTCTGCTCAGTCGACTGAATTTGAACCTGCGAATTTTCTCTGAAAAGACACCTTCTTCCTCCCAAGAGTTGCAACCATTCATCAATGGAAATGGATGCATCTTTTGTTTGCAACCTTTGACAACATATGCATCTCTTCTACAAGTATATATACATGATTCTAACATCATTTAGTTAACCAAATTCTCTTGCTTTAATCTTACTATTCTCTTGTTCATATTCTCTATATATTCTCAAAGCAATCACTAATCTATTGCTTGAATCATTGTTTTTATTTATAACATTCTTTTGATTCATAGCAATTCACATTTCCTAAATCTTTTCAAACAAATTGCATACTCTCGAGGATAAGATTATAGGAATATTGTACTACAGTAGACTCATTAGTGTTGACAAGAACACAACAAGTCGAATATTGTATTTTAGTAATTGAGTTGAAGTCCTCTTCGGTAATTGAGGCAAGAAATCCCGTTCGGTTGTTCGGGTAAGTTGTAAACCTATTCCTCCGGGTGAAGTGAGGGTATTAGTTAGTGAAATTTCCTAAGTGAAGCTTAGGGACTGGACGTAGGACGAGAGGTCCGAACCAGTATAAAATCCTGGTGTCTCCTTGCATTTACCTACTTTATATACCTAGATTATTTCATTATTCCATATTACACGATCCTACCGCATAGCATCTTTCAATTGGTATCAGAGCCTGGTATTCTAGAGATCGTAACAACATCCTAGAATAAATGGCTATAAATAGATCTAGTTAAGGCAATAAGAAGAGGAAGAGCAATAAAGAAAAATCAAAGGAGCAAACAAACATATGCTTCATGGCAAAAGATAATGAGGTTAGTGATCTAACTTTTGATGATATGATAGAAATAAATTCAGAACTTCTAGACACCTAAAAAAGTCTTAAAAGAAAATATAAGGAAGCTCTAGAAAATCAGAAGAAAGCACAATCCGAAAGAGATATGCTTAAAGACGAGAAGAAAATATTAGAAGAAGAACTTGAGAAAATTCAAGATTCACTCTTTGATAATTCTCAACTCGCTCTATTAAGTCAAGAAATAGAAGCTCAAAAAGAAAAGAATAATGCTCTAGCTTCTGAGAATCATGAGTTAAAAACAAAAATTAAAATTGTTGAGATAGATAACACTAGTCTCAAAACTAAGCTTGATGACATTACTAAAAATATTTCCAATTTTAATAAAGGGAGAGAAAATTTATCCAGGATTATTGAAAATTCTCAACCTGCTTCAAATAAGAAGGGATTAGGTTATGTGAAGAATTCAAAAGCTCACAATGATAAAAGTGGTTTAGGATATAATAAAACTGATCGTAGAAATAGCACTAGATATGCTTTCATGTATAGTAAAAATGATAGTGCTAGTACTAAATTTCGAGTAAAGCCTAAATCCAATTTTTATAGAAATTCAAATACTACTATGACCTATAATGTTGATAATTTATTTAGAAATACAAAATCATTAACAGGAAATATGAATAAAAATTATCTAAGTATTTGGGTTCCTGTTAATTGGAAAAATAGAGAAAAATACATTGATAATTATTTTGATATGGTAGTTAATAATGAAAATTATATTTATAAAGATTCAACCACACCCAAATGGGTATGGTTTCCTAAAAATTAGGAAATTATAAGAACCTTGGATATCGCATGCTTTAAATGTTAATTTTTTTTTCCTGATACCTTACATTATAAGTAGTAGTTATTTTGTTTTATATTGCTCTATGTTAACACTTATGTAAAATATATTTTATATCATCATATAAACTCTCCTTTTTGTCGATGACAAAGGGGGAGAAAGATATTGTTCTAACACTATTTGCAGGAATAAACCATGCAAGCACAGATTAAGGGGGAGAAAAGATTAATTATTTACAGGAATATATAGCATAGATTCAGGGAGAGAAACCTAAAGCATAATTACAGGAATATATTCAGTGAGGGAGATAAGATCAACAAAGCTTGTCAAAAATTCGTTCATAGCAGATGAAGTTGTCATCATCAAAAAGGGGAAGAATGTTGGATCATAGGTTTTGATTGCTGACAATACACAACAGTTCACGAATCTACAACTACGATAACATCCAGACTCATCGGCTCAATATATGGTTTGTATAGTTATATATTTTAACAAGAGTCATCAAATATGTATATAGAGTCTAGTTTAGTGCTTTGTTAAAATCTTTCCTCAAGAATCATCATTCACATTCAAATAAACTTGCTTGCATATTTTAATCAAAATCAAGTTTTCAAAAAAAACATGGAGCGGGGCTCGAACTCAGGTCACTAGTTTGGAAGGCATGTACTCTAACCAAATGAGCTACTGCTGTTTTTTTAACAACAGAATTCAGTCGACTGAATAACCTGAGTCAGTCGACTGAATCTGTGCAGTTTAACATATTTGTGCACAGTTTCAGTCGACTAAATTTTCTGCGCAGTCGACTGAATTTGGTCCCGAAAATTTTACTTTATATTTTCAGTTGACTGAATTCTCTGCTCAGTCGACTGAATTTGAACCTGCGAATTTTCTCTGAAAAGACACCTTCTTCCTCCCAAGAGTTGCAACCATTCATCAATGGAAATGGATGCATCTCTTGTTTGCAACCTTTGACACCATATGCATCTCTTCTACAAGTATATATACATGATTCTAACATCATTTAATTAACCGAATTCTCTTGCTTTAATCTTACTATTCTCTTGTTCATATTCTCTATATATTCTAAAAGAAATCACTAATCTATTGCTTGAATCATTGTTTTTATTTATAACATTCTTTTGATTCATAGCAATTCACATTTCCTAAATCTTTTCAAACACATTGCATACTCTCGAGGATAAGATTATAGGAATATTGTACTACATTAGACACATTAGTGTTGACAAGAACACAACAAGTCGAATATTGTATTTTAGTAATTGAGTTGAAGTCCTCTTCGGTAGTTGAGGCAAGAAATCTCGTTCGGTTGTTCGGGTAAGTTGTAAACCTATTCCTCCGGGTGAAGTGAGGGTATTAGTTAGTGAAATTCCTAAGTGAAGCTTAGGGACTGGGCGTAGGACGAGAGGTCCGAACCAGTATAAAATCTTAGTGTCTCCTTGCATTTACCTACTTTATATACCTAGACTATTTCATTATTCCATATTACACGATCCTACCGCATAGCATCTTTCATATATATAACTATATTTTATTTAAATCATCTGATATATATACAAATGAAATTGACATTGTATGTATTTATAACTATATGAGTTTAAATCATTTATAAATCATATGATTTTTTTTGGAAAGCTGAAAATAATATGTGTGTGCGTATCTAATACTTATATGTGTGTGTATGTATTTAATACTTGTATATATGTATAAATAAAATAACAATATATATATATATATATTAATACTTTGAAAATATACAAAATATATATTTTAAACATACATATATACCAGGTCATGCGCACGACATAGATATTTGTTAAAAAAATTAAAAATATATTTTAAACAAATAACCATATGGATATTAACTAAAATTCATAAAATAATAACTTTGAACTTAATTTTTGAGTTTTAAATTTTTAGGAAAATCCTTAGCTATATTTTGTTATTTTGAAAATTAATATATATTTTTGTAATTTAAACCAATTTTTAAATCTATTAATAATTTTGGATTATAATTAAATAATTCTAAACTATAAATAAATATATTTTTATTTTTCTACCGTGAACATATTAAGTGATAATTTAATTTTTTAAAATATAAAACATAACTTATATAATATATATACAAGAAAATAGACACAACGACAAACTAAAAAAAATTAGGCTGAAGGACGATGCTAGTTATAACTAGCATTTTGTATAATGTAAAACTAATTATAATGCTAGGTATAACTAGCATTTTGTATAATGTAAAAGTTGAATATAATGCTAACTATAATTAGCATTTTTCCTTCAGTCTAAAAATAAAACTTGTTGTCCTTCGACCTAATTTTTTTTCAGAATTTATCCATTTTCTCTAATTCCCCTATATTTATGTATATTGATATAATTAATTGATTTAAATAAAAAAATTATAATATATATACATGAAATTTTTATTTTTATTTTTGCCAAAAATATTATACCTATGACACTTTATACATAAAATTGTATAACCACATTTTGTATAAGTATATTGTAATATCTAATTTATAAACTATGTGTGTGTATATGTTTAAATATTATATATTAAATAAAAAATGTTTTTTTATTTTGAGCCATGCTATATGTCGGTATATATATGACTAAAATATATATAATATATATATAGGAATCGTCACCTAACTTATAATGTAAAATATATGATGTAAACATTATATACATGTTCACATTTATAAGTAGATTTGAAACTTACATTATCAAATGTCTATAAGTACACTTTGAAATGATGAGATTTGCTCCTCAAACTGATTTCCAATCCAATAGGGTGCTAGTCTCTAAACTGATGACAACCAACTATCGAATGTGATCTTTCTCATCTTGATTTGATTTTTAAAATGGAGAGACGGGAGCATTAGATTTTGGCTAGAGGTAGGTTAAGATGGAGACTTCGAAAGTATGAAAAATGAGTGGGTTAAGATGCTTATATAGAGGAGGAATGAAGAAAGAAGTTAGGATCAAGATCCATGTTTCTCTCTTGCTCTTTCTTTCCTCTTATCCATTCAACCCTAGCTTATCTACCCCATCATTTAGCCACCCCTATGCTCCATTATAGCCGAACTATTTAGCCCCCAATATGGGTTTCAAACCCATTTAAAACCCGAATTAAATATTTTGCATTTAAATCCAATTTAAACACATATCGATATTCTATACCGATTAGTAAATTTATAACTATTATAAATACATTTAATCATATTTGTTCACCGAATCAAAATAAAATTTTATAACTAATATTACATAAATAATAATTAATTTAATTAATTTATTACAATTACAAATTAGTTTAATCATTTGGTCAAAGGAGTATTCATCGTTTTGGTTGTGTGACTCGTTAAGTGTAAATTTGGTCAGCGATTAATATAGAACTATTCAAATATTAACGTTCACACATCACTTAGCAGGTTGTTTATCAACGATTTTTCGATCGATTAGAAAACCGTCGAAAGTAAATCGTTATAAAACCGCAAGCGCACGGTGTACATTCGTAGTATGTATGCGAGTACAGGTTGATCCATAGAGAAAGAATTAATTTCCAAAATTAATCAATCAAATTAGCCCAAAAATTAAGAGGAGATTTAGCTAAAATTGTAGAAAAATGAACTAAAAATAGAATGTAAATGTGAATAAAATTTGAGATTAAGGAGCAAATTAGAGGCAAATGCACTTCTAATCATTCATACAAATCAACACAAAATTCATCTATAATCTCTCATTTAAATTTTAAGTAGAAATGATTGATGTGTTTATTATAAGTACGGTTTATTTGTGTTATTAATTAGCACAACTTAAACCATCAAACTCTAACACACCATTCAAACTCATTTGTCAATTCTCATGAAAATGACATGAAATTAAAAATATAATCTATTTTAAGCATGATCTATTTACTATGAACTAGTAACATAGATTATCAAATGTTGATTATAGTTTGACTTTCATCATCAAAATCACTTAAGCAAATGATCAAATAGTTTGTGTTTATATTGGATTAAGCATAGCCTATGTGACATGTCAATGTAGACTATCAAATTTACTAAAATAGAAATATAAACTACCATCATTCATAATTTCCATTAAGCACAAAAGAGATATCATAAATGCAACCATGTTATGTCGATTTAGTATAATTCATGAGATCATTACTCCTAAATTGAAGGGGTTTAGCTTCTCATAATTGAATTCATCTCAGCATCAAATGGTTTTAGCATGAAAAATAAGGAAAATAAAAGCTAATCAAAAGAAAAGAGAGCTAATGACCTGCATAAAATAAATCTAAACTAATTGCATGAATTAAATCTATACCATTGACATTTAATAAAAGAGACATAAACTAACATAAAAGAGCATGAAATAAAATATCATAAGAGAAAAGAGCATCTAAATAAAAAGCAAATAAGAAGAAGGCTAAGAAACTATTTAGAAGACATGTTATTTATCATTAATTTTTGGCTACAATATGCATAAAAGAGAAGAGCTCATTACATGAAACATAATAGGTATTTATACATGCCTAAAACCTTGGTTCCATTTTTAGGGGACTACCAAAAATGCCCTTGAGATTGTGTAGCCTCCAAGAATACATTATAGAATTAGTTAATCTCCATTAACATGTGCTTTTAATTATGGTCCATGAAGTAATGGCATGTGGCCTCCTCCATGTTGTATTATTTCTTTTCTATGTTCATTTGGCCTTGAACACTTGTGCATGCATATATCCATGAAGCTCCATCCACTTTGCACTCAATTTCCTACAAATAAAAATAAAAATGTGCAAATAAATTTTCTCAAAATTAATTCATACACGAAATTACCATTTTGCTTCCAAATGAAGATGAATGAATGATGATTTGAAAATAATTTAGATTTTGGTTTAAACATGTAAAATACCCTAATATGCTCACTTATTTTAATAAAAGAAGATTAAATATGGGAGTAAAAATATACATTTTTACATGTACATAACAAGTGTGTGATATTTTGGCTAAATTTATTGCTTATATAGTTTTGGTAAAATCCAATTTTACTTTGTTAAGCGTAACCCGGCTGTGACTATTATTTACACCAGTTATCTTCATCAAAAGTATATCACTTTGGACTTATGGAATTTGGTAATGGTCAAAATTCTAATATTGTCCATATTCAACTCTATAGTCCAAACACAAAGTATTTGGTTTAATAATAACAATTATTATTAACCAAAATGCTTTGTCCAGAGACTTTGATTTTGAATTGACTTCATTTGTCTGTGATATTAACCTTATATAACTGAGGAGACGAATCTCTTGAATAATGTTTCACTTCCAATGTTCCTTTCGACCTAACTATAGTCGTTCAACAAACACCGTGCTACAAATTAACTTTAACGAAAGCGGAGCTTGCACATTGAAGAGAAATAGTATTCTTAACTTAAGAGAGTTGTGTAATTTTGTCATATCGATATTTTCTGTTTGGCCTTAGTTATATTCTTCAATAACCGTCGAGTGAGTCATTCCATAGTTATCCAATAACTATTAGTACATAACCTCTTGGAGCCCCCAAGAGTTATGAGCAACAAACTACCCAACGTTAGGAGAGCATTGCATACTCTAGTCTCAACAGATGTATTGATATACAGTCTCGATACATCTTGACTAGGTATATTTAAATGGTATATTTATTTTCATTGTGATAAATTACTTACGATTACAACACTTTGTAAATATTATAATAAAGCACACCATTTATTGATTTTCTATTAAATATACTTTTAACTAAATTAATTATTTAATATAACATATTATATCAAGTATATAATAGAAAGAAAATACCTTTTATTTCGAAAAGATTGGTTATCGAGTTAGATATGTGAAATTACATAATTGCCCCTAAGGCATACCCTTAAACCTATCACATTCGACCAGCAAAAAAAAATTAGTTCAAAAAAATATGTTTCTTAATATATAAATACATATATGTATATGTATTATTATAATAATAAACAATGTTTTAAAATAATTAATATAAATGTATGTATGTATTTTTAAACATATATTAGTGGAATTTATAATTTAAAATTAATAAATAAAATTTTAAAACATTAAATTATATATATATATATATATATATAATTTTTAAAAGTATTATATACACAATATATAAGTATATGATCAATTTTTTATTTTAAAAATAATGTTATATTACAATAAGTATTGTAACTATTCTAGGTAAACAAATTAGTGTGACACGGTTGAATGAGACGAAGCATGCACATGTAAATTGTTGTAATGTATAGATATGACCACTATATGGTGGTAAAGTAAACTAGAGAATACCTCTTGAAGATAAAGTCATTGAATGTGCATTAGTTGAAGAGAACTACAAGATTCCACTTGAATCAATCTCTAGATCTTGCAATGATCTAGAGCACCACAATTTGAATTTGATTTGATGCATTTTGAGCTATGATATTATCGCCCATATAGTGTAGGATTCAAGGGTATTACCAGCCAAAGTGTGAAAGGATTCAAAAAGAAAAGAGCAAGAGGATAGGTTGATTTTATATAATGGAGGAGGAGGACACAAAGTATTCTCCTTTTACTATTTCTCATGTTACTTATATAATATCAGATCTTGAATTCAAACCAAAAATATCTCCTCCCCTTACCATGGCTAGCCAAAACCCAAGCTATATCGGTCTTTAAACAACCAAAAGCCTTTTGATAATTAATGACAACTAAATTGTATTTAAATGTGTATCGATACCATCGATATGTACATTTAAATATGTACATAATTAATTACTAACGGCACCTGGAAAATACTAATAGAACCCAATACATCAAATAATTAATTAATATTTCATAAATACTAATTAGTTAATAATAAATATAAATCAGTAATATTGTATGGCATTTCGTAAAAATTAATAACATGATTATGCGACTCGTAGGCATAAATCCTGTTATCGATAAATATCGAACAATTTGAATATAACTTTCATATGTCATCTTAGCTACTGGTGGGACAATTTAGCCTAATTTATCGCTTATGAATCTTCATTGGTAAAATCTAATTTCACAAATTAAAAGGTATCTTTTTAATACGATTATTTACACCAATTCTCTTCGTCAACATTAAATCACATTAGGGTTTAAGGAATTTGTTTTTGGTCAAAATTCCAATATCATTCGTATTTAATTTGGTTAGTCCATAAATAATGTTCTTGGTTAAATAATAATATTTATTATTAATTGTACTACTCTAATCATATATTTTGACTTTGAGTTGGCTACATTTAACCGTGATGCTAATCTTTTAGAATAAAGAGAAAATTTCCTATTGAATAGTCTTTCACTTCCAATGCTTTAACATAGACCCAATTATAGTCGCTCGATGGTAGAGATGCCATGGTTTAATGGTAATCAAAGTGGAGTATCCACACTGAAGCTCAATGGTATTCTTGAGTCAAGTGAACTATGTAACATTGTCAATGCGATATTTTCTATTTGACCTATTTGTTATTAACTAACTAGAAATTCTAGGGTGAGTCATCATATAGTTATCCAACAACTATCAGTATGTAACCTTATGGTGCCCCAATAATCATGAGTAATACATTACTTAACATTTAGATAGCATTACGTATTCTAGTTTCACGAATGTATCGATACACTTTCTTCAAACACCATAACGAAGAATATTTAAAATAATATATTATTTTATATTGTGATAGTTTTCTCTTGATTATAGCTACTTATAATTATTATCACATAACAAACAATTTTAGGATTTTCCATTAAATATACTTACATTAAATATTTAATTAATATATCATAATATAACAAGTATATGATAGAAAATAACCACCTTTTATTTCGAACAATATTTTATTACAAAGTTAGTAATTTACAATAAATTACAGAATTTCCCCTATGGCATACTTTTAACTCTCTCATCGATATTAATCTAATCCATGAGAAAACAATTAGACAATGGTTAATGTCATCCTTAAGTATCTAAGAAATACTAAGGATTTGTTTTTGATTTACGGAAGCGATGAACTCCTTATGAAGGGGTACTCAAACTTAACCTTTCAAAGTAATATCAATGATAGCAATTCAGTCTTTGGCTTTGTCGTTACCCTAAATGGAAAGGCAGTTAGAAAGTTCCAGACATGAAGTTGAAAAATTCTACCATGGAGGTTGAGTACATCGCCATGAATGATACCATAAAGGAAGTCGTTTGGCTTTGCAAATTCATAAAGGAGGTAGATGTGATCCCAAGCATAAAAGGACCAATGCTTATGTATTATGACAACAATGCGACAATTTAGATTGCACAGGAACTGAAACCTTACAAGAGATTGAAACACATCCTCTGTAAGTTCTGCATGATAAGGCAGTTAATCAATGATGTAAAGATCGTGATCAAGAGAGTGGATATGAAAGACAACATTGCAGATCCATTCGTTAAGGCACTCTCTCAGTTTATTTTAGGAAGACTGATAGAAGGAATAAGGATGGAGATCCATAATTGACCCCAAGTGCAAGTGGGAGGTTGATAGAATTAGGAGTATGTCCTGGGGCAACTATATAATTCAATTATATAATCCTAATTTATAGAGTTAGGGGTATGTCCAAGCACCAATTTTGTAATTTATTGTATATTATTAACTCTATAATAAAATATTATTCGAAATAAAATGTTTTTTTCTATTATATAATTGTTATAAATTAATTAAATTAACTTATATTTATGAAATATTAATTATAATATTTAATTTACTTTGTGTTGAAAATTGTGTGTATAAAAGTTGTTTACAAACGTGTTGATGTATGTTATCGATGTGCATTTGAATTAGATCCAAACGCAAATTTTGTAGATTGATCTTGAAGCAATTTGGAGGCTCAAAAATGGGCTATGGTGGTTAACCATGATGGAGGGATAACTGGTTTGAATATTGATTCAAAAGGTGTGAAATAGTAAGAGGAAAACGTGGATTTGGATCCACCTTTTGTCCATGCGTATTTCTACTATAAACCTCATACCCCATTTTTTAAATTTCTATATTTTGCCTCCTTCTACTTCATATCAGGACAGCCATACCATTTCTCTATTCCTCATTTTCAAGCTTTTTAAAACAAAAATTAAATTGAAATAGTAGATCGGTGATTTTTGCTTTCAGTTTAGTAGTACTTTCTAGAAGTTTGGATAGAGATTCAAGAAGTACATGAATTCAACATTTCAACGTATTACATCTAGGCCATAATAAGGTAATCATTCTATTTACATTTATATATTTGTAAATTGATTTATCATGTCATTTCATTGCTTTAGTTTATATGTATATTATCACGAATCCACATATGTTTTTGATATCAACATTAGATAAATACGTGTGTATGTGTAATAATATACATATGTGTATGTGCATCTATGTATGTGCATGTGTTTACATATATTATTCACCTAGCAAGTAAAAAAAAATTATTTTAATTTTCAAAGATTATTTAATATTTTAAAAGCAATTAAAATAATTGATATATATATATATATATATATTAGTGTATAAAATGTGTATATATCATTTTGTTAATTCATACGCATAACATATTTTGGAAAGTTGAAAAAATATACAAGTACATATGTGCAAACATATATTTATTTAAATTAAAACCGTGTGTATATAATTTTACTTAAATATAAACCTAACTGTCATATAGTGTGTGTGTGTGTGTATTATATAAGATACATATAAGTATTTAAAATTAGGTATATGTTTTACGATTGCTTTTTGGAAAAAAATTATATGCGTTTCATACGAAAACATTTATTTAATTAAAATACAATTTCAAAACCGCATGGTATTAATAATAATAAATTATTTTGCTAAATATAATTTGCTAAAATATATACATGTTTATACATATATCTATTTAATCATTCTTTACATTATATATATATACATACATACATATACACACATTATTTGAATGCTCATACAACAAATGTGTGTGGTGCATACAAAAACTTAGATGTTTACAAACTAATTATGCTTAGAATCTCAAAGATGAAGTGGCTTACCAAAAATGTGGGAGCAACCTCATGAAGTTAATGTAGGAGACGGGCAAGATTGGTCTCACAACCACCTTGTGGCACCTCTGGAGAGAGCGGAACAACCGGGCTTTCAAAAACATTAACTGGGACATTAGCTTGCTAATTAGAAGGATAGCGAAGAAGAAGCTCACCGATATAATGGCACAAGAAGGATGACCACTGGGGACGTTGAAGTTGACAGAATTGAACGAACTAGCTCAATCAACGATTTAGGAGCCGCCATGGCTTAGCCCTAAAGTAGGAATATTTTAGGAATATTACAGTGTAAAGTGGTCAGATGTGCTGTTGTATTAAAAGTTGTTTTTGCACTCAGTTAGGGATACGAAAAGGTTTTGTTCTCCTTTCGGCCTCATAGCCCATTTTTGCAACTAAATTAACCTAATTTCAAAAAATACACACACACACACACATATATATATGTTTTACATTAAATTTTTAACTGTTTAATATAAGATTATATATATAATTAACGTATATAGTATATATATATATATATTGAGAAAATTAATATACTGTTTTGAATTTGAAATTAGTAGATATTTTATATAGATTAAGATTTAAAATTTAAATTTGAATCTAAATTCAAAGTTATTTATATTAGTATGTAAAATTATTTTATACTATAATGTCAATTATATATATATATATATATATATATATATATATTTTGCAGGCATAATTTTATATCACATAAAACTATATAAACATACATACATATATTTATGTATATAATAGATAACATATATGTATATGGAGGGCTAATATATCTGTTGCGATGCAAATCCAACGCTTACAGATAAGTATGTTAAACCATGAACGATGTATTTTGCACATATGCGGACATATACATGTGTATATGATACATATGTTATTATATTACATAATATAAATATTTCATTAATTAAACTTTATTTACAACCAAAATAAAATGTTGTTTTGCTTAAAATTAATTTAGATTAGATATATGTAAATAAATGTGTTGAAATTCAGTTATTTAACCCACTTCATGTTGGCCCAGATGCAACAATGGTGTTAGAGCCCAATAACATATGTAGTTTAAATTAGTCATGTCAGGATTAACTAAC
This sequence comes from Allium cepa, assembly GCA_030765085.1. Lineage (NCBI taxonomy): Eukaryota > Viridiplantae > Streptophyta > Magnoliopsida > Asparagales > Amaryllidaceae > Allium > Allium cepa. Next base: position 335,899,515 of record CM060938.1, read on the forward strand.
TAAGCTTACCTAGTTAATTGGGTGTTTAGAAAACTAGTGTCTAAGCTGGATTTGGTTAATCAGTACACTGGCCTACCTAGCTACCGGCCTCGGCCGAAAGGTAAAGTGAGCCCAAAGGTTACCCATAATAGAAAAAGGCCAAATTTGACTTAGGCCTTGGACTAATTTCCAAAATTATTTGAAATTAAAAAAATCTTAAATTTAAAATACGATATATGTATTATATATATTATACATAGTTTTCAAAAGTGTTTTGAAAATATAATAAACATATTTCAAAAAATTTAATATTAGTAAGATTAATAAAATTAATTAATTAATTAAATGGTTAATTAATTAACATATATCTAAAAATAGATTATGCTATATGTTACATTTACTTGAATAGTTTAAGAAAATATAACCATGTATATATATACTAATAATTTTCAAAATTAAAAATATTTAATTAAAATTGTTTAACTAAATAAATTAATTAAAAGTTAATTAATAAATAATGAATTATATATATAAAGGTATATGTGTAGAATTATAACTATTATAGTATAAACATTCAATATAAAATGTTTAGTTGAATAATAAAAATTAATTAAAATGTTAATTAATTGAATTAATTAAATAATTAATATAACGTTATACATAAGACTATTATATATGTAAACTATAATTCTAAAAGTTATATAATAATTAGAAGCTATATAATATGAATGTATAATTATAGGTAGAATAATAAGAAATCCCAAATAGACATAAGTAATAAATACACACGTATAGTATATATACAATGATTTCTGATATGTCCGCACTTGAATCACGAGGGTATTTTATAAGAAATATATTATTCCATAAGTCTATTACTTAATAAAGATTTAGGATCTTTAATAAAGTTGTCTTCTACCATTCACATGTTAATAAATTACTTTCATCTTCTCCGGTTGTCAAGAAAACTCAAGCTAGATGTAACGACCCGGAATTTTAGGCAATATCAATTTAATAATCTGTGTAAATAATTTAACTGGTTTGATAAAAAAAATTTATAATTTTAATTCAATCTGATAATTGTGATCAATATCTTTTTAACAATTTAGAATGGATAAAATTTATTTTTCAAAGCTAATGAAATTTTATAATATGTATATTTGATATATATATATATATATATTGTGAATAAAAGATCTTTTTTTTAAATAAAAGATTGTATTCTCATATTGTAATATATATGTTTGTATATGTTATAATTTGAGTTGTTTTGAAAATTTAATATAAAATGGTAATTTAAAGTTTTGTTTAATTTATATTTTTTCAAAAGTTAATTTAGTTTAATTTATTTGTTTTCAAATATAAGATATATATTTGTTTTAAATATGATAGTTTAAAAAGATTTAAACAGTTTGTTTTGCTTTCTTTTTAAAATACTTAATATAAATGGTTATAAATGTATATATGAATGTTTTAAATTTTGAATAACATGTATAAGAAAATATATTTGAATTCTAATTAATTTAGAATATTTTCTTTTAAAAGTAAATTTATAAATACATATGAAAACATTTATTAATTTAGGGGTTTAAATATGTAAGTTATATTATCTTTAAATTTAAATAAAAATTTAATTAAAAATGTTAGGAACATGTGTAAACATAATAATCACCTTAATAACACTTGTAAGAAAAATCAAACATATTGATGACAAATGTAATTCTTAAACCAACATGTGGCAACAATTCATTTTAAATTTTAATAGATCTATTAAGAAGAAAATTTGTTTTCTTTCAAAAACACTCTTTCTTGTTTTCACTTCTTAACTCAAATCAGTAAACTATTTTCTCAAATCTGAATCAAATTAAAAACCAAAGTTCTTCATAGCATTTAAATCTGCAAAATTATAAACAAATTGCTAACTGAAAAGTAAAGTGAAATCTACAACTTCAACTCAATTGCAATGCAAATGGAGTTCAGCAGCAATTAAAGCATCATATCTCCTGCAATTCAATTAAAGAGCAACTGCAAGTTTCAACTTTTAATCATCAATCTGAAAGCATGCAAAGGAAATTTCAAAAGCAAAATCAAAATCTTTTTCCAGATTAAAGTTCAAGAACCTGGAAAATTCACAAAACTGCTCTGCATATTTTAATTGGTGAGTAAACTATTTTAAAAACAGTTTAATTTTAGACTTCATCTTGATTTCATGATGTTATCTGGAAAATTTTATTTAAATTGGATTGCATGTGGGATTGAAATATTTAAACTGCATATAGGATGTAAAAATGAATACTATGTTTAATAAAAACAGTTAAATTCTACCAAAAATCTAAATAACTTGATTTTTTATCATGAATTGGACAGTGATATGTTAATGAAAGTTGTTTGTAAACACATAATATGTCATCTAAAAATAGTTGTAGGATTTTAAATAAATTAATTATTCATATTTTTTCAACTTTACAGTAAAAAGAAAAACTTGGGCAAAAATTTATGGATTCAAACTTTAGTTTTGAATGTATATCTGGATTACAACAGTAAAGATATGATTTTTAGAGCTGGTATCAAAAAATTTAATTGTGTATTGAAGTTGAATTTTCGGTTTGAAGGATTTAGGGAATTTTATGAATTGTGGATGTTATACTTGATGATTTAATTTGATTTTTGAATCGTAGTTAGCTTGTATGTCATAGATTATAGGAAAAATACTATTGATTTTTTTTAATGATGAATTTGATGGGAATTGTAGAGAGTAGGGTTTTAGTTTGCTTCGGTTTTGGTTGAACTGTAGTGGTCTTTGCGACGTGATGGTTGAACCGAAGGCGCGCGCACTTAGGTTAGTTGATGTTCTTGGGTATGGCAACTCGATGGTGGGGTCGGCGAGTCCTGGTGGCGTCGTGGTGATCGGCCGTGGGTGAATTTGGGCAAGCGAGAGTCTAAAGTATTACGAATAAATGGTCATATTTTGATTCGCAAATCAATTGTTGAATCTGAGTTTTGTTTTTTGCTCGAGGGGGTTCATGTGATGGATGTCGATGGTCGCGACAGCGCAGTTTGGTCGGAGGTGTTTGGAGATATGCACGAGTGTTGATGTTGTGCATGGTTTTGGGTTCTGGGCATATTAGTTGGGGAAGATGAATGGAAACTCGGTGAAGCCCTCGTCTTTTCCATGGGGATGACTCGGAGCGTTATGGGTGGGAGAGTGACTCGGGAAACTCTCGAGTGATTGCCGAGTTGGTCTCGAGTTTTTAGGGTTATTGTTTTAGTTGGGTTCGGTGTTGATTTTTTTTTAAGTTGTATTTGAACTGGAGTTTGATAAAATCAAGCATTAAGTTGAAAATAAGTTTAAAAAGAAACAAGAGACAAAGTTAAAACTGGTTGTTTTAAAAGTAGAAGTAAATCAAACATTTAAAGTGGAAATTGAATATATATTTAAATTGTTTTAAGAAGTTTGTTTTTGAAATAATTATCTAATTAAAATTTAAACTTCAATATTTAAAAGTGATTTGATTTTAATATTAAATCAAAGTTTAGGGGAATTTTTAAGTAATGATTTTAAAACTAAGTTTTAAATTTTTATTTAAATTGAATAAGATTAAAATTAAATAATTTAAAATATTTTAAATTTTGGAGTTGATTTCTAAATACCTTGTTTAACATAAGGTTATTATTATGATTTTGGAAAACCAAATTGAATAATTTGTTTAAGTTGTTAAAATTTGATTAATTTCAAATAATTTGTTTATAGAAATAAACAAGGTTAAATTAATTGAATAAATAACTTAAGAATGCTTATTTGTTAATAAGTTAAGTTTGATTTAGATTTATGGTTTTCTTAATTTATTAAAGATTTCCTTAACAATAGAAATTAATTAATTAATTGTTTAATTAAAATTTAAATAATTAGTAATTGTTTATTTAATTTATTTAACCACTTAATTATGAATTAATTAAGTGTAATTACTTAATAAAGTAATTAATGGTTAATTGTGAATGTAATTAAGGAAGTTAATTACTTGTAGAAGTAATTAATGATAATTACTCATGGAAGTATTTTAATAGAAGTGATTATTGGTTAATCACTTAATGATATCAAGTAAAAAAATTGATTAATATAATTGTTGAAGTTAATTAATTATGAAGTAATTGATTAATTAAAGGGTTAAGGATTATTTAATAATAGAATTAATTATTTGTTAAGTAATTAATTAAGAGAGTAATCAAGATTTATTAATGAAGTAATTAGAGATAATTACTTATGTAAGTAATTAAGAGTTAATTACTTAATTAATTTTAATTTATTAATTAATGTGATTAATTAATTAATGAATGTGATTAAGTTAAGATTAATTACTAAGTGTAATTAATTTTAAAATGTAATTAATTAATAAAGTAATTAAATTAAGGATTATTCATTAATTTAATTGGTTAATAATTACATAATAAAGAAACTAAAGAATAATTAATTAGATTAATTAATTAAAGAATTAATATAATTAATTAAGAAGTTAATTAATTAAGATAAGTAATTATAAATTGTTAATTATTATTTAAGATTAATGAGATGATTAATTATAAGTTAATTATTTAATTAATTAAAGGGTTAATTAATTAATAAGGATTATTAATTAATATAATTAATGAAATTAATCAAGGTGATTAATAAAAGTAATTAATTTAAATGTGATTAATTAATTGTAATTAATTAAGGTTTAATGAAATTAATTATAGTTAATTAATTAATGAATGATCATTAATTATTGTAATTAATGATAGTAATTAAGGATTAATTACTGTATATGGTTAAGGATAATTACTTGAATGTAATTAAATATAATTAATCGAGGAAGATTAATTAAGGAAAATCATTAGAGATGATTAATTTATTTTATTTAGAATAATAATTAATGAAGAAGGATTATGGTAATCAAGTTGATTAAGAGATAATCAATTCTGTTTTGGATGATTGATTAATATGGATTGATTGATTAATATTGGTTAATTGATTGATATTGGATGATCAATATTTGGAGATTGATATTATATGGTTGGTTGATATTGGATGTTTGATATTGGTTGATACTGGTTGATACTGGATATCTCTGTTATGTGATATGCTGCTTTGTGGAGATGAATGTTGTTATGAATTATCTATTGTGATAATATGATTCATCTATCTGTTTATATATCATCCTGAATATAAGTTTAAATTGTTTAAAACCTCAAGTACAACTTGGACATTAAAATGGCGTCCGGTTTTGGTGAGACCGGGACCGGGTTTCCATATTTGGAATCCGAAAACCACACCGATTTCAAATTAAACGTTAGGACGTGAATCCAAGTGGAGCAAGTGAAGACTCAAGGTGTAAGGGCTATACGTCAGTATAACTCTGTGGGTGATTCCGTAATGAGTTGACGGAATAGTACTTATAGATTCGAGATGGTGATTTAGAGTGCAAGGGCTATGGTCGTTGACTCTGAGGGTGATTCCAAAATGAGTGCAGCGAGATAGTGCCTTCGGTTTCATTCGAACCCGGAACGAACTTGTATGGATTGAATGCTTTCAGAACATCGTCAGGTGGACGATGATCATTCTAAGGTAGATGTGTTCTATAAAGGTAATCGTAACCTCAAGCCTCATCAACCGGGAATGGCTAAAACAGAGGAGGTGCAGCAAGGCTTCGTGGGTAGCCCCCACTTGAGAGCAAGATTTACCCCTGTCTAGAGGTCCCTTTCTATTTCGGCTTAGTGTGTGGTTGGTCGCGCCAGCTACGGGGTGGTCTTGTTCGGGACTGTCCAGTAAGGGATGGTTCCGGCCTTGTGTTGCAGGGGAATTAGGGTGGCTCCTCGGTACGTTGATCTAGGCCACGTACTGTGACGGGCGGTACCCGAGTAGCCCTGCCATTGATGGAATCCAAAATCCAATAAGTGCCTGTACGGTTTTGATTGTGCCCAACTATGTTGGAACGTGAGATGTAAGCATTCCAGCTATTTCTGTATTTTATTTTGAAAACCCTAGGCACTATTATAATATCACTGGATTTCCTATCAAATGTTTTGGTTAGCGTAAGGTAAAAACTTTTCCATGTTTATGTGTGGAAAGTCTTACGTGATAACTTTTCTTTTCAAAGGTTTTTCTAAAGTTAAGCAATTTTAACCCGTTTACTCACACCAGACCCCTGTCTGACCTGAGTGTTTATTTTCTATTTTATTAAACTCTTGGGTACTCATATTATCTATGAGTAGTCAAGTGATTCAAGTTAGCTTGACGAATTCTGGAGGAGATATGGAGCAGGAGGCTTCGACGTGTAGATATATAATATGATTCCGCTGTGTTTGTTTGGTATTTGTTTCTTGTGTACTTGAATTGTATAATTAGGCAGATGTTTATAACTGTCTAATATGTGTTTTTTATTGTGTACTCTGATGTAATAAGATACTATGTAATATTTTATGTGATATATTATATTTTATTCATTCCGCTGTGAGTTCTCTGATGTTGTTCTGTTTCTTCTTTCTCTTTCTTTTTCTTCTTCTATCCCTTTCTTTCTTCAAGATGATGCGATTTCCTGGAGATAGGAAGTCGAGTCGTCTCACTAGAGATGTTATGTGTATTATTATTAATATATAAAATGAACGAGGTTGGATAACTATATGTATTTGTTAAGAAAATTCAAGGTACGTATATTGTACAAGCCGTCATGAAAGTATAGGTGCGAGTAAATAATCTCTTTTGATTTGTTGAGTAAACTCAAGGTCAAAATAGAGTAGGATAAGGAACCAACGGTTAGGAGTTCTATATGATATAATTTATAAGGAGTTATCCTTCATTCATCGGGCTATGATTTGTTAAGCAAACTCATGATCAAAGGCCCAAAACAATTGAGTCCTCACACCCGCTACTGAAGTCAAAAGACTTCTATGTTTCGTCTTTGGATCAGAGAAACATAAAAGGCTAATGGGGGCTAAGAGTAAAATGTAATGTAATGTTTAACCTTACTAATATTATAGGAACATCTACTATGAAGATTTCCTAATATACAAAGCCAAAAAAAATTGCAGAATAATTCTACACCCAAGTTATTTTCTTAAAACGACAAACTCACTGGACCTAACTATGTTGATTGGCTAAGAGCGGCAAAGGTAGCATTAACTTATGAATATATTTGGTCGTTGGTAACTGAACCTTCTAAGGTTAGACCCATTGATGATGCGGACCCCAAACTACGATTGCTTATAGCAAATGGGACTTAGACCTTAAAATCTTTCAAGATTTCAAGCTATGTCTGTTAGACAAGCCATTGCAGAGTAACATGAAAACATGTTTATCTATGAGATTTTTAACACTCTCAAATCTCTGTTCAGCAAATAGTCACATTCCTCAAGGTATGACAAATAAACCACTAGATACCAAAATGATTAAGGGATAGAAAGTGGACGATTACATGCAAATGATGCAAGGAAATATTGATAGATTTGCATAGTTAGGCATAACGATAGGCAATGAGATGCAAGTAGAATGGATTCTGAGTTCTCTTACTCCCTATATGAGCTACTCATATTAAACCATACTATGAACTAGATGAATGTAAGCATCGTGAAGATCCTCAATGTGTTGAGGTCGGTGTAACGACCAACCCCGAAACAGATCTATATCTCGATCCAAAAAAGGCCCATTGAAACTTAGACCCATTCCAAAGCTATCTATTGGTTGGTAAAAAGAATATAAGGTTATTTAACTACTCATTTAGAACTCACAGTGGAAGGATAAAATATAATAACATACCCATTTTATTTAAATTCCAAATGTCATAAACCATAACATGATGTTAATAATGAATTATACATAACCAAGATACAATATCTTCAGAATTCATTGTCATCTTTAAATGGGTACATCAGAAAATAGCATAAATAGATAAATAGATTACTACCACAAGCTCCTCTCATTGTCATCTCCGTCTAGATTATTGTCTTCTTCCCTAACTTGCGTTGTAATGAGAAGGGAGTCAGAACAACAATGCCTAGTGAATAAATTTTTTAAGCATTTCTATACTAGTACTTGGGTGGTATAATTTAAATAATTATATATCTTACATATTTTGGTTATATTCAATGTCTTTCCATTATAAGCCGTAAGGAAAATCCAATTCCATAACCATTTTCAACCCAATACATAACCATCATTGTTAATATCCTAGCAATGTAAGAGACAGTACCTAAGCCATTTAATACCTTCTTAAGGGGAATTAGGCAGACTTCGACCATTTATGACCTCATTTGAGGTAGGCCCATTATTTAATACCTAACCACAAGGTGGACTCCTTGTAGGTGTCTATATAGTTGGCATTGCATGGAAACCTCTTCAGACACTTAATACTTCCTATTAAAGCGGACATTTCCAAGATATGTTCTACCGTTCCTAAATCCAATCTCGGCCATTTAATACTTCCTACATGGGAAAGAGGTAGGTCCTCAAACAATCATTTAATACCTTCAATCCCCAAAGTAGGTCCTTTGTATTATGACCTATACCCCATGGAGACGTCTCATATTAGTCCGACTATTCATAGGCACCGATAGCCAGATTAGATGGGCATATTTGCCCTGCATAATTTGGGACTGTCCTCGTGTCATTCATAATTACTTATTGTAGGCGATGTCTCACACCATCCCCAAAGTCACACAGTTGGTAGCCAGACTGGCTAGGCAGACTTCTATGTGCTTTTGACCGACTTCGCATCCCTCTGACTTAGTCATAGTTTATAACACTCTCTAAATATATTATCACGCATCTCATTGTATTAATTATTTAGGCCTTATAAGAAATCCTTATTATTTTGCTTCTACAATTAATTACTTTCCTAAGGGGAGATTTAGTGATATCTATTAACGTAATTACCTACGCAATTGATTTGTTATAATTGTATGGTATTTACGTTACTTATATATATATAAATATACATACACACTCTTATTAAAGTCTATATGTGCAGAGATTATGCCCTAAACTAACGTTTAAATGTCAAATCTATCAAAATTATACAAGTCTCATATCCATAATAACATATATACCAAAAACCCAATATTCCAAAATTAAATCAATAGACTTGTACACAGAATCCAAATCCAATTTATTTTATATTAAAATAATGGAATAAATTAATAATATGCTCTATTCATCTTCTTTTACATGAAAGTAGATGGGAATTTCTATTCAATCTATAGAAATAAGTGGTGCAAACTATGAATAAGAATTCATACCTTACATACCATTTTCAAATCAAATCCCTTGGTTAGGTCCAAAGAAAAAGAATAAGAAGTGGAACAGAAGGTAAAACATTTAAATTTCAAAATCCACACAAACTCAATTATTTCAATACAAAACAATTAAGGTTCCAATCTAAGAATTGATATTTCACTTTGAAGGAATTTTAGGGATTTGAATGTGATGTTTTCGTAATCTAAAATTCTCTAAGGTATATATCAAATCCAAACTACACTATTCAATTACTTAAATAGAAAAAATAAGATTTTCACTCACTACGGGTCCTTAGTTTTGCTCCTATTTCTATTTGACATGCTTACAACAATCTCCTTTAGATCTTTCTATTTAGATATATGCAACAAGAGAACTGCATATGAATTAGATTCAAAAATTAAGAGGTTGGAGAAGAGAAGGGATTAGAAATTAAAAAAGAACATCTAAAATTCGTTACTTGTAATCCTAGAGAATTTCTTGAATCTTTCTAGAAGAGAGGTTGATAGAGTTTCATTGTGTTCTTAAATAATTTGTGAAGAAAAGTGAGAGGGCTAGGCTTTTATTTATAGTGGTTAGAATGCACTAGAACCATCAGATTTAGGTCGGTTAAATAATATAGTTTGGTACATGAAAAACATACAAACCCTATCTGTCATTCACCATCATTGGTCGACCGCCGCTTCCCACTGGTCTACAGTTAGCGGTCGATCGATGGAAGAGGAGCAGTCGACCGGTTCGCTTATTCTGGAAACGTTAATTATTTGTCGTTATTTTAATTATTTTCTTCCTTAACTACTCCTTTAACCTTTTAATGATTACTTAGCCTTCAACTCTACTTACTGCTACTCTTCAAATTTCAAATTTTAGAATAATTTACTTATTTGAATTTCAATTCTATTTATATTATTTTGAATCTGAAAACTTCAAACGTCCAAAAGGTTTTCGTTTTAGCATCGTTTTCAACACATTATATGTAAAAATTGATCAGAAAATCGCCCAAATGCAGCGGTATAACTTTCGTGGTCAAAATGTAACTTTGGCAAAATTTCCACTTTTAGCCTTATCTTATTTTATTTATTCCTTATTAATTTTCGTTTATGGATCGAAGGGCTTTACTTACTGTTAAGGGAATGCGCCATCTTTGAAAGATTTGAACAAGCAGAAAGAATTAATAAGAAGAACATGAAGAGTACTCTAGTTGACAATGATGAATGTTATCACTATCGCGAAAGGGTCATGGAAATAGAACTATCCAAAGTACTTAAAGATTGACAGAGTGAAGAAACAAAATGGTTTTGCTGCCCTATTAGTATATTTATGATTGAAATGTTTTGCAATCAATAAATTATCTTAGGTTTTGGATATTGAACCTGGAACTCATATCTGTATTTTGTTACGAGGGCTTAGGAACATGCGTCATTTGGTAAAGGGGGAGATGAGACTTCAAGTTGCTAATGGATATATAGTAGATGCGATGACAATCAGACATTATCATCTAAGTTTGCCTAGTTGATTAGTATTGATATTAAATATTTGCTATTATCTAAAATACTTCATTTTTAGAATTATTTTGTCTAGACTATTTGAGATTGATTATATTTTTCACTATGCTAGTAATGTTATGAACATTATGTTAGATGGAAATAAAGTCGTGAGAGTATTTTAGATAATGGCATTTATGTTATCAATACTAGTTATGTATGTGTTGTGGGTAATTCTTCAAATTATGATATAAATAAAAATTATCTTTGGCATTAAAGCCTGCGTTATATAAGTGAGATGACTATAGAAATTGAAAATAAAATATTTTCTACCATCATTTTATTGCAAATCATTTGATACGTGTGAGTAATATATTAAAAATAAGATGACCAAGCAGCCCTTTAGTGGAACCAATGAAAGAAGTCATGAACTCTTGGGTCTCACACATAGCGATGTACATGGGCCAATGCCTGTAATTACTAAGGATAATTATTCTTATTTTATAACCATTACTGGTAATTTCTTAAGACAGATATGTATATCTTATATAAAACAAATCTAATGTATGTGAGAAATTTACTGAATATAAAAATAAGGTTGAAATTCAAATGAACCATAAGATTAAAATACTTTGATCTGGTCGAGGAGGTGAGTACGTTGGAAAATAACACAAAATGGTACTTAAAAGATCATGAGATTATCTCTCAGATTACTCCAACGTATACTTTGCAACAAAATGGTGTTTCAGAGCGAATGAACCAACCTTACTAGATATGGTTTATTCCATGATGAGTACGACTAAGTTACCTGTATCCTATTAGGGATATGCACGAAAAACTGCGTTATATATGTTGATTTTAATGCCCACTAATTCCATTCCAAAGACGCCACATAAGATGTCGTATGGAAAGAAACCCTAACTCGAGTATGTAATGTGGGGTTATCCGACCTATGTTAAGAACGTTGGTCCAAATAAACTCAAGACAAGATTGGCATTGTGTAAATTTATAGGATATAACAAAAACTTGATGAGAAATATTTTCTACAATACCAAGGAATAGATGGCTACTATTTCTTTGCATGCTTTCTTTTTGAAAAAGGAATTTCTGTCAAAATAAATTAACATAGAGGTTGTAGACTTGGATGAGATCGAAGAAATTAACATTGAGGACGAATCGGTGGTAGAACCACATTAACACATATACAAAAACATACAACCTATTAGAAGGCCTGGTAGACAATCTCGTGCACAAGAGAGATACTAGGGTTCTCATGGATTGCAAGTAAGAGGACTGTGTCTAAAATGGCGACACTCCTCTATCTTTCCAACAGGAACTCTAGAGTAAAGACTCTACACTTTGGCTTGGATTAATGAAATCCATAATAGATTCCATGTATGGAAAAAAATATGGATTTTGTACCCAAAGGGATAAAACTTAACGGCTGCAAATGGATTTTTAAGAAAAATCTAAATGTAGACGGACAAGAGAGTTATAAGGCAAGACTTATTACAATAGGATTTCATCAAATTCAAGGAGTTGTTTATGACGCTTTCCATTCATCTGTAGCAACGCTTAAACCCGTTCGGATAATGCTAGCTGCCGTTACATTCTATGATTATGAAATATAGCAAATGGACGTAAAGATGGCATTTCAAAAAGACAATTTAGAAGAGAATCTATATGTCACAACTGGAGGGTTTTGAGGTTAGTAGGAGAGAAAGCAAGACTTGCGAGTTGTTATGGTCAGTTTATGGACTTAGAACAAGTTTTAAGAAGTTGGAATAAGTGTTTGGATAAAGTAATCAAACAGTTTGGTTTTTACCAGAACACGAAGGACGTGTGCGTATACTGGAAGGAACAAGACAATACTGTCGTATTCTTAGTGCTAAATGAAGATGATCTTATGTTGATTGGCAATGATATTACGTGATTGCAACTAGTGAAAGCTTGACTTTCCAAGAACTTCTCCATAAAAGATTTGGGAGAAGCAGCTTATCTAGGGGTATAATGATATATATAGATACATTAAAGAGACGATTAGGATAGTCCCACTCTCTGTCATAGATATCATCCCAAAAATGTTCAGTTTGGAGAATTCCAAGCATGTAAATACTCCACTACAATCAGGAATCGCCCTTTCTAGAAAGCATGCACCTCAGACTAATGAGGAAAAAGAGAATATGAAGAGGGTATCATATGCTTCGGCAGTCAGTTCTATAATGTATGTTACACTATATACAATAGCTATTAGAGGCGCAATGTTCAAAAAGGTGCAAAACCACCTTGGAGCCTTGGCATGCAGCGTGACAAATGGCACACGCCTTTTTAATTTACGGTGCACTTTTTGATTTTTTTTTTATAGATTTATTATATAACAATTATTTTTAAAAATTTAATGTAATTTATATTTTTTACTAAAACACATGTGATAAATATATTTTAGACATTTTGCGAAAAACATCATTAAACGTAATATTATAAGCATAGAATTTCAAGTATAATAGCCTTCAAAAGTCTAAATCCAAGATAATAGTACATAATACTGATAAACTAGAAATCTAAATTTAATTAAGAAATCATATTTCTAAATTAATATATACATCATCGGATTCATAAGCTTCAGCACCTTCCTCGTCTGTCTCATATCGATTAACAATTTTCTAGGTGCGATCGCAATAGAAACAGATGGTTTGAAGTTCATTGGATATTAATTTGAAAACAACATCCATTTGAGATTATTTGCTGGTGCAACAATAATTATAACGAATAGTTCAAAGCTCTTAGAGATTAATTTGAAGAATACGACTATTCGAGATAATTGTTCGGTGAAAAGGTGGTAATTAGACCCATCAAGTTGGATCTGGACCCAACCCAATGGGTCTCAATTGTAGTTAAGTTGGGTTTTGTTGAGTCTAACTGGTATATTTTAGAACCTTGACATGAATTGAGGTTCAATTCAAATTGGGTCTATTCAGGTCAGATTGGGTAGTAACACTAAAAAAGTGTTTATTTTCTCGCTTATTGTCTAATCTTGGAGGTCGGATCGCTTTTCATATTATTTTTCATCAACTATACCTGACCTAGGACCATCAGGTTTAAGCCGAGATCGGATCAGTTTGGTCCGAATTTATGAATCTCAATGCTAATAGCCCATCGTAGTTCAGCATGACAATAATATAAATAAATAGTTTAGAGTTTATTAAAGACTAATTTGAAGTGTGATTGCATCATTATATAAAAGGTATTTATTACATTCAACCATCATTAAAGGCTAGTTTGGATTGTGAAAAATGAAAAATAAATAAAAAATAAGTAAAAATCAATAAAATTATGAAAAGCCACACCATATTTGCGTCGTAAGAATTCGTCGTCCCTTTTCACTTGTGCTGCACCTGACAGAAGAATAAAGGTGCAATGCATCATTGCGCTATGGCACATGCCATAATTCATCTTTCATAACTATGCTATGCATAAGCGCACATGTTGCATATACATTAGGATGGGTAAGTCCTTATTAGTCTAATCTTGGAGAAAAGCATTAGGCTACTGTAAAATGTATATGAAAGTTTTAAGAAATACTAGGGACGTATTCCTAGTATATGCAAATGGAGACCCCTTATGAAGGGATATAATAACTCTAGCTTTCAGTGATATCAACAATAGTAAGTCATTTTTAGGTTACATCTTTGCTTTTTATGGAGGTATAGTCAGTTGGAAAAGTTCCATTATGAAATGGTAGCTAATTCTATGATGGAGGCCGAATACACTGCCCTAAACAAACAACTAAAGATGTGGTCGGGATTTGCAAGTTTTTAAGTGAGCTTAAAGTGATTCCCGACATGGAGAATCCAATAACATTGATACGTGACAACAATGCAGCAACGCAAATCGCAAAGGAGTCTAAAGTATACAAGAAGTCATGACATATTCTTTGAAAATTTCACCTAGTCAGAGAATTCATTGAGAAAAAAGATTCCATGATATAAAGGGTAGGTACTAAGGACAATATAGCAGATCCATTAATGAAGGGAGTAGCTAGGTTGGTTCAAGTCAAGTCGATCAAAGGAATATGGTTGAGATTCCATATTTGTCCCCAAGTGTAAGTGGAAGATTAATAGAGTTAAGGGTATGCCCTAGGGTCAATTCTATAATCTATTATAAATTATTAATTCTGTAATAAAAGTCTCGTTTGAATTAAAAGGTGTTTTTCTTTCCGTTATATAATTTTTATAACGTGTTATAATTAATTAATTATTCAGTTTAAATATATTTAACATAAAATCCACAAATGGTGTGTTTTGTGGTCATAATTACTGTTACATGGTATCTTGGCCCGACTACAAAATGGTAGTTGCAGAAGCTATAATTGAAAGTTGATGGGTGTAGGGTCAAGAGTTAATCTACTTCGAGTCATGAAGAAGTTTACTTCGAGTTGTCTCATCATCGACTTCGAGTCGGTATGGATCACTTACTAGAGGTCGGGAAAGAAAGGAGTGAAGCATGATGGGGTCAGCATGTTCAGGTCGGCATACAGAACCACCCACAAGTACCTTCACATCGGGTAACTTATTATGATCCCAGAATAAACCAAGATCTTTTGCTAGAATCAGTGGACTTTATTGACGAGAAGCATGAGGAGGCTGATTTAAGGGCGGTCGCACATCGGCACCGAGTTGCCCGATATTATAACGTGAAAGTTCGGCCAAGAGTTTTCGATGTGGGCGACCTTATTCTAAAGCAAGTCTTTCCTCTCATAGGAAAGTCCTTACGTCATTGAATGGAGGATTGGAGAAGGAACCTTCAAGCTAATGACTGTCAATGGTGAAACACTCTCCAAAGCATGGAATAATAAGCATTTGCGTCGCTATTTTACTTAGCTTGTTTCTTTCGCATTCTAGTAATAGTTGTTTGTAGTATTTGCTTTCTTAGCTGTTCTCTGTTTTCTATATGTAATAAGACATTCAAACTATCCTTATTTTCTACAATCAATAAAAGCTTGAAGCTATTTTTTGAACTATTGATATTTCATGTTATATAATTACATGTCAAGGTTCATTAGCACTAATACATGTGACGTATGAACACACACATAAAATTAAAAGTTGACTGGCTATGTAAAAAAAGATCTCTAAATCCATAGAGTGCAGATTAGAGTACTCTTAAGTCCCTAGAGCGTGGAATAGAGCATAAACGGTTTCAAAAAATCTATAAATCCCCAGAGTGCGGATTAGAGTACTCTGAGTCCCCAGAGCATAGGCTAGAGTATAAATGATTTCACAAAATCTCTAAATCCCCAGAATGCATATTAGAGTATTCAGAGTCCCTAGAGCGCGGATTAGAGTATAAATGATTTTACACAATCTTCAAGTCCCTAGAGTGTGGATTATAGTACTCTGAGTCCCTTAAGCATGGACTAGAGTATAAACGATTTCAAAAAATCTCTAAGACCCCAGAGTGCGGATTAGAGTGCTTTGAGTCCCCAGAGCGTGGGCTAGAGTATGAACGATTTCAAAAATTCCTAAATCCCTAGAATGTGGACAAAAGTTTCTGAGTCCTTTGAATATGGACTAGAATATAAATGAATCATGAACTCCCGAATCCCAATTGAGGGTTAAATTATATGTGATGTAAGGAAAATCTATAAGTGCAAAGGAACAAAATTTTATTTACTTTTCAAAAAACTTCCTTACAACTCCTTCAAAATCTTGAGGGCCAAATCTATATACATCGACTACTGACAAAAGAAAGAAAAGAGAAAAGAAAAATGACTACACGACTCTAATTTATTCAAGCTAAGAAAACGTTACAAGACAACAACTATTTCTTTTCTTTTTTCTCCTTCTTCAGTTTTTTCGAAGTCTCCTCGGCCAAACACTTCTTTCTAGACCCTTTACTCACTTGCGAGGAGGTACCCAAGGAAGGAGGAGGAACATCCATGGGTGTAGTCCCACCGTGAGGAATGAATTTCAATGGCCGATTAAGAGGATCATTAATCTCCATCACCTTGAGCTCACTCTTAACTTTGAGTTTCGCCCTTTCCACCTCTTCAATTTGCTCCTTCACACCGAGTTTGGTGGTGTGCTCTGAGGCGCCTGTGATTATAACATCATCATGTTCGTTGGCAAGTGGCGGATCATCATGGCTCGGAGTGTCTCCAACGGCTGGTGCCTCGGTCTCCTTTTCTTCCAGCTCTATGGCGACATCGCTCCTTGGAGTCGGTTCAGGACCAAAATGACCTACATGGTTTCACGAAAAACAAATGTTAGAGTACATCCGTTACTCGCCGAGAATAGCAACATCTTGAACTATAAAAGGTGAAATTAATTACCAGCATCCAGTTGACTCTCGGTGGTCATCGGAGTATCCTCCTTGATGATTGGAGACAATGTATGAATCCCAAGTCCGGTATTCTCCGAATCGAAACCAACATGCTGGTCGAGAGGTTCAAGAGATGAAGTCTTGGTCATTTGGACGAAAGTGAGGGCTTGAGACTCGGTGCTAGATGGACCGATGATATATTCTTTCTCCTTCAACGTTGGGGAAGCTCCAAAAAAAAAGAAGTCTTGCTGCGTTAAGTCAAAGGGCTCATTTCCTTAGAGCACTTCTTTCGCAAGTTCCTCCTCATCGATCTCTTTAATGTCCAACTCCACTTTCTTGATTTTGACAAGAGCATCCCATGCTTCGGCAAATGATTTGAGGTAACCATCACCCAAGAAGGATAAGTTACGGTGCATAAGGACCCTCGCATTATATTCAGCAATGAGTGGGTCGAATAAGCATTTAATCTCCTCCCTGCCGGATTCGGTTGCTGCCTCAATTCAGGAGTAGGCCTCTATAAGTGCTGCTTTTTTTCCTTCTTTACAAGCTGCATACTTCAGAGCTTCAATTTAGGATAGTTCCTTATTGAGCTTTGTTTTCAAGTTCCTTTTCTCGACGATTTCATCACAATATTTCTGTGATTCCTCCTGCACTGCAATTTTCTCCTCTTTCTCTATGGATAATAGTCTCTCCAACGCTCCCACTCAGCAAGCTAGGACATCTTTCTCTTTTTGCACAGAATCTTTTTCCAGAGCCAAGGTGTCATTGCTTTGACGCACTTCGTCAAATTCCTTTTTGTGGCTGGTCTCTAAGCGACTAACCCCCTCGGCTATTTTCTTAGCATCCTTTTTTGCAGTCTCAAGCTGGGTTTTGAATAAGAGCAGTTCATCATCCAAGTCTTTATAATGTCTTTGTCATGAACGGTTTCTAGCTTGAGGCGGTGGATCTCATATTGATACTCGGTAGAGACCTCTGAAACTTTTTCGACCAGGTATGCATCATGCAGAACATACACATCGTTTGTGCATGCGAGAGCATCTGCTTTGGCATTCTTGGGGATAGGATGTATAGCGGGAAGGAATTTCAACCTATTAAAACAAATCTTCAAGAACATAGCCTTAAGCTCGGCTAATTTCTCTGCCACGGTTGGGTCGTGAGGGGGAGCTGGAGGAGTTGGTCTTGTCAGAGTCAACGATTCCTTATGATGCTCATGGGACTGCCAAGTACTTGAAGAACCAGAATGTTGATCGCGAGAAGCATCCGATTAGGAGCCTCGGTAAGTAGACTTGTCTCCATCATGCGCCGAAGGATTTGCGGGTTCACTTGGATATGAATTATGCAATGGGTTCCCTTTCTTGAGAATGAAGACGATTCTCTAGAGTAGTAATCTCTATCTCCGCTTTCGTCTCTATCTCTCCGTTTTTCGGATTCCGTGTCTCGGCCTGAGTAGTGAAAGATAGAAGAGCCAAGGATGCGGTTGAAGCAATGAGAGTGAGTCACTGAGAGTATATAATTGGAAACCACATGAAAATTGAATGCCAGATGGTGGTGAAGTATAAGTGTTCGTGCATGCCCAAGCGCATCCCCCCAACGGACCAATAGTTTTCGCATTACTCATAGGAGTTTGTTCTCCTTGATTATGAAATTTTACCGCCTCTTGCGGGCGAGTTAACCCCCTCGGAACCTAGATTAATGAAATCATAATTCAATAAGTCATCAGGAATGGATAAGTCGGAAAGTCCCTTCAGCGAGCTTTCCATTTTCTAGGAAGATGGTGCATTCTCGATGGGATTTATCAAGTATTTTAGGGTCACCCCAGCTTCTCACTTTTTATTTCTATACACTAAACTCTTTTTATTTTTTGGGGAAGGCTGCGGCTTGCTAGTGCAAAAAACATCGGCTGCTGGCGCTTGTCCGAAACTTATGTTCTCATTCATTGGCGCTGGAATCTCCGTTTCTTTAATCTCTCCTTCCTCTATGGTATTATGAACTCCTTCAATATAGGACACCAAGGGACCAACTTGGTCTCTTCTCCTCTCAACAGCTACCCTTAAAGTCTTTGTGCTTCTTGGGAGGCCAATCCTGCGATGATCCGCTAGTAATCCGAAAAACGAAAGCAGTATGTCGGTAACTAACAGTTTGATGTCCCAATCTTCCACTAGAGTAGCACGAATAGCCTCAACTGCTCTCGAATACCTAGTACCTTCGGGCCATGGGTGAACACATGGAAGGGTTTAAAAAGTTTGAACTTTCAGAAAAATATGATTTAAGTCCTGGTGTAAGGGACAAAGTAGGAACGAAACTTACATGCTTCTAACCATCTTCTCGCGAAGCCGAGAGGACAGGGCACGTAGAACACCTCATTCTTGAATTGAGAGAGCTTGTTCCACGCGCCCATTAGGACTTAGCATTTGGGGAACGGCTCAAGGAACACGTAAGAAAGAGCTGTCAGCTCATCTCTTGAAATTGTAGATATAACGGATGTCCTCAGGAGTAGGAGGTCGGAATAGGATGCTCATGAAGAGAAAGAAGGTGCCACGAATGAATGCGTAGCTATTAGGATGCAGTTGTGTAGGGGAAATCCCATGTACTTTAGCACCTCACGAATGAAAGATTTGAATGGTGGCACACATCCATCCCAGCACATGAATTTATCGCATTTAATGTATTTGGATGGGGGTAAATGGGGCCGATCTTGCCTCGATGGAACTAAAACATCTTCGAAGGGAATTCCGTAATGGAACACAACTGACAAAGAGAAATATCAACAATTTTTGAGGATTGCGAATCGATTGGGTTATCCAAAATAATAGCATCATTTATGGCATCAAGGGCTGGGCCTATAACCTCAGCAAGAAAAATTGGAATGTCGAGAATAGGGTCAAACGGCGGGCTCGACGTCTCTACTACCTCTTGCCATTGACTTTGCCCAGGCTTGTCAAATAGAGTGGTGGAACTTGATTTCTTATCTGATTTAGAAGACATTGCGAGAAGGCGCTTGATGTGAATAAATACCTGCTTAAGCTATACTCGAAAGATAATCGATATTAATAACAATATATTCTCTCGGGCTGTGTGAACTAGTGCGACGATTCTAACATAAGTATATAAAGCCTAAGATTGAAGAAATGATAGTAACACAATGAAGTTTCAAGCTTATGTCTTGGAGACTGTCATCGTTGACCGTCCTAGGCAGCGTAGAAGACGATCGGCATCGAGAGACATGAGATCGGGCGTTGACGTTTTGAATTGCGAAGTCTATTACCTGGAATCGTTATGTCGGTTTAGCATTTAAATTGTGATGTTAGAACTATTGATTTGTTGGTTCGAGTTATGTCCATAAGCTTATGTGTGATAAGGAATGTCATAATTCATCATTTTATGCTTAGGCGCAAAGATATGTGGTCATAATATACATATCAATCAAATTGAAGTATTTGTGGTTGTCAACGCCGATCCCAGTCTCTAAATACCAACCCCTACGCCTTGACCAGATTACCAAATGCTCCTCTACCTAGAATACACTGACCCGACCATCCTCTCAAAAACACACCGACCCAACCTCTCAGCGAATTATGTTGATTGCTCACTCACAAAACTTACCTCCCCGCACTTCTAATGAAAACCTACCAAAACGACTTTATCTCATAAACCTATCAAACCCTCTCCTTAGACCGATATGCCGAGCACCCTCCTGTATCACATCGACCTCTCTCGAACATGCACTAAGTTTTAATCATATCGACCCACTTCCTAAGATCTCCTATATCAAGTTCTATTGAGTCGACTACATCCCACACCAAACCTACTCCACTATCCTTGCTTCTACTCTCTCTCTCTCTCTTTCACTGATTCTCTCCTCTCCTACTCGGTGTGGAAGGTCATTCGCCTACACAGCTCAAAACTAGGTCATAATCAGGAAGATGTAGTCTAACAGTTCAAAACGGAGCATGGATTCGTACCTATGCAATGATTTAGAGCCGGGCAAGTGAATGTCGAGGCTTGTAGTCGATAAATGATGGAGAGTTGTGATTGGGAAGATGATTTATTGAGTGATGGCGACGATTCGGCGGAATGGGGATATGGAGCTCCGAGAAAGAATTTGGGATTAAGGAGTTAAGTTAGAAAAATGAAGATGGGAGGAGAAAGGATGCTGGACCCGAGCTTTTATATGATGGGTGGAATACGAATCGGTCTTCTCTTAGAGATCCGGTTGTATTCCAAGGGGTCGGCTATTCGACAATGCCAACCCCAACCCATATATAGTAATTAAGGGGTCGGCATTCGTATGCCGACCTCCTCCACCTTTTAAAAAACAATAATTATTATTAAAGTGATATACAAAAAATAAAATTTTGCCTGATAAGTGGAGAGACATAAGCTTGGAAAATCCACTGTGAATCTAGCCTTCGAAAGGTTGTATACGGTCGACTTCTGAAAATTGGCAACAGTGTTCCAGAAACTTCCTTAAGACAAAACTAATGCATTCAAACGACGCGAGGCTTCATCAAAGATTAATGGGAAGCAACGATTAGTTATCGATTTGAATGAGCTATCCTCTGAAAACAAAGATTACTCGCTGATTCAACATGCATCATGTTATTCACAAGATGCACTTTGGGGGGCAGATGTTACCCGGTACATTGGCCCGACTACTAAATGGTAGTTGCAGAAGCTATGATTAAATGTTGATGGGCATAGGGTCAAGAGTGAATCTACTTCGAGTCACGAAGAGTTTACTTCGAGTCATCTCATCATCGACTTCGAGTCGGTATGGATCACTTACTAAAGGTCGGTAGAGAAAGGAGTAGAGCATGATGGGGTCGGCATGTTTCGGTCAGCATTGCAGTGGCTCCGGATTAGCAAAGATGTGGATGAGGCCAGGTCGGCATATAAGGGGTCCTTGGATCAGCATGTTTGTAAGGGTTCGGTATAAAGGAGAGGTCAGCATTGGAAAAGGACTCCAGTTTGGCATCTCTGTGGACTCGAGTCGGTGTATGCATATGTGGTTGGCGCATTTGAATCAGTTCGGCATGTTCACATGAACTCGACAACTACTTTCGATTGGCATATCATATTACTTCAAGGGATCGACATCTTAGGATCACTTCGGGACGGCATCAAGTACAGCCGCTGGTCGGCATGTTACTACACTTCAAGGGGTCCGCATATCTCGCTCTGTTCGGCAAAAGGATGGTAAAAGGTGGAGCTTGGTTCGGCATATGAGGATAAGGACTTCTGGTTGGCATGTTTAGGAGCTCTCGGCATTTAGGCTTCGGCTATGAGGGGTCGGCATTTCCTAGTCGGCCATGTTAACCTATCGATATTGGGTCAAGTTGTAATGGGCCTAGGTGACTGAAAAGAGGTGCAAGATCAAAGAAGCCAATCTATCTCCATCTATAAATAGCGGGGCAGAGTTCCATTTTAGAGGATCTTTTTGGAGAATTGAGAGGAGACTCTTCCATTTTTTGTACTCATTTCCTTTTTGTTCCAGATTGACTTCGAGCTATTCTTTTTGGGTCGTATCTACACTCTAACAGTTGATAAAGAAATAAAGATTACCTTCAAAGTGGACGTAGGTAATTATGCCGAACCACTATAATTCTGTTGTTCTTGTCTTTTATTGTTTGTTTTGCATTATATTGTTTATCCCTCCTTTTCAATTTGCTTTCTTCGTTTATCTGCTACGCAAATTTACTCTAGGTTATTAGTGATCAATTTTGGTGCTAACAATTAAAATTACTGTAATCATGAGTATTTTATCACAATATAATAAATATATCATTTAAAATATTCCTTGTCGAGATGTATCGAGACAGGATATTGACAACATCCATCGAGATTAGAGTATGTAATGCTTTTCAAAGATTGGGCGGTGTATTACTCATGACTACTAGAAGGACTAAGGGGTTACGTACTGTGATTATTGAATAATTATAGAATGACTCACTCGATAATTTTTTATAGGTTAATATAACTAAGGCCAAATAGAAAATATTGACGTGACAATATTACAAAGTACTCCTAACTTAAGAATACTATTGATCTTCAAGGTTTTGATTATAGTTAAGTCATGAGCATCCATCGAATGATTATAGTTGGGTCGAGTGAAAGCATTGGAAATTAAAAAAATATTCAATAAAAGGATTTATCTCCTCAATTATATGAGGTTGGTATCATGGTCAACTAAAGTAAACTCAGAGTCAAAACCTCTAAGTAAAGCAGTTCGGTTAATAATTATTATTATTTTTAAACCATGGATATTGTGTTTGGACTATAAAGTTGAATATGGACGATATTGGAATTTCGATTCCATAAGTCCAAATGTGATATAGTTTTGATGAAGAAAATTAGTGTAAATAATTATCAGTGTTGGGTAACACTTAAAATAAGTGAAAGTAGATTTTACCAAAGCTATGTAAGCGATATATTTGGACATAGTGTCACATCTCTAGTGAAGGTGGCATGTGGACGTTAAATTCAAATTATTAGTTATTAATCGTTGACTGAATTTGCACCTAAGAGACGCACGATCAAAATATTAAATACTCCGACTACCACCAAATATAATTAATTACAATTGTTATAAATTAATTAATATTTATGAAATATTAATTATAAGATTTTATTTAATTTTCATTGAAAATTGTTTGTATATAAAAGTTTTAAAAGTTGTATACACACGTATCGATATATGATTTCGATATGCATTTGAATTAGATTTAAAAGCATATTTATTTGATTGGGTTTGAAGTAATTTAAAGGCCAAATATGACTATGATGGCTTGCCTTAATGGGGGATAATTGAGGTTGAATATTGATTTAAACGGTGTGAAATAGTAAGAGGAAAATATGGATCTGGATCCACTTTTTGCTCCTTTATATCTCTGTTATTTAAACACCTCATATCCCATCTAATATAGTTTTTGCCTTCTTCTACCTCATATAAGGCAAGCCAAACCCTTGCCCTCAATTAAAATAGTAGATCGGTGGTTGTTGCTTTTAGTATGGTAACTCTTTTTGGAAGTTTGGATAGAGATTCAAGGAGTAAACGGATTGAATGTTTCAATGTGTTATATCTAGGCTATACTAAGGTAATTATTCTATTTATGTCAATATATATATATATATATGCAATTATTTATCATGTCATTTCACTACTTTACTTTATATGTATAATATCACGAATCCACGTATGTTGTATACTATCAACATTGGATGAATATATATGTGTGTGTGTGTGTATGTATATGTATGTGCAACAAAAATTTTATGCATAGATACGTTTACATATATTATTAGGCCGGCAAGTAAAAAAAATTTATTGTAATTTTCTAAAATTGGTTAATATTTTAAATGAAATTAAAACAAAATTGATTTTAATATATATATATATATATATATATATATTACTGTATAAAATGTATATATAAAATTCTATTGATTTGTATACATAATAGATTTCTAGAAATTTAAAAAAAAATACATACATGCATGCATACATACATATATATTTAATTAAAACCGTATAAATATGTATATATATACAATTTATTTTATTTATAAAACCTAATGTTTATATAGTATACATATGCACTAAAATATACATATAAATATTTAAAAATTAAGAATATGTTTTATGATTATTTTTTAATTTTTTTAATGATTTTCATATGGAAATTTTGTTCAAATAAAAAATTAAAACTGCATGGTTTTAATAATAATAAGAAAAATATTTTATCAAATATAATTTGACCATATATATTAGATTATGTGCATATATATATATATATATATATATATATATATATGAAAAAAATATTTTTCAAATATGTGTGTGTCTATATATATATATATAAATATAAATATATATTTGTATATTTGTATGTATTCAGAAAATTTAATAATCGTTTTGAATTTGAAATTAGTAGATAATTTATGTAGATCAAGATTTAAAACTTAAAATTTGAATCTGAATTCAAAATATTTATTAACATGCACAATTATTTTATAAAATAAAGTCAATTATATATGTAAACATTTATATTTTACAAGTATTATATCGTATAAAATTATATATGCACATATATATATTAGAAAGCACATATGTATATGGAGGGGCTTATAAGTCGATGCAGTGTAAATCCCAACACTTACACATGGGCATGTTAAACCATGTACATTATATATGTTGCACGTGCACGTACATATATGTGTATAGGATATGCATGTTATATTACATAACATAGATATAACATTAAATTAAACTTTATTTACAACTTAAATAAAATATTGATTTTATTTAAAATTAAATTAGATTAAATCCAAGTAAATTTAGACTTCACAAACACAAAAGGATCCAACATGGAATATTTTTTTGACATTCACCCATTTAGCCCATTGCATATTGGGTCGAATCCAACACTAATTCTATAAATGATCTTGTTCAAAATAAAAAATGTTTACATTTTTACTTAATCATATACGTGTTTGCATATTATTATGTAAATAATGGATAAATAAAAATTAAACATATATAAGTCGAAATTTATTATGAGAGATGTTTTATCGACTGTAGTTATGAATGTTCATAACCATAAGTAATGAATCATTATAAATAAAATACAACTCCTTAAATGTTCATAGTCAAGAAATATTGAGAAAAGGACATTGATACATGTATCTAAACTAGTGTACATATCACTCTCTATTTGATGGTAGTGATTTGCTTATAATCGTTGAGGCATCAAGGAGTTACGTACTTGTTGTTTGGAAAAATCACAAACCGACTCAACGAGAGTCTTCTATAGGACATATGACTTAGTCAAAATAGAAAATCTTAGAGTAATGATGTACAATAGTCTTTTGACCTGAGAGTATCGTCGAGCTTAAGTGTGTAAACGGTACTTTGATCATGGGTAACCACATTGCATAGCGACCATGTAAGGATAATGTTTTGGTATATGTTAAACACTTGATTACTCAAAGAGGTATCATCTACTTCGGTATAGAAGATTAGTATCACCGATCAGTCACATTAAAGTCAATGTCTCTGGCTAGAGAAAAACAATTAATTGATAAATGTTATCAGGTTGAACCAAAGACTTTAAAATTGATATATGCAGTTACCATGGATATTAGTAGAGCATTTTGATATTAGACGAAACTTTAGATATCTAAGTGATATGGTGGTGACAAAAAGAATATGTGTACAAATCGTTATTACTACGTGAGCTTATGTTATATCAAAAATATGATTTCCTCTGATTGATCTATAAGCATTGAACTTGACCTTGTACCGTCCTTCAGCAAAGTTCATAGACTCCGTACAGACTTTGAAATTTAATTATTTTAAACATTAAATGTGGATCGGTTTCACATTAGAGAGTCAACACAACTATATGCTTTGTATTTTTCAAATTTTACCAAGGATAGAATAAATTTACAAATATTATAAGTTAGTAGTAAATTATTACAGATGTTGTACTAATATTTGTGGCTAGTTTTAGTTATTTATTTGAGGCTTAAAATCGGACAGAATGATGTGTGAAAGTTATACAGAAATATAATCGATTTTAAAGTCAAAAACTAATTAATGTTGATTTAAACTAAAATAAGCTTGACCATACTTGGTCATAGGATAGGCCGACCAATATTCGAGGTAATGGAAAGACTAAATTGGGTCTTTGCATCTAGAGATAAATGGGGAGAAAAAGGTGCAGGTTAACGGCTATAAATAGCCTATCCCTTGCACAATTTCACATACAATTTTTATGCCTCCTCTCTTATCATATCATAGCCATACCCACTTAGTATTGTCTTTTCTTAAACTTGCAAACCAACGAGGAAGGAGGAGACTATGATGCTCTTGAGAGGAATAACTATCGATTCTAGACGAGGTCTCTTAGAAGCAAGGTACATTTTCTAATTTAATTTCATGTACTTATAAAAACTTGATCATCATCATCATAATGTTTTAAATACTTTTGGCAATAGTTTAATACTACAAGAGAAAGCACTAATTTATGACGTCAATTAGTGATGCCATAATGACACGGTGACGGTGCAACGTCACTAAAATTATAGCCATCACTAATGCATCCTTAATTAGCTATACCTTAGTGACACCATGATTTTTATCCACATTTTCACATTGGCATCACAGAGGTGTTGAAAATTACCTATGCCTTTGTAAAACTATGGGAATTAAGTGATGTCATAGTGACATTATTTTTAGTCATTTATATTTATTTTTTGGGCATCACAAAGGCATACCGAATTATCTACACCCATGTGACGTTGAAGAAATTTAACGACACCTTTGTGATGCTTTCTTCAATTTATATTTAAATTTTTCTATCATCACAATGATGTAGATAGCTAACCTACGACTTTCTCTATTTCGCTTCTATATCTTACTCCATTTCATTTGCATATTCATTATAAAGATTTTCCAATCTACTTTCTAACTCATGAAACTCAAAACATCCAATTCCATACATGCATTTAACAATTTGAACTTTATGTCATGGGTCAAAAATGCACGCAATAGAAAATGACACTTTAAATTTTCTTTGATATTTATCGAATTTCTTACGCATTTCTTTCGCCATGGGTGAAATAAAATCATTGTCCTTCATAATATTTTGTATGGTAAAAGGAATCATCATAAATCAAACTTTTATTATATATAAAATTGTAACTTAACAACGGTGACTGTTAGTGGCGACCCTTCTCAACTTTAGATCTTCCATTCCTCCTCTAATTTTACCTTTGCTCATCTTCACTTAATCCTCCACCACAATCTCTTTCCATACGTCCATACTTTGCTTGTTGTTATGGCCGGAATTAGAACTTATTCATCTTGTCAACATTGGTTCAATGCAGGCTTGTCGCAGATTGTAATGGCGAAAACTTTCAGATGTAAGCAAGAAGATGAAACTGGTTACTGAATTCTCTTGGAAATGTAGAGTGTAATAAGTTTAGAGGAATGAATTGTAAAGAGAAGAGAGAAATGTAACTTGCAGGATATATGTTACTGTAATAGAAGAGATAAAATTGTAACAGAGAAAGCAATATTGAAATAAAGATTTCTTATTCAATTTCACTCTTCACACACTTTTACATTTTTGATTTCTCCTTCTTGTTTATACACAGCAGTATGTCAATCACTAGCGATTACAAGGCTAATGGGCATTGACTTATTCAAACATGCTTTTTTTAACAAAACCCACTTCTTTTGACAACTCCATGTATCATGCACACCGTGTGCACGTGTGCATGTGCACACTATTCTATGAAGCTTTAGACGTCTCAGATCTCATGTCTGCACTCAGTTGACGAAGATGATTCTCATGATGCTCTGAGGTGGTCAAAATGTCCATTGCCCCTTTGTCTACAGCTATGTTGTAAACTTGTACCAAGTTGTTCGATGAAATTCCTTGCTCTCTTTCTGCCTGCAATCTTCTTGTTGATTCTTCATCTTCTTCCTGCTGTTTATCACTCAAACCCATCGAGTCGACTTGAGGCCTAACACTCCCTTCCCTTTCAAAATTTGACCTTATCTCAAGGTCAAAGGTGGGAAACCTTTTTATCAATTCCCAATAATCTTCCCATGTCGATTCCTTTGCCGATCTTTGCTTCCATTTAATCAAAACTTAAGTTACGGCTCTATTGTACTTTGGAAATATCCTTCTATCCAATATCATTTCTGGTTCATCAATTATTTCCTCTGTAAATGTAGGAGAATCCTATTGTATTACTATTACATGACCTGCCTTCCTTTTTAGCTGCGATACGTGGAAGATTGGATGAATTCGTGCATTAGCGGGTAGCTCCAATTTGTATGCCACTTCACCTACCTTTTGCATAACCTTGTAAGGCCCATAGAACTTGGGTGATAGCTTGGTTGTTTTTGAGTTACTTGCGGTAATTTTCCTATAAGGTTGTAACCTAAGATAGATCCAATCCCCCTTTTGGAAATATCTCTGTGTTCTTCTAGCATCCGCAAATTTTTTCATTCTTTTCTATGTCATTTGTAAGATGTCCTTGAGTAGTTGTAGTACAATGTCTCTGGAGTACAGTTCATGTTTGACTTGTGGTAATTTTGAAGTGTTCGATACATAAGACAACAAGGTAGGGGGATTTATGCCATAAACTGCTATGAATGGAGTAATGTTAATCGAACTCTGCCAACTGTATACAGTACTCTGCAATAGTAAGCCATTTTGACCACTCTTGAGGCTTGTGGCAAACAAAGCACCTAAGATATCCCTCCAATATTTTGTTGATGGCCTCTGTCTAACCATCTGACTGTGGATGGTATGCCGAGCTCATTCTCAGTGTACACCCCTGCAATTTAAACAATTCTTGCCAAAATACACTTGTAAATATTGTGTCTCTATCACTCACTATACTTTGAGGCATTCCATGCAACTTGAACACTCCATCAAAAAATATCGTTGTTGTGTCCTTTACAGTATAGGAATGATGGAGTGGGAAAAAATGTGAGTATTTTGATAACCTGTCCACAACTACAAATATAGCTGTGTATTTATAACTTTTAGGTAGGCCTACAATGAAGTCCATCGATACATCACTCCAAATTTTTTCTGGAATGGTTAATGGCTACAATAAACCTGGTAACAACACATTCTCATGTTTATTTCTTTAGAAGGAGTCACATTCTCTTATATATTTTTTAATGTCTGCCTTTAAACCTTTCCATTAAAAAACCTTTTTGAGCCTATGCTTTTTTTTCTTGACACCTGCATGTCCACCTAAGGGCGTGGAATGATATTCATGTAATATGCTTTGTATTATCTCTCGACAGTCATGATCCAATAGAATCCTCCCTTTGTAGTATAGCAATCCATCTACCACTTTGTACCTTGTCATATTTAGTTTGCCTTCAGCCAATTTTTCCTTCAACCCTCTTATGTAATCAGACTGCAACATGTTTTCTCTTAGATCCTGCATCCAGATGCTTTCAACAGTAGACATAGCTTGATTTTGTGGCTGCTCATCATTCGGTTCTTCGGGTAATCTTGAAAGTGCATCTGCAGCTGCATTGTCTTTACCGTTTCTATACTCAACCTTATAATCGAAACCATGCAATTTGGCTAACCATTTGCCTTGTATTCCTGTAGTGAGTCTTTGTGATAGTAAATGTTTTAAACTTTGGTGGTCAGTTTTTATTGTAAATCTTCTGCCAATAAGGTACTGCGTCCAATTTTTTGTAGCCAGTAGTAATGCTAAAAGCTCCTTTTCATAGGTTGATGATAATAGATTTTTTTCCATTTAGAGCTTGACTGAGATATGCTATTGGCTTGCCTTCTTGAGTTAACACTGCTCCAATTCCAATTCCATAGGCATCGCATTCTACTACGAATTCTTTACTAAAATCTAGCATGCGTAGTATTGGTGGGTTTGATAAGAAGTGCTTCAATTTGTTGAAAGCTAGTGTGGCTTGATCATTCCAATTGAAAGCATTCTTTTTTAATAAAATATTAAGTGGCTTGGCCAACAATCCATAATGCTTAATAAATCTTTTGTAATAACCGGAGAGTCCTAAGAATCCCCTTAATCCTTTAGTGTTTTTTGGTTGTGGCCACTCCCTTATTGCTTTTACCTTCTCTGGATCAACAGCTATTCCCTTCCTTGATATTACGTGGCCGAGATAAATAATTTGCTTCTGAGCAAATGAACACTTTGATAACTTGATCACTGGCTGATTTGTTTCTGGCACCTGCATATTTAACTGTATATGTTGTACATGCTCAGACCAAGTCTGGCTATATATTAGTATATCATCAAAAAACACTAACAGAAACTTCCTTAAATATGGTTTGAAAATTTCATTCATTAAAGCCCAAAAAGTTGAAAGGGCATTTGATAGTCCAAATGGCATGACAATGAATTCGTAATGCCCTTCATGAGTTTTAAAAGCAGTTTTATGAATGTCATTAAGGTGCATTCTGATTTGGTAATAACCTGATTTGAGATCTAATTTAGTGAAATAGTTTGAACCATGTAATTCATCTAGTAAATCATCAACAAGGGGTATAGGGAACTTATCTTTTATGGTCTGGTTATTGAGTGCTCGATAGTCCACGCACATCCTCTAAGTACCATCTTTTTTCCTGACCACGACAACTGGTGATGAGTACTCACTAGTACTTGGTTGAATTATGCCTGCTTCTAACATCTCTTGAATGGGTATTTCCAATTCATTTTTGATGTGGTACGAATGCCTGTAGGGTCTTAAGCAGGAAGGTTTAGAGTCTGGTTTGAGTGGTATTTTGTGGTCACACTTTCTTTGTGGAGGTAAGGTGGTGGCAGGGCTAGTTACAACAGGGTATTTTTGTAGAAGCTGCTGAATTTTCGGAGGTATTTCTGATTTGATGTTGGGTAGACCCACTTTTATTTCTTTTGAGTATAATAAGAATGAGAGTTGTCCTTTTGTACTCTCTTTAGTAATATCTTTACCATTTACTACTTTATTTCTACCTAGAATTCCTTGCCATGTATGTTCGTTCCCCTGAAATTGAAATTTAATTTGTAATTTAGAAAAATTAAATGTTACCTCACCCAGCTCTGTCATCCATTATGCACCCAATACTAGCTGACACCCTACCAAAGGAATTAGTAATAAATCTAACATCATTTTACAGCCTTGGCATTTAAATTTAACTCCTCTACACATCCCTTTACCATGTATTTTTTTCTCTATTTGCAATTTGCACTGAGTACTCTTGGGTGTCTTGCATAGGCAATTTTAATTTCTTTGCTAAATCTGCATTGATAAAGCTATAAGTTGAACCTGAATCAATGAGCACATTAATAGGATATTCATTTAAGAATCCATGCACTCTGATAGTGTTGAGTGCAAGGATACTGCACATTGCATTAATGTTGATGGCAAAGGCTTCTTCATTTTCCCCATTGTCGGCTGCATTATCATCTTGTGAGTCAACTTCATTTGTGGTAGTGTTCACCTCTGGATCTTGCTCTTCTGATGTGTCTGGTAGTGGCATTATTCCCTCTATAATATATACTTGTTTTGTCTTGCATGCATGTCCAGGGTGCCACTTCTCATTACAACCAAAACATAAGTTCTTTCTTCTTCTTTCAATAATTTCTTAGGGTGTAAGTCCTTTATTTCTTGTATTGCTATCTGTAATTGATTTGGAGGCACCGGCAATTTTGTTGGAATTGCCTGAAGGGATTTTGGTTGGTTTACTGACCTTGTTCTTTTTCTTGCTCATTCTTTTGCATTCAAACACCTTGGCCAAACTAACAGCTTCTTTGAAGTCAATAGGGTTCAAGGCAATCACGTCAAACTTTATTTCTTCCTTAAATCCATCAATGAATTTTTCTAACAAGAACTGGTCTGGTAATGCTTCACATAGGCCTTGCAATTGCTCAAATTTGGTGAGATAATTTCGCATAGTGGTTGTTTGTTTAAGATTGAAAATTGCTCCATATGGCCTCTGCAATCTTCAGGTGCGAATCTCACTAAAATTTCTTCTTTAAAAATCACCCATTGCTCATGGTTCTTAACCTTTTTTATAAGCCACATGTACCATAAATGAGCCTCACCCTTAAGATGGAAGGAACAAGTAGGAACCCATTCAATTTCAAGCGTCTGATGATATGTAAAGAGTTGTTCTACCTGACTAATCCATTCAACAATCTCACTGTCTCCATTGTAAGTGGGAAATTCTAGCTTGATTACTGTATTTTGCAGCAGTTTGGGAGCTGTTATTTGATTCTTGATGCCTCATTATGATGATGTTGGTTATTTCTTGAATGAAAGTTATTATTTTGGTTTGGCATTTCATGCACAAGAAGTTCTTGATGTATTCTTTGATGATTTCATTGTGGAGGAGGTACATAAAGTGGAGTAGCGACAGAGAAAGATCTTGATGGTGTTGGACTGCTTCCCCGATTGTTCTTGCTTTCATTTACTCTCTGACCCTTGAGTTCCTTCAGTTCATTGACCACATTGTTAAGCACATCACTTATACTATCCATCTTGATGATAAGATCTTGAGAGGTTTCTTGCAAGGTAAGATTTGATTTTTGCAGATCCCTTATAGCTACTGCTGTCTTCTGGTTAATCTGTTCTTGTCTTGTTCCCTCAAGATTGTCATTTAAGGTTGCATCACTCTGATTTATCATAGTATCTTCATCTGATAACTCTGGTTGTTCATCAGAATTGGGTGGCTCTGATACCAAATTGTTATGGCCAGGATTAGAACTTCTGCTTCTTGTCAACATTGGTGCAATGCAGGCTTGTTGCAGATTATAATGGCGAAAACTTTCAGATGTAAGCAAGAAGATGGAACTGGTTGCTGAATGCTCTTGGAAATGTAGAGTGTAATAAGTTTAGAGGAAAGAATTGTAAAGAAAAGAGAGAAATGTAACTTGCAGGATATATGTTACTGTAATAGAAGAGATAAAATTGTAACAGAGAAAGCAATATTGAAATAAAGATTTCTTATTCAATTTCACTCTTCACACACTTTTACATTTTTTATTTCTCCTTCTTATTTATACACAGTAGTATGCCAATCACTAGCCGTTACATAGCTAATGGGCCTTGACTTATTCAAACATGATTTTTTCAACAAAACCCACTTAATTTTGACAACTCCAGGTATCATGCACACCGTGTGCACGTGTGCATGTGCACACTGTTCTATGAAGCTTTAGTCGTCTCAGATCTCATGTCTGCACTCAGTTGATGAAGATGATTCTCATGATGCTCGGAGGGTGGTCAAAATTTCCACTGCCCCTTTGTCTACAGCTATGTTGTAAACCTGTACAAAGTTGTTCAATGAAATTCCTTGCTCTCTTTCTGCCTGCAACCTGCTTGTTGATTCTTCATCTTCTTCCTGTTGTTTATCACTCAAACCCATGGAGTCAGACTTGAGCCCTAACACTTGTCCTCCCCTCTCCAATCCCTATCCCCTAATGTCATTTCTAGATTTAATGTCGAAGAACGGGAAATCAAAACCCAGATCTGCAGCCTCCTTATATCAAACTAGATCCAGTTGAGTTATGAGGAACTTGCCACTTCTACAACGATTGGCACGTTGTCAGCCTCATTCTTGGATCCGACGTTTTATCTATAGAGGATTTAAGTTCTCAAGTATTGTTAACTTTAGGAAATGATTTGGTTTGGATAAATCCCATGTTGTTAATTTGAAACACTTATAACTTGATGCAACTGTTGATGCACGAAATCTAAGTTTGAATGCAGCTATCGGTAATGCTTATCTTACACCAGCCAGGCCTGCATCTATCTCTGTCGTACCTGAACGATACGATCTATGTTTAATACTATTGGTTTCGCTATCCTTAATGTTGTAGGATCTTTCAGCAATGCTCATCCTAAAGTGGATAATGGAATTACTTCCTCTAATGCTATTCCTGCTCTTCCTGTTACGCTAAATCCCTCACTTCCTAAGAAGTCTAGTAAAGCTACTTGTTGCCCCACACTTGATGAAACCTCTCGTCCCTTTGATGCACTGCCAAAGTTGTGATCCTCCTTATTCACCTCTGAAATGCATAACGTTAGTGTATGCTTTGCAAAATTTGAAATACAAATTTTAAATGGTATCAGCATACCTCCTTTTGAGGTTATAGAGGTAGGCACGTACTTTTAGCATCAGCGTTTACTTGGCTTTTTCCTTGATGACAATCCTCCATTCCCAGTTATGAAATCACATCCTATGCATTTTTGGAAATTGAAAGGTGAGATTACTATGTGGTACGATAATTTTTTTTCTACTTTGATTTCACTTTCCCCGAGGACATACTTTGTATTCTGAAGCTGATCCTGTCATTATTATGGAAAAACCTTTTATTGTCACCAAATTGTCTCCCTCCATCGATGCTGCTCGAGAACATGTTTTCTCTATACCAGTTTGGGTACATTTCTTAAGTACACCATATGTTTTGTAGTCAATGGTTGGAATCAATTGGTTGTCGAACTTGATTAGTGATTTAGTATGCTTTGATGGATTTATGGTCAGAAGAGACAAGTTGGGTTATGCAAGAGCCCTAATTGAGGTCAAACCTGATTGGTTATTACTGTTTGTATTATCAGTTGAACCAAGGCCTGGCGTTATTACAATGGTAGAAGTTGGATATAAGTGGAAACCACCGATATGCTCAAACTGTAAATCTTTTGGTCATCTTATTGAAAAATGCATGCATTCCATTAGCTCTACGTCAATCCTAGTAGTTGTAAAACTTGAAGTGAAGCCTCCTCGGAACATCTCGCTCCTAAAATTTATAAAGTGTGTCTGGGTTCCCAAACAAGCGCCTTCTCCATCCCATAATAGTTTGGCTCCTATTTCGCCAAATGATAGCACAAGCTCTATCTCTGATAATATCGCTTGGAATTCTAACGAGAAAACCTGGGTCCTTTATACTACATCGTTTTGATACTGCACGATGTCTTACACATGCTTTAAGTTTGTATCTGCATAGGAAGGGGAACATAGATCTCTGTTTTATCACATTTTTGGCGGTGTGCTTATTCTTTCAGTTGATGGTAAATATGGAGAGCACAATACTGAGATTTTAAAGGATGCAACTTGGCGTAGAAGATTGATTTTTGATGAGTTTTCGGTTGTGTTTGTATTTGATCCCAAGATTGCACTATTGTATGGTGAGTATGTTAATGTCATTCAGCCTGACTCGTTGAGGATGTTTCTTCCTCTACACAGAAGGATTAGATGGTTTCTTTTAGCTGTCTAGACATAGTTATCACACTCTTATTCTTTATCTTTTTTTGCATTCTATTGAGGATTTTGTGTCTTGCACTATAATTGCTGAGGGAACTTTGTGTCTTACACCAGCTATAAATTTGTAAAGTTCTATGACCATTGTAATACGACTTGTCTATGCAAACTAATAAAACTTTATTTGCCTGCAAAAAAAGAACAATCACAATCTTTGAAAAAGCCAAGTTCGATTTAGAATAATTAGAACCATAAAATAAGCAAGTTACTTATAAAAAACTTCCAAAAAATAAAAAAATTCTTCCCATTTACCCATTCATTGCGAATTAGATAATAAGTATAGCTTCAATCGACAACTTCTAAATGACATAGTGTATGTTAGAAGTGACTATCACTTTTAGGCATCAAAAATGTCGAATTCCAACATGTTGGCACATCCTGTTGCAATATTTTCTTGTTATGATCCATAGAGAGATCAACAACACATGACACAATCAATTTTTTCCTTGACTGGGAGCCTTTATTATATTTTACACTTTCTTTAATATTTCTAAAATGAACTAATACATTTTAAGCCATCTTGTACCCTTAAGTTTAGTATATGCATAGTGCAACAAACATGTAAAAATTTCCCATTTGCAACCAAAGCTTTTTTAAAAGCAAGGTGAGATTCTAGTAGCTTAATGAATTTATCATTTGATGATGCATTGTTAATTATACAAGCAAATTGCTTATCCTCAATATTCACTCGATTAACAAATGTAACAACCCTATCATTAATGACCTAATTAATTATGATTAATTAGTGTTGATTAATTTAAATTCGTAATTTAGAGATTTTATTATGAAATTTAATTTAGTTTGAATAAATTATTTAATTTGAAAATTTCGATTTAGTCGAATATTGTCTATATTGATAATTGGATTTCAATATCGATAGCAGTCGAATTTGACAACGAGGAATAAAATATTCTTTGAGGAGTCAAATAATCAAAAATTTAGTTTTTAATTTGGTTTATGATTTTATTTTATTAATTTTATGTTACTATTGTAAATAATAAACTAAACTAGCCTCCTTATTGATGCTTGGGCTTTAACAAATTTTGAGCCTATAAGCCTATCTTTATCTATCCCAATTCTTTAAGTAAACAAATATGTTTACTTCTCTACTTCATTACCATTCTCTATAAACAAATTATTCCATCTCCTTATTCATATAAAAGACAGACTCCAAGCCCTAACTCTCAATCAAATCCCCAAATTAACTTGAATTCAAAGTAGAGGCGTAAGCGAACTTATGGTCCTACCTGTGGAAGCAATGGCCAAGAACATATAGAGGTGATTCATACAAGGCAGCGATGGGTACAAATGGCCTATGGCTTGGACATGATTTCATTTCCACTGGTAATGATCTAGGTGAGAATTTCTCTCATAAAGCTATATTTAATAATGGACGTTAATATTGAAACTATTGGTTAAATTTGCTCTGCGCTTGTTCCTCTTGTATGCGTACGTCCTTAGCATAGAACACACCCTTTTCAAGTGAAGCTACTAGTCATCCATTGTGTAATTTAATGCAAGGATATATATATATATATATATATATATATATATAATTCAAAAAATTATGACGCTGCTTGACTTTGATAGGGACGAAAATTATGGGCAGCCAAGTATATAAACATTTATTTGTTTATTCTTGTGCTATTGCTTGATTTCTTGTTGTACATCACTTCCATGCTTATTTTGGTGCCATATATTTTGAAATATGATGATGTACATTTCTACATTATTTTCTTGTTTGACTTGGATGCTTTTCTTTCTTTTTGTGCTATTAATTGTTTGCTTTACCATTAATTGTTTTTCATACTTTATGCATTATTCCTTCTTGATTGTACATGTCTGTGCCAAGTCCTTTGCACAAATATTTGTTGAGAAGAAAATATAGTGCTTTAATACACAATGAAGTTTCAAATTTGCAGCATGTAATGACCCACCTTTTTGGACAATATAATCGACAATAAACCACGCATGTCAAACTCAACCATTCAAAAGGGAGGATTGTTATAGGGTAAATAAGAAAATGAAAAGAAAGGAAAGAAAAATAAAACACAGAATCTCACAGCGGAATGATAAAATATAATAATCAAATAAATAGTTCATGAAACTGTTTCACCAATAATATTTGATTACACTTTTACACAACATGTCAGGGTTGTACATACAATAGGAATAAATAAATAATGCAGCAGAACAACATGATGTAGTGGAATAAATATAATAAAGAGATAATATACTAAGTCTTCACCTTCGTCCTCCAGAAAAATAGTCTTCAATACACTGAAAAGCTTAGACTGGCCCGAGCGTAATGAAAAAACAAAACACTCGAGTCAAAACTAAAAGATCTCATGTAAGTTAAATCAACAATAAATAAATATGAGTGCAACGGTTTCAAAGATGTTTGCTGTCTTTTACATCTCTTATCCAGTGTCTAACTTGCATGCAATAACATAAGAGATGTTTGGAATTATCATCTCCTAAGGATCCGTTAAACTATCTACTATGTAGTACAATACGCTATCATAATATGTCTACCATAAAGTAAAGTATTAAAATAGCATTAAAGCGTAACCCATATCCCCCTTAACACATTTATATATTTCCGTAGTTTATACAGTACCGTAAGCTCCACCAAACCGGTGGTTTACCTAAAGAGCACTCCACAGGTATGATACAAAAAAAACTCATAGTGGGTGCGATAAGGCATGTGACAAGGCACGCAAGGCAATGCCTAGGGTAGGATACTACCGTTTTATGGATTCGAACAGGTGGTAATACATAGCAGCTGCTACCGCCCACCTCGAAACATGCTTCCATAATCAAAATCGAGGGGTGGCCAACAAATCAATTATAAAGTTATAATATTGTATCAAAGAAGCATGTTTGATTGGAGGTATGACCTCACTTTGCCCAGCGTGGCTCTTGTTTTAGTCACATCAAGCTGACTCGAGGGAGTCAGGGCTATGTTAATACCTCATATAGAATCTTTAACCAAACAATCCTACTTCATTCTGGAATCTCCACCACGTACACGGTTGTTAAAGTGGTTTTGGGTATTGATAGAGGGTATGACAAAATCTGATCCTGGCCTGTTTAACAAACAAACGCTTATTACACACCGAATGGTTCTTTTACATTTTCAAAACCATTTCATATTGATATCAAAATATCATATTCTCAAAGTCATATCACTTTCGAAACCATATTCACTTTCGAAATCATATTTTTAAAATAGGTTAAACCGTCATTTCAAAATCGTCATATTTACTCAAATATGTCATTTCACTAGAAAATATCATTTTAAATCCCAACCTAGATTATAACATCATTTAACCATATTCGCTTTCAAATCTAGGATTTAAATACAAACAATTCAGCCTTGTACAGTTTGAATTTTTGAAAATAGTTTAGATAGTTTTAAAATAGTTTAGATAGTTTTGAATAGTTTAAAATACTTTGGATTAGTTTAAATTGTTTAAAATAGATTAAAATAGATTAAAATAGTTTAAATAGTTTAATATAGATTAAACAGATTAAAATAGTTTAAAGCGGTTAAAATAGTTTAAATAGTTTAAAATAGATTACAATAGCTTTAAATAGTCTAAAATAGGTTTAATATAGCTTAATAGTTAAATATAAAATGTATGAAAATCTAAATAAATCTAAATTTAAAATAATATATTTTTAAACAGTTTATATTAAAATAATTAATTTGAAAGTAATATCAAATTAAACTATTTCTATTTCAACAAATCTAGACCATATCCAGGTTTCAATTTAACAAACCCAATATCTATCTTTCAATTCAGATTCCTAATAAAACCATTTAAATCTATATCGTCAATTTCAAATCCATGTTTAAACTATAAATTTAAACTACTTCAAATTTAGTAGATTTCAAAGTTTTAAATATTCAAACATTTTCAATAATTCAATTTCGATAAACTTAATTTATAATTCAAATTTAAATTTAACATTTCAATTTAATCCCTTTAAATAATTCATTTAAACCAATTCCAATTTCAACATTTAAAGTTGGAATTTTCAAAAATAATTCAGTTTATATAAATCAAATTTTATTTCAAAATATCATTTACCTGAATTCAAAAATTTAGGATTTAAAAATCATTTAATTTAACCAATCCGGTGTCCATATATAATTTTCTACCATATGGTCAAGTGATACAGATATTTATCATTTCAACCTACAATAATTTAAATTTATGGGTATATATCATTTCAACCTACAATCCCGAATTAAAATTTAAAATCCATAAAATCAATCGAGTCTATCATTTCAACCCAAAACAATTTCTCCCTAAGCTATCAGATTGTTCGGGTATGTAACATTTCAACCCATAGGGATTTTTCTAACAATAAACTAAGGAAACTCACAGTGTGATATCAATATATATAAATAACATAACATCTAATCATCCAATATTAACAATTAAACATACATCGCAATCATCATTCAATCCAACCGTAACCAACAACAATTAACTGATTATCATTTACAGGTCTTTAACAGGCAATTTAAACTTCAATATTAAATTAAATGGCGATTAAATTCAATAAAAGTCAGATTTAACTAGAATGACAAGTTATAAATATCAAACAGTAATTAATCAATGTCTAATCTCATTATAAATTTAATTTAACTAAACATAAGACAATCTAATAGTTGTGAGTGAGTTAAAACACTCAGCTTTGATTTGTCGTGATTTTAAAATCCAAAAATAGCCTAAAATTTAACAGTCTTGGAATTTTATCAAACCTATTCCATAATGTCCAGAATTTCGATACGATCACAGTAGAAAAAACCGCATGCAAATCTGAGCTAGTATGCAAAAGTTATGGTCGTTAGAATGATTGAAATTTTTTTACAAATTAAATAAAGAAAATTAAAATAAAAAGGACACGTCACCATGCTCTAATGTGAGACCCTTCAGACCATCTCATGCATGAAGAAGCTTGATGCCACTACCACTCTATTGACCACGAATGCATGCCACAGCTTGCTATCACCTAGATCAAGTCGTGCTACCCTGATGCCTACACCGAGGCGCATGTCCCAATACCCTCCACGCAACTCCAGCCCCCTCCTCCACTTCCGGCGTCGCCATGTTTTAAGCATGATTTTCTACGATTCCAAGCAACCCCAGCATAGGTGACCGCCAGATCTGATGTCTGTTCGACCTCATCTTCCAAACGTTGCTTCCTGATCGTCGATCGGATGAAGATCCACCATTGGATCGTGAAAACCTAATTTCAACGGCCGAGGTTCATCGATGATTTCTGGTCAAACAATGCATCCAGTTGAAAAACGAATTGATGCAGTGGATTATGCTCATTGAGAGCTTTCCAAAGATATATAGTTTGATATATTTTTTAGGAGTACGATTTTCAATTTGAATTTGATATTGAAATAGGGTTTTTGGAATGGAAATAGGTTTCTGCCATTAGAGAGAGAAGATAAGAATAGACAAAAAAAATTGTATGTACAAGAATAAGAAATAGAAAGGGTGCTAGGGTTATAAAAACTATTTATATAAATAAGGTCCGACAAGAATGAATAACATATCGAATTGGTTCGAAACGACAATAACGACCCGAAAAGCCCGTTCCGTTTCCGAAACGAAAGTGGGTCATCCCATATATCAAAATAGATGTTTTTGATATTTTTAAACTCAATGGAATAGGTTTCAAATCCAAATTCCATTATATGCAGAAGTTAGCTTTTAAAATCAGCTTATTTCAATTGAATTCATTAAATTAATTTCTAAGCATTTCGAGCCCACACGATCAAATGACAAGTTCAATCGTTACGAAACTTGAAATCCTGTAATAATTTACTGTTACGGATCCGATAAAACTAGTTTTGTTGAAATCCGAGACAGTGGCCAAAATGGCTAATTTCAAGCCAATTAAATAAATTATTATTAAATTAATTTAACCGCCTTACAATTCATATTCAAAAGTTAGCCAATTTTTATCATTTTTAATTACACGGAAATAAAAAATCTTTTAAAACAAATTTCCCATGTCAAATTCAATACTAAATATTACACAAATTACCGCGTTCAATTTCAATTGCAATAAATTCATCAGTTATAATTTAAATCCTAATAAATTCATTTATTTTGATTTACATCTTATTATTCAGTCAGCTATCATCTTATCGATATAATTAACATTGGTTTGCCATTTATTACATCAATATTCTACCATTATCATTTTAATTCATATTAATTGCAATATTAAAGTAGATTAATTACAATTGATTTCCAATTAAATTTAAACGGATTAAAGAGTGAAATGATAATTAAACCATTGTTACAACCTACAATTTCAAACGCATTTCTATGTTTATTGTTTACAAACTAAGCTAATAAATTCACATAATGATTAATCATTCTATATTGACCATTTTCAATTAACTACGTACAATTTTACCCTTTAAATACAACATTTGATTTATTTACTTATTTACAATTTATAACCAAATTTAAATTTACAATCATTTCAATTAATTGAAATTTCGTTAAAATAGTTATCAATTACCTTAAATTAACATTATTAAATTTCATTCTAGTTACTTTTCTCAATAATAAATTACAAATTTTAATTTCTTCAATATTAAACACCAAAATCTTATTAGATTTAATATTTAAATTATCGAAAATTACGGGTCGTTACACTCTTCCCCACTCAAAACTTTTCATCCTCGGAAAGGAAAAAGAAGGAATTAATATATTTTATTCAAAGTATTCAATTTATAAACAGTTAATTTACATAATTAAGTACTTTAAATAAAATATATAAATTTATAAACAATTAAATCCTCATATTCAAGTTTAATAAAATTTGAAAAACATTTCCACTTTCATAATATTTTTCTAAGTGTAAAATTTACGGAAAATTTCGACAGTGTCTCCTTTGTACGGAGAGGTCCGAGAAAATAATAATATCAATAATAATGAGATATATATCACATTTCATAATAAAATATTCCAAACCATGGGAAAACAATAAAATATCGCTATAAAACCGTAATCAGAAACATACCTATTTGTCGGACAAACAAAGTTTTATTTATAAAACCAAAAGCTATAGCTATTACTTTCATAAACATGTATTTCACTTATATAATCCAAAGAAGTTGATAATTATGTAAAAGAGTAATATTCAAGTTGTTTCAATTAGTAACAAAACAAATCAACACAACGTAACAACAATCATTGCAAACAAATAGTACAACCATCGCATGCGATCCAAGTAATCAATCATACATCCATAGCAACCAAAACAAATGGTTTGTTCAGGTTCAAAAACTTCAAATCGAAAAAGGGTGATAAATTACTATCAAGTGTACCATACGCTCAACAACCTTAGATAATAACTTAACATATTATTCATACATCCTAAACAATTTACAGTATCATTTTCCAAACATCCCATAAGCCAAACAACCAAGAATTTCATATATTATTTAAGTTTATTCTTATCACTTTCCTTTCACATTATTTACTGTTCATTTATTTTCGTTCATTCATACTATGATTATTTTATTAATTAATTCATCTTCATTACTTACTAGATTTATTTCTCATTCTATATTTGAAATCATT
The DNA here is from genome assembly GCA_030765085.1 of Allium cepa. Lineage (NCBI taxonomy): Eukaryota > Viridiplantae > Streptophyta > Magnoliopsida > Asparagales > Amaryllidaceae > Allium > Allium cepa. The sequence continues at coordinate 335,943,007 of CM060938.1, forward strand.
ATTGAATACATGTTAAAGTTTTACATACATTTCATTTTAGTTTGTTTCACATTTTTTATTTACTTATAATCCTTGATATCCATTTTAATATTAATATTCATCAGTGAATCATTTCAGTCATTCTCTTGAGTTTATATCATTTACTTAAACAGTATTTACCCTTTTTTACTATTAAATTAAGTTATAAGTATTTCACCATATTAACTTATGTTATAACATTTCTTGTAACATCAAAACACTTCCTTATGGAAATAATTCCATTTGAACACTTTCATTACTTAAGTTTTACTTGTATAATAATATATTACATATTTCTTTTAACATTACAACTATTTAAATATTTGTGGTAAGTTATATATATATATATATATATATATATATATATATGTATATATATATATATGTTTTAAGAATGCAATTGAATGTTACACAAGTTTATCTTATTCATTTAGTTAACAAAAATATTCAATAATTACATTTCTTAATTTTAATTATCCTTTAATTTATAAGTGACAACCTTCAATTTTCTTTACATATCATTAATCATTTAACTCTTAATTTCTCTTTTTTCATTTTAGAAGTTTTCAATTATTAATATAGTCAAGATTTCATTCGTTATAATAATTAAATTTTTTAATTTATAGAAACTTAAGAACTAATATCGGGTTCCATTTTCAAATCATTTATATATATATATATAAATATATATATATATATACACACACACACACACTTGTAACTTATATATCCAATCGTATTTAGAAATTAAAATTTATATTTGTTTATTAAAACAAATGTGCAGTAAAATAACTACAGCGGTCTTTCCACTTTGAAACTCGAAAATGAACGTCGATGATACATGCATCATCATCGAAATTATCTTCCAGTGACAAAAGAGTAGAGTACAGAACTTATTTCCTTCTAAAATTCTTTTTAAAACTTCCTTTCAAATCACACTAAAAATATTTCTATCCAAAAATACTTCCAAATAATACTAATTTTATATTCCAAAATCCTTTGAAAACAATTTCGAAATTTCGAAACTTAAGTTCTCAAATTTTTAATTAAATTCATTTTATTTGTAAGTCATATTTTGCAACCATTATTTATAAAATTTAACTTCCTAACAAACATATCACATACAATTATATACATTTTTAAAGTTATTCTTTTATATACAAAATATAATACTAGAAAAAATTATTTCATTTACCAACAGAACAAATTAACATAATATAAAACATTTTTATAACACTAACAAATTTCCCTCTCATATATGTACACTCAAAAAACTCATTCTATGGTATTACTACCTTATCTATAATGAGTTAGACCCTACAAAGCTAAGGTTATCAGTAAACCAAAGCTCGGATACCAAATGTAACGATCCACCTTTTAGGACAGTTTAAATCGACGACAAACCACACATATCAGACTCAAACTATTTGAAATGGAGGATTGTTATGGAGTAAATAAGAAAATGAAAAGAAAGGAAAGAAAAATAAAACACAGAATCTCACAATGGAATGACAAAATATAATAATCAAATAAACAGTTCATGAAGTTGTTTTACCAAATAACATTTGATTACACTTTTACATTACAGATCAGAGTTATACATACAATAGGAATAAATAAATAAATAATCTAACAGAACAACATGATGCAATGGAATAAATATAATAAAGAGATAATATATTAATCTTCGTCTTCGTCCTCTAGAAAAATAGTCTTCAATACACTAAAAACCTAGACTGACCCGAGCGTAATGAAAAGAAAAAATAATACTCGAGTTAGAACTAAAATATCTTATGTAAGTTAAATCAATAATAAATAAATATGAGTGCAATGGGTTCAGAGATATTTACGGGGCTTTACATCTCCTATCCAGTGTCTAACGTGCATGCAATAACTTAAGAGATGTTCGAGATTACCATCTCCTAAGGATCCACTAAACTATCTACTACATAGTACAATACGCTATTATAATATGTCTGTAGTAAAGTATTAAGTAGCATTAAGTCATAATACATATCCCCCTTAACACATTTATATATTCCCGTAGTCTATAATGTACCATAAGCTCCACCAAACCGATGGTTTACCCAAAGACCACTCTATAGGTATGGTACAAAACAAACTCGTAGTAGGCTCGATAAGCCATGTGACAAGGCATGCGAGGCAATGCCTAGGGTAGGATACTACCGTTTTGCGAATTCGGACTGGTGGTAACTCATAGCAGCTACTACCGCCCACCTAGGAACATGATTCCATAATCAAAATTAAGGGGTGGCCACTAAATCAATCACAAAGCCATAATATGGTATTGAAGAAGCACATCTGATAGGAGGTGCGGCTTAACTTGACCCGGCATGACTCATGTTTTAGTCACATTAAGCTGACTCGAGGGAGTCAGGGCTATGTTAATACCTCATACAAAATCGTTCTGTTAGTCCGTGAGATGATGGTTTTAATGACAACAACCTTAGAATAAATTATAAAATATAAATACTAATATTATAAGATTAGATATATATGTATATGCAGGATTTAACCATGCAGGTACTAAGAATGAAGACTGTACAGTATAGAGATTCAAGATAACAAGATAAAATATCAAGATAGAAGACTCATGAGTATCGAGACTATCAAGAGTTCAAGATTTCAAGGATAAGTATTTTTTTATTATTAGGAATTTTTGTTAAAACTCGTAGCAAAGCACTGGCATCTTAAAATCAAATTTATTCGTGGAATGGAATCCACTTCGAGCCCGTTAATGGGATGGAACCCTAAGTAGGATGGAACCTACGAAAAATCTAGTGGAACATTATTTTGTATCCGCCAACTTTTACTCAAAATGATTTTTCAGAATCATATCCTGTTTTCAAAATGTTTTCAAAACTTTCCTTTTAAAAGATTCAAAACCCTCGATCCTGATTTTATATAATTTTATCCTCAAAAACATCTTTATTTTCAAAGTCAAATTACTCCTGATTTTAAACTATCTTTTTAAATATTTATACTTGGATTTAAATATAAAATTATGGTTAAATTCTATATATATTATTCTTTATATTTACTTATGAATTTCAACTATAATCAAGTATATTTATAAAGTGTAAATTAGTTTTTATATAAGATAAAGGTTATTTTCAAAGAAATTCAAAACATCATAAAATGCTTTGGGATGCCGACATGCCTGTGGGTACCATGTCGACATGGTGACAGTTTGGTTCAAAAATTCAAATTTCAAAAGAAGTGTCTATTCGCTATAACTCTTCATGAATGGTCATGGATATTGTTCTTCTATAAATAGGGGTCAGTTTCAACGAATTTTTAATCACTTTTTTCCGGTTTTCACTCCTCTTCTTCTTCCTCTTTTCTTAATACATATTCTTATCATTACTCTACCAAAATCAACATTGAATCATACTCGATTACTTCTAGTTTGATTCTCTATCACTATCTCTACAAGATTCTCGGTGCTATTCAGAGTTATAGACTTCTTTGTAATCTATTAAGCGAGAAAAGGTGTGATTGTAGCCTTGGAAATCAATCAAAAGGGAAAAGGTGTGATTGTAGCCTTGGTAAATCAATTGGGTAAACTTGCGGCCTGGAAATCAAGTATCTCTACCCAAAGGATCGAAATTCTGGAGGGTGTACCTCGTAGCCTTGAAACCGAGGGTGTAATTGTACAGTTGCTTTTGAAAGGAAATCTGTACTTGTGTTAAGGGACTGGATGTAGGGTAACTCCGAACCAGTATAAAATTTGGTGTGTTCTTTCCTTTACTGCTTTTATTTTATTTCTGTATCTGTGATTTTTTCTGTAATCATATATGTGTCTGTATATTGCATACTTTTGTGTCTACATTAACATAAATCGAAAAAGATTTAGTAATTCTTTATTAACACTATTCACCCCCCTCTAGTGTTAATCTTAGCCTTAAGATCCGTAATCCGCATTTTTCACAATTGGTATTAGAGCAAGGTTTTCAAAGTTTCATAATATGATCTTTTGAAAAGTTTTCAAAATGGCTACCAACACTGGTACTGTTATTAACACTAGTATCCCTGTCACTAATTCATTTATAGAGGGTCAGTCTACTGTCAGACCACCACTTTTTAATGGCAGTAACTATGCATATTGGGTACGTAGGATGAAAATATATTTACAATCTATAGGATTAGACACTTGGAATATCACACAAACTGAATATTCTGAACCCACATTTGATTTTGCACAGTGGACTGCTGAGCAAAAGACTGCTGTACAAAATAATTCTAAGGCAATGAATATTCTATTTTGTTCACTAGATAGAAATGAATTCAATAGAGTGTCAGTTTGTAAGTCTGCATGTGAAATCTGGAAAACTTTGCAAGTTACTCACGAAGGAACAAGCAAAGTTAAACATACCAAAATTTACATGCTCACAAATCAGTTTCAATTATTTAAAATGAATGCTAATGAGTCTATTTTCGATATGTATAGTAGATTTAAGGATATTGTGCATTCTCTAATATCTTTGGGAAAGGAATTTTCTGAAGAAGATCAAGTCAGAAAAATTTTATATTCTTTAACTCCACAATGGGATCAAAAGACACTTGCGATCGAAGAGGCAAATGACATCGGTATTTTGAAGATAGAAGAATTAATTGGAAATCTAATGTCGTGTGAAGTTCAAATGATCGGGAGAAGAGAAAGTAAAGCATCTGAAAAGAAATCAACGGCATTCAATGCATTGACCGATGGATCAGACTCAAACAGCGATAATGGTGAAGAAATAGCCTTTATGACTAGAAATTTTAGGAGATTCCTAAAATACAGAAAGATGAATAATCTCAAGAGAAACAACTATAAGGATTCTGAAAATCAGAATATAGTGCCATATAATGACAAGTGTTACAACTGTGATAAACCAGGCCACTTCAAAAGAGACTGTCCATATCCAGAAAGGCAGAATCCTCCTATGAACAACGAACCAAAAAAGAAACGGAAGCGTGCATTTACTGCTACTCTAGATGACTCAGACTCGTCCTCAAGTGATGATGATCAGAAGACGGATAATTCGAATTTGTGTTTCACAGCTGTTCACGACTCCGACGAATTCAGAGAAACGGACTTAGAAAAAGGTACACGTTTACAATTCAATTGGTTGAAATTGATTGCATAGAATTAGTTGCTTGATTGTTTGATTGATTGATTTTTGAATTGGTGTGTTGTTTGAATTTTAAAATTTATTTTCTATTTTTTATTATTTTATTATTATTTTTAAATACTTTCTGAAATATATTATAAGTATAATAATATTTCAGAAATATATAATAGACATTAATAATCAAAGAGCAATTATTCAATGATCCGGAGGCAATTAAAGCATACATCAATTATGCTAACTATGCCAAAGTCCATCCCAGAAAATTTGCTATTTTTCAAGATTTTTTTTCTTATGAAATTGATTCTCTTTTTGCAAACAATGGTGTTCTTAGTCTTATTGATGCTTCTCAAAATGATTTTGTTTGCTATCCTAATCTTGTCAAAATTTTCTATGCGAATTTAAATCGTGGATTTTATGTTGGAAATGAAGATGAAATTTGGAGTAGTGTCAAAGGCACTCAAATTGTTTTGAATTGTGATCTTTTGGGTATCATTCTCAATTGCAAGAGTTCGGGAATGGACCTTTCTAACTTTAAAATCGATGAACATGATCGTGAGACATTTCATCATATTTTCGAAAGAGATGATGATTTTGATTTTAAAAATAGAAATTGTCGACCAAAAGCAAGAATTGTTAATCTTCTTTTGCAACATACTTTGACCCCAAGATCGGGAAATTTTAACAATCCTACTTCAAAAGTTTGCAAAGCACTTTTTGCTATTTTCGGAAACTATGACATAAATTGGGCGCAAGTTATTTTGGATGAACTTTGTCCTAAAAATCTTGAAATGGATGAAAATACTTTATACCATGGAATTTATCTCACTCGGATTTTAACTATTTTGGAGTGGATTTCAAAGGCGAAGAATTTGTTTCTAAAAAGTTTTCAATCATTCCAACATTTCACTTATGAAAATTCCATTTGTTTTTCAACCTTATGAGAAACTTACTGCAAAAGAAGAGCGGTTGGCCCATGAGGAAATGGAAGAAGAGGAAGTTGAAGAAGAAGAAGAAGGGGATAAAATAGAAATTGAAGAAGCAGAAAAAGGTGAAACGTCTTTGGAAAGTATTGAATATCCTTCCAATCCATCCAACAAAACCCTTCTCAAAAACCAAAAGATAATTGTGGAGAATCAACGGATTCTAAAACGATCCGTTAGTAAAAAGTTGGATAACGTTTCTTCGAAGATGAACAAGTTCTTTTCAAAAGTCAGCAAGAAACTTGGACTATCTTCATCATCTTCATCCTCTAACTAGTTTTATCTTGTCGTATCTTGTTGTATTTTCTTTAGTTTGCTTTATTTCGAATGTTCATGTAGTTTGTTGTGTGCTTAATCATTGTATTATCGAAGTATGCAATGAAATGAAATTTTCTTTCTGTTATCTACCTTATCTTATCTCTAGAATAAATGTTAGTATATTATATATATAGACACACACACAATTATTCACAAAATCAAAATTAGTCATAACATTTCACTAACCCATGTCGACATCCCCTATGTGACCATGTCGACATGTACTAGTCAGAAATGGCGATTGATTTTGAATTTGAAATTTGAATAATTACCACATGCTATTCAATTCAAACGAATTTCTACACCTATATATACCTGTTTCTTCCAGAATTCTTCACTGAAATTTATTTCTTATCATCTATATCCTCCATTTCTTTCACAAATTCAACTATGGCTAATCCTATTCACAATTTATCCAAAAATCCTGACGAAACTCTTAATTCGTTCAAGAATATTCTCTCATTTATTCTACGAAACCAACGTCATTTAGAATTAAGTCAAATATAGATGATAAAGGAACAAGAAAGGCATTTCGATGCGATACGATGGATGATCTTCTCTCTGCACAAGGATGATAACGAAGCACATCCTCCTGTCTCTCTCACTAATGACAATGATAATTGGGATGCTATTAAGGCAGACCCAATCTTTGGAGAAGAAGGATGGGTGGAAGTTCCACGTAACGTTTGATTTTTTACTTTGTTTGATTTGTTTGAATTGATTTGGTTTGAATTGATACTTTATGTGGATTGATTTCTTATTGATTTGAAGATTGGTGTGTAAAACATACACACACACACACACACACACACATTGAAATGTATATAATCTTTAAATTAGTTATCATGCTTAGAAGTATAATTATTTCCTACTCTATATATTCCGTTGTATAGTTTATCAATGCAGGTACTAATGTCCAAGAATGAGGGGGAGTAAGTTTTTGTTGATGACAAAGGGGGAGAAATACAAAATAGGGTAGGTAGGTATAGATTAAGGGGGAGTTGTTAGTTTTAGGGGGGGTTATTAGAATAGAAATAATATTTTATAAACAAAGGTTGTCATCATCAAAACGGGGGAGATTGCTAGTCCGTGAGATGATGGTTTTGATGACAATAACCTTAGAATAAATTATAAAATATAAATACTAATATTATAAGTTTAGATATATATATATATGTATATGCAGGATTTAACCATGCAGGTACTAAGAATGAAGACTGTACAGTATAGAGATTCAAGATATCAAGATAAAATATCAAGATAGAAGACTCATGAGTATCGAGACTATCAAGAGTTCAAGATTTCAAGGATAAGTATTTTTTATTATTAGGAATTTTTGTTAAAACTCGTAGAAAAGCACTGGCATCTTAAAATCCAATTTATTCGTGGAATGGAATCCACTTCGAGCTCGTTAAAGGGATGGAAGCCTAAGTAGGATGGAACCTATGAAAAATCTAGTGGAACATTATTTTGTATCCGCTAACTTTTATTCAAAATGATTTTTCAAAATCATATCATGTTTTCAAAATATTTTCAAAATCTTCCTTTTAAAAGATTCAAAAGCCTCAATCCTGGTTTCAAATAATTTTAGCTCAAAAACATCTTTATTTTCAAAGTCAAATTACTCCTGATTTTAAACTATCTTTTTAAATATTTATACTTAGATTTAAATATAAAATTATGGTTAAATTCTATATATATTATTCTTTATATTTACTTATGAATTTCAACTATAGTCAAGTGCATTTATAAAGTTTAAATTAGTTTTTATATAAGACAAAAGGTTATTTTTAGAGAAATTCAAAACATCATAAAATGCTTTGGGATGTCGACATGCCTATGGGTACCATGTCGACATGCTGACAGTTTGGTTCAAAAATTCAAATTTCAAAAGAAGTGTCTATTCGCCATAAGTCTTCATGAATGGTCATGGTTGTTGTTCTTCTATTAATAGGGGTCAGTTTCAAAGAATTTTTAATCACTTTTTTCTGGTTTTCACTCCTCTTCTTCTTCCTCTTTTCTTAATACATATTCTTATCATTACTCTGCCAAAATCAACATTGAATCATACTCGATTACTTCTAGTTTGATTCTCTATCACTGTCTCTATAAGATTCTCAGTGCTATTCAAAGTTATAGACTTCTTTGTAATCTATTAAGCGAGAAAAGGTGTGATTGTAGCCTTGGTAAATCAATTGGGTAAACTTGTGGCCCGGAAATCAAATATCTCTACCCAGAGGATCGAAATTCTGGAGGGTGTACCTCGTAGCCTTGAAACCGAGGGTGTAATTATACAATTGCTTTTGAAAGGAAATCCGTACTTGTGTTGCGGGATTGGATGTAGAGTAACTCCGAACCAGTATAAAATCCGGTGTATTCTTTCCTTTACTGCTTTTATTTTATTTCTGTATCTATGATTGTTTCTGTAATCATATATGTGTCTGTATATTGCATACTTTTGTGTCTACATGAACATAAATCGAAAAAGATTTAATAATTCTTTATTAACCCTATTCACCCCCTCTAGTGTTAATCTTAGCCTTAAGATCCGTAATCCGCATTTCTCACACGTTCATAAAACCATCCTACTTCATTCTCAAATCACCACCACATACACAGTTTTTAAAGTGTTCTTCGGTATTGGCAGAGAGTATGAAAGTATCTGGTCTCGGTCTTATTAACAACCAAACGCTTATTACATACCGAATGGTTCTTTTACATTCTTAAAACCATTGCATATTGATATCAAAATATCATATTCTCAAAATTATATCACTTTCGAAACCATTGCATATTGATATCAAAATATCATATTCTCAAAATTATATCACTTTAGAAACCATATTCACTTTCAAAATCATCATATTTACTCAAATATGTCATTTCACTAGAAAATATCATTTCAAATCCCAACCTAGGTTATAACATCATTTAACCATATTCACTTTCAAATCCAGGACTTAAATATAAATAATTCAGCCTTGCACAGTTTGAATTTTTGAAAATAGTTTAGCAAGATTTAAAATAGTTTAAAACGCTTTAAAATAGTTTAAATGGTTTAAATAGTTTAAAATAGATTAAAATAGTTCAAAATAGTTTAAAATAGTTTAAATAGTTTGATATATATTAAATAGATTAAAATAGTTTGAAGTAGTTAAAATGGTTAAAATAGTTTAAAATAGATTGCAATAGCTTTAAATAGTTTAAAATAGGTTTAATATAGCTTAATAGTTAAATATAAAATGGTTTGACAATCCAAATAAATTTGAATTTAAAATAATATATTTTTAAACAATTTATATTAAAATAATTAATTTGAAAGTATTATCAAATTAAACTATTTCCATTTTAATAAATCTGGACCATAACCAGGTTACAATTTAACAAACCCAATTTTTATCTTTCAATTCAAATTCCTAATAAAACCATTTAAATCTATGTCGATTTCAAATCCATGTTTAAACTATAAATTTAAATTACTTCAAATTTAGTAGATTGCAAAGTTTTTTAAATATTCAAACATTTTCAATAATTCAATTTCGATAAACTTCATTTATACTTCAAATTCAACTTTAACATTTAAATTTAAATCCTTTAAATAATTCATTTAAACCAAATACAATTTCAACATTTAAAGCTTGGATTTTCAAAAATAATTCAGTTTATATAAATCAAATTTTATTTCAAAATATCATTTAATTGAATTCAAAATTTTAATATTTAAAAATCATTTAATTTAACCACAGTGTCTATATATAATTTTCTACCATATGGTCAAGTGATACAGATATTTATCATTTCAACCCGCAATAATCTAAATTTATGGGTATATATCATTTCAACCCGCAATCCCAAATTAAAATTTAAAATCCATAAAATCGCTCGAGTCTGTCATTTCAACCCATAACGAGCTATTAGATCGTTCTGGTGTGTATCATTTCGACCCGTGGGGATTTTTCTAACAATAATCTAAGGGTATTTGCAGTGTGATATCGATATATATAAAATAACACAACATCCAGTCATCCAATATCAACAATTAAAAATCCATTACAATCATCATTCAAATCAACCCATAAACAACAATAATTAACTGATTATCATTTTCAAGTCTATTACAGGCAATTTAAACTTCAATATTAAATTAAATGGCGACTAAATTCAATAAATTCAGGTTCAACTGGAATGACAAATTAAAAATATCAAATAGCAATCAATCAACTTCTAATCATATTATAAATTTAATTTAACTAGATAAGATAATCTAGTAGTTGTGAGTGGTTTAAAACACTCATCTTTGATTTGTCGATGATTTTAAAATCCAAAAATAGCCTAAAATCTAACAGTCTAAGAATTCGACCAAAACAGTTCCATAATGTCCAAACTTTTGATACGATCGCAGTAGAGAACCGTGTGCAAATCCGAGTTCGTATGCAAAAGTTATGGTCGTTAGAATGACTGGAAAAAATTTAAAATTAAATAAAGAAAATTAAAATAAATAGGACACGTCGCCATGCTCTAACGTGAAACCCTTCAGACCATCTAATGCATGAAGAATCCTGATGCCACCACCACTCTGTTGACTCGGATACACGCCACGGCTAGCTATCACCTGGATCAAGTCGTGCCACCCTGAAGCCTACGCCGAGGCGCACGTCCTAATACCCTCCACGGCAACTCCGACCCCTTCCTTCACTTCCGCTACCGCCATGCTTTAAGCATGATGTCCGATGATTCCAAGCACCACTAGCAAGTGCGATCGCCAGATCTAAGGCCCGCTCGATCTCATCTTCCAAACGTCGTTTCCTGATCGTCGAACGGATGAAGATCCACCGTCGGATCATGAAAACCTAATTTCAATGGTTGAGTTGACGAATTTTGGTCAAACGATGCATCTAATTGAAAAAAAATTGCTACAGTGGATTACGCTCATTGAGAGCTTTGCATTGATATATAATTTGATATACTTTCTAAGAGTTTGATTTTCTATTTGAATTTGAAATTGAAATAGGGTTTCTAAAATTGAAAATAAGTTTCTGCCATTGGTGAGAGGAGATAGGTATAGACACATAAATTTGTGCATATATTATAGGAATAAGAAATAGAAAAGCTGCTAGGATTAGAAAAACTATATATATAGACAAGGTCTGATAAGAATGAATAATATATCGAATTGGTTCGAAACGACAATAATGACCCAAAAAGACCGTTCCATTTTCGAAACGAAAGTGGGTCATCCTATATATCAAAATAGATGTTTTTGATATTTTTAAACTCAATGGAATAGGTTTCAAATCCAATTTCCATTGTATGCAGAAGTTAGCTTTTAAAATCAGCTTATTTCAATTGAATTCATTAAATTGATTTCTACGCGTTTCGAGCCCGCACGATCGAACTATAAGTCCGATCGCTATGAAACTCGAAATGCTATAATAATTTACTGTTATGGATCTGATGAAACTAGTTTCGTAAAAATCCGAGATAGTGGCCAAAATGGCTAATTTCAAGTCAATTAAATAAATTATTATTAAATTAATTTAATCACCTTTCAATTCATATTCAAAAGTTAGCCAATATTTATCATTTTTAATTACACAGAAATAAAAAATCTTTTAAAACAAATTTCCCGTGTCAAATTCAATGCTAAATATTACATAAATTACCGCGTTTAATTTCAATTGCAATAAATTCATTAATTATAATTTAAATTCCAATAAATTCATTTATTTTGATTTGCATCTTATTATTCAGTCAACTATCATCTTATGGGTATAATTAACATTGGTTTACCATTTATTACATTAATATTCTACCTCATTTTAATTCATATTAACTGAATGTTAAAGTAGATTAATTGCAATTGATTTTCAATTTAATTTTAACAAATTAAAGAGTGAAATGATAATTAAACCATTGTTACAACCTACAATTTCAAACACATTTCTGTGTTTATTGTTTACAAACTAAGCTAAGAAATTCACATACTGATTAATCATTCTATATTAACTAATTTCAATTAATTACGTACAATTTACCCTTTAAATACAACATTTGGTTTATTTACTTATTTACAATTTATAACCAAATTTAAATTTACAATCATTTCAAATAATCGAAACTGCATTAAAATAGTTATCAATTACCTTAAATTACCATTATTAAATTTTATTCTAGTTACTTTTCTCATTAATAAATCACAAATTTTAATTTCTTACAATATTAAACACCAAAATCTTATTAAATTTAATATTTAAATTATCGAAAATTATGGGTCGTTACATAGCAACTATCTCACCTGTTAAGTTTCGAAATTAATATGTATTTGGAGTTGTTCATTCTTTAGTCTAAGTATAGTATATATGTATATTTATATAAGAAAAACAATGGTTTTAAAACAAAAGGTAATAAAGTTTATATTAAATATATGTGTGTTCCAAAACTTATAGGGTCTATCACTTAAGCAAAAGAATGGGTTGTCCATGTTTTATTTTTATAGATTATAGACTAGTTATTTAATAGCATTGAAACATAATGTCAGTTGTTCATTTAGCTTGTATTATGGCATTGAAATATAGATGTGTATTATTTAAGTTGAGCATATGGGCACACGTTCTTTTGTTAAGAATGAATTCATGCTTTGATTATATATCCCCCGTTCTTTATTATTTTGCTTCAAACTGTTATAGTTGCATTTTATTCTCCTATCTTGATTTACGTCTCTGCTAATGTAGTGCATGTGCATTTTTTTATTATCTTAAAGTATCCTTTCTTTGACTTTCAACTTGTATAAATTTGAAGAAAAAAAACGTATTCAATATGTTAGTGGCATTTTGCATCACTTTGTACACATATATTTAAGTACTTGCCTGACATTATTTATTTAGATAATAAAAATTTCACACGCCTATGTTGCCTATACCTATTTCTAGTAGCCTAACTTTGCATGCATATATAAATAAGTGCTTGCATGTATATGTTAGTAACTTTGTACCTACTTCTATTACTTCTATTAGTAGCCTAGCTTTACATAAGTAGATATAATTTTTCAAAATTTCCTCTGTATATGTTCTTATTAGTACATACTTTTAGTAGCTTTGACTTATTGGTGCATACTTTTAGAAATTGTCTATGCAACTATGTATAGCAAGTAAGTATGTTAGTCCTGTGCTTTGCTTTATTAATGTTGACTTTGTAAATTTTGTTGCTGTTATTCTATATATAAAATCTACTAAGTCTCTCAGCAATCCAATTCTTATATATGTGTGAAGCTATACTTAACTCTATGTTTATGCCAACTTAAGTAATTTATAATGGAAATATAAATTACAATATTTAAAATTAAATACATCTGAACTCTAAAAGATATGTTATGTAATATATGTAAATATGAATATAGATTTAAATTAAACTAATAAAGTTTATTAACTTGTGCCCTTTTATTTTAAGCGAATAAAATTTATTGAAAAATTGTTTTATCTCATTTATTATGGATTTGGAATTTTATTGAACTTCTCAATTTTCTATGAAATAAAGAATTTTAATAAACCATCGTATTATTGGATTGGTATGAGACTTTTTATACAATTCTTTAGTTTATTGCTATGATTTGTTAAATAGAGTTTGAGTGAAAATTACTAGCTTTTAGTAAATACTTGAATTTACTATATGGTATGGGACAATTAGTTAAATTCTTATGATTATTGGAGTGGTAGAAATTAACACTTTAGAGTTGTATTATTTTGGGTTTGTTCAGATTTTGATTGAGGCCGATAGATCCCTAGGAGACGATGACTCGTTTTTCATCGACCTGAGAGTCGATAAATTTTTAGATTTGGGTAGATAAACCTCTTTCTTGGGGTTAGCTCTATTCTGGTATAATACTGCTATCTTTTTTATTATTTGGACGGGTGTTATATTGCAGCCCTATCAGTTTATTTATAGTGGACCATGTTTACCTATTTCTTAGGGCTAGGTAAATTCACATAGCCGGTATATTTCTTGGGTTAGACTGTATCCTATTTCATGTGGTTAGGTATGTGGCGAGGTCTACTTCTTGGGTTTAGACTCCGTATCACACTATTTTATACTGATAGTTGACTAATATTATTACTTTATCGTTGACGATTATTTCTTCAGAGACTTTTAGTATGAATATTCTGTATCCTTAATGGCTTTAAGGAATTTCAAATTGCTTATCACCATATTTTGATATGATAATCTATTGGAGACTTGATATGAATTTTTGAAATGGTGATTTGTTATATATGTCTTATTTGAGTATTTGTTTTGGGCATATTTTATTTATGACTTATTTGGTAATTTTTAAGTCATAATTGTGATATCTGTATCTATTGGTTTGATATGCCTTTTATGAATTTTTGGGTTTTAGGCATATTTTGAGACGATTTATTTTGGAGTTACAATTATGGATTTATAAAGTGCTGAATTTAATTAATATGTCTTACTATGATTGTTGTTCGGCATATTTTATTATGGCTTATTATTTTAAGTCATGTAATTATGATATTAGTATCTCACCTTTTTATTTAGATATAGTCTGATCCGTTTATTATTTTTAATAATACTCGGGTCGGGCTGAGACTTTATGTGCACACGGATTCATCGACCCTTGGATTTTGGGCTAGCTTTGGAGTAGACTATTTTTATGAAGATCCGTGAGTCTGTACCACTTTAAGCCAGCAATATTCCACATTAATTCAACTCAAAGTGGATAGAAATATAAATCTTCAGGGTGAAAGAAGAAAGAGGTAGAAGAAGAGATAAAAACAGCATCAGAATCTCAAAATCGTAGCGGAATAAAATATAATATATAATAACATCTTTTAAATACAAAGAAACCTGTATTGTTATATATACATATCATTATCAGTGTACAACAATCCAATTATTTGGATAGTTTGATACTTGTCCTTACACAGCGGAAATCATAACCGAGTACGGAGATACGTCTTTGTTATCCAGCTCGCCTCTTGAGCTCCATAGCATATTATCATGGATCTGCTCAACTCGGTCTGACCTAAGCATCATAGTAAAATAACACCCGAGTCAGCATGAAAAAACAGTGTAAGAAAATCACACTCAACTGGATTATTATATTTTTGAAAATCCTTTGAAAACAAATGTATCTCATAAGACCACACCACAAATAAACATGTCGGGTTTTTGTCTTACGATAACCAAAACGATTTTTATCGATTCCTCTGATATTATAATAGTATCTATAGAAAGTACAATAGAATATAGTTGAAATGCTTGCATCTTACGTTCCAGCATAGTTAGGCACAATCAAAACCATACGGACGCTTATTGGAGAATGGATTCTATACAATGGCAAGACTACTGGGGTACCGCCCATTACAGTACCAAGTCTAGATCAGCGTACCGAGGACCACTCCCGATCCCCTGCAACACAAGACCAGAGCTACCCCTTACTTGATAGTCCGAATAAGATCGTCCGTAGTTGGGATCAGCAACCGCCACACAGCCGAAATAAAGGGACTCTAGACAGCGGAAATCTTACCCTAATTGGGTGCTACCCACTTAGCCTTGATGTCCTTGTTTTAGCCATTCCTGTTTAATGAGGCTTGAGGCTACGATTACCTTTCAAGAACACATTCACTTAGAATGCTCATCATCCTCCAATGACGATGGTCTGATAGCATTCGTCCATACAAGTTGCCCTGGGTCTGGACAAACCGAATCACCATCGTCGTCATCTTCACGGTATTCATTTGTAAACGTTCAAACCGGATCGAAGTGGTTTTCGGATAATTAAACCCGATCCCAGTCTCTTCGAAACGATTAGCGCATTGGCCAATATTGATAGTCGGTTATTTAACTATCAAATAACATCCATAAGCAACCATCAGGCCTTAAATAATTTTCCAAATTATTTATTTTAAAAATATCTACACAAGACATTATTTCCAAACTTTAACATTTTGAAAATAGTTTTTCAAATACCTTTTTATTCTCACAGAACAAATTCCAACCCTTTCCCAATACTTAGAATATTTTTCCCACTTCATTAGTTACTCAACACTTGGAAAATATTCACTTATTTCCTATTTTCTTTTCTCAAAATCATTTACAATTCTATTTGTAAATTCTAAACTCGTTTCACACGAATTCTATAAATCCCAGAATTCCTTAGTTAATTTCCTTTAATATTTCCAAAGCCATTTATATTTATTTCAAATTCTAATTTCACTTCTACTTCCCTTGTGAATTTTATTTCACCTTTCTAGGTTCGCTTATCTTAGGCTTTCAGAATTTTATTTAAGTTTTCCTTAGTTCCAATATAAGATCTTTTTTCTAAAATCTTATTCGATTACTAAACTTTGCTTCCCATCTCAAGAGAATTTATAATGAATTTTAAAACATTTAAATATATATATATATAAAGTAAGAATAATGTTTTATTTTCTAAATATGGTTTTAGGTAAATCCAGAACATGGCATTAATAATTCAACAAAAATATATTTTTAAGAAAATCCAATATTCACATTTCAATTCATAAATTCCTCTTGATTCGTAACACCTCGACTATATCTAGAATTAACACCATTTCTCATATTTGAAATATATTCCATTATTTCATTTCAAAACAATTCTCATACTCGATATAAGTCCACACCATTAACTTATGTTATCCACATATCTACTGATATTATTTTATCTTATTTATAATCCCCATTTATAAATTTATAAAATTCGTTGGGTTTTTCATCTATCTATAAAAACAATTCTATTTATCTGTATTATAATTAATCCTTAATAAAATTCCATTTTATTTCAAATCTATTTATTGATTCCAATATCTCTTCAATCCCTTAATATATAATTTAATTTCAAATCTCTGCTTAAACTACTTTACAAATAATTAAGTAAAACCCCAGTTAGTTAATATATTTTTATTCTACTTAATTCCCTTTAGAATAAATCCAATTTTCAATATAAATAATTTCTTTTCCAAGTTCCCTTTAAATTCCTTCAATTTGATTATTTATGATATTTAAAAATGCCAAATTCAATTTCCATGATATTTAACATTTAACAATTCAATTCACACACCATCCATATCAATCATATCATATATCAATATATATAAACAACAAATATTTTTAAGGAATCCAGTTGGATCCCTCCAACCTGTTTTCCCAGCTTCCACAAACGTTAGTCACAAAGAAAATACCAATCCCACTTCGTGGGGGATATCATGGTATATAGGATCATCCACTATTATGTGGGGCGCATAGGGTTTCATCCGATATGTAATGTAGGAATATCAATCACTCCAATACTAGTATATATACTACTATATATAACATCATCCAACAGACAAATTATAAATTAATCAATCAAGTCAGGCATCCAATAATTTAAATTTAACATTTAATTTTAACAATGTAATCCCAATGAATGAGAAAATCTCACCTTTATTTTATTTGCAATCCACTTCAGTCTCGGCTTGATTTCACGACCTTAGACCTTGTACAAATATTATACGGTTGATTAACATTTTAGATAATCGGACAATTAATTACCATTTAATAATTTAATTAACTAATAATTTAATTTAAACTAATTTTCCTTTAATAAATTATTTTTAGTAACTAAAATAGTTAAATAAGTTAATAAAAAAATTAATCTCCATTATACATTGTGCTAAAATAAACTAGTAAATTTAAAATGTGTATATAAATATCTATTTTTCTTTTGAAAATACATATATAAAAATAAATTATAGATTTCGAAATATCTAATTTTGTATAAACTCTCAAACATTTTAAAATTCCTATATTTTCCAAACCTTATATACATATATTATGTTTATTCTATGTACATTTATATTATTATTTTTCTTTACTGTATACGTATACATACATATATATAATATATAAATCTTTAAATTGGCAAATAAATAGCATATATACCTTGCTGTAAATAAATTTCCTAAACTATATATACATACCTTCATATATATTTAAATTTAATTAAAAACAAAATCCTATACCTTTACTGCCTAGACCATGACCACCCACCCCCTCCTTCCCCAATCACCATCGAAACCCCTCTCTTTGCTCCGGCATCCCATTTACACCCTTGTCGAATTTGTCGAACACCTAAACTAAAATGCAACTACTTTCCCGGTTCGCGACAAGGCATAAGCCGCTCTTCCATCGAGGCCACCGCGATCCATGAAGGTCCCTAGACACATGCCTGCCGTCGTGAGGAAGCTCACGCTTTTGGCCAACAGTTTGCACGAACCCTAATGACAGCTAACTGCACAAATTATTCCCACCCTACGTGCGCGAGAACGAATGGTCGTGCCTCCCTCTATTATCGAATCGAACCTCCCCTCGCTCTTTATATGGTTATTGGGTCAATTTGAAAAGGCGGTTAATCAATGAGAATATTTTGAGGAGGAAGACGAGATCGATTCAAGTTTTTTTATATCGAATGAATTTAAATTTCGAATAGAAAGGAGAAAAGGGGGCTTGAATTTGAACGAATGTTATAGTACAAACTGCTTTTCCTTTCTATTCTTCCTTTTCCTTTTTCTTTCAGTTAATCTTCTGAGTAGAAAGGGAGAGGTTAGGATTTTAAATTAGAATGGACGAGGGACAAGAATTGATGTTGGCTTATGAAAATATTTTTACGTGTTTGAATATACTTGCTACAATGACCAGAGGTGAAAGGATAAAGTTAAGATTTGAATGTAAATGTCCATCAATGTTATACATATAAATTTTAATTTTAAACCGTCTCGAATTTGCAACTCAAAATCTCGACCTCCTATCGAGGCATGCCGACCGGTGTTTATAATGTTATACCCCTATTTCGAACGCAATAGAAAAGGTTTCGAGTCCTAATTTGATTGTATGGAGAAGATAGCTTTTTGGACCCAGTTATTATATTAAATTTTGATATAAATTTCAACGTATTTACCTCTTGTACGGCTAAACGATAACCCCAAACACTATGAAAATTGAAATCCGATAATAAAACACTATTCCGGATCCAATGGAACTAGTTCCGTCGAATTCTGAGACTGTGCCTCGGAGGGCTATTTTTAAATGTCAATTTAAACGATATATTTTTAAAACTGAACAAATCACCTTAAAACTCAAATTTAAAACTTTTGTTACCTTTATTACTATCAATATAATTTTACAAGCCTTTAAAATATTTTTAACATGCTAAAAATTTAAGATTAAATATTTTAACTAATTCTCCGTTATTAAATTCAATTATCCAATAACCTGCTATATTTAAATTCTGCATTTTATTTTACAAATGAAAATCAAACTTTTCATACTAAAAATCAATTTATAATTCAAATTCAATACTTAAACTATTTATATATTCCAAATCCAACGTTGAAAAATTCGGGTCGTTGCATTCCTCCCCCCTTAAAAGAATTTCGTCCTTGAGATTTGCTAAGGCAGAAAGTGCCCCAAACCCACTAACTTATTAGAACTCACTTAGTGAAAGTCCATACTTACTTTTTGAATCCTTTAGTTCCAACCTAAATAATTTGTTCCAATTCCAAAATCCTTTGTTTAGATTATAATTTTAAATCAATTCATCGTTAACAAAATTTCTAAAAAAATTCAAAGAAATTCTAACTCCCAAAATTTCTGGAAAATTTTGAGAGAGTCTTCCTTGTACGAAGGAGCTTTTGCAATTTGACAAGAGAGATAAATATATATACATCGATCCACACAGTCGAAAAATCAAAAATATAACAATATTTCATATTTTTATTCCTTTTATTTGCATAGGCGTACCTTTATTAAGCGTTTTTAAGCCAACGGCTTATTTATTTAGCAATTAGCATGACCAAATCCAGCCAGACGGCCTCCAGGTACCTGTACTTGCTCAATTTAAACACGTAAGTACCAAATATATGAAGTCCAAATAACATTTCATTTATATTCATTGGCTAAAGCATGGATTCCATAAGCAATGCCTACTAACAATATTTATAAGCAATTTTAAGATTCTGACTTTAATTTTAATTGCGTCCAACCACATCACATATCATTTTCATTCAATCCGAATGGTTTACAACCCACTTGCTTACATTCAATTCATTTTTAAACCAACGAACTCATATTCATTCCAATTGATTTCAAAATCAATTTTATTTGCTTCTATCAATTCATAGAATTTTTATTTACTTCTGCTTATGTCCAACGACCAACTTTCCTATACAATTCGACGATATTCATTCAAATAAATAATCATTTAAGCTTATAGCTCATTTAAATTGATTCCAACTCAATTTATATATAATTCCATTCCATTTTAAATTTATTCCCAATCCATTTGCATTACATTTTATATCCGCATTCGTTTTATCCAAGACCATTTTTATTTAGTCTCGGGATCATTCCATGTTATTATTTTGAATAACCATTTTCTAAATTAATTTAAGCCAAGCTTCCATTCAAATATAAACTTAGGTTATTAATTTTCTTTAAATTATTTCACCCAATCTTAAATTTATTTTTCTTCTAACCAACTTCCAATTTAAATCCATGATTTGATTTTTATTTAATCAAATCCCATCCATTTTCTAATTTATTCGAGTATTCTATTCACTTATTCTACTTCACAATTTTAACTTCCAAACTTAATTCATTCTCGAGCTCATTTAATTAATATCGAGGCCATTTCCAATTATTTTGCACTCTAATTGGATTTATTTGCTACTCAAACCATTTCTATTTTAATCCAATTCCATTTTATTTGACAATATTTCAAATTTATATTTAATTTGCAAACAATTCAAGTCAAATTTTATTTCTAACTCGAGTTTATTTCCAAACTTACAATCCAACTTTTATTTAACCAATTTAGGTTCCATTTCCATATTTCATTAACTAATTAATTACCTAATTAGTTCACTTTCATCTTATAATTCAATATTTGATTTTATCTCAAAAATCACTTTATTTAATTTTCTTGAGTTCAAAATTATTTTATAATTCAAGTTCGGATTTTCTTTCATTTTCCAAAATATCAAACTATTTTATTTTGGGTTTCTTATCTTACTTTTCAAATAAAAATTATAGGTTGTCGAAGTTTATTTATTCCAATTAAATTTTTATTTAACTTAACTTATGCTAAATTTAACTTGATTCAATTTTATTTCTCCATCTAAGTTAAAAAAAATCAATTAAATCACATCCCCCGTTTATACATTTAACTAGTCCACTTTACTAATTTATTTTAGTCAAACCACAATCAATTTAATTTCAACAATTTAATTTCTTCAACTTAATCTAAGTTAAATTTTATTTTTAATCTCAAAATTCTAGTCTCATACTTTCCTTTCTTATTTAAAAAAAATCATTTCAATTTATAAGCCTACAACTTATTCCCTGATGATTTTTAAATTATTTAAATAAGGATTCCAGAATTTTTTTCAAACACCCCGAAATTTAAACTTCCAACTTCCAGTTTAAGTCCAATTTCAATTATAATCCATTTGTACAATTTATATTTATACAAATTCCCCTATTAATTATGTAAACTATTTTAAATTTTATAATCTTGTTTGACTATAATATTATCATCCAAATACTCCTATATATAATTTTCAGAAAATTATATCTTTGATATCAAAATATATTTTTGGGTAAAATCATTTCATTCACCCCTTTCGAAAACAATACTGTGTTGGTTTATCGTGTACCGGTGTTTATGAACTCCTATCGAATTAGCTATGCCGCTACTCGACCAGAATTTATATACCACCTAGCCAGTAAGTCAACATAATATTAAAATAATTTATATTCACTAACAAATACGTGCTCATATCTATTAATACACTCAAACTCATTCTAAAGTACTACTGACTCTATCACTAATGAGTAATCCCCACCAGAGTCAAGGTTCTCACTTAACCTTCAGCTTTGGTACCAAGCGTGAAGATCCATAAGTCTGTACCCTTTTGAGCCAGCAATATTCCACATCAATTCAACTCAAAGTGGATAGAAATATAAGTCTTCAGGGTGAAAGAAGAAAGAGGTAGAAGAAGAAGATAAAAACAACATCAGAGTCTCACAATCCCAGCGGAATAAAATATAATATATAATAACATCTTTTAAATACAAAGAAACCTGTACTGTTATATATACATACCATTATCATAGTACAACAATCATCTAATTATTTAGATAGTTTGATACTTGTCCTTACACAGCGGAAATAATAACCAAGTACGAAGATACGTCTTAATCATCCAGCTCGCCTCTTGAGCTCCATAGCATATTATCTTGGATCTATTCAACTCGGTCTGACCAGAGCATCATAATAAAACAACACCCGAGTCAGTCTGGAAAACCAGCGTGAGAAAATCATACACAATTGAATTATTATATTTTTGAAAATCCTTTGAAAACAAAGGTATCTGGTAAGACCATGCCATAAATAAACATGTCGGGTTTTTACCTTACGATAACCAAAACGATTTTTATCAATTCCTCTGATATTGTAATAGTGTCTATAGAAAGTATAGAATGTAGCTAAAATGCTTGCATCTCATGTTCCACCATAGTTGGGCACAATCAAAACTATACGGGAGCTTATTGGAGAATGGATTCCATACAATGGCAGGGCTACTGGGGTATCGCCCGTCACAGTACTTGGTCTAGATCAGCGAACCGAGGACCACTCTCGATCCCATGCAACACAAGACCGGAGCTACCCCTTACTAGATAGTCCGGATAAGATCACCTCACGGTTAGGATCAGGAACCACCACACAGCCAAAATAAAGGGACTCTAGAAAAGGGAAATCTTACCCTAATTGGGTGCTACCCACTTAGTCTTGCCGCACATCCCTTGTTTTAGCCATTCCCGGTTGATGGGGCTTAAGGCTATGATTACCTTTCAAGGACACATTCACTTAGAATGCTCATCGTCCTCCAATGATGATGGTCTGATAGCATTCGTCCATACGAATTGCCTTGGGTCTGGACAAACCGAATCACCGTCTTCATCATCTTTACGGTAATCATGCGTAAACGTTCAAACCGGATCGAAGTGGTTTACGGATAATTAAACCCGATCCCGGTCTTTTCGAAACGATCAGCGCATTGGCCAATATTGATAGTCGGTTATTCAACTATCAAATAAAATCCATAAGCAACCATCAGACCTTAAATTATTTTCAAATTATTTATTTTAAAAATATCTACACAAGATATTATTTCCATACTTCAACATTTTGAAAATAGTTTTTCAAATACCTTTTTATTCTCACAGAACAAATTCCAACCCTTGCCCAATACTTAGAATATTTTTTCCACTTCATTAGTTACTCAACACTTGGAAAATATTCACTTATTTCCTATTTTCTTTTCTCAAAACCATTTAGAATTTTATTTGTAAATTCCCAACTCGTTTCACATGAATTCTATAAATCCCAGAATTCCTTAGTTAATTTCCTTTAATATTTCCAAAGCCATTTATATTTATTTAAAATTCTAGTTTCACTTCGACTTCCCTTGGGAATTTTATTTCACCTTCCCAGGTTCGCTTATCATAGGCTTTTAGAATTTTATTTAATTTTTCCAAAATTCCAATATAAGATCTTTTTTCTAAAATCTTATTTGATTAATAAACTTTGCTTCCCATCTTAAGAGAATTTATAATGAATTTTAAAACATCTATATATATATATATATATATATAAAGTAAGAATAATGGTTTATTTTCAAAATACCTCTTGATTCATAACACCTCGACTATATCTAGATTTATCACCATTTCTCATATTTGAAATATATTCCATTATTTCTTTTCAAAACAATTCTCATACTCGATATAAGTCCACACTATTAACTCATATTTTCCACATATCTACAGATATCATTTTATCTTATTTATAATCCCTGTTTATAAATTTATAAACTCCGTTGAGTTTTTCATCTATTTATAAAAACAATTCTATTTATCCGTATTATAATTTATCCTTAATAAAATTCGATTTTACTTCAAATCTATTTATTGATTCCAATATCTCTTCAAGCCCTTAATATATAATTTAGTTTCAAATCTTTGCTTAAACTAATTTACAAATAATTAAGTAAAACCCCAGTTAGTTAATATATTTTTATTCTACTTAATTCCCTTTAGAATAAATCCAATTTTCAATATAAATAATTTCTTTTCCAATTTCCCTTTAAATTCCTTCAATTTAATTATTTATGATATTTAAAAATACCAAATTCAATTTCCATGTTATTTAACATTTAATAATTCAATTCATACACCATCCATATCAATCATATCATTTATAAATATATATGAACAATAAATACTTTTGAGGAATCAAGTTGGATCCCTCCAACCTATTTTACCTGCATCCACAGATGTTTGTCATAAATAAAATATCAATTCCACTTCGAGGGGGGATATCGCGGTATATAGGGTGAACCGCTATTATGCGGGGCGCGTAGGGGCTCATATGCTGTATAATGCGGGAATATCAATCACTCCAATACTAGTATATATATACTACTATATATAATATCATCCAACATATAAATTATAAATTTATCAATCAAGTCAGGCATCCAATAATTTAAATTTAATATTTAATTTTAATAAGGTAATCCAAATGAGTGAGAAAATCTCACCTTTATTTTATTTGCGATCTACTTCAATCTCGCCTTGATTTCACAACTTTAGACCTTGTATAAACATTATACGGTTTATTAAAATTTTAGATAATCGAACAATTAATTACCATTTAATAATTTAATTTAAACTAATTTTCCTTTAATAAATTATTTTTAGTAATTAAAATAATTAAATAAGTTAATAAAACAAGTTAATCTCCATAATACATTATTCTAAAATAAACTAGAAAATTAAAAAAGTGTATATGTATATTTATTTTTCTTTTGAAACCGCATATATAAGAATAAATTATAGATTTCAAAAAATCTAATTTTATATAAACTCTAAAACATTTTAAAATTCCTATATTTTCCAAACCTTATATATATATATATATATATTCTGTTTATTCTACATTCATTTAAATTAAAATGGGTATGTGTGTGTATACATCTATATTTATTTTTAAATTATTATTTTTCTTTATTGTATATGTGTACATACATACATACATACATATATGTATAAATCTTTAAATTAAAAAAAATAGCATATATACCTTACTGTAAATAAATTTCCTATCCTATATATACATACCTTCGTATATATTTAAATTTAATTAAAAACAAAATCCTATATGTTTACTGCCTAGACCACGACCGTCCCCCCATCACCATCGAAACCCCTCTCTTTACTCCGACATCCATTTACACCCTTGTCGAATTTGCCGAACACCTGAACCGAAACACGACTACTTTCCCAGTTCGCAACAAGGCATAAGCCGCTCTTCCATCGAGGCCACCGCGATCCACAAAGGTCCCCAGACATACGCCTGCCATTGCAAGGAAGCTCATGCCTTTTTCCAACAGTTCACTCGAACCCTAATGGTAGCTAACTGCACTAATCCTTCACACCCTACATGCACGAGAACGAATGCTCGTGCCTCCCTCTGTTGTCAAGTCGAACCTCCCCTTGCTCTCTACATGATGATTAGGTCAATTTGAAAAGACGGTTAATCTGTGAGAACATTTTTGGGAGGAAGACGAGATTGATTCGAGTTTTTTTATCGAATGAATTCGAATTTCGTTTCCAATAGAAAGGAGAATAATGGGCTTGAATTTGAATAGAGGTTATAATAAAAACTGCTTTGGCTTTCTATTCTTCGTTTCCCTTTTTCTTTTAGTAGATCTTCTGAGCAGAGAGGGAGAGGTTAGGATTTTAAAGTAGAATGGAGGGGGATAGGAATTGATGTTGGCTTGTGAAAATGTTTTTACGTGTTTGAATATACTTGCTACAGTGACCTGAGGTGAAAGGATAAAGTTTTGATTTGAATATAAATGTCCATCAATAATATATATATAAATTTTAATTTTAAACCGTTTCGTATTTGCAACTCAAAATCTCGACTTCCTATCGATGCATGTCGTCCGACGTTTAAAACGTTATACCCCTATTCCAAACGCAATGGAAAAGGTTTCGAGTCCTAATTCGATCGTATAGAGAAGATAGCTTTTTGGACCCAGTTATTATATTAAATTTTGATATAAATTTCAGAGTGTTTATCTATCACACGGTTAAACGATAACCCCAAACGCTATGAAAATTAAAATCGATAATAAAACACTATTCCGGATCCAATGGAACAGGTTTCTTCGAATTCCGAGACTGTGCCTTGGAGGGCTTTTTTTAAATGTCAATCTAAACGATATATTTTTAAAACTGAAAAAATCACCATCAAACTCAAATTTAAAACTTTTATTACCTTTATTACTATCAATACAAATTTTACAAGCCTTCCAAATATTTTTAACAAGCTTAAAATTCAAGATTAAATATTTTTACTAATTCTCCGTTATTAAATTCAATTATCCAATAATCTGCTATATTTAAATTCTGAATTTTATTTTACAAATGAAAGTCAAACTTTTTATACAAAAAATAAATTTATAACTCAAATTCAATATTTAAACCATTTATATATCCCAAATCCAACGTTGAAAAATCTGGGTCGTTAAAATTTTGACAGTTTCAGTTTACTTCATCATTATGTATATTGACATTTAGTAGTATATTATTCAATAGTCATTTTGTATCTAATATAGTGTATGAGATATGATGTATATTAGAGTGAGTCTAGTATTGATATTTTTTAGACTCGCGTCCTATTGTAAAATATGTTGTACATCAGCCGTTGTAATCTATGACTCGGATTCTGTTTTATCTATATTATATACTGTTCTAAATATTTTTAATCAGCATGTTTATTACTTTATATTAATACTACACACGTCAAATTTTTGGTTCAGATAATCAAAAAGGTAAATAAGATGTGTCAGTGTTGGTATAAAGACATATTCACATTCGATCACCCTTAATCGGCAATATTCTCAAGATTAGCAAACGACGTTACTTATAATGTTATTTGCTAAACTGGGCATAGCGGTGGGGTCGTTACAGAAATGTAACAACCTAAAATATTTGGTTATTTGATTTCGAATGTTTAATTCATTTTAAATATTTAAATAATTGAATTTTGTAATTTAATAACTTATAATTCAAATATTGGAAATAATTAAATATTTGAATTGTGAATTAAATGTTAATTAAATGGATTTAATAATTTTATTTAACTTCTTTTAATTAACAAACAATATTGGTGGATTCAATTTGTACAATTTATTAACAAAAGTAGATAAATCAGATAAATATCGATAATTAAATATTTAAATTTGTGAAATTGTCGTTCCAGGGCACAGTCTCGAATTTCGACGAAACCAGTTTCATTGGAACCATTAAGTGAATTATATTACACCATCGAATTTCAGGGAGGTCAGAAGTAAAGTTTGGTCATGCGAGATCGAAACGCATTGAAATTATATGGGAAATTTAATATAATAGCTGGGTCTAAAGAGCTATCTTCTGCATACGATCGAATTAGACCTCAGGACTAGTTCCATTGTGTTCGAAATAAGGGTATAACATATACACAAGGCGACATGCCTCATTTGGAGTTCGGGATTTTTGGGTATGTTATATCGAATATTTTCTTATAATATAGCCTAGAAATGAGAAATAAAGCTTTCACGGCATTTAAAAAATCAAAATCTAGGTAATTACTCAACTAAATCATAATTCTTGTTTCATTGAACCCGTAATGGTGTTAACTTCTCGTCTGTGCTCCTAGAATGTAGTGCGACATCGATTGGAGGATCTTGGCATTTTTACAGTGATGTTTGGGTTGGGATTAGGACTAGGGTTTTAATTTGGCTTTGATTTGATAGGACTTAGGCAAAACGAAGCTTGTATTTGGTCTTGGGGTAGTGGAGTGCAGCTGGTCGTCGAGTTCTTAGAGGATTGGCGATGGAATGGGTCGCGTGAACAGTGTCACGTCGAGGGAGGCTGGATTCAACGCGTTTTGATGGAGGATAAAGGAGGCGCCATAGTGGTGTCATGCGAGTGGAGCTTGTCAAGAGGGAGCCATTGGCAAGACGAAATTTGATTTCATCGAGGAACGAAGGCATTAGGCCGTGCAGGTGCACGTTTGGTGGTGAGTTGTGATATTGCTATGCATGGTCATGGGAATTATGGAAGAAAGATGGAGGGGCAATCTTGTAATTATCCTTAAGTTACTTAATTTCAAATTTAAATTTTATCGATAACTTCTAAAAATGTATATCTCGAATATATGAGGTTGGATTCAAACGTGGTTTTTTGCATTGGACTCGTGTCATCGAGAGCTTCATAGTGGAATTTATTTGGAAGAATTTGGAGCAAATAAATTTTTTGTCTAAAATCGAACGACCACTTGGTTTTAGTTCAAAATCGAGGCGATTCGGCGAAAACGAAAATCAATGTGAGTTTAACTCACATTTAATTATATTACATCAATGATGTTATAAACGTTTATTGATTTTTTGGATATTGGTTAAATTGTTGGATTGCTTGTTTGGTTGAATTTCCGTTTGAAAAATGGATAGCATATTAAATTAATCATTATAAATCCATATCATTATATATATGTTATCCATAACCATTGTTTTGCAGGAAAAATCTATACAGGAAAAATCTATAAAGAGACTCAAAAAGGGTTTCTCGCCAATAATTAGTTATTTACATCCTTATGTTATTATATTGATGTTTAATTGAAATTATTCCTGATATTCCATTTAATAGTTAAAATGTCGTTATAGCAATTTTCGCTATACCGTCGTTTATTCAATTTCATTCCTAAAACCCAGTCGTATGAACTTGAGCTTATGTTCCACTAAAAAATATGTTGAAAATTCATTAATCATTTTTACTAATGATAATTTAAATTAATTAATCATTTTAATTAACGATTTTGAGATTAATCAACCAATTTAATAAATAATGCTTAAAATTGGTTTATTTTTAGATTTAATTAATCATTTTTGTTAATGACAACTTATACTTAAATTAATCGTTTTAACTAATGACTATTTGAGTTTAATTAATTATTTTAATTAATGACGATAATGGAGTTTAATTAATTTATTGAACTTAATTAATTATTTTAATTAATGATGATTGAAATTAATAATCATTTTAGTTAATGATATTTAAAAGTAATTAGTCATTTTAAATGATGATACTTGAATTTTATTAATCATTTTAACTAATGATTGTTTTAAATTTAATTAATTGTCTAAACTTATGATATTTGAAATTTAGTTAAATCATTTTAATTGACGATGTTTTACAATTAAATAAATCATTTTAACAAATGATATTTTAATTAATCGTTTTAATTAATGAGGCTTGAATTTAAATAATCCAATTAATTTATGATTATTTGAACTTAATTAATTGTTGTAATTAATGGAATTTAAAATTACTTATTATTTTAATAAATGATGTTTGAGATGACTTATTCGTTTTAACTAATGATTATTTGTATTTAATGAATCTTTGTAACTAATGATATTTAAAGTTAATTAATCGATTTAATAAAAAAAGTGTTTTAAAGTAAATTAACTAATATAATAAAATTGCTTCATTAACTGATTTAAAGTTAATAAAAGAATTTGATAAAGATTTTAAAGTTGATTTACCAATGTTATAAAAGTGTTTGGAAATAATTATCTATTTTATTAAAGGTAATGGTTTTGTTTACTTAAAAGAGATTTTAACTGCAATTACTTATCTTTCGGGATAATTAATATTGTTTTAAATTTATAGAAAGGAATTGAAACTCGATTATTGGGATGTTAAGTTGGATAATCTTCTGGGTGTTCGGTTTGATGTTTGTTTAGGCCTTCAGGGTCACGCACTTGGAAAAATTATTCTCTTAACTTTTTAACAATTAGGAACTAATTCTAAAAGTGTTTTACCAATGTGGAATATGGAAATCAAGCACAAATTCAGTTCATTTTTAAAAAGTAGATTTTTGATTAGTTTATGGAAATAAATTATTTCCATAAAGCGAATCACTTATATGGAAATGATTTATTTGTGTAATTAGCACTAAACATTGAAGAAGTTAACTTGTCGCTATATCAAAAGTTAAGAATAATCGTTGGACATGACTTTGAGGATACGCTGCCTTGAATTGTCCGGTATTATTATTAACCAAGGAAAAGTAAAAGTTTGAATTCAATGGGTGGGAATAAGTATACAAGACTTAATTTCTGTATACAATCGTTTTATATCCTCGGTAGTTGGTATCTCAGCAATCGGTTACTTCGGCTGCTTTATTAACGTCATCCTAAGACGATTTATTGCTCCGTTTAGCATTGATTATCCTTTGCCCAAAATGACTAACCAAAGAGCATGGTTTTTGGGGGCCAAGTTATGTGGGGTTGCTCCCATTAGGATATTTTCACATCTCATCTAGATTTTTTTGTACCGTCGCGTGAAAAATGGTTGAGAGTTTTTAGATGTGAAATATTCGGATTCTCGGTAAGGTCTAGCGGGGTTCGGCTTGGAGTTCCCAGGGTTTTTAAGTATATTTCTAGAGGTATACCTTTTTTAAGGGGGATGCACCCTCCTTATCATTAATTGGAAAATTTCCTTTCCTTATTTGATTTGAAAACCCTGAATCTATAATCTTTAAATTGCCATGAGTAGACCCAACTCCTCATCACAGCAATTGAGTATTTTTTTAGTCCATTCTATCAAGTTGGACTGTTACCTTATTTAGTCCATTCTATCAAGTTGGACTGTTTTCCTCGTTCTATCCATTCTGTCCAATTTGAATTTTACTCAGTTTATTTCCATTCTTTCAAGTCTGGTTTAATATTAATTATACTCATTCATATTTGGATTTGTTCTTGATATTTATTTCTCCTCTTCCTTATATGGATGTTATTCCTATGAGGTAAAAACCCATTCCGCATTAGTGGCGTGGTCTCACATAACCTTTATATGATCCACATTACTTGATTATCTCATGCTGGTATTTCCAAACTGATCCAAGTGTTATTTTATTATAATGCTTGGGTCAGACCGGTTATTTTCCCAGGTTGTCTTTGAAGTTTTGGGGATCATGGAGGGGAGCTAAAGATTCATCTATTGTACTATATTATTTTCCTTTATATTATATAGTATACTTATCGGCATTATAAGGTCAGGATTTTGTAATTGTCCAACTGATAAGGTTTGTTTTTAACTCTGATATACTCTATATCTTTGGGATGACAGTTTCTACTGTCCTTGTTATATAATATGTTATTGATTCCGTCGTGAGATTCTATTTTTTTGTTCTATATTATTTTCTTTTTATTTACCCTAAAAATTTGCCCTTTTGTCGATTGGATGCGCGACATTGGAACACGGTGGTAGAGTTCGGTGCGCCTTTCGATGATCAAAATGGCAGGTCATTACAACATGGCATCAGAGCGTAATGTTAAATGAGAACCTTGGATTTGGTAGGGTTTGGCTTATTAGAGATAGGGTAAGCAACATCCTAGAATGAATTTGAGAGTATTATATACACGGGAGCGTATCTGTTAATGTTATAAAAACATATTATGTTAATCGGTCTATTGAGTTTTTATGAATTCTGATCGAGTCGTGGGATGCCACGACATCGATAGGGGTTTCTAAACACTTGACCAAGGCCAACGAACATGGTATTGAAAATTTTGGCAAATTTAATGTCTTGCTTAGGATTATGTTTTATATATATAAAGGAATAATTTGCAAAAAAATTATATAGTTATATAGTATGTTTGTTTAAAATTGATGATATGTATTTATTATAACTATTGTTGGTTAGGTTATGCTCAATTTAAATAAGAAGCATTGACTGTGTTTGGTAGTTGTTAAATGGTGCTCAGTTTATTAGAAGCATTTACAGTTTTGATTTAAAATGAACCCTTTGTGAATTGATTTTCACAATTTAACTAAAAATGTGTTTTGAGAAAATGTTAACTTAAAAATTCACCTTTTGATAATGGTGGGTTAAGGATTATAGTTTAATAAAAAGTTGTTAATATAGTCTAAATATTAGGATATAAAGAATAAATATTCAAGATAATTCTATTATAATAAAGAAGGATTATTATAATATGAAACGATTATTATATAAAGGAAATTTCATATAAATTTAGTTTATAAAATGTGTTTAAAAATAATTTTTAAATCTAAATCCTAGAATTTTTGGAAACAAATTCAAAGGTTTTGGAGAAATGAAATTGCAGTACTTTTGAAAATAATTGAAAGTGAAAATATTTTAGGAAGTAAAATTTTAAAAGAGATGCATTTTCTTTGGGATAATTAGGAGGAAATCATTTTGATTAGTTTTGTGGAGTACTTAGTAAATTATTCTCTTTGCCATTGTGGATCGAAATAATTTCAAATTTGGAATAAACCTAAAGTAATGTTTTAAATAAATTCTTTGAAGTTATTATATATATAAAAATATTTGCAATATTCTTTAAAAGTTGAGTTTTGAAATTAAAACCGGGTGTCTAATCTTTAAGTTCCCTTAAACGGGAATCGTTTTCCAAACAAAAAGTATTTCTATTAGGAGATTGTTTCGATAAATAAGATTTTTCTCTTAGAGAAGATATGAGATAATTTGACATAGGTAAATTGGGTTAAATTAAATAAGAAGGTTTTGATAAACATTATTTATTTTAATTTTTTAAAACATCTAAGTAGTGTAAACTATTTATTGATTGGGTCAACCTATAAAAACTATTCATTTTAACAATCTGAGTTAAAACAGTTAATAGGTTGAATCGGTTTTAAGAAATTGTAGTTTTATTCGATCTCCATCTAGATCTTTGAAAAGATAAAATAAAATTTATATAAACTCCTAGGATATAGAAGAGTATTATGCAAGTAAATAAAGTGGAATAAGTTACTATTTGATGTTTTATAAAGAAATGACTTTATAAAATATTTTTAAAACTTGGATGAGAAATTTATGAAATAATTCATAAATTATTTTAATATCGAACAAAATACTAAGCGAAAAATATAAGTGATTTAGAAAAAAATTAATATAATTAAGAAACAAAAAAATATAGAGTATAACTCTCCATTTTGTCCAAGTGAGTTTGGATAACTTTCTAAGCAGTAACCAAAGGCTAATGAGCAAAACGGTATGCTTAGATAATTATCTATACTTTTGGACAATCAAGGAAGTTTTGAACCTAAGTTAAGTTTTTTTTGTTAGTCATTTGCCATTTTGAAATAATGTTAAGTGATAATTTTTTACCTTATGGAATTTGTTTGGCTGTTAATGTTAGTTTATTCCTTCATGGAATTAGATTGATTTGACTTGATTGAACTGAATTGATTGGTAGGGTTATATACCATTATCTATAAAGTTTAAATTTATAGAGAAAGGATTTTTAGTTGTTGTTATTAGGACCTAAATCCCGGTGATTTTGAAAAAGGTGATT
This sequence comes from Allium cepa, assembly GCA_030765085.1. Taxonomy (NCBI): domain Eukaryota; kingdom Viridiplantae; phylum Streptophyta; class Magnoliopsida; order Asparagales; family Amaryllidaceae; genus Allium; species Allium cepa. The sequence goes on from CM060938.1 coordinate 335,976,994, forward strand.
TTTGAAGAATATGTAAAAGGAATGATACTTGTTCTCTCTAATTGATGTTTTCGGAGGAACTGGAATACCACTCGACGCTCCATATTGTTTTGATTCTAGAGTTTCATCATAATTTATTTGGAGGAATCCCCTCCTTGTCGTTTTGATCTTTGATTTTTCTCATATGAGAAATTTGAAAATAAATTTTAATTGGATGCATAGCACCTATTACAGAACATTCTCTATACTTTGTCGCTTGTGATTGAGATATGGTTTGATCGCATGTAGATTTAAATCCGACTAGTTTTTGCATGTAAAGATACATCACATTGTTTTGTCAGCCCGATTTCTTTAAGTTTTCGTAATTACAGGTATGCAAGAGATATCTATTTGATTCTTGTGCACCTACATTTACAAAGAGATAATAAATTACTTGCTAAAATATAAATCAAACGAAAAAGGTACGTAATAAATTTAGAGAATTTAAATTGGTTGATTATTTATGTTCCATATATGGGAGGCCACTTGGCTTTTGTTTTTTTTGATTGGTTTGGAGCCCGTAGAGGCGATTTGTAGTTATTTTGATCGAGCAACACAAAGGAGGCGCTAGCGAAGTTTTCTGAAAAGTTGAAAGTTCGAAATTTTTTGATAAATTTTGAAATTTTTTGATAACTAAAATTTGACTTTCAAGTTATATCTTAGAATAAATGAACGTGAGAAATTAGTTGGTATAGGTGAATGATATTTAAAAGATTTGAAAATTTTGGAATCTATTCCAGCTAATTTGTTTTGAAAAGTTAACAAGTTTAATAACTCGTTTTAAATTGATAGTTTAAAACTTAAGGGTTTGGAAATATTTTCTTCCTTAGGAATTTCGAGGATGAAATTCATTTAGGGGGGGAATGTACTAATCCAAAAAAATTGGTTATTTGATTTTAAATGTTTAATTCATTTTAAATATTTAAATAACTGAATTTTGGAATTTAATAACTTATAATTCAAATATATGGAATAATTAAATATTTGAATTATGAATTAAATATTAATTAAATGGATTTAATAATTTTATTTAACTACTTTTATTTAACAAATCATATTGGTGAATTCAATTTGTACAATTTATATGCAGAAATAAATAGATCGAATAAGTTTCGATAATTAAATATTTAAATCTATGAAATTGTCGTTCCAAGGCACTGTCTTGGATTTCGACAAAACTAGTTTCATTGTAACCATAATAGTGAATTATATTATGCGCTCGAATTTCAAGGTGTTCAGACGTAACGTTTGGTCAGGCGAGATCGAAACGCATATGAGAAATTTAATATAATAACTGGGTCTAAAAAGCTATCTTCTATATACGATCAAATTAAACATCGGGACTAATTTCATTGTGTTTGAAATAGGGGTATAACATATAGAACACCATGCCGCATGCCTCGTTTAGACTTCGAGATTTATGGGTATGTTATATTGAATATTTTATTAAATAAAATTTATGATAATATATATGTACATACTTATGCACCATTGCATCAATATCTAGACCATGCCTTCACTATTCTAGCCATAGCCCCTACATGTAACAAGACTATACCCCATTCTTTTATATAACATAGCCTGGAAATGAGAAATAAAGCTTTCTCAACATTTTAAAAATCAAAATCTAGGTAATTGCTTGATTAAAAATCATAATCATTATTTTGTTGAACCTGTAGTAGTATTAACTTCTTGTTTGTGCTGTAGAATGTGGTGCGACATCGGTTGGAGGATCTCAGCATTTTTACAGTGAATTTTTGGTTGGGTTTATAACTAGGTTTTTGATCTGGTTTTGATTTGATAGGACTTAGGCAAACGAAGCTTAGATTTGGTCTTGGGTAGCAGAGTGCAGCTGATCGAGAGTATTGGGAGGAACGACATTAGAATGGGTCACGTGAACAGTGCTAGGTCGAAATGGTTGGTTTCGACGCATTTTGATAAAGGATAGGGGAGGCTCCGTGGTGGTGTGTGCGAGTGGACCTTGTCGAGATGGAGTCGTCTATGAAGACGAAATTTGATTTCATCAAGGAACGAAGGCATTAGGCCATGTGTGTACATGTTTGGTGGTGGGTTGTGACATTGTTATGCATGGTCATATGAATTGAGGAAGAAAGACTATAACAACCCACATATTTTACGATTGAATATTTAAATATTTTATTTAAATATTTCATCGTTAGTCGGATTATTGTCCGAAAAGCTACTTTTTGCAAATGGTCGAATTAGGACTCGAGACCACCCCTATTGAGTTCATAATGACGTTTGCGATCTTTTTGGGTATAAACATCGATATGTTTGGAGTTAGTAGAATTTTGCTACTTTATCACTTTGGGCTTTGGTTTGGGTTTCAGCCCTATATCCTAACACAAGCCCTTGCTCCACCCCCACTTATCTTCATTCACTTCATTTTCCTAACACTCTCAAGCTCTAGATAAAAATGGTGGAGGAGAAAAAGAATTAGGAAATCCTAAACCTAGTTCCATTTGCAAAATCCAAGCTTTAACTCCAAATTCAAAGAAGAAGCTTTGGTAAGCCTTCTCTTCATCTTCTCCAACTCTTTCTCTTTTCAATCTCAGAAATCTCTAAACCTAATTTAGGAAATGTTTCTCTTTTAAGCTTAGATTCAAGCTTGTTTGGTTGGAATTGAAGAGTGATTGTCCTTGCCATTGCTCTATAGCTTCTTCTTCATTTGTTTTGGGTTTAAAGGTGAGATTTTTATCTCACGTCTATGTCTATATCTATCCATGTTGTTAGGTATGAATTCCTAACACTTATTCAAGTGCAATTGATTTTGATTTGGATTGCTCTGGTGTATATTCCAATTTTTGGTGTTTTGAAAGAAAAATTTATGAAATCCTTTTATGGATATTTGGACACTGATATTTGGGGAGTATCGAAGAGCCTTTAAGGCTGGGTTGTCGCTTGGCATAAATCCTTAGTCGTTGTTGCTCGTCCGATCGCTTCCGATAATCGTTTGGCCATCATTGGCCAAGGCAAGAAAGTGCCAAAAGCTTCAGTTTCAGACGCTTGAAATTATTGATTCAAACGTCTGAATCTGGCCTGGGCAAAATTTCATTCCCCAAGTCATACGTTTGAATTATAATTTCAGACATCTGAATTTGCTCAAATCCAACCCGAGAGCAAATAGGCTAAAATTAGCCATTTCCAGACGTCTGGAATAAATGGTTCAGACGTTTGAATAGGGCTCTGGAAAATATTCATTTTCCAGATTCAGACGTCTGAACCATCTATTTCAGACGTCTGAATCTGTTGTCTTTACCCAATTTGCCTAATGTGTTTGGGTTTCCAGTTTTTAATCGATTCGTGTTTACCCGACCTATTGTTATCATTTATTATTGACCTTGATGACTTCTTATCGGAATATTTAGGAGTATCCATTTGATGGATTCGATATCGATTTATATGGATTTGATTCATGGCTTCGAATGTGAATTTTGGTTACTGATTGTTTCTACAATCATTTCTGTGATTTGTCACTTTAAAAATATAAAGGTTTTCTATACTAGTAGTAAATATTAAAACTCTTTCATCAAAACAATTTCAACACTATTTTATTACAAAGCTCGTTTCCTAAACTGTTTTCCAATCTACTAGTATATACAAACCTTTACCTCACTCGTATGAGAAATTGAATTAAACGGCTTAGTAAAACAAGTGGTATGAAACGCTTGCGTATACTTTGTCGGTTATTTCTTAGACTTGTTCGATTGAATCTCTTGTGACAATTTTCTAGTGGAGATCTACAATTTGTTCGTAAATATTTAAGTTAAGCTAGTGGTTATGGGACATGAAGCTAAGCTCATATATTTACTAGCTTAGTGTAATTGACACTTCTTGATGATCGATGATGATCATTGTGTGATTTAGACTAGCAATGTGCTATGTCTCTTTCTCTGCGAAGGAGACTAAACCCCGTTTCTATGGAGCTTCGGCTCAATTTGGTGGGGTAGCGACCCATGGTCTTTGGACCGTTCTGTGGAGCTTCGACTCAAAATTAATGGTTAGCAACCGTGGAATAGCGTTCCATTTTGTGATACACGTGTTGGTGAGTTTTCATGCTCCCGTTTTGTGATAGGCCTCCCCCTTTTCGTGATTTTTGGATTTCCATTGATGATTTCTAGAATTTGTGTTCACCAATTTTTGTGACTACATTGATAAGTTCTATCAATATTTGTGCATTGGTGAATTTTTGTTTCACTAAATTTTGTGAATTTGTGTTTCATCAACTTTTACGAATGGCATTGCGATGTTTGCCAATATTTATGGTTTGGTGAATAAGGAGTATGACATTCTTTTGATCTTTGAGAAGATTCTTGTGATATTGATTAATCTCAGGTTGATTTTCAATTGCATACTTATTACAGTATGGCTTTATGGTTATCATACTTTTTTGTCATGTCTTTTATTCTATATCATTTTATCTGATATTTATAGCTAGACTGATCCGTTTATTATTTTCTTATTAAATAATACTCGGGTCAGACCGAGATGTTACAGGTGCTTCCACTTGACTCCTCATCTGGGATTATTATCCTGAATTTTGGCTAACTGCTTAGATTAGTAGTTTTTAGTTGTATACATTTGAGATATAAACTCATTGATGTATACTTATTCTTTTGTGTAGCACTTGTAACTAATCTTTTGTGATATTGTGGATCTTGTTTGACCACTACTCTGATATACACTACTATGTGTTATATTCATATCTTTTTCCGCCTCTGTGATATGGATATCTGTGACTGATTTGTGTTATGCTTATTTCTATATTTGTTTCCAAGATTAAATAGCCACTGTGTAGTAGCTTTGAGTTTGTATCGATATATCGGATTTCCTCTTAAGTTGATATGCATGTTATACTATCTGACATATCGGTGCTCGCACAAAGCAACTACACGGATGGTCGCTCCTCAACAGCCTTATTCTTCGTGCTAGTTGACGGCATTACTCCGTAGTGTCCTTGGCTAGCGTGGGTATATAGGTGGGGCGTCAGAGCTTGGTATCAAAGCCAAACTTCGAAACAATGTAGAATAATTTAACAAGGATCATCATCCTAAGTCCATCTTAGGAGTCGTGCATTAGGATTTAATTCGGGTCTTCGTACCGTCTTATCCTATTTTGTTGAGTGATGCCTTGTTTTATCAATCATTATTGTTTGATATTCATTTTGCGAATAACCTTTTACTTCTTTTTTTTCTTTCTTTCTTAAAGAAGAGAAATGGTTAGACCAGGCCGTCCCAGCACCGGTCAATCTAATGCTACTCCCCAAGATGGAGTATTTATGTCTGCACAACAACTTCTTGATCTTGTAAAGAATGCTCAAGCTGCCGGACCCATTCCAGAGCCTAATCACCCTAAATCCGGGTTTGCACGCTTGTGCAGTGACTATACCAACTTAGGTGGGAAGCCATTCATGGGTTTCGAAAGCGTTATTCAAGTCCAAGCTTGGCTAAGAACATGCGATCAAATCTTTTCTCGCATGAATCTTATTGATCTTCACCGAGTTCAGGTGGCCTCTAGTATGCTCCAAGAAAGAGCATTAGACTGGTACGAGCTTCTTATTTCTGAAATTATTGAAGCGGGTCTTACTTGGGAGAAATTTCGGGAACGATTCGAATTAAAGTTTGTGCCAGAAGCTGAGAAGGTGACATTGGCTCGTCGTTTCATAGACCTTGTTCAAGGTGAATCCTCCGTGGCAGACTATGTCGCATCATTCGAGTCACTTTCTAAATATGGGGTCAAATACATAAACACCCCATTGAAGAAGAATCATAGATTTTTCTATGGCTTGAACAAAAATATCAAGAATCCATTACTTCTAAAATTAGAAGTTTCTTTTGGTTAACTCATTGATATCGCTCTTCGTCTTGAAGAGGCAGATAAGGAAAGTGACGTTGAAGTTATGGGTGCCAAACCAAACTTCAACAACAAGAAAAGGCCTAGTAAGTTCAAAGGTCCTTATCCCAATAGGAAAGGGAAGCAAGCAACTCCGGTGGCAAAGACTTCTACCTCTAGTAGTGGGCAATGCTACAATTGTGGTTCGAAAGACCATTATGCTGATAAGTGTTCAAAGACCCTTGCTTATCGCTATTGCTAAAGTTCGGGCCATTATATATCCGCATGTCCCAAACTTCAGGTAGGAAGGAGGGAAAGTTAAATGTTGCACAGGCCCCTAGCAACACTTCTCGTGGTCAAGGTATTTCTCATTCTATCCTTGATGACATTATTTTATTTCGTGACCAACCTATTCGAGTTCTTTTCGATACGGGTGCATCCCATTCTTTTATATCAAAAGAACTTGTTGATACTTTTTCTTTAAGTGTTGTTTCTTTAATGACTTCTTTGAGAACTGCGAATCCGATTGGTGGATCTGCAACAATTAGTTTGCTTTGTAAAAATGTCGAGATTATTTTGTGTGATTTTTCTTTCCGAGCCGATTTGCATGTCATGCGCTACTTAGGCTTTGGAATGATTTTGGGAATGGATTGGCTTAACCGTTATGAAGCTCATATCCTATGTCCTGAGCAAACTATTTATCTTCGACATCCTCGATCTATTAATCAGATTTCTATTGATCTTAAAGATTCGGATTCCAACTGGTTGCATCTTTATATTCTTTAAATCCTCATGATGACGATAATGATGATGAGGAAGATGTCATTTCTCTTATTCATGTTGTTCGTGAATTTTCCGACATATTTGAGCCCGTTTTAGGATTACCACCTAAGTGAGCAATTGAGTTCAGAATTAATCTAATTCCTGGAGCTTTACCTATTACTCGTCCTCCTTATCGTATGTCCAATAAAGAAAATGAGGAGATGCGCAAACAATTATCCGAATTGGAGACGAAGCAATTTATTCGTTCTAGTTCCTCTCCTTGGGGAGCTTCTACTATTTTTGTGAAGAAATCCAATGATACACTTAGGCTTTGCGTTGACTACCGCAAACTTAATGATCTCACTATCAAGAATAAATATCATTTACCTCGGATTGATGATCTACTTGATCAGCTTAGTGGTGCTAGAGTCTTTTCACAGTTAGACTTAGCAACCGGTTTTCATCAGCTTCGTATTGCAGAGGATAATATTCCTTTGACATCGTTCCGTACTCGTTATGGATCTTATGAATGGTTTGTTATGCTATTTGGTTCAACGAATGCTTCAGCTTATTTCATTGACCTTATGAATAGAGTTTTCAAAGACCTCCTCGATCGATTTGTTCTTATCTTTATAGATGATATTCTTGTGTATTCTAAAACCTCTTATGTATTCTAAAACCGAGGAAGAGCATGAAATGCATCTTCAGATTATGTTGGAAACTCTTAGGAGCAATCAATTGAAAGAAAATTTTTCTAAATGCCACTTTTGGCAATCTCGTGTGAAGTTTCTCGGTCATATCATTTCTGAATCCGGAATTTCCATGGATCCTTCAAAGGTTGAAGCGATTCAAAATTGGAAGAGACCGGAGAGTGTGACGGAGAACCATAGTTTTCTTGGATTGGCAGGCTATTACCGCCATTTCATAGAAGACTTTTCTAAAATTTCCGTGCCTCTTACTAGTTTGACAAAGAAGGGAGTTAAGTACATTTGGTCGGACAAATGTGAAGCTTCTTTTCAGAAATTAAAAGAACTCTTTTCCGATGCTCCTATTCTTGTTATTCCCGAAGAGAATCAAGATTTTATTGTTTATACCGATGCTAGTCGTGTTGGTTTGGGAGCCGTTCTCATGCAAAGAGAACGTGTTATTGCTTATGCTTCTAGGCAATTGAAGCCAGCCAAGACTAGATATGTCACTCATGATTTAGAGCTCGTGGCAATTGTTTTCGCCCTTAAAATTTGGTGTCATTATCTTTTGGGAGAAAGATTTATTCTTTACACCGATCATAAATCTTTGAAGTATTTATTTTCTCAAAAGGAACTTAATTTGCGTCAACAGCGTTGGCTCGAGTTCCTTGCATCTTATGATCTTGATATTCTTTATACTCCCGGAAAGGGAAATCGTGTTGCCGACGCCCTTAGCCGAAAGCAACAAGCGGTTGTTTCCATGATGATATCCAAATGGAACGATCTCGAGACTTTATCCACTTGTGAGATTAGATATCGTGTGTCCGATTTATGTTCATCTCTTGTTTTATGTAGCCTTGAGGCTCATCCTTCTCTTTTAGACCGCATTCTTGAAGCTCAAAAGCTAGATACCAAATTAGCTCTTCTTAGCCAAAGTTGTAGGGATAAAATTGATATAGAAGGTTTGAAAGACTTTGATATTGATTCTCGTGGTGGTATTCGAAAATTTGGTAGACTTATTGTGCCAAATATTAGTGATCTTCGTAAAGATATTTTAGAAGATTCTCATCGTTCTAAATTTACCATTCATCTCGGTAGTAGCAAAATGTACGCGGATATGAAGAGACTTTATTATTGGGATGGAACGAAATCTGATATTGCTAACTTTGTTAAGCGTTGCATGACTTGTCAATTTGTCAAGGCCGCGCATCAAAGGCCCAGTGGGTAATTGCACCCTTTAGAAATTCCAACAATTTGGAAGTGGGATCAAATTTCCATGGACTTTATTGACGGCCTTCCCGTTCTCGTTCGGGTCATGATAGCCTATGGGTGATAGTTGATAGACTTACTAAATCCGTCCATTTTATTCCCATTCGGTCCAATCAGACCGTACCTCTTTTGGCCAAACTTTTTTATTAAAGAGATTGTTAAATTGCATGGAGTTCCTACTTCTATTGTTAGCGATCGTGGTCCATTGTTTACTAGTGAATTTTGGAAGAGTCTTCAAAAAGCTTTGGGAACGAAGCTTAATTTTAGCACCGCTTATCATCCTCAGTCCGATGGACAAACCGAGCGTGTGAATCAAACTCTTGAAGATCTTCTTCGTACATGTGTTCTTGATTTTGGTGGAAGTTGGGAAGATCATATTTCTCTTGTTGAGTTTTCCTATAATAATAGCTTCCAATCTTCTATTGGTATGGCACCTTTTGAGGCACTATATGGAAGGCTATGCCGATCTCCTTCTTGTTGGCTTGAGGCCGGTGAGAAGCTGGTTTTAGGTCCAAATTTTATTCGTGATTCCACAGAAAAGATTGACATTTTTCGTCATAGGATGAAAGAAGCCCAAAGTAGGCAAAAATCCTATGCCGATAACAGAAGAAGGAAATTAGAATTTTATGTGGGAGATTTTGTGTTTATTCGTGTTTCACCTATGAAGGGTGTTGTGCGTTTCAGTCGATCAGAAAAATTAGCACCTCGATATATTGGTCCATTTACCATCACCGAACGTATTGGTTCCGTGGCTTATCTCCTTTTATTACCGCCTCAGTTTTCTGCTATTCATGACGTGTTTCACGTTTCTCAACTACGAAAATGCCTTCGAGATTCCGATTCTATTCTTGAGCCCGGTATTGTTGAAATTGAGGTTTCACCTATTTTGACTTATGGGCAACATCCTATTCGTATCATTGCTTCGGAGATTAAACGCCTTTGAAATAAAGATGTTCCTCTTGTGAAAGTTCAATGGTCCTCAAATCCTAAGGATTGTTCTTGGGAATCCAGAGAATTCATCGAGCGAACACATCCGGACTTACTTTCTCGTGCTCTTTGAGGTGAACTTCTTATTCCAAATTTCTTCTTTTGCGTTGATATGCTTTTATGGTTGTTACTTTTTGTTCAATTATTTCTTAAGATTGCGAGGACGCAATTTCTTTAAGGAGGGGAGTCTGTAACAACCCACATATTTTACGATTGAATATTTAAATATTTTATTTAAATATTTCATTGTTAGTCGGATTATTGTCTGAAAAACTACTTTTTGCAAACGGTCGAATTAGGACTCGAGACCACCCCCATTGAGTTCATAATGATGTTTGCGACCTTTTTGAGTATAAACATCGATATGTTTGGAGTTAGTAGAACTTTGCTACTTTATCACTTTGGGCTTTGATTTGGGTTTCAGCCCTATATCCTAACACAAGCCCTTGCTCCACCCCCACTTATCTTCATTCACTTCATTTTCCTAACACTGTCAAACTTGTCTAGGTAAAAATGGTGGAGGAGAAAAAGAATTAGGAAATCCTAAACCTAGTTCCATTTGCAAAATCCAAGCTTTAACTCCAAATTTAAAGAAGAATCTTTGGTAAGCCTTCTCTTCATCTTCTCCAACTCTTTCTCTTTTCAATCTCAGAAGTTCCTAAACCTAATTTAGAAAATGTTTCTCTTTTAAGCTTAGATTCAAGCTTGTCAGGTTGGAATTGAAGAGTGATTGTCCTTGCCATTGCTCTATAGCTTCTTCTTCATTTGTTTTGGGTTTAAAGGTGAGATTTTTATCTCACATCTATGTCTATATCTATCCGTGTTGTTAGGTATGAATTCCTAACACTTATTCAAGTGCAACTGCTTTTGATTTGGATTGCTTTGGTGTGTATTCCAATTTTTGGTGTTTTGAAAGCAAAATTTATGAAATCCTTTTATGGATATTTGGACATTGATATTTGGAGCGTATCGAAGAGCCTTTAAGGCTGGGTTGTCGCTTGGCATAAATCCTTAGTCGTCATTGCTCGTCCGATCGCTTCCGATAATCGGTTTGGCCATCATTGGCCAAGGCAAGAAAGTGCCAAAAGCTTCAGTTTCAGACGTCTGAAATTATTGATTCAGACGTCTGAATCTGGTCTGGGCAAAATTTCATTCCCCAGGTCAGACATTTGAAGAGACGTCTGAATTTTCTCAAATCCAACCTGAGAGCAAATAGGCTAAAATTAGCAATTTCTAGACGTCTGGAATAAATGGTTCAGACGTCTGAATAAGGCTCTGGAAAATATTCATTTTCCAGATTCAGACGTCTGAACCATCTATTTCAGACATCTGAATCTGTTGTCTTTGCCCAATTTGCCTAATGTGTTTGGGTTTCCAGTTTTTAATCGATTCGTGTTTACCCGGCGTGGAAATCTTGTAATTATCCTTAAGTTATTTAATGTTGAATTTAAATTTTATCGATAACTTCTAAAATGTAAATCTCGCTCATACAAGGTCAGATTCGAACACCGTTTTTTGCTTTGAACTCGTGTCATCGAGAGCTTCGAAATGGAAATGGTTTGACATTAATTGGAGCAAGTGAAAATTTAGGCTAAAATTGAACGACCATTTGGTTTTAGTCCAAAATCAGGACGATTCGACGGAAATGAAAATCATTGAGGGTTTAACTCACATTTAATTTTATTATATCATATCAGTGATGTTATAAACATTTATTGATTGTTTCGATGTTGGTTAAATTGTTTGATTGCTTGTTTGGTTGAATTTCCATTTGGAAAATGTATGGCATATTCAATTGATCGTTATAAACCCATATGATAGAAAATCGGTAGAGATACCCAAAGGGGGTTCTCATCAATAATTAGTTATTTACATCCTTATGCTATTGTATTGATGTTTAAATAAAATTATTCCTAAAATCCATTTAATAGTTTAAATTGTCGTAATAGCAGTTTTCGCTACATCATCGTTTATACAATTTCATTCCTAATACCCTGTAGTATGAACTTAAGCTTATGTTTCAGAATATTGAAAATTCATTAATCATTGGATTAATGATAATTCAAATTAATTAATCATTTTAACTAATGATTTTGATATTAATTAATCAATTTAATAAATAATGTTTAAAATTGGTTTATTTTTAGATTTAATTAATCATTTTTGCCAATTATACCTTGTACTTAATTAATCGTTTTAACTAACGATAATTTGAGTTCAATTAATTATTTTAATTAATGATAATCGAGTTTAATTAGTTTATCGAACTTAATTAATTATTTTAATTAATGATGACTGGAATTAATAATCATTTTAGTTAATGATATTTAAAGGTAATTAGTCATTTTAAATAATAGTATCTGAATTTTATTAATCATTTTAACTAACGATTGTTTTAAATTTAATTAATTATATCAACTAATGATACTTCGAATATAGTTAAGTCATTTTAATTGATGACGTTTTATAATTAATAAATCATTTTAACAAATGATATTTTAATTAATCATTTAAATAACAAGGCTTGAATTTAATTAATCTATTTAATTTATGATTATTTGAACTTAATTAATTGCTTTAATTAATGGAATCTAATGTTACTTATCATTTTAATAAATAATGCTTGAGATGACTTATTCGTTTTAACTGATGATTATTTGTATCTAATTAATCTTTGTATTAATGATATTTAAAGTTAATTAATCGATTTAATAAAAGTGTTTAAAGTAAATTAACTAATATAATAAAATTTCTTCAATTAGCCGATTTAAAGTTAATAAACTGATTTGATAAAGATTTTGAAGTTGATTTACCAATGTTATAAAAGTGTATGGATTTAATTATCTATTTTATCAAAGATAATGGATTTGTTTATTTAAAAGAGATTTTAACTGTGATTACTTATCTTTCGGAATAAATAATATTGTTTAAAGTTATAAAAAGGAATTGGAACTCGATTATTGAGATGATAAGTTGGATAATCTTCTAGGTGTTCGGTCTGATGTTGATTTAGGCCTTTGGAGTAGCGCACTTGGAAAAATTATTTGCTTAACGTTTTAACAATCAAGAATTAATTCTAAAAGTGTTTTACCAATGTGGAAATATGGAAATCAAGCACAAGTTCAATTCATTTTTAAAAGTAAAAGTTTGGTTCGTTTATGAAAATAAATTATTTTTGTAAAGCGAATCACTTATATGGAAACGATATATTTGTATAATTAGCACTAAACATTGAAGAAGTAAACTTGTCGCTGTTTCAAAAATTAGGAGTAATCATTAGACATGACTTTAAGGTAACACTACTTTGACTTGTTCGGTATTGTTATTAACCAAGAAAAAGTAAAAGTTTGAATTCAATAAGTGGCGATAAGCATACAAGACTTAATTTCCATTTATGGTCGTTTTATATCCTACTAGTTGGTATCTCAGCTATCGGTTACCTCGGCTACTTTATTAACATCATTCTAAGACGATTTATTGCTCCATTAAGCGGTGATCATTCATTGCCCGAAATGATTAGACCAAGCGCGTGGTTTTATGGGGCCAAATTATGTGGGGTTTCTCCCATCAGAATATTTTCATATCTCATCTAGATTTTTATGTACCGTCACATGAAAAATGATTGAGAGTTTTTAGATGTGAAATATTCGGATTTTCGGTAAGGTCCGACGGTGTTCGGCTTGGAGTTTTCGGGTTTTTAAGTATATTACTAGAGTTATGCTTCTTTTAAGAGGGATGCACCCTCCTTGTCATTTGTTGGAAAATTTCCTTTCCATATTAGATTCAAAAACCCTGAATTTGTTATCTTTAAATTACCACGAGTAAAGCCAACTCCTCATCACAGCAATTGAGTATTATTTTAGTCCATTCTATCAAGTTGGAATGTTACCTTATTTAGTCCATTCTATCAAGTTGGATTGTTTTCCTTGTCTTATCCACTCTGTCCAGTATGGATTTTTACTCGTTATTTCCATTCTTTCAAGTTTGGTTTAATATTAATTATATTCATTCATATTTGGATTTATTCTTAATATCTTTTACTCTTATTTGTATGGATGTTATTCTTACGAGGTAAAAACCCGTTCCACGTTAGTGGCATGGTCTCACAGAATTTTTATATAATCCTCATTAATTGAGTTATCTCACGCTGGTATTTCCAAACCGATCAGGGTGTTATTTCGTTATAATGCTCGGGTCAAACCGAGTATTTTCCCAGGTCTTCTTTGAAGTTTTGGAGATCGTAGAGGGGAGTTAAAGATTCATTCAGCGTAATATTTTATTTTCCGCTGTATTATATAATATACCTATCGACATTTGTAAGGTCAGGATTTTATAAATGTCCAACTAATAAGGTTTGTTTTAACTCTGGTATACTATGTATGTTTGGAGTGGCAGTTTCTACTATCCTTGTTATATTATATGTTGTTGGTTCCACAGTAAGATTCAATTTTTCTCTATTCTCTATTCTTTTCTTTATCTGCCTTTTTGTTGATTGAATGCACGACACTGGAACACGGTGGTAGTGTTTGGTGTCGACTTTCGATGGTCAAAATGGTGGGTCGTTACAACAAATTTGAAACCTTTCCAAATATAGTTGCTCCTAGGTGTAGAGGAGGCATCATAGAAAAACTCAGCAATTTCTTTTGTAAAGCCAATCATTATCAATGAAGTGTGCAGTTAGTGATATAAAACTGTAACGACCCAAAATTTCGGACACTTCATATTTAAATATTCGAACTATTTAATATTTGAATCTTAGACTAAATGTTATTAAAGTGATTTGATAACCTTCTTAATCCCCTTTTAAACCATAACTAATGATGGTAAACTTGTTTTTGAAATTGTGTACAAAAAAAATGTTTTGAAGAAAAATCGATATTGTAACCGAAAATCTATTTATCAATAAACAGTTTTATTCAATATAAGTTATTCAAACTCTTATGCACTTGTTTAATGATTAAATGAACACATTAGGAATTAAATGATACACTTCTTTTCATAAAGAAAATGGAACATTCTAGAACTTCCAAATGGATAATAGATATTAACATGTTAAGTGTATTGTGTATTTTGTTAAAAGTGAAGTGATATAAAGGAGAAGTGATGGGAATGTCTGGAGGTAATGCTTCCATGGCATGGTGGAGGTGAGAAAAAGCTTAGGCAATACCATTTTGATCCTATATAAGGAGGGGTACCCTTGTTAAATAATGACAAATTCACAAAGCAAAACCAAGCTTCTTTAATGTATTTTACTTCTCTTATGTTCTAAAGAATATTTTGCAAAACTACTCCAAATCAAGTCAAACTTTGCCACAAACCTCAAGATGATATTAGAGCATCTTCCACCATGTTAGATCTTAAAGTTTGGAAGCAGAACCACCCCTTCATTGAATGGCCATGAGCAAGTGATTCATGTTCGCCTTGGAAATACAAGTTTAAAGCAAAGAAGGAAGGAAGAAAGGTGATTGCAAGATGATGGTAGGAAGTATTCTTGAGTTTGGTGGTGCTTGAGCATGTATTTGGCTTAGATCTAAGTGAGTTGTATCACTGACTTGTTTATATATTGTGTGTATATATATACTATGTTTGAAATATAAAGTTAAAGTGATATTAACTAATTAAAGTTATAAACTTTGGGACCAGCTTGCTTTTGAAAGAAAATGATAACTTTATACTGTATAACATACCCTTTTAAACATATGGCGTGACCTTGACTTAATGATTATATGATTGTTTAAATTGTGTGTTGACTTGAAGTATGTGTGGAAGTGTTTGAAGCGAGGATAGTTGCTATAAGTACACTTTGATATCCCTTAACTTTAACTTGTGTAGATTGGATATTTATGAACTTAACATGGGATGATTTGATTTGTTTTTTTGGACATATTTTGGTGTATTGGAAAGTAAAGGAATGGTTGGAAATTTATAGAAATTGTAAACCAAAGTTGTGAAAGTTAAAACAGAAAGGTGGTTATAAATATATTTTGTAAATATAACCTGTTTTCGGGAATTTTTATAAATAAATTGAAGATATTCTTAGGGATTTCTTTTCATATTTTTAAGTATCCTAATGGTAGTACTTACGATAAAAATGTCAAGTCTAAAATCATTTGTTAAAGTGGTTAAAAGTAGTCACAAAAATCGTGCTTTTTAATGTTATTTTAACAAAGACTTTTAACAGCATTTATAAGTACTGTAATAAGCTGTTTATGGTTTTGAGTATTTAAAAATGATATTTAAATTTTCTATTTTTTCTAATCTTTTTAAAGATGTTTTCTAACCCATTTTGAAGTATTTTAAATTTCGTTTGAAGTTTAATATAGTTTTAATAATTATATCTGTATTTTCAACATAACGAGGTTTTATAATATATAAAACATGTTTTTCATTAAATTATAAATTGTTTATTTTGAAGTAATATTTTACTTAGATATTTACATTTATTTTTTAAGTATTTATATTTTGAATAGGTAACTGGCTAGGCTTAACACTAAAAGTCGACGAGGTAGAGTTCTCTTTTTGTGAGAGTTAAGATTGATGTCAAGTGGAGATATGAGCAATAGAGCTCTAAACTACCGGTTTTTCCCTTGACCCAGGAACAGTTAAGTTAGAATGCCAAAAATGTGTTACCTCATTATTTACTTATTTGTTTAAAGAGTACTTAACTTTCTTTAACACGAAAATTTGACGAAGCGGGATTATCTATTTATGAGAGTTAAGATTGATATCGAGCGGGAATATGAGCAATAGAGCTCTAACCTACTTTTTTCCCTCTTAACTGAGGAATAATATTGTTGTTTGTTATTCGTTTATGAAAGCCCTTAATGTTATACTTAACACTAAAAGCCAACAAAATAGATTTACCTATTTGTGAGATTTAAGAATGAAGTGTTTAGGCAAGGCTTTGATATGCAACACGGTGCTCTAGTTTATCTGGATTCACTCTTGGACGAGGAATAGTTAAGTTAGAATATTGAAAATGAGTTAAGCATATGAACCGTAATTTATATAACCGATCGTTTTTAGCTAGATAGTCGCTTAGTCGACTATCGTGTTAGTCCGTAAGATGATGGTTTTGATGACAACAACCTTAGAATAGATTACAAAATATAAATACGAACATTATAAGTTTAGATATATATGTATATGTAGGATTTAACCATGCAGGTATCAAGAATGAAGACTGTACAGTATAGAGATTCAAGATATCAAGATTGAAGACTCATGAGTATCAAGATTATCAGGAGTTCAAGAATTCAAGTAATTTATTCTTTAATATAAATTTTGTTAAAACTCATAGAAAAGCACTGGCATCTTAAAATCCAATTTATTCGTGGAATGGAATCCACTTCGAGCCTGTTAAATGGATGGAACCCTAAGTAGGATGGAACCTACGAAAAATCTAGTGGAACGTTGTTGTGTATCCGCTAACTTTTATTCAAAATGATTTTTTTCAAAATTATATCTTGTTTTCAAAATTATTTCAAAACATTCCTTTTAAAAACATCAAAAACTTTTATCCTGATTTTAATAATTTTAGCTTCAAAATCATCTTTAATTTCAAAGTCAAATTACTCCTGATTTTAAACTGTCTTTTAATATAATATATTTAACTTTTAAATATTTATACTTAAATTTAAATATAAAACTATAGTTAAATTATTATTCTCTATATTTACTTATGAATTTTAATTATAGGCAAGTATAAAGTTTTAAAATAGTTTTAATATAAGATAAAGGTTATTTTCAAAGAAAATCAAATTATCAAAAAATGCTTTGGGATGTCGACATACTCATGGTGACCATGTCGACATGGTGTCAGTTGAGTTTAAAATTTAAATTTCAAAAGAAGTGTCTATTCGTCATAACTCTTCACAAATGGACATGACTGTTGTTCTTCTATAAATAGGGGTCAGTTTCAACGAATTTTATATCAGATTGTCTGGTTTTTCACTCCTCTTCTTCTTCCACTTTTCTTAATACATATTCTTACCATTACTCTGCCGAAATCAACATTGAATCGAGCTAGATCATTCGTAGTTTGATTCTCTATCACTCTCTCAACAAGATCCTCAGTGCTATTCAGAGTTATAGGCTTTTTGTAATCAACTTAGCGAGAAAAGGTGTGATTGTAGCCTTGAAAATCAATCAAGCGAGATACGGTGTGATTGCAGCCTTATCAATTGGGTGAGTTTGTTCCCGTAAAATCAAGTGGGTGAACTTGTTGCCCAGAAAATCAAGTATCTCTACCCAGAGGATTGTGATTCTGGAGGGTGTACCTCGTAGCCTTGAAATCAAGGGTGTAATTGTACGATTGCTTTTTAAAGGAAATCTGTACTTGTGTGCGGGACTGGATGTAGGGTAACTCCGAACCAGTATAAAATTGTGTTCTTTCCTTTACTGCTTTTTATTTTTGCATCTGTGTTTGTCTCTGTGATCATATCTATATCTGTATATTGCATACTTCTGTGTATAAATCAACATAAACTCAAAAAGATTTAGTAATTCTTTATAAACACTATTCACCCCCCCTCTAGTGTTAACTCTAGCCTTAAGATCCGTAATCCGCATTTCTCATAATTGGTATCAGGGCAAGGTTTTCAAAGTTTCATAATCTGATTTTTGAAAAAATAAATTAAAATGGCTATATTTGTTAAAACTAGTTTAGAAATATTCAAATCATCATTGTTTCATGAGTCTGCATATAATCAATATTCAAACTCAAGTTATCTACCAAAATTGTTTGATGTGCAGGAATCATGCTTTAGGGCTGTTGAGGAATCAATCCACAATGGACAAATTATGCAGATCAGAAAAAACAAGTGGATACTTGATAGTGGATGTTCTAGACACATGACTGACAATCTAGATATACTGAATGATATTATACACAAAGACGGAGGACTGGATAACTTTGAAGACAATTCAAAAGGATATGCGATTGGCATCGGCAAAGTCGGTAATTCTGAAACTCCTACTATTACTAATGTTTTGCTAGTTAAGAATCTGAAACACAATCTGCTAAGTATAAGTCAACTCTGTAATAAAGGATATAAAATTAAATTTGAAAAGGATAAAAGTCACATCGAAGATAATAATGCAACCATAATATTTGAGGGAGTCGGGAAAAAGAATATTTATATTCTTAGTATGAAAGTTTCAAATGATAACCTGTGTCTGTTGGAAAATACAAGTGACCCTTGGATTTGGCATAAAAGATTTGGGCATTTGAATTTCAAACTCTTATCTAAACTATCAAAACATGATCTAGTAAGAGGTCTCCCTAAAATAAATTTTAAAGTAGATAGTTTATGTGATGCATGTCAATTAGAAAAACTTAGAAAAAGTTCCTTTAAATTAAAAAATATGATTTCAACTTCAAAACCTCTTGAATTGCTTCATCTTGATTTATTTGGTCCATTTCAAATTCTGTCAATAAATCATAGTAAATATGTTTTTGTAATTCTAGATGATTATTCTAGATTTACATGGACAATATTTTTGAAACATAAAAGTGGTACTTTAGAATGTTTTAAGAAGTTTTCAAAAAGAATTCAAAATCAATTTTCTCTAAAAATTATAACTATTCGAAGTGATCACGGTGGTGAATTTGAAAATGAAAAGT
This sequence comes from Allium cepa, assembly GCA_030765085.1. Lineage (NCBI taxonomy): Eukaryota > Viridiplantae > Streptophyta > Magnoliopsida > Asparagales > Amaryllidaceae > Allium > Allium cepa. The sequence continues at coordinate 335,996,194 of CM060938.1, forward strand.
TTGAGGAATTCTGCAATAAAAAGGGAATAACCGATAATTTTTCATTTTCGAGAAATCCATAACAAAACGGAGTAGTAGAACGTAAAAATAGGACGATTCAAGAGTGTGCGAGAACTACGCTTTCAGATAGTAATTTACCAAACAATTTTTGGGCAGAAGCAGTTGCTACCGCCTATTATATTTTAAATAGAATTTTAATTAGACCTCTAACTGATAAAACATCTTATGAACTTCTCTATTCAAAGAAACCTAAGGTATCTTATTTCAGAATTTTTGGAAGTAAATGTTTTATTCTAAATACAAAAGATAATTTAGATAAATTTGGTCCTAAATCCGACAAAGGAATCTTTATCGGATACTCTAATAGAAGTAAAGCATACAGAGTGTTTAATTTAAAAACTAACACCGTTGAAGAAACAATGCATGCTTCATTTGATGAAAATTTCAAAAATTTTGAAGATACAAATGATGAAGAGGATTTAATCACTCAAAATCAAGAATCAGTTGAAACTAATAATGAAATTAATCATCCTAATAAAAGGACTAAACTTTTAAAAGATCATCCTGTAGAAAATATACTGGGAGATATGCAATCCGTTGTTAAAACTAGAAATCAACTAAGTCAAATGAGTAGTGTAGATTTTATATCAACCATTGAACCCAAAAATCCAAAAGAAGCATCAACGGATGATTCATGGATTTTGGCTACGCAAGAAGAATTAAATCAATTTACTAGAAATGATGTTTGGGAACTTGTTCCTAGACCTGAAAATAAAACTATAATTGGAACTAAATGGGTTTATAAAAATAAAATGAATGAACAAGGAGAGATAGTTAGAAATAAAGCTCGATTAGTCGCTCAAGGCTTTTGTCAAGAAGAAGGAATAGATTTTGATGAAACCTTTGCTCCCGTTGCAAGATTGGAAGCCATTAGGATTCTACTTGCTTTCACAAATCATAATAATTTCAAACTATTTCAAATGGATGTTAAAAGTGCCTTTTTAAATGGATTTGTAAAAGAAGAAGTATATGTTGAACAACCACCACTTTTGGAAAATGATAAATTAGCAAATTATGTTTACAAACTTAAGAAAACATTATATGGTCTAAAACAAGATCCTAGAGCCTGGTATGATAGACTAAGATCTTATCTATTACAATCAAATTTTAAAATTGGTAAAGTGGATAATACTCTTTTTATTAAAAGAAATAAAAATGATATTCAACTAGTACAAGTTTACGCAGATGATATCATTTTTGGATCAACTAACTTTGAAATGAATAAAGAATTTTCTAAATTAATGACAAAAGAATTTGAGATGAGTCATATGGGTGAATTAAATTTCTTTTTAGGATTACAAATAAAACAATTAGATAATGATATCTTTATTAGTCAAGAAACATATGCTAAATACCTAATTAGTAAATTTGGTTTGACTACTGCGAGTGGAAAACCCACTCCCATGGCAACTAATGAGTACCTTAGTAAAGAAGATCTCTCGTATATAGAGGAATGATTGGATCACTACTCTATATTATTGCTAGTAGACCTGATATCATGCATAGTGTTTGTCTCTGTGCCAGATATCAATCCCAACCTAAAGAGACCCACTTAAAAGCCGTAAAATGAATCATAAGATATGTTAAACACACATCTGATTATGATTTATTTTACCCCAAAAATGATTCTTTTGACTTAATATCTTACTGTGATGCTGACTATGCTGGTTGTAAATCAGACCGAAAAAGTACAAGCGGGACTCGTCATTTTTGGGGCATTCTCTGGTTTCTTGGCTTAGTAAAAAGCAAAACACAGTTTCTTTATCAACAACTGAAGCAGAGTATATTTCTGCTGCTTTGGCTTGTTCTCAAGTAATATATATGCAACAAACTGTACAAGATTATGGTATAAAATTTTCAAAGTCACCAATTTATTGTGATAATATGAGTGCGATAAATTTATCCAAAAATACTACTCAACATGCTTGAACTAAACATATTGATATCAGACATCATTTTCTCAAAGATAATATAAGTAAGGATGTAATCACTCTAGATTATATCAATTTTGAGAATCAAATTGCTGGTATCTTAACAAAACCATTAAATGAATGTATATTTACTAAATTAAGAAGAGAATTAGGTATTTGTTCAATAACTGAAATATAAAATATAAATAAACAAAAGTATAATTAAAATAAATTCAAAATAAATTAAATAGGCAAAAATTCAGAGACTATGTCGACATACTCCTCTACTCTACGTCGACATACAACGTTTTTAAATTTTGAAATTTTTCCCACCAAAATTCAAATTATTTGGTTATATATTCTTCATATTTTCGAAATTTTATTCATTCTTTCTGTTATCTCTCTATTCTTCTCTTTGAAATCAAATAATCAGACATAAAATCAACCTTTTCGTTCCCCTCTCCTGCATCTGGTCCATTTCAACGTACTACTCTCGCTCGTGTGACTAAAATAGAGGACTCTCTGAAGGATGCACTTCAGATGATGACTGAAATTCAAGTGATTCAGCTACGTATGGCAAAGGAACAAAAAAGACAAGGCAAGATTCTTAGGAATTTGCAAAAATTTATAATGGATAATCAAGCCAACCCTATCTTGATTGATGAAGATTCTTCACTCAATCAAGAACAAGAGGCCAGCGAAGAAGAAGAAGAACCCATGGAAGAAGCACGCACGGAGGATGATGACCAAGTCGTGTGTGTTGGAGAAGTGTGTTTTGACAAGAATGAGAATCTTGTCGAACAACGTGGAAATTTCTGTTTTCACTATCCAAACTATTCAATTCATAGATCTCCTATGTTCAAAAACACACATTAGTTTCTTCTCTTTCTTTACCATTGTTGTTTGTTCCTTTTACGTTTACAATGAAAATGTACATATAACTATATGATTAATAAATTAAATTGTGTTTTTATATGTGTTCTTCCTATTAATACATATAACTATACTGTTATTATATACTTAAGATAGTTAGTAGTTTAAGAATAGATTTATTATTAGATCTAAGTGTTGATTATTTATAATAACACTATCATTATAATCACATAGAATATTAGATTTAGGGAGAGTTATATAGTTTGGAGTTATAAAGTTTAGAGTTTATTTCTATTAATGACAAAGGGGGAGAAGTATAAAATAGGGTAGTTAGACATAGATTAAGGGAGAGTTATTAGTTTTAGGGGGAGTTATTAGGACAGAAGTAATATTTTATAAACAAAGGTTGTCGTCATCAAAAAGGTTGAGATTGTTAGTCCGTGAGATGATGGTTTTGATGACAACAACCTTAGAATAGATTATAAAATATAAATACTAACATTATAAGTTTAGATATATATGTATATGCAGGATTTAACCATGCAGGTACCACGAATGAAGATTGTATAGTATAGAGATTCAAGATATCAAGATTGAAGACTCATGAGTATCGAGATTATCAAGAGTTCAAGAATTCAAGTAATTTATTATTTAATAGAAATTTTGTTAAAACTCATAGAAAAGCACTGGCATCTTAAAATCCAATTTATTCGTGGAATGGAATCCACTTCGAGCCTGTTAAAGGGATGGAACCCTAAGTAGGATGGAACCTACGAAAAATCTAGTGGAACATTGTTGTGTATCCGCTAACTTTTATTCAAAATGGTTTTTTTCAAAATTATATCTTATTTTCAAAATGATTTCAAAACCTTCCTTTTAAAAACATTAAAAACCTCTATCCTGATTTTAATAATTTTAGCTTCAAAATCATCTTTAATTTCAAAGTCAAATTACTCCTGATTTTAAACTATCTTTTAACATAATATATTTAACTTTTAAATATTTATACTTAAATTTAAATATAAAATTATAGTTAAATTATTATTCTCTATATTTACTAAAGAATTTTAACTATAGGCAAGTATAAAGTTTTAAAATAGTTTTAGTATAAGATAAAGGTTATTTTCAAAGAAAATCAAATTATCAAAAAATGCTTTTTGATGTCGACATACTCATGGTGACCATGTCGACATGGTGTCAGTTGAGTTTAAAATTTAAATTTCAAAAGAAGTGTCTATTCGTCATAACTCTTCACGAATGGACATGGATGTTGTTCTTCTATAAATAGGGGTCAGTTTCAACGAATTTTATATCGGATTTTCTAGTTTTTCACTCCTCTTCTTCTTCCACTTTTCTTAATACATATTCTTACCATTACTCTGCCGAAATCAACATTGAATTGAACTGGATCATTCGTAGTTTGATTCTCTATCACTCTCTCAACAAGATCCTTAGTGCTATTCGGAGTTATAGGCTTTTTGTAATCAACTTAGCGAGAAAAGGTGTGATTATAGCCTTGAAAATCAATCGAGCGAGATAAGGTGTGATTGCAGCCTTGGAAAATCAATTGGGTGAGCTTGTTGCCCATAAAATCAAGTGGGTGAACTTGTTGCCCGGAAAATCAAGTATCTCTACCCAGAGGATTGTGATTTTGGAGGGTGTACCTCGTAGCCTTGAAATTGAGGGTAAAATTGTACAATTGCTTTTTAAAGGAAATCCGTACTTGTGTGCGGGACTGGATGTAGGGTAACTCCGAACCAGTATAAAATCCGGTGTGTTCTTTCCTTTACTGCTTTTTATTTTTTCATCTGTGTTTGTCTCTGTGATCATATCTATATCTGTATATTGCATACTTCTGTGTATAAATCAACATAAACTCAAAAAGATTTAGTAATTCTTTATAAACACTATTCACCCCCCTCTAGTGTTAACTCTAGCCTTAAGATATGTAATCCGCATTTCTCACATATCGAACTTAACTAAATATTATCTTAGATCTTTAAAAGAATGTTTTAAAGATAAATATAAGTGTCAAATGGCTTTGGGTTTGTCATGACGATGTGTTAATAACATTCATCTTTAACCTTTTTTTGTTATACTTATAAGTGTAAATATATCTTTAAAAGAAGGTTTTAAACATACGTATAAGTGAAATGGTTTTGGATTTGTAGTGACAATGTTTAAGTAACATTAGTCTTAAACCTTTTTGAATGGATTTTTGAAAGTACTTAGATCCTTAAAATGGATACTGTAAATGAAATTATAAATAATGAATCTTTTGGAAAAAGGTAGAAAAATTAAGGTTTAAAGTAAGAAATCTCGTCAAAGATTTGTGAATATATTTATACCATTTGATATATGTATATGAATACTTTTTGAAGTATTGAAAAGAGTACAAATAAATAGTAGAAATCGATAAGCAATATTTTATTAGATAAAAGAAGTTTTACTAATAAAAAAACTTTTAATTAATAAAAGATTAATTAGACAAAAAGGGGATTATAAGTCGCTTGTGTGACTTAATCATGCTCTGTATGACTTCATCATGCTTTGTTTGTTTATTATTTATGGAAAACATTTAGTTGTATACTTAGCACTAAAAGCCGATGAAATAGGCTTGTGTATCTGTGGAAATTAAGGCTGATGTTCAAGTAGGGATATAAGCAATAGAACTTTAACCCGCCAGCTCACTCTTGACCGAGGGATAGTATGAGATGAAAGTATCAAAAATGTGATAAGTATACAAGATTTGGTTCCATATGTGATTGTTTCCATTATTATTGAATGACAAAATTCGTCGATTCAGTCTTGAAGAGACCGAGATCGGTAAGTGTTCTACTTATCGAAAACCACTTCAAGACTGAGATACGTGTTCTATCTCTTGAAAGTGGATTTTTTTGAGACGTTGGAATCCATGTGTGGTTTCAAGACCTGTTCGAGATGTGGGAATCCAATTAGGGATTCGTGTTTTGTTTGAGTGATGAAGACTCGTATAAAGATGCCAAACGTAACCTCGACATGGGAATGACTAAAAACAGAGTAGGCCTTACAATCTCGGGTTTACCTGACTCATAAAGGTATATCAAATCAATATCTAGAGTATGTTTATTGATAGGTTGTGCACAGGGGTTTTTGATACTTGGTTCCATGTGGTTCACAAAAGTGCTCAAGCGATGGGCCAATTGTGTTTACCTTAATAGTATATTTTATCTAGAGATATATGACACTTGAAAGGTACTTTCCCACCCTTGTGCAAGAGTTTAGATTTCAGCTTGACCGAAGGGATCTCCATGGAAAATCCATTATACGAACCTTCCTCATTGGTTTTGATTGTATCCTCTAATATGTCGTTGAATGTAACCAATGTAGCCATTCCAGCTATGTTGTATATTTATATTCTATACCATAGACATTATCTATTATATCACCTTATGTACTTATTGTTGGTGGTTCTTTTGAGGGGATAATCGGTTATGACATTCCTTGTGGTCTCAAAATTGATGTTATGTGTTATCACATATTTCTTGAATTTTTCATATTAGACTTATGTCTAAAGCCTAGTTTTTGTTTTTCCTAAATTTCTTACGTGCTCTTTCGAATAGTTTGAGAAAGGCGTGTTTTCTTAAATGTTGTTTTCTTAAATGTTCTTGGGAGCTCAAGAATACGAGTTAGATGTCTCACCTGTCGTATTATTCTTATTTATGTTGCATTACTATATTGTATATATCGGTATTTGCGAGGACGGATTGTTATAACTGTCCAGACTAACAATCATACTTAGATTTTATGATCCTGAAATTTCTGTATCGGAGTAACCCTTTGTACTATTCTTTTGGTATTATATATTATCAGTACGTTGTGAGATTATGATATTTTGTTCTCTTTTTCTTCTATTTCTTTTTTTCTTTTCCCTTTTATTTTACCTCAACAATTCGTCTTTCCGGCACTTACGTCTTCGGCACGTGAATACTGCGGATGTATTAGTGTCGATATTCGTAGGTCGAAAAGGCGAGTCGTTACAAAAAATGTCAGTATTTATTGGTTTCCATAAATTAGAAGTTAATCTTAGTTTTCCCAGCATGATTTTTGAAAATGTTTAAGTTTAAGATTTTTTTTCTCATAAAGTTTAATGGCATCTGACCGAACGATATTTCTCATAAAATGCTCCACTTTATTTTTTAAATAATAAATCATGTCACGAACTCCTTTATATTGGACAAACATAAATGACAAGTTATGCCCTATCACGACCCTGGTCACCAAATCTCCATACTTATGCTGATCAAAACTTATTTGTTTCATTAAGAAGAAATGTTTTCCCTATGATAAATGAACATTTAGGTATATGTTTTCTCATGTTAGATTTCATACGCTTTTCCCCAAAAATAAGTTTTTTTACATCCCTTGCGGAAACATGTCGGTGATTGTCCTATTATAGTTCCATTTTTCTAAAAATACTCCCAAACCTCAGAGTGTGTGTTCCTATGATGTTTTTTCCAATTGAACTACTAAGTGAATCTTCCATTCTATGCAGTTAAAGCATTTAGCGGTTCTATAGCAGTGAAGGTAGAAAAAATTATAGCTAGGATAAAGCAAAAATATAGCGGAAAATAGCGAAAATGCAAAAATCTTCTTTAGACGTGAAAGCAGATGTTTAAAGTTAATTTATTATTATTCTCACATAATTTGTATAGGAAAAAGAAATATGTTTTAGTCTTAGATAGCAAAACCGATGAATATCATGATTTATGTAGACTAGGTTTAGTGGATACAATAGATTTTTGACTTGTATTGAACATTTATGCCTTAAAATTAGGTCTATAACCTAACTTTATTGATTTTGCTTAAAAAAGAACTAGTCAAATCAACATTTGCATGCAATTGTTTTTTTTTTTTGAACTGGTACTTTATATACAACAAATCATTGGGACAACAAATCCCATGTCAAATAAACGTTCGAAAGCAAGTTTCGAACTTGTGACATCCTGCACCAAAGCCGAATCAATTAACCACTTTGCATGCAAATGTTGCTAAAACAAATACTAAAACGCCTTGATTTAGTGGGTGTAGCGGAAAATAGTGAGGCTTAAAATGGATCCACTGTTTAATAACGGCAGATTGAAATAGCATAGCAGTCGAAGAGGGCTATGGCCTATAGCAGAGATTTTACGGGGATTTAGCGGGGCAGCTTCCATTACATTCGAATCTTCTTTTTCTATGTTTACATGTTCTATTGAATCCATATTCTACAATGTCAAATGTTAACAAGCATTAGCTAATACAACTTTCTGCTAATATAAAGCAGTGCAAGAAATTAACATTAGCAAAAGAATGAACTTGAAGAAAGGATATATATATATATATATATATTTAAGAGATGGGAGCAGCAATAGAAAGCATGGGTTAGCAATATAAATATAAAGCTTGTAGGAAAGAAAAACTACAAATAATACCTGATATATTGTATACAAAATGGCGTATTAGGAAAAAAAATGAAGATAAATTACATTTTCTATAATATATTAGATAATTACAGTTAAGAGAATTCGCCGTGGTGGGAAGCAAATCCAGATTCATTTAGATATTTTATCATGGTAGATTTCTTCCTGGTTCCTAAGGAAGTTTAATTTGCTATTATGTCAACCCGATAAATTGACAACAAATATTGGATTAAAAAGCATTCCATTCGGTTAAAGAAAAAAAGACGTCTGACTCTATAGATCATGAAAATAAAAGTTTTTGCAATTTTAGCAGCTTGTAGTTTAGTGTGAAAACAAAGTTTAAATGTAATATTATGTCTGCTTGAAAAGTTCACCCTACACTTTTCGCAACCGGTAGAGATCTTCTTTGTATATTTGGATCGGCATTTATTTGGTGTTTAGTATAAAGTTTTGTCTAACCTTTGTGGATTAATTTTGTCTTGCCAAGCAAGAACTCAATACAAACATCGGAGTAAAGTACATTTAGCCTAAAATGTAAATTTGTCCATTTTTTAATTTTCATTTTCTCTCTAATTCCTTAACATGTCTATATCCTAACTCGTTGATCAAATACTCATAGATCAATGAAAAAGAAGATAACGATTTAGCTGCACTAACTAGTAGCTCAATTGCCTACCAAACCATCAATATGTTGAACACATGTGCAAAATAAAGAGAAACATAAGTACCCTTTGAACAAAATAATAGACTATACCTCGAATAAGTAGCTTTTTATGGTGAATCCAAATGTATATAATGCATAGTAACTAGTGTATCTTGCTGATTTTGTAAAACATGAGATATCCAAAACTAAGCATTGCAATTGATTCAACTTTTTTGAAGTAAGTTGGGAAGTGGTTGCAAATAATAATAAACACAAGTGTTATCATATCATAAAGATAAAGTTCATGAGCAAATCATAAATAATAAAGCATTTCGAGTAGCAGCTTTTAATAAAATTAACTTCATGGTATGGATGCAAATATAGAATAATTATCAATTAAAATCCTATGTATTCTTGTTTTGATTATAGTGAACTACTTGATAAGACCGATGTTAAAGTTTTAGTGAGAAGGGTCACAAGCAAAAACAATGCATTTTGTGGTGAATCAAGTGTTACAAGCAACAAAGAAGAATCCTTTTCAATGTCTACTTATCTTGCTCTTAATACAAGCACGATCAATAGTCATTTTTTGAAATGCAACACCATATTGTGAAAAACTTAAGTGTATCGCAAGTATGTATGTATATTCATGTCCTTTTCACCAATGGAGAAAACTAGTTATAAAATCATATGACAAATATTTTTCTTGTAAGAAGATTGATTCTCTAAATATGTGTAGTGAAATCATGTAGTTTTCCATTTAAAGAGAAAAATCTTTGTAATCGTTTTTTTTTTGAATGCAAATAATTGCTTTTCAACTATACATCTAGTTTATTCGATGGTTCATGGTAAAGAAATAAAAAGGAGGCACCTTTTGTCCAACATCAATAATGCATCGGTAATCAATCTTGATTTATTACCTTTATTCGTAGGTATATAAAAATTTACATTCACTTAGAGCAACCCACATGGGTTGATAAGCATAGAAAAGGTTTTCTTTGTGTTATACGAAATACCTAATCATAACATTCAAATGACAATATGTAGCAACAACTACTTAGAATAAAAATTATTCAACGATGCAACTTAATAATAGAAAGGTGCTTACAGAAGTTGCTTACAAACAAGTATTATCTATAACTACAAATAAGTCGCTTAAATAAAAATTTATAATTACCAAAGGTGGCATGAGGCCAGAGGCAGCTGGCAGGAGGCCGATGACGGCTTGCAAGAGGTCGACGATGGCTAGCAGGCGTCGATTAAAGGTAAAAAGCAGATTCAAAGGCCGAAGAAGAGGAAGTGAGCAACGTCACAGCTCGATTAAAAGAAGCATCAACCCTAGAAATTGATGAGAAGATGGATGATGTGAAAATAATCCAACATTTTGTAACGATTTCGTTATATTATTATCAAACTGACCGTTAGGGAGGTTTGCAGTCAGTAGCCAATATTAATTTGGAGCCCAAAAATTCTGCTTCAATTTCATTTTCGTTTCCCGTATGTTTCTCCCAAATATTCTGCGATTGGAGAATAGGATCAATGATTTAAGGTATGAAATTAGTCGAACTAAAATTGTGCTTCCTTTTTTTTTGGTTATTTGATTTCTGATTTGGAGGGAAGAAGAAGACAGTCTGATCTAAAATAAGGCTAAAGCAATGATAAAAAAATTCTCCTCCCTTTTGTACATGATTACATAAATATATGTCTTGGTTCAATTTATTTATTGATCGATTTTGGGATGTGTTAACGATGGTATATGTTATAGATGTGAAGTCGTTGAAGGCGGTTTAAGCAAAAGTTGATTTTACTAGGATAGATCTGATGTTAACCGTGAAATGTTCTTGTCATGATTTTGCATGAGACAAGTGTTAACTGGCGCTTTCAAATTTAACTACATGAAAGCCACATATTTTTATTGCAATGTTTTCTTTTTTAATACATCAAAACATTAAATTTTTTAGAGATAGATAAGTGCATATGCTTCCTGCAATAATTAGGTTTAGTTATTGATGAATCTAGCTTAATTTTTTTAAACTCATTTTAATGCTTTGATTTTAATTTATACAACATTGGAATCATTGTTTGCTTGAATATACTGACATTTATATTGTAATATGCACGTGTAGGATCATGTTTTCATTTTTTTATTATCAATATAAAAACATATATATTTAATGCGAAGCGTTGACATTTTGTGCATATAGTTATTGAATTAACAATATCTCTGGGAATCTATAACTTACATAATTCAAATCTATAATACTATATCCATTTTGTTAGTATAAGATAAAGCAGCAAAAATATACTAAAAGCAGTAATATTTTTATGTCCTACATTATTTTATGAATAGATTTAAAACTGGATTATGTTTATGTAGTAATACAAAGTATTGTGTAAACATAGATTGTTTTAGTTATAAAGGTAATTCTATATATAATATTAAAACATAGGTTTCAAATAAATAGATAGATAAATTAGTTCAATTATAGAAACTAATATGATAAAACTTAAAAGTCATTCCAATAGATTACATGTGAAGTAGACTATTTTAGATCAATATTGACTTAATATATACTTGGTACCTTTTTTGATTCCAAGCATACAACCCGATATTTTAAAACTAGAGATTTAGTATTTAAATGGAAATAACATATTTGGCTAAAATCATTATATTATGTAAGTTTAACAAACATAAAAATGTGCAAACGGCTTATGTATGCCATTGAAATATCAATGATATATGACTTATGTTATGAAGCAAGAAATAATGTGAATACCTTCTGGTAACTTAAAAGAAGTAAAGGTTGTCCATCCACCCTAATTTGTAATAGTAAACGCTCAAAAGGAAAACGGTTTCAACAAAATAAAATAATTTGAACCGACTCCCTCTTGGTTCTACCTAGCTTCGCCACTGTTTTGCGCTTGTACACTGTTAACCATGTGATTGTAAATCATCTGGGATCTGTGAATTATTTAGCGTCTACCTTTCTGCTTCATTAGTGAAAACAAAAACAAAAATCCTTCATTTCTACAACCATCATAGACATCGTTCAGAAATTAGAAATCAGAAATCATAACTTGTTGTTTCCTTCAGTTGGAAACTTTGCAAGAAAGCAGCCTAAGTTTTTTAACAAGCATTAAAAATAAATCCATAAAAATTTAAAAATGGCTGGGTAACTGGATTTATCAATTACTAAATATATAATAATATATAGTCAAGTATCCATGGTCATGAATGTATGTGGCTTTTCATCATATTTGTATTATAAACATCAATGGTGCACATATTGTACGAAACATGAATAAATTATTGAACTACTATAAAAGATTATAGGCATAGAGGTAATCTGGAAATAATTCGTGATGTTCCTGATATGAATGGGATTGTCTACTACTGCATTGTTTAGTACCTATATATGAATGAAACTGTTAGCTTATCCCTTGTAATCCAAGCTAGTTAACATGTAAAAGATAGTAGTATTAACCACTATCAAAGTTGGTTAGTGAAGAAATCAACCGAGTACTACAGAGATAACATATAAATATTGATGCAGATGTAGTTCCATGTGTGTGTATTTTAAGTGGCATAATTTAGGGCTCTATCTTCAAAGTTTATTGAACATAGCATACCATCACCCTTATGTGGGACTCATACTTTATAGTCAAAAGAAAACAATGGGTATTAAAATTGTCTTCTACCATACGTATACAACACATATTGGATATGATTATATTGAGTGTTTTCATCATCTCCAAATTATTATATATAAATAAATATGCATGCATACATACCTACATACATGTATATAGTTGTGTACATGTATGTATAAATGTGCTTGCGTGTATATAGAAAGATGTAGGATCACGTTTTCATTTTTTTATCATCAATATGTAAACATCTATTTTTAATGCGAAGTGTTGACGTTTTGTTTATATAGTTTATGAATCAACAATTTGTCTGAGAATCTTTCTACGATCTCACAAAAACTCTACTTTTTAGTTTTGTGTTTTCGTTCAAAAAATGCATAGACAACATATGTATTTTTATAAACTTATTATATAATTCATGTTAAAAACTTATTATATGATTCATGATGGCTTAATTGGTTATTAAATGTTGATAATGGCCTTGCTCGCCTGAATTGACTAGTTTGGTTACTTGCTTCAATAAAATGAAAAATAAATTCAAAAAAGGGACCAAAGTTTTGATTGTATCCAATTGATGGTCGCGCCAATTGGCCTAAAAATGTTTTTATTGGCACCCACAGAATTGTAGAGGGATAAAAATAGGAATAACAAAAGGAATCAAGCAACAAAAGAACGAGTTTTTTAATCCTGGCTTTATTTGGTAGCATCCTTGTTATCTTTCTTGAGGTCTTCAGTCAAGAAATATAGTTCTCCATAGAGAAGCGAAATTTGTATTTGCTTGTTATATTTGCACTTCGTACACTTTATCTCAAATTTGAACATATTGTATACATGATCAGCTTTCACCTTTACTAACGAAAATTTGTGTTTACTGCAGGGTCATTGCTAGACATTGAGAAGATGGATCAAGCTTCAATTACAAATTCAGAATATAGAGATAAATCACTTATCAGGAAGAGTAGTCGAGGTTCTTTCAAAGGAAATTCAAGCAGCCTTTCTCGGGATGAAGGTGATCGGGCTTTAAAATCACTCAATCTATCTCGAGACATAGCAGAACATATGCTTGGTGATGTTGATAGCTCCGAGATTGCTCAAGTAGGAGACAGTGGAGATCGTGTGTCAATAGATTATAGAGATGATAATAAATCTTTCGAGAACAAAACTAAAGTTAGATTACATCTTTCAAACTCGGTATTGACTGTTTCATCAGATAAAGATGAGGCTACTTCACCATTACCTACTGATGGCATGCTAAATTCCGTCGAGAAAAATCAGTCACACAATGAAAACAATGTCAAGGTTAAAACCGACTGTAAGTGTTAACCAGGTATTTTCTACAAAAACTCTTTGGCCCCAATATACCTTGATCTTCCTTCCAATGTGGTATTTCTATTTCTCTTGATTTTTTTTCCTACCATAAAATAATGAAAGCTAAGTTTTGGAGTCTGATCTTTTTAGTAGGTGTGAAGCAAATATGAAATTCGCAAAATTTAAGTATACAATACATATTAAGTTAACCTTGAACTAAGTATAAACGATCGCATAATATGCGATTTCATGTTCAGTAAGAAAATTATTTTTACTAAAGATAGCGTAGCTCTGTAACTAATTCTACATGTTAAACATCAATTACACTGCCATTAATGATGGTTGATTGAAATTCTAATGGACAAAATACTGTTTATTATGTGAACTGCCTAGTTCATCTGCACTTGGTCTCGGTGTACGTTACATAATTTGCTCATAATAGCTAGGTTCCTTTCTCCTAGGGTGGCTTGGAGTAGTGTTCAAGTCAAATATACGTTAACTTTCCGAGCACTTAGCAATTGGATTGTCAACTGGCTATTTTTTAGCCTGACAACTTTCAATGGATGGAATCAGAAAATGCTTAATTTGGCATCTACTAGTCATTGGACATACGATATAGCTGGCATCATACTAGATATAACTTGTTTCAAACTTCTAAGCTGAAATTATTGCTAATATGAAAATCATTCTTTTACAGTCGAAAACCTTACTTAGTTTTAGTTATACTATAGGTATTTTAATCTTAGACGGGAGTATTCGATAGGGGGTTGAATCCGCATCAAGCCTTAAGAAAATGCTCTCCACAAAGTTCAACAAAAACGAGACATGCTTTGAACATATTCAAGTAAATAGTCTCCAAAGACATGTTATGGTTGCGGCAGTCGTGCTATTTTTCCTTGTCATGCCATGGAGTTTTAGTGGAGCATTACCAGGGGTAAAATTAACCGACAACATGGATGGAGCGGTTCTTTGGTTAGGCCCTCCTGGTATATGAGCTCGTTGGTATTTAGCAAGGCTTAATGGCCATGGCATTGGTAGGAATGGATCTCTCAAGAGGTTACTAATAGGAACTTTGTAACGACCCAATATTTTCAACCATTCGCATCCGCACATGTCGGACTTGAATTGTTCAAAATACTGCGTTGTAGAATAAATTTAGCAAACTCAGAATATACAGTAAATAAATCACAGAATCACATACACAGATATCAGAATCTCGCAGCGGAAATTAAAATTTAGTGGTTCATGAAGCCACTGATACATCTTTAACAAAACAGAACTTACATTGTCTATAATCCTCAATACAAATTTTAACATACACAGATAGAGAGTCTTCAAAGTCTTGAATTCCAGAAAGGATAAAGGCTGAAACAACTTCCAATAGCACGAATGATCTATTGAGTGTCCTAGCTACGGAGAAGAAACTGAAGCTGCAACTCAGGCTGACCCGAGCGTAAAATAAAACAAACACTCGAGTCAGGACATACATACTTATATGATGTAAGCTAAATCAAGTGTACTGTAATATAGAGCAAGTAACTTAAAGGATGCTTGGGACCGCCCATCCTCTAAGGATCCGTCAAACTATTTACTATGTAATATATTGCGCTATTATAATAGTGTCTATTTATAAAATAAACATACTTTTTTCTTAGCATTAAGGGGTTACCCATATAGCCCTTAACACGTAATAGTCCCAGTAGTCCATCCAATATCATAGCCCCTCCTGATCGGGAAGCCACCAGAGGATACCACACGGGCTACGGGAGAAATCCAAACTCGTACAAGGCTCGATATGGTAGGTGACACGGCACAACTAGGCAATGCCAGGGTAGATATACCAATTACGCTTCCGGACCGATGGTAACGCGAAGCCGCAGCAACCGCCCACCTCGAACAACACTCCCAAATCAAAGGTGCGCGCACCAAACAATCACAAGAGTAATAGAATGGCAACCGAAGAAGTGTGTTCGATCAGAGGAGCTACCTCATTAATCCGTCGATCGCTCCTGTTTTAGCCACCTTAAGCCAACTCACGGGAGTCGGGTCCACGTATATACCTTTCAAGAAACCGTCACCACCATCCTACTTCATTCTGGAATCTCCACCGCGTACACGGTTAGTCAAAGTGGTTTTCGGTATCGACAGAGAGTATGTCCATAACCGATCCCGGTCTCTTTGCCAACCCTTCGTTATTATAACCCGTGGTTATTTAAAAACAGTTTATACTTTAAATCAGAATAAACATTTCCATTTCAAAACTATAGATACGATATCATTTTAAAACCCAAAACAATAGGATATCGTTATATTCAAATATAATTCTTTCCAAAACCATACTGTTTATAATATCTGGAGACCAAATATTTGAATTATATCTTCAAAGGATAATGTTTTGGAAACTTTACTTAAATCCATAACTCCCAAACACAATGGTTTGGACATTCAACGGTATATATATAAATGGGTTAACTTTATGGTTACTTTGTAAAGAAGATAATTTACATAGCTTCACAAATATATTTCTTTATTTAAAGTTTAACCATAATTTAAATATCCCTTTATGTTCCCAAAACCATTTCAATTTTTATATATATCCAATTGGAGTATTTACTATTCAAAACTTAGTTTGGGTTTTATTCTTTCACAAATCAATGTTTTATATTTTTAGTCTTGAATATTCCCATAATTTCCATAAATAAAACTCCAAATTTTAACCATTAAATTTTTCCCAAAATTTACTTAATACCAGAATATTTATCTTTAATTTATTTAGGAAAATACAGTTATAAATATTATGTCTTAAGTTTTTCCAAAACTTAAGGTAAAATAAAATTTATCAAATTCCATAAATTTTAGAGCAATCAAATTCTAGATTCCATAGCACTTAGGAAATGCTACCTAAAGTTATGGGTAAAACTAGTCAAATTTCAAAAGACAGCATTTAAATGCTGTAATAGATTGTTTAACTTGATAAATATTTCCAAATATAACCTATTTATTTATTCATTTATTAACTGAAATCTTATTCTTTCAAAATCCCGATTTACCAAATAAGTTATATTCCATAAATTTATTCAAATATTTATTTATTTCTTTATTTATAACTTATTAAAAATCAATATAAATTCCTTTAAAGATATAAATCAAATATTTAACTTCCAAAATAATTTTAAATATTTCAGAAAATATTATAAGGACCACGGGCCTGTATATAGTTTTCTAGCCTAGGTCAAGTGGTACGGATTTATATCATTTCAATCCGTAGTTTACAAATATCCCGGGTCCTATCATTTCAAACCCGCAATCCCAAGTTTAACAGTTTAACAGTTAACAGCATAATTTAACAATAATAATCATTTAGGCCTATCATTTCAGCCCATAACAATCTACGTATAACAGGGAACTTGCAGTGTGATTTAAGCAGTAAATAAACAATAACATAATATAACTGCAGATATAATACAACAGATAATAACTGATGAGGTGTCAATTTAAATGGGGTTCATCATTTTATATTACACTACAGACAGATAATAGTGACATAAAATTTTACACATACACTTGCAATAATTTACGAAATATAAATACGTATGTCTGGTGAGAAATACTCACCTGAAAGTTGCAGAAAATTTGAATTCAAAACGACGATTCACCGGTAAAGACCGACAGAAAATAACGATCAAATTTCTTCTGATGTCGCCTAGATTCAAATCTAGAACAAATTCAAATATTTTGAAACGCGACTTTAGAATGTATGGTCAAGAAAGGATTAAAATAGAACGGAAATTGTTTTGACTTGCTCGACCACTCCACCGTATAATGTGACCTAAATATACCCAAACGTGAACCGTGCTAACACAAAAATTACGACAAAATTTCCTAAAACAAAAACGGCAAAATGTTGAATACGCATACACGTGCACACTTGCATTCCTATGTATTATGAAAATGTTGTTGCTTAAATTTTCCTCAAACTTAGAGTCACTTTTTCAAATCCAGCTACTATCTTACATTTTAAACTTAATTTGCATCATTGCTTTATGACTTCATCCATCTTCAATCTAAACTTTCCAGGCTTAAAAACTGTACAGACACACCTCATCCTATCTTCAACTATTACTAGCATCCCCAAACTCCAGCCTTTTACTAAACACTCAGGTTAGATGAATTCACTCACAAGGCTTGGTCATCATATCCAAAGCAAGTTTTTACTGATCCATTCGTGCACCGTGTGATACACAGATATGCACAGCCTATGAATTTTATAAATGCAGACTACCACTCAACTACGTTTTTCTTAATTCACTCATATATGCCTCTATGCTCTTTTCTTCTTCTATCCTCTTTTGCAATGACTTACCCAAACTAGAACCCAAACCTGGTCTAAGTTTACAAATACAGTTTGTCTGAAAGGAGAAAAATGAGCAAATTCCTTATTATACCCCTAGTCGAACCCATGATTTTGAAATCAAAAGAAAACTCAGGTTAATGAGATGTTTGATAGAACTTGGTTTTACATATGTAAAATTTTTTTTCAAAGTAACCTCTCAGTTCTATAAAGTTAGTACCTCTGACTTAATTATGTATACAAAAAAAAAAGAAAAAAAAAAGAAAACTCTATAAACCCAGATCCATATGTTGTTCAAGGCATATGATAAGATTCTTAGAGAAAACAAAGTGGATAAATGGTAGTGTGGCCGAGCAAGGCAGAGATAAAACAAAATTTTCGAGGAAGAGGAAATATCTGAACAAAGAAAAGAAAATGACATAGACCATTTACCTGATAAGAGTTCGAGCCCGAGAAGAACAGACAAGAGAGAATGAAACTAAAGAAGATAAAGCAAAGTATATATAGATGGATTTTGCGAAATAGTCAGATATGAAACGTACGAGTATTAATGTAAGCGTTGATCTCTCCTACCACTCCTCTGTTAGAACGTTATGAGCGTGATTTACTGATCAGTTTGCAAAAGGATAAATCTTCGAAATATACAGGGGAAGCCAAGAGTTTCACAACGTATAAAGCTTGATGATAATTTAATGCCAGATTAATTTCCTGCGTGATTTGAGCTCATACCAGAGAACTGGTATCTTGGCAGGTATACATTGTTATAACTTCAAATTTATGTGATGTGTGATTAAATGATAAAACGGCAAGGCACATAAATTTGAACTGATGCGCATTTGAAGGGTGCTTGATTTATATTTTTTTTCTTTCCAGATGATATGTGTGATTTTAAACTGCTCATTATGAATATATTTTGATTTCACAATATGTTCCAATTAAACAGTTGCATGGTTAAAGCAAACATGCTTTGAAGTAGTTGCAGAGATTTATGGGAAAAATGGCAAGAATAGAAACGGAGCAT
This sequence comes from Allium cepa, assembly GCA_030765085.1. Taxonomy (NCBI): domain Eukaryota; kingdom Viridiplantae; phylum Streptophyta; class Magnoliopsida; order Asparagales; family Amaryllidaceae; genus Allium; species Allium cepa. The sequence goes on from CM060938.1 coordinate 336,015,449, forward strand.
TGCTTTGAAATCTGAACGTTTTGCATATATGCGTGATTTCTCCTTTCAGTTTCAAAGAAATAAAGGTTTCAATATTAAGAGGAAGAGAAATCAAATCTGCTGCCAGTTATACACAATTGATTGAATGCATCAGTTTCTTATGTTAATTGTTTACTCACGTGATTAAAGCAATGGGATAAATATATAGGGCTTTGAATATAACTGACGAGCTAAATCAGAGGAGATAAATCAATAGTTATCAATTATACAAGATGTCAGGGAATACGTTCACATTTCAAGCATTGATTTGGTAAATATTTGCTTTAAATCTTCGTATGAATTAAAGGAGAGATAAATGGGAATGAAAACATCAGTTTCTATATGATAAATGCTTATACGTGATTTAGTTTATACATTGATTTATAGGCAAACAAACGGCAAATAGTGATACAATGCAATATTCCCTTGGTCTTAAGAAACGGCAGAGGTGCTGATACAACTAGTGATTCAAGCAAATACATATAGATTTGTTTTAACTGTAGGTTGCGTGATTCATTTCCAGTTTTAATGCATGCGTGATATATCTTCCAAATATAAATATTTGCACGTTATAAGAATTTTTTTTTCAAAAGCATGCGTGCCTTATAAATTTCCAGATTTGATGAATATGGACTGTGTAATTTCCTTCCAGGATACTTTGCTTGAATTATATGTGTGATTAGGAACGGAAAATTTTATTTATTTATTTATTTATTTATTGCACAATAAAGGTGAAATAGAGAGATATACATGGGAATTGAGAAGTTGAAAAGATAGGCAAGGTTAAGTATGAATGCGTGATTTAAAACTGCCAATTGAAATCTAGATTTAATGCATGCGATAACTGCAATTTTTATGAGAAGCTTTGATTTCAAAATCTTATACTATTTAATGTAGGCGTGATTTTAGATTGATGATTTGCAGATAAAAGGATTTGTTTGAGGCGGAATCAAATGGACAAATGGGGAGAAAAGGGCAAGCAGCTTAAATGGTTTAAAGTATCAGTTTTATATATATAAATATGTAAATATGAATACGTGTGTGATGATTCATTTATATTTACATAAATTTTGATTTGTATTAAATATGTTTACAAATGTATTTGGACGTTCGCAGATACCATACTAGATCATAGGCAAAAACACAGGGGAAAAAGAGGAAGCTGTAGAGATTTAAAGCTTTCAGTTACAAAAGTTATAAATATGTTTACGTGATATAAGATTTAGGCAGTTACACAACATATAAAGTTTGAAAATATGTAAATATGCATGCGTGATTTCAGCATGCTTTGATTCTCCTATGTTTGATTTAATAAACAAACTGGCCAGACTTAATGCAAAACTTTTTAAAAAGAAACGTACAAAATGAAAAGTTGCGTGATATAAGCCTGGATATAAAGTTTGTACGTAACTTTATGTTCTTTTTTTTTAGTTCAGTTTGCAAAAATTATAAGTTTTTGAATTTACTGGAAGGCCGAGAGATTTGCTTCAGTTTTCTCTTTGAATAAATGCTTAAACGTGATTGAAGAAATAAACAAGGGAAGTTATCAATGCATGATTTTATTTCTGAGAAAAGGAAAGGCAAACTCATATTCAATTCAGTTTTGATTTACAAAAGGTTTAATTAAGGCATACGTTGATATGGGGAGAAATAAAGGTAAGTATACATCAGAGGATGAACGAAAGAGTTGATATGTATCGTATCAATTTAGGCATGTACAAATTTCTCCTTGGATTTTTGTCTCACACGTTACTTCCATGTTAAGTTTTTACTTCATTTTATTTATTTGATTTTAGTTTGAAAACAATAAATGGAATGGCAAGAATTTATGCAAAGCTTAGAAAAACGTATACAAATTTATTTAAAATCAGACTGTCAGTTAATGCAACGTAACGTTTGTTATAAAATCTCTGACTGCTATTTTTCTCCAAAATTTTACGAAAACATGATTTTTACACTACGCTAAACAGACGCAGTCCAAAACATCAAAAATTTTCATAAAAATAACATTTTAAAAACACACGTTTTATTACGTCACTTATACCCTATAATTGACGCGTCCTTTAAACGCGAAATTTAACAGTTCAAAAATAGCTTAAATTTTCACAGTTATTATTTAATTTTATTGACATATACAAATTTTATAAAATATATCTCCAAATAAAATAATTAACTATTTTGATAAACACAATTTATATAAAATATATTTCAAAGTTAAATAATTAAAATAAAATAAATAGCTAAAACTAGGGCTGTTACACTCTCCCCCACTTAAAAACTTTTCGTCCTCGAAAAGGAACGAAAGGAAAAGAATCAAAAGAGGATAAGCTAGACAAACAAGAATCTTAAACGAATAGTTCCGGATTTGAAACACGAAGAAGATCCTCCAGAATCGGTTCTACTCTTCAGTTTGACCGTCAGTCCATGGGTGATAAACGGTGCTTAGGTCTCGATGAGTAACAAAGGTTTCAAAGAATATTGAAAGATTCCTAAATAGGCTGGTAGAAGCAATCGCCTCCCCATTCTGTAGCAGATAGGGAAACCAAGGACACTTAAAAATAGTTCATAAACAAAATAAGATAATAAATTTGAAATCATAATGCTTTTGAGATTATAATACTTTGAAGGTCGTTAAAATTTATAGATATCATCATCTGGAAATCATATTACAAAAATCATAGCACTTTTTAAAATAATCTTCATTTATACCTTTTAAATTCAATGCCAAATAATACTCATTTCAAAGTTGAAATATTTTAAGGTTCATTTATTCAATTATAAAATTTTCAAAACATTTTATTTTTAAAAACAGCAGCACTTATAATATGTTACGGTAGATATAATAGTATTTTCCAATCAATTCATTATTCTACTTAACTCTTGATTTTGCAATAACCTAACACTTTATTTAAAATACCTATTTTATAATTAAGATATTCCTTTAATAAGTTACACTTGAAATTTCCATTTGAAAACCAAATTCTCAATTATCAAATTTTAGTGATATTAAAATACATCTTAATCATAATTATCCATTTTTCAAGACATGTCTATTTCCAAAACAAGGATAGAAATTCAAATTTGATGAACTCAAATCAAATAGAATCCAAGCTAGTTAAAATCAGAAGGTCCGATGATTAAATAACAGAATAAGGAACTGGGTAAGTCTATATAAATCGCGGACAACCTTGACCTGGTCAACCGTGACTTGAAGAGTCGGATCGATATGATTGGGTAAATCTATATTTGATCCGAAGAGATAGAGTTCGGAATAACCAAAGATACTGGCATATAAACCGAGGATAAATATAAATCTCTGGTGAATCAATGTTAATGGTAAAGGAGTTTCGCCCCTTTATTAGAATAATGGCGAGACCGCCAATTTACTATAAAGATCATCCGAAGTGGAGTTATGGGACACTCCAGAATCTAAAGTAGATGAAAGTGAGGGACACGGATGAATTTTGGAACCACAGGGAATGTTCCAAATTCGAAAAGGAAGAGGTTCAAGCTCGAATGAAGGTGATTCTGTAAATCAATTTACCATACATTCTAAGTTTGCCTAGAGCCAAAGCTCTGATACCAAATGTAACGACCCAATATTTTCAACCATTCGCATCCGCACATGTCGGACTTGAATTGTTCAAAATACTGCGTTGTAGAATAAATTTAGCAAACTCAGAATATACAGTAAATAAATCACAGAATCACATACACAGATATCAGAATCTCGCAGCGGAAATTAAAATTTAGTGGTTCATGAAGCCACTGATACATCTTTAACAAAACAGAACTTACATTGTCTATAATCCTCAATACAAATTTTAACATACACAGATAGAGAGTCTTCAAAGTCTTGAATTCCAGAAAGGATAAAGGCTGAAACAACTTCCAATAGCACGAATGATCTATTGAGTGTCCTAGCTACGGAGAAGAAACTGAAGCTGCAACTCAGGCTGACCCGAGCGTAAAATAAAACAAACACTCGAGTCAGGACATACATACTTATATGATGTAAGCTAAATCAAGTGTACTGTAATATAGAGCAAGTAACTTAAAGGATGCTTGGGACCGCCCATCCTCTAAGGATCCGTCAAACTATTTACTATGTAATATATTGCGCTATTATAATAGTGTCTATTTATAAAATAAACATACTTTTTTCTTAGCATTAAGGGGTTACCCATATAGCCCTTAACACGTAATAGTCCCAGTAGTCCATCCAATATCATAGCCCCTCCTGATCGGGAAGCCACCAGAGGATACCACACGGGCTACGGGAGAAATCCAAACTCGTACAAGGCTCGATATGGTAGGTGACACGGCACAACTAGGCAATGCCAGGGTAGATATACCAATTACGCTTCCGGACCGATGGTAACGCGAAGCCGCAGCAACCGCCCACCTCGAACAACACTCCCAAATCAAAGGTGCGCGCACCAAACAATCACAAGAGTAATAGAATGGCAACCGAAGAAGTGTGTTCGATCAGAGGAGCTACCTCATTAATCCGTCGATCGCTCCTGTTTTAGCCACCTTAAGCCAACTCACGGGAGTCGGGTCCACGTATATACCTTTCAAGAAACCGTCACCACCATCCTACTTCATTCTGGAATCTCCACCGCGTACACGGTTAGTCAAAGTGGTTTTCGGTATCGACAGAGAGTATGTCCATAACCGATCCCGGTCTCTTTGCCAACCCTTCGTTATTATAACCCGTGGTTATTTAAAAACAGTTTATACTTTAAATCAGAATAAACATTTCCATTTCAAAACTATAGATACGATATCATTTTAAAACCCAAAACAATAGGATATCGTTATATTCAAATATAATTCTTTCCAAAACCATACTGTTTATAATATCTGGAGACCAAATATTTGAATTATATCTTCAAAGGATAATGTTTTGGAAACTTTACTTAAATCCATAACTCCCAAACACAATGGTTTGGACATTCAACGGTATATATATAAATGGGTTAACTTTATGGTTACTTTGTAAAGAAGATAATTTACATAGCTTCACAAATATATTTCTTTATTTAAAGTTTAACCATAATTTAAATATCCCTTTATGTTCCCAAAACCATTTCAATTTTTATATATATCCAATTGGAGTATTTACTATTCAAAACTTAGTTTGGGTTTTATTCTTTCACAAATCAATGTTTTATATTTTTAGTCTTGAATATTCCCATAATTTCCATAAATAAAACTCCAAATTTTAACCATTAAATTTTTCCCAAAATTTACTTAATACCAGAATATTTATCTTTAATTTATTTAGGAAAATACAGTTATAAATATTATGTCTTAAGTTTTTCCAAAACTTAAGGTAAAATAAAATTTATCAAATTCCATAAATTTTAGAGCAATCAAATTCTAGATTCCATAGCACTTAGGAAATGCTACCTAAAGTTATGGGTAAAACTAGTCAAATTTCAAAAGACAGCATTTAAATGCTGTAATAGATTGTTTAACTTGATAAATATTTCCAAATATAACCTATTTATTTATTCATTTATTAACTGAAATCTTATTCTTTCAAAATCCCGATTTACCAAATAAGTTATATTCCATAAATTTATTCAAATATTTATTTATTTCTTTATTTATAACTTATTAAAAATCAATATAAATTCCTTTAAAGATATAAATCAAATATTTAACTTCCAAAATAATTTTAAATATTTCAGAAAATATTATAAGGACCACGGGCCTGTATATAGTTTTCTAGCCTAGGTCAAGTGGTACGGATTTATATCATTTCAATCCGTAGTTTACAAATATCCCGGGTCCTATCATTTCAAACCCGCAATCCCAAGTTTAACAGTTTAACAGTTAACAGCATAATTTAACAATAATAATCATTTAGGCCTATCATTTCAGCCCATAACAATCTACGTATAACAGGGAACTTGCAGTGTGATTTAAGCAGTAAATAAACAATAACATAATATAACTGCAGATATAATACAACAGATAATAACTGATGAGGTGTCAATTTAAATGGGGTTCATCATTTTATATTACACTACAGACAGATAATAGTGACATAAAATTTTACACATACACTTGCAATAATTTACGAAATATAAATACGTATGTCTGGTGAGAAATACTCACCTGAAAGTTGCAGAAAATTTGAATTCAAAACGACGATTCACCGGTAAAGACCGACAGAAAATAACGATCAAATTTCTTCTGATGTCGCCTAGATTCAAATCTAGAACAAATTCAAATATTTTGAAACGCGACTTTAGAATGTATGGTCAAGAAAGGATTAAAATAGAACGGAAATTGTTTTGACTTGCTCGACCACTCCACCGTATAATGTGACCTAAATATACCCAAACGTGAACCGTGCTAACACAAAAATTACGACAAAATTTCCTAAAACAAAAACGGCAAAATGTTGAATACGCATACACGTGCACACTTGCATTCCTATGTATTATGAAAATGTTGTTGCTTAAATTTTCCTCAAACTTAGAGTCACTTTTTCAAATCCAGCTACTATCTTACATTTTAAACTTAATTTGCATCATTGCTTTATGACTTCATCCATCTTCAATCTAAACTTTCCAGGCTTAAAAACTGTACAGACACACCTCATCCTATCTTCAACTATTACTAGCATCCCCAAACTCCAGCCTTTTACTAAACACTCAGGTTAGATGAATTCACTCACAAGGCTTGGTCATCATATCCAAAGCAAGTTTTTACTGATCCATTCGTGCACCGTGTGATACACAGATATGCACAGCCTATGAATTTTATAAATGCAGACTACCACTCAACTACGTTTTTCTTAATTCACTCATATATGCCTCTATGCTCTTTTCTTCTTCTATCCTCTTTTGCAATGACTTACCCAAACTAGAACCCAAACCTGGTCTAAGTTTACAAATACAGTTTGTCTGAAAGGAGAAAAATGAGCAAATTCCTTATTATACCCCTAGTCGAACCCATGATTTTGAAATCAAAAGAAAACTCAGGTTAATGAGATGTTTGATAGAACTTGGTTTTACATATGTAAAATTTTTTTTCAAAGTAACCTCTCAGTTCTATAAAGTTAGTACCTCTGACTTAATTATGTATACAAAAAAAAAAGAAAAAAAAAAGAAAACTCTATAAACCCAGATCCATATGTTGTTCAAGGCATATGATAAGATTCTTAGAGAAAACAAAGTGGATAAATGGTAGTGTGGCCGAGCAAGGCAGAGATAAAACAAAATTTTCGAGGAAGAGGAAATATCTGAACAAAGAAAAGAAAATGACATAGACCATTTACCTGATAAGAGTTCGAGCCCGAGAAGAACAGACAAGAGAGAATGAAACTAAAGAAGATAAAGCAAAGTATATATAGATGGATTTTGCGAAATAGTCAGATATGAAACGTACGAGTATTAATGTAAGCGTTGATCTCTCCTACCACTCCTCTGTTAGAACGTTATGAGCGTGATTTACTGATCAGTTTGCAAAAGGATAAATCTTCGAAATATACCGGGGAAGCCAAGAGTTTCACAACGTATAAAGCTTGATGATAATTTAATGCCAGATTAATTTCCTGCGTGATTTGAGCTCATACCAGAGAACTGGTATCTTGGCAGGTATACATTGTTATAACTTCAAATTTATGTGATGTGTGATTAAATGATAAAACGGCAAGGCACATAAATTTGAACTGATGCGCATTTGAAGGGTGCTTGATTTATATTTTTTTTCTTTCCAGATGATATGTGTGATTTTAAACTGCTCATTATGAATATATTTTGATTTCACAATATGTTCCAATTAAACAGTTGCATGGTTAAAGCAAACATGCTTTGAAGTAGTTGCAGAGATTTATGGGAAAAATGGCAAGAATAGAAACGGAGCATTGCTTTGAAATCTGAACGTTTTGCATATATGCGTGATTTCTCCTTTCAGTTTCAAAGAAATAAAGGTTTCAATATTAAGAGGAAGAGAAATCAAATCTGCTGCCAGTTATACACAATTGATTGAATGCATCAGTTTCTTATGTTAATTGTTTACTCACGTGATTAAAGCAATGGGATAAATATATAGGGCTTTGAATATAACTGACGAGCTAAATCAGAGGAGATAAATCAATAGTTATCAATTATACAAGATGTCAGGGAATACGTTCACATTTCAAGCATTGATTTGGTAAATATTTGCTTTAAATCTTCGTATGAATTAAAGGAGAGATAAATGGGAATGAAAACATCAGTTTCTATATGATAAATGCTTATACGTGATTTAGTTTATACATTGATTTATAGGCAAACAAACGGCAAATAGTGATACAATGCAATATTCCCTTGGTCTTAAGAAACGGCAGAGGTGCTGATACAACTAGTGATTCAAGCAAATACATATAGATTTGTTTTAACTGTAGGTTGCGTGATTCATTTCCAGTTTTAATGCATGCGTGATATATCTTCCAAATATAAATATTTGCACGTTATAAGAATTTTTTTTTCAAAAGCATGCGTGCCTTATAAATTTCCAGATTTGATGAATATGGACTGTGTAATTTCCTTCCAGGATACTTTGCTTGAATTATATGTGTGATTAGGAACGGAAAATTTTATTTATTTATTTATTTATTTATTGCACAATAAAGGTGAAATAGAGAGATATACATGGGAATTGAGAAGTTGAAAAGATAGGCAAGGTTAAGTATGAATGCGTGATTTAAAACTGCCAATTGAAATCTAGATTTAATGCATGCGATAACTGCAATTTTTATGAGAAGCTTTGATTTCAAAATCTTATACTATTTAATGTAGGCGTGATTTTAGATTGATGATTTGCAGATAAAAGGATTTGTTTGAGGCGGAATCAAATGGACAAATGGGGAGAAAAGGGCAAGCAGCTTAAATGGTTTAAAGTATCAGTTTTATATATATAAATATGTAAATATGAATACGTGTGTGATGATTCATTTATATTTACATAAATTTTGATTTGTATTAAATATGTTTACAAATGTATTTGGACGTTCGCAGATACCATACTAGATCATAGGCAAAAACACAGGGGAAAAAGAGGAAGCTGTAGAGATTTAAAGCTTTCAGTTACAAAAGTTATAAATATGTTTACGTGATATAAGATTTAGGCAGTTACACAACATATAAAGTTTGAAAATATGTAAATATGCATGCGTGATTTCAGCATGCTTTGATTCTCCTATGTTTGATTTAATAAACAAACTGGCCAGACTTAATGCAAAACTTTTTAAAAAGAAACGTACAAAATGAAAAGTTGCGTGATATAAGCCTGGATATAAAGTTTGTACGTAACTTTATGTTCTTTTTTTTTAGTTCAGTTTGCAAAAATTATAAGTTTTTGAATTTACTGGAAGGCCGAGAGATTTGCTTCAGTTTTCTCTTTGAATAAATGCTTAAACGTGATTGAAGAAATAAACAAGGGAAGTTATCAATGCATGATTTTATTTCTGAGAAAAGGAAAGGCAAACTCATATTCAATTCAGTTTTGATTTACAAAAGGTTTAATTAAGGCATACGTTGATATGGGGAGAAATAAAGGTAAGTATACATCAGAGGATGAACGAAAGAGTTGATATGTATCGTATCAATTTAGGCATGTACAAATTTCTCCTTGGATTTTTGTCTCACACGTTACTTCCATGTTAAGTTTTTACTTCATTTTATTTATTTGATTTTAGTTTGAAAACAATAAATGGAATGGCAAGAATTTATGCAAAGCTTAGAAAAACGTATACAAATTTATTTAAAATCAGACTGTCAGTTAATGCAACGTAACGTTTGTTATAAAATCTCTGACTGCTATTTTTCTCCAAAATTTTACGAAAACATGATTTTTACACTACGCTAAACAGACGCAGTCCAAAACATCAAAAAATTTCATAAAAATAACATTTTAAAAACACACGTTTTATTACGTCACTTATACCCTATAATTGACGCGTCCTTTAAACGCGAAATTTAACAGTTCAAAAATAGCTTAAATTTTCACAGTTATTATTTAATTTTATTGACATATACAAATTTTATAAAATATATCTCCAAATAAAATAATTAACTATTTTGATAAACACAATTTATATAAAATATATTTCAAAGTTAAATAATTAAAATAAAATAAATAGCTAAAACTAGGGCTGTTACAAACTTTATCAGCAAATATTATTGCAGCATGTCTTATGGCATTTCTTTCTACAATAAGTAAAGCGGTATGTGTGAAATTGCTTTGTAATACTTACTGCAACATGAGTTAACCATTTGCTTTCGATAATTTTTTTTGCTTCCTGTATAACGATTATGTTGCAGTTAGAAAAAATATATATTATTTGTAGTTCACAATATAGGGTTATGATATATACGATATGTGTAGGTGAATGCAAAGAGATGCACTATAGTGACTTGTATTTGAAGTGTTCTCTGTCTTCTTTTTTGTGTGAATTTGTTTATATGCGTATATTATGTTGAAATGTAACTTGTATTCATATAATCTACTGGATTTATATTTCTTATGTTTAGTTCAAAGACTTATAATTATATGTTATGTTCGTTTTCTTTTTAATATTTGATTTATTGCAATTACACCATTAGAAGCATAATTGTTGTTCATGTATTATAATCCAGTTTGTAGTTGTTTACAGCGTTGGAGCATTTTTTTACTGCTCTTCTTGAAGCTTTTAGAGGCATTTAATAATGTATCTACTAGAATAGTATTAGAATAACATGGTATATTAATGACGTGGAATGCATTTTATTAAAGCCAAACTGTGAGAATTATATTCCCCAATTTATTATTAGAGGCATAGTTTTTAAAGGCAAATCTTATTTTACATCTCATAGTTATAGTGACAATCTAATATTAGTTTGGTCTAATAATTTCTTTTTGAGGAATATCTGAAATGCCTTTAATTCTTTTACCTTTGATAGTGGTAAATGTTGGATCTTTGATTAAGAAAATTTCACACTTTATTAAAATCAATTAATTTCAAATATACTTTGTCGAAAAGGTCTAAATTTTGTTAATAAGTTCTTTTGAAACAAAATTAAATTTGTTCCAAAATGTATTTTTTGGCAATAAATATTTGATAAAATTAGTAAATGTTAAATGAACATTCAAAATGTTCAGCAAAATGAAGTTTATTCATTGAAATTCAGAAACGTTTGAAAGATATACCAACTTTTTTTATTCTTATGTCCAATTAAGGAAAAAATATATTTCCTTTTGAGAATTAATGCAGAAAAGTTTTGTTCTATAATTATATCAGCAAAAGTTCGGTTTTCTCCACCGTTGTGTGGTTATACTAGTACCAGTACATTAGGCACGTCCATTGGACGTGTGCAAAAAGCACCGGATGAAAATTATTTTATTATCAAATAAGGATTATATGCATAGATAGTACTCGACATAAATAAATTTGTGAGCTAATTTATTTTTATTGTAAAGTAGCATGATCAAATGCACACAAAACTCATTGCTATATTTTTCGGCATCAATTTGGATCTTATGTAAACATTGAATAGGAAAAATAAATTATGAGATTTATGCTTTATTCTTTTCTATAGGAATATTGAATGGAAAAATTATTTTATTTCCTAGTTATTAGTAAATTCACTCATACAAATCAACTCCAGATTTCTCATCTCTACCCTTTCCATTCAACCCGATCAACTAAAAATGTACTCAATTCAGATTTTCATTGTAAACAATAATGAAATTACAGCTTCGGATACAAATTGGATGGCACAAAACCATACAGAATATCGAATAGACCAAGATGATAATATTGTTTGAAACACAATAGCTAATTATGATGTTTTAAAGGGTCTTTTCTGTCTAGTACAATTACCATGGGTAAAAATTACATCAAACAATATTCATTTCAATATTCAAAAGAAAATACTTTTGAGTGAATGCTTCGGTTGTTGATGTTTTCAAATGGCCCAATACATACAATAAAAGGTATTAAATTATGCTGGTGCTACACCTCTTATTATAGACTCTAGATCTATCTCATAACAAAAAACCAATGGTTCTGTTAGCAAAGTTCACAATAAAGTTTACAAAAAAATTTTACTTCGTTATAATATTTTTATCAAATCAGTGTAAGATATAGCTCGAGTAGAAAAAAAAAACAGATTCAAATCAATGAATAAAATGAGGTGGATGCTTCAAATTTGGGTTTAGCATTCTAATTATTTTATATAATAAATATGTATATTCTATAAAATGTGTTTGTGGTAGTGAAGACTACTTGCACTTGTTATACATAATGTATAGAATTGCATTGTTGGAACTTCCCAATTGAATAGTAGAGAAAACCACCAATTCAAATTGCAAATACTAATCTAATAGTGTTGTTCACATTAAACAATCATATTTCGAAGTAATTTTTTAAAGAAAATCACTTTTAACCAACCTGGAAAGGATCCGATGGTTTAGCTTCATGTGCAAATCATGCAGGTTTTCATTAGTGAAATCAAGAACCGTTCACCTACTCCTTCATATCAAGTATACAATCCCAAATAACTCCTTTCTAGCCACAATCCCAGATAATCTACTTGATGGAATTTCATAATTACATAAGCTTCATGGACACGATAGAGAAACTACTGTCAGTAGCAGTTACAGTTACTGTACTTCACAAATTACATGTATTTACCAATTGAATGATAATACAAATGGTGGCACACTAATTCCAAGAATTCATTTGCCTGATGAGTCTAAACATTTTCTGTCATCCAAAACTTCATATCAATGAATTTTTTTAAATGGACTGCAGTTTTCACTTCCTAATGACAGATCTGTGAATAACCATCACTACTTCCATAGACAAATGAATGAAATTAGATTCTCACTGAATCCGAGTGCCAAAACTGCTATTGTATTTCGTGGATCTATTCTTCTAGAAGGCATCTCCGTGTAATCAACATGACTACAGTTCTGTAAGCTATTCTACTTCCTCTAAAGTCTAGACTATGTAAACTCAATATCTAGTGACTATTGCCTATCTCTGATGACAGTTGGAGAGTTGTTTCTTAATGAGTTGGGGCTCCTAAGTGTTACTTTCTATTATCATAACATGGCCATGTCTGTAGTAATATATAATGAAGTATTCATTCTTATGGGAAGACATGAAAGTCGGAATACCACTTGGATTATATTTAGAAAATTCAAAAAGCAGATACCCTATTTTTTATTGAGCATACAGGTTCTTCAACAAAGGTTGCGCATTCTATCCAGATCAAGGATCGTTTTTCCTACTCTCGCATGTCAGTCTTAGTCGAATCACCAAATGCACAGTACAAAATGATAAAATCAACAATAATTTTTTTCAATGACATTTTTTATTTCAAAGGAGAAGTGGATGGTTAAAAAATCAAGTAAATTTGTAAAGCATATTTGTATGACCACATTTTGTCACTATGCACCCTATAAGTTGCATCGTGTTTCATATGTCAATTCATTCTTGCTAATGACAATCAAAGTTTGGTATCTTTAATATGAGTTAGGTCGATAGATAGTGCAAAACTATTGCAAGAATTTGAAGGTATTTTTCAATTGATACAATGTATTCTTCGTTCATTGTTATTATGGTAACTAAAGATATAAAGAGAAAAGTAAATCTGTGTTTCAACTGTCTATGGAGAATGAAATAATATAAAGAAAATTTGAAACATCAATGTGTGCTTTATTTAAAGGAAAAGGATATAGTTTAAGACATTAAGAAAAATCAAAATATTTCACAATAGCATTCATCCAAGTTTCAATGCAGGTTTAACCTTTTATTTCTCTAATCTTTTACTGTCATCCAACAGTTTACTATATCTTAATTTCTATATTAACCATAAGAATGACGTGTATAAAGAAAAAACAAAAAACTCAAAATTTCTCATTCATCTCTCGGTTTTGGAGTTACATTTCTTCTTCTTGGGAAGCTGAATCTGCAAAATCGCTATACACGCTTCTATTTCTGCTCAATTTCGAACATCTTTGATCTCGAAGGTTTTGCATCTCTTAGACCATCTCTACCATGGTTAAGTCAAATCTAATTGAGATAATGGTTGAGAGTAGTGGTTGATTGTATTAATCCGACTAATGTTGCGGTGGAAGAATTTCATTTATAGGGTTATGTTAGGTTGTTTGAGTTGTGCGCTTGAAGAGCGGGTGAAGGAAACATATCAATTAGGGTTGCAATTGTGCATAAAAACGTGAGAAAAATAAATTACAAAAATAACCCTGTACGTAGTTAAAATTTGAAAGGACGTTTTAGTAATTGCAAAAGCTTCAAATGGAGGTATCCTCATTATATGGAGATGATTAGATTTAAATCAATGAAACCCTTGTTATATTTTATTTTTGCGGTGCGAATTTGGGAGGAGGAAAATAAAGTGCAAATTTAACGGTTAATAGGCTAAAATGGGTTTGTCAAAAAGATCCGCTTATTCTGATAGGTTTGACTCATCCCGTTAGTTTTCCTATTATCTGGGTCGGAGAGTTTTTAATGGCCCTAGTTTTCCCTTAGCCGCCATAGTTTACCAAAATCGAAGTTAAATTAGTTTTGACTTGACTTTACCCAATTATTTCACAAACCCTGCAATCAAATTCCCTTAGCCGCCATAACTTTACACAAATTTTACTCTGCATCCTCGTTCATTGTCTTGCATTCGCTATCATTGAGAAAAACTAAACCGAACCCTAAATCGCCCCAACTAAGACGACAATCTCATAGCAAGCCGCGCCGATGCACCCCCCCGCCAGAGACACACCCCATCTGCGCAACCACTAGCAATCGTCGCCTAGCCGAGCCGCACCACGCCACCCTTGTCCCCTCTGCGCCTCGTCTTCGTCTCTAAAACCAGGTAAATCTACAAAGATGTGATTTATTTAATTACGAACATCCACTGCAGTTTTTTAATTGGATTCGATAATCATTAAATAATCAATACCTAATTAAACATCATTTATCCCTGAACTTTATTTGCGGTTATTTTGCCAATGACTCAAATTTCAATCCATATTCTCAATCTACATCGCGGTGGCAAATACGAGGAAGGCAGGTGCAGTACTCTACAGTCAGCGACCTGATTGAAATTGGGTAATTTTTCACAATTTTTCTATTTTTGTTTTGGATTTAACTGTTTAAATGGTTAATGGTAGTGTTGGATTTTGAATCGTTTAATATTATAATGTCAAATTTTGGTGAAATAAAGCACTTACACATGATTATTCATTAACCGGTATTGTAGTGAAATCATACTGATTATTTTAAATTTTGAATATGTGATTTGGAGTGTTGTAGTGGGATCATTCGCTTCTAAACCAATATTCTCAACTTCTGGGTCGATTTTAGTTGTTTGTACGTGCATTAGCTGTTGTATAAGATAAATATAGATACAAAACTAGGCGGGAACCCGTGCTTCACACATGGGAAGGTTTGGACAATATGATTTGGATTAAGCTAAAAATATTTGGTTATAATGTTTTTTAATGTCCACACATGGAGTGGTTTTTTTCCTGTAGTGTGAAAACCTGTTGCATTTGATATGATTACATTTTTTGTTTGATTGAGAGGTGCATGGGGATTGATTTTTTTGCTAATGTGTGTGTCAAAAATAATTGTAAACCAAGTGGAAATGTTATATGAGGTTCTCTACTGTATTGTTGACCTACACGTAGGAGTATAATGTTGTGTTCTTAACATGGAGAAATCTAATGAAATGCAACACTGAACCAAGCTCATATAGTGTAAGAGTATTTTTACAAATTGAAATTTAGGATGATATGTTTGAAGTGGAATGAATGAGGTAACTTTTTTAGCAGGAGATACTTAAGTCTAAAGTTTTTGTTACCGTAGGCGTTTCTATTAGTACTTAGCAGTCACCTTGCGTTATTTGACCGGTGTACCTGTTTTGCACAATTTAGTAGTAGAGAAAATACTACATTTATAGTAAAATAAGTAGTAAAGTGCCTACACTTTTGCACCATGTTTCAAAAGGAAAATGTTATTTTATCCAAAATAAATTAGGGTAAAATGCGGTGCAGAGAGAACAGTACGCTGATCCTTCGTGAGATCTGAATTTGCCGTTAAAATTTCCCTTTCTTGCTGTTGCAAATAAACAAAATTATTTCATATTATTGATGCAAGTTACCATTTCAAAATGGTAGTTGTCGTCCATTTCTATTATTATTGGTGTCAAAATTAACCCATGCTTGGTAATTCATATAGATACATACATGGAACTAAACTTATTTTGTGTGCAGTAACAAACAAAAATAATATGAAACTGTACGTAACATTGAAAAAACTGATTTAAAGTTTAAGAATAAATAGTGTCCGAGAAATATTTCTACCTTCTAAAACTGTAAGTTCACCTTAATTTCCTGCCATGGAAGAAACACCGACTGTTGTGCACCGCAACTTTCACCATTATGCAATTTTCATATCTTACACTTAGGGGAAAAAAGTTGCTTAGATAAATTTGTCCAATGACCAATTCGCCTTCTCAACAAGAGCCCCACATGTGTATTCTAAGGAACCACTGCCAGGGGATCTGTATCACCATATGCAACATGTTTTGGTTCGGGTGAAGATACAAACCTGCAGCCTTGGTGTCGAGATGAAAGCTTTTACTTAAGGAAAACTCTTAAAACTTAGATCAGCTTTTCATTTATCATCCAAAATGCGAAGCCTAGAAAGCTTATTGGTTAACAACATCAGGCTATAACTTGTTATGTATAGCTAACACGATTATTTTAGTAATATGCTATACAATATGTTACATACTACTACAACAACAACAACAACAAAGCCATTATTCCCAAACAAGTTGGGGTCGGTTAGAGATGGAACCCGAAACAACAAAGCCATTATATAATATGTTACATACATCAGCAAAAAATAAGATCAGTTAGTTTTTGAATGCATAATAACATGAAAGATCAAACTCCACTTTGATAAAGCATACCAGAAATACCATTGAACCCTAGAGGTCACTAAATCTTTCTTCTTCACACTTCACAGTTTAGCGAGTTTCAAAGTCAAATATACATTAATTTTATAAAGCAGTAGAAAAGAAATAGCTTCTTAATAAGCGAGCATTCAATATTGGCACACTGCAGAAAACAGTAAAAATATTCACAAATGTAAAAGAATCGGTCAAAAAGCTTCACTTATTGAAGAGATTTTTTTTACTAGGGATAAACTTATATGTACATGGACTAACACCTCAAAGGGTACAGTGAATATTCTTTTTTATTTATTTGGATACATGTGTGCATTTTATTGGTATGGAAAAAAACACGAATATCTGCATGTAGTAAAGAATTATGAATATCAAGATATTCATTCGGATGTGATATATCGCTTACCTCAAATCAAAATTTTGTTATCATATATCATATTTTTTATGAGGTTGCACTTAAGTTTAGTTCTTATGGTTTTCTCAGTTTTAGTCAATCACTAATGTAAAGTTAGTTCCAAGGTTCGAGAACTCGGTTTCAGTCATTTGAAAATTTGTTTGTTTCAGACGATTTCGGAAATTTTGGAAGTTTCGCTTTTGGTTTCAGTCCCAATTTTTGTTTTCAATGGTTTTTTTAATGTAAATGTAATAATTATCTTTGTAAATAAACACAAAATATAGTATTTAAGGAAATAAAATACAGTATTATAAATTTATTTCATTCAAAATTTAATTCTTGTAGTTGGATATAAATTACAATATTATAAATTTATTTCATGCAAAAATTAATTCTTATAGCTGCATATAAATTTAGTACTTTCAAAAGTTTAATTCCAGCCTGGCATCAATTAACCAGATTATACAATTTCAACATCACTTGGACAAAAAATCTACATACTCACAGCACCTTATTTAATATTATATAAGTTCAGCCCATAGCTTAGTAGCAGCCCATTATTACTTACCTAAATTTTAACAATAGCCCATACCAGAACAGCTATTTCTCTTCGTTCTGACCAAAGCTAGGGCAAACAAAGAAAACATTGTAGCTAAAGCAAACCCAAAAAGAATAAAAAGAAAAAACTAACGTAGTTTGCTCTCGACCGTGATTATCGACTCTCGACCAAGGGCTAGGGTTTTCTATTCTCGACCAAAGCTCAGGTAATTAGGATTTCGATCTTGATCCTTAGTCCATTTTGCTTTAATTAGGGCTTTATTCCAATTGCTACTTTGATTCGTTTCTTTTATTTACATGTCAATCGAAATCGTCGACCATCGGCACCTGTACGGTACCATCGAAATTTCAGGGTACAGTCCGATACTTCAAACCGTGGTTAATTCACAATTGATAACGATGTATATAAAAAAAAATAACGTCCGATACCTCAAACCGTGGTTAATTCACAACTAATAACGATGTATAAAAATAATTAAGAAAATGTGAGAAACATAATTTCAGTTTTATTGTCGGTTCATGGAAAAATTGTAATACTGCTTATTTTTCTTATATATCTCTTATATATTACAATGACACTAAATTCGGCTTCATGGTACAAAAGGTTAACACCCACTTTTGTATTATTAGTATCATTCTAATTTTGGTATGGGTGAAGTAAAAGAAATTCTTCACAAAAGAATTTATGAATGTATAGCCTTACATCTATATACCCCTCAATGGTTCTACTCACCCCTCAATGGTTCTACCCCACAAAATTTTCTAAATTTCTTGAGAAGAACTTGTTTAAATTTGAATGGTTGGGAAAATCATAGTCAAATCAGAATGCATGAGAAGTAAGAGCATAACATGGATATCAATTCTTATAGTACATAATTTTGTTCAACATATGGCCCAATGGCCGTGTATATTTGATCAGGAATGGTTCTAAAGCACTTCAAACATCTCTCACGAGTTCAAATTAGTCGGAGGTACCACTTTTACCATAACCGACTTATGATTATTATTTTTACTATTGTTTTGTATTTCCATCATAGATTAGAGAATAGTTGTTACCAAACTAGTACAAACTCAAACTTGTAGTTATGATTTTCTTTTCTAAATGTCATGGAAAAAGTCCAAGTATTTT
The DNA here is from genome assembly GCA_030765085.1 of Allium cepa. Taxonomy (NCBI): domain Eukaryota; kingdom Viridiplantae; phylum Streptophyta; class Magnoliopsida; order Asparagales; family Amaryllidaceae; genus Allium; species Allium cepa. The sequence goes on from CM060938.1 coordinate 336,034,527, forward strand.
AAATACTCACATATTAGGAATTCTATAAACACTAGTGTGTAACCCGTGCGTTGTACACGGTAATGTTGTTAAAATTTTAATTTTTATTATTGCTAAAATATATTTATTATGCAATATATGATAAATTTATTTTGATATATTAATCATAAACTAAAATGACTTGCGACACTCATATATAAGGATAAAACTCGCTACTATGTATCTCTATAAAAGTTAATGTCCTAACTCAAAAAAATTATAAATTAAAATTGTTAATATTGTAAATGTAAATAATTTATGTTATGTGATATATATCTTTTATATGTATAAGCGAATACGTAACTTCACCATTTTGTTATAACATGATTATTGTATATATTTTGAATTGTCATATTTTTTAAATGATTTATAAATGGATTAATGAACATTAAAAATTGAAATTATTTGAATAATTTGAATTAATGATCAACGTATCTAATTAAATATAAGAAGTTAAATGTAAAAAGTTGTAACTAATTAAATATAAGGTGTTAAATATAAAAAAGTAGAAATGAGAAGAGTTTAATACAAATTTGTAATTGAGAGGAGCGTAGATTTTATGGTTAGCTTATCTGTATGTGAATTTTTTTTGGAATTAGACGCGTGAACTTTTATTCATTATTAAATTTTCATTTTTAAATAATTTTATCCTTATAGTTAACCATAAATTTAATGTTCTTTGTAGCAGAGTTGTGCTTACAACTTTGATAATTGCAAAATAATGTTATGTAGCATTCAGTTGAGTATGAGTTGGATGTGGTTTGATAATACAGTGAAAGTGGAAATGTTTATATAATCTAATTTTTATCGGTGTAATATGTGCGTTGACATCATAATGTAGTAAAATATAAATTTATTTTTTAAAGGTTAAAAATGAAATTATATAATGTAATATAAAATAAATTGTTTGAGATAAATGTATTAGAAATTAAAAGATTTATTATTATTTATGTATGCATTTTATGTTGTGTGAGTTAAATATTCATATATTTGAATATGGAAGGAATAATTTAATTATTTTTCTCATATATGAATATTATATATATTGAAATCCTCGTATTTTAGGGTTTATTAGATAGATTAATAAATATTAGTTAATCTTATTTATCTCTATTGTTAATAAAGAGAATTTAATGAACATGATTATACGGTGTCCTTTTGAAGTTTTGAAAATACGCCACCGCGAATCAACGGAATCTCACCAACATCTTGCTATTAGATGCACCTACGTGCGATTAACTCTAGTTTAAATAGTTTACATTTAAGATTACACAATTAGTTAAATATATGGACTTGAATATAAAATATTAGAATGTAATTAAGTACGGTTTCTAAGTAAATGTATTTTTTTAAAATTTTATGTATTTGAAGTTAATATAATTTATAGTGCAATATATGATAAATTCATTTAGTAAATAAATTATAAAACAGATTTGCTATTGTCATTAATGTATATAATCTATGTTATGTGATTTATATATACCTGCAACTAAATGATTTTTTTTTACTAATTTCTTGATGCGCATGTAGTATACGTATTGAAAATTTCATCTTTTATGATTTATCAATAGATATTAGTTGATTTAGTTTATCAACTAGTTTAAATTTTGGATTATGTAATTAATATAAATGTGTATACCATAATGCAAAATTTGAAAGAGAACCGTGAAAGATTTGTAAATAATTATAGATTCTTTTAAAAGTAGGTGTGTGAATGTAAAATATGTGAAAAGTTTAGAAGAATAATTGTAAGTTGGTAAACTATGGGATTTTAAAAATAAAATATCCACTTTGAGAGAACACTTTGAGAGAATTAAGGAGAACAAAGATAATTCCTATAATTAATGAGAGAACTTCAAATTATTCTGCTTTACTATTATTTAATATATATTATTTAATAGATGGCATGTTGAACGGCAGTCAATTTTTTTTACTTCTATTTCTCACCTAGTTTCCAGATTTGATTCCCTACAGAAAGGACTTGGTAGTAAATAAAAGAAAAATGAGAAGAATTATGGGGGGAATTTTTTTTAAATGAATACGAGGAGTATTAATTTTAAGAGCATCTCTTTGTACTTTACCACTAACTTATAATAAAAAAAAAACTGTTAGAAATCGTCCCAACTATCAATTCAAATTAAATGGATATGAACAGTTTCACATAAAATTCACAATTTCCGTGCAATGAATATATATGTTAAAATTCATTTGTTATTATGATTGATAAGCACGTGATAAAGAAATTAAAAGAGAGAATACCTATTTATATGAAGAACATAAGGTAATAATAACACTAAGGTAAACATGGTCATATCAGCTCGATCTACCAATTGTAACAACCGACAGATGATAACATACACATTTGATCAACCTAGTATACACCATGCCAAGGAGAGTGTTCCCACTAATTTTTACAATAAAATTGTAAGTATATGAGCACCACATTTTCAATTGAAATATAATGATATATATAGTTTTTTCATCCGATTTGGTATTGAAGTAATAAATAAAGAATTAACGGTAGATATTGATATTCATAGTGCGAGCGTGCAAACACACACACTTGTGTGCGCACATATACGTACACACATATACATACATGTGTATATGGATTAAAGTAGTCAAGGCGAAAAGGTGCAAAAAAGCGCAAGGCTTGCGTCTTGCACTTTGCCGTTTTCTGTGCATTTTTCCCGGCTAAAACTACTAATAAAAACTGCTGCTAAAAATTGCTATTAAACATAGTTTTTGACAATTAAAAATTGCATATATGTGCAATTTTGAGAATAAAACTTCATTAATTCATCACAAACCAAAGAAAGTAGTTGAAAAATCGTTCAACTAAAGTCTACAATAACAATATATTTAATTTCCTTTCAGATAAAACAAAAGGGCGCCTTATAGCTTCGCGCCTTGTGTGCTTTTTTGGCGCTTCTATGGTCACCTGTATCTTTAGTCTCAAAAAGCCCACCAGGCGTGCTTTGTGCTTTTTTGCATCTAGACCCGTGCCTTAACATAACTGGATTATATAAAATAAATCCACATTTTGAAAAGAAAAGTAAAGCATACATTCTTCATATTTTGAAAGGAATAGGAAAGCAAGTATCTATACTGAAATCAATATTTTTTGCAAGTGCTACACCATATTATGTGCAACTCACATGACGCATCTTTACCATCTGTAAGATGATTAGAAGAATGAAATTATTGGGCCTCTTCCTATCCTATAACAGGATGTAACATTAATTACAATATATAAATTTTATATGGTACAGAACATATTGTTGGTTAAATTCAAATTTTAGAAAAATCCATTGAATTATCAATATTATGGTTAAATTCATAATATTGAATGCAACCCAAAATCATAATATGAAAAACCCTGTCTGATAATAAATTATGCCTAGGACTATGGGACACGGTACTTTAGCTTCAAGCCTTCAACTATGTAAGTTCTTCAATATCTTATACAAAAATAAAGAAAACAAATCATATAAGTGCATACCCTTCTATTGTCCATCACTTTCATTATTATTGTTGCTGCCTAGGCATCCAATAACAGTAAGCACTCCCTAAAGGAGCATCTTACATTCAGAATGTTAATGTAAGATGAGCCAAGAGAATACCAATCAAGCTTCGTATGCAATTTTTTTATACCACGTATGGTATAATGTCTAAAAAAGTAAACAGAATATACTAGGGCTGTCATGGTAATGATAAATTTATTATTACCATACCATTACCAGCCAATCGGGTACTATTTTCGAGCGAAATCGGTATGGTAACAATAAATTTACCATTTTCTACGGTAAATAATCGATAACATTTCTTCAATACCAGCGGTAGCGGTAATTTTACCAATTTATAATGCATGTATATTCATGTAACATGCTTTATTATATGCATTTTGAACCAAACAAATGTTAAATTTAGTTTATTAACCATGTGAAATAATGTTAAATACATTTCACTTTTTTCTCATTTATGTTTTTTATAAAGTAACACTATAAATTGTATAATGAAGCACCGTTATGGTGTGAACACGTGTTATGTTACTAATTTTTTTAAATAAACGGTAATTTACCATTACCAGTGTAACGGTTACCACATCGTCGGTATACCAGCCTATCGGTAACGGTAACAGTAAGCAATTTTTGCTTACCAGTAAAAATGATACGGTAACGGTATTTGTGAAACGGTAACGGTAACCATTACCATAACAGCCTTAGAATAAACATTGCTGAATAAAGAAGAAATAAATTTCACCTGAATTCCATCTCTCTCAACAATGACCAACTGTGTTGGGCCAATTATAACAGATAAAAATAGCAGCAGCTAGACGGGCCAATCTAAGAAGAAAAAACATCAATTATCAAACAGTGTGTGTTACAATATAGTGCAATACTTGTGCGAAAGATATTCACAGACATTTAAAACAAAAGAAACTTGGATTGAATCAACTTGATCTATAACTACTTCAAAACTTTCCTAAATTACTCTATCATTTGCGCTATATCTTTTCTCATGATAAAGTTAACAACTCATTGCAAATTCAGATGTGATTTGATATTCAACATGATTTTGAACTAAAAACATAAAATAGGACCGAGTGGTAAAAATGTATTTGACATACCTTGATTTTTTTTAATTTGAAGTTGCTATTTAAATGTCACATCATCAGGGTTTAAAAGTATTTAGGTTCATTATTTGTGTTGAAAATACCACCGTCATGAAGTAGTTCGATATACGATAAAGCACAATTTCGATTTAGATTGGCAAATAAACGCGAAATTGGCAAGAAAGATAAATAAACATATTATTTTATATATAAACAATTAATATTTTGGTACTTGTACCTCGTATGCACTTAGATTCAGCAATTTCTTCTTTTCCATTAGTAGCACTAAGTCTCAATTTCTTTTCAAAATGTAACATCAACCCGAGGACCAAAGATAAAAAGTGAGTGAGGAGAGAGGCCGTAAAGCCCTTGAAAGTAATTGCGAAAATACAGAAAGGAGATGACCTAAGGGTGTGTGAATGGGAGACGGTTGATGAAGTATAGAGAAGAAGGTCAATGCTTTGCATGAAGCATCATCGAGTTTTCAGATTCCAGAAATGGAAGCATAGGACATAGAGAGATGCAGGGACAAAGAAGTAGAAATGTGATAGATTGGTAACCGCTTCAGAAATGCCTAAGGTTGGGGGCAGATGGAATGAAGACCATTTATTTATTAATAAAAAAAACATGGAATGAACTTGGATCTCTCATTTTAAATGGAGAACAACAACGTTGCCAGCTTAGCATATTCTAGTTCCTGTTTTTGTATTTAAGTAATAGATTTAACAATTAAGTATAAAGTGGACAAGTGAACATTTAAGTAATAGATTTTAACGATGAAGCTATTTGAAAGCCCAAACTGTCTAATTTAATTTTCATATTTTGCGTATTGTGCAAATATTCCAAAGTGAACATGTTTGTACTGATAAAGGAGCTCTCCCTTCACCCTTTCCTGTAGTAATAGATAAATTTCCAAATTTCCATATAGAATGTTACAACATTTTACATCATATCGTTGTGCCGATTGGTGTGTGAAGAGATAGTAAAAAAGTGGAGAACACCATCAACATGGAATAGAAAGATGTGGGGTTATACCAATAATCATTCCCTGATGGCATGATAAAGGAGACGGACGTTAAAACGGTAAATGCATATTCAATCAAGTCTAAGTAGAAACCATGTTCATAACGAATTAAATCTTCCAACTGCCATCCTACAGCTTTCATGAGAAGAAAGAGGGTAAGAGGCAGCTATATATTGCATGTTCGAAAGAAACATTGCTGATTTCATACTTGGTATATCCAAACTATTTTAAGTATAATTTTCAAGGTATTGGCTGAACTTAGTTTTGCGTATGATAAGCCATATTAGTTTATTATTTTATAGCAAGAGGAAGATGCATATCCATTATTGACACACCCCATTTCTGAGAACGTAATTAAAATATTTAGGGTAAGGTTAAATAAATTGACTCCTAACGGCGTAAAGTCAAAAAAGTCTGGCTAAATAAATCGACTCCTAATAGCACTGGTGAATTACATTCGCAGACACTAATATGTAGTTAAACCATCTTTGAAATATTTCAGGGTATCTGAGAAATTGATACCCATTTTTGATAGGGTACTTTTGACACAGGTCCCTAATAGGTTTCAAAATACACGAAAAGTCGCTGTCTTAAAACTTTATAAATTAGGTCATTGTTTTTCGATAATCAACAAAAAAACAACAAAAAACATTGTAAAAAATTGCCAAACTTCAAAACTTATTTCAACATATAATCATCATCTCCATATCTATGCAAGAAAAACACAAAATAATTCATCAACAATAAAAACAACATAATTCGCACTTCAGGAAATTCTGCAATTTTTTTTTGAAATTGCTGATATTTCAGCAACTTTAGTAAAAAATTGCGTTGTTTCATGCAATTTTTTCTGTTTAGTTCAATATTCCAAATTTACTATCTACATTTATTCAAACAACACGTTATTGCACGAACGCAATTTTTTCTGTTTAGTTCAATCTTCCAAATTTACTATCTACATTTATTCAAACAACACGTTATTGCACAACAATCAAGGAAAAATGATGAAATTGCGTATAATTGAAAAATAATCAATATTGCATAGAACACACAGCTTATTCTCAATAATTGCAGCGAAAAAACAATAATTCATAAAAGTTGCATACAAATCAGCAATAATAAACCAAAAGTATCTTATTTTATGGAATAGCTGCGCACATATCAGCAACAATGTAGAATAATTGCATATATTGTTGCACTTATATAAATTTTAGTTGATATATAATTATTCAGCAACAATTGCATGATTATCAGCAATAATATTCAATTGTTGCCGACATTTCAGCAACAATATTTACTATCGGCAAGTATTCCTGAATAGTTGTTGAAATGTTAGCAATTATTCTGCAGCAAAAACAGGGACCCGCTTTGCAATATTCTTCCGTTTTAAGAATGCGATCTAAATTTCCACTTTTTGATATTCGTCACATTGGCATAAGAACATCTATAGGCACGACCCAATCCAACATAGGACCGTGAAGTTTGTGACCTCCTTAGGCATTCTTGTAGTCCAGTCGTAGAAAGATCATTGATCTCTTAGTCAACAGTGAACTGTTATAATGGTGAATGATTTGAGGATAAAAATGAATAGAAACATTGAAATTATTTGCAAATAAAATTCTGTTACAAAGCAAAGTGTATGTTATCCAGCACTTAAACGAAAACAAAATCAAGTTAATCGAAATTACGGTTATCTATGATTTTTGACGAAAGAAAAGGATTTCAATTTGGTGCATACGAGTGTCCTAGATATTAAAATGGAAATAACAGTGACGTAAATAGATAGTGCTATGGTGAACTTGTGTGAAATCGAAGCAGCGAAAGTTAACTCGGTTGCAGGAGATGGGGATCTAAATTGATATTAAAAGATGAATAGCTGGAACAATTTATTGAATAAGATTTATTATGTGTTGCCTGCAACAGTGTGACCATACGCGTAACGCTAACCTCATACAACTGTAGCAACACATGGATGGAACAATGTGTTTTGCATTTTTTTAAATCAGTGGAATTCAGTGATACTAAATGCCAACTGCTGGCTTTAATTTTTAGCAGACATATCCTTTAAGTGAAAATGAAATATAAAATTTGTTGAACATAGCACTTAAATCATGTGTTTTTTCTTCTTCTCATGAGGCTACATGATAAAGCAGGTCTAGCTAGAAGGGTCAAAAGATTCAAAATCAAAAGAAAAGAGTGAATCTTCGACTCCTAATGCGATAAATAAGCTTGGGTAGTTAATTCTGTAGGAAAAATGCCATTAAGTTGAAAAATCAAGTGTTAAAATCTACAGCTTTCAGCATTGTTTGATATTGTTTGAAGTAGACGAAGACGTGTTCAATCATTCAAATTTACTTCCAAACTAATGATCGACCATAACATGAGCACTGCAGGTCAAGCATATATCATGCAATGGCGTCAACATGTTGGTATACATCTGCTATTATATGAGCAAGTGACCTGATTTTTTTTTTTTTTAAAAAAAATAGAATAAGAACAAGAAAAAAAAGAAGAGGAAAAACTACCCATTGATTGATCCATGGTACAGTTTAATATTTTAGACAGGACTGAAGATGGTAACTCAGCCCAATGAGTAGGTGACTTGTTAAGCGCATTCGTCATCTTTCCAGATAAGAGATTAATTATTGCCACCTATTAATTATTATGTCTAACATATGCACATAATATAATGATAACACTCGGTGTCACGACCTACAGTGCAATATTTTTCATGCATTAAACCACATAGTATGCAGATCTAATGTAATATAAATTAAGAAGTATAAGGTTAACTTAATCCATACTGAATCATGGTTGTAATTCATTGAACTACATCTACGATAAAATTCATACGATCTTGAAATTACAACAATTCAAAAGAATAAACTAACCTTTAAATTCCTTATAGTTTGTATTACAACATATTATGGTAAAAGCGAACCTTTCCATCTGCTATCTAAAATATGTTGTGGAAATGAAAATTATGCATTAAATTAGATTAAGTGAATTGGAAGCCAAACAATGGGTCGTGAACTGAAAGCCAAACGCTAAAAATTATACCATTAATTAAACAACTATTTATACCAAGAATTCTTCTTTGTTTAGCTCAATCTGGTATTGGAGTTCATATATTAACGTTTTAACGGAGAAAGCATGTTCCACATGCTGAATCAAACACACTTTTAAGATCAGACCAACATCACTGAGACAACATGGTTGTACCCAAAATCTATCAAGTGAACTTGTACTTTGGCTTGGTGAGGACCTTACTCTACATATTGAACTACAAACAATGAACATGCTGAAATAACCAACAATGCATGAAGTTGATATAAAGTTTAGATGATTGGTTGATTCCAAGTTCAGTAACATGTCTACATGGATGTTATTGTGACTGAAATTGCCAGTCATGTAATTTCAAAAAAAATTGAAGCGATTATTAAAAAACGTAAAACTTGGGACTAACACAAACTTAATTGATGAGCAGCACAATACAAAGTTAATTACAAGTATGCCTCACTAGCTCAGCAGATGACACTCATGAAACGCAAGAGGATAAATAAACTAACATGACCAATACTATTCTAACTGAAATATAAAACAATTTTTTGAAAACAGTGTTTAGCTTATAAGAGAATTCCACAATATCTGGTACATCTTTTGTTGGAGAAGATGGTTTGCATAAAAGTCCTATCCATGAAAGCTGAAGGAGACCTTTGCTATCATCTGGGACGATTAAGCTAATTTTCTGGATAGGTGTAGGAGAAGAAAGAGCAGTAAAAATAGGTTTTTATTTATTTATTTCCAAGCCCAATAAAGTAGAGATCCGACGGTACGTGGAAGAAATCAATGAGATTTAGAGATTTTATTCTGAAAATTCTTTGAAAAAAGAAGTTGAGGAGACACTTATTGTGTTTTATAGTTTTGGTCTGTCTTGAGGCATGAAATTGTTGCTAAGAAAATATTCGAAGTAAAGGTAGCAAATTATTATGATCCACATGGAAAATTTTCATCATAAGACTCTATATTCTGTATATTCTGTATGATCGAGAATGGAATCTGCTTAACCAAATAGCACTAGAGGCAGTATAAGAAGTTAACAATACATCATAATTCCATATAACTATAGTATATCTTTCAATGGAAGTCGAGATTATCCTTGCAATGGGGCTACTAAGGTTACTTTGATTCATTTTTATTCTCATTTCATACATGACTGAATTTAATAAATTCTGAAGCCTGATTATATACACATTCTTTCCTTACATGTAATCAATTATTTATTTCTATGATAGGGGGTGTCTTCTTGTAAAACAATCTGAGTAAAATCTTGAAAATCAATCAAACCATCAAGAGGGAAAGTGAAAGCCCCAAATCGGTCGATGATTTAAAGTTGGGTGACTGGCAAGTATCTTTGAGCAATGGATGCTGTTTGGTACTATTGTCTACTTATTCCGTTAATGCTGCCTTTGCTTACTGTGGCTGTGTATTTGCATTGGTTTAGTATGAAACTTTTCAAGCATGCATGAATTGTTTGTATTTGCCCTCTAATTAATATCCTCTGGGCCTCTAGCTCCAACTGGTCTAAGACATCTTTTTTGATTGAATTGTATTTTATTCTAAGTGAATTTTGTTGATTGCTTGGATTTATTTCAAAGTTCAGATTTTTTTTAAAAATAAAAATATAAAATTATATGATAGGGAAGAAACCTATGGATCCACGATGGAAGCATAAAACCTTCGCCGACATAGCCAAATCAAATCCAATATCACAAATCACCAAACAACTAAAGTCCTCTCTTGCTCTATCAAATTCACAAGCCATTCTATCTGGTGGGACCATACTATTTGAAGCCACCTCAGAGATCTCAAGCCTTCTAAAATGCTTGTGCTTTGGCCACACCGTAGTCAGCAATCAGCACTTATTCGAATTCAATTTCGAAGAAGCCTTTTACCTTCATCACAGCCTCAAATCTTTGAATATTGCAACACCTAACAGTAGTTCTGCATTAACTGAAGCTGAATTATGGGACTACATGAAGTCTAAACAGCCTGCATTTCCAGAATATTACAAGGCATATGCACATCTACGTGGTAAGAATTGGGTGGTGAAGAAGATGACCAAATATGGTGGCGATTTCGTTGCTTATAGACATCATCCTAAACTTATTCATTCAGAATATGCGGTGCTTGTTATGATAGAAGGTGATGATGATGACAATGGCAGCAGGGGAAGATTCAAGGATTGGTCGGATTTTCAATGCAGGCTTCGAGTTAGTGGAAGTGTTGCTAAAGAATTGTTAGTGCTGAGTGTGAATAAAAACGCAAGTGATACTGGTTTACCTTTGTGTTTGGAGAAATTCAGCGTTGAAGAGAGTAGGATTGCGAGATGGGTGCCAGAAGAATGTAGGGAAGATGCAAATGGTGATAAGTAGAAAGTTTTGTTTTGAAGCTTAATGATGACTTTTTGTGGTTAATGTTGTTGGATTTATTTAATATATCAAGCAGCAACGTAGTAACATTTAACTTTATTAAGTTTTTTTGAGTTGTAATAATCCAGTTTCATAATATTATTACTTGTAGTTTGTTCTTTCGTAAATTTTATTTTATGTCATGAACTGTTTAGTGTTTGGATTTACAGCACTTCTTCTGAGCTTGTTCTACACTCTTATGTACGATGTTGTTGACATTTGCCTTCACATTGTTGTAGACTACACTCTGTTGTATAGCGGCGTTAAATTTGCATGAGACATGGAGCAAAGAAAAATTTGTGCATGTACGTATTTCCTGTTAGGGTATAAATATTTTTTGCTGGTAAGGTTCTGCATTTTTCTAAGATTGAAGAATGTGTATTTGACAATACGATAAAGTCATGACGAATTTTTTCATGAACTTTATTTTAGATGCAAACAAAATTAAATTTATGTACTTCTAAATATGTCAACTACTCATATTTGATTTCACAAGTATGAGAAACACATTTCAAAGTACAGAAATTTGCCATATTTTTGGATATCTTCTTACCATTTTGTTGTCAACCATGTTCTATTTAAACTCTTTAAAACGTTGAATAGTTATGTTAAAAATGGAGAGGAGAATATATATATATATATACATAAAATCAGTACACCTTTATTTTTATTTTTTTTCCTTTTTCTTTTCTTCCGCTGATTTGCCCATCTGATGTTAATATATTTTTTCCATCCCTATCCATCAAGAGATAGAACGCAAGATAACTTTTCGTGTAGGGAACTTTTATCATCCAAAGGGAGTGGTGTTATTTTTTCACCATGCACGGCAAGTGATTCATAACACAATCTTCCAAAAAACTGTGTGATTGTAGACGTAATCTCTGAAGATGTGTTTGTTTGCGACACGGATGGACACACAAAAGGATACGGGAAATGGATATGAAACGAGAACGATCCACGAAAGATAAATGCATTTTTCGTAAGAAATTGATATTTTGGAAGGGCATTCTAAATGTTTTGTTATAAATATTATTTTTACATTATTTTATTTTGTTTTATTTTTTTTTAATTAATGTAATTAAATGAAGTGTAAAATAGGCACAAGAACAAACGACGAAAAAAATTTAGGTTGAAGGGAAGGACAAACTTTGAAATTTTTTGGCTGAAGGACAATGCTAATTATAGTTAGCATTTTGTCCATTGTAACATTGAATATAATGCTAGTTATAACTAGCATTTTGTATATTGTAAAAATCAAATATAATGCTAGTTATAACTAGCATCGTCCTTCAGACTAATTTTTTTAAAAAATTTGTTCTTCAGTCCAAAAATGAAACTTATTGTCCTTCAACCTGATTTTTTTCCAAAGTTTGTCCTTCTCCTTAATTCCCTCTTAAATTAACTTATATTGTTTATAAATTATGAAATGCAAAAAAATACAATAATAAAAAAAATCATTTTTATTACAAAAAAATAGGTACAATGACAAACTTAGAAAAAAAATTAGGCTGAAGGACAACAAGTTTGTTTTTTAGGCTGAAGGACAATGTTAGTTATAACTAGCATTTTGTATAATGTAAAACTGAATATAGTGGTAGATATAATTAACATTTTGTATAGTGTATAAGTTAAGTATAATGCTAATTATAACTAGTATTTGTCCTTCGGCCTAAAAATGAAACTTGGCGTCCTTCAGCTTAATTTTTCTTCTTCAAAGTTTGCCCTTTTTCTTAATTTCCTCTTTTTATTACATACCAGTAATTCAAAATAAAAATAAAAATATACATTTCTCTCCTAAATTTCGCCATTGAATACAGAATAAGCCATCTAAGCCCTTCAGGATTGTCCATCAACATATGAACAGCTGTGTAGTATGCCTCACCGTCGGCCAGAATAATTGTGATTTCCCATTTATAAAATGGTTCATTCTCCTGTCGCACTTTCGTAATCCGATGAACGGTCTCTCATCTCATCCTTACGAGACGAAGCTCCACTCAGCTGACGTCTATGAGAGGAAGTAGCAGTCGAGCGATGCGGATGTGTAGGAGCTTGAGGAGTGCAAGTACTGATTTCTCCAGTTTCACCCATGAGAAAATCGGCATACAGCTGGGTGCCGAACGGAGCATTGGCAGGTGAAGCTTTTAGAATGTCGAACCCGCGGGCTGGAGTTTCGATGCCGCCTTCAAATATCGCATTCTATTCTCTGAATTTCGGGCGAGCCAACTTTGTACTTTATGTACCTACTAGCTACCAATTCCCACCACTAGTCGGTTCTTTCGACGATGTTCTTCACCACTTTCTAGAACCCGCCTTTAGTCTTTAGCAGCTTGTTCTTTGGGGTCTATTCATGCTTGAGGTTGTCAAACCTGTTTTTTTTATTTGTCCATCGTTGTAATCGCTGTTCATCTTTGTGTTGATGACAACACCGATATTGGAGTACCAATAGCCAACCCGACCTAGCAAATGTCGATAAATGTTAACGTTTGTTCCTCGATCCAGTACAATGTTATGGGTAGAACTGGAAGATTCATGGGTCGACATTCTATAGAAAAATTAAAAAAAAATCGAGAAAAATAGAGGAGGTAGATATTAATATAAAAATAGAAATACGAAAACATTACCTCAAAAATAGAGGGGGACCTAAGCCAACCGTTTGGAAAAGAGGTGGTGTTGGACGCATCTGATGCGAACCGTTTATTTTCCAAGGCTCAAACAGTGCTTTTTGTAGGGACCACTTTAGATACGTCTGACATGCCCAGAGTGATGCGAACATGAAAGGGGCAAAAATTGTTTGTGAACGCATCGCCTTAAGTTTCTAATTTGAGGTGGAGCCTTACACAACAGTTAGGTCACTCGCATGATGATTTGGACGTCTAAGTTCAAGTCCGAAAATAGACTCTTCGCAATGCGAGGGAAATGCTGCGTATATCATCGACCTCATCAGCGCCCGCTATCGTGCGAGAGCCTCATGCATTGAGTTCCACTTTTTTTAGTGAACCGGATGTAAAAATGAAAAGAGAAGCAAAACAAGTTAGATTTTACATCTCTTATTGCTGTAATGCTTTGTTTTCTTTCAAATCCATCATCTCGAAGAAGATATTTAAGTTTTATGAATTAAATTGTAATTTAGGTTGAAATGGTAATATTTTGAATGATGAATAGAATAGAAATTAATGAGAGTATTTTTGTTCCTTAGGGTGCGTTTGTTGCGATACGAAAGTGGCACATGAAAGGGACACGAGAAAGGGGCATGAAAGAAAAATGGTTCACGGAAGAAGAATGTGTTTCTGTGCATGAAATGGACATTTTAAAAGGATTATTTTAAAAATTTTTGTTATAAACAATTATTTTTGTTATTGTTTTTTTAAATTCATATAGTAAAAAAAACTTATACCATTTATAAGTAATGAAACACAAAAATAGTGCGATGAAAATGATAATTTTTATTACATACTAGTAGTTCGAAATACAAACAAAAAATCTACATTTCTCTTATAAATCTTACCACGGCCCATACCGAAGACTTTTGCATGATTTTTCCGATGTGGTGAACCGGATATGAAAACTGAAAAGAAAAAAATAGTTATATTTTACGTTCTCTCATCGTTGTAATATTCGTTTTTTTGTTCAGAATGTGTTAGCACCAAAATTGGTCACAAACACCCTTAAGTAGAGTTATGTAGAGAGATTAATGAAGAGAGTAAATTAGAACAGAAAAGTAGTGTAATTCAATGCAAAAAAGAATAACAAAAACGAGAACACCGGATTTATAGTGGTTCAGCGTAATTGCCTACATTCACTTTGTGTTAAATCTTTATTACTTTCTCAATCACTTGAATACAGATGCAATCCATAAACAAATTACTCGAATACAAGTTTGAATTAAAAAGAGGAGAGTATAAAAAATGGCAGAATCTCCCTAGTGTTCTCGAGAAAAGGTCCCCTTTTCACTGCACCCCTGCCCCTTTATTTATAAACGAAGATATGATGGACTTCCTTCTCAGGCCTAGGAGCAAAGTACCTTGGCCCATATATGGGAACCCTAAGTTGACCGAACCAGGCATGCCGAGTGATATACTCCGATCGGCAAATGCCGACCCAAGATGGCCGAACGGTGGTCATTTGGGTAACTGACTCGAAGCGATCTCTTAAAGGACTCGGGGTAGCTTGCAGTGGACCTCAAAGTAAAGCATTGCCGGCTTTCGCATGTGACTTGCGTCTTCGACCGAGCTACACGTTCTGCTCCAATCTGACCGAGCCATGTGTGACTTCACTTTCCCTTGGCCGAGCGGTACATGCCAGGCGACGAAGACTCAACTGACCGATCGACGCTTGCCGAGCGATCTAGACCGAGCGACGCGTGTCGAGTGACTTGGACCGAGCGATGTGTGCCGAACCGTACCTACCGCACCGCACATAAACGTCAAAACACGTCGATTGCATCAAACCCATATATCATCAACTCTTCTTGGTCAGAATCTTGTCCTGTGCTAACGATAACGTCTTCAACTGTCGCCTTGTAGCCGGGCCAAGGCACCGGGTAACAGAATCCATCATTTCGAAGAAGATATTTAAGTTATATGAATTAAACTATGAATCAGGTTGAAATGATAATATTTTGACTAATGAATAGAAAATAAATTAATGAGAGTGCTTTTGTTCCTTAGGTTGTGTTTGTGACATGAAAGGGGCACACGAAACGGGTACGAGAAATGGGCACCAAACGAGAATGGTTCACAAAAGGGAAATGCGTTCTTGTATACGAAAGAGACATTCTGAAAGGGTCATTTAATTATTTTGTTGTAAATAATTATTTTTGTTATCGTTTTATTTTTTTAGTTAATACAGTTAAATGAACTTACATTATTTATAACTTATGAAATGCAAAAAAGCAATAAAAAAGACAATTTTTATTGCGTACTAGTAGTTCGAAATACAAATAAAAATCTACATTTCTCTTTTAAATCTCGCTATTAGATACTGAACAATCTGTCTAAGCTCTTTGGGATTGTCCATTAGCACACAGATAGCTGTGTATTGTGCCTCACTGTTGGTCCGAATAATTGTGATTTCCTATTCATAAAATGGATCATTCTCCTGAAAGAAGCTATGCGGTAGGATCGTATAATATGGAATAGTGGATGGTATAGGTAAATAACAATAAGCAATAAGTAAAGTAGACACCAGGATTTTATACTGGTTCGGACCTCTAGTCCAACGTCCAGTCCCTAAGCTTTACTTAGGAATTCTACTAACTAAAACCCTCTCTTAACCCAGAGAAATTGGTTTACAACTTACCCGAACAACCGAACGGGATTTCTTGCCTCAACTACCGAAGAGGACTTCAACTCAATTACTAAAAACAATTATTCGACTTGTTGTGTTCTTGTCAACACTAATGAGTCCAATGTAGTACAATATTCCTATAATCTTATCCTCGAGAGTATGCAATGTGTTTGTGAAGATTTAGGAAATGTGAATTGCTATGAATCAAAAGAATGTTATAAACAAAGCAGAGATTCAAGCAATAGATTGGTGATTGCTTTGAAAACTTTTAGAGAATATAAAATATGTTCAAGAAAGTAGTGAGATTAAAGCATAAGAAAATTGGTAAATTGAAAATTAGAACCATGTATATATAGGTGTAGAAGAGATGCATTTGTTGGCTAGAGATGCGGACAAGAGATGCTTCCATTTCCATTGGAGAATGGTTGCAACTCTTGGGAGGAAGAAGGCGTCCATTCGGAGAAAATTCGCAGGTTTAAATTCAATCGACTGAGCAGAGATTTCAATCGACTTGAAATGTAAAGAAATTTTTTTCAGGAATAGATTCAGTCGACTGAGCAGGTTGTTTCAGTCGACTGGAACTGTGCACGTTTGTATATGTGTAACAGGTTCAGTCGACTGGGCTTACCTGTTCAGTCGATTGAACTATTGGTTTTTGCACAATGAATGTTTATCTAGAAAATGAAGTTTATAAAACGTGTTCTAGTGTGTGTGCAAGCCTCTTGAGGACAGATTTAATAATAAATCTAAACTAAGACCTATATTTAAATTATACTCATGCTATCCTCGGTCTTCATCGCTCTTCCTTTAGCTTTGCACATATCTCTTTCTTTTTATTGAAGCACATTGTCATTGGTCAAAATATAGCGTATCAACATTCTCCCCCTTTTTGATTGATGACAATACTGAAACGTGTAGAGATGGAATTATTTCCTCCCCCTGAATATATGCACTATCTTTTCTACAAAACAAGGTTAGTAACATAGATTTCTCCCCCTTTGTCATCGACAAAAAGAAAGTAATAATTGCAGAAGTATATTATCAAAAAAATCACTGATATGCATAACTATAGTTTCGAAAACTTAGAATGTAGCATAAATAAATGAAACATAGAAGGCTATTTATACAAGCCTTTTGAATAGTGTTATTTTTAAAAAAAAATCAAACCATAAGAGAGTTATTCATCTTTATCCCAATCATATGAGCCTTCTCTCGCTCCCTCCGGTTCGCGAATAACGGGTCCACCGGTGGGTGGTCTATAGGCTCTTCCACCTTGACCACCGCTATTCCCACTTGTGCTGCTGCTTGGATTTTCTTCGGATGACGTCCATGTGAAATTTGGTGCGGACGCTTGCCACGGGAGGTTGAAGCAGTAGTGGAGCTCGTGCATGAGATGGCATCCCATAATTTGTTGAAGAACCCTTTAATTCTATCAAGTTTATGATCTACCTTCTTGAGGCGATTATCAAGAATTTGTTGATTTCTTGATAGAATTCCTAACGATTGATTGGTAGTAAAACTTGGTTCAACGATACGAATTTCATAATCTTGATCAAAAGGTTCTTCATGTTGGGCTTGAGGAGGTTGTTGCGGTTCTTGATGTCTAGCTTCCCATTCGGCAAGAGATATGATGCGAGAAGGTCTAGCCGGAAGTTGCATAAGGCTTATAGTCCGATGGTTAATTTGATGAACCATTGTATTTTCGGACTCTGGTAATGGCATATCAACGTTGAGGAGTAGTCGCATGATATACTCGCCAAAATATATTGTTCGCATTTTGCCATTATTGAAAGTAAGAAATTCATCAAGAATTAGTTTGACCCAATTAACTTGAATATTGCCCCAAATAGCATATAGTGCTCTATAATTGTTTGGGTATACAATTTCATATGAGCCCGTTCGAGGAGTGATGGTTCACATAAGAGCTTTGTGGAGAAGCCTTGCTCTTGGTCGTAAGGAAGTTGATTTAATATCACGGATGTTGATGTTATCATCCAAAAATTGATGATTTATGTTGTCTCGAATATGTGGATCAAATTCGATTTCTTCAAGCTTTCTTCCCATGTTAGGAGATCCTAAAATGTGTGCAATTTGTGTTTTTGGTGTTCTAAATTTTTAAAGAAAAAGATTTTGATTGAAAGAAACGATTACAATTGTATAGACATATTACAATATAACAACATGATTTGACCAAAAATAAAAAATAATCATTTCTTTGGAGATGGACTATTTTTCTTTTGCGGTTTATTTCCTTCATTCGCCATATAGTTTTTGTCCCATGAATTTGGACTATATTGAGGAGTTTTTGGCGACATTCAAGGATTCAATGGATCGGCTGGTGTACGGTATGATGAAGATGGATCGTACGAACTAACTGGTCGAGGCAGGGGCTCAGTCACATCGTTTTTCTTCGAGCTACAAAAACATAAACCGATTTGCTCAAGAAAGCTTAATCGTCTAGCCGTTACTTTTTGTTTAAAATATAATTCACGTTGAAGGTCAATTTGTTGCTGTTGAAAATGATGAATTTCATCAATCTTTCTTTTCGTATCAGGAGAGATAAAAGGTCCACATTTTGCCTTCTTCGAATCTGGTGTGTAGCCAGTTCGATAGTTTTCCCATTTATAAACCAGCTCATGCTTTGGTGTAGGCGTATGAAGTTGTGGTGATGTAGGTGAGTTATCGACTGAGGAGGTAATGCTGATTGGAGAGTATGAATTATTGGAAGACATTTTTATATTGGATTTTCAAACTTTGTAATTTTTTGAAAATAACATATGTATAGATGTATATATATAGTATGAAAGTTCCAAAAAGAATGTGGTGCTAAATCATTAAGAATTTATAACCAGAAATTAAATTAATGGTTAATATTTTCTTTGAAAATGGATGGTTATGTAATATTAGCTAATGGATGGTTAATATTTTCTTTGAAAATGGTTAATATAAGTTTAGTGTATAAAATATTAGCTACTTCAGAATATCTTTGAAAGATATTATTCCTAATTCTCGTCATAATTTTATGAATGAGTTTTCTAGTAATGGTTTAGTAAATACATCGGCAATTTTGTTTTCGGTAGAAATATATTCTAAATTTATGATTCCTTTTTCGATATTGTCACGTAGAAAATGTGACGAATATCAATATGTTTTGTACGAGAATGATTTACCGGATTTTTAGATAAATTTATTGTACTTGTATTATCACAATATATTGTAGAATTTGTTAAATTTATATTAAAATCTTTACGTGTTTATTGCATATAGATGACTTGAGTACAAGCTAAAGCGGCTGATATATATTCCATTTCACACGTGGAAAGCGAAACACAATTTTGTTTCTTACTAAACCAAGATACAAGTGATTTTCCAATGAAATGGCACGTACCACTTGTACTTTTTCTATCTGTTCGAGATCCACCAAAATCAACATCACTAAACGATACTAACTCGAATGACACTCTTTTGGATAGAAAAGACCAAAATCTTTAGTATAGTTAAGATATCGTATAATTCGTTTTACATCTCTTAAATGTGATTCTTTAGGGTTAGATTGAAAACGTGCACATAGACATACACTCATCATTATGTCTGGTCTACCAGCGGTTAAGTAAAGTAAGGAGCCTATCATACTTCTAAACAATTTTTGGTCTACACTTTTGCCATTTTCATCTCGATCGAGATGAGTAGTGGTACTCATAGGAGTAGGTTTAGCAGAAGTGTTTTCCATTCCAAAACGTTTAATTAGATTAGCACAATATTTTTCCTGGTTTATGAAAATTCCATTTGTTAATTGTTTAATTTGAAGTCCGAGAAAATAGGATAACTCTCCCATATGAGACATTTCAAATTCCTTAGTCATTATATTTGAAAATTCTTTACATAAGTTTTCATTTGTCGAACCGAATATAATATCATCTACATATATTTGAATTATTAGAATATCTTTAGTAGTATTTTTAATGAAAAGAGTTTGATCTACTTTTCCAATTTGAAATCTCGAATCTATAGCTCTTAAGTCTCTCATACCAAGCACGAGGTGCTTGTTTAAGACCATATAAGGCTTTCTTTAATTTATATACATGATCCGGATATTTTTCATGAGAGAATAAAGGGGGTTGTTTTACATATACATTTTCTTTTATAAAAACATTTAAAAATGCACTTTTAACATCCATTTGATAAAGTTTAAAATTGTGAAAACATGCGAAGGCTAATAGAATACGTATTGCTTCAAGTCTTGCAACGGGAGCAAAAGTTTCTTCAAAATCAATACCTTCTTCTTGATTATATCCTTGTGCTACTAGCCTAGCTTTATTCCTAGTTATATTACCTTGTTCGTCTACTTTATTTTTGTAAACCCATTTTGTTCCTATAACTGATTGATTATTAGGACGGGGAACTAACTCCCAAACATCGTTACGTTCAAATTGATTTAATTCTTCTTGCATAGCAACAATCCAGTAATCGTCTGTTGATGCTTCTTTAGGATTTTTAGGTTCTATTGTTGAAATGAAAGCAACATGTCCCATTTGATTTAGTTGACTTCTTGTTTTAACTTGAGAATTCATTTCACCTATTATATTTTGTGCTGGGTGATCTCGTAATATTCTTGGTGGAGAGCTTAGTTCATTATTACAATTTTCAAGGTTTGTATTTTCTATATTTATAAATTCTTCATCATCTTTTATACTCAAATTTTTATTAAAATTTTCATC
Organism: Allium cepa; assembly: GCA_030765085.1. Classification (NCBI taxonomy): domain Eukaryota; kingdom Viridiplantae; phylum Streptophyta; class Magnoliopsida; order Asparagales; family Amaryllidaceae; genus Allium; species Allium cepa. The sequence continues at coordinate 336,055,659 of CM060938.1, forward strand.
AAAAGATATATGTAAAGTTTCTTCAATTATGTTTGTTTGTTTATTAAATACTCGATACGCCTTACTTCATTCTGAGTATCCTATAAAAATTCCTTCGTCCGCTTTTGGATCAAATTTTCCAGGTTGATCTTTTGTATTTAAAATAAAACATTTTGATCCAAATATTTTAAAATAAGATATATTTGGCTTTTTGTTATTAAATAGTTCATATGAAGTATTTTTAGTTAATGGTCTAATTGATATACGATTCAATACATAACATGCTGTAGCTACGGCTTCTGTCCAAAAATGTTTTGGTAGAAAACTTCCATTTAATAATGTTCTTTCACATTCTTGTAATGTTCTATTCTTTTTTTCTACAACTCCATTTTGTTGAGGAGTTCTAGAAAATGAAAAATTATGATTTTTTCCTTTCTTTTTACAAAAAGATTCAAAAGCTTCATTTTCGAATTCGCCTCCATGATCGCTTCGTATATTTTTAATCTTCAAATCTTTAGTGTTTTGAATTCTTTTGACAAATGTTTTAAAATGCTCAAAAGTATCACTTTTATTTTTCATAAAAATAGTCCATGTATATCTTGAGAAATCATCAACTATTACAAATACATATCGATTATGATTAATGGATTGAACCTGTGCTGGTCCGAATAGATCCATATGAAGTAATTCTAGTGGTTGTAAAGTAGAAATATTTTTCTTGGATTTGAAAGATGACTTTGTTAATTTTCATTTTTGACAATCATCACAAAGATTTTTTATTTTAAAGTTTATCTTGGGTAAACCTCTTACTAATTCATTTTTAGAAAGTTTTCTAATAGTTTTAAAATTAATATGACAAAATCTTTTGTGCCATAACCAAGGATCATTATCATTGGCTAGTAAACACATATTTGTATTATGATTAATTTTCATATTTAGAAAATAAATATTCCTATCTCTATTTCCCTCAAAAATAAGATTTTGGTTTTGATCACAAATACTACATTTATTTTCCGAAAAAGTTATTTTAAAATCCTTGTCACAAAGTTGACTTATGCTTAGTAGATTATGTTTTAGATTTTCAACTAATGAAACATTTGTTATAAAAGGTAAATTCGTTGTACCGTAATTGCTCATCTTCTTTGTCAATGATATAACCTTTTGAATTGTCTCCGAAGGTAACCGAGCCACCATCAAAGTATATGATGTTTGTAAGCATATCTTTGTCGTCAGTCATGTGTTTTGAGCAACCACTGTATAGTATCCATTTCTTCTTTTTGAGTGGGACCTGAAAATAAATATGAAATTATTGGTACCCACTTTTTAATAGGGTCCTAAAAGTTAGAGCTTAGGAAACCAAACCCAATTCGGTTCAGTATACTTTTTATAAATATACTTTTTATTATTATGAACACTATCCATAAATGTTTTAATATATTTATTCCTAATTAAAATATTGTAAGTTTTTGGAACCCAAATTTTGACTATCTTGGTTTCTACTTTTGTTTTAATAGGTTCTCTTAATAACATTTGTTGTTTTGAATCAATATTCCTCTTAAAATTTGTATTTTTCTTTTTAGGAAATTTTGACTCCTTTTTATATCCTAATCCATGTTTATTTGAAGAGAATTGAGAATTTTCTAAATCTTAGATAAATTTTCTCTTCCTTTGTTAAAGTTAGAAACATTTTTAGTGATGTTATCTAATCTAGCTTGAAGACTATTATTTTCTAACTCAACTTGTCTAATCTTAGTTTTTAACTCATGATTTTCAGAAACAATTATATCATTCTTTGTATTTTGAGTTTCAATTTCTTGACTTAAAAGTGATAATTGAGTTTCCGAATTTGAATGAGATTCTTGAACTTTTTCAAGTTCTTCTTCTAGAATTTTCTTTTCTTTTAACATATCCCTTTCAATTTTAGCTTTGTTTTGATTTTAACGAGTTTCCTTGAGTTTCTTTTTAAGAGTTTTTATTGTGCTCAAAAGTTCAGTGTTTACTTCAATTAAATCATCGAAAGTTAAATTACTAACCTTAGATTCTTGAGCCATAAAGCATACATTCGCCTGTTCATTGTCGCTATCATTTTCACTTTCAGATGAAGAAGAATCTGAATCGTCCTATGTTACAGAGAATTCCCATGTTACAGAGAATGCCTTATTTTTGAATTTCTCTCTCTTGTTTTTATTATTGAAAGCTTTCTGATTCTCCTTCTTTTGCTCTGGACAATCCTTGTGCATGTGACCTTTTTTGTGACAGTTGAAACATTCTATATTCGAGGATGTAGGTTTGTTCAAGAAATTCTTATTGAATCCGTTTTTATTTCCTTTTCTATATCTTAAGAATTTCTTGAAATTTTTGGCTATAAATGCTAAATCCTCATCTTCAGACTCTGATTCTTCCTTTTCCGCATGAAAAGCTATATTCTTTCTTTCTTGAGCTTGATCTTTCTTAGCTTGCATATTTACTTCATACGACATAAGATTTCCAATTAATTCCTCTGGTTTCATTGTAGATAGATCATTTGCTTCCTCGATTGTTAGTACTTTTCTCTCCCATTCATCAGTGAGTGAATTTAGAACTTTAGACACAATGTCAAAGTCCGTGTAATTTTCTCCTAGTCCTATTAAGGCATGATGAATGTCTTGAAATCTCGAGTACACGTCATTGATGGATTCATTTTGTCGCATTCTAAAGTTTTGGAATTGGTTCTTCAGCATGGATATCTTTGTTTGTTTGACCTTGTTTGTGCCTTCATGTATGACTCTAAGTGTTTCCCATATCTGATATGCAGTAGTACATATGCTAACACGGTTAAATTCATTTCTATCCAGGGCGCAAAATAGCATATTCATAGCTTTGGCATTTGCACTAGCTTCATTCTTATGAGTTTGTGTCCATGTAGGATAATCGGTTGTGGGTACAACGAACTCTGCTTGAGTGGCATTTCAGGCTTCGAAACTTGTTGCATGCATATAAATCCTCATCCTTGTAGCCCAATAGTTATAGTTTAGTCCATTGAATAGGGGGAGTCTTTGGGTAGATTGTCCTTCCGCAAATGTAGAACTATAGGCAGATGTTGTGCTTGTACTTGCGTTATTTTCCATATTATCAATATGTCTAATAACGGTGTTATGGTTATAGGACGACCTTGCTCTGATACCAATTGAAAGAAGCTATGCGGTAGGATCGTATAATATGGAATAGTGGATGGTATAGGTAAATAACAATAAGCAATAAGTAAAGTAGACACTAGAATTTTATACTGGTTCGGACCTCTAATCCTACGTCCAGTCCCTAAGCTTCACTTAGGAATTCTACTAACTAAAACCCTCTCTTAACCCGGAGGAATAGGTTTACAACTTACCTGAAAAACCGAACGGGATTTCTTGCCTCAAATACCGAAGAGGACTTCAACTCAATTACTAAAAACAATTATTCGACTTGTTGTGTTCTTGTCAACACTAATGAGTCCAATGTAGTACAATATTCCTATAATCTTATCCTCGAGAGTATGCAATGTGTTTGTGAAGATTTAGGAAATGTGAATTGCTATGAATCAAAAGAATGTTATAAACAAAGCAGAGATTCAAGCAATAGATTGGTGATTGCTTTGAAAACTTTTAGAGAATATAAAATATGTTCAAGAAAGTAGTGAGATTAAAGCATAAGAAAATTGGTAAATTGAAGATGTTAGAACCATGTATATATAGGTGTAGAAGAGATGCATTTGTTGGCTAGAGATGCAGACAAGAGATGCTTCCATTTCCATTGGAGAATGGTTGCAACTCTTGGGAGGAAGAAGGTGCCCATTCGGAGAAAATTCACAGGTTTAAATTCAGTCGACTGAGCAGGGATTTCAGTCGACTGGAAATGTAAAGAAATTTTTTTCAGGAATAGATTCAGTCGACTGAGCAGGTTGTTTCAGTCGACTGGAACTGTGCATGTTTGTATATGTGTAACAGGTTCAGTCGACTGGGCTTACCTGTTCAGTCGACTGAACTATTGGTTTTTGCACAGTGAATGTTTATCTAGAAAATGAAGTTTATAAAACGTGTTCTAGTGTTTGTGCAAGCCTCTTGAGGATAGATTTTAATAATAAATCTAAACTAAGACCTATATTTAAATTATACTCATGCTATCCTCGGTCTTCATCGTTCTTCCTTTAGCTTTGCACATATCTCTTCCTTTTTGTTGAAGCACATTGTCATTGATCAAAATATAGCGTATCAACATCTCCTACCCACATCTGTAATACAACGAACGGTCTCTCTCACCTTATCCTCACGAGAGTAAACTCCATTTGGCCGATGTCTACAAGGGTAACTAGCAGTTAAACGATGCAAATGTGCAAAATATCGAGAAGTACGAGTGTAGATCTTTGCACTATTCTCCATGAGAAAGTCAATGTACATCTAGGTGTCGAACGGGGCATTGGTAGGTGGAGCCTCCGGAATCTCGAACATACAGGCCGAAGTTCTTATATAGCCTTCAAACATCACATTCAGTTCCTTGAATTTTGGAGGTGATCCCACTTTGAATTTTTAGTCCCTATTAGCTACCAAGTCCTACCATTGGCCAGTCTCTCCTGTAGTGTCCTTCTCCGATAGGGTCAGGGTTGTCCCCCAGGAGCAATTCTATAATTTATTGTAAATTAATAACTATGTAGTCGATGCTTATTTGTAATAAAACGTGTTTTCTTTCTATCATATGCTTATCATAATATGTTATAGTTAATTAATTTTTCATTTTGAGTATATTTAAAAGAAAATCCATAAATGTCGTGTTTGTGATTGTAATAACATGTAGTTGTAATCATGAATATTTATCACAATATTATAAACACATCATTTTAAATATTCCTAGTCAAGATGTATTGAAACTGGATATCAATGCATCCGTTGAGATTAAAGTATGTAAGTTCTCCAAATATTGGACAGTGTATTGCTCCTGACTATTGAGGACACCAAGAGGTTACGTACCGATAGTTATTTAATAACTATGTAATGACTCACTATGTGACAACATTACATAATTCTCTTGATTTGAGAATAACATTAATCTTCAATATGAAAGCTCTGCTTTGATTATAGTTAAATCATGACATGACATCCATCGAATGATTATAGTTAGTTTGAGTGGAAGTATTGTGTAACAACACGTATAGGCCTAAATTTCGACAAAAAGAAACTCAAGTCTATCAAAAGCACAGATCGTTGGATTTTGGTACTTGTAAAGAAGCATGTGCATTATCAAAGATTGATAGAAATCTAAACTCAGAGCGGAAATAGTAAGAATACTAACTATGACCACTACATTGGATAAATGATATTCCTTGGATAACAGATTGTCACATCAGCATCGAGCATGAGGGAAAGAAGACTTCTCAAACAAAAGCATATTCAGATCCAGTGACATGTTCCTCTAAATCAATTCTGTGGGTTGTAATAAGGAGGGGGCCAGAACAATGCTCTGGTGACTGGAAATATAAACTATCCATAACATAAACTTATACCAATTGGTTTCCATTTAACTGTTATGTCCATTAAGATTAGAAATTCTAATCTAACTTTGCATTGCACATATGATTACTTACTTACCCCTTCTCAAAGTACAAAATACAAATGAAGCCTTATCAACCACCTAATACTTCCAAACCCGTTTGTCATTTAATACTTCGAAACATGAAGCAGACTTCTATAATACTTTTAAAAGGAGAAATATGCAGAGTCTGCCATTTAAGACCTTAATTAAGGTAAATCCCATCATTTAGATTTATTATTGAGGTGGTTTTCTAATAATGTTTTCGATGGTCAGTGAGTCTTAGCTATAAGACCTCTAACAACTATTTAAGACTCTCGACATTTAATGTCCAAATATTACCACGTCCATCAACGATAAAATCTTAGCTATGTAATAAATAGTACCTAAGCCACTTAATACCTTTTATTAAAAATAAGCAGACTTTGGTCATTTAAGACCTTAGATAAGGCAGACCCCATAATTTAAGACCTATTTTCGAGACGTGCTCCTTAGTGTTACTATCATTATTATGGCTTTAGCAATATGAGAGACTATCTCCAAGCCACTTAATACTTCCAAGTAGAAAATGGGCAGACTCTGGTCATTTAAGATCTTAATTAAGGCATACCCCATCATTTAAGACCTATTTCCAGAAGCGTGCTCCTCAATGATACTATCAAGCTATTATTGCTTAGAAATATCATTGGGCTACTTAATGCTTCTTTTATAGTAAAGAGGAGAACCCTATAGTCACTTAAGACCCCAAACCTAAAGCGAATCATTCTCGAGATATCCACTATCACTCTTAATTATAAATATGGAATTTCATTAGGCTACTTCTTTCGGTAGGGAGGTGGACCCTACAACCACTTAATACCTCAACACTAAAGTAGACCCTTTTTAGAGACAACCTTATTTATTTATTTGAAATCTCACTCGGTTACTTAATACTTTCATTTAGGAGAGAGGCGGACCCTACAGCCACTTAAGACCTCAAAGCAGAAGCAAACCCCTATGGAGATATCCCTCACCGCACCTAATTCCAAATTTGGACCATTTACTACTTTCCAATCACGAAAGCAGGCCCATTCTCTCACGTCATCATGGGTCATATGATTAGTGATATCTCACATTAGTAGTAAAGGCACCCAACTGCTGGTAGCCTCGAAGGGCAGTCTTCCATCGAGTGACTCTACTAACCTTGCATCATTAACCTACTAAGTCCAATTAAACATCCTTAGTCTTTACTTACATTATCTTAAGTAAACATTAGACTTAGCTCACTAACTCCTTTTTTATTTAAGGCAATAAGATTTACCTTAAGTATTTATCTACCCTTAAATCCCTGTTTTATGCTTATAAATATCAGTTTGTCCATAGAATCCTAATGGACATTTCCTAAGATATTTATGTATGATTATTAATTTCAAATTAGTGACCTTTTATATCTATTTCATTTTTATCAGTTCAACTTCTTTATTTATCAGTCCTATTAATCCATTTACCCTATCAAATTATTGCAACTCCCTTATTTATTACCATTTATTGGAGTTACAACCTTTTAATTTTTTTAATTAATTATTATAAATGCGAATATTACATGCAAGCATCGTTATTAATTTTTTATTTAATTATGATAAGCGTTGTAAATTACATATAAAATTTACTTTTACCAAATATATTTTAGTTATATATCTTCACTAGAATATTATTTTCCATGTTAAATTATTAGAACCATATCTAAAAATATTATCAACTATAATTTACATAAGCTAGTCCAAAATAAAAGATTTAACTTTAAAAGGTTACGTTGTTTGAAATTACAAGGAATAATCATTTCTTTTTATTATTGCAATAGACAGTGTAAACTACAATATATGTATACTTTACACATCTCTTTCTCTTTCTCTTGCCATTTATTCCTTATTAGATCAAAGCCGTATTTTTCTAAAAAGGAAAGAAATCAAAGTAATTTACAAATATTAAATGGATCTAAATTCCAACAATTCCAAACATAGAAAAGTTTACGTTCCAACAAGATTAGGGTAATAATCCAAACTTATAACATTATTATACAACCTATTTTAGATTTGGAATAAGGTTCATTCAAATCAACATTTTAAATTCATACTTTTGGGACTGATTTCCAGATCAGGTTGTAAACAATTTTAAATCAATTCATAAACAAGAATATCTTGGCGATATTTATTTTATTCAGATCATATTCAATTCATTGCCTACAACTCATATACAATTATCGAATTAGGCATAAAAATCAAATAAATACCAATGGAATAATTTTCATATTATAACAATCTATAAAATTTCTCACTTACATTTTAAAAGCGATCCAAATATCTAGATCTAAAACCTTCGATTCATCTTCAAATTTTTTTCAATTCAAGAGATATTTATAAAGGGTATATACGTACATTAGAATTATAGATCTGAGTAGAGATTTGGGATAGGGAGAGAAAATAGATACAAATATATATAAATATATAAATTACCTTAAATACGCATATGATTGATTATCTTCTCTTCTCCTTTCTATTAGATTTCTACTCTTCTACGATTTGTGTGAATATATATATATCTTATCTTTATAATTTAGAAAGAAAGTGGAGAAGAGGAAATGATCGAGCTTCGGTACTACCTCTATAAAAGTTTGAGAAGAGAAGGGAGGGCTAGGCCTGAATTTATAGGCGCTAGAATCAACCAGAACCGTATGATTTAAAATATTAGATTCGAGCCGTTGTGGCCTAGGCTAACTGGTCGACTGCCAATTGAGCACCGGTCAACCGTTAGGGGTCGAATGGTCCCAATGATAGGTAGGCCTATGCCTGGGCGAGTAATTAATAAATGTTAATTTTTCTTATTTAATTATTTTCGTTCTAAATTTGTTTTTCATCCGTAACTTCTTCATTCGAATTCCGACCATAAAAGTCCAAATATGAAAGTTGCTCAGAATTTTGCCATAAATGCAATGGTGTAAATTCTCTGGTAAAATTCCATCTTTTGCACAAATTGCATTTTCAGAGCCTAATTAATTAACTAGCAAACAAATTAAATAGCTAACGCCAAATTATGGGATGTTACATATTGAAAGTGAAATACTATTCAAGAGAGAATTTGTCTCCTTACTTGTATGAGGATAGTATCATGGTCAATTAAAGTCAACTTAAAGTCAAAGACTCTTGCCAAAGTGGTTCGGTTAATAATAATTGTCATTATTGAATAAAGGACTTTGTCTTTGGACTATAAAGTAAAATATAGATGATACTGGAATTTATATTGAAATTTTGACCATCACCAAATTCCATAAGTCCTAATGCGATATAGTTTTGACAAAAAGAATTGGTGTACATAATTGTCACTACCGGATAATGTTTAAATAAAGTAAAATTAGATTTTTCCGAAACCAAATAAGCGATAAATTTAGCCATAATATCACACCACCTACTAAGTGACGTGTGAATACTAATATTCGAATTTGTTCGATATTAACCACTGACTGAATTTACACCCAAAGGTCACACAATCAAAATGTTGAATACTCTTATTACCACCTAATTTAATTAATTATAATTATTATAAATTAATTAATACATATGAAATAGTAATTATAATATTTAATTTAATTTATGTTGATCAATATTAATTTGTGTGTATACAGTAGTTATAAGTACACTTATCAATATACGATATTGATATGCATTTGAATTGGATTCAAAAGTGTTAATTACCGATCGAGCTTGAGATGATGTTGAGGCCAATAATAGGACTAATTATAGCTAGATATTGATGGATAAAGGGGGGCCGACCATATGATGGGTTGATATGGTGGAGTTTGTAAATTCAAAAGAAGAGAAATGATTAGAGAGAAAGGTGGATCTAGATCTTCCCTTTTCTCCTTAGATTCTCTCTTGTTTAAACACTCCAACCCTCACTTTCTGTGATCACTTTTATAGCTCTTCTAACCAGCAAGGTCGGCCTTCATTGTCCTTATTTCCCGCTTATATTCAAGCTCATAACACTAAATCAAATATAATTCAAGGATCAGTGGTAGATGCATTCAGTATGCTAGCACTTTCTGAATTTTGAAATCGTTTCAAGGAGTTCTAATTTTACATTTCAGGGTGTGCTATCTGGACATTATGTGAAAGGTAAAATTCTCTATTTACAATGACACATTAATGCATATAATGTTTATATGTGTTTAGATTAAATATATAACAAATCCGTAAATCATTATGTTATCTTTATGGATGGAATATATATGTATATGTTTAATACACACACACACACACACACATATATTGTATATTATGCTCACGATTAGGTGAATTTTTTATTTTAAATTTCAAATTAATAATTATTATTACATTGATTTTTAATGTAAGTTTTAAGTTAATACAATATATAATTACATAAAGCTTGTGTTTTATTTTATTAATATTTATGTATGCATATAATATTTTTGAAAATTAAAAAAACTTATTTATTTATAAATATATAAATCCAAATATATAATTTATATATCACCTAATTTAAATTTGAATTTAATTATTATATATATGTATAATACATATACATATAAATATCATAAAACATGCTTGCAAATATTTTGATATAAAATGTATACGTTTAAATTGTTTGTGGAAATTTAAAAATACAATTTTATTTTGAACGTAGATTTTCGTTAGGAAATTAATTTAAAAAGGCAAAATTTTCAAACCATTTAAAACCGAAAAAATATATTTATATGTCTTAAAGCATATATATATAATTATTATTTTATTAAACATATTTATGTGTTTTTACACACATATATATATATATATATATGTGTGTGTGTGTGTGTGTGTAATATTTAAAAATTATTCTATTACATATGTACATATATTTTTATGTAGAAAAAAACCTTTTAGATTTCGAGTCATTTAATATATATATAATTTAAATTAATTTATTAATTAAATTTGGAATTATGTAGGTATAAATCTAAAATATAGATCCTAAACATTATGTTTTGATTTCGAAATTATAAATCATTTATATTAAATTTTTTTAAACTTTTACATTTTACAAGTATTGTTTTATAATATACAATATATATATATATATATATATATATATATGTATGTATAACATACATACATACACACATACATGTACACACACACACATATATTAACAACGCACATGTATGCAGAAGCGCAAACATGTTCGTTGCATTGTAAATCCCAACGCCTATATAGGAACATATCAAATCATGTACATTATTTACATTGAACGTGCATGTATGCACTTTATGTGTATGATACACATATTAGATTATACAATACAAATTTAATAATAAATAAATCATTATTTTATTTAAAATAAAATATTTATTTAATTTAATTTTTTTTGGATAAGATAGAAATAAATTTAGATTTCATATGCCCAATAAGATCCAAATGGCAGAATAATTTTTGGAATTATCTATTTACCCCGCTGCATGCAAATTAATTAAATAAGTGTCAACTAATATAATATTATACATAAAAATGTTATATAAGTAAATTAAAGTATAAAGTTATATATTAAAACTTATATAATACAAGTGTATAAATTAAAGGTGGAAAATTAAAAAACTCTAAATAGACTTGAGGAATAAACACATACGTATGGTACATATACTGTGATTTCTGATGTGTCTGACACTTGAATCACGAGAGTATTTCATAAGAAATACATTATCTCATAAGTTGATACCAGTCTAAATATAGTATATTAAAGGTTCTGAATTTTTAGTATAATGTTGTCATATACTATATATATATATATTAATAAATTACTCATGTACTCTCTAGTTATAGAGCAAACTCAAGCTAGTGATGTTATATGTAGTATTATTAATTAATGTATAGAATAGACGAAGTAAGATAGCTTTATGTATTTGTTGAGCAAACTCAAGGTACATATACTATACTTAGGCTATCGTGAAATGGTAGGTATAAGTAGATAATCTCTTTTGATTAGTTAACCAAACTCAAGGTCGAAATGAGATTAGAACAAGGAACCACATATTACGAGTTGTATATGATACAACCGATAAGGAGTTATCCATCGTATTTAGGTCTATGACTTGTTGAGAAAACTAAAGGTCAGAATTCCAAGACAAATAAGTCCTAACACCCACTGGTGAAGTCGAAAGACTTCTATGTTTCATCTTAGGGTTTGGAGAGACGTAAAAGACTACTGCAAGCTTATTAGTGAAATAAAACATAAAGTTTAATCTTACTAGTATTATAAGTACATTTACCATGGTATTGTCCTAATCTGCAAAATTTAAAATTTGTAGGAAATGTCTACACCAAAACTATTTTCTAAAAGTGACAAGCTTACCGGACCTAACAATACCAATTGGTTAAGAGCAATTAAGATAGCGTTTTAAAATTGTCTAGAAAATAGAAGAGTTTAGAGTATATTAATTGGATCAATCTTCTTAACTTAATAAGCCAGTATAAACCCAGGCGTTGCCATCCTTCTTATTCAGGAACCCGGGGGGCGTCGGCCCGGGTCCAATATATCAGCACCAACAACATATGTAGCATCTTTGGTCATTTATTACCTACGATCCTAAAGAACAACCCACTGATGATGCAGACTCGAACTGAAATTTGGTTACAAAAAAGGGGTTTGGACCTGGAGATCACCCAGATTTTTTCCATGTCCACGTTAGACAAGCCATTGCAGAGGCAATACAAAAACGTATCTGCCCACAAGATATTTGATAGTCTCAAGGCCTCATTTGGTGAACGGTCTCGTTCCACTAGGAATGAACTTACGAAGAATCTGTTTAATGCCAAAATGACTAAAGGATAAAAGTAGTTGATTACATTTTGATGATAAGGGATATATTGATAGACTTTCACAATTGGACATAGTGACAAACAATGAGTTGCAAGTCGATTTGATCCCTGTGTCTCTTACACCCTAGTATGAGCCATTCATATTGAATTACAATATATACCATTTGAAGATGAACCTCGTGAAGCTCCTCAATATGTTGAGTCACCCGAGTCAACATCTAAGGATCCAGGGGCTATACTTGCTATTAAGGCTAATGCATCATCTTCAAAAGTTTCGAAGAAGCGGAAGAGGGTTACCAAGAAAAGTAAGGAAACTATTGTTGCTAACAAGGGTGAATGTCATTATTATTACAAGAAAGGTCATTGGAAACAGAATTTTTCGAATTACTTGAAGATTGTTAGAGAGAAGAAGTGGAATGGTTCTATCATGTTATCAAGTATATTAATAATTCAAAATTGTTTTTTAATCAATAAATCATATTGGTTTTTGGATATTGGATTTTGAACTCATATATGTAATTTTTTATAGAGGCTAGGAACTGGCATCGCATGGCGAAGGTTGAAATGATGCTTCAGGTTGTTGATGGATCTATTGTAGATTGAATGGCAGTTGGAGACTTTCATTTGATTTTGCCAAGTGGATTTGTGTTGATATTAAATAATTGCTATTTTGTTAAAGACTTTATTATTAGAATTATATCTATGTCTAGGTTGTCTAACATTGGTTATGTTTTTAACTATGTTAATAATGTTATAAACATTATTTTTAATGGCAATGAAGTCTGTGATGGTCTTTTGTAAAATGGAATTTATGTATTCAACACGAATTATATCTATTCCATGAGTAGTTTTTCAAATAAAAATATAAATAATAATTATCTTTGGCATTACATGCTAGGTCGTATAAGTGAGAATCAACTACATAAATTGAAAACATCGAAGGTTTTCTCATGTCACTTGATTTTGAAATCATTTCATATGTGTGAGTCGTGTCTTAAAGGTAAAACGACCAAGCACCCCTTTAGTCGGTGCAACGAAAGAGTTGATGAACTCTTGGGTGTTGTACATAATGGTGTATGTGACCCGACGCCTATAATCGCTAAGGATAATAGTTCTAACTTTGTAGTCTTTACCTATGATATCTCAAGATTAAGATATGTGTATCTTATGAAGAAAAAATCCGATGTATGTGGGAAATTTATTGAATATAAGAATTAGGTAGAAAACTAGACGACTCAAAAATTACGATTCTTCGATCCGATCGAGGAGATGAGTACGTTGGACAGGAACTCCAATAGTTCTTAAAAGATAATAGGATTATCTCTCAGATTACTCCACAACACAACAATGTGTCAGAGCGAAGGAATAGCACCTTATTAGATATGGTTCGTTCTATGATGAGTAAGGCTGAGCTACCTCTTTCCAATTAGGGATATACGTTGGAAACCTATAATAGCCTATAAATTGGACGATAATTAACTCAAAAAATTAACTAATAATTAGTAAAGCTAAAATGTAATTTTCACAAACGTCAGAATCTAGCTATGAAATTTGCACCATTGTGTTCTTAACGATTTTCTAATCAATTTTCATATATAAATTTTAATGATTGGAGTTCAAACGGAGAAGTAATTAACGTTTGACGATTTCAGATCGAAAATAATTATAAATGTAACTTAGGAAATAAATATAAGTAATTAACGTTAAGTAATATTAATGTATACTTAACGTTTAAGAAAAATTAACGTTAAATAAGATCGACCAAATCATTTCAATTAGGAAACAAAACACAAGAAAATCAACAGCTAACATATATATGCAACCAGTCGACTCCTTATTGAGACCGGACAACCACTATCGATCGACCGGTAGTAGTATAGCGGTCGACAGATGGTAGGCCATTGGCTGTGTATTGAACCTAAGCCAAATGATCCATATTTAATACAATTTAATATAATGGTTGGTATTGAGTCGATCCCCAATAAAGTAAAGGCTTAGCCCTTCACTTTTCTTCTCATATTTTATGAAACAAGTTAAAAGCTCTGTTGTTTACTTTTCTCCATAATTCTAAAATCTATATAAACTATAATCTATGTATATATAAGTAGAGGCCAACGAAGAACAATAAAGAAGAAAAATAGGGTAGAATCGAATTTAGCAAAGCCATGGAAAATTGTAAATCTAAATCCAAATCTAAATTATATTCAAATCTCTTCTCGGATCTAAATTTCTAATAAATATATATAATGCTTTCGATAAATATTTTGACAAGAGGGAAGAGAGTCAAATAGGAATAACATGGTTTTCATTTAGAGATTTGGAAGCTTAGAGGTGAGTGCAAAATAATATAGATATTGGATTTATATCGTTGTAAATCTATTACTTTCATGCCTGAATGTAAATTTTAGAGTTATAGGCTCAAATACGTACATGTAATAAATTTGAGAATCATGCCTACAAATTTTCTGAATTTTTAGCTTTGATTAACTATTGCATATACTTGAATCTGGGAAGTAAGGGTGAAATTAGTCCTGAAATCTATGAGATATTTCGTTAATAAGATTGTATAATATTTCTTGGATTGTTAGTTGAATGTCATATGTTATTAAATATTAATGGGAAATTAATATAAATTGGATTTGGATTTAAGTAGTATTTTAATTTATTAGAATGAATTGTATTACAATGTAAATTTCTATAAATTATCCAGTTTTATAATTATGAATAGAAGTGTATTGTTTGAAATAATAAGGAGCATGCCTAAAAGAAAGAGATGTACAAAATAGGGATGTTTTTCGTATTTTGTATCGCCTATTTCATTAATAAAATAAAATATAATTCATTGTAATTCCAAACATAATACAAGTCTTATTTTAGATAATTTATGAAAAATTATAGTGTTAACGTTTCATTTCGGGAATATGTACTTCCAATGCATTAAAATGCATAAATCCCTAAGTATAAACCAAAGTATAGTATGTAGAAATAACAATAACAATTTAACTATAAATCTAATGTATATAATTTAAGATAACTTAGAAAAAAACAATGAGTAATGAAGTGTAAGTTAAGTGACAAAATGAGTAATTAAGAAGTTATAGTAATCAAAGAAAGATAGTAATGGTTAAAAAGGAAAAGTAGAATATACTTAACATAAGTAAGTGAAAGTCAAGCAACAAGAGATATTTAGTCAATTAAATTTTAAATAAGTGGTAAGTGACATTGAATGATATTAATGAATCAAGAAGTAAGTTATGTAAAAACAACCGAATACCAACAATTAGACATGGGAGACGTAGTAACTAAATAAATTTATATAGCCTCAGGTGTGCGTTTATCATTGATGTGAATTATTGGATCTAATCAATAACTTAGATTAATTGGAAATGACGTAGTCGGTAATATGGGTTGGAATACGAGGCATAGTGTTGCACAACGGAAGTCCGTCCTCCACAGCGGTTGTATATACATTGTACCGATGTGAGACATCTCCAACTATGGAACCCATGAGATTATACGTTTGCTTATAGGTGAAAGGAATATACCAATGTGGGTTCACTAGGTTTGAAGTTTTATAGGGATAAGTTGGGTCTGATTCAATCCTTATATGGGGTATTGAGTAACAAGTGGGCATTTTCTTGATTGCATTGGGCAATCCAAATAGGGCGGTGAACGTCAGCTCGACGCTATATGAGTAAGTTGGGTACTATATAATATGAAGTAGGGCTATACACATGTCAAAAGCATCTCCTATCCTAGAGCGGCCATTTGGAAGACTTGAATTATTCCTAATTGGACTATACCTCCTACTAGTGTAGGTTCCGTATGGGACCACACTACCTAATAGTTGTTTGTTTTGTTTGTAGTTAGGAGGCAAGGATATATTACCCTTAGATGAGTCTTTAAAGCAAGTAGAACATGGCTAATAGTTATAATGCCATTATTAGGCACTAACGGGAAGATCCTCGGTGTACATGGATAATTCAGTCTAGACACAAATGGTGGAAACCTGATGCAGGTGCAAAGTTACGGATAGCAGCAGGGAATGTATCCTGGTCTACAGAGGGACTGCAGTACTTTTACACACACACTCAAATACACACACATACACGTGTGTAGTTATTGTATACCTCAAGTAGGTAGGACGCGTCGTATGTATACATGAATTCAAGACGACAAAGTTTGAATGATAAACATAACACGTAATGGTTGGAAATTGGCTTAAACTAGCATTATATATAAAGTATATAATTTACTAGTCACTGGAATGTTGTTCTAACCCTCTCCTCATTACAACCCATAGGATTGATTTAGAGGGACATGTATTAGTACATGACGGGAATGGTGGAAGGACAAATTTCCTTATGCATGCTTACCACTGACAAAGATAGTAAACACCAGAGGTATTAACCTTAGCCAGTAATTATATGTTATACTTTACCATTCCACTATGGGTTTTATTGATAGTGCTCTGATATACTTTTGTTTATTTACAAGATATCAACACCAACAATTCATACTTTAGTGAACATGGGTTTTTGATTTTGCGAAAATTCAGGCTCATCGGGGTGTGGATTGTTACATTTGATATCAGACCTTAGGTTAATCAATCATAACAATTAAATTACGCTGAGTGAATGTATTTATATTTTTACATATAAGCATATATATTATATGCCAAACTTTATAAATTCCCATAATAGAAGTAGCAGCAATCATATTCTGAAAAGATGGATAAATCAACTATAAGTTCGAACAATAGATAGAGTCTAAAATATACATCTATCCCAATTTCCCCACGAGAGATAGGTCGTAACAAAAAGGCGTTGACTTAAGAAGATCATGAATATGACATATAGAAGAGTCCCTGAAGTTGGATGGTACTTGATTCCCTTGTTGGGCCTAGATTGCCATATGGTCATAGATACCTGCAGTATTGCCAATTGATGATGTATATTAGATCTAAATAAGAGGAAAATAAGAATCTATATGTTGTGGACATTATGAATTAAGAATTGAATAAATTCCTGAAGGAAGGTGTGTAGAAATCACTCTAAGATGATGATCAGATTTTAATATTCTGGGAGAAGATAAGTTAGAAAGTAGGTAGAAAAGAAGAAAAGTCCAAAAGAAGGGACAATTAAATCACTTTGAGTCCGACCTCATATGAAATAATTTTATAAAAGGTTTGAAAAAATATATTTGAAATGATCTTCAAAGGATTTACTAAAAGTAGAAAACTCTATTTTTGAAAATAAGTAAATATTAAAAGTTGTTTAAAAAAAGATTTTAATAAGTTTATTTCCTTTGAAATAAATAGAAAATAAAGCATATGCATAGCCCCGATTATTTTTATGATTATGTAAATTCGAAGTTGTAAAATTCTTTTAAAGGGACCGAAAATAGGAAGCGGTATTGGTTTTAAATAGGGTAAAAAGAATAGTAGAGTAAAAAATCGAAACAAAGCGATAGGTGAGTACCCTGGTATGGGTAGATAAGTATTTTTCAGAATAGTCAGAATGAAGATGAAGAAGACAGAAGCAGAATGAAATAAAGTTGGTTATAATAGATGGTTATTGTTTGACCGACTCGAAAAGGGTCCAGTTCAACCTGGCTCAAATAGGCCAGGAGCAGTCGACCCGCTGTGGTCAACTGGTCGACCGTCCCAGTTTGAGCGGTCAACCGGTTACGGGTTGCGGGCATGAGCCGAACCTCGAACGCAGCATAAAGTCGCGTCCAGGTCAAACCACCACTCATTTTCATTAATTCCTCTTTCTTTTCACCCACGACTTCGTTCTCTCTCCTCACTAGTTGAGCGACAATGATGACTCCACCCCAGGCAACGCATGTAACAACTCCAACAACCCTTATAATCCCAAAGACAAGCAATGCTCCATCCAGTTCATCCCCAGATCCAGATCTAAACCTCCCACCAACCCAAATCATAGTCCTTCCACAACGCAATATCTCCTCTCGCCATCCAAATCTAACACTGCAAAAGATCATGTGGCTCTAGGACGTCGAAGAAAAAGTAAAACGCTATGAAATGGCACTGAATTTCATGTTTCTGCAAAAGTAATCAGTGAAATTTAGGACTTTCCCGTTTATGATTTGGAGGGCTTATTTACGGCTATAAGATTATTGCTAATCCTTAGCCTTGATATGTTTGAGCGACGATTACGGCAATAGCTTCACATCCAAAGTGAAGGGAGTAGAGACTCGGATGACCGACGACTAGTTTGGAGGTATTATGCACATCTCTGTAATTAATTTTTCTGGTTAACACAAAAAAAGGGGATTTATTTGTCATAAATAGAATTCGGTTAGTCTAGGGGAATTGGTAAATGTAAGATGATACCCAAAAAAGAATTGATTGCTGAGCCATATGAGGTAGGGAACTCTCAAGTATGGTTCTAAGGAAAGGAATTGAACCACCTATTCCAACCGCGGAGAACATGCCATTGTACAGGGTGATTCTAAAATTGCGGAGGCGTGGTTCAATCAAGCTGCCGAGTATTGGAAATAGGCTATAGCGCTTACTCCAGGTAATTATATTGAAGCACATAACTGGTTAAAAATCACGAGATGTTTCGAATAAAACCATTCGTTGATTCAGTAAAATTTATTCTTGGATCCATCAATCAAATAAAATAGAGAGGATCTAGAATATATCAAGGCCTCCAATCTAGCTATTCTACAACAGATCTTCTATATGAGTGTAGGCATCAGGTAGACATACAACATGCGGGACCAAGCTTATTTGGTTGCCGCATCATTCAACATAACATTATCCCAAGACAGGGAGTTTTGACTAGGTTTACCCCTGTTGTTGAAGGCCACCTACACCATCGTAAGCGGCATTAAGGTGAATTGGGCCAAGACCATCATGCGTCATTATACAGGTCCAGGAGTTGGGATGCGAAGGAGCTATATTTCATACTGTCATCTTCCACTCCTGTGTTCCGACAGTACGAAATTAGCCATCGAGGAGAGCAAGTGCAATCTAAGGCACTTGCATTATTGAACATGCCTCTCTTTATAGGATGAGGACTAGAGAGGAGTCTATAGAGCTTGGAGCGTAGGAGGGAGTAGGGTAGGTGCAAATGGAGTTGGCTCCTTAGACAAATCAAGAGGTTGTAGAGCCACGACCAAAGGTTCCTGAGTATATATCGATCTGGGATTCTGTAGCCACCCGCTACTTATGACATCCAGACCCACATCTAAAAGTGGAATGGCATTGGGGTATACGTCGATAATAGATTTCTTTTATAAATAAATCGACATGTCATTGATCTAGCTATATAAAATATCTACACTTTCTGAAACTCATAATGGAAAAAACATATGTAATACCGAAAATGAAATGCTACAATCCTAGATGAACCAAATAAACTATATCCAGCTATAAAGTATCTTTAGATGTTGAAAATAAACAAAGAGTCTGAATATCTGGAAAAAATATTAAATAAGTGGTGGATAGCTAATAAGTAGATGAGTATCTCTATCGTACCACCAAGTCTTTAGAATCACCACTAATCCCCTCTACCCACCTATCATAGGAAAACAAGAAAGGAATAGAGTGATATGCATCATATAAGTGTATATAATATTGATAATCTAGCAAAACATCACTCATACTCGAAAACCATACCCCAGCCTGTGTCACTTGCACCCAACAAGTCAACTAACAAAGAATAATAATATGGTGACATAACATATTAAGGATCTATCACAATGTTAACTAGTATCCTAATGTGCCATCAAATGTACCCCTTCCGAGAATCATGCTCGCATATCGAGAATCAAAAACAAAAGGGCGTTACAGTTAACCCGCTTTTTGGCAAGGCACTATATAAGCAGATTTAACAACAGATGCCACGATTTTAAAGGTCGAAGAGTGCAGAGCAACGGTTGTAAGACCCGGAAGTAAAGTACAAATGGTTATACGAAGCCAGAGTTGGATGGAGTTGGTAGATGAACGATGCAGGCTATGTCATGAAGGTATCAACATGTTCCAATGTATAGGGATCGGTGTGGACATACTACATGAAATAGGGGTAGGTGTAGAACAATACAAATAGAAAGGATCAACCGTTCAATCTAGAGGGATCGGTATAGTTCAATAGCATAACAAGATGGAGGGATCAGCATAGATGATGGCGGTTGGGTTGGCATACTCCATAAAGGAAGGATCGGTATAGTTAGTTGGATGGATAGTCGATGTGGATGAAGTATTAAAGGGATCAGCAAAGGTAATGGTGCCTGGTTTGATATGGCTTGCTAGTACTCAAGGGATCGACATGGCATTTAGGATGAAGGGTGTTTGCGTAAAAAATGGCCGCAAACACCCAAAGTCATATGAATTGGTTGATTTTATGTTGTATTTAGTGATTTGGGTGATTTATGCAAATATATAAAAAGCAGGGACTAAACTGTAAAAGACACACAGATTTATAGTGGTTCGGCCAGAACGTGCCTACGTCCACTTTATATGTTATTCTCCTTTTTTCTTTAGATTACAAGTACAAAGCTTTGATTACAAGTATCTAAAGTTGTTTGAGAGTTCCTTCCAGGCTTGAGCTCTCCAACTTGTCTACCATTGTTGTACCCCTGCCCCTCTATTTATAGAGTGAGATAGGGGGCAGGGGTCTTGGACGTATATAGCTGCTGGTGGGCCTGGGCTGAAGCAATCTAGACTGGCAATTCTGGTTCGGCGAGGCTTCATTCGGTCATACAAGGAGAAGTTGGAGTTTGGTTCGGTAGTGGGAGGAAGGTTGGTCCGGTGTTAGGTTGAGTTGTGTGTGGTTCGGTGTGGGTTGGTTCGGCATGGGGATGTAGGGCAGCTGGTTCGGCGGTGATGTTGGACCGGTAGTGGTTGGTGAAAGATGGAGCTTGTAATTGATCCGGTGGTGGAGTTGATCCGGTGATGGAGTTTGGAGGGAAGGAGGCTCGACCGGATGTCCTTTGGTTCGGCATGACATGGAGAGGCCGGATGAAACTTGGCGTTATGAATGCCGAATGAATCAATGCCGAATGGATCTTAAACCTCTTAAGGCCGAATGAGCTTTTGCACTTGGGTCATGAACGAAATCATCGACTTGTATACGCTTGCTAATTGCTTCTTCTTAGCTCGGTCGTGGTAGAGACGCGCTCAACTTTGATATTCCAGTTTTGTCCAAAAAATGGGATAACACTTTGCCCCCCAAAATATGCCTTGCGGTAGGAAGGCGTGTTTTGTAATGCCATGAGCCGGATGTTCATATCCTGTCATCAACCTGTAGAGAATTTGATAGTTTATATGGCCCCAAATGACGACCGTTCGGGATCGAGCTATTCGGGATGAAGCGCGGCCATTCATGGTCAAGCGCCTAACTTCAAATGACGACCGTTCGCGATCGAGTCATTCGAGGTGAAGTGCGACCCTGCGCGGTCAAGCGCGTAAATCCATGCGTCGATCATTCGGGATCGAGTCATCTGCGGTGAAATGTGACCGTTCAAGGTCAAGCGCTTTACTTCAAATGACGATCGTTCGGGATCGAGTCATTCGAGGTAAAGTGCGACAGTGCGCGGTCGAGTGAGGACCGTTCAAGGTCAAGCGCTTAACTTCAAATGACGATCGTTCGTGATCGAGTCATTCGAGGTAAAGTGCGACAGTGCGCGGTCAAGCCTGTAAGTCCACGCGTCGATCGTTCGAGACCGAGCCATTTGTGATGAAATGCGACCGTTCAAGGTCAAGCGCCTAACTTCAAATGACGATCGTTTGTGATCGAGTCATTCGAGGTAAGGTGCGACAGTGTGCGGTCAAGTGGCGGTCCTCAAATGACGACCGTTCGCGATCAAGCCATTTGAGGTAAGGTGTAACAGTTAGTGATCAGGTGGCGGACCTCAAATGACGACCGTTCGCGATCGAGCCATTTGAGGTAAGGTGAGTTATGCCGTTCGAGGCGAGTTGTGCCGTTCGAGGCGAGTTGTGCCGTTCGAGGCGAGTTATGATCGTTCGCGATCGGGTGCCGTTCGAGGCGAGTTGTGACTGTTCGAAGTCGGGTGCCGTTCGAGGCGAGTTGTGACTGTTCGAAGTCGGGTGCCGTTCGAGGCGAATTGTGACTGTTCGAAGTCGGGTGCCGTTCGAGGCGAATGAGTGTGCCCGGGGGGGACTTAATATTATCAGTGTTGGAGTTATTGTTTGGGGGAGTTTTCGAATCAAAGACTTCGGCAGTTCGTTGCCATGCAATAGGTGCTCGTGGACCGTTCGCGATCCAACGGGCATACAAGTAAATAATTTTTTCATAGAATTGTAAATGTTAAAGCAATAGTACCTTACAGCAGAAATGTCCAAACATGAAGAGTTCAAATGTTCAAATCGAAACAAAAGCAAAGCAAGGATGTCAAAGTGTAAGTTCCCACACCGAAGCAGTCAATGATCATTCAGAGCATGCCTGGAGATCGTTCGCGATCTCGTACATGTGTAAATGATTTAATTGCTTTAGTGGAAGCTTACGACTTGTTCATCGTTATTTTAATCAAGCAATCAATGGATAATCAAATGGTGCCCTGATTTAGGGTCACCTCTAGCTGATGTAGAGGGTGGTCGCTCTGGCTCCACCGCTGGAGTTCGCCTCCTCACATACTGAAGGAGCATACCGTTCCTGATATGCCCTTCCACCTCGTTCTTCAAGTGCCTACAATCATTAGTGTTATGACCATTCAATTCATGAAATACACAAAACTTATCTGATTTTCTTTCGTCAGAGGTTGGATCCCTTCGCATTGGTCTACGATACGGAACCTGCCCCTTGGTATCTTGATAAATCCGTTCCAAACTCTCATTCAACTGTGAATAGGTGGTGAATCGTGGCTCTCTCCGTAGCCACTTCGTCCTGTCATCATTATCCTCAGCCTTTCTCTTTCCTTTGCTAGTCTCTGCACCCTTTCCAGGTGGGTTTCCGCTCTTGATTGTGTAAACGTCATCTTCTTCCTCTCTTTCTGCACTAGCATCTTCCAAACGCAGAAACTTTTCAGCCTCGTGATAGAATTCTCCCAGATTCATAGGCGGGTCCTTGGTTAATGAATTCTTGAACTCTGTGTTACCAGCTATTCCAGATACAGCTGCCATCATGACCATAGCTGGATCTGGTCGATCCACTGATGCTGCTGCCGCATTAAATCGCGTTAGGAAGCTCCTCAAAGTCTCTCCAGTTTTCTGTTTCAAGGTTGCCAAAGTCATCACATTCTTGGGTCTCGCAATATGAACCCTGAATTGCCTCATGAATCTCTCAGTTAAATCTGCCCATGTTCCTATGGAGCCGCTCTCCAGTTGTCTAAACCATAACGCTGCAATGTCCGTCAAATACAGTGGAAAGCATCGGGCCATAACCTCCTCTGATGCCCCCAGCACTTCCATATGTCTCATATACTTCGTTAGATGGACCGTGGGGTCCGTTTTCCCGTTGTACATGTCCAATGATGGTAGCTTGAATTCTGGTGGGTTCCTAGCCATCCTGATCGCGGAAGAAAAAGGACTCCTGTTTACATCTTCCAAGTCTCTGTTTACTAAACCGCCTCTCATAGCTCTTCTAACCATCTCTGCTAATCTGTCATTGTCTCCAAGCTGTAGTTCTCGTTCACTGTCTTCGACCTGCCCCCCAAGTCCACGGGAGTTTTCATGTGTATGCCTCCCTGGCTGAACGTTCATTCCTCTATTGCTACCAGGTGGTTCGGATGCCCCCATCTCACTTCCCGGGGTCGGATCAACATGCTCTGCGTGAGTGCCCCCTAGCTCTGGTGCTGCGCCAGATGGTCCTTCCCCGTTCTGAAACCCAGTTGCTCCTTGGATTTGTGCTCCAATTTGCCCAATTTGTTGAAGTAAGTTCTGGATCATCTCTTCTTGTCTTCTCATCATGGCCTCCATCTCATCCCTAGTGATGAAGATCGACGCTTGATTCCCTCCTGAGGAAGCCTCTTGACTTCCTTGGTGTTCACTTCTCTCTGGCCTTTGCCTTCTACTTGTTTGTCTCGTCATAACTCTTAGATCTGAACTCTTAGATTTTCAAATTCAACTTCTGTCCGTGTAGCGGAAGCTGGTTCCTCTCAATGAAAGCACCAAAATGTTTGCGTAAAAAATGGCCGCAAACACCCAAAGTCATATGAATTGGTTGATTTTATGTTGTATTTAGTGATTTGGGTGATTTATGCAAATATATAAAAAGCAGGGACTAAACTGTAAAAGACACACAGATTTATAGTGGTTCGGCCAGAACGTGCCTACGTCCACTTTATATGTTATTCTCCTTTTTTCTTTAGATTACAAGTACAAAGCTTTGATTACAAGTATCTAAAGTTGTTTGAGAGTTCCTTCCAGGCTTGAGCTCTCCAACTTGTCTACCATTGTTGTACCCCTGCCCCTCTATTTATAGAGTGAGATAGGGGGCAGGGGTCTTGGACGTATATAGCTGCTGGTGGGCCTGGGCTGAAGCAATCTAGACTGGCAATTCTGGTTCGGCGAGGCTTCATTCGGTCATACAAGGAGAAGTTGGAGTTTGGTTCGGTAGTGGGAGGAAGGTTGGTCCGGTGTTAGGTTGAGTTGTGTGTGGTTCGGTGTGGGTTGGTTCGGCATGGGGATGTAGGGCAGCTGGTTCGGCGGTGATGTTGGACCGGTAGTGGTTGGTGAAAGATGGAGCTTGTAATTGATCCGGTGGTGGAGTTGATCCGGTGATGGAGTTTGGAGGGAAGGAGGCTCGACCGGATGTCCTTTGGTTCGGCATGACATGGAGAGGCCGGATGAAACTTGGCGTTATGAATGCCGAATGAATCAATGCCGAATGGATCTTAAACCTCTTAAGGCCGAATGAGCTTTTGCACTTGGGTCATGAACGAAATCATCGACTTGTATACGCTTGCTAATTGCTTCTTCTTAGCTCGGTCGTGGTAGAGACGCGCTCAACTTTGATATTCCAGTTTTGTCCAAAAAATGGGATAACAAAGGGGGATCGACATAATAATTTAGAGGATAATGGTTTGGCCTAGCATTATGGAAATAGAGGGATTGACATAGTTATATAGAGCAAGAGGGGTCGACATAGATATATAGAGCAAGATGGATCAACATTATATAACGAAGTCCAAGGGATAAGCATGAATAAGCAGGGATCGGTATAAGCTATTCAAGGGGGATCAGTAGAGGGTAATTTGAAAACGGGTTCGAACCAAAGATTGACCAAAAGCACGAGCTCCACACATCCAATCAACATGATGTTTGGAGAACCATCATATCTAAGCGCGAAGAAGCTACCATAGGGATCGCTGTCCCAGAATCAACCAAGGAAGGGATCGGTATCGATCTCTCCTCATTGGGGCCTAGCGACTTTATGGTGGTCCCATATGGATAAGAAGGCCATATAGCCGAAGTTTCACCTATACATAAAGCAGGTATGGCTTCAGAAAGGGAGATCTTCATTTTTTCTACCTAGGCCATACTTTGCCATTTTTGTCATTGAATTTCACGGATTTGTAATTGTAATCAGTAGTATAAACTAATAAAAGGAAACTCTTTGGAATGGACGCAGGCCGGAGTTAACCGAACCATTATAAATCTGTGTCTTTATTTTCTTTCTTTCTAATTATTTTAATTTTGTTCTTCATTTATTTCTCTTCATATTTCTATGACTGGATTTGATTTTGGTGCTTTCACATAATTGGGTGTTGGTGGTCAATTTTGACACCAACATTTTGGTGCTTTCACTGAGAAGACTTGCATAAAACAAGTTTTGAAGTTTGGATACTTGGATCTAGAAATCAATGGCTAAGAAATCAACAAGGAGAGTGCTACCAGAAAAGAGTTACCATGGAGGGAGTCAGGAGCTGGAGCCAATCAAGCATATATCTACATCACTAGGGATGAAATGGAAACAATGATGGATGCTATGCAGTAGAGGATGCTAAAAAGGCAGGAGGAGATGATGTAGAATCTACCCCAAATTATCTGACAAGCTGGAGCCATAGGAGCGGCTCGAATACAAAACCAAAATAAGAACCAGGAATGTAGAAAAGGAGCTAATAGACAGAGGAATGTAATAGAGTAGCTGGGGGCAGTCCCCTGCCATCCAAGAGGGATCGGCACGGATCCCTCTAGAGGGATTGGTACCGTCCCCAAAGACTAAAGGGAATGCCTCCGGGTTTGGTTGATCGTGATGCTGGAGGACCTGCGATCGATCCTATGGAGTACATTTTAGAATTCCTTCGTAGACTTGAGGCATAGCTTTGGCATGATAATAGGAGACTACCATTGGAAGACAATGATAGGTTCATAGAGACGATAAGGCGAGCTATGCATGAAGGATTGGTGAACAGGGATCTCAAGGATGAAAATAGAAATCCATTCGCTCCAAATATTAGGCAAGCTAGTAATCCACCAGAGTTCAAACTACCAACACTTGAGATATATGATGGAAATACGGATCCCGTTGTTCATCTGATGAGGTACATGAGACATATGGAAGTACTGGGGGCATCGGAGGAAGTCATGGCATGGTGATTCCCCTTGTACTTAACGGATATAGCTGTACTATGGTTCAGACAGTTGGAAAGCGACTTTGTTGACACATGGACAGAATTGATCGAAAGATTTATGAGGCTGTTTAGGGTTCATATCTCGAGACCCAAAAATGTGATGAGTTTGGAAACATTGAAACAGAGGACCAAAGAGTCCCTAAAGAGTTTATTAACACGATTTAATGCCACAGCAACATCGATGGATCATCCAGATCCATCCATGATTTTGATGGCAGCTGTATCCGGAATTGCTGATGGTACATATTTTAAGGACTCACTGGCATGGGATCCACCTATAAATCTTGAGGAGTTTTATCATGAAGCAGAAAGGTTCCTGCGGCAGGAACACGCATAAGCAAACGAACCGGAGGTGAATGCTGTATAGAGTGGAGGATCATCAAGAGATGTAAACAAGAATGATATAGGCAAACGAAAAATGAATAATAGTATTAATGTGCCAAAGAGGCAATGGAGAGAACTAAAATTCTCTTCTTGCACATATTTGATCGAATCTTTGGAAAGGATTTATTTGGATACTTATGAATGTCTTCAGTATCGAAGGCCGGCAAGGAGGAAACCCTCTGAATGTGAGCGGGCATCAGGAAAGCGTTGCCTATTCCATAAGCTCGACGGACATAATATAAATGACTGTAGGCATTTGAAGGATATCATAGAGAAACACGTGTGGAATGGTCAGTTACAACAATGCATAAGGACTCGGGTTGCAATGGTGGAACAGGAGCAGCCACCGTCCACCTCAAACGAAAATGGCACTAGATCAAGGCATCAATTCCAACTTGTCATAAATTGATCAGGATGGCACGTAATAAGTAATAAACTCAACAGTAATACGGCTAAGTCACTTACACATGTACGGGAGCGAGGATGGTTCCTAGGTATGCTCTGAGATGATGATGAACCGTAGCACTCGGGTTTGTGAAATTTTTTTTCCTTATTTGTTTCAAACTTTGGTTTATTGGTTGTACAAAATTTTATTTTATGGATTTAGGGATGCTTAAGTCCAGGTTAATGTAATAAATAACACAGGTCACGGTTATGGCCCCGACCAGAGAGACGGGGCAATAACCACAAGTCACGATTACCTTCGCCGGAGAGTAATATGATGGATTCGCATACGGATTAAGTCCTCGATAGTGGATCAAGGCTGGAGAAGGATACCCCACGGTTTAATTCTTTGGTTGGGAACTGAGGCCGAAGAAGGACACCCATGGATTAAGCCCTCGATAGGAGAGTTGAGGCTAGAGAGTAAAACCTAATAGGTCGTTAAGTATGGATTGTGCCTGGCAAGGATCCAAAGAGATCAAGGTCATTGGGTATGGACTATGCCTGACAAGGGGTAGGTTGCTTCGCTGGACAACGACAGGATCGGCCTACTCAAATCGTCAAAGATGGATTGTGCTTGGCAAGAATCCAGTGAAATCAAGGTTTTGGATTAGGCTAATGACCCGGAGAGGTCTATGGACTTGGATATGGACCCAAAGAGGTCCCAGATCTGGATAAAATGATTCGGAGAGATCATGGATTTGGTTAATGAATTTGGAATTGGATATCAACTCAGAAAAATCATGGATTTCGCTAATGATCCAAAGAATCAAGGAATTGGATTGGCAATAGATTGGATTCTGGATTGGAAAATATAGCAATCAATGGATTATGGACTTTGAATTTTGGATTTATGGGAATCAAAACACACCTTCCTATTGCTAGGAATGTTTTGGGTGGCAAAGTGTTAACTTGCCTTTTGGCAAGGCAATATACAGGCAGATTTAACCCAACAAACGTCATGATTATTAAGGACGATGAGTGTAGAGCGATGGTTGTAGGACCCGCAAATAAAGTAAAAATGTATACGAAACCAGAGTTAGTAGATGAACGATGCAAGTTATGTCATGAAGGGATCGACATGTTCCAATTTAGAGGGATTGACGTGGACATACTACATGAAAGATGGGTTGGTATAGATCAATACAAATAGAAAGGATTGGCACGTTCAATTTGGAGGGATCAGTATAGTTCAATAGCTCAGCAAGATGGAGGGAAAGGCATAGATGATGGCGAATGGGTTGATATACTCCATAAAGGAAGGATCAGAATAGTTAGTTGGATGGATAGTCGATGTGGATGAAGTATTAGAGGGATTGGCAAAGGTGATGGTGCATGGTCGACATGGCTTGCTAGTACTCAAGGGATCGACATGGCATTTAGGATGGGGGGGGGGGGGGGTTCAGCATAATACTTTGGAGAATATGGTTTGGCCTAGCATTATGGAAATAGAGGGACCGACATAGTTATATAGAGCAAGAGGGTCGGCAAACATATATGAAGCAAGGTGGATCGACATTATATAAAGAAGACAAAGGGATAATCATGAATAAGAAGGGGTCGATATAATCTATTCATGAGGGATCGGTAGAGAGTAATTTACAAACGGTTCGAACCAAAGATTGACCAAAAGGATGAGCTCTACACATCCAGTCAACATGATATTTTGAGAGCCATCATATCTAACAATGAAGAAGCTACCATAGGGATCGCTGCCCCAGAATCAACCAAGGAAGGGATCTTGATCGATCCCTCCTCATTGGGAGTTGGGCCTAGCGACCCCTTTGGTGGGCCTATATGGATAAGAAGGCCCTGTAGCCAAAGTTTCACCTATAAATACAGCAGGCATGGCCTCAGAAAGAGGGATCTTCATTCTGCTTCTCTTCATCTTCTACCTAGGCCATACTATGCCATTTATACTCTTGAATTTCATAGATTTGTAACTATAATCAGTAGTATAAACTAATAAAAAGAAAAATCTTTGGAGTGGACGTAGGCTGGAAATAGGCGAACCACTATAAATCTGTATCATTATTTACTTGCTTTCCGATTATTTTAATTTTATTCTTCATTTATTTCTCTTCATATTTCTATGATTGGATTTGATTTTGGTACTTTCACATAATTGTGTGTTGGCGGTCAATTTTGACGCCAATAGTTACTGAACACATCGAAGAACTTATTTACTTTGAAAAGTGCATCGAAACGTCTACGTATAAAATTTGCTAAGAGGTCGCCAGTCACATCGAATAACTCATTTCCTCTGTAAAATGTAACATACCCATCATCATCAAACCACTCACTGAATAATTCATTTCCACTGAAAAATTTACTGCAACGATGTCGTCAGACGTTGACGGTTACCGAAGAACTCATTTCCATTGAAAAGTGTACCGTAACGTCTACCTTCATAATTGTCAGTTGAATATACATACAAACCTACCTAACTAGGACATGTTTGAAGTTGTAAAAAACATAGAAAACAACATGCTAAAGTATTCCTCATCCTATCACGATCATAAAGCTATGAACAATGCGTGAAACAAATATCGTATGCAAGAGTTATAAATGTTTTAAGATCAGAGGTAATAACGTAAGTTTTAACATAGTTATATTATTTAATTTTGTTTTCTTTATCGCTACAGTAGTCTCCATAACCCGTCCCTATACAACCCATCAGCCATCGAAAAAACTGCCCTTTTAAGATCGCTAGAGCCCTCCATCGTTAGATCTATCTTCGGTGAACTTCTCATGTTGTGCATATTCCATCGCCACCCCTCCATTCATCTCATTAGCCTTAGATAATGCCTCCACCTTCGATCATTTTCTGACAATTTCTTGCTGCCACAACCCACTTTGAGATCATCAAAGACCGACGAGAGCCTCCACTTAATCTCCTTTACAAGCTTATAACTTTCAAACGTCATATGTTCATCATTTTACCGTCGGACCTAAATGAGCGACCTACGTTAATCGAATTTCTAACGCGTTTTTTGATCAATCCACACATCTGATCGATGTACAACATCACCAATGAATTCATGTCGTTGAGAACTATGATTTTGATGTATAATATGCCTAGTTTGGAATACTTGAATATTTTGCTTTTTAAATTGAAGGTAGATTAACGATTTCCAATTACGATTGATAAAAAATTAATTTTTAAGCATCTAGTCATTGCATATTAGATTTTAAACAGGTATATATATAAATAGAAATATTTTTAACTATCAATCTCGTATATTTGTTGATTTTCAAGTAGAGTGGTTTATTATAACCTATCAATATATACACAGGTATGAAGAGTCCCACTCACCGATTAGTCTCGCTTCCTTTTCGATTTGATTAGAATCTTCCTTTTTCCTTGCTAGCCTGATGCGTAACCATATCGACTCGCCTTGATTGCTTTGTAATTCTCTATTTTGAAATGTCCAATTATTACTTTTTGATTTGATGTAGTGTTAATTTAATTTTCATTAAGAGATTAGATAATGGAGAGGATTGGGATCAAAGATGGAAAATTTAGGTTGAAGTATGATCATGGAATAGGATTGGTTCCTATTTATAGGCCGAAATGGGTCATAGTTAGGCTAAAGTTTCAAAATCAATATATAATGAAAATGCCATTGTATATTGATTTCTTCTAATTCCTAGTCCGTTTAACCAATTTTAGCAAATTATACATGTTTCTTGACTGTAAATGACATTCTAGATGCATTGGAATAGGTTCTGAGGCCTAATTCCATCTTTTGTAAAAATTTATTATTTTACCGTTTATGTAAAATTATAATTTTACCCTTGTAAAATTTATTATTTAATTTCAAAAAATTACGGAGTGTTACATGCTTCCCCTCTTAAAATAATTCTCTCCTCAAAATTACAAAGAATGGAAAATGAAATCATAAACATCCAAACATTCGCACTCAATCACACACCCAAAGCATACGTCAATATTAGCCGCATGCACATGTAATATATAGGAAATACATACATCATAAGGAACGTAAATGTCATTAATAACGTACAAGCATCACTAAAAAGCATAGTATATATAATGGGTATGCAATCATGATAATAATGAAAAAATGCAAGACTTGTTTGAATTTGATCCTCCTATATGCATATAGTCATCATGAGAACAATGCAAGTCCTAACATATGCATAGATATCTACTTATATGTACTCAAAACAACAAGAAATCTAAAGCATGTGTTATAATAACCATCACACACAAGGTAACATACATATAAATATGCTAAATTAGCGGAGATTAAGTAAAACAAGTGAATCAAACATCCCAACCAGTACATTAACCATTCCTAAAATACTTAAACTAAAATAATCAACTAGAAAGGAAACATATCGGAAAAGAGTTTAGGATGGGAAGCTATGATTTTCTACTCGGACTCCCAAGCACTCTCTGTTGGGTTATTTCCCTACCGAACGCATACTAACTTTACCAACTTATTCCGAAGTCATTTTACACTGTGCTCCAAAATATAAATAGGCCCGTGAGATGCCATCAATTCTGATGTTAATTCCACTTTCGTAGTTCGCTATGCTCACTATCACTGCCGAATCATGAGTGCATTTCCGTAGGTGCGACAATGAAACACATTATGAACATTATCTAACTTTTTGGGAAGTTCTACTCCATGGGCTAACTTCCCTATACTCTCCAAAACTAAAAAAGGCCTAACGAGTCACGGTGCTAACTTCCCTATACTACCAAAAGCTCATAACATGTTTCAATGATGATACTTTCACAAACACCATATCGCCTACGTTGAACTCCAAATCTGTCCATCTTCTATCTACGTATGAGTTTTTCCTATCCTGTGTGACCTTCATTCTTTTGCGGATCAGCGCTACTTTCTATGAGATATCTCTAATCATTTCCGGTCCAAGTATAACCCTATTTGTTGCCTTCCACCAACAAGAAGGTGACTTGCATAGCCTTTAGTATAAAGCCTCGGAAAGTGTATATATTAGCTTGATGGCTGTTATTGTAGGTAAACTCCATAAGTGGTAAATGGTCTTCGCAAGCTCCACCGAAATCTAGTATGCAAGCTCTCAATAGATCCTCCAAAACCCTGTTCACTCTTTTAATCTGTCCATTTATTGTGGATGGTAAGTGATGCTTGGATTAAACTCCGTACCTAATGCATGTTAAAGGCTCCTACAAAATTCACTCATAAAAAGTAGGCCTCAATCGCTAATGATGCTGGAAGGTATCCCATGCAAGTGAATAATCTCCTTAGTGTATAGCGTACTCAATGATACTAATGTCCTCATACTCTTCACTGGAATGAAATGGGTGCATTTAGTCAAGTGGGTCCACCACAACCCAAATGCTTTAATTTTCCCTTCTACTCCTACGTAGTCCACCAATAAAGTCCATAGAAATATTCTCCCACTTCCACTGTGGAATGTCCAACAGGAGCAATAGTCCACTAGGCTTCTTTTGATCTGTCTTCACCCTCTGACCAGTTAAGAACCTAGCAACATATTCCACCACTGCCTCTTCATCTTCGGACAATAGAAAACCCTTTTCATATTGCTGTACATTATCACTTCTCGGATGAATAGTCATCTTAGAACAATGACATTCACTAAGTACCTCATCCATTACTTTACCGACTACTGGCATACATAACCTTCCACCTTGCCTTAGATTACCTTTGTCATCGATTGAATAATGGTCCAAGTGGGTAGATCATTTGCCTCTATCCAACTTTTGAAAGATACTAACCTACTCCTAAACTTCCTTCTACCTAGCACTAATGCGGTCCATAAACACAGGCCTAACTTCCAATGCCGCTAATGAATTCAGTAACCACTTAATTAAATGTCGTAAATCAAAACTTGCAATGTACTCCAACTGCTTCTATTCTGTAAACATCAGGCCTAGCAAAGCATTCCTTCTACTTAAGGCATCTACCACCACATTGCCTTTCCCTGGTGTGTATGAATTATCAAAATCATATGAGGCTAAAATCTTCATCTATCTTTACCATCTTAGATTCAAATCTTTCTATCAGAATAAATATTTGAGCGACTTACGATCCATAAATAGTTTAAACTTTTCAGCCAACAAGTAATGTCTCCATGACTTCGATACAAAAATGATAACTGTTAACTTAAGATCGTGGGTTGGATAATTCCTTCCATGGACCTTCAAATTCCTACTAGCGTATGCCACAACCCTTCCTTCTTGCATAAGAATAGCTCCTCGTCCTATACCGTAAGCATCAATATGCGTAGTAAAAGGCTTCATACCATCAGGGATAACCAAAATAGGTGCTCTTGTCAAAAGCTCCTTCATAAGTACGAAAGCACGTTCACACTTGGCATCCCAAGAGAGAATAAGATTTTTCTTAGTAAGGTGAGTTAGTGGTGCAGAAACCTTCTTGACGTCCTTGATGAACTTCTGGTAGAACCTACCAAATTAAGAAAGCTCCTAACTTTGGTGGCATTTTTCGGTATGTTCCCATCTTGTGCCATGACAACTTTGCTTGGATCAACTGCTAATCCATGCTCAGACATGACATATCCAAGAAAACGTATCTCCTTTCTCCAAATAATGGCACTCGGAGAATTTTACCTTTAGTTGGTTCTTTCTTGAGGTATCAAGCACCTCTTTCGAATGCGCTTTGTGCTCCTTTTCAGTTTTGGAATAGACGAGGATATCATCCACAAACACCACCATAAATCGATTCAGTAGTTTTCAAAAAACACGAATCATAAGATCAACGAAATAGGCTGGGGCATTGGTTAGTCCGAAATGCATGACTAACTACTCATATGAACCCTCTGTTATGCAAAGAACAGATTTTGGTATGCTCTCATTTACCACCCTAAGTCTGTGGCAAGCTCCAACTGCAAAAAT
Source organism: Allium cepa (assembly GCA_030765085.1). Taxonomy (NCBI): domain Eukaryota; kingdom Viridiplantae; phylum Streptophyta; class Magnoliopsida; order Asparagales; family Amaryllidaceae; genus Allium; species Allium cepa. The sequence continues at coordinate 336,090,300 of CM060938.1, forward strand.
ACTCTCGCTCTGACTAATTGGTTAAACAAACCATCAATGCATGTTAATGGATATTTATTCTTCCTCGTCGACTTGTTTAGATCATGGTAGTTGACACACAACCATAAAGATCCATTTGCCTTAGTGGCGAACATAACTAGTGCTCCTTACTCAGACATGCCTCTTCATATAAATCCCATCTATAGCAGTTCAGAAACTTAGATGCCCAACTCCTTTCTTTCTTCATGTGTCATTCACCTAATGGACAATAAGCGAGCTTCGTACCATCAATCAAATCAATCGAAACTCTATTTCTCATTTGGAATGAAGAAAAGTATCTTCGCAAATACGTTAGGAAATCTCTATATGACAGGAATGAATGCTAATTCATCTTAGGACAGGTCTAATGAATATAAGTAAGTCAACATCCTCGATCCACTGGGATCACAATAAACGTCTTGGTTACGCCCCATGTCACTCCTCATATGAATCACTCTCTTGTCACAATCTAGTACTGCCTAATAGTGCAACATCCAATCCATTCCCAATATCAATCCATTCCCCGAAAACCCAAGCACAAAAGCATTACATATAAATTTCACACCATAAATCAACAATTTCAATTCTTGGAAAACCACAGATAAGCGGGTCGATCCCCCTATGGGATTTGACACTATGGGGGCAGGCACAATGTAAGTCTCTAATTCTAGTTTATCAACCGTACTTCTAGAAATAAAAGAATGCGATCATCCACTGTCAAATAAAGCATGAACAGGAAAATAAGAGATAAGTAGCATACCTTCCATAATGGATGTAGAAGCTGCATTTCCATTTCCTCCAATTGGTAGTGCACTAGCAGTAGGAACTGCACCTAATGCATAGACCTTCATAATCTGACCATTTGTGGCATGCGATCCTCCTTTTCCTAACACAGGGAACACACTCTTTAGATGTCCTAACTAGTTGAAATTGTAGCATCGTACTTTTGCAAAGTCCACTTTACTGTCCTTAGCAATATGACCCATTAATTTGCGATGTCAACAAATGATTGCTTGCTTCTTCCCCTTTCCATGCTAATCTTTTCCATTTCAATTCTTGAGTTTCCCTTTGAAAGTGCTAGCCCACTCTCTTTGTCGAGTTCCTCATTGGTATCTTTCATTGTGATGGTACTAAGCAACGCCATCTCCACTAATTTCTCATAAGTGCCCCCTGTCGGAATGTGACTCGGTGGTCGATCCTTCAGTGGTTGATTTTGCAAACCTTTTGGCCTTATTTGCTGGTGTATCGAGTAGCTCTACCCTAAATGCTGCAAGCACATTGGATTGGTTCACATATCCCTTCACTGTCATGTTACCTTGCTGTAGATGAATGAAATTCTCGATCTGAATGCCCTTATCTACCTTCGAGATAAACTAGCCTCAAACCTTTGCTTGAAATTTCCCCAAGTGATATCCTCCTCATTTGTCTCGGCTACTACCATCTCCCACTAGTTTAAGGACTCTCCCTTTAGGTGCCATGCTGCAATTGTCATCTCATGGCATCCCCAAGAACCAAAGCTCCAAAGATATGATCACATGTGGAAAGCCATGCCCTCATATCCATAAAAAACTCAGTCCCTACAATAGGCTTTCCACCCATTTCCACAACTTCGAAAACCTAGCGGAATGTGGTTGATTAGGAACCACTGCATATGTATCAAATACGCATGAGGTGAGGTTAACGTGGTCTTGGCCAGTGGCTTGTAAGAACCTACAGAACTGTATGGGTATGTTCTTGCCGGGTACCTCTGGCAACACATACTCAGAGCCCTCTCCAGTAGGGTTACTCATTTCTACTATCTACAAAAAGGATTATTGACAATTATTCCTTAATTACAACGAATTAGTTCGGAGTAAATGTGGTTTGTGCTTTATACTATATTATATATATATATGTATGTATATATATAATCACAAAAACACAAGTACACCCTCTCAATATGCCAAAGTATAGTAGGAATCTCTTAACCTAAGCTCTAATACCAATTATGGCCACCTGCTACCTATGACATCTCGATCCATGTTTAAAAGTGGATTGGCATCGCGGTCCTTGTAGATAACGGATTACTTTTCAAATAGGTCATAGAGCTATTTATAGAAAATATCTACACTTTCTGAAACTCATAATGGAAGGAAACAAATATAATACCAAAAATGAAATACTATAATCCCAAAGAATCAAATAAACTATATCCAGTTACAAAATATCTTTAGATGCTGGAAATAAACAAAGAGTCTGAATATTAGGGAAAAATATCAAATAAGTAGTAGATAGATAATAAGTAGATGCGCATTTCCATCATACCATGGCGTCTTCAACCACTAGTCCACTCTGCCTACCTATTAGAGAAAAAAGAAAGGAATAGAGGGGTTCAGATATATATCTGGTGAATGAAACACATCATATAAGTATATGATATTAATAACTAGCAAAACATCACTCGTACTTGAAAACCATACCCCAACTTGTGTCACTTGCACCTAATAAATCACTAACAATGTATAATAATATAGTGACATAGCATATTAAAGATCTATCATAATGTTAACTAGTACCCTAATGTGCCATCAAATGTACGCCTTTTGAGAATCATGCTCACATCTCGAGAATCGAAAACAAAAGGGCATTACTGGACACACAGAAGAACTCATTTCCTCTTAGAAGTGTATCGAAATGATTACACTATAAAAATTGCCATCACAAGAAGTCACTGGTCACACTGAATTACTCAATTCCTCTGAAAAATACACCACAACGCTGTCATTAGACTTTCACGGTTACAACGAAGAACTCTTTTCTTCTGAAAAATGTACCATAACATCTGCCTTTGTAATCGTTAGTCGAATAATATGCATGAACCAACCTAACTAGGACATTTTCTGAAGTACTCAAAACACAAAAAACAACATGCCAAAGTGTTCCTTGTCCTGCCATGGTCATAACGATGCAAAGCGTGCATAAAGCAGATATCGTATGTGAGAGTTATAAAAGTTTCAAGGTCAAGGGCAATATCATAAAGTTTAATATAATTATGTTATTTAATTTTGTTTTCTTCTGCACTACAATAATCGCCAAAACCCATCCCTACACAAATCCATCAACCATTGAAAAAAACTGCCCATTTAAGATCGCTAGAGCCATCCATCACCAAACTCGCCTACCCTGGTGAACTTCCCATGACATGCCTCTTCCATCACCATCCCTTCGATCATCTCAGTCGCTTTGGATAATGCCTTTACCTCCAATCATTTTCTGATAGTTTTTGGCCACCTCAACCCATTTTGAGATCATCAGAGACCAACGAGAGCCTCCACTCAATCTAAGCTGATAACTTTTGATCGTCATATGGCCACTGTTTTACTTCGGATCAAAACGAATGACCTACGTTTATTGAACTTCCAATGTGTTCTCTGATCAATCTACACATCTGATCAATGTACAAATATCACCAATGAATTCATGTCGTCGTGAACTATGATTTTGATATATAATATGTCTACTTTGAAATGCTTGAATATTTTACACTTTTTAATTTAAAGGCAGATTAATGATTGCCAATTGGGATCGATAAAAATTTAATTTTAACCATCTAGCCATTACAAGTTAGATTTTAAATAGGTGTATATATATAAAGAAATTTTTTTTGACTATCAATCTCATCATATGTTTGTTGATTTTTTCAAATATAAGAGGCAGTTTTTTATAACCTATCAATATATACATAGAAATAAAGAGTCCCACTCACCAATTAGTCTTGCTTCCGTTTTGATTGATTAAAATCTGCCTTTTTCCTTGCTGGCCTGATTCTTAACCATCTTGACTTGCCTTGTTGCTTTGTAATTCCCCATTTTGATATGTCCAATTACGCTTTTTGATTTGATGTAGTGCTAAGTTTATTTTTATTAAGAGAATAGATCATGGAGACAAGGGATTAAAGATAGAAATTTTAGGTTGAAGTATGGTCATGGAATAGGATTTTGTTCCTATGTATAGGCTGAAATGGCTCATAGTTGGGCTAAAATTTCAAAATCAATATATATTGTGAAAACACTATTGTATTTTGACTTCTTCTAATTCCTACTCGTTTAAGTAATATCTGCAAGTTATACATATTTTCTAACTGCAAACGACATTCTGGACGTTTGGAATAGGTCTTGAAGCCTACTTCCAACTTTTGTAAAAAAATTATTATTTTACTATTTATGTAAAATTACAATTTTGCACTATAAAATTTATTATTTAATTTTGAAAAACTATGGTTTACAAATTCCTAGAGGATCGAGGCTAATCTACAGGTGATACGGGCTGAGTAGCAGCCCTTATTTGTGAGCTTGGATGCTTTTCTACCATACTCCAATCATTCAGGGGTCGCAGAAGTGGTTAGATCTCTTATGGAGGAGCGAGACCATCCCATAGCCCATAGGTAGTAGTATGATTAGGAGTAGCGGTCGTTATTTTCTTCCAGCATGTGTTTTACTTTTAGACTTTGGGTTGTAAGTTGTTTCTATTTTTATAAAATGCATACGATGTTATGAGAAATATTCTTTTTTATTTGTTTTCGGATTTACAACTATATTTATTGGGAAGCGGTATAAATAAGAAAATTTCATAAATGACACTTAACTAATGCAAATGAAAAGGAAAAAAATAAAATAAAAGACCGAAAGTTTATAAAATAAATTAGAAATTTATTTAATTAGCTACAAAAAGAAAAGTTGAGTTAAATCCTAAAAAGCGTTAAAACTTTAGTAGATAAAATTTTAGCGAGCGAAGGACAAGAAAAGTTTGTTGCGCAACACAGTTCTATATCTCAGTGCCTTTAAAGTTGAAATTTACAGATGAACTTTTTTCTATTGTTGATCCAAAATAAAAGGGAAAAATTTTTGAAATTTAAAAATTTATTATGTAATGGGATAGAGTCAATCATAGACGTGACTAAAGCCCAATTGCATGGGATGTGGCTTGATTTGTTTTGAAAAGTTAAAAACAGATACTTTTGAGTAGTTTGCTCAAAAATCTTTGATTCCTAAAATAAAATATTTTTGTTAAAGTTATGAAAAATGAGTTTTATTTTAAAATTTTCCGACTATTTCAAGAATTAAATGGAAAATGATTTTGAATGGAAAAGTGAAGTTTCTTTATTTTTGAAATGCTACATTCTTAGCATAGGAAAAGTTGATGGGTTAACAAATATGAATTTTAGTGTTTAGTGGAAACTGTGGTATGAAAAATATAGTTATCATTTTGGGAAAAGGCTACTTTAGGTTTGAAATTTCTTTTTTCATGCCTTGTTGATAGGGGAATAAAACTTATTTCGAAATAACTCTTTTTTAAAATTAATTTTTTTGGCTTATGCGAACTATATTTGAAAAAGTTAGAAAAAGAATCTGGGGAAAAGAGAAGGTTCCAAAGTACAGTGGATTGGGTACAGAAGAGAAGGATGGAAGTATGAAGTTCTCTAATTAAACCCTATTTTTAGCAAGAATATAAGTTTATAAAAATCGATTTTAATTATTTTGAATGTTAGAAAGGGTGTGCTAGGTATTGGATGTTACGGATTGGACGAAAAATTGGTTGAACCACACTTATTTGCGTAGAAGTGTAGGAGAATTTGCATGTGAAAATAAAAATATTCATTTTCAAAATTGGCATACATATACAATTGCTAGTATATAAGGTGTTTGCACCATATTTTCAAAACTATTTTAAATAAAGCATTCATATTGGATGCACCAATTTAGTATTATTCAGCATACAGATAATATATGTTGTGATACATCGTGTACTTGTACACGAGTGGCTGCAAAATTGGTTGCACACTAATTGGTTGAATAACTTAAAATTCTTGCATGTTAAGTTACATGATTCAATCCTTGAAGAATTTCGAGGACAAAATTCTTATAAGGGAAGGAGAATGTAACACTCCATAAATTGTACGATAATTAATTAAAAAGGAATTAATTAATAATTAGTAAAATCGAAAATGAATTTTGAGTAATGTCCTAATTTGGCTATGAAACTTGCAGCTTTGTGTTTGTAGTGATTTTCTAATCAATTTTTGTACAATAAAGTTTTATTATCGGAGTTTAAGCAGAGAACTTATCAATGTTTAAAGATTTTAGATCAAAAATTATAATATATATAATTAAGAAAATAAATACGATTAATTAGTGTTAATTAACATTGATATATGTTCGACTTTTAAGAAAAATTAACGTTAAATCAGATCGACCAAATCATTTCAATGAGGGAACATAACACACGGAAATCAACAGTTAATGTATATAGAAAACTGGTCGACCAATCGGCGGTAGTATAATGTTCGGCCGGTGGTAGGCCGGCGGAGTGTATTGAACCTAGGCCAAACAACGCATATTTAATATAATATACTCTACGATTGGCATTGATTCGAATCCTTGTAAATACAGGCCTAGACCCACTTTTCTTCTCATATTTTCCGAAGCAACGATGAAGCTCTACCATTTTCTTTTCTCTACAATTTTTGAAATTTATATAAACTATAATATATATATATATATATATATATATAAGTAGGGAATAGCGAAGAATAGTAGAGATGAAAAATGGGGTCGAATTGAACAGCCAAATCCAAGGTAAGTTGTAAATCTAAATCCAAATCTAAATTAAATTAAATCGCATCTTGGATCTAAATTTCTAATACATATGTGTATGCGTTTGATACATATTTTAGTAGGAAGAAAGGGAGTCAAATAGGAATAACATGATTTAGATCTAGAGATTTGGACGTTTAAAGGTTAGTAGGAAATTATATATTTTTATAGAATATTGGACTTATATCATTTTAAATCTATTCCTTCTATGCCCGAATGTAAATTTCGGTGTTATAGGCTTGTATATATGTAATGAATTTGAGAACCGTGCCTACAAAGTCTATGAATTGTTAACTTTGAATTTGAAAAGTAAGGGTGAAAAAAGTCCCAAAATCAATGAGATAATTCGTTAATGAGATTGTATAATAATTCCAGGTTTGTTAGTTGAATGATGTATCTTAATAAATATTAATTTGAAGTTGTTATAAATTGGATTAGGATTTTAAGTATTATTTTAATTCATTGAAATGAATTATGTTGCCGGGTAAATTTCAATAAATTATCCTATTTTATAATTATGAATAGAAGTATATCGTTTGAAATAACAAGAAGAAAGAGAAGTTTAGAATAGAGATGTTAACTGTATTTTATACCTTCCATTTCAATAATAATAGAAAATATAATTCATTGTAATTCCAAACATAACACAAGTTCTCCCTTAGATCATTTGTGGAAATTATAGTGTTAACATTTCCTTTTAGGAAGATGTAATTCCAACGCATTAAAATATAGAAACCCTTAAGTATAAACAAAAGTGTAGTAAGTAGAGATAATAACGACAATTTAATTTTAAATTTGATATTTGCGATTTGAGATAAGTTAGAAAATAAACAATGAGCAATGAAGTGTAAGTAAAGCGACGAAATGAGTGATTAAGAAGTTATAGTAATCAAAGAAAGATAGTAATGGTAAAAAGGAACAATATAATATACTTAATAATAGTAAATGGAAGAAGAGCAGTAAGAGACATTCAATCTATTAAATTAGAAATAAGCAGTAAATGACATTGAATGCCATTAAGGAAACAAGAAGTAAGTTATGTAAAATTAACTGAACACCGACAGTTGAACATAGGAGGTGCAGTAACTAAATAAATTTATATAGCCACAAGTATGCATCTATGATAGGTGTGAATTATTGGATCTAGTCAGTAAGTTGGATTTATTGGAAATGACGTAGTCATTAGTATGGGCTGGGATGTGAGATCAGTAATGTTTCATAGTAGAAGTCTGCCCTCCAAAAGGGGCTACCAGCAGTTGTGTATACATTGTATTGATGTGAGAAATCTCCAACTATAGGACCCATGTGATTATACATTCGCATATAGGTGAACAACATATACCAAAGTGTGTTCGCCTCGGTTTGAAGTGTTAAAGGGTTAAGTTGGGTTGCTTTAATCCTTACAGGGGGTATTAGGTAACAATTGGGTATTTCCTTGATTGAATTAGACAATCTAAATGGGACGGTGAGCGTAGCTCGATGCTATGTCAGCAAGTTGGTACATATATGTGAGGAGTAGAGCTATACACATAGGCCAAGAGTGTCATCGGTCCTGGAGCGGTCATTAGGAAGAATTGGGTTATGCCTAAATGGACTATACCTCCTACTAGTGTAGGTTCCGTAGGGGCCGTGCACTGCCTCAAAATTATTATTATTTGTTTATAGTTAGGTGGCAAGGCTGGATAATCCTTAGACGAGACTTCAAAGTGAGTAAAATATGGATAATAGTTGTAATGCGGTTATTAGGGACTAATGGGAAGATCCTCGGTGTATGCGGATAATTCGGTCTATAAATAGATAATGGATACCTAACGTAGGTGCAGAGTTACGGATACTAGCGGGGAATGTAACGACCCAGAATTTTTAGTAATTAAAATTTGAATATTTAATTAAATTTTAAATATTAATAAGTGAATTTATAAGTCGAATAAATTTTATTTTGACTAATTGGATTTAATTGAATAATTAAATCAATAATTTAATATGTTAAATTATGGAAATAATTGAAAATTGGGTTAAATATGATTGAAAATGATTTGTAAAATTTTATTTTATCATATTGAAGTTAGAATGATATTTTAGAACTTTTAAAATCGAATTAAAAGTTAATTTGTGAAAATTGAATATTTTAATATTAAATCGACTAGTGAAAATAGTCAATTTTTGAACAGTCTTAGAATTGAACGAAACTAGTTCCATTGGATCCGTAATAGTTACTTATTACCGGATTTCAATTTTCGAGTCAATCGGAGTTATCGTTTGATCGTGGCAGCTCGAAACGCATCGAATTGTTTTTAATATTAATTTGGCGAGTTAAAATAGCCATTCAAAAAGTCTCGGATTTCGACGAAACAAGTTTCATCGGATCCATAATGTGATATTATTGTATGGTTTCAAATTTCGTGTCAATTGGATTTACCGTTTGTCCGGTACAAATTAAAACGCCTAGAAAATCGTTTAAATCGGTTTAATTTAAATTGAACGTTTATAGCTATAACTCGCACAGATGTCCGAATTAGCTTTCGAAACCTGTTCCATTGTGTCCGAAATGCGGGGTAAACCCTAGAAACGCTGGTTACGGCGCGTGAATCGGAGTTCGGAATTTCCGGAATGAATAGTGTCGTTTTTTTCTCTATAAATAGCCACCATCACAAATAAAAAAAAAATTATAACCTAACCCTAATTTATGCACAGCCGCCACCTTAGCCATCAATGGCCGAAAAACAACAGACTTCTCCTCCAATTATCTCCCAATCCACTAACAATTAGAAGAAGTGTTTAACATGAAAGTTGTTAAGCGTCTTGTGATCTTTAAATCTATATGGATATGATCGTAAATGGAGCATCGTAGTGGGAGCTACAGGGCCGCGTTTGTCATGAAGTCAGCACGATTTTCTGTGCTCAGGGGGTGGCCGAGTTGGCCTATGCTCTGGCCGAGCATGGGGGTTGGTTCGGCCTTCGTCGTGGAGTTTCCTGATCAACTTATCGTCGAGTGTTGATGGCGAAAAATTAAACCCTAATGATCAAAGGATGGGTTCATGTTTGCGTGGTGAAGCCTATAGGTTGCGCGTGAAAGAGATGAAGATGTTGCACGGCTATGATGGGGGGGGGGGGGATGAGATCCAGTGGCCAATATTTGCAGTAGGTTAAAAATGTTAAATAAATTTGTAAATTATGAATATAAAAATTCGTGTAAGTTTAAAAATGCATAACTTTTTCATACGAGGTCGAAAACGTGCGAAACAAGAAGCGTTGGAATCGTATGGACGAGCGCTACGCGATGCAATTTGATTGGAGTCGTTTGGAGTTAGTGAGAATTTCGGGTAAAATTAAACGTCCGTTTAATTTTATTCGAAATAAATCGCTAAAACGAAATTAAAATCAACGTGAGAACTTCTCACTCAATCGAATCGGTTTCGATTTTATTTTAAATAGTTATATTTAAAATATTTGAATGCATGTTTGAATGATGATTGTTATCTATTGATTGTTAAAATAGACATTATGCGCCGTTAGTAAGCGGATGTTATCTATTAAAAACATATACCGCGAATATTTCATAAACAGTGAAATTGGTATTATATATAATAGCAATATATATATATTGGCATATGTATATATTGGAGTTATTGATTTCCCGCATTTGTATAGCGGATGAGACCCTATTGCGCCGTCTATTAAGCGGATAATATTTTAAATCCCATATACCGCGATAATTCCGTACTGGAGCGGAATTGGTATTGTGCTAATGTTTGTGGATGCAGGAAAACAGGTTGGAGGGATCCAACTGGATTCCTCAATAGTATTTATTTGATTTCAGATATTTTGATATTTGATGGACTATCATATACGATATATGATGTCGTTGTTGTCGTGATTGACTATTTGGTGTGTAGCATCATTGAACCAAATTTTGGGATTTTAAAATGATTTTAAAGTGATTTTTGAAAGTATACGTTTATAAAATATTTTTGGAACTGATCCATTTTAAATAAATAAACGTTATAATTTTTAAAGTTATAAAAATTATGATTTTGAGAAATACGGTTAAAGATTGATTTTTGAGAAATATGGGTTAATGTTTTTATAAAATAGTTTAAATTGGATTTTTGAATTATTATAAAAAGTTTAAAAATAGGATTTATAAAATTTGATTATTTTATAAATCAAGAGAATGATGAAATTATAAAGGAGATTAAAGATGTTTTAAAATAATAGTATTAAATTGATTTTATAAAGGATTTATAAAATTTAATTATTTTATGAATAAAAATGGTGAAATTATAAAGGAATTTAAAGACGTTTTAAAGAATAATATAAATTGATTTATATTAAGAGATTTATAAATGGATATTCATAAATTAAAATATTTGGAATTATAAAATGAGTTTTATAAGTGTTTAACTTATAATATGAACCTTTGATATATAATTGAGTTATGAATTGAATATAGGGTAATAAAGGAATTTATAAACATTATTTTATAAATTCGCAAAGACTTATTTTGATAAGTAAATTGTTATAACTTATTTATGAAGTTATATTCACGTTTTAGACAGTGAATAATCCTTTAAAATAAAATGTATAGAAAGGATGAAATTGATTAACGTAGTATATTCACGTTTTGAATAGTGAATAATATGTTAAAGAAAATGTTTAGATTTGATGTTTTAAATGGAATTAAAACGATCTAACGAAGTTTTAAAAGGTGTTAAGATTCGAAACCATAGATTTCAACATTTATTGTTGAAATAGATGTTTTCGAGAAATAGAAGGAAATGGTGGACTATAACACTGTTGTTATAGTAAATGATTTCCGAAAGGAAATGTTTTGTATAGTATTGGGATTTATATATCTATTTTAATTTCGAATCCCTATACTAGTGATTTTGGGTTGTCGTAACGATGTTTTACGTAACATTCGTTTTGGCCCAAATAAATACGTTTAAGAGAATGATTTCCTTAAAGAATGAAATATATACTTAATTTCGATTGAAGTATATTGAATATTTTCCAAGTGTTGAAAATGAATAAAATTTGAGAATTACTTATGAATAAATAAGTATGGAAATGTTTTCCAATAATAAGTGAATATTTTGAGAATTTATCTTTTTGAAGATAAATGGAAAATGAATATTAGAAATCGAATGGAAGTAGTATATTCATAAATATTTTGGAATGAAAATTCACTATGGAATTTATAAAGGAAAGTGGAATTTGTTTAAAAATAAATATTGATTTATTTTTGAAGTATCGAAATTATATATCTTGTAAAGATATTTTGGAAAATAAATAATTTGGAAAATTATCTGGAATCTGGTGATGTTGTGCATACCCATTGATAGTTCAATAACCGACTATCAATATTTCCCTTTGAATGGGAAATTGATGTGATTTGTTTGAATTTGAATGCCACACTTATTTTTGAATAAGCGCTCACTATTCGGGTTAACCGGGAAAGGACCATGGGGTCGTATAACCCATTTCGAATATGTGATACGTCGTTATGAATTGCATTTGATGACCGATGTTGAAGACCGGGTATTTGCGAAAGCGATATGATGACCTATCGATTGTCTCTGCACTGGGTAGCTCCTGGTATAGAGATTTCCTAAGTGATGGGAAATTCGATCGGGATTGTGAATACCCGGATTGCAAGGGCTTCGTGAGAAGTGCCTTCGGTTCTGTTCGAGCCCGGAACAGACTTGTATGGATTGTATGTCTGACATTACAAATTGAGATATAAAGCCGATTTCATTCAAATATATTTCTGTTGGTGGCGGAGAATTTATTCTTTTAGCTTAACACCCTTCTCTGAGACGTACGAGCTCAGAGGTTATGTAGTTGAAGGTTATCAGCGATATATTCCCAATTTGGTAATGTGACATGCTGAGTGTTGTTGTAAATGATCATTGTGTTGATTATTTGTGATAGAATCGTTTATTTGATCGTCTATCCTGGTGATCATTTCTATGATCATTTGTTGACCCAAAGCATGGCTTTTGTATAAAGTATGTTTTTGTGGACGTGACTTCGTCGAGCCTCACACCTCAGGAATGGTCAAAACAGGAAAGATGCGGCAAGGTTATGAGGGGTAGCGCCCTTTAGGATGTGTGCATTTCCTTCTGGAAAAGGGTGGTATCATGGTATGGAGCCCAGATACTTACTCATGTTGAAAACACTTTATGATTGTGTGAATTGATTACGAACGCTCGGTGAAAGGTCCCAAAGGACCGGGGGATGGAATATTCGGTCAGTTGTTACTCAGTTAGCGGTAACCCGGCCTTGTGTTGGCAGAGATCCGGTTTGGTTCTCGGGAATGTCCATCCAGAGGCATTCTCATGTGGCAATGGGAAGTTCCTTGGCCTGATCATTCGTTGGAAATCCAAAGAAACAATACGAGACTTGTACGGTTTTAGTTGTTTAACCTGCCATGGAATGTGGCGGTTACCTGCTATTGAACATAGTTAGCTATAGTAGGCATACGATAATGGTCGTATGTTGGCTAAGATTTATATTCTACTTTCGAAATGAATTTTTCCTACACTATGCACTAGTAATAATATCAAATGTTCTTTTAAATGCGTATCAAGCATCTTTGACTATCATAAGGAGAAATCTCCTCTGATTCTGCGTTTGCATTGTGTGTGTGTGCGGGAGGCCTTATGGTAGTCTCATTTTTAAAAAGCATTGCGAATTGACTTTAAAAATATTCCTCTATTTTGTTTTCAAAGATAAATAAACTGTTTTGAGTTCCCACACCAGTCACATGACTGACTCGGAGTTTATTGTTTTCCTTCCTAAACTCTGGGTGTCCACCAATTTCCACACGGGCAGTCAAGAGTTAAGGTTTATCAGGATATTCTGGATATTCAGGAGTTGCTGGAGGCAAGCTGGATGGCATGGCATATTACTAGTATATAGTATTTCTTTTTCCGCTGCACTGTTTGTTGTTTGTGGTTGTTGTGGTACACTCTGATGATATGATGTAATGAAATGTGATGTAATGTAATAACTGATATAGTTCTTTATTTAAAGATTATTCATTTATTATTATATGTTGTTCCGCTGCGAATTGTGAGATTCTGATTTTGTTCTGTTGTTTTCTTTTTCTATTTTCTTTTCTCTCTATTTTTCTATCTTCTTCTCTCTCTTTCTTTTTTCTTAAACATTGAGCATTCGTATTTCTGTTCATCTTGAGTTAATCTATGGAGATTAGTGTATATTCAAGGAGTACGGATTTGCGGGTCTTCACAGGTGGTATCAGCGCATATGGTTAAGCGACAACCATGGTTCTGTTGGGTGTTACTCATTAGAGATAGAGTCAGTTGTACTCTAGAATGAGTTTGAGTGTAATAATAGCTATGAGAGCGTATTTGTTAGTGTACATAAAATTGTTTTATATTGTGATGATTGGTTTGTTGAGTGGCATATGAACCTTCGTCAGCGTGGTCTCGACAACTATGCCGAAGGGGTTTCTAAACACTTGAATAGAACAATTAGACACGATATTGTTTTAAAATTGGGTAAATGAAATAATTTTATCTTGATTATATTTTATGTATAAAGAAATAATTTTTCAGAATTATTAAAGTGTATATAAGTTGATTGTTTAGTTGTTTGAAAAAAATTCAAATAAAAGAATAATTGTATAAGTAAAAAGAATTATAAGAATTGAATTATAATTAAAGTGATTTACAATTGTGAAATAAACTTATATATATAAGAAGTGAAACTATATGAATATATTTATAAATATGAGTTATAAATAAAAATGAATTTAAAGTTAAATGGAAAATTTACTTTAGAATTAGAAGCTGAATTGACTTATAAATGGAAATTTAAGTTATGTAAAACCAAGTGATGTCTGTAAAATGGAAGTATAACTTAAGAAATGTTGAATGAAGTTGATATTAGTATCAAAGTAAAATAATAAAGTGAAGTGATAAATGTGAACTTGAGTTATGAAGTGAAATTCAACTTTAGTAATTGAATATGAATTGAATGAATGGATTGAATATAAATCAATTGAATGTGAATTAAGTTGATATGGAATAAAGGATATAAGTGTTAATTCATTAAAATCTAATGTTATTGAAAGTTGAATAGTTGAATGAAAAATCAATCAATTAAACCAAATTAAATGAATAAATGCAAAGGAATTTGGTTGTAATAAATATACATTGGTTGTTATATGATTGTTAGTTGATTGTATATAATTCATTAAGTTAATGAAATTGAAAGCTAAAGTAATTAGAATTCAATTGGAAGTTAAGTGAATCTTAAATAGAATTGAATTTGATTTGAAAGTGAACCAACTTGAATATGAATTAGTGAATATAAACTAATTGAAAATGAATGTTAGTAAACATCCACTGTTAATGAATCAAATATGATTTAAATTGAAACCCATTTCATTGAATATTAATGAGAATATGAATGAATATTTATTGGTTATGGATTATAGTTGGTTGATGGTTGAATATATTGCTTTTGTTGCATTTGCTATGTTGGCATATATAGTTATTATGTTGCTATATGTTATATATTGATACTATTTTCATACATGCATGTTCTCATGTTGTTTGTTGAGTGATTAGTAGGTGCGGATTGCGTTTGCTTTGCATTTGGAGCTCGCTTTCGCGCTATATTAGCCGTATATGCTCGCTAATAAAATATAAGGTACATATCTCGGATTACATACCGTACTTTTACAAATTTTTCCCTGCGGGATGCCTCATTACTTGATGAGATGTATATTTTTGATATATATACTGTCATTTTTTTCGGATCGAGCCGTGCAAAGGAGACTATGGCGAATTTTTCCGGAAATTTAAGGCGTTAGAAAAAATTTGAGAAAATTGGAAACTTTTTGAAAATTTTAACTTTTATTTGGAATTGAAAGTTAAACAATAGTAATTGTTTTTGAAAAGATAACTAAGTATGATTTGAAAACTTAGTAAGTTATTGTAAGAAGTTTAACTATGGATTTTGGGAAAATTAATAGATTCTGTAACTTTTCTTACTTGTTAATTTCGAGGACGAAATTCTTTTAAGGGGGGAAGATTGTAACGACCCAGGATTTTTAGTAATTAAAATTTGAATATTTAATTAATTTTAAATATTAATAAGTGAATTTATAGGTCGAATAAATTTTATTTTGACTAATTGGATTTAATTGAATAATTAAATCAATAATTTAATATGTTAAATTATGGAAATAATTGAAAATTGGGTTAAATATGATTGAAAATGATTTGTAAAATTTTATTTTATCATATTGAAGTTAGAATGATATTTTAGAACTTTTAAAATCGAATTAAAAGTTAATTTGTGAAAATTGAATATATAATATTAAATCGACTAGTGAAAATAGTCAATTTTTGAACAGTCTCAGAATTGAACGAAACTAGTTCCATTGGATCCGTAATAGTTAGTTATTACCAGATTTCAATTTTCGAGTCAATCGGAGTTATCGTTTGATCGTGGCAGCTCGAAATGCATCGAATTGTTTTTAATATTAATTTGGCGAGTTAAAATAGCCATTTTTCAAAAAGTCTCGGATTTCGACGAAACTAGTTTCATCGGATCCGTAATGTGATATTATTGTATGGTTTCAAATTTCGTGTCAATTGGATTTACCGTTTGTCCGGTACAAATTAAAACGCCTAGAAAATCGTTTAAATCAGTTTAATTTAAATTGAACGTTTATAGCTATAACTCGCACAGATGTCCGAATTAGCTTTCGAAACATGTTCCGTTGTGTCCGGAACGTGGGGTAAACCCTAGAAACGCTGGTTACGGCGCGTGAATCGGAGTTCGGAATTTCCGGAATGAATAGTGTCGTTTTTTTCTCTATAAATAGCCACCATCACAAATAAAAAAAAAAATATAACCTAACCCTAATTTATGCACAGCCGCCACCTTAGCCATTGATGCAGCACGATCTACAATTCCTCAAGGTTTAAGTCGTTCACGAGCTAATAAAGAGGCCTTAAGTCGTTCGCGACTTAACAGGGTGAAGGATAACGAGTTACGACCTAAGGAAGAGGAGCTACGAGTTGAGGCAGCCGCGTTGAATTATCTGCGAGCTAAGAGTTTAAGTCGGCTACGACTTAACAGAAGAGGAAGCAGTCACGACCTAACTAAGCCGTTGAGGAGATATGCGCAGGGAGATTGGGGCTTGAGTCGGCATGCGCTTAAGTCGGCCATATGAGCATATGTGTTGTAGTTGTTGCCTTTGAGTCGTTAGGTCGTATACGACCTAACTGTTGTATCCATGTGGTGTTGAGTCGGTCGTGTTGAGTCGGGTGAGTTGTTGTATGTAGGTCGTACTTGTTAAGTCGGCCAGGGGTTGAGTCGTTTACATTGGGCTGTATTGTAAAGGGGTTGAGTCGCGTGTGTTAAGTCGGTCACGACTTAAGTTGGGTCGTAGGTCGGCAACGACTTAGGGACTGGGTTGTAACTCCTATAAATACGCGTGTGTTGTACATTTTGAAGGTTGTTGATTTTTTTGAATAAAATTCTCTTTTGTTAGCTTTGTGCTTTCATACCAATTGGTAGTTGAGTGTAATCTCCTATCTCCTCTTTCGGTTAATCGAGTGCGCTCGATTCAACGATCGTAGAAGCCGATTCACGGAATCTAGTGCGCTAGATCAACGTGCGAAGAATCGTAGATCTTAGAACACGGTATAGTGCGTTATCAACGTGTTTGAGATAGCTAGAGTTCGGTATCTTTGGATCAACGAACTTGGGCAGTTTGGTATCTTCAACTCACCGATTGCTACATTTCATTGATTGAAGTTTTGTTTGATTAATCCGCTGCGTCATTATTGGTATCGGAGCCATACTTAGCCAATCATAGCTAAGTTGATTCTTGGAGCCAAGTTTTTGAAGTTTGAAGTTGTTCATCGTGTTCATATTGAAGTTGCATCAAGTTTGGAGTGTTTGATCCATTTCATTTTGGATCGAGGAGTTGGAAATTGTTTGGATCTATCTTGGGTTTTTGCGCGCCAAGGTTTGAAGTGTTTGAATTTGTAGCCGAGCTAAAGGGTTAAGCCGAGTCAAGCTAAGTCGTACATTGTTGAGACGAGACTTGTTATTTTGTTGAAAGCTTTGGAGTTTTGTGTTTGAATTGTTGAAGTTTGAGAAGTTTTTCAATCATGCCACCAAGGAGAGCTAATCGTCATCAAAACGTTGAAGCTTTGTATCGTCGAGAAGAAGCCGAGCTTATGGAACAACGTATTAATGAGAAGTTTGATGAAGGCATTGGTAAATTGGAGAAATTGATGAATGATTTGAATCAAAGGAGGAGATCACCAAACTCGAACCATGGAGGAAACCGAGTTTCGCCATCGGTTACGGAAGCGAGGAGGGTATCACCACATTCTTGTAGAGATAGAAGAGAAACGTCAATTTCATCACGAAGAGATCATTATGACTATGCACATGAAGAGAGAAGAAGTCAACGTGAATTTGACAATGAAGCATATAGGGATGAAGAGAGACATAGTCAAAGAAGCATGCATGAACGAAGGGATGATAATGGTCGAGATCGATGTAGACGTACTTTTGATTTTGTTGAAGAAGGTGATAGAGCTAGTATTCATTATCGAGATCGAAACCAAGTTCGAAATTCTTATCGGGATGTTGAAGATGATCGTCGATGGGAATCGGGTATGAAGATGGAAATTCCAGAATTTAAAGGCGGAATGATTGCAGAAGAATTTCTCGATTGGATTTCCAATGTTGAAGAGATCTTTGATTACAAGGAGGTTCCTGAGCATAGAAGGGTGAAGTTGGTAGCTACTAGGTTGAGGGGGAGAGCATTGGCGTGGTGGCAGCAAACTAAACTTACCACAGAACGGATGGGGAAGTCAAAGATAGAATCATGGGATAAGATGAAGAAGTTGATGAGATCTACTTTCCTACCTTACAACTATCAATCACTTATGTACCAGAGGTTGCAGAATCCGAGGCAAGGAACAAAGTCTGTTAGTGATTATGCTGATGAATTTTACCAACTCATTGCCAGGAATGATATTATGGAGACAGAAGAACAGCTGACTGCTAGATTCATTGGGGGATTGAGGATGCAGATCCAGGATATGGTTAATATGTTCGATCCTAGATCCGTTGCAGAAGCACATCAGAAAGCGTTAGCTTGGGAGAAACAAGGAAGACGTGGAGGTGGTGTGTTTACTAATTCCAATAATCAAGCAAGGGGTGTTGGTGGAAGTTCTAATGTTTCTAAACCTGTTTCAAAGCCAGTGGTGAAGGAGGCTGAGAAGGCAAAGGCTAGCAGTGTTTTCAAATGTTATAATTGTCAGGAGTTGGGTCACAAGAGCAATGAATGTCCGAAGCCGAAGAAGAGAGCAATGGTTGCAGAAGTTGAGGAAGATGATGGTGAGGAGGCAGAATGTTCAGATACACCTTATGTTGAGGAGGAAGAAGAATTGTTTGGAGATGAAGGTTGTAATCTTATGATGAGGAGGTCATGTCTTACACCAAAGCAAGAGGAGGATTGTAGTTGGTTGAGAAGCAATATTTTTCAGTCGACATGCACTATTCTGGGAAAAGTTTGCAAGTTCGTTATTGATGCTGGGAGTTGTGATAATATTATTTCTACAGAAGCAGTGAGGAAGTTGAACTTGAAGACTGAGAAGCATCCTAAACCGTACAAGCTAGCATGGTTAAGGAAGGGTGGTGAAGTGAAAGTGTGTCGAAGAGCTTGTGTTAATTTTTCTATTGGGAAGAAGTACAAAGATGAAATTTGGTGTGATATTGTGGATATGGATGTTTGTCATTTGTTGCTGGGCAGACCATGGCAGTTTGATAGAGCAGTTCAACATGACGGTCGTGCCAATAGTTACAGTTTCATGTTCGAGGGTACTAAAATCACTTTGGTTCCCAAGAGACAGCAACAGAAGGAGAGCAAGCTAGAAGAGATTGAATAATTGAAAACTCTGTTGACTTTGAAGGAGTTTGTCAAGGAAGTGGAGGAAGAGCCTGAAGTGTTTTTGTTGATTGGGCGAGAGAGTAGTGAAGAAGTTGAGATTCCAGAAGAAGCAAAGCCAATTTTGAAAGAATTTGAAGATGTCTTTCCAGAGGAGTTGCCTAAGGAGTTACCGCCACTTAGAGACATTCAACATCAAATTGATCTTGTTCCGGGAGCAGTGTTACCACATCGACCACATTATCGAATGAGTCCGAAGGAACATGAGGAATTACGAAGGCAGGTGGAAGAGTTACTTGAGCAGGGACGTGTTCAGGAAAGCTTGAGTCCTTGTGCCGTGCCAGCATTGTTAGTACCAAAGAAGGACGGAACTTGGAGGATGTGTACTGACAGTCGAGCTTTGAACAAGATTACTGTTCGTTATAGATTTCCTATGCCAAGGTTGGATGACTTACTGGATCAGTTGAGTGGGGCAACTATATTTTCGAAGATTGATTTGAAGAGTGGTTATCATCAAATTCGGATTAGACCTGGAGACGAATGGAAGACAGCTTTCAAAACGATAGAAGGGTTATACAAATGGTTGGTTATGCCGTTTGGTTTGTCAAATGCACCTAGTACATTCATGCGGGTGATGAATCAAATCTTTAGACCATTCATTGGGAAGTTCGTGGTGGTTTATTTTGATGATATTCTGATATATAGCAGGAGTATGGAGGAGCATGTTCTACATTTGAGGGAAGTATTGATTATTCTTCGTGAGGAACAATTTTATGCTGCTACGAAGAAATGTGTGTTTATGACGCACAGTGTTTTATTTCTGGGTTATGTTGTTTCAAGAGAAGGTATTCAAGTTGACCAGAGTAAAGTTGAAGCTATTAGAAATTGGCCACAGCCGAGAACTATCACTGAAGTTAGAAGTTTTCATGGATTGGCATCATTCTACCGAAGGTTCATTCCACACTTCAGTAGCGTGATGACTCCAGTGACTGATTGCATGAAAGGGAAACAGTTTGTATGGTCAGAAGAAGCGGGGGTTGCCTTTGAGAAGATCAAGGAATTGTTGACGTCTGCACCAATTCTTGTTCTACCTAATTTTCAGTTATTGTTTGAATTGCATACTGATGCTTCGAAGGTTGGGATTGGAGGAGTGTTGAGTCAGCAGGGGAGACCTATTGCATATTTCAGTGAGAAGTTGTCAGGGGCAAAGATGAGATACAGTACATATGACGTTGAATTTTATGCTGTTGTACAAGCTGTTAAGCATTGGAGGCATTATCTATTTCAGAAGGAATTTGTTCTTTACACTGATCATGAAGCATTGAAGCATTTACAGGGGCAGGACAAGATTTCAGCAAGACATGCATCATGGATTGCTTATTTACAGCAGTTTACTTTTGTCGTTAAGAACAAATCAGGGGTGACAAATCGTGTAGCTGATGCTTTGAGTAGGAGGAGTCATTTATTAACGACATTGAAGGTTGAGGTGACAGGGTTTGAAATGTTGCCAGAGCTGATTGAAGAAGATCCTTACTTTGTGAAATATGTAGAAAAAATCAAGGAAGGAAATACCGATGAATTTGTGATGGTTGATGGATTCTTGTTCAAGAAAAATCAATTATGCATCCCAGACTGTAGTTTGAGATTGAAAATTATCAAGGAGTTACACGAGGAAGGGCATGTGGGCCGTGATCGTACTTTACAGTTGATTTCACAATCTTACTTTTGGCCGTCGATGAGAAAAGAGGTTGAAAGATTCGTGGAGAGATGCCATATTTGTCAGGTGTCAAAGGGAACAGCAACGAATGCAGGGTTGTATATGCCATTACCAGTACCATCTAAGCCATGGGTTGATATTAGCATGGATTTCGTTTTGGGTTTGCCTCGAACTCAAAGGGGAAATGATTCGATATTTGTTGTAGTGGACAGGTTTTCGAAGATGGCACATTTTATTGCCTGCAAGAAGACAGCGGATGCAGTTCGAGTCGCACAATTATTCTTTAAGGAGGTATATCGATTGCATGGTTTACCAGAATCTATTGTTTCTGATCGAGATACTCGTTTTCTGAGTCATTTTTGGTTGAGTTTGTGGAAGATGGTGGGAACGAAACTGAAATTCAGTAGTGCTTATCATCCACAAACTGATGGACAGACGGAAGTTGTTAACAGGTCATTGGGAAATTTGTTGCGATGCCTTGTACAGGATAATTTGAGAAGTTGGGACATGAAGCTATGCCAGGCAGAATTTGCTCATAATCATGCAGTGAATCGAAGCACAGGATTCAGTCCATTTCAGATTGTTTATTCAAATTTACCCAGGGGACCGTTGGATTTGGCAGTAGTACCACAGTTGAAGGGAACAGTTAAACGAGCTGTTGATTTTGTTGATGAGCTGACTGAATGTCATAAAATCGTTCAAGAACGATTGGAGAAATCGAATGAGAAGTATAAGAAGTCTGCAGATTTAAAGAGACGAAATGTTGAATTTAATGAAGGTGATTTGGTGTATGCTGTGTTAACAAAGGATCGTTTTCCAATAGGCGCTTATAATAAGTTGAAAGCCAGAAAAATTGGTCCGGTAGAAGTTGTGAAAAAGATCAATGAGAATGCTTATAAGTTGAAACTGCCGGAGGATGTATACACTTCTGACGTATTCAATGTTACACATCTTGTGCCGTATTATGGAGATGGACAATCTGATGGGAAAGAATTTACAAATTCGAGGACGAATTTTTCTCAACCAGGGGAGGATGATGCAGCACGATCTACAATTCCTCAAGGTTTAAGTCGTTCACGAGCTAATAAAGAGGCCTTAAGTCGTTCGCGACTTAACAGGGTGAAGGATAACGAGTTACGACCAAAGGAAGAGGAGCTACGAGTTGAGGCAGCCGCGTTGAATTATCTGCGAGCTAAGGACTCAAGTCGGCTACGACTTAAGAGTTTAAGTCGGCTACGACTTAACAGAAGAGGAAGCAGTCACGACCTAACTAAGCCGTTGAGGAGATATGCGCAGGGAGATTGGGGCTTGAGTCGGCATGCGCTTAAGTCGGCCATATGAGCATATGTGTTGTAGTTTGTTGCCTTTGAGTCGTTAGGTCGTATACGACCTAACTGTTGTATCCATGTGGTGTTGAGTCGGTCGTGTTGAGTCGGGTGAGTTGTTGCATGTAGGTCGTACTTGTTAAGTCGGCCAGGGGTTGAGTCGTTTACATTGGGCTGTATTGTAAAGGGGTTGAGTCGCGTGTGTTAAGTCGGTCACGACTTAAGTTGGGTCGTAGGTCGGCAACGACTTAGGGACTGGGTTGTAACTCCTATAAATACGCGTGTGTTGTACATTTTGAAGGTTGTTGATTTTTTTGAATAAAATTCTCTTTTGTTAGCTTTGTGCTTTCATACCAATTGGTAGTTGAGTGTAATCTCCTATCTCCTCTTTCGGTTAATCGAGTGCGCTCGATTCAACGATCGTAGAAGCCGATTCACGGAATCTAGTGCGCTAGATCAACGTGCGAAGAATCGCAGATCTTTGAACACGGTATAGTGCGCTATCAATGTGTTTGAGATAGCTAGAGTTCGGTATCTTTGGATCAACGAACTTGGGCATTTTGGTATCTTCAACTCACCGATTTCTACATTTCATCGATTGAAGTTTTGTTTGATTAATCCGCTACGTCAGCCATCAATGGCCGAAAAACAACCGACTTCTCCTCCAATTATCTCCCAATCCACTAACAATTAGAAGAAGTGTTTAACATGAAAGTTGTTAAGCGTCTTGTGATCTTTAAATCTATAAGGATATGATCGTAAATGGAGCATCGTAGTGGGAGCTACAGGGCCGCGTTTGTCATGAAGTCGGCACGATTTTCTGTGCTCAGGGGGTGGCCGAGTTGGCCTATGCTCTGGCCGAGCATGGGGGTTGGTTCGGCCTTCGTCGTGGAGTTTCCTGATCAACTTATCGTCGAGTGTTGATGGCGAAAAATTAAACCCTAATGATCAAAGGATGGGTTCATGTTTGCGTGTTGAAGCCTGTAGGTTGCGCGTGAAAGAGATGAAGATGTTGCACGGCTATGATGGGGGGGGGATAAGATCCAGTGGCCAATATTTGCAGTAGGTTAAAAATGTTAAATAAATTTGTAAATTATGAATATAAAAATTCGTGTAAGTTTAAAAATGCATAACTTTTTCATACGAGGTCGAAAACGCGCGAAACAAGAAGCGTTGGAATCGTATGGACGAGCACTATGCGATGCAATTGGATTGGAGTCATTTGGAGTTAGTGAGAATTTCGGGTAAAATTAAACGTCCGTTTAATTTTATTCGAAATAAATCGCTAAAACGAAATTAAAACCAAGGTGAGAACTTCTCACTCAATCGAATCGGTTTCGATTTTATTTTAAATAGTTATATTTAAAATATTTGAATGCATGTTTGAATGATGATTGTTATCTATTGATTGTTAAAATAGACATTATGCGCCGTTAGTAAGCGGATGTTATCTATTAAAAACATATACCGCGAATATTTCATAAACAGTGAAATTGGTATTATATATAATAGCAATATATATATATTGGCATATGTATATATTGGAGTTATTGATTTCCCGCATCTGTATAGCGGATGAGACCCTATTGCGCCGTCTATTAAGCGAATAATATTTTAAATCCCATATACCGCGATAATTCCGTACTGGAGCGGAATTGGTATTGTGCTAATGTTTGTGGATGCAGGAAAACAGGTTGGAGGGATCCAACTGGATTCCTCAACAGTATTTATTTGATTTCAGATATTTTGATATTTGATGGACTATCATATACGATATATGATGTCGTTGTTGTCGTGATTGACTATTTGGTGTGTAGCATCATTGAACCAAATTTTGGGATTTTAAAATGATTTTAAAGTGATTTTTGAAAGTATACGTTTATAAAATATTTTTGGAACTGATCCATTTTAAATAAATAAACGTTATAATTTTTAAAGTTATAAAAATTATGATTTTGAGAAATACGGTTAAAGATTGATTTTTGAGAAATATGGGTTAATGTTTTTATAAAATAGTTTAAATTGGATTTTTGAATTATTATAAAAAGTTTAAAAATAGGATTTATAAAATTTGATTATTTTATAAATCAAGAGAATGATGAAATTATAAAGGAGATTAAAGATGTTTTAAAATAATAGTATAAATTGATTTTATAAAGGATTTATAAAATTTAATTATTTTATGAATAAAAATGGTGAAATTATAAAGAAATTTAAAGACGTTTTAAAGAATAATATAAATTGATTTATATTAAGAGATTTATAAATGGATATTCATAAATTAAAATATTTGGAATTATAAAATGAGTTTTATAAGTGTTTAACTTATAATATGAACCTTTGGTATATAATTGAGTTATGAATTGAATATAGGGTAATAAAGGAATTTATAAACATTGTTTTATAAATTCGCAAAGACTTATTTTGATAAGTAAATTGTTATAACTTATTTATGAAGTTATATTCACGTTTTAGACAGTGAATAATCCTTTAAAATAAAATGTATAGAAAGGATGAAATTGATTAACGTAGTATATTCACGTTTTGAATAGTGAATAATATGTTAAAGAAAATGTTTAGATTTGATGTTTTAAATAGAATTAAAACGATCTAACGAAGTTTTAAAAGGTGTTAAAATTCGAAACCATAGATTTCAACATTTATTGTTGAAATAGATGTTTTCGAGAAATAGAAGGAAATGGTGGACTATAACACTGTTGTTATAGTAAATGATTTCCGAAAGGAAATGTTTTGTATAGTATTGGGATTTATATATCTATTTTAATTTCGAATCCCTATACTAGTGATTTTGGGTTGTCGTAACGATATTTTACGTAACATTCGTTTTGGCCCAAATAAATACGTTTAAGAGAATGATTTCCTTAAAGAATGAAATATATACTTAATTTCGATTGAAGTATATTGAATATTTTCCAAGTGTTGAAAATGAATAAAATTTGAGAATTACTTATGAATAAATAAGTATGGAAATGTTTTCCAATAATAAGTGAATATTTTGAGAATTTATCTTTTTGAAGATAAATGGAAAATGAATATTAGAAATCGAATGGAAGTAGTATATTCATAAATATTTTGGAATGAAAATTCACTATGGAATTTATAAAGGAAAGTGGAATTTGTTTAAAAATAAATATTGATTTATTTTTGAAGTATCGAAATTATATATCTTGTAAAGATATTTTGGAAAATAAATAATTTGGAAAATTATATGGAATCTGGTGATGTTGTGCATACCCATTGATAGTTCAATAACCGACTATCAATATTTCCCTTTGAATGGGAAATTGATGTGATTTGTTTGAATTTGAATGCCACACTTATTTTCGAATAAGTGCTCACTATTCGGGTTAACCGGGAAAGGACCATGGGGTCGTATTACCCATTTCGAATATGTGATACGTCGTTATGAATTGCATTTGATGACCGGTGTTGAAGACCGGGTATTTGCGAAAGCGATAGGATGACCTATCGATTGTCTCTGCACTGGGTAGCTCCTGGTATAGAGATTTCCTAAGTGATGGGAAATTCGATCGGGATTGTGAATACCCGGATTGCAAGGGCTTCATGAGAAGTGCCTTCGGTTCTGTTCGAGCCCGGAACAGACTTGTATGGATTGTATGTCTGACATTACAAATTGAGATATAAAGCCGATTTCATTCAAATATATTTCTGTTGGTGGCGGAGAATTTATTCTTTTAGCTTAACACCCTTCTCTGAGACGTACGAGCTCAGAGGTTATGTAGTTGAAGGTTATCAGCGATATATTCCCAATTTGGTAATGTGACATGCTGAGTGTTGCTGTAAATGATCATTGTGTTGATTATTTGTGATAGGATCGTTTATTTGATCGTCTATCATGGTGATCATTTCTATGATCATTTGTTGACCCAAAGCATGGCTTTTGTATAAAGTATGTTTTTGTGGACGTGACTTCGTCGAGCCTCACACCTCGGGAATGGTCAAAACAAGAAAGATGAGGCAAGGTTATGAGGGGTAGCGCCCTTTAGGATGTGTGCATTTCCTTCTGGAAAAGGGTGGTATCATGGTATGGAGCCCAGATACTTACTCATGTTGAAAACACTTTATGATTGTGTGAATTGATTACGAGCGCTCGGTGAAAGGTCCCAAAGGACCGGGGGATGGCATATTCGGTCAGTTGTTACTCAGTTAGGGGTAACCCGGCCTTGTGTTGGCAGAGATCCGGTTTGGTTCTCGGGAATGTCCATCCAGAGGCATTCTCATGTGGCAATGGGAAGTTCCTTGGCCTGATCATTCGTTGGAAATCCAAAGAAACAATACGAGACTTGTACGGTTTTAGTTGTTTAACCTGCCATGGAATGTGGCGGTAACCTGCTATTGAACATAGTTAGCTATAGTAGGCATACGATAATGGTCGTATGTTGGCTAAGATTTATATTCTACTTTCGAAATGAATTTTTCCTACACTATGCACTAGTAATAATATCAAATGTTCTTTTAAATGCGTATCAAGCATCTTTGACTATCATAAGGAGAAATCTCCTCCGATTCTGCGTTTGCATTGTGTGTGTGTGCGGGAGGCCTTATGATAGTCTTATTTTTAAAAAGCATTGCGAATTGACTTTAAAAATATTCCTCTATTTTGTTTTCAAAGATAAATAAACTGTTTTGAGTTCCCACACCAGTCACATGACTGACTCGGAGTTTATTGTTTTCCTTCCTAAACTCTGGGTGCCCACCAATTTCCACACGGGCAGTCAAGAGTTAAGGTTTATCAGGATATTCTGGATATTCAGGAGTTGCTGGAGGCAAGCTGGATGGCATGGCGTATTACTAGTATATAGTATTTCTTTTTCCGCTGCACTGTTTGTTGTTTGTGGTTGTTGTGGTACACTCTGATGATATGATGTAATGAAATGTGATGTAATGTAATAACTGATATAGTTCTTTATTTAAAGATTATTCATTTATTATTATATGTTGTTCCGCTGCGAATTGTGAGATTCTGATTTTGTTCTGTTGTTTTCTATTTTCTATTTTCTTTTCTCTCTATTTTTCATCTTCTTCTCTCTCTTTCTTTTTTCTTAAACATTGAGCATTCGTATTTCTGTTCATCTTGAGTTAATCTATGGAGATTAGTGTATATTCAAGGAGTACGGATTTGCGGGTCTTCACAGGTAATGTATTCTAATCCATGGAGGGGTCTGCAGTACTTATATATACATATATACATGTATAGTTATTATATACCTCGAATAGGTGAGATGTTTTGTATGCATACATGAAATCAAGACGACTAATTTTGAATGGTAGACATAGCACATAATGGAATGCAATCGATATAAACTAGTGTTCTGTATAAAGTATGTAATTTACCAGTCACCAGAATGTTGTTCTGACCCCCTCCTCTTTACAACCTATAGGATAGATTTAGAGGGACGAGTATTGGTACAATATAAGAATGGTGGAACGATAGATTTCCTTATGCATGCTTAACACTGATAAGGGTAGCAAATACCAAAAGTATTAACCTTATTCAGAAATTATATGTTTATTATACTTTACCATCCTACTTTGATTTTATTGATAGTGCTTTGATATACTTTTGTTTATTTATAGGATACCAACACCAATGTTTCGTACCTTTGTGGGGATGAGTTTTTAATTTAGAGAAAATTCGGGCCCACCAGGGTGTGGGTTGTTACAAAACCACACTGCACGTGTTAAACTTTTTGCCCATTAAATCTATGCTTGAAATACCATATGAGATGTGGTATGGGAAGAAACCCCAACTCAAGTATTTGCGCTATGATAACCTTGGTTAAAAATATTGGTTTAAATAAACTCGAGGCAAGGTTGGTATTGTGTAAATTAATAGAATATCCCAAAAACTCGATGTGATTTATTTTCTACAATACCGAGGAACAAAAGGTTATTGTTTCTTGGCATGCTATCTTTTTAGAAAAGGAATTCCTATTGAAAAAATTTAATAGCAAGGTTATAGACTTGGATGAGATCTATGAATTAACACTGAGGGCGAATCAATGGGAGAACCAAATTCATCCGTATATGAAAACATGAAATCCATTTTAAGGTTTAGTAGGGAATCTCGTGCATCAGAGAGATACTACGATTTCCACGTAGATGGAAAGAAGTAGGATCTTATGTTAGATGACGACACTCCTCTATCATTCCAACAAACATTTTATAGTAAAAACTCTATACTATGGCATGGAGCAATGAAATTCGAGATGGATTCCATATATGAAAACAAAGTGTGGACATTGTCTTACATACCCAAAGGGATGAAAATCATCTGCTGCAAATGGATTTTTAATAAAAGCTAAATGAAGATGGATAAGTAGGGATTTATAAAGCTAGGTTAGTAGCAAAAGGAATTCATCAAATTCATGGTGTTGATTATGACAAGACCTTTTCACCTGTAGCCATGCCTAAGTTCATTCAGATTATGCTAGCTATTACTGTACTCTATGACTATAAAATATGACAAGCGGATGTGAAGACGACATTTATAAATGGTTATTTAGAATAGATGGTCTATATATCGCAGTCTGATAGTTTCCAAGTCAGTGGGAGTGAGTACAAGGCTTCCAAGTTGTTAAAGTATATTTGTGGACTTAAAGAAGCTTCAAGAAGTTGGAATAAGTGTTTTGATAAAGTAATCAAACGGTTTGGGTTTTATCAAAACATAAAGGAAGCGTGCATATACCTTAAGGAACATCGCAACACTATTGTATTCTTAGTCCTATATGTTGATGACTTTTTTTGATTGGCAATGACATTTCATTATTGCAATTAGTGAAAGCTTTCTTTCCAAGAACTTCTCGATAAAGGATTTGGGAAAAGCAGCAAATATACTGGCTATATTGATCTATAGAGATAGATCTAAAAGGTTGTTGGTATTGTCCCAATCCCTATACATAGATTCCATACCAAAAAGGTTTAGTATGGACAATTCTAGCATGGAAACGTTCCAACACAATATGGAATTATCCTTTCTAAGAAAGACACTCCTCATACCAATAAGGAGAAAGATCATATAAAGATGATACTATATGCTTTTGCAATTGATACCATAATCGATGCTATGCTTTTACAAGATTGGACGTGATGTATGCATTAGGATGCGTAATCCTATACCAGTCTAATTATGGAGAAAAAGCATTGGATGGCTGTAAAATGTATATTGAAGTATTTAAGAAATACTCGGGACTTATTCCTAATATATGGGAATGAAGACCTCCTTATGAAGAATTATACTGACTCTAGCTTTCAAAGTGATGTCGATGATAGCAAGTCAGTGTCGGGTCATTTTTTACACTTAACGGTAGGGCTGTTAGTTGAAAAAGTTCCAAACAAGAAACATCTGTTGATTCCACGATGGAGGTCGAGTATATTGCCCTCAATGAAGTGGATAAAGCATTATGGATGCACAAGTTTTTATTTGAGCTTAGTGTTGAGTCAATATTTTTACAGAGTTTTGATTTCTGACAAAGGGATAAGCCGTGATCGACAAGACAAAGGGATAAGCCGTGATCGATAAAAAGATGTTATTCATTAAAGAGACACAAAGAGCTCCATATGTTAGAGGTTGATTATTTGGTATGTTAGTAATGTTTATGTTAAAATCTATCCTCAAATAATCTTATACCTTCAATCTTTGAATATATATATATATATATATATATATATGAATAAGCGCACATTAACTGTGCAATCTGGGCTAAACCGGTCGACCGGTTAAAACATGGCAGTCGACCGTTTCTGCCCAGAATGCTCAGTTAACGTTAACGTGCACAAGTGTACATAACGTATATATATTCAAATTCCTTTCTACTGGTCCTTTTTTACCTGTCGACCGTTTTCAAACAGAAAGCAACCTTTCGTATAGACACTTCCTTTTCTTCAACGGTTGCTTCTCTTTCTCTTCACCAATGATCATGACCTTTGTTTGTACCTTTTCACAAAGGGTTACAACTGTTTATTTCTTATATAAACATCATGAAATCATTATTCCAATTAACCAATTCTATTATTCTAATCTCTATTCTATTGATCTCAATCTTATACTTTCAAGCGCTCAAATTGCTCATATTCTATCATATATCGTTTTTGAATCTTGAAATTTATTTAACATTCTTTTGATTCAATACGATATCCACTTCCAAATCTTCATGTATACAAATATTCTATTTGAGGATAAGATTATAGGAAGTTTGTACTACAAGTGACAAAATAGTGTTAGCAAGAACACATACCGTCAACAAACAATTATTTTTATCTTTGTTGAAGTCCTCGGTGTTGTAAGAGGCAAGTGTTGAAGTCCTTGGTGTTGTAAGAGGCAAGTGTTGAAGTCCTCGGTGTTGTAAGAGGCAAGTGTTGAAGTCCTCAGTGTAGTAGAGGCGTGAAATCCCGTTCGTCTGCTCGGGTGTTGTAAACCTGTTCCTCCGGGTGAAGCGAGGTAGTTGGTAGTGAAAATCCAGATAGAAGTATGGGACTGGACGTAGGACGGTGCTCCAAACCAGTATAAAAATCTCTGGTGTGCTTTTTCTATTTTACTGAATTTTCTATTATCTGTGATTAGTCATATTTTTGTGTGTTATACATCATATTATACGATCCGTGTGTACTATATTAGCACGTACACATTTTCATTCCCGTTCGTCTACTCGGGTGTTGTAAACCTGTTCCTCCGGGTGAAGCGAGGTAGTTGGTAGTGAAAATCCAGATAGAAGTCTGGGACTGGACGTAGGACGGTGCTCCAAACTAGTATAAAAATCTCTGGTGTGCTTTTTCTATTTTACTAAATTTTCTATTATCTATGATTAGTCATATTTTTGTGTGTTATACATCATATTACACGATCCGTGTGTACTATATTAGCACGTACACATTTTCATTAGGTATCAGAGCACGGTCATCATATAACTGTTACACAGTTATTTGGTATATTCTTATAATATGGCAAATAACGCAAGTACTAGCACTCAAAACACCACTTACACGGAAGGTCAATCGACACAAAGACCTCCATTTTTCAATGCTCTTAACTATAGCTATTGGGCAACACGTATGTCATTCTTTATGCAATCAAACAGTTATGATGCCTGGAATGCTACTCAAAAAGAAATATTGAATCCAACAACCGATTATTCAGAATGGACAGCGACTGAGAAACGGCAGCAGCGATAAATGCAAAAGCAATAAATATGTTGTTTTGTGCATTAGACCAAAATGAATATAAACGTGTTAGTATCTGCACTACTGCATATCAAATTTGGCAAACGTTGAAAACCACTCATGAAGGTACTAACAAGGTTAAACAAGCCAAAATAGCCATGCTGAAAAGTCAATTTCAAAATTTCAAAATGAAATCAAATGAGACAATCAATGATATGTATTCACGTTTTCAAACTATCCACCATGCACTTATTGGCTTAGGACAAAAGTATTCTGATTTTGATGTTGTTTCAACAGTCCTGCATTCTCTGACTAGTGAATGGGAAGGAAAAGTATTAGCAATTGAAGAAGCTAATGACCTTTCCG
The DNA here is from genome assembly GCA_030765085.1 of Allium cepa. Taxonomy (NCBI): domain Eukaryota; kingdom Viridiplantae; phylum Streptophyta; class Magnoliopsida; order Asparagales; family Amaryllidaceae; genus Allium; species Allium cepa. The sequence goes on from CM060938.1 coordinate 336,122,514, forward strand.
TCATGAAGCCAGATGAATTGATAGGAAATCTAATGTCCTATGAAGCTAACTTGCAGACTAGAAAGGAACAAAAAGAAGAAAAGAAGAACGTGGCATTCCATGCTGAAAAAGACGAAAATGAATCAGAGTCTGAAGATGAAGATCTGGCATTCATAGCAAAAGGTTTCAAAAAATTCCTAAAACGGCGAAAAGCCAGTCGTTATAACAGAAAGAAATCTGGATAAAATAAACCAACATCATCCGCTATAGAATGCTTCAACTGTCACAAAAAGGGTCACATGCACAAGGATTGTCCGGAGCAAAAGAAGAAGTCAGAAAATGACAAATTAAAATATAAGAAGGGAAAATCAAAGAAACGAGCATTCTCGGTAACGTGGGATGATACAGACTCATCAGAAAGTGATAATGATACGGAAGATGAACAAGCAAATGTCTGTTTCATGGCAACAGAAGACGAGGTACAAATTCCTACATTTGATGAAGTACTTGATATTAATGCTGAATTGATAGTCAAATATAAAGACATAAAACGACAGCTAAAAGAAGCCAAAGCAGATTTGAGTAGAGCAGAATTTGAACGAGATATGTTAAAAGACGAGAAGAAAATATTAGAATAAGAACTTGAAAAACTTCAAGAATCATCATCTAATGATGACTCTCAACTCTTTTGAGTCAAGAAATTGAAACTCAAAAAGAGAAAAATGATGCTCTCACTACTAAAAATCATGAGCTTAAGGCAAAAGTCAAAATTCTGGACCTAGAAAAGGCTAGTTTACAAACTAAGTTAGATAACATTACTCAAAATGTTTCTAACTTTAACAAAGGATGAGAAAATTTGACAAAAATCATTGAAAGTTCACAATCTGTTTCAAATAAACAAGGTTTGGGATATAAGAAACAAGAAACCAAGAAACATCTTGGTAATGAAAGGAAGAAGAAAGTACAAAAGATTGAAGCTAAGAAAAATCTTAGTTTATTATATTCCAAACCAAAACCAGTTGTGAAATTTCAGAAGAAAAATGTCAAGACTATCAAAATATGGGTTCGTAAAACAAATAACAATTTGATTAGGAACAAATATATTCAGAATTTCATGAATACTGTGCATCTTAATACAAATTATATATATAAAGGGGATACCGGACCCGTATGGGTTTGGACTCCTAAGACCTAACTATTAGGACCCCATAAAAAGTGGGTACTATGGACTTAATTTTATTTTTTGTAGGTCCCACTTAAGAAAAGAGGAAAGTGGATATTGGACAGTGGTTGCTCGAAGCACATGAATGGAGACAAGAGCTTATTGACAAATATTACATACTCAGATGGTGGCTCCATCACTTTTGGAGATAATTCAAAAGGCTATATCATCGGCAAAGGCGATGTGAGAAATTGCGGTACATCTAACTTACCTCTCATTACTAATGTCATGCTAGTTAGAAATTTGAAACACAATTTACTTAGTATTAGTCAGTTATGTGATAAGGGTTTTACAATTTCCTTTTCGGATAATAAGTGTAGTATTTTAGATAAAGACCATAATTTAGCTTTCAAAGGTTATAGAGACAGAAATATATATATTCTGAATATGAATATTAATCATAATTCAGATATGTGTCTTGTGGCTAATGATAATGATCCATGGTTATGGCACAAACGCTTCTGTCATATAAACTTCAGAACTATTGACAAGCTAGCCAAAAACGATCTAGTTAGAGGACTACCCAAAATAAGTTTTAAGGTTAACAACATCTGTGACGCATGTCAATTAGGAAAATTGACCAAATCATCTTTTAAATCCAAGAAAGTCATATCAACATTACAACCACTTGAGTTACTACATATGGATTTATTTGGACCTACTAAGGTTCAGTCAATAAATCACAGTCGATATGTGCTTGTAATTGATGATTTCTCCCGTTACACATGGACAATTTTCTTAAAAAACAAAAGTAACACTTTCGATCATTTCAAATCTTTCGTCAAAAGAATTCAAAAATCAAAAGGGATTAAAGTTAAAAATATAAGAAGTGATCATGGCAGAGAGTTTGAAAATAATGAATTTGAACATTTTTGTACAAAGAAAGGTATATATCATAATTTTTCGTTTCCCAGAACTCCACAACAAAACGGAGTTGTAGAACGGAAGAACCGAACTTTACAAGAATGTGCAAGAACATTATTGAATGGAACCACCTTACCAAAACATTTCTGGGCAAAAGCCGTCGCAACTGCCTGTTATTTTTTAAATCGTGTGTCCATAAGACCTCTTACCAAGAATACTCCTTATGAATTATTTAACAAAAGAAAGCCTAAAATCTCATACTTCAAAGTTTTTGCTTCCACGTGCTTTATTTTAAATACGAAAGACCAGCTTGGCAAATTCGATCCAAAAGCCGATGAAGGAATATTTGTCGGTTATTCGGAACGAAGCAAGGCCTATCGTATATTTAATAAACAAACCAAAACTATTGAAAAATCACTTCATGTCTCTTTCGATGAATTCTATCAGCATTCTCAAAATATATCAGATGATGACGAAACAATAGTCACTGATAATCCAATCATCACAAATGTTGATTCTGACTCGGAAATAATTATTGAGAATATTCCTCAAATATGTGAGTTACAATCACCACCAAGGATATTAAGAGACCATCCGGCCCCAAATATAATCGGTGAAGTAACATCACATGTCAGAACAAGGAGTCAACTCAACCAAATGGGTCATGTCGCTTTTCTCTCAAATATCGAACCTAAGAATCCAAAAGAAGCTACTGCAGACGATTACTAGATCATTGCCATGCAGGAAGAACTAAATCAGTTCGAGCGCAATGCCGTTTGGGAACTTGTTCCAAGACCAACTGATCAGTCAGTTATTGGTACTAAATGGGTCTATAAAAATAAGGCTGACGAACAAGGAAATATCACTAGAAATAAAGCAAGATTAGTAGCATAAGGGTATAGTCAGAAAGAAGGTATCGATTATGAAGAAACTTTTGCACCAGTTGCTCGATTAGGAGCTATTAGAATCCTATTATCTTTTGCTTGTCACCATAATTTCAAACTTTATCAGATGGATGTCAAAAGTGCATTTCTCAATGGATTTACCAAAGAGAATGTATATGTCGAACAACCTCCTTTGTTCGTACATGAAAAATATCCTGACCATGTGTTCAAACTTAAGAAAGCTCTGTATGGTTTAAAACAAGCACCTCGTGCTTGGTATGAACGACTACGTAGCTATCTTATTAACTCAGGATTTCAAATAGGCAAAGTCGATCAAACTTTGTTTATCAAACATTCTGAAAAGGATATTCTAGTTATTCAGATATATGTAGATGATATCATCTTTGGTTCAACAAACGATAAACTCTGTAAGGAATTTGCAAATATTATGACCAAAGAATTTGAAATGTCTCATATGGGAGAACTGTCATATTTTCTTGGACTTCAAATCAAACAACTTCCGGATGGTATCTTTATTAATCAAGAAAAATACTGAGGAAATCTTATCAAACGCTTCGGGTTAAATAACACATCTGGTAAACCTACTCCTATGAGTACAACTACACATCTTGAAAAAGATAAAAATGGTAAGAATATTGACCAGAAACTATATCGAAGCATGATCGGTTCTCTTCTTTATCTTACAGCAAGTCGTCCAGATATAATGATGAGTGTTTGTCTATGTGCACGCTTTCAAGCAGATCCAAAGGAATCACATCTACGAGCAGTGAAACGTATAATTCGTTATCTTAATAATACCAAAGATTTCGGTCTTTTTTATCCAAAAGAATGTCCATTTGAGTTAGTATCATATAGTGATGCTGATTTTGGAGGCTCTCGAACGGATAGAAAGAGTACAAGTGGTACGTCCCATTTTATTGGAAAATCACTTGTCTCTTGGTTTAGTAAGAAATAAAATTGTGTTTCACTATCAACATGTGAAGCTGAATATATATCAGCGCTCTCGCTTGTACTCAAGTAATATACATGCAACAAACACTTCAAGATTTTGATATTCATTTATCAAATTCGATTATATACTGTGATAACACAAGTGCTATAAATCTTTCTAAGAATCCAGTGAATCGCTCCAGAACCAAACACATTGATATCCGTCATCATTTCCTTAGAGACAATATTGAAAAAGGAAATATATGTCTCGAATATGTCTAAACTGATAGTCAACTAGCGGACATATTTACTAAGCCTCTACTTGAGTCTAGTTTCATTAAATTTCGTAGAGAACTTGGTTTAATTTCTAGAAAAGAACTTGATAAGTAATCACTAATGTTATATTCTTAAGTTCTTTTCGGATTATTTTTGCTATTTCTATATTAGGAAATTGAATATGAGCTTCTAATTTTTTCTATGGCCAAGTTAGCATGACAATTCTCATCCACAAGCTTATATATAAGAATTTTTTATAAGCTTGACAAAAAATATTGTTTTTATCACTTCCTATCTAAGCCTAAAAGTTTATACATATAGTTCATTATGGCACATATTTGTGATGAGTGTGCTCAAAAGTCCCATATTTCGGTCACAAGTTCTGAGCCAGAAGAATATTACTCTCCTGAAACTCCAAAACACAAATCAAAGTGTCATCACCAATGCATTCATACTCCTGGCAATACGCCAACTTCGAAACGAGCAAAGAAGGTGTTGTTTTGCTCACCCCGTACCAGAGAGAAGATCAATGAGATTCTCATTATCAAAAACATCAAATCGATCTTCAAAGACAGCTGCATTATGAGAAACAACTGACTTCGGAACGACTATCTCTTCTAGAAAGAATGACATCATTCTTTTGTGGTTCAAACAAACATGGCGTATACGAGCCAATGCCTCATGCACCTTCATCCTCTAGAAGCCCAAATTCATGGGATAAAAACTATGCTCAGAATGAAGGAGCGAAAGAAAAATGGTCGCCATGGAAACCACGCATTATCGATGTCAAAGAAGAGAATTCCGACCATAATTCCTCTACCTCTCATTAAATTTGTTTCAATATTATGATTTTATTCTCGTATTTGTTTTTTATGAACTGATATATATGTATATATATATATATATCGTGTTTTGAACAAACTCAATATTATATGGACCGTTAACACTCAGAAATACAAGCAAGAAGAAGGAAAGACAACTCACAGGCAAACCAGTCGGCCGGCCAGATACCACCGGTCGACCATTTTTGCTTCTGTATGAAAACGGTCGACCGACGATTTCAAGGCGGTCGACCGGTTTCGAGCAGTTTTGTTTTTTTTAAAAGGCACATATGGTTATTTTTTCACTCCATCTCTTCATTTTTTTTTTCAACAAACTCTCATAACCCTAGAACTAAATTCTTCTACCAATCTCACCCAAATGGCTCCTCCACAAAAGAAATTAAAGCAAGCTTCTACCTCCGAAACTCAACCAATCGATCTCTCTGTCAGGAAGTGGCTTGTGGATCCAATCGCAGTCAAAAGGTGGAATGAGATGAAGGATTTAACAATCCATCCAGGTTCTTTTGTTAAATTTTCAGATTTCTCTAGTTATCGTATTCTTGGCTTAGCAAAGGATGCCGACATTGAAAACCTAATTGACTTTGATCAAAACAATGTGGAAATTAACCATGTAATGATCAAATTATTCTATGCTAACCTAAATTTAGAGAAAAACAAGCCAGAGAATCCTAATTATTGTCTTTGGTCCGTTGTTTGTGGCAAAGAAGTGTTTATCTCATGTGATAGGATGGCAACCGTTCTTGGTTCTTCGTTTATCGATGAAAAATTCTCAAGTAATTTTTGCAATGTTCATGTCCGTAATCAAATTAGCCATCAATTTATTGAAGATGACAAGGATAGCACTGACTCTATTGGTTTACGGCCTTCTGCAAGAATTCTTCATCATACTCTTTTGCACTCTCTATTACCGAGAATAGGAAATTTTGATGTCGTCTATAAAGAAAATTTCAAGGTATTATACTCAATCTATGGGGGTATTCGTATAAATTGGATTGGTATGATCTTTGATGAGATCTTGAAAGTAAATGATTGCTCTAGGCCACACTTGTTCTATAACGAGTATATTATGCGTCTCTTGCTTGATTGTGGCATTGAACCTCCCAAGTCTTCAATTTCCAAACCAAAAGTCATCAACAAAGCATCGATTAAAAGAATGAAGGTTCCCGCTCCATAATTTAATATTATGCCTTTTGAACAATGGAAAGAACAAGGACATAAAGAAGCTTCATCACGATCATCCCGCCCTAAACCTGAGGAAGTTAAACCTTTACGACCATCTTCCTCAACAAAAGAATCACTTGACACTATTGCTCGAAATCAATTCCTTCTCGAAGCACGACTTAAGAGCATGAATACAAAAATGGATAAACGCTTTAACAAACTCAAGTCTTTCTTCGTTTCTATATGGGAAGCAATATCATGTGGTGCATCATCTTCATCAATGCAAGCTCCAGACCTTGGCAAGCGCCCAGCTCCTCTTACTTTTGCTTGGACATCTTCGGAGGAGGGTACAAGCTCGGGAACTAGTCATGAACGTGGACACGGAAAATCTCAGCTTGTTGAAGAAGAAGGAGAAGAAGAAGAGGGTGAGACGGAGTCAGATTAAGTCTCTTTTAGTTTTTTTTTTTGCGTTCTTATGACTTTAGTTTTTGCTTTAAAGACATTATCTGGCACTTGTACTAAATAGTGTCGTGTTTTAATTCGTACTAGACTTGTGTGTATTATCATCTTGTGTGAATGTTACTCTTGATCTATGGTAGTAGTTTTATGTTGCTTATAATCTCATTTACATCCTCCATTTAACAACTCCTTTTCATCGATGACAAAGGGGGAGAAAATTGTGCTAACAGTATATATGCAGGACACAATCTCAGGGGGGGATATCATATACAGGGGGAAATTCATAACTATGCTGTCATCAATCAAAAAAGGGGAGAATGTTGAGTCAAGATTTTTATAGAGTTTTGATTTCTGACAAAGTGATAAGCCGTGATTGACAAGACAAAGGGATAAGCCATGATCGACAAAAAGAAGTTATTCATTAAAGAGACACAAAGAGCTCCATATGTTAGAGGTTGATTATTTGGTATGTTAGTAATGTTATTTATGTTAAAATCTATCCTCAAATAATCTTATACCTTCAATCTTTGAATATATACATATATATGAATGAGTGCACATTAACTGTGCAATCTGGGCTAAACCGGTCAACCGGTTAAAACATGGCAGTCGACCGTTTCTGCCCAGAATGCTCAGTTAACGTTAACGTGCACAAGTGTACATAACGTATATATATTCAAATTCCTTTCTACTGGTCCTTTTTGACCTGTCGACCGTTTTCAAACAAAAAGCAACCTTTCGTATAGACACTTCCTTTTCTTCAACGGTTGCTTCTCTTTCTCTTCACCAATGATCATGACCTTTGTTTGTACCTTTTCACAAAGGGTTACAACTATTTATTTCTTATATAAACATCATGAAATCATTATTCCAATTAACCAATTCTATTATTCTAATCTCTATTCTATTGATCTCAATCTTATACTTTCAAGCGCTCAAATTGCTCATATTCTATCGTATATCGTTTTTGAATCCTGAAATTTATTTAACATTCTTTTGATTCAATACGATATCCACTTCCAAATCTTCATATATACAAATATTCTATTTGAGGATAAGATTATAGGAAGTTTGTACTACAAGTGACAAAATAGTGTTAGCAAGAACACATACCGTCACAAACAATTATTTTCATCTTTGTTGAAGTCCTCGGTGTTGTAAGAGGCAAGTGTTGAAGTCCTCGGTGTTGTAAGAGGCAAGTGTTGAAGTCCTCAGTGTATTAGAGGCGTGAAATCCCGTTCGTCTGCTCGGGTGTTGTAAACCTGTTCCTCCGGGTGAAGCGAGGTAGTTGGTAGTGAAAATCCAGATAGAAGTATGGGACTGGACGTAGGACGGTGCTCCGAACCAGTATAAAAATCTCTGGTGTGCTTTTTCTATTTTACTGAATTTTCTATTATCTGTGATTAGTCATATTTTTGTGTGTTATACATCATATTACACGATCCGTGTGTACTATATTAGCACGTACACATTTTCATTCCCGTTCGTCTGCTCGGGTGTTGTAAACCTGTTCCTCCGGGTGAAGCGAGGTAGTTGGTAGTGAAAATCCAGATAGAAGTCTGGGACTGGACGTAGGACGGTGCTCCGAACCAGTATAAAAATCTCTGGTGTGCTTTTTCTATTTTACTGAATTTTCTATTATCTGTGATTAGTCATATTTTTGTGTGTTATACATCATATTACACGATCCGTGTGTACTATATTAGCATGTACACATTTTCACTTAGAGCGATTCTCGATACAAATAATACAATGGCATTGTTCTATGACAACAATATGGTGATGTAGATCGCGAAGGAGGCCTAAGCATGCAATAAATCATGGCATATTATTCAGAGGTTCTATCTCATCAGAGCATTCATTGAGAAGAAAGAGGTTGTGATACAAAGAGTAGATACCAATGACAATACAGCACATCCATTCATAAAGGGTCAAACATGGTTGGTTCTTAAGATGCTGATCGAAAGGATGTGACTGAGATTACATAATTGGCCCTAAGTGCAAGTGAGAGATTAATAGAGTTAGGGGTATGCCTTAGGCGAAATTTTGTACTTTAGTGTTCGTTCGTAATAAAAAGTGTTTTCTTTCTGTTATATGGTTGTTATAATATATTATAATTAGTTAATTATTTAATTTAAGCATATTCAATAGAAAACTCATAAATGGTGTGTTTGCGATAGTAATAACATATAGTTTAGGCCTGATTATTTTATCACAATATAATACACATATCATTTTAAGTATTCTTAGTCATGATGTATCGAGACTAGATATCGATGCAACCGTTGAGACTAAAGTACGTAATATTCCCCAAATATTGGGCTGTGTATTATGCATGATTGTTGGGGATACCAAGGGATTACGTACTGATAGTAATTGGATAACTATGAAATGACTCATTTGATAGTTTTCTGCTGGTTAACATAACTAAGGTCAAATGAAACATCGATGTGTCAATATTACATAGTTCTTTTAACTTGAGAATATCATTGATCTTCAGTATAAAAGCTCTACTTTGATTATAGTTAAATCGTGGCGTGACATTCATCGACCGGCTATATTTGGGTCTAGTGGAAGTACTGAAAGTGATACATTATTCAAGGGAGGAGTTGTCTTCTCAATTATATGAGGTTAGTATCATGGTCAACTGAAGTCGATTCAAAGTCAAAATCTTCGACCATCATAGTTCGGTTCATAATAATTGTTATTATTGATCCAAAAACTTTGTTTTTTGGACTATAAAGTTGAATATGGACGATATTCAAATTTTGATCATTTTCCAATTCCATAAGTCCTAATGTGATCTAGTTTTGGCAAAGAGAATTGATCTAAATAATTGTCACAAGTGGGTAATTCTTAAATAAAGTAAAATTAGATTTTACTGAAACCAAATAAGCGATGAATTCGACAATAATGTCACACCACCTGCTAAATGACATGTGGACATCAATATTCGAATTGTTCGATATTGATCATTGACCAAAATTGCATCCAAGAGTCATATAACCAAAACGTTAAATTCGACCCAAATTCCAGTGGGTCCGGATTTTTCGCAAACGTGCTAAAATCCAAGCCTATTGAAGCCCGAGTTGGGTATCTGGTATCTTGCAAATAGGTAAAGATAAATATATCAGAGCTCAAATAAATATCTCAAGACGGAACTGATTAAAATATAATAGTAAGTAGATACTCACCAAGATAATAACACTTTCTAAACAAGTGTCACAAAGCTGGTAAATCTCTGCCTTCTATCTAACCAGTGGGATGTTATGAGGAGAGGTTCAGAACTAAAGTTTCGGTGAATGGACAAATTATACACTTCTAAGCATAATTCTACGTATAACGTTCTATTTCCATTTTTTGTTAAAGTTTATTAGATTTATAATACTCCCGCCTCTGTGCATGAATCGTACCCATCTACTTCCTTAGTAGATTAAGATCTAATAACCAATATATATGTAGCTACATAACCAAAGACCGCATCGGTCCTAGGTACCACCCATAGTACCTTCCGCATCCTCCTCGAAAAGGACTCCATCATCTTGCTCCTTGTAACAATCTGAATCATAGTGAGTTTGGAGTTTTCGCAAAATTGCTAAAATCCAAGCCCACCGAAACCAGAGTTGGGTATCTGTTATCCTGCAAAATAGGCAAAGATAAATATATCAGAGTTTAGATAAATATCTCATAGCAGAACTGACTAAAATATAATAGTAAGTAAATACTCACCAATAAAAATAACACTTTCTAAACAAGTGTCTCAAAGCTGGAAAGTCTTTGCCATCTACCTAACTTGTAAGATGTATGAGGAAGGGGTCAGAACTTAAGTTCTGGTGAATGAAAAATTATACACTTCTAAGCTTAATTCTACATATACTATTTTATTTCCATTTACTGTTATATTAGATTTATTGGGTTTATAATACTCTCGCCTCAGTGTGTGAATTGTTCCCATCTACTCCCTAGTAGATTAAAACCTAATAACTGATATATATAGCTATATGCCCCTTGACCGCATCGGTCCTAGATACTACCCATAGTACCTTCGTATTCTCCTCGCAAAGGACTTCATCGTCTTGCTACTATGGTGTTCTATGACTACATCTATAAAGGACTGCCTCATAAGGCCTAAAATATAGATGTTCCATCGTCTACTATGAAAACATAAAATTGTGTCCGCACTAGTCTATGCTAATGCTCGGACATCCACAATGTACCACCTAGTGTGTACCATGAGGACTATACGTAATCGTTCTGTCTACTTCCTGAATCCCGCTTAACAAGGTCTACCTTGTACGAAACTCAGCCGGGGATATTCTATTTCTATAGAGGACTGCCCTGTTAGGCCTACAATATAGAAATTCTATTTGGTCTGTCTCTTTTCTTGTCGTGGCTATGGTCCCATGCAGCCACCCCTGAACTAATCGAAAGACCTCTAAAGAGCTAAGTCACTATGCTCTACTGCAAACAATCTAAACATCTAATTGGCTACGCCCTTCATCCAATGTCTCGATAGTGAATGAATCATTGGACTGATGGTTTAACTCTAGTCTTTTCCGAACTCACTTCTTGGTTTTGATGCTGGCCCGATAGCCGCATGCGACTATCCTTTTTGGTCCTGCCCACTAAAACTTACTTGCAAGTACCGAGACATGTAAATATCCTACTCTAAACATCAACCCCTTTTGACTGCCTACAATGGTCCTGCCGTGCAAAAAGCAGTCAAGGCATACCCTTTTGATGGAACACCTACAGACCTGCCTCCGGGGCACTGCTCCATTATGCCTACCCTAGAGGACCATCCTAGAGTACCCTCACATCCCGTTGAAGTCTCTTACTTCCTCTAGCCCAAATATCTAAGTAGGACGTGCTCCTTCTATGCTGAAATCTGTGATGAAATGCTTTGTTAGGCTCTTCATCCTTTAGGCTGCTCCAAATGCATCTTACTGTTTTATTAGACCCTACATCTAATTTTTTATTATGCGTTTAGTTTGCTTGTCTTATTCTGTTGGCTACTTATTTACCCTAATTAGTATAATCTTGTCCCAGCTTCACCTAACTATTGTGAGATCATCAGTTCTTGACTGAAAGGGAATGCTGTTGGTATGAGCCACTTCTATTATCTTGTTTCTTAACTTAATCCTAGATCTAAGTTTATTAAAATAAGACTCTTATGTTATTTCTGCTCTATTTGCTTATTAACTTAATTTAGTCTTAAAATAAGTCTTTTCTGTTCTTTCTACTTAGTTATAACCTATGTTATAAATTTACTTATAATTGACACTACTGTATTCTTTTATAATCTATATATTATAAATATAATTACAAGCATCTCTTTTCTATTCTATTTGCCTTCTTTTATTATGATATTGAATTCTCTTTAATTCTCTTATTATATGACAATCTTGGCTTGGAACTACGTCCGACTGCCACACATTTACTCATCATAATAACTGCTTTGCCTTTATTCCATTATCAGCGCAATAATTGCAGATATAGGTATATTTCTTTTAATTGCTTCTAGTCTTGTCTAATAATTATCTTGATTTCTTCTTTACATACTGTAATTCTTCACTTTATTTTCTTATATTCTAGGAAGTAGTTCTATTCTATTTGGTTGGTTACAAAAAAAAGCTATGCTAAAAATCCATTTCCATATTTTAATACTAAATAACGCTATAAACAATAATTCGTTACTACAAGATATTTCTTTTATTATTTCTTTACTTGTTGGATAATACAAAATACAGTAATTTCTCTATTTTACGCTAATTCACTTTTTCTTTCTTTTTATTCTTGCAACTACGTTTATCATCATCTTTTAAATATTAAACTATAGAAATGTATTCTCTTTTCTAAACCAACCAATTAATCTATCACTAACTTCCCTATCAAGTTATTAAATTTTCTTTAATTTATTACTCCCGTCTCAGCATAATTACTACAAATATCTATCTTTCTCTTTTTATTTCAATTTTTCTTATTTTACATCTAATTTATGCAAATCTGTTCTTCTTCAATTTTAGACTATATTTACAAATTCTTTTCTTTGCTATTTTATTCACGTAAAAAGGAATAAAAAGAAGATAACATTTACATGCTAAATTTCAACTTTAAATAGATGTAAATAACAATAATTTTCTTACTTTTAGGCTTACGCCTTTCTCTAACTGTCTAGCGTAATATTAATTAAATATAAGCTCTCTTATACAATTTACAGCCTTAGCATAACTAATTAAAAAAATTAATTACTGAAATAAATACTAAATAAAATTATTTAATGGGAATCAAACGATATTATATCATAAACATAAAAGATATATAATTATATCCACTCACCTGTCGTCCTTAGCTTTGCTTGTGCTCAGCTTGGTTCCATGGTCCTTCTGGATCCCCTTCCAAGGTGTAAAATATTTTTATTAAGAAGATCCCCTCCCTAGAATTTTTTTTACGGTCCAGCCTCAGGCAATGAACCCAAAGAAATATCTTCTATTTAGGGTCCAGCCTCAGACAATGAACCCATTGGGAGAAAATCTGATTGTGAGAAAGTTGCTTAGGACTATGTCCAACCGTCATAAATTACTTATCATAATAACTGCTTTACTTTTTATTCTATTGTCTGCATAATAAATGCAGATCTAGTCACATTTTCTATTTATTGTTTCTAGTCTTATCAAATAATTCACTTGATTATTTCCTCTTCTTTAATTTCTTTAACACTTAACGTTATTCTCTTTTATTCTAGGAAGTAGTTCTGTTCTATTTGGTTGGTTATAAAAACTGTGCTAAAAATCCATTTCCATATTTTAATACTTAATAATGCTATGAACAATAACTCGTAACTGCAAAATATTTCTTTTATTGTTTCTCTAATTATTGGGTAATGCAAAATACCGTAATATCTCTATTTTGCATTAATTCTATTTTTCTTGCTTTTATTCTAGCAATTACGTTTATCGTTATTCTTACAATATTAAACTATGGAACTGTATTCCCTTTTCTAAACCAACCAACTAATCTATCACTAACTACTAAATCAAGTTATTAGGTTTTCCCCCTTTTGATTCATTTTTCCCGTTTTAACATAATTTACTGTAAATTTCTCACTTTTAGGCTTATGCCTTTCACTTTTACGCATAATATTACTTATATTTAATTGGATTACTTTTTTTCCGTATAAATAACATTTAAATATAAATACACTTCTCTTATAAAATTTGCAGTTTCAACATAACTGATTGGTAGAACTAATCACTAAAATAATTGCTGAATTAAATATTTAATGGGAATCTAATGATATTATATATCCTAAACATAAAAGAGATATAATTTAAATCCACTCACTTGTCATCCTTAGCCATGCTCCATGGCCTTCCTGGATCCCCTTCTAAGGCCTCTTATATTTTTATTAAGAAGATATTCTCCTTAGAATTATTTTCTATTTAGAGCTCAGCCTCAAGCAATGAACCCAATTGGGAGAAAATCTAATTGTGAGAAAATAGTTAGGCCTAGGGTCTTATTTACTGTGTAGCTTAGGGATCTCAGGCCATTGGATTTAGCAGATTGAATCTGAAGCCACCATGTCGCAGGGTCATTTGGAGCCATCAGATCTATCAATGTGCGGCTCCGTTCGAATAAAATCAACCGAAGTCGTCACCAAAACAAACTTCGGCTCCACAAAAGTATAGGTCGACCCTACATCATTGCGGGTCGACCTATAGGTCGAACTGGGGAGGATGGTGGTCGACCTATAAGGTCCTTTCGATTTTTCTTTTTTCGTTTTTTTATTTTTGTTTCTCTCGTAACTTATTCATATTAACTTGGATTTTAACAAGTTATATATGGAAATTGGTCAGAAAATCACCATTAACACAATGGTACAAGTTCGAGGCCATATTCTGATAATTTCAAAAAAAAAAATTCACTGTCCATCGTTATTTGATTATTTAATTATCTAAAATGCAGGGTGTTAAATCCTCCCACCCTTTAGAAAATTTCATCCTCGAAATTCGACAAGGGTAAAACTATGTAATTCCTCGATCAATCACATCCGTTTTGTGTACATCCAATTTTGTGACCATCTGTGTCCTTGTGCAAAATGTTATTCAACATAAGATATATGCATGTACATGAATTTCTAAGCGGTATCTCCTATATGAAATATGAATGCTTTTCTTCTTTAAAAACTCCTTTTTAAAATATGACGCACACGTCCTAAATATACTTGCAATTTTTATATGAGTGCAAAATTTTGAAAACTCAAAACTTTTTTCAACCAATTTTTCCCACACTCATACTGAATAGGGGCATAATTCGAGAATTTTTACATCCAAATCCTACCACACAACTTTTAATATTCGAATTTCAAAAAAATCTATTTTTTTCCAAACTCGATTTCTTATGTCAGAAAGAAGGTATAAAATGGAAAACCTCACATTTATCATTTTACTTTTGCGCACCTCTTTCCCTGTAGTTGAAACTTGTGCCATTATATAAAAATCTCTATTGCTTTCCCAAGCATAGTTCACATAAGAAAATTTTCTTTTGATGTTTCTGTCGCTTTCTTTAAATTTGTTGTTTTTCGTTTTGTTACTCCTATCTGCTTTTACTTTTATTTTATTTTTTGTGTCCTATGTTTTTATTCTCTTCTTGTGAACATTACAGAAAAAGAGCATTATACTAATCTTCACTGATCTACTAGAATATGAACTAAATGCTTTTTTAGGAGTACAATCTCATAACTAAAAGAGAAAACAATTTCTACTAGAAAGCGATGCTAGATAGGTAACTATAGCAGCTAAACAAGGCTATCATCTAGGGTTGGTGTCCTAGGACTATGTCCACCTTGACATAGAAAGATCATACTCTAAGAATCCAAGTAACTCATATGCTCCTCCTGTCGCCTATATCTCGTTACTAACTTACACTGTATTACTCACGTTGAATAAAATCTATTCATCTCTTCCATTCCATACTCAAAGTGGAATAACCAAGTCTCATTTGCTACAACGAATAAGGATTTGAATTTATGCAGTCTCTATCTAAAAAG
This sequence comes from Allium cepa, assembly GCA_030765085.1. Lineage (NCBI taxonomy): Eukaryota > Viridiplantae > Streptophyta > Magnoliopsida > Asparagales > Amaryllidaceae > Allium > Allium cepa. The sequence goes on from CM060938.1 coordinate 336,138,201, forward strand.
GAAACTAAGCTTAGGGAAATTTTCTCTTTACCTTTACCTTTCATCTTCCCCCAACTAAGGTCTACCTATCCTAACCAACTGTGTCTAACTATCTTACTAATATCACTTCACTATTCTTCTATAGTCTACACACATGAAGAAACATTCCTAGGTTCTCACTAGTGTCCTATACCCTTTACGGGAACTCTTATTATTACTACTTAAAGTAATCACTGCTATCTCCCACATAGCCTTATTCTTTTCCCGCCACACCTAGGAAATGATTCCTATCTACTCCATGTTTAACAGTTTGGTTTGGTATTTATCATTTGATTTCAAAAATCAAAGCTTCTAAATGTTTGAAAAATTAAATCCTAAAATTTTGATTTCAAAAGTATTACTTTGAAGTTTCTATTAAATTCAAAGGTACTTGTTTACTTAACATTTTATCTTTCTAGACTTGCATCTCTACAGCTCTTTGAATTTAAATTATTCCCCAAAACTAGAGGGGAAAACTTACAAATTATAAGTTCAAAACTTACCGATTTTTTTGCTTTTAAAGACCTTTACAGCTTTCCAAAAAAAAAATGGACTTTTAAATTTAACGTTTTACTAAAATTTTTCTCTTCCAAAAACTTATTTTCTTTTTCACCAAACCATTTTCCTTTAAAACATGCCTTACTTGTCCTTATAACATTTTTATTTTTATTTTGACTTCCAAAAATGTCCTCACATGTTTTCAAAACATCTTCTTTTCATAGATTTTCAAATTTATAAAAACTGAAGTAGATAAGAACAATTATTTTATCAAAAATCCCATAACTTTCCTACTCTTGCAATTACTTAACCTTAAAGGAGTTTCTAACTTATTACAAATGAGGACTTTCTACATAGGCAAGCAACCAATGCGCATAATCAATGGAAAAATATGAAATCTCCATTACTTAATGTAACGACCCATAAATTTTCAATAACTAAATTTGTTGATTTAATAAGACTTTGATAATTAAATCTGGAATAAATAAAAATTTGGAATTTGTTAATGAATTAATAACGGGAATGAGATGTAATGATGTTAAATTTTTTTCATAGTATAATAATAGGTTGAATAAAAAGAATGGAAATTCAAGATTTATTAATTTATTGGAATTTAAATTTAATAATTAGATTAATTGAAATTAAATGAAATTTAATACCTAAATATTACGTTAATTTAAATTAAGATGGAATTTGAGAATGTTCATGTAATAAACCATGAACAAATGTTAATTTTATCTATTTGGTGATAATGGATTGAATAACAAGATTTAAAATCAAATAAATTGATTTATTGGAATTTCAATTGATAATTAGTGAATTTATTTAAAATTAAAATTTAATATGGTAATGGGTAAATTAATTAACTTAAAATTGATATCTGAACTTGTCTAGATTATTGTATGATGAAATCTGTGAATTTTTAAATTTGAATTGAAAAAGCAATTTAATTTAATTTAATTTAATTTAATTTAATATTAATTTAATTAATTAACTGAAAAATAGTCAATTTGGCCACTGACTCGAATTTCGACGAAACCAGTTTCATCGGATCCGTAACGACGAATTATTGTAGAATTTCAAGTTTCGAAGCGGTCAGGCTTGTCGTTTGATCGTACGGACTCGAGATGCCTTGAAATCAATTTAATTGAAATCAATTTGAAATAATTTGATTCTAGCATAACTTCTTCATACGATAGAATTTGGACTTGAAACTTGTTCCGTTGATTTTAAAATATTTTAAGCCGTCTATTTTGGTATATGGGTTGATCAAATTTCGTTCCGAAGTCAGAACGGGCTTTTCAGGCCATTTATCGTCCCCCGGTCCATACCAATCGTATATGTTCCCCTATTTCTCAGCCCTACCTATATATACCTTGTTATAAACCCTAGCCTATTTCTTATTCCTCATTTTTGTATATACAATTCTATTTTCTCCTCCTCATTTCCATTGGCAGACAAACAAACAAGCTTCCCAATTCAATTTCTATCAAAAGTTTCAAACCACTCAAAAAATTCAAATAAAATATGGAATTGAAAGTTCTCGAAAATACGCATCAGCATCTGGTGCATTTGTCGTAATTGTGCTTCAATCATCGGCAAATCGCGGTCAAATCTTGAAATTTCGAAACCCTAGAGCTAATTGGGCGTTTTTGATTCAGGGAGAAATCGGCAAAACTGAAAAATGGGTTTTGGAGAGAGAGGCTTGTAGAGTTGATTGGTGGTTGGTTGATGACCTGAAAGCATCGAGGGTGGTCGGAATTAGGCGATTAGGGTTCAAAACCCTAGATTTTAGGGTGGCGGCTCTCGGCGTTCCAGGCGATCGGACCGAGACCATCGTGAGCGACTTGACGAGGCAGAGCGAACGACGATGGTCTCAAGGTCGGAGGCGGCGCGTAGGTGGAAGTCAGGCTGGTCAAAGGTGGAGCGGCTATACATGTTAATGGGTTCGAACGAGATCGGTTGCCGCTAGGGTTTCACGCGTGAAGGTGACGTGGTATTTTAATATAATATTTTATTTAAAATCTCAAGTTTTCAATGTTCAAATACGCGTAACTTTTTCATACGAGGTCCAATTCATGCGCAGTTTTCTCCGCTGCGATCTTATCGAAATTCTAGGGATTTTGACATTAGTTTGGACGAATTTTGAGACTGTTCAAATTTTGGGTTTAAATTGGATTTAAATTCAATTTAAATTCGAAAGGTGAGTGTTTTAACCCACTCAGAACTTTTAAACTTTCTTATGTTTGTTAAATTGATATATGATGTGAATAGAAATTTATTTATGACTGTTTGGCATATTCTAATCATCATCCCAGTTAAATTGAATTTATTTGAATTAAATTGTTATTTAATTTATTATTGCATATAAACTGCCAGTTAAATTGTTATTTAATTTATCATAGAATATAAACTGCCAGTAAATGCCTGTTATTTATTATCTGTTCCATATTGATGTTATTGATTGAATTGGATGATGATTATGATAAATGTTTGATAATTGATATTGGATGAATGGATGTTGTATTTTATATTGTTATAAACTACAAGTTAGTATGGATTTTATTTCAATCGGGATTGCGGTTTGAGATGATATATAATCGTATTTATGCTTTAAATTACGGATTGAAATGATAAATATCCGTATCACTTGATCATAGGATAGAAAATTATATACAGACACCACGGTCTATATATAAAAATATTTTGAAATGATCACTATGGTTTTGTAAAGAAATATATAGGTTATATAAATATTTATTTTAGATGTTATATAATGTTATTTTATTATTGATTTTTAGCTATGTTTAAATACGTTTGGAAATATAAAATAAGCCGAGTAATAAAGTTTGATTGTTTATAATATGGTTAAGAACCTGTTTAAGTTATATTGTATATAGAGTTTATAATGACTTAAATAAAACTTAGGTTAGGAGATAAATATGAAATTGGTTTGAATTAAATTATTTAAGAACTATACTTGAATAAATTTGATTTGAAATTTAAATAAAATTGAGGCTTTAAAGGGTATGATTTGTAAAACTTGATTTTGGTTTAGAGTGATTTAAATGAATATTTAAAGTATAATTAAATTTAAGGAAATATTCAGTTATTTGAAATTTGGGTTATATTTAAATTATAATGGATTAATTTAGTGAAATATTTCAAAACTAAATAATATAAAACTGAACTGCTGAATCGTAATTATCAAACTTAGTTTTGAAATTGTTGAATACTTAAGGCTTGAAATATACTGAATTTGAAAGGGTTTATTTTGTGGATCAATCGGTTGGGAAATCAATATAATTTGGAATAGTTTATTTAGAAACTAAATTGTATTGAAATTTATGATTTGGGATTTGGTTTAAATATAAAGTTTTTGGAATTTGAGTTGTTTTGGAATTGATTTGCGAAATTGAAGAAGCTATTTATTATGTGAAGTATTTTAATAATTGAACCATTTAAGTGATGGAAGTTATGCTTCAAAGTTACGAATTTTAAAGTATTATGATTTGAAAATGTTATAATTCCAAGTGTTTGGTTTCGAAGTGTTATAACACTGAAAGTGCTATGATTTTGGGAAAGATGATATATTTGAAATAAAAATGATATTATATTGATTTGGGTTTTATAAAAATGATATCATATTGATTTGAGTTTTAAAACGGAAATGATATCGTATTTATATGGGTTTAAAATGGATATTATATTCTGGTTTTAAAAGTATAAACTATTTTGAAAAGACCGCGGTGTTATAATAACGTTTGGTTGTTAAAGAGATCGGGATCGGAAGTTTTCATACTCGCTGCCAACTTCGAAAACCACTTTAACAACCGTGTACGCGGTGAAGATTCCAGAATGAAGTAGGATGGTGACGACGTTCCTTTGAGGTATATACATGGATCTGACTCCCATGAGTTGGCATAAGGTGGCTAAAACAGGAGCGATTCCGAGCCAGTGAGGCAGCTCCTCTTATCGAACACACTTCTTTGATACCATTCCATTATATTCCGATTTTGAGATTGATCCGGTGGCCAATTTTGATTTTTGATTTTGGGGTGTGGCTCGAGGTGGGCAGTAGCTGCACGCTATGCATCACCACCAGTCCAGATAGTAATTGGTATATCTACCCTAGCATTGCCTTGTGTGCCATGTCACCTATCCTATCGCGCCTTGTACGAGTTTGGTTTTCTCCCATAGCCTGTATGGTATCCTCTGGAGGCTTCTCGATCGGGAGGAACCATGATACTGGATGGACTACTGGGACTATTACGTGGTAAGGGCTATATGGGTAACCCTTTAATGCTATTTAAAAGTAAGTTTATTTCACTATAGACATTATTATAATAGCGAAATATTACTACATAGTAAATAGTTTAACAGATCCTTAGGAGATGTGAATCCCGAGCATCTCTTAAGTTACTACACTCACGTTTGACACTGGATAGGAGATGTCAAATCCCGTAAACATCTCTGACGCCATTCCACTCATATTTATTTCTGTTGATTTAACTTACATAAGATCTTTTAGTTCTGACTCGAGTGTTTTGTCTTTTCAATTCGCTCGGGTCAGTCTGAGCATTTCAGGGTTTGAAGATCTTATTTCTGGAGGATGAAGATGAAGATCGTATTACTATTATTTATTACATTATTCCACCGTATTCTTACTGTTCCGCCACACTATTTATTAATCTCTGGTATGTGTAACTCTGATATGTATTGTATAAGTATAATCAAATGTTTTATAAAACAGCTTCATGAACTGTTATTTGATTATTATATTTTGTCATTCGCTTGGAGATTCTATTTTATTTTATTTCTTTCTCTGCTTTTCTTATTTACCCTGTAACAATCCGCCTTTTTGTATGGTTTGAGTCGGCATGTGTGTCTGCTTAAGCATATAAAAGGCGGGACGTTACACCCGGTATCGGAGCTTTGGTTTAGCGATAAACCTTAGCTTTGTGGGGGTATAACTCTTTATTAATAGGGTAGTAATACCCTATGATGATGAGTCGCTGAGAGTATATATATAAGAGAACGTATTTGTTAGTGTTATAAAAAATGTTTAATATTGTGTTAATTTGTTACATTTTGTACTTATAAATTCTGGTTGGTGCATAGGACGCTATGACATCAATAAGGATTTCTAAACACTTTATAGGACAGACCGACACAATATTTGTTTTGAATATAGGTGAATGAAATAATTTCGCCTATTATATTTTCTATATATAAAATGAAATCTTTTATAAAGGTTATATTTGGTTGTAATATATTGGGTGTTAGGTAGTGAAACTTATAAATATTGGTTGGAAATAAGATTTAAAATAAAATAAAGCAAAATTGGAAATTTAGAACTTAAGTACCAGGGTTTTGAAAATTTCTTTCAAATGATTTTGGAATATAATAATAATACGGGTTAGAAGTAATTTTTGATATAAATATTTCAATATAATTTGAAAGAATTGTTTTAAAGAAATTTTGGAAAAGAAATAAGTTCTTTACTCCCCTCTCTGTCGCTAGAAAATAATTTCGGTGATGAGTGCACGCATCATCGACATTCATTTTTGAGTTTCAAAGTGGGAAGGCCACTGTAGTAGTTTTACTGCAGATTTATTTTGATAACAAATATAAATTTTAAGTTTTTTTAAATATAATTGGATATATAAGTCGTAAGTATATATATTTATCTATTATTTTAAATGATTTGAAATTAAACTCGGTATTTAGTTCTTAAGTTTCTGTGAATTAATAGTTTTAACTAGTGTAGTGAAATGGAATTTAGCAAATAATTGAAACCTCTAAATGAAACTACAAGTATTAAACATTAGATTAATTAAAAGAAATGAGATTAACTTGCATAATTTTCAGTTGCACTTTCTAACATATGTATAACTTACCAACTATAAAAAGTTAAAATGTTAAAAGAAAATGTAATGGGAAATCTTACAAGTAAAACTTGAGATAATGAAAGTATTCAATGAATTTGCTTTTATAAATAAGAATTTAATGTTATAATTGTTGTAAACTTAAGTATGACTGAAAGGCCATTAATTAGATATAATAGAAAGGTTATAAAGAAATGATAGTAAACTTAAGTAAATGTTGAGGTTATTTACAATAAAAATAAGTAGAAAGATGAATACTGTAAATATATGAAATTAAGTATTGAATAAATGAATGTAATACAATAAAAAGAAAATTTACATGATACGAATAAATGAAAATAAATGGAGAATTGTAAGAAGTTAAATGTGAATTAAAAAAGATAAAACATTATATGAATGAAAAGGAAATCAAACAACAAATGTTATGAAATGAAATTGATAAAAATGAATTTGGTCTATTGTTTGAAATTGTTGTTTGTTTGGTTTATGGTTATTTGGGCAAGGACACTTTAAAATTGCTTAGATATATGAATAATCTATTGATTTTATCTAAGACTATTGAGTAAATGGAATATTTCATGGTTATTGGTCATTCAATTTCATTTAAAGTGTCTTGACCCGAACCAACCAATTGTTTTGTTTTGCATGAATGGTTGATTTATAAATGATGTGTATGCAGTTGGTTGCAATGATTGTTGTTTTATATTGAATAGTTTGAAACAACTTTAAATATTTCATTCTATATAATTATTAACTCTTTTTAGATTATATAAGTGAAATACATGTTATGGAAGCAATTGCTACTACTTTCGGCTTCATAATTAAGCGTTAATTGCCCGAAAAATAGGTACATTCTCGGATTACGGTTTTATAGCGTTATTTTATTGTTTTTCCCATTGTTGGGATATATTGTTTTGGGATATTGTGATATATATTGTTATATTTCATATTATATTTTCTTCCGAGGCTCTCCGTACAAAGGAGACTCTACCGAATTTTTTCGTAAATTTTGGACTAAGAAATTTTTTGAAAATGTTTTCCAAACTTTATTAATTTAAGTATAAAAAGATTAAATGGTTATACATTGGTATATTTTATTTAAGTTAATTAATTTTGTAAATTCACTTGTTTATAAATTTAATATTTTGAGTAAGACATATCGATTGCTTAATTCTTCTTTTCCCTTCTATTTCCTTTTCGGGGACGAAAAGTTTTGAGTGGGGGAGAGTGCAACGACCCGTAAATTTTCAATAATTAAATTTGTTGATTTAATAAGACTTTGGCAATTAAATCTGGAATAAATAAAAAATTGGAATTTGTTAATGAATTAATAACGGGAATGAGATGTAATGATGTTAATTTTTTTTCATAATATAATAATAGGTTGAAAATAAATAATGGAAATTCAAGATTTATTAATTTATTGGAATTTAAATTTAATAATTGAATTAATTGAAATTAAATGAAATTTAATATCTAAATATTACGTTAATTGAAATTAAGATGGATTTGTGAATATTAATGTAATAAACTATGAACAAATGTTAATTTTATCTATTTGGTGATAATGGATTGAATAACAAGATTTAAAATCAAATAAATGGATTTATTGGAATTTCTATTGATAATTAGTGAATTTATTTAAAATTGAAATTTAATACGGTAATGGGTAAATTAATTAACTTAAAACTGATATTTGAACTTGTCTAGATTATTGTAATCGTTTGAGAAATCAAAAATGATAAATCCATGAATTTTTAAATTTGAATTGAAAAAGCGATTTAATTTAATTAATTAACTGAAAAATAGCCATTTTGGCCACTGAATCGAATTTCGACGAAACCAGTTTCATCGGATCTGTAACGGCGAATTATTGTAGGATTTCAAGTTTCGTAGCGACCGGGCTTGTCGTTTGATCGTACGGACTCCAAATGCCTTGAAATCAATTTAATTGAAATCAGTTTGAAATAATTTGATTCTAGCGTAACTTCTTCATACGATAGAATTTGGACCTGAAACCTGTTCCATTGATTTTAAAATATTTTAAACCGTCTATTTTGATATATGGGTTGACCAAATTTCGTTCCGAAGTCAGAACGGGCTTTTCAGGCCATTTATCGTCCCCCGGTCCATACCAATCGTATCCGTTCCCCTATTTCTCAACCCTACCTATATATACCTTATTATAAACCCTAGCCTATTTTTTATTCCTCATTTATGTACATTCAATTCTATTTGCTCCTCCTCATTTCTATTGGCAGACAAACAAACAAGCTTCCCAATTCAATTTCTATCAAAAATTTCAAACCACTCAAAAAAAATTCAAATAAAATATGGAATTGAAAGTTCTCTGTAACGACCCGCTATTTTGGACCATTCAAATCGACAATAAAACCATACATATCCGACTTGAATAATTCAAAATACCGAATTGTTAATTAAAATTTGGCAAAACTTAAAATATACAATAAATAAATCAATCACAGATCACAAAGTAATATAATGCAGCGGAATAGATAAAGAATAGTAGTTCATGAAGCTACTATATACATCAGAGTTAGAAATAAAATACAACCGAATAGTTCAAATGCAGTGAAGTCTCCAATGCAACAGATGACTTCTCTAAACCAATCAACTGGAAAGGCTGGAATCTGAATCGGTAGTTAGATCTCCAAACGAAACTCCGAACTCCAAAGGTGAGTCTCTAATCTGTATCACTCAGTCTGACCAGCGCGTAAAGAAAAACACAAAACACTCGAGTCAGGATTAACATTCTTATATCAATAAATCCAACTCAAGTGAAATATCAACTGAAATACAAATAACTTAAAGGATGTTTGGGATAACCATCCTCTAAGGCTCCATGGAACTATCTACAAGGTAGAAATATACACTATAACACCGTGGTCATTTCAGCTTAATTTATACTTCAAAACCAAATATCATTTTCACTTCAAATATCTCTATATTTCCCAAAATAGTATTTATATGTATTAAATAATTTATACAATAAAGTATTTTCAATTCCCTCAACTTAATAAATCGTTTCAACATCAACCCGACCTTCCCATTTAAATTAAATTCAATCTCAATTTATCAATTTAAATTCGACTCAATTCCTAAAATAAACACTTCAATTTATCGATCTCAAATTCGGATTTGTAATCACAAAAACACCTCTTTATATTTCAATATATTTCAAAACTTTAAGTATTCAACGTTTCAACTAAATTTTTATTCAATTTAGTTTTCTAAATAATAAATTCAAATTTGGTTCAACCTAAATTTCAATTTAATTAAATTTAGTTGCTAAATAACAAATTCAACTACGTTGATGTCAAATACAGATCTGAATCTCAACATAAACCATTTAAATTCCAATATAGTTCAAGGCTTTAATATTTAAATGTTCTATATAACAGTTTCATATAGATCTCGATTTAACTTCATTATTATTTTGTCTTGAAATACTCCCTTATTAGATTCAATATCATTTAAGTAACCTTAAATTACATTTTTCTCAATATTTTCTTTAATTTTATTAAACGTGAAATATTCATTAAATCACTTAAATCAAAAATCCAGTTACAAAAAAATACCTTTAAAATTTCCATTCAATAATTTCAAATCGATTTAATTAAATAAATCCTTATTTTAATACCATTTTTAATAAACCCAAATTTATCTCCCAATCTTAATTATTAAACTTTTTACAACGGTAAATTTTGAAATATAAATCTTAAATAATACTCAAACATATTATATGGATTAAATCATTCTCAATAATATTATTATTAAATCTATATATAAAATTTCCATTTATAAATATAATATTTTAAGAACCAATATTTATTAAATCCCATATATTTCTTTTCAACTGTAGAAATTTATTTTTAAAATATTTATATGGACCAACGGCGTCTGTATATATTTCCTATCATATAGTCAAGTGCTACGGATATTTATCATTTCAACCCGTACACTAACTATATTCAGGTGGATATCATTTCAACACGTAATCCCAAATTCAATTAAATGAAAATCGCTTGGGTTTATCATTTCAACCCATAACGATTTTCTCCTATTCTAAAGTCCGTTTGGGTATGTATCATTTCAACCCATAATGATTTCTATACTAACAAGGAACTTGCAGAGTGATAACAGATATGAAAATAATAATAACAACAGGCATATATCATCAAAATAAATATAAACAATAGGATATGGTGTCATATCCCATAAGTGAACAGTTATAGATAATAGCATATATAACAATTTAAATAACTACAGCCTCATATTTCAATTGTCGTTTCAATTGAAATCAAATTTAATAAATAAAAGAACGTTAATCGTGAGTGATTGCTCACCTTTCGAGGTTAGAGAGACAGACAACGAAGTTGATTTACGAAACCCAAGCACGAATATCAAAGCAAAGTAAGATCGGCACGAATCGACGATCAAGCTGGTAAAAAAATCGATGGGAACGGGTCAAATTAACTCGATAAAAATTTAGGCGAGATGTATTTTTATATTATTATCCTCCTTAAACCCAAAATTCAAATTAAAGCATATATACATTTTATATAAGTCTTAAATTAAATATATTTATTGAAATCAAACATATAAAAAAATCAAAACCAAATTCTCTCTATCGTATAGTATATACGTTATATTTGAAACATCAATATCTGAAACTAAATGTACATAACCAAATTAACATCCAAAGATATACATAACAGTAAATAATGTAAGTTTAAAGAAATCTAATAGTTTAACCAAATGCAGACTTCCTTTACAAATAATATACTGTAATCATCATCATCATCATCATCATCATCATCATCATCATTATTATTTTTACCAAAAATAAAAATATGCTAACACAATGCTAGTAGAAAAATGGAGAAAGGATGCTTATTCTTACCAATATTGACATGCAAACCTACATTTTATATGTACAATAAAGTGTGTACAAACAAACCTTTATATGGGCTGCTATATACATGTTTAAAAAATGTTATACATATATTGTTACACATATTCATAGCAGCCATTATACCTAGCTTGTATACATATTATATTTTAAACAACACCTGACAATAGATGAAGGTAAAATAAAAATAATATATATATATATATATATATATTATAACTAATACAAACCTATAAAGCTCTGAAATGTATACTAGTATATCTATACAAACAACCCAATATGAAAATATGTACCCATGCAAATATCTAAAGTTTTTAGAAACAATACTTAGGCTTATATATATAAAATAAAATAAAACAATAACTTACGCACAAAAAAAAACACAATACTTAATGAGACAAACGCACAAGTTGTATTACCTTTCAAGATATCATATATATATATATATATATATATATATATGTTAAAAGTTTTCTACAAGGCAAAATGGGTGACAAGGTGAGATACGGCTGCGTGTAAGAGTGTGAAAGAAGAGAGAGGGTGGAGAAAGAAAAATTGAGGAGAAGAAAGTGACAGTAAATCCTTGCTTTACCAAAAAAAAAGCTTATAAAGGTGAAATAAAATGAGCCGTAAAAGAATTAATGAACACAAAAAAAAGTATAATTCAAAACGGGGTGGGCCTCAGGTAAATATCCATTCACATCTTTTTTTGACATATATAAAACGTACGAAAAGCTTTAAAATGAAACGGCTATATATTAATTATTATTATAAAACTTTTAAAGTGACTAGGGAAATAAATATATGGAAGTTGATAAAGGAGAATGAAGAGACCCAAAAATGGAATGACAAATAATAATTTTGAATTGATGGAAAAAAAGTAACAGCTGGCATAACCCAAAGTTATAAAGGCAGAGGAAAACGCTTTGCACAATTTAAGGTGAGCTTTCAAATTTTTTTGAATGTTTTATAACTTTCCAGCTGTAGTGAAGAAAATGGAATTTTAAAGGAAAAATTAAAGTGACCGTTCCAATTAAATGAATATAAAACGTATGCATGTTTTGTACATTCATACTTCCAAAATGATATGACGTGGCAACGGTCGAATTACAGTAAAAGATGAAATAAATGTGAGAAATGAAATAAATAGGAATGAACCGCATTTTTCCAAAACGAAACGTATGCAACAAATCAGCAAATAAATAGAAACGAGTAGGGAGATGAGTGAAATAAATAGAAAATGTTAAAATATAAATAAATATAACATACATGAAAAGGACAACATGACGATTTAGAAACTAATAAATGAGAAACTTATATCCCTATACGTTTTAGTTTCAAAAAGAACAGAAAATTTTATCAAAAGTTATAAAGAGTTAAAAGAATTGAAACGTGGTTTCCGCTGAAATTTATTTTATTCCCAACTGAGATGAGAGAGAAAGGGAAAGATTTCAAACAAATGAATATATTCCAAATGAATGTAATATAAACGGTCATGGTGTGGTTCATCAGAAAATTTAATGATATTTATAATTGTGTGAGCTGTACGTTGATTTAAGGAAAAAAAAATAAAAGCAATTAATGGCTTGATTTAATAGTACGTTTCAAATTTGAAAAGAAACGAGAAATAAGGGTTGAAATTTTGATTTCAATTAAATGATCGCGTGAATGAGCAAATAGCAATTAGCAAATAGCAGAAGGAGATAATGGAATATATGGTAGAAAAGGAATAAATGAAATGTGAACGGATAGAATGCAAATTGAAACGGCAGAGAATTAAATATAAGGTGGAAAGGTGCGGCAAAGCTCACCCATAGATTTAGCTAAAGCCTTTAAAAGAAATTTAATATGGTATGAGTTGTACGGTTTCAAATTTGAAGAGTAGATAAATCCAAGTCACAAATTTCAGCACCGATGACGCACGTTTTTATTGTTTCCGTCGCGTATCGGATCTCAAAATACAGAAATAAATATACCGTAGTGATCAGTACAACGAGACGATCAAAATGGTATATAGATATTGGTGGTACGATTGAATTATAAAAATTCGAATTTTCACTAGTAGAAAAAATGCAGTAAAGACGTAGAAAATAAGATCGACGGAGCTATAAAAGTCCAAATTTGGGAAAACGGAAAATGTCATCTCAGTCCGGAGATGATTAAGAATTTTTCTATGTAAAAATATTCAGGTCTTAAAAATAAATTTATTTTCACCAATTATTAACGGATTTGAATTTAACAGAATTATATAATAAATAAACCTTCATATAAATAATTGAAAATTTACCGTTTGCTATATTTAATTATACGTAAACCAAATATTAAAACTTTATTTCAAAATATTATTATTAAAATTTCTCAAAATCCAAATTAAATACGTTATAAAACCAATTAAAAATTAATAAAATTTTATGGGTAGTTACATTCTCGAAAATACATATAAGCATCTGGTGTTCGTTTGTCGTAATTGTGCTTCAATCATCGGCAAATCGTGGTCAAACCTTGAAATTTCGAAACCTTAGAGCTAATTGGGCGTTTTTGATTCGGGAAGAAGTCGGCAAAATTGAAATATGGGTTATGGAGAGAGAGGCTTGTAGAGTTGATTAGTGGTTGGTTGATGACCTGAAAGCGTCGAGGGTGGTTAGAATTAGTCGATTGGGGTTCGAAACCCTAGTTTTTAGGGTGGTGCCGCTCGGTGTTCCAGGCGAACGGACCGAGACCATCGCGAGCGGCTTGACGAGGCAAAGCGAACGACGATGGTCTCAAGGTCGGTGGCGGCTCGTAGGTGGAAGTTAGGTCGGTCAAAGGTGGAGCGGTTGTGCGTGTTAATGGGTTCGAACGAGATTGGTTGCCACTAGGGTTTCGCGCGTGAAGGTGACGTGGTATTTTAATATAATATTTTATTTAATTTAAAATCTCAAGTTTTCAATGTTCAAACACGCGTAATTTTTTCATACCAGGTCCAATTCACATGCAGTTTTCTCCGCTACGATCTTATCGAAATTCAGTATATTTTGACATTTGTTTGGTTGAATTCTAAGACTGTTCAAATTTTGGGTTTAAATTGGATTTAAATTCAATTTAAATTCGAAAGGTGAGTGTTTTAACCCACTCACAACTTTTAAACTTTATTATGTTGTTAAATTGATATATGATGTGAATAGAAAATTATTTATGACTGTTTGGCATATTTCTACTCATCATCCCAGTTAAATTGAATTTATTTGAATTAAATTATTATTTAATTTATTATTGCATATAAACTGCCAGTTAAATTGTTATTTAATTTATCATTGAATATAAACTGCCAGTAAATGCCTGTTATTTATTATCTGTTCCATATTGATCTTATTGATTGAATTGGATGATGATTGTGATAAGTGTTTGATGATTGATATTGGATGAATGGATGTTGTATTTTATATTGTTAAAAACTGCAAGTTGTTATGGATTTTATTTCATTCGAGATTGCAGTTTGAAATGATATATAACAATATTTATGTTTTAAATTACGGATTGAAATGATAAATATCCGTATCACTTGACCATAGGATAGAAAATTATATACAGACACCACAGTCTATATATAAAAATATTTTGAAATGATTACTATGGTTTTATAAATAAATATATAGGTTATATAAATATTGATTTTAGATGTTATATAAATGTTATTTTATTATTGATTTTTAGCTATGTTTAAATTCGTTTGGAAATATAAAATAAGCCGAATAATAAAGTTTGATTGTTTTATATAATATGGTTAAGTACCTGTTTAAGTTATATTGTATATAGAGTTTATAATGACTTAAATAAAACTTAGGTTGGAAGATAAATATGAAATTGGTTTGAATTAAATTATTTAGGAATTATACTCGAATAAATTTGATTTGAAATTTAAATAAAATTGAGGCTTTAAAGGGTATGATTCGTATAACTTGATTTTGGTTTAAAGTGATTTAAATGAATATTTCAAGTATAATTAAATTTAAGGAAATATTCAGTTATTTGAAATTTGGGTAATATTTAAATTATAATGGATTTATTTAGTAAAATATGTCAAAACTAAATAATAGAAAATTGAATTATCAAACTTAGTTTTGAAATTGTTGAATACTTAAGGCTTGAAATATACTGAATTTGAAAGGGTTTATTTTGTGGATCAATCGGTTGGGAAATCAATATAATTTGGAATAGTTTATTTGAAAACTGAATTGTATTGAAATTTATGATTTAGGATTTTATTTAAATATAAAGTTTATGGAATTCGAGTTGTTTTGAAATTGATTTGCGAAATTGAAGAAGCTATTTATTGTATAAAGTATTTTAATAATCGAACCATTTAAGTGATGGAAGTTATGCTTCAAAGTTACGAATTTCAAAGTATTATGATTTGAAAATGATATAATTCCAAGTACTTGGTTTCGAAGTGTTATAACATTGAAAGTGCTATGATTTTGGGAAAGAGGATATATTTAAAATAAAAATGGTATTATATTGATTTGGGTTTTATAAAAATGACATCATATTGATTTGGGTTTTAAAACGAAAATGATATCGTATTTATATGGGTTTGAAATGGATATTATATTCTACTTTTAAAAGTATAAACTATTTTGAAAAGACCACGGTGTTATGATAACGTTTTGGTTGTTAAAGAGACCGGGATCGGAAGTTGTCATAGTCTCTGCTAACTCCAAAAACCACTTTAACAAACGTGTACGCCGTGGAGATTTCAGAATGAAGTAAGATGGTGACGTCGTTCCTTTGAGGTAAATACGTGGACCCGACTCTCGTGAGTTGGCATAAGGTAGCTAAAACAGGAGCGATTCTGGGCCAGTGAGGTAGCTCCTCTTATCGAACACACTCCTTCGATACCATTCCATTATATTCTGATTTGAGATTGATCAGGTGGCCACTTTTGATTTTTGATTTTGGGGGTGTGGCTCGAGGTGGGCGGTAGCTGCGCCCTATGCATCACCACCAATCCGAATAGTAATTGGTATATCTACCATGGCATTGCCTTATGTGCCGTGTCACCTACCCTATCGCGCCTTGTACGAGTTTGGTTTTCTCCCGTAGCCCGTGTGGTATCCTATGGTGGCTTCCCCATCAGGAGGAACCATGATACTGGATGGACTACTGGGACTATTACGTGGTAAGGGCTATATGGGTAACCCCTTAACGCTATTTAAAAGTAAGTTTATTTTACTATAGACATTATTATAATAGCGAAATATTACTACATAGTAAATAGTCTAACGGATCCTTAGGAGATGTGAATCCCGAGCATCTCTTAAGTCACTGCACTCACGTTTGACAATGGATAGGAAATGTTAAATCCCGTAAACATCTCTGATGCCGTTCCACTCATATTTATTTCTGTTGATTTAACTTACATAAGATCTTTTAGTTCTGACTCGAGTATTTTGTCTTTTCAATTCTCTCGGGTCATTCTGAGCATTTCAGTGTTTGAAGATCTTATTTCTGGGGGACGAAGACGAAGATCGTATTACTATTATTTATTATATTATTCCGCTGCATTCATACTGTTCAGCTGCACTATTTATTATTCTCTGGTATGTGTAACTCTGATATGTATTGTATAAGTATAATCAAATGTTTTGTAAAACAACTTCATGAACTGTTATTTGATTATTATATTTTGTCATTCCGTTGTGAGATTCTATTTTGTTTTATTTCTTTCTTTGCTTTTCTTATTTACCCCATAACAATCCGCCCTTTTGTATGGTTTGATTCGGCATGTGTGTCTGCTTAAGCGTACAAAAAGGCGGGACGTTGCACTTAACTTTTCTTCTAAGGCCCTCTATAATATCCATTCTAACTAACACTGTCTCTAATTATTAAACCTAATGGTTTTATACCTTAATGTATTTAAACTACTTTTTCTTATGAGAAACCATTAACGCTAAAACCTTCTATGAATCCTTTAAAAGAGGATTTCATGTTTATGTGAAATTACAAGGAACTTATTTTATAATTTATCGAAATAGGCTATACAAAAGATGGTGCTTTCCATACCTTATACATCTCTTTCACGTATTCCTTATAACTTACACAAAACATCTTTATTTGTGACTTGGTTTCATAGAAAATTATATCATTATTCATTTCATTCCAATAGATTAAAGTACGTTTATTCTATATTCACTTACAATAAACATTTTCTATATAATTTATTAATTTCCTAATATTTAATTTACATTTTTCTCTGAAGAACTTATTTTCAAAACTATTTTAATATACTAGAAAATATTTCCATATATTTATTTAAATAATAAATGTACTTACAAACCACTTTATTTTAGTACTAAGAAATTATCTTCAGAACACATTTTTATTTAGGTCAAAACAGATGTTGCGTAAAACACCATTACTACAACCCAAAAATACTAGTATATGGATTCACTAAAATAAATATTAATAAATCCCATATGCTATGTAAAAACATTTTCTTTGGGAGTCACCTACTATAACAATAGTGTCATAGCCTATGCTTCCTTTATTTTTCATGAAAACATCTATTACAACAATAAATGTTGTAACCTACGCTTTTGGAACTTAACACACTCTAGGTTTTTGTATTTAAAATCTTTGTTTACCTACAAAGAAACTAGCAAGCTATACATGCTCTATAATTCTTCAAAAAGAATTTCACTTTTAACAAAATTTACATCATATAAAAACCAATTTAAATTTCATACCGCTTTTTTTTTCTTTTCAAAAACCCAATATTTACTTCCTCAAACATATTAACAATTATATATTTTCAACTTTTCAATTCCAAAAGTTTCATTTTATTATGCTAGACATAAAATGGATTTTCTTCTTACTACCCTACGAATACCCTTCCTAAGCCTTGGAAATATCATTTCCTTACTAAAACCTCTTATTCCTTCCAAAATAAAAATACTCTCCCTACTATCCCTAGGGAACTTTCGCACTTCCTGTAACATATGGATACCAATCTTCTTTCAAAACATAGCTTATTGTACACTATAAATCGGCAATAACAAAGGGCTCAGCATCCTTAGGTCATCCCAAAACCAACAAGCAAGCTATGCACAAATATACTTCAAAAAACTTTCCATGTGTTAAAATCTATGATTGGGGACTATTTGGATTTTAGTACACAATATATTTATATTTTATTCAAAAACACAAATATGTTCACTCATATTTCCTAATTTATGCAGGATCTACTAACCTAAGCTTTAATACCAAATGTAATAACCAAAATTCCAGTGGGTCCAGATTTTTCGCAAAAATGCGAAAATCCGACCCCACTAAAGCCCGAGTTGGGTATCTGGTATCCTACAAATAGGCAAAGATAAATACATCAGAGCTCAAATAAATATCTCACAGCGG
This sequence comes from Allium cepa, assembly GCA_030765085.1. Lineage (NCBI taxonomy): Eukaryota > Viridiplantae > Streptophyta > Magnoliopsida > Asparagales > Amaryllidaceae > Allium > Allium cepa. The sequence goes on from CM060938.1 coordinate 336,156,927, forward strand.
AACTGACTAAAATATAATAGCAAGTAAATACTTACCAAGGTAATAACACTTTCTAAACAAGTGTTACAAAGCTGGAAAATTTCTGCCTTCTATCTAACCTGTGGGATATTATGAGAAGGGGGTCAGAACTAAAGTTCTGGTGAATAGAAAAATTATACACTTCTAAGCATAATTCTACATATACCATTTTATTTCCATTTTCTATTATATTAATTTTATTGGGTTTATAATACTCTCGCCTCTGTGCTTGAATTGTACCCATCTACTTCCTTAGTAGATTAAGACCTAATAACCAATATATATGTAGCTAGATGCCTAAAGACCGCATCGGTCCTAGGTACCACCCATAGTTGACTCCATCGTCTTGCTCCTAGAGCGTACTGTAACTATATCTGTAAAGGACAGCTTCGTGAGGCCTACAATACAGATGTTTCTTCGTTTGCTATGAAAACATGAAACTGCATCCGCGCTAGCTTATACTAGTGCTCAGACATCCATAACGTACCACCCAATTCATACCTTGAGGACTACATGTAATCGTACTGTCTACTCCTGAATTCTGCCAACAAGGTGTACCTTGTACGGAACTCGGTCGGGGATTTTCTATATCTATAAAAGTCCACTTCGTTAGGCCCACAACACAGAAATTCTACTTGGTCTGTCTCTTTTCTCATCGTGGTTATAGCCTCACATAGCCCCCCTCAACTGATCGAAAGGCCTTTCATGAGCTAAGTGGTTGTGCCCCACCACAAACAATCTAAACATCCAATTGGTTGTGCCCCTCATCCAGTGTGTCGATAGAAAAAGAATCTTTAGCCTGTTGGTTTAACTCTAATCTTTCCCGAACTCGCTCTGACTGATGATGGCTTGATCTCCGCATGCGACTATCCTTTTGGGTCCTGCCCACTATAACCTACTCGTAAACTAGAGTATGGTTTCATATGAATATCCTACTCCATCGTTAACCTTTTAACTGCCTACAAAGGTCCGCTTCATTAGGCCTGCAATGAAAAAGCAATCAAGGCATACTCCCTTGATGGAACACCTACAGACCTGCCTCCGGGGGTGCAACTTCGTTAGGCCTACCCCAAAGGGCCATCCTAGAGTATCCTCACATCCTGTTGAAGTATCGTACTTCCTTCTAGCTTGAACTAACTAGTTGGACGTGCTCTTTCTGTACTAAAAATCTACGATGAACTGCTTCGTTAGGCTCTTTATCCAGATTCTCTTTCGGGCTACTCCAAACGCACATTACCATTTTATTAGACCTATGTCTAATCTTCTATTATGCGTTTTAGTTTACCTTTCTCATTCTATTTGCTACTTATTTACCCTAATCGGCATGCCCGGCCCCACCAGTGTGTGACCATCAGTCCTAAACCTCAAAGCGAATGCTGCCGGTACGACTCACTTCTATTGTTTTTCTTATTAACTTAATCCAAGATCTAAGTTTGATAAAATAAGCCTCTTCTATTTCTTTCTTCTTAATTATAACATTCATGTTACAATTATACTTGCAATTGTCATTTTTATCTTTTTTTTATAACCTATATGTTATAAATATAATTGCAGGTGTCACTTTTCTATTTTAGTCTGTCTTCTTTTATTATGATACTAAATTCTCTTATATTATATGACAGTCTTAGCTTGGGACTACGTTCAACTATCACACATTACTTATCATAATAACTGCTTTACTTTATATTCTACTGTCTATGCAGTAAATGCAGATCTAGTCACATTTTCTGTTTGTTGTTTCTAGTCTTGTCAAATAATTAACTTGATTATTTCCTCTTCTTTAATTTATTTAACGCTTCACGTTACGCTCTTTTATTCTATGAAGTAGTTCTATTCTATTTGGTTAGTTACAAAAACTATGCTAAAAATCCATTTTCATATTTTAATACTAAATAATATTATAAACAATAACTCGTAACTCCAGGATATTTATTTTATTGTTTCTTTAATTATTGGGTAATGCAAAATACTGTAATGTCTCTATTTTGCACTAATTACATTTTTCTTGCTTTTATTCTTGCAATTACGTTTATCGTTATTCTTACAATATTAAACTATGAAAATGTATTCCCTTTTCTAAACCAACAAACTAATCTATCGCTAACTTCCAAATCAAGTTATTAGATTTCTCCTTTTTTAATTCATTTCTCTCGTTTTAACATAATTTACTGTTAATTTCTCACTTTTAGGCTTATGCCTTTATCAACAACTTTTAAGCCTAATATTACATAGATTTAATTGGATTCCTTTTTTTCCATATAAATAACATCTGAATATAAGTACACTTCTCTTATAAAATTTACAGTTTCAACATAATTGACTGGTAGAACTAATTACTAAAATAAATGCCGAGTCAAATATTTAATGGGAATCTAATAATATTATATATCATAAACATAAAAGAGATATAGTTAAATCCACTCACCTATCGTCCTTAACTTTGCTCCATGGCCTTCTTGGAGCCCCTTCTAAGGCATCTAATATTTTTATTAAGAAGATATTCTCCCTAGAAATATTTTCTATATAGGGTTCAGCCTCAGGCAATGAACCCAATTGAAGAAAATCCGATTGTGAGATAATAGCTAGGCCTAGGATCTTACTTATAATGTAGCTTAGGGATCTCAGGCCATTGGATTTAACTGACTGAATCTGAAGCCACTACATCACATGGTCGTTTGGAGCCATCAGATCTATCAACGTATGGCTCCGATCGAATAAAATCAACCAAAGTCGTCACCAAAACAAACTTCGACTCCGCAAAAGTGTGGTTCAGCCCTACATCATTGCGGGTCGACTTGGGAAGGATCGGGGTCGACCTATAATGTCCTTTCTATTTTTCTTTTTTTCTTTTTCTGATTTTTGTTTCTCTCATAACTTCTTCATATTAACTCAGATTGTGACAAGTTGTATATGAAAATTGATCAGAAAATGCTTATTTTCATATATATATATATATATGAAAATAGTATAAGTTTCGAGGCCATATTCTTACAATTTTAGAATTTCTTATTTTCACTGTCCATCTATATTTGATTATTATATTATCTAAAAATGCGGGGTGTTACATTAAATACTCCTTTTACCACCTGATTTCATCAATTATAATTATTATAAATTAATTGAATTAATTAAATTAATTAATTTTTACGAAATATTAATTAAAATTTGTGTCGATCAATATTAATTAGTATGTATATAATAGTTATAAATATACTTATCGATATACGATATCAATGCATATTTGAATTGGATTTAAATGTGTTAATTACTTATCGAACTCGAGATGATTTTTAGGCCCTTAACGGGTCCTATTATAGCCGACTATAAATGGCTAAAAGGGGGTCGGCCATGTGATAGCTTGATAGGGTTGAGTTTTTGAATTCAAATGAAGAGAAATAGTAAGAGAGAAAGATGGATCCAGATCCTCCTTTTTCTCGTTAGACTCTTTTATTTAAACAATCCAACCCTTAATTTTATTGATTCTCTTCTAACTAGCAAGGTTGGCCTCTATTATCTCTATTTCTTGTATAATTCAAGCTTAAAACACTAAATTAAATACAATTCAAGGATCGATGGTAGCTACGATCAAAATGGTAGCACTTTCTGAATTATGAAATCGTTTCAAGAAGCTATGATTCTACATTTCAAGATGTACTATAAGGGCAATAGGTGAAAGGTAAAATTCCTTATTCACAATGATATATCGACGTATATAATGCTTATTGTATCATATATATGTTTAGGTAGCAGTTGAATATATTATGAATCTATATAACATTGTATTGTCTTCATTGCATTGAACATATACATATGCACACACACACACACACACATATTTCATTTTCAATGTATGTATTTAAATATATATATACACATAAATATATATACACATATATTGAATATTATATTCACGAGCAGATAATTTTTTTATATTAGATTTCGAATTTAATATTATTATTAAATTGATTTTTAATGTAAAGTTTTAGTTAATACAATATATAATTACATAAAGCATGTATTTTATTTGCCTAATATTTATATACGTATATAATATTTTTAGAAATAATTTGATTTATTCATATATATATATATGTATTTAAATCCGAATATTATATATATATATATATATATACACCATAAAATTTAAAACATACTTTATTATATAAATAAATACACACACACACATATAAATATCATAAAATATGCTTGCAAATATTTTGATTTAAAATGTATACATTTAAATTTTTTTTTGAAAATTTAAAAATATTTTTTTTATTTTGAATGTAGTTTTTCGTACGAAAATTAACTAAAGGAAAAGTAAAATATTTAAATATTTTACAATTGAAAAAAATCTTTATGTAGCCAATAGCACATATATATTTAATTGTTATTTTAATAAACATATTTATATGTATTTGCACATATATACCTATGTATATAATATTTAAACATTATTCTATTACATAAGTATATATATTTATGGACCAAAAATTTCTTTTTTGATTTTGAATTATTTAATATATATATATATATATATAATTTTTATTAAATTAAATTTGGAATTATGTAGGTATAAATCTAAAATACAAAATTTGAACATTATTTTAATTTCAGAATTATAAATCATCCATATTAAAAATATTTTTCAAACTTTTACATTTTACAAGTAATCTTTTATAATATAAAAAATTTATATATCTAATATATACACATATATTGACAGTACATATATATGGGGAGGAGCTAATATATCTGTTATCGTACAAATCCCAATATTTATAAAAGGGGATAATATATCTGTTATGGTACAATTCGAACAATTAGAATTAATACCCCATTACTAAAAGTGGAAAATAAGCACGAAAACAACTATGAAATAAATTTAGACTGAAGAACAACAAGTTTCATTGTTGGAATTTTGAAAAAAAATTAGGCTGAAAGACAATACTATTTATAACTAGCATATTGTACAGTATAAAACTGAATATAATGCTAGTTATAACTAGCATTTTGTATAGTGTAAAAACCGGATATAATGCTAGTTACAACTAGCATTTTTTATATTGTAAAAACTGAATACAGTGCTAGTTATAAGTAGCATTGTCCTTCGGTCTAATTTGTTTTCAATGTTTGTCCTTCAGCCAAAAATTGAAAATTGGTGTCCTTCGGTCTTATTTTTTTTTTCAAAGTTTATCATGCTCCCTAATTCCCTCTTACTAAAAGTATCTAATGTCTAAAGAAAATGCCTCCATGAAATTCTCTATTGTCATTTGGTTATTCGAGGTAGAGAAAAGGTAGAAATCAGGGTAACGTATCCATTATTCATCATCGTTCATGAATATACTAGTTCAATTCTGAAGAAACAAAAAATGTAAATGTTTCCTACAAACTTGATTTACTTGGAGAATAAAAAAGCATAAATCTTGCCTGAATGCATTGAAGTAGAAACTAGTCGATTATTCATTTTCGTAAGAATAATCTTTCTTCTCGAAGTCACAACGAACGAAAAATCGACAGATAAAGGGGTTTGCATTGAGTGATTTTGCATGGTAATAAAAAGTGAGGTATGAGTAATATAAACAATATATAATATAAATTATGGGGGGTCGAGTTTTGGTGCGGGTAAATGATAAAATGGGTAACTTTGATTTTAGTTGAAATTTGGTCCTTCCCTTAATTTTCAGATTTATACATGAATAATCCATTTCAAAACATGTTTTAAATTACATTCCTATTTTTATTTTTGGTAAAAATAAAACATTTCACATTTTGTTCGAAAATTAAATCTGAATATTAATTGGGAAATATGATAAAAAAAAATTGTTTTTCTAAAAAATTACAAATATTTATAGAAAACCCTACAAGTTCTCTGCAAATTTGTAGTAAGAAATATTAGAAATTTGCAGAATTTTCTACAAATACGCTAAATGTCAAAAGAAGAGTGTTTTTGAAACTTGAGAAGAGTGTTTTTAATGAAGGCTTACACTATTAAGCCTCGTAATTTCTTTGAACCCCAAAGTTTTAAGAAAAATAATGTACCCCAATAATCAATTTTAACCCCCAATTATTCCCTTTCTACCTTTATCTTCATAGTAATCCACATGTTAGGTTTTCTTTTCTTTCCATCAGTTCAAGCTTCTTTGTTCTTCGAAATTACTCAACATTTCTGAACTGAATATGATGCTAAAACCAAGATCCTCTCATTCATCTTTTACACTCAAAAGATGTCAAAAGGTAAAAAGGAAAAAAAATAAAAGCATATAGGGCTTTTGCTTCCCTTGAAATAAGTGGTAACCGCCCATCATCCCAAATGATGGAGTTCCTTGTCTGGAACATAAGGGGCACGAATGCCCCAGCGAAGCAGCCGAATTTTTTTTCAATTGACCAACAATTATAAATATTCTTTTGTAGGCGTGCTAGAAAACAAGCTTAACTCTAAAACCATAGATAATTTAATGGCTAAAGTTGATAAAAAGTGGAGATACACATACAATAATAGTCTAGATGACAAAGGTAGAATCTTAATTTTATGGAATTTCACTATCGGTCTAGTATTATTTTGCATACTGAAGCACAATCCATTTCCTGTATATTGCGTAACGCGGAAGGGCTTAGTTTGAGCTATGCAGTAGTTATGGTTTTAACACAGCTGAAAAAAGAGTGGATTTATGGACTTATCTTTGTGATCAGCTAAGAAAATTAACCTTTCATGGATCTTTTAGGTGACGGTTATGCTATCTTGTCCAGTCAAGATAGATTAAATAATGGAACTCAAAATTGAACAGGTGATACATACTTTATGGACTGTATCAAACTAATCTTACCGAGCCAAACTTCTCTGGCAATTATTACACTTGGAGGGCTAGACTCAATTTCTCCGTTCTTAGCAAGATTGATAAGGTATTTGTAAATAGTCAATGGGAGACTAAATTTCTGGAGTTTGGTGTTCATTTAGGTTTCGCATTCTATAAGTGATCACGCACCCATTCTTATTAATTTTACTTCTTAACCTCCTTCTCATGTTAGGGTGCCTTTTAGATATAATAATTCTTGGTGTTTGAATACTGAATATAATCCTATTATAAAGCAGGCATTAAAAATTAATGTTCAAGGAAATCCTTTGTTTAATCCCATTAGCAAGTTTAAAGTTGTTAAGAAAGCTTTGAAAGAGTGGATCAAAAGCAAAGAAAATACACAACAAATTCGTGACAAAATCAAATAGGAATCTAATGATTTATACAAAGCTCTATGGAAAGAAAACTAAGTAACATTCAAACATTATGAGGAAAATTGAAGCGGAAAATACTCAAAGAATGAAATTCAATTGGTTGACACAGGGTGATGTAACATCCAAAATTTTCCATAGTAAGATGTCAATTCCTAAATCAAGTTATAGAGGGAGATGCATTTTAGATGCAAATGAAAGTTTGAAATCAACATGAGAATATATTGCTCAAGAAGCCGTCATGCATTTCTTAGATTTATTTAAGGGACTTTGCATGGAAGGTCCCTATTTTCGATATTGTTACAAGAAAAGTCCATATAGAAATGGGTATGTAAATTAGATCTCTGTTTTTTATTCTAAAATAGATAGTGTGAACTAGCTTGCGCTTTCCTTATAGAAAGCGCAAGTTAAATTGCGCTTTTCAAAATTTTCAAAAAAAAAAATGAAAATCAGAAAGTGTAAACTAGCTCAATCAAGTTAACTTGCGCTTTTTTCAACAATTTTAGAATTTTCAAAAAAAATTCAAAATCATAAAGAGTAACTAGCTTACGATTTTATGATAGCAAGTTAACTTGCACTTTTCAAAAATTTAAAAAAAAAATCGAAATAAGAAAAGTGCAATTTACTTTGCATTTTCTGTTAGAAAAGTGTATGGTATTTCACGTTTTTTATTTTTCAAAAATAGGGACCAAATCACATATTCATTTCTATATGGATTTTTCTTATAACAACATCAAAAACAGCGACTTGTAGCTCTTTTCTTGTTTATTTAATTGAGCTAGCTACGTAAATTAATTTTCATGCATTGTTTGTAGGAGAATTCTAACTGATAAAGTAAGAGAAAACATGGATAGGCATTTCCATTAGAGGAAATCAAAGTCGCTTTATTTCAAATTGAAGATAATAGTGCCATTGGTCCAACTGGAATGAATGCAAAGTTCTTTAAATGCCATTTGGAACAAATTCAGAATTGTTGTAAGAAGTTATGGCGGGCATTTAAAATTCTAGTAAAATTATTAAGGATATCAATCACACTTTCATTTGTCTCATTCCAAAATATTCCGAACCATACAATATTACTGATTACAGACATATCTCCTTATGCAATGTTAAAATTCTAGCTAATTTAATATGTAACGGTATGAAAAATTATTTAAACGATCTAATCTCTTTAAACTAAAATGCATTTATTCCTAGAAGAATAATTATTGAAAATTTTGTACAAGCTTATGAGATGGTGAGAGCTTTTAATAGGAAAAACTCAAATAATCTTTGCTTGAATATTGATCTTCAAAAAGCTTATGACGAGATCAATAGGATTTCATTCATCGTATGTTGATTTGTGTGGGTATCTCTGATAAATTTGCAAATTTGATCCATGACTGTATCTCTACCCTTACATTCTCTATTTTAATTAATGGCTCCCAATTTGGGCATTTAGATAGTAATAGGAGATTGAGGCAAGGAGATCCTTTTTCCTATACTTATCCTCAATTGCAATGGAATACCTATCAATTTTCTTGAGTCTGAACATGTAAAGAGTGACTTAATGCCAATAAATCAAGTAGAACTAATTATCAACCATCTCCTATTTGCTAATGAAATTATAATAATGTCAAAATCTTTAATTAACAGTTCCCATAGGATAAGGAAAGTCATGCAGGAATTAAGTATAGTTTCAGGCTTAAATACGAATGAGCAAAAATCCATCTTATTTTTCAGTAAAGGTGCTAGGAACAAAAAATGCATAGTCGTTATCATCAATATTAAAATGGGTAATCTGCCTATCATTTATCTTGGGATCCCACAGTCTCACAACAAATTGAAAGAGGGAGATTTTGGTCCTGTAATTGACAAAATCAATAAGAAATTCAATCATTGTAGCAGCAATCAACTTGACATAAGTGGCAGGATTGAACTAGTTAAGGCAATCATTTATCCCATAATTAGTTTTTGGATTCAATTCTGTTAGATTCCAAAATGTTTCATTGATAAAATCAACTCTATTTGTTCTAATTTCATTCAGAAGTCAAAATCTCATAGGATAGGCTGGAATACAATCTGCAAAACCAAACTTGAAGGTGGACCAGGCATCGGAAATTTGGATGTAGCTAAAGCAGCTGCACTAAACTTGTTTGGAAATTTCTTCAAGGAGATAGTCCTTGGGCTAAGTGCATGAATAATAAATAATATAAAAAGGTACTTTTGGATTATTCAACTGGATAATGATGCATCAAACACTTGGAAAATGTCACTTAAAGCCAGACAATGGTGCAAAAGAAGTGTATAGAAGAAAATACTAATGAGAGGAATACTAATTTGGAATAGTAATTGTGCTCCTAAAATGCCTTTGTGTGCTCTTTTAGCTAGATCAAACAAACTAAAACACTAAAGACATTATCAGCAAGTGGTACCCCAATATTGATCATCAAAAGTGTGAACTTTGCTTAATGTACCTGGAGAACAGAGACCGTATTTTCTTTAACTGTTCGTATTCAGAGAAATAAGCGGTAGTATCAGCATAAATTAAGGATCAAAATGTTAATAGCAATGATATTGTTTAGATTTTTGATGAGCTAGCTAACAGTCAAGGTACAAAGATCTATCAACATCTTATTTGTATGTCGATTACTACACCGATTTGGCTTGGTGTGAAAGAAACACAAGAACTTCCAAAATTTTCAAACACTTACTGGAATCAGAACGAGATTAATCATACAGGACTGTAAGACTTATTAATGCAAACAAAATTCAATTGAGAAGACATCATGGGTAAAGAAACGTTTCTGGCGGAATTTGGTGTCAATTTGACACAACTTCTGCACTCCATCATGTAACAACCTACTACCTTAACGGGTCCGAATTTCGATAAAAATCAAACCCCAAATCCATTAGAGTACGGAACGCTGATTTTGATAACCTATAATAATCATAAGTATATCAGAGATCGATCAAACTAAACTCACAGCGGAATAGAAATATAACAGGATATAAATACTGAATGAGGCCACTACCTCAGAATAAATGGTATTCCTTGGACGTCCAATCGTCTTGTCAGTACTGAGCATGAATAAGAAGACTTCCCCATCAACCATCCCGTCTTGCTCCAGTGACATGTTCCTCTAAATCTATCATGTAAGTTGTAATGGTGAGGGGGGGTCAAAACAACGCTCTGGTGATTGAAAATGTAACGACCATGATTTTTGAATTACTGTCGTAATTAATATTTTAATAATCTGTAACGACCGTGATTTTTGAATTACTGTCGGAATAAATATTTTAAATAGAAATTTTAAAAAAAAATTAAATTCGAAAAAAAAGATGATGCAAAAATCAGTTGAATTGTGTTATACTTTGCTTTACCCTTCACGTGCATAAGAGAAATAGGGTCAAATATAAAACCAAATGTGAACAATTGCTTTGGCTGCCACCACAAGTTTCTAAAAAAAAAAGTGTAAACACATTTGCATTGCTGACACATTCAAGTAATAAAGCAAATTTATAATCAAAAAGTAAACCAAGTGTGAAAACAAATATGCAAATACTGTCACTCTATTCATAAAGCAAGTGTGAACATTTGCTTTACTCTGCCGCCATCAAGTGTTGCAGCCGAGTATTATATTTCAAATGCACGTTTACATTAAATGCAATTGTACAAAAAATTCTCTTCAACACTCCTCCATCATGACTCGTTCTCAGTATTGAAAACAAAACAAAAAATCTCTGCAACATTTTCTTGCTCACTTTCAGCTACTCAAGGGACACAATAATGGCAGCTCCAACCCTTGCTTCTTGGATCTGGATTGTTCTTTAACTTTGAAGCCAATTTGGTGAGTGCAAACTCACATCTATTTAAACTGAAACATTTATTTCTTTAGCTTCAGTGAAGCATTCACTAATGTGGTCCTGAATATCATAGTTTACCTGGAATGAGAATTGCTTATGGAAATGCTTATGATATCGTGCTTCAGGTTATTCAAAAGCCAAACGCGTTTGGTTTTCAAAATGTAGGGACGACATGCTGTAATAGTTTACACGTTAGTTTGTGTGTAAGGAAGCACAGCTTACAATATACGAAAGTGTTGTCCAAGTTATCAATTAAATTTTCACGTGCAAGTAAAACATGAAGTCAATGCCAGGCCTTTATTAATGATAGTAGTGTGCGTGGCATAGGAACCTTGTTTATTCGGTTCTGTTTTTATATTTTTTTTGCATTGGAACCTTTTCATTCGGTTGCATGCATGTCCTCCTCTTAATACTCTGTTCCTTGGATTCCAGTAGTCTAGCTATTTGTTTTGAGGAAGTAAATTTGCCTTGAGACAGTTGCATTTAAGTTAGTATATTGATGTATATTTCATGAGTCAGGTCATCTAACACGTGTATGCATGTATCATGAGGTGTGCATGTATCATAAGGTGTGCATGTATCTGGGTATTGTGAAACTACATTCAGGCCTTGTTTAATTGCGTGCGTACTAGTTTTTATAGTTTGGGTATGAGCTATGTTCTTTTTGTATAAGTTACTCTTCTCAAAAATATGTTAGGTAGTGGACATTTTTGCCTCATTACGTGTTTATACAGGTGAATGAATCATTTTGATGTTCACGTGTTTATATAAGTTAGTGGCCATATTGTTCTATTCAATTGTTTCTAAGCATACACGTGTAGTTGTAGGTTTCTTTTCTCTATTGCATTTCACTATGGAGTATGCATGCATTTAGTGATTTTGAAAAGTGTTAAATATATGGCCGGATTAGTTTTAAATTTTGTTCAAAGGTTTATAACTGCATTCAACAAAAATGTGTAATGGCCACTTAAAGTTGCATTGATTTAGTGCATTTATGTCGTGATAGCATCAATTGGGATGTTATTGTAAAGCTATCAAATATTTTAATTAATTTATAGCAATAGTGCAGTCTGATGTAAAATTTGCTTTGAACCGATGTTACGTTTTAAAACGTATTTTATTACCGTTATTTTTATAACGGGATTTTACCCCGGTATTATATTTTTGAAGCGTGTTGTTTTGATGACACGATTGACGAATATAAATTACTGTTGTTTTGACTTCAGTAACCGTCAATTTTAAAGTGAATTTTCAAGCGGTTATTCCGCAACACTGATTTTGTTATCCGTTTTATGGTGTTTTGTGAAGCGCAATTTTCTCGTAGAAATTGCTACAGATGTTGCTGTTTTAATCACGTATTTTAAAAATCGTTTTAAAATAAAATTATTCCCAAAAATTTACAGTTTACGCTTTCAAAAGAATGAGGAAGCGATTTAAACGATTCAGCAAAATTGAGGACTATGAACCCTTACTTTTACTGATTCGGTTAATTCCGGCCTTGTCCGTTTGAGAACGTAAATTTTATTTATACAAAATACACAATTTTACACTTTCAAGAAAACGATGAAGAGATTTAAACGATTTAGCAAAAGTGCGGAGTATGGAACCACGCTTTTACTAATTCGGTTAATTCCGGACTCGTTAATTGAAACATTTGCTGTTGTTTGATGATTCTGATGATTTTGTTGGGCTTTCGAGCCACTCTGTTGGACATTCGGGTCATCTGATGGACCTTCGGGTCAATTACCAGTACTAGACCTTCGGGTCATTCTGCGGACCTTCGGGTCATCTGATGGGCGCCAAAAACTATAGTACTTGGTAGGCTTCGGCCATTTGAGATGCACGTGCGGCGTAGCTAAAACTCGCCATCTGCTGGGATCGATCCACTTTTATGCTGATTTTTCTAGTTATCGTATTTTGATTTCTAGATTTTGCGACTGCTGATTTTCTAGTTATCTATTTTGATTTCTAGATTTTTTGAATTGCTGCTTTGAATTCAATTATGAATTTGAAAATTGATTTTGATGGAGTTTAAATTGAGATTTCTTCATTTAAAATATGCTGATTACTTATGCTGAATAGACTCATTCGAGACTATAATTATTTGTTTAAGTGTTGTTTATCATACACTTATTTCTGAGTTTAAATTAGACTGATCCGTTTATTATTTTCTTTTAAATAATACTCGGGTCAGACCGAGTTATTTCAGGGTAATCTCTATCTCTGATTCAGTTGCAGCTTCAGCTTTTGCGATTTCACATCACCTTTTGTCTAGACTTCGAGGAGTACTTTTGGTTTATTGATTATCTTCTCATGTATGTTGATGACATGTATATGTGTATTTGATTCATGTGAACCATCGGTTGTTGTAGCACGTATTCCAGACTTGCCTTCCGCTATATATCCGATATTTCTGTTCTGATGTGACTTTACATATCTATGTTGTTGTTGTTATGAGTTGTTCTGGATTGTTCTTTAGCCACTGTAGTTTCGTTTTAGTTTTGGATTGAATTTATATCTTTGGGAGTAATTTTCACAACTCCTATCGATGTAATCAATACTCGTCTAAGGCATAACTTACGGATGGTCGCTTCTAACAAGCCTTATTCTTCGCGATAGCAGATGTTATTTCTTATAATAACCTTTGTTATTGTGAGCATAAAGGTGGGGCGTCACAACTTGGTATCAGAGCTGAAATTCAGAATAAATTGTAATAAACACAGAACAGAACATAATGGAACATGCGCTATAACTATTTGAGGGTTTATTCGTACTTTTCTAATCTATTCCTTCCACTTTAACATGTGGAGTATGTCTAGGAATAAATCTCATATTCCATAGTATTCCATTTGTTAAATTTCTTATCAATTGTGTATTGTTTTAACTAATCTTTACCTTCTCTTGTCTCTCAGCCTATGGCTGGTAGAGGTAGAGGGAAGCGTTCTTCTGTAGGCTCGTCTAGTGGTTCTCATCCGGACGGAGTCTATATGTCAGCTGATCAGTTTATGGAGCTATTTCGGGGTACTCAGCCTCCTGTTGCTACTCCCGCGGCTCCTAATCAAAAGTCTTCCTTCGTCCGCATGTGTAGTGACTATTTCCACCTTGGACGCAAGCCTTTCAAGGGTTCGGAAAGTGTAATGGAGGTTCAGACTCGGTTGCGCACTTGTGAGCGCATATTTTCTCGGATGGATCTTTCTGATCACCATCGCGTTCTCGTAGCATCTAGTATGTTGCAAGAGCGTGCGCTTGATTGGTATGAGCTTTTTATTGCGGAAGTTGATGAGTCCTCTCTCTCGTGGGTTCAGTTTAAGGAACGATTCGAACTTAAGTTCGTTCCTGAATCGAAAAAGGCTAATCTTTCCCGTAGTTTCCTTGAGTTGAAGCAAGTAAAGTCCTATGTTTCTAATTATGTTGCATCTTTCGAGGCCTTGTCCAAATACGGAGTTGAGTTCATTAACACTCCGCGTAAGAAGAATCTTCATTTTGTTGAGGGTCTGAAGAAGTATTTGAAGAAAGTTCTTTTGCTTCAGCTTAAGCTCACTTTTGAGGAGCTTATTGATTCGGCTCTTTGTCTTGAAGCTGTTGTAAAGGAACGTGATAGTTGTGGTGATGTTGAGGTTTCTAAGAACCCCAACAAGAAGAGGTTTCCATTTCATAAGCCTAATTGTTTCAACCAGAAGAAGAAGAAGCAAGCTACCTCTAGTTCTCAGCCTAGCAGTGCACTTTTTTTTCAGAAGGCGTGCTATAATTGTGGTTCTCTAGATCATATTCACCGTAATTGTCCTAAGCCTCACATTTGCCGCTATTGCAAGAAAGAAGGTCATTGGATTTCTGATTGCCCTACTGCTTCTGGAGGTATCAAATCTGGGAAGCTTAATGTTGCTAAAGCTTCTGGTGTTTCTTCTCAGCCCAAAGGTATTACTCCTTCTGTTTTGGAAGGTTTTATTTTATTTCATGACCGTTCTATTAGATTTCTTTTTGATACGGGTGCATCGCATTCATTCGTGTCAAAGGAGATTGTTGATGCTATTCCTTTAGATGTTATTACTCTTTGCGACCCTTTGAGGATCGTAAATCCTATTGGTGGATCCGCTACTCTTGGTTTGTTGTGTGTTGATGTTGAGATTATTCTTTGTGGTTTCTCCTTTTAAGCGAATCTGCATGTCATGGATCATCTTGGTTTTGATATGATATTGGGTATGGATTGGCTCGTCCGTTATGAAGTTCAAATTCTATGTCCCGAAAGAACTTTATATCTCAAGCATCCCGATGCTAGCGAGCAGTTATCTATTATATTTCGAAGTATGGACCATGTTTCGAATGCTTTCATTTCTTCCTTCGAATCGGAGGATGTCATCGCTAATATTCCGGTTGTTTGTGATTTTTCTGATGTCTTCGAGCCTATTTCTTGTTTGCCGTCGAAGAGGGCAATTGAGTTCCGTATTGATCTTATCTCTGGTGCTCATCCTGTCAGTCGTCGTCCCACAAGGATGTCTGCTAAGGAAAATGAGGAACTAAAGCAACAATTATCCGAGTTGGAAGCCAAGCATTTTATTCCCTATAGCTCTTCTCCTTGGGGTGCCGCCGTTGTCTTTGTTAAGAAGCCAGATGGTGCTCTTAGGCTTTGCATTGATTATCGCACGCTTAACGAGCTCACTATCAAAAATAGGTATCCATTACCTAGGATCGACGACATGTTTGATCAATTAAGTGGCGCTAAACTGTTCTCCCAACTCGATCTTGCTACCGGTTTTCATCAGTTACGAGTGGCGGAAGATAGAATTCCTCTTACCGCATTCCGTACTCATTATGGTTCTTACGAATGGCTTGTTATGCCATTCGGTTTGACGAACGCTCCGGCGTATTTTGTTGATCTTATGAATCGACTATTCCGGGAATATCTCGATAAGTTCGTCTTGGTTTTCATTGATGATATTCTTATTTATTCCAAATCTGAAGCCAATCATATTCAGCATTTGGAGATTGTTTTGAGCACTCTTCGTCAGCATCAGCTTTATGCCAAATTCTCCAAGTGTCACTTCTGGGAGAATAAGGTGAAGTTTCTTGGTCACATTGTTTCTTCTCATGGTATCTCCGTCGATCCTTCCAAGATCGAATCTATTCAGAATTGGAAGAGGCCCGAGACTGTTACTGAGATCCATAGTTTTCTTGGATTGGCGGGTTATTATCGTTGGTTTATTAAGGACTTTTCTCGTATTGCTTTACTGCTTACCACTCTTACGAGAAAAGCTGTTCCTTTTATTTGGTTGGATAAGTGTGAGAATTATTTCTTGAAGTTAAAAGATCTCCTTACTCATGCTCCTATCTTAGTGGTTCCCGAAGGGAATCATGATCTTGTTGTTTATACCGATGCCAGTGGTTTTGGGCTCGGTGCTGTTCTCATGCAAAAGGATAGAGTAGTTGCCTATGCTTCTAGACAACTAAAGCCTAACGAGATTCGCTATGCTACTATGATTTGGAGTTGGCCGCTATAGTCTTTGCTCTAAAGATTTGACGACATTATTTATTGGGCGAGCCTTTTATTCTCTTCACTGATCACAAATCTCTAAACTATTTATTTACTCAGAAAGAACTTAATATGAGGCAACAGCGTTGGCTCGAATTTCTTGCTTCATATGATTTCGATATTCAGTATAACCCTGGTAAGGGTAATCGAGGTGCTGATGCACTTAGTCGCAAGCAGCAGGTTGTTGTTTCCATGATGCTAGCAGAGTGGAATATTTTGGAAGCTTTATCTCTTTGTGATATTAGAGACCGTCCTTCAGTTTTTGATTCTTCCGTGCTTTTATTCAGCATGGAAGCTCATCCTAATTTGTTGGATCGTGTTGCCGATGCCCAAAAACAAGATCCACATATTGCTTTTCTTATTCAGAGTTGTGAATCGAAATCCCGAAGTGATGATCTGAAGGATTTCGATATTGATATTCATGGTTGTATTCGGAAGAAGGGAAGGTTGCTTGTGCCTAATGTTTCTAATCTTAGGAATGACATTCTTGAGGACTGTCATCATTCTAAGTATACTATTCATCCGGGTAGTAGTAAGATGTATGCTGATATGAAACGCTTATACTATTGGGAGGGTATGGAGCGTGATATTGCAAATTATGTAAGCCGTTGCATGACTTGTCAACTTGTTAAAGCAGAACACCAGCATCCCAGTGGTCTTTTGCAGCCTCTCGAGATTCCATTATGGAAATGGTATCAGATTTCTATGGACTTCATTGATGGTCTACCTCGTTCGAGGTCAGGCCATACTAGTATTTGGGTGATTGTTGACCGATTGACTAAATCAGCCCATTTTATTCCTATCAAGTCCAATCGGACTGCTCCTTTATTGGCTAAGCTATTTATTAAGGAAGTCATTCGACTTCATGGTGTGCCTAGTTCTATTGTTAGTGACAGTGATCCGCTTTTTACTAGTGGTTTCTGGCAGAGCCTTTAGAAAGCTTTGGGCACTAAGCTCAATCTCAGTACAGCTTACCATCCACAGTCTGATGGTCAGATTGAAAGGGTGAATCAAGTTTTAGAGGATCTCCTTCGAGCTTGCATTCTTGATTTTGGTGGTAGTTGGGAAGACCACTTATCTCTTGTTAAGTTCTCTTATAACAACAGTTTTCAATCCAATATCGATATGGCTCCTTTCGAGGCTCTTTATGGAAGGTCGTGTCGATCACCATCTTGTTGGTTGGAATCGGAGGAAAAGTTAGTTCTCAGCTCCGATTATATTCGTGATTCTTTTGGGAGGATTGATATTATCAGACAGAGAATGAAAGAGGCTCAGAATAGGCAGAAATCTTATGCCGATCATCGTAGGAAGCCTTTGGAATTTTCTATTGGCGATCACGTATTCATTAGTGTTTCCCCGGTGAAGGGTGTAGTGCGTTTTAGTAGCTTCGGGAAATTGGCTCCTCGTTAAATTAGACTGTTTCCTATTATGGAACGCATTGGCCCTGTTGCTTATCGTGTATCGCTATCTGTTCAGTTTTCGGGAATTCATGACGTATTTCATGTATCCCAGCTTCGCCGATACCTTCGAGATACGGATTCCGTTATTGATCCTCATATGTTGTTAGATTTTGAGATCTCACCCGACTTGTCCATTGTGCAAAATCCTATTCGTGTACTAGCTTCGGAGGTTAAACGCCTTCAGAATAAAGAAGTCCCGCTTGTGAAAATTCAATGGTCCGCAAACCCTAAAGATTGCACTTGGAAAACCAGAGAATTCATCGAGCGTTCTTATCCAGATTTTCTCTTCTCTTCGGGTGGGGGTGAGAATTCTTATTCATCTTTTCTATTTTAATCTTTGTTGTGATGATTATTTGTGTTAATGACTGCTTCTAGTATAAAAATTGCGGGGACACAATTTTTTATAAGGGGGGAGTCTGTAACGACCGTGATTTTTGAATTACTGTCGCAATAAATATTTTAAAAATCTGTAACGACCGTGATTTTTGAATTACTATCGGAGTAAATATTTTAAATGGAAATTTTAAAAAAATAAATTCGAAAAAAATGATGATGCAAAAGTCAGTTGAATTGTGTTATACTTTCCTTTACCCTTCACGTGCATAAGAGAAATAGGGTCAAATATAAAACCAAATGTGAACAAATGCTTTGGCTGTCACCACAAGTTTCTAAAAAAAAGTGTAAACACATTTGCATTGCTGACACATTCAAATAATAAAGCAAATTTATAATCAAAAAGTAAACCAAGTGTGAAAACAAATATGCAAATACTGTCACTCTGTTCATAAAGCAAGTGTGAACATTTGCTTTACTCTACCGCCATCAAGTGTTGCAGCCGAGTATTATATTTCAAATGCATGTTTACATTAAATGCAATTGTATAAAAAATTCTCTTCAACACTCCTCCATCATGAATCGTTCTCAGTATTGAAAAAAAATATCTCTGCAACATTTTCTTGCTCACTTTCAGCTGCTCAAGGGACACAATAATGGCAGCTCCAACCCTTGCTTCTTGGATCTGGATTGTTCTTTAACTTTGAAGATAATTTGGTGAGTGCAAACTCACATCTATTTATACTGAGACATTTATTTCTTTAGCTTCAGTGAAGCAATCAATAATGTGGTCCTGAATATCATAGTTTACCTGGAATGAGAATTGCTTATGGAAATGCTTATGATATCGTGCTTCAGGTTATTCAAAAGCCAAACGCATTTGGCTTTGAAAATGTAGGGATGGCATGCTCTAATAGTTTACACGTTAGTTTGTGTGTAAGGAAGCATAGCTTACAATATACGAAAGTGTTGTCCAAGTTATCAGCTAAATTTTCACGTGCAAGTAAAACATGAAGTCAATGCCAGGCCTTTATAAATGATAGTAGTGTGTGTGGAATAGGAACCTTGTTCATTCGGTTCTGTTTTTATATTGGAACCTTTTCATTCGGTTGCATGCATGTCCTCCTTTTAATACTCTGTTCCTTGAATTCCAGTAGTCTAGCTATTTGATTTGAGGAAGTAAATTTGCCTTGAGACAGTTGCATTTAAGTTAGTATATTGATGTATATTTCATGATTCGGGTCATCTAACACGTGTATGCATGTATCATGAGGTGTGCATGTATCATAAGGTGTGCCTGTATCTGGGTGTTGTGAAACTACGTTCAGGCCTTGTTTAATTGCGTGCGTACCAGTTTTTATAGTTTGGGTATGAGCTTTGTTCTTTTTGTATAAGTTACTCTTCTCAAAGATATGCTAGGTAGTGGACATTTTTGCCTCATTACGTGTTTCTACAGGTGAATGAATCATTTTGACGTGCACGTGTTTATATAAGTTAGTGGCCATATTGTTCTATTCAATTGTTTCTAAGCATACACGTGTAGCTGTAGGTTTCTTTTCTCTGTTGCATTTCACTTTGGAGTATGCATGCATTTAGTGATTTTGAAAAGTGTTAAATATATGGCCAGATTAGTTTTAAATTTTGTTCAAAGGTTTATAACTGCATTCAACAAAAATGTGTAATGGCCACTTAAAGTTGCATTGATTTAGTGCATTTATGTCGTGATAGCATCAATTGGGATGTTATTGCCAAACTATCAAATATTTCAATTAATTTATAGCAATAGTGGAGTCTGACGTAAAATTTGCTTTGAACCGGTGTTACATTTTAAAACGTATTTTATTACCGTTATTTTTATAACGGGATTTTACGCCGGTATTATATTTTTGAAGCGTGTTGTTTTGATGACACGATCAACGAATAAAAATTACTGTTGTTTTGACTTCAATAACCGTCAATTTTAAAGTGAATTTTCAAGCGGTTACTTCGCAACACTGATTTTGTTATCCGTTTTTACGGTGTTTTGTGAAGCGCAATTTCCTCGTAGAAATTGCTACAGATGTTGCTGTTTTAATCACGTGTTTAAAAATTGTTTTAAAATAAAATTGTTTTCAAAATATTTACAGTTTGCGCTTTCAAAAGAATGAGGAAGCGATTTAAACGATTCAGCGAAATTGAGGACTATGAACCCTTACTTTTACTGATTCGGTTAATTCTGGACTTGTCCGATTGAGAACGTAAATTTTATTTATACAAAATACATAATTTTGCACTTTCAAGGAAATGATGAAGAGATTTAAACGATTTAGCAAAAGTGCGGAGTATGGAACTACGCTTTTACTAATTCGGTTAATTTCGGACTCGTTAATTGAAACATTTTTGATGATTCTGATGATTTTGTAGAGCTTTCGAGCCACTTTGCTGGACCTTCGAGTCATCTGATGGACCTTCGGGTCATCTGATGGACCTTCGGGTCAATTACCAGTATTAGACCTTCGGGTCACTCTGCGGATCTTCGGGTCATCTGATGGGCGCCAAAAACTATAGTACTTGGTATGCTTCGGCCATTTGAGATGCACGTGCGGCGTAGCTAAAACTCACCATCTGCTGGGATCGATCCACTTT
Organism: Allium cepa; assembly: GCA_030765085.1. Taxonomy (NCBI): domain Eukaryota; kingdom Viridiplantae; phylum Streptophyta; class Magnoliopsida; order Asparagales; family Amaryllidaceae; genus Allium; species Allium cepa. The sequence goes on from CM060938.1 coordinate 336,177,961, forward strand.
TATGCTGATTTTTCTAGTTATCGTATTTTGATTTCTAGATTTTGCGACTGCTGATTTTCTAGTTATCTTGATTTCTAGATTTTGTGAATTGCTGCTTTGAATTCAATTGTGAATTTGAAAATTGATTTTGATGGATTTTAAATTGAGATTTCTTCATTTAAACTATGCTGATTATTTATGCTGAATAGTCTCATTCGAGACTATAATTATTTGTTTAAGTGTTGTTTATCATACACTTATTTCTGAGTTTTAATTAGACTGAGCCGTTTATTATTTTCTTTTAAATAATACTCGGGTCAGACCGAGTTATTTCAGGGTAATCTCTATCCCAGATTCAGTTGCAGCTTCAGCTTTTGGGATTTCACATCACCTTTTGTTTAGACTTCGAGGAGTACTTTTGGTTTATTGATTATCGTCTCATGTATGTTGATGACATGTATATGTGTATTTGGTTCATGTGAACTATCAATTGTTGTAGCATGTATTCCAGACTTGTCTTCCGTTATATATCCGATATTTCTGTTCTGATGTGACTTTACATATCTATGTTATTGTTATTATGAGTTGTTCTGGATTTTTCATTAGCCACTGGAGTTTCGTTTTAGATTTGGATTGAATTTATTTCTTTGGGAGTAATTTTCACAACTCCTATCGATGTAATCAATACTCGTCTAAGGCATAACTTACGGATGGTCGCTTCTAACAAGCCTTATTCTTCGCGATAGCAGACGTTATTTCTTATAATAACCCTTGTTATTATGAGCATAGCGGTGGGGCGTCACAGCTTGGTATTAGAGCTGAAATTCAGAATAAATTGTAATAAACACAGAATAGAACAGAATGGAACATGCGTTACAACTATTCGAGAGTTTATTCGTACTTTTCTAATTTATTCCTTCCACTTTAACATGTGGAGTATGTCTAGGAATAAATCTCATATTCCGTAGAATTCCATTTGTTAAATTTCTTATCAATTGTGTATTGTTTTAACTAATCTGTACCTTCTCTTGTCTCTCAGCCTATGCTACTAGAAGTAGAGGGAAGCGTTCTTCTACAGGCCCGTCTAGTGGTTCTCATCCACACGGAGTCTATATGTCAGCTGATCAGTTTATGGAGCTATTTCGGGGTACTCAGCCTCCTGCTGCTACTCCCGCGTCTCCTAATCAAAAGTCTGCCTTCTCCCGCATGTGTAGTGACTATTCCCACCTTGGAGGCAAGCCTTTCAAGGGTTCGGAAAGTGTAATGGAGGTTCAGACTTGGTTGCGCACTTGTGAGCGCATATTTTCTCGGATGGATCTTTCTGATCACCATCGCATTCTCGTAGCATCTAGTATGTTGCAAGAGCATGCGCTTGATTGGTATGAGCTTTTTATTGCGGTAGTTGATGAGTCCTCTCTCTCGTGGATTCAGTTTAAGGAATGATTCGAACTTAAGTTCATTCCTAAATCGGAAAAGGCTAATCTTGCCCGTAGTTTCCTTGAGTTGAAGCAAGGAAAGTCCTTTGTTTCTAATTATGTTGCATCTTTCGAGGCCTTGTCCAAATACGGAGTTGAGTTCATTAACACTCCGCGTAAGAAGAATCTTCGTTTTGTTGAGGGTCTGAAGAAGTATTTGAAGAAAGTTCTTTTGCTTCAACTTAAGCTCACTTTTGAGGAGCTTGTTGATTCGGCTCTTTGTCTTGAAGCTGTTGAAAAGGAACGTGATAGTTGTGATGATGTTGAGGTTTCTAAGAACCCCAAGAAGAGGTTTCCATTTCATCAGCCTAATTCTTCCAACCAGAACAAGAAGAAGCAAGCCACCTCTAGTTCTCAGCCTAGTAGTGCACCTTCTGTTCAGAGGGCGTGCTATAATTGTGGTTTTATGGATCATCTTCATCGTAATTGTCCTAAGCCTCGTATTTGCCACTATTGCAAGAAAGAAGGTCATTAGATTTCTGATTGCCCTACTGCTACTAGGGGTCTCAAATCTAGGAAGCTTAATGTTGCTAAAGCTTCTGGTGTTTCTTCTCAGCCCAAAGGTATTACTCCTTCTGTTTTGGAAGGTTTTATTTTATTTCATGACCGTTCTATTAGAGTTCTTTTTGATACGTGTGCATCACATTCATTCGTGTCAAAGGAGCTTGTTGATGTTATTCCTTTGGATGTTATTACTCTTTGCGACCCTTTGAGGATCTTAAATCCTATTGGTGGATCCGCCACTCTTGGTTTGTTGTGTGTTGATGTTGAGATTATTCTTTGTGGTTTGTCCTTTCATGCGAATCTGCATGTTATGGATCATCTTGGTTTTGATATGATATTGGGTATGGATTGGCTCATCCGTTATGAAGTTCAAATTCTATGTCCCAAAAGAACTTTATATCTCAAGCATCCCGATGCTAGCGAACAGTTATCTATTGTATTTTGTATGGACCATGTTTTGAATGCTTTCATTTCTTCCTTCGAATCGGAGGATGTCATTGATAATATTCCGGTTGTTTGTGATTTTTCTGATGTCTTCGAGCCTATTTCTTGTTTGCCGCCGAAGAGGTCAATTGAGTTCCGTATTGATCTTATCTCTGGTGCTCATCCTGTCAGTCGTCCTCCCACGAGGATGTCTGCTAAGGAAAATGAGAAACTCAAGCAACAATTGTCCGAGTTGGAAGCCAAGCTTTTTATTCGCTCTAGCTCTTCTCCTTGGGGCGCCGCCGTTGTCTTTGTTAAGAAGCCAGATGGTACTCTTAGGCTTTGCATTGATTATCGCAAGCTTAACGAGCTCACTATCAAAATAGGTATCCACTACCTAGGATCGGCGACATGTTCGATCAATTAAGTGGCGCTAAACTGTTCTCCTAACTCGATCTTGCTACCGGTTTTCATCAGTTACGAGTGGCGGAAGATGGCATTCCTTTTACCGCATTCCGTACTCGTTATGGTTCTTACGAATGGCTTGTTATGCCATTCGGTTTGACGAACGCTCCGGCGTATTTTGTTGATGTTATGAATCGGATATTCCGGGAATATCTCGATAAGTTCTTCTTAGTTTTCATTGATGATATTCTTATTTATTCCAAATCTGAAGCCGATCATATTCAGCATTTGGACATTGTTTTGAGAATCTTTTGTCAGCATCAGCTTTATGCCAAATTCTCCAAGTGTCACTTTTGGGAGAATAAGGTGAAGTTTCTCGGTTACATTGTTTCTTCTGATAGTATCTCTGTCGATCCTTCCAAGATCGAATCTATTCAGAATTGGAAGAGGCTTGAGACTGTTACAGAGATCTGTAGTTTTCTTGGATTGGCGGGTTATTATCGCCGGTTTGTTAAGGACTTTTCTCGTATTGCTTTACCGCTTACCACTCTTACGAGAAAAGCCGTTCCTTTTATTTGGTCGGATAAGTGTGAGAATTCTTTCTTGAGTTTAAAAGATCTCCTTACTCATGCTCCTATCTTAGTGGTTCCCGAAGGGAATCGTGATCTTTTTGTTTATACCGATGCCAGTGGTTTTGGGCTCGGTGATGTTCTCATGCAAAAGGATAGAGTAGTTGCCTATTCTTCCAGGCATCTAAAGCCTCATGAGATTCGTTGTGCTATCCATGATTTGGAGTTCGCCGCTATAGTCTTTGCTCTAAAGATTTGGCGACATTATTTATTGGGTGAGCGTTTTATTCTATTCACTGATCACAAATCTCTGAAGTATTTATTTACTCAGAAAGAGCTTAATATGAGGCAACAGGGTGTTACATTCTTCCCCCTTAAAAGTATTCTGTCTCTGAAATTACTACGATGATTAAATCATGGGGTAATGTAGTAACCATCCTAAACTAATCAACCAATTTGCAACGACTTGGATTTTTAGCCATCTATTATTGAGATAATTAACTAATATTAAATATTGAAATATTAATTTTTAATAAATCGAATAAATAAACTTTTCTGATATTGAAAATAACTAAATATATAGATTTTGAAAACTATATTGAATTTTAAAATGCAAATTTTTGAATATGATATATATATATATATATATATATATTTGACCATTTCAAACTTATGATGTAGTATACCTATATGTGCATGTATACAAGCTTCATGATGCAAATTTCAAAACTTATGACAATATATATATATATATAAGTATATGTACATATGTTTATAAGAATAAAGGTATATGTAAATATGTAAAACTGTGAATATGCATATGATAAAAATATGTATTTGTAAATGTGTGTGTGTTTATATATATATATATATATATATATATATATACATGTAAGCATCATGATGGCAAGCATCAAAGTCAAGCACACAAACCATTCAATCAAGCCCACATTATAAGAAAATATAAATTTGATGGCAATATGGTACAGCGTTGGAAAGCTTCTTGCTATCTCTGACAACCTACGCTTACAAAAATAGCGCGTTTACATGCTATAACATGCGAGCCCTCTCCATCAAGACCAAAACATAAAAGAAAAGGCGGTAAATATTTTCCTTCCCTCTCATTTCCCTGACTCTACATTTTACTCCAAAAACCTCTTTTCCCACTTTACTCAGAACGCCCTTACAACCACCTTTCTTTGTCGATCCAACGTCTAAATCATCGGTTGAACTCGATCTGGATGCCCTAACATCTCTTATTTCCATTTAAGGAAACCCTAACTCAGGTGAACTATTTTCATATTCCTTTTTTACCTAATTCGATATGTTCAATTTGTTTATTTTTCATTCTTCTGTTTAGTCCTTTTGATTTATTAATTTAACCCATTCAATTTAATTAGTTCGATTAATGATTAGGTTATGTTAAAGTATAGAGTATTGCGGGGTTGAAATGATTGTTGATATGAGGCACATGTATTTTACTTCCAAGCTGAATTGTGCACTTTTACATTTGGTCCCATAGATATATTTACAGGTTGTCATACGGGATCCCAGATTATGTTTGATGATCACATCAACATATAATGTCTTTAGGCCAAATAAGGATATTTTTGGGTTATCTTTAAACTATTTGACTATTATAGAGGAGAGGTTGCTAATTATTACTTGTTTCATAACCCATGTGTTTGTTGTCTCGTTTAAGTGGCGATAGGATATAGTGATGCAGAATCACCATGTGCCTACCACTATGAGCTGCCTTGATTTATGGAATCTTTTGCCCGAACTCACAAGTTCTCTCACTTACAGGTTGGTTTTATAAAATTCTGCAATACCACTAAAGTATTGGAATATTATGTTTTACTGTGTTTCTTTCGTGTTAATTAACTTCTGTCTTTTTCTTAATGAGATCCATAACAAATTCTTATCTATGATGACATAATTCATGCAAGTATAAATCATAATATTTATAGAAATATATTGATTGAGATTTTGTTAAAAGCCTATAGCCTTACCATGCGATCAGCTAATAGCGACATGTCAACACTATCAAAAATTTATCTTCTGTTACGCTTTATCAGTTGCTAGCTAGTTTTGATTTATACGACATATGTTTTGGACCAGTCTAAATAGTTTTTTGTAATCTAATTGTCTCCTTCTCTTACGATGGAAATATGCAAGCAACATTTGATTGCTAGTAGCTGGGTAGTAAATAGATGCTTCCAACTTTTGAATTAAAGTTGAATATATTGACCTCGTCGAACTATTTATCACATGTTGTACAAATTAAATAGAAGAGAAAATATGTTAATAGGAGTGTCGTACCACTATATTAATGCTATAAATAGTTTGATAAACGCTATAAATAGTTATGTACCACTATACCACGAAAATATTCTATTAATAGTAAGTGGAGATTGCATGAAAACTTACTTGCTATAGTTGTGTATGTTAGCATTTCTGGTAAATTTTGGAAAAGCTTTGAAGGAAACAACTTTGATGATTTGTTGGAAATAAGCACTTTATTGGATAATAAGGCGGTTTTAATGTCTAATATTTCTCTACCTTTGATTTATAGGTGGTTGAGGATACTCTAATATTTCTCTACCTTTGATTTATAGTTGGTTGAGGAAACTTTAGCACACCAAATTGGAACTGCATTCTTTATTATTGAGACCGGTGCAAACATTAGGAAGTGAAGGTAAAAATAATGGTTTAATATCTGTAGTATATTTTAGTGCCATGAGCCATTGTATGCAAATGTATTAACTATGGTTTTGTACTTATTTTACTTGATATAGTTGAATTCTTATGCATAGAAATAGTTGCACTATATACACTTTTCCCTTGTATACAGAGGATAGGACAACCCCTTCACAATAAAACCAGAGGCTAATCATTTTCTTCCAGTTTTATGAAAGGTTAATTTTGAAGGTATTTGGACTAATCATTTGAGTAATACTAGTATTTTGATATGAATGTCCATCAAATAACTGGAGTTTTTACATCGCTGCTACCCAATGTTGTAAAAATATAGCAACATAGAATATTGTCTATGATTAGCCTATCAAATTTGATGACTTATTTCATTAAAATATTTACAAATAATAAGTCATGATCCTAAAAGTAAAGTAACTCTTCTTATATTTCTAGTTATTTCTTCACATTCTTTTATATTTTGTTAATAATTCATTTTTTCTTCACATTTCGATCAAAATTTGATATTTTATATTTACAGATTAAAATTGAAGAAATATTGTGAATCGTAAGAAGTTAAAGGCGATTCACACGGGTGGGTCAATGCCTTTCATAAGACATATAGCTAATTTTGTAAGTTCCCATACTTTAATTTTTTAATTACACTTTCCCTCTAAGTATATTTTTTTACTTTCAAACTTCTAATTTAGTCTATGTTTTTTCTTGGATAAAACACTTTATTTGACGATTGTCAAGGGATGGTCGATAGGAGAGTGGAATGTCAAGGGATGGTGAAGGTAAGAAGGGAGGATAAGTTTGGATCTAGAGGTAGAGAAGCTTCGGTGTTGGCTAAGGCGAAAGGTGGTGGTCGGCATTCAGCTGCTAGTGGAGGGGTAAGGATGTGATAAATGTTGGCGCTGGGCTGCTGCTGGGTTGTGGCTGTCAGGGGTAGGGCGAACTTGCTCGGCTAATGGAGAGGTCGGGTCGTGATGGGTGTTTAGGGTTTCGGTTTTAGAATGTGGGATGTGGGATGCGGCTGTGGTGTAGGAGTTGCAGAGGCGGATATGGTTCAAGGAGATATGGCGGGGTCTATCGGAGTAAAGGAGGGATACGTGTAGGCTGTCGAGTGGTTTGTTGTATGGTGTGATGGGATAAAGTTTTCAAGAAGGAGCATGGATGAGAAGCGGAGAGAGATGGGTGAACTATCGGGAATGAAAGAGGAAATGGCGATGTGGAAATGGAGGGCGTGCAGGGTTAGTCGAAGGGAAATGATGGGGAACGTGGGTACTCAGGTAAAAGGATGAGCGGGCAATAACATAGCTTATACATATATAAATTTTTATTATCAAAGAAGTAGACAGAACCACACAAAAAAAGGAAGAGGAAAGGGTACGAACCATAGAATATATATCAAACTATTGGGAATGGAAAAAGTCGGAAGCTAAAATTCAGGAATTATAAATGCAAATGACTGTAAGGATTACACGGTAGATAACGAAAAGTCGAAGAAACCCAAAAGGCCCGAAATACGGAACCGATACGGCAAATTGCTATGTGGATTCCACCACGTACCGGATGCTGAAATATACAAATGAATATACTACGGAAATCAGTTGTACGAGACGAATAGAATGGTATACAGATATCAGCGATATGATCATCCTATCAAAAGTTGATATTCGATGTCAAACGTACTGCTAATTCACCGAAAATAAGATAAACAGAGCTAGAGCAGTCCAAATTTGGAGAAACTAAATACGACGTCTCACTCAGAAAATGCTCTACATTTTTATTATGTAAAAATATTCAAATTTTGAAAACATTTTATTTTATTCAAATTAACTGATTTTAAATTGAAATTGAAAATTGCACAATAGAACAAACTTTCATAATTTATGATGAAAATCGATCATTTGCTATGTTTAAATAGACGCATGTCAAATATCAAATTTTCAACGCTAAATTTTAACTATTTGTTTTCAAAAATATTCGGTTAATTACGTTATAAAAATCATTAAAATTTACGGATCGTTACACTAAATTTAGCATATGGAGTAAAATTTAATTACGAAATCACCTTCATTCGAGCTTGAATTTCTTCCTCTTTAATTTGGATTTCCTTTGAATTGTGAAACTCCCCTTTTGTTCTAAAATCCATTCATGTCCATCATGTTCGTATTCTTCTTGATACTGGAGCATCCTCTGGCTCTATTTCTGTTAATCTCTAAAATAAATTCAACCTCAATTAGCAATTTCATCCCAGTGTGTGTCGCATTCCATCGGCAGTCCCGCCAATCTTATTCTAATTTGTAAAGGGAAAAAACTCCTTTACAGCAGGTGTCGATTCATCGAAGATTTTATGTCCTCGATTTTGACGTTGTTATTTCTTGAATAACCCAAACCGTTTCTCTAGTAGACGACCCAGATAATTCTCTTCTGATCGAATATCGATTGCCTCTGGACTTGATTCTCAACCTAGTGATCTTGACTCCACTCCGATTGTCAGGGATTATCCTGATGTTTTGGTGAAGTCGCTTCTCTTCCTCCCAAGTTGGAAATTGAATTCCGCACCGATCTTATTTCCAGCGCTTGACCTGTTGTCCTTCCTCCCGAACGAATGGTTTCTATTAACCGTTAGTCATACCCTTTAGATTAACCAATGCTCTTGCCTTCTTCGTCGATTTCATGAATCGCGTTTACCACGATGTTCTCAACTAGTTTATCCTAGTTTTCGTGGATGATATTCTCGTTTTCTGAGTCTTGGTTGACTTAGTTAAGGTTACCATCGATTAATATTAGTCTATCCATCTTTGCTCTTTTGTTATTCAATTACCTTATCTTCCTTTCGAGCCTATCTTCTTAGTGGAATTCCCTCTGATTAGGGTCCCTCTAAATTTGAATCTCTATCCTAGTTTTAGGATCCATTCTTGGATCATCCTGTAAGGGAGTGTATTTGTAATTAATATAAAAATTGTTGATATTGTGCTGTTTGAGTTGTTAAGTTTGATTTTGGGTTTCGATCGATTCGTCTGGTCAACGTTATCGATAGGATTTCCAAAACACTTGAAAACAGCAAAATGACACAATATTATTTTCGAAATTGGTAAATGAAATGATTTTATGTATAATTATAGTTTATATATAAAGGTATAATTTTCTAGAATTTGATTGTTAAATTAATTGGTTGTTAGAAATGATAGTACCAGATTATCATTTATTGTTTTATCAACATTCCTAAACCAATATTATGTATGTTAAGGAGATGAAAATTTTAAAACATGTTTTATTATCTGATTTGAAAATAAAATGAATTTAAATTTTAGGATTTGAATTTAATTTTTGGCACTTTTCTAAATTGGGTTTCCAAAATTTAAAAAAATATAATATTAGAAAGTATTTTAATTAGAAATTGTTTCCATAAATTTTTTAAAAGAAGTGAGTCGAAACTCTCCTCTTTTGTCGCTGGAAAATAATTTTGATGATGAGTGCAGCATCATCGATATTCATTTCGAGTCTCAGAGTAGAGAGACCATTTGGTAGCTTTGCTACACTTTTGCTTTGGAAAATGGATTTGAAATGGATTTCTTGAGTATGATTTGATTGACTATATATATATATATATATATATATATATATATATCGAATAATTGGAGTGTCTAAAATGAGAAATGGATTTGAAACAACTTGATACAGTTGAACTAGGATAAAAATTTATTTGTACAATACTCAATTGCATTTTACACATATATAACTTATCTGCAATATTCAAAAAGTTTAAATGTAAAAAGAATATGTAATTGAAAGTTATATAAGATAAAACTTAGGTAATAAGAATGTTCAAATTAAATTTTTGTTTAATGATAATGTTGTAAGTAAAGGTATGATTGTATAGTGCTTAATCACACTCAGTTGCATCAATAAAACTTACCTGGAAAGTTTGAATGTAATAAGAGCTTGTAATTGAATAATATACAATATAAATGTAAGTAATAAGATGTCCAAAAATAAATTTATATGGTTTTGAATTAATAATTGTATTTTGTATTCGAAATCTATCTTTCTTTCTGGTTGTCTTATTCTCTTATCTCATTCCTTTTCGGGGACGAAAAGTTTTGAGTGGGGGAGAAAGTAAAGACCTGTAATATTTAACGATTTTAAATAACTTAATTAACTGAATTCTTCTTGAAAATAAAACAATTGAATTTTTCTAATGAAAATTTGATATTTAGTATGCGTCTATTTAAACATAGCAAACGACGGATTTTCATTGGTAAACGTGAAAGTTAGCTCTATTGTGAAATTTCAAATTTTAAGTTAAAATCAGTTAATTTGATGAAAATAATAAAAAAAAATTGAAACCTAAATATTTTTATATAATGAAAATGTAAACTATTTTCTGAGTGAGAGTCATATTTTGTCGTCAAATTTGGACTGCTCTAGCTCTGCTTATCTTATTTTTGGCATTTTAGCAGCATTTTCACAGTGAAAATTTGAGTTTTGAAAACTTGGTCATATCGCTCATATCTGTGTACCATTCTGTTTGTCTCGTCATGCTGATCTCCACGGTATATTCATTTGTGCATTTCGATGTCCGGCACACGGCGAAATCGGCGAAACGATTAGCCGTATCGGTTCCGCATTTGGACCTTTTGGTTTTCTATGCCCTTTTATTGTCTACCATGTAAACAAATAGCCATCGGCTATTAATAATTTTGGCTTTTGACTTTAAATATTCCCTGGTTTCAATATATATTGTTGGTTCATTTTCATTTTTCACTGGTTCGTTCATTTCAACTCCTTTCCTCTTCTCCTTTTTATTTTGGTTTTGTCTTCTTCTTCATTTGATAATAGAAAAAAAAAGATAATCCTAAATATATCTATAAAGCATTTCTATTTCTAAAAATCGATGCTTTTTTCGTCCCCCTTCCTTGAACGAAGTAGTCGACATCCACTCTTCCCTATCGGCCTCTCCCCCTCTGCCTTAAAACTCATCTCCACTACGCAACTCCTTCCCTCCATCAACTCGGTCACTTTGTCCACCCATAGCAGCACTTCATCGACCGTGATAGAAACCGACAGCCATCCCTTTCCTCCTGACCTTCCTCCGCCTCCACAACCTCGAGCACAACAGTCGCATCGCCAATAGCACGCAGTCCAATTCTACCACCTTCGCCTTAAACTTCATCTCCGTCACCGACCGAAACCCTTTAGCCCCACCATCATCCCATTGTGAGCGCACAGCCACCATCAACCCTCCTCACCTGAACCAAACCCCATCTCCCCTGCCATTTCCCTCTAGCCCCGCCTCACCATGCTCATCTCCATGTCAGCCATCATTTCCGAACCCAGACAAACAAAAACCACATCCTCCCCTCCACGTGACAGTCAGCGCCACCCAGTCCTCGTCCACTCTCCCCCACCATAGCCACCTACAACCATTTCAAACTCCTTGAGCGCCGTCGCATCACCGCCCTCACCTGCCCGCGTCTTTCCACTGTCGTGATCCCCCCAAGCCCTGTCAGCTCGCACCAAAACCCACCTTGAACTCATCAGCCTTCGCCCTCCTACACTACAAGATAATACGGCTATTCCAACGGCTCCTAGCCGTTGGCGGCCGTTGGAAGCCGTTGGAATAAATCTCATGCCTTCCAATGCTTTCCAATGGATCCAACGGACCATTTCCAACGGAATTTCCAACGGCCGCTAACGGCTTGGAGCCGTTGGAATCCGTTAGAAACCGTTACAATAGAATGGGCAATAAGCCGTTGGATGCCGTTTGAAATACTGGGTTTATTTTGCTGTAAAACAGCAAGCCTATTTACCTTCCACCCACACCATTTCCAATCCATTCAATTTCCATTCCATTTCCAATCAATTCCACATATATATATATATATATATATATATCAATATCAATACAAACAACATACATAAATCAATAAAACACCAATATAAACAAACCAAACCGATCAAACATCATAAAATATACCATCAACGTACATACCATCAACAAATGTCGATAAACCATGTACATACCATCAAAATATTTCTCACCCACTCCGTACCAATATATACAACATCACCATCAACATCAAAACATCTCCAAGTCAATATATACATTGTTCAAACACAAATACTCAAAAACATACCTCCTCAAGGATCCTCGTCGCCTCCAGAAGCACCAGACGACGAAGGAAGGGTACCATGATTCTTCAAATACTGTGTAAGCTTTTGATCCAGCTGCTCCACCTGGATGGCTCGTAGACGATTCTCCTCCCGTAGCTGCTCAACCATAGCTCTAAGCTCCTTGATTTCTTCTTTGTCTCGGTCTTTTTGAGCTTGTCGAGCCTGTCGAGCCTGCAAATAGAAATAATAGCAAAAGGGTTGTCTCAGCATATAAAATATTATAACATTATATATCTAAATGCTGATTTTTTGTACATATGTAAAAGGATTAATTACCGTTATGTTCCCGAAGCCAAAACGTCTACTCCATTGCGCCGGATCCATAACAGCGGTAAAAATGTTATCCTGCTCCTCCTGTGTCAACGCATCACGACCAGACTGCTGAAGCGCATAAGCCTGTGCCTCCTACAACCTCGACTATAATGAAAAAAAAAAACAATTTCAGTTGAAAAATACTAGCATGTAATTTTTTTGCATAGCTAGAAATTAATAAACTTATCAGTGTAAGTATTAGAAATTAAAAAATGCATACATATGCCTCGGTCGCCCTATCTTGATCACCCCATTGATATATGATATTGCCAGCCTCATCTACTTGCCTAGATGCGTGGGTGTGAGAAAACACGTCCACTAAGCCAATAAAGCCTCCACGAGCTCGTTCCTGCAATTGATAATTTGGATAATTTAACTGTACATAACTAATTACTGAACTGATCAATATACAAATGTGATAATAGATAAATTTACCAAATCTTCGCGGTGATGCTGGAAAGATTTGGAGCCTCCACGTGTGATACAGGATTCCTGCTCCTGTTTGCCGAGTTCCTAGCTGACTCCTCCTGCAAATTTACAATGATTAATTATTTATTAAACGGTAAAAAATTGTTGAGATTTATTGTAGATTTACCTTGAACTCCTCAGAGTTCCACCACTCAACCCACTTCTCCCATATAGTCGCGCTCATCCACTTGGGCTTCTTTCCTACTTTTTTAATCTCCGACATAGTCTCCCTATAGTTCTTTACGATCCTGGAGTTCCAGTGTCGCTGAACTAAATTGACGTCAGGCTCTTGCAAATCTATGGCGCCCTGTACAATGAGAAAATATTACTAATTATTTATTTGTATTTAATGAATCATCTTGTAAAGCGGTATAATACCAGAAAATCTTGCCAAATCGTCTCTCTCACGTCGTCGGGGATCTTGTCCCACTTGGGCCAGCAATCGGTCATCCTAGCCATGTACGCCTGCTTCGAAATGTTCAGAACCACTTTGGATGGCTCCAACTCAAATCCACTGCGTTAAATATAAAATTGAACTTTAGACAATTGTAGATATATCATGTACAATTAAAAAATTAAAATGCTATGCTTGCTAATTATGATACTTACGTCTCATCAGCCTTAGGCTGCAAGTAAACAAGTGGCCGAGCTGGTGGCTCACCACTAATCTCTCCAATATGACATGAAGAGCCACGTCGCCGAGACCCAGAACCGTAACCGGAACCAGACATAATATATATACCTGTCATATATACATACATATACAATTCATAATAATCATGATATGATGAACCATTAAAAAATGTAATACAATATGCTACAAATGTGTCATGTTGTGTATGTGTTGAGTGTGTGAGTATACACTTATTGTCATTAAAATTGTATAAATTGGATAAATGCATTATTAATCAGAGAACAATGTAATGTGAATACTTTTAAAAATTACCGGATATTACTCAATCGTCCTCATCGTTTTCTGATTCAGACTCGGTTTTGTGCTCTATGTCGTTTTCCTCTACACTCTCAAATGCTTCGACTAATACATTTGTCTCATCATTTAAAGATCCAAAATCAGTTTGATCGTCTGTAATTGCTATTTCAGCATTTTCCTCCAGATCTGCTTGATAGACTTGTTCATCTGGAATATTTTGTCCATCGAACGTAAATCTTGCTTTGGTTTTAAAAACCGCAGACCAATCTGCTTTATCCCTTTTTAGAGATGGACAAGGGGCATAATAAGCTTGTAGGGCTTGTTTGGCTAGTATAAATGGGTCATACTTTTGATAACGCGAGGTATGTTTAATTTCTATAAGATTATATTTTGGATGCACGTTAATACCAGAACCTGGAACATTGCTGAACCAGTTGCATCTAAACAAATAAACATCCTCTACGGGTCTTGTAAAATATGTCAACTGCAATATATGAGTTAACACGCCATAAAAATCATTTATATGATTATTAGGGTCATCACTGCCTTTAACAAATACACCAGTATTGTTTGTTAATTTTTTAGCACCGTATTCTTTGGTGTTGAATTTATATCCATTAACAAAAAATATTGGATACGTATTAACTTTTCTTTTCGGTCCAAACGCCAAATGTTTCAGTCCTTTATCGAGCACATTATTTGTGGGATCAGAAACGTATTTCGAAAACCAAGTACTGAAATCTTTGCTTAAATCGCCGCCTGGATTTTGTGATTCATAAATACTGCAAACATAAACATGATATATTACATTATTATTTATTCACACGTGTAGTATTAAATTTAACAAAACTTGGAATGTGCTAATTACCTAACAAATGGTGCAACTTCAGGACAATTAAGAAGAATATATGTGTGTGCTACATGGTATTCTTTATCATCTAGCCATACTTCCTCACATTTTCCAGCATGTCGGCCATGTTGTTTAAAAATAGATAATACTGATTCAGAAGAAGAATCTTATTCAACGGCCTGATCGTCATTATGAGGAACACTTACAAATGATAAGTTCACATGGTCTTTAAAATAATGAGAGAAAAAGAAAGAAGCTTCTTCTTCGATATATGATTTGCAAATAGAACCTTCAACTCGAGCTTTTTGTCTCACTTTTTTCTTTAAATGATTTAAGTACCTAATAAAAAATATTTGGGTTAAGTATTAACTACTATATTTATACTTAAATCAACATTTACATACTCAATATAGTAACATACCTTTCGAATATATACATCCATCCATATTGCACAGGACCTCGAAGACGTGCTTCATATGGAAGATGAACAGGTAAATGCTCCATTACATTAAAGAAACCCGAAGGAAATATTTTCTCCAGTTTGCAGAGCAGTATAGGAATTTCTTCTTCAAGCTTAAGTAGACGGTCAACTTTTAACGTAGTTGAACAAAGCTCCTTGTAAAATAAACTAAGTTCTGTTATTACCGTCCAAACTTTTACCGGTAACAATTCTTTGAAAGCGATGGGTAACAAATTTTCCATCATTACATGACAATCATGGCTTTTCATTCCACTCGGTCTCCCATTTTTGTAGTCGACGCATCTACGAAGATTAGAGGAAATTCCATCGGGAAATCGTAATCCTTCCACCCATTGTAACAGTACTTTAACTTGGTTGCTGTCTAGTTCATAGCATGCTTTGGGTTTTTTATTGTCGGGAGTCATATGAAACTCAGGACGATTGCATATTTGCTTTATATCACGTCTAGATTTCAAATCATCCTTAGTCTTGCCCTTCACATTCAAAACTGTATAAAACACATTATCAAATACTTTTTTTCGTTATACATCACGTCAATGTTATGACGGATTAATAGATTTTTCCAATAAGGCAATTCTCAGAATATACTTTGTTTGCACCAATTATGAAACGTCGATTTACCTTCAATTTCTTCTTGTTGTCCGGTCTCGTGTATCTTTGGATAATCTTTTACAAGTTCATATATATCCTCGCTTGACCAAACCGCTGGTGGTCGTAGAGTCTCATGTCTATTAGCTATGAAGTTTTTTTTGTCTCTTCTAAAAGTGTGATTAATATGAAGAAAACATCGATGACAATCAAACCATGAAATTTTCTTTCCATTTGGCAAAGAAAATGCTCGTGTTTCTGCCATGCAATAAGGACAAGCAAAACGACTGGCCGTACTCCAACCCGAAAGCATTGCATATGCAGGAAAATCGCTAATAGTCCATAACAAAGAAGCGAATATCCAAAAAAATTTCTTTTTTGATATGTCGTATGTTTCAACTCCTTCATACCATAATATTTTCAACTCTTCGATTAACGGTTGTAAGTAAACATCAATGCCCTGTGTCGGATCATCAGGACCAGGGACGACAATCGTGAGAAACATATATGGAGTTTTCATACACATCCACGGAGGTAGATTGTAAGATGTGATTATTATAGGCCAAGATGAATATTTAGAACCAAACTGAGAAAACGGTGAGAAGCCGTCTGTACATAAACCTAGTCTAATATTTCGGCTCTCCGCTGCGAAATCGGGATATTTCTTGTCAAAATGTTTCCATGCTTCTCCATCGGCTGGGTGTGTCAACGTACCTTCTTGAGATGTTCTCACACTGTGCCATCTCATATGATACGCTGTTACAGATGATGCATATAATCGTTGAAGTCTAGGGGTGAGGGGCAAATAATGCATACGCTTGTACGGAACTTCTTTTCCCTTCTTTTTCCTCGATTTGTATCTTTCCTGATTACATATTTTACAATTTCTAAGATTGATGTCTTCTTTCCAATACAACATGCAACCCTTTAAACATGTATCTATTTTTTGATATGACAAACCGAAAGATGACATAAGTTTTTTCACTTCATAATAATTTTCGCACACTAAATTATCGGATGGCATATGACGTTTAGCAGCTTGCACAACAGCCGTAAATCCAGCTTCTGTAAGGTTGTATTTTGATTTCATTGCAATGTATTCTGCAGTTACCGATAATTGAGAGCCGCTTAAACATCCATTCCAAAGGGGTTTTTTAGCATGATCCAATAAATCATATATTTTTTTTAGCTCCAACATTTGGTTCCTCTTCGATGTTACATCGTCGTTATCAATTACAACGGTAGGGAATATTGATCGTGTTGCATCTCGACCATATGTTCTATGAGATTCGTACTACCTTCTTCGCTTATGACCTCCACCGACTGTTCTTGATTATTAGGGGCTACAATTTCTCCATGACGATCCCACAGTAAATAATTGTGTACGAAACCGAATTGGCGCAAATGAACCTTAGCCATATTCGGTTCTAAATAGTTCAACAATTTGCATCTAATACACAGACAACGAATTTCTTCATCGTTTGCAATATTACTTATAGCAAATTCGATGAACACTTGTACCCCTTTTAGAAAATGTTCGCTTATTGCGCCACTAATTTCCCTTCTTTGATACATCCAGCTCCGATCATTAAAGTAATTGACCACGTTTCCCTACTAGAAAACTTAAGATAGAGTAAAAATGTTATAAATCATTCATTTTATATTTTGCAGGAAAGTTTCCAACGGCTTCCAACGGCCGCAAACTGCTAATTTCACAAACTTTATTTTAAATAAGCAACTATTGTTTCATCGCCACTTATGTGTCTTTATTTGATGGTCGGTCATCCTACTTCCCATTACAAACACAATAGTAATTATATTCCGTAAATCATATCATTTTAAACGATTCACAAAATTTCGGCAGCATTTCCCCCGTGTTCCTTGTATCATACACAAATGCGTGTACACAAGGAACGTAAAGGAAATGCCGTCGAAATTTTGTGAACCGTTTAAAGTGATATGATTGACAGAATATAATTACTTTACAGTGTTTGTAACTTGTCCAATACAGGGACAAATCCGACAAATGATGTATCAGATGATTAGAGTTGTCCGTTTTGTGGAAAGAACGAATATCCTTAAAACGATCATATACAACACTTGTCAGACGGGGCCAAATATATCTAAGGATTTAAATATTTGTTTATATTAAATTTAAATATATAACTCGTTTAATTAATATTGGTTTATATTTTACCGTTTTATTACATAAGAACTAAATTCATTTATACACAAAATTTATACACAAAATTCATTTATTACAAATTCATTTAGACACTAAATCAATTCACGTATTCGCACAAATACAAAACTCGTGTTCGCACAAATGCAATATCCATTCTAACGGCTTTCAAATGCAATAAACTCTATCACGCACGTACGTTTAATATACTAAAAATCAACATAAACTATAATGCAATATCCTAAATTATAAAATTTTCAATCGGTCATAATAACTTGTTCATTATGGAATAATAGTTGCAATTAGAGGATAACATGATGTAATATGCATACACTAACAAATAGAAATCAATCAACATCCGAATTAAACCCTAAATCAAAAAAACATAAATATTAGGTTTAGCAAAATTACCGATTTGGAGAGCTAGAAGGGTGAAGATGGGTAGGAGCAGCTTCTAGATGGCGTTGGAGGTGGTTGGGATGGTGTATGGGCCGGCAGCTGAAGATTGGAGGTGGTGCAATGTTGGAAATGGGGGGAAAGTTGTGAAGAGGAGGATGGAATGAGCTGAAAGATCGGTCTTTGGAAAATATGCAGGAAATTTTCCAACGGATTCCAACGGCCGCAAACGGCTAATTTCCAACAGCTTCAAACGGTTACGTCAAGATCCAACGAGCCGTTGGAAGCCGTTGGAAATGCCGTTGGAGGTCGTTGGAAACTGGGCGTTGGAATACACTGTAGTTCTAGTAGTGCTACCGTGAACCCCAAGCAACCATCGTGTCAGTCCAGCTTGCCCCACCATAGCAGCTTCACGACCAACCAGAGGCCGTCTTATCTCCTCTTCGAGCTCTACAGGACCCTCTTCCTAGTTTTCATTTTGCAGTTAATATAAGTTTTCATTTCTTTTCTGTTGATATGAGTTTTATTATTAGATTTTGATTTTTATATAATAATGGGAGTTTCAATAGGTATTTTAATATAGTCATATTTTTGAAAGAAATATGTGTTTAAAATATAATATGTTATGTTAGCATTTTGAAAGGTATATACATAAATATAATACATTATGTTAATATTTTGAAATGAATATATATAATATATATGTTTTATTTTTAGGTTTTGAATTAAAAATTGATTTTGAATATATATATATATATATATATAAAGAATTTATTTGTAAATATGTGTTTTAAATTGAAAAAATGATATTATATCTATTTTGTTTCAGTTTATATCAAGCTGGTTTGATTTGTCTTTCTTCGATTCTAAGCTACCAACTTTGCTCGTCAAATTTTCATCGTGCCGTGCTTTGGAATTTCTGCTTGGATTTGTAGCTTATTGTGTGTCTACTTTCTCTAGCCTCGAAAGGTGAGTGATCACTCACAATTAAGATTCTTATATTTAGTAAACTCGATTCACATGAAATGACGAATGAAATATGTTGCTAAATTTAATTTATTAGTTATTTAATTTTTGAATATGATATGTTATTAAATTGTTCACCTATAATTGATCTATGCCACTATACCCTTTATATATATTATATTTAATTTGTTAATTATTGTATATGTCTGTTGTTGATATGTTATATTATTATTTTATTGATCTCACCCTGCAAGTTCGCTGAAATTCCCCAAGGGTCGAAATGATATATACCCAAACGATATTTTAGAATAGGGAAAATCATTATCGGTTGAAATGATAAACCCAAGCGATTTTATTTTGAAATTTTAGGATTGCGGGTTGAAATGATAAAGACCTATAAATATTAAATAATTACGGACTGAAATGATAAATATCCGCATCACTTAACCATAGGATAGAAAACTATATACGGACACCTTTGGTCTATTTTAATTGATTTCCAAATTTTTGAAAAGGAGAAATATATATGCATTGATTTTAGAATATAATATAAAGATATTTTAATTTTTATATATATGTAAAGTTTAGATTTTTATATTATATGTTTTGGAAATTTTAAATTTATAAGTTATGTAAATAAAATTATTTAAAATATATAAAATATGATTTAAATAGATTTAATAATATAAGATTTAATTTAATAACAACTAATATAGTAAAATTTATTAAGAATTTAATATATAATATGTCTAATATTTATATAAATTTATATTAATATTTCTTAACTTTAAGTAAATGGAAGTTAGAAAGATAAATTAAATAAGAATCGATTTATAATTCAATTTATTAAGAATTGAATTTAAATAAGAATTGATTTAGAATTGAATTTGTTTAGAATTGAACTTAAATAAGGCTTGATTTGAACTTAATGATTTGAAATTTTGAAGGGTATGATTTTATTACTCAATTTGATAAAAAGTCATTAAATGAATATTTTCAACTTTAAATAAAATTGAAATTTAATATTAAAATTTAAATTGTAATATGAGATTTTATTTAAATGACATTAAAGATTATTAAGTGAATATTTTGAAATTTTAAATAGGATTAAAGTTGAATTTTGAATATAAATGAAATTTATCAAATTGAGTTATTATAAACTAATGAGTATTGAAGTATATTGAATTTAAAGTGGTTTAAATTTGTAATTCAAACCTGGATTTGAAATTTATATAAATTTCAAACAGTTTAATGAGAATTCGTAATTGTCGAACTGAGATGATTTAAATTGCAAATTTGGAACTTGAGTTGATTTTAATTGATTTGTGAAATTGAATGAAACAATTATAAACTAATTTTAATATATAAACTATTTTTAAATAAATAAACCATTTTAAATCTATAAACTATTTTAAATATGTAACTATTTTAATTTATAACTATTTCAATGTATATAAACTATTTTCTATATTTAAACCATTTAAGTTGGAACTATCATGATTTAGATTTAATGGATTTGAATGTGAATATTTTGATACGATGGTTTATTCTATTTTGTGGTTATTATTTCGAAAGTAATATGATTTCGAAGTGAATATGATTTCGAAAGTGATATGATTTTAAATGAATATGATATTTGACATGAAGTATGAACTGTTTGAAACAAAAATGAACACGGCGTGAAATAAGCATTTGGTTGTTAAAAAGATTGGGATCAGATATTTTCATACTCTCTGCCAATACCAAAAACCGCTTTAACAACTGTGTACGTGGTGGAGATTGCAGAATGAAGTTGGATGGTTTGGTGATGATTCTGTATGAGGTATTAACGCAGCCCTGACTTCCGCGAGTCAGCTTGATGTGGCTAAAACATGAACTATACTTGGGCCAAGTGAGGTCATACCTCTGATCGAGCACATTTCTTCGATACCATTCTATTACTTTGTGATTTTATTAGGTGTACTTTTGATTTTGGAAGTGTGTCTCGAGGTGGGCGGTAGTAGCTTCTATGCGTTACCACCAGCTTTGTTCTGCAAAACGATAAATTCCTACCCTAAGAATTGCCTTGTGTGCCTTGTCACATGCCTTATCGTGCCTTCTACAAGTTTGGTTTGTGCCATACCTATGGAGTGCCCTCTGATAGCCCTCCAATTTACGGAGGAATTAGGGTATCGTATAGACAATGAGAATATATAAGATGTATTAAAGAGGATATGGGTAACGCCTTAACGCTATTTTAATAGTTTACTTTACTTTAGATACTATACATATAGTGTATTGTACTATGTATACAGATAGTTTAACGGATCCTTAAAGGATGGAATCCCAAACATTCTTTGAGTTACTTTGTATTTCACTTGACATTTCACTTGAGTTGAATTTACTGGTATAAGAATGTTAATCCTGACTTGAGTGTTTTGTGTTTTGCTTTATTCTCAGGTTAGACTGAATGTCACAACATTTGAGACTCACCTTTGGAGGTTTGGAGCTTCACTTGGAGATTTATCTTCATCTATTCAGCTTTTAAGTTATTTTAGTATTTCCAGTTGTTTATGATTCAGACTTATCAGTTGATTTTGTATTCGAGACTTCTTTGTATTTGAGATTTATGTTGTATTTCATTTCAGACTCTGATGTTTAAATAGTAGCTTCATGAACTACTATTTATTTATTCCGCTGCTTATTGTTGTTACTCTATATCTGTGATTCTGTGATTGATTTATTTACTGATGTGTTATGTTTTGCTAAATATAAATTAAAAATATGTTGTTTTAAATAACTCAAGTCTAACATGAATGAATTGTCGACTTGAATGGTTCGAAATGCCAGGTAGTTATATAGGGGCAAAGTACCAGTTAATGCGGGACCAATCCATGGAAGGATACCAGGTGGCACGGTGCATCCTGGCGCCAATAGGAATACAAGAGTGCATGATGAGGAGTACATACAGAAATTCCCTCAAGGACTTGGAGGGCAGTTAGGAAATGGAGAAGGGGGACTCCCTTGGCAGATAACACTGGATTAGCTGACATTATCAGACGACCTATTCACGGAGGTCTTACAAACAAGGATTTGGAGGGAGTAAACAAAAGTCCGTTTACCCGTAACATCAGGATGGCTAGGAATCCACCTGATTTCAAGCTACCCATGCTGGAAATATACCATGGTAAGACGGATCCCACTGACCACTTAATGAGGTACACAAGACATATGGATGTGCTGGGGGCATCAGAAGAGGTTATGGCCTGGTGTTTCCCCCTGTACTTGATTGATATAGCAGCTATTTGGTTCAGGCGGCCGGAAGATGGATCTGTTAGAAAATGGACAGAACTAGTGGATGGGTTCTTGAATTAGTTTTGAGTTCACATAAAAAGGCCAAAGAATGTGATGACACTGACGTCAGTTAAGTAGAGGATGGATGAATCGCTCAGGACTTTCTTAATTTGTTTTAATGTAGCAGTTGCTTCGGTGGATCGATCGGATCCATATATGATTCTGATGGCGACAATGTCAGGAGTCAATGATGATTCGGATTTTAAAGTATCGTTGATAAGGGATCCACTAATGGATCTCGAGGAATTCTTTCACAAAGTCGAGAGATTTCTTCGACAAGAGGATGCATGTTTGGATATGAAGTCAAAGGAAGTAAACATGGTTTGGGATGGAGAACCATCTAGTGAAAGCTCGAGTAAAAATAGGGATAAAGGGAAGAGGAAGTCGGATAACGAATCTAGCAGGGAAAGTAAGTGCTGGGGAGAACCAAAGTTCACTAGTTACACAAGATTGAATGAAACATTGGAGCGGATATTCATGGAAACCGGCGATCGCCTTCCTTATCGAAGACCAGTAAGGAAGGAGCCCTCAAAATGTGAGAGGGCATCTGAAAGGCATCATCTCTTTCATGACCTAGATGGACATGATATCAACAGCTGTAGGCACTAAAAAGATATAATCGAGGAGCGTGTAAGAAATGGTCAGTTGTGGAAATATGTCGAAACTCGGAATGTGATGGTGGAACAGGTGCAGCCACCGCCTACCTCAAACGACGATGGCGCGAGGCCTAGAAATGGTGGTCGCTTAGTCATCAACTAATCGTGACGATTTGGAATAAGTAACAAACCCTGGGAAAACGACTAAATCACTTACTCATAAACGGGGACAGAGATAACCATTAGGCATGCTCTGAGATGATGATAGATCGTGGTGCTCTGGTTTGTGAAATCTATTTTTTTTCTTTTTGGCTAGGATGCTTGTTTTTTTTGTTTTTGTTTTGAGTTTGGTTTGAACTCCCAATTTTGCTTATTTTGTAGTTTGGATTCTGGTTTGGATGTTTGCCTTTTGGTTTGAATTTTTGATACGGATTTATGATTTTTTGGTTCGATTTGGATTTTGGATTGGATTTTGATTGGATTTTCCTCTAGTTTTTGGCTAAAAGGCCATCAAGTATAGATTATGCCTGGCAACGGGTAAATTGCATCATCCATATATGGCGGGTCTGCTTATTCAGGTCGTCGAGCGTGCTCGACAAGGGTCTAGAGTGACCGGGGTTCGTCCTAGGACTTAGGCCCTATATTTTCAATCACCTTCTATTTCAGGTCGTTGGGTATGGACTATGCTCGGCAAGGATCCGGAGCGACTAGGATTTGCCTTAAGACTTAAGCCATGGCATTACTCCGCATTCAAGGACACTGAACCGAGAACACCAATGTATTGATTAACACAGGTCGCCAAGTATGGATTACGCTTGGCAAGAACCCAAAGAGGTTACAAATTTGGATATTGGTTATGAACAACTAAGGATTTGGGCAAGGACCCGGAGCAATCTCGGATTTGGATATCTACCCAAAGAGGTCATGGATTTGGTTACTGGTTATTGGATATGGATGGATTAGGGCCTGGCTATCGGATTCAGATTTCGGCTCTGGATTTGGACCCGACGAGGTCCCGGATATGGATTTTAGGTCCAGGCGAGGTCCTAGCTTTGGACTTGGACTGGCAAGGTCCTCGATTTGGATTACCGGACCCGAAGAGGTCCCGGACTCGGATAAAATGATCCGGAGAGATCATGGATTCAATTAACAGATTTGGAATGGATTCGGAATTGGATAATGACTCGGAACAGTCGTGGAATAGATTATCAGATTTTGATGGAATTGCTTGATAATGAGTAAAACATAGACTTTGGATTTAAGGCTATTTAAAATACACCTTCCAATAGCAAGGAATTTTTATGAGGGGCAAATGTTAACCTGCCTTTTTACAGGATCATAGATAGACGGATTTAACTAAATCGACTGCTCATTTGTCGAGACAGGAATACGATGAGTTTGAGTCAGCTGGATGAATAAACAATCAATCAAGAATGATAATCATGATTATGAAGCTAGGGTTTGGCATATCGATGGATAAAAGTCACATAATACTCAAAGTATGGGTTTCGACGAAAGTCGAGTTGCCGTGCGTTGCCTGGAACTTGCTTTGAGTCGTACTTGGACTTGCTTCGGGTTTTCTTGATGGTCGCTCCTAGTTATCCAAGGGGAGGCTTCAGGTCATGTAACAACCCAAGATTTTGTAAATATTTTTAAATTTTACTCATTTGAAAACTTTGATTTTAACCCATTAAAATTTGAATTTTTTGAATTTTATTTGATATGGTTGCAAATTATCTTCCAAATAGAGTGAAATAAACAATTTTTGAAAATTGGATATTTTGGTCAAACTTTGACTTTTATTTGAAAACTTTAAAATTTTAAATTTTAAATTCTAATCTTTTATTTGAAGTTGGATATAATTATAACATACATTCTGCTTTTTGTTTCATTAATTCTGCTTTATACTTTGTAAATTGGATAATATTCAGCATTTTTAAAACAATTAATTTATGTGTTTATTTCTATATTCTCCTATGCCCGTCTATTTATGTTATTTTATTTCGTTTGTATACATTTTAATCTATTTATTTGAATGTTTCCTTTGTATATATCTTTATTTAATGGATGGGAAACAAATCAATTAAGTAACGTTACTTTGTTTTAAATTGGACATATGTTTTAATTGCTTTATTTCTTGCTTTTATTTGCTTTGACTATTTATTTTCCTACCATAGCCATTCCTTATATGTAGCCGCCTATTACCTATTAATCCATGTAAAAAAGAAGTATCTCATCTCATATTCCATTGGTTCCTTTTTACTAAATAGGTAATAAATCCCTTCAAATCTCTAGCCGTTTAAAACATTAATTACTTGCCGTTTCTTTCCACTTGATTAAGCCGTGAAAAACTCCTCTAGTAATTACTAATTCACGTACAAAACACCTTCCCACGTCTCATTTTGATTTGCATCTTCACGTGAGAAGCATTTTCCTGTAAGTAATGGCTTCTTTTCCTAATTGTTTTTCCACTTTTCTTCTTTCATTTTTCCTTTATTTCGCTTGTATTCTCCATCAAAATGCTCGGCCACAACACCAACCACCTCTACCTTGCTTTCGCCGTGACTATCTCCACCTCCTAGCCATGTTTCAAATCTGAGTTGGCCAAGCCTAACCATGGCCGAGCCATGTAGACCTAGGGCCGAGCCCAAACCTCCTCAAATTGCTTGCCTTGTTCATTTCCATGTGTAGCCTACCCTTTTCCACCTTCCTCAAGACATAACCGTGAGTATTTGACCCATACCCGAGCCTACATGACTCAAACCCATCATGGCCGAGCCATGTATGATGGTGGCTGAGCCTACAAGTGAGGTTGTCAAGCCCACTTGTGGTTAAAACTCATATTTGTTTCAAATCCATTCATGGTTTTCATTGTTGAATTCATATCTTGTCTTGTCAAACTATATTCTTATATTTTTTTATTTATTTGATTACAAGATCTGAATTTGATTGTTACTTCTTCTTAAACTGTCGTGCCTTCTTGTACTTTGCGGTATGTGGATCCTTTTGTTTTAATTAATCTCTAGCTTCAAAAGGTGAGTATTCACTCTAGACCTTACATACTTATATTATTGTGAAATGATGACAAGTGAATCTGTGTAAATTGATATGTTATTCATATATGCATGTGATGTGATTATATAAGGTTAAATCCTGTTTCTATAATTGTTGCATCATCTAATATGAGAGGCTATATTAAACTGTTCATTTTATTTCTGCATCTCACACTGCAAGTTCCATTATCACTATGGGTTGAAATGATACATATCCGAACGAACTTTAGAATAAGGAAAAATCATTATGGGACGAAATGATAGGCTCGAGTGA
This sequence comes from Allium cepa, assembly GCA_030765085.1. Lineage (NCBI taxonomy): Eukaryota > Viridiplantae > Streptophyta > Magnoliopsida > Asparagales > Amaryllidaceae > Allium > Allium cepa. Next base: position 336,204,626 of record CM060938.1, read on the forward strand.
TTTTTATTGCATTTATTTTCTTGGGATTGCGGGTTTGAAGTGATAGAACCCACATTTTTCTTTTAAATCACGGATTAAAATGATACATATCCGTATCACTTGACCTAGGTTATAAAATATTATACAATCCCGTGGTTAATTAATTATATATTTTCTGAAATTTTATAAATATTTTAAGAGTAAAAATATGTCATTTTAACTTAATTTGGATCTAAGTAATTTATATGAATTTATAGAGATTTTTCTACAAGTTAAAGTGCATATAGAATTAAATGGAAAAGGTGTATTCTAAAATATGACTTAATTGGAAAATTACAAATTTGATTTTTAAATGGAAATTTAATTGTTTATAAGATGGGAATGTAAAATTTAAAAAAATTATAAGATTGGTATGTAAAATTTAAGTTATTTGTTGGAATAAAAGTTAAGAAACTTATAAAGTATTGATTTAACAAATGAATTTAAATTTAAATTGGATATTTATTAATAAAAATATTATTTTGTTAAAATTTACAAGTTAAATAATATCCAATTAATAATTTTTGAAAAGTGGAATAAGTTTGATAAGTTAAAAATGAGAAAAGTTGAAGATATATGGTTTTAAAGGGTAAACAGAAATTATAACGGTTCAGAAATGCTGTGGAAAATATGAAGTATGGCTTGAAATATACTAAAGAGACCTATGACAGCACTTCTGAAGTAACGCAGTTTCTGAAAATATGCACTATGACTTGAAATTACTAAGTAAACCTATGACGACACTTCTGAAGTGCTGTAGTTTCCGAAAATATGAACTATGGCTTGAAATATACTAAAGAGACCTATGACAGCACTTCTGAAGTGCTGCAGTTTTTGAAAATATGCACTATGGCTTGAAATTACTAAGTAAACCTATGACAACATTTTTGAAGTGCTGCAGTTTCTGAATTTGAACTATGTTTTGATATATACTAATATACCTATCGCGGCACATATAAGTGCTGCAGTTTTGAAATTTCAATGCTTTGAAATGTTGAAATTGAACTAATGAACTTAGAAATTGCTGAAATTATGGAAATTGAATAATTGATTTGGAAGGATGATTACTTCATATTTAAATGGTTTAAATGAGTTATTTTGGTTTGGAATATAAACCACTTTTGAAATTTATAACCAGGGGTAATAATAACGTTGGTTGTTAAAGAGACCGGGATCGGATATGGATATACTCTCTGTCGAAACCGAAAACCACTTTAACAACCGTGTGCGCGGGGGAGATTCCAGAATGAAGTAGGATGGTGGCGACGTTCTATTGAGGTATATACGTGGAACCGGCTCTCGTAAGTTGGCATAAGGTGGCTAAAACAGGAGCGATTGACGGGCTAATGAGGTAGCACCTTTGATCGAACACACTTCTTCGTATCTTGTTCTATTACTTTGCGATTGATTGGTGCGCACCTTTGATTTTGGAAGTGTGGCTCGAGGTGGGCGGTAGCTGCGCGTTACGCGTTACCACCGGCCCGGAAGGGTAATTGGTATATCTACCCTGGCATTGCCTAGTTGTGCCGTGTCACCTACCCTAGCGCGTCTTGTATGATTTTGATTTGTGTCGTACCTATGGAGTATCCTCTAGTAGCCTCTCGATCAGGAGGCATTATGGTATTGTATAAAATACTAGCACTATTTATGTGTTAATGGGAATATTGGGTCACTCCTTAACGCTATTTTAAAGTAAGTTTATTTTACTAATAAACATTATTATAATAGCGAAATATTACTACATAGTAAATAATTTAACGGATCCTTAGAGGGTAGGCGGTCCCAAACATCCTTTAAGTTACTTGTACCTTTATATTTCAGTTCACTTGAGTTGGTTTACATTGTATAAGTATGTATGCCCTGACTCAAGTGTGTGTGTTTATTTCTTACGCTCGGGACAGCTTGAGTGCCACAACTTGGATCTATCTTCCGGGAGCTAGAGAATTTCTGAAGTTATCTGCTTAACAAGTTGTTGTCTATTTCAGTTTCAGTATTTCCCTTTCAGTTCATGTACTAGAGACATATGTATTTGGGATTTTCTACTATATTTGTTTCAAAACTGTATTTGTTTTTCAGACTATGTATTTTGGTACTTGTTTGAGACTGAGTTGTAGTGGCTTCATGAACCACTAAGGTTGTTTTTATTTCCGCTGTGAGTTATTCTGATTTTATCTGTGTCTATGATTCTGTGATTGGTTTTACTTGCTCCAAATTATATTACAATCTACTGTTTTGAAGTATTCAAGTCAGACTTTGTGGATTTATTGTCGATTTGAATGGTCTAAAATAGTGGGTCGTTACATTTGGTATCAAAGCGAGGTTTTAGGCAAACCATAGCCTGCGGAGCAAAAACTCATTAGAGAGGGTAGAAATACCCTAGAACGAGTGAAATCAATCTTGGAATCCTTTCTTTGTGAGAGAACATATTTTAATGTGTAAAAGGATTTTTCAAAGGATTTTTAAAAGAGTATTTTGATATAAAAAATTTCTTGTTCTTTCAATTTTTTTCTAAACTTCTTTCTTTTTTTTATCCACCTTATTGGAAATTTCCTTGTTCGAGATATTTAATCCCTGCTGAATCTTATCTTGGTTTATCTAATTTTATCCGTGCTTCTCAATTAGCTCTGTCCTAAAAATTCATTCTTGATATTTCAGGATGGATCGTAGGAATGCAAGAGCTAGGGGACGCGATGCTCCCCCAATTAGGTTCACTAAGCTTTGCAAGGAATACACCAAGCTTGGTGGCACCAAGTTCACCGGATCTGAGAGTATCGTTGAAGCTCAACAGTGGTTGAGGGACTTGGAGAGAATCTTCTCCGGTCTTGAGATCACTAATGCCCAGCAGCATCAGTTAGCAGCTTGGCAATTGAAAGGAGCAGCTTTGGATTGGTGGCAATCCGTCACAGCTCTCACCGCTGAGGCCGACATTTCTTGGGAACAATTTAGGGACGCTTTCCTTGTGAAGTGGATGCCCAAGGCAGGGAAATATTAGCTGTATCGGGAATTCATGGATCTAAAGCAGACAGTGATATGTCTTTTGCTGAATATAAGAGGAAGTTCAATGAGCTATCGAAGTTTGACCTTAATTTGGTTGACACCCCTCTCAAGAAGAATGATAAGTTTATTGCTGATGCACACCCAGAGTACTATGATCGCCTCATAGCCTACGTGCATTGTCCTTTCACCACTCTGATGGACATGGCTATTAGATATGAAAATCCTACTTCTAAGGATCTTCTGGCTGCTCGTTCTACTTTAGCTCAGTCTTCTTCTGGTAGTTCTAAGAAGAGGAAGTCCAACTTCTACCATATAAGAAGAATTGGAACAAGACTCCAGGGTTAGGATCATCTTCTTCATCTCAGAGGCAATCTGTAGACCTATCTGCCATTACTTGCTACAGATGTGATCAGAAGGGACACTATGCTAATAGTTGTCCTACCTTAGGTGCTACTATTCCTCCAGCCCAGTTGACCAGGCGTGACCTCTGCCACATTTGTCTGCAGCCTGGCCATTTCAAGAAGGATTGTCCTACTCAGAAGAAGGGCAAGTCATAGGGTATCTTTGCTATTACTTCTGCATCTTCTCCAGCTCCTTCACCTACCCCTGTTCCTGCGCTTGGTCCCAGTGATAACCTAGGTACACTTCATGGTACTTTTTCTCTATTTTATTTTTCGGTTCGTGTTCTATTTGATACTGGAGCTTCTCATAGCTTTATTTCGGTTGACCTTTGTAATAAATTTGAGAATCTTCTTTCTCCCGAGTTTACTTCTGTGCCTTTATGTTTCAAATCCTATTGGTAGTCCTGCGAACCCTAGTAAGATTTGAAGGAATGTGATTCGGTTTGGTCGTAGAGGGAGGCTTGCTCCTAGGTTTGTTGGCCTTTTTCGTATCTTGGAAAGGATTGGTTCTCTTGCTTATCGCATGGATTTGCCTGATAAGTTCGCAGGAATGCATAATGTATTCCATGTATCGCATCTTCGTCGCTATCTACATGACCCATCTTTGGTTATCCAACCTTCTGCTCTTGATAGTTTGGATATTGAGCCCAATCTGACTGTTGAGAGGAAGCCACTTCGTATCTTCGATCGAGGTACGACGCAGTTAAGAAGGAAATCTGTCAATCTAGTCAAAGTACAGTAGAGGATTGATGATCGGGATTGTATCTGGGAGACGGAGGAGAGCATACTTTCTTCGAATCCGGAATTGTTTGTGTCAGGTAGTTTTTGCTTTGTTATCCTATCTTTCTTTGTTCTCCTTGTTTTCGTTCCTTTTCGAGGACGAAAAGTTTTGAGTGGGGGAGAGTGTAACAACCCAAGATTTTTGAATATTTTTAAATTTTACTCATTTGAAAACTTTGATTTTTACCCATTAAAATTTGAATTTTTGGAATTTTATTTGATATGGTTGCAAATTATCTTCCAAATAGAGTGAAATAAACAATTTTTGAAAATTGGATATTTTGGTCAAACTTTGACTTTTATTTGAAAATTTTTAAATTTTAAATTTTGAATTCTAATCTTTTATTTGAAGCTGGATATAATTATAACATTTGTTCAGCTTTTGGTTTCATTAGTTTTGATTTATACTTTGTAAATTGGATAATATTCAGCGTTTTTAAAACAATTAATTTGTGTGTTTACTTCTATATTCTCTTATGCCCGTCTATTTATGTTATTTTATTTTGTTTCTATATGTTTTAATCTATTTATTTGAATGTTTCTTTTGTATATATCTTTATTTAATGGATAGGAAACAAATCAATTAAGTTACGTTACTTTGTTTTAAATTGGGCATACGTTTCAATTGCTTTATTTCTTGCTTTTATTTGCTTTGACTATTTATTTTCCTACCATAGCCATTCCTTATATGTAGTCGCCTATTACCTATCAATCCATCTGAAAAAAGAAGTATCTTATCTCATTTTCCATTGGTTCCTTTTTACTAAATAGGTAATAAATCCCTTCAAAACTCTAGCCGTTTAAAACATTAATTACTTGCCGTTTCTTTCCGCTTGATTAAGCCATGAAAAACTCCTCTAGTAATTACTAATTCACATATAAAACACCTTCCCACATCTCATTTTGATTTGCATCTTCATGTGAGAAGCATTTTCCTGTAAGTAATGGCTTCTTTCCTAATTGTTTTTCCACTTTTCTTCTTTCATTTTTCCTTTATTTCACTTGTCTTCTCCATCAAAATGCTTGGCCGCAACACCTCCACCTTGCTTTGGCCGTGACTATCTCCACCTCCAAGCCATGTTTCAGATCTGACTTGACCAAGCCTAACCATGGCCGAGCCATGTAGACCTAGGGCCGAGCCCAAAACTCCTCAAATTGCTTGCCTTGTTCATTTCCAAGTGTAGCCTACCGTTTTCCACCTTCCTCAAGCCATAACCGTGAGTACTTGACCCATACCCGAGCCTACATGACTCAAACCCATCATTGTCGAGCCATGTATGATGGTGGCTGAGCCTACAAGTTACGTGGTCAAGCCCACTTGTGGTTAAAACTCATATTTGTTTCAAATCTATTCATGGTTTTCATTCTTGAATTCATATCTTGTTTTGTTAAACTATATTCTTATATTTTTTTATTTATTTGATTACAAGATCTGAATTTGGTTGTTACTTCTTCTTAAACTTGTCATGCCTTCTCGTACTTTGCGGTGTGTGGATCTTTTTGTTTTAATTAATTTCTAACTTCAAAAGGTGAGTATTCACTCTAGGCTTTACATAGTTATATTATTATGAAATGATGACAAGTGAATCTGTATAAATTGATATTTTATTCATATATGCCTATGATGCGATTATACGAGGTTAAATTCTATTTACATAATTGTTGCATCATCTAATATGAGAGGTTATATTAAACTGTTCATTTTAGTTCTGCATCTCACACTGCAAGTTCTCTTATCACTATGGGTTGAGATGATACATACCCGAATGGACTTTAGAATAAGGAAAAATCATTATGGGCTGAAATGATAGGCGCGAGTGATTTTTATTATATTTATTTTCTTGGAATTGCGTGTTTGAAATGATAGAACCCGGATTTTTCTTTTAAATTACGGATTGAAATGATACATATCCGTATCACTTGACCTAGGTTAGAAAATATTATACAGACCCAAGGCTAATTAATTATATATTTTCTAAAATTTTATAAATATTTTAAGATTAAAAATATGTCATTTTATCTTAATTTGAATTTAAGTAATTTAAATGAATTTATAGAGAGTTTTCTACAAGTTAAAATGCATATGGAATTAAATGGAAAAGGTGTATTCTAAAATATGATTTAATTGGAAAATTACAAATTTGATCTTTAAATGGAAATGTCAAGCTAAGTAAATAAATGGAAATTTAATTGTTTATAACATGGGTATGTAAAAGTTAAGAAATTTATAAGATGGGTATGTAAAATTCAAGTTATTTGTTGGAATAAAAGTTAAGAAACTTATAAAGTATTGACTTAACAAATGAATTTAAATTTAAATTGGATATTTATTAATAAAATATTATTTTATTAAAATTTATAAGTTAAGTAATGTCCAATTAAGAAGTTTTGAAAAGTGGAATAAGTTTGATAAGTTAAAAATGAGAAAATGTGAAGATATATGGTTTTAAAGGGTAAACAGAAATTACAACGATTCAAAAATGCTGTGGAAGATATGAACTATGGCTTGAAATATACTAAATAGACCTGTGACAGCACTTCTGAAGTGCTGCAGTTTCTGAAAATATGCACTATGGCTTGAAATTACTAAGTAAACCTATGACAGCACTTCTAAAGTGCTGTAGTTTTTGAAAAAAAATATGAACTATGGCTTGAAATATACTAAAGAGACCTATGACAGCACTTCTGAAGTGCTGCATTTTCTGAAAATAGGCATATGGCTTGAAATTACTAAGTAAACTTATGACAGTATTTCAGAAGTGCTGCAGTTTCTGAATTTGAACTATGTTTTGATATATAGTAAATATACCTATCGCAGCACTTTATAAGTGCTACAGTTTTGAAATTTCAATGCTTTGAAATGTTGAAATTGAACTAATGAACTTAGAAAGCGTTGAAATTCTAGAAATTGAATAATTGATTTGGAAGGATGACTACTTCATATTTAAATGGTTTAAATGAGTTATTTTGGTTTGGAATATAAACCACTTTTGAAATTTATAACCACGGGTAATAATAACGTCGGTTGTTAAAGAGACCGGGATCGGATATGCACATACTCTCTGTCGATACCGAAAACCACTTTAACAACCGTGTACGCGGGGGAGATTTCAGAATGAAATAGGATGGTGGCGACGTTCTATTGAGGTATATACGTGGACCCGACTCTTGTGAGTTGGCATAAGGTGGCTAAAACAGGAGCAATTGACGGGCTAATGAGGTAGCACCTTTGATCGAACACACTTCTTCGTATGCCATTTTATTACTTTGTGATTGATTGGTGCGCACTTTTGATTTTGGGAGTGTGGCTCGAGGTGGGCGGTAGCTGCGCGTTACGCGTTACCACCGGCCCGGAAGGGTAATTGGTATATCTACCCTGGCATTGCCTAGTTGTGCCGTGTCACCTACCCTAGCGCGCCTTGTACGATTTTGATTGGTGTCGTACCTATGGAGTATCCTCTAGTAGCCTCCCGATCAGGAGGTATTAAGGCACTGTATAGACTACTGGCACTATTTATGTGTTAAGGAGAATATTGGGTCACTCCTTAACGCTATTTTAAAGTAAGTTTATTTTACTAATAGACATTATTATAATAACGAAATCTTACTACATAGTAAATAGTTTAATGGATCCTTAGAGGGTGGGCGGTCCTAAGCATCCTTTAAGTTACTTGTACCTTTATATTACAGTTTACTTGAGTTGGTTTACATTGTATAAGTATGTATGTTCTGACTCAAGTGTTTGTGTTTATTTCTTACGCTCAGGTCAGCCTGAGTGCCACAACTTGGATCTATCTTCTGGAAGATAGAGAATTTCTGGAGTTATCTGCTTATCAAGTTGTTGTCTATTTAGTTTCAGTATTTCCCTTTCAGTTCATGTACTAGAGACATAAGTATTTGGGATTTTCTACTATATTGGTTTTAGAACTGTATTTTTTTTCAGACTATGTATTTTGGTACTTGTTTGGGACTGAGTTGTAGTGGCTTCATGAACCACTAAGGTTGTTTTTATTTCCGCTGTGAGTTATTCTGATTTTATCTGTCGCTGTGATTCTGTGATTTGTTTTATTTGCTTCAAATTATATTGCAATCTACTGTTTGGAAGTATTCAAGTCAGACATGTGTGGATTTATTATCGATTTGAATGGTCCAAAATAGTGGGATGTTATAGGTCATGAGAGTGGAAGGCTTTAGGGTCGGCATAATGTAGTGGTTCAGCATGCTTTGGGTCGGTCGGGCATAAACATTGGGCCGGTATTGTGAAAGCTAAGGGTCAGTAGGAAGGTGGGTTGGTCTTGATGGTGCGAGTCGGCATGTTGGAGTGGATCGGCATGTTGAAGTTGGTCGGCATGGTTGAAGTGGCTCAGGGTCGGCATAGGATTATGCTCAGGTCGGCATAGAATTATACTCCGGTCGGCACAAGAGTAAGGTCGGTATATCGAATAGGGTCGGCTGTTTCGGGCCATTGAACTCCCAACTCTGGGTCGGTAAGACAAGGACTTCGGGTCGGCTAAAGGGGATCGGTGCCTTGAGGAAGCGGGATCGGCATTGAGTTGCTCCAAGCCCAGACATGTTTTACTTCGAGTCAAAGGCAAGTTTGCTTCGGATCACATCTATGTTCGCTTTGACTCATCCCCAGAGCAACATTGGGTCGGCGTGATCAGAACTCAGGGTCGGTCATAATGATGAATTTAGGGTTGGCAATGGTCTTGATGGGCGTGAACCACTCGGGAAGCCCAGTAACTCGGATTTTGCCTAAAAATTCGGTAGGCGGGGCTTCAGAAAAGGAAATCTTGATTCTGTTTCCTTTCATCTTCTCAACTAAGGCTACTCTGCCATTATTGTTTTAAAAACTTCGGATTGTAACTGTAATTGATTTTCATATCAATAAAAAGGAAATTTCTGGAGTAGACTTAGGCCAGAGTCAGCCGAACTACTATAAATCCTCTGGTGCTTTCTTTTTAATTTTGATTGTTCATTCGTATTTAAACTCTCTAGATACATATCTGTTATCTGTGACTGTTGGTTGGTGCTTTCAACGGCGTTTGGGTGTTAGTGACCAATTTTAGCTCTAACAATAAGTTAACATCCAAATCAACCAATTTAACCATATCACACAGTAATCAATAGTAATCAATGTCAGGGTATTTAACTAAAGGTGATATGCAATCCAATATTGATTTAAATCTAAAATTTAGATGCCAACCCAATAAGTGTATAAAATATCAATTTTTTTTTTATCAAATTTAAACATCACATTTACCATTAATTCCAACCATCCATTTAATAGTCAAATTCCTATCAATTATTTTTGAAGGTCAATTTACACTATAAATTTTAATATCAAATTTATCAATCAAATTTTAAATGTTGGTTTGATTGTCAATCAATTCAAATTCAACCAATTAAATTTTCAAACAGCATCAGTATAATTTTATTACTTCGTAAATGAGTTTAATTAGCAATAGGAAATTTTAGTACTTTGTGAGTAGTTTGAAACACTCACCTTTATTTGAACTGAAAATTTTTCGGTGTCAAATAAACTTCAATTCCACTCCAAGTCGAAATCCTTGTCGATACAAACCCAATACAATTTGTTTTGCTTGATTCTGACTTCGTATGAAAAAGTTACAAGTTTTTAAATATTTGAATACAATCAACAAATTAATTAACATAATTAAATAATAATTAAACTAATCCTTACCCTACTCCCCCATCGTTCCCTGCATGTGAGAACTAGGCTGCCTTCACCTTTATTCTTTTCGAACGATTCCGTCTAGCTAATGACGAATGCAACGATCGGCCACCCTCCGCCGCGCCACCTGATGACTGCCCCGCTCCAGCCCTACCATCATCTCCGTCCATATCGTTCTAGATGCCATCGTTCACTAGATGAACCCAAAATGATGTGCTCCGATCATTTCAAATTTTCGGCCACCTGAAGCGATTTTGTGCCACCAAACTCCTGACGTGGTTAGCACCAACCATCCTTTACACTTCTCCTTCAGGTGCCACTGCCCATCGATCACCGTAGTCGTCGGAAAACTCAACCAAAGTTGAGCCTATCATGAGCGATTTCTCGCCGCCTTGCTCCTCCGTTCGACATCTTAACCGGTCATATGACTTCACCTCCACAAGAGGAACAAGCTTCCAGTTGGGGTCGAGGCCTGAAAATGGCTCGAGTGGCTCCGCTCAATGTGGAACGTTAGATGAGTAAATGTTTTAGATGTCGGTTGGGTTAATGTTTAGGGTTTGCAAAAAATGATGAAGGGATGGATCCTTATATACAAAAAAATTTAATGGCACTATTCACGCTTAAATTTGTCGAACTCCTAACAATGAGTGCCGCTTAGTGTTCTATATGTTTTACTCCTATTTCGAACACAATGGAATATATATTGGAGGCCAATTCTATCATATAAATAAGATAGGTTTATGAAATTGAATTATTTTAATTAAATTCCCTTTAATTAATTTCTACGCATTTCAAGATCGCAAGTCTGATACGAAAGTTGAGATCCTATAATAACTCACCATTACAAATCCAACGAAACTGGGATCCTCGAAATCCAACACAGTTGCCCGAATGGCTATTTCTACACGCTAATTAAAATATAGAATTTCCCATTTCTATTTATTCGCTTTTAAATCCTATTTTAAATGTTAATCTTCATTCGTATTTAAATAAAATTTAAATCAACTTCCGATATCAATTTCAATCATGTTAAATTAAGAATTCAATTATTCATATAATTTTCAATATTAAATTTTAAACAATTTGATTATCTGGTAAATCGAGATTAATAAATTGTTGAATTTCAAATAAATTTTAGTTATCAGCAATTATTTTTATTTCTGTCTAAATAACTCACATTTATTATTCAACTCCAGTTATTGATTATAAACACAGACAATACATAGAATTTCATTTCAATATTGGTTATTGCCAAAATTTACAAAGTTGGTTATTTCAAAGTTTTATTCAAGTTCACATTCAATAACTACAATAATAAATCATTAAATTTTTATTTCTAACTAATTTTTATTAAATAATCAATTTAAATTTAATAAGTTCAATTAGTTAAAATACGGGTCGTTACAGCTTCCTAACTATAGTCAGGTTCGGTTCTACTACTAAGTCCTCTAACATAGTCTGTGTTATAAGAGTCTCTGGGTCTCGAATACACTTTCTCATATGAGAAACATGAAAAACATCATGAACTCTTACCATACTGTTAGGTAACTCCACTCTATATGCAAATTTCCTGATCCTCTCTATAATAGGAAATGGTCCTCCAAATCTCGGTGCCAATTTCCCTGATTTTTCGAATTGAATTACACCTTTCATCGATGATACCTTGATGAAAACACGATCTCCTATTGAGACATCTAAGTCCTTCCATCTTCTATCAGCATAACTCTTCTACCTAGACCCAGCTTCCTTCATTCTAGCCTGAATCAACTCAATCTTCTCTGCAGCTTCTCTAACTAAATCTGGACCAAGAACCAACATATCCTCGGTCTCTAACCAACAAACTAGAGATTTGCATGGCCTTCCATAAAAAGCTTTAAACGGTTCCATTCCTATACTAGTCTAATAACTATTGTTACATAAAACCTCTATTAAGTGTAATGGTCTTACCATGATCCCCCAAAATCTTGCACACTAGCTCTTAACAAAATCTTTCAAGACTTCATTAACACTTTCCGTTTTCCCATCGGTCTATGAATGGTAAGCGGTACTCTTTTGGAGCTTGGTACCTAAAGTATCATGTAGACTCTTCTAGGACTCGCTAATGAATAAGGAATCTCTATCACTTACTATATTACTAGGAATTCTATGAAGTCTAACTACATTCTTCATAAACAGCTTGGCTAAAACAGGTTCTATCCTAGTTGATTTAATTGGAATGAAATGGGCACTCTTGGTTAACCTGTCTACTATGATCCATATACTTTCGTTTCCTCTATTAGATCTTGGAAACTCATATATAAAATCCATTGAGATGGAATCCCATTTTCATACTGGAATATCCAAAGGCTGAAGTAACCCACTTGGTTTTTAATGTTCGGCTTTTAACTGTAGGCAGTTCAAACACTGCTTCACCCATAAGCCTACATCTATCTTCATACCTTCCTAGAAGAAACTCTTCTTCATGTCCTGATACATTTTAGTTCCTCCGGGATGAATGGTGAACTTCGAACGATGGCATTTCTTAAGAACTCCCTTCCTAATGTCCCCTATGTTTGGAAGACATAATCTTCCTTTCTTCCTCAACCATCCAATCTGGTCAAGACTGAAATCCTTCAAGTCATCGCTCTCTGTTTCATTCCTTGACATCTTGAATCGTCCAACTAATATGGATCCTCCTTCTACTTAGAAGCAACCTTGTCGATCAATGTCGGTCGAACTTCTAAACATGCCAACATAGCAGTTTCCTTGCTAGATCTAACCTCAGATCTCCACTGCACTCTGTATGTCATCAATGCTTCTAAATCTTTCCACTCTGTTATCATTGCCAACACTACATTCTGAAATTTTCTACAAGTGCATCAGTAAGCTTATTTCCCTTTTCTGGTGTGTACTCAATTCTAAAGTTATAATAGCCTAAAAACTCTAAGCACCTCTGATGTCTCATATTCAGCTACTTTTGAGAAAATAAATACCTTAGCGACTTATGATCTGTGTGCAGCTCGAATCTCTCTCCAAAAGGTAAGGTCTCCACACCTTCAATGCAAAAATCACCGCATCTAATTCCAGATCATGAGTCGGGTACCTAACCTCATGCTGTCTAAGCTGTCGAGATGCATAGGTAATCACTTTACCTCTTTGCATTAACACATCTCCTAACCCTGTTCCACAGGCATCTGTATACACTACTAAGTCTTGATTCCCCTCTATAACAACCAACAAGTGTGCATTCGTCAATAAGTGTTTTAGCTTTTGGAATGCCTCCCCATACTTATCAGTCCAAACAAACCTTACATCCTTTCACGTTAGCTTGGCCATTAGTGATGCTATCTACGAAAAATCCTTTATGAATCCCCGATAATACCCCGCTAATCCAAGAATACTCTTTATCTCAGTCACTGTCTCGGGTCTCTTCTAAATATTCACTGCTTCGATCTTAGTCAGATCTGCAGACAACCCTTTCTTAAAGACTACATGACCAAGAAACTTCACTTCCTTCTTCCAGAAATGACACTTTGAAAAAATTTCCTTTAACTGATGCTGACTCAATGTTCCAACACCCCTCTAAGATGAACTTCATGCTCTCTTTCATCTTTATAGCATATCAAAATATCATCTATGAATACACACCAACCTATCCAAGTACTCTCGGAAAACTTGGTTCATCAAATCTACAAAGAATGCCGGTGCATTGGTTAGTCTAAATGGCGTTACTAACCATTCATACGATCCATATCTAGTTCTAAACGCCATCAAAGGAATACTATCTTCTGCCACTCTAAGCTGATGAAAACCTATTGCTAAATCCAATTGGGAAAACACATTGGATCCACTTAACTGGTCGAACAAATCGTCAGTTCTAATAACAGATATCGATTCTTTATCGTCTTCTCATTCAACTTACGATAATTGATGCATAACCTTAACAATCCATCTAGCTTCTTGGCAAACCCTATGGCTGCTCCCCAAGGCGAACTACTAGATCTGATAAAATTCTTGCCTTCCAAATCCACCAACTACACCTTTAGCTCCTTCATCTCGGTAGATTTCATTCTGCTTGGCGGTCTACTTATCGGTTCTGCTCCTCGTATTAAATCTATCTGAAACTCTATAGCTCATTTCGATGGTAATCCTACTACGGGTTCAAATACATCTATGAATTCTCTAACAACGAAAACTCGATCGAACTCGTCTTCTACCCCCACAACACCCAATAAAGCATCAACCTCAAAACTAGGGTTTTCTACGGAGAATAATATCCAATCACTACAGTCAGGGTATCTAAGTGATATTTTCCTATCATGGCAAAATATTCTAGCATCGTATTTACTTAACCAATCCATATCCAAAATAATTCTGTGCCCTACGAAATCAAACACATGCAAACTGCAAACAAAAGTACGACCTATCAATTCAAACTCTGGGTGATCATATCTTATCCCTAGAGTCGCATACCCTCCTATCAGATTTGCAACCCTTAAGGAAGTAACCATGTATGAGGGTTCTAGGTTAAGCTTATCTACCAAATGATTAGATATTAAAGAATGCAATGCACCGGTACCAAATAGAACTCTAACTGATACACCGTAAATCAAAAGCGTTCCTCCCAATATAGCTTTCCCCCTCTCCTCTGTTGTTGGTCTCGAGGTAATTGGTTCTAATGCAAATTTACCTTGGCTTTTCCATTCTTTGTTGGCTCCTTGCACTGGTTCTTATAGTGCCCAATCTGATCACAATTCAAACTCTTTATCCCTTTCTTCTCACGACTTTCTTTCCCTTACCTGTCCGGAAATCATGGGCAAAGTGTCATTTCTTGTCATACTTGTAACAGATTATTTCTGCCTTCCTCTTCTTAGCAGCTCCACCCTTCTAAGCTCCTTTCTTGTGGAAAAACTTCATCTTCCGATTCTGTCTTCCTTGAACTTCCTTGGCCTTGTTTCTTTCAAGAAAAGCTTGCATCTCTTCATTCTCAAGGTCATCTCAATGACAACATCACATGGATCTCTAATATGCGGTAACATGGCCTTAACAAGCTCAGGCTTCAACCCACGAATAAGCTTTCCATTCCTCTTAATATTAATATCAACTGTAGCATAGCCATATATTGCTAGCTTCACAAAATTCCTCGCATACTCAAGTATAGTCATATACCCTTGCTCCAACTCAACAAACTTCCTAAAAAGAGTAGACTTCGCAATATCTAACATAAACTTTTCTTAGAATCTTCTCTTGAACTCAGCCTATGTCATGTCTCCTCATTAACTCCAACTGTCAGACTATTCCACCAGTACGATACTTCTCATTGTAGCTATCTAGAAGCAAGCCTTCTCTTCTGCTTGTCATTAAGCCCTAAGTCAGCAAAAATCCTCTCGCAATGAATTAACTAGTTCTCCACTTCTATTGCGTCTTACGTACCAATAAATGGCTTTCCTCCTAGTTAGGCATAATCTCTACTCAATCACCACTGGTGCTTGTTGATTTCCTCCTCCAACATTTCCTCCAACTACTCCAGCAGCAATTCCTGCTTGCATCATGTTTACAAAGAACTGATACATTGCTTCCATATCAACATGTAGGACTCCAGCACCCACATTTGCAGCTTATGCTTGACCAGGATTTCTCTTAGTATTTGGTCTGGCATTTCCACTAATTGTGATGCTTCCTCCTCTATGGTTAACTCTTCCACCTCTAGCATCCATATCTGTGTTCGAGTCTTCGTATGATGCAGAAGAATAACCTAATAGAAATGGGAGAATAGAGATTAAGCGCATACTTATATAACACAAATACAAGTATGTTACTATAGCGTTATCCCATACCCCGATCTTTTCCCTAATTCCTTTGGATTATGTTTTCAAAACCATTTTAAAGTTTTTCATAAACCTATGCTCCGATATAAGCTGTAGCATCCCCTATCTTGAGGCATGAAGATAAGCGCTATAGATGCTGCAGTCATCCACAGTATAACTTCCAATGACAAAATACGGTAATATTAATGGTATTCATAAAATCAGAAGTACATGAATATGAAATTAAATAACATAAAATTAAAATAACTTTCCCGATTAAATTTCAAAGCAATATTTCATATTCAAATTTACATAATCCCATAATCAATTCCCATGTTTTGGTCAAATATAAATATTATAAATACGCTAAGAGCAACATATGAAGATGCCACCGTGGATGATTAAAGTACTAAATAGATGTATAAGTCTAAATACATTGCAGTGGAAATAGAACAAAATAGAAACTCCTAAATAGCTAACCTTGCCTCCTGCACGTCTTTGGAAGCATTATTAGTACACATACTAAACCTATAAAACCTTAAATCTCAATCTACTAAAATTAATTTCGAGCACCCGAGAATTTAAGGGAAAAACATAAACTTTGAGTCAGACATAAAGCTTGGTATGAATAATACTATTGCATCTCGGTTTACTGATATAAAGTGAAACCACGCCACTAAATGGAACGGGTTTCCCTTCACCAATACCTTTTTAAGGTATATCCTTTTGCAATTCAAAATCCTGCCAACAAATTGATTATAACAATAATAGCAATATCATATATGCTGATAAACATGTAAAAATGGACCATCTATATAAAAAAATATAGTTTTACTTTGCTAACTACTAACCATTGGCTGACTCGGGCCCACTAGACAAAATAAACAAATAATCTAACAAATGTTAGACAAACTTCTGGACAATCTGTCCTTAACTTACTTCTCGAAGGGTTATTTGATCCTAATGATTTTGCGGGCTCACCAATAACCTATCCTTCTTTTCTGTATATATTCCACTCTCAGTGTAACCATCTGCAACATCCCCCCTACTTGGAGGCCCAAAACTAACGGCTACGGATGTTGCAGTCATCCATAGTTATTAATTTTCGGCTACCAAATACGGCAGTGCTAGATATATTGATACATATATCACAGAAATATGGAAAAATCTTGCCAGTTCAAAAACATATTTCCACATTCAAATTAAAACATTTCATGTTCCTTACATAATCCCAAAATATATTACCACGTTCAGCAAAATATAATTACTACAATTACGCCAAGAGCGACATATGAAGATGCCCCCTTGGTTGATCAAAGTATATAGTAAGATTAATGATAAAAGTATATAGTAAGATTAATAAACCTGTCTTTACAAACAAATACACGACGGAAAAAGAAAACTCTAAATAACTACTTTCTTTTTGCATGCCTCCGGAAGCTTTATTCGTCAATGAAGAGAACCTGAGAACCTTAACCCTCAAGCTACTCCAAATTAATTGAGCATCCGAGAGTTTAAGGGGAAAACAAAAACTTCGAGCTAGACATAAAGCCTGGTATGAATAATAATCTAATGTCTCAATCCTTTTAGATATCTAGTGAGACCATGCCACTTAGCGGAATGAGTTTTCCCCTCACTAGTATCCTAAAACCTTTATAAAGCCATATACCGTGCTCCTTGCATCCACAATGGTTAAAACATACATTTTCAAAATATTATAATGATATGCATACTTGAAAACAATTGGGATTTCCCATCCCTCGTCTAATATGACACCATATCCTATCCATAATTTTCATGGGATCACTAAGAACCTATAGGCTCCTGCCAGTTACTTTAATTAGTTCATGGGTCCACCTGAACCTATTAGTCATTCCGATAACTAATCACCTTATCGTGGTTTTCATGGGTTAACAAGGAACCTATGGACATATCCAGTAACTAACTTCACATCCTAGTTTTCATGGGTTGACTAAGAACCTATCGACATATCCAGTAACTCACTTCACATCCTAATTTTCATGGGTTGACTAGGAACCGACTGATACTTTCATTAGCCACTTTATTATCCTAGTTTTCATGGGTTTACTAGAAACCTATTGACCAATGTCAATTCTTGATCCGGATAGTTTTTAGGGGTTCAATACAAACCAATTAGCTCCTTGCCAACGGCCCTTAGTACATAGTTTTCATGAGTTAACTATGAACCTGTTGGTTTCCTCCAATAACTACTTTATCATAGTTTTCATGGGTTTACTATAAACCTTTTGGTTTACTTCAATTACTACTTTATCATAGTTTTCATGGGTTTACTATGAACCTATTGGTTTACACAAATAACTATAAGTTTAGGCATCTTATATTTTTGGTCACCCTGACTCCTTGGATGCAATTGTACTCATGAGGAGTTTAAGCAATTTATATTCACTATTGAGTTAACTTAGCTGGTTCTTCTACCCCTTTTGTTCTCAAAATACAGTTATGGGTTATCATGTGAATATATTCCTATTTTAAGACGCAAAACAACAATTTTAACTGTACCACTCCTATAAGTTTAAGGTCCTTGAAATATATTTCATAGAACATAGTTAATACCTGTAACTTATATTTTTATCAAGGCAATACTTCTTCAAAATTTCATACTTAAAGCCATTATAAACTCCTTTATATAAGCCGTGGGTTTTTTCCTTTAAAAATTAGAGTATGGGATTTCAAACCTTTCGACAATGTTAAAAGGTTACACTTTCAACCTCCTCGACCTTGATAAAGCATTACTATATATATAAGAGTAGAACCTTTCGAAACCATTGAAAAGTAAACCTTTCGAAAATATTGCATTTATACTTAAAAATATTACTTTGGGTCATAGGTGAAAGTTTTTAGAACCACTTTCTTCTTTATAAAACATAGGGGGAAGAGAATTAAACCTTTCGACAACATCAAAAACTTCAGCTTTCGACCCCTTCGAAAGGCTTGGGAAGCGGCTTGTTTAACTGAAACCATTAAATATTTCGACAATGTCGAAAGCTCCTTCTTTCAACCCCTTCGAAGTGTTTGAACCAAAATAAAGGCGACGTCTCTTTTCAAAATTCTCTTTGAAACAACTATGCGAAACCAAACATTTCGACCACGTCGAAAGATCTTATAAAAACAACCTTTCGTAACAAAACCTTTCGACATTGTCGAAAGGTCTTTAAAACAACCTTTTGAAACTAAATCTTTCAACCTTGTCGAAAGGTCTTTTGAAAATAGGCAAGTGATTTTTCTCTTTTTAATCAAAGTAAACTAAGGGACCATCTCCTTTGAAAGCAACCCTTCGAATGCAATCCTTCGGTACAATACCTTTCAACTTAGTCCAATTCACTACATACCATCTGAATGATATCATGTGCATTGCTTTCAACCTTATTGGTTAATGAAGTCGAAAGGTCTTGGTCGAGAAGTCTAAGTCAAAAGGTTTTCCAAAGAAGGCAGAACCATCTTTTTTGGGTAAAAGTTGATTTTGCCAAAATAAGTTAACTTTTTGTAATAAACTTGCCTACTTGTAAACATTTAATTGGCTTTCACAAACTTTTAAATAATTTGGATAACATTTTCCGCATTACCTCAAATCTAAAATCAAGTTAACTTTTAACAAATAAGCCCTTCCTCTTAAAAAAATAATTAAATCATTTAGGACCTCCTTTCAAAATAATTTATTTTCCATACTAAATCGCTTAATAAAAATCCAAAAAAATTCAAAATATTCTCTTTAATCACATCTTCTAACATATTAAATTTTAGGTCCAAATTCTTAATATATTTTCCAAAATAAATTTATAAACCCAAATAACCATATTTTCCTTTGAAAATTCAAAATAAATTCTCCACGACTTGGAAAATTATAAAAATTGAAATGCTATTCCAAAATTATGTTGTCTATAACATATAGTTTTTCCTTGGCATTTAAAAATCATTAAGTCTCAGTTTTACCCTAAAACCATATATATATATCCTTTAAACGACCTTGTTTAAATCATATAAATCATAAATCAAGCATATCACAAATCAATATATATCACAAAATAGATTTGTGATTAAATCCGAAACCATATGATAATAAAATCAAAATAGAGATGTAGAAATTATTATACACCTTAGATTGGATAAGGAAATTAAAGTTTGATTGAGATTGGTTTCTTCTAGCTTGATCCTAAGCTTTTACTTCGATTTTTATCTTCTCTTCTTCCTAAGGCCGGCCTTGCTTGCTTCTCACGGTTATAAATTTTGTTTTAAGTAAAATAAACGTGTATGATTAAGAAAGGTAGTATAAGGGTGACAAATATGGGTGGCTATTTACCCTAATGCCCTTGTGTTCAATTACTTAACCGTTTATATAAGTTCATTAGATTTTGAATAAACACAGCCACCTAATTTATTAATCAACCTTAATCTCCTTATCTAAATTATTCTATTTAATTTATTCTAATTAAATCTCCTGAATAATGTCAATAAAAATAGGGGTGTTATAGGCTCCCTTCCTTAAAGTATTTCGTCCTCGAAGTTCAGTAAGGACTAACTAGCTAACATAGCAATCATCTATAACATTTCGTAACAACCATATAGCCTATTTTCCTAGCAACCAATCTATATAAATCTACTATAGACATACCATCAAAGCAGATCGGGATAAGCCTCTCAAATCTTTCCCTCTGTCTCCTAAGTACAGTCTTCCTCGTTGTCGCTCCACTGAACCTTCACCATCTTGACTAGCTTGGTCCTTAATTTCTTCTCATCTCTTGCTACAATCCAAGCTGGTGGTCTAACAAAAGTCAAATCTGGCTTTACTACCAAGTCCTCCAACTCTGTCTGAGGAATTGTAGTCTCTGGATCATGCATATACTTACGAAGATGAGACACATGGAATACATTATGGACACCTGCCAAACACTCGACAACTATAATCTGTAAGCGAGCTTTCCAATCCTTTCTATAGTCTGGAATGAACCAACATACCATAGGGCCAACTTTCCCGACTTTCCAAATTGTACTACACCCTTTATTGGTGATACTTTAATGAAAACCCTATCTCCCACTGAGAACTCTAGTTCTTTACGCCTCTTATCTGCATAACCCTTTTGTCGGGATTGAGCTTCCTTCATCCGTGCTTAGATTAACTCAATCTTTTCCGACGCCTCTTTAACCAAATCCGGACCTAAGACTAATCTGTCTCCGGTCTCTAACTAACATGTTGGCGATTTGCATTGCCTTCCATATAAAGCTTCAAAAGGCGACATTCTTATACTAGTCTAATAGCTATTATTATAGGAAAACTCAATTATATGTAGATGGTCTTCCCAAGATCCACCAAAGTCTAACATAGAAGCTCTCAATAAATCCTCGAGTACCTTGTTGACCCTCTCTGTCTGCCCATCCGCCTATGGGTGATATACTATACTCATCTTGAGCTTGGTACCTAATATCTCTTGGAGACTTCTCCAAAATTCGCTAGTGAATAATGCATCTCTGTCGCCGACTATGTTACTAGGAATCCCATGAAGTCTAACTGTGTTCTTCATAAATAACTTAGCCAAAACAGATGTCGTCCTGGTTGACTTTACAGGAATGAAATGGGCACTCTTGGTCAGCCTGTGCACAATAACCCATATGCTTTCATTTCCTCTCCTTGACCTTGGCAACCCATTTATGAAATCCATCGATATCGAGTCCCATTTCCAAACTGGAATATCTAGAGGCTGAAGTATCCCACTCGGCTTCTGATGTTTAGCTTTCACTTATTAATAGTTTACACACTGCCTAACCCACAAGCCAACGTCCTTCTTCATGCGTTTCTAATAAAAGCTCCTCTTCATATCTTGATACATCTTGGTTCCTCCAGGATGAATCGTAAAGTTCGATCGGTGACATTCCTCTAGAACTTCCCTTCTTAAGTTCTCTATATTCGAAACACAGAGCTGTCCCTTCTTTTTTAACCATCCTCTTTGGTCAAAACTAAAATCCTTTAGGTCATCATTCTCTGATCTTTCCTCAAGCCTTCTAATCCTCTCGGCTAAAAATAGACCTTCTCTTTGCTTAGAAGCTATCCTCTCGATCAACGCTAATCGAACTTCTAAATAAGATAACATGGCAGTACCCTGACTAGAACTAGCGGTAGATCTCAACTGCACACTATAACTGGTTAAAGCTTCTAGATTCCTCCATTTTGCCAACATTGCTAAAACCACATTCTGATATTTTCTACTAAGAGCATCCACTACCTTATTTCCTTTTTCAAGGGTATACTCTATACCGAAGTCATAAGCAGCCAAAAACTCTAGCCATCTCTACTGCCTCAAATTCAACTCCTTCTGAGAGAATAAATACTAATGAAGGTATACAACCCAAATATCTCTCCTGAAAGATAATGCCTCCAAATCTTCGAGGCAAATATCACCGCAGCTAACTCTAAGTCATGAGTAAGATATCTAACTTCATGCGGTTTAAGCTGCCTAGATACATAAGCAATAACTTTGCCCCTCAGCATCAATACTGCTCCTAATCCAGTGCCACATGCATCAGTGTATACTACTAACCCTTGGTTACATCGGGAACTACTAACACTGGCGCATTGGTTAACAAATGCTTTAACTTAAGGAACCTTTCTCACATTTGTCATACCAAACAAACTTCATGTCCTTCCCGGTCAACTTAGTTAAAGGCGCTGCTATCCGTGAGAAATCCTTGATGAATCTCTGGTAATAACCAACAAGTCCAAGAAAACTTCTAATCTCGGTCACCGTTTTTGGTCTCTTCCACTTGTTCATTGCTTTGATCTTGTTTGGATCGACTGAAAATCCCTTCTCTGAAACCAAAGAATTAAGAAACTTAACATCTTTCTTTCAAAAATGACGCTTAGAAAAGTTCGCCTTCATCTGATTCTACCTCAGCATCTCTAACATCACTCTAAGATGAATCTCATGCTCCCTTTCATATCTTTAGAGTACACTAAAATATCATCCATAAATATCAACACGAACTTATCCAAGTGCTCTCGTAAAAACCCGATACATCGAATCAATGAAGAAAGCAAGCACATTTGCCAATCTAAATGGCATCACCAGCCAGTAATACGAACCATACCTAGTTCAAAATGCCGTCAAAGTAATGCTATCCTCCGCCACTCACAACTGATGGAACCCCATCGCGAAATCCAATTGGGAAAACACTCTAGCACTATGCAACTGATCAAAAAATTCTTTAATTCCTTGACAAAGAATACTTATTCTTGATCGTCCTCTCGTTTAACTTACGATAGTCGATGCATATCCTTAACGACCCATCTGGTTTCTTTACAAACATCGTGGTGGTTCCCCAAGGCGAACTGCTTGGTCTGATAAAATTCCTTCCTTCAAGATCCACTAGCTGCGCCATCAATTCCTTCATCTCTGTCGGTGTCATTCTTCTAGGTAGTCTACTAATAGGTTCAGCTCTGAGTACAAGGTCTATTCGAAACTCAACAGCCCGTTTCGAGGGTAATCTAGTGTCTGGCTTAAATATATCTGCAAAATCTCTTGCTACACGAACCAGACTAAGCTTATCTGCAACCTCCATGGCACTTAACAAAGCACAAACACTCTTCCCTCTGTCCGCCCTGATTGGCTCTGGACGTAGGTTCTTATAATGCCTAACTTGGTCACAGTTGAATCATTTCACATTCTTCTTCTCCACAGGCATCTTTCCTTTACCAGTTCTGCACTCATGGGCATAATGACCCTTCTTATCACACTTATAACACACCAAATCAACGTTCGCCTTCTTAGTGGCCTCCCCTTTCTATGCTCTTTTCTTCTTAAAGAATTTCCTTTTCCTTCCCTGAGAACCCTAGGACTCAATTGGCTTCTCCCTAGCTGAAACAACAAGCATTTCTTCATGGCGGACGGTCATCTCCACTATCACATGATAAGGTTCTCTAATACGAGTCATAGCCATCCTACCGAGATTTGGCCTCAAACCTATAATGAATCTCTCATTCCTTCTGACATTGGTATCAAGCAATGCATAACCATATCGAGAGAGCTTATCAAACTTAGCAGCATACTCGATCATAGACATTTGTCCTTGGACAAGATCTATGAACTTCCTCATCAATGCCAACTTGGCAATCTCAGCTAAGAACCTCTGCTCAAACCTCCTCCTGAAGTCAGCCCAAGTCAACTCTTCCTCCGGCACTCCGACCATCACATTGTTCTACCAATGAAGCGCAAACCCCTACAACTGTCTAAGGGCTAGTCCTCTCTTCTCTTCATCATTCAATCCTAAATTTGTAAAAATACTCTCACAGTTCAACAACTAGCTCTCTACTTCAATAGCATCTTCCACTTCAACAAACGGCTTTCCTCCTAGACTGATATAGTCTCTACTCAGCTTAGCATAGTTATATCCAACCGAAACTATAGGATTAGCTCCTTCCACATTACCAGCGGCTCCATCTCGTAAAAGATTATCCAACAACTGATACACCATCCCCTCATCTATTAGCGGATTTCCAGCACCTACATTGGCCTCAACATTTTGATTAGCATTAGCCCGTCGACCTTGGTTTCTCCGAGTATTAGGTCGAGCATTTCTAGTAGTAGTGGTGCTTCCTCCATCTAGATTTCCTCTTATGTTTCCTGCCTCCGTATTCTCTTTCTCGTATATCTGCATACGAGCCTCAGTGGGATACAGAAGAATAGTCTAAGAGAGAGGAGAATACAAACTTAGATATATACCTATATATCAAATACAAGTATGTTAATATAGCGTTAACCCAAACCTCAATCATATTTTTAAATTTATTGGAGTGTGTTTGAAAAAGATTTTTAGGTTAACTATTCTTTTTAAAGTTTCATAAACCTATGCTCTGATACCAATTTGTAACATCCCTCTATTTGGAGGCTCAAAACTAACGGCTATGGATGCTGCCGGTATCCATAGTTATTAATTTTCAGCGACCAAATACGGCGGTGCTAGATATATTGATACACATATCATAGAAATATGGAAAAATCTTGACAATTCAAATACATATTTCCACATTCAGATTAAAACATTTCGTGTTCCTTACATAATCCCAAAATACGTCAACCACATTCAGCAAAATATAGTTATTACAATTACGCTAAGAGCGACATATAAAGATATCCCCTTGGTTGATCAAAGTAGCAAGGTTAATAAATCTGCCTTTACAAATAAATATACAGCGGAAAAAGAAAACTCTAAATAACTATCTACCTCCTGCACACCTCCAGAAGCTTTATTCATCAAAGAAGAGAACCTAAGAACCTTAACTCTCAAGCTACTTAAAATTAATTGAGCACCCGAGAGTTTAAGGGGAAAACAAAATCTTCGAGTTAGACATAAAGCCTGGTATGAATAATAATCTAACATCTGAATCCTTTTAGATATCTAGTGAGACCACGCAACTTAGCGGAATGAGTTTTCCCCTCATCGGTATCCTAAAACCTTTATAAAGCCATATACTGTGCTCCTGCATCCATAATGGTTAAAACATACATTTTTAAAATATTATAATGATATGCATACTTGAAAACAATCAGGATTTCCCATCCCCTGTCTAATATGACACCATATCCTATCCATAGTTTTTATGAGATCACTAAGAACCTATAGGCTCCTGCCAATTACTTTAATTAGTTCATGGGTCCGCCCGAACCTATTAGTCATTCCGATAACTGATCACCTTATCGTGGTTTTCATGGGTTAACAAGGAACCTATGGACATATCCAGTAACACACTTCACATCCTAGTTTTTATGGGTTGAATAGGAACATATGGACATATTCAGTAACTCACTTCACATCCTAATTTTCATAGGTGGACTAGGAAACTATTGATACTTTCACTAGCCACTTTCTTATCCTAGTTTTCATGACTTTACTAGGAACCTACTAATTGATGTCAATTCGTAATCCGGATATAGTTTTCAAGGGTTCACTACAAACCAATTAGCCCCTGCCAACTATCCTTAGTACGTAGTTTTCATGGGTTAACTATGAACCTGTTGGTTTTCTCTAATAACTATTTTATCATAGTTTTTATAGGTTTACTATGAACCTTTTGTTTTACTCCAATAACTACTTTATCATAGTTTTCATGGATTACTATGAACATATTGGTTTACACCAATAACTATAAAATTTAGGCATCCTATATTTTGATCACCCTGACTCCTTGGATGCAGTTGTACTCATTAAGGAGTTTAAGCAATTTATATTCACTATTGAGTTAACCTAGCTGGTTCTTCTACACCTTTTTTTCTTCTCAAAATACAGTTATGGGTTATCATGTGAATATATTCCTATTTGAAGAAGCAAAACAACAATTTTAACTGTACAACTCCTGTAAGTTTAAGGTCCTTGAAATATATTTCATAAAACATAGTTAACACCTCTAACTTATATTTTTATCAAGGCAATACTTCTTCAAAATTTCATACTTAAAGCCATTAGAAACTCCTTTATATAAACCATGGGTTTTTTCCTTTAAAAATTAGAGTATGGGTTTCCAAACCTTTCGACAACGTCGAAAGGTTACACTTTCAACCTCTTTGATCTTGATAGAGAATTACTATATATATAAGAGTATAACCTTTTGAAACCATTGAAAAGTAAACCTTTCGAAAACATTGGGTTTATACTTAAAAGTATTACTTTGGATCATAGGTGAAAGTTTTCAAAATTACTCTCTTCTTTATAAAACACTGGGAGAAGACAATTAAACCTTTCGACAACGTCGATAGCTTTAGCTTTCGACCCCTTCGGAAGGCTTGGGAAGTGGCTTATTTTATAGAAACCATTAAACCTTTCGACAAAGTCGAAAGCTCCTACTTTTAACCCCTTCAAAGTGTTTGAACCAAAATAAAGGCGGCAGCTCTTTTCAAAATCCTTTTTGAAACAACCATATGAAAGCAAACCTTTCGACCTTGTCGAAATGTCTTATAAAAACAACCTTTTGTAACCAAACCTTTCGACATTGTCAAAAGTTCTTTAAAACATCCTTTTGAAACTAAACCTTTCGACCTTGTCGAAAGGTCTTACAGACAAGTGATTTTTCTCTTTCAAATCAAAGTAAACTAAGGGACCATTTCCTTTAAAAGCAACCCTTCGAATGCAATCCTTCGACACCATACCTTTCGATTTGGTCCAATTAACTACATACCATCTAAATGATATCATGTGCATTGCTTTCAACCTTGTTGGTTAAAAAAGATGAAAGGTCTTGATCGAGAGGTCTAAGTCGAAAGATTTGCCAAAGAAGACGGAACCATATTTTCTGGGTAAAAGCTGATTTTTGCCAAAATAAGTAAACGTTTTGTAACAAACTTGCTTACTTGTAAACATTTGATTGGCTTTCACAAACTTTTAAATAATTTAGATAATATTTGCCGCATTATCTCAGATCTAAAATCAAGTTAACTTTTAACATATAAGCCCTTCCTCTTATAAAAATAATTAAATCATTTAGGACCTCCTTTCGAAATAATTTATTTTCCATATTAAATCACTTAGAAAAAATCCCAAAAAATCCAAAAATTCATTTTAATCATGTCGGCTAACATATTGAAATTTCAGACCCAAATTCTTAATATATTTTCCAAAATAAATTTATAAACCTAAATAACCATATTTCCTTTGAAAATTCATAATAAAGTTTCCACGGCTTGGAAAATTATAAAAATTGAAGCCCTATTCCAAAATTATGTTTTCAATAACATATACTTTTCCCATGGCATTTAAAAATCATTAGGTCTTGGTTTACCCTAAAACCGTACTTTAAAACGACCTTTTTTAAATCATATAAATCATAAATCAAGCATATCAACAGTTAATATATGTCATAAAACATATTTATGATTAAATTTGAAACCATACGATAATAAAATCAAAATAGAGATGTAGAAATTATTATCAACCAGATTGGATAAGGAAATTGAAGTTTGATTGAGATTGATTTCTTCGACCTTGATCATAAGCTTTTATTTTGATTTTTCTCTTCTCTTCTTCCTAATGGCTGGCCTTGCTTGCTTCTCACGGTTATAAATTTCGTTTTAAGTAAAATGAACGTGTATGACTAAGAAAGATAGTATAAGGGTGAGAAATATGGGTGGTTATTTATCCTAATGCCCTTGTGTTCAACTACTTAACCATTTATATAAGTTCATTAGATTTTAAATAAGCACGACCACCAAATTTACTAATCAACATCAATTTCCTTATCTAAATTATTCTATTTAATTTACTCTAATTAAATCTTCTAAATAATGTCAATAAAATTAGAGGTGTTACATCATTGTCTAAGTCTTACATGTGACTAAGCCCTACATATTGGAATTTTGGACTAAATTAGCTAGGGGCTAATAGCTAATGTATAGGGCACGGCCCTATACCAGTCTCATCTGGTATTCTAATATCTGAGTCATTTGCTTAGGGTTAACTACCCTTTAAATCTTCATTGGAAACCTTTTCAAAATGATTTAACCCTTTTAAATCATACTTATACAAGGAAAACATACTACTTGATTTGCTCGAATCTCTTTGCCATGCTATAAATACTTTACATAAAACATTGTTGACGAACACATTCGAAACCCTATTTAAAAGCACAACCCGTTTCGAAACCATTGAAAGTACCCATTTCGATACAAGTAAACTTCTTACTTTATAACCTTAGGTCAAAAGGCCAAAATATATCTTTCGAAACCAATTTACATTAAACCTTTCAAAAACATTGATCTCTTTCGAAAGCTTTATAAACCATAAACATCCTTCTTTCAAAACACCTTAAACATGCCTTTCGAAACCTTGGAAACCTTCCATTTAAAATCTTTCGAAAACATCGGGGAACATCCCCTTCAAACGTTTTTCTTAAACTTTTCGAAAGTATTTGGGTTCAAGTAAAACATGTGGAGCAACCTTTTGAAATCATTTAAAACTATTCCTTTCAAAACCAATTGGGTTTAACTTTCAATAGCGCAAAGAGCCATATAACAACTAAGTCGAAAGCACTCTTTCGAAAGCAATCTCCTAAGTAAAAGAAGTGGATGGTGTCGAAACCAATCCTCAAAAGCATTGGAGAAGCAGTTTAATTTTTAAAACAAAGAAACCCTTTCGAAAGCATTGCTTCGAAAGGTAAGATGCGGCAGCTATGGGTACTGACCCCCTTCGAAAGCTTCTTTAAAAAACAAAAGCACAACCTCTTTCGAAACCATTATTTAAAACCATTTAACCAAGTCGAAAGCTATCTAAGTCAAAAGCATTCTTTTCGAAAGCAAAGCAAGTGCGTTTCCTTTTAAAAGCAAAACATGGCTTCGACCCATTCGGAACCCCTGTTTCGACTGTATGCCTTTCGCCTATGTCCAATTCACTGCATACCAAGTCTTTGATATTGTGCATATTGGTTTCGATGGAGATGGACGTAGAAGTACCTAATCGAAAGGTTGGTGCCGAAAGTGGTGAAATAGGAAAAACATGGTAGAACTGATTTTTAACTTTAAAAGGTAATTCTTTTCAACTAACATGCTTTGTTTATCAACATATGATTGGAAGCTAATTTATTTTCTAAATATTTTTCTAAAAGTGCTACCGAAATTTCAAAAGTAAATAATTTTATATGTTTACAAAATGTCCCTTCTCCTTTTATAAATATATAAAACATTTAAGTCTCATACCTTAAATAATTTTAAATACTTATTAAAAATACCTAGGAAAATTCTACACAAATTCCCATAAATCAATTTTTAATATGTTCTAACATATATTAATTTTTGACCCAAAAACAATACAAATTAGCCGTATTTAATTTTAAACCTAATTAACTATTTTCTTCACTAGAAAATTAATATTAAATCCACATTAACTAAGAAAATTATGAAATTTGAAACATCTCTAAAATATTATTTCTAACCATATCTAAAAATTGCAAAGTATTAGGATGTCATTTAATAGAGTTTTCACAATAAAACTTACCATAAAGTCCATATAAAATAGCATAAATCATCAACAAGCATATATATCTATTTTAACAATAAAAAACATGGCAATATACTTTGCAAAAATATTTGAATCTGATCAAGAAACCAAAAACATCAAAAATATGAGATGTAATCTATTATTCACCTTAGCTTTGTGATTAAGGAGTTGAGATTTGATCGTGGATTTGATTAATCTTCCTCTTGATCTTTAGCTTTTCTTCTTCTAGCCTTGTTTAATGGTGGTCGGCCTTTAATATTTGATTTTTGTTTGTGAACGTGAATAATGAACATGAGTGTGGGTTTAGGCTATACGAATGTTATTTATTCCTATATTTCCTTTATCAACTACCCTAGCTTATTATATTTCAATTTCCCTTAGTTCATTTGTTTAAATGGCACGGCTACCTTCTGCTTACAAAAACCTCAATCCCTTAATCATTTACATTATTTTATTTTATTTAACTAATTACATGTCCTAAATAATGTTACTAAAAATAAGGGTCGTTACAAACTCCCCTCTTTAAAGAATTTCATCCTCGAAATTACAATAAGGTACACATACAAATCAAACATAAAGGTAAAACAACCATGAAACAAATCAGGATAAGTGTCTCTAATCCGACTCTCAGTTTTCCAAATACAGCCTCTCTCGTCGTCACTCCGCTGGACTTTAACTAATATGACTGTCTTGTTCCTTAGCCTCTTCCCATCTTTTGTGACTATACGAACTAGTTTCCTAACTATAGTCAGGTTCGGTTCTACTACTAAGTCTTCTAACATAGTCGATGTTATAATAGTACATGGGTCTCGAATACACTTTTTCAGATGAAAAACATGAAAAACATCATGAACTCCTGCCAAACTGTTCGGTAACTCCACTCGATATGCGAGTTTCCCAATCCTCTTTACAATAGGAAATGGTTCTACAAATCTCGGTGCCAATTTCCCTGATTTCTCGAATCGAATTATACCTTTCATTGGTGATACCTTAATAAAAACATGATCTCCTACTGAGAACTCTAAATCCTTCCATCTTCTATCAGCATAACTCTTCTACCTAGACCGAGCTTCCTTTATTCTAGCTCGAATCAACTCAATCTTCTCTGCGGCTTCTCTAACTAAATCCGGACCAAGAACCAACATATCCCCGGTCTCTAACCAATAAACTAGAGATTTGCATGGCCTTCCATACAAAGCTTCAAACGGTGCCATTCAAAAACATAGCAATATACTTTACAAAAATATTCGGATCAGATCTAGAAACCAAAAATATAAGATGTAACCTATTATTCACGTTAGCTTTGTGATCAAGGAGTTGAGATTTGATCGTGGATTTGATTAATCTTCCTCTTGACCTTTAGCTTTCTTCTTCTAGCTTTGTTTGATGGTGGCCGGTATTTGATTTTTATTTGTGAACGTGAATAATGAACATGAATGATGGTTAGGGTATAAGAATGTTATTTATTCTTATACTGCCCTTATCAACTACCCTAACTTATTCTATATCATTTTCCCTTAGTTCATTAAATGGCACGGCTACCTTCTAATTACACAAATCTCAACTCCTTAATCGTTTACATATTTTATTTTATTTAACTAATTAAATGTACTACATAATGTTACTAAAAATTAGGGTCGTTACACTAACCAACCATATAGGTTAAGTAAAATTGAATGAACTAAATTTCACAACAATTCAAAATTTTCGATCAAAACTTTTTAATCTTGGACGAGTGATTTCATAAGCTGATTAGAACCAGAATTCGATAAATATAGTTCTCAAATTAATTTCATACACAAATTAACAAAATTAAACACCAATTTTTGAACTTACCAACATGTTGGGCTTCTCCTTTGCCAGCAACTTTCTACCCTTCATCTTAACCATCGCACCTTGATAGCTTCAACCCAAACGAAGTTTCGGTGTTTAAAAGCTTACCGACAACAACCTATCATTGTTTAAGAGCTTACCGACAACAACCGATAACGTTGAACTCCAACAGTGTATGCTTAATTGAAAGAAATGTATATGCTAAAAATGTAATTTGAAGAATTAGCAGCATCAAATGGTTTTATAGAAATGAGAAAAGAAGAGGATTTTTTGAGTAAAGGAACACGTGCAGAAGGTTAAAAAAAAATTAAATGAAAGGATGTGCGAGTTTACGGGAAGAGTAAATAGGTGGATGAGGAGAAAAAGTGGAGGAGGAGAGTGGTGTGTGCAGATTGCAATCCCTTAGAGCATCTACAATCCTTGTTTATTTTCAATGTAATGTAAAAGTCACCTCACCGATTAACAATATTGTTTAAATTTTCTTCTTTAATGCAAATGTTAATTAGAAATCAAAGATGACATTGTGAAACATGATGTATTGAGACATTATGTTTCACAATGTGAAGTATGAAACGTCATCAATTATTAATTAATTTGACACAAT
Source organism: Allium cepa (assembly GCA_030765085.1). Classification (NCBI taxonomy): domain Eukaryota; kingdom Viridiplantae; phylum Streptophyta; class Magnoliopsida; order Asparagales; family Amaryllidaceae; genus Allium; species Allium cepa. The sequence continues at coordinate 336,236,750 of CM060938.1, forward strand.
TATGTATAAATTATTATATTATTATAAAAAATAATTTATTTTTTCCATAGAAAAGTTGACTCAAGTGCAAAATTTGTTTCTATGACATTGAGCATTGGAGGAAAGATGTATATATTATTGTTAAGTGTACTGTACGTTGAAAAGTTTCATGCCACGTAGGTTTTACATAAAAATATGTTGCTTGTGTATTGAAGACGCTCTTAATGCAGGTTCCTTTGACTTTATTTGGTGTGTATTTGGCACTTGACAGTATTTAGCGCTGACCTTAAAATGTAACGAGCTACGCCCAATCGGCTCTTACACGTAACGTTCAAAATATTCTTCCGTTCACCCACTAACACATCGTAAAATTCTGTAATGGCGACTATCATAAAACGCGCTTTCAAATCACCGCTAACGAACCTCCTCCGACCAATAACCTACATGCCACGGCCGGATTCCGCCACATCACGAACTGTAACCCTAATCCCAGGCGACGGAATTGGTCCGTTAGTCACAAGCGCTGTCACTCAAGTCTTTTCCGCGATGAGGGCGCCGATCGAATTTGAAGAATTCGAGGTACATGGATCGGACCCATGCGTGCCGCAAGAAGTGATGGAATCTATAAAAAATAACAAGGTTTGTTTGAAGGGTGGTTTGGCTACACCGGTAGGCGGTGGAGTGAGTAGTCTGAATGTGCAGATGAGGAAGGAATTGGACTTGTATGCATCGCTTGTGAACTGCTTTAATTTGCCTGGGTTGGACACGAGGCATGAAAATGTGGATATTGTTGTGATTAGGGAGAATACAGAGGGGGAATATGCGGGGTTGGAGCACGAGGTTGTTCCTGGTGTTGTTGAGAGCTTAAAGGTACTTTATTTTTATTTTGTGATATAATTTGATAATATGCCATTTCTTTGATACGTTTTGATATGAATTATGAAACTGATGCAGTCGAGCGTATATTGGATGAAATACTCGAGTAAAACATATTCGAAGTGAAAAAAGAGGTGTATTTTTTTTTTCAATTATTTATTTGGGCAGTAGCACATCAGTTTCATATCACATGGAAGCAATGTGATTTCATGAGTCTTAGCCACAGCCTCTTGAATTATTTATTTTAAAAAGAACCTGATTCCTAAGTGATCACTCATAAATCATCAACAAATGAAAGCCTCGTGTATTGAATTCTGTCTTTTATTGAAATTTATTTGTGAGGAGAACCTAATTTCCCAAGTGATCAAGCCTTGTGCATTGAATTCCGTTTTTTATGAATGTGCTGCAGATATCAAATATTTTGAAATTGTTATCTAGAACTTGCTAAATAAGAAGGGTGGAATGATACTTTGGCACGTTAAGCATTAACCTATGTTAATGATGCTTATGTAATGGGAAAGTATTAAAATGCAGAAAAAGCAAATGTATGTTGTGGTGGGTAAATTTTGATAAAGGTCTGAGAATTCAGTATCGATCTTGATTTCGATCATTTGAAATTTGCGTAGTTTAGATCAATCTCGAAATTGCATAAGTTTCGATCTTGATTTCGAAGTGTAGTACTTTTTAATGAAAATGCATTAATAAATATTGTAAAAAAAACGTATATGTAAACTTCAAAGAAGTAAAATATTACATGCAACATTATTGCATTCGTAAACTATTGCTTAGAACAACATATGAATTGTTTTCTTAGTTTACTTCATCAACTTATGTTATGTAATATGATGGATAACCATATTACATTTGTTTTGGAATTAGAAATGTCTTCATGTTATCAAATGGTGAAGATTCATCATTCATTTGTATATGTAGCTTGACTGGCCATTTGGAAATATTGCAAATAATCAAAATCCTTGTTTCAAAACAATAGTTAGCAATAATCAAACTACCTGCTAGTTTCTTTTGCATGTTCTTTGTTGTTTCCTTTTTTTTTCCTTTAATTTCTTTGAATTCTCTCTTCTATCGTGTTGTGTGGATTATCATTTTCAAATTAAAACGATATATTTGTTATTATTCTTACAACTTTTTGGTTACATGGTCGAAACTAAATTTTTCCCAAATTCCATATCGGTTCTGGCTAGAACCAGGATGGAACTACTAAGATCTTGGGATTCCAACTAAACCACAAACCATGGTTAAGTTAGTTGATTTGAAATTTTTTTCGATTAATTGGTTGATTTATTGAATAATTGTTAGTGATTGATTTAGTGGGACATTATATAAACCAATTACGTTAATTAAGTTTAAATTATTTTAGTTGATTAGTTTAGTTTAATTATGTGATTGATCATTTATGTCTGATTCTATTATAAATATTTCGATTATCATTGTAAATTTAGTTAATATTGTTCTAGTGCTGGTGATGTTTGGTATATACCTACTCAAATCTATTATAGAAGAAAAGTGTGGATGATAATACTTACCGAAGCGATCGTTTAAATGTTGAATGTGAATTGTAACATGATTATGATTACTGTACCAAACATACTTCAAATGATACACCTAATTACATACATTCCATTATTAATTGTACCCGAGGTTTGTCCTTTATGGAACAGACAAGATATATTCTATAGTAGCAAACGATCAAAACAGTCGATCTAACACAAAGTGATAACTTTCACCATTTGATGATGATAATACAATGACAACAGTTCTAATTCCAAAACAAATGCAGTATGGTTATATACATGGTTTGAGGTATTAGACGGTACCTCGAAATTTCAGTGGTACCATACTAGTGCCGATGGTGGACGAACCGAAACCGATCAAAACAATCGGTTTCGGTTAGGATGTAAAAAAATAATAATCAAATTAACAATTGAAATAAAGCCTATATTAAAGCAAAACAGATCGAGGATCAAGAAATCCGAATTACCTGAGCTTTGGTCGGAAATCGAGAGTCAAAATTCAAAAACCCTAGCTTTGGTTGAGAGTCAAAAGTCAAGATTCGAGAGTAAATTACTTGAGTGGTTTTTTTCCTTTGCTTGAGCAGCGCTATTTCTTTTTTGCCCTAGCTTTGGTCGATAGGAATACATGAATAGAGGGTGTGCGGCTGTAGTGATATGGGCTATTGTTATTGTTTGCGTCAAAATTGGTCACAAACACCCAATAGTTGATAATTCACAATCACAGGTCTCAGATGAATAACAAATATGTAGATCACTCAGAAAAATCACAAGGAAAGCAATAAACAACACAGATTTTATAGTGGTTCGGCGATCTTGCCTACGTCCACTCTGAACTTGATAGTTTTATTGATTCACTTGATGATTTCAATCTGTTACAGCAGATTACAGTAGATTATAGCTCTGAAGTTTGAATACAATGGTGACGAAAAGATGTAGGATTGAATCCGGCAGAGTCTGGACGTTGAATGGCCAAAAGATCCTTTTTCTGCAGGCTTCAGGGGGCCATTTATAGGCGTAGGAGGCTGATATCGCGTTCAAACTTCGGGAGACTTCTTCTGGCACGTGAGTGGGCCCACGCGACCGACCCCACCAGGTTTCGACTCGATCCGTGATCGATACGAAACAATTTCGTATCCATCAAAAAATGATCCAATCGAGCTGAAACTTGGCAGGATTGTTCTTTAGCTTGTACGTAAGCTCCTGTGAAAATTTCGTAGCATTTGGACCTGTGGATCTTGAGTTATGATCGATACGAGTTGAAGTTTCTCGGTTGGTTGTTTGCTTCGAGTCGATCACTTCGAATTCATGCCCTCGAATCGATGGATGCACGTGACTTCGAGACGACGTGGCGCGCACATCTCGCATCGATCCGCCTTTTGCTCTGAGTTGCCCGTGTCGCATCCATGAACTTCGCCTCGTTTGTATCGATGACCGTTGCCTTGTTCGATTCGATAACAGTTGCCAGTACGTATCGATGGAGGTAGGCTTGTTCGTATCGATAAAAATGGCCCTGTTCGTATCGATCAAACGTGATGGGTACGATCGATGGATACGAACTAACGAGCCTTGATGGATTCGAACAATAACTTTGGGTAGATCGATACGAGCAAGCATACTCCTTCGATGGATACGAAATGGCGTATCCTGACCGATTCGAACAAACGCTTGCCGATGGATACAAAGTCTTTATGCGAACAAGGCTGCTAAGTGAGAGAGCCCTGGTCGATACGAAGTGACTAAGTTCAATGGATTCGAACAGTGTGACGGTGGATCGATTTGAACGTGATGGATTCGAATCGATCGAGGCGGACTCATCCTGATGGGTGTGAATCTGATCGGTGCGAATAGACCATCACCTTGATTTTCTGATGGATACAAATATGATGGATTCGAATGGATACAAATATGATGGATTCGAACCGATCAATCAGATGGATACGAACATCATATTTTCTCCAACTTGCATCGATCATATCTCATTCATACGAATTCCGATTAACCTGAAATTTGAGACGTTGGCTTTTATGGTCTTGCTTGCCGTGTTCTATCAATTGTGGCCCGATCCGGACTCGGACAAAATTCATCGATATCCATAGCGAAGCAATGTATAACCAATCTTTGAGACGAACTATCTTTAGTTTTTTATCAATTTTTTGGTATCACGGCCTTGCCAAAAGGCGGGATAACACTTGCCCCCCAAAACATGCCTTGCGATAGGAAGGTGTGTTTTGTAATGCCATAAGTTGGATGTTCATATCCTGTCAGCAACCTGTAAAGAACTCGATAGTTTCATATGACCTCAAATGACGATCGTTCGGGATCGTATGCAATTTGAGGTGAAACGGGACCGTTCGCAGTCGAATGCCGTTCGCGGTAGGGGTGCCGTTCGAGGCGAGTTGAGATCGTTCGCGATCGGGTGCCGTTCGAGGCGAATTGTGACCGTTCGAGGTCGGGTGCCGTTCGAGGCGAGTTGATGTGCCCGGGGGGGCTTAGTATTATCGATGCCAGATTTCACGTTCGAGTGAATTTCTGGACCGTTTGTCAGGGCGGTTTATCACCATCTCAGAGCATGTCTAAGGATCGTTCGCGACCCCGTACATGTGTAAGTAGCTTAGCCATTTCAGAATTATCAAAACCAAATATCCATTCAACCGATGAGTTTTAAAACATAAATGTCCGACAAAATCAAATCCAAACATGAAAAACACAAAAAACGAAAGCAAAACAGTGGCGTCAGAGTGCAAACACCTGCATCGATGTGGTTTATAATTGTATCAGAGCATGCGTGTGGATCGTTCGCGGTCCTGTACATGTGTGAACAACTTAATTGTGACGATGTGGAGTTTTCCACTCGTCCGTCATTATCTCAATCAATTGATAATAAGCTGACGTCTCGATCCTGAGCCGTCTTCAGTTGGTGCAGGTGGTGGCTGTTCCTGTTCCACCGTTGCGGCCCTCCTTCTCACATACTATAATAGCAAACCATTCCGGATGTGCCCCTCGATTTCGTCTTTTAAGTGTCTGCAGTCGTTTGTGCTGTGACTATTCAACTCATGGAATGAACAATACTTGTCTGACCTTCTCTCGTTGCTAGTTGGATCTCTCCTCGTTGGCTTTCGATAAGGGACCTGTCCTTTAGTGTCCTGGTAGATCCGTTTCAAAGTCTCGTTCAACTCCGAGTATGTGGTGAATCTTGGTTCCTTTCGCGGTCGCATTGATCTGTTATCGTTATCCTCAGCCTTTCGTTTTCCCTGGCTAGTTTCTACACCTTTCTCAGGGGGATTTCCACCTTTGACCGCATAAACATCAATTCCTTCTCCTTCCTCTTTTTCGGCCTTTGCATCCTCCAACCGTAAAAATCCTTCAGCCTCATGATAAAATTCCCCTAGATCCATAGGGAGATCTCTTGTCAGTGAATTTTTGAATTCCATGCCATCAGTTATGCCCGATACAGCTGCCATCAAGATCATGGATGGATCCGGTCGATCCACGGATGCTGCAACTGCATTGAATCGTGTCAAAAAGTTTCTCAAAGACTCCCCAGCTCTTTGTTTCAGTGCTGCCAAACTCATTACATTTTTTGGTCTCGAAATGTGGACCCTGAATTGCCTCATAAACCTTTCAGTCAAATCATTCCATGTCGCGATAGATTCGCTCTCCAACTGCCTAAATCATAATGCCGCAATATCCGCTAGGTACAATGGGAAGCACCGTGCCATGACCTCCTCTGATGCCCCCAACACTTCTATATGCCTCATATATTTTGTCAGGTGAACCGTAGGGTCTGTCCTCCCATTATACATATCGAATGATGGTAGTTTAAAATCCGGTGGGTTCCTAGCTCGCCTGACTGCTGCGGTAAAAGGACTTCTATTCACATCCTCCAAGTCTTTGTTTACCAATCCGCCTCTCATAGCCCGTCTGACTATCTCTGCCAATCTGTCATTATCTCCGAGCTGTAGTCCTCGTCCATTGCCTTCGACTTGCCCCCCGAGTTCACGAGAGAGTTCTGGAATCTGCCCTCCTTGCTGGGCTTCTGTTCCTCCGCCAATGCCGTGCTGTTCGAATCCACCTGATGTTTTTCTTGGTATTGGGTCAGCGTGCTCTAGATGAATGCCCCTAGCTCTGGTGCCGTCTCAGAAGGTCCTGCTCCGTTCTGAACTCCATCTGCTCCTCGATTCTGCGCTCCAAGTTGCCCAATCTGTTGAAACAAATTCTGGATCATCTCTTCTTGCCTTCTCATCATTGCCTCCATCTCATCCCTGGTGATGAAGACTGAAGCTTGGTTTGCTCTTGAGGAAGCCTCTTGACTCTCTTCGTGTTGACTCCTCTCTGGTCTCTGCCTTCTACTAGATTGCCTTGTCATGACTCTTTAGATCTGAATTTTTAAATCTCCAAATTCAACTTCCAAGCGGTAGAATTCCTGAATTAGCCTTCTCAGTGAAAGCATCCAAATGTTTGCGTCAAAATTGGTCACAAACACCAAATAGTTGATAATTCACAATCACATGTCTCAGATGAATAATAAATATGTAGATCACTCAGAAAAATCAAAAGGAAAGCAATAAACAACACAGATTTTATAGTGGTTCGGCGATCTTGCCTACGTCCACTCTGAACTTGATAGCTTTATTGATTCACTTGATGATTTCAATCTGTTACAGCAGATTACAGTAGATTATAGCTTTGAAGTTTGAATACAATGGTGATGAAAAGATGTAGGATTGAATCCGACAGAGTCTGGACGTTGAATGGCCAAAAGATCCTTTTTCTGTAGGCTTCAGGGGGCTATTTATAGGCGTAGGAGGCTGATATCGTGCTCAAACTTCGGGAGACTTCTACTGGCACGTGAGTGGGCCGACGCGACCGACCCCATCAAGTTTCGACTCGACCTGTGATCGATACGAAATAATTTCGTATCCATCAAAAAATGATCCAATCGAGCTGAAACTTGGCAGGATTGTTTTTTAGCTTGTATGTAAGCTCCTGTGAAAATTTCGTAGCATTTGGACCTGTGGATCTTGAGTTATGATCGATACGAGTTGAAGTTTCTCGGTTGGCTGTTTGCTTCGAGTCGATTACTTCGAATCCATGCCCTCGAATCGATGGATGCACGTGACTTCGAGACGACGTGCGCGCACATCTCGCATCGGTCCGCCTTTTGCTCCGAGTTGACCGTGTCGCATCCATGAACTTCGCCTCGTTTGTATCAATGACCGTTGTCTTGTTCGATTCGATAACAGTTGCCAGTACGTATCGATGGAGGTAGGCTTGTTCGTATCGATAAAAATGGCCTTGTTCGTTTCGATCAAACGTGATGGGTACAATCGATGGATACGAACTAAAGGGCCTTGATGGATTCGAACAATAACTTTAGGTAGATCGATACGAGCAAGCATACTCTTCGATGGATACGAAATGGCGTATCCTGACCGATTCGAACAAACGCTTGCCGATGGATACGAAGTTTTTATGCGAACAAGGCTGCTAAGTGAGAGAGCCCTGGTCGATACGAAGTGATTAAGTTCAATGGATTCGAACAGTGTGACGGTGGATCGATTCGAACGTGATGGATTCAAATCGATCGAGGCGGACTCATCCTGATGGATACGAATCTGATCGGTGCGAATAGACCATCACCTTGACTTTCGGATGGATACGAATATGATGGATTCGAACCGATCAATCAGATGGATACGAACATCATATTTTCTCCAACTTGCATCGATCATATCTCATTCATACGAACTCCGATTAACCTGAAATTTGAAATGCTGGCTTTTATGGTCTTGCTTGCCGTGTCCTATCAATTGTGGCCCGATCCGGATTTGGACAAAATTCATCGATATTCATAGCGAAACAATGTATAACCAATCTTTGAGACGAATTATCTTTAGTTTTTGATCATTCTTTTGGTATCACGGCCTTGCCAAAAGACGAGATAACAGTTATAATCTGGTTAACTGATATTGGGCTATTATTAAACTTATGGGCTGAAATTATATAATTTATTTTAATATGGTGTTGTAGCTTTCGTTTAAGTGACATTGAAATTATATAATTTGGATAAGTGATATTGGGCTGAAACTAAAATTTTGTTGTAAAGCTTTTGAATGCAATAAATTTATATGTAGCTTCAAGAATTAATTTTTGAATGCAATAAATTTAGGGAGCGTTTGGCATACATCCGTTTGAAAATACACAAAACATCCTTCGGTTTTTTAATAAGTTTTCAGTCCCTGTTTTCAAATCCACGCACGCGTAAAGACCCAAGTACCCTTTACGTTTTTAACATTTCAAACATGTATAACTTCTGTAGAAACATCGGATCAGCATACCGTTTTCGCCAAAAAATAAAAAAACTTATGATCTTTAAAATGAGATCCATTGTTGATACCAAAAAAATCATATTTGTAGTCAGATGTTATTCCATTTATTTGCAGACAATTCTACAAATTTTGAACATCTTCGATTTTTCTTCAAATCTGCAACAATTGCAGACATTTCTGCAACTATTTGGTATGGTTGCAGAAATTTCTGTAACTATTGCATATAGTTGCAGAAATTTCTGCAACTACAACAATGCATATAATTGCAGAAATTTGTGCAAATATTGCATATATTGAATATAGTTGCAGAAATGTCTGCAACTATTGCATATAGTTGCACACATATCTGCAATTATATGGTGTAATTGCAGAAATGTCTGCAATTATTTCATATAGTTGCAGAAATGTCTGCAACTATTGCATATAATTGCAGATATATCTGCAATTATATGGTATTGCTTATAGTTTGTTCTGCCGTTGTTTTTACATATGCACAATGCCATTCGTTAGAAAGATAATAAAATTTGTGATTTAATGGTGAAAACGGTTTGTTAATCCGTCGTTTCTACAAGAAGTTATTGCATTTTAAAGATTGATAATTAATGTGGTGCAAATTTTAATTATGGATGTGAGAATTACATCCATATATGAAGAATCAACATTGCTGTAATGTAGAAGAGGGGTATTGTAGAGAAGAAAATTATAGTATTTGAAAATAGAGATGTAATTTAAATCTTTTTTATGTGAAGGATGTTTTGTGTATTAAGTTTGATTTTAGGGATGTGTCTTTTATTTTCACTTTTATAATGCCGTATTTTATTTTCTTATAGACTATATTTTATATTTATTTACAAAGATAATTATTACATTTTCATTAACAAATCACTGCATACCGAAATCAAAACCAAAGCCGAAATTTTTGAAATTACCCGAAACTAATAAAATTACAAATGACCGAAACCAAGAATGAAATCGAGTTCTCGAACCTTGGTTATATATCATATTATATAACATATATATAACATAAGTTGTTGAAAGAAACTACCAAACAAGTCATATGTTGCTCCAAGAATGTTGGATTTAATAGCGGGGTAACGCTATTGCTATATGCTATATTTTATTTTTTAAAGACCATTCTGCATTTTATTATAATATTTATTAATGCATTTTCTTAAAAAAAAAAAAGATGCTAACAAAATGGAACATCCACAATTTCGAAATTGATAGAGGCTACAACAGAATTAATTGATTAAAACTGAAACCGAGTTCTCAAACTCTGTTAATACTCGCGGTATGTACGTGCCTCTCATTTTCTTTCATCTCCAAAGCTCCATCAACTGCTAGTCTGTTACGACTTTTACAATTGTATTCCTAGTCAAGAATCTATTTTTCTGAATATTTTATTTATGCGATGATTTAATTTTAATCAAAATAATAAAAAAACCAATATATGTTTAAAATAGATTAAAATAACCTCTAAGAAGGTCATATTTTTCCAGAAATTTTGAAACTTTACTAAAAAGTATCAATTTTTTAAAAAGCAACTCAAAATAAGTAGAAAAACAAATTTTTTAATCACTCTTTTTTAGAAGTTACGCAGTCATTTTTTTGAAATACATGTTGAATTTCAAAGTAAATAACGGAAAAAAATACACAAGTTTTTAAGATTTAATCTGACTTAATCTTTATCCATAAAAATTCATGAGAACACTAGTTAGATTGGTACTCACATTCGTAGCAAGGATAAGGAATTCTAGTGTAGGAAATTCAGTCACAGATTTGAAACCCCTGTCCAAATCATTTAATTCAAACAATCGGTTCAATAATATGAAGTTATACGAGTTTTAATTAGCTTGCATTTGACACTTATTTCTGAATTGAAATATGTGCATTGTATGAAAATGCAAGAGATTTGGTTAGAAGGCAGTTTTGATATAAATAACATATTGCTGCTAAGCGGCCCTAAGCCTGTGAGACTTGGTACACGTGAGATGTGACTGATTTTTTTTTTTTTTTTTTTTTTGGAATTATTTTGATTGAATGTATGCTTGATGTAAATAATGTACGTGAATCATTCTTGTTGCCTGTGATGTACTTCGTGAACAGATATATGGAACTGCATTGCCTTCCCTTTTCTTCTTCTCTTTATATAGTTTCAACATAGTTTAAATCATGTTGAAAATAACAATTCTTATCTTGAATAGCCACAGTTTGTTTGTTTCTTTATTTTTATTTCTATCATGCAGTGTAATTGTTTTCCTTATAGGATGTCTAACCCTTAAACTAAATGTATATGTTAAAGTAACTTTCAAACTGTCTCCAAATTAATGATATCAAAGAGAGAGAAATTGTCACATGCATAATGAATATTATGTGGACAAATTTTGGTTATGGGCTTGAGAAAGAAACTTTTTTCAACTTTAAAACCTAGTTAAAAACTTATTACGAAGACAAACTTGGTTTTCAGGAGATGTTTTACCGTGTGCAAGCACAGATTTATACTTTGTACTTGCGCATTTTGAAACTGCATAAGTCATTTTTTATATTTGTGCTTCCACAAATGCAAAATGCTGACATGATGAAAACGAGACCTATTTTTGTAAGAAGTTTGGAATGAGACTTAATGTTGAACTAGGTTTTTTTCTCTAGCCTTACTGAAATTTGTCCATATTATTTTCATCATCCTGGCATACAGAATCTTATTTTACCGAATAGCGATTTATATACATGATGGGTATTTCTATGCTTTGCAGTCATTAACATATGTTCACGTTCTGGTCAACTAGAGAGTCATATTCTAGCATGAATTATAGTGCTTACATAAGAAAAACTTGTCCGGTCTCTTATGAGGGAGAAAAACATTACAATACTAGTAATAACTAATAAGTGAACTTGGTATTGTACAGGTTTCTTTCAATTCAGTCAAGCATAAAATAAATGGATTGTAGTGTAAGCTAGTCAACGATAATTTACTTGGCAACTCATCTTCTGGATGCCAAGACTGTAGATTATATATGTACATTTGTTGTTCTGTGGCAAGAAAGTGCATAACAGCTGAGATATGTATGTTATGCAGATTTGTGTAGGTCAGTCCTTATTTATTTATTTTTTTGAATCACATTGGTAATTAACTAGATGTTTAATTAGGTTATAACAAAATTCTGTTCAGAGCGTATAGCAAAGTATGCATTCGAGTATGCATACCTGAACGATCGAAAAAAAGTCACGGCTGTGCATAAGGCCAATATCATGAAGCTAGCTGACGGGTTATTTCTGGAGTCATGCAGAGACGTAGCGAAAGAATACCCTGGAATCGAGTACAATGAAATCATAGTCGACAATTGCTGCATGCAACTTGTGTCAAAGCCAGAGCAGTTTGATGTGATGGTATGTCAAACCTTTTAACCTAAAAAGCCATCATTGATTGTAGGTTACTCAAATGTATATGAAAATATTATATGTCCAATTTTACAGGTTACGCCAAACCTGTATGGTAATCTAGTTGCCAACACAGCTGCAGGAATTGCTGGCGGCACCGGTGTCATGCCAGGAGGTATTATTTTCTTCATAACCATAATTTCTTTTTCTTGTTTTTTTTAAAAAAAATAAAAAATCTCAATTTCCTTAATTTCATTTTTTTTAATGATATGTGTAGGGAATGTTGGACAGGAGTATGCGATATTCGAACAAGGAGCTTCAGCAGGGAATGTAGGAAATGAGAAGATAGTAGAAAAGAAGACTGCAAACCCGATAGCTTTGCTACTCTCATCTGCCATGATGTTAAGACATCTACAGTTTCCTTCATTTGCGGATCGCTTAGAAAACGCTGTCATGCGCGTAGTTCAGGAAGGGAAGCACAAAACCAGAGATTTAGGAGGTAATAGCACTACCCAAAAGGTCATTGATGCTGTCATAGACGCTTTGGATCACAGTTGATGCTGTCATAGACGCGGCACCCTTCTGATTCACAACCAGTTTTGCCCAAACATTTTATCCTTTTTCCCCTATGCAGAGTTTTAACTTTTTATTTTATTTAGTTTAAATTTTATTCAAATAAATGAATAATGCTTACATAGTGTTATATTTTGTCTGCTCTACTGTGTGGATCACGGTAACATATATCTGTTTGTTTTGCATTAGTTTATTGTGAATGGGACAAGGCAGCCGATAAATGCAACAAAACATAGGATAACATTTCATTACATTGCAATTTGCTCATTTGAGAGCTAATCTGGAATCGGAATGGAGCTTATCAAGGACGCATTGTAAATCACTATTTATAATACTGTGATTGGAGGAGATACAAGTGACTTTAAATTTACTGTGTGAAGGTTGGACTTAAAAAATGTTTTACAGATCTATGTTTTTTTAGCCACAATCGGAATGCAGCTGATCAAGGTCGCATTGTAAATCACCATTGCAATTTGTATCAGCCTTAGATTCGTCGCAATACATTGGAACCTAGAGTCCAACCTAGATCCGCAATAGAAGCCCGACGTTCATTCATTCGGAACTCATGCCAATCACGCAGGAATATAACACGTATGAGTGATTGAGGTTTTCAAGTAGCGTTTAAAGGCAGTAACAAATAAGAACTAAACTGAAATAGGAACAAAACGTTGTGCTTTTGGGGTTTGACTGTGACTAGAAAAAGATAATTTTGTTTGTTATTATCGGCTACAAATTTTTTAAAGTAAAATAATAATATGAAAATTCAATTGTAAATGATTAAACAATCAGAGTATATCTAAACTGGAAAAATGATACGTATAAAAAACATCAACGATCCAACCAACTGAAAAATTATAACTATGGTCATGAACCAGAAGCTTAAGTGGTAAATGATACGACGTTGTAGACCAATGTCCTAAAGGTCGTAAGTTAGGATTTTTGATACATTAAAATGAATAGTTTGACATGAATAAAGTACAACTCCTATTATAAAAACCTATACCTATGACTAAAAATATAACAACAATTACTACGCTATTTAATGTAACTAGATCAACTCATTTTTAATTATGAGTTTATATGGAGTGATGTTTACCTTCAATCTTGATGTCAACCAACTTGTGATTATCTCATCATCCAGAGCATTTAACATTTCCTTTATCAAGTGGTACAAAAATGATTAGAACTTCACCAATATCAAATCTTCCAATTTGCATAATAGAAGCCACAATATCCACATAAGTTAGAAATGATCTAGTAAAGCTTAGACCGTTTGTATTTTTTGTTGAATTTTGGGTCATCGGTGGGATTTCTTTTGCAATCTCTAATGCATCATATCTATAATCTTGATCCATTGTTTTTCGATATCGCCATATTGTCTTCTATCATCTCAACCTTTAACATCGAAAGATAAACCACATTATGTTTGAGAAATTGGATCGATAGGTGAATTATGGTTTCATATAGTTTGTGTGACATGAATATTCGATAGTTCGAGAGGATTGGAAAATGCATCGAATCCACAAGTTCAATTAAATAGACTCTATGTAAGTTGGGGAGACAGTACTAGAGCTTCACTCTTGTCACCCATACATGTCCTGTATGCCTAATAACACGCCTTTTAATAATGAAAACAATTTTAAGGCGATATAATTTTTTAATTTTCATGAATTGATTGGTTTTTCCATATTTTAGTTACATGGAAGATGTAATGGAAGCAAAGAAGATGATGGAGGTGGATAAAGTGTTGGAGAAGAAGTGGTATACATGAGGAAAATATGATGAGGATGTGAATGACTATGATCTACTGTCAACCGCGTCAGAAACGCATGAAATTACCAACAACAGATCAAAGTTCTGTCATAAATATTAAGACAATGCTGATTGTATCACTCAAACCAGGGGACAAATACTAGAGGTTGTCGAGCTAAACAAAAGTTCTTCTATAAACTTGAGCTCAAAGGTAACTAAAAATTGAAGTTCAACAAATACTCGATCAGTTATATCATTGAAGCATAGCCGATCTCAACGCTTAGCAAATTAGCTTACGAATTGGAATGTGAACACCAACGATGAATCGTCGTAATCAATAAACTCTTAGATAGGGGAAACCTTAAAAATGGTACTTTCTTCTTCTTTTGGCTTATATATTACCGGGTTATATTGAGGCTGTCAACACATTGAAGCATCACCAAGGAGGGCTATGGTAGGTGGCCGTGATACATAATAAGCAAACTACAGATGGTTAACTCCTTTAAAGAGGGTACAATCTCATTGTTTTTGAGGTGTGTTGTGAGATATTACAATTAAAATCTTAGAAGATTGATCATCACTTAAAATTCTTTTTGATTTAGTTAGTTATTCTTTGTTTTTTAAAGCAAGTTATGTTCTCTTGCTTCTTAGATATGTGTATAATGTATTACTAGTTACACATGCATTTTTAATACTACATAATGTATTATCTATTTGTTTTACACTACAAAGTTATGACATATAAAAAGTTAGGGTTGATTAGTGGAACTAGCTTTTATTCAGAAAAAATTGAACTTGCTTGGTTAGCTTTGACCAAGCAACTCCATCGCTTTTAAAGAAAAATTAGAGAGTCAATTTTGTAATTTTGTTTTATCTGAAAAAATAACTACAATATAAAGATATCTGACAAACTTTCTCATTGACTTCAAAAAACATAATATATTTAAAAAAAGAAGCATTTTTTTGCTTGCTTTTGTTTTCTCAGTCCAATCTTTGCTGGAAAAACACAAAACTGGTTGAGATCTCGTATGTAGCCGTGCTAATTAAAAAGAGAGTTTACTTATATATTTTTGGATCCATGAAACTGTAATTACATTTTTATTACATTTATGTTGTATAAAACCAAACAATACTAGAAGATTTTACTAAAAAAAATTCATTTAATATATAATTTCATTAATGAGCAACTGCAATCAATTTTGTAAAGAAGTAACGTGTAATTTTTTCAATATTATCACTTAACAAATTTCAGATTATATGAAATTCAGTGAAAATGCCAACTATTTCACACTGATATTCAATATAACATGTAGCAAAGTATTTAACAACACAAACATCGGTAAAATATGAATTAATCATTTATTATATTTTTCAGTTAAATTGAAAATGGTAGTTTTATTGTATGGTAAATCAATATGCATCATATTAAACCTACAAAATAAAATACAATAATTTTTAAGATTGGTAACAATAAAGTATTATTAAGTTTTGATGTTGGAAGAAAATAATTTAAGATCAAATACCATATAATTGCCAAATGACATGGTAGTTTTTCCAAATCATTATATTCACCAGTGAAACAATATTTATGGTTTCATTTTAAAAAAATGAATGAAAGCATGATAGGATAAATATGGATGAACGAATATGACTTTCTTACGAATAACATACAACACTTATTCATGTCTTACTTTGTCTACTTTCAAATAATCTCTTGGGTTATAAATTTTAAAATCCAACCTGTACAGCTTATTTCATCATTGTTAATAATCTTGTGTTTCAATTTCTTTGTTCGTTTAACAATCATTTCCATCACAAGCTTTGTAAAAAATACTCAAGTACTTTGAATAAAAATTAGATGTATATGATCATCATCGCCATTTTCTATCCAATTCACGAGGTTCTCGCTTAATTGGAGTCTTGGCTATGCATTCTATACACGGTCTTACCCTTAAAGCTGGAGATATCGATTTTTTCCCACTAAACTAAGCATCTGCACAATATGAATTCGATGATATTAGGGTTATGTACTTAAAATAAACTATGTCATATATTACATTTTGTCTACTATGTACCGATAAGACATTCAACTAATTCATATAGATTAGACTTCAAGCACCGAGGCATGAATATATGTAGTAGATATCAAATTTATGTTCTATATTTTAAAAATCAAACTTAAATATATGTCCTAAATTCATGATTATTATATACCTTTATTTGAATTAATATAATGTTTAAAAAATTCTTAACAAAAAATTAATTCATGCAACCAATTTCCATCATGAATTCGTAGATAGAAGAATAAAAATAACTAAAGATTAGAGATGGAAATGTATTGTTAACACATGTAATCAATTTACATCATGAAATTATAATTAAAAAATAAAACTAGCTACAAATTAAAGATATAATTGTATTTTTATCTAAGTTTCCTTTTCTTTTATTTTTTTTAATAAAAAGATATAGCCATAATATCAATCACAAATCTGAATCTAGAAAATAAAATTAGTTACAAATTTTAGATGAAATAGTATTTTTTTCATTTTGTTTCAATAAAAAATTTATGACGTAATATCCATCATAGAATTCATAGTTGAAATACAATTACAAATTTGAGACAAAATTATATCATTACCTTTTTTGTTTTGATAAAATTATGAAGCACAATATCCATCGCAAATACATAGCTAACATGTACCATTAGCTACGGGTTTAAGACAAAATTGTATTTATTTCCTTTTCATATATAGTTTGTTTCAATATAATATGGGATACATATATCTCAGTAAAAAAAAAAATTCTTCTCCTTTTCCTCTTTCATACGATGATAAAAAGAATGCAATATGTAAACAATGTCTTATTTATTTAATAAAGGACGCTAGATCTTTTCAACAAAAAGAATGTAACATCTATCACAAATCCATAGATAAAACATAATTTAGCTACCAATC
Organism: Allium cepa; assembly: GCA_030765085.1. NCBI lineage: Eukaryota > Viridiplantae > Streptophyta > Magnoliopsida > Asparagales > Amaryllidaceae > Allium > Allium cepa. The sequence continues at coordinate 336,254,123 of CM060938.1, forward strand.
TTTCTCATTCCATTTTTTTTGTTTCAGTAAAAAGGTAAAAATACAATATTTGTTGCAAATATATGGTAAATACTTATGGATATGCCATAGTAGGTCATTAATATTATTTGATGCCATTTGATCTTCATTTTGGTACAAATTTTTGCTATGTTTAAAAGATCTGTGGCAACTCAATAATCGTTTTCCACGGTAAAAAATTTGTCATGTCACAAATGTTTGTGTTTGATATTTGTTTACGTAAAATATCATGGAATAACTATCTCAAATTCAAGTCATCCATTGCAAATGCAATGCACATTTTCCAATCATGAAAGTTGCATCAATAAATTAGTCCTTTCTTATAATCAATATTCCTATCTCGCATGAATTGTGTACATTTTTCATTAACTATTTCACCTTACAGGAGAAACCGTGAGTCATTTATATTAATTTTATCAACTTGCATGCATGAAATTTTTTTTGTTCTAGTGCATAAATATTAACATATTCTTGTTGACTTTTATAAATTATTGATATCGTCGACCATATCATATTGGGTTTCATCGTGTTTAGACCTTCGTTGATAAGTTGTTGGAATAGTTCAACATAATTGGACCATATATTTTATTATTTAAATGTATTGGCTATCTTTTGACTAAGTCTAAGCATGTGATCTATTTTAATATAATTATCTTAAGGCTTAATGGGTATAATTATCGTATAAAATTATAATGTGTAGATACTAGATGATAATTTTAGTTTGCTGAAGGGCCGAACTGAAAAATGTCACATATTAATACATATGAGGTTATGGTCCTCAAATTACACAAGGCTTAAGCATATTCTTTTTACCCACTTCTATAGAGATATTCATAGATCTAAGCTTGTGTAAATTTGGAAGATCAAACCAAGTTCAATTCTCCTCTCACTAAGTATCAATCGATTATCTCATATAGTTTGTTATCAACTAAATAAATATGGTATATTTAGATCTAAAGCATATTATTTTATCTAACAATTTGTATTGAAGCCATCCATTATTGATTTACATGGGAGTAGATTTATATTTTTGATTTTATATGTTGATGGCTTGCCAGCAATGATTTACTAATGTTGCACAAAACCAAGAGATTTCTTTCAAATAAGTTTGAAATCAAAGATCTAAGTGATGGTTCTTTTGCATTAGGAATCTAAATATATCGTGATCGTTCATAAGGTATTCTTCGATTGTTACAAAAGAACTATATATTAAAGGTGCTTAAAAGGTTTGACATGCAAGACTGTAAACCAAGTAAAACTCCTGTGCTAAAGGAGATAAATCTTGTCTCAAACAATTCCCTAATAACATCCTTGAAGCTAAAGAAATGCAAAAGATCCCTTATGCATCTACCATGGGGAGTCTAATGTATGCTCAGGTGTGTACACGTCCTAATATTGCGTATATTGAAAGAAGTGTTAGGCAGGTATCTTAGTAACCCTGGAATAGATCATTGGAAAGCAGCAAAAAGGGTTATGAGGTATCTTCAGAAAACAAGGGACTATATGCTTACATATCGAAGATCATATCAGTTGGAGATCATTGGGTATTCTGATTCTGACTTTACTGGATGCCCGGATAGCACAAATCCACTTTAGGATACATATTTCTATTAAGTGGAGGGACTATACATGTAAAATCGTCGAGCAATCACTCGTAGCTTCTTCCACCATGGAAGTAGAGTTTGTGGCTTATTATGAGGCACTTAATCATAAGAAATGGCTGTGGAATTTTTTCACTGGACTGCGCATTTGTTGATAATATTGAAAGATCATCAAAGTTGTATTGTGACAATAAATCGACAGTATTATATTATAATAATAATAGAAGCTCAAGTAAGTCAAATTACATTGACATCAATTTTTTAGTTGTGATGGAGAGAGTGTGGAATGGGTTAATGTCCATAAAGCATATTGAAACAAATTCCATGTTACCAGATCCGCTTACACAAGGATTACTACCCAAGGTCTTTCATGAGCATGTTGCTGAAATGGGTCTATATGAGGATACTGGTTCAGGGGGAGTTTGCATTAAGTTACTTCTTTTGTGACGTTACTCTACATTTTGATTATGGACATGTCTTAGTTTTTTTAATCAGATATAAAGAAATAAAAAATTTCCTTTTACACTCCAGTTGTTCATATATATTGAATTTTGATCTCATTAAAATAAGGTAGGACCAGTTGGAAATAGACATGTAACGATCGCATTTTATATAATTTCCATGCTACATATACATGATTGATTTATGTCATTTGATTGTATTGGTATATGTGATCATTGAAGAATTTAGTTACAATGATAGTAACAAAAGCCGCTTTGATCCAATGTTAACATAATCAATGGATGAGATTGTTTTGGATATACATTACTGTTAAGATTGCTATTTGAGAGCTCATAAAGTTGAATACATTTTATAAAGTTACATATGTGGCACATGGGGAGATTATTGGAATAGTTCAACATAATGGGGCCACATATTTTATTGTTTAAATGTATGGACTATCTTTTGACTAAGTCTAAGCATGTGATCTATTTTGAAACACATATCGTAAGGCTTAAGGGGTAATCATCATGTAAAATTTAATGTGTAGATGCCGAAGTGATAATTTTAGTTTGTTGTAGGGCCAAAATTGAAAAATGTCACACACTATATATATATGGGGTTATGGTCCTCAAATTACATAAGACTTGAGCATATTCTCTCTACCCTTTTCTACAAATAAATTCATAGATCTAAGCGTGTGTCAATTTGGAATATCAAACCAAGTTAAACTCTCCTCTCACCAAGTATCAATGGATTCTGTTATGACTTCCGCTAATCTAGTTAATCTCATATAGTTTGTTCTCGATTGAATCAATATAGTATATTCAGATCTAAAGTATATTGTTTTATCTAACATAGGTTACTTAAAAATTGGTGTTGATTACTTCTTGGTTTGTACCTATCATTTAAGTGATGCCTGTCATCAGTCATTAGTCTCTTCATCCAAAGAAAATTATCAACTTATGCTATCACATTTATTTATATGAGCTTATCGGTTAGCTAACCCATACACGATGGGTACTATCTTATCTTTCAATGGTTATCACTATCATTTAACGATGGATATTATCACACTTATGCGACGGCTGCTATTGAAGTACAAATGGGCACTATCATGTTTCTATGATGCGCTATATCATAATTATGTGATGGTTACAATAACCTCTTTGGTAGGTGCTATTGATAGGTATAATCACCAAGTGTGGATGTCATCACTTATGTGATGAGTACTCATCTTCTATTGATCTTATTGCAATTGGTCATTATATTTACCAATCATAATATACTATAGTACCATCTCTTATGCGATGAGTGCTGCCAATTTGTACACTTGTATTTAAGCAATAAGACCATCATATATGTTGATGGGTATTAACTTTATCCCCAGTGGGTGTTGTCTTAGGTTAACTAATATAACTGTTATCTGGTAGTTGACTCAAGTGACATTTTAAAGGAATTGGACATCAAGTGAACAAGGAATGGATCAAGGACACGAAGAAATCAAGCTATAAAGAATTAGAGAAAATTTATGAAGTTTTAGACTAACTCCATGGTTTGGTATCGATTTATGGATGGGTCGATATTGATCCATCATATGTAGGTAAATGATACCTTTTGAATTCTACTATAGATCTACATGTTAGTTTGGAGAAAAAAGTTAAGTTTGGTAAATGCATGAATGAATCAATGTCGATCCATCAAAATTACAAATTTTCCTTTGAAGACCAAAGTTCGAAGACTAATGAAAAGTTGAAGAAAGTAGTGAAGAATTGTTCGAAGCATGGATTGGTACTGATTTATGGATGAATCTATACCGATCCATCAAATCTTGAAGATCGTTTTGATTTAAATTGTTCTTCCTCCTAACTTCTCAGATCTGACTATTTGAGCAAATGAAAACTAGATCTAACAATTTTGGCATATGGATTCGTCTATAAATAGCAAACTTCAACATTTGAAAAAGGACAGCCAATTGATCTTTACAAGAAAACTTTGCCAAATTCAAAATCAAACCATTGTACTCTCGAAATTGTCTTGTAGTTTGATTGTAATAGCAAGATCTATCAATATAAAACTACAAAGTGAATGTAGGCTAGAGATTAGCAAACCACAATAAAAATTTCATGTGTTCTTTCTTTATTATTCGCATTCTTACTTTTAATTTTCTTTCAATTATTTATGGTGTTAAACCAATTTTTTGACTAAACTTTTTGGGATCTTTCACTAAGAACAAAGATTTGGAAGGATCTATGATTTCTATGAGGATTTAAATAAAATATTCAATCAGATCTGCAATGGCATTGAGAAACCCTTAAGTAAGAAAGTGATTAAAGAAGAACTGATTTTTTCTAATCATGGATTGATAGATGAGAATTGGGAGGGAACTTCGGCTTAAACGAAAGTTGTGCTAAAGAAAGTGCTAGATAGAACGATGATTGATATGGATCGAAAGATGCAAATGTCATAAGTCACCATCATGGAAGAAATAAAGAATAAATTTTCTTTGATAATGTAGTCCCTTCAAGGAGAAGGATCCTACAGATATCATAATGATAGAAGGGATTCAACATCTGAGTCGAGCAAAAAAATTTCAACAAATCGACACAGATAAAGAAAGCATAAAGCACGAGAAAGGGTGTTAGGACTTCAAGCAATCAAAGGACATGAGTTGGAGCTGTAGCTGGAGCTATAACTCAAGGATGGGTTGGTACCGACCCATCAAGGGTCGGCACTTATCCATCAGGGGCTTGATAGGAGGGTAGGAATGATTTTAATGTGAAGAAGATGCCGAAATAGGTAAATTTGAATATCCTTAAGATGGAATTGCTATAGGAAATACATCCAGGAACACTCAAAGTGAAGCAGTCTGACTAGGCATCATAGGTAACCTAATGAATGGACTCCAAGAGACAGGGAGACCTAGTTATCGTCATGATATCCATGACTATTCATGGAGTCAAACGGACGATGATACATGTGATGCGCACCATTTAAAAAATGTATGGAAATGATGAAATGATAACCGAAACAATCTGAAGATTCCTTTAGTAGACTAATGATCAGTCATATGATAGTTGGGAGACCTCTTCTAGTAAGAATCCTTTATCAAGGAGTGATTCAATACCTTAAGAAGTTCGTCGTGCCGATAATGCCTAACTATATTAGGATAACTGACCCAATGCCACATTTGATCAAGTATGATTGGTTTATGGATGGTGCCAGAGATGATGAGAACGTGAAATGTAAGTGTTTTACCCTGTTTTTGGTAGGATTAGCCATGATGTGGCTCTATAGGTTACAACCAAGATTCATATCATCGTATGAGGTTAGAAACAAATAAATTCTTGAATCATTTCCTAGTTCACTCGGTTCAGCTTAAGGATGTGAACCTAAGGACAGTAGCAATGGTAATTCTGGGACTGGAAATAATAAGCGAAAGAATAATAATGTTGGTGGTAAAAACATGATCAAATAAAATATTACATATTCAACCGAGATGACAAATAAACAAAGTTGTTGGCTCTGTTAGAACATGTAACTTAAAAAGCAAAGTACATTAAGATATAAGAAAGCCCCAAGGGAGGCTACTGATGAAGAAAAGAGCATTATATGTTTCATGAGACCCATGGCCATAATACTAATGAGTGTCAACACTTGAAGGATAGGATAGAGGAGTTGATAAGGAAAAAACAACTCCAATAGTATTTTTGAAACCTGTAAGATGGCTTGAAAGGGAATGCACAACATTTGAGGCAGCCGCCTTGAAGTAATCAAGAAGGGACTAATGGAATTGGTCCAAAGATAACAACATATCACTTGATGATAGATATTATATCTAGAGGTTCGTATCTCACAAAAATTAATTGGAATGAAATGGAGAGATATCAGAGCTCAGTAAAGCATTCTCCTTAAGAAATTTGTTATGCGATAGAGGAAGGAGATCCTGGTAAACAATAATGGAGGATCAATGATGACTTTTTCTTCCATAATAAGGATACATACGAGGTTAAGGCTTTGACACTCGACCTTCCGGTGATAACGGTCATGATTTGGCTGACTATAGTTCACCAGTGCTAGTGTTCAGTGGAAATCAATAAAAATTCTTTTCAAGCAGACATTTAAAAAGTACAGCTCAAAGAAAAGGATCTCTTGCCTTGCAAATCCTAGCTTTAGGGATTTACCAGAGTGCCGATAGCTTGGATTGGTTACATCAAATTTCTTATCCAACTTATAGATGACCCTGTAAGGCAATAAAGGTTCAAAATTTTATTGTGGTGAATGGACTCTCTACCTTCAATGCATACTTAGGCAGACCAACCCTAGTTGATATTCGAGTTGCACTCGCTCCATGGTGTTTGATGATGAAATTTCCTATTGGTAATGGAGTAGGGACAATTCAAGGATTCTAAAACAGGCCCAGAATTCTAGATTGCAAAGCTGTAGGAGGCACAGTTTAAGGAAAAAGGGAAGAATACAGAGAAGTATCTCTATACTAGAAATTAGGATGCATAATAACTACCGTCCAAGCCTCGCCTTGGTTCCATTAACAACCAATATAAAGCTATGTACTCATGGAAAGAGTCGGATGAGGCAAGGGTAAGATCAATCGAGATAATGGATAAGATCCATATGGATAAAGACAATCTCACAAAGATTGTCGAAATTGGATCCTAACTCAGCATGAGGATAAAGAATGAACTAGTTGGGTTCCTAAGGGCAAATAAGGACATGTTTTCTTATATAAGTTCTGGTATATACAGGATTCTACCTGAAGTCATGTGTATATAATGAATGTTAACCTAACCTTTTCACCGGTCAAATAGAAATGGCGCAACATGCAACTGGAGCGATTCACTGCATTGAAGGAAGAAGTGAATAAGTTAAATGAAAATAACTCATGAACTCGAAATGGGTGTCGAATCCAGTGATGGTCGAGAAGGCACATGAAAGTGGCAGACATTTATTAACTATTATGACTTGAACAAAGCATGCTCGAAGTATTGCTTTCCACTACCATAAACTGACTAATCAATGGATGGAATGCCTGGACATAAACTTCTATCATTCATGGATGCTTACTACGACTACAATCAAATTGCAATGTATGTCCCTAACTAAGAGATAAGAGCTTTGTTACAAGCTTAGAACTAAATTGTATAGAATGATGTTGTTCGGTTCAAATAATGCTAGAGCTACTTACTAGCGCTTGGTCAACAAGGTATTTGCAGAGCAAATTGGATGAAATATGGAAGTATATATGGATGATATTCGTAAAGTCATGAAATTCTATGAACCAAATAAGCGATCTTTCTGAAATGTTTGATGTACTTTAGAGGTATGAGATAAAGCTGAATCCACTAGAATGTACTTTAAGAGTCAAATCAGGAAAAAATTGGGTTCATCATGTATTCAAGGGATTTGAAGTTAACCCAAATAAGATTGAAGCTTTAAAGAAGGTTACAGCTAGTGGACAAGGAATGAAATGTATAGCTTAAATGATATAGTTGCCACTTTGAGTAGGTTCATCTCAAAAGCGACTAATAAATGAATACCATTCTTTGAACCTTAAGAAGGAAAGAGGAAGTTTTGATGGACAGATAAAGTGAAGCTACTTTTCAAAATATGTTGGAATTTCTCCCAAAACCACCAATCTTATCAAAGCCTTTGGAAGGAGAAAATATGTAAATCTATTTACTAGTATCAATTCATGTACTGAGTGTGCCTTGGTGCTTGAGGAATGCGAAATCCAAAGGCCACTGTATTATATCAGCAAGTGGTTTAGTGGAGAGGAAAAGCAATATCCAAAGCTAGTACAAATGGCATACTGCTTTTCGATTGCATCGAGGAAGCCTATACCATTTTTCCAAGCTAATCAGATAAGAGTTGATGGGTCATCGTCTTGGGAAAGTATTGCACAACCCCAAGTCTTTAAGATGGCTACTGAATTGGAATATCAAGAAAAGTCAATATGAAATCATATATCATCCTAGGAAGGTAATTCGAGAACAAGCGTTAGCGGATTTCATGGATGAATTCACCATCTAGGATGAAAAAATGAAAGAGTAGTTGGTTGAATTTATCTATGAAAACTGTATATAAATTGAGAATCCAATAACCACAATTTCAGAACCGAAGTAGATTTGATCAATCCAGAAGGTCAAAGGGTTTGTGATATGTTAAAACTCAAGTTACATGCTACAAACAAGGAGGCGAGGTATGAGGCACTAATAGCGTGACTCAACACAGCAAGAAGTTAAGAGTGCAGACACTGCATATCTATAGTGACTCCCAACTGGTGGTTTCCTAGGTCTAGTAGGAATTTCAAGCTAAGGGTGTAGGACTTTCTCCTTGTCCGTTGAAAGTGTTGGAACCGCTGAATGATATTGAGCAATATATTATAACGCACATCCCTAAAGAGGAAAATATGAATGCCGATTCACTAGCTAAACTGGCTTGCATAGGCGATGCTCAGCTATTAGGAATCATGCCAATAGAGATATTGGAATTTCAAAGCGTAAACGAAATGGAGATTGACTGCATCTTGGAGATTAAGGTGGAGTCATGGGTAAGTCTATTCAAGGATTGTTTGATAAAGGAAACTCAATTTAAAAGTTGGAATGAAAAGCAAAAACTATTGCATAAGGTACTATGCTATATTATGTAGGATGTAGTCTTATTTCGACGAGGATTCTCAACCCCCGTTAAGATGTGCCAACAAGGATGAAATTAAGAAACTATAAAGAAAATTCATGAAGAAATATGTGGAGATCACAACCGAAAGGGTTAAGGGAGCCGGTAGAATCTTGCAAAAAAGGCTCTCTGTTATATATATTCCTGGCCAACTATCAACTGAGATGTAGTGGAATGCTAAAAAATATACGACACGTGTTAAAGATTTATGAAGATACCAAAGGCCCCATCCAACGAGCTTATGGAGGTGATAGCCTATGGAAATTTGTGCTTTGAGGAATTGATATTATTGGAGCGTCATCAATGTCATGTAGAGGATGGAATATGAAATTATAATTATTGACTACTTCACAAAATAGGTCGAGACAGAGCCCCACACCATGATTGCCTTGGTGAAAGTGATCAATTTCGTAGTGAAGAACATTTTATGTAGGTTCGAAGTACCATTGAAAATCATAATAGATGATGAAACTAGATTCAAAAGTGCAGAATTCGATGAATTCTACGATCAATATGGAATTATGAAGAGCTTTATAGCTATAGCACATCCACAAGCACATGGGCAGATAGAGGCCATGAACATGATCATCAAATCCATCATAAAGATGCGATTGAAGCGAGCTAAGGGCAACTAGTTGGATGAGTTACCACTTCTATTATGGGCTTATCAGACAACCTAGAAGTCCATAAGTAAATGCACTCTATTTGCATTGGCTTATAAAACTAAACCTATGATTCCAATTTAATCTAAAGTGCTCTTACAGATGGATGAATTATGACCATAATATGTGTGAGGAACTATTTCTATCATCCCTCAATTTGGTGGAGGTAAAGCGACAGAGGAAAATTCGAGGATAACTGCTTACAAGCAAAGAGTGGTAAGGCAACTAAAGTCAAGGTTAGAGCACAAGGGCATTTTTTTTGAATTCATAAGGGACCTATATGATAGTACATAAGCTTAGAGATGGCACTCTCAAGCTATATTAATAGGAAGCCAATTCCACGAGCATAGAACAATGAGCATGTGCACCATTATTCCACTTGAATTCTTGCATTTATAAGATTTATTTGCATTTGGACTAGATGTATTTCAGTATAAGACACTGAAATAAAGTTAGCCTTTAAATTAGTAGAACCATATTCATTAGTCTGACTTTGTGTCATGGGATTAATTACATGAACAAGCATTTTGTGTTTTGAAAACAAGATATCTAGGTACCCAAAGATAGATATCGATGGACTCCTTTGGACTATGATCATTTCATTGGAGTATGATCAGACTGGAAGCAGAACAGATAATTTGCCCATACACATCTTATCTTTGACTGACGCTGTAACAACCCATACCTTAATGGGACAAAATTTTGACCAAATCGAAACTCGAGTCAATTAGGATATGAATCATTGGTTTTGGTAACCTATAATATATATAGGTATACCAGAGAGTTATTTACGTAAACTCATAGCAAAATAGAAAAATATAATAGAACATGTATGTTGACTAAGGCTACTGCCTTTGAATCAATATTATTCTTTTAGTACCTGATTTATCAGAGCTGAGCATGAATGAGAAGACTTCACCATTTGCCATTCCTGTCTTGCACCAGTAGTATGTCCTTTAAAACTATCATGTGGGTTGTAATAAGAAGGGGTCAAAAGAATATTCCCGTTACTATAAAATTATAAAATTTATCCATAATACCAATTTATGCCAGTTGATTTCTATTTAAGTGTTATGTTCATTATTCACGACTATTCCATGTAATTCCATCTACGCATACGATATATCTAACCTTATCCGAGGTATAACTATATATATGTGCACATACATACATACATACATATATATAAGCATTGTACTACCTAAGAGAAAACCCCACCCACTTAATACTTCTTAAATAGGGAGGAGTCAGTTCCATCAGCCATTTAATACCTTAACCCTAAAGTGGACCCTCCGTAATATAATCGCTAGTCAATCGGTTCTAGCTACAGAGACCAATGACCATAAGATATGGCTTTATAATTTGATCATTGTATTATTAACGCATCTAAAAGACTTATCTAAGGTTTAGTTAGCCCACCTTCAACAAACAAACAACTAATTAAATAATGAGGTCTTTGCATATCCCATAAGGATTCTATGTTACTACGAAGTGAAATCCATCAGGGCATAACCCAAGTCTTTGCTAACAACCACTCAGGATCACTGATAATAATAGCCTATATGTCAGCCCTACTACTAAATACTGGTCCAGATAAACACAGGCACAACCCACCAATCTCACATAGTCGAAATTCCATTTAGACTATCCTAATGTAAGTCAAGAAAAAATACTCATCCTAGTTACTTAATATTTCTAGTTAGAAATGAAGTAGACCTCATTTCCCTATTAGGTATCATCGTAAGTTATTTAAGACTTCTTATATAGAGAGGAGGCAGACCCAGTGACTATTTAGTACCTTCCACCCTGAAGTAAACCTCTTAACATCCCTAAAAGTACCGAGCCATTAATACTTCAAATCCAAGGTGAACCCTTGGTATATTTTCCCATACCTATACGCAAATGCATATCACTTCCCTACAAGTCCTATGGTTGGTGACTATTGAGATTAGTCCCACATCGGATAATTTACAATATAAATCATGCATAAATACTAAGAGACCTCCCTTCACATCATCAATTTTTTTGATAATATATGGTTCTCTAACATGGTTTCAGAGCGGATTTAATTGTGTCACATGTCACCCTCAATGAATGTCCACGTGTTTGGCTGATAATACGCCACATGTGCGGGGGTGTGTTGAGATTAGTCCCACATCGGATAATTTACAATATAATTCATGCATAAATACTAAGAGACCTCTCTTCACATCACCAGTTGGTTTTTTGATAATATATGGTTCTCTAACATTGACATCCCACATCAGAATATAAGTATACACGGCCGCTGGTAGCCTCTAACTGAAGGGCAGACTTTTGTAACGTAACTCTACTAATCTCACATCCCAACCCATTCTAAACCAAACAAATTATTTTAGGCCTAAATATTGGGCTAAGCCTACTAATTCATGCTCAACCTAAATGTATTATTGATGCTATATAAGTTCCTACTATGAAAATTATATCGCCTTCTAATATCACTTATTCGCTGCAAACATATTTCTATCTTATACACTTACTACGTCTATACTCTATTTCCCTCTTATGTCCCATAAATGTCAATTGTCCATAATAAAGAATTATCATTATTCTAATTGGACAATAACTAATGGTATTCTTTTCCGTTCTAATTCAATATATTATGCCTATTTCATTTCCCTACTAATACCTATTAAATCCTTTAACTAGCCCCATTAAAGGCATGTATGTCCCTATTTAATTCCTATAACTCCATATTAATTGCACATTTTTTTCCTACTAATTTTGGAGTTACTATCTCTTTTCCTCTTTCAATCTCCTAGTCATATGGTTTGCTACGCTATTAATAACTAGTCGTCCTAATTATAACTAATATGAATATCGTCGTATGTTACACTATATATACATATATATGTATATCTGTGTGTGTATTATAATCAATAAGTGGAGCTATATGTATATATGTATATCTATTTGTATTTCTAACTCATTAATTTCTACGCTTAGAAATTCTAGAACATACTTATATGTACGACCTGTAAGAAACATTTATTTGCACATTTTAATATATTTGAGCCAACCTTCCTAAATAGGATGACTATTATAGCTTTCCATAAGTTACCCAAAAGCGACACCTTTTCTCCATTTGAAATTATAAGGGATTATCTCTTTTCTTTTATTGAAATAGATAGTGCAAACTATAGAGGAGAACATTTGTACTTTACGCATCACTTTCTTTTATGGGGTATTCCTTATTATTTTAAACGACGTACATTTTATACATAGTTATGAAATTAGATAACTTATGCAAATTACATGGAAATAAGCGTAACTAAATTGTACCAACAACGCTCCCTGTTGAATATTCTAGTATATGATTTTTGTTTGATGATAAAAAACATATATATATATATATATATATATATTCGTTTAAACGTATTTGTTATTGTACTATTTTATTTTTCACATAATTGAATAAATATTTGATGAATAAAATAAAAAACATAGAATTCATATTCAAACAAATATTTTATTCAAATAAATATTTTATTACAATTTTTGAATAGTACAAATTTGAGCTCTCACTCTGTGTGTGTGTGTGTGTGTGTACAATTTCAATTACACTACAATTTCGGTTACATCACAAATTTTAATTTACAATGTTCACTCACTACATATCACTCATTCAGTCGTATTTATCTTCAACTCTATTCCAGATTGAATCTTGCATCTGAATTATCTACAAAATAAACACTGACGCGGTAAAATTGAAAAAGAAATATTTTTATAATGTAAAATAAAATGTATGTTTTTGAAAATATTATTTGTCTTGGTTATTTGGGTTATTCGTCGTCGTTTCTTTTGAATTCATCACACACGAACAACTTGTGACATGCACATTGTATCACTGTATATGGCATAAGACCGTGCACACCGATATACACTTGATAAAACTACAGGGACAGGTGAGCACAAGGTCAAACCCAAGCCGAGGCTGGATTCAACTCAGGTGCGTAGAGTCTCAACCGTATCACCCAAAACTAGATTCAACATGCATTCAGACAATGAATGTCAAAAATAAATGGAACAAGGATCAATCAAGCTTCACATAGATTTAAAAAATTCAAACAGCAATACAAAGAAATCATACAAGGATAGGCATGATGGTCAAGGCAGTGCTAAAAAACACATAGTGGACTCAACATGACTCAAGTGCAATCGAAAGGAAGCAAATGTCACCAGACCAGATCAACGTGGTTCATACAACAACCAGCAAATATGGTCAAACACAAGGCAACACATGATGCAATGTAATAGAACAGTGGACTAACTGACCAGAACAAACTTCAACATCTACAATAAGTACCAGCAATGATCTGAACTAGAAAAAGAAACAGAGCAATCATAGACTCACAAACGCGCATCTATACACACACACACATATTCAGTTCAAAGAACAAAGCCATCAATACAAAGTGCAGACTTATATATGAATGACCACAAATTGATTCAAGCTACAGATCAAACATCAATGCACAAGACAACAATTCAAAAGGAGATAGAAAATACAAGGCAATACATGAAACACAAATGACAACAGCCTCAATCGAAATAGTGGAAACCAACACCACCATACAATGTTCAATCATCCAGATAGTATCACGTGACCATACAAACCAGACTTCAAGGTGACACACATGTATACATATCAAAAGCAACTCCAACCAGAACAAAGCCATAATGCTTTAGACATTAATATATACAACAGAGCTTTAGATATAGTCATGTGTAAAGTGGATTAAGTAAGTCGAGGAATTGAACAGCAGTTTGAATAATACTTCAAAAAGAATAAAAATATTATCACAATCTCGAATGCCGAAGTCATAGTAACCGACCCAAAGCAATTCACGAAAATTCGTAACTATTGGTTATAGTTTCAACAAAGTCAAGGCCGAGATAAAACTCAATCAGAGTTCATATGGAACAGTGAATGAAATATTAAACAAGTCATTGGCAGTAAAGAACAGAGGAATTCAAACGTGTTTAAGAAAATCCAAATATATCGGAAACATAATAAACCGGTGATAAAATGAACAAGTCAGAAAATATCATAATCGTTCAATTAAGAATCCAATGGCCAAGCAATACAATTGATGAGTTTCAAGTAAAGTATACGAATGAAAACTTAGGGACTTTAATTCCTATTTAAAAAAAAAATTCATCATCCGCTAAAACCAACAAATTCGAGTTCAAGATAAAATCAAAAGCATACTTAGAACAATCCAGAACTCGAATCGAAGTCGAGTGTAATCAAAATTGAAAAGGGGAAATATCGCACACCATTTTTTATCATTCAGTCGAACTCGACAATTGGAGCAGCTGATGGAGAATGAAGTAGCAATCGATTGACAAAAGCAATCCAAAGCAATCCAAAGCAAATGCATAATTCAATTGAAGCAAAAGATTAAGTAGTAGTTTCAACATAGCAAAACCCAAGCTTTTTGAAAGAAGAACGAAGAAGGTATCGACCATAGTATTACACAAGAAATAGAAAGAGGAAGTCTTCTTTTAATAACAATTAGGTCTGTTTTAATTTACGTTTGGGCTCGAGTATTAAAATAGGGTTTTGTTTAGTATTTTTATTTATTATGTAATTTTCCTTTTCAAACTGTGTAACAATTCTAGTCGTGTGACTAGGGACAAACTACGCGGCGTAGTTTGAGAATTCGCAACTCAGTAGCTGAGTTGTGGCAGGGTTTTGAGCGTAGAGTTAGGTTAGTCGATAGCGGATGTTGTAAGTTTACGTGTGTAAGCGTATGACTACTTAATTTCTAATAGAAACCTTAGAGGTAGCACGTAGGCAGGATTTTGCCGAAGCTGGGTAAATTTGTGTTGTTCTATTTCTGCTTTTATTGTTCTGCTATTATCTACGCTGCAATTATTATATATATTTCCATACTAACTTTTATTATTTTTAGTATCACCCTATTCACCCCCCCTCTAGGTTGAAATTATTCCAACAAGTGGTACCAAAGCTAGGAACAAAAATCATTTTTTGTTTTAAAAATTTTATTTTTCAAAAACCAATTTTTGTTTTAAAAATTTGATTTTTCAAAAACCAATTTTGTTTTAAAAATTTGATTTTTTTTAAATGGCTTCTTTTAATAATGTCTTTGCTGAGGGGCAGTCTACAATTAGACCACCTATGTTCAATGGTGAGTATGCTTACTGGTAAAATAGAATGATATTTTTTCTGAAAACCATTGATGCTTGGAATATTGTTCAGACAGAATATATGGCACCAAATATAGTGGTAGATAATCAAGAAATTGACAAACTGATGGATCAAAGGACTGATCTTGAAAATAAACTATAGAATGCTAAAGCTAAAGTTATAAATTCTATTATTTGTTCAATGGATCAAATTGAATTTAATCATGCCTCGCATTTTCTAACTACACAGGAAATTTGGCACACACTAGAAGTGACTCATGAAGGAACCTCCCAAGTCAAAGAATCCCGCATTGCCATGCTTAGTAGTGAATACGAGAACTTCATGATGGACAAGGATGAAAATGTCAAAGAAATGTACGAACGAATTTCTAATCTTGTATACAAATCAATAGCTCTTGAAAACCATACACAGAATTGGTAATAGTCCAAAAAATCCTCAGAGTCCTTCCACGAAACTGTAACATCCTGATATTTCCAACCATTCGCATCCACACATGCCGGATTTGAATTGTTCAAAATACCAAATTGTTAATTTATATTTAGCAAAACTTCACATATACAGTAAATAAAATAATCACAGAATCACAGAGATAGAGTAATATAACAATAATGCAGCAGAAACAAAGAATAGTAGTTCATGAAGCTACTATATATATAACATAGTTAAATAAGATACAATAGAAGTCTTAAATACAATAGTCAAATACAAGATCAGAATATATAACTAGAATCAACTGAATAACTGCAAGCTGAAAAGATGTAGATGGATCTCCAAACGAAGCTCCAACTTCAAAGGTGAGTCTCAAAAGCTGTATCACTCAGTCTGAGCCGAGCGTAAAGCAAAATACAAAACACTCGGGTCAGGATTAACATTCTTATATCAATAAATCCAACTCAAATGAAATAACAAATGAAATACAAGTAACTCAAAGGATGTTTGGGATAACCATCCTCTAAGGATCCGTTAAACTATCTACTATATAGTAATATATGCTATTATAAAAATGTCTAAAGTAAACTATTTAAAAATAGCGTTAAGGCGTTACCCATATCCCCCTTGACACGTTTTATAGTGCCAACAGTCTATACAGTACCATCTTACGTCCAGATCGGGAGGCTACCATAGAATACTCCGTAGGTACGACACAAATCAAACTCGTAGAAAGCACGATAGGGTAGGTGACACAGTACAACTAGGCAATGCCAGGGTGATATACCAATTACACTTCCAGGCTGGTGGTAACGCATAGCAACCACTACCCGCCCACCTCAAGCCACACTCCTAAATCAAAAATTAAAAGTGGCCACCAAATCATTCACAAAGTCAGAATATAGTATCGAGGGAGTGTGTCCGATCAGAGGAGCTACCTAATTGGCCCGTCAATTGCTCTTGTTTTAGCCACCTTATGCCAACTCACGGGAGTTGGATCCACGTATATACCTCAATAGGACGTCGCTACCATCCTACTTCATTCTAGAATCTCTACCGCGTACACGGTTGTTAAGTGGTTTTCGGAGTTGGCAGAGAGTATGAAAACTTCCGATCCCGGTCTCTTTAACAACCAAACGTTATTATAACACCACGGTCATTTCAAAATAGTTATACTTCAAAACCAAAATATCATTGCCATTTCAAAATAAACCATATCAACACGATATCATTTCCATTTCAAAACCAAATACGATATCATTTCCATTTCAAATATATCTATTTCCAAAATCAAAGTACTTTCAAAGTAATAATACTTTCGAAACCAAACACTTGAATTTATAACACTTTGAATTCCAAAACATAATACTTTGAAATTCATAACTTTGAAAACATAACTTCCACCTCTTAAATAGTTTAGATATTAAAATAGTATACATATAATAAAATAGTTTATAAAGAAAAATAGTATATATAAAAGAGTTATAAGTTAAAATAGTTTATATTAAAAATAGTTAGTATATTTAAAATAGTTTATATTAAAACGATTTATATTGAAATAGTTTGTATGAAACTAATTTACAAAGTAAAATATATATAAATAGTTTTAAATATAATTTAAAAATACTTTATATAATAAAATAGTTTCCTCAAATTTCACAAATCAATTCCAAACCAACTCGAATTCAAAAATTCAAGTTTAATCAAATCTCAAATAATCAATTTCGATTTATTTCAGTTTCTTTATTTCAAATTATATCGATTTCAAATACAGATTTTAAACCACGAAATAAACCATTTCAATTTCAATATTTCCAAAGCTTTAAATATTCAAACATTTCAAAACTAAATTTGATAATTTCATATATATCTAAATTTAACTTCATTATTATTTAGTTTTGAAATACCCACTTAATAAATCCAATATCACTTAAATAAATATCGAATAATCTAAACTAAATATTCCCCTCAATTTATTCAAACTTGAAATATTCATTTAAATCACCTTAACTAAAGTCAAGTTATAATACCATATCCTTTAAAATCTCAAATTCAATAAGTTCCAAATAAATTTTAATTAAATTTAATTCTTACTTAAATAAAATTTCAAACCAATTTAAAATCCATCTTCTCAACCTTAGTTTATCAAAATCATTATAAACTCTATATAAAAATATAATTTAAATAAATACTTAACCATATTATATTTTAATAAAATCAAACTTTATTATTAAACTTATTTTATATTAAAACAAATTTATACATAGCTTGAAATCAAGAATTTAACTATATATAAAATAACATTTATATAATATCTAAAATCAATATATATAAAACCATATATTTCTTTCCACAACCATAGAAATCATTTTCAAAATATATATATAGACCAGCGGTTTCTGTATATAATTTTCTATCCTATGGTCAAGTGATACAGATATTTACCATTTCAATCTGCAATTTAAATATATACGGGTATATATCATTTCAACCCGCAATCCCTAATTCAATTCAATGAAAATCGCTTAGGTTTATCATTTCAACCCATAACGATTTTCTCTTGTTCTAAAGATCATTCGGGTATGTATCATTTCAACCCATAGTGAATTCTATACTAACAGGGAACTTGCAAAGTGATAACAGGTATGATAATAATACAACATGCATATATCATAAATAAATAACAGATAATGGTGTCAGATGTCACAGGTGAATAGATACAGGTAACATTATATATATAGCAAAGTAAATAACTAACTGCAGCATATTTCAATTGTCGTTTCAATTGAAATCAAATTTAATAAATATAAGAACGTTAATCGTGAGTGATTGCTCACCTTTCGAGGTTAGAGACGAAAGGGAATGAATTAAGTTATGGATCCAAGCACAACTTCCAAAGCAAAGCAAGATTGACACGAATTCGACGGATAAGTTGATAGATAAGGAATCAACGAAACAATAAAAATCAGTTTGATATAACTTAAAACCAAATGTAAATATTATTTTCATTTTCAAATCAATATTAAATCCCAATACATAAAATATACATTTAAAATAAATTCTTTATGTGTAAAACTTCAAATTAGTACCAAATTTAAACATCCAAAATAACCTCTATAAATATACGAAACTTCTTTAACACTGTATATATATATATATATATATATATATATATATATATATATATATATATATATATATATATAACCAGTCAACTGACATACATATGTATATTCTAATCTTAGTTCTTCAATTACAAAATTTCATATATACTTTCAAAATCAATATATATATATATATATATAACAGTTGTTGTTGTTATATATGTATATATATAGTTTTCTTTTCAACACTTGCTTTCGTTGTTTATATATATATATATATATATATATATATAAATATATAAACAACGAAAACAAGTATTGAAAAGAAAACTATATATATACATATATAACAACAACAACTTTCACACTTATATATACGAAACTTCTTTAACATTGTGTGTGTATATATATATAACTAGTTAACTGACATACATATGTATATTCTAAAACAAATCTTAGTTCTTCAATTACAAAATTTCAGATATACTATCAAAATCAATATATATATATATAAATAAACAGTGAAAGCAACTATTGAAAAGAAAACTATATATATACATATATAACAACAACAAATTCCACACTTATATATAAACTATCCCACTACAAACTTACATAACCAACATATATTATATATACATACACAGACTATACATATTAAACAAACAATGTGTGAGCTTCTTCAAAAACACTTATGCATACCACTATGTATATATATCTATGTGGGCGATATATATATAAGCTAATCTATATCGACACTATAATATACACTAAATATATACATGTACGTATATACAGACTAATAACTATGCAGTTATGTACATAATATAAGTGAATATTCATTCCTATGCTATTCTAACACACGTGCATAATATACGTGTGAACAATTTCATGCAGGCATGCAACGAAATATATATAAAATGGCTTCTTAACAAAAAATACATGCAGAAAAATATAATATAACCAACATATATTATATGTTATAGGCTATCATAGATTTATGCAAATAAATATACACGCTACAAATTAACTACTGACTACCCGATTTATATAAAATATAATTTTGTATGGGTATGCATATATTCTCTTTTTTCACAGCAAAAGAAGCGAGATTACAAAATCTTTTTCTATACATACATACATACATATATATACACACACCAGTACATTAGGCACGTCCATTGGACGTGTGCAAAAAGCACCGGACGAAAATTATTTTATTATCAAATAAGGATTATATTCATAGATAGTACTCGACATAAATAAATTTGTGAGCTAATTTATTTTTATTGTAAAGTAGCATGATCAAATGCACATAAAACTCATTGCTATATTTTTCGGCATCAATTTGGATCTTATGTAAATATTGAATAGGAAAAATATATTATGAAAAATATATTATGAGATTTATGCTTTATTCTTTTCTATTGGAATATTGAATGGAAAAATTATTTTATTTCCTAGTTATTAGTAAATTCATACTCATACAAATCAACTCCAGATTTCTCATCTCTACCCTTTCCATTCAACCCGATCAACTAAAAATGTACTCAATTCAGATTTTCATTGTAAACAATAATGAAATTACAGCTTCAGATACAAATTGGATGGCACAAAACCATACAGAATATTGAATAGACCAAGACGATAATATTATTTGAAACACAATAGCTAATTATGATCTTCTAAAGGGTCTTTTCTGTCTAGTAAAATTACCGTGGGTAAAAATTACATCAAACAACATTCATTTCAATATTCAAAAGAAAATACTTTTGAGTGAATGCTTCGGTTGTTGATGTTTTCAAATGGCCCAATACATACAATAAAAGGTATTAAATTATGCTGGTGCTACACTTCTTATTATAGACTCTAGATCTATCTCATAACAAAAAACCAATGGTTCTGTTAGCAAAGTTCACAATAAAGTTTACAAAAAAAATTTACTTCATTATAATATTTTTATCAAATCAGTGTAAGATATAGCTCGAATAGAAAAGAAAATAGATTCAGATCAATGAATAAAATGAGGTGGATGCTTCAAATTTGGGTTTAGCATTATAATTATTTTATATAATAATTATGTATATTTTATAATATGTGTTTGTGTTAGTGAAGACTACTTGCACTTGTTATACATATTGTATAGAATTGCATTGTTGGAACTTCCCAATTGAATAGTAGAGAAAACCACCAATTCAAATTGCAAATACTAATCTAATAGTGTTGATCACATTAAACAATCGTATTTCGAAGTAATTTTTTAAAAACAAATCACTTTTAACAAACCTAGAAAGGATCCGATGGTATAGCTTCATGTGCAAATCATGCAGGTTTCCATTAGTGAAATCAAGAACCGTTCACCTACTCCTTCATATCAAGTATACAATCCCAAATAACTCCTTTCTAGCCACAATCGCAAGTAATATACCTGATGGAATTTCATAATTACATAAGCTTCATGGACACGATAGAGAAACTACTGTCAGTAGCAGTTACAGTTACTGTACTTCACAAGTTACATGTATTTACCAATTGAATGATAATACAAATGGTGGCATACTAATTCCCAGAATTCATTTGCCTGATGAGTCTAAACATTTTCTGTCATCCAAAACTTCATATCAATGAATTTTTTTGAATGGACTGCAGTTTTCACTTCCTAATGACAGATCTGTGTATAACCATCCCCACTTCCATAGGCAAATGAATGAAATTAGATTCTCACTGAATCCGAGTGCCAAAACTGCTATTGTATTTCGTGAATCTATTCTTCTAGAAGGCATCTCCGTGTAATCAACATGACTACAGTTCTGTAAGCTATTCTACTTCCTCTAAACTCTAGACTATGTAAACTCAATATCTAGTGACTATTGCCTGTCTCTGATGACAGTTGGAGAGTTGTTTCTTAACGAGTTAAGGCTCCTAAGTGTTACTTTCTATTATCATAACATGGCCATGCCTGTAGTAATATATAATGAAGTATTCATTCTTATGAGAAGATATGAAAGTTGGAATACCACTTGGATTATATTTAGAAAATTCAAAAAGCAGATACCCTATTTTTTATTGAGCATGTAGGTTCTTCAACAAAGGTTGCGCATTCTATCCAGATCAAGGACCCTTTTTCCTACTCCCGCATGTCAGTCTTAGTCGAATCACCAAATGCACAATACAAAATGATAAAATCAATAATAATTTTTTTCAATGACATTTTTTATTTCAAAGGAGAAGTGGATGGTTAAAAAATCAAGTAAATTTGTAAAGCATATTTGTATGACCACATTTTTTCACTATGCACCCTATAAGTTGCATCGTGTTTCATATGTCAATTCATTCTTGCTAATGACAATCAAAGTTTGGTATCTTTAATATGAGTCGGGTCGATAGATAGTGCAAAACTATTGCAAGAATTTGAAGGTATATTTCAATTGATACAATGTATTCTTCATTCATTGTTATTATGGTAACTAAAGATATAAAGAGAAAAGTAAATCCGTGTTTCAACTGTCTATGGAGAATGAAATAATATAAAGAAAATTTGAAACATCAATGTGTGCTTTATTTAAAGGAAAAGGATATAGTTTAAGACATTAAGAAAAATCAAAATATTTCACAATAGCATCCATCCAAGTTTCAATGCAGGTTTAACCTTTTATTTCTCTAATCTTTTACTGTCATCCAATAGTTTACTATATCTTAATTTCTATATTAACCATAAGAATGACGTGTATACAGAAAAACCAAAAAATTCAAAATTTCTCATTCATCTCTCGGCTTTAGAGTTGCATTTTTTCTTGTTGGGAAGCTGAATCTGCAGAATCGCTATACATGGTTCTATTTTTTACTCAATTTCAAACATCTTTGATCTAGAAGGTTTTTCATCTCTTAGACCATCTCTACCATGGTTAGGTCAAATCTAATTGAGATAATGGCTGAGGGTAGTGGTTGATTGTATTAATCCGACTGATGTTGCGGTGGAAGAATTGCATTTATAGGGTTATGTTAGGTTGTTTGAGTTGTGCGCTTGAAGAGCGGGTGAAGGAAACATATCAATTAGGGTTGCAGTTGTGCATAGAAACGTGAGAAAAATAAATTACAAAAATAACCCCGTACGTAGTTAAAATTTGAAAGGACGTTTTAGTAATTGCAAAAGCTTCAAATGGAGGTATCCTCATTAAAGAATGACGTGTATAAAGAAAAACCAAAAAAATCAAAATTTCTCATTCATCTCTCGACTTTGGAGTTACATTTTTTCTTGTTGGGAAGCTGAATCTGCAGAATCGCTATACGTGCTTCTATTTTTTCTCAATTTCAAACATCTTTGATCTAGAAGGTTTTTCATCTCTTAGACCATCTCTACCATGGTTAGGTCAAATCTAATTGAGATAATGGCTGAGGGTAGTGGTTGATTGTATTAATCCGACTGATGTTGCGGTGGAAGAATTGCATTTATAGGGTTATGTTAGGTTGTTTGAGTTGTGCGCTTGAAGAACGGGTGATGGAAACATATCAATTAGGGTTGCAGTTGTGCATAGAAACGTGAGAAGAATAAATTACAAAAATAACCCTGTACGTAGTTAAAATTTGAAAGGACGTTTTAGTAATTGCAAAAGCTTCAAATGGAGGTATCCTCATTATATGGATATATATATATATATATATATATATATATATATATATAACTGTAAAAGGAAGAACAAAAATTGTAGACTTTGAACAAGAGATACGCGAACAATATATATCTAGCATGTGTACTGACAACATATAATGCTAACATGTTTTTAATAACCAATAAAATATAACTAACAAATATATTTATATACTAACCTGCTAGCTGAAAATACACATACATGCACGGTGGAAGGGAAACTGCGAGATGATTGGACAAGGTTGCTAGGTGACTATGGGTGGAGCGGTGGAGGGCGGAAGAGATTGTGAGCTAGTGGGTTGCGGGTAGGTTTAAAGCATGGGTTTCTATGTGGGTTGCCTGAGCGGAGAGGCTAGGCTCTGGGTGGAGGCTCGCTTGCATGGCAAGTGGAGGAGCACAGTGAAAAAATATATATTCTTCATTCACCATTATTCGAAATGATAAGACGAAGAGCAGAAGGTTTGCAATTTTTTTTTTTAAAAATGGATGGGCAAAAAAAAAAGATAACGGAAGATGATTTTTATTGGAACTAGAAACCTTTGAAACATTAGAATAACAAAAGACAAAAATAAATTCTGGGAGTCACAAGGGTCGGTGGCCATTTGGTTTTATCCGTGGTAAAGAATGGACACTAGGAATTTGAAAGGTTCGAAACTGTACCGAGTAAAAATTGTTTTATCGATCCTGCAGCGAATCAGACTTCAAACCATAGAATTTAATATACCATATAGATCAGCGTGATGAGACAATCAAAACAGTATACAAATGTCAGTGGTACGATCATCCTATCAAAAGTCGATAATCGGTACCGAAATTGTTGCTAATTTTCTAGAAATAAGATAAATGGACAGTAGCGATTCAAAATTTGAAAATGAAAGATGACATCTCACTCAGAAGATGATTTACAAATTTATGGTGGAAAAATATTTAGGTTTGGAAAACATTTTATTATCACCAATTTTTAACTGATTTGAACTGAAATAGAATTATACAATAAACTAAACTTCCAAATTATTTGATGCAAATTTTCAACTCAAAATTCAATTAGTTAAAATTTCACAAAAATTCAGTTAATTAAATAAATAAACCACTAAAATTTACGGTTCGTTATACTCTCCCCCACTCAAAACTTTTCGTCCCCGAAAAGGAACAAGGTAGGAGAATAGATTCAACTAGAAAGAAAACAGGTTGAAAAAAATAAAACAATTAGTTTGACTATATAAATTTAAATTTTAAATTAATTTATATCCAATATTTGATTTTCAATTCAAGGTACTTCATTAAGTTGATTTAATTTCAATTTATTAATTCCTTCAAAACAAATTTTTTTATCTCATTTATTTAATCCATTTATTTTACTTAAGTTAGTTCACAAAAATTCAATCTTAATTATTGATAACTTCATATTTATCTTTTCATTACCTTATTATTCCATCTATCTCTATTAACATTTCCTATAATCATAAATTAAGTATAACAATTTTTTTAAGAAATGTTTAAACACTTAATTTATTTATAAATTCTCTTAACATCATTTTACATTATAAATTATTCAATTACATACTCAACTTCTGGATGATTTATGTAAGTTGTATTGGAATGAAATTGAGTACTATACAAGTAAAAAATTTCCAGTTCAATTATTTCAAGTTTAAACATTTATTCAAAAATTTAGCTTCATTTTATAATTAAAATCATTCCTTAACACAAATTTTAGAATTAAATTTCTGATTAATTTCAAACCATTAGAGATAAATATTTATAATATATATCAAATCAAGTTTAACATTATATACCTATATATATATATATATATATATATATAAATCAAATCGTACTTAAGAAATTTAAATCAATTTAATTTCCAAAACAAAGTGTAGCAAAGCTATAGAATGGTCTCTCCACTCTAAAACTCAAAAAAGAATGTCGATGATGCGACCGTCATCACCGAAATTATTTTCCAGCGACAAAAGAGGAGAGCACTGATTAGAACATTTAAAAATTCTTTGGAAACGTACTTTCAAATAATATATATTTTAAAACTTTTTAAAGCCAGAGTTTGAAATTACCGGAGATTAAATTCTCAAATTCTCAATTTAAATTCATTTATATTCCAAATCAAATTATAAACCATGTTTTATAGTTTCATTTGCTCAGTGGTTTACAAAACAATAAATCATTTAACTATTTAATTTCAGAAAAATATTTTATACTTATATATATAATATAATCATACAAAATTATTAATTTGTAAAGTAAATTTGTGTCAGTTTGCACTGTTAAATTGTTTTGGAAATCCTATCGATAGCGTTGATCAGACGAATCGATCGAAAATCTAAATAAACATTAACAACTCAAACAACACAATGTATAAAACAATTTAATATTAATTACAAATATACTCCCTCACTCGATAATACAAAATGAATTTCAAAGCGAGGATAAGGATTCAAATTCAAGGGGACCCTAACCAAAGCAAATTCTAGCTAAGAAGATAGACTTGGGTGGGAGATAAAATAATTAATTTCAAAATAGGAAGATGGATATATTGATATTAATCGCGGCTAACCTTAATCGGGTCAACCGTGAATTCAAAAATAAGATCGATGCAGAATCCAAAGGCAAATCGACATTCGATCTCAAGAGATGGAATTCGAGCATCGCAAGAGATAACAGCATCTAAACAGATGAAACATAAATCTTCAGTGAATCAATGCTCATTGTAAGGGAGCTTCACCCCTTTCCAATCATTCAGTGGAGCTATGGGATGCTCCAGAATCAAGAAACACGAAAAGGAAACAATGGATTTTGAGGAGAATGTCCCAAAATTCAAAGGAAACCCAAGTCAAATGGAAAGGAATTCAAGCTCGAACGAATGCGATTCTGTAACTAAATTCACTATATATTCTGAGTTTTTCCGAAAGCCAAAACTCTGATATCACATGTAACATCTTGATATTTTCAACCATTCGCATCCACACATGCCAGATTTGAATTGTTTAAAATACCAGATTGTTAATTTACATTTGGCAAAACTTCACATATACAGTAAATTAAATAATCACAGAATCACAGAGACAGAGTAATATAATAATAATACAGCAGACACAAAGAATAGTAGTTCATGAAGCTACTATATATATAATAGAATTAAATAAGATACAACAGAAGTCTCAAATACAATAGTCAAATACAAGATTAGAATACATAACTGGAATCAACTGAATAACTGCAAGCTGAAAAGATGTAGACGGATCTCCAAACGAAGCTCCAACTTTAAAGGTGAGTCTCAAAAGCTGTATCACTCAGTCTGACCCGAGCGTAAAGCAAAACACAAAACACTCAATTCAGGATTAACATTCTTATATCTATAAATTCAAATCAAGTGAAATAAAAACTGAAATACAAGTAACTCAAAGGATGTTTAGGATAACCATCCTCCAAGGATCTGTTAAACTATCTACTATATAGTAATATACACTATTATAATAATGTCTAAAGTAAAGTAAACTATTTAAAAATAGAGTTAAGGCGTTATCCATATCCCACTTAACACATTTTATAGTGCCAATAGTCTATACAGTACCATTGTACCTCTAGACCAGGAGGCTGCCATAGAATACTCCACAGGTACGACACAAATCAAACTCATAGAAAGCACGATAGGGTAGGTGACAAGGCACAACTAGGTAATGCCAGGGTAGATATACCAATTACACTTCCGAGCTAGTGGTAATGCATAGCAGCCACTACCGCCCACCTCGAGCCACACTTCTAAATCAAAAATCAAAAGTGGCCACCAAATCAATCGCAAAGTCAGAATATAGTATCGAAGGTGTGTCCGATCGGAGGAGCTACATCATTAGCCCGTCGATTGCTCCTGTTTTAGCCGCCTTATGCCAACTCACCGGAGTTGGGTCCACGTATATACCTCAATAGGACGTCTCCACCATCCTACTTCATTCTGGAATCTCCATCGCGTACACGGTTGTTAAAATGGTTTTCGAAGTTGGCATAGAGTATGACAACTTCCGATCCCGGTCTCTTTAACAAAAAAACGTTACTATAACACCGCGGTCATTTCAAAACAGTTTTGAAGTACCAAAATATCATTGCCATTTAAAAAAACCATATTAATACGATATCATTTCCATTTTAAAACCAAATACGATATCATTTCCATTTCAAATATATCTATTTCCAAAATCGTAGTACTTTCCAAGTTATAGTACTTTCGAAACCAAACACGTGAAATTATAACACTTCGAATTCCAAAACATAATTCTTTGAAATTCATAATTTTGAAAACATAACTTACACCTCTTAAACAGTTTAGACATTAAAATAGTGTATATATATATATATATATTATAAAATAGTTTATAAAGAAAAATAGTATATATAAAAGAGTTATAAGTTAAAATAGTTTATATTAAAAATAGTTAGTATATTTAAAATAGTTTATATCAAAAAGATTTATATTGAAATAGTTTATATGAAGCTAATTTACAAAGTAAAATATACAAATAGTTTTAAATATAATTTAATTATACTTTATATAATAAAATAGTTTCCTTAAATTTCACAAATCAATTCCAAATCAACTCGAGTTCAAAAATTCAAGTTTAATCAAATCTCTAACTATCAATTTCAATTTATTTTAGTTTCTCAATAAACTATTTCAGATTATATCGATTTCAAATATAGATTTTAAACCATAAAATAAACCATTTCAATTTTAATATTTCCAAAGTTTTAAATATTCAAACATTTCAAAACTAAATTTGATAATTTCATATATATCTAAATTTAACTTCATTATTATTTAGTTTTGAAATATCCACTTAATAAATCCAATATCACTTAAATAAATCTCGAATAATCTAAACTAAATATTCCCCTCAATTTAATCAAACTTGAAATATTTATTTAAATCACCTTAACTAAAGTCAAGTTATAAAACCATATCCCTTAAAATCTCAAATCAATAAGTTCCAAATAGATTTTAAACAAATATAATTCTTAATTAAATAAAATTTGAAACCAATTTCAAATCCGTCTTCTCAACCTTAATTTATCAAAATCATTATAAACTCAATATAAAAATATAATTTAAATAAATACTTAACCATATTATATTTTAATAAAATCAAACTTTATTATTAAACTTATTTTATATTAAAACAAATTTGTACATAGCTTGAAATCAAGAATTTAACTATATGTAAAATAACATTTATATAATATCTAAAATCAATATATATAAAACCATATATTTCTTTCCAAAAACCATAGAAATCATTTTCCATATGTGTGTGTGTGTGTGTGTGTGTGTATGCCAGCGGTTTCGATATATAATTTTCTATCCTATGGTCAAGTGATACCGATATTTATCATTTCAATCCGCAATTTAAATATATACAGGTATATATCATTTCAGCCGTAATTCCATATTCAATTCAATGAAAATCGCTTAGGTTTATCATTTCAACCCATAACGATTTTCTCCTATTCAATAGATCGTTCGGTTATGTATCATTTCAACCCATAGAGAATTCTATACTAACCGAAAACTTGCAAAGTGATAACATTGTATCATAAATAAATAACAGATAATAGTGTCAGATGTCACAGGTGAACAAATACAGGTAACCGCATATATATAGCAATGTAAATAACTAATAGCAGCATATTTCAATTGTCATTTCAATTGAAATCAAATTTAATAAATATAAGAACGTAAATCATGAGTGATTGCTCACCTTTCGAGGTTAGAGACAACGGGAATGAATTGAGTTACGGATCCAAGCATGAATTCCAAAACAAAGCAAGATTGACACGAATTCGACGGATAAGCTGATAGATAAGGAACCGATGAAACAATAAAAAACAGTTTGATATAACACAAAACCAAATGTAAATATTATTTTTATTTTCAAATCAATATTAAATCCCAATACATAAAATATACATTTAAAATAAATTCTCTATATATAAAACTTCAAACTAGTATCAAATTTAAACATCTAAAACAACCTCTATAAATATACGAAACTTCTTTAACATTGTGTGTGTGTGTATATATGTATATATAACCAGTTAACTGACATACATATGTATATTTAAAACAAATCTTAGTTCTTCAATTACAAAATTTCATATATACTTTCAAAATCAATATATATATATATATATATATATATATATATATATATATATATATATATAAACAATGAAAGCAACCATTGAAAAGAAAACTATATATATACATATATAACAGCAACAACTTCCACACTTATATATAAACTATCCCACTACAAACTTACATAACCAACATATATTGTATATACATTCACAGACTATACATATTAAACAAACGATGTGTGAGCTTCTTTAAAAACACTTCTGCAGACCCATATGTATATATATCTATGTGGACGATATATATATGTAAGCTAATCTATGTCGACACTATAACATACACTAAATATATACACTAACATATGTAAGCGTGTATAAATATACAACTGACATGTAAATATGCAGACTAATAACTATGCAGTTATGTACATAATATAAGTGAATATCATTTGTATGCTATTCTAACACACGTGCATAATATACATGTGAAAAATTTCATGCAGGCATGCAACGAAATATATATAATATGGCTTTTTAACAAAAAATACATGCAGACAAATATAATATATTATAGGCTATCGTAGATTTATTCAAATAAATATACACGCTACGCTACAAATTAACTATCGACTACCCGATTTATATAAAATATAATTTTGTATTGGTATGCATATGTCCTTTTTTTTGCACAGCAAAAGAAGCGAGATTACCAAATCTTTTTCTTTATATATATAACTGTAAAAGGAAGAATAAAAATTGCAGACTTTGAACAAGAGATACGCGAACAATATATATCTAACATGTGTACTGACAACATATAAAACAACATGTTTTTAATAACCAATAAAATTTAACTAACAAATATATTTATATACTAACCTGCTAGCTGAAAATACACACATGCACGGTGGAAGGAAAACAACGAGCTGGTTGGACAAGGTTGCTAGGTGGCTATGGGTGGAGCAGTGAAGGGCGGAAGAGATTGTGAGCTAGTGGGTTGCGGGTAGTTTTGAAGCATGGGTTTCTGTGTGGGTTGCTTGAGCGAAGAGGCTGGGATCAGGGTGGAGGCTCGCTTGCGTGGCAAGTGGAGGAGCATAGTGCAAAAATATATATTCTTCATTCACCATGACTCGAAACGATAAGATGAAGAGCAGAAGGTTTGCAAAAAAAAATTAAAATGGGCGGAGCAAAATAAATAAATAACGGATGATGATTTTTATTGGAATCAGAAACCTTTGAAACATTGGAATAACAAAAGACAAAAATAAATTCTAGGAATCACAAGGGTTAGTGGCCATTTGGTTTCATCCGTAGTAAAGAATGGACACTAGGAATTTGAAAGGTTCGAAACTATACCGATACTACTAATTATTTTATCAATCCTGCAGTGAATCGGACTTCAAACCATAGAATTGAATATACCATATAGATCAGCGCGATGAGACGATCAAAACGGTATAAGGATGTCAGTGGTACGATCATCCTATCAAAAGTCAATAATCGGTACCGAAAATGCTGCTAATTTGCCAGAAATAAGATAAACGGAGCAATAGTGATTCAAAATTTGAAAACGAAAGATGACGTCTCACTCAGAAGATGATTTACAAATTTATGGTGGAAAAATATTCAGATTTGGAAAACATTTTATTATCATCAATTTTTAACTGATTTGAATTGAAATAGAATTATACAATAAAATAAACTTCCCTATTATTTGATGCAAATTACCATTTGCTATATTAAATTAGACGTATTCCAAATATTAAATTTTCAATTCAAAATTCAGTTATTTAAAAATTCAATCAATTAAATAAATAAACCACCAAATTCACGGGTCGTTACAGAAATTTTGAAGCAAAAGTCACTGCCATTCAAGGATCAAAAGATTTGAGACAAGTTAAAGTTGAAAAACTCATTGGAAATCTCAGAACTTATGAGCTAGAAATGAAATTCAAGGAAGTACATGAAGTATGTGATACTGAAAGAAATCTATAGCTCTCAAAGGAACAACTGAAAGTGAAGACGATGATATTGATGATGGAGCAGCTGAACTTGCGCTATTAATAAAGAGATTCAAAAGGTGGAACCATAAATACGGAAATCCAGCCAAAAATCAACAATTGAAAAGCAGAAAAGACAAAGTATTAGACAACTCAGAAGAGTAGGAGATTATTTGTCACAAGTGCTATAAACCCAGTCATATCAAGCCAAATTATCCTCAGAATCGACTTAGCCAAGGAAAGAAACCGAAAAGGAGAATTTTTGCGGACACTTGGAATAAAAGTGATGATGATAATAAAAGCACTAACAGTGAAAGCGAAAAAGCAGATCTATGTCTTTGTAACAACCCTGGTTTGGAGATTAGCGGTATATATTAAATTATAACGGAAGTTATAATTTAATAATGTATTTTAAAATATAATTGGAAATTTTAAATTGTTTATTTGGAATAAACAATGAATTTTGTAAATAAAACGAGAAAAATAAAGTTTGAAACTTTATATCGATTATTTTGGTATAAATATGGGATTAAATATTGATTGGATAAGTATTTGGTTTAAATAAATTGAAATATGGGTATTTATTAGTTTGAAGCAAATAAATTAATTTGGTAATGTATTTCAACATTAAATTGTTGAAAAGAATATAAATTGATGGAAATAAAGTTTAAAAAAAATTCATTTTGAGAATTGGAGTAGAGAATAGTCAATTGGAAATTTTATTTGGGGTAAATGTAACAATATTGGAAAATATTGTCAACATTAACTTTTTATTGATTTAAAAAGGAGAAATATAAAGAAATTATATATTTTATTAAATTAAAAGATTAAATATTGTTTAAAAATAATAATATTTTGATGACTAAATAAAGTTAAAAGATTTTTTGAAATTTATTTGACAAGAATTTTTTTTTTGAATAAATTGTTGTGTTAAAAGTAGTGTTATTATAATAAATTAGTGTAAATTGTGTAATTTGATAAAAATAGGGTTTTATTCATAAAAGATAACTTTTTATTGTTAAAATAAATTTTATTTGGTTGAGATAACAATCTTAATCACATACGTTGTTATATAGATTTTTATTTGTTTTTAAAATGTGAAAATTGGTGTGTGTCTATATACTGTTTAGATAGGATAAAAGTGTGCATTCCTTTATATTTTCACTAAGTATGTTTGATTTGGGCTTATTGGGTATAAAATTTGCACCTATTATCCTAATGTGGAACTTGAAGAAAGAGAGAAATTAACAGTACGTAAGTTTCTCATCTTCTTCCTCTCAGAAACTCAATACTGTAAAAAAGAAAGAAAAATAATGTCATCCATTTGCTAAACAAAATCATTTTCTCCTGAGATAGCTGCAAATAAAGGAGAAAATTCATCAAAACAAGATTATAGAAGGTAATATCCACCATTAATAAATGAATTTCATTAAAAGTTTTGAATTAGATATCAATTTGTCTGTTACAATTTCTTTTGTTGTTGCATGTCTCTCTTCTAGCTTTTGCAAGTCTTAGAAGCTCCTCTTCATCACAAAAGCATGTAACTTGACTCCGAAATTGCCCAAAACTCTTGTTAAATTGGTAATGTGAGTACAAGATCACGAATTGCTAGCTAAAAGTTGAAGTTTCTATGAAACCAATTTGCAAAATCGTTTACTGTAAAAAAATATCTCTGTTAGCTGCTGATTTGAATTCTTTTTTTTGGTTAGCACTTTGAATGGCCGTAAGTTACTCGTTTCTTATCCAAATTTAATAATTTTGGATGTTATGGAAAGTTTAGACATAGAGCTACATGTTTCATGTTTTGATTTGCTAGAATTTTAAAGTTATCTAGGTCAAAATTGAGTGTTTCTATTGCTATCTTGAGAGCAAAACTAACATTTGCTCTGTGTTTGAATCTGAAACGGAATTGGCCATAACTCTTTCTTTTTTTAACCACATTCAATAATTTTGAATGTTCTAGAATATTTAGACATAGAATTAAAAGTTTCATGTTTTGAGTTTGCCATAATTTTGAAGTTATCTGGGTTAAAATTGAGTCTTTCTATTGCTATCCCGAGAGCAAAACTAACATTTGCTCTGTGTTTGAATCTGAAACGAAATTAGCCATAACCCTCTCGTTTCTTAACCAAATTAAATAGTTTTGCAAAGCATTGACATAGCTCTACAAGTTTCCTGTTTTGATTTTTCTGAAATTTTAATGTTTGCTTGATCAAAATCATGCTTGTTTGTTGCTGTCCTGAGAGCAAATCGACGGCAACAACAATCACAGGCCTGAGAATTGTTTTTGCTATAACTTTTACGTTTCTAATCCAAATTTAATAATTTTAAATGTTTTGGAAAATATTGACATAGAGCTACAAGTTTCATGTTTTGAGTTTTCTGAAATTTTGATGTTTGCTTGATCAAAATCGTGCTTGTTTGTTGCTGTCCCGAGAGCAAATCGACAGCAACAACAATCACAGGCCTGAGAATTGTTTTGGCCATAACTCTTTCGTTTCTTAACCAAATTTTATAATTTTAGATGTTCTGGAAAGTTTATATCATGTGCTATAAGTTTCATTTTTTGAGTATTTTGAAATTTTGAAGTTTTCTTGGTTGAAATTATGTTGTATGTTGCTATCCTAGATGTAAAATGACAGCAATAACAATCATCAACTTTAGAATTGTATTAGCTCATTTTTGCTCCCATTCTCGTTCGGTTTTGATGTTGTTTTTAAGATATTTTGAAACCTGTGATGTCTATCAGTAGATTAGTTATATTGAGAGAATTTGAAATTCAAATTTAAATGGAATTTGAATTGATTTTGGGATAAACTTGAATTGAATTCGTTTTGAATTCAAATTATCGGTTTTAAGATATCCTTCTTAGTTTTTATTGTTTTTGAAAACGGTTTTCACTAAACTATCTTTTTGAAATATATGGACATTTCAAATTATTACTTTATAGAACTTTAAAATTATTTTTTAAATAAAAATATATTTATTTCCTATAGTAAAGAAATTTTAAATATTGGTTTTAATAATCGTTTTCGGAAAATCATTTTAAATTCCTATTTTTCTCTAATAAAGTTATTTTATAAATAAAGTTACGTATTTTTATGAATTTTGGACGTATGAGAAAGGAAATTAAATGGTAGGGTAAAACATGTGGTATGGGGCACATGCATTTGCTTTATCGCTTAATATAGGACTTATATGATCGAAACCCTTTCGATGAACTGTTTGAGACGATTTAAGATGTTATTTAATTTTGGATAGATTATATGGTCAGAGAACTCCAATTTAGGAGTATGTTCGGTGAAGGACCATTTTTATATGTATTTCTTAATTGCCGATGAAATGAGGTGAATTAAGAGCTAGAAATTCCTATTTAGAATTATGGTTATAAATAACCATCTAGATTTATTTTTACTTGCCGATGAAATGAGGTAAGCTTCTTTATGATGATTTTATGATGTTGAGAATTATTATAATGGCTTTTACTTATCGATCAGACGAGATAAGTCACAATGTTATCAGTACTCGTCAATGAAATGAGACGAGTAGGATATTTTATTTACTCGCCGATGAGATGAGGCAGAGTATATTTTCATGATGTTTATGATGTTTTATTAGTGTGGCACCAACTACTGGTTAGTAAACCGTTAGGTACGAACATATGGTATGGGATGTACGTTAACTCCTATTGGGTTCCTATAATGACCCTGACTCGACCTTCGAAAATCGGCACCGAATACGACACTCGTATTCAAATGCCGCAAATCCGAACGTCGAATCTGGTTCGCCGGAGCTTATAACACATTAAGTATAACAACACAGCTGAAGAAAAGGAATATATCAATATACAACATTAGTACATTATCAGATACAATATGATACAACAGATGATACAATAGATATCAATATACATCGGAGATAAGATACAAGACAATAGCAGCAGAAAGAAAAGACAACACTAGCAGCGGAACAATATCTCCAATATGGTCTTCAAGCAAGAACTCCAGTATCGGTAATCTCCATCTCCAAAGCACCAATCCAGAAATAGCTCAAACTCCCAATAACGATGCACAAAGATAAGCAAGTGCAGTCCTGATCCAAAGGCTGAACTAGCTTCAGATAATCTACTAAACCTGACTATCTGAAAAACCCAACTCTAGACTGCCCGTGTGGAAAAATTGTGGGCACCCAGAGTTTAGGAAGGGAACAATAAACTCCGTTCGTGGGACTGGTATGAGCAAACAAAAGCGGTTTATCTTTTAAAACAAACAACAAAGAATTTAAAATAAATCCGCAATGCTTTTTTGGAAAATGAAATTACCGTAAGGCCCCCCGCCACACACACAATGCAAACGCAGAATTAGAGGAGATTTCTCCTTATGATAGTCAAATATGCTTGATACGATAAAATTTCTTTGATATTATTACTAGTGCATAGTGTAGGAAAACCATTTTGAAAGTATAATATAAATCCTATCCAGCATAGACATTCTGAACTATGCCTACTATAGTTACCATCTAAACAGTGGTGACCACCATAAGTAAATGGCAGGTTCTACAACTAAAACCGTACAAGGCGCATATTGAAGAATGAATTTTCCAATAAATGGTCAGGCTAAGGAACTTCCTACTGTCTATGGGTACGCCTCTGGCGGGACGTCCTGAGAGCTTAACCAGCTCCCACCCAACACAAGGCCGGGTTACATCTATAACTAGGTAAATACTACACGAGCGTGCCATCCCCCGGTCCTTTGGGACCATTATCCGAGGTACCTCTAATCCAACAACCACAAAGAAATCACAAAGTAATAGATCTACAGTATCCACGTGAGTGAAGTATCTAGGCTCCATACCATGATGCCACCCTTTTCCAGAAGGGAATGACAAACCGTAAAGGGCGCGACCCTCATAACCTTGCCGTATCTTTCCCGTTTCGACCATTTCCGGGGTGTGAGGTCCTGATGCAGTCTCGTCCACAAAGCTACGCTTTATACAAAAGCCATGCTTTGATCAAAAAATGATACACAGCAGCGCTCAGCATGCCACACTACCAAATTGGGAGTATATCACTGATAAATATCAACTACATAACCTCTGAGCTCATACGTCTCAAAGAAGAGTGTTAAGCTAAGAGAATAAATTCTCTGCCACCAAGCAGAAATGTATTTGATAGAGATCAGTTTAATATCTCAAAGTGCAGTTTCATACATACGACCATATAAGTCTGTTCCAGGTTCGAACAGAACCGAAGGCACTTCCGAAGAAGCCCTTGCAATCCGGGTATTCACAATCCCAATCGGATTTTCTATCACTTAGGAAATCTCTATACCGGCGCTACTCAGTGCAGAGACAATCGACGGGTTTTCCTTTCGTTCTCGAAAATACCCGCTCTTCACCACCGGTCTTCAAATGCTACCCATATCGACGTATCATTATTCGGAATGGGCTATATGACACAAGGTCCTCTCCTGGCTAAACCGAATAATGAGCGCAATATTTAAAAACATATGGATATGGGATTTCAGTTAAGTCACAACTTAATACCCAAAACTTTCTTTCAAATGGTTTAAACAAATTATCACTTTAAATCTTTTAAACAAAAGATTTATTTCTCAAAGTTCACCAATTTTTTTTCCACAAAGGTTCCTTCACAGCTTTTCAAAACAATTTCATTTCAAATTGGATTAACTTATTCAATCTTTAAATTAAAGATTTACTTCATAACTTTCAAACCATTTCCAATTCAAATCTTTTATGTGAAAGATATATCCTTTAAAACTCTCTTCGATTTCAAAACAAGGTTTAATAATCATTCACAAAGTTGAAGCTCATTACATTTACATAAGTTAAAGCCATTTAAGTAAAAACTTGGGTTTTTACATTTAAGTTCCCAAAACAATACTTTTTAAATGGTTAAAAAACCATCTAAACACCTTATAACTTTTATAATCTTTTTAAACTATAATTCCTAAATTATTGAATTCAATTTCAAATATTGAATTCAAATTAAAATCAAATTATTTAAATTCCAAAACTTTATAAAGTTATTCAAAATAAGCTTTATCTTTAAAACTTCTTTTCAAAAGTCCTTCATATTAACTCCCTTCCATTTCCAAAAATCATTTGAATTCAAAAATTTAACTTTAAAATATTTTAATTCAAATATCGGTGACTTAACCGACTTCCAAGTGCGATCCATATTTGTGTGTGTAAGGTGTAGTCCAGGGGTTTTACACAATAGTGCAACAACATCAATCATCACAGATTCAATCATATCAATATCGATAAGCGGTATGACCTATAATGCTTATCTTCATGCACAGATTCATAGATAAAGTAAATTAATAAATCACAAAGATTCATCATTACGATTCGATGTGGGTTTCGGATAACCAACTGAAATCCGACTCCCAGTCGCATCGAAATTCAAATGTCGTTTTACGGGCCTAAGGGTTTTCATATTCATACAACAGTATATTCATCACAGATATAACAGCTCAACATAAAGCATTTCATATTACATAGCATCACATCACATATCAAATATATCAATCCATCACACAGCATTCAATAACAATAAACCATTCTTCAATTAAGATGAATAACTCGTGTGGTTTTAAATTTATCAACCACATTGTTACTTTCATTTGTAATCTTTAATTAATGCTTTATTATCGTTAAGTACAATTTGATTAAGTCTTAACCACCTTCATGAATTAATCATTTATTAATTGACCTTTAACAATTAATTAATTAACCTTAAATTATTAATTTTCCTTAATTAATTAATTAATTAGCCCTTAATTGATTATCATTCCTTAATTAGTTACCATTAACAAATCAATTTTAAGAGGTGTTTATCTCTAATCACTTATGTTAATTAATCACAAATTAATTACACCGAGGCATTATCAAAAAAAATTTTTTTTACCACAATTTATTTTGTTTTATTTTTAAAGACTTGAGACTTAACTTAATTTAATTATACCACTCTTATTTATCCAATGTTTAAATAAACACCAATTATTTAAAGGAAATTTATTTAAGAAAATAATTCAAAACCGTGTTTGTTTAAATTTTACAAAACTTGATTTATTAAAAATGATGTTATACCAAAACTTGCAAACCCAAGCCTAATTAAAACTTTCCCGAGCTAAACTACACTATACCCGAGCAACCCCTGAGACTTTCCCGCTTCTCCTTTATTTTTTTCTTTTTATGCTTTGTTTAATCTTTTAAACTTAAATCTGTTGTAAGCTGAACACTCATGCGAAACCTCGAAGACACACTCGAGACCACCCCGAGTCAACAAGCCCTTTACTTCAGGTTTCCCCCGTGCAATCTTCTTCTCCAACCAACCAAAACAACACAGATACACTCACCCCTTCGTGCACGTGCACCTCTGCCGCGATCACCTCTGTCCATCATCGCCGTCACTAACAAGTCACTGACCGTCTCTACCCTCAATCTCAACCACCTAAAACCCAAAGCAAGTTCGAAATCAAAATCGAACTATCAGCATCGAACTGGAAACCAACCTCGACCATAGATTCACCTCGCACCGTCGATATAGCCCATCAGAACTCACGCCAACCGACCACGAGCTACATCCAGTTGCCATGCTCTTATTCTTCTCGGCCTAGTACGACGCAATGCACCAACATCGCCGGAATTACTCGAATTCCGACCATAACAAAAATTAGGGTTAAATACTAAATCAATCACGCCCATCTTCCATGATGAATTAAAAATTCTCTATCAATTTTCTGATGATCCTTAATACCACAACCCTCTCCATTATCAACCACGACAACCCTACTACCACCGATGGTCGACAAATGACAGAAATGCAATTTCAGTTCAACTTAAAAATTCCCATTTATTATCAAACTAAAAATCAAGCTATTGCCATGAAAATTCATTTTTCACCATCACGAATCAGACAGGATGATTAAGGTCTGGAATTATGAACTTTGATTTTTGACATATATTTGGTTATTACTGTGTTTCTTGATTTTCCAGCAAACCCCTTTATAATTTAATTTGAAACAACTTTTAAAATTTAATCCTGATCTTACAACAATAATTTATTCAGACATCATAGCCTACAAATGATTCTAGGATGAGATTATGATTTTCTTTTTTTTAGACAGGTTTAAAACCTGTAAATGTTGAACAGAGGCTATCTGCATATTTTCCAGAAATGCAAACAAGTATACATACATGCAGGCACCAAATCAAGCACTTCTCATATCATACATCAAGCATTCAGTACAATAGTAAAAGATGAGTATGTTTGCTCACAAACAAAAATAAACAGATTCAGGGAGGAGATTTGCTCACATTGATGGGAAGAAGCAGAGAAGAATTTTTTGAGCATGTACTTCTTTTTTCTTCTTTAAATCCTGAAGTTAAATCTACAAAGTTTGTTAAAAAAAACTTTGCTTAGTTTCTGTTGTATTCATTTATTTACTTCACCAATAGCAAACGAAAAAAATCGATTTACTTACAGTTTTGAATTTGTTTAAAGCTTCAAATTTGTTTTATTTTCCAGGCTGCAGACTTCAGATTCACATTTGCTTTGACCTTCATTTTCTAATCTCCAGTTTATGAATTGAATCCCTATGTTGCTTGAACTTTGTAAACTTAAATCTGAAGCCTTGTTTTACTTCCAGATTTGAGAAACTCTGATTTTCTTCCTTAGGGTTGAATTTTGTTTAGGGCTTTGAACTGCTTTGATTGAGTTTGTTTGTGATCTGCAATTCCAGGTTGAAGTTTTCTTTTGCTTGCTCGGATCTTTTTGAACAGATTTTGTTTTAAATCTGGAATTTTGCTTGCTGTCTTCAATCTATTTCCAGATTACAGTTGAAGTTTTGCATTTCTTGAATTTGCTTTCAGATTTTTGGATTTCAGTTTTGATCTTTGTTTCAAAACTGAAAACTGCTTTGAATTTTTTGTTCTTTCTACTTATTTTTTCTTGGGTGTTGAAATATGAGATACTCAATCTCTTATTACTGTACTTTTCAGATTTGGTGAGATGTTATAGGATTTGAATATGGAGAGATGGAGAGTTTTCTATAATTTTTAATTTCAATATTTTATTCAATTAAATATATAGGATGCTATTTGTTAAAAATGATCATGAGGCCCAAACACTTGTACAAATTTTATACTTACATATGTATGTTTATTCTTTATAATTTTACGAAGACAAAAGAATTTTAAATTTTTTTTATATCATATTCATTCTATAATAAATGTACTTCTTTTCATATTTATATTTACACAAACCAAATTTTATCCCAAACAATTTTCACATTGCAACCTTTAATTTTGTTCAACATGTTTATACACTTATATATTTATACAATTTACATTCATATTTTTTTATTATTTATTTTTGTGAAATTTTAAAAAGAAAAGAAGGAATTAAAAATTTTAATTTCATATTAACAAATAGTCCCATTAATTTACCAGAGAATTTAAATCTTAAAAATAAATCTTTTAAAATTTATTACATCTTCCAAATATTAATATAATTAGAAATTTAGAAAGCAACTATCATTAACTTTTTTATTAATCTCAAGCTTTTAATCCCTATTTTATTTTTAATACATTTATTTTGAAATTCAATATTTGTTTGTAAAATACATATTCTTATATTTTAAACCAAATTTCCATTTATAATTCATTTATATAAAAATATATCTTATTTAAAATTGGAGAATTCAAATATGCCCAAAATTCCATTTACAATAAAATTTATTTTTCTAGAAATCTCTAATTAATTCACAATTTAATTTCAAAAATTAATTTAATTTCCAAATTGAACTTGGTGAATTTCCAGGAATGTTGCAGATTCCCCCCTTAAAAAATTTCGTCCCGAAATTTGCAAGGGAGACAACAAAGAAAAGATGAAAGACAGAGAAATATTTTTTTTCTTCAGAACAAAGTGAATATCTATTATGTATTTGGCTTACCAAATCAGAATATCAACAATATGAGAACAAACTCATACAATATTACACAAGATATTTGGGCACATCAGTCTGCGAATATGCAAGGGCATTGATTAGTTCGAAGGGATAACTAATCGTTCGTAGAATATATATAGACCCAAACAATAGATAAATGGATTTAATCTTCCACAACTCTCAAACACTAGATATGGATTCCAAATTTAAGTCGGAACACCCCAAATTATATATCTTGTCCCTCTTCGGACTTTGATGTACACAAGAAATCACAATAGAATTTTGAATTTGGTTTTAATTGGAATCGTTTTATCGATACAATTTATTTAACTTTATATTTTAGTTACCAATTTATTTCAAATCAAATTTCAATTTTGCTAAAGTTAAAAACGAAAAGCTGATAGAAATTAGGCGGGGAGAATACGAAATAGAGACTTATCTACACGATCCATAATGTTACCATCACACCAAAGCTTCTCCTTGCAGCTGCCACGAAGACATCAAAGAAATTGAAAAGATGAATCAAAGGAGATTGATAGAGAAAGTTATTTCCACTGTCGCAGGGTATTGACCATTTATAGTGGTATTTCCCTGTCCCCTATCTCGTTCTCTTCTTGCACTCATACTTACTATCAGTGAATAGTAAGGGAATTTACTGAGGCATTCGAACGGATATCTTAGGGATTACTCATTCTAGGGTATACTTCACCATATCTCTAATGAGTTACATAACGTGTTATACTCCTGAGCTAAAGTTTCAACCTTCAGCTCTGATACCAATTATAACGACCCTGACTCGACCTTCGAAAATCGGCACCGAATACGACACTCGTATTCAAATACCACAGATCCGAACGTCGAATCTGGTTCGCTGGAGCTTATAACACATTAAGTATAACAACACAGCGGAAGAAAAGGAATATATCAATATACAACATTAGTATAGTATCAGATACAATATGATACAACAGATGATACAATAGATACCAATATACATCAGAGATAAGATATAAGTCAATAGCAGCGGAAAGAAAAGATAACACTAGCAGCGGAACAATATCTCCAATATGGTCTTCAAGCAAGAACACCAGTATCGGTAATCTCCATCTCCAAAGCACCAATCCAGAATTAGCTCGAACTCCCAATAACGATGCACAAAGATAAGCAAGTGTAGTCCTGATCCAACGACTGAACAAGCTCCAGATAATCTACTAAACCTGACTATCTGAAAAACCCAACTCTAGACTACCCGTGTGGAAAAATTGTGGGCATCTAAAGTTTAGGAAGGGAACAATAAACTCCAGGTCAGTCGTGGGACTAGTATGAGCAAACAAAAGCGGTTTATCTTTTAAAACAAACAACAAAGAATTTAAAACAAATCCGCAATGCTTTTTTGGAAAATGAAACTACCATAAGGCCTCACGCCACACCCGGTGCAAATGCAGAATTGGAGGAGATTTCTCCTTATGATAGTAAAATATGCTTGATACGAGAAAATTTCTTTGATATTATTACTAGTGCATAGTGTAGGAAAACCATTTCGAAAGTATAATATAAATCCTAGCCAGTATAGACATTCCGAACTATGCCTACTATAGCTACCATCTAAACAGTGGTGACCACCATAAGTAAATGGCAGGTTCTACAACTAAAACCGTACAAGGCGCGTATTGAAGATTGGATTTTCCAACAAATGGTCAGGCTAAGGAACTTCCTACTGTCTATGGGTATGCCTCTGGCGAGACGTCCCGAGAGCTTTACCAGCTCTCTGCCAACACAAGACCGGATTAGCTCTGTAATTAGGTAACTACTACACGAGGATGCCATCCCCCGGTCCTTTGGGACCTTTATCCGAGGTACCTCTAATCCAACAACCACAAAGCAATCATAAAGTAATAGATCTGCAGTATCCACATGAGTGAAGTATCTGGGCTCCATACCATGATATCACCCTTTTCCAGAAGGGAATAATAAACCCTAAAGGGCGCGACCCTCATAACCTTGCCGCATCTTTCCTGTTTCGACCATTTCCGGGGTGTGAGGTCCTGATGCAATGTCGTCCACAAAGCTACGCTTTATACAAAAGCCATGCTTTGATCAACAAATGATACACAGCAGCTCTCAGCATGCCACACTACCAAATTGGGAGTATATCACTGATAAATATCAACTACATAACCTTTGAGCTCGTACGTCTTAGAGAAGGGTGTTAAGCTAAGAGAATAAATTCACCGCCACCAAGCAGAAATGTATTTGATAGAGATCGGTTTAATATCTCAAAGTGTAGTGTCAGACATACAACCGTACAAGACTGTTTCGGGTTCGAACGGAACCAAA
The DNA here is from genome assembly GCA_030765085.1 of Allium cepa. Classification (NCBI taxonomy): domain Eukaryota; kingdom Viridiplantae; phylum Streptophyta; class Magnoliopsida; order Asparagales; family Amaryllidaceae; genus Allium; species Allium cepa. The sequence continues at coordinate 336,298,385 of CM060938.1, forward strand.
GGCACTTCCGAAGAAGCCCTTGCAATCCGGGTATTCACAATCCCGATCGGACTTCCCATCACTTAGGAAATCTCTATACCGGCACGACTCAGTGCAGAGACAATCGACGGGTTATCCTTTCGTTCTCGAAAATACCCGGTCTTCACCACCGATCTTCAAATGCTATCTATATCGACGTATCACTATTCGGAATGGGCTATATGACACAAGGTCTTCTTCCGGCTAAACCGAATAATGAGCGTAATATTTAAAAACATATGGATATGGGATTTCAGTTAAGTCACAACTTAATACCCAAAACTTTCTTCAAAATGGTTTAAACAAATTACCACTTTAAATCTTTTAAACAAAAGATTTATTTCACAAAGTTCATAAATTTTTGTTTTCCACAAAGGTTCCCTCACAGCTTTTCAAAACAATTTCATTTCAAATTGGATTAACTTATTCAATCTTTAAATTAAAGATTTAATTCTTAACTTTCAAACCATTTCCAATTCAAATCTTTTATGTGAAAGATATATCCTTTAAAACTCTCTTCGATTTCAAAACAAGGTTTAATAATCATTCACAAAGTTGAAGCTGATTACATTTACATAAGTTAAAGCCATTTAAGTAAAAACTTGGATTTTTACATTTAAGTTCCCAAAACAATACTTTTTTAATGGTTAAAAAACCATCTAAACACTTTATAACTTGTATAATCTTTTTAAACTATAATTCCCAAATTATTGAATTCAATTTCAAATATTGAATTCAAATTTAAATCAAATTATTTAAATTCCAAAACTTTATTAAGTTATTCAAAATAAGCTTTATCTTTAAAACTTCTTTTCAAAAGTCCTTCATATTAACTCCCTTCCATTTCCAAAAATCATTTGAATTCAAAATTTAACTTTAAAAATCATTTTAAAATATTTTAATTCAAATATCTGTGACTTAACCGACTTCCAAGTGCGATCCATATTTGTGTGTGTAAGGTGTAGTCCAGGGGTTTTACACAATAGTGCAACAACATCAATCATCACATATTCAATCATATCAATATCGATAAGCGGTATGACCTATAACGCTTATCTTCATGCACAGATTCATAGATAAAGTAAATTAATCAATCACAAAGATTCATCATTACGATTCGATGTGGGTATCGGATAACCAACTGAAATCCGACTCTCGGTCGCATCGAAATTCAACTGTCGTTTTACGAGTCAAAGGGTTTTCATATTCGTACAACAGTATATTCATCACAGATATAACAGCTCAGCACAAAACATTTCATATTACATAGCATCACATCACATATCAAATATATCAATCCATCACACAACATTTAATAACAATCAACCATTCTTCAATTAAGATAAATAACTCGTGTGGTTTTAAATTTATCAACCACATAATTACTTTCATTTGTAATCTTTAATTAATGATTTATTATCATTAAGTACAATTTGATTAAGTCTTAATCACCTTCATTAATTAATCATTTATTAATTGACCTTTAACAATTAATTAATTAACCTTAAATTATTAATTTTACTTAATTAATTAATTAGCCCTTAATTGATTATCATTCCTTAATTAGTTACATTAACAAATCAATTTTAAGAGGTGTTTATCTCTAATCACTTATGTTAATTAATCATAAATTAATTACACCGAGGCATTATCAATTTTTTTTTTCATTTTTACCACCATTTATTTTGTTTTATTTTTAACGACTTGAGACTTAACTTAATTAATTTAATTATACAACTCTTATTTATCCAACGTTTAAATAAACACCAATTATTTAAAGGAAATTTATTTAAGAAAATAATTCAAAACCGTGTTTGTTTAAATTTTAAAAAACTTGATTTATTAAAAATGATGTTATACCAAAACTTGCAAACCTGAGCCCAATTAAAACTTTCCCGAGCCAAACTACACTATACCCGGGCAACCCTGAGACTTTCTCGCTTCTCCTTCATTTTTTTCCTTTTATGCTTTGTTTAATCTTTTAAACTTAAATCTGTTGCGAGCTGAAACACTCACGCGAAACCCCGAAGACACACTCGAGACCACCCCGAGTCAACAAGCCCTTTACTTCAGGTTTCCCCTGTGCAATCTTCTTCTCCAACCAACCAAAACAACCCAGATACACTCACCCCCTCGTGTACGTGCACCTCTGCCACGATCACCTCCGTCCATCGTCGCTGTCACTAACAAGTCACTGACCATCTCTACCCTCAATCTCAACCACCCAAAACCCAAAGCAAGTTCGAAATCAAAATCGAACTATCAGCATCGAACTGGAAACCAATCTCGACCATAGATTCACCTCGCACCGCCGATATGGTTCATCAGAACTCACGCCAACCGACCACGAGCTACATCCAGTTGCCATGCTCCTATTCTTCTCGGCCTAGTACGACGCGATGCACCAACGTCGCAGGAATTACTCAGATTCCGACCATAACAAAAATGAGGGTTAAATACTAAATCGATCACACCCATCTTCCATGATGAATTTAAAATTCATCTATCAATTTTTTGATGATCCTTGATACCCCAGCCCTCTCCATTATCAACCACGACAACCCTACTACCACCGATGGTCGACAAATGACAGAAATGCAATTTCAGTTCAACTTAAAAATTCCCACTTATTATCAAACTAAAAATCGAGCTATTGCCATTAAAATTCATTTTTCACCATCACGAATCAGACAGGATGATTAAAGTCTGGAATTATGAACTTTGATTTTTGACATATATTTGGTTATTACTGTGTTTCTTGATTTTCTAGCAAACCCCTTTATAATTTAATTTGAAACAACTTTTAAAATTTAATCCTGATCTTACAACAATAATTTATTCAGACGTCATAGCCTACAAATGATTTTAGGATGAGATTATGATTTTCTTTTTTTTAAACAGGTTTAAAACCTGTAAATGTTGAACAGAGGCTATCTGCATATTTTCCAGAAATGCAAACAAGTATACATACATGCAGGCACCAAATCAAGCACTTCTCTTTTCATACATCAAGCATTCAGCACAATAGTAAAAGATGAGTATGTTTGCTCACAAACAAAAATAAACAGATTCAGGGAGGAGATTTGCTCACATTGATGGGAAGAAGCAGAGAAGAATTTTTTGAGCCTGTACTTCTTTTTCTTCTTCTTTAAATCCTGAAGTTAAATCTGCAAAGTTTGTTAAAACAAAACTTTGCTTAGTTTCTATTGTATTCATTTGTTTACTTCACCAATAACAAACAAAAAAAATCGATTTACTTAAAGTATTGAATTTGTTTAAAGCTTCAAATTTGTTTTATTTTCCAGGCTGCAGACTTCAGATTCACATTTGCTTTGACCTTTATTTTCTAATCTCCAATTTATGAATTGAATCCCTATGTTGCTTGAACTTTGAAAACTTAAATCCGAAGCCTTGTTTTACTTCAAGATTTGAGAAACTCTGATTTTCTTCCCTACAATTGAATTTTGTTTAGGGCTTTGAATTGCTTTGATTGAGTTTGTTTGTGATCTGCAATTCTAGATTGAAGTTTTCTTTTTCTTGCTCAGATCTTTTTGAACATATTTTGTTTTAAATATGGAATTTTGCTTGCTGTCTTCAATCTATTTCCAGATTGCAGTTGAAGTTTTGCATTTCTTGAATTCGCTTTCAGATTTTTGGATTTCTGTTTTGATCTTTGTTTCAAAACTGAAAATTGCTTTGATTTTTTTTCTTTCTACTTTATTTTTTTCTTGGGTGTTGAGATATGAGATACTCAATCTGTTGTTACTGTACCTTTCAGATTTGGTGAGATGTTATAGGATTTGAATATGGGGAGATGGAGAGTTTTCTATAATTTTTAATTTTAATATTTTATTCAATTAAATATATAGGATGCCATTTGTTAAAAATGATCATGAGGCCTAAACACTTGTACAAATTTTATACTTACATATGTATGTTTATTCATTATAATTTTACAAAGACAAAAGAATTTTAATTTTTTTTATATCATATTCATTCTATAATAAATGTAATTCTTTTCATATTTATATTTACACAAACAAAATTTTATCCCAAACAATTTTCGCATTGCAACCTTTAATTTTGTTCAACATGTTTGTACACTTATATATTCATACAATTTACATTCATACATTTTTTTAATTTATTTTTGTGAAATTTTTAAAAGAAAAGAAGGATTTAAAATTTTGATTTCATATTAACAAATAGTCCCATTTGTTTATAAGAGAATTTAAATCTTAAAAATAAATCTTTTAAAATTTATTACATCTTCCAAATATTAATATAATTAGAAATTTAGAAAACAACTATTATTAACTTTTTTTCTTAATCTCAAGCTTTTAATCCCTATTTTATTTTTAATACATTTTATTTTGAAATTCAATATTTATTTGCAAAATACTTATTCTTATATTTTAAACCAAATTTCCATTTATAATTCATTTATATAAAAATATATCTTATTTAAAATTAGAGAATTCAAATATGCCCAAAATTCCATTTATAATAAAATTTATTTTTCTAGAAATATCTAATTAATTCACAATTTACTTTCAAAAATTAATTTAATTGCCAAATTAAACTTGGTGAATTTCCAGGAATGTTACAGTTCCTATCCAAGAAGTTGAGACACATTCACAATGATTACTAGTACTATAGACCACAATACTCAATTGGAGTCATCACGATGTAGTTGCGACTTCGATCATCACGATGTTATTAACTCAGGTCTTTGTGACTGAGAGTCATTATGATATTATAGACTGTAGTCGTCATGATTTTCATGATGTTATGATGTTACTTGACTCCATTCATCATGATGTTTATGGTACCAAATATTAGTACTAGTCACGATGTAAGCACCTACAGTTTTCCATGAAGTTTTAGATATTCTGATTTCACCTTTGTATGAGGATTTATTATAGCCTTGAGTAAGATGAAGGGTTAAATGTATTGATGGTTTTATGGTGATTTCTAATATGATGTTTTGAACCCTCATTGAGTCCTATTATGATGGATTTATGAGGTTTTAGAATGTTTATGATGATTATTTATATGGTTCAAATCCTTTCCTATTTCTTTATGAAATCATGATAAACCCATAGACGTCTCACCTTAGAGATAATTTGATGATACTTATACCGTTCTGTTGTCAACAACGGAATGGTTCTCCCTTTCCTTCTATTGCTATTATATTTACTAATGATAATTTCTAGCCTTCCTGACCTGTGTATTTATTACTCGGATAAGACAGAGTCATAGGTTAGGTATGCATTTAGCTCGCTCCTTCTTGGAACTGTTAGCTTGCTTTTGTTTGGACCATTTCGTTCGGACTTGGACATTGTACCTATTATTTTGTGGGATGGTTGTGTATGTATATTTTGTAGTTCATGCTACTTATGTATGTTGTATTATGTAGGATGTATGGAGATATATGTATACTCTAATCTGGGTTTGCTGTTCTATGGCTGTTTATATATATATATATATATATATATATATATATTGTGTGTGTGTGTGTATCTATATATATATGTATATTTGTGTATTGCATTTATTCTGAAACGGTCCTAAACCACCATGGTATCGTATTAGTTAAGGACTAGGTGTATTGACCATAAATAAGGTAATGGGAAAAAAATATCGACATACTCAGCTCTTAACTAGTGCATTATCATGAGGGTCACCCTTAACCAGTACTATTCTCTGCATTAGTAGACCGGATTACTTAGTAATTCTCTTTACCGATGTGGGTCTCCGGGTGGGGCATCACAACTTGGTATCAGAGTTGGATTCAGAACAAAATTTAATAAACGCAGAACAGTATACACAATTGCTATACATTAAGTATAATACAAGTGTAAACATCATCCCCAAATCGTAGTTGAACCCAACCTTGTCCTTAACCTTTTGAGATCTTTGGGGTTAGATAGAAAGGAGTATGTCTAGGAATGTCAATTGTGAACTCCGTACTATTCCTTATTCAATGAATTCCAATTGATAATATCTACCCCTGCGAATAATCCTATCTTACCTTAACTTTCAGCTAATGGGTGGAAGACGTAGAGTTTGCACTTCGGAGGTGAGACCGCCCAATGGTTCTCGTCCTGAAGGAGTTTATATGTCGATCGACCATATTCTCGAGCTTATTAGGAGCACTCGGCCTCCTGTCCCAGCTCATTCTTCTACTTTGCGCAAATCTATATTTGTGCGCATGTGTAGTGATTTTTCTTATTTAGGAGGCTGGCCTTTCAAAGGTTCTAAGACTGTTCTTGAGGTCCAAGCTTGGATTAGGACATGCGAGCGCATCTTCTCTCGCATGGATTTATCTGATCATCACCACGTTCTTGTAGCATTGAGTATGATGCAAGAGCGTGCTCTAGATTGGTATGAGCTTCTTATTGCTGAAATAGACGAGTCCACCCTTACTTGGCAATAGTTTAGAGAGTGGATTGAACTCAAGTTTGTGATTGAATCTGAGAAAGCTTTTCTAGCCCGTCACTTCCTTGAGTTGAAGCAAGGGAAATCATCCATTTTTGAGCATGTTTCTTCTTTCGAGTCCCTATCCAAATATGGATTAGCACTCCTTATAAGAAAAGCCTCTTGCCTCAAGTTCATATTCAGATGACCTCATTCTTATAAGTTGTGCTTCAATTGTGGTTCTTATGATCATTTTATTAAAGAGTGCCCTAAACCTATCGTTTGCCGCAGTTGCAAACAAGAGGGACATTGGTCTTCCCAGTGCCCCAATTCATCTAAGGGTTCTCATTCGGGAAAGCTTCTGGTGATGAATGCTCAGGTGGTTCATCTCATCCTCGAGGTACTTCTTTTTTCCTTTTCTAGAGCTTTATAATATTTTATGTCTATTCTATTTAAGTTCTCTTCGATACGAGTGCTTTATATTCACTCGAATCGAAGAAGCTTATTAATGTTATGCCTTTGATGTTTCTTTCTTTATTATTCTTTAGGGATAACAAATCCTATTGAGGGGCCCGCAACCTTAGTATTTTGAGTATGGAGTGTTGAGCTTATTTTGAGTATTTTCCTTTTCGTGTGAATTTGCATATTATTCACCATCTTGTGATTTGTTTATTTGGGAATGGATTGGCATGATTGTTTTCAGGACCAATCCTATGCTTTGGAGAGATCCTATATATATTAGGTATCCTGATTTGGTTTTTGTGTTACTTCTCGTCCTTCAGAATGTTGACGATAATTCTGAAGTATCTTTATATGTTCTAGAATTTTGAGATGATAACGATGTATCTAAGAATTCTATTTATTGTGACTTTATAATTTCTGTGTGTCCATTTTGGGATTGTTACCCAATCATGCAATCGAGTTTTCTGTTGATCTTATTTCTGTCTCTGAGCCTTTCGGTTATCCTTGCATGAGGATCTCCATTAAGGAATGAGGAGATTGATTGAGTTCAATTGATTTTATCATCCTTGTTTCTTTTGAGATATCCTTTCGGATACTCATTTGGTGTTACACTTTGTGGCATTACTTCACTCGAAGTAATGGTATGTGACAGTGTGCATCTACTCACTTGAGAAGAATATCTTACCCTTATCTATATATCTTATTGATCTTTATTTGATCTATTGTGCAGTGCTCGAGTCTTTCCTTAGCTTGACCTTGCATTAATATCCTTCAGCTACGAGTCATAGGAGATAACATTCCTTTTTACTGCACTCCGCACTCGTATAATTCTTATGAGTGATTCGTTATATAGTTCCGATTGACGAACACTCCACTCTAATTTTGTCAATCTTGTGGATCGAGTATTTAGGGAATATCTCGATGAGATCTCTTTGTGTTCCTTGATTTCAAGTTTATGTAGCTATATGATATGTGTTTTAAGAGAAATTGGAATTTTAGTTATTATGAAATCAAAGAATAATTTTGTGTATTATATATGAGAGATATTTCTTTTTATAGAAATGATTTTTGTGTTGGGTTGTCCATCAAGTGCTTTAAGAATTATGGTCGATGTGGTTGATCAAAATTATTGATATGAATTTTCTAAACGCTGTGATGAGGCAATGAGACATGATAATTGAGTTTTTATGAGGTTGAGTGTAGAAATAAATTATTTTTAGAAATTTGGTATTAATTTTTTTAATTTGAGTGGTATATGCAGCCATTGAACCATAGTGATGGTTAATTAAGTGGCGAGGCATTTTGATTACTTGGTCAACTCTACAGCCAATGGATAGAGTCGTTTACTATAAACCGATGGCGAGTAATGCCATTTTTTTTTTGAATTTATAGAATTAAATATAAATATGATTATTGTTCAAAAATGTTGATTACTAGATAAACTATGTCTTGCGTTTCAAAATTTTAAAATGTCTATTGGATATTTTAATATAATATAAAAATTATATGCAATAAATTTGAAGCTTGTTTTCAAAACTTTTGGTGGTTTGGAAAACAAAGAGTGATGAGATTTAAATTTTTCTTTGAGAATATATTGGGAGGAATTTATAAAATTATTTTGGAATTTAATTTGTAATAAGAGGAATTTGAATTTGAATTTGAGTCTTTATAATACTTATTAAGTACTATAGCAAAGAATCTTGAAAATTTTCAAGTGTTGAAGATTGTGGTTATAATTATAAAGATATTGAATTTTTTGAAACTCTATGAATTTTTTGTTAAGTGAATACATATATTTTAGTTTCTTGTACTTATCTTACTCTTGTGCTATAGTCTAACGACTAGCATTTTGCGGTTGTTTGAGTAGGGTGGTCTTTGAAATAACCACCTCTCATTGGGTTTCTTACCTCAGTTGTTGTTATCTTAGTATCAGTATGACTCCTTCCGTAGTGACATACGGAAAATCATTAGTTTTTTGTTGGAGTTTGGATAAAGTGATGCTAGATTCGAATTATATTCGAGAAACTTTTGTGAAATCAATCTCCTTCGATATATTTTTGAGTAGCACCCCATTGAGTTTTTGTTTCGAAAGTGAGATACTTTCGAAATTATGATGTATTGCTTAAAGAAATTCAATGGTCCGCAAATCCTAGTACTTATACTTAGGAAAATCATTGAATTTACCATGCAATTTTATCTTGGTCTTCTTTCGTCTAGAGTAGAAAGTGGGGAATTTTAATCTCCTGCCTGTCTATCCTTCCTTTGATTGATGAAATTGATATGTTGAGTACCTTCTCTAGAAATTGCGAGGACGCAATTTTGTTAAGAGGGGAGTCTGTAACAAGTCTGGTTTGGAGATTAGCGGTATATATTAAATTATAACGGAAGTTATAATTTAATATTGTAAATTAAAATATAATTGGAAATTTTAAATTGTTTATTTGGAAATAAACAATGAATTTTGTAAATAGAATGGGAAAATAAAGTTTGGAACTTTATTATGATTATTTGGGTATAGATATGGGATTAAATATTGATTGGATAAGTATTTGGTTTAAATAAGTTGAAATGTGGGTATTTATTAGTTTGAAGCAAATAAATTAATTAGGTAATGTATTTCAACATTAAATTGTTGAAATAAATATAAATTGATGGAAATAAAGTTTTAAAAACTTCATTTTGAGAATTGGAGTAGAAAATAATCAATTGAAACTTTTATTTGGGGTAAATGTAACAGTATTGGAAAATATTGTCAACATTAATCTTTTATTGATTTAAATAGGAGAAATATGAAGAAATTATGTATTTTATTAAATTAAAAGATGAAATATTATTTAAAAAATAATATTTTGATGATTGAATAAATTTAAATGATTTTTTGAAATTTATTTGGCAAGAAAATAGTTTTTGAATAAATTGTTGTGTTAAAAGTAATGTTTTTATAATAAATTAGTGTAAATTGTATAACGTGATAAAAATAGGTCTTTGTTCATAAAAAAAACTTTTTATTGTTGAAATAAATTTTACTTGGTTGATATAAAAATCTTAGTCACATACGTTTGTTGTATAGATTTTTATTTGGTTTTAAAATGTGAAAATTTGTGTGTATGTATATTGTTAAGGTAGGATAAAAATGTGCATTCCTTTATATTTTCACTATGTTTGATTTGGGCTTATTGGGTATAAAATTTGCACCCATTATCCTGATGTGGAAACTTGAAGAAAGAGAGAAATTAACAGTACGTAAGTTTCTCATATTCTTCCTCTCAAAAACTCAATACAGTAAAAAAGAAAGAAAAACAATGTCATCCATTTGCTAAACAAAATCATTTTCTCCTCAAATTACTGCAAATAAAAGAGGAAATTCATCAAAACAAGATTATATAAGGTAATCTCCACCACTGCTAAATGAATTTCATCAAAAGTTTTGAATTAGATATGAATTTGTCTATAACAATTTCTTTTGCTATTGCATGTCTCTCTTCTAGCTTTTACAGGTCTTAGAAGCCGCTCTTCATCACAAAAGTTACAACGTTACTCCGAAATCCCCCAAAACTCTTGCTAAATTGTTAAGCTGAGTACAAGCTCATGAATTACTGCTAAAAGTTGAAGTTTCTGTGAATTTTTTTTGTAAAATCATTTACTGTAAAAAAAAATATCTCTGCTAGTTGCTGATTTGAATTCCTTGTTTCTGCTTACCACTTTGAAAGGCCATAAGTTACTCGTTCTTATCCAAATTTATTAATTTTGGATGTTTTGGAATGTTTAGACATAGAGCTCATATTTTGAATTGCCAGAATTTTGATGTTATCTGGGTCGAAATTGGGTGTTTTTATTGCTATCCTAAGAGCAATACTAACATTTGCTTAGTGTTTGAATCTGAAATGGAATTGGCCATAACTCTTTCGTTTCTTAACCAAATTCAATAATTTTGAATGTTCTAAAAAGTTTGGATATAGAGATACCGGTTTCATGTTTTGAGTTTGCTAGAATTTTGAAGTTATCTGGGTCAAAATTGAGTGTTTCTATTGCTGTCCCAAGAGCAAAACTAACATTTGCTCTATGTTTGAATCTGAAATGGAATTGGCCATAACTCTTTCTTTTCTAAACCAAATTCAATAACTCTAGATGTTTTGGAAAGCATTGATAATGGGCTACAAGTTTCATGTTTTGAGTTTTTTGAAATTTTGATGTTTGCTTGATCAAAAGCATGCTTGTTTGTTGCTGTCCCGAGAGCAAATCGATGGCAACAACAGTCACAAGCCTGAGAATTTTTTTGGCCATAACTCTTTCGTTTCTTATCCGAATTCAATAATTTTGGATTTTGTAGGAAGCTTAAACATAGAGATACAAGTTTCATATTTTGAGTTTTTTGAAATTTTGATGTTTTCTTGGTCAAAATTATGTTGTTTGTTTCTGTCCTGAGTGCAAAATGACAGCAATAACAATCATCAACCTTAGAATTGTATTAGTTTGATTTTGCTCTCATTCTCGTTCGGTATTGATGTTGTTTTGATATATTTTGAGAGCTATGATGCCTACCAGTAGGCTAGCTATATTGAGAGAATTTGAAATTCAAATATAAATGGAATTTGAATTTATTTTGTGATAAATTTGAATTGAATTCGTATTGAATTCAAATTATCGGTTTTGAGACATCCTTCTTAGTTTTTATTGTTATCGAGAAGGGTTTTCACTAAACCATTTTTGAAATATATGGACGTTTTAAATTATTATTATATAGTATTTTAAAATTATTTTTCTAAATAAAAATATATTTATTTCCTATAATAAAGAAATTTCAAATATTGGTTTTAATAATCGTTTTCGAAAAATCGTTTTAAATTCCTGTTTACCTCTAATAAAATTATATTATAAATAAAATTATTTATTTTTATGAATTTTGGACGTATGAGAAAGGCAATTAAATGGTAAGGTCAAATAAGTGGTATGGGACACATGGATTTGCTTTATCGCTTAATATCGAAGTTATACGATCGAAACCCTTTCAATGAACTGTTTGAGATGATTTAAGATGTTATTAAATTTTGGGTAGATTGTATGGTTCAAGAACTCCAATTTAGGAGTATATTCGGTAAAGGAACATTTTTAGATATATTTCTTAATCGCCGATGAAATGAGGTGAATTAAGAGCTAGAAATTCATATTTGGAATTGTGGTTATAAATAACCATCTAGATGTTATTTTTACTTGTCGATGAGATGAGATAAGCTTCTTTATGATGATTTTATGATGTTGAGATGAATTATGATGGCTATTACTTGTCGATGAGATGAGACAAGTCATGATGCTACCATTACTCGTCAATAAGATGAGAGGAGTAGGATATTGTATTTACCCGTCGATGAGCTAAGGCAGAGTAAATTTTCATGATGTTTATGATGTTTTACTAGTGTGGCACCAACTAACGGCTAGTAAACCGTTAGGTGTGAATGTATAGTATGGAACGAATGTTAACACCTACTAGTTCCTATCCGAGAAGTTAAGACACATTCACGATGATTACCAGTACTATAGACCACGAGTACACAATTAGAGTTATCACGATGTAGTTGCGACTCCGATCATCATGATGTTATTAACTCGGGTCTTTATGATTGGAAGTCAATATGATATTATAGACTATATTCATCATGATGTTCATGATATTATGATGTTACTTGACTCCTCTCATCATGATGTTTATGATACCAAATATTAGTACTAGTCACGATGTAAGCACGTGCAGTTTTCCATGAAGTTTTAGATGTTTTGATTTCACCTTTTTATGAGGATGTTATTATAGCCTTGAGTAAGATGAAGGCTTACATGTATTGGTAGTTTTATGGTGATTTCTAATATGATGTTTTGAACCCTCATTGAGTTCTATTATGATGGATTTATGAGGTTTTAGAATGTTTATGTATATATATGGCTCAAATCCTTGCCTATTTCACTTATATAACTATAAAAGATGAACCATAGTTAGATAACCAATTGAATTCCCTTATGAAATCATGATGAACCCATAGATGTCCCACCTTAGAGATTATTTGATGATACTTAAACAGTTTTGTTGTCAACAACGGAATGGTTCTCCCTTTCCTCCTATTACTGTTATCTTTACTAACGATAAGTTCTAGCCATCCTGATCCGTGTATTTATTACTCGGGTCAGACCAAGTTGCAGGTTTGGTATGGATTTAGCTTACACCTTGGATCTGTTAGCTTGCTTTTGTTTGGACCATTTCGTTCGGACTTGGACATTGTACCTATTTTTTGTGGGATGGTTGTGTATGTATATTTTGTAGTTCATGCTACTTATGTATGTTGTATTATGTATGATGTATGAAGATATATGTATACTCTGATCTGGGTTTGATGTTCTGTGACTGTTTATATATATATATATATATATATATATATATATATATTTGTATATTGCATTTATTCTGAAACGGTCCTAAACCACTATGGTATCGTATTAGTTAAGGACTAGGTGTGTCGACCATAAATGAGGTAATGGAAAAAATATATCGACATACTCAGCTCTTAGCTAATGCATTATCATGAGGTTCGCCCTTAACCAGCCCTATTCTCTGCATTAGTAGACAGGATTACTTATAATTCTCTTTACTAATGTGGGTCTCGGGGTGTGGTGTCACAGTCTTCAAGGTGATATAACTGATAGCGATGATGGCAAGCCAAGCGAGGTATCAAAGCCCACTTACTCAAAATTACTTATATATTTTCATGAGGTAAATAGCTGTTTTGAACGGCACAGGGAGAAGTACGCTAAAATTGAATCACAAAGAGATAGTTTGATTGAATTAAATAAACAGCTTGATAAATTGGTTAAAACTATCGAAACAAGAGCCCTAAGTGTAATAAGTTTCCATCACTTGAAGAAGACATTATAAAAATCAGAAATTAAAATTAAATCACTTGAAAATGAAATTATGATTTTGAAAGAAAGTGAAAATACTAGGAGAGAAAATTTTATTAAAATGTGCACTCTATTATTGAATGAAAATGAATCTTTCAAAACACAAGTCCAACAATTGTCTACAACCTTAGGAAAATTTTCCAAAGGAGAAAGGTCGCTCGATACGTTATTAGGGTAACAAACTGTTAATATTGTTAGACGAGGACTTGGGTACCCTCAGTCTGAAAGAGTTAGAAGCAAAACTAATCTTGTCAAATCCGAGTGCACAATTTGTAGAAAAATTGGACGCAATCAAAACAATTGTTGGTATAAGCCCAAACACGTGAAAACCATACCAATTTGGATTCCTAAAGGCACAAATGTAAAATCCCTTAAAGTCAAACAAATCTAGGTGCCGAATGGAACAAATACAGATTGTCTTGGGTCTACATAAACATATTTTTCAAAAAAAAATTGTCGCTAACAACCATGGACCAATAAAAATAAACAGGTCACAAAAATCTTCTCTCGTGTAGGTGTGGCGGCAGACCAAGGAACAACAAAAGTATTACCTGGATTCTGGCTATTCCAGCCACACGACGGGCGAAATACCAAAGTTCCTTAGCCTAGTGCAAAGGTGTCGAATCACAATGGACAACAATGAAAATTTATCGATTAAGATAGAAATAGGTGAAGGTACATTTATCTTAAACGATATATCCAATGTTGAAAATCTGCACTATAATCTGACTTAAATTCAGCCAGTTATGTGATAATGTAATAAATGTTGATTTTGATTCTGATTTGTGCAAAAATGATTGACAAATCATCTTTTCTTCCTTGGAATATTTCATATAGATTTGTTTTCGACTATCGGTATTCCAAGTTTAGATGATAAGAAATTTTGTCTTGTATTGGTTGATGATTACTCTAGGTACACATGGATATATTTGTTTATCTTACTACTTCTAGATCTGACACTATGTTCACTAGTTGTTTATGAGCACGTTTTCAATCAAATCCTTAATGAATCACATTTTAAAAGCTATAAAATAATTATAAGGTATTTGTTGCACGCTCCATAATTTTGTCAAAGATATCTATCTAACGATAACTTTGAGTTAAAGGGAATTCAGATGCAGATTATACTGGTAACCTAGTTGATAGAAAAATTACTAGTAGAGTGAGTTATATGTTGAGATATTCAGTAGTTGCATCATCTTCAAAGAAAATGTCTGCGTATTTTTCATTTCAACTAATTTTCAATTAGCAGACATTTTTCTTATAAAACCCCTTACAGAAAATAGTTTTTGTTGACTTCATATCAGATTAGGCATTTTAGAAATTTTGATTTTATATTTATTTTTGGATTTGACCTTAAACGGCTACATTGACTAATCTGACTCGAACTGATTATCGAAAAGATAAATAGGGATTGAAAAAGTGATGAGTGTCGATATTAATCATATATTACGACTTAAGACGGTATATTTAATAAATTTCTATAAAAATTTAAACAAGATTTATAATAACTTTTGTTGGTAAAAATTTCATGACCATCCCTATTTCTATCATATTTCTAACGACCATCACTCATCAAAATCCAATTTAGTATGTCAAAATGTGGGTTTTTAAACGGGAAATTATTCGTTTTTATTTTAATTTATTTTTCTATTAAAAACATCCATAGTATTCACTCTCATTTAAAGTCCTCACGGCTATGCATGGGTGAATTACTTGGAATATTTGTTTATGTGCTTTCATGCTAATTTAAAAATCCTCACGGTTATGCATGTATGAAACACATATCAAAATTGATTATGAAATAAATAAGTTGATTCTAATTCCATTTAAAAGTTCTCACAATTATGCGTGGTTAGATGATACTTGAAATTCATTTTTTTTAAAATTGGGAATACTACTAATCTCATTTAAAAGTCCTAGCGGTTATGCATGGCTAGTAGATATTCAAATTCCTGATATAAATATACCACAAATAGACACAACTATATGGTTATATATGCTAACATCATCCCTATAACTCTAAAGTGGAATATGCGCCTAATAAAGTATTTATGATTTTTGTTTGATTTTTTATTGAAATTTAATATTTATACTCGATTGGGTATTGATATTGTATTAATATCTGTCACTTTATCTCTATTTTTCCAACACTATTACTCTTTTGCTGATAACAAAACGGGGAGAGAAAAGTTAAGATTTTGGCAAATAAAGTTCAAATTTTTTATTTTTTATTTGCATATTCCCATCTAGGTTCATTTGCATGTTTTTATTTATTTTTATGCATATATGAAGGGGAAGCTATGTTGTAGAGAGGAAGCATTCAAATAGAGGGAGCAAATAGAGTTCATCAATGACCAAATACATTTAATAAATTCAAAATCTTAAATATATGTTTGTTATCAACAAAAGGAGGAGATTATTGAATACGCTAGTATATGATTTTTCTTTGATGAAAATAAACATATCTATATTCATTTAAATGTATTTATTATTGTACTATTTTATTTTTCACATAATTTAATAAATATTTAATGAATAAAATAAATAACACATAATTCATTTTCAAACAAATATTTTATTACAATTTTTAATAGTACAAGTTTAAGCTTTCACTATATATATGTATGTATGTATATATGGACAGACATACACACAATTTCAGTTACATTACAATTTCGATTATATCACAAATTACAACTTACAATGTTCACCTCACTACGTATCACTCATTCACTTGTATTTATCTTCAACTTTATTCCAGACTGAATCCAGCATCTGAATTATCTGCAAAATAAACACTAACGCAGTAAAATTCAAAAAGAAATATTTTTACAACATAAAATAAAATGTATGTTTTTGAAAATATTATTTGCCTCGGTTATTTGGGTTGTTCATCATCATTTCTTTTGAATTCATCATACATGAACAACTTATGACATGCACAGTGTGTCACTGTACATGCCACAAGGCCATGCATACCGATATACCCTTGATAAAACTGTAGGGACATGTGAGCACAAGGTAAACCTTAGCCAAGGCTGGATTCAACTCAAGTGCATAGAGCCTCGATCAATACAACCAAAACCAAATTTAACATGCATTCAGACAATGAATGTCAAAAATATTTGGAACAAGGATCAAATTCAAAGCTCTACACAGAAATAACCAAATGCAAACAACAATACAAAGAAATCAAACAAGGTCAGGCATGGATGGTCAAGGCAGTGCTCAAAAACGCACAGTAGACTCAACATGACTCAAGTGCAATCGAAAGGAAGTAAATGTCACCAGACCGGACCAAAATGGTTCATACAACAACTAGCAATTATGGTCAGACACAAGGCAACACATGATGCACTGTAATAGAACAGTGGACTAACTGACCAGAACAAACTTCAACATCTACAACAAGTACCAGCAAAGATTTGAACCATAAAAGAAACAGAGCAATCATACACTCACAAACACACATGTATACATATATGCGCGCACACACACACACACACATATTCAGTTCAAAGAACGAAGCCATGAATACAAAGTGCAGACTTATATATGAATGAACACAAATTGATTCAAGCTACAGATCAAACATCAATGCATAAGACAACAATTTAAAGGGACAACAAATACAAGGCAGTGCATGGAACACAAATGACGACAGCCTCAAGCAAAATAGTGGAAACCAACACCACCATACAATGTTCAATCAACCAGGCAGTATCACTCGACCATACCAACTAGACTCCAAGGTGACAAACATGTATACATATCAGAAGCAACTCCAACCAGAACAAAGTGACAATGCTTTAGACATGAATATACATATAACAGAGCTTCAGACATGGTCACGTGTATAGCGGATTAAGCAAGTTGAGGAATTGAACAGCAGTTTGAATAATAGTTCAAAAAGAACAAAAATATTATCACAATCTCAAATGCGGAAGTCATAGGAACTGACCCAAAGCAATTCACGAAAATTCGTAACTATTGGTTACAGTTTTAACAAAGACAAGGCCGAGATAAAATTCAGTCAGAGGTTATATGGAACAGTGAATGAAATATTAAAAAAGTTGTTGTCAGTAAAGAACGGAGGAATTCCAATGTGTTTGAGCAAATCCAAATATATGGGAAACATATTCAACCAGTGATAAAATGAAGAAGTCAGAAAATATCACAATCGTTCAATCAAGAATCGAATGGCCAAGCAATACGAGTGATGAGTTTCAAGTCAAGTATACGAACAAAAACTTGGGGACTTTAATCCCTATTTAAACCCAAAAATCATCATTGGCTAAAACCAATAAAATCAAGTTCAAGACAAAATCAGAAAGCATACTTAGAAAAATCCAGAACTCGAATCGAAGTCGAGTATAATCAAAATCGAAAAGGGAAAATATCGCATACCATTTTTTTATCATTCAGTCAAACTCGACAATTGGAGTAGCCGAAAGCGAACGAAGTAGAAATCAATTGAAAAAGCAATCCAAAGCAAATGCATACTTCGATCAAAGCAAAAGATCAAGCGGCGGCTTCAACACAGCAAAACCCTAGCTTTTGAAAGAAGAAGGAATCGTCCATAGGACTACACGAGAAATAAAAAGAGGAAGTCTTCTTTTAATAATAATTGGGCCGGTTTTAATTTACATTTGGGCTTGAGTATTAAAATAGGGTTTTGTTTAGTAATTTTATTTATTTTTAACTTTTCTTTTAAATTGTGTAACAATTCTAGTCGTGTGACTAGGGACAAACTATGGGGTGTAGTTTGAGAATTCGCAACTCAATGGCTGAATTGTGGCAGGGTTTTAAGCGTAGAGTTAGGTTAGTCGATAGCAAGTGTCGCAAGTTTACATGTGTAAGCATCTGAATACTTAATTTCTAGTAGAAATCTTAGGGGCAGCACATAGGCAGGGTTTTGCCGAATCTAGGTAAATCTGTGTTGTTCTATTTCTGCTTTTACTATTCTACTATTATCTATGCTGCAATTATTATATATATCTCCGCATTAATTTTTATTATTTTTAGTATCACCCTATTCACCCCCCTCCCTCTAGGGTGAAATCGATTCTACACTTCCAACAAATTGAACCATAGAAATTTACATTCCAATTCTAATTAGAACAATCTAAATATATGCTAATAATTTACAACCAAATTATCATAAATCTGGAATAAATCTTGCAATCTTATCAACATTCTACTTTAAAAAATTTAGGGACTGATTTTAAAATTTCCATAATAGGGTGTAAATATCATTCCTATTCAAATTACATAACTTATAGAATATGTAGGCAAGATTTCTATTGAATACATTCTTTTTAAGCCTACAACTCCGTAGATCTTGCATATGCATAGTAATTAAATAAAACTCAACGATATAGATTTCAATGTTATATATAAATCATATAACTTCCCACTCACCTTTCAGGCTTTCCAAATCCCCCAAATCTACATCCATCCCTTTAATTGAATCTTTTTTTCTTTCCAATTCAAAATATGTATAACAAGATATATACATACCCATTAGAATTAACGGACAGGGAGAAAATTTGAATTAAGTGGGATATAGATTTATAATTAAGAAATTTACCTTTTTCGCATTATCTATTTTTGCTTCTTCTCTTCTTCTCTTTTATTTTTTCCGTTTCTTTGATTATATATATACAATGTTTTTTAGTTAATAGAAATAGCGAAGAAGGAAAAATGACAGATCTTCATTGCTTCGATTAAATCATATGAGAAGAAAATTGAAGGATTAGGTATGCGTTTATAGGTGCTCAAATCAATCGTATCCGTTAGATTTAAAATAGCTAAATTCGGGCCGTTCGGCTAAGGTTCATCCCTAGCTACCACATTTCCAACCAGTCGACCGCAAGCGGTTGACCGATCAAAGGAAGGGTTTTGACTAGTAGGGTCCATGCAGTTGATATAATTTTTTTCTCTATTTAATTATTTCAGTTGTAAAACATCAAACGTTAATAACTTCTTCATTTGAACTTCACTTGTAAAACTCCAAATATAAAAGTTTTTCTAGAAATCACCAAAAACTCAATTGTGTATGTTTTATGGCCAAATTCCGACGTTTTCCCAAATCCCAGTTTTGAGCCTTAATAATTATTTATTAATTACCATTTATTCTATGGGGTTTTAATGCCCTCCTTAAAAAAAAATCGTCCTCAAATTCCTTAAGGGTTGAATCATGTAATATAGCACGCAACTATTCTAAATTACCTAACCAAGTGCAGAACCAATTTTACATCCAAATATGTACAAGTGCATGGTGTATCACAACATATACGATATGCATGCTAATAATTATAAATCGGCACCTCTTATGTGAATGCACTCTTTTGAAAACATTTTGAAGTTATGATGCAAACAACTTATATGTACTTGCAGTTCTGTACGTATGCATGTTTTCAAAAATAAAAAATCATTATTTTCAAACAATAATTTCCATATTCCTACGAGTACGAGCGTAGTTCAACCAATTTTGCATCCAATCCCTACCATACAACACCTAACACACAATTTATAACATCCATTTTTTAAATCCATTTTCTCTAAATCTACTCATTTATGTCGAAAAAGAAATTTAGATGAAAAACTTTACATTTCCATCCTTCTTTTGGATGTCTATTCCTTTATATTTTGGAACCTTCTCGTTTGCCCCCAAACCTTTTCTAGGTTTTCCAACTACAATTTGCATAAGGAGGTTTATTTTTGGATGTTAAGACAAAATTATTTTAAGCGCGAGTTTTGTTCACTATCAACAAGGTATGGAAATAGAAATTCCATGGCAAAAATAACCTTTTCCCTTGATATTCTCTATGTTTTGTATACCGTCACCCTTTATCAGATGGTAAAACTCATATTTATTAACACATCGACCCTCTTTACACTAAGCATGTGACATTTGAAAACCAGAAAATATAGCTTGCAAAATAATTTTAAATTTTAAATCTTCAAAAGCATTCAAACACGGTTTTTCAAAAGCATTTAAACATAGTTTTCTAAAAGCATTTGAACATAATTTTAAAAAGCATTTGAATGAAATTTTTCAAAAGAATTTGCTTCTCCATCCTTAAAAAAATCAAGCCAAATCTTATCATAATTGGGAATCGGTCAATGAATTATTGCATATGATTGACCCTAGCATTATGCAACTAATCCTAAATGTTTAAAACCCTTCCTTATACTCGAAAAAACAACACATAAGCCTATTTATAAATTTTAACTTTTAAGGCATAAGTATAGTGATCCATGATTTTGCAACAACCTTTCCTTGTCCTTTGCTTGATAAAATTTATTTTCTCAAAATTATAAACTTTTTGGGATTCAAGCATTCTTTATTTCTAATTGCTGATTTAATTTCCTAATTTATTTTACAAATTCCCAGCCTCAGTAGCATTCATCGCTAGTTAAGTGTCCTTATGAGATTTTTCTTATTTACACTATTATCCTACAAATATATATATATATATATATATATATATATATATCATGGTCAAAGCTCATCCAGAAAACCAACATTGTGATAAAATATGAACATATCTCATACAATATCATATGCTTCTTAAGACAACTAACGATTACAATCCCAATATCCTAAAAGGAACGATTGTTGGAAGCTGTCTTCCAACATCGAATGGTGTTAATGATGTTGTGGCCTTATCACTACTTACTCAATTAAGATGGATATTTCTAATATGTCATTCTACGATAACCCACATGTCTTAACTTACTTCCTTGGCTCCCCATAAATATGGTTCATCCATTACTTTAATTATTACATTCGATTAAGGGATAACTTGTGAATTACCATACCACAGTGGGTAATAAATATAAACTATGCACATTTAGAATAACTATTTTGGAAAATTGACTTAGTGGAGTAACTTTCCTACCAATTATCTTGCCTTCCTTAACCTAATCAACCAACATCCTCTATGTGAGTTTTCCATCACATTACTCTCTTCTCCAATCATACTACTATCTTCTTTCAATCATTATATCTTGATAGCATCATCAAACTTTGGTATTTACCTTCTTTATCCTTGATCTTTCATGCGAGTATAATCTATGATTTACAACATTGTACCTTAATACCATTCCCCATTCCTTTGAGGGTTCCTCTTATGAATTTCACACATGTCTAATCAACATTGTTAGGTTCATGCCAATATTCCTTATATTCAACGAGGATTTTTTGTTGCTACCCTACAAGCATTTGTAGCTATATATTCTTAGCCCAAATCTTTACCCCATCTTACCTAGATAGTCGTGTGTATCTACTTCATATCAAAAATTATCACCACCTTTTGTTTTAAAAAAATTAAAAAATCCCAATCAAGAAGTGCTAACAAGAAATCTTGTCAACACCCTAAAGTGAAATTAGGAGTATGAACGACCCCTTAGAAACCACCTTTCAAATCAGTTAACCAAAAATGTTAACAAGAAATCTTGTCATCATCCAAGATATACTGGACTGAAAGTGAATCAAGAAGGAGATTTCCTTCGAATGGATCAAAATGAGGTTAGGAATCCGCTTTAAATGCACGCTTTCGAAAGTGTTGATGATTCTTTCATAGAGTGGACTCCTTCGAAAGCAAGGATTTGTTCCAAAGTGTTTAGACAACTTTCGAAGAAGTCCTTCGAAGGATTTGATTTAAGAACTTCAAAGAGAATCCCTTCGATGGTCCAATTCCCTTCGAAAGAATATGGTACCTAATGTGTATCCCTTCACAAGGATACATAACCAATTGTGTATATACTGAAATAAAGTTGATTCAAGATGCCATAGGGCCTTATTTTGGATAATAACATAAGTCCCATGGACTCAATGATATTGAAGTATCATCATCACGTTGTTTTAGTGCCGCATGGGCTTTGGACATGATGTAATATGCTTCAAAATCGAGATATCCAAATATGTTCTATCGCGTTGCATATGCCAAAAAAGGGTTAAGAAGTTAAGTGTGTATCATTTACTATTGGTTATTACACAAGCTAATGTTCGAAATGATCATTCTCATATTCGAAATTAATATTAGATCCGTATATCCTCTCTTTTTATTTCTCATAAATGAATTACAAGTAATGGAATTTTGTCCCTAATTTGATTTAGGGTTACAGGAGTTTGATTTGGCAAAGAAATGTGAAGAATGAAAATCTGGTCCCTAACTCGTTCTCCTAGGGTCGTATTTATAAATGTGGTTTTGACTCTTCCGCATTCATCCTTTCGAAGCTGTCGAAAGGTCTCTTTTCCAATCTTTTACACCCATCCTTTCACCTTCGTCCTTTCACCTTCATGGTTTTGAAGTTGTAGGTAGGTATTTGGGCCTTCTGTTATGATTGAATTTTCCCTCTCGTTACTATTGAAAGCATGTTAACAGTGGATATTGATCTGATACTCTTCAATATTTCTTTCGAGTACTTTTGGAGCCTTTCGACACCATCGAATGGCAGCAAGTGAACCAAGGTACTCCATTATGCTACTTGATTATTAGCGGAAGCACTTTTGACCTCTTTGAAACCCTCGAAACCTTTTCATTGTTGTTAAGATCTGGTGCTATCATGGTGGATTGCTTCTTGAATGAGTGAAGAATGACATTTGGATGGTTTCGAAAGGATTTAAATAGTGATGGAAGGATAATTGCGAAAGGTCAATTGTAATGAAGGAGGCTTCTTGGTAGGTAGATGATGGTTGCGGAAGGTGGCTTTCGAAAGTATCCCCTTGATTAATATGGAAGCTCATCATCTGATGTTTGTGGAGGCAATAGTGGTCACGTGCGAACCTCCTTAATGCTTGTAGAAGGGTACAACCGATTCGAGAGGCTAGTCTTCGATTTCAAAAGGGTTGTTTTGGTAAGATCTTCTCTGATTGTTTCGAAGGATCTGATATATGTATGGAAGCTTGTTATTTGATTCCTTCGAAAGGTATTTTTAACACATTCAAAACTCTTTTATGCATGCGAAACCAACTATTTTGAAAGGATCAACTAAAGCGGAAGGGTAGTCTTGTCCCCTTTCGGCTCCTTCAGAAGCCCATACTCCATTTAACACTTGCAGAAGCATCAGGTGCTTGCAGCATCATTCCAACCTCTTCGAAAGGTACTCCAATGCCTTTGAAACCCCGCTTTTGAACTATGGCGAAATCCTCCTTTTTAATTCTTGCGAAGCTTTTACAATGCTTTCGTAGGCCTTCTTTCATACCTTCATTCTTAAGTGAGCTTTATGGTTAACAAGAAGTACTTCATCCAAGGCTTTCATCTTTGAAAATATAAACTTAGAAACCATTTTACCAAATTCAAAAATTTCTTGGTTTTCAAAAGGAGCCATGGAAATTTCATATTCTAACCAACTTTTCTTTTTTAAGGACTTCCTACAACAAAAACTTACTTCTTTAAAAGTATGATTGTTAACGCAAAACATTTATTTGTGTCAAAAATCAAATTGTCATACCAAACTATTTTTGTCAAAAACATCTTCTATAGCTTTAAACAATGAAAAGTGGAGTATACAAGGATACCTTCACCTTATTATTTTTCTATTACTCGTGCTATTTTCGCTTTCAAGCTTAGCGGAGATTCTAATAGCATGTGAGGCTAGAAGATATGTGCAACTATTGCACATATTTATGGAAACTCTATTTTTTCTATCCTATTGCTATTGTTTTTCTTCTATTTTATTTCTAGTTAGATTACCAATTCTATTTTAGTATAAATTTCTAACGTTGTTTCTATTCGAATTTCCTAATATTGCTACTATTAGATTTCTCCTACCTAAATTGCATTTAACTCACTTCTATTTGCATAGCTCTTTTCCTTTTTATTATTTTCCTTATTGACTCAATATAGTGCATTCACCTCTTGCTTTAGCCATTGAGCTTCCTTTATTATCATGAAAAGAGATAGACATAAATATATTTTAGTTGTTTTCCTTTGTATTTTCCTTAACGGGAATATTCTTCCTATTTTCATTATCAGACATTCTTACCCGTTTATTCTATTTACCCCATTTCAATCAAGTTCGTTTCTATTTATCCACCCCTTAGAATGAATTTCAAAATGAATTTGTAAATTCACAAAAATAGAAAAAATCATCGACCCTAATATATGCTATATTTTGCATTCATTTCAAAAAAGAAAAATCCCTTTACTAAAAACCTTTAAATTGAAAATTTTTAACCTAACCAATTTTAAAATAGGAATTCCCAAATTTCCTTATTTTTTCATAATAAAAACTTTTCAATGGTACAGTCTCTCTATTTAAATAAATCGTTTGGAAAACTGTTTAAACGTTTCAAGAAACTTCCAAAATCTTTTTTTCAAATTCTTACACATAGGGTCAGACTCAAAAATGGACTTCAGTTGTCATTTCTTTTGAACTTTTCTTCTTTTTTATTTTTCACTTAACCTCTTCTTATTAAGAGTATACACTAAAAATTCGACTATCCACTTGTGGTAATTAATGCACACCTTGTAGAAAATTGCTCAATCCGTTTTCACATCTTACTTCCGGATGCTTGTAACGTATAGGTTCTTACTTTCCATCTGTCTGGATGAAATGCACATCTTCAATCGACAATCCATTAAAATTCATAGTCATATGGTGGTCTACGCATAATAAAGGAGTCAAGAACCATCCAACTTCCGGGTCCTTCTATATTTCACGCTCATGCTCTTCTTGGTCAATGCCTTATGGTATGACCAACACTCCATAGGGTGATCGAGGTATGTGTATAAATTTAACTCTATTTATTGTTAAACTCATTGTTGCCTTATCCATCTTTTCCAAATATGGCCCAGCTACTGCTATAGTCGAAATTTGTAGAGTTTGACATATTATATATATATATATATATATATATATATCTGTGTGTGTAATTAGAGGTAAAAATAGAAATACGTTCTCCTAGCATATCCAAATTCCAATGATTTAATAACCTAATCTTTGATACCAAATGTAACAATTTGCGCTTTATTGGGCCCGAATTTCGACCAAATCGAATTCCAGGTCCATTAGGATATAGATCATTAGTTTTAGTTACCTGCAAGAAACAAAAGTACATCAGAGAGCTATCCACATAAAATCATAGCGAAAAATAAAAATATAATAGGATATATATGTTGACCAAGGCTACTACCTTTGAATCAACATTATTCCTTTAGTATCTGATTCCCTTGCCAACAATGACCATTAATGAGAAGACTTCACCATCTGTGGTTCCTGTCTTGCACCAGTAGCCTATCTTTTTAAATATATCATATGGGTTGTAATGGGGAGGGGGTGGGGGTCAGAACAACGTTCTAATGATTGGAAAATTACATAATTTATCCATAACATTAGCTTATGTTGAATGATTTCTATTTAAGTGTTATGTCCATTATTCGCGGCTATTCCATGTAATTTCATATATGTGTATGATATGTCTAACCTTCTCTAAGGTATAACTACACACACACATATATGCACATATACATAAATATATATAGGTATATATATATAAACGTTGTACTGCACAAATGAAAACCCTACTATTCAATACTTCTTATAAAGGGAGGAGCCAGACATATCGGCTATTTAATACCCCAACCCTTAAGGGGGCCCTCTGTAATGTAATCGCTAGTCAACCAGTTCTAACTACAGATCCCGATAACCCTTAGATAAGACTTTATAATTTAATTATCGTATTATTAACGCATCTCAAAGACTTATCCAAGGGTTAACTAGCCCACATCAGACGAATAAATAAGTAATTAAATAATGAGATCTTTGCGTATCCCATATGGATTCTATACTAATAGAAAATAAAATCCGTCAGGGCTTGACCCAAGTCTTTGTAAATGATCGCTTGGGACCGCTAGTAGTCATAGCTTATATGTCAGGCCTACTACTAAATACTAGTCTTGCAAAAAACATTGACATAGCTCGCTAACCTCTCACGGTCGAAATCCTGTTTAGACTATCTTAATGTAAGTTGAAAAAATTACCCATCCTAATTACTTAATACCTCTAGTTAGAAATGAAGTATACCTCATTTTCCGTATTAGGTATCGTCCCAGGTTGTTTATGACTTCTTATATAGAGAGGTGGCAGACCCAACAGCCATTTAATACCTTCCACCCTAAACTAAACCCCTTGACATTCCTAAACACATCGAACCATTTAATACTTCAAATTCGAGGCAACTTTTCATATATTTTCCCATACCTATACGAAAATGCATATCCCTTCTCCATGGGTTCTATTGTTGGAGATGTCTCACATTAGTAATAAGTATACACAAATGATGGTAGCCTCTAAGTAAAGGGCATACCTCTGTTATGTAACTATACCGAACTTACATCTCAGCCCATTCTAAACCAAACCAATTATTCTATGCCTAAATATTGGGCTAGGATCATTAATTCATGCTCATCCTAAACATATTATTGAGGCTATATAAGTTCCTACGATGAAAATTATACTACCTCCTAGTATCATTTATTCGCATCGAACCTATTCCTACCTCATACACTTACTATATATATCCTCTATTTTCCTCTTACGTCCCATAAATGTCAACTGTGCATAATAAGGGGTGATTCTAATTGAACAATCACTAATGACATTTATTTATTCCTTCTAGTTCAATCTATTATGCCTATTTCATTTATTCATAAATTCCCTATTAAATCCTTTAACCAGTCCCATTAAACGCATTTATAACCCCATTTAATTCCTGTAACTCCCTATTAACTGCACATTTATTGCCCTACTAATTTTATAGTTACAATCTCTTTTCCCATTTTAACCTCCTGGTCATATGGTTTATTAAGCTATTAATAACTAGTTGTCCTAATTCTATCTAATATGAATATCATCATATATTGTGGTGTGTATATAAATATATTTGTATTTTTAGTCGGTAGGCACGATTATATGTGTATATGTATATCTATTCCTATGTCTATCTCGTTAATTTCTATGCTTAGGGATTCTAGAACATACTTATATGTATATTCTATGAAGAACATTTAATTTTACATTTAAATATATTATAGCTATCCTCTCCAAAAGGACCGTTAAAACTTTTCATAATTACTTAGAAGTGAGACTTTTGTTTCGTTTCAAATTAGAAGAAGCTATCTCTTTTTTTATTGAAATAGACAATGCAAACTATGGACGAGAATATTTGTAGTTCACACATCTCTTTCATTTATGGTATATTTCTTATATTTCAAACAACGCGCTTTTTATACATAGTTGTGAAATTAGATGACTCATGGAAATTACACGGAAACAGATACAGCTAAATTGTACCCACAATGCTCCTAATAAATTAAAACATGGAAATTCACATTCCAAGTCAAATTAGGGAAATGTAAATTCTAGTTAATAATTTACATGCCAATTATCATAAATCTAGAATAAATCTTACAATCTTATCAACGTTCTACTTTAATAATTTAGGGACTGATTTTTGAATTTCCAGATAAGGATGTAAATACCATTCCTATTCCAATTACCTAACTTATAGAATATGTAGGCAAGATTTCAATTGAATATGTTTTTCTAAGCCTACAACTTCATATATCTTGCATAGGAATAATAATAAAACAAAACTCAATGATATAAATTTCAATATTATATATAAATCATATAATTTCCCACTCATCTTTCAAGCTTTTCAAAACTTCCAAATCTGAATCCATTCCTTTAATTGACTCCTTTTTCCTTTCCAATCCAAAAATATATATAATAAGATATATACATACCCATTAAAATTACAGATCCGAGAGGAGACATGAATTAAATAGAATATATATTTATAATTATGAAATTTACCCTTTTCCAAAGTATTAATTCGCTCATTCTCTTCTTCTTTTTTATTTTATTCCCTTCTGCAATGATATATATATATATATAATGCTTTGTAATTAATAGAAATAGCGGAGAAGGGAAATTGGCAGAGCTTTGCTATTTTGATCAGAAAATACGAGAAGAAAAGTGAGGAGCTATGCCTGTATTTATAAGTGCTTGAATCAATCATATTCGTTAAGTTCAAAATAATTAAATCTGGGCCATTCGACCAAGGTTTAACTCTATCCACCACTGTTCCAACCGGTTGATGGCTCCTCTATAGGCAGTCGACCGCTAACGATCGAACGGGCGAAGAAGGGGGTCAAACAATTGGTCCATGCGGTTTAATATAAATTATTTTATTTTTTTTCCTATTTATTTTTTTTCATTCTAAAATTTCAAACGCTAGTAGCTTTTTCGTTTGAACTCCGATCTCAAAACTACAGACATGAGAATTGCTCGGAAAATGGCTACAAACACAATGTGCAAGTTTCATGCTCAAATTTTGACATTTTTTTTAAATTCCATTTTTGAGCCTGAATAATTATTTATTAATTATCATTAATTTTACAAGGTATTACAGGGGCCTTGAGACAGGCAAGGTCATAGGTGGATACCCAAAGATGGGCATCATAGAGACCAAAATTAGAAGATATGCATTAGTGTATAACTAAATTGTTATACGTACAAACAAGGAATTATATTGATGCACATATGGACACAAGAGGTAAAACATATGGTCTCAGTTACTACATTATAGAACATCTTTACTTATAGTTGAACAAGATATGTATGACTTATAATAAATAAAACTAATTAAAGGAAACATCATTGTGTAATTCAAATTTATTTATATATACCGAGTTACAACAAATAAACACATACATGTATAATGTAAAGGTAATTCAACATAGATATTTATATATTATTACATGTAGGAATAACACATAGGTGTAGAATATAAAGGATGGGATAAAAATAAATAGATAATATTTAAACAAAAGATCTTTTATTACTTCATTTTTTACTTACAAGTTACGTGGGCTAGGCCCATACAAACATGGCTTCTATACAAAGCATTGAAGCAGAAAAATAAAAAAGACAAAATAACAAAATGTCTTCAGAGTTTTCACTTCTTTCCTTTCTTTTCGCCCTTCTTCGGTTTTATTTCCTATTCTTTTGGTACTTTAACTTGAACGACATGCTCCCTTCCAGAGGCATGGTTCCATCTTTAATGGTTGAAGGATCGTTGCTAACTGATATGACATGTTTATGCTTCTACAATTGGATAACACCGAGGGCGGGCGCAACTGTCAATGGGACAAAAGGAATTGGAGGCACTGGAATGGAAATAGACAAGGGAAATAGAGGAATGATCATGGTAGTTAAATCTTGACTTTGAGAAGCTTCGAAGTGCCTTTCGCAAGATAGAAAATATTGAAGGCTCGAACCTTGAAGTTTGCATGATGATGACTTCCACTTCATCATCTATTGAAACATTTGATTCGCCCATCTCATTTAAGGCATCGATCTATTTAGTGTCAGGCTAGGACCAAACCAGATCGAAGAAGTAGCAATAGCTTAGGAGGATGAGAGGACCATGGCTGTATTTGTAGAAGCATTGAACCCTAGGTCAATAAATGTAACTAAAAGTGACAAAAGTGGTTGACTATAAATTAGGAAAACAGATAGATAAAGATTAGCTATGTCATCACTAAATACATCCAAAGTCTTTTAATACTAGAGTGCTCAAGGAAATGCCTTCCGATGGAGAAGTAAGCTTTGTGGAGAATGGAACAATCTTTCCCTTTTCCAAAAATGGGTATAGCGCGAGATCAATGGGCCGAACAAGAAGAGCAGGGGGAACCCTATATTGTACCCTTCAAAAATAGCAGCAGAAGTGGATGGTGTAGTATGTTTAGACATAGGAAGAGGTGCAAACTCAAAGCCTGTCGTCGCACTAGTGGGAATCTCCAACTGGGGATCCATGCGAGTAGGAGAAGTAATACCTTCGGCTAACTCCTCCAGCGAGTCCCAATGGGGCATGTCCTGCAGTCCCTACAACCTTTTGTTATCTTCCTTCCTTAGTGGCTTTTAAATCTTCTTCTTCAAAAAGGGTGTCCATGAGTACATCTTCATTGAATTCCTTCCCATCTCTCCGGCCTTTTTCTCTCCTCTCTAACAACCTCGTCATATACATCTATGAGGGTCTAAGGGTACGTGTCTCCGTTCCATCTTATTCCCTTAGACTTAAACATGTTTATGTAGGAGCGGCATATCATGCTTTCCACTTCCTCCTTGAAGTCCTCGCTCTTCTTGGTTGCTTGGGGAATTTTAGTTTCCAATTCAACAACTCTATTGCCAAGTACTTGATTGTTTTCCTTTAACTCATCGACTTCTTAGCCTCTACTCGGTGGACCTTTTGGCCTCACTCTTGTCCCTCAGTCGCTATCTTTAAATTTCCTATCTTTGCTTCCAAGTGGCAAGATATAGAGTGGAGGCATCGATGTTGGCCTTAAGTTGTTCTATTTCCTTAGCAAGCTCACCTTTCTAATGATGGGCTTATTCCACTTATCCTTAGGTCATAGAAATGTTATTTTGTAGAGCTTGGATTGCTACTTGTGATCCATCCTATCCCTTATGTAATCTTCCTCTTTATTTTTCAGCTGCTTCTCTACCTTCCGATGATATGATAGTTAGACTCTTGTTATTTTATTATATTTAGCCTCCTTTTCCATCACCTCAATTTGAAGGTAGTTCTTTCTATTACGGTCATAAAAATGCTTAGCTAGATTTCTCCAAGTTTTGTACTGATTCAACACAGTTTGGTAGATGGAGAGTCCTATACTTATGTCTTTCTTAGGGATGTTTATGAGATTAGGGTTAAAAGGGACCTCGATAAAATCCATTTCAAGATGTTTTAGCTACATGGTCAATAGAGGATTGAGTGAAGGAGCCATTTGAGGAATGGTTATGGTGTTAATAGGAATTCCTTTCTAAGCATGTGAGGTTAAGAAACCGAGGATGTGGCAAAGATGGAACTAGAAGTTTGTAGCCATTGAGAAGTCGAGCAAGGAGGAATAACAAAAGCGGGCTTTCCTCGAGTGGTAGGAACATGCACATGAAATGTTAGGATGGAACTTACAGTGGGAGCCCGAGATAAAGGAGGAGGCAATAAAGTTTGGCTAGCTAAAGAATGACTTCTATAGAAGTAGGGGTCCTTTTAATAACCGAGGGGAAATTGCTCCTTGAGGCGGCTAGATCCCTTCATAGATTGCATGCGCTCCCTATCACATTCTCAGCTGTCTCTCTTTTATGACTTTTCTTCCCTCCGTTCTCTCTCTTTTCTTCCTCTCTAGCTTTGATCCCTTTGAGATTCGCTAGCACTGTGACAGCGTGGTTGGAAGCTTGATAGATAAATAGAGATGTAATAGAACCACGTATATTGATTTTGATAACAACAACCATTTATATTACTGCTAATGACTTTTCAAGTAATGAAGATTATAGTATAAGATATATAGGTACACTTTTTAGAAGTATTGTAGGAATATAGATGAATCAATGTGACCAAGTAGAATCAAGCAAATCAAGAAGATCAAAAGGAATCAAGATGAATCAAGGAAACCAAGAGGAATCAAAGGAATCAAGATGAATCAAGGAAACCAAGAGGAATCAAGAAGATAAAAAAAATCAAGAAGATCATGGAAACTAAGAGGAAATACAAGATGCTAGAAATATAGATGAAGAGCAAGACTTTTGGTTAGTCAAAACTATGTCTAAATGGTCTTAGGAATATTCGTTAAAGGCCTCATAGAAAATCTTTGAAACTCTCTTTAAAAATCTCTAATTTTGTGTCAGGAACCTTTGCTATAAAAGTATAATATTAGTTTAAAAAGTTATAAAATGAAATCAATTATTATAAAGATTTTTCAAAATCAACTGCCATATACCGACATATCTTGAAAATATATGTCGACATAGTAGTTGCTTACATGTTTTTTAAATTTGACATAGATATTTCGACATACTATTCGAAACTATGTCGGCATACGAGCAGTAGTTGTAGTTGTTGCAACCTTTGAATTTAAATGAAAAGATGCATTCTTTACCCTTTCACCAAAAGAAACTTCTCTTCAGTTTCTATATAAAGGCTAGAGAAAATGAATATTTCTATTAATTCTCATTCTTTTATCCCACTCTTTCTTCTCTACAACTTTGCAAATAAGTTCTCTTACTATAATATTAATATACTTTGCAAATTCATATTCTTTTACTCTCATTCTTCATGAATTAGAAAATTACAAAAAATAAAAGGATTTTTATTTGAATTCTCTATCATTGCAGTCTGATCTCATTCCTGAAAGGTTTCAATTACAAAATGCCACTAAAGGTCTAAGGATCATTGCACTAAAGACTATGAGATTTTGTATTTGAAAAACGAGATTTTTTTATAGAAATACTCACTGTTACTTGAATTATAAAGGTGTATTCTGCAACCCGCATAAAGTCGGAATTGTACAGGTGTTCCTGACTACCCATGGGAAGCCAAGAGGCTGGGTGTATCATGCCACCTATGGAAAGTTAGGAAAGGTGCACTTGTCACCTGCCAAGTTCTGTAGGTGCACTTGCTACCATAGGAATCTCAGGATTTTGTTATAGTGGAAATTCTATACAGGTACAAGATTGGAAGTAATATTGGGAATATGAACTAGTATAAAAGTTTTTAGTGTCACTCTTTTTACTAAACTGCTTTTTATTATGCATTTATACTATTATCTGCCTGTGATTGTGATATGAATTGATAAGTTTGAAAAATACAGGTTTAAGTATTAACAAGTTTAAATAAACTATTTACCCCCATCTAGTATTAATATAGCCTTAAGATCCATGCAGCACAAGAATTAGAACATCTCATGTAACCTACATTTAGTGTCAAAGAATAAGGTTTTCAAAAACTCATCGTATGATTTTTGAAAAGTTCAAATCACTAGTAACACTTTTTGACACGGCTGTAGAAGGTTAATCCACTACTAGACCACCACTATTTAATGCTATAAATTATGGATATTGGTCATGTAGAATGAAATTTTATTTACAATCTAATGGTTTAGATGCATGGAATATCACACAAACTGAGTATACCGAGCTGTAGACTAGTTATGCATAATGGACTAATGAGAAAAAGCATAAGCACCCAATAATCAAAAGGCTCTCAATATTCTATTATATGTCCTAGATAAAAATGAGTTCAATAGAGTGTATGGTTGTAAAAGTGCTTATGAAATTCAGAGGACGTTGTAAGTCACACACGAAGACTCTAATGTAAAACAAACCAATATATCTATGTTAACTAATCAGTTCCAACTTCTTAAGATGAAATAAATGAATCTAATTTTGACCTGTATTCTAGATTTCAAGATATATTACATGCACAATCATTAATACAGAATTTCATTGAAGTAAACCAAGTCACTAAGATCTCACTTCACAGTGAATGCGATTAAAAAAAATTGGCCATCGAGGAAGCCAATGATAATAGTATAATGAAAGTAGAAGGGTTACTTAGTAATTTAATGTCATATGAAGACAGTGGTAGAAAAGAAAATGAAAGAAATTTATAGTTTTTAATGCTACAATAGAAAATTAAGGATTGAACGAAGACGATGATGATATTGCATCGATGGCAAGAAATTTAAGAAAATTCATAAAGCAATAGATTTCAAAGGATGGATGATAATTCAAAAAATTCGAATGGAAGTACTATTAATTTTTTTTTGAATAAGACAAATTCGGACATTTGAAGCAAGACTGGCTAAATCAAATGAAATCAAAGAACTCATCCAACAGTGATTCGGTCATGTCAAGGAAGGGAGCATACACAGCAACATAGGATGATTCCAACATGACATCAAGATACACCATTTCAAATAATGAAAACGATAATTTGTGGCGAAAAGGAACAAAGCATCTATTAATTGGTAACACTAAACCTTACTCTATTTTTTAATATTTTCTTTGTACTTTTAGATGCGTAGGTAACTGAAAATGCATATATAAAACTACTTGCATTTATAAATTTTACGACTTATTTAATATTAATAATATATATATATATATATATCAATGGGTTAAACTTATTATTAAAATTATATTTTTATTTATAAAAATAAAGTATACCTATTTTATAAATAAAAAAAAATATTTTTTAATATTAAAGTATCTAAAATATTTAACATATAGTAAGAAATAAAAATATATAATAAAAATATTTAAATATAATAAAAACAAAATAAAAATGTAACGATCCGGTATTTTCAACCATTCGCATCCATTATAAGTGTATAGGTAGACACTCATGCCGGAATTGAATTGCTCAAAATACCGCTTTGTAAATAAAAATTTGGCAAATCTCAGAATATACAGTAAATAAAAATCACAGATCACAGACACAGAGTAATAATAATGAAGCGGAAGTAAAAGAGATAGTAGTTCATGAAGCTACTATAAAATATATCAGAGTTACATAAGATACAATAGAAGAAATAAAGTATAACAGAAGTTTAAATATGACAACCAAGTACAAGCTGAATAGAACAACCAAACCGAAAAGATGAAACTTGACAAGTAGATAATCTCCAGCGCTTTCAATCTCCAGAAAGTGGAAATCCAAATCTGTGAATAACTCAGGCTGACCCGAGCGTAAATAAAAAATACAAACACTCGAGTCAGGACATACATACTTATACAATGTAAACCAACTCAAGTGAACTGTAGCAAAGATACAAGTAGCTTAGAAGATGCTTGGGACCGTCCATCCTCTAAGGATCCGTTAAACTATTTACCATGTAGTAATATACGCTATATACAGTATTGTCTAATCAGTAAAGTATAATCATATAGAAAATAGCGTTAAGGGGATGGTGAACCTTAACGCGGTCGGATCTTTAAAACCAAAATCGTAGTGGGTTCGCTATAAGGAGATGACACGGCACGCGAGGCAATGCCAGGGTGGATACACCGTTTGCACTCCCGGACCGGTGGTGACGGCAAGGCAGCAGCTTCCACCCATCTCGAACAATACCCCCGAATCAAAGTGGCGCCACATATCGAATCACAAAAGTAATAGAATGGTTTCCGATGGAGCATGCTCGATGAAAGGGTGCGACCCTTTGTGTAACCCGACATAGCTCCTATTTTAGTCATTTATGCCAACTCACGGGAGTTGGGTCCATGTAATATACCTCGAGAACGTCGCCACCATCCTACTTCATTCTGGAATCTCCACCGCGTACACAGTTGTTAAAGTGGTTTTCGGTATTGGCCGGCTATAAGACAATATCCGATCCCGGTCTCTTTAACAACCAATCGTTATTATAACCCGTAGTTATAACTTTTAAAACAATATCTTATACTTCAAAATAAAATATCATTTCAACCCAAATCTATATCAAAATATAGATTAAATCATTTCCAAACCATTTCAATATATCATCATACCATATCTTTCAATTCAAATATTTATCATAATAAATATCAAGTCATTTCTAACCATTTCAATATATTAATTTATCATATACTTTCAAAACTTCCTTTCAAATCATTTTAATATATCAAAATAGCTATATTTTTCAAAGCTTCATTTTTCAAATCATTTAATATCAAAATATCATATCTTTCAAAACTTTGTTTCAAATCATTTTAATATATCAAAATATCATATCTTTCAGTACCACATTTCAAATCATTTTAATATATCAAAATATCATATCTTTTCGAAACCACATTTCAAATCATTATTCATTTTATTCAATTTAAAATACCATTTCAATTCATATTTCAAAACAGTTTATATTCCAAAAAAATCATTTTTAATCATAAAAATGAAGTTATTATGTTAAAAATTAAATTATTAAATTTTCAAAATTTTCAACTTTCAAAGTTCATTTATTCACTACGTTTATCAAAATAGTGAAATTCTACTTTTCGCAGCATTTAGAAAACGCTACGGAAAGTTACATTCAAAACAGTTCAATTAAACAAAAGACAACATTTTAAAATGTTGTAATAGGGTTTACTTAAAATCCAAATAAACTTTGTTAAATTCAAAAATTATAGCACTTACAAAATTGCTATAATAGTTTTTAATTCAATTTAGCTTTTTAGTTCATTATCATCAACTACAGCATTTACAAATACTGTAATATCATTTACATTGTAATTAATAGCATTTCAAAAATGCAGTCAATTAACTCCAAATATTCAATATAATTTCTCAACCAATTATATTTTTATTTAAAACATTTTTAACTCGTAAAATCATACATTTTCACATTTATAAACATCATTTAATTTTCCTCAAGTTCATGATTTTATAAAGTTAAATTTCCATTCAAAAATCAAGATTTAATAATAATTCACTTATTAAATTGCAATGTACAATTTTAAATCCATTACATTAAATTTCAACTTAACACTTATGTTCAAATTCCCAAATATAACTTAGTTTTATTTTTATTTACTTAACTAAAAGTTCATTTTTAAGTCAATTTCATAAATTTCCAATTTAGTTATATTTCAAAATTTCAACTTAAAATATGCATTCATTTCACAATTCAACTTTATTAAAAATCATTAATATGATATAAAATAACTTTGAATTCATTTAAATTCAAAATATCATAAATTTATCATATTTTCAAAGTTAATTTAAATTCCATTAAAAATTAAATCAAAATTTCCAAAGTAACTTACATTCATATTTTCTAACTTTTGCATAATTTATTTAACTTATAGATTTCCAGAAAATAAATAATACTTTACAAAAGTTATATTTTTATTAAATTTCAAATCAAATATTATAATAATTAAATTTCTAAAATATTTCAAAATTTTTAGAAAAACATATTTTAACTACGGGCCTGTATATAATTTTCTACACTAGGTAAAGTGATACGGGTAATATATCATTTCAACCCGTAATTTACAAAGAAAATCCGGATTTTATCATTTCAAACCCGCAATCCCAAGTTAAAATAAACTAAATAAAAACTGTTCAAGCCTATCATTTCAGCCCATAACGATATTTCTCTATTCTAAAGTCCGTTCTGATATGTATCATTTCAACCCATAGTGATTTCTAATTTACAGGGAACTTGCAGTGTGATAAACTGATAAAATATACAGAATAGCATGAAATAACAGTAACATATGATATAACAGGTGTGAACATCATATTATAATAATATAAGCAGTTATAACATGTTAATATAGTTCTACAGATTCGTAGGGTGTCAATTTACTACTTATATAAGTACATAATGTCTGGTGAGAAATACTCACTTTTATGGTGCTGGAGATTGCAATACAAATGACACAACGGATTCCCGAAGGCAGGATGACACAACAATAGGATCAAGTGGGAAGAGACCCAAGCATAGAACTTGTGTTACAACCCAAAACAAAACAAAATATAACACATGAATTTCTAATACAAAACAACATTGAAACAGATTGAAATAAAAGCAACAATGAACAAGATGATTTTACCATGCCTCAATCACTTCAATGCTTGGCCTAAGGGACTCTTTAGCTTGGCCATAATGATGTTTTGGCTCAGGTATGACATCATATAGGTCAGGTTTGGACTCGGAAAGGCATGGCTACAATGGAAATGAGAAGGGGTATGGTAAGTTATAAGGCAAAGAATGCTAAAGGTCAAGGCAAAGTGGTTTTGGTACAACATAGGCTCGACCTATGGTCATGTTTGGGTTCGGCCTTCATTGCTACAGGTCTGAAACTGATGTCAGAGGTGATGTGATGGCTGGAGGTGGTGGCTATGAGGTGGCCAAGGCAAGGTATGGAAGGGTAGTGATGAAACATGAGTTCTGCTAGCATGTTTGCGGAGTTTTTGTGCAAAGTTTGTGGTGATGCTTCATCCAATGGTCATGGCCTGGATTTTTTTGTCAGAGGAGGGGCTGAGGGCTGCTATAGATGGCAGAGGTGATGGTGGAGCAAATAGGTACAGCCAAGGTGGTGTATGAAGGTGGTGAAACAACTAGGCTAGGCTAGGCAATGTTTTAAGGGATTTTGCATAGTTTTTGTGGAGATTGGATGGTCAAAGCACTCTCAGGTCAGAGGAGAGGAATGGTTTGGCCGTGGATTGTGTGGGGAAGAAGTGGTGGCGGTCGGTGGTGGTGATTGTGAGGCTATGGCCGAGCAAACACATGGAAGAATCAAAGCAAATTCAAGTGAAAACATGGAAAAAAGAGGAAGAAAAGTGAGCAAAGAAGAAGCCATTTCTTATTTTTCTTTGCTCAGATCTGAAATGGATGTGTATTATTGATGGAATGATAAACTTTCACGTGAATAAGAAAAAGAAAAGGAACGGCTACAATAAATTGATGCATTGATTGAAAAAGAAACGGTAAAAGAAACGGTGAAACGACTTTACGTTTCTTAGCTTTTGAAACCTTCCATACTTCCTTTCCTTTTAAATCAAGTAAAACAAAATAACTTCAGAAAGTACATCTAAAACAGAAAAAAAGTGGAAAAAATAAAAATATATAATTAAATTTAAAGAAAATATAAAAAGAATTAATGAAATTGCTTAAAAATTGAAAACAGGGTTCAAAAATTACAATTAAAACATCAATGGCTTTGGAAAAGTATCTACTTCGTTTTAAAAATATTCTAAAGCAAAATTTTGAAATAAAATAATTTATTTATCATTTCTAAAATAAAATAAATAATTAAATTGGAGAAAAATAGAAAAGAACTAAAGAAAATGTTTAAAAATTGAAAACAAGGCATGGAAATTACAAGAAAAATACTACTAGCTCTAGAAAAATTCCTACCTCACTTCAAAAATATTAAAAGACAAAAACATACATAAAATAACATATCAATACATATTACAATAAAATATGACAAAGAAAAATAAAATTTATACTATTTAAAATAACAAAATTGCAGAATAAACAAATTGCACTCAATATTGAAATATACATAACTTTCACAATTTAAATCCGTTTCCAACGAAACAAAAAGCAGTGTTCTTAAAATTTTACGTACTTTCAAAATAAAAGGAAAAATTTAAATTTTCGAACTTCTAAATTATTAAAATAAAAGTCAAAGTTTGACTATTTTGACCAAAAACTCACTTTTTGGAAAATATTCTTTTTAGTCATGCTTTGGAATGATAATTCATATCAAAACTAAAGTTTATCATTCAAAATAAATAAAATAAGTTTTTTTAAATCAAAATTCAATTAAAATAATTAAAATATACAAAAAAAAATCACCAAATACAGGGTTGTTACACTCTCCCCCACTCAAAACTTTTCGTCCCCGAAAAGGAATGAGGTACGGGAAAGCACAGAAATAGATAGAGTGAAACAAGATTAGGACAAGATGACAAGAAGAAGGAAATTATACATGATAACTATTGTGATAGGTAAGTTTAACAAGGTGCAGATTTATCAAAGATTATAGAAAGATTTCTGAACAGAAAGATTATAGAAAGATGTCTATACCAGTCTATAGGAAGATAAGAATAATAAGGACAACAAAAGATAATTTGAAAAACAAAATAAGGAAATAAATTTGAAAGCATGGAAATTTCAACTTAATTTTTTTTATAAGTCAAATAAATCGTTAACTATCTCAAATTTCATTATTTTATTATCCAGTCATCTAAAATTAACAATTTTTAAAACCATGGGTTTGAAAAATAATCATTTATTACACTCACAATGTACTTAATAAATTTTATTCTTCTTTATTCCTAATTAAAATTAAATTTATTCCTCCCAATATATTTATCACTTATGTTAAACATACTTACACTTATTATAACTGCTTTCTTTTATTCTTAGTTCTTTTAACATTATTTTATTGTAAGTTATTCAATTACCCTTTATTATATTTACCTCTGTTAATCATTTTATAATTAAAATCTAAGTGTATAATATTTATTATAATCACTCAAATTTTACAAAAAAAATCTTTTTATATTGTATATCATCCAATTACATTGTTAACTTCTAAAATTAAGGTAAGTTATATTGGAATGCAATTGAGTATTATACAAATAAAACTTTCCAATTCAATCATTTCAAGCTTAAATCATTTATTCAAAAAAATTTGATTTTCTTTTTATAATTGAAATTATACTTTAAAAATAAAATTTAAGAATTAAATTTCCGATTTCTTCAACCCATTTAGAGATAAATAAATGTATGTACATAATTTATTGAATTAAATTTAAATCATATGTTTATATATATTATAAATCAAGTCATATTTTAGAAATTCAAATCAAATTGATTTCCAAAACAAAGCTGTAGCAAGACAGAGCGGTCTCTTCACTTCGAAACTCGAAAATGAATGTCGATGATGCTGTAGTCATCACCGAAGTTATTTCCCAGCGACAATGAGAAGAGCGCTAATTTTAAACTTAAAATGCATTGGAAACATATTCTTATTCGAAAGTACTTTAAATAATATACTTCAAAACTTAAACACATAATTTGAAACCATCGAAAATTAAATTCTCAAATTTCTCGTTTTAAATTCATTTCAGTTCCCAAATAAATTTATAAACAACTATCTATAAATTCATTTATAGAACAATAAATGATAAATCAAGTATTATCATTTCAAATGATCAATTTTAAATCAATTTA
The DNA here is from genome assembly GCA_030765085.1 of Allium cepa. Taxonomy (NCBI): domain Eukaryota; kingdom Viridiplantae; phylum Streptophyta; class Magnoliopsida; order Asparagales; family Amaryllidaceae; genus Allium; species Allium cepa. The sequence goes on from CM060938.1 coordinate 336,339,766, forward strand.
TTAAGTTCCATAAATTTACTTATATATCAAAATTTATTTCATTAACCAAATTTAAAATAATATTGTGTCAGTTTGTTCTGTCAAAGTGTTTTAGAAATCCTATCGATAACGTTGATCAGACGAATCAATCGGAAACCCAAATCAATATCAACAACTCAAACAACACAATATATAAAACAAAACATAGATATACAAGTACAATTCAAAATGTTTGGAAGAATAGATTGGAAACAAAAGACAAGATGATTAAATAACAGAGTAGAGAGGTGGATAACTTAAATAAATCACGGGCAACTTTTACCGGGTCAACCGTGACTTAAAGAATAAGATCAATGTGGATTTTTCTGGGGTAAATCTACATTCGATCTCAAGAGTTAGAGTTTGGGATAACAAAAGATATTAGCATCTAAACCAAGGATAGATATAAATCTCTGGCGAATCGATGTTAATTGTAAAGGAGTTTTCCCTTTTTTTCAATTCAATTTGAAATTGGCGTGACCGCCGACTCACTAGAAAGATCATTCGAAGCGGAGTTATGGAATACTCCAGAGTCAAAAGAAGATGAATAGTAAGGGATACGAATGGATTTTGGAACCGTAGGGAATGTTCCAAAATTCAAAGGAATCGAGTCAAAAAGGAAGAGATTCAAACTCGAATGAAAGAGATTCTGTAAATACATTCACTCCATATGCTGAGTTTTGCCTAGAGCTACCAAAGCTCTGATACCAACTGTAACGACCCGGTATTTTCAACCATTCGCATCCATTATAAGTGTATAGGTAGACACTCATGCCGGAATTGAATTGCTCAAAATACCGCGTTGTAAATAAAAATTTGGCAAATCTCAGAATATACAGTAAATAAAAATCACAGATCACAGACACAGAGTAATAATAATGCAGCGGAAGTAAAAGAGATAGTAGTTCATGAAGCTACTATATAAATATATCAGAGTTACATAAGACACAATAGAAGAAATAAAGTATAACAGAAGTTTAAATATGATAACCAAGTACAAGCTGAATAGAACAACCGAACCGAAAAGATGAAACTTGACAAGTAGATAATCTCCAGCGCTTTCAATCTCCAGAAAGTGGAAATCCAAATCTGTGAATAACTCAGGCTGACCCGAGCGTAAATAAAAAATACAAACACTCGAGTCAGGACATACATACTTATACAATGTAAACCAACTCAAGTGAACTGTAGCAAAGATACAAGTAACTTAAAAGATGCTTGGGACCGTCCATCCTCTAAGGATCCGTTAAACTATTTACTATCTAGTAATATACGCTATATACAGTAGTGTCTAATCAGTAAAGTATAATCATATAGAAAATAGCGTTAAGGGGATGGTGAACCTTAACGCGGTCGGATCTTTAAAACCAAAATCGTAGTGGGCTCGCTATAAGGAGATGACACGGCACGCGAGGCAATGCCAGGGTGGATACACCGTTTGCACTCCCGGACCGGTGGTGATGGCAAGCCAGCAGCTTCCGCCCACCTCGAACAATACCCCCGAATCAAAGTGGCACCACATATCGAATCACAAAAGTAATAGAATGGTTTCCGATGGAGCATGTTCGATGAAAGGGTGCGACCCTTTGTGTAGCCCGGTATAGCTCCTATTTTAGTCATTTATGCCAACTCACGGGAGTTGGGTCCACGTAATATACCTCGAGAACGTCGCCACCATCCTACTTCATTCTGGAATCTCCACCGCGTACACAGTTGTTAAAGTGGTTTTGGGTATTGGCCGACTATAAGACAATATCCGATCCCAGTCTCTTTCACAACTAATTGTTATTATAACCCGTAGTTATAACTTTTAAAACAATATCTTATACTTCAAAATAAAATATCATTTCAACCCAAATCTTTATCAAAATATAGATTAAATCATTTCCAAACCATTTCAATATATCATCATACCATATCTTTCAATTCAAATATTTATCAAAATAAATATCAAGTCATTTCTAACCATTTCAATATATTAATTTATCATATCCTTTCAAAACTTCCTTTCAAATCATTTTAATATATCAAAATAGCTATATTTTTCAAAGCTTCATTTTTCAAATCATTTAATATCAAAATATCATATCTTTCAAAACTTTGTTTCAAATCATTTTAATATATCAAAATATCATATCTTTTAGTACCACATTTCAAATCATTTTAATATATCAAAATATCATATCTTTTCGAAACCACATTTCAAATCATTATTCATTTTATTCAATTTAAAATACCATTTCAATTCATATTTCAAAACAGTTTATATTCCAAAAAAATCATTTTTAATCATAAAAATGAAGTTATTATGTTAAAATTAAATTATTAAATTTCCAAAATTTTCAACTTCCAAAGTTCATTTATTCACCGACGTTTATCAAAATATGAAATTCCACTTTTCGCAGCATTTAGAAAACGCTACGGAAAGTTACATTCAAAACAGTTCAATTTAACAAAAGATAACATTTTAAAGTGTTGTAATATGGTTTACTTAAATTCCAAATAAACTTAGTTAAATTCAAAAATTATAGCACTTACAAAATTGCTATAATAGTTTTTAATTCAATTTAGCTTTTTAGTTCATTATCATCAACTACAGCATTTACAAATACTGTAATATCATTTACATTGTAATTAATAGCATTTCAAAAATGCAGTCAATTAACTCCAAATATTCAATATAATTTCTCAACCAATTATATTTTTATTTAAAACATTTTTAACTCATAAAATCATACATTTTCACATTTATAAACATCATTTAATTTTCCTCAAGTTCATGATTTTATAAAGTTAAATTTCCATTCAAAAATCAAGATTTAATAATAATTCACTTATTAAATTGCAATGTTCAATTTTAAATCCATTACATTAAATTTCAACTTAACACTTAAGTTCAAATTCCCAAATATAACTTATTTTTATTTTTATTTACTTAACTAAAAGTTCATTTTTAAGTCAATTTCATAAATTTCCAATTTAGTTATATTTCAAAATTTCAACTTAAAATATTCATTCATTTCACATTTCAACTTTATTAAAAATCATTAATATGATATAAAATAACTTTGAATTCATTTAAATCCAAAATATCATAAATTTATCATATTTTCAAAGTTAATTTAAATTCCATTAAAAATTAAATCAAAATTTCCAAAATAACTTACATTCATATTTTCTAACTTGTCCATAATTTATTTAACTTATAGATTTCCAGAAAATAAATAATACTTTACAAAAGTTATATTTTTATTAAATTTCAAATCAAATATTATAATAATTAAATTTCTAAAATATTTTAAATTTTTTAGAAAAACATATTTTAACTACGGGCCTGTATATAATTTTCTACACTAGGTAAAGTGATACGGGTAATATATCATTTCAACCCGTAATTTACAAAGAAAATCCGGGTTTTATCATTTCAAACCCGTAATCCCAAGTTAAAATAAATTAAATAAAAACCGTTCAAGCCTATCATTTCAGACCATAACGATTTTTCCCTATTCTAAAGTCCGTTCGGATATGTATCATTTCAACCCATAGTGATTTCTAATTTACAGAGAACTTGCAGTGTGATAAACTGATAAAATATACGGAATAGCATGAAATAACAGTAACATATGATATAACATGTGTAATAACAGGTGTGAAAATCATATGATAATAATAGAAGCAGTTATAACATGTTAATATAGTTCTACAGATTCGCGGGGTGTCAATTTACTACTTATATAAGTACATAATGTCTGGTGAGAAATACTCACTTTTTTGGTGCTGGAGATCGCAATACAAATGACACAACGGATTCCCGAAGGCACGATGACATAACAATAGGCTCAAGTGGGAAGAGACCCAAGCTTATAACTTGTGTTACAACCCAAAATAAAACAAAATATAACACATGAATTTCTAATACAAAACAACATTGAAACAGATTGAAATAAAAGCAACAATGAATAAGATGATTTTACCATGCCTCAATCACTTCAATGCTTGGCCTAAGGGACTCTTTAGCTTGGCCATAATGATGTTTTAGCTCAGGTATGACATCATATAGGTCAGGTTTGGACTCGGAAAGGCATGGCTACAATGGAAATGAGAAGGGGTATGGTAAGTTATAAGGCAAAGAATGCTAAAGGTCAAGGCAAAGTGGTTTTGGTACAACATAGGCTCGACCTATGGTCATGTTTGGGTTCGGCCTTCATTGCTACAGGTCTGGTCATGTCAGGTACAGGTCTGGAACTGATGTCAGAGGTGATGTGATGGCTGGAGGTGGTGGCTATGAGGTGGCCAAGGCAAGGTATGGAAGGGTAGTGATGAAACATGAGTTCTGCTAGCATGTTTGTGGAGTTTTTGTGCAAAGTTTGTGGTGATGCTTCATCCAATGGTCATGGCCTGGATTTTTTTTGTCAAAGGAGGGGCTGAGGGCTGCTGTAGATGGAGGAGGTGATGGTGGAGCAAATAGGTATAGCCAAAGTGGTGTATGAAGGTGGTGAAACAACTAGGCTAGGCTAGGCAATGTTTTAAGGGATTTTGCATAGTTTTTGTGGTGATTGGATCATTGGATGGTCAAAGCACTCTCAGGTCAGAGGAGGGGAATGGTTTGGCCGTGGATTGTGTTGGGAAGAAGTGGTGGTGGTCGGTGGTGGTGATTGTGAGGCTATGGCCGAGCAAACACATGGAAGAATCAAAGCAAATTCAAGTGAAAACATGGAAAAAAAGGAAGAAAAGTGAGCAAAGAAGAAGCCATTTCTTATTTTTCTTTGCTCAGATCTGAAATGGATGTGTATTATTGATGGAATGATAAACTTTCACGTGAATAAGCAAAAGAAAAGGAACGGCTACAATAAATTGATGCATTGATTGAAAAAGAAATGGTAAAAGAAACGGTGAAACGACTTTACGTTTCTTAGCTTTTATAACCTTCCATACTTCCTTTTCTTTTAAATCAAGTAAAACAAAATAACTTCAGCAAGTACATCTAAAACCGAAACAAAGTGGAAAAAAATAAAAATATATAATTAAATTTAAAGAAAATATAAAAAGAATTAAGGAAATTGCTTAAAAATTGAAAACAGAGTTCAAAAATTACAATTAAAACATCAATGGCTTTGGAAAAGTATCTACTTCATTTTAAAAATATTCTAAAGCAAAATTTTGAAATAAAATAATTTATTTATCATTTCTAAAATAAAATAAATAATTAAATTGGAGAAAAATAGAAAAGAACTAAAGAAAATGTTTAAAAATTGAAAACAGGGCATGGAAATTACAAGAAAAATACTACTAGCTCTAGAAAAATTCCTACCTCACTTCAAAAATATTAAAAGACAAAAACATACATAAAATAACATATCAATACATATTAAAATAAAATATGACAAAGAAAAATAAAATTTATACTATTTAAAATAACAAAATTGCAGAATAAACAAATTGCACTCAATATTGAAATATACATAACTTTCACAATTTAAATCTGTTTCCAACGAAACAAAAAGCAGTGTTCTAAAAATTTTATGTACTTTCAGAATAAAAGAAAAAAATTTAAATTTTCAAACTTCTAAATTTTTAAAATAAAAGTCAAAGTTTGACTATTTTGACCAAAAACTCACTTTTTGGAAAATATTCTTTTTAGTCATGCTTTGGAATGATAATTCATATCAAAACTAAAGTTTATCATTCAAAATAAATAAAATAAGTTTTTTTTAAATCAAAATTCAATTAAAATAATTAAAATATAAAAAAATCACAAAATACAGGGTTGTTACAAAAAAGGGAGTTAAAATTTCAAGATTTTGATAACTATGTCGACATATGTCCAAAAAATAAGTAAATAAATGATGTTCAAAAGTGAATCCATTCAAAATTCAGACTTTTCAAATTCCCTCTCTTTTCCACCAAATTCAAAGTTGAAAATATCACTACAATCATTGGAACTTTCCCATTCAATAGCTATTTGACCACTATATCTCTTTTATTCATTCATATCACTTTAATTCAAATAAAATAAAAAGAATTTTCATTCTCTTCCTTTTCTCTATAAAAACACTTCTTTACCTCAAGCAACTTCTCAAATGCTAAGCTCTCTGCAAGGCCTAGAACTTGGCTTTATATTGAGGAAGAATCGGTGAAAGCTTATGTAGAATATGAGTTTTTTGTCATTTTGTGAATTTTAATGATTTTAATTCATACAATTTACACATTTTTTTAAGTTAGATTTTTGGATTAGCATATCTTTCTCATAATGGTCATCCTTGTTACCCGAACTTGTTAAGATGTTTTATGCAAATCTGAATGGCAAATTTTACAAGGGAAATGATGATTAAATTTAAAGTACTGTTAAAGGCATTATTATTGTTTTTGATGCTTCATTGCTTGGAGAACTTTTGAGTTGTAAATATAAAGTAAATGAGCTTTCAAAGTTTAACATTGATTATGATAATCATGAAGTTATACATTATTTATTTGAAAATGATTTAAAAATCAGTTTTAAAAGTAAGAATCTTTGACTTAAAGTGAGAATTATGAATTTGATTTTACAATAAAGCATCACCCCACGCATCGAAAATTATAACAATCACAGTTAAAAAATTCAAAGCATTATTTACTATTTCTGCAAAAAGTGACATAAATTTGGTGCAAGTCATCTTATCACACTTTATTGCCAAAAGAGCAAGTGCACATGAAAATACACTTTACCATGGAGTGTATTTAACAAAAGTTTTTTAATATTTTGGAGTTGAGTTAAGAGGAGAAGCAACTTCAAATCCAAAAGTTTACGACAAAAAAGAATATTTCCTCATGCACATCCCTTTTGAATTTGAACATATAAGACTTTGGCCAAAAAGGATGAGAGGTCGGCTATAGAGAAGCAAAGAAAAATTGAAGATGAGGAGGAAGAAGAGCAAGGATGTATATTAAAGAAGAGGAGGAGGAGGAGAGCGAGGAAAAAGAGGAGTAGGAGCAAGAAGAGGAGGAGGAGTTAAATATTTTTCATTACATAAATTGTCAATTGTATTTTTTATAATCCCTACATGCCCACGTAGAGGTAAAATATTATAAAACATAAAAATAATGTTGTGCCTGATATAAGAAGATGTCGTCGCGAATGCTTAACCGGTTATAAACTCTTGTTTACGACATCAGATTACAAAGACAACTTTTATTAGCTGCGACCCTTCTGCTTCGTCTTTGGGTTCATTACCCATCCTCAAGAATAAACTGCCTTAATTTTAAACTTAACCTATTTGAATGAGTACTCATGAGTTACGAGAAATAATAAAAACACGGGTCAAACATAAAACCTGGTATGAGTAAAACTTTACCCTAAACATATACATAGCGAGTCCTTATCACTAAAGCATGAAACAAGTTTTCACCTCACTTATAGATCCCAACAACGACGCCATATCATGTAAACAATCATCACATCACAAGCATTATACAACATTATTTTCAAAACCGAAGTATACCATACACTTAACATTCATTCATGAACCATGTCATATAGGTATTCAACCATTTAAATTTAGGTATATCCCATACTTATTATCCAGTTATGATAAATCATATCATATAAACACAAATCACATTCACAAGAATTACCTAGAATCTTATTTAGCTGCTAATATAAAAGTTATCATTAACTTGTTTTAGTGATCACCCACCTGGGCCCTTCTATCACTAATTAATCTTTCCTCAAACAATGTACCGATGAAATGACCACTCATTACAACGTGGAAGCCACCCTAACTCTCTTAAGAGGTTGTATGTAAGCACCGTGGATGCATTCTAGCACACGTTCTTAGTAAGCATCAATAACATCCCTTAGTCTCAAAATACTCATTTCATGTTGTTGATTCATTCATTACATTCATTTAGATATTTTGGCACCCTTAACTCACACTAGAGTTTAGTTTCTTTTTTCTAAGTTGAACCATGTAAACTTCCAAAGCAGTAGCACCCTGCCATATACCTATTGAATTTTAGACTTTTATTAGTCTTAGCACCTACCACTCACAACTCTATGAGTCAGTATATTTTTACGATCTTGAGTTCAATCTTTTTCTTTCGTTTATTTAGTGTTTACCCTACACATTCTTTAAATAAAACATTTTTATGTAATTGAAATGATGTAACTGTCATTTTTTAGCTTCACTAAGCCTACTTCATTAATTAATCTTAAATGAATTTCTACATTGATCTTATTATTTTCCATCTTTCCATCTTAATTTTATCCCTATGAAATTTTCAATTAACACTTGGAAACCAACTTCTAAATGTCTTTATATATTTTCTTATTTTACGTAAGGGATTTTAACACCCCTTGACATCGCATGCTAAAGCTACAGCACACGAAGGCTATCTCAAGTCAACCCACCGTGGCTCAAAGCTATCGCATATTAAAACTCTATGAGCTATCACATTTTGAACAAAGCTAACTCATTTTGACATTTACATGTGCTATCGCAGCTTGAACAAAGCTATCACATATAGACATTTACATAAGCTATCGCAATTTGAACAAAGCTATAACATGTTGATGTCGACATGGGCTATCAAAATTTAAACAAGAATATCGCATCTTAATCTATTACATCTTGAAGCAATTGAAGGCTGAATCCTACCGGCTATCCCATGTTGAGTTTTATAGCTATTGCATGTTTAGTTTTATTGTTGTCGTGGGTTGAACATGTACAACCTACCACAGGTTGACATGTATAAGCTATCACATGTTGACATTTTATATGCCATTGCATGTTGATATAACAAATGCGTGATAAAATGGAAAATGATATTTTTTTTCCTTAATAAAGCAACATCTTTAACCTAGCATATACACATGTCATTTATTCATAGGTTGCTTTTCATTTGTAATAGTATTCTCTGGCTATTACTGAAAATTAATCCTTCTTTAATTACTATTTCCTTAGTTATATTATTAATTAAGGTATATTTTCCTTTGCTAGCTAATTCATATCAATTCAAAAAATAATGGGAAAATTCTCGAAAATCCACTAAAATTTTAGAACTTCTTCTTCTACTTTTAGTAAAGTTTTAAAAGAAAAATATTATGTTTTAATATTTTTAAATATTAATTTATGCTTGGAATCAACAATTTTTGACTTAGAAAATTCATATTTAATTATTCCTTCGTCAAAAAATCAAAAAGTTTTAAACCCACCTCTAATTCAACATAAAATTCCTTATAGTAAAAAATCATGTTATTTCAAGAAGACTAAATAATTTTTTACCATAAAATATGCACAAATTCTATGTATTTAACTTTACAGATACATACCGAATCACACCAAATCCTTAAATCAGGTTTAACAACTTTTAAACATCCAAGCAATATCAGATCTTAACCCCAGTGGCCAGAAATTTTTAATTATTTCGAGAAGATTAAATAATTTTTTACCATAGAACATGTATAAATTTTATCTATTTAACTTCACAGATACATACGGAATCACTCCGAATCATTAGAACATGTTTAATAACATTTAAATATCCAAGCAATATCGGATCCTAACCCAAGTGGTTAGAAATTTTACTCACTTAGATTAGAAAATCTTAGTTGAAATCCTCTTCATCCTCTTATAATTTGAAAGTCTTTGCCTTTAATTTGATTTTTCCTTCTCTTTCCTTACAAATTGAGCCGACCTTGCTAATTGATTTTTCATTTCAAAATGAAAGTGAATGTAAAAGAAGAAAATGATATGGTGAGGGGTTTATATATTAATCATTTTGATTTGGACTAAAATCCTTTTATCTAGTCCAATTAATAAATTTCCCTTAATACAAGGTTCCATTGGCTCAATGTTCAAATTTTAAATTCTTTCCACAATAGAAAATCCTTTACCATTAAAAATTCAAATTTATCTATTTTCATTAATAGGGTCGGCTTTAATTTTTTAAATTATCCTTATCCATTTAGTTAACTTTTAAAGTGTCCTACACTTCATTAATCAAATCCTCCTTAGGTAATTCTTATAATTAAATTGCTTTAACTACCTTTTTATAATTTATTATATTAATTTAAATTTCCATATTATGATACTACAAAATATAGGGCGTTGCACTGTCTCGAGGCTGCAAAAGTCTTATGCTAATAAAAGACATATTGATTAACTGCTTAAAGTTAGTGATATGATATTTGCAAAAACATCACCATTGAAAAGATGTCCAGAGTACACAATGTGTTTCGTGTTTCACACTTAAGTGGCTACATAACTCGAGTGCAGTGGTTGATTCAATTCAATTAGATAAAGTGGATATTGAACCAAAGGTTTATATGACTAGAGGATCTATTCATATTGTTGAGAGTATAGTCAAGAGTTCTTCAAACAATGTTGTCAAGCAAGTTCAGGTACAATTAGACACATTATCAAGAATAGTACATGAGTGCCAAAAGAAAAGATGCACACTTCCAGTTTGAAACTTTTTATCGGTATGGTTTTATTTACTCTAATTAGTTTACTGTAAATATAATTGATTATAGTTGCATCTTAGTATAAGAATTGCTTAGGCTGTTGTGTTGTTTGCTAGGTTTCATATTGTGATGCTCAGTGTTCGTAACATTATATATGTGAGGGTAGGTATGGCATATTTTCCCATGACACATTGTCCTACTTCTTAATGATTTTGAAGGTGACATCCTTTTAAGGAGGGGGAGAATATAAAAACCCATATTTTATACATTTAGCCATTAACATAATAAATTGTTTTAATTGAATTAAACTAATGACTTGAAAAACGAGTATTTAATGATGAATGAATTATGACTCTAGGTCTATTCCATTGCATTAGTAATATTGCTTACATATGAAAAGCATATAAAGTTTTCCAAAATCCAATGATGTGATAAAAAAGACAAAATACGGAAGTTAGGAACAAAAATTAATTTGGCCAGAAGTACCTATTATATTTTGGAAAAGAGCTTCCTTTCCCTTCATTCACTTATATTTCATCTCCTTCTTCTTTATAAGAGAAACTAGGTTTCTAGATTTAAAACTTCATAACACCTTCAAATATTAACAGAAAAATTCCTAATGAGGTCATCAACAACTTTAAGTTAGATGGTTCTCTAAAAATTTAGCTACTTAACTTAAGATTTTGGTGAAGACTGAAGTCGGTTTTCTAAAATAAACAGAGCTTCAAGATTAGGTTGGATTGGAGCTTAATTTCATAGTGTTTCATGAGTAGGATCTGCTTTCTATGTACTTAAAGGTCACTATTTATGTAATGTATTGTTGTTAAATGCTAATAGTTGAGTTAGGAATTAATCAATAGATTTAGGTTAAGATTTAGAGATGACAATCTTGATTAAATGAATGTTTATATGTATTTAATCATAGAACGAATGTTTTAAATGGTTGATAATGAATATAACATATTGTTGTGATTTGTTAGTGATCGTTGCAAGTTTAGAGATGGTGGAATGAATAAAGAATAGGTTAATATATTGGCAAATGACATTGTAAATTGGATGTAGAGGTTGGAATAATTATAGGGCTGTACAACTAAAGTGGTTGTTTCAAACAGTATATGTAACACCCATAATTATATTCTAACACTATTTAGGGTATTTGTTTGTGCCAAAATTGATCACAAACACCCAATTATCGATGAAAGCACTAGTTCACAATCACAGATCACAGATAACAAGCATGCAGAGAATTAAAAATGAAGAACACTCAGAAAATTAAGAGAAAAGCAGTAATGAACACAGAGCTTATAGCGGTTCGGCAATCCGACCAACGTCCACTTTGAAGTTGATCACATTATTCATGTTTTCTTGTTGATTACAATTGATTACATCGGATTACAGTGATGAATTCCAAGTACAATAGTAACCTTGAAGTGCAAAAACGAATTCGACAGAGTCTGGTATTGAAGAATCAAAAAGTCTATTTTCTGTAGACCCTTGGATGCTATTATAGGCGTATGATGCAAATATCTTGCTCAGATCTCAGGAGACCTCTTCTGGTATGTGAGTGGGCCCACGCGATCAATCCCAGGTGATTTCGACTCGATCTGTGATCGATACGGAAAAATTTTGTATCGATTAAGATTTGATCCAATCGAGTCGAAATTTAGCATGAACATTCCTTAGGTCATACGTAAGCTCATACGAAAATTTGATAGCATTTGGACATGTAGACTGTGAGTTATGATCAACACAAGTTTGGGTTTTTCAGTCACGGTCCCCTTTGTATAGATATTGTTCGTATCGATCATTTCGACTCGGTGTTGAGCACGTACTTGCGAGTTGACGTGGCGCTTGATTTTTGGATCGCTCCACTTTCGATGCCGAAGTGACCAAGTCATTCCAAGGTTTTCGCCTTATTTGTATTGATCATAACCGTTTTGTTTGCATCGGTAGATCGCATTGCCTTGTTCACATCGATCGGTTGTGCTGCCTTGTTCGTATCGATTGGTTGCGTTGTTCTATTCGTACCGATCGATTGCATAACTTAATCGTTATGAACTAGACACTCGCGCTTTTGTCAATGGATACGAAGTAGACCGTCTTCTATGGATACGAACAAGACAGTCTTCAATGAATACGAATAAGACAGCTGCATGGTGATGGACATGAATAGATAGGTATGTGATGGGTACGAAATCGACCGATGCGAAGAGATGGACTGAGGCCTGATCGATGCGAAATGGTGGATACGAACGAGTTGGTTTCCTTGACTTGTATCGATCATATCTTGAGCATAAGAACCCGGATTGACTCGAAATTTAGAATGTTGGTTTTCTTGGCTTTGCTTCTCATGTCTTGTCAATTGTAGCTCGATTCGGTCGCGGACAAAATTCATCAATATCCATAGTGAACCTGTGTATAACCAATCTTCGGAAAGAACTGTCTTTGATTCCCAATCAATTTCTTGGTATCACGGCCTTGCCAAAAGGCAGGATAACAGTATTTAATTAGATAAATAAAATAAATAATGTACATGATTACGGAGAATGAGATTTGTTATTAACAAGGTCGTACCTTAATAAATTAGGCAAAGAAATTGCTTTGAAAAACTTAACATATAAGAGAATATATATAAGTGGGGCAAAATAGGTAGATCCGACTTTAAAACCACAATCCCTTTCCCTTCATATCATTCTCAATTTTCATAACATCATAACCATCTAACAAGAAGAGCTAAGATCGGCCATTAAATAAGGGAAAAGGGGGACGAAAACAAATGCGATTCAAAGAAAAGCTTAGAGAAGTTAAACACTAATCAAATCTCAATTCCAACAACAAATATAAGGTGAATAATTCACGATCCGTCTCTATTTTCTTATTCTTAAATTCGGCTATAGGATATATACGAATTACTTTGATGATTTTTGCCAAGTTATGGTTGTTTAATCATTGTTTGGATAGAATAATGATTTATGGAATTTTTATGAGATTATTTGAATGTGTTTTAAGAGTAAAAACCTAAATTTTTATTCTCTAAATGCTTTCTTTGATTTGCTGATATGTTATGTAAAACATTAATTAGGAAATGATTTTTTAATTTCATTATTTCCAAGTTAACATAAATATTTTATGAATTTCCTAAGATGGAAATTGAGTTTATTCGGGTTTTGATTATTAGAAATAGTTAAATATATTTTTTGGTCCCGAACAGAAAGAAAGCAATAAAACTGAATGTCTATGATTTTTTGGGATTTTCCCAAGAAATTATAATTTATTATGCTAGGTAAGCATTTAAATCAATAATTAATTAAGGATATTAATTAATTAAAATTGAAAAATGTTTTGGATCTTTAAAAATGTACGCGGCGGTAGTTCAAAGACCAATAGAGAAGGGACAAGACTTGTGATTTGGTGAAAAGTAATTGCTTTTACTAGTAATAAATTAGTTTTCATAATAATTACGACAATGCGATGCCGCCGGTATCATCACGGAACCTAAGATAGCGTTGCTTCTATGAGCGTCGATGTCGATAAGGAAGTAATCATATGGTAACTACTTAGGATGTTATGGAGTGATTCCAACCATGTCGAAGTCGACAACGGCGGCAACCTATGTTGGGCGGCATCGCAATCTCGTGATTCATCCAAATGTCTAAAACTTAAGGCAATGGTCATTGGTGCCGCTTGTCTTCACCCTTATTTTAATTGACATTGCATACTATTACTTTGAATAATTTCAACATCAACCAAATAAAAGGCAATGACACCGCTTATTTTAACTTCGACTTTATATATTAAGTAGCATAATAGCCGAAGTATTTAAGTATGTTTTATAATAGTATCGCTTGCTTTAATGTCGCCATTCATCAATGTCACCAACTTTTTACTTATTTGGCAACAATGTCGCACGACATCAACGCCGCATTTCTTTATTCAACGCTTATTAGGCTATGTTTTTGTATAAAATTAAGAAAGGTTTTAAAGGCAGAATTGCCTATGTTTTAAAAGATGGATAGCCTATACTATATCTATGTCGACACCCGCATTTTCGTCATATAATTTTATACTTAAAAGAATTTGAGTTTTGTTTTTACCTTGGGAGAGAGGTTCGATAGTGATTAGTGTGACATGAATGCCGCATAACTTTTTGTTGAGGATGACGAGCCCTAAGTTTTACTATATCAACATTGTTCATCGGGGATACTAATGTGTATTAATTTTGACATGCTATATTTTTAATGACTTCAACATTAAACATTGGGGATACCAATGCATGTCATTTGAGACGTTATAATTTTAAAGGATGTACAACCTAATTGGGGATACCAATTGACCTAGGTTGAAGATGTAGATTTAACATGAAATAAATTGGTGAGCGATGGGTTTATAGTAATTCTAGGAAAACTATGGGATGTGAAATGAATAATCCACATCATGACGGAGGTGGATAGTCTCTACGAGGTTAATGAAGGGTTTAAACTTAGTCTAGAAAAACTATGGGTTTGTGATGGATAGTCCACATCATTTAAACAAAGGGAATATGGGTAATGAGTAGTCCACATAATGTTAATCAATTAAACCATGTGTAATGGGTAATCTAAATATTATCTACGTGTGAGACAGGTTGCCCAAATTAATATGAGATGGATAGTCAAATTAAAATAAGATGGATAGTTATTTTAAATTGTGATGGGTAGTCATTTGAAATTAAGATGCATAGTTTAATAAATTTGGGATGGGTAATCCAGTATATGTTGCATAACTATAAATGTTATATTCTATCTACTAGCCATTGTGGTTGTAGAGGCACAATATATGGTTAATACGCTTTAGTTAAGATACTAGTGAGGGAAAAACTTGTTTCCCTTAGCGGCGTGGTCTCACTAGATGTCTATTTGGTTCGAGATGGTAGCTTATTATTCACATCATATTTTTTGTCCAACCCAAAGTTTTTTCCCCCTTACACTCTCGGGTTCTCATTTGAGTAGGTCAGAAATAAGGATCTTTAGGTTTTAGTTAGACGCATAAGCTTCCGAAGACGTGTAGGAGGCAATCTAGCTATTTTGGAGTACCTATCTAGTCCGCTATGTTGTTTGGTTATGCCTGTATGGATGTAATGGCAATTTATATAATTTCCATGTGTTAAATTCTGATCAACCAAGGTGGCATTTTCATATGTCGCTCTTGGAGTATTTTGTAATACTCATAATTTCTCTAAATGTGGATTTGCAAATGGGATTATATAATGAATATGAAACATCAATTATGAAATGAAATGTGAAAATTTATTAAGAAAAAGTTGTGTTTAATATTTTTTATATTTGTGCGCTTCTGATTATTAAGATTAACATAGCCATATTTTTTCATCAGAAATTAATACTATGGATAACTGCATTATCTATAGTGCTTAGTTTCGGGCCTCAAAATAAGGGATGTTACAATATTCACCACCTCAAGTCGTTTGTCGAGTATGAAGTACTCATTTAAATGTCAAATGACTTATAGCAATGGCATGAATCTAAGTGCAGAGATGTTATTGCGAAGTGCCTCGATGACACAAAGTAAAGCGTTGAAGGTGAGAAGAGAAGAAATATAAGGAAAAAGGTGGGAAATTTTTTACCAAGGAAAATTCTCACATCTGGGTTTAGTCCTAGCCTTTATAGGCATTCAGATATATGATTTACAATTTCATACATCTGAATTTCAAGGAATTTATCTCGCAAGTTTCCAATGTAAAACTAAAAGATTTAGGCGTTTAGAATTTTTTAATCAGATGTCTAAAGATAAGGTTAAATGTCTAAATCCCTTATCTAGATGTCATATGCTGAATCCCTTATCCGGACGTATTGATCTGTTGTGTGTTTGATAAGGCGCTTTAGGATTTTGAGAAGTAGTGATTTTAGAATATGGGTTTTCTTTATGGATTCATGAGATACCCGAAGGTCCAAGTTAACCAAAGAGCGATATCATGAGTTTGGGGATGGTACGCCAAGTTTCCAAGATTATGCTGTTGATTTTATATGACATAGGTACTACGACGATGATTTGAGAAGCGTTTGATTTGTATGGTGGATTATTACAACTGTCCAGTCGTTTCGAGATGAGACAGCAAGAGTATTGCGACATACGATTCCATACGATATTGTGTATATAAAGTGTGTCTGTATCACTTGGCTATGACTTTGAGGTGTGATATTTATATACCATTTTTTGCATAAGGCATGTTATCTTGATTGCTCGTGTTAAGACAACATTGATTAAGAGATAGAAGACATTTTATCTTGGTAACAAGGATGATAAACCTCAAGCTACTTTATAGTAAGACTTGTTAACCTTGAATTACTTGTCTAAGTCCTCATGTTAGCATTGTAATAGTTGGGCACATGTATATTGATTTGAGTTCAATATGATTTGTACATGGTGAACAGTGCAGTAAATGTCGTGGTATTGTGTTATGTTGGTGATCATACTTAGCCTAGTGTGCAGCGGTTAAGTCATATTCGGGTGTCATAGTGATTAGTGGTCATTAGACTATGACATGTTACGTAACACTATAGTAGAGATGTGATAACTTGTTGCATAAAGGTGAAGATGCAGATTAATGATATTGTAGTAGAAATGTGCTAACCTTGTTTTATACCATTTGGCACTGTACATGATATAGTAGCATATTGGTAATCATGCAGATTAATGATATTTTATTTTCCCATATTTTATGTACAACCCTATTTTTGACTTTTGTTATCTATTCATTGAGTAGGTTTAGTTCGATATGGGGGCTCTGCTAGTTGGAGACAAGTTATAAAGTCAAAGCTATTATCGCTATGATAATATATACATGTCCAACATTTAGGATATTGATATATTAAACCATATTCATTTTGAGACATGTTATATACGAGATTTGATGTATCATTTTCATTATAATATCAATCACATGTCTCTTTGATAGTATATGCATTTAGTATTTACATGTTTATGTTAATATTATATTTACTCCTTCCGATCTGAGATTTGATTAATATAGGTTTTGATATATCCTTTGTGTTGTTTTTTTATGTTCTACTCTTAATGAACTGTCATCAGTGATTCTGACGGTCCAAGTGCATTTGTGCATGGACTATAGGTGTTATGAATGGTCGGTTGTTTCAACTGCTTCCCTCCCAAGCTCGTAAAGTATATACATAACGCAACAAAGTTCACAGATGGCGGAATATAAACTACCTCTACTCCTCTATTTCCTCTCACTACACTAGCTACAATTGGGGGCAACTTATGTAATTGTGCATCTTCATCTTTATTGGTGCTATTCAGTGCGTTAAGTCATGTTCTTCTTCAAATATTCATTTTTACTACCTTAACATAGTAAAATTTCTTTAGGATACCTTTATAACATGACATACAAAGGGAATTCTTATAGGGGAAAAATATATAACAAATATAACCATGCACTTATATATATATATATAGACACACACACACTTAACTCATTCTAGGGTATTGTTTACCCTATTTCTAAAATGAGCTTACCCTAACTAGGCTCTGGTATGTGCTAAACCTAAGCTATGGTACTATATGAAACAACCCTCCATGCTGATATCCTAGTGCGACACCCAATATCATCCACCAACACTCGTGTGCCAATACTTAAACATCCAAATGCAAGATCGTTGGGGTAAAATAATACAATAAAGCTTTAACAACAATGATGTAAATGAAGTACTCATTTTTTTAAATATCATCATGCTTTAAACAAGATAAGATATTGTGTGAACATACAAATCCACTTTAAATCAAATATATTTCAACATGATGTGTACATCACATAGTATACGCATATGACAAGTAGTATAGGATGTGAATAAGCGAGTAAAACAAATTTATAATCAAAGTTGGCTCCTTAAGATCACTCCTTCCTCTCCTTATACCAAAGTTCAAGCTAAACCAGCTCCTTTCTTAATTACCCTTGTCCATGTGTTTTCTTTACATTTTTACCTAGTTTTCTACTTCAATGAAACTCCTTAGTGCTTGTATAATAAAGTATAAGTAATATATCTGAGTTTGGATTAATAGGAGATGTTAACACTTGATTCTATGTTTGGTTTTAAGAATTTTTTGAAGAGATTAGAAAAGTGAGCTTTGGTTTTATTTAAGAAATTTATGTATGAATGAGAGAGGTATGCATGTGTGTATATAAAATGGTAAAAGTGACCAAGGTTAAATGAGTCATAATCTTATTGCCCCTTGTTCCCTTGTCTCTTCCTCTTTATGCCTTACCATTTCTTAAGTTTTCTCTCTTATCTTCCTCAAAAAATTACTTCTACTTTCCTAACCTCTTTTATATTTATCTCAAACAAACGAATATATTAATGTTACACGCTAATCACATATATGTGTACATTAACTAGTAACAACTTTTACCATACTTAAACCTAATTGTAGATAATGTATTTTGCAGTCACATTATCGATTAAAATCTTATTTACTTATGTTTATGTGAAAATATTCCAAAATCGAGTTTGCTAACATCGATCCCATTTAATTACCTATGTGTACATACTACGAACTCATGTCGTTACATCAATGATCATGAGTAACTCAATGTTCATCATATGTAGAGTATTATGCATGTTGGGCTTAATGCATCTACCAATATCCTATTCTCGACACTCCTTAACTAGGAACATTTTGAGACAAGTATGTATTGACATGATTTAATACTCATGGTTATGTAAACATTCATAACTACAATTGATTAAATATTCTTTCAAAGGATTTTCAACTTGTATATACTTAATATATTTAAAACATTACTTGAACCCAAATATAACAATATATATGGTAGAAAATAAAACCAAAAGATTAATTTATTTCAAAAAATATTTGCTATAAGAGTTAAACATATAATCAAATTACATAATCACCCCTTAGGCACACCCTCACCTCTATTAGTTTCCACTTTCATCTCCTTTGTGTGGTTGTAGCAGTGTAGAGCAATATTCCTCTTCTTCAGTACAATTACATCTCCTTTGAACATTATTATATATACACCGGAAATAAAATTTTCAAATTTATCACGATTGTAACATTTAGTTTGGGATTTATCAAACCTAGACCTTTCATTTTATTTTATGTTTCCTTCTCTTTCTTAGCCTCTTGTGTTATATGTGTTTTACCTTCGTTTCTCTTTATTAGAGAATTTCTTGCCGCATCTTCCATAACTTTTACTATGTCCTCTTAAACTTTTTGCATTACTTCTTTTCAATGTTTCATTCGCTCTATAGGTAAGTCTAGTTTGAAGAATTTACGTCAACAATACTTCTGTTAACCCAAAAAATAGATCAACACCCTGTATTGAGTGTGAAAACACTATCCCTCTTTATCAAGGCAAATAAAATAGAAAAAGCAATAGTAAATCGCATAAAAAGTAAAGAGACAAGAGATTTTTATAGTGGTTCGATTGTTAACGAAGCCTGCATCCACTTTATAGCTTTCATTGATCAACTGCTGTTACAAAGGAGTTTGGATTAAAATATGATTTTTCTTTCCTAAATTAGATCAAGCCATAAAGTTAGAGACAACTGGAAGGTTCTCAACTGCGCTTTAATGGCTATTATGAGGGAGAAGAAGTATGAAAAAACAATGGCAGAGTTTCAGCAGAGATCATAGCAGATGCTCTTTTTCTGTTGTAGATGGGATGATATTTATAGGATTGGAGAGCACTTGTGCCAGGGTCGCTTTTCCAGGAGCCTGTATTCGTCATGCAGAAGGATCCCAAAAAGTTTGGTGGTGATATGAGCTAAGTATTTGGATTGGTACCTATCCAATGGGGTCGGATCGGTAACTATCTGAATACAGTGAATTTCTTAGTTCTGAGTTCTTTAGAGGTTATCTAAGCTAAGTATTCAGATCAGTACCTATCCAATGGGGTCGGATAGGTACCTATCTGAATACTTGGTGAATTTTTTAGTCTCTCAATTTGGTTGTCTTCCTATCCTATAACTAAGTGTCTTATCCGAATATCTAGTCGTTTGGAGTTCTTTTGATCATCCGTATTCATGAATCATCAAATCCATCTGTTTGTAAGAGATCCATCTATAACTCACTCAATACTTAATCAAATGACACGAAACTTCATAAATGCAATGTACATGAGTAGGAGAGCCTCCAAATTGGATCTCACGAGTATCTAAGCTACTTAGTTGGATTGACGACGATCCAATTGAGTTGGATCGGTGGTGATTCAAACCCTTAGCTTAGTTTTTAATCTCTTCTTATGGATCGTAGGAGATCCAGCCATAACTCACTCAATACTTAACTAATGACACGAAACTTCATATATATAGTGTGCATTAGTAGCAGAGCCTCCAAATCAGATCTTATGAGGTAGGGTCCATCCTAGATGGGTCGGACCTGATTCTGCAAACTAGCTCATTTTGGAGGAGATCCATCCACAACTTGCTCAATACTTATCAGAATCGGACTAAACTTTGCAAGTACCTTCTAAAGGGTGTATGGAACCCACAAAATGAATCTTAGGTGGTGGGGCATAACTTAATTGGGTTAGATCTGATCCAAAATTTGGATCGATACTGATCCAAATTGGCTCAGCCAATTACGTTGATTTTGGGTATGAGGCTTCTTTTATGTCTTCTAAGTGTTCGCTCTAAATTTCAAGTTAATCCAAGTTCATATAAGTTCTGTATGTCCACTCTAAGTTTCTCTGATCCAAAAGCGGGTAAACATTTGAATGGATTAGATGAGTCTTCATTTCTTAAACTAGGTTGCTTGGAATTTTACCAAACTTGATAGGTGAGCTTAGTAGAGGTACATAGTCACAGTAAAAAATGGTTTGGAGATCCCATGAATCAACAATTCGGATTGGTACCGACTCGATTGGACCAGATCACCGTCGATCCGAATAGATTGCTTATTTTACGATGATTTTTCTTAAGGGACAACCTCTTGCTCTTTTAAGTACTTTGGTCATGTTTCAAGTCGTTCGGGCTTAATCTAGATGTTCTAACTCCTATTGAATTCTGACGGGTAAAAAACCGATTAACATTTTTCCCTCAGAGTACGCTTTCATTAAAAAATAAGGTGTGCTCTTAAATTGAATTCTAGCATGACGATTTATTCCAAAATTGGATATAGTGGATGATTCCATCACATTTCTTTTCCCATTTCTGTACTTTCAGTGATCTTGAAAAGAAAAGCTTCCCGCGTAGCTCCAGATGACACCTCCATCATCGATTTCTTAGCGATAATGGATGATTTTCAAGAAAGATAATCTTAAAGTACAACGTGACTTATTATTCTGGTACGGGTGAGCCATCTATATAGGATGGTCCATTTGTGGGCTCGGGACACCGAGCCCACTCTACATAGATCACATGCTGACAATGTTGAACGCCAAGTTTTTTTGTTGAAAATGACTTTTCGATCATCCAATCTTTTGTCTAGCGGAGGAACTTCCATTCCTCCCAGAGCTGGATCCTTTGCATCTTAGGTTTTGCCCTTTATTCTCGTCGTTTCGGGATGATTGAGTGTGGCTAAATTATAAGGTTGCTCTTGTAGAGTTGTAGTTGAATTTCGATCAGGCACAACTTTAGTCTTCGAAAACTAGTGCATGAGTTATTCGATCGTGAATATCCTTCCTTTGTGATTTTTGGAATTCAATCTGCATACTAGCTTTTGTCTCGGAGGACTATTGGATAAATTCCTCGGTTTCGAGAATTACTTTTCCTAGAACTATGAGGCAGCTTGATCTAGCCAGTTTCGTGGATTTTGTTGTTTAGTTCAGTCGAGTTCATTCTCAGCTGAGTTCGTTCGACAAAGCGTTGGTGTATATGCCCCAGTCCATAAGGCTGATTACTTTGACTACTGAACCAACATGTTTTGGGAGACTAGGTCTCATGAGTAATAAGTTCGACTACCCCAGTTTGATTAACACAATAGCTTCTATCTTTGAGAACTAGGGACTTCTTTGCTTGAACCCAAGATCTGAGTTTAGTAATGATGTCGGTATGCATTAGAAAAATACATTTTCAGCATCTTTTTGTAGCGACCCGACTTCCTCTCTCCAGGAAATCGCATCACTAGTGAAGAAAGAAAGGGATAGAAGAAGAAAAGAAAGAGAAAGAAGAAACAGAACAACATCAGAGAACTCACAGCGGAACGAATAAAATATAATATATAACATAAATATTACACAGTATCATAATACATCAGAGTACACAACTATACAACACATATTAGACAGTTATAAACATCTGTCTAATTCATACAACTCAAGAATAACAGATACAGACACCAACCAAACACAGCGGAATCAATATATATCTACGCGTCGAAGCCTCCTGCTCCATATCTCCTCCAGAATTCGTCAAGCTAACCTGAACCACTTGACTACTCATACATAATATGAGTACCCAAGAGTTTAATAAAACAGAAAATAAACACTCGGGTCAGACAGGGGTCTGGTGTGAGTAAACGGGTTAAAATTGCTTAACTTTAGAAAACCTTTGAAAAGAAAGGGTATCACGTAAGACTTCCCACACATAAACATGGAAAAGTTTTTACCTTACGCTAATCAAAACATTTGATAGGAAATCCAGTGATATTATAATAGTGTCTAGGGTTTTCAAAATAAAATACAGAAATAGCTGGAATGCTTACATCTCACGTTCCAACATAGTTGGGCACAATCAAAACCGTACAGGCACTTATTGGATTTTGGATTCCATCAATGGTAGGGCTACTGGGGTACCGCCCGTCACAGTACGTGGCCTAGATCACCGTACCGAGGAGTACTCCCACTCCCCTGCAACACAAGGCCAGGACCATTCCTTACTGAACAGTCCCGAACAAGACAACCCCGGCGGTTGTCCGGAATTCAACCGCCCCACACAGCCGAATAAAAAGGGACTTCTAGACAGGGGTAAATCTTGCTCTCCAGTGGGAGCTACCCACGAAGTCTTGCTGCACCTCCCCTGTTTTAGCCATTCCCGGTTGATAAGGCTTGAGGCTGCGATTACCTTTATACAACACATCTATCTTAGAATGCTCATCGTCCACCTGACGATGTTTTGAAAGCATTCAATCCATACAAGTTCGTTCCGGGTTCGAACGAAACCGAAGGCACTATCTCGTTGCACTCATTATTGGAATCACCCTCAGAGTCAACGACCATAGCCCTTGCACTCTAATCTCCATCTCGAATCTGTAAGTATTATTCCGTCAAACTCATTACGGAATCACCCACAGAGTTATACTGACGTATAGCCCTTACACCTCGAGTCTTCATTTGCTCCACTTGGATTAACGACCTAACGTTTAATTGGAATCGATGTGGTTTTCGGATATCCAAATATGGAAACCCGATCCTGGTCTCACCGAAACTAAACGCCATTTTAATGTCCAAGTTGTACTTAAGGGATTTAAACAGTTTAACTTATTCAGGATGATATAACAGATAGTTGATTACATTATCACAATAGATAATTCATATCAACATTCATCTCACAAAGCAGCATATCACATATCTCATAAACATCCAAATCATCCAGTATCAACCAAACACCTAATATCAACCATCCAATATCATTCAACATCCAATATCAATCACTTAATATCAACCATTCAATACTAATCAATCACCCATAGCAGAATTGATTAACTCTTAATTAATTTAATTAATTTCTAATTAAATTAAATACTATCCTTTAATCACTTGGATTATCTTAATTCTGCTTCATTGATTTATTACAAATCAAATTCATTAATCATCTCTTAATGATCTTCCTTAATTAATCTTCTTCGATTAATTATCCTTTAATTACATTCAAGTAATTATCCATAACCATATTCAGTAATTAACCTTTAATTACTATCATTAATTACAATAATTAATGATTCTTCATTAGTTAATTAACTATAATTAATTACATTAATCCTTAATTAATTACAATTAATTAATCATATTTAAAATAATTACTTCATTAATTACTTATATTAATTATATTAATTAATAATCTTTATTAATTAATAATTCTTTAATTAATTCAATAATTAACTTGCAATTAATCATCTCATTTATCATAAACAGTAATTAACAATTTGTAATTACTATCTTAATTAATTAACTTCTTAATTAATTATATTAACCTTGATTAATTACTTAATGAATCTTTAATTGCTTCATTAAGTAATTATTAAACAATTAAGTTTAATAAATAAATCCTTAATTAATTTCCTTATTAATTAATTAATTTTACTTAGTAATTAATCTTAAATTAATCTCATTTATTGATTAATTAATCACATTAATTAATTAACTAAAATAATTTAAGTAATTAACTCTTAATTTCTTACATAAGTAATTATCTCTAATTACTTCTTTTAATAAATCTTAATTACTCTCTTAACAATAATTAATTCCATCATTAAAATAAATCTTAATTCATTAACTAATTAATTACTCCATAATTAATTAATTTTAAAACAATTATATTAATTAATTCTTAATTAATAACATTAAGTGACCATCCATTAATCACTTCCAATTAATTACTCACATGAGTAACTTCTCTAATTACTTCCATAAGTAATTACCATTCTAATTACATTCAAAAATTAACCGTTGATTACTTCATTAAGTAATCACACTTAATTAATCCATAATTAAGTGATTATTTAAAATTAAATAAATAATTAACTAATTATTTAAAATTAATTAAGCAATTAATTAATTACTTATATTTAGAAATCCTTAATTAATTAAGAAAACATTAAATCTTAATTAAACTTTATTTATTTACAAACCAAATTTAACATTTTTATATCCAAATCAAAGATAAATTAACCTTATTCATCTTGTAATGAATTATTTGAATAAATCAAATTTTACATCTTAAACAAATTATCCTATTTGGTTTTCAAAATCATAATGATAATCTTATTTGAAAATAAGAAATTTAGAAACAAATTTCAAAACTTAGAATACTTTAAAACATCAAATATCAGTCTTATTTATTTTAATTAAAAATTTGAAATCTTGGGTTTGAATCATTACTTAACATTTTAACTTAAACTTTGATTAATATTTAAATTTAAAATATCCTTTTTTTTAAACGAACTCCAAAATGTATTTAAATTACTTTCAAATGAAAACACTCTAAATAAATTTAAAGTAAAATAAAATAAATAATTTTCAACTTATATTTTTAAAGTTTGATTAACATTAAATTTTAAACAACAAGTTTTAAATTTTGCATTTTTACTTCCTTTATAAAACTTGTTTATAATAAAATACTTGATTAAATTTACTAGTATTCTTATAAAACTAGAGCAATACAAACCACCCCACCCAGCAGCAAAGCAAACATACGACCTTCAATTGAAAACTCGAGTAACTCCCAGGATCCACCTGAAGCTAACGCGAGTCACTCCCTCATCTTTCTGCTTCGAGCCTATCGCCGAATTACTCGAACACAAACTCGAGAAAAAAAAACAACGTCCTCCTAAACCTATCGAGAAAGTCAGACAACCCAAACTCGTGCACAAGTACAACAGCTCGATCGTCCCTGCCACGCTGCCGGCGACGCCTCCAGATCAACGATCATCACATCATCTCGTTTGACCCCCCAAACATCATACTACGATAGCAAATCGAAATTGACCCACTAGCTCAGAAAAAACTACAGTAGCTTCGAACCAAGAATTATTCGCCAACGATCAACTCGGCGCCGTTGAACTCGCCATCTTCACTATAGAACCACCACCACATGAACTCCATTTTCCCCCATATGCGCATGCCTACGATCAATCACTTGCGACGAAAAATCCAAGACAGTTCAAGCCGAACCTATCACCAGTAAAAACCCTACTATCTTCAATTCCGAATAAATCAATCACCAGAAAAAAAATTGAACAATTTTCCCATATTCAGCAATACACAATCATGCCTCAACCACGATTTCAAATCAATTTATTTTGTGGATGATCGGCAGTTCACCAAAACCCCAAAACCTTCAAACTCAAAATTCACACCAATACCTCAATTAAAATTTACAATTTATATGCCTAAATTCGTGATTTACAATCACGATTACATGCATGAAACTCAATTTCGAATTTAAGCCAGTAAATTTTTTACAAAAGTTTAGTTTTTACTGTAAATTTTGTTCATACTTTTATTTCTTACTGTTATGCTTGTTTACATATTGTTTGTTAGTTTCAAATTTCCAGAAGCTATTTTAGAATCTTCAGTACATATAAACATACCAATTTCATTTATATAACGATGTTTGATATTGATTTTGTTTGAGATTTTTTTTTGAATTTTCCCTTAAGGAAACAGCTTCAGTAACTAAAACAGAGTAGGTAGATTATACAGGCACTTGTTTTCTCTGATAACTATCACACTTCTAACTTGCAAACACATCAATATTCATGTCAACAAATATTCATTATCACAACAAAAATTCATCACATGCAAAACTTTAACTACAGATATCATCAAAACTGTTTTTAAAAGAGTTTTACTCACCTGTTTAAGTTGCAGAGCAGGTTTAACTTATTATTCCAGACTTTGAAAAACATTGATTACTGTTGAAATGCATCTTGAAGCTACTGATGAAGTTGAATCCATGCATGTTCAATTTGATGATTTAAAAAGTGTTGAAACTGCTATTGACTTGCTGTTGAAATAGATGAACTCCCCTTTTTAATTGCATATTTTGCTTTGCTTTTTAAATTCAAGTTTCAGGTTTGAAAAACTTTCTGGTTTTGATTTCAGATTTTAGAAAGCGGTTTATTGTTTTGCCATTAAAACATTTGAAAGAAAGATAAACAAAGAGAAAAAAAGAAAAATGAAAAAGTTATGTTTATATAAAAAAAATGAAGACACTTGTTCTCAAAGAATAACACTTGTCATTTTATCCACTTAATCTCCTCAGAAGTGTTATTAAGGTATGCTAACATGCTTTACACATGTCATTAAGTATTTTAATTAAATTTTTATTTAATTTAAGTGTAAATATAAACTAACATATTAATTTACTAAGTAAACAAATACTTACATATATGTAAATAAATTTATTTTTAAAAGAAAATATTCTAAAACTAGTTATAATATAAATATAACCTTATATATGTACTAAAAAAAATCTAAAACTTATACATATACATTTATAACCATTTTAAATCTAAACATTTTAAAACAAAGCTTGTTTAAATTCTTTTGAAACTATCACATTTTAAATACTTTAAGATAAAGACAAAACAAA
This sequence comes from Allium cepa, assembly GCA_030765085.1. Lineage (NCBI taxonomy): Eukaryota > Viridiplantae > Streptophyta > Magnoliopsida > Asparagales > Amaryllidaceae > Allium > Allium cepa. The sequence continues at coordinate 336,367,513 of CM060938.1, forward strand.
ACTTTGTTTAAAACCTTTCTAAACTATCCTATTTAAAAATAAATAACAATCTTATATTTGAAACAATTGAATTAAACTAAATTATCTTTTGAAAATCTTATTGAATTTAAAACAAAACTTTAAAATTGCAATATTCATTCATACATAAATTATTAATAGATTAAATTAAATTTTCAAAACAAATATCAAATTATAACATATGCTTACATATATTACAACTTGAAAATTCAACTTTTAATTTAAAACAAAAGATATTCTCATTCACAATATATATCAAACATATATATTATAAATAGAATAAAATTTATTAGTTTTTGAAAACAATTCTAACCAATTTTTAAATTGTTAAAAGATATTGATTATACTTACCAAATTAAATATTTATTATCCTTAATAAGATTAATTTCACCAATTTAAATTAAAATTATAAAGAAAATTTATCAAATCAATTAAATTATTATACAGATTATTAAATCGATATTGCCCAAAATTCCGGGTCGTTACAATCCTTCCCCCTTAAAAGAATTTCGTCCCCGAAATTTAAAAGCAAAGTTAATTTAATAACCCAGCAAAGATTTTAATTCAATCAGCAAAGCATTCCTAACAACTAGTAACTAACAATCAAAGCAATCAATCACACAAACAATCTTAACTAATTATCCTGACATACGTCAGAATAAAACTCTAATACTATCTCGAGTTTCCCAAGTAAAAATAACCGGGAGACTCGCTCTACAGAAGCTAACAAACTAACTACACTACCAAAATCCAGAGCTCCTCTCTTCTCTAGATCCACCAACTGAACAGAATATCAGATTATACTCAAATCCAGCTCAACATCCAACTCCAATTGAACTACAGATTCAACAAGCAATAATGAAACATACACATACTCCCTCAGAGGTACGTGGAATAAAATGAATTCCAGCTATCCAAACTGGCAATTCAATCTCATAGACAACAAATCTTATCTTATCAGAACACAGATAAGAAATCTCAAATGCCATAGCACTAACCAACCAATCTTACTCAATTTCTGCTCTCTTAACCAGAGAAATCCTAACAACAATGAAGTCTCCAACTTCGAATTCCAAAACACCTTATCTCATATCTGTATAACTCGACAGACAATCCAGGGCTGCCAATCTCTTCGTGCTCAGCTCATCCTATGCTGATATTTCCAGAAACAACTAGACCAAAGCAAACTAGCTTTTGGATCCTATTCAACAGAAAAGTCTTTATAATCCGTCGAAAACCAGAACACAAACCCTACTACTCAAGCAATAGCAAACAGAACTTGCTTCCATCGTCGCACAGCTGCTACCTCGCTTCCGCTGCACAACTCTGATTCTGAGATAGATGAAAATACTGTTGATGAACACAAGTACAAACTTATCCAATATATGAGAAACCTTGTTCATCAAATCCATATAACCTTGGTGACACATCCGACTCGGTCACACAACTTTACTACAGAATCCAATTCAAAAACAAGATCTAACCAAATCCAAATTCCAAAAATAAATTCCTGAGCTGCTACACCAATCTCTTCTTCTCTAAGAGCCATCCTACAACCAGGCCAACTACCAAATCACTTCTGGAACCAAAACAATATGGATCTCAATTCCAGATGCAGACAACATTCTGATTACATCAGAAGCTCCTACTTCCTCATGAGAATTCTCAGTCTCAAACCAAAGAATGCTCAAGAAAATCCCAAATTAATCGCAAGTCACTTTTGCGATCCAACCTAATTCGAATTCCAAAGAAACTGTCCTCTCTTTACCATTTAGAACAACTCTAAACTTTTCCAAATAAGGTTAATTCTTCAAGAAAACTTTCACCATCTGCTTGGACTGCTAAAAGAAGAACCAATAAGATTCCAGAACCATCGGAGAAACAACCACACTGCTGCTTCCAAACTCTACTTGATGATACTGTAAAGGCAAAAGACCTTCTCGTCAGCACACCGAACACTTCGAGATGCATCGCTACCACAGCTATCCAAAGACTTCTAATCCAAACGCTTCTCGAAAACCACTACAAACCACACAAAAGACCTCCGAGATGGCAGACAACCAAAAGAAACTCAGCCTCCAAACCAAGCATCAACACCTCGCTTTCCTTAAGGAATGACAAATGAGACCATGCCGAAACAAAGCAACTAACAGACCTTAGTCTCATATTCCAGAACAGCCAACCTCCATACTGAAGATCCAGATAACTTCTACTCAGACGAGTCTTCCCTGATCAGGTAAAGACTGCTCCTTAACCACCTTTAAAACTACTTCAAGAGAAAACTTCTTCGGAAAATATCCAAGGATACTGCATCTCATCATGCAGTTATCAAGATATCATTACTTACTTCTGCACTACCAAAATCCAAACTCAAGAATAATTCGCTCACCCGAGCGAAATCCAAACTTATTCTTCAAAGATAAATTCTGAATCTTTAAAAAGATTTCCTTCGGATATCAGAGAAATCCTTACTCCAAACTACAAAATTCACTCAAGACGGTATTAGGTCTACAGTCTCGACAAATACTTCCAACCTCAACATATGGACCTCTTCCATCAGTGGTAATCGTGTTACACACATATACCACTACTCTATCTACCTCTATAACTTATGTTGGAAAATCCGAACAGATATCCCAACAGATCAGGTAGATATAAATGTGTGTGTATATATATATATAGTTATATACAAAAATTAGAAGTACGCTCTCTCAAGAAAGACACCACTACAGAGCCTAGGTATTCACTCAACCTAACGCTCTGATACCATATGTAGCGACCCGACTTCCTCTCTCCAGGAAATCGCATCACTAGTGAAGAAAGAAAGGGATAGAAGAAGAAAAGAAAGAGAAAGAAGAAACAGAACAACATCAGAGAACTCACAGCGGAACGAATAAAATATAATATATAACATAAATATTACACAATATCATAATACATCAGAGTACACAACTATAAAACACATATTAGGCAGTTATAAACATCTGTCTAATTCATACAACTCAAGAATAACAGATACAGACACCAACCAAACACAGCGGAATCAATATATATCAACGCGTCGAAGCCTCCTGCTCCATATCTCCTCCAGAATTCGTCAAGCTAACCTGAACCACTTGACTACTCATACATAATATGAGTAACCAAGAGTTTAATAAAACAGAAAATAAACACTCGGGTCAGACAGGGGTCTGGTGTGAGTAAACAGGTTAAAATTGCTTAACTTTAGAAAACCTTTGAAAAGAAAGGGTATCACGTAAGACTTCCCACACATAAACATGGAAAAGTTTTTACCTTACGCTAACCAAAACATTTGATAGGAAATCCAGTGATATTATAATAGTGTCTAGGGTTTTCAAAATAAAATACAGAAATAGCTGGAATGCTTACATCTCACGTTCCAACATAGTTGGGCACAATCAAAACCGTACAGGCACTTATTGGATTTTGGATTCCATCAATGGCAGGGCTACTGGGGTACCGCCCGTCACAGTACGTGGCCTAGATCACCATACGGAGGAGTACTCCCACTCCCCTGCAACACAAGGTCGGGACCGTTCCTTACTGAACAGTCCCGAACAAGACAACCCCGGCGGTTGTCCGGAATTCAACCGCCCCACACAGCCGAATAAAAAGGGACTTCTAGACAGGGGTAAATCTTGCTCTCTAGTGGGAGCTACCCACGAAGCCTTGCTGCACCTCCCCTGTTTTAGCCATTCCCGGTTGATGAGGCTTGAAGCTGCGATTACCTTTATAGAACACATCTATCTTAGAATGCTCATCGTCCACCTGACGATGTTTTGAAAGCATTCAATCCATACAAGTTCGTTCCGGGTTCGAACGAAACCGAAGGCACTATCTCGTTGCACTCATTATTGGAATCACCCTCAGAGTCAACGACCATTGCCCTTGCACTCTAATCTCCATCTCGAATCAATAAGTAATATTCCGTCAAACTCATTACGGAATCACCCACAGAGTTATACTGACGTATAGCCCTTACACCTCGAGTCTTCACTTGCTCCACTTGGATTAACGACCTAACATTTAATTGGAATCGATGTGGTTTTCGGATATCCAAATATGGAAACCCGATCCCGGTCTCACCGAAACCAAACGCCATTTTAATGTCCAAGTTGTACTTAAGGGATTTAAACAGTTTAACTTATTCAGGATGATATAACAGATAGATGAATACATTATCACAATAGATAATTCATATCAACATTCATCTCACAAAGCAGCATATCACATATCTCGTAAACATCCAAATCATCCAGTATCAACCAAACACCCAATATCAACCATCCAATATCATTCAACATCCAATATCAATCACTTAATATCAACCATTCCTAATCAATCACCCATAGCAGAATTGATTAACTCTTAATTAATTTAATTAATTTCTAATTAAATTAAATACTATCCTTTAATCATTTGGATTATCTTAATCCTGCTTCATTGATTTATTACAAATCAAACTCATTAATCATCTCTTAATGATCTTCCTTAATTAATCTTCTTCGATTAATTATCCTTTAATTACATTCAAGTAATTATCCATAACCATATTCAGTAATTAACCTTTAATTACTATCATTAATTACAATAATTAATGATTCTTCATTAATTAATTACATTAATCCTTAATTAATTACAATTAATTAATCATATTTAAATTAATTACTTCATTAATTACTTATATTAATTATATTAATTAATAATCTTTATTAATTAATAATTCTTTAATTAATTCAATAATTAACTTGCAATTAATCATCTCATTTATCATAAACAGTAATTAACAATTTGTAATTACTATCTTAATTAATTAACTTCTTAATTAATTATATTAACCTTGATTAATTACTTAATAAATCTTTAATTGCTTCATTAAGTAATTATTAAACAATTAAGTTTAATAAATAAATCCTTAATTAATTTCCTTATTAATTAATCAATTTTACTTAGTAATTAATCTTAAATTAATCCCATTTATTAATTAATTAATCACATTAATTAATTAACTAAAATAATTTAAGTAATTAACTCTTAATTTCTTACATATATAAGTAATTATCTCTAATTACTTCTTTTAATAAATCTTAATTACTCTCTTAACAATAATTAATTTCATCATTAAAATAAATCTTAATTCATTAACTAATTAATTACTCCATAATTAATTAACTTTAAAACAATTATATTAATTAATTCTTAATTAATAACATTAAGTGACCATCCATTAATCACTTCCAATTAATTACTCACATGAGTAACTTCTCTAATTACTTCCATAAGTAATTACCATTCTAATTACATTCAAAAATTAACCGTTGATTACTTCATTAAGTAATCACACTTAATTAATCCATAATTAAGTGATTATTTAAAATTAAATAAATAATTAACTAATTATTTAAAATTAATTAAACAATTAATTAATTAATTACTTATATTTAGAAATCCTTAATTAATTAAGAAAACGTTAAATCTTAATTAAACTTTATTTATTTACAAACCAAATTTAACATTTTTATATCCAAATCAAAGATAAATTAACCTTATTCATCTTGTAATGAATTATTTGAATAAATCAAATTTTACATCTTAAACAAATTATCCTATTTGGTTTTCAAAATCATAATGATAATCTTATTTGAAAATAGGAAATTTAGAAACAAATTTCAAAACTTAGAATACTTTAAAACATCAAATATCAGTCTTATTTATTTCAATTAAAAATTTGAAATCTTGGGTTTGAATCATTACTTAACATTTTAACTTAAACTTTGATTAATATTTAAATTTAAAATATCCTTTTTTTTAAACGAACTCCAAAATGTATTTAAATTACTTTCAAATGAAAACACTCTAGATAAATTTAAAGTAAAATAAAATAAATAATTTTCAACTTATATTTTTAAAGTTTGATTAACATTAAATTTTAAACAACAAGTTTTAAATTTTGCATTTTTACTTCCTTTATAAAACTTGTTTATAATAAAATACTTGATTAAATTTACTAGTATTCTTATAAAACTAGAGCAATACAAACCACCCCACCCAGCAGCAAAGCAAACACACGACCTTCAGTTGAAAACTCGAGTAACTCCCAGGATCCACCTGAAGCTAACGCGAGTCACTCCTTCATCTTCCTGCTTCGAGCCTATCGCCGAATTACTCGAACACAAACTCGAGAAAAAAAACAACGTCCTCCTAAACCCATCGAGAAAGTCAGACAACCCAAACTCGTGCACATGCACAACAGCTCGATCGTCACTGCCACGCTGCCGGCGACGCCTCCAAGTCAACGATCATCGCATCATCTCGTTTGACCCCTCAAACATCATACTACGATAGCAAATCGAAATTGACCCACTAGCTCGAAAAAAACTGCAGTAGCTTCGAACCAAGAATTATTTGCCAACGATCAACTCGGCGCCGTTGAACTTGCCATCTTCACTATAGAACCACCACCATATGAACTCCATTTTCCCCCATATGCGCATGCCTACGATCAATCACTTGCGACGAAAAATCCAAGACAGTTCAAGCCGAACCCATCACCGGTAAAAACCCTACTATCTTCAATTTCGAATAAATCAATCACCAGAAAAAAACTTGAACAATTTTCCCATATTCAGCAATACACAATCATGCCTCAACCACGATTTCAAATCAATTTATTTTGTGGATGATCGGCAGTTCACCAAAAACCCCAAAACCTTCAAACCCAAAATTCACACCAATACCTCAATTAAAATTTACAATTTATATGCCTAAATTCGTGATTTACAATCACGATTACATGCATGAAACTCAATTTCGAATTTAAGCCAGTAAAATTTTTACAAAAGTTTAGTTTTTACTGTAAAACTTTTGTTCATACTTTTATTTCTTACTGTTATGCTTGTTTACGTATTGTTTGTTAGTTTCAAATTTCCAAAAACTATTTTAGAATCTTCAGTACATATAAACATACCAATTTCATTTATATAACGATGTTTGATATTGATTTTGTTTGAGATTTTTTTTTTGAATTTTCCCTTAAGGAAACAGCTTCAGTAACTAAAACAGAGTAGGTAGATTATATAGGCACTTGTTTTCTCTGATAACTATCACACTTCTAACTTGCAAACACATCAATATTCATGTCAACAAATATTCATTATCACAACAAAAATTCATCACATGCAAAACTTTAACTACAGATATCATCAAAACTGTTTTTAAAAGAGTTTTACTCACCTGTTTAAGTTGCAGAGCAGGTTTAACTTATTATTCCAGACTTCGATAAACATTGATTACTGTTGAAATGCATCTTGAAGCTACTGATGAAGTTGAATCCATGCATGTTCAATTTGATGATTTAAAAAGTGTTGAAACTGCTATTGACTTGCTGTTGAAATAGATGAACTCCCCTTTTTAATTGCATATTTTGCTTTGCTTTTTAAATTCAAGTTTCAGGTTTGAAAAACTTTCTGGTTTTGATTTCAGATTTGAGAAAGTGGTTTATTGTTTTGCCATTAAAACATTTGAAAGAAAGATAAACAAAGAGAAAAAATGAAAAATGAAAAAGTTATGTTTACATAAAAAAAAATGAAGACACTTGTTCTCAAAGAATAACACTTGTCATTTTATCCACTTAATCTCCTCAGAAGTGTTATTAAGGTATGCTAACATGCTTTACACATGTCATTAAGTATTTTAATTAAATTTTTATTTAATTTAAGTGTAAATATAAACTAACATATTAATTTACTAAGTAAACAAATACTTACATATATGTAAATAAATTTATTTTTAAAAGAAAATATTCTAAAACTAGTTATAATATAAATATAACCTTATATATGTATTAAAAAAAATCTAAAACTTATACATATACATTTATAACCATTTTAAATCTAAACATTTTAAAACAAAGCTTGTTTAAATTCTTTTGAAACTATCACATTTTAAATACTTTAAGATAAAGACAAAACAAAACTTTGTTTAAAACCTTTCTAAACTATCCTATTTAAAAATAAATAACAATCTTATATTTGAAACAATTGAATTAAACTAAATTATCTTTTGAAAATCTTATTGAATTTAAAACAAAACTTTAAAATTGCAATATTCATTCATACATAAATTATTAATAGATTAAATTAAATTTTCAAAACAAATATCATATTATAACATATGCTTACATATATTACAACTTGAAAATTCAACTTTTAATTTAAAACAAAAGATATTCTCATTCACAATATATATCAAACATATATATTATAAATAGAATAAAATTTATTATTTTTTGAAAATAATTCTAACCAATTTTTAAATTGTTAAAAGATATTGATTATACTTACCAAATTAAATATTTATTATCCTTAATAAGATTAATTTCACCAACTTAAATTAAAATTATACAGAAAATTTATCAAATCAATTAAATTATTATACAGATTATTAAATCGATATTGCCCAAAATTCCGGGTCGTTACACTTTTGCTTAAGTAAATTCCTCTGAGTCCAGTGTTGAGATCCTAATCATGTGTTGGTTTCTATCTTTAGAAACTCATGTACAGATGGCTCAACCTTGTGAATTTTTCCTAGATGTTGTGGATCTTCAGATAACGTAAGATTCCAAAAGGTAAGATTAAAGACTTGATTAAGCTTTTCCTTCTGTTTTCGAAAGCCAATGTGTGACGACCCACAAATCCATACCCTTCGAACCAACAATAAACCACACATGTCAACCTAGAGCAAACAAAATTGTAGATAATCATGAGAAAGAAAAGAGAGGGTGATAAGAAAGAGAAAAGAAAGAAGAAGAAGAGAAGAGAAGAAGAGAGAAGCAGAACCAAAATAATATAGAATCTCACATCGCAGCGGAATAACATATAACATAGATCAATAATATTTACAAAGAGAAACTGTAATATATATAAATCAATATCAAAGTACATAATAAGTAATCATCAGCTTGGGCAGTTATAATAACCTATTCTCATAAATGCTGATAATTTACAACAACAACAAAGAAAAGCAATGGAAAAATAAAGAAATACGTGTATACAACATGAAGATCTCTAGCTCGCCTGTTGAAGCTCCAAAAGCACCAAATCTGAACCTGTAAATATACTCGGTCTGACCCAAGCATTGAAAGGAAAGAATGCCCGGATCAGTCTGGTAAACCGGCGTGAGAAAAACACATCCCAACTGAATTCATAATGTTATCAAAACTTTTTCTTTATCAAAACAAAAGGTATTTCGTAAGACCATGTCCACATATAAACACAGACGGGTTTTCCCTAACGATTTCCAAAACCTTTTCATATCAAATCATGTGACATTATAATAGTTCCTATTATACAAATAATAGTCAACATAGCTGAAATTGTTATATTATTAAATTCCAGCAATATTATGCTCTACAAACAAAATGGCAGGCATGTAGTGGATTTTGGATTTTCATACAAATGACTAGGCGAAGGGACTACCTTTCCAAAACTCGATACATCTCTATAGGGATATACCTAAGGTCTAGATACTGAGCACCTAAACCAACACAAGACCAACCTACCCCTCGTTGGATAGTACTAAATACGTCATCACTCTGGTCGTTACTGACCTATAATCCGCGGCCACAAGCATAATCAACAATAATCAGATACACGACATCATAGCATGTAAACATTTCTAGACGAGTGATGACATCTCCTAGTGGAAGCGGCCCATTTTAGCCTTGCTGCTTCTATCCCTATTTCAGTCATTTTTCGAGGAGTGAGGCTAAAAGAGGTATCGATTACCCTTCACATATCGCATGCCACATCATCATCATCTTTGAATGCCACATTGTCATTCCCGTTGACTATTAATTTCCTTCCACAAAAATACAAACCCTTAAGCTTGTATGTTTCAAGGAGGGTGTTAAACTAAAAGAAGTTGCCTTGTTCGCCCCACATGATGTACGTTTGTAAAAACCAATGTACGTAATCTTAGAAATGCAATGTCAGACATCCATCTATACAAGTTGTCAAAGAACAGGACAAACCGAAGGTACTCTCCTACCACATCCTATAGGATTAGTAGTGATATCCCTTGCAATGGATATTTCATAACGAAGAGACTGCTACTACTATATGCATATTGGGAATTTACCCCCCACAATGATCAACAAGCAGTCCTTCACTATGAAAATCCTCAATATCAATATCATCGACCAACCTCCACAATCGTCATATATATGTTGGTCCGAAGTGGTTTTCAAATAAATATGATCCCGGTCCCTTCGCACCAACAACGCAAAAGCGTTTCTCAACCTTATAAAGAAACCAAGCCTCGTAGACTTATCACGTTTCCAACTTTCAACTTGCTATCCTTCGGCTAAGAAAGAAGCTCGATAGATTGGAGTAATCACTACGCACTATAAGATTCAACATTCTCAACACAAACGATAATCAAGCCTACACAGTCAGTTACCTACTAAGTGTACGATTAATTAGTTTCTACATCAAGTCGACAAACTAAAATGACCAAATTTGATAGCCAATTATTTAACTATCAAAGCAACAAACAAAATCTAGTACATAAGTAGTCACCGGCCTGATTTAATTAATCGTGTATAAATCAAATCACTTTCCAATTATTCACTTCAAAATATCTTTAAAAAATGTAATATTCAAAACTAATTCACTTATTGGATATTTGGAAAACATTTTCATATACTTATTTTAATAATAAGTAAATTAACAAATCGTTTTATTTTCAACACTTAGAAAATATTTCATATACTTAAATCGATGATTAAGTATATATTCAAATCTTTAAGGAAAATATTCTTCAAAACATATGTTATTTGGGTCAAAACTAATGTTGCGTAAAACATCGTTACGACAACCCAAAAGTACTAGTATAGGGATACAACTAACTATATTTAATATATATTTTTGAAAACCATTTACTATAACAAAAATGTTACATTCAATGTCTTCCTTACTTTTCACGGAAACGTTTATTTCAACAATAAATGTTGAAATCTATGTTTTTGAACACATTTTAAATTGCTTTTCAAAATCATTTAAACTCCATTTATAATATCAGTTTCAAACCAATTTCTTAATAGATTATTCACTTTGAAAATGTGATATAATTCATTTATAAACTTTCATATTTAACTTATCAGATAAGTTAATTTCACCTTTATAAAACCATGTTTATAAATTCTTATTTATATTTTATAAAAAATCCATGTATAAAACTCCGTTATTAACAATTTCCATTTATCTCATTTATATGTCAAAATCCAATTATAAGTTAATTTATTTATAAATCTCATTATTTGCAAATTCATTCTTTTTATAACTTCATCAATTTATAAACCTTATTTACTTGTATGATTCATTTATAACCACATTTTAAAACTTATAAAACTCGTTTATAATTCCATTAGTTTTATTTATATAATATCAATTTTACAAAACGTATACATAAACTATTTATATAAGCACAAAATTTTCAATTCAGCCTATTTTACAAAATATTAAACTCCATATTTTCAAAAAATTTATTCTGGTTCCATTTAAATAACTTCTTCTTTTAATAATTTACAAACCATCATTAAAACTTATATAACTTCAAAAGTCACTAAACATCCTTTTTAAATTGAAATAATTATTTTAGTATTTTATAGTTCTAAAAATAGGCCTAATGCTACTGTAGCACTAAATAATAGGATTCACATCAATCATATCAATCATGGCACCCAAATATCGTATATCACATGATAATAGCATATATAACAATATTTGTTAATAAAAATCAACGATGGTGAGGAATCCAGTTGGATCCCTCCAACCTGTAACCTACATCAAATATACATATGAGAAAAATGTACAATGTCTGCTTCGAGGCAGGCGCGCATGCAAAGGGTCATCCTCTGGAACGTATAGGGTCCCATCTGCTCCAATCGACACGAATATATCCAACTACTAACTACTATAGCATAACATCCAAACATCTAATATACATACATACATACATACATATATATATATATATATATATATAACATCTAATAGTTATCCAAACAGCATAATAAAAATATAAGCGAGTCAGAGAGAGTGAGTTTTACTCACTTTGCTTGCAGTCATCGTTGTAGCGTTTATTTCAATCAAAATTAAATGAGCGTTTAATTTTGATCAAATTTTCAACAGCTCCAAATCCACCCAAACTAGCTCTAAAATGTAGTGCTCGACAATACGAACCCAACGCAATTCATTTTGTATGAAACGGACCTCGTATGACAAAGTTATGGATTTATAAACATTCAATAATTAAAAAAATTAATTAACCTTAACAAAAAACATTTAAACCTTCATCTCGCTCTCTCACGCAACCAGGTTTTCATGGCCGCGTGCCTCAACCCATCACGCGTTCGATTTTTCGATCGCTGCTCCTCCTCCACCCATCGAGAGATCGATCCACTACGATCATCACGTGCGATAGGCCTGCTCCCCCTACTCCAGCAAACCACACCCCCTAGCCTCGCCGATGATGCGAAAAACAAAGATGAACGGCACGCTATTCTGCCGTTCGTGGCGATTTGCCACTGACTCGAGTAGTTTTAGCCTAGATCCATTGTTGGATTGAAAGGTCTCTACGTGGTCTACAACCCTTTAGTTGGAAGTTTTCGCTAATAGACTACGGATTGTGAGGTAATTGGGGAAGAAGATGGCGCGTTTCTGGCCATTGACAGTAAAGTGGTGGCTGGCCTTTCTATTAAAGTTAGGGTTGCAAATAATGGTCCTTATATAGGCAAGTTCAAACCGAAAATATTTTCGAACTCCAAACTTAACGTGCCGCCTGGCGCTTGTAATGTTTTACCCCTATTCCGAACATAATGGAATATATATCGGGAGACAATTCCATCATATTTGGAAGATATGTTTTCAAATCAAATTATTTTAATTAAATTTACTTTAATTAATTTCTAGGCGTTTCAGCTATGCACGACCAAACTGTAAGTCCGTTTGACGCGATATTTGAAATCTTATAATAACTCACTATTACGGATCCAATGAAACTGGCTACGTCGAAATCCGAGACAGTGTTGAAAGTGACTATTTTTACACATTAATTAAATCGATAAATTTCCAATTTATGTAAATTAAATTTTAATTAAATTTTAAAAGTTTACTAATTCTATTCTAATTAAAATAGGATTAAAACAATGTTATAAATCATTTTTATTCATCTTAGATTCAATATTTGTTTAATTAACTGATTTAACTTATAATATTCATTTTAAATATTGAAATCCCATTAAATATTCTAAATTCAGGCGACTGAGAAACTAGGTCGTTACATACTTTCCCCCTTAAAAAAATTCATTCCCAAAGTTACTAAGTAAGAAAGGTGCTACAACTCCATTAACTTTCAAAACAAATTAGTTGAAATAGATTAACAAATTCTTTTAAGTGTCTACTTTTCCAAATCAATTAGTTACAACTTTCAATAAAACAATTCTAAGTTTCCGAATTCATTTATAGCTATTAACTAATATCATTCCAAAAATCAACTGGTATCATTTCAATTTATAACTCAAAAATTAAATTTTTATCCAAAAAATCAAAAAAATTCTAACGCCTTGAATTTTTAGAAAATTTTCTAGATTCTCCTTTGCGCGGTTCATTCTAAAAAATCACAATATATATATATATATATATATATATATATATATATATATATATATATATATATATATATAATCACAAATATACATCTCATCATCGAGGATGAGGCATCTCGTATGGAAAAAATATAAAAGTACGACATGTAATCAAAAATACGTACCTTATATATATTTAGCAAGCATATATGACTATATAGCGCGAAAGCGAGCTCCAAATGCGAAGCAATGCTGTCCGCACCTACTAAACACTCAACAAATCATAAGAACATGCATATAGAAATAGTATCAATATATAACATAACTATACAACAATCATATGCAAATGAAACACATGTAACCAAAGAAACCATCAAACAACGAACATATGTTACATTCATTCATTACTTATTTCTATTTGCATTTTATAATGTCAATAGTTTTAACTCATTATCTTTCCTTCTTATTAACATTCATTTGATTTGTTTTCAATTTATTAACATTCGTTTAATTAACATTCAATTATTCATATTCAATTAGTTTAATTTAATTTATTAACATTCAATTATTCATATTCAATTAGTTTAATTTAATTAACTTGCATTTCGATTTAACTTCTACTTTAATCTACATTTATTCTTCACTTTAGTAAATTTTATTGAATGCTATTAATACTTAACAACCAATCCATTGATTCTTTACTTAAGTTCATGTTAACATTTTTATGTTTACTATCAATTCATAACTTAAGTTATATTCAAAAAATTTCAAATAACATTCACAATCATATTTATTTAACTAATTTATTTCATTAGTTCAATTCAATTCATTTTGCAATTAAAGTTGAATTTCATTTTATAACTCAAGTTCATATTCATTCCATTACTTCATTTTATTATTCAACCTTACTTCGTTTACATTCAATTTGGTTTAACATAATTCTGATTGGTTGATATTCAATATTCACATTCTTTGCTAATACTCAACTTAGATTCAGATTATGTTGAATCACATTTCATTTCATTAAAATTCTACTTAAGTTTAATTCAGCACTTTATACAATACTTCCAATGCTATTATTAATTCACAATTCCTTAACTTAAGTTTTATTCCAACATACCCAATTTAAGTTATACTTAATCTAACAAATAATCATCCCAAGCCATATTCAATTAGCTAATTTATTTTACAACAAACTTGAGTTTCATTTAACAACTCAAGTTTATATTCATATTCATCACTTCAACTTATTAACTTACTTTATTAGTTCGTTGTTAATATCAATTTCAACTTCATTCAACATCACCTAAGTTCATTTCAACTTCATTTTATTCTTCTTAATTAAATTTCAACTTATAACTCCTATTCAGATTTCATTTCTTAACCTTTATATTTAACAAATAGAAATTTTCTTTACTTACTATCTCTCAAATTATAAGTTATAAACTTATTTACTTAAGTTTTCATGAATATATACTTAAGTTTATTCACCTTCTATAAATTAAATTCATGATTATATAATCACTTTACAGTCTTAAGTGTATATTCTTTTCTAAAACTTATCTAATTCCGTTTTAAATCCAATTCAGCTTTATTTAAGTTTCCTTTAGTTACATTCCAAATCATATATTTTATTACACTAACTCAAATTTATTAAACTTTACTAAATTAAAATTTTTATTTCATATTATGAGTCTAAACTAATTTCACTTATATTTTCAATTTATATGTTCATAAACTTATTTTCTATATATTTTTCAGATCGTACTCTGGATTTTAAATTCAAAATTTGTTTAGTCCAAACAAAACTTCATTAATAAATTACTAAGGTAGAAAATCCATCACTTATAAACTCGAAAATGATAATGATGATGCTGCAGTCATCACCCTTATTATTTTCCAGCAATGGTAGTGAATTCAGTGCTTTATATTCTTTTAAAATCCCTTCTTATATTTATAAATCACATTTATAAATTTTTACTTATATAATTTCACTATTTTACTTTAATTATATAAGATTCATTCCAAATTTATTTATCTTATTTAGATTTATAATAATAACAACCGTTTATTAAACACAACAAATAACAAATGATAATAATTAAATATTACCATTCATTAACAACCAACAATCAATATATATAATTATATATAAAATATAATTGAGGTAAAATTATTTCATTTACCTATTGAAAACAATATTATGTCGGTTTACCTTGTTTAAGAGTTTAGAAATCCCCATCGATACAGTGGCGTCCCACGTACTGACTAGAATTTATAAGTCACTCAATAGATACATCAACATAATATAGAACATTTTTATATAACTAATAAATATGCTCTCATATATATAATACACTCAAACACAATCTAGGCTGCTACTGACCCTATCTATACCGAGTATAGATTAAAGCCTAGGAATATACTAAACCTAAGCTCTGATACCAGCTGTGACGAATGAGTTTTTCGAACCCGACCCGGTAGGCTTTTCAACCATCCCGCTACTCTTCTGCTTTTCAACATGGGGGCACACCTACTTTTCAACATGGAGGTGACTACATGTGGTACCTCCGATCTACTTTTACAGCAAGCCTCTCGACCATCAACCAACCCCTCGATACTCGATCTTAGGGACATATAGGGGTAAGAGTTTGAGCTTTGTCATTGTTCACAAAGCGAGAACCCCTATCATGCATGAACCTTACTAACCGTATCTGATCCCCGTCTCTTTGCACCAACAACGCAAAAGCATTTCTCAACCTCATATATAAACCAAGTCTCGTAGACTTATCACGTTTCCAACTTTCAACTTGCTATCCTTAGGCCAAGAAGGAAGCTCGATATATTGGAGTAATCACTCCACACTATACGAATAAACGTTCTCAACACAAATGATAATCAAGTCTACACAGTTAGTTACGTACTAAGTGTACAACTAACTAGTTTCTACATCAAGTCGAGAAAATAAAATGGTCAAATTTGATAGTAGATTATTTAACTATCAAAGCAAGAAACAAAATCTAGCACATAACTAATCATTGAACCAAATTTAATTAATCGTTTATAAATCAAATCACTTTCCAGTTATTCACTTCAAAATATCTTTTAAAAGGTAATATTCAAAATCATTTCACTTATTGGATATTTGGAAAATATTTTCATATACTTATTTTATAATAAGTAAATTCACAAATCATTTTATTTTCAACACTTAGAAAATATTTCATATACTTATATCGATAATTAAGTATACAGGCAAATCTTTAAGGAAAACATTCTTCAAAACATATGTTATTTGGGTCAAAAATGATGTTACGTAAAACATCGTTACAACAACCCAACAAAACTAGTATAGGGGTTCAACTAACCATATTTAATATTTCCTTTCAAAAATCATTTATCATAACAAAAATGTTACAATCCATCCCTTCCTTACATTTCACGAAAACGTCTATTTCAACAATAAATGTTGAAATCTATGTTTTTGATACTTAACACATTTTAAATTGCTTTTCAAAACCATTTAAACTCCATTTATAAATATCACTTTCAAACCGTTTTCTTAATAGATTATTCACATTGAAAACGTGAATATAATTCTTTTATAAACTTTAATATTTAACTTATCAAATAAGTCGATTTCACCTTTATAAAACCATGTTTATAAATTCTTATTTATATTTTATAAAAACTTCCATATATAAAATTCCCTTATTAACATTTTCCATTTATCTCATTTATATGTCAAAATCCAATTGTAAGTTAATTTACTTATAAATCTCATTATTTGCAATTTCATTCTTTTTGTAACTTCATCAATTTATAAACCTTACTTACTTATAAGATTCATTTGTAACTACATTTTAACACTTATAAAACTCGTTTATAATTCCATTAATTTTATCTATAAAATATCAACTTTATAAATCTTATACATAAACCATTTATATAAGTTCAAAATTCTCAGATTAGCCTATTTTACAAAATAGTTAACTCCATATTTTCAAAAATCATATTATGATTCCATTTAAATAACCTTTTCTTTTAATAATTTACAAACCATTATCAAAAATTATGTAACTTCAAAAATCACTTAAACATCCTTTTTAAATTGAAATCATTATTTTAGTTTTTTAGAGTTCCAAAAATAGGCCCAATGCCACTATAGCACTAAATAAGGGGATTCACATCAATCATATCAATCATGGCATCCAGACATCATATATCGCATGATAACAGCACGTATAACAATATTTGTAAATAAAAATCAACGATGGTAAGGAATCCAGTTGGATCCTTTCAACCTATAACCCGCATCAAATATACATAGAGAAAATGTACAATGTCTGCTTCGAGGCAGACGCGCGTACAAAGGGTCATCCGCTCATACACGGGAACGTATAAGGTCTCTTCTGCTCCAATCGACATGAATATATCCAACTACTAACTACTATAGAATAACATACATACGTACATATATATATATATATAACATCCAACAGTCATCAAAATAGCATAATAAAAATATTCCCACTTATATAAAAATATAAGCGGGTCCGAAAGAGTGAGTTTTACTCACTTTGCTTGCTGTAACAACCCAAAATTTGAGCTATAATAATTAATTAAACAATAAAATAAGTTTGTGAAATTGTCAGAATCGAGCCACAAAACTTGCGCCATTAGGTCCGTGGTAATTTTCCAATCAACTTCCATATATAACTTGTCGAAACCTGAGCTAGTATGCAGAAGTTACAAGAGAAACAAGAAATCAGAACTAAATAAACAAAAATGAAAAAAAATATAACAAGACCCTTAGTGGTCAACCCATGTTTTGGTCAGGTCAACCTGTAGGTCGACCCCCAAGGAACATGGATCGACCCGCACTTCTACCTGAACGATATTTCATCCAGGTACGAGCCGAAGAGAGTAATTTTGATTTTTGGCCAAATCTGATGCGTTCGTGGCTGCATCTAATGGTTCCTATGAGCCCATGACGTGGTTGCACCAGATTTAATCTTCAATTTTGACGGTTTAGGATCTCTAAGCTACACTATAAATAGAACCCAAGGCCTAGTTAATTTTCTCATTCATATTTTCTCCCAATTGGGTTCATTGCTTGAGGCTGAACCATAAATAGAAATTTTTTCTAGGGAGGAAATCTTTTTGATAAAAATATTCTACGCCTTAGAATCGAATCCAGGAAGACCCATGGATAAAGCAAAGGACCATAGGTGAGTGTTTTGTAATTATTTTGGATTTGTTAGCAATTCAAAATAATAGGGTTCTCAATGGTTGTATATTTTCTACAATTTTGAGACAGTTTTTTATGTAAGTTTATTTACAGTCAGTTTTAAAGTAAATTTTAGAAGTTCTTTTCAATCTATTTTTATTCAGCTATTTTATTTTACAGTTAATTGTAGTTATTTATATTTATTTACATCTATTTTAAGTTGGAATTTAGCCTATAAATGTTAGTTTCTTTTTTTAGAGATTTAATCCTTTTAACACGAATAAAATATTAAAAAAAGAAGAATTCGCATATATGGATTAAAATAGAATAACACTAAATTTACATAAATTAGATGTTAAATCATAAAAACTGAAATAAAATGGAGATAGACTGAAATAGGAAAATTTAAGATATGTGCAAACATGATTATAATAAGTGGTTATAACTAAAAAGAGAAATTGGAAGAGTAAGAGTTCCAAGAACAATTATAACATAGGTTATAATTAGAAAGAAAGAAATAATAGAAGAGGCTTATTTTAAAACTTAGATCTTGGATTAAATTAATAAGCAAACATAGTAGTAGTGGCCCATACCAACAGCATTCCCTTTTAGGTCCAGAACTGATGGTCTCACACGTAGGTGAGGCTGGGACACGCTTATACTGATTAGGGTAAATAAGTGGCCAATAGATAGAGGCTCAAATTTGGGGATTTGGGCAAGGGGCACAAAGCTAGAAGATTTGTTTGTTAGGACTAGTACTAGCAGCATTCCCTTTCAAGTCGAGGACTGATGGTCTCACATCTAGGTTAGGTTGGGCACGCTTATGTTGATTAGGGTAAATAAAGGGTCAAAAAGGAGGCAACAGTTAGTGTGTGCCGGTGATGATCGAGCATGCGACATCGATTAGGGTAAATAATTCGCTACTACGTCCTAAGCGCTAAAGAGGTGTCTTTTGCTATGACCAACAGGATTGGTTTATAGTGGTACAACAGAGATAGGAAAGGCCGATCAATGAGAAGGATTAGAATTTCAGCCTAATCAAGTTAGCAATTGAGATAGGATTGTGATTTTAGCCTAATCACAGTAGTTTAAGATAAGTGCAAAAAATCAAAGAAAACAGTCAAACAGAATAAAAAATAGTATTTTATGCGAGTTTTATCTTTTCTGTATCTTCCTTTCATGCTAGAACTATTGCTTAGTCTATTAACTTTATCTTGCTTAGAAATGCTAGTAGTTACTTTCACTCACCAGACTTATTATCTGACCCACTCCTCTATCTCTCCTTTTCCCCCAATAGGCCGATAGAGTTGAGGATAGTTGATTCAGGTTGCTTGGAGATTCATTTTTAGTGTTTTCTCGTTTCCGATGTATTCTTCTACTTTTCATCTTTTTAATTTGGCTTATAACGGATTGGCACTTATGAGACGGATTATTATTATTGTTACTTTTACTCCGATTATGTAAGGCTGAGATGTATTTTCATAATACATGAAAGATCTCGAGTTTTTGAGACATGTTATGTTTTTATGACTTATTTTGAGATGAAGATTAATTTTGAATGTTAACTTATTATTTAAATGTTTTCCGCTGCTTTTACTTATTTTTCTTGTGAATCTTAGTCACTTTGATGCTTTAATTATACAAATAACATACTACATCCTTTGGTGTTCCCTTTTTGGGAATACTAAGGAATGTGGGATGTTTACTTTGGTATCAGAGTGTAAATTTACAAGATTTCTAAAAACTTGTTTTAAAAGTAAAGTAATTTTAAAGGTAACGTATCTTCAAACTAAAAGTATTTTTCAGAAAGAAACTATTATTATAGCAATGGTTTTTAAGTATAAAAGAGTTTTTATAAAAATTACCTCAAAGTCTAATTCAACCTTCTTTCGATATTTTCGAGCCTAAATTTTCTTTTCTTTACAGAGTATGGCGGGTGCCCCAAATCTTCCAGAGGTTGTCCAAGTCACTGGCTGGTTCCGTAGATACCTCCAAGCTATGGCACCAGAGGTGCAAGGGAAAGCACCCAATGCAGCACTGACGAGTGGAGGTCCCGTTAATCCACCTGCAACAGCCAATTTTTTTAAGCTATGCAAGGACTTCGCTAGTCTAGGTGGCAAGAAGTTTTCTGGCATGGAGGATTCCATAGAGGCACGAGCATGGTTGAGGAATACGAAGCTGATATTTGGGCTGTTAGGATTGGAGGACAGTAGAGAGTTCAGCTTGCATCTTGGCAGCTAAAGAGAGAGGCTTCTTACTGGTGGGAGATTACAGAAATGGAGGGTAGAGACATTGGATGGTTTGGATTTCGGGAAAGGTTTAAGAGAAAGTTCTTGTCGCAAACCGAGGAAAGCATGCAGTTGAAGAAGTTCATTAGTTTGAAGCAGAGGAGTCTTTCAGTGAAAGAGTATATAAATCAGTTTAATGAGTTATCGCGGTTCGGGATGAATCTTGTTAATACACGCATAAGAAGGCCATAAAGTTTGCTAAAGGTTTGAACCAGCCCCTCCAAGGGTTGACATTGACACATGTACCTATGGGGGCGACGTATGAGTCACTTGTGGAAATGGCCCTTATATCAGAGGTTGCTAAGGAAGAAGAGGTTAAGGAGGTTCCTAAATTCTAAAACTCTAAGCAGCAATGGCGGAAGAATAAGAAGGATAAGGATAAGAAGAAAGGAGGAGGACCTCAAAAGGGACAGATCAAGAAGGTAGAGAAATGTCATAATTGTGGATTGGTTGGGCAATACTCAAAGGACGGTAAGAAGGACACAATGAAGGGGAGGTGTTATAGCTGTGGGTAGCCTGGACACCTTAGTAGAGCTTGTACTGGGAGGATGGGGCAGAAAGCAGGCGCACCTACGGCCTAAGTACAAGCTTTGGATGCAGCACCATCTAGTAATGGACCGGATCGAGGTAGGAAAGTCTCTGTAGAAGATTTTCCTATCCGAACACTTTTGGACTCCAGAGCATCGCATTCTTTCATTTCTAGTTCCTTGGTTGATTGTTTGCACTTAGATATTTCTCTAGTTGTAGACCCTATAGTTGTTTCAAACCCCATAGTATGATCGACACATATATCCATGATTTGTATGGATTTGAAATTTTTTATACTAGGCGTAGAGTTTGATTGTGATGCCTATGTATTGGGATTTTTAGGATATGGGATGATTTCGGGGATGGACTGGTTATCCACTTATGGTGCGATATTGAACTGTGAGAGGAAAATCGTTAGGCTAGAGACATGTAGGGGAAAGACTCTCAAGGTTTATTGCGACCCACATGGGTCAGTCATATTGAGCTTCCTTTATTCCCTTGATTCATTACTTGGAGAGTTAGATTCAGTTTCAGTTGTTAGAGATTTCTCAGGCGTTTTTGAGGATGTTAGGGGGCTACCCTCTAAGAGAGAGATTGACTTTAGGATCTACGTGAATGATAATGCTAAGCCAGTGGCATTGTCCGTGAGACATATGGATCCTAGGGAGAAGGAGTTAAATAAGCAGATCGGTGAGCTACTAGAGAAAGGCTTCATCAGACGGAGAATATCTGAGTGGGGGGCGCCAATCGTCTTTGCTACAAAGACGGATGGTTCCCTTCGACTTTGCATAGACTTTAGAGAGTTGAATAAGCTCACGAAGAAGAACCGTTACCCACTTCTTAGGATAGATGATCTTTTCGATCAGTTGGTTGGCTCTTAGTATTTTCTCAGCTTGACTTAACCACTAGATTTCATTAGCTTAGGGTCGCTGACGGTAGCATCAATAATACAACATTTAGGACACCCAATGGATTCTTTGAGTGGTTGGTTATGCCGTTTAGGCTAACCAATGCCCCAGGCTATTTTGTGGATCTGATGACCATGTTTTTCGAGATGTCCTAAATAAGTTCATTGTAGTGTTTATGGATGACGTTTTGGTGTTATCCAAGAGTATGGAAGAGCAAGCTATTCATCTTGAGGAGGTTCTTTGTACACTTTGTGTTCATCAGTTGAAAGCAAATTTCTCGAAGTGTCACTTTTGGCGTGAGGATATGCATTTCTTGGGGCGTGTAGTCTAAAGAGAGGATTTAGCTGTGTATCCCGCTAAGATAGTAGGAGTACAGGATTGGAAGGTCCCCAGGAACACTACCGAAGTTAGAAGCTTCCTAGGTTTGGCTGGTTATTATAGGAAGTTAATCAGGGACTTTGCTAAGATTTTAGCATTTGAGGTTGAGCTTACCATCATAGATCAGATTGGCTCAAGGCAACGAGATGATTCAAAGCTTGTGGATATTCTAGATAGGATTAGTATATGAGAGGTCTCTAAACACCTCCAACGCTATTCCATCGATAATAAAGGGTGGCTAAGGAGAGATGGAAGACTTTATGTCCCCCGTACTAGTGATTTGATGAGTGCAGTTCTAGCAGAAGCACACCATTCTCGGATGACCATTCATTCAGGTGGTGATAAGATGTATAGGGACATGAAGAGAGTGTTTTATTGGAGTGGCATGAAGAAGGATGTATAAAAGTTTGTAGCTAAGTGTCTTGTGCGTCAAAGGGTTAAGACAGAGCAGTAGAGGCCTGATGGATTTCTTCAACCATTACATGTACCCGAATGGAAGTGGGATAGTGTTTTGATGGACTTCATAGATGGTTTACCCCGATCTAGAAAAGGGAATACCAGTATTTGGGTGATCGTAAATCGTTTGACTAAGAGCGCCCATGTCATTCCGGTTAAGAGTAATAGGGCAGCACCTTATTTGGCATCCATATACGTTCATAAGATAGTCGACTTCATGGAGTTCCCTTAAGCATAGTGAGCGACAGAGACCCTATCTTTACTAGCGAGTTTTGGAGGAGCTTGCAAGAGGCTTTAGGGACACAACTTAGATTGAGTACGACCTATCACCCTCAAACGGATGGACAAACGGAGAGAGTTAATAGAGTTCTTGAGGATTTGTTGAGGATGTGCATTCTTGATTTTGGAGTAACTTGGGAGGAGAACCTACCTTTAGTGGAATTCGCTTATAACCATAGTTTTCAGGCTAGCATTGTGATGGCTCCTCTTGAAGCCCTTTATGGAAGACCTTGCAAGTTGTCTTCATGTTGGTTGTAGTCTACAGAAAGATTACTACTTGGTCCCAACATGGTTAGAGAGATTTTGGAAAAAATTGATTTGATTAGAAGAAGAATGAAGATGGCCCAAGATAGACAGAAATCCTATGTAGATAAGTGGAGAAGCGATATTGAGTTCGAGGTAGGAGATTTGGTTTTCATTAAGGTGTCTCCGCTAAGAAAGGTAGTGAGGTTTTGATCAAATGGGAAACTTGCTCCCAGATTCATAGGACCGTTCCCCATTGTGGAAAGGGTAGGGAAGATGGCGTATCGGATAAAGCTACCAGGGAGGCTTGTGGAAGTTCATGATGTTTTCCATGTTTTGAACTTGAGAAAGTGCTTACATGATTCAACAGAGATAGTGAAACCTAGACAACTTGAGGAAGTTGAAGAGGAGAGAGAAGCATCGGCTCGTCGCATTCCTACCAAGATCTTCGGGCATGGTATCAAGAAGCTTAGGAATAAGAAAGTCCCTTTGATTAAGGTACAGTGGGATGATAGTATTGAGGATGCTACATGGGAGGCTGAGGAGAAAATGCGTACCACTTATCCGCATATGGCACGTCTTGAATTTCCTATTTGCATCTTTAGTTTGAATAAGTTCTTTCCTTTAGTATCCTTTGCGAGGGTAGATCTTAGGATTTAACCTATGGGTGGTAGGACTGAATGTAAACATGTTACTAAGATAGGTTATGTATGTTGGACGCTAGTGGTTGCAAGTGTTTGCTAGTGGATGCTAATGGACGCATACACACACACACTAGACACTATTGTCTCTTAAAGATCGGCCTAACTAGGTCGCTAAAGCATATTCATATGGATGTGTGCTCACTTGCATTTTAATTTTATTTCTATGGTTGCTATAATGAGTGATTATCATATGATTTTTGCATTTGGACGATGATTGCAGCATGCATGTGAACTATCGGTTATCATTAGGAAACTTACATTCATTTGGATACATGGCACAGACATGGTTTTATAAAAAGGAGGTCGACTGAAACAGTAGAATGCCTAATCTTTTGCATTATTTAGAGACATTGACACTACACTATTGCACATAACATAAATTGCATTAGAAAGCTTAAGGACAATGAATGTAATGGGTGATGATTGAATATATGGTTGTAAAATTTGGATGAAAATATTTATTTCGTTTTCTGTCCTTAGAGATTTCGAGGATGAAATCCTTCAAGGGGGGAGAATGTAACAACCTAAAATTTGAGTTACAGTAATTAATGAACGAATTAATTAAACAATAAAATAAGTTTGTGAAATTGTCAGAATCGAGCCACGGAAGTTGCACCATTGGGTCCATGGTAATTTTTTAATCAATTTCCATATATAACTTGTTGAAATCTAAGCTAGTGTGGAGAAGTTACAAGAGAAACAAGAAATCAGAATTACATAAACACAAAAACGAAAAAAATAATTTAACTAGACCCTTAGGAGTCGACCCTTGTTTTGGTCAAGTCGACCACCAAGGAACATGGGTCGACCTGCACTCTGCCTGGACGATATTTCATCCAGGTATAAGCCAAAGAGAGTAATTTGGATTTTTGGCCAAATCCTGTGGGTTCGTAGCTGCATCCGACGGTTTCTAGTGAGCCTGTGACGTGGTTGCACCAGATTTAATCTTCCAATCCGATGGTCTGAGATCTTTAAGCCACCTATAAATAGAACCCTAGACCTAGCCAGTTTTCTCATTCATATTTTCTCCCAATTAGGTTCGTTGCCTGAGGCTGAACCCTAAATAGAAATTTTTTCTAGGGAGCACATCTTTTTGATAAAAATATTCTACGCCCTAGAGTCGGATCCAAGAAGGCCCAGGAATAGAGCTAAGGACCACATGTGAGTGTTTTGTAATTATTTTAGATTTGCAAGCAATTTAAAATAATAGGATTCCCAATAGTTGTAGTTTTTCTACAATTTTGAGACAGTTTTTATGTAAGTTTATTTACAGTCAGTTTTTAAGTAAATCTCAAAAGTTCTTTTCAGTCTATTTTTATTCAGCTATTTTATTCAGTGATTTATAGTTAATTGTAGTTATTTACATCTATTTTAAGTTGGAATTTAGCTTGTAAATGTTAGTTTCTTTTTTAGAGATTTAATCCTTTTTGATGTGAATAAAATATTCAAAAGAGAAGAATTCGTAAATATGGACTAAAATATAATAATACTAAATTTACAAAATCAGATGTAAAATGAAAAAAACTGAATTAAAATTGAGATAGATAGAAATAGGCAAATTTAAGATATTTGCAAACATGATATAACAAGTGGTTATAACTAAAACGAGAAATTAGAAGAGTAATAGTTGCAAGAACAATTATAACATAGGTTATAATTAAAAAGAAAGAAATAACAAAAGGGGCTTATTTTAAAACTTAGATCTTGGATTAAATTAATAAGCAAACATAGCAACAGTGGCCTGTATAGGCAGCATTCCCTTTCGGATCTAGGACTGATGGTCTCACACGTAGGTGAGGCTGGGACACGCTTATGCTAATTAGGGTAAATAAGTGGCCAATAGATAGAGGCTCAAATTTAGGGATTTGGGCAAGGGGCGCAAAGCTAGAAGATTTGTTTGTTAGGACTGGTACAAGCAGCATTCTCTTTCAAGTTGAGGACTGATGGTCTCACACATAGGTGAGGCTGGGCACGCTTATGCTGATTAGTGTAAATAAATGGTCAAATATGGGGTGACAGTTAATGTGTACCGGCGATGACCGAGCGTGCGGCATCGATTAGGGTAAATAAATCGCTAATGCATCCAAAGCGCTAAAGAGGTATCTTTTGCTGTGACCAACAAGATTGGTTCACAATGGCATAACAGAGATAGGAAAGACTGATCAATGGGTAGGACTAGGATTTCAACCTAATCAAGTTAGCAGTTGAGATAGGATTAGAATTTCAGCCTAATCATAGTAGTTTAAGACAAGTGCAAACAATCAAAGCAAACAGTCAAATAGAATCAGAAACAGTATTTTATGCAAGTTTTATCTTTTCTATATCTTTCTTTCATGCTATAACTATTGCTTAATCTATTATCTTTTTCTTGCTTAGAAATGCTAGTAATTACTTTCACTCACCGGACTTATTGTTTGACCCACTCCTCTATCTCTCCTTTTCCCCCATAGGCCAGAAGAGTTGAGGATAGGTTGTGCAGGTTGCTTGGAGATTCATTTTCAGTGTTTCCTCCTTTCTGATATATTCTTGTGCTTTTCATCTTTTTAGTTTGGCTTATAATGGATTGGCACTTGTGAGAGGGATTATTGTTGTTGTTACTTTTACTCCGACTATGTGAGGCTGAGATGTATTTTAATAGTACATGAGAGATCTCGTGTTTTTGAGACATGTTATGCTTTTATGACTTATTTTGAGATGAAGATTAATTTTGAATGATAAGTTATTATTTAAATGCTTGCATTACTTTTATTTATTTGTCTTGTGAATCTTAGTCTCTGTGAAGCTTTAGCTATACCTATAACGCACCACATCCTTTGATGTGTCCTTTTTGGGAATACTAAGGGGTGTGGGGTATTTCACTTGTAGTCGTCGTTGTATCGTTTATTTCAATCAAAATTAAACAAGCGTTTAATTTTGACCAAAATTTTCAACAGCTCCAAATCCATCTGAACCAGCTCGAAAATCTGATGCTCGATAAAACGAACCCAACGCAAATTTGTTACGTGTGAAACGGACCTCGTATGACAAAGTTATGGATTTATAAACATTCGATAATTAAAAATTTCATTAACCTTAATAAATAATGTTTAAACCTTCATCTCCCTCTCTTACGCAACCAGGTTTTCACTGTAACGACCCAGAATTTCTAGTCGTTAATTTTGAACATTTAATTCATTTTAAATGTTGGATATGGATTATAATTTTATTTTTTGAAGTAAAAAGAGTTTGGTTAAATTAATAAAATTAGTTAAAATTTTAAATATGGCAATTCAATTGAAATAGAATAATAATAATTTAATGTTGGAATTGGGATAATTGGTGAATCTGGATATAAATAGATACGAAATTGGTTTCTAAAATTTATTTTAAGTTCATTTGAATTTAAATAGTGATGTTGGACTTTTCGATGGAATCAAAAGTCGATAAATTAAAATTTAGGATTTTATATTAATTTAATAATGGAATTTAATATTATAATAATGTGAATAATCAGATTTTGATTTAAACTGAATCAGAATGATTTCTAATGAAATATAAATCCTATACGATTTATAATACTATTAATAAAATTTTAAAAGTGAAATTTTAAGTAATTTCGACGATTTTGAAAATCGCTCGATGTAATCGACGAGTTGAAATAGCCTTCCAGGGCACAGTCTTGGATTTCGATGAAACCAATTCCATTGGATCCGTAATAGTTAATTATTATCGGATTTCAATTTTCGTAGCGTTTGGATTTACCGTTTGTTCGTACGAGTGAGAAACGCGTTGAAATTAAAATCGATAATTTAATATTTAAACTCGATTTAAAAAGCTATCTTCCACATACAACCAAATTAGCCTCCGAAACACGTTCCATTGTGTTCGGAATGTGGGTAAAACCTTAAAACGCCTGTCGGCAAGCGTTGTTTGGAGATTGTTTGACAAAGTTGTTTAAAGATGACTTTAATATTAAATTTATATATATATATATATATATATACACACACACACGTATATACACGTTTTTAAAGACCGAAACCCTATTTCCTTCTGGGCCGCCACTTGAGATAAAGCAATGGCCGAAACCCTTCGATTTTCATCTTCAATTTTCGATCAATCCATGCAATAATTTCGAAAACTTCCAACTGGAAGATCGCAGAGTTTGTCAAGAGCTTCAGATCCAACGGTCAAGATCGATGGAAGCGGAGTAAATTCGCCAAAATCTGGCTGTGAAGGCCGTGCGTACGTCCATAGTTTTTGAGATGTAGGGGTAGCCGAGCTCGTTCATTTTTGGGCCATGGGTGGAGCTAGCTTCGGCGCTCGAGATAGTGGCCTTGGATCGACCTACCTGTGAGCATGGGTGGTCGGGATTTTGATTTGGAGAGGACGGCAATGGGTTTAGTTTGAACCTGTAACGCGCGAAAGGAAGATGAAGCTTCGGCCTTGGGCTGTAATTTGTTTTGGTAAATATATTATGAAAAGAAAATTTGCTCTAAAATTTGTTTCAAACTTTAAAATTCTATAACTTGTGCGTACGTTATCAGATTTCGACGAAGCTGGCGACGTCGGAATCACAGCAATGAGTACTACGCAGTGGTGCAATTCTGGGATCATGCTGAGCAAGTAAATATTTAGGTTACATCTAACGCCATTCGATTTAATTTAAATTTGAACGCTAATCAAAAATTCAAGGTGAGTTAATCTCACTCACATCTAGATACCAGTTAATTTAAATAGCTAATATTTAAAAGTTTGATTGGTTATTTAGCTGAACATGATAATTATTATCAGATTGAATCGATATTTATTGGTTGTGCTAATATCTGTGGATGCAGGAAAACAGGTTGGAAGGATCCAACTGGATTCCTCATAAATAGAAATTTTATTTATATTCTGTGATATATATCATTGATATCCCGTGATATAGATCTTGTTACGCTGTGTTCTATTTATATACTGTGATAGATTAATTTGAAAATTAAATTGTGTCGTGCTATGATTGGGTGAATACAATCTGGGAATTTAAATATAAATAAATAAATTGGGTTTAAAAGGAAATGAAAGAAATTCTTAAGTAAAGAATATAAAAGGAATTAAATTCAAGAAATTGGTCTAAAATTTAAAGTGTTTGAAATTGTGATTTAAAGGGGCAATGTGAATTGTTTTTAAAACAATAGCGAGATTTATTTTTTAAAAGGATGGAAAGTGTATTTTTCCTGGAAACTAAGCATGTTTTAAAGAAAGATTTTCGAAGTATAACTGGGAAGTTTTGCAAAAGGTGTTTTTAAAATATTTTAGAAAATTATTATTTTTATTTTAATTGTTTTTAAGTGAAAGTAAATATTTAATTAAGTAATTATGGTATTGAATTATTTAAAGGAAAATTAATATTATGTTTTCCAAAGGAAATTTTAATATAATATTTGATATAATAACTTTATATGAAAGGAGTTTATTTTTAAAGTATGGAATGGAATTTACGGGATGAACGTAAAATTGAATTGGGGCAAATCAGGTAGGATTTATAAAATGAATTCTTTGGGTTATCCTAAAATGGAAGTGTATTTCTCTGAAAAGCCAAGTACGTTTTTAAAGCAGATTTTTGAAAAAGTTAGAAGTTTTGAAGTTGTATTAAAGAATGGTTTCAAGAAATTATTGAAGTTGTAAGAATTTTAAAAGTGAACGTTAATCAAATTAGTTATAGAAGTAATTATTTTAAAGAGGTAATTAGTATTATGTTTTAAAGAATATTATTAATATTTATACTTTATAAAATGGTTTTATTTTAAGGATAATTAATTAAAGTTTTATTTGAAAACTTGTATAGGATTTCATAGCTCTATTTTAAAATTTAGTATGACTTAACTTTATTTTAAAGATAATAGTTTATATTTTATAAAGCAGTTTTATTCGAAATATTTTTAGAAGTATATATTTATATTTTAAATTAAGTATGTATGTAGTTTTATTATAAATGTTTTAATGTATTTTCAAGAATAAAGAATTTAGATTATTTTAAATCTTAAGTATGCGTACTTGGTTGTTTTCAGAGGAAGTAAAGATTTGGGAATTTACTCCATGAGAAGAGTTGGGTTTGAAAACGGTTTCAAAAGGACTGGAAAATGTAAATATATCTTGTAAAGATATTTTTGAGGAAAAAAAATAATGTGGTAAATTATTTATTGTGTGATGGATGCTTATGGATGTTAATTGATAGTTAAATCACCGACTATCAATATTGGACAATGCGTTGATCGTTTCGAAGAGATCGGGATCGGGATTATTTTCTCGAAAACTACTTCGATCCGGTTTTTACGTTTTCATGGGAAAAATGAGTTCGAAGTCGAAGATGGAGCAGTGAAGTGTAAGGGCTAGTCGCTACTAATCCTGAGGATATTTCCAAAATGGATGTAGTAGGAGTAGTGCCTTCGGTTCCGTTCGAACCCGTAACAGACTTGTATGGATGAATGCTTTCGGAACATCGTCAGGTGGGTGATGGGAATTCTAAGTGAAACGTTCTAAAAAGGTAACGCTTAGCCTCAAGCCTCATCAACCGGGAATGACTGAAAATCAGGGGTTATGCAGCAAGGCTAGGTGGGTAGCACCCATTTCAATATAAGGTCATCCCTGTCTAGATGTTCCTTTTTATTCGGCTTAGTGGTGCGGTTGCTGATCCCAACCGTGGGGTGATCTTACTCGAGATTACCCAGTAAGGGGTAGTCCCGGCCTTGTGTTGTAGGGGATCGGGAATGGTCCTCGGTACGGCGATCTAGGCCACGTACTGTGACAGGTGGTACCCCAGTGCCTAGTCATTAGTTGGAAATTCATTCTCCCTACGAGCCATTTACGAGTTTTGTTTGTATTACCCACGATTGTGGCTAGTAGCTGAAATTTAATGAATGTAACAATTTCGGCTATTTTAATAAGTATTTGTATATAGACCGTATTATAATATCAAAGGATTTATATAAAAAGTGTTTTAGCTATCGTAAGGTAAAAACCCGACATGTTTATTTGTGGCGTGGTCTTACGATATGCTTTTGTTTTCAAAAGGATTTTTGAAACTTTAATAATCAATTTAGGTGTATTTTTATCAGCTGGTAATCCAGACTAACACGGGTGTTATTTTATTATAATGCTCGGGTCAGACCGAGTATTATATATTCAGGATAGGATGCTATGGAGCAGGAGAGGAGCTAGAGTCTGAGATGTATTATCCGTACTTGTATATATCCGCTGCTATGATTGTATGGAATTGTCAGGCTAGTAATTGTTGTTTGTGTGTGATACTCTGATGATATATTGTATAAAACAGATATAGTTTTCATTTTGTGTAAAAATCTGTTATTGACTATTATATTCTATTCCGCTGCGATGGTGCGATTCTGTTATTGTTTAGTTCCTTCTTTCTTCTATCTTCTTTCTTGTCCCTTAACAATCTGTCTTTTCTGGCACTTGATCGTCGGCATATTATACTGTGGAGTATTTTGTGTCGATTTTCGAGGGTCGAGAAGGGTGGGTCGTCACATTCACGGCTGCATATCTCAACCCATCACACGTTCGATTTTTGATTGCTGCTCCTCCTCCACCCATCGAGAGATCGATCCACTACTGTCGTCGCGTGCGCCAAGCCTCGCTCCCCCTACTCTAGTGACCGCACCCCTTAGCCTTGCCGATGACGCGTAAAAAGAAGATGAATGACATGCCATTCGAGGCGATTTGCCACCGACTCGAGTCGTTGTAGCCCAGATCCATTGAAAGGTCTAGACGTGCCCTACAACTCTCTAGTCGGATGTTTTCGCTAATATTCTATGGATTGCGAGATAATTCGGGAAGAAGACGGTGCATTTCTGGCCATTGATAGTAAAGTGGCGGCTAGCCTTTTTATTAGGGGTTAGAGTTGCAAATGATGGTCCTTATATAGCAAAGTTCAAAACACTATTCATCCAAAATATTTCCAAACTCCAAACGAAACGTATCGCCTGGCGTTTATAATCTTTTACCCCTATTTCAAACATAATGGAATATATATCAGGAGCCAATTCCATCGTATTTGTAAGATGGGTTTTCAAATCGAATTATTTTAATTGAATTTACTTTAATTAGTATCTAGGCGTTTAGCTACGAACGACCAAACCGTAAGTTCGATTGACATGAAATTTGAAATCCTATAATAATACAGTATTACGAATCCAATGAAACTGATTTCATTGAAATCTGAGACAATGTTTGAAGATGACTATTTTTACACGTTAATTAAATCGATAAATTTTTAATTTCTATAAATTAACTATTAATTCAATGTAAAAAGTATTCTATTATAATTCAAATAGGATTTAGAAAACCGTTAGAAATAATTTTTTTACTTAGATTCAGTATTTAATTAATTAGCTGATTTAACTTATAATATTCATTTTTAAATATTTAAATCCAATTAGATATTCTAAATTCAAGCGACTGAAAAACTAGGTCGTTGTACAATGTATTGATAGGTTCATTTTATAGGTCTCTTCTTAACATCACCAATCTTCAGGCGATGACATATTCCCGTAAGATGGGACCAAAAGATTTAGTCGGACTGTAAGTAGGTCATCAATCCTTCTCATTGTCGCCAAACTTCGAGTGATGGTTAATTTCTAAAAATTAAATTTTTGATTTCTCTTGTTGGAAATTTGTTGTTATAAATGTCTATTTGGCAAAACAAAACTGTTATCTAACCAACCCTACGGTCTGCACTGAGTATTTGTGTGTCTATCCTTATTTGCGGAACTAGCTATTTCGAATGCTCGTATTTTGGTGCTTGCGAGAGATGGAAAGACGTGGAGCAAATTACTCAATTGCCCCTAATATGGCTCTCAATCCCATTCTGGAATTGAGGAAGTTCAGGGATTTTATTTTCGACCTTCCATGATTGTTCCCACTAGTCTTTAGTCATGCATGCTTTTCTTGGTTGTTGACGTTGTCACGGAAGTTTTGTTCATATGTCAACTCCTATCTTTAGGAATTGATAACCTAGCTCCTTGGTTCTAAGTAATATTTCCTCAAGGCTGCCTATTTTTTGGCTATATCTAAATTCTTTCTAAGTTGAATTTTGGAAATTCAGCTGTGCACCAACTTTCATCCTTATAAGTTAGCACACGAGTAATTCAATCCTGAGATTTCCTTTCTGTGCAGCTTTATTCCCGTGAAGTGGCTGATTCTTGCCATGTCAGGTTGAACCATCCGATTGACCTATGAAAGGTTATGTCTTCCTGTCGTTGTCTATCTTCGAGCAATAGTAGTTTTCCAAAAACAAGGGTAAAACTCAGTCGAGAACCAACTTCTATCTCTAAAAGTTAGTGCATTGATGGTTCACTATGGTGAGTGTTTCTCACTAACCCTGTAGATTAAAGTTTTCTTGGCGTTACTAGGGAAACACTGGTACTTATTGAATAACAAATTTCTCGGCATTGTTGAGGCAATTTTGGTAATTAGGGAATATAAAGTTTCCCAACGTTGCCGGGGCAACACCTATACTTAGGAAATAGAAAGTTTCCCTACGTTGTCAGGGCAACATCGGTACTTAGGAAGTAGAAAGTTTCCCAACCTTGCTTGGGCAACACTAACACGCAGAAGGTTGGGATCGATTTTCCTACTGACCCGACGGTGCTTTTAATCCAGTTGGGTACCAGTTTCGGTCTTTGAAAACTGTCACTTCAATGATTGGATTGTAAAATATATTTCTTAGTGCCGCCTATCTTCGGGCAGTGTTAAAGTCAAGTTGGTGAGGGTTGAATCATTCATATGATCCTGTAGAGTTGAGTAGATTCCTTTTAACCCAATGTGGATAATTTCTTTACATTTCTTAACTCCGGGATATGCCATTTTGTAACGATCTGTAATTTTCGATAATTTAAAATTGATAATTTAATAAGATTTTTATGATTTAATATTGGAAGAAATAAATATTGGTGGTTTATGAATGAAATAAGAATTAGAATTAAAGGTAATAATGTTAATATAAGTTGACTATTAACAATTTGAATGAAATTCCAATAAATGAAATAACACAAATGTTATACTTGGCTATAAATGGAATATATGAAAACAAATGTAAGTATTGCATTGATCAATGAAATATCACATAATTAATGGTAAGTGAATAAAATTGGTGTTATGAAAAAAATGGTAACATTTGTTATAAGTTATAAACATGTAAATGTAATTAAAGATTGATGGTAACAATTATTACAAGTTACCTATTTATTTGATATGTTAAAATTAAATTTTGGAATCAATTGCTGTAAATCTAATTAAATATTACGTTAATGTAAATTATGGTAATAATTGGGAATAATGTTGATTTTATTCATAATATGATAATTGGTTGAATAAAAAGAATGGAAATCAAGATCTGCCAGTTCTTG
Organism: Allium cepa; assembly: GCA_030765085.1. Classification (NCBI taxonomy): domain Eukaryota; kingdom Viridiplantae; phylum Streptophyta; class Magnoliopsida; order Asparagales; family Amaryllidaceae; genus Allium; species Allium cepa. The sequence continues at coordinate 336,402,599 of CM060938.1, forward strand.
GAATTTAAATTGTAATAATTGATATGACGGATGGTTTGTTTGCCATGGATGGATGGATGGTTGATTATAATGATTTCATATGATGATGTTACGCTGTGGTTGCAAATGATTGTTGTTTTACATTGATTTGTTTGTTGGTGGTTGAAACAACTTTAAACATTTAATTTTATACAATTATTAACTCTTTTTGGATTATATAAGTGAAATACATGTTTATGGAAGCAATTGCTACTCTTTTGGTTTCATAAAAATAAGCGTTATTTTCCCGACAAATATGTACGTTCTCGGATTACGGTTTTCTAGCGATATTATATTGTTTTTCCCACTGTTAAGATATATTATTTTGAATTTTTTTGATATATATTGTTATTGTTGATGTTATTATTTCTCCCGAGCCTCTCCGTATAAAGGAGACTCTAACGAAATTTTTCTTAAATTTTGGACTAAGAAAATTTTGAGAAGTGTTTTCCAAATTTTATTAGTTGAGTATAAAAGGATTAATGGTTAAAAAGGGATATTTTTTTTATCTAAATTAATCAGTTTTGTAAATTTATTTGTTTATAAATTTAATATTTTGAATAAGATATATTGATTACTTGATTCCTTCTTTCCCCTTCTTTTTCCTTTTCAGGGACCTAAAGTTTTGAGTGAGGGAGAGTGTCATGACCCATAATTTTCGATAATTTAAAATTGATAATTTAATAAGCTTTTTATGATTTAATATTAGAAGAAATAAATATTGGTGGTTTATGAATGAAATAATAATTAGAATTAAAGTTAATAATGTTAATATAAGTTGACTATTAACAATTTGAATGAAATCCCAATAAATGAAATAATGCAAATGTTATACTTGGCTATAAATGAAATATATGAAAACAAATGTAAGTATTGAATTAATCAATGAAATATCACATAATTAATGGTAAGTGAATAAAATTAGTGTTATGAAAGAAATGGTAACATTTGTGGTAAGTAATAAACCTGTAAATGTAATTAAAGATTGATGGTAACAATTATTAAAAGTTACATATTTATTTGATCTGTTAAAATTAAATTTGGAATCCATTGTTGTAAATTAATTAAATATTACGGTAATGTAAATTATGGTAATAATTAGTAATAATGTTAAGTTTATTCATAATATGACAATTGGTTGGATAAAAAGAATGGAAATCAAGATCTATCAGTTCATGGAATTTTAATTGTAAAAATTGAATTTACTACAATTAAATGAAATTTAATATTACATTCATGAGATTAGGACAATAAATGAAATTTATGAATTTAATAAAATGAATAGGAATGTAAATTTTATTATTAAAATAACAATTGACTTATTTAGAGAATGAAATCAAGATAAATAAAATTTATTGAGATTTTCAATTATCATTAATGTGTGAAATTGACAAAATTTCAATAAAGTGGAAATATGATTACTAATACCAATAGAAGATGGAAATTAAAGTATATTAACGTAATGATATGTAAACCAAATGTTAACTATGTTATAGAGTAAGAATGGATTTACAAAAAAAGATTGAAATTGAATCAAATCAATTTATTGGAAATTTAATTTATAATTACTAAATTAATTGAAATTAAATAAGGTAAATTGTGAAATATTCAATAATAAGTTGATATGGAATTGTTTTAAAGGATTATAAATTACTAAGTAATCCTAAGTGATGGAAATTATAAATCATAGAATTTGAATTGAAAAAGCGATTTAATTAATTTAGTATTCATTTATTTAATTAACTGAAAATAGCCATTTTGGCTACTGACTCGGATTTTGACGAAACCAGTTTCATCGGATCTGTAATAGTGAATTAATGTAGGATTTCAAGTTTCATAGTGATCGGACTTATCGTTTGATCATACGGACTCGAAACGCCTAGAAATCAATTTAATTAAAATCATTTGAAATCAATGTGAAATAAGACGATTTTAGCACAATTTCTTCATACGATGGAATTAGCACTTGAAACCTGTTCCATTGAGTTTAAAATTATTGTAAACATCTATTTTGATATATGGGTTGATCCATTTTCGTACCTGAGATAGATGGCTTTTCGGGTCGTTTATCGTTCAATTTCTAAATCAAATATGATCCATTCATTTCTATTTCTGATCTACCTATAAATAGCCCGTTATAAACTGTTATTTCTTATTCCCATTTGTCTGTACATACATTTTTAGTCTACTTCTCCTTCTCAATGGCAGACAAACCAAACAAGCTTCTCAATTCTATTTCAAATCAAATCAAATTTAAACTCCTCAAACTATATCAAATTATATATCGATTTGAAGCTCTCCACGAGCACATTTCAGATTTGTAACTTGTTTTTCAATTTGAACCACTGTTTGTCCAGTAATTGTAGAACAAATCGCGGCCGTTCATCAAATCGCGATCAACTTTTCTTGATCGACAATTTGAGGGTACAATATTATGGAGAGGGCTGAGGGGAGTTCATCGGCGGGGTTTTTTTTTGGCCAATTGATGGTTGGATGTGGCTAAATATTTTGATTAGGGTTTTATTTCAAGTGGAGGTTGCTGTCCTTCCATGCGATCGATGGCGATCGGAGGGGGGGTCTCGTGGCCGTGGGGCCTGGGCAACGTTGGCAGAGCTCTGGTGGCGGGAGACGTGGTCGCGATGGCCTAGTGGTCGCGATGGCCTACAGTGGCATGCATCGTTCGAATTATGGGCAGCTCGTTCATTCAAACACGAGGATCGGGGGATGAGAGTTTCGTATATGATTCCTCTGTACACGTGGGTAGTAGCGGTTGGTCTATTTTCATTATTTATTTATTTTCTTATTTAAATCGTTTAATCTTCTAACTCACTAGCCAAACTACAACAAAAGGTGACTGCACATAAGCCATGAAATCCCATTCTTCGATCATTTTTTTCTCTTCCAATCAAATCTTCGTTCCTACTGTCTTCAAGAAAGAATTGTAGTCTACTAAAATCCTACCCTTCAAATGTATGAGGGCTGGTTCTGGAGAGCGGACAAACACTCCTACAAGCAACGGAGATTGTATTAGGACAGGTTTGATCGAAAAGAAGTTTTGAGGTAGGTGGAATTTGCATTGGAGCTGAGCTTCCAAAGATAGTGAGGGCCATCTAATGAGACAGATCCATGTCTTGCTCAACATAAAGCATGTCATCCATAGTAGGAACCTAAGGATTTATATGCGAGGCCACTAGAGGTTGGGTGTAGGTCTGTCAATTGATACTTTCAGATACGGATGGTGGTGTATTCGTATTCACATCTGAAATTATTTTTGGATGTCGGATATCCACATCTACGAATACAGACGGATATTGGATAATTATTCTATCAACTAACGACCAATAAATCGAGAAACATAAATGAAATTTATTAGTTTAGCATAAACCTTTTTTAATCCAATTGATTATTAAAGTGTTAAAAAAAACAAATATGACGATAATAATTAGTTTTGATCAGTTAATCTTATTTAGTGCATATAATATGGTCTTCTAACTTAATAAAACAATAAATAAATATCTCTCATTATACTAAAATATACATAATTTATTCTATAATTTTGAAAAATCGAACGGATAATTTTCGGATGTAGATGTCACTGTATCTGCATCCGCATTCATTATTTCACTATCGGATATTTATTCACTTTTCTGATACAAATGCAGATGGATTTTAGATTTTTCGAATATCTATTGACAGATGTCCATCGAGATAGGCTTAGGTACAATACAATCGGGGCTGGGGTTTAAGGTTTTCGGAGGGGCAAACCTATTTCAAGGGCCAGGCCGGTCTAGAGGCGACTCCACATTGGCCACTGGATCATCGTTGCCCTCCCTTGTAGTGTTATACTACTCCTGGATTGGAGCTACCCCGAACATAAGATCCTGATCGAACCATCGCTGAGGAGAGGGGTTATTTGTCTAGAGATCCATGTGTCATCAGCATCAAGTAGGTACTTGTCCCTCTAAAGAAAAAAGTTTAGGCTCCCTCAGCAAAAAGGCCCATGCTAGAGATGGATGGGTGGCGGTGGGCCCAGTAATCAAATTTGATTTTGTAGAACAATCCCCCAACCTCGATGACTATGCTACATGGCACCTGGGCTTCCGTATCGAGGTAAACTGAAATCCAAATATAGGCAAATATTTTGTTTGCAGAGCCCACCACAATTGTCTAAGCCTATGAAATCCCCAATCGGCTTGAACAGCTGTGCCAACATCTTTCCATCTCTCAACGTTTCAGGATAGCCAGATGTTTCCATCAAACATCGATTGCAGTTGCTAAAGTTGGGTTCCCACCGAGAAGCTTGGACAACACCATCGGCCTTAAAAAAGGTTGCCTTTTTAGTACCAGCATAGAGGATGTCATTCAAGGGGAACTTCACCAAGAACTTGCGATATCTCAATACGCTAATGTCCTACATCTGGTGTTTGAAGTATGTCTCGACGTACCTGCGCTGATCGGTTATCGTCCACATCCCTGAGATGACGGTGGAGATGGCGCTCAGTTGGGCATCATGGAGACGAGAGATGTTGATTTCATAGAAAAAGGAACTAGAACCTTATTCTGATTGAAGACCAATACAATAATAAATAATTAAGTCTAGTTTAACTTCCATAAAGCTGCAATTTTGCCAGTTGACCTCCGTCAGATCAAATTTCATTTAGTTGTTACTTACGACGCAACTTTGAGTTAAATCATTGAATTTAAAGGTTTGAGCGCCAAAAAAGTGCTGAAAGTACAAAATAAATTACGGTGATAACACAATAGTAGTTTTGAAGAGTTGTTGAATGAGGATACAGTTCAAATGGAGGTGGAGAAATGTATATCTAAACGGTGCAGGTAACCCATATATTTCTAAATGCTTTCCGTGCACATAGATCAAATTCAATACAACTGGTCACAGAAAGAAAAAAAAAATTATATCCTACAAAATTTAGAATATTTTATTTGTATATGTGATAGGATGCATGATGCACTAATCAAAATTTACAGAAGCAAAACCAAATTAAGAACAAGTGTACACAAGACAAATTACATAGAAGCAAAATTTTGAATACAAAGAGTAGTATATATGTTTTACGTTCAATACATATTTAAACAACACAACATACAGTCCATTAATTTTCTGAAATCAAAGGGTTTCTTCGTTCTCAATTTTACGATGTTACCATAAAACATAAATCCACCTTCAAATAATCATACAAGCATGAACTTAGTAGCTGTAGTTCTTGACATACATTCCCTCCTTGGATTCTTCAGATTCGCCTTCGCCTGTGTACTTTCCAAGCTGAGCAAGAGAGTTTGCCTTTGCTCTGGTAAGGAGAGCGTCTTGAGCAGCCTTCACATTTTCTGGTCTTCCTCCCCATGTCTTCAAGCAAGTGTTTTGAAGTGCCCTAGCATAGGAGAAAGACACATGCCATGGGTTTGCACTTTGGTTCATTGCATTCAGGTTTAGTGTTGCCTCGACTTCAGACTGCCCTCCAGAAAGGAACTGCATGTCAATAAATGAAAATATATATGTATTAGTCGCAAGACTCGCAACATATTACACACACATGCATTGTATGAATCAACATGCGGTTGGTATCATTATAAGAAGGTTAGACTATGTATGAATGTCGTACCATAATGCCTGGAACTGAAGGTGGGACTCTTCTTTGAAGGAGTTTCAATGTGTATTCGGCAACTTTCTCTGGAGTTGCTCTTTCTTTGCATTCAGCACCAGGAGTAACCATGCTTGGTTTTAGTAAAATGCCTTCGAACATAACATTGTTTAGAGCCATGTAGAAGAAGACTTCAGCCCACACTTGCTGTGCAACCTCAAATGTCCTGTCGATGCCATGCTCTCCATCAAGCAAAATCTCTGGCTCAACTATTGGAACTAGTCCATTGTCCTTCAAGGTCATTGTATGAATAAATGGATCAGTATATGAAGCTTGTATACTAGAAGCAATTCACATGACTCTGACATAATGGAATGAATCTATTCTGTATGAATAAATGTACTGCCCCAGTATGCTCAGATACTTATGTTTCTAGTTTCTACCAATACTTTTGGAGTTCATTGTCATGTCCAACATATGTTATAGAATCAATTTTGAAGCATCGCATTCCATATTATTTGTCTAAACAGCAGCGTAAAATCTTGTTTCTTTACGTTTATAGGAATAATCAATTGTTAGAAATTCAAGTTTGCAAATTAGATAACCTTTTGCACATTTTTAGTACCTAGATGATGGAGGTGCTGGTAGTATTATAGTTGCACCCTTTCTGATATTTTTGAATAGCGACATAAATTTATCATGTAGGTGGGAAAAAGAGTTTACCTGAGCAATGGAAGCATATCGAGCAAGTCCCCATGCTGCTTCCTTCACTGCCAAAGCTGATGGGCCATTGGGGATGCTCACCACTGTACGCCTGTGGATATTTGTCAGAAGAAACAGGTTTCATTTAAATTGAATTAATCAAATGTAACAGTACAAAGAAAATGTAATTTAGAAATGGTAAATAAATTAACCATTTGGCAAAGCGTGCCCCTTGTTGATAGTAAGCAGCGCATCGTGATGCTAGACCATCCAAACCTTGGCACCAGGATTCGTCGTTTGAGCCTGTAAGTGGCACTAGACCCTGATACATATTGATGAAATAGGTCATGATAATGTTAGTCAACCATTATACAGAAAAAAATTGACATGAAGGGATCCATGGGTTGTGTTGAATACTAAGAGTCGAGGATTTTAGACTGAATCCATTTTTTGAATTTTGGTATATATCATCATCCATAAATTCATTACTTTTTAGTGTTTTATAGAGCAGTTCAACTTAGAAGCCTCAGAAGTCGGGACCGGCCAATATAAAATTGGGCAAATGCATATTTGTTAAGTACGTATTTATTCATACAATATGTCATTCTAACCTTTTGTCATTTACAGTCAATTTGGTGTGAAAATCAAAACTTTGGGGCTGTTTTTTCACAACATTCTTACAGTACAATCTTATTTTAAAAATACAGACAAAAGTGATTTGGCCCAAGCAAATTTCCGATCTTCTGGTTAAAGTGTAACTAAACTTCTATATATACATTGTAGCACTCAAAAGCATGGCTAATGTAAAATTATTTTTATCTTGTATAGTGGTCAATGCATATTGCTTCGAAAGTTTACGAATAATTTCCAATTTACTAGAGTATTTAGAAATAAAAATATATCAATTAGTTTCTCTTGAGTTTAAGACTGTTTTAGCAAAAAAATGTCAAAATTTGACAGAAAGTTAGAAATGTCACAAATAAAGGTTGTACTTGTGAGTTTCCGGAGTCAATTCTAGGAGTTAACTACATTATGTTAGTCAATTTCCTTCCAATTAGAAAGAACAACTAAAAGGATTCCGTATTTGGTCAAGGGAAGTTTTTTTTAACAATGTCAAGTTTTTTATAGAAATATTTGTGTGTGTTTTTTTTTCAATGGAAGGGTATCCAATATGCAATTATATACTATTTTGATGTCTTTCAGTCAAAAGAAAATGTTCGAAATTTGACCTATTTTCACTGATTTTTGACCCCTTAAAGCCTATTCACCCAGTATGGAGTCTCTTAAGAATGTAGCAATTGCATAAAGCTTTAATGATTTGAATAAACTTTGGTATAAATCAGGGTCTACTTAGTACAAAACACAGGACACCCGTCCTCCCTCCCATGGCCAGCCCTGGCTTAGGCTGCATACATTTTGGACTGGCCTTGAATAGCCTTTATCCAATTTTCAAAACCTTACTACTGTTGAATTTTGGGATCCATGGGGCAACATCAAGTTTGGTCCGACCAAATTCACATATATATTATATGTAAGAGCGGTCGGACTAAGCTCCCCATCTTATGTATATTAATTTGTCATACACTTATTGTAAAAAGAAAAATCTTTAATATAATGTATCTAGCAATCCATATTTATAAACAACTTTTTCAAGCTATTTAGCAATGTGTGATTATTTCAATTTCAAACAATTGTTTCTATTTGTCACATGCGAGGCACAATCCTACCATGTAACACAATGCACTACTACCAAAATATCACACTTCCTAATTTCAACGGTCGTTGAAATTAAAAATTATTCTTCATCGAAATTACAAATTATTCTTCATTTGAATTTTAAGATTCAGTCGTCAGTGGAATTTTATACTTCAATGTTGTAAATTAAAATTTTGCCAGGCTAAAATTTTGTATGTAAAAATCTTAGATTAACTTATAAACTATATTTATACAATTATAGCATTACTGAACCATATAAACAAAGTAACCTAAAAAATTATTTTTATGTCATCGTTCTCTCATTAATCTCACATATATGTAGCTATATACTGAATGTGAACATAGTCACATATGTACTCATGTGAAAATGGCATAAAACAGCTCATGTACCATGCACATCATGCATGTAAGTATACTATCAGCTAAACACAAAAAAGTTAAGGGGAAATTACCTTGTCGACCTTAATACCAGGCACGATGCTCTGGCTAGTAAGAACATCAACAATCTTCTTCCCATCAACGGTGGATTGATAAAGAGTTTCCTCAAAAAGGATTGCACCAGATACATAGTTTCCTAGACCTGGAGCAGACACAAGAAGGGTCCTGTATGCCTGTCTGTTTGCTTCTGTGTTCTCAAGTCCAATTGAGTCGAGTCTTTTTCCACATGTTGCGTTCGATTCATCCATTGCCATTATTCCTTTCCCTGGTGTTGCTATTGTTTTCTGTACATGGTTCAAAAGTTACTAATTATGCACTATTTTGCATGTCATGAATATACATCAAAATGTAAACCAAGTATAAGCGATTATTTGGATGTAAGATTATAAAAGGCTTTAATTTCTCTATCTATTACTATATTAAGGGTAGGAGCCATGACTATCTAGTGTTTTGGGAATAAGCTATTGTCAACAACTTATAAGCCTATATGGAGGAAAAAAGAGAAAAAGAAAGAAAAAAAGAAGAAGTTGAATTGCTAACCGCAGTTTTGACTAGTTCATCAGAGTAAGAACCGGCACGAACTGTGAAGGACACAGCCATAGGCTTGGCATTAGTAGCAGCGACTTTGGAGTTGAACCATTCAGAGTTCTTGTGGAAAAATGAAGATTTGAGAAGGGTAGTAGATGCCATTTAGAAAGCAAAAAAGATTTGGATGATTGCTTGCTTTGATATGCTCTCTAGCTCACTCAGTTCTGAATGTGTTGAGGATGGTTTATGTATGATATAAGGTGATGAGAAAATGCAGAAATTGAGGATATGAGATGTGAGGTTGAAATTGGTTTTATGGATTTGAATGGTGAATATGTGTGATGGGATTTTGGATGCATTTAGTCCTTTTGTATTCTTGCTTGAATTTATTCTGAGCACTTGTAAATTTTTGTATTTCTATTTATCATATTATGATTTGTTTTGGTTCAGGTTAATTATCAGATGGTAACAAGTGGCAAAGAACAATGATGCTATCCAGATTTTTTAATGTTAAGAGCTGCTTCTCTTGTTTGTTACAAGAGATTAGAAATCTTATCCTTCACAGGGACATATTGGCTCGCAGTTTTCATCACAAAAATCATTGTAGTGTATGAATCTTCCTAGCAATGGACTCCTAGTTATTTTATATCATCTTCAAAATAACTTCTAGAAAATAACAAAACCAATTGTGGGTTTTACGTTTACTTTTTGGAACTAATGAGATTCGAACCTTGCTGTTGATGAGATTTTTGAAGGACTGTATAAATGTTTATTTCAATTTATGATGTGCATATTGATATCAAGCATGACCTTTCCATGATTGATGCATTTTATATAAGAATTGTAGTTAGTGGTGTAGAATAGAGTAGCTTTTGTTCAAATTAAATGCTCCAAACCAACTATTTAAAATCTCCAATATTTCTGTTCCAAAGAAATCCAATATGATTATCATTAAGTTTCTCTGTCCTTTAACAAGGTTAAAATTATTAGGATGACATTAGGTGTTGAGTTTGAGCTAGAGATAAATTGTTTAGGTGGAGACCGATCTAAGATCTAGAAGTATTTAGCAGGCCATGCATTTCAATAAATTTGTACACACTTTATGAAGAAAAAAAATTATATTTTTATCTAAAATATACATATTTTTAATAGTTGAAATTCGGATTTCAATTCTACAATCAATGGCGAAGAAAATGTTCTATTTTAAAGTGAAACTTCGTATGTATATTATTTTTTCTCTTTTTGACATTTGGTACTTGTGTGGTAGCACACAGTAATACTACAAGTCTTAGGTATTATATAACATACTACAAATCGACATATATTCAGTAATTCGAATCATATTACGCAGATCTCATGAGTGCCTAGATGATAAGCTTTGTCTAACACATAGGCGAGACCTAGGCAAACTTGTAAAGCAATTATACAACGATACTTTTTAGACGAGCTGCACAATATGTTGATTGACTTAATAAAAAATAACACTCCTTTTATTTAGTAATGACTGCGATATTACAATGGAAAAATAACTCTATACCAAATCATTGTTGTTATCCCGTCTTTTGACCATGCAGTATACAGATAAACTTGACGAGTCAAATTTCAAAGTTATCAAGGCAAGACATCCGGAGAGACGACTGCGAAACCCAAAAACCAAATACATTCAAGATTACAAGACAAATGCAGAGTCATCCCAAGCATTCACCACTCGACATCCGCTCAACTATTGGATTGATACCAACCCGACACCATGGATCGGTATCGGCCTACAAATACTCCACCAATGAAGCCCATCTTCTGCCTACCTACTATGCTTGAGGCTAGAACCCCATTTCAAGTGTTGTTTTGTTGATTTAATGTAATTCCCTATTGATCTCAACAAGTACTAGAATCAGACATTCTATTCTTTCCAATATCCATCATTTGGACCCAAAATCAAGTTAAAATGGTGAGAACAAGTCTGGAAACATGAAGCCAACCAAGAATCGTGTAACATCCCGCTTCCAGAGGCCTAAAACTAACTGCTACGGATGCTGCAGTCATCCATAAGTGTTACTTCTGAGTGACCGAAATCAGAATCTTGAAATTATTGGCAACAAACAAACACATGAATATGAAAAAAAATTAAATTTCAACAAAACAAAATTTCTCATTTCATATGAATAATATTCATATTTAATTACATAATCTCAGACGTTTACCACGTTCGGATCATATACAACAATATACAAATACGATAAGAGCGACATATGAAGATGTCTCATTATGATGATCAGAGAACTAATAATATGAACTTTACAGTTCTTAGTACATCATAGCGGAATACACAAAATTGCTCCTAAATAGCTAATTCTGCCTCATGCACATCACGGGAAGCTTATTCGTCAAAAACCTGAAAGTCTCACACTCTCAAACTACTCAAATTAATTTTGAATACCAAAGAGATTATGGAGAAACACAAACTTCGAGTTAGAAAATAAGTCTAGTATGAATAATCCTCTATAATCTCTTATCATTAATAGATACCTAGTGAGACTACGCCGCTTAGCGGAATGAGTTTTCCCCTCACTAGTATCCAAAACAAAACATGCAAATCATTTATTATGCCTCTGCACCCAAAATGATTAGTCTTAACATAATATGAAGTAAATCCATAAATCATATATATATATATATATATATATATAATGAATATCTCATCCACCCATTTATTAGATATCCCATCTAAAAGTAATTTATTAGATTTCTCATCTAAAATCAATTTATTAGAGTTTCCCTCTAAAGTCTTTATAATGACTATCCGTCATAATTTAATAGGACTATCCGTCCCAAATTCATTAAAATAAATGCAGATTATCCATCGTACATTGTTTTATAAAAGTTGGTATGGACTATCCATAGCACACAGAGTTTCCATAGGATGACTACGAACCATTGGTAGCGAAATCTCGAGGCTAACCATCTCTGGCAAAATATTCTTTACTTTAGAAATTTGATGTGGGCTATCCATCGCACATTCCATGATTTTCCTAGATTAACCATAAACCCAACGCTTGGCCAATTAAAATATCATGATCCCCATGATTATTTATTAGAATTAATGATCCCCGTGATTATTTATTTTTCCATATATTCCACATGTTTAACCTATTCCCATTGGTAGCCCCAATTAGGTTAAATTAAATAAAAGCACATTGATTGCCCCAATGTTTATTTTCGAAAGCATATTTCTATTTGTAACCCCAAACTTTGTATCGAAAATATTAAACTCACCTCGGTGTCCCTAAGGTTTAATAACATTTATTTATATAAGGATCCCCCTTACATATTGAAACAGAGATGAGTATTTTATGCTATAACCCTTCGAAGTAACCCCTTCAAATTAGCAAAATTTTACTTAAGAAAAATGGCTTAAAACATCCCTCTAAACCCCTTGAATGAATCCCTAATCGAAAGCAAATAAACATTAGCCTTTTGAAAGCATTCCAAAATCATACACTTCGACCTTTTCGGAAGGTTCTACCTTTCGATCTAGTCGAAAGGTTTCTTTTCGACCTAATCGAAAGGTCCCACCTTTCGACTTTGCCGAAAGCTTGGGGTGACCCCCTCCCTATAAAACCATTTATAAACCTTTCGAAATCAATGAAACTTGAACCTTTCGAAAGCAATGAAATTTAAACCTTTCAAAACCATTCGAAAACAATGGAGTATTGGTGTTGGAACCAACCCTTCGATATCAATGGAGAGAGGCGACAAGTTTTAGAAAACAAAAGATAACCTTTGACTCCATCTATGTCGAAAGGTTTGGAAGCGGCAACTAAACTTTCAACCTTATCAAAAGCTATACCTTTTGACTTTATAGAAAGGTTTCAATTAAAATAAGAAAGCAAACCAATCGAAACCCTTTTCTTTTAAACCATTTGACAATATCGAAAGCTAGAAGGCGTCCTTTAAAACCAAAACAATACTTCATCTCTTTCGAAAGCTCTAACCTTTCGTCCCTAGCCTTTCGACCACTTCCAATTCACTATGTACCAATTGCCTAATACCATATGTATTGGTTATTAACCTAGTTGAAAGGTTTGGTACCTTTCGACCTTGTCGGAAGGTTTGGAATGAAGGTCGAAGCTCTTGCCGGAAGGGTTGAAATAGAAGAAAAACTATTTATTTGTACTTTAAAACAGTTCTTTTGTACCCAACCTGCCTTGTTAGTCTAAATCTGATTAGTTGCTAGAATTTTATATTCAAAAATGCTACTGACTTTCCTTACTTGGAAATTTAAATAATTTTAAAAAAGCCCATTTTCCTTTATTATTATATAAAATATTTAAGCCTCGTTTTTTAAATAATTTTGTATAACTATTAAAACATCATGAAAACTTTTGAAAAAATTCTAGAAAATCAATTAATATGTTCTCTTCAACATTTTAAAATTTCAAAGCATATGAAGATCAAAACTACTCAAAATTTAACCAAAACAACCATGTCTTATCCAAAAAAAGGTTTAATGGTTATATCTTAACAAAAACATACATATGGATCAAATATAAGCCCATAGCCGAACCAAACATAGAAAATGAGATGATAAACATGATTATTCACCTTGATTAGTTGATCGGAGAATGAGATAATTTCTTACCTTTAATTCCTTAGTTTTTTCTTCAATTTATTGCTCTTTCTAAGCACTTTAATGGCCGGCCAAAATATATTTCAGGAGTTGTGAATGAGAAAGTGAAAATTTATTAAGGTGGAGGAAGAGATTTATACTAAGAAATGCAGCCTCATTTTCAAGTTTACCCAGTTAAGACTTATTTTAGTTCATTCATTAAAACATGGTCATTGGATTTATTAATCTCATCTCGCTAGTTATTTACATTATTCTATTTAATTTATCCAATTAAATATCTCAAATAATGTTAATTAAAATTCATGGGCATTACAGTCTCCCTCCTTAAAGAATTTCGTCCCGAAATTTCAGTAAGGACAAAACAAGCATATAGCCCATGCAAGTAAAGCTAGTATAACCTACCAGCCAAATTCTATATAAACCCTATATAGAACATATCATCTAAAATAGCCCAGCAAAAGTAGCCCTAATCATGTCTTTTGTCTCCCAAGCACAGTCCTTCACGTTGTTGCTCCGTTGAACTTTCCCAACCTGACCGTTTTGTTTCTCAGCCTCTTCTCATCTTTTGCCACAACACAAACTTGCTGCTCACAAAAGTCATATTCGGTTCCACCACTAAGTCTTCCAGTGTTGTCGGAGCAACAGTGCTTTCTGGATCATGAACATACTTCCTAAGATGAAAAACATGAAACACATTGTGGACCCCGGCCAAACTGCTCAGTAAATCTACTCGGTATGCGAGTCTCCCAAGCTTCTTTGATATAGAAAATGGTCAATATATCTCGGTGCTGGTTTCTCAGTCTTCCTGAATCGAACCACGCCTTTCATCGGCGATACCGTGATGAAAAATCTATCTCCAACTGAGAACTATAGCTCCGTACACCTTTTGTATGCGTAACTCTTATGCCTAGATTGGGCTTCCTTTATTCTTTCCCATATCAACTCGATCTTTTTCGTCACCTCTATCACCAAATCTAGACCAAGGACCAATCTGTCTCCGGTCTATAACCAGCATGCCGGTGATTTGCATGGCATTTCATACAAAGCTTCAAAAGGCATCATTTCTATAGTAGTCTGATAACTATTATTATAGAAAAACTCCACTAAGTGCAAGTGAACTTCCCAAGAACTACTGAAATCCAACACACAAGCCCTCAACAGATCTTCCAGTACCTTGTTGACTCTCTCTGTCTGTCCATCCATCTGAGGATGATATGCAACACTCATCTTGAGCTTAGTGCCTAACACACTCTACAGGCTCTTTCAGAACTTGCTAGTAAACAAAGCATCTCTATCATTGATAATACTACTAGGAATTCCATGTAGTTTGACGGTCTTCTTTATGAACAACTTAGCCAAAATAGGTGTCATCCTAGTTGACCTTACCAGAATGAAATGGGCACTCTTGATCAATCTGTCCACTATGACCCATATACTATCATTACCCCGGTTTGACCTTGGCAACCCGTTAATAAAATCTATAGATATCGAGTCCTACTTTCAAAATGGAACATCCAAAGGCTGAAGTAAACCACTTGGTTTCTAATGTTCGGCTTTTACTTGTTGACAGTTCAAACATTGTTTTACCCATAAGCCAACATCCCTCTTCATTACTTCCCAGAAGAGAATCTTCATATCTGTAACAACCTGGATTTTTAGCCATCGAATATTGGAAAATTAGCTGGTTTAATTATTAGAACATAAATTTTTATAAGTCGAATAGATTAATTCTCTGATGTTTAGAAATATCTGAATATATATAAATTGATTAAAGATTATGTTTAAATTTCATATATATATGTATATATAAACTCCACTATCTAAATTAAGATTAAGTATCCATAAATATATATAGATAAATATATAAAAGCTTTATGACATTGATAATATATAAATATATAAATGTATGTATATATTTATATATGCCCATATGAAGTGACATACATGAAAATAGGAAATGATGTGAAAAGATGTGTGTGTGTGTGTGTATATATATATATATGTAAATATATGCAATGATAAAGTATGCATAAGTATATGTATATGTATATTGAAATTATAAGAGGTGATTATGCGTAAGTGTATATATACACGAATATAAAAGTACATAAAGAAAAATAAATATCTATACATCTTCTTGTACTCACTCTCCCCATCTATAAATACCCCTGTTTGGTTTGCTTTCATATATACATCTTTGTTCACAAAAAAAGTATAAGCTGAAATTTAAAGTCTGGTAGAAAACTAAACAACTAAAGGGGATAAGGCAAGAGCAAAAAAAAGAAGGCAGCAGTTCATTCCTATTAGAGCAGTGAGTAAACACTCCCAACTTGTTAATAGATGTTACCTATCTGTTTATTTTATCTATAAATATGTAAGCATCATTAATCTATAATAAATGTCCTGGGATTGTTAGATTAATATGTGCAGGTATAATGTGTTAGGCATAGATAAATTCCACCTGTAACACAAACAAACCTTGTACTTCTTCCATCAACTTCGTTACATGTTTTTTTGTTTAATAGCAGCAACCATCAAACTTGGAAAAAAACAAAACCTTATTATCCAATCTATTTTAAATTATGATCCCAAAAAAAAAGTTATTAGTTTTTGAGTAAATAATATATTAAAATTTATTTCATTTCTTTTCATGAAGTATGGATAGAGGAAATCATAATTTACAGTAAATAACTCAAGTTTGGTTAAAATTCGAGTATCACGATTGTATGAATGAATTACATGGATCTGTTGGTTATTGAAAAAAAAATATGAATTTTAGTTTTAGTTTGGGAAGTTTTAATAAAGTATGGAGGGAGAAAAGAAGAGATGAATGGGATTGGGGAAGAGGGCAAATTCCGGTGAGGCAATCAATTTCGTGGTACGACGATTGGCGTGGAGGTGGCTGGAAGGGTGGAACAGTCATGAAAAATAATACGAAAATTTTTAGTCATGTGGGTAGGTCGAGCAAGCTCGATTTAGAGTTTTAGGTTGGGTTGTTGTGGGTCTCGGTCGCGTGGCAATGGCGAGGAGTAAGGGAGGAAAGAGGCTTGCACACTAGAGAAAAAAGGGAAAAGACATCGGGGCGAGTCTCTCGGTGAAGTTTGATGACGAATGATGACAGAGGAGGCCGAGGTGAGATGATTTTTGGGGGTAGCTGTGTTTCCCCTTTTTGGGTTCGAGTCGAAATTTTGAAACAAAGGTGTGGCCGAGAGGGTCAGGGGTGATTGGGAGAGTTGGTCGATAGCGTAGGATCGATCTACGGTGATACGTGCACGTGCCCGGTTGTGTGCACTCACAGGGATAAGAAGAGAAGAAAGGGAACAGGAAAAGAAAAGAAGAAGAGAAGGAAAAGAAGATGGGCCGGGGTTGGGCCAGGGATAAAGAATAGGAAAAAAGCGAAAGAGAGAGGAAAAGGGAAAACAAAATTAAAAAGAAAAAGAAAACGAGTAAAAAGAAAGAAGTGAAATGTATATATATAATAACTTGAGATTTTAAACTAAAATTCTATTCTTTATTTCAAAATCCAAGCCAATATAAAGATCCTTGCATCTTAAAAACTACTACCCGATGTTATAATTAGTACTATGGGTTTTCCATAATTTAAAGTTTATTGGTATTTTATAATTAGAATGGTAATTAACTACATTATTATTCGACTTAAGAATTTATATAAATTAACAAAGTTGGGTATTAAATATAGTGTTAAATTTTAATTAACTGAAACAAACAGTTTATAATTTCTTTAAATTGTAACTAATTTGGATTTAAATATAAAGGATATGATTAATCAAAGTTAATCAAAACCTGATGTGTGAATCGTTTTTGGTTATTGATCGTTAATTTGGTTAACAATCTATATCTTGACTTATTCCTATTGGACATTTATTTCAAATTATTCTTGTCTGTGCCATCAAGTGGTTAGACAAGTTAAAATAGTTGGATTAAAATAGTGATACGGTTATTGAATAAAGATCTGTAATATATTCCTATATTTGAATATTGTCACTTTAATATAAATTGTTTATTTTAAAACAATTTGCCCTTTTAAACGTATTGCTTGGATTCGAAGAGATCGAGATCGGATATCAGTATTGTCCAGAACCACCTCGATTTGAAAATCACTACGAACCTTTACGGGATGGATTATTAAGTTAAATAGATTAGAATTGGATTAATTTCACAAGTTTAACTATTTTAATAGGTATTGTACTTAGACACGATTATAATACCAATGGATTTCGATAAAAGTGTTTTGTTTATAATCGGATAAAACTCGTCAGGTTATACGAGTCACCTTGGTTCTCAAAAGATTTTCAAAACTATGTATTTCAAGTTAAATGGGTTTACTCACGTTGGTTTCCAGCCTGACTCGGGTGTTACTTTATTGTAATGCTTGGGTCACTTCAAGTATTATAGTTTTCAGGTTAGGATGCTTTGGAGCTTAGGAGACGAGCTGGATGGAAGAGACGTATTGATTATATTCCACTATGTATTATAGACTGTATAGTCAGTATTTAGGAATAAGTTATTATAATTGTCCATATTTATTTGTTGATAATTGTATTCTGATAACTTGTATATATATATATTAACAGTTAAAGCTTTTTCTTTGTATAAAATGCTGTCATTGTATATCATAGTTTACTCCACTGCGATTCTGAGATACTGTGCTGTTATCTATTTTCTTCTTCTATCTTTTTTTTCTTCTTAACCCTAATAGCCTGGTATTTTCGACACTCGATTAATCAGCACTCTATACAGTGAACGTATTAGTGTCGATTTTCGGGGGTCGTAAATTACCCGGTCGTTACACGTGGTATCGAAGCTGAAGGTTAAGCGAGAACCTTGGCTCTGGTGGGGAATACTCATTAGAGATTGGGTCAGCAGCACCCTAGAATGAGTTGAGAGTATCATATGAGGGTGTACTTGTTATTTTCATATATAATGATTTAAAAAAAAGGTTTTTGAACTTATAAGTGGGAAACGGTATTAATAAAAATTGGATTTGGAATGGAAAATTTAAATTGAGTAAGGTTTAAATGGATTGAATGGATTTTACTCAAGGCAAGTTAAATAAATTTTGTACTTATGATCTGAAATTGGAAATTTCAAGGTGAAATTAAGATTTAACTTATGGAAGTTAAATAGATTAAACTGAAAAAGAAAAGTATGGATTTGATAAGAGGTAATGTATAAATGATTTTAAACGATTTTTGAAATAAAATGGGTTTCGAATTTTGGAAATTTAAAATGAACTAGATCATCAAATAAATGGATTAAGTTATAAAAACGACCAAGAACAAATAAAAAATATACTTGGAAATATGAATAAAAGCTGAAATTTGACTAATCAAAGTCTTAATTATAAGTTAAGAAGTCCTACGAGAATCTAGTCCAAGAGTAAGTAATGGCAAAAGGAGAAGAATGGAAGGCAAGGCGTAGGGAGCGGAGAGCAGCTACACGTAAGGCACGAGAAGAAGCAATACTGAAGCATGAGAAACGGGTTAGGGAAAGGGCTGGACCAGGTCCTTATGATAATGTCACATGCTGTAGGGGTTACAGTGAAGGGCATTACGCAGCTAAGTGCAGTAGACCAAGAAAGGAAATGAATGAAATAGTCAAACGGTTTCGCTTTAGATTTTATGCTTTAAGTGTCAAGAGAAAGGACATTTTCTAAACCATTGCCCTAAAGTGAGGAAAGGGAAATGTAAACCCATAATACCAATCAGCGGATGAACTATTTGCTATCATTGTAAAATGACGGGACACATCATTAGGAATTGTCCCAAGAGACGGAAGAAAATGAAAGTTGTGGAATGCCCTACGGGAGACGTGAAAGTTATCTATAAAGGTGGAAGTGTAGAGACATTTTGTGGCAAATGCTATAAGTGGGGACACTCTGTGGAAGATTGCATGGATGGGATTTTCCCATTGGTAGGAAGTCCGTAAGGATGTTTTTATGAAGGATGCTAGGGCTTTGTTCTTTTCTAAACCCTAGGTAATGGTGAAGGCATCTAGATCTATGACCTTTTGTAAGACTTTTATTATGGACAAATGGATGTAATGTTTGAACATACTAGTGTTGTAGTCTATTGATGTTGTGGAATATTTTGTAGAAGTACGGTCTAATATAAAATCACTTTTTATATTAATTTGAACGAAAAATTTATACTTTCTTAATTATTAATATGGGGATTAGGAATTGAATTGAAATTAATTTTGGATTGAATTAAATTAATTGGAATTGCAATCGAAGTTGATTAGTTCAAATTCAAAATGGGGATTGATTTGAATTGGAATGGGAATCGAAGTTAATTAAAATTGAAATCCGGATTGAATCAATGGAAGTGGAAATTGAAAACTGATTTGAATTGGAGATTGGAAACTGAATCAGTTTGACTTTGAGACTATTTTCAAATAAGCTGTTTTGATATAAACCGTTTAAATCTATCTTCTTAAATATTCATATTATTTGGTTTTCCAAGCTATTTACTATACAAACCACTCTTTTTAAAACTCAAACTATCTTATATTAACTATTTAACTACTTTACAACTATTTAAGCTATCTTCTGAATTCAAACTGGTCGGAGTGGAAATTATTTATATTTAAACCATGGATTTAAATACAAATTGGGATAAATTGAGGGTTATAACCCAAATGGAATTTAAAGTAATTCTGAATTTGAACCGGAATCAGATATTGAGGAAAAAATGATTTTGAAGTGAAAGAGTATACTTTGAGTAAATGTGATAATTTAAAATGAAGGTTGGATAGTACTATAACTGAAACTTACTTTATAATAAATAAGTAATGTAACAAATAACTTTGTAAAGGAAATTGAACTTGGAAATTTGATTTGGCATTAAAGGGAATATAAATGTTAGTTATATATTCAAACTTTCCCTTGTTGAATTTATAATCAGAAGAAAATCATCTTTGAAAGATATTTGAAATACTAAATGGAGTTTATATAAGTATGAAGTGGACTCAAAAGTTATTGATCCGGTAATTATTCGAGTTGAAGGAATGATTTTATATGTATATGAGGATGAAACTGAAAGGGTTTTGGAACTCATTGATTTTTAAAAGGCTTTTGATTTGGCAAATAGCCAATTTTCGAAAATTGGTCAACCAAATTTGAGAATTATCGATTTTGAAGATATCAATTTTGTGTAAATGAAGTTTATATGTGATGCATATAAAGAGTATGATTTAAAAGGTACTATATATGTATATAGTATGATATGTTTTGAGAAAGGTATAGAAAAAAAGGCACCCCCATGAGAGTTGAAACTTATAGTAGGAGATCCATTAGGTGGTTCTGCCTAGAACCCTAAGGGCGGGTTCAATGAGATTGGGTCCCAGGGGACGTTCGGACAAAACTCGAGTTCCTGAGGAACATTATTGGGTAGCATAAGTCGAGCGGCGTTGATGTCTACAGTTACATTGGGGTATTATGCTGTGACGGCAACGTTATCCTTATGTAACTGCGATCTACTGCATTCTATAGCGTAAGTCGTATGGTAGTGATTGCCTACATTCTACGTTTGATTTCTCTGGGTGAGCGATGTAACATCGGTAGATTGCAATCTATGTGGTTCCATAGTGAAATTCGTATGGCAATGAGTGCCTACAGTCTACATTGGGATTTGACTGGTGTTGTCTGCGATCTATGTGGTGAAATTTTGTTTGGCAGCGTAATTCGAGTGGGGCTGATGCATGCAGTTACATATATTTTGTTGTGATGGCAACGCAACCTGGGTGTAGCTACGATCTATTGTAGTTCCCATGACGAAAGTCGAGAGGTGCGGATGCCTATAGTTTTCTTATGAATTTCGCCGGGAAGGCGATGTAATCTTCCTGCCAACTGCGATCCATGGGAGGGGGTGATGATTTCCATATCATTTTTGAAACGGTTTTTCAAGTATTTTCATTGGGTATTGAAACGGGTCTACTAAGTACTTACAGATTTCAGTCCTACGCCTGATCAACGTATGACTAAATTTCTATGAAAACAAGGATGGACTTGTTTGGACACCGAGTCGTCAAAAAGTATTTTTATCCAAACTAGTTTGGTAATACTATAAAATTTAAAATGTTTTAAAATTGATAATAAAAGAATAGGACGAAAAGTTCTAAAGAGGGGAGAAATGTAACGACCCAGATTTTTGGCCGTCGTATATTGGGAAGTTAGCTAGTTTAATTATTGGAACATAAATTTTTATATGTCGAATAGATTAATTCTCTGATTTTTAGAAATATCTGAATATATAAATTGATTAAAGACTATGTTTAAATTTCATTTATAAATTCCGGATATAATAAAATATATGTATATATAAAATCCACCATCTAAATTAAGATTAAATATCCATAAATATATATATACAAGCTTTATGACGTTGATAATATATAAATGTGTGTGTGTATATATATGTATATATGCCCATATAAAGTGATATACATGAAAATAGGAAATAATGTGAAAAGATATATGTATGTAAATATATGTAATGATAAAATATGCATAAGTATATGTATATGTATATGGAAATTGTAAAAGGTGATTAAGTATAAGTGTATGTATACATGAATATAAAAGTACATAAAGAAAAATAAATATCTATGCATGGGTAAACATGTGTATACCTATATGTATATGTAAACATGAATATGTAAACATATATGTATATGTAACTATGTATGTATATAATAAGCATATGAAACATGTAGGAGATAAATATATATGTGCATGATGACAACAATATTTATATAAATGGTTGTATATATATGTAAAATTTGAAGAGGAACATATATATACACATACATGAAAGGATATGTATGTGTGCAAGGGAACATCATCATGACAAAATTTCAAAATCAAGTCATATGAAATCAAATCATCTTTTAATAAATCAAATCACTTAGTTTAAGGAAGTCAAATTAGTTTTTTTATCAAATCAAAGAAAAAGATAAGATAAAACCTGTACATGGACAAAGGCTTTAGCCTTCTTAGACTCACTCTTCCCGTCTATAATTACCCTTGCTTGGTTTGCTTTCATATATACATCTTTGTTCACAAAAAAAGAAGGATAAGCTGAAATTTAAAGTTTGGTAGAAAACTAAACAACTAAAGGGCCTAAGGCAAGAGAAAAAAAGAAGAAGAAGGCAGCAGTTCATTCCTATTAGAACAGTAAGTAAACACTCCCAACTTATTAACAGATATTACCTATTTGTATATTTTATCTGTAAATATGTAAACATCATCAATCTATAATAAATGTCCTGAGATTGTTAGGTTAATACATACAGGTATGATGTGTTAGGCATAGATAAATTCCACCTGTAACACAAACAACCCTGTATTTCTTCCATCAAATCTCATACACGTTTTTTGTTAAGAAGCAGTAACCATCAAACTTTGAAAAAATAATACCTCATTATCCAATCTGTTCTAAATTATGACCCCAAATTTTTTTTTTTTTTTTGAGTAAAGAGCATATTAAAATTTGTTTCATTTCATTTCATGAAGTATGGGTAGAGGAAATTATATTTTACAGTAAATAACTCAAGTTTGGTTAAAATTTGAGTATTATGATTGTATGAATGGATTACATGGATCTATTGGTTATTGAAAAATATGAATTTTAGTCTTTGGTTTAAGAATTCTTAATAAAGTATGGAGGGAGAAAAGACGACATGAATGGGATTGGGGAAGAGGGAAAATTCCGATGAGGAAATCAATTTCGTGGTACGAGAATTGGCGTGGAGGTGGCTGGAAGGGTGGTGCATTCATGAAAAATAATACAAAAAATTTTAGTCGCACGGGTAGGCCAGGCAAGCTCAATTTAGGGTTTTAGGTTGGATTGCTATGGGTCTTGGTCGCGTGGCAATGGCGAGGAGCAGGGGAGGAAAGAGGCTTGTGCA
Source organism: Allium cepa (assembly GCA_030765085.1). Lineage (NCBI taxonomy): Eukaryota > Viridiplantae > Streptophyta > Magnoliopsida > Asparagales > Amaryllidaceae > Allium > Allium cepa. Next base: position 336,426,158 of record CM060938.1, read on the forward strand.
TTAAGGGAAAAGAGATCGGGGTGAGTCTCTCGGTGAAGTTTGAAGAAGAATGGCGACAGGGGTGGCCGAGGCGAGGCGATTGTTGGGGTGGCTGTATTTCCATTTTTGGGTTCGAGTTGAAAATTTGAAACAAAGGTGTGGCCGAGAGGGTCGGGGGTGATGGGGAGAGTTGGTCGACGACGTAGGATCGGTCTTCGATGACACGTGCTCATGCACGGTTATGTGCACTCACAGGGATAAGAAGAGAAGAAAGGGAATAGGAAAAGAAAAGAAGAAGAGAAGGGAAAAGAAGATGGGCCGAGGATAGGCCAGGGAGAAAGAGTAGGAAAAACGCAAAAGAGAGAGGAAAAGGGAAAATAAAAATAAAAATAAAAATAAAAAGGGGAAAAAGAAAGAAGTGAAATGTACATATATAATAACTTGAGATTTTAAACTCAAATTCTATTTTTCATTTCAAAATTCAAGCCAATACAAAGATCCTTGCATCTTAAAAACTACTACCCGATGTTATAATTAGTACTATAGGTTTTCCATAATTTAAAGTTTATTGGTATTTTACAATTAGAATGGTAATTAGTTACATTATTATTCGACTTAAGAATTTATATAAATGAACAAAGTTGGGTATTAAATAGAGTGTTAAATTTTAATTAACTAGAAACAAATTGTTTATAATTTCTTTAAATTGTAACTAATTTGGATTTAAATATAAACGGTTAATCAAAGTTAATCAAAACCTGATGTGTAAAGGGAATGTCCACAATACCTGGATTTAGTCAGATACAATTTGAGGGATTTTCTAGGTTCATTAATCAGGGTTTAACGGATCAGAAGTTTCCAAAAATTGAAGATAGAGATCAAGAAATGGAATTTCAATTATTTGTGGAAAGGTATCAATTGGTGGAGCCTCTGATAAAGGAAACAGATGCTGTGTATGAATCACTCACATATTCTTCTGAATTATATGTCCTTACGGGAGTAAATTTTTGGTAATTGATCGTTAATTTGGTTAACGATCTATATCTTGACTTATTCCTATTGGACATTTATTTCAAATTATTCTTGTCTGTGCCATCAAGTGGTCAGACAAGTTAAAATAGTTGGATTAAAATAGTGATATAGTTATTGTCACCCTAATATAAATTGTTTACTTTAAAATAATTTACCCTTTTAAATGTATTGCTTGGATTCGGAGAGACCGGATCGGATATCAGCGTTGTCCGCAACCACCTCGATTTGAAAATCACTACAAACCTTTACGGGTTGGATTATTAAGTTAAATAGACCGGAATTGGATTAATTTCACAAGTTTAACTATTTTAATACGTATTGTACTTAGATACGATTACAAACCAATGGATTTCGGTAAAAGTGTTTTGTTTATAATCGAATAAAACTCGTCGGGTTGTACGAGTCACCTTGGTTTTCAAAAGGTTTTCAGAACTTAAGTATTTCAAGTTAAATGGGTTTACTCATGATGGTTTCCAGCCTGACTCGGGTGTTACTTTATTGTAATGATCACGTAAGACCAAGTATTACAGTTTTCAGGTTAGGACGGTTCGGAGCTCAGGAGACGAGCTGGTTGGCATAGACGTATTGATTATATTCCGCTGTGTATTACAGACTACATAGTCAGTATTTAGGGACAAGTTATTATAACTGTACAGATTTATTTGTTGATAATTGTACTCTGGTAACTTGTATGTGTGTATATATATATATATTAACAGTTACAGCTTTTTCTTTGTATAAAATGCTATTATTGTATATCATAATTTTTTCCGCTATGTTGCTTTCTGATTTCTTCTTCTATCTTTTTTCTTCTTAACCCTAACAGCCTAGTATTTTCGACACTCGATTGTTCGGCACTCTATATAGTGAACTTATTAGTATTGATTTTCGAGGCTCGAAAATTGTGATGTCCCGGAAATTTGGGGCAATGCTTATTTAATAATTTCATTTATAATTATTTTAAAATGTGAAATATTGATTTAATAATTTAATTCAAACAGGAATTTTCTTTTGAAAATTAATAATTATTTAAGTTGTCAAATGATATTCTTTCCAAATTTTATAATAATAATTTAATTTGAGAATCTTATTGTTTTCAAATGTTAAAAATATTTAATTGATAAAATTATCTTTCTAAACTGATTCAAAGATATTTTATTTATAATGTATATATGTGTATACATTGTAAATAGGAGTTTTGATTTTAATTTAGATTTAAATTTAATAAAGGATATTTTCAAATTTATAATATATAGATGTATAATTCATGAATTGATTAAATTAATTGAAATTAGTATTGGAACTTTTCAAAAGTTAATTTATAAATCTATCTTATATTTTCAAAATAAATATAAGTAAATATTTATTTTGATTATAAATATATAATAGTTTAAATTGTGAATTTTAATAAAAGTTTATTTTGTTTTATTTTAAAAATTGTTTTCTTTTGAAATAAACTTAGTTTATTTATATTAAAGTATGGTATTTAGATTCGAAACTTTTGAAATAAAAAAAAAAAAAATTTAACATTCTTATCCTTTTTAAAAAAATTCCCTTTTGAAGATTAGCTTTAAAAATATTATTTTAAATTATTCAAACAAACATTTAAAATGTATAATTTTATAAAGAAGTTTATATGTAAACATGTAATCATTTCAAAGACTAATGTAAATGAAACATTTAAAACATGTTAAATTAAATTAGAAATTGTTTTAGATATATTTAAAACACATTCATAAATTGGGAAATTTCTTTTAATATTAAAATGCACATGTGTTAGACTCTTAAACCATAAAGTGGACACTTGTAAATTTATCTACATCCTAACATAACAAGTGGCATGTTATTTATTTTTGAAATTTAATTTATTAGATAAGAAAATGTAACAATGCATTTTATTAAAACCATTTATCTTCAATTGAAAAATTGAAAATCAGATTCTAAGTAAAAATCGAAACCCAGATTCAATCAAATTTCTGCAGAAAACAAATACAAATACAAATCAAAATCTGCAGAACCAATTTACTCAAAATTCTGCAAAACCAAATTCTGTTTAAAATCTGCAAGTTACAACATCAAATTTGAAATCAATTTCAACTCATGCATATGAAGATATGGGTCTGCATGCAGTTCAAAAATCTACATCAACAAGAAAATCAACTTCAACTAGCTAATGCAAACCCAGATATTCAACTAGCAAATGCAGATGCAAATCTGGATTCCAGGAAAATGAATGCATCTAAATTTGTTCTCTGCATCTTCAATAAACTAGTGAGTAAACTTCTTTATTTTGAAAACAGTTTTCTTTAAAAAATCAAAGCCAAACATAATTTACAGAACTTAGGTTTTTATTCACAGAAATCAAAACCTGTTTAGACAAAACTATTCTGTTTCTGTTAAAAAAAAAAGAGAATTAAATGAGTAACCTCAATGCAAAAAAGCTTATTTATCTGTGCATGTGTATTGATAGAAATCATCAAGTTTATATGATTGTATTGTGATTCTGTGTATATATATATATATATATATATATATATATATATATAAATATATATATGTGTGTGCTCCAGAATTCTGTATATCTGTTCTTGACCTTGAAACTAAGTTTTAATAGGAAATCCATTATCAACTGGTTTGATCTCTGTTAGAATTGTTATGTAAATAGAAGTGTTTGTTTAGTATGAATATAAATGTATAAATTATAATTAATTTAAATTAAAGGAAACTATTGTTTCTGTAGACAATAAAAATCAGTTAATATTCAAATAACAAAATCTAAAATATCTTAAATTATTGAAACAAGTTCATAATCTAAATGCATGTTATGAATCATAAATTTTAAGATAGAAATTAATTTTAAAATTAACTGTTGAATGTGCATTATTGTGTTAAACAGAATTGGGGTTTTTGGGTTTGTTTGATGATCTAGTGAATTTTGGAGGCTGTGGATCTTTCTGGAGGTGGAGTACAGATGGGATGGTAGGGGAAAATTGTCAAAAGTTTTGTTAGTGGGGGGTGGCGATGGCAATAGTTGTTTACAGGTTTCAAAACCCTAGTCTTTGAGTGTTGAAGTTTTGGATTCATCACATATTCTCTGTTGCATCGAGTGATGAAATACTTTGGGAATCGGGAGAGGGGTCGAAGATGGATCTATGGCCGGAGTCGCAGTGATAATGGTGTTCGGAGTTGGGATTTCTAGTCGTTGACAGGTTTTGATAAGGGTACAGTTGTGTTTCAGGTTGCATTGGTCAACCTGAAATTGTGGAATTCGAACTGCAGTGGAAAATCAGATGGTCGTACTCATGTTGGAGGATGGTCGGCAACTAGGAGGAGTTGCCTAGGGTGGCTGGTGATGATCTGAGCACTGGTGCATATGCACCGTGCATATTCTTAACTCTGGTGAACTTATGGGGTTAGTGCAGGGAGATGACTCGAAGATGGTCTCGGGTTATCATATTTTTGTCTCGAAGCAGCTGGGTTGGGAACTCGGAGTAGTTATGGGGGTTTCTCGGGTTAATGATGTTTCAGGTTTAAAACCTGAAGGTGTGCAGTTTTTTTTGAAATTTGAATGAAATTCATATTTAAAGCTGAAATTTGATTCAAATGTAAGTTAAATCTGAATTCAAATGAAATTTTGAATTCAAAGTTTTAAAAAAAATGAATGAAAATTTTAAATTTTAAGCAAGATTTAAATTGAGTTTGGAATCAAGTTTGAATATAGTTTCAGGTTTACTTTGAAAACCAGATTTTGATTCAAAACAGTTTTGTAAATTTTTGAATAATGGACAGATTTAAATGTTTTAAAAGTAGATTTAGAAAAAATGAATTTGATTTCAAATAAGGTTTAAACTTGAAAAGATTCTTTCCTTTAATATTTGAATTAAAGTTATGAAATGTTTAAGTTTAATTTGAAAGTTAAATAAACCATTTATTTTTAAGCTTGATTTCTTAAATAAAATTTGTTAGTAATTTAGTTTTGGATTTTCTTATATAAATATCCTATATAAGTAATAATGGTTCTTTACTTTTAAGAATGAATTTATTTAAAATAGGGATAAATGTTTAAAATAGTTAAACATTTTAAATACTTAAATTTTTAAAATGGAAATTGAATTTCATTTAGAAATGTATTATTTAAATACATTTGAGTGTAAATAAAGTCATTAATAAGTAAAAGAATTGTTTTATGAATAATTAAGATAATTAAGAAAATTTACTTATTTTTAAATAATGATTTGGATTAATTCGTAACTAGAGATGATTAATGAATAATTAATCTAAGAAATTTTTTCTTAAGTAAGTATTAAATAAAATGTTGTTAATTAATAATGATAATTATCTAAGGATAATTAAGTAATTAATTAATGTGATTAATTATGATAATTAACTAGATTAATTAATTGAATATAATCAATTGTAATTTGTTAAACATAATTACTTGATAAAAGTAATTAAAGAATTAATTACTTATTGTAATTAATTTTGATAATGTGATTTGTTAAGTTTATTAATTTAGTTTAATTAATTTAAGTAAATCATTTAATGATTAAATAAGTGAAATTACTTAATGTAATTAATGGAGCAGGATTACTCAGAGAAGTAATGAATAATAATTACTGGAATGTAATTAGTAAGGATGGTTTTTAATTAAGTAATTGGGATAATTACTTTTGTAATTAATCAAGGAATAAATTAATGAAGATAATTAATTATTGGATAATTAATTTGTTAATAAGTAATTAAGGTCAGTTAATTAGTGGATTAAATATTAATCAAGAGTGATTAATAATTGTATTTTAAATTTAGATTAATCACTAAAAGAATTTAATTTTAATAATATAATTAATTTAAAGATTAATTAGAGATCATTAGTTAATGTGATTAATGATGTAATTAAGGATTGTTAATTAAGTAATAATCAATTAATTAAGTGATTAATTAATTGTAATTAATTAAGGATGAATGTAATTAATTATAGTTAATTAATAAATGAAGTAATTAAATGTTAATTACTTATGATTAAGGTTAATTAATTAATTGCTTATTGTAATTAGAGAATGATTAATCAAGTGTGTTTAATCAGGTTGAATATTTAGAAAATGATTAATTAACTAGGTTAATTAATTAATGAATACATAAGCAGGGTTTATAGATGTGATAACTAATTTAATTTATTAATTAAAGATGGTTGTAATTAATTTAATTCATTTTTAAATTAATTATAATTGATGGTTAATAAATCATTGCTTATGGATGATATTGATTGGATGGTTGTGATCTCAGAAATGAGATGAGTAGTATCTGTATGATATGGATGCTTGGTTAAAGTATGATGATTTGTGATGGATTATCTGGTTGTGATGATTATCTGTTTGTGATGATGTTACAGATTATCTGTTTATGATGAGAATGTGATTATCTATTGTGAGATGTAGCTTATCTATCTGTGTGAAATAGATAATAATGAAATGAGTTAATAGTTTAAAACCCTTAAGTACAACTTGGAAATTAAAATGGCGTTTGGTTTCGGTGAGACCGGGATCGGGTTTCCATATTTGGATATCCGAAAACCACATCGATTCCAATTAAACGTTAGGTCGTTAATCCAAGTGGAGCAAGTGAAGACTCGAGGTGTAAGAACTATACGTCAGTATAACTCTGTGGGTGATTCCGTAATGAGTTTGACGGAATAGTACTTATAGGTTCGAGATGGAGATTTAGAGTGCAAGGGCTATGGTCGTTGACTCTGAGGGTGATTCCAAAATGAGTGCAACGAGATAGTGCCTTCGGTTTCGTTCGAACCTGGAACGAACTTGTATGGATTGAATGCTTTCAGAACATCGTCAGGTGGACGATGAGCATTATGAGATTGATGTGTCCTATAAAGGTAATCGTAGCCTCAAGCCTCATCAACCAGGAATGGCTAAAACAGGGGAGGTGCAGCAAGGCTTCGTGGGTAGCCCCCATTGGAGAGCAAGATTTACCCCTGTCTAGAGGTCCCTTTATATTTCGGCTGTGTGGGCAGTTGGAACGTACGCCAACTGCGGGGTGGACTTGTTCGGAACTGTTCAGTAAGGAATGGTTCCGGCTTTGTGTTGCTGGGGAACGGGCGTACTCCTCGGTACGGTGATCTAGGCCACTACTGTGACGGACGGTACCCCAGTAGCCCTGTAATTGATGGAATCCATAATCCAATAAGTGCCTGTACGGTTTTGATTGTGCCCAACTATGTTGGAACGTGAGATGTAAGCATTCCAGCTATTTCTGTATTTTATTTTGAAAACCCTAGACACTATTATAATATCACTGGATTTCCTATCAAATGTTTTGGTTAGCGTAAGGTAAAAACTTTTCCATGTTTATGTGTGGGAGGTCTTACGTGATACCTTTTGTTTCAAAGGATTTTCTAAAGTTAAGCAACTTTTAACCCCGTTTACTCACACCAGACCCATGTTTGACCCGAGTGTTTATTTTCTGTTTTATTAAACTCTTGGGCACTCATATTACGTATGAGTAGTCAAGTGATTCAGGATTGCTTGACGAGTTCTGGAGGAGATAATGGAGCAGGAGGCTTCAGCGTGTAAATATATATATAGTGGTTCCGTTGTGTTTGAATTGTATCTGTCCTCTGATGTACTTGAATTGAAATTGTTAGACAGATGTTTATAACTGTCTGGTTTGTGTTGTATTAGTTGTATAACTCTGATGTATATGATACTATGTTATGTTTTATGTGATATAATATAATTTAATCGTTCTGCTGTGAGATTCTGGTGTTGTCTGTTTTCTTTCTTTCCTTTCTTTTCTCTTTTCTATCCCTTTCTTTCTTCTTAATGATGCGTCTTTCTATGGAATGAAAGGCGGGTCGTTACATTATGGTATCAGAGCACTAGGTTGAGCGAATACCTATGCTATGGAGTGGTGTCCTTCCTGAGAGAGCGTATTTGTAATTTTGAATATATATATATATATATATATATATATATATATATATATATATATATATATATATATTTCTTCCTACCTATTTGATTGGGTAACCCGTTCAGGTTTTCCAATATAGGTTCTAAAGGTAGATAGGGTAGTGGTGTGTGTAACACAACTACCAATGGTTGGAGTCCGAGTGTTTGAGGTTGGAAGTGATCTGCTAGGGCAGTATGGGGCATCTTGAGTAATTTTGCAGTTTGGTGTGAAGGATTTCACCGATCTCTGAGAAAATCTTTTCAAGATTCAGAGTTTATCTTTGGATTGCAAGTTTGGTTGCACTCGTGTGAGTGGATTTTCTTGAGTTTGGATCAGTTGGGAGTACTTAAGCCAAAGTTGGAATCTTGGCATCCATAGGAAGGAATCCTGTCTGTATTTGAGTTTGAGACTCAGCTTGGCAGAGTGTTCTGAGTTTGGTTTGAGAGCGAGTTTCCTAAGGGATATCTGTCTATTGAAGGCTCTATTGTGGAAGTGGCTGGTGTAGCTTTGAGGTTCGATGAGCTTTTGGATAAGGAAGTTTTTGGCAACAGTAGCAGCAGTGAGGCCTTTTTCTTCGTTGATTCAGAAGTCTCTGTGATTCTTTGGTTAGTAGGCCGGGCAGATGGTGAAGCTTGTCCATTTCTTCTAGAGACTCAGCTGGGTGTGATGTTTGTGGTTGGAGGTGGACCACTAGTTTCTTCTTTGGATTAGAAGGCTTTAGCTGTTCTGATTGTTGAAGAGAGAACGTTTTCGTGGAATCTGAACTGAGTGGGATCGCAAAAGTGACTTGCGATGGTTTGGAAGTTCTCTGAGTAATTTTTGTGGGATTGAAGCATCTCTAGAGAATGTTTGAGTTATCGAAGTGGTATTTTTCGGATATCTTCGAAGGAATTAAGATTTGCATCCACATCAAAAATTTGAGTTCTGTTTGGATTTCGTTCCTGGATTTTTACCGATGGTTCAGCATAATAGGAGGACTCTTCGAGGAAGAGATCTGTTTAAGCTGGCAGAATAGATCGGATCTAGTTTCTGGTTGTATTTTTGTTGCGATGTTTGTGACCAAATCCGATAGGTCACTGAGATTTTATGGAATTTGATGAACAATGTTTCCGGGATAAATTGATCAAGTCTATACTTGTGTTCATCAACAGCATTCTCAAATCGGAGTTGCGGAGCGGAAGCATGGTCGCAGCTATTCCAAGAATAGAAGTAACACCCGATTCATTGGGGATTTGTGTTTTGTCTTGGGTCAGAAGATTTCTACAGGAAATTTATTTTGGATCTAGAGGCTTGGATGTCTTATGCATCTGTTCTGCTTCCAGAATAGAAGTAGCATGTTTGAAGTCTTCTGATGTTGTGTAGTAGAGTTTGTGTGGTGGATTTTGATGGATTTTGAAAGAACCATTTTGTTGAGTCGGATCTGGAGATCGTTTATTTTCTTTGTCCAAATTTGTTCTGTGAAGCATCTGTGTGGTGGATTTGAATTGATCTAGAAGGTTGAGGGCAGCCCAGGATCGACAGGAGAGATTTGTGGATATGAGTATTAGATCTTCCTGTATTCTCTTAGGGATTAAGTGTTTATTCTATAGGATTGAATTTCCAGTTCGGATGGCTAGAATTTGTTTTGTTTTTTTCACGTATCTCTGAGGGAGTACGTGTGTGGTTTATCACCGATTTTAGGATCAGTAGTTCTGAGAGATTTGGAAGTTGATAAGGACTTGTCTGCAGTCCAGTATCCTGTTTAGATTTGTAGATCTAAATACACAGGAGCTCTAGATCTGAGTGTGTAGCTAGTTCATATTCTGTAGGACGAGTATCCCGGTGTCTGTACCTGGGAAACTTTAGAGAATACTATCTAGAATTTTGTCTGGATAATTAGAATTGTTTGTTTGAATCGGTTTCTATGGTCGCTAGTATTTGGTTGATAGCATATATTTGCTTTTAAATTTTAAAATTAAATCTGTATGGGATTATTAAATTACCTTTTCTTTTAAATTTCGGGTACGAAATTCTTTTAAGGGGGGAGGAATGTGATGTCCCGGAAATTTGGGGCAATGCTTATTTAATAATTTCATTTATAATTATTTTAAAATGTGAAATATTGATTTAATAATTTAATTCAAACAGGAATTTTCTTTTGAAAATTAATAATTATTTAATTTGTCAAATGATATTCTTTCCAAATTTTATAATAATAATTTAATTTGAGAATCTTATTGTTTTCAAATGTTAAAAATATTTAATTGATAAAATTATCTTTCTAAACCGATTCAAAGATATTTTATTTATAATGTATATATGTGTATACATTGTAAATAGGAGTTTTGATTTTAATTTAGATTTAAATTTAATAAAGGATATTTTCAAATTTATAATATATAGATGTATAATTCATGAATTGATTAAATTAATTGAAATTAGTATTAGAACTTTTCAAAAGTTAATTTATAAATATAACTTATATTTTCAAAAGAAATATAAGTAGATATTTATTTTGATTATAAGTATATAATAGTTTAAAATGTGAATTTAATAAAAGTTTATTTTGTTTTATTTTAAAAATTGTTTTCTTTTGAAATAAACTTAGTTTATTTATATTAGAGTATGGTATTTAGATTTGAAACTTTTGAAATAAAAAAAATATAATTTAACATTCTTATCCTTTTAAAAAAAATTCTCTTTTGAAGATTAGCTTTAAAAATATTATTTTAAATTATTCAAACAAACATTTAAAATGTATAATTTTATAAAGAAGTTTATATGTAAACATGTAATCATTTTAAAGACTAATGTAAATAAAACATTTAAAACATGTTAAATTAAATTAGAAATTGTTTTAGATATATTTAAAACACATTCATAAATTGGGAAATTTCTTTTAATATTAAAATGCACATGTGTTAGACTCTTAAACCATGAAGTGGACACTTGTAAATTTATCTACATCCTAACATAACAAGTGGCATGTTATTTATTTTTGAAATTTAATTTATTAGATAAGAAAGTGTAACAATGCATTTTGTTAAAACCATTTATCTTCAATTGAAAAACTGAAAATCAGACTCTAAGTAAAAATCAAAACCCAAATTCAATCAAATTTCTGCAGAAAACAAATACAAATCAAAATCTGCAAAACCAATTTACTCAAAATTCTGCAAAACCAAATTCTGTTTAAAATCTGCAGGTTACAACATCAAATTTGAGATCAATTTCAACTCAAGCATATGAAGATATGGGTCTGCATGCAGTTCAAAAATCTACATCAACAAGAAAATAAACTTCAACTAGCTAATGCAAACCCAGATATTCAACTAGCAAATGCAGATGCAAATCTGGATTCCAGGAAAATGAATGCATCTAAATTTGTTCTCTGCATCTTCAATAAACTAGTGAGTAAACTTCTTTATTTTGAAAACAGTTTTCTTTAAAAAATCAAAGCCAAACATAATTTACAGAACTTAGGTTTTTATTCACAAAAATCAAAACCTGTTTAAACAAAACTGTTCTGTTTCGGTTTAAAAAAATAATGAAATGAGTAACCTCAATGCAAAAAAGCTTATGTACCTGTGCATGTGTATTGATAGAAATCATCAAGTTTATATGATTGTATTGTGATTCTGTGTGTATATATGTATATATAAGTATATATATGTGTGTACTCCAGAATTCTGTATCTATTCTTGACCTTGAAACTAAGTTTTAATAGGAAATCCATTATCAACTGGTTTGATCTCTGTTAGAATTGTTATGTACATAGAAGTGTTTGTTTAGTATGAATATAAATGTATAAATTATAATTAAGTTAAATTAAAGGAAACTATTGTTTCTGTAAACAATAAAAATCAGTTAATATTCAAATAACCAAATCTAAAATATCTTAAATTATTGAAACAAGTTCATAATCTAAATGCATGTTTGGAATCATAAATTTTAAGACAGAAATCATATTTTAAAATTAACTGTTGAATGTGCATTACTTTGTTAAACAGAATTGGGGTTTTTGGGTTTGTTTGATGATCTAGTGGATTTTGGAGGCTGTGGATCTTTCTAGAGGTGGAGTACAGATGGATGATAGGGGAAAATTGTCAGAAGTTTTGTTAGTGGGTGGTGGCGATGGCAATAGTTGTTTACAGGTTTCAAAACCCTAGTCTTTGAGTGTTGAAGTTTTGGATTCATCACATATTCTCAGTTGCATCGAGTGATGAAATACTTTGGGAATCGGGAGAGGGGTCGAAGATGGATCTATGGCCGGAGTCGAAGTGATAATGGTGGTCGGAGTTGAGATTTCTAGCCGTTGACAGGTTTTGATAAGGGTACAGTTGTGTTTCAGGTTGCATTGGTCAACCTGAAATTATGGAATTCGAACTGCAGTGGAAAATCAGATGGTCGCACTCATGTTGGAGGATGGTCGGCGACTAGGAGGAGTTGCCTAGGGTGGCTAGTGATGATTTGAGCACTGGTGCATATGCACCGTGCATATTCTTAACTCTGGTGAACTTGTGGGGTTAGTGCAGGGAGATGACTCGAAGATGGTCTCGAGTTATCATGTTTTTGTCTCGAAGCAGCTGGGTTGGGAACTCGGAGTAGTTATGGGGGTTTCTCGGGTTAATGATGTTTCAGGTTTAAAACCTGAAGGTGTGCCCTTTTTTTTTGAAATTTGAATGAAATTCATATTTAAAGCTGAAATTTGATTCAAATGTAAGTTAAATCTGAATTCAAATGAAATTTTGAATTCAAATTTTTAAAAAAAATTATTGAAAATTTTAAACTTTAAGAAAGATTTAAATTGAGTTTGGAATCAAGTTTAAATATAGTTTCAGGTTTACTTTGAAAACCGGATTTTGATTCAAAACAGTTTTGTAAATTTTTGAATAATGGACAGATTCAAATGTTTCAAAAGTAGATTTAAAAAAAAATGAATTTGATTTCAAATAAGGTTTAAACTTGAAAAGATTCTTTCCTTTAATATTTGAATTAAAGTTATGAAATGTTTAACTTTAATTTGAAAGTTAAATAAACCATTTATTTTTAAGCTTGATTTCTTAAATAAAATTTGTTAGTAATTTAGTTTTGGATTTTCTTATATAAATATCCTATATAAGTAATAACGGTTTTTTACTTTTAAGAATGAATTTATTTAAAATAGGGATAAATGTTTAAAATAGTTAAACATTTTAAAAACTTAAATTTTTAAAATGGAAATTGAATTTCATTTAGAAATGTATTATTTAAATACATTTGAGTGTAAATAAAGTCATTAATAAGTAAAAGAATTGTTTTATGAATAATTAAGATAATTAAGAAAATTTACTTATTTTTAAATAATGATTTGGATTAATTCGTAATTAGAGATGATTAATGAATAATTAATCTAAGAAATTTTTTCTTAAGTAAGTATTAAATAAAATGTTGTTAATTAATAATAATAATTATCTAAGGATAATTAAGTAATTAATTAATGTGATTAATTACGATAATTAACTAGATTAATTAATTGAATATAATCAATTGTAATTTGTTAAACATAATTACTTGATAAAAGTAATTAAGGAATTAATTAGTTATTGTAATTAATTTTGATAATGTGATTTGTTAAGTTAATTAATTTAGTTTAATTAATTTAAGTAAATCATTTGATGATTAAATAAGTGAAATTACTTAATGTAATTAATGGAGCAGGATTACTCAGAGAAGTAATGAATAATAATTACTGGAATGTAATTAGTAAGGATGGTTTTTAATTAAGTAATTGGGATAATTACTTCTGTAATTAATCAAGGAATAAATTAATGAAGATAATTAATTATTGGATAATTAATTTGTTAATAAGTAATTAAGGGCAGTTAATTACTGGATTAAATATTAATCAAGAGTGATTAATAATTGTATTTTAAATTTAGATTAATCACTAAAAGAATTTAATTTTAATAATATAATTAATTTAAAGATTAATTAGAGATCATTAATTAATATAATTAATAATGTAATTAAGGATTTTTAATTAAGTAATAATCAATTAATTAAGTGATTAATTAATTGTAATTAATTAAGGATGAATGTAATTAATTATAGTTAATTAATAAATGAAGTAATTAAATGTTAATTACTTATGATTAAGGTTAATTAATTAATTGCTTATTGTAATTAGAGGATGATTAATCTAATGTGTTTAATCAGGTTGAATATTTAGAAAATGATTAATTAACTAGGTTAATTAATTAATGAATACATAAGCAGGGTTTATAGATGTGATAATTAATTTAATTTATTAATTAGAGATGGTTGTGATTAATCTAATTCATTTTTAAATTAATTATAATTGATGGTTAATAAATCATTGCTTATGGATGATATTGATTGGATGGTTGTGATCTCAGAAATGAGATGAGTAGTATCTGTATGATATTGATGCTTGGTTAAAGTATGATGGTTTGTGATGGATTATCTGGTTGTGATGATTATCTATTTTTGATGATGATATAGATTATCTGTTTATGATGAGAATGTGATTATCTATTGTGAGATGTAGCTTATCTATCTGTGTGAAATAGATAATAATGAAATGAGTTAATAGTTTAAAACCCTCAAGTACAACTTGGACATTAAAATGGCGTTTGGTTTCGGTGAGACCGGGATCGGGTTTCCATATTTGTATATCCGAAAACCACATCGATTCCAATTAAACGTTAGGTCGTTAATCCAAGTGGAGCAAGTGAAGACTCGAGGTGTAAGAACTATACGCCATTATAACTCTGTGGGTGATTCCGTAATGAGTTTGACGGAATACTACTTATAGGTTCGAGATGGAGATTTAGAGTGCAAGGGCTATGGTCGTTGACTCTGAGGGTGATTCCAAAATGAGTGCAACGAGATAGTGCCTTCGGTTTCGTTCGAACCCGGAACAAACTTGTATGGATTGAATGCTTTCAGAACATCGTCAGGTGGACGATGAGCATTCTATGATTGATGTGTCCTATAAAGGTAATCGTAGCCTCAAGCGTCATCAACCGGGAATGGCTAAAACAGGAGAGGTACAGCAAGGCTTCGTGGGTAGCCCCCACTAGAGAGCAAGATTTACTCCTGTCTAGAGGTCCCTTTATATTTCGGTTGTGTGGGCAGTTGGAACGTACGCCAACTGCGGGTGGACTTGTTTGGAACTGTTCAGTAAGGAATGGTTCCAGCTTTGTGTTGCAGGGCAGCAGGAGTACTCCTCGGTACGGTGATCTAGGCCACGTAGTGTGACGGGCGGTACCCCAGTAGCCCTGCCATTGATGGAATCCATAATCCAATAAGTGCATGTACGGTTTTGATTGTGCCCAACTATGTTGGAACGTGAGATGTAAGCATTCCAGCTATTTCTATATTTTATTTTGAAAACCCTAGACACTATTATAATATCACTGGAGTTCCTATCAAATGTTTTGGTTAGCGTAAAGTAAAAACTTTTCCCTGTTTATGTGTGGGAGGTCTTACGTGATACCTTTTGTTTCAAAGGATTTTCTAAAGTTAAGCAACTTTTAACCCCGTTTACTCACACGAGACCCATGTCTGACCCGAGTGTTTATTTTCTGTTTTATTAAACTCTTGGGTACTCATATTACATATGAGTAGTCAAGTGATTCAGGATTGCTTGACGAGTTCTGGAGGAGATAATGGAGCAGGAGGCTTCAGCATGTCGATATATATATAGTGGTTCCGCTGTGTTTGAGTTGTATCTGCCCTCTGATGTACTTGAATTGAAATTGTTAGATAGATGTTTATAACTGTCTAGTTTGTGTTGTATTAGTTGTATAACTCTGATGTATATGATACTATGTAATGTTTTATGTGATATAATATAATTTATTCGTTCCGCTGTGAGATTCTAGTGTTGGCTATTTTCTTTCTTTACTTTCTTTTCTCTTTTCTATCCCTTTCTTTCTTCTTTATGATGCGTCTTTCTATGGAATGAAAGGCGGGTCGTTACAAAAATCGCCCGGCCATTACAATATCCTAATACGTCTTGATTCCCCTAGGATGAATCGTAAACTTTGATCGATGACATTCCCTAAGAACTTCCTTCCTAAGGTTTCCAACATCCGGAACATATAACCTTCCTTTTTCTCAACCAACCCCTATGGTAAAATCTTTTAAACCATCAATCTCAGTTCCAGCTTCTCACTTTCTAATCCTCTCAGCTAACAGTGGATCCTCTTTCTTCCTAGATGAAATTTGTTCGATCAGAACTGGTCGAACTTCCAAACAAGACATTATGGCGATATTTCAACTAGATCCAGCAATCGACCTCAACTGCACACTGCAAGCGGCCAGTGCTTCCAAGTCTTTCCATTCCACCAAAATAGCTAACACCACATTCTGATGTTTCCTGCTAAGTGCATGCGCTACCTTATTTCCTTTTCCCGGTGTATAAAAAATAATATGAGCGGGTCAGACATAAGGCTAATGAGTGAGCCATACTCCACTCTATATATACTACAAAAATAATATATAACATGATAGGGGTCCATCGCTCGGCCACAACATGTTCTGTCGCTATGTTATACCTAACCTTCGTACACACCTAACCATTTCACATCACATCTATGCAGACTCACTTCCCTAGACTCGCCTCATGTGCTACTGGGTCACCTATTGTTCATCATCAAATCAATGTATATAGGACTCATGCCTTGAACTAGACTCATGCCCTATAGAGTCGCCTATTGTCCTCATGCTACCTAACTTGACTCGTGTTCTAAACTATCCTCATGGCTTATGGGGTTGGTTACATCCACTCCTCTCATTGGTCCGATGTAGCACTACAAGGGAGCAATGCAATACCTAGATCGCCTACTTGTGTCACGTGTCCATATTGGCCTCCGTATGTATCCATATCATATATGTATCCTTATCTATATTTATATTTATATCCATGTCTCGTGACGTCTACTTGCTCCATATACTCATGCATGCTTCACATTCCCCATCATATCACGTCTCCATGTCGCAATAACATGTGTATTTATTTCAAATAGCAAACAATTATCACATACATTCGCTTACTTCATAGCACCATCATTCGCCTTGTCACTAGCATCAGATCATTTTATAGAACACAAGAGAAACAAGACACGAATCATTCGCTATTTACTTATATAGACTCTTCTAGGTCCAGGTTCAACCTGTGTCTAGACTCGGCTATCGGTGCATCGGTCCAAGCCCATCGAGGGATCGATGTACATGTTTTCTTAGTGTTTCAAGTTTCTATAAATAGATTTTTCTTCCATTTTGCCTCTGGTCGTCTATGAATGTACCTAGATCCTAGCCTTTCATTTCTAAGTCCAATTTCATAGTTTATTTCACCAATTTTTCATGTATTCATCGATTTTCATGAAATGGTGCAAATCTAGTTTTAATTCATTTTTCATATGCAAATCCCTCCCAATCACCCTTTAAATCTAATTTTATGTTTTATTACATGATTCTACGGTATTATAGCCTACATATCGTCTTAGAGGATCATGATTGCATTATATGAAGAAGAAAGCACGAACCACTCACTAAAACATCTTTTCTATCTAGATCCTTGTTGTCTGGCCTACCGTGTCTCCTTACTTCAGATTTCTGCCTCCAAATCGCTGCTGGTGCGTAGCCTTGTCCAATATCTTTGCAGCACGTTTGGTCTCGTTCAGTCGGTAGAGCTGTGAGAGAGATAATAGGTTTTGATTTTTAGTTGATTGAGAGAAAGACAGTGGAAGAAGAAAGACTCGGTTTTCTCTACTGAAAATAAAGTGTACATGATTTTAATTTAAACCGAAGGAAGGAAATCGTATGTTCATAAAAATTCAAATTCAAACCATAACCGTTTGGCACCTGTTCGACTCAACGTTGTTCGGATCAAAATTTCTCCATACGAACGCTGAATGAGGCAAGTAAAATACTGTAAGACTTAGAAAAAGGAGACAGTCGTAACGACGCTGGTTTCGTCGTCAAATTCCAACGTTTGAAAAATGACAATTTCCCCTCCTTATTTTTAATTTATTTAACTAATTTATTAATTCAATTATTTTCTTATCATCGTATTATTCATTTAAATTATTTATCGATTTCTGTTTAGGTACTTTCTTCTATGCATTAGTACACAAAATATTACAACCTACCATGGGGAATGCTGTGAAGGTTGTAATATTCACACATCACCTAATATTGCCAGTATCCCTCACTTATTATATATAAAACAGAATAAAGGATAATGATTAGATATATGCACGAAGAGGCATAGGCATATAAAAACGTATTAAAATGTCAAAGATTAGGTCCTTAGGCACGTGGGCACGTCCACGTTTAGGCACAGTGACTGTTGATAAAACCATTTTTTAATTTTTACAGTTAGATCCATTAGTATGCTAACAGTTTTTAAGCTGCAAACTTTGCCATTTCGCTCAATATACGGGAAGGGGAAGCCTTGGCTGAAAACATAACTTCTATTCTACTTTGTACATTCTTATTTTATAAATATACAAAAACGCTTCAATAAAGCAACAATCCGTTCTTGCGGACAATTGCTATCTGCAAGAAGATTCTTTGTTGTATCTTGGAGTAATATTACCATGAATTGTTACACAATCTCATTTGCAATAGGTGCAATCAATTCCTTAGAGAAAACATCTCTTTGAAATGCCCCCATACACTTTTTCCGTGTACTTTAATTCACTTACCGAGTATAATCATCATCGTTGAAGTAGGTGTGCAAGCTTAGATATTTATTAGTATATCAAAGGAAATACATGTCCTATAGCCATGTAAAAAAAATTGGCACTGACCAATGATTTCTTGTTTTTTTAGAGCTTTTACTAGGATTTATTAACAATAAACTCAAAGATCACATAGCAATAGAGAAAGGTAAATTAAACAAAGAGTTTTGTTAATGCGTGCTTTAAGGATACATATTAAAAATTGTATTTATGTCCGCACACGATAACATTTTCATTAAAAAAAAGGAGAGAATACCAATTCAAAACAAATGAAGAATATGCGGCTTCACCATTTGATATATCTCTGTATGCATCAGGGTAAAGCGGGTTGTATTCAAAGCAACCGAAACTCAGAAAGGCCCAAGCCCATTTATGTATACAATCATATATAAAGCCCGATACAGGCTATGAAATGTATTAGAAAAACTTTGTAAATCAAATTTTGTTTCTGAAGCATGAAGTATCAGTCATTTTTTTACAACTCAATTCTTCAATTCATCATTCCAAAATTTCTTCACAAAATCTAACTTGGTATCAGAGCCAGTACAAGGCAAAACTGCACCAAAATGCTTGCAAAGAAGAAGATATTAATCTCCATCAGAGAAATCTGATCATTTGGAGATTAATTACCCATCGAAAACATTATCATCATTTGGGTAGCATAAGACTTATCTCCAAAGACTAGTGCCTCGTCTAGAAAACTCTAGCTGCACTCAGTCTTTCTCATTGATCAAGTCATAATTTGAAGAAAAATAAAAAATCGGTCAATATTTCAAGAAACTCATCAAATCAGAAAGAAGGCAAGTGCCAAACCACTGGCTTATCAGATTAAACATCATCATTTAAACCTAGTTGCAATGTACCTGGATTCTGCAGAAACAAGTTCTTGATCACTCTATCCTATTTCCAACTTTTCAAGTATTTCTTGATTTAAGAAGCTTCATCATGACTGACAATAACTCAAAAACTTCTGATAATGCATCCAATCCACCACAATAAGCCACTACTGCAGCAGAAAATCTTTTGAAAGCCACAATCAGTCCTCAGATTCAACTCATCACTGCTCAACTTGAAGAAGATAACTATCTTCTTTGGAAAGTTCAAGTTGAAACTGCAGCAAGAGGGTATGGTTTGGAAGGATTTATTCTTGGCACCACTGTTATTCCTCCTAAATTTATCACTGATTCAGAAAACAAAACTGTAAGTAATGGAGAATATCTAAAGTATCAAAGGCAAGACAGTCTTATAAGTTCTTGGTTACTGTCATCAATAAATGTTAAATTACTGCCTCAAGTAATTGGCTGCGGAACTGCTAATGAGATCTGGTTAGCAATAGAAAGATTTTTCAACACTCAATCTGCAGCAAGGGTAATGCATTACAAAAGACAGTTGCAAAATGTCAAAAAAGAAAGTCAAACAATGATGGACTATCTAGCAAAGGTCAAGAACATATGTGATATGCTTGAAGCTGCGGGACACAAAGTGTCAAATACAGAACAAGTTCTAACTATCTTAGCTAGTTTAGGTGATGAGTATGAATTAGTGGTAGCTGTAATATCCTCTCAAGAAACACTACCATATCTTGAGTATGTTAGTTCCATCCTCCTTGCCCATGAAGGAAGATTAGATTTTAAGAAACCAATAGACAGTGATATGTCTATCAACTTTGCCTCGGGCAACAATAAAAACAGAAATCAAAAGTACAATAATCAGCAACATCAAAGGGGATACATTGCTGCCAGAAGAAGAGGCAGGGGGAGATGGAGCAACAACAACAAGCCAAAGTGTCAGATTTGTGAGAAAATTGGTCACACTGCACCAAAATGTTATTTAAGATTCAATGCCAACTTTGTACCATGACAAAGCTCAAACAATCAAAGAAATGGCAACTATAGTGTAAACATAGCACAATCTCAGCAAGAATCTAATAAACAATGTAGTGGCAACATAAGTCAACATCAAGATGAAACAGCAAGATCAGAACACATACAAGATGAAGCATGGTACCCGGATTCAGGCGCAACCAATCATTTGACAAATAATCTTGACAACTTAAATCTTGGCAGCAAGGAGTACAGAGGTAAACAGTTAATATTTATGGGAGATGGTAAGCCTGTTTGGATCACTCATATTGGTAATGCCTACATCAAAGGTGAAAGGCAATTATACCTCAATAATCTATTAAGAGTACCAATAATTAAGAAAAATCTTATGAGTGTTTCTCAATTTGCACATGATAATAATGTGTACTTTGAGTTTTATCCTAAATACTGTTTAGTTAAAGACATACTAATAGGTGAAAAACTTTTGCAGGGTGATGTAGTGAATGGGTTGTATAGGTTCACTATGACAAACTGCAGAAACACCGTTGAGAAATCAAAGTGTAGCAATAATTGTGAAGCATCATCTGTCGAAAACAATAAAAGTGTATTTGATCAATGACATTATAAGTTGGGACAACTTAATGAAAATGTTGTAAAACAGGTTTTAAAAGAAATTAAACTTTCTTTTAGTGATCCTATCTTACCATATGTCTGTACTTACTGTCAAATGGGCAAAAGCCATAAATTACCCTTTGTTGATTCTATTACTGAATACAAAATGCCACTAGAACTAGTTACGACTGATCATTGAGGTCCTGCACCCATTAGTTCTGACTATGGCTATAGATATTACATATCTTTTGTTGATGCCTTCACTAGATACACATGGATATACTTTCTGAAAACCAAGGGAGAAACTTATAATGTTGTCATTCAGTTTATTGATCAAGCTGAGAGACAAACTTGTCATAAAGTTAAAGTCAAAGTGATGGTGGTAATGAATATAAGTCTCTTGACAAATTTTTCTTAAGCAGAGGTATAATACATAGAATCACATGTCCAAACACATCTGAACAAAATGGTCCAGTTGAGAGAAAACACAGACACATAGTAGAAATAGGGATAACTTTACTTGCTCAGGCATCTTTACCTCTTAAGTTCTGGCCTGACTCATTTAGTACTTCAGTATATTTGATCAATAGACTACCAACTAAAGTACTAAATGGAGTGAGTCCAATTGAAAAACTTATGGGAATTAAACCCAACTATGATAGTCTTAGAACTTTTGGGTGTCTGTGTTTTCCCTACCTAAGACCATATAATAGATATAAATTGGATTTCAGATCTCATCCTTGTACATTTCTGGGTTATGGAACCAAGCAGAAAGGTTACAAATGCTTGGACAGTTCAGGAAAGATATTTATTAGCAGACATGTAGTGTTCAACGAAAGGATATTTCCTTTTGCTTCTGCAAATATAAAAACTACTCATAAAATATATAATCCTGGAACATCTATCTCAAATATACTTGTGTATTCTGAGACACGGAGTCTCAAGGAAGCAAATGTTTCTGAACCACAACACACTGTGTTGCCAGAACCAGGTCATGGAACAGAAGAACATCCTGATATATCAGTACAGTCACCCACTACATCAAACAATCAAAGTCAAGGAGTCGGTACTGACAGACTTCAAGAACAATCTCAGGACAACACTGTTGAAGATGATAATTCAACATCAAAAGATGTTGGATTACCAACCAGAATAGGTCATCACATGATTATAAGATCCAAAAGAGGCATATTCAAACCAAAAATCTATGCTGCAACAACAAATGTTGAAGAGCCCGAGTCATTTGAGCAAGCATACAGAGATGAAAACTGAAAGATAGCAATGAATGAAGAATATCAAGCATTAATGAAGAATAAAACATGGAGTCTTGTGCAACCACCAGCAAACAAAAATATAATAGGATGCAAGTGGACCTATAAACTAAAGAAAAATCCAGATGGAACAGTGTCCAAACACAAGGCAAGACTAGTTGCCAAAGGGTATACTCAACAGTATGGATTTGATTTGAGTGAGACATTCTCACTTGTAGTAAAGCCAACAACCATCAGAGTTGTACTCACAATTGCCTTAAGCAAAAATTGGTACATAAGGCAATTGGATGTTAACAATGCATTCTTAAATGGTATACTACAAGAAGAAATTTACATGGAACAACCACAGGGATATAAACAGAATGATCGTCAAGTTTGCAAATTAAACAAGGCCATATATGGCTTGAAACAAGCACCGAGAGTATGGTTTGATAGGCTGAAAGCCACATTAACTTCTCTAGACTATCAGTCTACCAAATCTGACAACTCTTTATTTGTCAAAAGTTATAATAATCATATTATTTACATTCTAATATATGTTGTTGACATGATCATAACAGGTGATGACACAGCAGAAATCAAAAGCATCATATAATATCTTAACAAGCAGTTTTCCATCAAAGATCTTGGCAATCTTAATTATTTTCTCGGCATTGAAGTCAACAGAAAAACAGACACAGAGATTCTGCTAAGCCAGACAAGTTATATTAAAGAGATACTTATCAAATCAAATATGCATGAGGCAAAATCTCAACCCACTCCTATGGTCAGCAATCAACAATTATCCAAAAACAGGGGAGAATTCATATTAAATATTAAACAATACAGAAGTATTGTAGGAGCACTACAATACACTACTATTACTAGGCTAGATATATCAATAAAGTTTCTCAATTTATGCAGGAACCACATGATGAGCACTGGAAGGCAGTAAAAAGGATTCTCAAATATCTTAAGGGAACTGCAGATTTTGGATTAAAGTTAAGAACATGCAATAACTTAAGCATCACAGCATATGCCGACGCAGACTAGGCTACAGATATTGATGATAGAAAGTCAATAACAGGATACTACATATATATTGGAGACAACCCAATATCGTGGTGCTTAAAGAAACAGACCACAGTATCAAGGTCGAGCATTGAGACGGAATATAGAAGTGTTGCAAGTGCCACTGCAGAGATAATTTGGCTACAATCTCTACTAAAAGAACTACGAAACAACACAGCAGTCAAACCAATATCATGGTGTGATAATCAAAGCACTGTGTATATGACAGCAAACTCAGTATTCCACGCACGAACAAAACACATCGAAATCGATTTATATTTTGTTAGTGAACAGCTCAAAGAGGAAATATACAAATCAATCACATATCTTCAACTTACCAGCGTGCAGACATACTTACCAAGGCGTTGTCTGCAAGAAACTTTTTGAAGTTTCGAGCCGAATTAAAAGTAGAGAGCAAGGTAGATCTCACAAACTTGACCCTTGGCAAAGAGAAAGAAAATCAGATCAAGTCATCTCAAGCAGCCATAGCTACAGCAAGCGAGCCACTCATGGATGATACTAAAACCAGATCTGAAAGAGAAGAACGTAAATCAAACACTAAAATGAAGTCCAAAGATGCTGAGAATTCTCAAAGGCAATCTTTGAAAGGAGAATTCACAGCAAATTCAAAGATTTGCTGTAAAAAGTTAATTGTTGTGAAGAATCGAAGAAAAAAAAAATCGCTCTCTATCGCCGCCATGAATCTGAGAGGCTATAAGAAACTCTAAACCTAATATTGGTTTGGGGGGAGGGGGGGGGGGGGAATAAAGAATATGCGGCTTCACCGTTTGATATATCTCAGGGTAAAGCGGGTTGTATTCAAAGCAACCGAAACTCAGAAAGGCCCAAGCCCATTTATGTATACAATCATACATAAAGCCCGATACAGGCTATGAAATGTATTAGAAAAACTTTGTAAATCAAATTTTGTTTCTGAAGCAAGTAGTATCAGTCATCTTTTTACAACTCAATTCTTCAATTCATCATTCCTAAATTTCTTCACAAAATCTAACTAAAACCCAAGGCCCACTAAGAATATACACATCTATTTTAAGGATTTGGCATGATTATATTGGTTGAGTAGAGAAACATGCCTTTCGACATCTATTTTAATCTCAGCCCCCACTGTCAAAAAAGTTTTCATTTTCCCACTAAAACCTCTTGCCCTTCTTTCCTTTTGAATTCCCCTAATGTGCATCAGAACCAAAATCAATAAGGCATATATCCTAGAATCAGAATCAGACCAATGATAATTCTGTCTAGTAAAGAAACATATCACATATCATCAGTTAAGCCTAGGCCATATCACATATCATCAAACAAAAACGATTAGACATGCTTAGACTTGTTTTCGAGTGTTCCGAGATTCAGAAAACTAAAATGAAATTTAGTGAAACTAGAGATTGCAACACAATTCAATGAACCGTGACGAGGAAGATGCATACAAAAGGAAGCCAATGCTTCAATGTATATTAATACCTAAGTGGTGATTAATCAGTTGCAATACACATCCTATGCAAGGTACCATAAGCAAAAACAAAAACATAAGAAGCAGAGAACATGCATGCATACGAGGAAAACAAAGAAAACAAGTAAATTACCTCAAGTATAAAGTATTATTGCTATTGCATCTTAATACTACTGGAGTAGAAAAATTTGCAGCTTCTTCTTGTTAAATGAAGATATGTATGACATACACACACATACCACATATAAGAAAATGAACCATAATGACAAATAATTACGCCCATATATAAAGCTGCAAAAAACAATTTTGCAGCAGCAGTTCTCCTAAGTTTCACTCATAGTTCTACTCCAGTAACACAAGCCAATAACTTGTTGAATAAATTTATCAAATTGATCTGGCATTTGTATATTGAGAATTGTTCAGAAGTACAAGCTTTAATCCCTTGATACCGTTGCTCTCCATAGCCTTTGCTGTATTTCTTATAACTGGAAATTGATCAGAACTGTCACGTATCAGCTCTGCATCATCGAAACAAGACCAGATTCTTGGACTACTTGACCATAAATATCTCTTTGAATATGGATTGATTAAACTCTCCCGAAATCCACTTGGTTTCTCACATAGCAATCCCTGTAAATGTATAGCAAGCATAAATAAATTATGCAATCTGATAATTAATACAAGAGTGCTTTAGTGTTTAAATGCATATGTTTACAATCACTTTTTGGCAAAATGTACAATAAAATGCTATAAAAACTAAAAAGTACCTCTGTCATGGCTTTTATTCTCAACGTAACACTATCTGTAAGCAACACGAGATGCCCATCACCTCTAATTTTCTTAAACAACAGACCGCAATCAACAATATGATCTTCGGCAGTAGGAGATAATACTTCCATTAAACTCCCACAAGTAGAAAAACAAGAAGAATTCGAAAAGCTTCTGTCACTGAAAGTCGAACATGGAGTTGCAGGAGGTGTAGGAGCAACTGGCATCGTCTCTAATGTGCTTTGAACGTGAATCCACCAACTCCATTTTACCATACATTCTTCGATCCATTTTAGTACTGAAGATGCAATGTTACTACCATTTCTATAAAACCTCTCACGCCTCTTTAAACAATCAAGCTCACGAATTACTGCACCAAGAATCAAATTTTATGAATAATGCAAACAGCTCTACTATTTAGAAATTAAATAGCCTAATGTTATTTTGTAATTTTACCGATTCTTGGAATAATTAGTTGAGTTCCTCTAAGTCCTTCAAGCAGTTGAAGTGATTTTCTTGATTCTTCTTTAAGAAAGCAATCTGTATCTGCTACCATGATCCACTTCGTTTTGCCTTCTTTGGTGTTACAGAAAATTTCACTCACTGATTTACTCTGCAGTTCAAGTTAAGTTCATTCAGAACATATGGTAATGTAAGCAACCAAGTAGTTGACTGATTAAAATATGGTAACGTAAGCTTACCGAAGAATTGATTAGTTCACTTTCTTTGAATGAAGAAGACCTATTCCCTTTATCATTGATAGAGGAGATTTGTGCCGTTTGTAAGAAATTTCTCTGGTTATCCGATAATTTATTTTCCACACTTGTTAAAGGGCTGCTTTTTCTCAAAGGAGAATTTGAAACCGATTGAAAAGGAACTCTCTCTTTGTCCAATTTCTTAAGTGAATTTTGAACAGGACTACGATTTGGTGAATTCCCCAATAAAGCCATTAGTGGAATTCTCTCTTTTCTTCTCTCCTTTATCAAATTTTCGATTTTCATTTGGCTATCAGTAAGTAACCTTTTTGATTTCTTAACATTTGATGCAACTGGTGTGACATTTTCTTTGTCCGATAAAAAGTTTTCATCTCCACCAGAATACTCCAAATCTATCAGAGGAGCTTTTTTCAGTTTCCTAGATTCAGAAACAGCAGGTGTCATATTCTCTATATCCGATAAAAATGCTTCATCTCCATCCGCGTTATTAAAATCCATCATAAGAGCTTTCTTAGATCTATCAGACTTTGAAACAATCGGTGTTGTATTTTCCTTATCCTGGAACAAAGCTTCGCTAGTTTCTTCCTCTTGGATCAAAAAGTAATCTTTGCTCATTTCAGTAAAAACTTCTTTATCTTCTCTCATAGTTAAAGTTGCAGCTACATGTGGTGAAGATTTTTGCATTATTTTCGAAATTTTCGAACCGAAAGATGTCATATTTTCCTTGTCTGAATTGAACACATCAGCATTCTCTTCTTTATCATTATCTTCTCTTACAGTTGAAGTTGCAGAAACATTCAGGGATGATTTCTGCATTATTTTCAACTTTCTCGAACTAAAAGGTGTTATATTTTCCTTGTCAGAGTTGAAAACTTCATCATTCTCTTCTTCCTTGTCTGAATTGAACACATCAGCATTCTCTTCTTTATCATTATCTTCTCTTACAGTTGAAGTTGCAGAAACATTCAGGGATGATTTCTGCATTATTTTCAACTTTCTCGAACTAAAAGGTGTTATATTTTCCTTGTCAGAGTTGAAAACTTCATCATTCTCTTCTTCCTTATGGTCAAACAGTGCTCGGCATAGTGTTGTATCATTCTCTAGTTTTTCAGTTTCGTACAATTTTGTTCTTCCAGTGTGAACAGAAAGAGAGCTGATTGATTTTGATTTGCTTCTCCTTGATAATATGCTTCCTGATTTCAAGGGGCTTTGGCACTTGTCTTCATATTGCAAATCATTTGCATCGTTATTCTTTTCTGGAGTTTGGTTTCCTATTTCTTTGGGCAATGAATAGTCTACAGCTTCTAAAATTCCAACCTTCAAATTTGAAATGTCAGTGGAGATCTGTTTCATGATATCTTTAGCTTCAGAGCTTAGATTGCTGCTGTGCAAAGTGACCTCTTGTTCACATATTTCACTAGGACAATTTAGCTGTACTTGGAGGATTTTATTTATTTATTAATGAACTTATACCAGCAAAATATCATTATGCAAAAGAAAATGACACTGGTATTTCGTTAAAAGCATGAATATTACACTATCAACGTTTTCCATCTTATAAGCCATGACTATGGCTCTTTTTTAATCATTGTCATGACACTTTTTAATCATTAGATATGGTTAACACTCTAACTAACAAGTATATTGTTTCTCTTTTATCAATATAACTGAAGTTGTCATGCAATCATATTTTGTGTTCAGGCCCTAATCAAATTCATTTTGTTCCATTAATCTAGTATAATTTTCCCTTTAACACATGGCACTGCACAATTATCAGAAGTTTTTTTTTTTTTTTGAAAAGGAAAAAAAATGTATATTGTACATCATACGATAAACTATATTGGCTAAACAATATAAATAATCAAGAGGTAAGATAATGTAATACCTTAATTTGTTCACAAAATTAAAACATTGTAAGTTACACCATCATATCCTTGGGTTAGACAGTGCAATTTACAAATCAATACCCTGAACTATATTAAATCATGATATAGCTTATGTGAATCAACAAGAGGTTTATAGAAGTAAGTACATTGTATTATCAAATTTATGCATTAGAGAATGTTAATCATCAAGAAAACGTCATATCATATCAATCATCAAGGTGTTTATTAGATTAGACAAGGGGATCCAAAAACGATCACTTGATTAATCGTAATTGTTAGCTCAATTACTAGTGTCAAAGCAGTCAGGCCTTGTACTTAATTGATAAAACTAATAAACCAAATTTCGGAATATTACCTGATTCACATCTTCACTCTCTTCAAGCACAGCAGGTAAAGGATTTTTCATCTCAAATGCACGCTCCATACCAAGCCAATGCAGTTTATACACTCGTGTAGACAAACCAAGTCTAATCGAATCTCCTTCATTTAAATTGATTTCAACATTTGGCTCGATCTTCTTTCCAAAAACCCATGTCCCATGCACTGCAAAATGATGTAAAGAATCAATTTTTGGAAACCCTAATTAAAAGTTCAAGCTTTGTAAGATACTTACCTGAACCTTTGTCCAGTATAACGAGCTTTTGCAGCACAGGGTTTACATGTACTTCGAGGTGGAAACGACTGATGCTTGGATGATCAAGAACGATCTGGCAATCTGGGTGCCTTCCAATTAGTATTAGTTCATCTTTCTGTTCTTGAATTTTGTTGGAATTTTCCCAATTAGGGTTATTGAGAAATATGTTTTTGAGGACGATTCCATTCTTCAGTACAGAAAAGGCTGGGATTTTCATTTCTTCTGGTTGAATTGATGTCATTTTACTGTTGTTTCCGTCAATTTGAAGAAAAGGATGGAGCTACAGGAGATCTTGGGTTTAAAACGGGGGAAAATGGAGTTTATTTCGGTGGCATATATTTGTTGATGAAATTTTGAATTAGACTAGACGACCGTTGGGCTTTCAACGGCTATAGCCTATAGATGTATTTATCCCTCGTGCATCCTGACGCGTTTGAAACAGAACGTACATGAACAAAAATTTGTGAAATGCATGAACCATAGTATAGAACATTTAAATTTCAAACAACTTAACAAATTTGGATTCATTTTACAAAGTTGAATTGTTACAAGAAATAGGATACTTGAATTTCATTCCTGTTTTTCCCCTTCTGTTTTATACTTGAATTACTTAATTTAGTTCTTAATAAGTGTGAACTGTCTTTAAAATCTACAAAGAGTAATGTGTAAGTTTGTGTGTTAGCCGAAAAATTTGCTTTAACACCCTAAAAAAACTACATGAACTATAACGCTGAATGTTGTTATGGACTATGATTTCAAGGAGATTCTAGTAATTTATAGCAGTTCGACTATAAATACGTCCATTTTGAAAATATTTTATTGCTTTTTCATACAAGACACCGAAAATGATTACAACTATAATATCGAAACTCGGTTGATAATTATAATGGTAGTGTTTTTTTTAAAATATAAAATGGTAAAATGGCAAGATCTCATATATGTTGCATATAACCTCATATTTATAGTTGTAGTACATAATATTGAATTTTAGGATCGTCATTCTTCTTTGGTAACCCATTAGAAAACATTGTAGATTAGTCTTCCATTATGTCCTTAAGCCAAGTTCTTTTGCATATGCAATGAGAATAATAGAGTTCCTCGAGTTTTGATCGACAAGTACCTATCTATAGACTTGGACAGTTTTCTTCTCTTTTTTCTTTGTAATACTTTACATCGACAAATCATTCACCATTTTGAGAAAATAGTGGTACTTTATTCAAGCAGCACATTCATTTTGATATTTCGAGGATTCGAACTCATGACCTCTTGGACATCGGTCTACAATGTCATACCACTTATCATTTGAGCTAGTAGTCCTTAACCAGTCTTTATTATTTGAAGTCTGATATCACGGAATCATCGCTTCCAAAAAATCATGGATGACACTTACCCTCTAAAGTACGCTTATGAATACAAAGCGTGTTTTGACTAAAGAAAAGCGACCAAATCCAAAAGCCATTAAATGCTTCCTTTACTCATATCATCTTGTTAGAAAGTTGGGTTTTCCAAGAACACTTTGTTTCCACAATCATTGAGTCACACTTCATTTATAAATATAAATTTCGGATTTTTGTAGTCTAGAAAACTTATTCTTTTCTAGCAAAGGCTTCATCAATCTCTAGGTGATTCAATGTCTATAAATCTATGAGTTAAATTCGTCATTGAAAATTGTAGCTGGTTGAAAGAGATATTTTAAAAATAATTCTATATTGAATGGATCAATATCAATCCATCTATATCCATCATGGCAGAGTCGACTTTCTCTATATCTATTGATTCTGGACTGGGGATTCCTAACCATGTTAGTTGATTTGAGGATAAAGGGGATTGGTACACGACTGAGGCTATATCGCATATGAGTGACAAATATTTTCATATTGCATTAATTTAAATAATTTTTAGATTTTTGCGTTAATTCCATATGTTAGATCAGCCGCAATGGTGGGGGGTTAAAAAGATGAATTTCGAAAAAAAAAATCCTTTTTAGTTTGCGCATGATTTTTTATTTGTGTTTGTATAAATTAATATATGCTGATACTAAATCAAATTTGATATTTTGATTAAAAATAGGTGTCTTTTACTATTTTAATTTAGTTTTATTAATCAAATTTTTTATTTGTTAATAGTATTTTAATTTTTTTGTTTATAATAAATTTACAATTAGTCAGCTAATCAATTAAATATGTCCTAATTTCCACATTCACGGTATGGACATCAAGACAATATAATATATACATATGTATATTTCTATGTATATCATAACCAAGGTTCACATGCTATCTTACGGTCAACAAGATGTCTAGTATGATATTTGATACATATAATATATGTATATCTATGTGTGTGTGTGTGTGTGTGTGTGTGTGTGTGTGTGTGTTTATATATGTAGACAAAGTAACCGAGCTGTGGGCGGTATGGGATAAATGAGTGAATTCAAAAAACAATTCATTTTGGATCTTTTTAGGTGTATGAAGTCTAAATAATTTTAGATACAATCTAAAATATTTCAAAAAAAATCCGGTTTTATTTAATTTATTTACATGAAGTTTTATTAATTTAAATTAAGTGTATTAATTTATTAAGGACCTCTAGCTCAAGTGTTCTAAAAGTCATGAGTTCAAGCCACTGAGATATCATAATAAGTGTTCTGTTTGAATAAAATATCACTCTTTTTATCAAATTTTTTTTAGTAAGTACATATAATATACTCGTATTTGTATATTGCACATGCAACATGTAAATGATGCACATGGTCAATTTGTAGTTTATAGGTGTTGGGATATGTACCGCAACAAACATATTTGTTCTTTACATATGCCTTTGTTGTCCATAGTTTTATTCAAGTAAACATATATAATTATAAACTAATTTTGAAATTATAATAAAATAATAATTATGTATATTTTAGTCAAAATTAATTTTGACTAAATATGTGTGTGTGTATTTTGAAATTAGAATTAACACTAAAAAAAATATAGTTCTGACTTAGAAAAATTCAGAATTATATTTAAATTTTAAATAAAATCTATATCTATAGTTTGAATTGAAATTATATATACAAGCATATGTATACGCATGTGTGTATGTTCATGAAGTATATTTTACATTCGAAATATAAATATATACACTGACATACAAATTTATAAAATTGGATTCATTTATAAATTTGATAATAGTATTATTAAAATAAGTATACATATTAAATTATATCAATTATTTGTTTTCAGCCATAATTTTAGAAAGAACTTATAAAATCCTTATAGATTTTTTTTCTAATTTTTGATAAATATATATGCATTCATATATTTCAAATACTTTAAAGTGTGTATTAATTATTAATCTACGAAAAGGATTATAATAATAAAAAAACTAAGGTCGAAAGTGTATGCATTGGAAAATAATTTTAAACAAATGTAATATGTGTGTGTAGTTAAAATACTAGCTCATCAAAAATAGTTTTAAAATTTGTATATCGATGTGTACATATATAATTTTTATATATACACTTGACTAAATACTAACGGCATTCAAGAATCAAATAAAATTTAATAATTTATATTTCATAATTACTAATTAATTTACAACAATTATGAATTAATTAAATCATGCGGTATTCAAAGTATTCATTATTACAATTGTGCGACTCAAAGGTGTAAATTCAATTAGTAGTTAATATCGAACAATTTGAATTTTAACGTTCATGCATCACCTTAGCTAGTGGTGTGATAGTCTCACTAAATTTATCCTTACACGTCTTATTGGTAAAATCCAATTTTATTATTTTGAGCAGTACTCGGTGGTAATAATTATTCATATCAATTTTCTTCATCAAAACTATATCACACTTGGACTTATAGAATTTGGTTTTGGTCAAAATCCAATATCGTCCACATTCAACCCGGTTGGTCAAAACACAAAGTCCTTGGCGTAATAATAACAATTATTTTTTAACCGTATCGAGTTGACTACAGTTGACCACGATACTGTTCTCATATATCCGAAGAGTTGAATTCTCCATTAACAAGCGTTTCATTTCTAATGCTTTAGCTCAGACCCAACTGCATTCGCTCAGCGTTGTCATGCCATGATCTAACTATAGTCAAAGTTGTGTTTCCTCATTGAACTTCAACAATATTCGCAAGTCGGGAGAACTATGTATCATCGCTTCGAGATTCTCTATTTAATCTTAACTTTATTAACCAACATAAAACTCTCGAGCAAGTCATTCCTATCAGCATGTAAGCCCTTTTGTGCCCTCGGTAGCCATGATTAATATATGCCCAACATTTTGAGAGCTTTACATGCTTTAGTCTCAACAGATGTTCCGATATTCTATGTTAAAAGATCTTGACCATGAATATTCAGAATAACAAGGGGATATGTACAGAGATAGTAGGAAGCTCCGAGTCATAACCTTCAATGGGGGCAGTAGTGGCTAATGCAAGAGGTGCATACTCGATGAGAGCGGTGACCTCAAAGCTGGTTGGCACTATGACATGAAATTTTGCCCAAAATTTTTGAGTACTAGGAGAATGAGTGGTTTTGACCTCCTTGGCAAGGTGTTTATATGGTATCCCGTAAAACATCTACACCACATCCTCAATAGCTAGTCATCCACTAATATCTAGGGTTGATAGGTCAACTTCATCAAACAGGGATTCGATAATTTCAAATTCATTGAATCAAGCCCTTCACCTTCAACTCTCTCTTTCTTCTTTCATCACTTCATCCTATGGTTAGAATGTAGGGGTAGGTATCTCGAAGCCATTTCAATCCCTTGCACTTTAAAATGTTAACATGGAACTTAATGATGGTTTGTTTCACCGTCTCCATGTTGACCACTTTCTCTTACACTGCTTAGTCTAGCCTGGATTCCAAGTCAGCAACCCTTTCATCGAGTATGTTGATTTTGGCCCTTAACTTGGCAGCCTCTTTAACCTCAGCCTCTAAGTTCTCAATCGCTGGCTTAAGCAGGGCTATTTCTATATTTATGGTGGTGAGATAGAGTGTAGTAGCATCAATTGTGGCCTTCAATCGCTCAGTTTCCATGGCCAGTTCATTATATCTAATATGAGCTTCTTCTAAACTGCCCATTAAGCACACTGATGTTGGCTGTAAGTAATTGAATCTCAGCTTCATGCTACTCTCTTTCCTTTATAAAGGCTTTCTCTTTTAAATCTTTCTCGGCCTTATCAAGCTAATTGTTGAGGTTGTGGATGATTCTCTTATCATCTCTAGCATTTTTTTTCTACCTCCTAGAGGAGAAAACAGTTCGTTTTGTTGATTTTGGCCGGGTTTTTGGCCGACTTCCTCTAGGAATTATATTTTCCACCGAAGTGTTGTAGACACTTCTCCCCAGTTGAATATATTCGATGGTCATGTCATCCAGGTTGTACTCAAGAGACTCAAGAGAACCCATATGAGGTCGATTTTGCAGGTACTTCTTTTAGAAAGATAATGGTGACAATATGGAGGAATGAGAAGTATGAGCTATGCGGCAGCAAGAAATATCCTCTTTAGCCTATCATTACTTTGGGAGTGGTAGAGGATGTGGCGGAGGGAGCACATGAAGTTCTCAAGTGCTTGTAAAGGAGGCATAAAAAGGAATAGGAATTGACTTGCCTTGGAAGTGACGACAAGCGTGGCATAGGTTAGAACAGAGCTTGCAGTTGGAGCCTAAGAAGTAGGAAAGAGCGACAGTGTCCATATTAAAGAAAAGCAGCCCTAGTAATGATGAGAGCTTTTGGAGTGGCACAATAAAGACTAATGCTTGGAGTGGTAGGAGCCAGGACCTTTTGGAGAATATTGACGCTCTCAGTCATCTCTCTGACCGTTGCGATGCCCCATCTCGTATTGGTACTCTTCTTCTTCCCTCTTTGTTCTCTCCTCTCTTTCTCTCTACTCTTTCCCACCCTTCGTCTCTTTCTCGACAGGAATCGCTTGAGAAGTGGCACTTGTGGTGTGAGCTTGTTATTTATATAGGACCGTTTTGTCCCTTCTTTTGGCCTAAATCTCCAAAGAAGCTAAATTTTCCCGTTGTTCTTGAATAGAAGAAAGAATTAGAGTGATTATTGGAAATAAAAAAGAGGCATGAAGTGTAAGTGGGAGTGATCCTAAGTGACGTTGGTGAGGTGCGACCTATGACACTCCTAATTTTTATATAACACATAATTTAAATATTTAATTATGGGATAATTAAACGTGATGCTGAAATTATGGGATTTGCTAAAAAAAAATTAACTAATTAACATGAGTTTTCCTTAATAAATATAACATAGAGAATGGTTTAAAGAGATACAAAGTAATAAACACGAACATAGAAGGGTAGAAAAGGAAGATATATTATACCATGCTCTCCCCTTTCCCTCATTCCTTTATAATTCATTCACAAAACAAAAACCAAGAGATAGGGGGCGATCACTATTAGGAAGAAAGAGAACTCAAGAGGAAAAGAAGAAAGAAAGTTAACTTGAACAAGGATTGCGATGAATAATATGCGTCCATCTCATGATTTTTCTGTGTTTTAAATTAGATTTGATGTAAATCCGAATTTTTGGGTGTATATATCTTGCATGTGGATTGAATAATCATAGAGGATTTATGGACGTTTGAATATTAACTATATAATTTTTAGGAATTTTCCTAAAGGGTTTAATGTGAAAATCTAAGTTTCTGATCTCCAAATAATCTAAAAGTTTGACATGATGTTTGAATTTTGATTTTGAAGATGGATTTTAAATTTCATAGTTTTTATGAATATGCAATTATTATAAATTTTCAAAGTGAGAAAATGGTCAAAATTTGAAAATTAGTTGTTAAAAATATGAAAAATAATTATTCTATTGTGAAATTTTTACATGAGGTAGAAAATGATAAAAATGATTTTTGGTGAATATTTTAATTTTTCACACTGGTTTTTCATTTTATATGAATTATTTAGTGAAGAAAAACACTAATTAATTAATTGAGTTAATTATGGAGGTTAACATTTTTTGGAAAGAGAACCCTAAAGAATGAAATTAACCAATAAAAAATCTACACCAAACGATGTTAGGTGTAAAGTGGTTACTTAAAAGGATAATAAATCGATTTTCAATTTAATTACAGAATTGTCATCAAACCATTTCCGACCAAGTAAAAAGCACACAAGACTAACTTCATAGTGAAAAAAGAAAAATTATGATAGCATACTTTGCAAAATAAAGCAACAGACTACGAGGACATTGAATTTGATAGCTCACGAGTCACGAAGGTTTTCAATTGGATAATACACGAAAGCTTAAATAATGCAAAATTTATATACTGCATGAAGGCAGGCATATGCGAAACCCATGTGGCTTAAATTGTTAGCACACAAGTACCCCAGAACTAAAGAAAATGGAAGTAAAAGAATGGGACACACGTTTAACTCACGAAAGCATTCAAAAGCTTGCAATTGACAGCACAATAAAGCCTGAGAAAATATTTAACACGCAAGTAAATGGGACACGAATTTAAAAAACCAAAGCGCATGATAACTTTAGAGCGGTTAACACACGACAACTATTGGCCAAAACACGCAACGGTCTTTATTTTTAGCATGCGATGGCCATGAATTTTTTTAGAAGCGGTGGCTTATATTTAACGCGTGAAAGTAAGTAAATTTTTATAAAACTTGGAAGATTTTCACTTCATTTTGGGATTAAATTTTACCTAAATAAAAAAGGGTGTAGAATATATAATTTATATAGGATGATGATGTATTATATGTTCATCTTTATAGCTTGATCGGTTATTTATATATATCGAATTATTGACATACTCACTTATACGTTATATGATATCACCCACTGTAAAAAAACCGGTTTCAGTAGAAAATTGCTAATGTCTCTTTCAAAGTGCAACTAATATAGCTTCCGTTAATAAAAAAATTTCCTCTATCGCTGCTAAAACATTTGCCGTCTGTGCTGCCAATAATTTGGGTCATACTACACGATCACTTCATTACTTTTCTTATTTTCCTCTTCGTACTATTCTATTCTCTTGAAAAGGAAAACTCAAAGAAATTCGCAATCTCCACCAATACTTTTTCTTGCTTTCTTCTATTTTAACCTTATTCTCCCTCTTCGCAATCTCTACAAATCTCAAAATCCCTCGCCTAAAGAGGTCTCGGCCTGAAAAACTCATGCACTGTGCTTCTCCACGTTGCGTTGGTTTGAGTGTAGATTGTCAAGGAAGTCATTATGTCGTTGCTCTTCATCTTAAATCATTGGATCTAGAGTCGCGTGAACCTTGAGGCTGTTGTCGACTAGAAATTGCTTCACCGGAGATGTTATCGTGGTCAGAAGATTGTAATCGAGATCTGAATGACATTGCATGTGTCTTGTCGAAGTTCGTCTTCTTGCATAGTTAAGAAATACATATTATTTTGACTGTGTTTATTAGAGAGCGGAAAGCGGGTCTGGACCGTATATTGCAGCCCACTAACATAATACTTATGTATATAAATACACTACCAGTATCTGTATCATTCATTCAAGTATCAATTTATAAAATCATCATCCTGTTTTTCGTTCTTTCTGGACCAGATCATCAATTCAATTAGTGAATCAAATAACCCACATTAATCATCATCAAATTCTAACATGGTATCAGAGATTTTCAAGCCTTGCGGCAACATCAATATTCAAAGCCTAACGGCAGCAACTTCAAATACAAAGTTGATCAAATCAGGGCTTCATCAGAAAACTATCATCATTTGAAAGCTCTTAACCCATCAGGTAAAATCTTATCATTTCGATTAGTTATTGAATTTGCTATTTTATGAAAAAAAAACAGGTACCATACCAAGAAATCAGTCAGATTTCTGATTGCAACAAGTTTTTTCATCAATGAGTCAACCAAATCCATAGCAAAAAAGTTCAGAAAATCAGAAAAATAATTCAAGAAAGCAGTCAAAGACAAAAAGAAAGCAATTGCCTTGCCAAGATTCATCGGAATAGATTCATCACTTGAATCATGGCCGCAACTAACCTGTTCTTGCCCCCAACTAGAGTGATCTTGAATTAGTAAATCTTCCGAACCATCAAATTTTAGCATCTGCTTCAGAATTCTGTAATCATGGCTGAAGGAGATAATACTTCAGCAACTTCAGATAACACTAACAACCCACAGTAGCAAACTCTCACTAATGCAACAGAGAGACCAAAACTGTTATCAGCCCTCAAAGCAAGCTAATCACTGTACATCTTGAGGAAGACAGCTATCTCTTATGGAAGTTACAAGTTGAGACACCAATGCAAGGATATGGGCTAGAAGGCTTCATTCTTGGTTCAATTCCAATCCCCTCAAGATTTATCACTGATTCATAAAAAAATGATCAACAATGAGGAATACACAAAATTCTACAGGCAAGATAGACTAATAAGCTCTTGGCTTCTATCATCAATTGATACAAAATTACTGTCATAAGTTATAGGCTGCAAGTCAACAAATGATATATGGATTATGTTGAAAGAATATTCAACACTCAGTCCGCTGTCAAGATTATGCACTATAAAAGACAACTGCAAAACATTACTAAAGGAAATCAACCAATGAGGGATTATCTATCACAAGTTAATAACATTTGTAATATGTTAGAAGCAACATGATATAAAATATCTGAAACAGAGCATGTACTGAGCATCTTGACTGGACTCAGTGAATAATATGAAGCAGTTGTTGCAGTTGTGTCATCTTAACCAAGTTTGCCACCTGCACAGTATGTTCATGCCACATTTCTTGCACATGACGCAAGAATAGATCATAAGAAACCTCAAGATACAGATCTATCAATCAACTATATTTTTAACTCAAGAAACAAAGGACCGAATCAAAACAAGCAAGGTCAAACATATCAAAGAGGAGACAGTTCAATCAGATCTAGAGGCAGAGATAGATGGAATAATAACAATAACAGACCTAAGTTCCAAATTTGTGAGAAAATTGATCACACTGCTATGAAGTGTTATTTCAGGTTTAATGGTAACTATGTACCAAACCAGAACCAAAACAATCAAGGAAACGGAAAGGCTAGTGCTAACATGGCTCAAACACAGTCAGATCCTAGCAATCTTACTAACAGTAGCGGTGAAATCAATCAAAGTAGAATCAAAAGATCAGAACACATACACGATGAAAGCTGATACCCAGACCTAGGAGCAATCAATCACATAACAAACAATCTTGACAATAAGGAGTATAGAGGTAAACAGTCCGTGTGCATGGGAAATGGTGAGTTAGTTAATATTACTCACACTGGCAAAGCCAGTATTGATGACAAAAGACAATTATATTTGAATAACTTATTGAAAGTACCAAAATAAAGAAAAATCTCATGAGTGTGTCACAGTTTGCAAAAGATAATAATGTGTACTTTGAATTTATCCAGATTACTACTTAGTTAAAGACATACTGACTAATGAAAATCTTTTACAGGGTGAAGCAGTCAGGGGATTGTACAGATTCAATCTTGAAAATAGTAGCAAACTTGAGGGAAATCAAAAGTGTTGTAATATAGGTAAAATTGGTCATTCAGAAAAAAATAGAAGTGTGTTTGATTTGTGGCCCTATAAACTTGGTCATTCAAACACAAATGTTGTGAAACAAGTACTTGAGAAAAATAAAATTGTAATCGGTGATATTTCTTTACCATATGTGTGTACGTATTGTCAAATGGTTAAAAGTCACAAATTACCTTTTAATGACTCTTTAACCAAATATACATAACCTTTAGAATTGGTTGCAACTGACTAATGGGGACCTGCCCCAATTTACTCAGACTATGGTTATAGGTATTACGTATCTTTCATTGATGCATACTATAGATATACATGGATATATTTTCTAAAAGCTAAATCTGAAACTTACAATGTAGTAGTACACTTCATATCATTAGCTGAAAAGCAAACTGGCAATCAAGTTAAGATCATACAGTCTGATGGTGGCACTGAGTACAAAACCCTTAGCAATCACTTTGCTAAGAAGGGAATCGTTCACAGAACTACTTGTCCTTATACATTTGAACAAAATGGTCTAATAAAGAGAAAGCACAGACACATTATTGAGACTGGGCTAACACTACTTGCTCAAGCAACACTACTACTAAAATTCTGGCCAGATTCCTTTAATACTGATGTTTATTTGATTAATAGACTTCCCACAAAAATTCATAAAGGAATCGACTCAGTAGAGAAACTACTAGGTTTTAAGCCAGACTGTCAAAGCCTAATTTTTTTTGGATGCTTGTGCTTTCCTTACATAAGACCATATAGTAACAATAAGTTGTGCTTCAGGGCAAAACAATGTACTTTTATAGGATATGGATCAAATCAAAAAGGGTATAAATGTCTTGATGATAGTGGTAAAGTTATAATTAGCAGACATGTTGTGTTCAATGAACATTTATTTCCTTTTAGCAATACAGGTATTAAAACAACTTAAAAGATATACAATCCAAAAGGTTCTATACCTAGTATACTTGTTTACACTGATGACCTTCATCCTGAGGTGATTGAAAGGACTGTTGAGGTATATGATCTACAACTCATTATGTATGATCAACCAGGTCATGAATCACTGAACTCAACCAGCTATCTCATTCAAACTCCTGTACATTCAAAATATTCAACACAGTCAGCCGATGAAAGAGAGCCAGCAAACTCGCAAATACAATCAGAAAATGACAATGATCAAACAAGTATAGAAATATCACCACAGGCTAGAAAAGGTCATCCAATGATTACAAGATCAAAAAGTGGCATCTTTAAACCAAAACTACACACTGCTGCATCAAATTTAGAGGAACCAGAAACCTTTAAGCAAGTTACAAGGGACAAATGCTGGAAAGCAGCAATGGATGAACATAATGCTTTAATAAAGAACAGTACATAGGATCTTGTATATCCACCAGATAATAAGAATATCATAGGGTGCAAGTGAACATATAGACTAAAAAAAACCGTGATGGAACAGTGTTTGGATGCAAAGCAAGACTGGTAGCAAAAGGCTACACGCAGCAATATGAGTTTGACTTTAATGAACCATTTTCTCATGTAGTTAAAT
This sequence comes from Allium cepa, assembly GCA_030765085.1. NCBI lineage: Eukaryota > Viridiplantae > Streptophyta > Magnoliopsida > Asparagales > Amaryllidaceae > Allium > Allium cepa. The sequence continues at coordinate 336,467,177 of CM060938.1, forward strand.
CAACTACTATAAGAATTATTTTAAGTATTATTCTTTATAATCAGTGGAATATTAGACAATATGATGTCAACAATGCCTTCTTGAATGGAACATTACAAGAAGAAATATATATTTGGAGCAACCACAGGGGTACAGGCAGAATTCAAATCACGTATGGAAACTAAAAAAGGCTATATATGGCCTTAAACAGGCTCTAAGAGTCTGATTTGATAAACTGAAAGCCACACTGATTCATTTTGGCTACCAATCTACCAAATCAGACAACTCTCTATTCATTAAAATTAACAATAAATCTAGTGTCTATATTCTAATATATGTTGATGACCTTGTCATTATAGGAAATGATGAGGATGAAATCAAATGTCTTGCTCAATATCTAGAAAAGGAATTCTCCATCAAAGACTTGGGCTCACTAAAAAAGACTTTGGCTTACTAAACTATTTTTTAGGCATAGAAGTCAAGAGAAAATCAAAGTCAGAAATTATTCTCAGTCGAAGAAAATACAGTATGGAGCTACTGGCCAAAACTAAAATGGACAGTGCCAAGCCTCAACCTACCCCAATGATAAGCCATCAATATTTATCTAAAAACATGAAAGAATACATGAAAAACACTAAACAATACAAAAGTGTTATTGGTGTCTTACAGTATTTAACAATTACAAGGCCAGACATCTCTTTTAGCGTTAACAAAGTTTGTCGATTCATGCAGGAACCAAGAGATGACCACTGAAAAACAGTAAAGAGAATTTTGAGATACATAAATGGAACAACAAATTATGGACTATTATTGAAGAAAAGCGACCATCTGAATATAACTGGATACACTGATGCAGATTGAGGAACAGACCCAGATGACTGAAGATCAACTACAGGGTATGTGTGTGTGTGTGTGTGTGTGTGTGTGTGTGTGTGTGTGTGTGTGTGTGTGTGTGTGTGTGTGTGTGTGTGTATATATAGAAGATAATCCAGTGTCATTGCACTCAAAGAAAAAATCTGTCATCTCCAGATCCAGCACAGAGGATGAATACAGGAGCGTTGCAAGTGCAACTACAGAAATTATGTAGATACAGTCTTTACTACATGAATTAAACATTAAATTATAAGCCAAACCAATATTATGGTGTGACAATCAAATCATGGTGTATTTGTCAGCTAACCAAATACTGCATTCGAGAACGAAACATATTGAGATAGATCTCTATTTTGTCAGAGAACAAATACAAATGAGTAATCTACATGTAAATCACTTACCATCTGCTTACCAGAGAGTTGATACACTTACCAAAGCATTATCAAAGCAAAACTTTACTAGATTCAGAAGTGAATTAAAAGCGGTTGCGATTCTCACCAATTCGGGTGAACCAGAAGAAGCTTCAAAGCCTCAACGAAGAAAAGTCAAAAACTTTGCCATAAAGATCAACAGATCTATCAACAAAACTAACATCGAGATAGACAACAATACAGAAAGAGCTTCGCGTGTCAGAGAAATCACTCAGATTCATATGAGAAAGCCTGGTATGTTGATGAACTCACCCAGATCTGTGTACTTTTCACTCTAAATTTGAGAAAATTCATCAGACTTTTGAGTCGGCACAAAAAAGAGAGAGTCACCATGGAAACCCTAATGTTGGTTTGAGGGGAAGAGTTAAGAAATGCGTATTATTGTGACTGTGTTTATTAGAGAGCGGAGAGTGGGGCTGGACCGTATATGGCAGCCCACTAGCCTAATACTTATGTATATAAATACACTACTATCTATATCATTCATTCATGTATCAATTAATAAAATCATCATTCTGTTTTTCATTCTTTCTGCACCAGATCATCAATTCAATTAGTGAATCAAATAACCCACATTAATTATCATCAAATTCTAACATGCATCATTGTTGACTAGGTTGTCGCTGTTGAATAATCGGAATATGTGCCGCGGTTGAAATGTCACCTGAGATTCCATGTTGTTGCCTGGAAGAGATGCTTGCATTTGAATCTAAATGGTAGTGTTGGTGTCATTTATTAAAACGTTTAGAAGTATTATTAAAAATCTTAGAAGTATTACTAAAACTTTTTTTTAAACTCGGTTTGTAATACTCAGGCTGGACAATAAATTGTTGAATATTGTGGAGAAGTAATATTATCAAACAAAGAAAAACAGAGATCTAAAGCTTATGAAGCTAAAGATGAGCACCTATATCTTATTCGTTAATTACTTATGTGTGCTCTTCTTTCTTTTAGTTTATACTTTCCTCCATCAAGTGATTTATTACCTTCACTTACTTGATCGAACTCATTAAATTTGGTTTATATTTTGGAATTAGAGATGGTAAGTGTACTTACAAATGACATGAGGGGGTATAAGCGAGATTCAAGGTAAATGGCAGGAGTGTATTTTCTCTATCTTGTTATCAACTCTTTGTGCTATTGTAAATATATGTAATCAGTAAAATTCCATTCATTGTTGATGTTATAATCAGTAAAATTATGGCATTTCAGACTTGGTATCGTGTATGTTAGAAAACAAATGCTAAAATGAAAATGGAGTGAACGTGAAAATGGATTGTTCAGTGTCTCCATTTTAGCGCAATATTTGAGATGCTATAACCTTCAAATATGAATTATGAACTTGCTAGGGTCAATGGTGAAGTCTTCTTGCTCATTTAATGCCTTGCTTTTGTGTCAATTGTTGACTGTATAGATCACTGTGCAACGGGGCACTCTAAATTTTGTGTATTTAACCAAATTATCTTCCAATGCTCTGTTTGGCGTTTGGTATTTGGTATTTGGTACTCCATATAAAGATAGCTGAAGACCTGTTCAAGTAACAATTATTACCGGAAATTATTGTCACGGACAAAATTTCACAGCTTTTTTGCCTCAAGGACAGACCTTTAATATTTTATCCTGAAGGACAACTTTCTGTAGGTATCAGTTTTTAGTTATTGATAGCGGTTTTTAGGTATCAGTTTGTAGTTATCAATAGCAGTTTTTAGGTATCAGTTTAGCTCGGTAGCAGTTTTGTTGTCCTTATGAATAATTTTGGAAAATGTTTATCCTTATGAATAATTTTTACAAAAATGTTTGTCCTTGTAAAAATATTAAGGTCGTGTCCTTCAGGCAAAAAATATACAAATCTTTGTCCTTTAAATTAATTCCCCCTAACAATTATCCTACCAAGGTCATATTTAAAATCTTGCTGATCATTGCACCCTATGTAAAATGTCTCATTTTTCTTGAAATGGATTTATAATTAAGCTGCTTCCATTCAGTATTAACCTAGTGTTTCATCTTTTGAACCGTTTGTACGTGTTATCTTTATGCCGGGCCATGCTTATGTTTTTATTATAAATTTTCCAATTTAACAGTGCTGTTATTGTTGCAACTTCACAGGAAAGCTTTTGACTTTGAGGATAACATAGTATGTTGCGTTGTTCAAATATTTTAGATAGGTAGATAAATTTTAATTGTCTTGGTCAATGATTGATATAACAGAGCAATGTCATACTTTGTAAGTAAGTATTACTTTGTTGCATTATTACAAATAAAACATGTTCTATGAGCAAAAATATTGTCAATGAAATTAATGGTTAACGTTGTATTTAAACTATTCTAATCATACTTTATCTCGCATATGATAGGATACAGATTTGATGTATGTCATGAATCGTAGATAAATTTTGAAGATGCAATTTAAGTTTTCCTTTCTATTGTATATAAATGATATTGTGGTGTAACTGAGAATTTATATCTGAAACTTTTTAACCTTGTTTGCTACGCATTGTTAAGCGGAAAGAATTCTGCCAAATTATACACTAGCGTCATAAATAAAATTTTGCTGCCAGAGTTGCTGAAGATGATATTCCAAATTTGTTCCATATCCTCGAGGTATATATATTTTAATTATATATCATCACTCTTCATAACAGTGCATTGTTTCCTTTTTCTTTAACACCTCTGTTGCATACAAGTATTTAGTGAGAGTGAAGTTGAATCCATGTTGGCCAATGTTTGTCAATTTTGGCAGAGATTTCTTTGTAGAGACTTGATATTACTCGAAGCTCAAAGGCAAAAGAAATTATTTGATGAAGAGGCTGGATGGGCTGTAAAATTTTCAAAGCTGGAAGAGGATGATGTTTCTCAACAGTTATCCAAGTATATATTGCATGTAGACATCATGTCATTTTGTATTTGTGCACTCTCATCAAATACCGAAATATAATCTTAGCTCCTCTGATTATGATATACCAGCTATCGCACTATAAACTACACAATGATCCTGGGAGGCAACAACTTAAGGAAAAAAGTATAGATTACCAAAGGCTTGTTAGAAGGCAGCTAACTAAATATTTCTTAAGGGACCTCAAGGTGATTCTGTACGCACAAATAATCGATTACTTGCTTTTAAGTCAGCTCCAGGTATACAATAAGATTCCTATTTCAATATTTTGTTTAAAATATTTTGTATCCAATTGTTTGTATATCGTATCTCATTATCTGATTAATATGTTTTTCGGTTGTTTCGTTGTAATAATTATATGTGTGGTTGTTGGTTTCATACCAAAATATATTAATTATTACTATATAATATATATATGTTGTGAACAAAACGAAGTGGATACCAAACGAGATACCATAGCGTGAGAAATTTGAATAAAAAATCAATAATTTTTAGTACCGTTTCATAAACGCTACTAAATTATTTTGTAGTCAAATAGTACATATTGATGGCATTTTCCAAACGATGCAATAAAGATTTTTAGTAATGTTTGACAAACGCTGCAATAAAGGATTTTATAGCGATGTTTATTAAAACGGAACAGAAAATTTGGATTTTTAGTTGTGTGTTTTTTAGCGGCGTTCTCTGAAACGCAACATAAGTTATGGTAGAGTATTTTTTGCGCCACCAAAAATACGTTTTGGTGTAGTGACCTAACATTTTGACCTTGGGGATTTGAAAACCGATTACTAGTTAGGATTGTTCCAATAATGAGTATGGTTAGACTTAAACTCCTGACTAATTAGAATTGCATCAGGGAGATCGTGAAGATCAAATTGTGTAGTATGCCTGAACTGATCAAAAGACATGACTCGTTGAAATTAAAACCAGATCTATGATTTAACAGTAGAAAATGGGGCAGGGTTGCGTCCTATCCTCCAATTGCTTAGCCCATAGTTGGTTGGGTCTGTGATTCCAGTGTAGGGTGTAACGATCCGGATTTTTCACCATTTTATTTTGAATATTTAAATGGTTTAAATATTTAATTTAGAATTATAATTTAGTTGTAAGATTTTAAAACTGGAATTTCAAACGATTTCTAAATTTTTTTAAATCGTCAATTTTAATCGACGTGTTAAAATACTGATCCAGGGCATAGTCTCGGAATTCCGCGACACCAGTTCCATTGGATCCGTAATAGTACATTATTATCGGATTTCAGATTTTATAGTGTTTGGATTTACCGTTTGGTCGTACGGGATAGAAACACCTAGAAATAATTTAATGGAATTTAATTTAAATAGACGATTCAAAAAAGCTATCTTCCACATATGATCGAATTGGAGCTCGAGGCTTGTTCTATTAGGTTCAAAATAGCAGTATTATATTAGGAACGTCAGGCAGCATGCCTCGATAAGGGATCGAATAAAATCTTTAGATATTTTGGAAGTTTAAATATATATATATATATATATATTGTATCATTATCACTTCAGCCCACCAAAACTTACCCTCGGTCGACCTAGTCCTCAGCCACCCTAACCTGTCTTCGACCCTAAAAATCTCAAATCCTAGCCACCTTCCCCTGTTTAAATCACATTCGTTCTTTCTTCCTTCCATTTATTCTTTCAAAACAAATTCAGAGAAGGAAATCGAAGGAAGGCAAAGGGGAAAAAAATCCACTCCTTCTCTTCTTCAGCCGAAATAGTCGAATTCAAATTCGCATTGTAACGGCCCGAAATTTTGGATATCTGAAATTGGGATATTTAATTGATTATAAATATTTAAAAGTTAATTTTTAACTTGACTTTCAAATATCACCATTTATTGGATAACTTAATTATTGAATTTATTAATTGGATTGGGTAAAATATGAAATTTGGAGTTTTAAGCTCGTTAAAAATAATTTGAAGGCTTGTAAAGCCTATATTGATAATACTGAAGATAATAAAAGCTTTAAAGTTGAATTTGGAAGTGATTTGTTTAGTTTTGAAAATATATCATTCAAATTGACATTTAAAAATAGTCTTCCAGGACACTGTCTCAGATTTCGGCGAAAATAGTTCCATTAGATCCGTAATAGTGTATTATTATCAGATTTCAAATTTCGTAGCTTTTGGAGTGATCGTGAAGGCTGTATGGTGTATAAACGCTCTGAAATTATTATCGAATTTCAATTTGTCAACTGGTTCCAAAAAGCTATCTTCTCCATACGATCGAATTAGGACTCGAAACCTTTTCCATTGCGTTCAGACTTCGGAATAGGGGTATAACATTATAAATGCCTAGCGGCAAGCTTCGATAGGTGTTCGCGATTTTAAGCTACGTAAATCGAGACAATTTGAATTCAATTTAATATATATATATATATATATATATTCACATACAACCCAACATTCAGCTGTAGTTCTTTCACCATCAAACCTTTTTTACCTCAGCAACTTTTGCTTTTTCAGAATCACTGCAGCCTTCACTCTACACGCAACCATCTCAACTTGTCCCCCATTCCCACCTTAAAACACGCGACCTTCCTCTGTTTTTTTCAAAGAGCCGAGTATCTCAGTTCGAAGAAAAAAATCGTATTTCATGGCCGAACAAAATTCTTCCCTCCTTTCTTTTAAAAGCACCAATTCCTTTCCTTCTTTCAAATGCATTCAAAATCGAATTTGCATCGTAAAAATTCAAAATCGATTGTTCGGCAACGGGATTCATTCAAAATTCGTCCTTCCCCTTCTTATGTTGCCTGCCCAAATGAAAATCACATCCCTTCCCTACCCTTTACTATTAAACGAATTCGTTCGAAATCAAAATAAAAAAAGATGACACGAGAGGGAATGACGACGAGGTTGCGGGTTCGCACTGCTGATTGGGGTTCGTGTGGGTATTCGCGACCTAGTCGCGATATCTTGCATCAATGAGCACAGGAATGGAGGGCTGGCTCCATCGTGAGCGTGTGAAACGGCGGGAAGGTGCAGGAAGAGGTGGTGTCGCACGTGGATGTAGTGGAGGCGAGCGTCGATTGAGGGGAAAAGCTTCGGTAATGATTTTAATTAGTTTAAATAATTTATTTACCAAGTTTACATGCTTATAAAATTTTAATTTTTAATTTCAGATTACCTTAGTTAACTGTGTTATTAGAAACTGAATTAAAAAAGAGAAAAAACCTGTATATTCACTGTTGATAAGTGTATATATTTGCATAGGAACTGATTAGATTTAAAAAGGTAGTTAGTAGTGTCAAGTATAGGCAAACAGTAAATATATTTTTAAAGATAATATTTTAAGGAGAAAAAATGGGAATTTATATAAAAATTTGATTTTATATAGATTATCTTATAAGTATATATATATGTATGTATGTATGTTTGCGTCAAAATTGGTCACAAACACTCAATTGCCACTGAAAGCACCAATTCAGAATCACAGACCAGAGATAACAAGTATGTAGAGAATTGAAAATGAAGAACACTTAGAATATTTAGATGAAAGCGGTAAAGAACACAAAGTTTATAGTGGTTCGGCAATCCGGCCTACGTCCACTTTAAAGTTGATAATTTTATTGAAATTTGCTTGCTGATTACAACGAGTTACAACTGATTACAGCAGCAAAATCCAAGTACAATGATGAATCTGACAGAGTCTGGATGTAGGAGAGCCAAAAGTCCCTTTTTTGTAGGCCCTGGGATGCTATTTATAGGCGTAGGCTGCAAATATCTCGCTCAGATCTCGAGAGACCTCTTCTGGCAGGTGTTGCGCGCCTACACGATCGATCCCATGTGATTTTGACTCGATCCGTGATCGATACGAACGAATTTCATTTCGATCAAGATTTTGTCCAATCGAGTCGAAATCGAGCATGAACATTCTTTAGGTTGTATGTAAGCTCCAGTGAAAATTTTGTAGCATTTGGACTTGTAGATCATGAGATATGATCAATGAAAGTTTGTGTTTTTTGAAGACTGTCTCCTTCGTATCGATCGTTGTTGCACTGTTCACACTCGATCGCTGTTGCACTGTTCACACTCGATCGCTGTTGCACTGATCGTATTGATCGCTGTTGCACTGATCATATCGATCGCTATTGCACTATTCGATCAATCGTTGTTGCATTGTTCTGTTGCACTCTTCGTACTCGATCGTTGTTGCACTGTTCGCACTCGATCGCTGTTACACTGTTCGCACTCGATCGCTGGTGCACTGTTCGCACTTGATCGCTGTTGCACAGTTCGTACTCGATCTTAGTTGCACTGTTCGTATCAATCACCGCTGCACTGTTCGTATTAGATCACTATTGCACTGTTCGCACTCGATCGCTGTTGCGCTGTTCATATCGATCGTTGTTGCATTGATGGATACGAACAGTTGAGGCTTGATGGATACGAACTGTAGAGTAATGATGGATACAAACAGTAGAGGATTGATGGATACAAATAGTAGAGGAATGATGGATACGAACAGTAGAGGATTGATGGATACGAACAGTAGAGGAATGATGGATACAAACAGTTGGTTGCTTGAATTGCATTGATCATATCTTGAGCATACAAGCTCTGATTGATCTGAAATTTAGAACGTAGCCACTCCTAGCCTTGATCATCATTCCCAATCGATCCCGTCTTGATTGGAGCCCGGTCAAATTTTGACGATATCGATCATACCCTTGTTTTCAATCGATCTTTGATCCTGACATCCATCCTTTCCAGCTAATTTATTGATATCCATAGCGAAACAGTTCATAATCAATCTTTGGGATGAACTGTTCTTGATTTCTAGTCAACTTTTTGGTGTCACGACCTTGCTAAAAGGCAGGATAACACTTGCCCCCAAAACATGCCTTGCAATAGGCAGGTGTGTTTTGTAATGCTATAAGCTGGATGTTCATATCCTGTTGATGACCTGTAAAAGTGATTGATAGTCTTACCTGACTTTGAATGACGATCATTCGAGACCATATGTCATTTGAGGTGGTATGTGACCGTTCGAGGTCGGATGCCATTCGCGGCGAATGGTGACCATTTGCGTTTGGGGTGCCATTCAAGGCGATTTGTGATTGGATGCCGTTCACGGTGAATTGTGACTGTTCGCGGTCGGATGTCGTTCGAGGCAAGTTGTGACCATTCGCGGTCTAATGCCGTTCGAGGCGAGTTGTGACCGTTCGTGGTCGGATGCCGTTCGAGGCGAATTGTGACCGTTCGAGGTCGGGTACCATTCAGGGTGTGTTATGTGTGCCCGAGGGGGACTTAGCATCATTAACGTCAGATTTCACGTTCGAGTGAGTTTCTGAATTGTTTGTGGTGGAGGTTTATCGCCATCTCAGAGCATGTCTGAGGACCGTTTCCGATCTCGTACATGTGTAAGTGGCTTAGCCGTATGGAACCACAAATAGCAGATTTACATTCAAAATGAGTCTTTCAACAAAAATATCTGACAAAACAAAATCCAATCATGAGAAATAGAAAACAAAAGCAACACAGAGACGTCAAAGTGCCAACACCTATACCAATGTGATTAGTAGTCGTATCAGAGCATGCCTGAGGATTGTTCGCGGTCCTGTACATGTGTAAATGACTTAATCATGTTGGTGTGGAGTTTGCCACCCATTCGTCATTTTTCAATCAGTTGATGACAAGCTGACGTCCTGATCCTGAGTCGTTCCCAGTTGATACAGATGGTGGCCGTCCTCGTTCCACCGTTGTTGCTTCCCTTCTCACATACTGCAATAGCAGGCTATTCCGAATATGCCTCTCAACCTCATCCTTCAAGTGCCTGCAATCATTCATGCTATGACCATTTAGCTCATGGAATAAGCAATACTTGTCCGATCTTCTTTCATTGCTGGTAGGATCCCTCCTCATTGACTTTCGATAATAAATCTTTCCCTTTGTATCCTGGTAAATCCATTCCAAAGATTCATTCAATTCCGAATAGGAGGTGAATCTCGGTTCCTTTCGTGGTCACTTTGGTCCATCGTCATTACCCTCGGCCTTCCATTTCCCTTTATCAGTTCCTGAATCTTTTTTAGGAGGATTTCCGCCCTTGACTGCGTAAACATCGACTCATTCTCCTTCCTCTCTTTCAGCGTTTACATCCTCTAATCGCAAAAATTCTTCAGTCTCGTGATAAAATTCTCCTAGATTCATAGGGGGATCCCTTGTCAATGAATTCTTGAATTTTGTGCCATTGGCTATGCTAGATACAGCTGCCATCAAAACCATGGAGGGATATGGTCGATCCACCGATGCTGCCGCTGCATTGAATCGCGTCAGAAAGCCCCTCAAAGATTCCTCGATTTTCTGTTTCAATGTTGCCAAACTCATCACATTCTTGGGCCTCGAAAAGTGAACTCTGAATTGCCTTATAAACTTCTCAATCAAATCGATCCATGTTCCAATGGAGCCGCTCTCCAGTTGTCTGAACCATGGCGCTGCAATGTCTATCAAATACAATGGGAAGCACCAGGCCATGACCTCCTCCGATGCCTCCCCAACACTTCCATATGCCTCATGTATCATGTCAGGTGAACTACGGGGTCCGTCCTCCCATCGTATGTTTCTAGTGTTGGTAGCTTGAATTCTGGTGGGTTCTTGGCCTGTCTAATTGCAGGAGCGAAGGGGATCCTGTTCACGTCTTCCAGATCTCTATTCACTAGTCCACATCTCATGGATCGCCTGACCATCTCCGCCAGTCTGTCGCTGTTGCCAAGCAGTGTTCCTTGTTAGTTGCCCCTGACCTTCCCCTCGAGTTCACGAGGAAATCCTGGAATCTGGTCTCCTAGACGGGCGTCCATTCCTCTATCAATACCATGTTAAATAGCTCCACCTGGTGTCCTGCCTGAGGTTGGATCAACACGCTCCTGGTGAACGCCCCCTAACTCTGGGGCCGCTCCTGATGTCCCGCTCTATTCTGGGTCTTGATTGCTCATGCTCCTAACTCCTATCTCTAGCATCTCCTACAGCTGCGTCAGCTTGATTCTACACTTCAGTTCGTTTAGCTTGTCGAAGTAAATTCTGCATCATCTTCTCTTGTCTTTTCAGAAGCTCTTCATGCGTAGTTCCTTGATTCGCTCCTGAGGAAGCCTCCTAACTCCCTTCATGCTGACTTCTTTCAGTCCTCTATCTTCTGGTCGATTGCCTTGCCATTGCTTTCCAGATCTAAGTCTTCAAACTTTCAAATCTGAAATCCAAGCTTTAGAATCCCCAAGTTCAGCCGTTCTCAATGGAAGCAATATATATATATATAGTTTCAAAAGAAAAAGAAAAAAGAAACATATATATGAATATAATTTATCTATATAAATATACACACACACATATTAAACCCACTTGTTATTTTAAAATAATGTATTAGGGAGATTAACTGATTTAATTATTTTTGTAACCTAAAATTTATTTATTTAGGAAATATTAGTTTTAATAAAATAATTAGTAAATTAAACTTATTAATGGTAACCGATCATTCGATTATTTCGATTATTAATAAATTATATAATGTTTGTATGAGGTCCAAAATCATGAAGGAAATAGCCGGTTTGGGTCGGATTGCTAAACAAAAGTCAAAGGTGAGTTAATCTCACTCAAATTGGATTGCTAGTTAATTTAATCAGTTAAAATTAAATTATCGGATTGATTGCTTGAATTGATAATTTATTATCGGTCTGGATGTGATATTATATATAGTAGCATATATATATTAGAGTGATTGATATTTCTTCATCATATAGCGGATGAGACCCTATGCGCCCGCATAATAGCGGATGACCCTATATACCGCGATATCCCCCTCGAAGTGGGATTGGTATTTTTTATATTGTGCTAGCATCTGTGGATGCTGGAAAACAGGTTGGAGGGATCCAACTGGATTCCTCAAAAATACTGAAATTTATATCATATTCTGTGATATGCTTTATTTGATAATCTGTGATAGATTATATTGAAATTGGAGTTATTGAATATTATGGTTATGCCGAATATTTTAGTAGTTTAAAATATCAAAAATATAAATACTGGATTTTTGAAAGAAAATAAAAAGGAAATGTTTAAGTAAAGTGTTTATAGTAAATTGGATCAATTAAATAGAAAAGAATTGGGAAAGTAAATAGTTTGATATTAAATCCTATTTAATCAATTCCGGAATATGGGAAAATGGGGATTTGAATAAATGTGAATAAAAAGGATTTTAAAAATAAGGACTTAAGTAACATTGTTTGTAAGCACGAAGGAATATGTTTTTAAATGTAAGATTTAAGTGGGTTGGGAATAAATAAAAGGGAGAATTTTAAAATAAGTATGAAATTGATATTCAGATTTAAATAAGGTTTTAAATTATAAAATAAAGTTGTGAATCTGGAATAAATAGGTTTTGGAATAAATTTGGATAAATCGAGAAATTTTAAAGGGAATTTAATTCAGGGAACCAATTTGAAAACCGATTAAGGGTTTTTGAAAGTAGAGATTAAAAGGGGAATGAGACTATGGAATTTATAAATGGGGTTTATAAATGTTGTGAGTATTGTGTAGATAGTTTATATTTCAGTTCATGTATTTGTATGTACATATTATTTCAGTTTGACTTGTTGCTTTCTTTTGTTTTCTTTACTTTGTTTAGGCCTTATTCTCCTGGCCTGGTTGCCTTGTATAAAAGGTGATAATGGGCTGAATAATAAGTGGAGCCTTTCCCTCTTTCATATTTTTGATGTATTCATTTGAATTTAACATGGTATCAGAGCCACGAAAATTCAAGATTCAAATCTAACGAAGTTTTTTTTAGCTCGAATCAGTAAGGATGGGAGAAAGCAGTGCAGAAAGTAATGCCAAAATTAGGGAGAACAAGATCGCGATGGATGCGATGCAATTGATGCCCAAAAATACAGATCATAAGTTGAATAATTTGAATTTCTTAAATTGGAGTAAGACGATCCGATTATATCTTCGTAGTATAGATAAAGATAGCCATTTAACTAAAGATCCACCTATGACAGATTCAATGGATGATAAAGACTTGATGTGGTTCAGATCTGATGCTCGATTATTTCTATAAATCAGAAATTCAATTGATAGTGAGGTAATTGGTCTGGTCAATCATTGCGAGTTTGTTAAGGAGCTGATGGAATATTTAGAATTCTTATATTCTGGAAAGGGAAATCTAACAAGGATGTATGATGTGTGCAAATCATTCTATCGAGCAAAGAAACAAGAACAAACTCTTATGAGTTATTTTATGAACTTCAAAAAGACATATGAGGAATTCAACATGCTTCTTCCAATCAGTTCAGATGTTAAGGTTCAGCAGCAACAACGACAACAAATGGCAAGTATGAGTTTCTTGGCTGGTTTAACATCAGAATTTGAATCTGCTAAGTCTCAGATCTTATCTGGTTTAAATATCCCTTTGTTACAAGAAGTGTTCAACAGAATTATTCGTTCTGATATTGCTCATGCACAAGTATCAAGTACTAGAGTAGAGAGTGCTTTGATTAGTAGCAATAGAGATTATGTGCAGGGAAACTAGAATCAGAAAACTCAATTTGAAACCAAATCACCATGGAATAATTCACCAAGGCCAAATTACAATTCACCAAGGCCAAATGTTCCAGAGTTTAGATCTTCAAATCGGGGAAAATTCTGTACATATTGTAAGAAGTTAGGGCATATGAAATTTGAGTGTAGGAAACTTCAATACAAGAATTCACAGTTGAATAAGGATATGAAATCTGTTCTCATGTCAGCAGAAGATTATGACCAGTATATGAAATTTCAAGAATCATTGAAGAAGGAATCAATAAATCAGGGATTAACATCATCAGTTTCAACGATTGCCAATTCTACAAGTCAATCAAAATGGATCATAGACTCTGGAGAAACTAACCATATGACAGGTAATAGTAATTTGATTTCAGATATACAATATAAGCAGTCAACTCATGCTGTTACATTAGCTGATGGATCACAAACATTTGTTCAAGGAACTGGGAAAATGAGGATGAATTCAAATTTACCATTAAGTTCAGTTTTATATTTGCCAAACTTATCATTTAATTTGATATCCGTGAGTCAGATTACTAAGAATCTGAAATGTAGCATATCATTTTTTCCTGATCACTGTGAGTTTCAGGATATAACGACGAGACAGATTATTGGTAGAAGTGAAGAATATGGAGGTTTATATATGCTTAATACTGTGCCATCCAAATCTATAAGCTGCTAAAGTATAATTTCTTTTGCATTTCAAATGCATTGTCAGCTAGGCCATCCCTCATTGTCTCTGTTTAAGAAACTATGTACATAATTTAGCTCTTTATCTACATTGCACTGTGAGTCTTGTCAATATGCAAAGCATCATCGTGCTAGTTTATATCCTAGAGATAATAAAAGATCTAATTCATTTTTTGAAGTTGTACACTCTGATATTTGGGGTCCGTCAGTAGTTATGTCTAAGAAAGGGTATAGATATTTTGTTACATTTGTTGATGATTACTCACGTGTAACTTGGTTGTTTTTAACGAAGAATAGATCATAGTTGTTTTCTATATTTTGTACTTTCTGTGCTAAAATACAGAATCAATTTAATACATCAATCAAAATCTTGAGGAGTGACAATGCAAAGGAATATACAAGTAATCAGTTTAATTCATACATGGCACAACATGGCATCATTCACGAAACCTCATGTGTAGACACAGCATCACAAAATGGGGTAGCTGAGAGAAAAAATAGACACTTGTTGGAAACTGCTAGAGCTCTTCTTTTTCAAATGAATGTTCCAAAAAGCTTCTGGGCAGAGGCAATAAGTACTTCATGTTTTTTGATTAATAGAATGCCCTCAACTGTCTTGGATTATGAAATACCTTATCAAGTTCTATGTCCAAATAAGCCAATTTATTCAGTGAAACCGAGGGTCTTTGGATGTACTTGTCTTGTTAGAGATGTCAATCCACAATTAACAAAATTAGATCCAAAGTCATTGAAATGTATATTTGTTGGTTATTCAAGACTTCAAAAAGGATATAAGTATTTTTGTCCCAGTCTTCACAAGTGTACTGTATCAATTGATGTTAACTTTGTTGAAAATGAACCTTTCTATCCATCATCAGTAATTTCCCCAATTCAAGAGACCCATGATGAATAGTTAACAGAAGAAGATGATAAATTTCTGGTATATCCTAATGTATTCACAGAATAGTGATCACAATGGAAATGAGGAGTTGAGTACTAACACTCCATCTTTACCTGTTTCTGATTCAGAAGATACTCATTGTAACGACCCAGAATTTTTTGATAATTTGAATTTGAGTATTTAATTAATTTTAAATATTAATAAGTGGAATTTTTAAGTCGAATAATTTATTTTTCGAATATTGGATTTAATGGGATAATTAAATCGATTTATTTAATAGTGAAATTCCAAAAATAATTAAATATTGGGTTAAATATGATTTGAAATGATTTGGAAAATTTTGTTTTATCATATTAAAGTTATAGAAATGTTTTAGAACTTTTAAAATTGAATTTGGAGTTAATTTGTAAAAATCGAATATTTTAATATTTAATTATCGACTGAAAAATAGCCAATTTTTGAACAGTCTCAGAATTGAACGAAACGAGTTCCATTGGATCCGTAATAGTTAATTATTATCGGATCTCAATTTTCGTAGCAATCGGAGTTGTCGTTTGACCGTGGCAGCTCGAAACGCATCGATATCGTTTTAATTTTAATTCGGCGAGTTAAAATAGCCATTTTTCAAACGGTCTCGGATTTCGACGAAACCAGTTTCATCGGATCCGTAATGTGATATTATTGTAAGATTTCAAATTTCAAGTCAATCGGATATATCGTTTGTCCGGTACCAGCCAAAACGCCTAGAAATCGTTTAAATCGGTTTTAATTTAAATTGATCGTTTAATTCCATATCTCACACATACGATCGAATTAGCTTACGAAACCTGTTCCATTGTGTCCGGAACGCGGAAAAACCTCAGGATAGCCTGTCGGAACGTGAGAATTTGAGGTCGTTTGCATAAACTGTTAAATCGAGAAATTATATTCATTAAATAATATTAAAACTAATTTATATATTCATTATCATCTCTAACCCTAGCTTATTTTACCGGCCGCCGCTAGGGCATATGTCAATGGCCGAAATCGATTTACATTCTTCTTCCCAAATCTCTCAATCCTTGCTTTCATTTCGAAAACTTCCAACGGAAGAAAGGTAGATCTCTCCGAGCTCGTGAGATCCAACGGTTGAGATCGACTATCGTCGACCAGAGGAGAGGCAGGAGGGCCGCGTTCGTATGGGGCTTACGTGCGTTTTGCCGAGCCTTGGGGCCACCGAGCTGCTTGTGTTCGTGGGCGAGGGTGGAGATGGTGGAGGCGACTGAGGTGGCAAGCTCCGATCGAGCTCGAAGGCTTCGGTGATGCGGCGATTTCGTGCCCTAGGAGATGAGCATGGGTTCGATTATTACCTGAGGGCGCGCGTGATTGTTGAAGGAGGACGAAGCGGGCCTTGGGCCGTGTCGTTTTGGTGAAGCTATTTAATTTGAAAAAGAATTTGTTTTCAATTTAATTCAAACTTTGTAAAAATCATAACGAATTCATACGACCTCAGATTTCGATGATTTTGGAAGCGTTGGAATCGCAGAGTCGAGCACTACGCGATGGTGCAGATCCGGATCCATTCCGGGCAAGTAGGAATTTAGGTTAAATCGGACACCGTCCGGTTTAATTTGAATTTCGAACGCTCGCCGAAACCAAGGTGAGAACTCCTCACTCAATCAAACTGTTTGGTTTAAAATTTTAAATAGTTAATATTGATTGATAATTGTTGATTGATTGTGGTAGTAGATATAATAGGATATATATTATATATAGCAATATATATATATTGGCATATGTATATATTGGATTTGATTTCCCGCCTCGTATAGCGGATGAGACCCTATTGCGCCGCCTATTAAGCGGATATTTATAAAATCCCATATACCGCGATATTCCACCTCGAAGTGGAATTGGTATTGTGCTAACGTCTGTGGATGCAGGGTAACAGGTTGGAGGGATCCAACTGGATTCCTCACATATTTATTTGTTTATAAATATTATGTTGATTGTTGATAATCATATTGATATATGACACTTATTCCCGTGATTGACCATCTGATGTTGTTGCATCATCGGATTCAAATTTTAAAAAAAAATTAAAATAACGGTTTTGAATTTAAAGGGGTTTTAAATCGATTTTTCAAAGAATATGGTTTATTAAAAATTTTGAATTGATTAAATTTTAAAATAAATAGATGGATAAAATTTTATGTTTTAAAAATTTATATTTTTATAAAATATAACTTAAAAGAAATTTTTAACAATAATAGGTTTTTATAACATAGTTAAATTTGGTTTTTGGGAAGTTATTATTATTAATGGTTTATATAAAGGATTTTATAAATGGATGTTTTTAAATAAAAATTATTGAAGTTATAGGATAAATTTATAAAGTGTTAAGTTGATGTATAACATGAATTTCACTAGGATTTATAGATTAATAAATGTGAAATTTATAAAACGAACGGTTATTGGAAAATTTTAAGTTTATAAGTTATTAACTTATAGAAATGGATTTGGGCATTAAAAAGGGGAATTTTGTAGAAATTGTTAATAAATGAAGATTTCATTAGTTGAAATTATTATAAACCATAAAGAAATCTTGTAAGTGATAAGATTTTAAATTGGTGAAGTTCAAAGGAACGATTTGGTAAATAAATAATATTATAAGTATTTAACTTACAATATGGCTTTTGGGTATGAAATTGGGTTATGTAAATTGCATCGGATTAATAAAGGAATTTATAAAATTGGGGTTTATAATAGAAATGGAATTTATAAACTATGTTTATAAATTTGAAATCCATCGAATTTGATAAATTGAAATATGGGAATTTGTTAAGTGGGCTATATTCACTATTTTGAATATTGAATAGATTATTAAATAAAATGGGTTTGTTTTTAGGAAAGGAATGTTTTAAATGGAATTTAAAACGAATTAAAGGTGTTTGAAAATGTATTGAGTATTGAAAACATAGATTTCAACATTGATTGTTGAAATAGACGTTTTCGAGAAACAGAAGGGGATAATTTGTATAGTATTGGATTTATATATCTATTTTTAATTTCAAATCCATATACTAGTGTTTTTGGGTTGTCGTAACGATGTTTTTCGCAACATTCGTTTTTAACCCAAATAAATGTGAATAAAAGAATGTTTTCTCAAAGAGAATGGAATAAAATACTTAACGGTAACTTAAGTATGTTGAATATTTTCAAAATTGTTGAAAATAAATTAAAGTGTGAATTACTTATTATTAAATAAGTTTAGAGATGATTTTCTAATATGAAATGGAACATTTTGAAAATTCACCTTTTAAAGGTAAATCGAAGTGAATAGATGGAAATTGATTTGAAATCGTGTATGTGTAGATATTTGGGAAATTGGAAATTCACTTTGGAATTTATAAATAGGAAGGGAAATTTGTTTAAAAATAAATGTTGATTTATTTTGAAGTATGGGATATAATTTTACGAATTTGAAACGTAAGTTAAAAAATAAATCGGTAAAGATTTATTTGGTGATTTGAAATTTGTTTTCAAAAGGTATATATGGTTAAGGTGATTTGAAATTAGTTTTCAAATGGTTAAGGTTATTTGAAATTGGTTTGCAAATGGTTAATGTAATTTGAAATTTGTTTTCAAATGGTTGAGGTGTTTAATTTGAAATGGGTTTTCAAATGGTTAAGTGTGGAAATTATATCGTGAAGGTGTTTTGGTAAAGCAAATAAATTGGGCAATTATTTGGAAATTGTGTATATATATCTTGTAAAGATATTTTGGGACTTAATAATTTTGGAAAAATTATTTGGAATCTGATGATGTGGCGCATCTTTATTGATAGTTAAATAACCGACTATCAATATTTACCCTTGGATGGTATTGATTGTGTTTGTTTGGAATTGAATGCACACTTATTTTTAAAAATAAGCGCTCGCTATTCGGTTTAGCCGGGAGAGGACCTTTGTGTCATATATCCCATTCCGAATATGCGATACGTCGTTTGGATTGCATTTGAAGACCGGTGTTGAAGACCGGGTATTTGTGAAAACGATAGGATGACCTATCGATTGTCTCCGCATTGTTAGCTACGATATGGAGATTTCCTTTGTGATGGGAAATTTTATCGGGATTGTGAATACCCGGATTGCAAGGGCTTCCTTGGAAGTGCCTTCGGTTCTGTTCGAACCCGGAACAGACTTGTATGGTTACATGTCTGACATTACATTTTGAGAGATAGAGCAGATTTCTTTCAAATACATTTCTGTTGGTGGCGGAGAATTTATTCTCTTAGCTTAACACCCTTCTCTGAGACGTACGAGCTCAGAGGTTATGTAGTTGAAGGTTATCAGCGATATTTCCCAATCTGGTAATGTGGCATGCTGAGTGCTGCTGTGTGATGATCATTGGTTGATCGTTTGGATATGATCATTTGTTTGATCATTTATCTTTGTGATTATTGCTTTGGTCATCTGTGGACCCAAAGCATGGCTTTGTTGCACAAAGCGTAGCTTTGTGGACGAGACTTCGTCAGGACCTCACTCCCCGGAAATGGTCGAAACAGGAATATGCGGCAAGGTTATGAGGGTCGCGCCCTTTAGGGTATGTCATTTCCTTCTGGAAAAGGGTGGTATCATGGTATGGAGCCCAGATATTTACTCATGTGGAAACACTATATCTATTTCTGTGTGGTGTTGTTGGTATCGAGCGCTCGGATAAAGGTCCCAAAGGACCGGGGGATGACATATTCGTGTAGTAGTTACCTAGTTACAGAGGTAACCCGGCCTTGTGTTGGCAGAGATCTAACCGTAACGTTAGTTCTCGGGACGTCCCGCCAGAGGCGATCCCATGTGGCAGTAGGAAGTTCCTTAGCCTGACCATTTGTTGGAAATCCATTCATCCAATACGCGCCCTGTACGGTTTTAGTTGTAGAACCTGCCATTTAACATGGCAGCTATAGTAGGCATAGTATCATGGTACCTATGCTGGCTAGGATTTATATTATACTTTCGAAATATTTTCCACTATGCACTAGTAATAATATCAAAGAATTTTCTCGTAGTAAGCATGTTTGACTATCATAAGGAGAAATCTCCCCCATGTGTGCGTTTGCATTGTGTGTGTGCCGGGAGGCCTTATGGTAGTTTCATTTTCCAAAAAGCATTGCGGATTTCAAAATTTAAACTTTCTTGTTGCGTGTTTAAAGATAAACTGTTTTGAGTTCTCACACCAGTCACATGACTGACCTGGAGTTTATTGTTCCTTTCCTAAACTCTGGGTGCCCACTATTTTCCACACGGGCAGTCTAGAGTTAGGTTATCAGGTTATTCTGGATTCGGGAGTTGCTGTGCAGATGTTGGAGGCGAGCTTGGATAGCGTAGTCTATTATCTATTGTATATAGTATTCTTTCCGCTGTTTTATTGTTGTACACTCTGATGATATGATGTATTGTGATGTATGTATAAAATGTATAGTTCTTTTGTTTTAATGATATTCATTTATCTATTATATGTTGTTCCGCTGCGATTGTGAGATTCAGATATTGTTTCTCGTTCTGTTACTTGTTTTTCTGTTTTCTCTTCTCTTTCTTTTCTTTCTTCTTCTACCTCTTTCTTCTTCAAAAACTCTAACGGTTCGATTTTTCGGCAACGAAAAACCTCGATCGTTACATTTGGTATCAGAGCATATGGTTAAGCGACAACCTGCTCTGTTGGGTATTACTCATTAGAGATAGAGTCAGTAGTACTCTAGAATGAGTGTGAGTGTAATAATAGTTATGAGCGCGTATTTGTTAGTGAATATAAAATTGTTTTATATTGTGATGATTGGTTTATTGAGTGGCATATGAACCTTCGTCGGCACAGTCTGTACAACTGGATCGAAGGGGTTTCTAAACACTTGAATAGAACAATTCGACACGATATTGTTTTAAATTGGGTAAATGAAATAATTTTACCTTGATTATATTTTCTATATAAGAAAATAATTTTTTTCAAGAATTATTGAAGAGTGTGTATAATTGATTGCTTGGTTGTTGTAAATGATATTATATATATATATATATATATAAGACAATCAAAGTTGTTTGAATAAGTTATATAAAAACGACTATTGTAAAAAGAATAATTGTATAAGCTAATGAATTATAAGTATGGAATTATAATTAAAATGATTTACAATTGTAAAATAATCTTATGTATATAAGAAGTGAAATTTTATAAGTAAGATTTATAAATGTAATTTATAAATAAAAGGAAATTTTGAAAGAATATTTAGCATTGATTCACTATTGTTACTGGGAAATAATAAGGATGATGACTGCAGCATCATCAGTATCATTTTCGAGTTTCTATGTGATGGATTTGCTACAATAATGAATTTAAAATTGAAGCTTTGTTGTAGTAAACAAATTTGAAATTAAAATTCAACTTGAAATTGTCAAATATAAGTGAAAAAAAGGGGTTTTGGACTTATAATATGAGTTGGAAGTTGAATAATAAGTTGTATAACTTATAGAATGAGAAAATGTAAGTAAAACCAATTATTGAAGTGGTTAAACAATTAAGTTAAGCAAAATGAAACATGAATTTGAATATTGATATGAATTTGACTTAAGTAAAAGTTAAATAGGATTTACCTTAGAATTGTAATCCGAATTGGATTGTTAAGTGTAAACTTAAGTTTATTTGAACAAATTATGTTAAATGGAATAGAGTTTGAAATGAATTAGGAGAATACTTAAGTTGAATAGTGGAAGTAAATGTAAATGAAGTTGAATGGAATATAACTTGAATAATGTTGAAAGAATTGATGTTGATATCAAAATAAAATGAATAAAGTGAATTAATGAAATCGTTAAATGATGTGAACTTGAGTTATATAAATGAAGTCCAATTTTATATGTAAAAAGAATTGGCAACTGAATTAAAGTATGGATTGAATGTTAATTAATCGAATGTGAATAAGTTGATATGAAATGATGTATGTAAGTGTAAATTCATTTCGAGCTAGTTGAATAATTGAATGAAAATCAGTTGAATGTTAAATCAATTGGAATTAAAACTGTTGAACCAAATTGAATGTAATGAGAGAAAAATTAATAATTTGGTTTTATTGGATATACATTGGTTGTTAACTTGTTGTTGGTTGATTGTATGTAAATTCATTAAGTGTTAATGAAATTTAATTAGCGCATTTGAAAGCTATGTAATTGAATTCAAATTGAAAGTGAAGTAAATAAATTTGAATAGAATTGAATTCGAGTTGAGTTGAAAGTGAACCAATGTGAATTTAATTAGTGAATGTAAACTAATTAGAAACGAATGAAAATGAATATGTAACTTCAATAGTAAAGCTAAAATTTAGATAAAAAGTAAGTATCGAAATTTTGTAAATGGATTTGGCAAAATAGTTTGAATGTTGGAATTGGATACTACTATTAGCAGGATATACAGGTGTATAATGGAATTGGGATTTGATTTTGAAGTTAAAAAAATTGAATTGCTCGACAAAAAGGTACGTATTTCAATTTTAGTATGAGATTTGATGATTTCCTTCTCCAGCCACTTGGCTTTCTCTTTTCTTTTTGATTCTGAGGGGCCGTGGTGCCATTTTGTAGTCGTACCGATCGAGCCGCGCAAAGGAGACTCTGGCGAAATTTTTCGAAAATTTCGGGTGTTAGAAAATTTTTGAGAAAATTTTGAAAGTTTGAAATTTGAATTTAAATTTAAATTTGAATTGTTGAGTAAACAATGTTGTTTGAAACCTATAATTGAAGTTGGAAAGCTAATTGAAATGATAATAAATCTTTAATAAAAAGATTGGTGTTAGAAGGTTGATAAAACTAATTGGTTTTGGGAAAATAATAAACGGTTTAGGATCATTTCTCCTTAACTTGTAATTTCGAGGACGAAATTCTTTTAAGGGGGGAAGATTGTAACGACCCAGAATTTTTGATAATTTGAATTTGAGTATTTAATTAATTTTAAATATTAATAAGTGGAATTTTTAAGTCGAATAATTTATTTTTCGAATATTGGATTTAATGGGATAATTAAATCGATTTATTTAATAGTGAAATTCCAAAAATAATTAAATATTGGGTTAAATATGATTTGAAATGATTTGGAAAATTTTGTTTTATCATATTAAAGTTATAGAAATGTTTTAGAACTTTTAAAATTGAATTTGGAGTTAATTTGTAAAAATCGAATATTTTAATATTTAATTATCGACTGAAAAATAGCCAATTTTTGAACAGTCTCAGAATTGAACGAAACGAGTTCCATTGGATCCGTAATAGTTAATTATTATCGGATCTCAATTTTCGTAGCAATCGGAGTTGTCGTTTGACCGTGGCAGCTCGAAACGCATCGATATCGTTTTAATTTTAATTCGGCGAGTTAAAATAGCCATTTTTCAAACGGTCTCGGATTTCGACGAAACCAGTTTCATCGGATCCGTAATGTGATATTATTGTAAGATTTCAAATTTCAAGTCAATCGGATATATCGTTTGTCCGGTACCAGCCAAAACGCCTAGAAATCGTTTAAATCGGTTTTAATTTAAATTGATCGTTTAATTCCATATCTCACACATACGATCGAATTAGCTTACGAAACCTGTTCCATTGTGTCCGGAACGCGGAAAAACCTCAGGATAGCCTGTCGGAACGTGAGAATTTGAGGTCGTTTGCATAAACTGTTAAATCGAGAAATTATATTCATTAAATAATATTAAAACTAATTTATATATTCATTATCATCTCTAACCCTAGCTTATTTTACCGGCCGCCGCTAGGGCATATGTCAATGGCCGAAATCGATTTACATTCTTCTTCCCAAATCTCTCAATCCTTGCTTTCATTTCGAAAACTTCCAACGGAAGAAAGGTAGATCTCTCCGAGCTCGTGAGATCCAACGGTTGAGATCGACTATCGTCGACCAGAGGAGAGGCAGGAGGGCCGCGTTCGTATGGGGCTTACGTGCGTTTTGCCGAGCCTTGGGGCCACCGAGCTGCTTGTGTTCGTGGGCGAGGGTGGAGATGGTGGAGGCGACTGAGGTGGCAAGCTCCGATCGAGCTCGAAGGCTTCGGTGATGCGGCGATTTCGTGCCCTAGGAGATGAGCATGGGTTCGATTATTACCTGAGGGCGCGCGTGATTGTTGAAGGAGGACGAAGCGGGCCTTGGGCCGTGTCGTTTTGGTGAAGCTATTTAATTTGAAAAAGAATTTGTTTTCAATTTAATTCAAACTTTGTAAAAATCATAACGAATTCATACGACCTCAGATTTCGATGATTTTGGAAGCGTTGGAATCGCAGAGTCGAGCACTACGCGATGGTGCAGATCCGGATCCATTCCGGGCAAGTAGGAATTTAGGTTAAATCGGACACCGTCCGGTTTAATTTGAATTTCGAACGCTCGCCGAAACCAAGGTGAGAACTCCTCACTCAATCAAACTGTTTGGTTTAAAATTTTAAATAGTTAATATTGATTGATAATTGTTGATTGATTGTGGTAGTAGATATAATAGGATATATATTATATATAGCAATATATATATATTGGCATATGTATATATTGGATTTGATTTCCCGCCTCGTATAGCGGATGAGACCCTATTGCGCCGCCTATTAAGCGGATATTTATAAAATCCCATATACCGCGATATTCCACCTCGAAGTGGAATTGGTATTGTGCTAACGTCTGTGGATGCAGGGTAACAGGTTGGAGGGATCCAACTGGATTCCTCACATATTTATTTGTTTATAAATATTATGTTGATTGTTGATAATCATATTGATATATGACACTTATTCCCGTGATTGACCATCTGATGTTGTTGCATCATCGGATTCAAATTTTAAAAAAAAATTAAAATAACGGTTTTGAATTTAAAGGGGTTTTAAATCGATTTTTCAAAGAATATGGTTTATTAAAAATTTTGAATTGATTAAATTTTAAAATAAATAGATGGATAAAATTTTATGTTTTAAAAATTTATATTTTTATAAAATATAACTTAAAAGAAATTTTTAACAATAATAGGTTTTTATAACATAGTTAAATTTGGTTTTTGGGAAGTTATTATTATTAATGGTTTATATAAAGGATTTTATAAATGGATGTTTTTAAATAAAAATTATTGAAGTTATAGGATAAATTTATAAAGTGTTAAGTTGATGTATAACATGAATTTCACTAGGATTTATAGATTAATAAATGTGAAATTTATAAAACGAACGGTTATTGGAAAATTTTAAGTTTATAAGTTATTAACTTATAGAAATGGATTTGGGCATTAAAAAGGGGAATTTTGTAGAAATTGTTAATAAATGAAGATTTCATTAGTTGAAATTATTATAAACCATAAAGAAATCTTGTAAGTGATAAGATTTTAAATTGGTGAAGTTCAAAGGAACGATTTGGTAAATAAATAATATTATAAGTATTTAACTTACAATATGGCTTTTGGGTATGAAATTGGGTTATGTAAATTGCATCGGATTAATAAAGGAATTTATAAAATTGGGGTTTATAATAGAAATGGAATTTATAAACTATGTTTATAAATTTGAAATCCATCGAATTTGATAAATTGAAATATGGGAATTTGTTAAGTGGGCTATATTCACTATTTTGAATATTGAATAGATTATTAAATAAAATGGGTTTGTTTTTAGGAAAGGAATGTTTTAAATGGAATTTAAAACGAATTAAAGGTGTTTGAAAATGTATTGAGTATTGAAAACATAGATTTCAACATTGATTGTTGAAATAGACGTTTTCGAGAAACAGAAGGGGATAATTTGTATAGTATTGGATTTATATATCTATTTTTAATTTCAAATCCATATACTAGTGTTTTTGGGTTGTCGTAACGATGTTTTTCGCAACATTCGTTTTTAACCCAAATAAATGTGAATAAAAGAATGTTTTCTCAAAGAGAATGGAATAAAATACTTAACGGTAACTTAAGTATGTTGAATATTTTCAAAATTGTTGAAAATAAATTAAAGTGTGAATTACTTATTATTAAATAAGTTTAGAGATGATTTTCTAATATGAAATGGAACATTTTGAAAATTCACCTTTTAAAGGTAAATCGAAGTGAATAGATGGAAATTGATTTGAAATCGTGTATGTGTAGATATTTGGGAAATTGGAAATTCACTTTGGAATTTATAAATAGGAAGGGAAATTTGTTTAAAAATAAATGTTGATTTATTTTGAAGTATGGGATATAATTTTACGAATTTGAAACGTAAGTTAAAAAATAAATCGGTAAAGATTTATTTGGTGATTTGAAATTTGTTTTCAAAAGGTATATATGGTTAAGGTGATTTGAAATTAGTTTTCAAATGGTTAAGGTTATTTGAAATTGGTTTGCAAATGGTTAATGTAATTTGAAATTTGTTTTCAAATGGTTGAGGTGTTTAATTTGAAATGGGTTTTCAAATGGTTAAGTGTGGAAATTATATCGTGAAGGTGTTTTGGTAAAGCAAATAAATTGGGCAATTATTTGGAAATTGTGTATATATATCTTGTAAAGATATTTTGGGACTTAATAATTTTGGAAAAATTATTTGGAATCTGATGATGTGGCGCATCTTTATTGATAGTTAAATAACCGACTATCAATATTTACCCTTGGATGGTATTGATTGTGTTTGTTTGGAATTGAATGCACACTTATTTTTAAAAATAAGCGCTCGCTATTCGGTTTAGCCGGGAGAGGACCTTTGTGTCATATATCCCATTCCGAATATGCGATACGTCGTTTGGATTGCATTTGAAGACCGGTGTTGAAGACCGGGTATTTGTGAAAACGATAGGATGACCTATCGATTGTCTCCGCATTGTTAGCTACGATATGGAGATTTCCTTTGTGATGGGAAATTTTATCGGGATTGTGAATACCCGGATTGCAAGGGCTTCCTTGGAAGTGCCTTCGGTTCTGTTCGAACCCGGAACAGACTTGTATGGTTACATGTCTGACATTACATTTTGAGAGATAGAGCAGATTTCTTTCAAATACATTTCTGTTGGTGGCGGAGAATTTATTCTCTTAGCTTAACACCCTTCTCTGAGACGTACGAGCTCAGAGGTTATGTAGTTGAAGGTTATCAGCGATATTTCCCAATCTGGTAATGTGGCATGCTGAGTGCTGCTGTGTGATGATCATTGGTTGATCGTTTGGATATGATCATTTGTTTGATCATTTATCTTTGTGATTATTGCTTTGGTCATCTGTGGACCCAAAGCATGGCTTTGTTGCACAAAGCGTAGCTTTGTGGACGAGACTTCGTCAGGACCTCACTCCCCGGAAATGGTCGAAACAGGAATATGCGGCAAGGTTATGAGGGTCGCGCCCTTTAGGGTATGTCATTTCCTTCTGGAAAAGGGTGGTATCATGGTATGGAGCCCAGATATTTACTCATGTGGAAACACTATATCTATTTCTGTGTGGTGTTGTTGGTATCGAGCGCTCGGATAAAGGTCCCAAAGGACCGGGGGATGACATATTCGTGTAGTAGTTACCTAGTTACAGAGGTAACCCGGCCTTGTGTTGGCAGAGATCTAACCGTAACGTTAGTTCTCGGGACGTCCCGCCAGAGGCGATCCCATGTGGCAGTAGGAAGTTCCTTAGCCTGACCATTTGTTGGAAATCCATTCATCCAATACGCGCCCTGTACGGTTTTAGTTGTAGAACCTGCCATTTAACATGGCAGCTATAGTAGGCATAGTATCATGGTACCTATGCTGGCTAGGATTTATATTATACTTTCGAAATATTTTCCACTATGCACTAGTAATAATATCAAAGAATTTTCTCGTAGTAAGCATGTTTGACTATCATAAGGAGAAATCTCCCCCATGTGTGCGTTTGCATTGTGTGTGTGCCGGGAGGCCTTATGGTAGTTTCATTTTCCAAAAAGCATTGCGGATTTCAAAATTTAAACTTTCTTGTTGCGTGTTTAAAGATAAACTGTTTTGAGTTCTCACACCAGTCACATGACTGACCTGGAGTTTATTGTTCCTTTCCTAAACTCTGGGTGCCCACTATTTTCCACACGGGCAGTCTAGAGTTAGGTTATCAGGTTATTCTGGATTCGGGAGTTGCTGTGCAGATGTTGGAGGCGAGCTTGGATAGCGTAGTCTATTATCTATTGTATATAGTATTCTTTCCGCTGTTTTATTGTTGTACACTCTGATGATATGATGTATTGTGATGTATGTATAAAATGTATAGTTCTTTTGTTTTAATGATATTCATTTATCTATTATATGTTGTTCCGCTGCGATTGTGAGATTCAGATATTGTTTCTCGTTCTGTTACTTGTTTTTCTGTTTTCTCTTCTCTTTCTTTTCTTTCTTCTTCTACCTCTTTCTTCTTCAAAAACTCTAACGGTTCGATTTTTCGGCAACGAAAAACCGCGATCGTTACACTCATGTACCAGAATCAAGTCTTGATTTACCTATTGCATTGCGTAAAGGAAAAAGGAAATGTACTTACCCTATTTCATCTGTTGTAACATACAATAACATATCCCCAAAATCTTATGCCTACATTCCTACACTGGATTCCATTTCCATTCCAAAGACAGTTGAAGAAGCCTTATCAAAGAAAGGATGGTGTGATGCTATGCTAGAGGAAAAAAGTGCATTGGATCAGAATGATACATGGAATTTAGTTCAGTTACCAGAGAATAAAAAGGCAATAGGCTGCAAATGGGTATTTTCAGTAAAAATGAACTCAGATGGGTCTCTTGAAAGACTGAAAGCACGTTTGGTTGCAAAAGGGTATGCTCAAACATATGGAATTGACTATTGTAAAACGTTCTCACCAGTAGCTAAGATGACTTCAATAAGAGTGTTCACATCCTTGGCAGCACAACATAACTGGAGATTATAACAACTGGGTATCAAAAATGCATTTCTTCATGGGGATCTAGCTGAGGAGGTGTATATGGAGCAGCCATCTGAGTTTGTTGCTCAGGAGGAGCATGGAAAGGTATGCAAATTGAAGAAGAGTTTATATGGTCTGAAGCAAAGCCCGAGAGCATGGTTTGGTAAATTCAGTCAGGCAATTGACAAATTTGGTTTGTCACGGAGCAAAGCAGATCATTCAGTTTTTTATAGGAATGTGAAAAGTATACTAATTTTGTTAATAGTATATGTAGATGATATTATTATCACTGGTAATGATGAAAACGGAATTTCTGCTCTCAAAGCATTTATTCATTCACAGTTTCATACAAAAGAATTGGGGGAGTTGAAATATTTTTTAGGCATTGAGATTCTTAGGAGTAATGATAGGATATGCTTGTCACAGAGGAAATATGTTCTTGATCTGTTGAAAGAAACAGAAAAATTAGGTGCTAAGCCTTGTAATACACCCATGTTAGTTAATACATCTTTTGTAAAAGAAGGAGAATTATTTGAAGATCCCGAGAAAAACAGAAGACTAGTGGGTAAGCTAAATTATTTGGTTGCAACAAGACCTGATATTGCTTATTCAGTCAGTATGGTTAGTCAATTTATGGGTTCACTTACTGTTGATCACTGGAATGCATTAAAGCAAATATTATGCTACTTGAAGGGTACTGTTGGACAATGTATAGTATACACAAACCAGGGACATAGAAGAATTGAGGCATTTGCAGATACGGATTGGGCTGGTTCAAAATTAGATTGAAGATCTATTTCAGGTTTTTGTGTGTTGATTGGTGGCAATCTGGTCTCATGGAAAAGCAAGAAACAAAGTGTGGTATCTCGATCAAGTGCTGAGTCAGAGTATAGGGCAATGGCCAACACAGTTTGTGAATTAATGTGGATTAAGCATTTTATGAATGAAATAGGATTGCAGTGTGATATGCCTATGAGATTGTGGTGTGATAATCAGGCAGCTCTTCATATAGCATCTAATCCGGTCTTCCGTAAAAGAACAAAACACATTGAAGTGGATTGCCATTTCATTAGAGAGAAAATACAACAAGGACTTGTTTGTACCAGTTATGTGAAGTCAGAGGAGCAGGTGGCTGATCTTTTCACCAAACCTTTGCATGGAAATAGGATGAATTTCTTATGCAGCAAGTTGGACATGAGTAATTTGTATGCTCCAACTTGAGGGGGAGTGTTGTGAGTATTGTGTAGATAGTTTATATTTCACTTCATGTATTTGTATGTACATATTATTTCAGTTTGAATTGTTGCTTTCTTTTGTTTTCTTTACTTTGTTTGGGCCTTATTCTCTCGGCCTGGTTGCCTTGTATAAAAGGTGATAGTGGGCTGAATAATAAGTGGAGTCTTTCCCTCTTTCATACTTTTGTGTATTCATTTGAATTTAACAATACATAAAGTGAAATAAATATCAGTGGATATTTGAGATTTTAAATTCGGTGGGAATTTATAAAGGAATGAGTAAATCGTTTTAAAAATAAAAGAGTAGTTTTATTTTTAAAAGTGTGCAAAAGAAAATTTACGGGATTGGGACGTAAATTAAACTGGAAATAAATCGGGAAGGATTTATAAATGATTATACGGGTTATAATGGAATGGCAAGTGTATTTTCTTGAAAAGCTAAGTGTATTTCTGAAGAAAGTTTTCTAGGTATAAATTAAAAGTTTTAAAGATGTTTCTAAAAGAATGTTTTTAGAGAAATTTTATTATTTATATTGTTTTAAAAAATTTAAAGTAAAAATTTATTAAGTTAATTATAGTAGTAATTATTTTGAAAGGATAAAGTAGCATTATGATTTAAGGGATAATTATCAGATATTTATACTATATATATTAGTTTGATTTTTTAAAGGAGTTTTTGGCTAAGTTTAACTTAGAGAATTATTATAGAAATTCATGAGTAATATTTTGAATAAAGAATTTAAGTAGCTTTATTTTAAATGTTTAAATGTATATTTTGGATAAAGTGATTTAATTTGTTTAAAAACCAAATTAAATAAGACTTGGCATTTTTCAGTGGGAATAAAATATTTGATTGAAATGATTGTTTATTTGATAGTTAAATAACCGACTATCAAATCTGGACCCAAAACATAACTTTGGAAATATTTAGGAGAAGTACGAGAACATATGGTATAGTTACCGTTCAAGGTGCTATATTGTACTTATAAACTCGTTCGTTCTTCTAGGACGTTTATAAGGAAATTCGTCCACAGAAACGGTTAGGAGGTGATCTCTGATCTAATTTTTGTTTGTGTATTTCCTAAAGAACCGGGGTTGAGTTTACCGAGAAATAGCGAACGTTGTTTTGAAGAGACCGAGATCAGATTTGTGATCCGAAAACCACTTCTATCCAGCAAGTACATTTGCGAAAGGATGACAAGAGCTTGGAGTCGAAGATAGAGCAGTGAAGTACAAGAGCTAATCGCTACTAATCCCGAGGATATTTCCAAAATGGATGTAGTAGTAGTGCCTTCGGTTCCATTCGGACCGGGAACGGACTTGTATGGATGAATGCTATCATTACGTTGTCATTTGAGGACAATGAGCATTCCAAGCGAATATTTCTAAAAAGGTAAAGCTTAGCCTCGAGCCTCATCAACCCGGAATGACTGAAAATCAGGGGATATGCAGCAAGGCGAAGTAGGTAGCACCCAATTAGGGTAAGATTTCCCCTGTCTAGATGTCCCTTTTATTTGGCTGTGTGGGCCGTTGCTGATCCCAACCGCGGGGTAATCTTATTCAGACTATCCAGTAAGGGGTAGCTCCAGTCTTGTGTTGCAGGGGATCGGGAGTAGTCCTCGGTATGCTGATCTAGACCATGTACCGTGATAGGTGGTACCCTAGTGTCTAGTCATTAGTTGGAAATCCATTCTCCCTACGTGCTCTTTACGGTTTTGATTGTAGAGCCTAGTATGCTGGAATTTAATGAATGTAGCAATTTCGGCTATTTGAATATGTATTTGTACTTATGCACTATTATAATATCAGAGGATTTTGATAAAAATGGTTTGGTTATCGTAAGGTAAAAACCCAACCTGTTTATTTGTGGCATGGTCTTGTGAGATACCTTTGATTTTCAAAGGATTTTGAAACCTTTAATAATTCAATTGAGTGTGATTCTTACGCTGGTTTTCCAAACTGACTCGGGTGTTATTTTATTATAATGCCCGGGTCAGACCGAGTATTACAGAATCAGGATAGGATGCTGTGGATCCCAGACACAAGCTGAAGGCAAGACGTATCACACGTACTTGATATATGTTCCTGTAACGACCCATAAATTTTAATAATTTTTATAACGTATTTAATTGAATTTTTGAGAAATTTTAAATAATAATATTTTGAAACAAAAATTTAATATTTGGTATACGTCTATTTAGACATAGCAAATGGTAAATTTTCATTAGATAATATTAAAGTTCATTTTATTGAGTAATTTTATTTCAATTTAAATCAGTTAAAAATGGATGATAATAAAAAATAATTGAAACTAAATATGTCAACATGAGAAAATATATTTAGAACACTCTAAATCAGACTGCGAAATTCTTTTCGTGAAATTCGGACGTTTCTAGCTACGTTTGAATTTTTCCGTACGGAATAACAATGTATATCAATACCGATTATCGACTTTTGATAGGATGATCGTGCTACTAATATATATATCTGTTTTATTCATCTCATCGTGATGATCTCCACAGTATATTCATCTCTGTATTTTGACGTCCGGTACGTAGCGGAAACAATAAACTTTTCATTATAACGGTACCTTTAATCGTGACTTTACCGTTTCCTTTGATTTCAAAATTTGAAACGTGCAGCGGGACCACGATGATAATTTGCTTTAACTTTTCTGTTGAATCAAAGTGTGAACGTTGATATTTCATTTATTACTTTTATTCTTCTGTCCATTCAATTTTTTCCATCGGTTAAAAACCAATCATAGCCTACCTATATTACTCTCTGAAATTACGCGTGACCTTCACCATTCCCCTACGTTGATATTTATTCTGGGTTGTTAATTTGTTTCGTTCTCTTCGTTTCTTCCATTTATTTCACTGCTTTTAAATTGTCTGCGTGACCTTCAATAATTTGTTTCTTCGATTAGCATGCGTGGCCGCACAAGAAACCGGCCTCCCCAAATTCCCACCTTCTGCCTCGTCTCTCACCCTCCACCGTTCAACTTACCCGTGCAACTCCGCTCCTACCTCATCCCCTCTGGCCGAAATGATCTCACTCCGGCCTCGTCATCCCCACAATCACTTCCACCTCACCACTTAGCCATTGTTCCCAGACTTTGTCTTCCCGCAGCCTTCTCCTCTCTCGTGTAAGTATATAATATATATTTGTTTATTTATTTATTTATTTGTAAAAGTTTATATATGTTAAAATATATCATATTATATATGTTGTATGATATAGTGCGTGTTGGTGTATATATATAATGCTGTGAAAGGTGATATATGTTTCACTAAATAGCGATTTTTTTAAAGAAAAATGTTTGTTTGTAGGAAGCTAGTTGGCAGTGTACATCTATTATGAGTATATATATGTTACCTTGCCTGCTTTTGTATTTTTTTTATATAGGATTGTTTATAAGAAATCATAATAAGTATAAGTGTTATATAATATATAAGATGTATATATATAAATCTACATATATTCTGTTGGGTTAATGTAGAAGTTATAACATTTTAACAGTTGTGTGTGTGTGTATATATATCTATATTCGGTTGTTTATATATGTAAATTCTTTTATATCAAAAGTATATATATATCACAGTTGTATATATATATTTTTATTCTACTTCTCATTTCATATAAAGGTTACAGTGGCACGTGTGTGTGTGTGTATATATATATATGTAAGTCACAGAATGATTTTTGTATGTTTAAAATGTTTGGCGTACAAGATTTCGCATATTAGCTTACGTATATTTATGTATATTAGTTTCTAGAAAGTACTATATGGGTTATATATTTTAATATTTTTGTTTGCAACTTTTATATATATTTGGTCTGAAATTCGCATAAGTATATATAGTGCAGGTTGCGTTGTATATGTTTACATGCGTTTGTTTATATATCCCCATGTATGCCAGTAGCTTGGTTATATATCTGTATACTATGTTTTTTATATTATATTATATAAGAGCTATATATGTAATATTATAAGGTCTGTTATATATATATATATATATATATATATATATATATATATATATATGGTATAAGTTATGCTGTTAGATATTAAAAGTATATATATATGAGTTAGCTTACGTATTATTATATTTATAGTTAGTATATATGTTTTATATAAATGGATATAAGATCGGTTATATTAAAAAAATTTATTTTTCTCTCAAGGCTTTATATGTTGCTGTTATATATATAAATATACACATTTCATAAGAGTTGCAGTATATATGAGGTTGTAGTTAGGTTATATACATTAGTTATACATATACAGTTATAAGTTATAAAAGTTGTCTGTTAATATATAATATGTTTTGTTTTTATATTAAGAATGTCGTATAAGTTAATCTGCTGTTATACAGTAAATATATATGTATATGTTTTGGGCTACATATATATTATATAAGTATATAAATATATATGTTAATTTGTTAAAATCTAGTGTACGGATACAAAATTTATTTTATGGTGACTTTACCATCGGAGTTTAGAGTAAACATTGATTTTTGAAATACATACATACATATATATATATATCATTAATATGTGTTTAAAATTAGAATGTGAATTATATATATATATATACACACACATAAATTTTATATGTTATATCTATATCAATTCACTTATATCAATTATCTTCATCGATTCAGTCCTGATTTGATTTCTCAATTCCTACTTATCAGCTTTGATCGTCGAATTCGTGCCAATCTTGTTTTGCTTTGGAATTCGTGCTTGGATTCGTAACTTATCTCATTCTCGTTCATCTCTCTAGCCTCGAAAGGTGAGCAATCACTCATGATTAATGTTCTTATATTTATTAAATTTGATTTCAATTGAAACGACAATTGAAATATGCTGCTATTAGTTATTTTAAATTGTGGTATATATGTTATTATTATGTAACTGTTCACCGGGTGGGATATGACCCTATATCTTTTTGTTTATATTATATTGTTATTTATGATATATGCCTGTTATTATTATTATCGTATCTGTCATCACTTTGCAAGTTCCCTGCTAGTATAGAATTCACTATGGGCTGAAATGATACATGTCCGAACGGACTTTAGAATAAGAGAAAATCGTTATGGGTTGAAACGATAGACCCAAGAGATCTTCATTTGCATTGAATTTGGGATTGCAGGTTG
Organism: Allium cepa; assembly: GCA_030765085.1. NCBI lineage: Eukaryota > Viridiplantae > Streptophyta > Magnoliopsida > Asparagales > Amaryllidaceae > Allium > Allium cepa. Next base: position 336,502,798 of record CM060938.1, read on the forward strand.
AAATGATATATACCCATATATATTAATTTGCGGATTGAAATGATAAATATCCGTATTACTGGACCATAGGATAGAGAATTATATAGGCACCGTTGGTCTATATATAAATATTTTGAAAATGATTTGGATGGTTTTGAAAGGGAATATATTTGATTTTATTTAATATTGAAATATTTTATATAAATATGTTTTGAATATAAAGTATATTTAAAATTATGATTTAAAATTATGATAATGGTGCCATCTTCTCCCGTACCTCCCTCTCCTGTTCCTCCTTCTACCGTAACTCCTACCCATAACCTGTCAAATACCCATCCCGTCGTTCCTCCAACCCATACCCTGTCCAACTCCCATCCCGTCGTCGTCAATCCAACTAACCAAGCCACCGACTTTTCCGCTGTCAAGTCAAAACCTCCTCCTTACCCACCTGATCCTCCTCCCCTTATCACTTCCATTTCCGCTTCTCTGTTGGGTAGACCACCATTGTTGCTTCCCACTGCCAACTCCTCCTCATCCCCTCCTGATGTTCCATCTCAGTCTCCATCCCTCCCTGGCTACTGTCAACAAGCTTGGACTTCTTTATTCAAACGCAAACCTATCAACGCGGGGAAGTACAAGCCTGTTGACTTCAAACCGTCATTCTCTGATGACGTTCTTGACTTGGTCGATGAGGTCGTTCAGGCTGGATCTTCTGTCTGGAAGGATAACTTAGTGGGTTTTTTCCTTGATAAACCACTGTCTTACTCTTCTGTTGTAGCTAAACTGAAAATCATTTGGAAACTGAAAGGATCGGTGTAAGTAAAATCAGATGGTGTGATTTTTCTTTTTCTGTTATCGTCTGAAGAAGACAAAAACAGAATTTTACATGGTGACCCTATTATTATGAACAACAAAGTGTTTATCATTAGGCCATACGATGCTACTGTCAGGAACATTTGTGGATCAGTTCCTTTGGTGCCTGTGTGGGTTCTTCTACGCAACATTCCTCTTTTTGCTTGGTCACACCTGGGTATTAACTGGATTAGTAGTCGAATTGGTAAATTGCTTTGTATGGACGAAAGGACTGAGAGGCTTGAAAGGTTGGAATTTGCGAAATGTATGATTGAAGTCAAGCCGAATAGGGAACTTCCAAATGATTTCCTTATTAGTTTGGCTGATGGTGGCATTCAACGTATTTATGTTGAGTATTTATGGCAGCCTCACATTTGTGTTCTTTGCAACTCATTTGGACACATAAAGGAGACGTGTGATAAGAAGGTTGAACCTGCTATCGCTATGAATGGCAAGGCTTCAGGAAATAATTTCAACGAAAAGCATTCGAAAAGCAAAGAAAAGATTAACAAACAAGTCCAAATATGGAAAAAAGTGGGGAAAAACATAAACAAGACGGCTTTGAATAGGAGATTTGGCAGGGTGATTGGCAAGGAAAGTTGCCAGGAAAGTGAAAAAGGAAAAGATAGAGCAAGTGGAAAAGAAGAAGTAATGTTTAAAGAAAACTTAGTTCAAAATAAAGAGTGTGATAAGATAGGAACTCAACAAAATTTAATTGATAATGTGGTTTTGGAAATTGACATTTCGGCGAATATTCCCAAGGTTCCTTCTGCATCAGATTCTGTTTTCGAATCAACAGTCAGCAATAGGTTTGGCATTCTTCAAATCTTGGAAGAAGAGAATGAAAATGATAAGGATGAAGAACAGGAAAATGAAAAAATAGATATGGTGCAATCTCAAGTGGTCAATATTTTGAAGGCAGGGGAACTGCATGCTTCTGATGATTGTGCTATCACTGGGACAAAAGGAACCGACTTAATGTACATAAAAAACAGTGCAAGGGAAGCTACAAATAATGAAGGAACAACAGACCTCATAAATTTAACAATGAAAAAAAGAATGTGCAGTGAGAAATTAAAAGATGTCTTTAAATCTTCGAATCAAGTGCAGTTAAATGCGAGAGTGCACTCTTTGTACTCCAAATCATCCATCACAAATGCCACTGAAGTTCCAACATTTATTCTCGAAGAAATTTCCTCTACAGCTAAACCTCCTTCACCCAGTAAAGATACAAACGTGCACAGCATGCATGTGCACGACAGTAATGACCAAATCCCACCTCCAGTTACCCCACACTTCGCCATCCCTCCTCCCTCTTCTTTTCCAGCATCAAATAACTGTATCCAGAACAATTCCGACCATATTTCTTCTATAATAATCACTCCCCCAAAAAACATTCTGCTATCTTCGGACTGTATCCCTCCGATACCTATTTCTCCTCCCCAACATCAAAAATCCAGACTAACCAAAAATCCTGCTGGCTCACCAAATATCTCCCATGCTTCGATGATGGTCCTTCGTAGCAAGAAATCAATTAGCCCATCTCAAAATTCGTTTTCCCAATGATGCAAACTATCGGTGCTTGGAATGTTAGAGGGGCACACCATGAAACTAAACTATCCCAATGTAAAAATATGATAACTCAGCACAACCTCTGTATGTTAGCTATTCTTGAAACTAAGTTAAATATAGACCCTTCGATCAAAGCAGCTAAATATATTAACCCAGGGTGGGAAGTTATTCACAACCTTGACGAGGCCCCTTATGGCAGAATCCCAATTGTATACGACCCCAAAGTGATCCTCCTCTCCAAAGTATACTCTACATCTCAAATCATTCACTGTCATGCTAAAGGTATCATCAACCCGTGCTCCTTTTATATATCTCTAGTCTATGCGGCAAATAACAAAGCTGTCAGAACTTCTTTTCTCCGCGACCTTCCCATGCTGAGGCAGGATTCTCATCCTTGGATCATCCTTGGTGATTTCAATTGCTGTAACAAACTTGCTGAGAGGCTAGTGGCAATCCTCTCTCGCTTAACGAAATTGAACCGCTGCGTTCTGCGGTTGTTGAATCTAACTTGGTGGAAATTAAGACAATTGATATGAGATTCTCATGGAACAACAAATGTAGACTAGGTAGTAGGACCTACTCTAAAATTGACCATGCTTTTGGTAACCTCCTTGCCCTCTCCAAGTGGCCTACCATTTATAACCACCTTCTTCCTCCTCTACCGTCAGACCACTCTCCTCAATTAATTCACCTTAGAGAAGATGGCATCAAAGTCAATTCAAGTTTCAAAATTTTTAATACTTGATTAATGGACCTGATTTTTTTGACATTGTTAAAGAAGTTGGGCGAGACCAATCTACGGTAATCCTATGTCTATTTTGCAGGTCAAGCTTAAAATCAAAAAAATGGCTCTCAAGCAGTGGTACAAGATCAGATTTGGAAAGGGAAGTAAACAAAGTTCTTACTGGAAGAATAAACTGGAGGAGATTCAAATTAACTTGCAGGATGATCCCCTCAACACTACCATTAGCGCCATGGCATCGTACATATCAAGACAGTTCTCTGAAGCTCTTAATTGTGATATTTCTATGATGAATCAAAAAGCGAGGTTGCAGTGGAGAGCTGATGGTGATAGAAACGGTGCATTCTTTCATGCTAACTTAAAGGCTAAACACTCCAGAGAAAATATCGTTTCCATCCTTGATGATGAAGGTAATGTTCAAACATCTGTTGACGGTGTGAACGAGGCTCTTATAAGTCACTTCACAAAGCTCTTCAGCAGCTCGACAAGTTTTGAGCCTGATCTTAACCTCATCGATCCATTAATCCTTCCTAGATTATCTGACGACGATCATGCCTCTTTGAGTATTGAAGTTTCGGATGAAGAGATCAAGTCTGCTATGTTTTCCCTTAATAGGAATTCGGCTAGTTGTCCGGATGGCTTTAATGCTCAATTCTATTTTGTTTGTTGGGACATTGTCAAATTGGAAGTGCTGAGAGCAGTTAAGAATTTTTTCAAAAACACCAAACTGATACCTTCTTTCAACAACACTAACATAGCTTTGATTCCTAAAGTCAACATCCCTAACAAGGTGTCCTCGTTTAGGCCTATCTCATGCTGTAATACTGTCTACAAATGTATCTCCAAAATTCTAGCGTTCAGAATGAAAAATGTCTTGCCGAATATTATCTCTTCTAACCAAGCTGCTTTTTTACCAGGAAGAAATATCTTAGACAACGAATTACTCGCTCATGAACTTCTAAATGGTTACAATAATAAGAATTCTTCTCCTAAAGCTATGTTGAAATTGGATATCATGAAGGCTTTCGACATGCTCCAGCGGAAAACTATTGTTAAAGTTATGCAGTGCATGAACTTTCCTGTTCTTTTCATTGCATGGATTGTCGAGTGTATCTCTACGGCGTGGTTCTCTGTCAACATTAATGGCACCAGTGTAGGTTCTTTGATAGTAAGCAAGGCATTCGTCAAGGTGATCCTATATCGCCATATATTCATTCTCATCATGGAACTTCTCACGCAACTCTTTAAAAAAAATCGGCAGCTGGGTATATCAAGCTCCATCCCAAATGTTCTAACCCGGAGGTGATAGCTCTGATGTTCGCTGATGACCTGGTCATCTTCTGCTCTCCTAATAATTCAACGATGCAGTCTGTTATGGATACCTTACAAAAATTGCATGCAATAACTGGTTTATCGGTCAATCTGGATAAATCGAAAATGAAAACTTCTAGCCTCAATTCTTCCCAAAACAATGTTATTATGGCCATTACTGGTCTATCCATCAGTGATAACACCATCTCATATCTTGGTCTCCCTCTCACCTTCTCAAGAATAACAGTTAACCAATGCTTACCTTTGTACGATAAGATCACCACAAGACTTAACTGCTGGACGAGTAAAATGTTAAGCCAAGCGGGAAGAGTCACCTTAACTAAGGCGGTGATCTTCTCCATTCAAGTATATTGGGCTAGAACATTCATATTACCACAGAAGCTCATCAACATGATACGATCTGCCATTATGAGATTTATATGGACAGGAAAAATAGTGGGTCGATATTTAGCCCCTGTTAGTTTCAATAGATTAGAAAAGCCTATTGCTGATGGTGGGCTTGGTATCATTAACATGTACCACTGGAATCGGTCAGCTATGGTTAGGCTTATCTACGATTGCATAAATGCCAAGAACAGTACGTGGGTTAGATGGTCCAACATACATGTGCTTCGTGGTTGCAACATTTGGAAAATGACAACTCCAAACAAGGTCAGCTGGATGTGGAGAGCAATCTTCAAGCTTAAGGAAGCATTACTTCCCCTAGTTCGATACCCAGTGGGCCAAAGCAATGTGGTTAGTTTTTGGGATGATCCCTGGATTGAAAGTGGTCTGATCTTGAGGCGTGTTCTCTCTTATGCCGAGTTAGTGCAATCGGGAGTGAGACAGGATGTTGTAGTTCAGAGTTTCATCCATGGTTCTACATTAAGGCTTCCAAGGACATTAAACTCGCGAATACAACAACTCTGGAACAAGGCGGGGGATTGCAAAATTCGAACAGAGGGTCCGTGCTCTATTCAGTGGGGAAGCAAAGTTGACAGTTTCAGTATTAAAGGAACTTATACATTCCCTGCGGGTGATTTTGGAGAGAAATGTAAGTGGCGAAGTAGAATATGGTGCAAAGATAATACTCAGAAGGATAATCTCTTCCTCTGGAAAGTGATGAACATGGCTCTGAATACTAAAATGAAGCTGATAACTAGAGGAGTTCAAGTTACTGGCAATTTTGTTTTCTGCAATCAACTTCCTGAGATGGTCGAACACTTATTTTTCGAATGCACCTTGTTGAATGCCTTATGGAAGACATGGATTAGAAGAATTGGAAGAAAATGGAAAGGAGTTAACAACGTTGTTCAGGGAAGTACATTTACGACAATACTGGTGGAAAATCTGGTGCGAATAGACTTTTCTTGTTCGCAACCAAGAGATTCATGAATGTGGTATGGAATGAAAGGAATAGGCGATTATTTCAACCAGATAAAGGGCTGACCGATGATCAATTCGAGAAGCATATGAAGCAGGAAATTAAGCGTGACTTGAGTCTGGTTAAATTTTCTTTTGACCCAGGCATCCTCAGTTAACTTGGTTCTCCTTTTTTTTTCCTTTTTTAATGTTGTTGTGTTTTCTATGTTTTCCCGGTATTTGTTGCACTTTGTTTCTCTGTATTTATTGCAAGCCGATGGCTTGTTTCTCCTTTCTCCTCTTGGTGCAGCAATAAAATGGTAGGGTTCCATTTAACCCCGTCGGCTTTGCCAAAAAATAATAATAAACCTAATTAATAAAGTTGGATTTAATTAATATAATATGTTAAGTATTATATTCTTAAATCGATTTTTCAATGATTTGTATAAGTAAGGAAGATAAGGTTGAATTGATTAAAATTGTATTTGGTTAAGAATTATACTTAATCAAATCGATTTAAAACTATTGAATTTGGAATATTTAGATATGATCTTATAACTTGATTTTGATTTAAAAAATTTAATGAATATTTCCGGTTTAAAGAAATTAAAGGAAAAATATAGTAAACTGCAATTTAAGGTTATTTAAACGATATTGAATTTATTAAGTGAATATTCCAAGACTAAATAACAATGAAGTTAAACCAAGATTTATATGAAATTGGTAAATTTAGTTTTGAAAATGTTGAATATTTAAAGCCTTGAAATATATTGGAATTTAAATGGTTTATTTTGTGATTCAATTCTGTATTTGAAATCGACATAAAATGAAATGGTTTATTTAGAAATTGAATTGAAATTGATAAAGTGAGATTGAATAGAATTTGAATTTTGAATTCAATTTGTTTTGTTTGGAATTGATAAACTGAGATGGAGGTTATGATTTCAAAGTATGATTTTCCAAAGAATTATGATTTCAAAGTGTTTTGGTTTTCGAAAGTGTCGTAACTTTGAAGGGGTTATAATTTGGAAATGTATATATTTTAAAAGGAAATGATATTTTGGTTTGAATTATAAACGATTTGAAATGACCACGGTGTCCTAATGTCGTTTGGCTATTAATAGCGAGCATTTTTACATTGTAGATAGTTCCACGGATCCTTAGAGGATGGTTATCCCAACATCCTTTAATTTACTTGTATTTCAGTTGATATTTCACTTGAGTTAGATTTATTGATATAAGAATGTTAATCCTGACTCGAGTGTTTTGTGTTTTGCTTTACGCTCGTGTCAGACTGAGTGATACAGCATTTGAGACTCACCTTTGGAGTTTTTTGCTTGGAGATTCAACTATCGATTCAGCTTTCATCTTTCCAGTTGATTTGTTCAGAGATGTCATCTGTCTGTACTTGAGATATTCTGTTGTGTTTTATTTCAAACTCTGTTGTTTATATAGTAGCTTCATGACCTACTATTTATCTATTCCGCTGCATTACTATATTACTCTGTGTTTGTGATTCTGTGCTTATTTTATTGCTGTATATGTTGAGTTCTGCCAAATTTAAATTAACAATCTGATATTTTGAGAAATTCAAGTCCAGCTTGTGCGGATGTGAATGGTTGAAAATAGCAGGTCGTTACAGTTAGTATCAGAGCCAGGTTTTAAGCAAAACTTAGCATATGTAGTAGATTTAATTATAGAATTACTTTCGTTCATGCTTGAAAATCATCCTCTTTGATTCAGTTTCCTTTGAATTTTGGAACGCTCCCACTTGTTCTGAAATCCATTCTTGTCTCCCCTATTTGTATTCTTTTGATTCTGGAGCATCCCATAACTCCACTTTGAATGATCTCTATAAATATCGACGATCCTGCCAATCTTGAATGATTTGTAAAAGGGTGAACTCCTTTACAATTGGCATTGATTGACCGGAGATCTTTGTATCCTCGGTTTAGATGCTGCTATCTCTTGCTATGCCTAATTTTATCTCTGGTGATCGAATGTAGATTTGCCTTAGAATTCTGCATCGATCATATTCCTGAAGTCATGGTTGACCTAGTTAAGCACGCCCGCGATTATATAAGTATATCCGTCTTCTATTTTGTAATTTAATTATCTCATCTTCGATCGAGCCTATCTTCGAATCAGAATTCTTTTTGATTAGAGTTTGCCTAATTTGAATCTCTATCTTTGTTTTGAAATCCATTCTTGATTCATCCTTTGGAAAATCGGGTTTGTTTATATTTTGGAAATTGTTTTATATATCGAAATTATTATTTTGATAAGTATAATTATATTTTATATATATAAGTGAAAAGGTTTTCGATAAGGATTATATACCTTTTAAAAGCGAGAATTTGAAATTTCGAAAGAATTTAAATTTATATGAGAAATTTGATTTATATAAAAATGATTTGTAACTGAAGAGTTTTAAATTGGAAATTCGAGGAGTTGAATTCCAGTGTTCTATAATTGGTTTTAAGATTTTGAAAATATGTAATAATACGATTTAAAAGTATTTTTCGAATAAGAAATGTTTCAAATGACTTCAAATGAGTTCCAATGGTTTTAAAGAAATTTTGAAGAAGTTCTCAAGAAAATAGAAGTCCAGAACTCACTTGTGTCGCTAGAGAATAATTTCGATAATGAGTGCACGCATCATCGACATTGATTTTCGAGTTTCAGAGTGGGGGAGAGGCCACTTTAATAGCTTTGCTATGCGAGTGATTTTGTGAAACCAATTTTGATTTCAAAATTCGAAGTACGATTTGATATTCGAATGATATATGTATATATGTTTGAAACAATTTGAAGTGAGCCCGGTGCTCAGTCCTCGAGTTTCGGATTTGATTTGGTATAACCCTATCTATTGAAATTGATTTACTGATTTATTGCTGATTTCCAACTCTTGGATTGGAAATTTGAGTTCTCCGACTATTTGAATGTTCGAACACTTCCAAATCGAGGTTTAAATTTTCAAAGATAAGTAATTTCGAAAGGTATAAATTATTTGATAAAGTATGTAAGTTTAGTTTTGCACGTTTAAGTATGAAGTAATATGATTTAAGTAAGTTTGAAACTGTTTTGTTAAGATAATGAATAAGACTATTTTGCATTATACTAATATGAAATTTAGTTTTGAAATGTTTTGAATAAAACTTAGTTTTAAATGTTTTAACTTAGTGACATCTTTTATAAAACCATATATATATATATATATATATATATATATATATATATATATATAGAATAATAATTTGAAAGAGGTAAGTTGGATCTTTCAAATAAAAAAATAAGGACTTAGTTACATCTTTTATAAAACCGAGTCGAGCGGCTACTTCTATGTCGGAGCCCCACCTTTGGGTTTCTTACATGCCCACTGCTTCTTCCCCTTAAACTTACACTAAAAATCGGGCTTGCCTCCAACTGGTATAACTAACAATGGCTTGGCATTAATTGCATGGACTACTCCCTTCTAGACCCCTTCCTTAATATCCAGAGCTTCAAACCTCAAAGCCATACTGATAAGGTTGGTGAATGTACCCGTAAGATGATTAGTCAATTCTTTCTGGAACTCTGTTCGCATCCATTCAAGGACATTTCATTCTTTTTGAGCAGTATGTTAATCAATCCAAGTCCATAATGGGATAATGCATTAACCTTATGTTCATACTACGTCACCATCATATCAACTTGCTTCAAATCCAAGAAACTCCTAAACAACCGAGTCCTTCAAGCTTCTTGAATAAACTACACCTAAAAAATTTCCTTAAACTGAGCTTAGGAATACACCTCCTTCGGTGTATTAGCTGTTTTAGAATCCCATTAATCCATCATCGACTTTTGAATTTGCCACGATGCCAATAGCCGTTTCTCCACATCCACCAATCAAAGATATCTAGATATCCTTTCATGCGAACAAAGGCACGTCTACACTCCAAGAATTTCTTTCGTCCCATAGAAAGGTTTCCTACCGAAAGTGGTGTAATTCATGCATAAAGTCGCAAAGTTCATAAGGGGTTGAACTTGTGCTACCACTTCCTTCATTGGATTTATGTCTGGCATAGTAGCATTTCTAGGCACCCTGCAGTTGGTAGCCGTGCTAGTCACAGTTCCCCTCCTTCCTCCTCTTCTTGTACCTGTCTTCAATTACCTGAACAAATACTAAATATCTTTAGAACACAAGAATATAAATAATATAATTTAAGGAAACAAAACCAAAGGGTATAAAATGAGACTCTATAGGATAGATGTTATTATTATGAAAATTACAAATACGCCCTCTCAAGATTAACTCATTCTAAGGCATTACTTACCCTATCTCTAATGGGGTATATCCTAATCAGGCTAAGGTGTTCACTCGACCGAAGCTACCAACTATGATGACCCACCTTTTCGACCCTTAGGAATGATATTTAACGCATCCTCAATGTTCGCGTGTTGTTGCCCAAGCATCCAAAAGATGAGTCATCGTAGGATAAAATAAAGAACAGAACAAAAAATCTCACAACAGAATGGTTTAATATATTACAACAATAATATAGTACATAAGATTACTCCTTGAGATAGAGTTATCAGAGTAACACAAAAGTACTACTACTATCAGCCTAGGCAATCATATACCCTGCCTTTACACTTGCTGATCCAAAATGTACACATAATTAACATGGCAGCGAAAATAGGTAACTATACAGATAAGGAGCCAACTACTCCTCCATCATCTTCAAAGAGCTCAATGTAACTTTTTACTCTCGGACTACTTAAATATAAATGTCTACCCGAGAGTTTAGAAAAACAAAAACTTGGGGTCAAATAATAAGTCTGGTATGAATAAATCTCTAAAAAAAGGGTAGAAATAAACAACACTATGTGAGACCACGTCGCCAAATGCAAAATGGGGTTCCCATCACAATAACAACATCCAACCACAAGTAATGGATTTAAGTAATTAAACATCGTGAAGTGTCCAAGACACTGCCCGATGCAACTAAGAAAGAATTAAAATCAAAGGTTTTAAATCAAAGGGAAGGAAAGGGAAATTTTCCAACAAATGACTAAGAGAGTGCACCCCCTTGCCGAAATACCTCAGGAATATACTTAAGAACTATGATGGGTCTCGGAATCCTCCAAGCTGGACCCCACCAATCTTTACCAAGAATCCGAGTATTTCAAATTTCAGTGCGCATATATTCAAAATTGATCTAGAGTGGCTGTGATAATACGCTAATGGGAGCAACCTCACATTACAGGCCCCAAATCACGCTTTGGTTTTAGCCATTTCTGACAAAGGATTCAATGCTTAAATGAGCAACAAATCATCTTAAATTTACGATACACAAAGAAGAAAGCTGAATCGATAGTCAATAAATCACTTATCGGGAATATTCAAAATTGTATATGGAAATTAAATCTCATATTCTTATCACCACTCCTCGATTCAATCTTTTACTATTTCTAAGTTGAAAATGAAGTCGGGTAAGTGAAGGTGGTACTAGCTCCAAGCATTGCCTTAGCGACATTTTTAACTTTCAAGATAGAGACGAGTTTCCATACCTCGACGTCTAGTGCTAAGAGTATGACTAAATCCTTTCCATATAAGCGATATTGTTTACGAAAATGAAATTTCTTATCCTTTCCATAACCAAAAAAAAAATTTAAAACCAAACTTGTGTTAGAATATCACATTTCAAATATAAATTTTAAATAGCACTATTACGAATGATTAATTAACTTTAAATATATTTATATTCTTCGATATCATTATTCAAAATGGTATTGACTTCAATCAATGGTAAATTACTTCAAAGGTCTTTATTTAAAATAATTGATTAGATTTAACCATGATTAATTATTTCAAACATCATTCCATGAATAATTAATTAACCTTAAACAACATTAGTTAAAATAACTAATTAATTTTGAAATATCATTATTAAAATGATTAATTAATTTTAAAACATCATTATTAAAATGATTAATTAGTTTTAATACATCATTATTTAAATAATTAATTAACCTTAAACATCATTTGTTAAAATGATTAATTACCTTTAAAACATCATTACTAAAGTGATTAAAATGATTAATCAATCCTAAAACTTAATTATTTAGATAATTAATTGACCTTAATCATCAATATTTAAAATGATTAATTAATTTTAAATATCATTATTAAAATAATTAATTAATTTTAATCATATCATTATTAGAATAATTAATTAACTTTGTAATAACCCAAGCACAAGATTTAACCAAAAGATTTCCAAAAGAAGTGATAATTTTCAAAGTGCCGGTATAGCGACTGTTGCTATATGGACACTTCCATAAACACTTTCATATGTCACTTATTCATCCAAGCATTACATAACATAGTATGAGCATAAATAGAAAGTCTAGTAACAGCTATGCAACATGCGGAGAGCATCACTTATTTTATTTACTTAAACTTTTTTTGACTAATTTCAAGTCACTTAGTAAATACCAAGATGTCATTCTTTTAAGGCGGAAACCAAGCCAACAATTACTACTTTTTTAACACACATAAACATACAACTAACAACCATCATTATCAATACTAACAAATTTTAAAACTTTAGTTTACAAAGGTGATATTTTGCTCACCAAAAAGCAACCAATACACGTCAAAATAACACCACACCTTGTTTCAACACATGGACGGAGTTTCCCATTGCAAAAAATCGACATTAGGACCTATATGTGGTTTAAATGCTTTGGCCTTGGTGATTATAGGGCTTGGGCAAGGTTGTTTTGAGTGGTGTTGGGCTTGTTTTGATTAGTTAGGAGGTGTAGAAGAGAAAGAAATGAACTTTAGTGATTTTTTTTAAGGAAGAAGCGAAAAGAATGGATATTTAAATTTGAAAACATAGGAAGCCATTAAAAACTTTCAAAAGCTTAAGGAAGGTGGGGGAGTTTTTGAAAAGTAAGAGATGAAATGGGAAAAAATGTGAAGGAAAAATAAGAGGTTTGTTTTTATAAAAAGTAGAATATGTGAATTATTAAAATGCTCTTCCTTACATATTCTCCACTTATTTTGCTCCACATCATCACTAATCCCTTCCTTCCATAATCCACATGAAAGGCACCTCCACCCTCCCCCTTATCCACCATACAATCCACTTCCCTTATACCATGATGTGTAAGTGATAATGTGATATTTCATTCTTAATTTATTTTTGTTCAGATTTTTGAAAAGAAGTCACATCTTCTTATATTTACTTAAGTAAATACATTTTCACCATATTATTTACCCTATCTATACTTATGTTAATATAAATATGTGTGTGTATGTTCCGTAAAATGTACATAGCATTTCTGATAACTTTTAGACTACGAAGAGTCGACAATTATGAAAACGATTTCTAGTTATATTTCCTTTTTTTTGAACTAATTGTTTTTATAAACAAAATTTGAAAACCATTTCAGTATCGCTGGTTATTATTTGAAAGAGCTTTATTTGAGTTATAAAATCCATTAATTTATTATTTAAAAATATTTTAACTATCCAAATTAAAAGTAATTAAACCGCGGGTCGTTACATTTGCGCTTATAGTTGTATTTTTCTGTTAGACAGAAGCCAAGGTTTCTTACTCTTGTCGGACAAGAAATTTTGGATTATTTGGTTACATTTTTGTCCCGAGTCAGACCATTAGGTTTCAAGTTAGCCTGCGAAAACTAATATAGGTGTCTAGTCGGCTTGGGAATACTGATACAAGTTCAGAGGGACCCTAGGAAAACTATGTCATGGACTATTTTGGGATTGGGTAATTATGGGAATGTGTAACCATTTGACCTTAATAAGTGGTGGGCTATTCATTATACCCATTATTGCATGGTTACATTATGATTATGTTCTAATCATTTTGTTTGCAGATATGATATGATTTTAGTTATACAAATGAGGGGAAACCCCATTCCACTCAGGCGTGGTTTCACTATGTATTTATTTTGGTTCGAGATGGTACAATATTATTCACCTTAGACATTTTTTCTCACCCAAAGTTTTTGATTTCCCCCTAAACTCTCGGGTGCTCAATTTGGATTTGAGAAGGCTAAGAGTGGGGTATTTTAAGCTTAGACGAATAGGCTTCCAGAGACATGCGGAGGCAAGCTACTATGTAGAAGGTTATATTTCAGCTATGCAATAGTTTAACTACTTTTGATTTGTTTAATTTATGTAATGATGGGTACTATAACCGTCTAAGTAGTTAAAAACTCTAATCATCCAAAGGGGCATCATCATATCTCGCTCTTGGAACTATTTATTATATTTTATCTGAATGAAGTATTCATGGGATTATGAAAATGAAAGGTAATGAATTTGCGGTTTAATGAATGTAAATGTTTTGTCAAAAATTTATAAATTCTTGTGCTCTTGGTGTTAATGATTCGATAACAGATCTCATTTTGTCTCTGGGGTATAATGCTAAGGATGACTGCAGCATTAATGGTACTTATTTCCAATCCTCAAAATGGGGATGTTACAACTTGGTATCAGAGCATGGGATTTCATAAAACTTGATAAGATTTTGAAAGAACATAACCCGAATAAAATAAGAAAGACCAAATTAGCGCTAAGGATAGCGTTATATTAGCGTACTTGTTGTTTTCTATGTATAAGTATGTACATCTATCTATACTCTCCCTTCTGTCTTAGACCATTCCTCTATATTGAATGATGCAGATTATAAGTGATGGATACTGGAAGTGGAAGAGTAAACTTAAAAGATGGAAACACTGCAACCAATGGAAACTCTCGGGCTAATGCTAAGAACGCTAACCGAGCAAGCAACACAAATTGTAACACCGCAGATTTTTGTTAATGTTATTTAGCATATTTAATTAGATAAATTATATAAAATAATGTATGGATTAAGGGATTGAGATTTGATTTTAATTAAAGGGGTAGCTGTTCCATTTAACATTGGATTAAAGAAGGGTTTAAAATGAATATGAGGAGAGGCAATATGGGAAAGAGTCCATTCCTGTTTCTTCTCCCATAACCGTGTATAGTCATACACGTTCATTTCATTTCATTTTCAAATTTTAAAAGCAAGCAAGCTGGCCACCATTAACAAGAAAAATGGTAAAAAGAAAGAAGATAAGCTAGGAAGAAGAAGCTTAACCAGATCAAATCAATTTATATCTCAATATCTTTAATCACTAAGCCTAAGGTGAATAATGTTTACATCTTTATTTTGCATTGTTTTCAATTTTATGATGATTCAAAACTATTTGCATTATATTTCCATGTTATTGCATGATGGAATATTTATATATACTTGATGATGAATTATACATGTTCATATTGGATTTTGTGATATGTTTTGAGGTAAAACCCTATTAGATGACATCTTTATGCCTTGCAAATTTTTATATAGATCTGAAAATATTTTTTAGAGACGAGTTTCAATTTTCAGAATCTATAAAATTAATGTGGAATTTATATGAATTTTCTACTAGAAAATGATATTCTGGGTTATAAATTATTTACGGGTAAATAATTAATTATTTGGGGCTGAAATTTTTGTATGTTAGAAAACATATATATTTTGATTTTCTAGAATTATTCCAGATTTTTCCTAAGAGTTTTGATGGTTATATAAAATTATTTAAGGTATGAGACTTAAATGTTTTATATGATTTAAATAGAAGAAAGGAGATTTTTGCAAATGTTTGAAATTTTTATTTCTGGAAATGGCGGCACTTTGAAAAAGTAATATGACAACCAATCAGATTTAGACAAACATGGCAGGTTAGATACAAAAGCTATAGTTTTAAAGTACAAACAAATAGGTTTTCCACTATTTTGTCTCCTTCAGGACAGGTCTCACCTCTATCCCTCCCCTTCCGACATGGTGAAACTAATGCCCATGGTATCAGGTAACTGGTACGTAGTGAATTGGGAGAGGGTGAAAGGTATAGGGTCGAAACCAATGGGTTTTGAAAGGAATGAAGCTTTGTTTTAAAAGAAAATACACCTGCTTGCTTTCGACTAAGATGCTTTCGATACGGTTGGGTTTCGACCAGGTCAAATGATTTGAAAGGAAATAGTTTTGATTGGGTTGTTTCTTTGTTTTAAGTGAATGCTTTCGACTAAGTCAAAACACTTAGCTGCCGCCCTTTTACCTTTCGACCTAGATGGTTTCGAAGGGATCACTTGTTTTCAAAAAAAATTCTACTTCTCCAATGCTTTCAAAGGGATGGTTTCGACACCATCACTTTATTACTTAGGAAATTGGTTTCGAAACAGTTGCTTCCGACTTAAATGTTTTAAAGGCCTTTTTCTATTGATTAAAGTATAACCCAAAATTGGTTTCGAAAAAGATGATTTGAATGACTTCAAAAGGTGCTTTCGACTTTAATAGGTTTATGTACTTTTTCTCTACTTGAAGGCAAAAACCAAATGATTTTAACCAAAATGTTTTCCACAGGGGTTTCTAAGGAGATGACTTCGAAAGGTTTCCACTGTTTGAAACTGAACCCAAATCCTTTTGAAAGGTTTAGATTTAACGCTTTTGAAAGGCTTTAAAAGATGTTTCGATGGGGTGGTTCCCAAAAGGTTTCGAAGGAGTCGAAGGTTTTTTTTATAGTTTCGAATGGTTTCGAAAGGAATGTTTCCAATGGTTTCGAAAGGAAATGTTTAAAGGTTTTAAACAAAATATGTCTAAGGTTTTAAGGCTTTTGAAAGGAAGATTTTCTAAGGTTTCGAAAGGGTTTTGAGAATGGTTTCGAAAGGTAGGTTTTAGCCTTTCAACCTTGATAAAGAAAGGGTTTACATGGTTTCCAAAGGGGTACTTTCAATGGTTTCGAAAGGGTACTTTCAAAGGGTTTTGTAAGGGGGACTTTAGAAAGGTTAAGTGTTTTCATCAACTATCATTTGAGTAAAGTGTATATATGTATAACATGGCAAGGTGGTTTTGAGTAAAGCATAAGAGATTATATAATTTTCCTTGTTTGAATGTTATTTAAAAATTTTAAATCATTTTGAAAAGTTTTTCAAGGAAAAATTTGGGAAGATATCCTTAAGTGAAATGACTCAGATATTAGATACCAGATGGGATTGGTATAGGGTCGCACCCTATACATTAGCTACTAACTCCAGCTAATTTAGTCCAAAATTCCAACGTGTAGGACTTCGTCACACGTAACACTAAAATTATGAATACATACAGAAAGGAATATATTTTGTATACAGATAGGTTATTGGTGAGCCCGCAAGACCATTAGGATTAGGTGACCCTAGAAGATGATAAGTTAAGGACAGACCATTCAGAAAAGAAGTATTTAATATATAGATAAGGATGGATAGTTTAATGAAGTTGAGTGTCTAATAGAAGTTAGAAATTTTTTGGTGTTGTCTGGTAGGCCCGAGTTAGCCAAGTTTAAAAGTTAGCTAAACAAAACTTAGTGAATGAATATATAGTTCATTTTTACCTGATATATTTATGTATGTTTACATAATGATGCTTTACAAAAAAAATTGTGTAGTTTTGGTTGTAGGAAAATTATTGCTAAAAGATATGTTTTAAAGGAATGTAAGTGAGGGGGAACTCGTTCCGCTAAGCGACGTGGTCTCACTTAACATAAATTAACATAGATGAATAGTATTACTCACATCAGGCTTTATGTCATACTCGAAGTTTTTGTTTCCTCTTAAACTCTCGAGTGCTCAAAATTGATTTGAGTAGGCTGAGGGTTTAGGTTTTCAGGTTTTGAGATTTTGGCGAATAAGCTTCCGGAGACAAGCAGGTGGCTGACGGATAGCTATTTTAGGAATTCAGACTATTTCTGTTTTTTTCCGTTGTGTATTTAGTTAGATATGACTATATTTCTTTGATCATCCAAGGGAGCATCGTCATATGTTGCTCTTGGTGTATTATACTAAATTATATTTGATCATTGCCTGGGATACATTTTGAGGATTTTGTATTTTGGATATGATTTTATTTGAAATGTAATCACTATAATTTTGTTTTAGAAATCTATGATTTTGTTCATATTCAAGTGCTTCTGATATTATAGATACCATTAGCATTACCATATTTCATCACCACAAGTTAATACTATGGATGACTACAACATCCATAACACTTAGCTTTTGGCCCCCAGGATGTTACAACTTGATATCAGAGCTTAGGTTTACGAATTTTTTTAATAAAAATGGTTTTGAAAACAAAATCCAAAGGAATTTGAAAAGATTGGGGTTTGGGATAACGCTATATTAACGTACTTATATTTGCTATATATAAGTATGCGCTTTATCTCTAATCTCCTATCTTTGATTTGGTTATCTTTTCTATACCTCATGAGATTTGAATATAGATATGGTTGGTAGAAGAGGAAGAGTTAACCCAGGAAAGGGAAGCACCAAAGGAAATGCCAGACCGAATGGCAGCAGGAACCTGGGTCAAGCGTAGGCAGAGAATGTTGGTGCCGGGGTCCTGTAGGTTGGAATGGAAGCTATGTATCAGTTCTTCATAAATATGGTGCATGCATGTGTTGTTGCAGGAGTAGGAGGAGTCCTGGAGGTTTCAGATGTTCAAGATTATGCTAAGCTAAGTGGAGATTATGTTAAGCTTGGGGGAAAGCCTTTTATTGGAATTGAGGATGCCATTGAGGTGGAGAACTGGTTGCTGCATTGTGAGAGAATCCTCGTAGACTTGAGGCTCAATGATGAGCAGAAGAGGAGGTTAGCATCTAAACAGCTTCGGGGGGCTACATTATTTTGGTGGAACAGTGTGACTGTGGCAGTGGATAAGGAAGAGATGACATGGGAAGATTTCAAAAGGAGGTTCCAAGAGTGGTTCATGTCAGTTACGACACAGTTAGCTCCGATCAGGAAGTTTTCTAAATCAGAGCCGAGGGAGATGTCAGTTGTGGAATATGCCAGTAGGTTTGAGGAGTTGGCTCAGTATGGTTATACTGCTGCTGATACCGTGATGAAAAGGAATGGGAAGTTCATCTAGGGATTGAAGCCTAATTTGGTTAGAGCTGTTTTACTGCATATCAGAGATCCCTGTGATGTGGTTGTGGAGATGGCCATGGGGCATGAGGAGATTCTTGATTGTCTAGAGAAGAAGAAGGCTAAAGAGGTCAAGGTTGGGCAGGACCAGAAGTGGAAGTTTTTCCATAAGGAGGGTGTTCAGAAGAATGGAGTGGCCAAGAAAGGGAAATATGAGATTGTCCGCTTTAAGCGTGACATGAAGGGGCACTTTACCAACGAGTGTTGTTCTAGGGAGGCTAAGGATATGGTCGGGAAGAATAATGTCAAACGCTTCAACTGTGACCAAATAGGCCATTATAAGAACTGGTGCAAAGAGCCCAATAAGGATGTAAAGGGCAAGGTGTATGCACTGGAGCCTGCTTCTTCTAAGCCAACGACCCAGGAGAAGGGAAAAGCAGCTCTGGAAGGAATGCTTCAGATTCATGGTATGTATGTTAGCGTTTTATACTGGTGCATCACATTCTTTTATATCTAGATGTCTGATAGATAAGCTTAACCTTGAACCCACATATTTAGTTACTTCTTTAAGGATTGTGAATCCAATAGGAGGGTATGCAACTCTGGGGTTGAGACGTGACCAGTTAGAGTTTGACCCATTAGGTCATCTGTTTGCTTGCAGTTTGCATGTGTTTGATTTTTTTGGGTTCGGAATTATCCTTGGGATGGATTAGTTAAGTGAGTACGATGCTAGGATATTTTTCCAAGATAGGAATATATCTCTTAGACACCCTGATAGTAGAAGTACGATTGCTTATACCGTAGAAGGTTCTAGTGGTGAGATGTTTGCTTTGTTGGGTGTTATGGAATCAGATGAGGAGTTGGGTCGAGTTTTTGTGATTAGAGAATTCATGGATGTTTTTGAGCCTATAGTTGGATTGCCACTGAAACGAGCCATTGAATTTCGAATGGATTTAGTTCTGGGTGTAGAACCAGTAAGTAGGCCACCAAGCAGAATGACCCCTTTAGAGATGAGGGAGTTAAAGGTGAAGTTGGTGGATCTAGAATGCATGAGTTTTATCAAGCCAAGTATTTCACCTTGGGGTGCAACAGTAGTATTTGCTAAGAAGCCAGACGGATCGTTGAGGCTCTGTTCGATTTTCGTAAGTTGAATGAGAAGACGATAAAGAATCGATATCCATTGGCCAGGATTGACGATTTGTTCGACCAGTTGAGTGGAGCAAAGATATTTTCCTAGTTGGATTTGGTCCATCAACTCAGAGTAGCAAAGGATAGTATACCTTTGACAGCGTTTAGAACTAGATATGGGTCGTACGAATGGTCATTTATGTCGTTTGGACTGACGAATGCGGCAGCTTTCTTTGTAGATTTGATGAACCGGATTTTCCAAGAGCACATGGATAGGTTCGTGTTGGTTTTCATAGATGATATCTTTATTTACTCTAAGGATGCAAGAGAGCATGAAGTTCATCTTAGAGTAGTGCTTGAGACGTTGAGGCAGCATCAGCTGAAAGCGAAGTTTTTGAAGTTTCACATTTGGAAGAAGGAAGTGAAGTTTCTTGGTCATGTAGTCGTAGTGGAATTGTTGTCAGTGGATCTGACTAAGATTGAGGTGGTGAATAGTTGGAAGAGACCCGAGACAGTAACCAAGATAAAGAGTATCCATGGGTTGGCTGGTTGTTATTGGAGATTCATTAAGGATTTTTCATGGATAGTGGCACCGATGACCAAGCTAAGGAGGAAGGATGTGGAGTTTGTGTGGACCGGTAAGTGTGAGGAAGCATTCCAAAGTTTGAAATAGTTATTGAACTATGCACCTACGTTGGTTGTTCCTGAGGGGAATCAGGACTTGGTAGTTTATACCAATGCATGTGGAACAAGATTAGGAGCTGTGTTGATGCAGAGAGGTAAAGTGATTGTTTAATCCTCTTGACAGCTTAGACCGCATGAGTTTAGATATCTGACACATGATTTGGAATTGGCTGCAGTAATTTTTGCTTTGAAGGTGTGGAGACATTACCTTTTGAGCTATGCACATATCATAAGTCAAGTATTTGTTCTCTCAGGAGTTGAACATGAGATAACGGAGATAGTTAAAGTTTATAGCCGCTTACGATTTTGGGATTGAGTACACACCAAGGAAAGGCAACAAGGTCGCAAATGCACTTAGAAGGAAAAATCAGCATGCAGTGTTTGCGATGATTGTTGAGTGGAAAGATTTAGAAGCATTAGCCGATTGCAGAGTGCAGTGGAGATCTGAGGCTGGGTCTAGTAGGGATACAATTGTGTTATCTTATTTGGAAGTTCTACCAGTGTTGATCAAAACAGATTGCTCCTAAGAAGATGAAGGATCTAGTGTTAGCTGAACGAATCAGGAGGCTTAAGGAAGGAACCGAGAGCGATGAGTTGAAAGATTTCAGTCTTGACCAGAATGGATGGTTGAGAAATAATGGGAGATTATGTGTTCTGATTGTAAGAAACATAAGGAAAGAAGTCTTAGAGGAATGTCATCGTTCGAAGTTCATGATACATCTGGAGGTACTAAGATGTATCAGGATATAAAGAGGAGTTTCTTATGAGAAGGTATGAAGTAGGATATTAACTTGTGTGCGAAGTAGTGCTTGATTTGCCAGCAGGCAAAGGCCGAACACCAAAAGCTAAGTGGTTTGCTTCAACCATTAGACATTCTAGTATGGAAGTGGGATTCTATTTCTATGGACTTCATTGACGAGTTGCCAAGGTCGAACAGAGGAATGAAAGTATATGGGTCATAATGGACAGATTGACTAGGAGTGCCTATTTTATTCCAATTAGTTCAACCATGATGACACATGTTTTAGCGAGATTGTTCATGAAGAATGTGGTTAGACTGCATGGAGTTCCTAGCAGTATAGTTAGTGACAGAGTTTCCTTGTTCACTATCGAGTTTTGGAAGAGTCTGCGAGAAGTTTTGGGAACCCTGCTAAAGATGAGTACCGCTTACCATCCGCGGATAGATGGGCAAACGGAAAGAGTTAACAAGATCTTGGGAGATTTCTTGAGAGCTTGTGTTCTGAATTTCAGTGTATCATGGGAAGACCATCTGCACCTAGTTGAGTTTTCATTTAACAACGGTAATCAGACTAGTATTAGGATGGCACCATTTGAAGCTTTATATGGAAGGCCATGCAAATCTTCCGTATGTTGTTTGAAGACCAGGGATAGGTTGATTCTTGATCCAGATCTGGTTAGAGAAGTTGAAGAAAAGATTGAGGACATTTGGGCTAGAATGAAAGAGGCTTAGTCTAGGAAGGAAAGTTATACAGATAAGAGACGTAATAATTTAGAATTCTCAGTTGGGGATCAGGTTTTCGTCAAGGTGTCACTGATGAAGGGTGTGATTAGATTTGGGAAATCGAGGAAATTATCAGCGAGATTCATTGGACCTTTTCCTATTCTTGAGAGGATTAGGAAGCTCGTGTATACAGTTGAATTATCAAGCAGTTTGGCAGGTGTCCATGATGTTTTTCATGTTTCTCGTCTCAAAAATTGTGTTAGAGACCCGGAAACTGCTAAAGCACCGACAGTGCTAAATGATTTAGTGGTAGAACCGGACTTGACCATAGTGAGAAAGCCAATTCGCATTGTTGTGGGAGATGAGAAGAAGCCTAGAACCAAGACGGTCAGATTAGTCAAAGTCAAGTAGAGTGACGATGACTGTACTTGGGAGGTTTGTAGAAAACCGGGGTGGCTATAACACAATGTTGGATCTTAAGGCTATTCAGACACTAGAAGTAGTGAATTGTGTATTAACTACTTACTTATGAATATAAAACCGTATTTACTCAAATTGCAAACAGAAAGAAGTAATCAGAGAATAAGTAAGTAATAAAGTAAAATGCAGTAATGTAAATAACACCGGAATTTTATACTAGTTCGGATTAACCAATCCTACATCCAGTCCTGCACTCTATCGTGCAGAATTCCACTATAATCCTTTGCTTTCCACGGGGGCAAGAACACCTTTACAATCTTGGTTTCACGGGCTACAAGACACACCCTCTTGATTTCACAGGCTACAAGAACACCTTTTCCTTATCACCAACAACAAACTATGGCAAGTAGTTGTATCTTCAATACAGATTCTTGCAGATTCGGTACAATGATCCTATAGGCCTCCAATGGCAATATATCTTTGAATTCTTTGAGGAATAGGATGAAATCAGAGAGAGAGAATGATGTGAATTCAAATAAAACTCTTTGATATTGTGTGGTTTGCAAATCGGTGAAGAAGTAGAGTGAAATAGTATTGATTTGCAAGGAGATTTGAAGAGTATGCAATGGATTTCTTTTGCAAACGTTTGGGGAAGGAGTAAGAGAAAATGAGAATTCTTGATGTTAAAATTCGTTTACAGAGGCCTTTATATAGTGGTTGAAGAGACGTGTCTTTTGGTGAAGAGGTGGAAGGAAATGTCTCTTCATTTAAAATTTAAAATTCTGAAAAACTGCTAGTATGTCGACATGTCCAAGTACCCCATGTCGACATGGGTGTGTTGCAAAATGAACAGCAACACTAGTAAGTGTTGCAAATTTTTAGCATTTCAAATTACCTTATATTTGTGGATTTTTGTGATTCGGTTGTGGTCAATGGTTGATGATCTTCAAGTATAATTGCCATGAGATCTTTAACAAGATATTCTAAGGTTCAACCAAATCCTCATCACTTCAAACACCTTTATCCTTCAGCATTCTTCTCTAATTAGGTTTTTCTTTAATTGCTCTGATCAACATTCTTCTATAATTCATTTGCTTCCACTGTATTCTTGTTTATCTCTGTAAATGTCTCCATAATATATCTGATATGACTGCATAACTCAAAGATACGTTAGTAGTAATATTTATATGGTTGTTGTCATCAAAATCAATACCTAAGGTATTAACAATCTCCCCCTTTTTGATGATGACAGCCATATTATAAATATTTGAGAGATAAAATATAATACTTTTATATTTGACTTCCCCTAACTCTATGCACTCCCCCTATCATTTTGCCTAGTATATTTATACCTTTTCTCCCCCTTTATCATCAACAAAAAGGGCGAAAACTTAAATCACTGCTAGACAATATATAGAGTTTGTATATATAGATAAATGCTTATAAATAGAACACTTGAGGGGAAACCAAATCAATTCAAAACATGAAATAAACTTATCTGATAATAAGATGAGTTTTAGAGTTACCGACTTTGCCGATGCCAATAACAAATCCTTTCCATATTTATCCAATGTTCAATAGATTTCTTGTTATATGCTTTGAGCATTTGCTATATGATATACATTGTTTGGTACCTAAATAATTAAAAAATATGCACACTGGTACCCTTTTTATTCTGGGTCCATGGGGTTAAGTTTTGGGGCGCCAAACCCATGAAGAGTTTGAATGTCCTTTCAAAATATAATCATTAAATGAATGAACCTTATTAATAAAATTATCAATATATTTTTCTTTTTCAATATCATCCACCCTTTTTGGAACCCATAAATTAATGAATCTATTTGGAGGTTTTAACTTTAATTTCCTAGGTTTTGGTTTGAACTTGGTAGCCTTCACAAACTTAGTATTTTGAATACTGTTTTTCTTTAATTTAGCCTTAGGGATGTATCCAAGTCTATGTTTATTCCTAGTGTGTTTAGATGTAGATAATAATTTTTCTAGATTATCCTTCCCTTTGTTAAATTTATCAACATCAGTTTTCATTTTGTCAAAATCCTTATTATGGTTAAGAATAACATTGTCTAGAGATGTTATTTTGTCATTCAGATCGGTGAATTGCGACTTTATTGAAAGATTTTCTGATTTTAAGGATTCATTTTCACTTTTTAGTTTTTCAAAACTTCTAAGTGTCAAATCCTTTTCATCATTATACCCATTAAGTCTTTCAATTTCATCTTTTAGACATTGTTTTTTTCCAGTTAACCTTTCATTAAATATTTTTAATCTATCTATCTCTGCCAAACTATTGTTGTACTCTTTCCTAAGTATTTTATATCCCTGATTCGTATCATTCAAAACATTAGTAATTTCTTTATTAAAATTCCATACCTGATCTTCCTTTGCCATGAAGCACATGTTGGCATTTTTTGTTTCTAAATCACTATCACTTGATGATGTATCTGAATCATCCCATTTTGCATTGAGTGCCTATTTCCTCTCCTTATTGAAAGTGTTTGACTTTGATTTCTTCAGTTTGGGACAGTCTCTTTTCAAATGACCCGGTTTATCACATTCGAAACACTTAACAACATTTCCATTTCTAGAATTATTGTTGTTAATTTTTCGAAGTTTGTTTGTTATCCAATACTTCAAGAATTTCTTGAACTTCTTGGTCATAAACTCGATATCATCATCAATAGCATCATCATCTGGTTCATCTTTGTCGATCATAGCATTGAGTGCTAGTGATTTCTTCTCATTTGCCTGATTCTCTTTTCTAATCTGCAACTTTACTTCATAAGACATTAGGTTACCAATTAAATCTTCTATTTTCATAATACTAATATCATTGTCTTCTTCAATAGCCAGAGTCTTCTGATCCCATTCACTAGGAAGCGAATTCAGGATCTTTCTGACTTGGTCTTCTTCAGTAATTTTCTTTCCTAATGATATTAAGGCATATACTATATCTTGAAATCTAGAATACATATCAGAAATAGACTCATTTGGTTTCATTTGAAAGAGTTGAACTTGGTTAGTTAGCATAGATATCTTTGTTTGTTTTACTTGATTGGTGCCTTCAAGTGTGACTTGCAGTGTTTTCCAAATTTCATATGCAGAATTACAAGTAGACACTCGATTAAATTCATTTCTATTTAAGGAGAAAAATAAAATGTTCATGGCCTTAAAGTTATTAAGTGCTTGTGTCTTTTGGTCTAGTGTCCATTTTGAATATTCAGTTTGAGGCTCTATATACTCTATTTGGGTAATGTTCCAAATATCCAAACCATTAGACTGCAAATAACATTTCATCCTACAAGCCCAATATGCATAACTACTGCCATCAAATAGAGGGGGTCTAGTGGTAGATTGCCCTTCTATAAAAGAGTTAAAAAATGTGTTACTAGTGTCATTAGTCATTTATACTTTTCAAAAACCAAGCTATGAATTTTTGAAAACCAATGCTCTGATACCAAATGTAGAAAACCGGGGTGGTTATAACACAATGTTGTATCTTAAGGCTATTCAGACACTAGAAGTGGTGAATTGTGTATTAACTACTTACTTATGAATATAAAACCGTATTTACTCAAATTGCAAACAGAAAAAAGTAATCAGAGAATAAGTAAGTAATAAAGTAAAATGCAGTAATGTAAATAACACCCAGATTTTTATACTGGTTCGAATTAACCAATCCTACATCCAGTCCTGCACTCTGTCGTGTAGAATTCCACTATAATCGCTTGCTTTCCATGGGTGGCAAGAACACCTTTACAACCTTGGTTTCACGGGCTACAAGACACACCCTCTTGATTTCACAGGCTACAAGAACACCTTTTCCTTATCACCAACAACAAACTATGGCAAGTAGTTGTATCTTCAATACAGATTCTTGCAGATTCGGTACAATGATCCTATAGGCCTCCAATGGCAATATATCTTTGAATTCTTTGAGGAATAGGATGAAATCAGAGAGAGAATGATGTGAATTCAAATAAAACTCTTTGATATTGTGTGGTTTGCAAATCGGTGAAGAAGTAGAGTGAAATAGTATCGATTTGCAAGGAGATTTGAAGAGTATGCAATGGATTTCTTTTACAAACGTTTGGAGAAGAAGGAGTAAGAGAAAATGAGAATTCTTGATGTTAAAATTCGTTTATAGAGGCCTTTATATAGTGGTTGAAGAGACGTGTCTTTTGGTGACGAGGTGGAGGGAAATGTCTCTTCATTTAAAATTTAAAATTCTGAAAAACTGCTAGTATGTCGACATGCCCAAGTCCCCCATGTCGACATGGGTATGTTGCAAAATGAACAGCAACACTAATAAGTGTTGCAAATTTTCAGCATTTCAAATTAACTTATATTTGTGGATTTTTGTGATTCGGTTGTGGTCAATGGTTGATGATCTTCAAGTATAATTGCCATGAGATCTTTAACAAGATATTCTAAGGTTCAACCAACTCCTCATCACTTCAAACACCTTTATCCTTCAGCATTCTTCTCTAATTAGGTTTTATTCTTCAATTGCTCCGATCAACCTTCTTCTATAATTCATTTGCTTCCACTGTATTCTTGTTTATCTCTGTAAATGTCTCCCTAATATATCTGATATGACTACATAACTCGAAGATACATTAGTAGTAATATTTATATGGTTGTTGTCATCAAAATCAATACCTAGGTATTAACAAGATTGAGGGCAAGGTTATAGATACTTATCCCGACTTGTTTGATGGTATGTTTTACCTTCTTATTTGGTTTATTGTGTTCCTTATCGTAATTTCATGGATGAAATTCTTTAAGGAGGGGAGTTTGTGACACCCCAAATTTTTGTTAACATTATTTAGGATATTTAATTAGATAAATTAAATAAAATAATGTGTAGATTGAGGGATTGAGATTTGATTTTGATTTAAAGGGTAGTCATGCCATTTAACATTGAATTAAAAGAAGGATTTAAAATGAATAAGAGGAGGGGCAATATGGGAAAGAGGCCATTCCTATATCTTCTCCCATAGCTGTGTATAGTAATACACGTTCATTTCATTTCATTTTCAAATTTTAAAAGAAAGCAAGGTCGGCCATCATTAACAAGAAAAGGGTAAAAAAGAAAGAAGATAAGCTAGGAAGAAGAAGCTTAGGCAAATCAAATCAATCTATATCTCAACCTCTTTAATCACTAAGCCTAAGGTGAATAATATTTATATCTCTATTGTGGATTGTTTTTGGTTTTATGATTATTCTGAATTATTTTGCAATATATTGCAATCTTTTTGAATGATGGAATGTTTATATATACTTGTTGATGAATTATACATATTCATGTTGGATTTTATGATATGTTTTGAGGTAAAATCCTACTAAATGACATCTTTATGCCTTGCAAATTTTTATATAGATCGGAAAATATGTTGTAGGGATGAGTTTCAATTTTCAGAATTTTTGAAATTAATGCGGAATTTATATGAATTTTCTAGTAAAGAAAATGATATTTTGGGTTATAAATTATTTACGATTAAATAATTGATTATTTGGGGCTGAAATTTTTATATGTTAGAAAAATATATATGTTTTAAGTTTCTCAAATTTTTCTAGATTTTTCCTAAGAGTATTGATGGTTATATAAAATTATTTAAGGTATGAGACTTAAATGTTTTTATATGATTTAAATAGGAGAAAGGGGCTTTTTGCAAATGTTTGGAATTTTTATTTCTGGAAATGGGAGCACTTTTGAAAAAGTAATATGGAAACCAATCTGATTTAGACAAACAAGACAGGTTAGGTACAAAAGCTATAGATTTAAAGTACAAATAAATAGGTTTTTTACTGTTTCATCTCCTTCAGAACAGGTTCCCCTTCTATACCTCCACTCCCGACACGGTCGAAACCAATGCACTTGGTAACTGGTCACTGGTCTGTAGTGAATTTGGAGAGAGCGAAAGGTATAGGGTCAAAACTAAGGGGTTCCAAAAGGGATGGAACTTTGTTTTAAAAGAAAATACGCCTGCTTGCTTTCGACTAAGATGCGTTCGACATGGTTGGGTTTTGATCATGTCAAATGATTTAAAAGGAAGTAGTTTCGATTGGGTTGTTTCTTGTTTTAAGGGAATTCTTTAGACTACGTCAAAACACTTAGCCGCCACCCTTTTACCTTTCGACCCAGATGGTTTCGAAGGGATCACTTGTTTTCTAAAATTTCCCACTTCTCCAATGCTTTCAAAGGGATGGTTTCAACACTGTTGCTTCGTTACTTAGGCAATTGGTTTCGAAATAGTTGCTTTCGACTTAAATGTTTAAAAGGCCCTTTTTCTTTTGATTGAAGCATAACCCAAAAATTGGTTTTGAAAGAGATGATTTGAATGACTTCAAATGGAGCTTTTGACTTTAATAGGTTTATGTCCTTTTGCTCTACATGAAGGCATAAACCAATTGATTTTAGCCGAAACGTATTCTAAAGAGGTTTCGAAGGAGATGACTTTGAAAGATTTACACAAGTTTTAAATTAAACCCAAATTCTTTCGAAAGGTTTAGATTTAATCCTTTCGAAAGGTTTTAAAAGTGGTTTCAAAGGGGTGGTTCCCCAGAGGTTTCGAAGGAGTCGAAAGGTTTTGTTTTTTGATAGTTTCAAATGGTTTTGAAAGGAAAGTTTCCAATGGTTTTGAACGGCAATGTTTAAAGGTCTAAAAGAAAGATGTTCAAGGTTTTAAGGCTTTTGAAAGGAAGAGTTCCTAATGTTTCGAAAGGATTTTGAGAATGGTTTCGAAAGGTAGGTTTTGGCCTTTTAGCCTAGATAAAAGAAAGGGTTTTACATGGTTTCGAAAGGGGTACTTTTGTTACGACCCACCTTTTCGGACGATTTAAATCGAAAATAAACCACGTATGTCAAACTCAAACCATTCAAAAGGGAGGATTGTCATGGGGCAAAAAAGAAAAGAAGAGAAAAGAATGAAAACAAAACAAAGAATCTCATAGCAGTTAGACAAAATATAATAATCAAATAACAGTTCATGAACCCATTTACAAATAATACTTGATTACACATTTACAATATCGATCAGAGTTACATACAACAGAAAAGTATAAATAATGTAGCGGAACAACATGATGTAGTGGAATACATTTAATAAATAATAACAGTATTAAATCTTCGTCTTCCAGGAAAGTAGTCTTCGATGAACTGAAAAGCTCAGATTGATCTGAGCGAATTGAAAAGACAAAACATTCGAGTCAAGACTAAAAAATCTTATGTAAGTTAAATCAACAGTAAATAAATATGAGTTTAATGACATCAGAGAGGTTTACGGGGTTTGACATCTCTTATCCAGTGTCCAACATGAGTGCAATAATTTAAGAGATGATCGAGATTCCATCTCTTAAGGATCCGTAAAAGTATCTACATACATAGTACAATACGCTATTATAATAGTGTCTACAGTAAAATAAAGTATTAAAATAGCGTTACAGAATTGCCCATGTCCCCCTTAACACATTTTTATATATTCTCGTAGTGTATACAGTACTGTAATTCCTCCGTAAACTGGAGGGCTATCAATGGGCACTCCATAGATATGGTACAAACCAAACTCGTAGAAGGCGCGATAAGGCATGTGCCAAGGCACGCGAGGCAATGCCCAAGGTAGGATACTACCATTTTATGGATCCGGATTGGTGGTAACACATAGCAGCTACTACTGCCCACATTGGAACACACTCCCATAATCAAAATCGAGGGGTGCTACTAAATCAATCACAAAGTCATAATATGGTATCGAAGAAGCATGTCCGATCGGAGGTGCGGCCTCACTTGACCCAGCATGGCTCATGTTTTAGTCACATCAAGCTGACTCGTGGGAGTCAGGGCTACGTAAATACCTCATGCAGAATCTTTCGCCAAACCATCCCGCTTCATTCTGAAATCTCCACCACATACACCGTTGTTAAAGTGGTTTCGATATTGGAAGAGAGTATGACAATATCCGAACCCGGTTTCTTTAACAACCAAGCGCTTATTTCATACCAAATGGTTCTTTTACATTTCCAAAATCGATTCATAATTGATATCAAAATATCATATTCAATTCAGACCATATCACTTTCGAAATCATATTCACTTTTGAAATCATATCGACAAAATAGGCTAAATCCTTATTTCAAATTCATCATATTTACTCAAATATGTCATTTCATTAGCAACTATCATTTCAAATCCTAACTTAGGTTATAATATCATTTAACTATGTTCGGTTTAAAATCAAGGATTTAGATATAAACAATTCAACCTTGCATCGTTGGAAGTTTAGAAATATAGTTTAGATGGTCATAAATAATTTAAAATATTTAAAATTGTTTAAAATACTTTAAATACTTTAAAATAGTTTAAAATAGATTAAATAGTTTTAAAATAGTTTTAATAGTATAAAATAGATTGAAATGGTAAAATACAGTTTAAAATAGTTTTAATAGCTTAAAATATATTAAAATAGTTGAATATAGTTTAAAATAGAATAAAATAGTTCAAATAGATTTAAAATAGATTAATTAGTTTAAAATAGTTAATAGGTATTAAAATGATTTAAAATAGTTTAAAATAGATTAAATATAGTTTAATAGTTTAATATAAAATAGTTGGTTATTGGAAATGGTTTATATAGTAAATAGTTTAAAAATCTAAATAAATCAAAATTTTAAAATAAAATATCTTTAAATAGTTTACATTAAAATAATTAATTTGAAATTAATATCAAACTAGACTATTTCTTCCATTTCAACACATCTGGACCACGTCCAGCTTTCAATTTTCAATCTAAATCCTTTAAACAATTCATTTAAACCAATTCCAATTTCAACATTTAAAGCTTGGATTTTCGAAAATAATTCAGTTTATATAAATCAAATTTTTATTTCAAAATGTCATTTAACTGAATTCAAATTTAAGGGATTTAAAAATTGTTTAACTTAACTAATTTGGTGTCCGTATGTAATTTTCCACCCTATGGTCAAGTGATACAGACATATATCATTTAAATCCGTAATAAATTTAAATTTACGGGTGTATATCATTTCAACCCGCAATCCCGAATTAACGTTCAAAATCCGTAAAATCGCTCGGGTTTATCATTTCAACCCATAATGATTTCTTTCAAATCTATCAGATCGTTCGGGCATGCATCATTTCATCCCATTAGGAACTTGCAGTGTTATAACAATAAGAATATAACATCCAGTCATCCAATATTAAGCAATCAAACATCCATCACAATCATCATCCAAACCAACCAATAAATAACAACGATTTACTGATTATCAATAACAGGTATTAACTGAAAATTTTAAAATTCAATATTAAATTAGATGGCGATTAAATTCAATAAATTTCCAATCACATTATAAATACAATTTAACAAACTAAGATAATTTAGTAGTTGCGAGTGGGCCAAAACACTCACCTTTGATTTAAAATCGATTTGAAACTCAAAATAAGAAAATTCTACAGTCTCATAATTCATCTAAACTAGTTCCATAATGTCCGGATTTTCAATATGAACCTAACGAAACAAACCGCTCGTGAATCCGAGCTCGTATTCAACAGATACGTAAGTTAGAACGATTGAATTGAAACTTAAATAAGTTAAAAATAAAAGAAGGAATTACCACTCAACCATAGCCACGTCATCTCTTGTCCTCGCTCGAACCGTAGATTGCAATATCTCATACGCGATGACGAACCTGGCCACCGCCTTCGAACGATTCCTCCGTGCCACCGCTGGTCATCGCGGCCACGACCACGCACCAGAAAAGCCGCCGACCTCTCCCCCAAGCACCCTCGACCCACGACCTCATCGATCGCAACCCCCCTCGACCACATAGAAGCCAGCTGCCACCACCAATTTCTAGCCCTAATTGAATTTTTCACACACATCCGACCGTTGATACAAGGAACTACCTACATAGATGAACTATCCTCGACACTCTCCACGCATCCATACCCACAAATCGATGATCCGGATGTTGATCATCCTCCAATTGAACGACCGAGATTTATCCCTCAATTTTTGGACACATAAAAATCCAAATCGAAAAAAATGCAGATCTAGATTGCGCTCATCGAGAGCTTCGAATCGATATATAATATGATAGGGTTTGGAGATGTTGAATTTTTTTAAATTGATTTTTAATTTGAAATTGAATTGGGATTTAGGGTTTCATATTCTGTCATTCGAGAAGGAGGAATGGGTAGAAGTAATAGTACGTACAGAAATAAGAAATGAGAAACAATTAGGGTTTATAACAACCTATATATAGGCAGAGCTGAAATAGAAAGGATGGACCAGATCGATTTGGATTGAAACAATAACAACGACCCAAAAATTTTTTTTCGTTCCCGAAACGAAAATGGATCATCCCATATATCAAAATAGATTTTTTTGATATTTTTAAACTCAATGGAATAGGTTTCAAGTCCTAATTCCATCGTATGAAGAAGTTAGCTTTTAAAATCGGCTTATATCAATTGAATTCAATTAAAGTGATATCTACGCGTTTCGAGCCCACACGATCAAACGACAAGTCTAATTGCTACGAAACTTGAAATCCTATAATAATTCGCTGTTATGGATCCGATGAAATTGATTTCGTCAAAATCCGAGATAGGGGCCAAAAGGGCTATTTTCATATTAATTAAATAAATTATTACTAAATTAATTACATCACTTTTTCAATTCAAACCTTATAATTAACAAATTTTATCATTTTTGATTACCTGGTAATTTATAATCTTTTAAAACTAATTTCCATATCAATTTAATGTTAAATATTACACTAATGACGGTGTTCGGTTTCAACTGTAAATTCATTAATTATAATTTAAAATCCTAATAAATTCATTTATCTTGATTTTACTCTTATTATTAAATCAGTTATTACCTTATGAATATAATTGATATTACTATACATTTTATTACATTCACATTTTACAATTATCATGTTAACTCATGTTAACGTAATATTTAATTACATTTATTTGCAATTGATTTTCAATCTAATCCAACAGATTAAACAAATGGGTAATCATTAACAATTGTCTCCTTTTACTTAATTTAATTACATTTATAAGTTTATTATCTACAAACAAATGTTATAACTATTTACACAACACTTACTTTATCCATTTACAATTAATTGCATATTATTTCACCAAATTAATATAACATTTGGTTTATTTACATATTTGCACTTTAAAACGAAATTTAATGTTTACAATCATTACAATTAATTGAAATTTCATTAAATAAATATCAATTGCCTTAAATTAACATTATTAATTTCATTCTAGTTATTATTCTGATAATGGATCATAAATTTTAATTTCTTCCAATATTAAGCTACAAAATCTTATTTAAATTAATATTTTTAGTTATAAAAAATTATGGGTTGTTACAACTTTCAATGGTTTCGAAAGTGGTACTTTCAAGGGTTTTGGAAGGGGGACTTTCGAAAGGTTAAGTGTTTTCATCAACTATGATTTGAGTAAAGTGTGTGTGTATATATATATTATGGCAAGGTGTTTTAAGTAAAGCATAAGTGATTATATAATTTTCCTTGTTTGAGTTTGATTTAATGATCTTAAATCATTTTGAAAGGGTTTTCAAGGAAAATTTTAGGAAGATATCCCTAAATGAAATGACTCGGATATTAGATACCAGATGGGATTGGTATAGGGTTGCACCCTATACATTAGCTACTAGCCCTACCTAACTTAGTCCAAAATTCTAGTGTGTAGGGCTTTGTCACAGGTAAGACTAAAATTATGAATACACAACAAAAGAAATAGATTTTGTATACAGATAGGTCATTAGTGAGCCCGCAAAACCATTAGGATCAGGTGACTTTAGAAGATGATAAGTTAAGGACAGACCGTCCAGAAGAGAAGTATTTAATAGATAGTTAAGGATAGATAGTCCAAATGAAGATGAGTGTCCAACATATGTTAGAATTTTTTTGATGTTGTCTGGTAAGCTCGAGTCAACCAAAGGTTAAAAGTTAGCCAAACAAAACTTTGTGAATAAATATATGGTTTATTTTTACCTGATATATTTATGTATGTTTACATAATGATGCTTTACATATATTTTGACCAGTTTTGATTGCAAGAGAAGTATTGCAAAAAGATAAGTTTTAAAGGAATGTTAGTGAGGGGAAATCTGTTACACTAAGCAGCATTGTCTTACTTAACATAAATTAACATATATAAACAGTATTATTCACACCAGGTTTTATGTCTGACTCGAAGTTTTTGTTTCTCCTTAAACTCAAGGGTGCTCAAAATTGATTTCAGTAGGCCGAGGGTTTAGGTTTTCAGGTTTTGAGATTTTGGCGAATCAGCTTCCGGAGACGAGCAGGTGGCTGACGGATAGTTATTTTAGGAATTCAAACTATTTCTGTTTTTTTTTCCGCTGTGTACTAAGTCAAATATGACTATATTGCTTTGGTCATCCAATAGGGGCATTGTCATATGTCACCCTTGGCGTATTATTGTAAATTATATTTGATCATTGCTTGGGATACATTTTAGGGATTTTGTATCATGGATATGATTTTATTTGAAACGTAATCACTATAATTTTGTTTTAGAAATCTGTGATTTTGTTCATATTCAAGTTCTTCTGATATTATGGATACCATTAATATTACTATATTTCGTCACCAGAAGTTAATACTATAGATGACTACAACATCCATAGTGTAACGATCTCGATTTTTAATTAAATTTAAGTCGATAATTAAAATAAATTTTTGAATAAAATTGTAAATTAATTTTAAATTTTCAAATTAAATATGATATTTGTTTATTTGGACCTTCATTTTAAAATTTTAATTGGGGTTTTGAATTTGTATATTTAAAATCTGATAAATAAAAAAAGGTAACATTCCTAAAATTTATCAATTAAAATTATTAATATATTTTATACTTTGAAATTTTATTTGAAGATATATTGAAAAAATCTCAAACAAATAAAATAAGTAATGATCATATATAAATAAATTCCAATTTATTTTGAGTTTAAAATCTTGAAATAATAGATATTTTAAAAGAACCATTTGAATTCAATTTTTTTATATATATAATGCATAAGCATGTATATGAATATAATAAATGGACAAAGATGGTTATATTTCAAGTTGGATTGAAATTTGAATTTAAATTTGAGATAATTTTTTTTTAAAATTAGTGGCATTTAAAAATATTAAGGAATAATGTATATGATGAAATATTGGTTAAATTCCTTTAACATGGTATATGTATATACACACATACAAATGAATAAAGTGGTGTGTCCATTTATAAAATAAATGAGATATAAAAAAATTTATAAACATTCTTTTGTCCTTGTAAAACTACAAAGGTTAAACATATACATATGTAAGTATAAATTTGTACAAGTGTTTAGGCCTCATGATGATTTCTTACAAATGGCATTCAACATCATTGTTTAAATAAAATAAAAAAATAAAAAAAATTACAAAAAAACTTTTCATCTCCCCATAACCAAATCATATTTACTCTCACCAAATCTAAATAAATCAGTAATCAAAGATTTGGCATTTCAAAGCTACAACACCAAAGAAAAAAGGAGTAGAAAAAAATCAAAAAAAAGAAGAAAACCCTGAAAGAAAAATCAAATACAATCTTCAACTTGAATCTCCTGGGTAACAACATCAGGCTGTCAAGCTTCAGATTGAAACTTAGTTTCAAAACAAAAAAGGAGAATCAAAATTCAACCTGGAAGAAGATTTGAGCAAAAGTAAAGCAAGTTTAAAAAAGACCTGAAACAAACCTGGAAACACTTCCAGATTCATCAAGAACTGGATCCTCTAAAACAATCTAAGGCAAGTAAATTTCTTTTTTTAAGATTTGAATTTGAGGTTAGTAATCATTAATAAAAACAAAGATTTAAACAATCGCATCAATCAGTTACAGAAGGAAATTCAAAGCAAATTTAAATCTGAAGCAAAAGAAGCAGCAACCTGAAATTTAAAGCAAAATTTGTTCAATATCAAAGCCAGGAAAAGAAATAAAGCAATCAATCTGAAAGTCAAGGCAAATTCAACCTGGTCTAAAAAACTGAAAGATGAAGCTACAGATTCCACTCAGGAATGTCAAGTTGCAGATCAAAAACTGGAAACAACAGTTTTTCTCAAATCCAAGTTCAAACAAACTTTTCCCCAGGCAAATTTCTTTGTTCTCTGCTCTGCCATTTCACAAGTGAGCAAACCTTCTACTTTGATTCTGTTATTGTTGTTTGTGAGTAAACTAATCCCTTTTATCCTCTTATGCTTGGTGTGATGTTTTGATAATGTTTGTGATGATTGAAAACATGTCTGTACATTTGTAAATAAGGAATGCATGTTGGTTCCAGGCAAATATGCCTCAGATATTTTTCATGACAAGGTTGATAAACCTGTTCAAAAATGCATATCATCCCAATACAATAAAAATTAGGACTTGATCTCTAAATATAAAATGAGTATAAGAGTATAATCTTATTTTTAAAAATTAGTTTGGAGATTTTTATCATATAATCATTTCAGAAAATTAAAATTTACAGTAGAACAATATATACATCAGGAAAATCGAATATGTTAATTTTAAGATCTGATTTTATAAACGTATTCGTATTGCAAAATGGCGATTTTACGTGAAGATCTCGTGATTTTTAAGCGAGTGATTATCAAGAATTTCTAAGATAAACGGAAATAACATTTTTGCCAAAATCCGTCGATCGGCAAGTTCGTCTTCGTTGAAATCAAGATGGATAGTAGTTCGAGCACTATTGATCATCAGAAAAATGCCCGCAAATTTTTTTGTTGATTGTGGCGATGTTGAGACTTGATTGTAGGGTTTAAAACCTAAGTTTGGATGAGATCGGAATATGGGTAGCTGCAGTGTCGACTTTGTATCGGACTAAACCGGGTAGAGTGGAATCAATGCGTGGTTGATCGGAGGTACTCCGGACAGGGTTACGCGACCTCTGGTGGCTGGTGGCAGTGATGCGAATCGGGCTTGGTGATTGAAGTTGTGTTTCAGGTTGGTCGAATAATTCATTTATGGGTTCGTCGTCGATTCAGGTGGTTGTAGTGGTCTGAAGAATGGGGTCGACCGTTGTCAACTTGCGAAAGGTGACGAGGACGGCAGGAGTTTGTCAGAGCCTCGTGCACGTGCACGTGTCATATCGTGTATCTAGTAATTGCTGAAGTTTGGGGAAGAAGCAATCGTGTTCAGGAATTTCGAGTTTGCTCGGGGAAACATGAGTTTGTCTCGAGTCATTGCTCGAGTCAATTTTGTTATACCAAGTAATAGTTAGAAAAAAAAACTTAAGTTTGAGAAATTTAATTCTACGCTGGTTGATTTTCAGGAAGCTCGAAGTAAATGGGGGATTGTCTCGGGTAATACTCGAAGTTGACTCGGGTTTGGCTGGGGTTATTTTGTTTCCAGTTTTTTAGAAAAAAAACTTTAACAAAGTAGTTAAATAAATTTCTAAAATTATTTCTTCTATAAATGATGATTTTATTATTAAGATAGAAGGTATAAATTTAAGATTTTGGAATAAAGGATTTTTTTAAAACAATTAAGTTTTAAACTTATATTTTTTAACAAGTTATTTTAAATGAAACTTAATAAGTGATTTAGAAAAAAATCAAATGTTTTAAATTTTTAACTTAAAAGTAAGTTAATTTATTTCGTTAATGATAATCAAGTAATTAATAATTTGTAATTAAGAGTAATTCATTATAATTAAGAAAAATCAATTAAGGATGATTAATTATAATTAAGATCTAATTAATAATTAAGGGTTTATTAATTAAAGTAATTAATTAAGGAATAATTTATTAAGATTTAATTAATTACAATTAAGGGTTATTTAATTAAGATAATTAATTAAAGAAATGATTAATCAATGAAGGTGGTTAAGACTTAATCAATTGTAGTTAATGATAATTAATCATTTATTAAAGATTACTAATGAGGGTAATTATGTGAGTAATAAATTTAAAACCACACGATTTACTCACCTTAATCAAAGATGTTTGATTGTTATTGAATGCTGTGTGATGAATTGATATATTTGATATGTGATGTGATGCTATGTGATGATTTGTGCTGAGCTGTTATATTTGTGATGAATATACTATTGTATTAATATAAAAAACCCTTTGACCCGTAAAACGACATTTAAATTTCGATGCGACAGGGAGTCGGATCCCAGTTGGTTATCCGAAACGCACATCGAATCGTAGTAGTAAATCTTTGTGATTGATAAATTTACTTTATCTATGAACTGTGAATGAAGATAAGCGTTATGCGTTATACTGCTT
Organism: Allium cepa; assembly: GCA_030765085.1. Taxonomy (NCBI): domain Eukaryota; kingdom Viridiplantae; phylum Streptophyta; class Magnoliopsida; order Asparagales; family Amaryllidaceae; genus Allium; species Allium cepa. The sequence goes on from CM060938.1 coordinate 336,541,666, forward strand.
ATCGATATGATTGAATTTGTGATGATGATGTTGTGCACTATTGTGTTGAACCCCTGGACCACACTTACACACACACAAATATGGATTGCGCGTGGAAATGGGTTAAGTCACAGATTTTTGAAATTGTTTTAAAATTGAATTTTTGAATCCAAAATAGTTTTGGAATTAGAATTAAAGCTTTTGAAAATGAATTTCAAAAATAAAGGTTATTTTGAATAACTTGATTAAGTCTTGAAGTTTAAATAATTTTTTTAAACTTTAATTCAATATTTGAAATTGAATTCTATGATTTGGGGACTAGGGTTTAAAAAGGTTATTCAACTTATAAATGGGTTTATATGGGTTTTAAGCCATCTTTAAAGTGTTGTTTTGGGACTTTAGAATTTAACCCAAGTTTTTTAACTTGTATAAATATAATTGGATTTTTCTGGAACGAAAACTATTTGTTTTCAAATAATAAAAGCTTTCACATAAGAAATGAATTTCCGATTTGTGTTAAAAGGATTTCAAGTCTAAAATGAAAACAGATTTCCAAGTTATAGATAAATCTTTGAAAACGAGTTTGAAAGCTATAAGTTAAATCTTTAATTTAAAGATTTAAATGAGTTAATCCAAATTGAAATGGAAATTGTTTTGGAAATCTATGGATGAATCTTTGTGAAGCTGGGTGATACTTTGTGAAATAAATCTTTTTGTTTAAAGATTTAAAATGGTACTTTGTTTAACCATTTGAAAGAAAAGCTTTGGATTTTTAAGTTGTGACTAAACTAAAATCCCATATCCATATATTTTTAAATATTGCGGTCATTATTCGGTTTAGCCGGGAGAGGACCTTGTGTCATATAACCCATTCCGAATAGTGATACGACGTTATGGATTGCATTTGAAGACCGGTGTAGAAGACTGGGTGTCTTCAAGAACGTTAGGATAGCCTATCGATTGTCTTTGCACCGAGTAGCTACGGTATAGAGATTCCCTAAGTGATGGGAAGTCCGATTGGAATTGTGGATACCCGGATTGCAAGGGCTTCTTCGGAAGTGCCTTCGGTCCTGTTCGAACCCGGAACAGACTTGTATGGTTGTATGTCCGACATTACACTTTGAGATATTAAACTGGTCTCCATCAAATACATTTCTGCTTGGTGGCGGAGAATTTATTCTCTTAGCTTAACACCCGTCTTTGAGATGTACGAGCTCAGAGGTTATGTAGTTGATATTTATTAGTGATATATTCCCAATTTGGTAGTGTGGCATTCTGAGTGCTGCTGTGTATCATTTGTTGATCAAAGCATGGCTTTTGTATAAAGCGTAGCTTTGTGGACGAGACTACATCAGGACCTCACACCCCGGAAATGGTCGAAACAGGAAAGATGCGGCAAGGTTATGAGGGTCGCGCCCTTTAGGGAGTGTCATTCCCTTCTGGAAAAGGGTGGTATCATGGTATGGAGCCCAGATACTTACTCATGTGGATACCGCAGATCTATTACTTTGTGATTGCTTTGTGGTTAAGAGGTGCCTCGGATAAAGGTCCCAAAGGACCGGGGGATGGCATGCTCGAGCAGTAGTTACCTAGTTACATAGGTAACCTGGCCTTGTGTTGGCAGAGATCCGGTTAGGTTCTCGGGACGTCCCGCCAGAGGCGTACCCATGCACCATAGGAAGTTCCTTAGCCTGACCATTTGTTGGAAATCCAATCAAAACAATACGCGCCCTGTACGGTTTTAGTTGTATAACCTGCCATGGAATGTGGCGGTAATCTGCTATTGAACATGGTGGCTATAGTAGACATACGATACTGGTCGTATGCTGTCTAGGATTTATATTATACTTTTGAAATGGTTTTTGTACACTATCAACTAGTAATAATATCAAAGAAATTTTCTCGTATCAAGCATATTTGACTATCATAAGGAGAAATCTCCTCCAATTCTGCGTTTGCATCGTGTGTGTGGCAGGAGGCCTTATGGTAGTTTCATTTTTCAAAAAGCATTGTGGATTTTAAATTTAAATTCTTTTGTTTGTTTTAGAGACCAACTGTTTTGTTTGCTTATACCAGTCCCACGATTGACCTGGAGTTTATTGTTCTTTTCCTAAACTCTGGGTGCTCACAATTTTTCCCACACGGGTAGTCTAGAGTTAGGTTTTTCAGATAGTCAGATTTAGTAGATTATCTGGAGCTAGTTCAGTCTTTGGATCAGGGCTGCACTTTCTTATCTTTGTGCATCGTAATTGGGAGTTCGAGCTACTTCTGGATTGTTGCCTTGGAGATGGTGATTACCGATATTGGAGTTCTTCCTTGAAGACCATATTGGAGGTATTGTTCTGTTCTTTCTCTTTCCGCTGCTATTGTCTTGTATCATATCTCTGATGTATATTGATATCCATTGTATCATCTGTTGTATCATATTGTATCAGATATTGGATCAATGTTGTATATTGATTTATTCTGTTTCTTCCGCTGTGTTGTACTTAATGTGTTATAAGCTCCGGCGAGCCAGATTCGACTTTGGATCTGTGGCATTTGAATACGAGTGTCGTATTCGGTGCCGATTTTCGAAGGCCGAGTTAGGATCGTTTCACATAGCGCTTAGCTTTTGGCCTCCAGATACAGGGTTTTACACTAAAACCAATGTTAATGCTAATGTAAATGAAAATATGGGTGTTGTGGATGCACCAGTGGATATTGGAATGATGTATAAGTTCTTTGTTAACATGATGGAAGCTGGAGTAGCGATTGGATTGACTATAGGAAATGCTGGCAATGCGGGAGCTGTTGTACCTGAAGTGGTTGCTCGTAATAACTACGCTGCATTGAGTAAGAATTACTGTAATTTGGGTTACTGGAATCAAGACTTCCATAAAGGTGGAGGTTGGCGTTGAGACAATCACAAGAAGCTGTTTATACTGATGGAACATTGTTACCATTGGAGTTTTGAAGGAGGAGTTAACTTGGGCTGACTTTTGGGAAAGATTTAAGAAGAAATTTCTATCCGCGGCAGAAAAGTCAACATTGTTCAGGAAATTCATAGAACTAGAGAAAGATGAGATGTTGGTGCTGGAGTATATGACAAAGTTTGATGAGTTGTTTACGCATGGGCGGGCCCTCATTAATACACTGATTAAGAAAAATGAGAAGTTTATTCGAGGATTGAAGCTAGAGATTGCTAGGGAAACTATGTCACCTTTCAGGGATCGGTTTAATGTCATGAAGGACGAAGTTAACCAGGTTCTTGTAGTAAGAGAGCATGTTGATATTTTTAAGCCTGCTACGGGACTACCACCGAAATGTGCCATAGAGTTTCGAATATATCTCGTACCTGGAGCTGAACCCATAAATAGACCACCTAACCGAATGGCACCTACCAAGATAAAAGAACTAAAGGTGAAGCTAGTGAACTTAGAAGGGATTCTTTTATAAGACCAAGTGGTTTGCCTTGGAGAGCGGTAGAGTGTTTGTAAAGAAGCTGAATAGGTTGTTGAGGTTGTGTATTGACTATAGAAAGTCCAATGAGAAGATGATAAAGAATCAATATCCTTTTCCTAGAATAGAATATTTTTTCGATCAATTGAGTGAAGCCTGGGCGTTCTCACAGTTGGAATTACCTACAAGTTTCCATCGGTTAAGAGTGGCGGAGGAAAGTACATGTTAATGGTGTTCCAAATAAGATATGGTTCGTGTATGTTGTTAGTCATGCCCTTCGGACTAAACAACACCCCTGCTATCTTTGTGTATTTGATGAATCAGACCTTTTGAAAGTACATATGCCATATAGCTAATACTTAGGATCGTGTAATATGGAATGTATTATAGTCTAAATGCAGAAATAGATAATAATAGTAAAGTAAATAAGAATAAGCACACCAGGAGTTTTTATACTGGTTCGAACTTCCAATTCTGCGTCCAATCGCAGACTTCCCTTTGGAATTTCTCTTAATAACCCTCACTTAACACGGAGGAATAGGTATACACACCTGAGCAGCCGAACAGGATTATTCCACCACAGCAACCGAAGAGGACTTTTCCGCCTGATACAAACTAACAGGACTTCTACAATTTCGATAAAGTTGTTGATGCATTGCGTTCTTGATAACACTGATCTATCTTTGATAGTACACCCTTCCTATAATCAAATCCTCAAGTATATATTGTGTGTGTGAAGATTAGAAAGGAAGATATTGCTTTATTAGATATGGAAGTGAGATGTAAAGCAATGAATGTATGAACTTATGTAAGCAATAAATTCGAGAATGTTATGCACGTTAGATCAAGAGAGATAGGAGAATTAAGTTATTTGATCAATGAAACTCAAGTGTATTTATAAGAGATAATGAGTTGCAACTACTTGTGAAGAGTTCTCTACGAACAGCAATGGCTGCAGCCCTTAGGGAGGAAGATAACTATTCAAAAAAGAGGTGTCTTTTCATAAAAAAAGACAGTTGCAGGATTCAGTCGACTGACTTTGATCATTCAGTCGACTGAATTTAAAAACATGCACATATATGTTAAAATGCACAGACTCGGTCAACTGAATGAACTTGTTCGGTCGATTGAGTTCTATTGATAAACAAAAATCACCATAGCTCATTTGGTTAGAGCACTTGCCTTCTAAACTAGTGACCCGGGTTTGAGCCTCGGTCCATGCTTTTTTTGAAAGCTTGATTTTGATTAAAATATGCATGCAAGTTTATTTGAATGTGAATGATGATTCTTGAGGAAAGATTTTAACAAAGCACTAAACTAGACCCTATATACATATTTGATGACTCTTGTTAAAATATATAACTATACGAACCATACTTTACATCGTTGAGTCTAGATGTTGTCGTAATCGTAGATTCGTGAATTGTTGTTACATGTCAGCAATCAAAACCTATGATCCAACATCTCTACCTTTTTGATGATGACAACTCCATTTGCTACGGACGAATCTTCGACAAGCTTTGTTGACTTATCTGTCCCCCTGAATATATTCCTGTAATTATGCTATAAATTTCCCTCCCTGAATCTATGTTATATATTCCAGTAAATATTTAATCTTTTCTCCCCCTTAATATGTGCTTGCATTGTTTATTCCTGCAAATAGTGTTAGAGCAATATCTTTCTCCCCCTTTGTCATCGACAAAAAGGAGAGTTTATATGATGACAAAAATTATATTTCTCATAAGTGTTAACGTAGAACAATATAGAACAAAATAACTACTACTTATAATGTAAGGTACAAAAAAAAGAACATTTAAAGCATGCGATACCCAAGGTTCTTATAATTTCCTAATTTTTAGGATACCATACCCAATTGGGTGTGGTTGAACCTTTATAAATATAATTTTCATTATTAGCTACCATATCAAAACAATCATCAATTTATTTTTCTCTATTTTCCCAATTAACATGAACCCAAATACTTATATAATTTTTATTCATATTTATCGTCAATAATTTTGTACTTCTAAAGAAATTATAAACATTATTTGTCATAGCAGTATTTGAATTTCTATTAAAACTGGATTTAGACTTTACTCGTAATCTAGTACTAGCACTAGCGTATTTACTATACATGAAAGGGTATCTAGTGTTATTTCTACGTTCAATTTTATTATATCCTAAACTACTTTTATCATGTAAAGGTCTAGAACTAGATAAAATCATGTTTAAACCGTTTTGGCCTTTATTAAATTTTGTGACTTCAGTGTTAAGTTTATCAAATTTAGCTTTAAAGTCAAAATTATTATTTTCAAAAGAAATATTACTATTTTTCAAAATATTAATTTGCTTGTTTAATTCAGAATTCTCCTTTTTTAACGTATAGTTCTCATTTTCGAGAAGAAAAATTCGAGATTCTAAATTAGCTAAAGATGATTGTAATAAATCATTTTGTATTTTCAAATTTTTGAAAAATTTTCTTTATTTTTTCAAACATAGCATTTTGTTCGTCTAGAAAATCTTCAAGAGCCTCAAAATTATTCTTCAAAACACCCTATGAATTTCTAAATCTAATTTCTCATTTTTCAATTTCTCATTTTTAAGTTTGATTGATTTCATCTTTTCTAAAATAAGAAAATTAAGCTTTGAGATCTTATCTCTTATACTAACTAATTCATTATTCTCATTTACTAAAATTTGTAAATCAGAAAGTAACTTTTTACAGTCCTCATTGGTTGTTGCTCTGATATTTTCGGGCTTTTTGCTTGTATTTCGAACGGATCATTTTCTGACCATTATTCTATGATGTTGTGACGATCGATAGAATTCCTAGCTCTGATACCAAATGAAAAGTTCTTATGCCGTATAGCTAATACTTAGGTCGTGTAATATGGAATGTATTATAATCTAAATGCGGAAACAGATAATAATAGTAAAGTAAATGAGAATAAGCACACCAGGAGTTTTCATACTAGTTCGAACTTCCCGTTCTATGTCCAGTCCTAGACTTCCCTCTGGAATTTCTCTCAATAACCCCTCACTTAACCCAGAGAAATAGGTATACAACACCTGAGTAGCCGAACAGGATTATTCCGCCACAACAGCTGAAGAGGACTTTTCCGCCTGATACAAACTAACAGGACTTCTACAATTTCGATAAAGTTGTTGACGCTTTGCGTTCTTGATAACACTGATCCGTCTTTGATAGTACACCCTTCCTATAATCAAATCCTCAAGTATATATTATGTGTGTGAAGATTAGAAAGGAAGCTATTGCTTCATTAGATATGGAAGTAAGATGTAAAGCAATGAATGTATGAACTTATGTAAGCAATAGATTCGAGAATGTCATGCACGTTAGATCAAGAGAGATAGGAGAATTAAGTTATTTGATCAATGAAACTCAAGCGTATTTATAAGAGATAATGAGTTGCAACTACTGGTGAAGAGTTCTCTACGAACAGCAATGGCTGCAGCCCTCAGGGAGGAAGACAATTATTTAAAAAAGAGGCGTCTTTTCATAAAAAAGACAGTTGCAGGATTCAGCCGACTGACTTTGATCATTCATTTGACTGAATTTAAAAATATGCATATATATGTTAAAATGCACAGACTCGGTCGACTGAATGAACTTGTTCAGTCGACTGAATTCTATCGATAAACAAAAATCACCATAGCTTATTTGGTTAAAGCACTTGCCTTTTAAACAAGTGACCCGAGTTCGAGCCTCGCTCCATGCATTTTTTGAAAACGTGATTTTGATTAAAATATGCATGCAAGTTTATTTGAATGTGAATGATGATTCTTGAGGAAAGATTTTAACAAAGCACTAAACTAGACTCTATATACATATTTGATGACTCCTATTAAAATATATAACTATACGAACCATACTTTGAATAGTTGAGTTTGGATGTTGTCGTAATCGTAAATTCATGAATTAACAACTTCGAGAGCATTTGGATAGATTTATTTTGGTGTTATAGATGAAATTTTGATACAGTCCAGTAGTAAACCAGACCATGAAGTTCATCTCATAAAAGTGCTAAATGCGCTGAGGCAGCATCAAGTAAAAGCGAAGTTTTCGAAATGTCATTTTTGGAAGAGAGAAGTGTAGTTTCATAGGCATGTAGTTTCAGAGAATGGATTGTTTACGGATCCATCTAAGATCAAAGCTATTAATATTTGAAAATGACCCGAGATCGTTGCCAAGATTATAAAGTTTCTTTGGGTTGGTTGGCTATCACCGAAGATTTATTAATGATTTCTATAATATAGCAACACTGATGGCTAAACTAGCAAGGAAGGATGTAAATTGTTAGACCGATAAAAGTGATGAAGCATTTGAGAAGCTAAAATATTTATTGACTGATATGCCCATGTTAGTATAGATGGAAATCAAGATTTGGTGGTGTATACAGATGCATGTGGATCTAGGTCGAGAGCTATATTGATGCAGAGAGGTGAAGTTATTGCCTTTGCATCTTGATAGTTTCGATCGCACAAAGTTAGATACCCTGCTCACGATTTAGAGTGGGCAGCGGTGATCATTGCAATAAAGGTGTAGAGAGACTATTTGTACGATTCCAGTTCGTAGTTTAAAAAATAATATAGAAATTGATTCAAGAATTTAATTGAACACTTTAGCGAACTTAATTTAATAAAATGAATTTCCAGAAAACATTGATTTGGAGTTCAAATTTGAGTTGTGATTTACAAATCCAAAAATTTGCTAAAAATTTATTTTTGAACAAATAAAATATTATTTTAAAATTGTTTAAAGGCTTAAAAATGGTGTTTTGACAAAAGAATATTTATTTTATAAAAGAACAAAATGGTGAAACTTTTAATAATGCCTTGGATAAAATTTTACATTGATAAGGCACTTAGATTTGAATTGAATTTGAATGTTAACATTTCAAAATTAAATTAAAACTTGATTTTAATTATTTCATGGACCTTTGAATTCAAGCCCATAGGTATTACTTAAACCTGAACCTTATCCATTTATTATTTTCATCATTATCTTTGTTATGGCCCTAGCCTTATCAAAACCCAAACCCACCTCACCATTATCTCCTACTTTAAATCATGAAGGAACAAAAAAACGCAAGCATACTGGTGGCATGTTGATCTAAGGAGGTTGACTTGGCTTGGAGTGCGATAGAGAGGTATATGCTTTAGTAGGTGATGCTAGGAGTATGAACCATGATGAAAGTCAAGCAATATTTGGAGTTGGAGATGAATGCAAGCGTGAGTGATATTGATGTCTCAACTTGCATGCATGACGAGGGAGGCTTGCATGCGACTTGATGCTAGCAAGGTGGGTGAAACTTGGAGGCGATTACTGCCGGGTGTATGATGGCTTCAAGCGTGGTAGGCTAGGGTTTGGTAGGGGAATAAATGTAGGTGGGAGGTATTAGAGCATCAAAAATGGTGAGTATAACTATTCTAAACTTTTCCCAATTAGATCGATTTTCGTTTGTTGCTTCTAATTCTGGTTTCTTTGGAATGTTGTGTTGAATTTAGGCCGTGGTTGTAAGATAGAAAAAAAATTCCTGGTAGAAGGATTCATATTTTTGAATAAGTTTTGAACGATTTTATAAGTGAGCATATATGTTTTTGATTAAATATTATTTTCAAAAATCTGTATGACATAACAACTGCATATAAATGGGATTATAATCAAATTAGAGCAATTTGAAATTATTCTTATTAACTTGATATTAAGACGTATGGGCTTTAATATATGTTTATAAAATTATAATAAGTGGTTTGAATGAGTTGAAGTGTATGTAGGCTAGTGTATGGAGATAACAAGATTTCCAGAGAATGATATAAAATATATGCTTTATGAAATTTGGGTTGAATACAAAAGTCAAATTTTACAATAAAAAACATTTTAAAGAATTTTTAGATGTGAAACCGATCTTATTTTTAAACCAATTTTTGGAATTATTCGAATTTTCTCGAATACCAAAGGAAATTTAAGTCGAAGAGCTTCAATTCGATTCCCAAGAATGTTAAAATATGAAATCAATTAACTTATATAAAAATGAGATACAAAAATATAACAATTTTGATGGAATTTTATTTCATTTCTTTGGAAAGAATGTGTGTGCTTGTACACTATATTGGAATTGTTTTTGGGTTATTGTTTGAAATCTAAAGCTTGTGAAACCATGCACTATAAATACAAATTTGATGAGGTAGCGTTATGGTAAAGAATTGAAACTTCTATAAATCATTTTGAATTGATTTAAGTTTATTTTATAATTATTGAAGAGAAATGTAAAAGAAATGTTCCGATTTTCTTTTTGAAAAGGATTATTGAAATGTGAATGAAGTGTAATTACCTTGAAATGGTTTTACAAAGGATTTTTTGAAAAGAAAAATAACTCATTTCTTTATAAAATAAAATGTACATGTGCATATTGGTACATCGTGCGCTATATTTAAATTTACATGAGATATTGGAAAGTGAAGTTTATCTCTTTGAATGGTTTTGAATAAGAATGCCTAGTGTAATTTGATAAAATTGGAGACCGCTTAAATATTTCATGCCTTAGTCAAAAATTAAAAGGATTTAATATTGTAAGTTGGGATAAAAAGAAAAGGAAGAAATTTATGGTTATGTGTCATTCGTATGAAGCTTGGTCGTGGATAATGCAGTTTAACATCTAAATTATAAACTAACCTGTCAAGTATTGTTGAATAAAAATAAAAGAAATAAATTGTGCACAAATTAGTTGAATTGTTTGGGTGATTAAAACAATTGATTAATTTCATAAGAAATTGAATTGCAAGCTTCACCTACTATATGAAAATATACTTGTGTTTTATTGAGTGATGAAATGCTTACTTGATTTGGATTCGAATAGAATGATACTTGGCTATGGCTGATATGATTACCCAGTATGTTATGAATGAACTACAATAAATTGAAAGAACGATGTGCTTTAAATGATTATGGGTTCTTTTGAATACTTGTTTGATTTTTTAATATAAGTAAATATGACGCTTGATTCACCCATGATAAATAAATGCAAGTTTATTATATCACATGTGATGTTTATTATTAATATATGAAATGTTGTGTTTAAATTGCTCAGTTATTATAATATTATGTTATGAAATATACGTACACGACATTTATCTGATGAAAATGGGATATAACGTCATTTTGGAATATTGATGTTAATGAAAGTCAGATGTTTTTGAAAATAATAAATTTAACATTTAACGAATATAGTACGAGTTATAGACTACAAGATTGCTTGTTTCTATCTTAGCGGACTGATTCAAGGACTGGAACCCGAATTGTGACAACATTGTCCCTTGTCACAGTGTGCAAACGATATGTTGTCAGGACAAATAAATTTATTGAAGATATTGAAGATTGTCGGAGGCAGAGTGCAAATGAAGAGAAGTAGTGCCAACTAACGGATATGTGATGACGAACACATCACGACTAAGATTACAACGTCTCTAGATATCTAAAAGGTACGACAACAAATGGATCGTGTAAGGTCCAACCACAGCTGATTGGGAGTATATGAGTGAAAAAGACCATGATGACTTTCTGGGGTGGATAGTCTATGTGGAAGGTAAATCCATTGAGGAGATTTATCAACGTGATATCCCAGTACTCACAAATGAGAAGATGATCTAGCCTTCTCAAAATTTCGAGTAGATAATTTAGCTTTCTCATAAGTATAACTAAAAATGTTGACCTCGTAAAATTATTCTTTGGAAATGATTATTTAAATTTATACAAACAAATGCAACTCATATAATATGGATAGTTTTAATATCTCAGTTGATTGGAGTTGCAGCTATGAGTCACGATGAATAGAGCCGTGACACATGTGTTATGACTATTTGTGAAAATGAATTATGGGCAGCATTTGGTATGTTGTGAGTGACATTTATGTGCTTGAAAATCACCTTTTAATCCAATACTGCACATTTATTATTTTGTTATACTCACGGCTAGGTTTCTAACCTAACTCGAGGTTTGTTATGCACATAACAATGTCGGGTTAGACAGAGGTTATTCTATAGGTTTAATATGACTACATATACTTTGTGGGCTGCGATTTGGAGTTCGACCAGATGCGAGTAATTACTTTATGTATAATTATATTGAGATTCCATTGTATCTGTTGATGTGATGTATTCATGTGATGAGTAGTGTATCTATGAGATAGTATACTAATTTTTTTAGATATGATATAAAATTCTATTATTATTTTTATTTACTCGGATTTTATTAGTTGGGAAATTTTTATTTCCATCTCTAGTATTGCATTATTTAAATCTATAACTCCTGCACAGTATCTTGCATTGAGATGGGATACATCTTATTTTAGATGTATTATGGTATTGAAACATATCAGTGCTGAGCCAAAGTATTGTACATGAGAGATTGCTCCTTTCGTACCCATTGATATGAGCTATCGGACGGCAAACTTCTCTGATATTTTGGTCACTGGATGTAACGACCCGTAAATTTTCGATAATTAAATTAGCCAATTTAATAAGATTTCGTGATTTAATGTTAGAAAAAAATTGTAATTCGTTTGGAATAATAATAACTGGAATGAATAGCAACAATAATTATCCAAGTAATTATTTATAGATTGAATGGAGTTCTAATCTAATTGAATTGACTCAAATGTTATAACTTGGTTATAAGGGAATATATGGAAAAACAAATGTAAATTAGTGTTCTAAATTGTGAATTGGTTTTAAAAGTTGAATCTTATAAGTTAAATTTCAATATTTCAAAAGATAATGAATTATTGGATAATCGAAATTGTTTAAATTTAATATTTGGAATTTATTAAATAATTTAATAATGGGAATTGAATAACCGTATAATGGAAATGGTTGTTCTATAATTTTAATTCGTTTCAAAAGTTAAATTTTTAAGTTCGTTTTGAATATCTCAAAAGATAGTGATTCAAGAATAATAAAATTTGTTTAAATTTAATATTACAAATGTTTGAATAATTAAATTTCGAATTTGATATGATTAATTTGATATTGATATTTAATATATGAAAATAGAGTGAATAATTGAAATTTGGTTTAATATGATTCCAATTGGTTTCCAAAGTGAATGTAAGTTATATTGGGATTATAATAGAGTTAATAGGATTTTAAAATTAGAATTTATTGGATAATTGAATAACGTGTTTAATATGATTAAAAATGATTTGTAAAATTTATTTTATCATATTAAAGTTAGAATGATGTTGTAGAACTTTTAAAATCGAATTAAAAGTAAATTTGTGAAAATTGAATATTTTAATATTCAATTATCGACTGAAAAATAGCCAATTTTCGAACAGTCTCAGAATTGGACGAAACTAGTTCCATTGGATCCGTAATAGTTTTCTATTATCGGATTTCAATTTTTGTAGCAATCGGAGTTTTCGTTTGACCGTGGCAGCTCGAAACGCATCAAAATTCTTTTAATATTAATTTGACGAGTTAAAATAGTCATTTTTCAAACAGTCTCGGATTTCGACGAAACTAGTTTCACCGGATCCGTAATGTGATTTTACTGTAAGATTTCAATTTTCATGTCAATCGGATTTACCGTTTGTCCGAGACACGCCAAAACGCCTAGAAATTAGTTTAAATCGATTTAATTTAAATTGATCGTTTATCGCTGTAACTCACACATACGATCGAATTAGCTTCCGAAACCTGTTCCATTGTGTCCGGAACGCGGGATAAACCATAGAAACGCTGGTTACGGCGCGTAAATCGGAGTTCACAAAACCCGGAATGAATAGTGTTTTGAATATTTTCTATAAAAGCACCATACTCTTCATAAATTCTCAAACCCTAATTTTCTTTACCCAGCCACCACTAACCCAACCAATGGCCGAAATACACTCGTTTTCTCCCTCAAATTTCTTGCAATCCATTAACCAATTCACAAATTTTTCTAAACGAAAGTTGTAGAGCATGAGGAGATCCATAAGTTCAACGGTAATGATCGTGTTTGATGGAGTGTTGAGGCAGTTTTGGGGCCGCATATGGCTACCGTTCGTACGCGTTTCTGTGCGTAGGGAGGGGGCCGAGTGCCACGTCCTTCGAGGTGGTGGTGGAGTGGAGGATGCTCTTCGACGTGGCGCTTGTTGATCGTCGCCAAAGTGGAAGGTTTGGTCGCGATTCCTAACCCTAGAGGCGGCCACGTTGGGTTCGGTTGCGTGCGTGATTTCCTGGGTGCGAACGAAGGAGAAAGCAAGTGCGGCCGTGATTTTGCAATTGGAAATGGATGGCCCAGATCTGTTAGGGTTAGAATTAAAATAAAAGTTGTATATTAATTTATATAAAAATTTGTGTAAACTTATAAATTTCATAACTTGTTCGTACGAGGTCCGAATCTGATGAAACAAATTGCAACGGATTCGTTTTGTCGAACACTACGCTATGGAGCTGGATTGGAATCGTTTGGAGCTAGTGAAAATTTCAGGTAAAATTAAACGCTCGTTTAATTTTATTCGAAATAAAACGCTGGAACTACATTGAAATCAAGGTGAGTGTTTTATAACGCTCACAATGTACTAAATATCTTTATGCTAGTTAAATTTGACATTATGAAGTGTTATGAATTTTATTTGTCGTTGGTTGATAGAATTTAATTGTCATATTGATTGTCATTTGAATTAACTGTTGAAATTAAATTGACAGTTAAATTGAAACTGAAATTGAATTGCGATTAAATTACTTGACATTGATAACTATGAAATTGCCATGAATTGTACTGTCTGTTGGATGATGTATTTCGATGGATGCTATTGGTTGATATTTAAATGTTTGGATGTTTATTTGCTTATATATATCCTGTTATGCATACATATGAAACTGTGATTTGATTGAAGTGATATATATTCATCCTTGACATTTAATTGAAATAAATAATTACTTGGCCATAGGATAGAAAATTATATACGGACACCGAATTGGCTAAATTAATAATTTTTAAAATCGTCGATTTGAAATTTATTTAAATGTTTTGATTTAAAGGATATAAATAGAAATCGATCTATAGAAATCGAATTTATCGAAAATTGAGTTTGGAATGTTGAAATAAATTTTGGTTAAAAGAAATTTTAAATAATTAAAGTGGAGACTTCGGAATTTAAAATCGGGATATGATTGAATTTCGAAAATTGATTTGTTTTAAAGATTGAACCTTAATTCGAGCTTTGAATATTACCAAGTAAAAGTGATATAAAAATGATATTTTGAAATCGAGCTTGGAATTGAATCATATTTGAAATTTGAATTTAAATTTGAATATTGAAGGATAATTTGGTAAGTGTTATAAATTGATATTTTGAAAAATCAAGCTCTAAATCGATATAAACTGAAGTTGAATTAATTGAAGGTGAATGTAGAATTGAATAAATTTGAAGTCAAAGTTGACGTTGATTTGAAATCGAAATTGAATCGGTAGAAGGGAAATTGAAATTGTTTTGAATTGGGAAGTTATAATTGAAATGGTTTGGTTTTGAAACTGTTTTATTTTGTTTTCCAAATTACTCAGTTATATAAACCATTTTGAATACTTAAACTATTTCAATCTATTTTAAATCTACTTAACCCAATTTAAATTATTTTAAACTAATTTATTTATTTCAAATCCATTTTAAGATTTTAAGTATTTTTAACTATTTTAATTATTTAAACTACTTTTAACTACTTAAAACTATTTTCAAAAATTCTAAGCTGGTCAATAAGGTGAAATGTTTATATTTAAATCTTGAATTTAAACACGAATTGGGTTAAATGAAGTTGCAACCTAAATTGAAATTCGAAATGATTTTGAAATCGAAATGAGATATTGAGGCGAGAAATGATTTTTGAAAAGGAACCTTATATTTTGAATGGCTATGACAATATTTGAAATGGATTTGATTTTGAAGCGAATATGATATTTTGATATCAATTATGAATCGATTTGAAATGTAAAACAGCCAACGGTGTAATAATACGTAGTTATTAAAGAGACCGGGATCGGATATGAACATACTCTCTGTCGATACCGAACACCACTTTAATAACTATTATACGCGGAGTGTTGATCCAGAATGAAGTGGATGGTTTGGTGAACGCGTTGACTGAAGAAAGAGAACAATTATTGGATGACCCCTGACATGACTAAAACAGGAGCCGCGCCGGGCCATTGAGGTTCGCCATATCTAGCGGGAACACTTCTTCGATACCATATCTATTACATTTGTGATTCGATTTGGGTGCACCCCTTGATTTGGGAGTGTTGTTTCGCGGTGTTGGGGTAGCTGTTGGCTATGCTCAACATCAGTCCGGATCACGCAACTACTAGTACCCTAGTTGGTATCGCCTCATGTACCTTGTCATACTGATTATCCTATTCGCGACCACTACGTTTTGTTTTGTGTTATACCTATGGGGTACCCTCTGATAACAACCAGTTTACGGTGGGGCTTATGGTGCTGTATAGACTATGGCATTATAAAATGTGTTAAGGGGGATTATGGTTAACGCCTTAACGCTATTTTGATACTTTATATTACTGATAGGCATTATCTACTTAGCGTACATTACTACATAGTAGATAGTTTAACGGATCCTTAAGAGATGGAAAATCCCGTAACATCTCTTGATTTATTACACGCACGTTGACACTGGATATGAGATGTCAAACCCCGTAAACATCTCTGACGCCGTTACACTCATATTCATTTACGATTGATTTAACTTTCATAAGGATATTTTAGTCCTGACTCAAGTGTTTTGTCTTTTCATTACGCTCGGGTCAGTCCTGAGTTTCAGATTTTTGAAGATCTATTCTGGAGGATGAAGACGAAGATTTGGTACACTATTACTATTATTATATGTGCATCTTGCTGTCTGCTGCATTATTTTAATTGTTCTGTTGTATATGTATAACTCTGATAAATGTTGTATAAATAATTGTCAAAGTATAGTAAACAGCTTCATGAACTGTTTATTTGACTATTATATTTTATCGTTCCGCTGCGAGATTCTGTGTTGTTTCATTTCCTTTATTTCTCTTTCTTTTCTTTTCTTATTTACCCCAATAACCATCTGCCCTTTTGAATGGTTTGGAATCGACATGTGTATTTGATCGTCGGTTTAAACTGTCCAAAAAGGCGGGTCGTTACACTGGAGCTGGGACGTTACAAGTTGGTATTGGAGCATAGGTTTGAATAGTGTAGAGATAAAGATATAATTTTCTCTTAGACGAGTAAGACATAGGATGTTCACACATTTTTATATGACTCTCACCTATGAGGTATGAGTTGTGACTGATCGAAAGGGTCGATCATCGGGTTAAAAATTTATATGCGCGTATATATAAATATATTTGTATTGATGATTTATAAATTAAAGGTTGTTTATTTTTGGAAGAAAAAATAAAATGAAATAAAATAATATTCATATGTATGATGTGAATATTTGAATATGATTGTGATATGTTAAGATGAATTTTAATTAGATAATATGGATACTTGTTTAATGTTATGAATGATTTATTTGGATGTTTGATTGATCATGTTGTGTATGATTTTATGAAAGTAAAGTGAAATTATAAAAGAAAGCTTTTGATTTTTGAGGACTTTAGAAATTTGTCTATAAACTATTTCGAAGAGAAATATGAGTTTTGAAAAGAAGTGTGAAGATTTATATCTATATAAGAATATTTTGAAGAGGAAAACATCTTTTTGAATAAAAAATTAAGGAAATTGATACTTATATTATATAAGAAGATCTTTATATAAGAATTTGATCATGATTTCAAATATAATGTGATAGATATGTTTGAAGAAGACTGATATATTATTTTTATTTTTGAGAAAGACATAATTATGAAATTTGTTGTGTTGACCTGTCCGTTTAGTAATTTAAGAATCCTGATCGAATGAGTAGCTAATATGTTGATAGGATTCCTAAACATTAAAATGAGATATTATGACATAACAGTATTTTTTGAATGTACAAACGAAAAAAGGAGTGTATAATTTTAAAAAGAGAAAATTACATAGTGAAGTGATCTCTTATTTTATGATTTCCTAGGTTGTAATAGCCAGTTTTGAGCAAGAAGTTTACTAATAAAGATATATGAGGAGAATATCTTTGAGTTGGTGTGTATGGGATTTTGAAAATTATAAAAATGATTTGGTACACAATTTGAAAGATACTTTAGTGAAGTATATTATTTACTAAGTTTGTATGATTTTCGTACAAGGTTTGCAGCCATCGGGTATTATAAAAAGTTGAGACAGATGGCAAGGCATTGTTGATAAATTTTTATTATATGGTCATTATTGCAGCCAATCAGAAAAGTTGTAACCAAGAACCAGCAAAACAATGTTGCTATAATAAAAATGTATATTAATTGGTTAATTTCCATGTGTAAAGTTGGATATTAATTTTTGCATGTGGTTGCTTAGTTGCTTAACGTGCGATGCATATTATATAAATCATGTGATGTATTAATGGACTGTGTGTGTGAAATGTATTTGCATTATGTATGGATTTAAGTTTAAAACGAGAGTGAAAACCGATGTATCCGCTAAGCATTGTGTTGGGCGTGTTTCCACTGGACCAATGCTACCAAATCGAAACAAAGAAGGCACCACCGAACCAAAGAGAAGAAGGCACCACCGGACCAAAGTGAGGAAGGCACCACCGGACCAAAGTGAGGAAGGCACCACCAAACCAAAGCGAGGATGGAACTACCGAACCAAGACATCACCGGACCGATCCATGCTCTACTCACCACCGGACCGAAACATTACCGAACCAACATTGCCAGGCCGGATCACGTCAGCCCAGGCCCACCAGCAGCTATATACAACCAAGGCCCCTACCCCCAGCCCCACTCTATAAATAGAGGGGTAGGGGTACAACAACGGGGGACGGTTTTGAGAGCTCAAGCACGGATAGAACTTTCAAACAACTTTCATACACTTGTGATAAAAGCTTTGTACTTGTAATCTGAACAGTGAAAGAGAGTAACATATAAAGTGGACGTAGGCACATTCTGGCTGAACCACTATTAATCTGTGTGTCTTTTACAGTTTAGTCCCTCCTTTTTACATATTTGCATGAATCACCCAAATCACTAAGAACAACTTAAAATCGACTAATTCGTACGACTTGGAGGTGTTTGCCCATTTTTCGTGCAAACATATTTGGTGCTTTCATTGAGAGCGGGAGATCGAAGCTTCAGCTTCTCCCACTTAACCTTCTTCCTAACAGCATCGCTCATTGCTCAGAAAACATGCCTCCCAGGCAGAAGAAAGATGTTAACAAAGGAAAGAACGTCACAACTAGCAGTATTCCAGATCCAGCGATCCCAGATCAAGAGAATCGTCCCGTTCCCACAGCAGTACCAAATGAAAATCAGGCAAATCCGACAGCCCCTGCCACGGAACAGCCGGCAGCAATTACTAAGGCAGATCTAGACAGGGTTGTGGCTGAAGTGACTGACCGCTTCACATCCCAACAAGAAGCCTTGGTGAACCGACTCATGTCACGCTTAAGGGATGCTGAAGAATCCAACCGCAACACTGAATCATGGGATGAGTCCCAGTCTGGAGGATCTTGGAGGCGACAAAGATCTTTCTTCTTCGAAAAAGCTAACAACAGAAACAGCAATGGTAGGAGCCGAGCCTGAACTCAGCCCGAACTCTGACCCGAGGAAACGCTTGGAACGAAACCCAGCGGGGGAGGTACCAGGTGAGGGTCGGCTGTAGCTGAGCCTGTCATGCTACCTAGCCATGAAAAAACCAATGAACGGGGCCGAGCTAGAGTCCAGCCCGATGTTGGACCCGAGGAAGTGCTCGGAACAAAACCCAACATGGGAAGATCAAGGCAAGGGCCAACTGTAGCTGACCGTAGCATGCTCCCAGAAGACCAGAGATAGCCACTGGAAAATATTAGGAGTGATAGACGATACCATCCCTACAGGTCATCTGGACGGAATCAATCTCGCAGAGAAGAACCAAACTCATTTCTATCTGCTCCAAATTCTGATGAAAGGATGGCGCGATTGTTCAAAAAGTGCGTCCAACGGGATCAAAGAGATCGAGGGATAGGCGCTAGGGTAACCAGCCCTTTCACCCGCAATATCAAAATTGTCATCACCCCCCGAGAATGGAAAATGCCAACAATGGAATCTCTGACCCCGTTGTACACTTGCAGAGATACACACAGCATATGCTCATGAGCGGAGCCACAGAAGGAGTATTGTGCAAATGCTTTCCACTATTCTTGGCAGATCTAGCTACCTCCTGGTTCTGCCATCTACCCTAAGGATCCATCAGCTCATGGGAAATGTTGAAAGAAAAGTTCATCAGCCAGTTCCGCATTCATGTGGAACAACCCAAGGACGCTTATTCCCTATCTAATATCAAACAGAAGCCTGGAGAGACAGTTCAGCAATATCTAACCCGATTCAATGCTGCAGCGGCCGCAGTCCAAGATGCCGATGAGAAACTTATCTTAATGCCCCTCTGTAGTGGTGTGCATCTGGATACTAAGTTTGCTAGAAGATTAACGAAAGAAAAACTAGCTACCTTACCCGATTTCTTCCATGAAGCCGGAAGATATATGAGACTTGAAGACGTTGCCACTGAAAGACAAACAGGGCAACAAACCAAGGCAGCTCATGGCGACACACCCGCTGTAGCAAAGGACGTTCGAAGAAATGACTCTAGAGACAATGCTGGGGGCAAGAAGGGAGAAAAACATCTATATCGGCCAGGACCGAGATTTGACACTTAGACTCCTTTGAATGAAACAATCGAAAACATCTTCCTGACCACCCAAGACGAAGTTAAATACAGACGCCCCCGTACAAGAAGGAATCAGATAACGCAATTAAGTCTGGGAAGTTCTGCCGCTTCCACGATTCTCATGGGCATGATACCAATGAATGCCATCATCTCCGGGACTTAATTAAAGAACACATCAGAATGAAGAGAGTGGAACGCTATGTAAAAGGTTAGAACAGGACCCCCAGCTCCTGCCAATGAGAATCCAAGACTACCCCTCCCAGAAATAGGAGGAGGAAATCGTAACTCCAGCGGCTCCAGTCAAGAGAAGATAGTGGTCCATACCATATCGGGAGGACCACACATCGCCGGCATGAACTGGACAGAGATGGAAAGATACGGAAAGTCACTTAGAAACAATGAAGGCTGCGTTAATTCTGTTATGGAAGAACTCCACCCGAAGCGAAAAGAGAATGATGACATTACATTCAATAGGCGTGACCTAGAAGGAAGGCAGTACCCTCACATGGATCCTATGGTCATCACTGCCCGGTTCGGCCCAGCCGAAGTTTTTCGAATTCCAGTAGACACTGGAAGCTCAGTAAATATCCTATTCAAGCATGCTTTCGACAGAATGAAGCTGTCAATGAAGGATGTGTCTCCCTGCAACAAACCACTACACGGTTTCACTGGAGACCCGAAGATGCCCCTCGGGCAATTGGACCTCTTTGTTGAAATAGGAAGTCACCCCCGCTCCGTTGTGCGGAAACAAACATTTGTGCTAATAGATAACCACTCGGCCTACAATCCCTTTTTAGGAAAACCAGCCTTGTCTGACTTCCAAATTGTCCTGGCCCCGTGGTGCCTGAAGATGAAATTTCCAACGGACAATGGAATAGGGAAAGTAAAGGGAGATCAAGACGCCGCTCGAGATTGCTATGTAACTGAACTTCGCAATAATCGTAGGAAGGATAAAGGGAAGAATGCAGAGACTACTCTCTGCATGAAAAACTTGGAAGCATAGCAACTAAAGAAAGCCTCTCCTCTTCGATATACTAGTGATCCTTTCAATGAATTAGACCCCAGGAACAAAGAGGAGGAGGCCACCGTCGAGCCTGCAGAGGCTATGGAGTTTGTACCTGTAGACAAACACGACTCAAGTAGACCGTTGAAAATCGGATCTCAGCTAAGAGAAAAATTGAGGGATCAACTCATTGATTTTCTCCGCCACAACTTGGATGTATTTGCATGGACGCACGCTGACATGACTGGAATCTCCCTAGACGTGGCATGCCACGTACTAAACATCGATCCTACCAAGGTGCCAGTAAAGCAGAAAAAGAGAAGTATGGGAGCAGAACGATCAGCAGCCCTCGATAAAGAAGTAAAGAACTTGCTTGCCAATAACTTCATACGAGAAGCCATCTACCAAGAGTGGATCGCTAACCCGGTACTAGTAAAGAAGGCTAATGGGAAGTGGCGAACATGCATTGACTTCTCCAACTTAAATGACGCTTGCCCGAAGGATTGCTCCCCACTCCCCCGAATCGATCAGCTGGTGGACAGCACAGCCGGACACGAACTCTTATCTTTTATGGACGCATACTCAGCATATAACCAAATTCCTTTGCACGTCCCCAATCAAGACCACACTAGTTTCATCACGGACCGGGGATTGTACTGCTACAGAGTAATGCCTTTTGGACTTAAAAACGTCGGAGCTACCTATCAGCGCCTCGTCAACAAGATGTTTGCAGAACTGATAGGACGAACTATGGAGGTTTATGTGGATGACATGCTAGTAAAATCGAGGAAAGCCAACGATCACGTAAGCCACCTGGGCGAGATGTTTCATGTACTTCGCCAATATGGAATGAAGCTGAATTCTCTAAAGTGCTCATTCGGAGTATCATCAGAAAAGTTCTTGGGATTCATCGTCCATGCCAGGAGGATTGAAGCAAACCCCGAACAAGTCCGAGCTCTGAGAGATATCAGGATACCTTCCACTCGAAGAGAAATGCAAAGCCTAAATGGAAAAGTGGCCGCCCTAAGCAGATTCATCCCTAAAGCGACTGGCAAGTGCATCCCTTTCTTCGAAGCTCTAAAGAAAGACAAAGGAAAGTTCGATTGGATTGATGAATGCTTAACAACCTTCCTCAACCTAATCGAACACCTTCAGAGACCACCAGTACTCTCAACTCCAAACGAAGGCGAAGAGCTATACATATACCTTGATGTGTCATCTCCTGCTCTGAGCGTCGCTTTGGTGAGAGAAGACAACCGCGCACAGCAGCCAGTATACTTTGTGAGCAAGAGGTTTACGGGGACAGAAGCCAGATATCCTAAACTTGAGAAGCTAGCATACTGTTTACTAATCACATCACGGAAACTGCGACACTATTTCTAATCCCATTCCATCAGAGTTCTAACCGATCAACCGCTAAGGCAGGTACTCCATCGTCCCGACACTTCTGGGCGACTACTTAAATGGTGCATTGAACTGAGTCAATATGATATCACCTACCATCCTCGCACCGCCATCAAGGGACAAGCCATGGCCAATTTCATTGCCGAATTCACTGCCAACGAAGGTAAAGAGCAATATGAAATAGCAGAAGACATCAAGTGGAATCTATTTATGGATGGAGCATCAAACGAACAAGGCTCGGGGGCAGGTATTGTAATAATCACTCCCAGAGGAAGGAAGCTACATTATGCTCTAAGGTTGGAATTCGCTGCCACCAACAACGATGCAGAGTATGAAGCAGTAATAGTTGGATTAGAACTGGCCCTAGAATTGGAGTCAGTTCTCTGTGTCTTCATAGTGATTCACAACTTATTGTAAATCAAATACTAGGAGAATTTCAGGCTCGAGGAGAATGACTCACAGCATATCTGAAGAAGACCAAGCTGCGACTCGATCAATTGGATCACTATTTGATTAAACACATTCCTCGAGAAGAGAACCAAGAGGCCGACGAACTGGCAAAGCAAGCTAGCATGAGAGACGGCACCATTTCCGGAACAGTAGCCATCTCAAAGCAACTAACCCCGAGTTTCGAGCAAGTGAATCTGATAACTGCAATCGAAGAGGAAATTTGGATGACTCTCATCCGAAAATTCTTACAAGATGGCACACTGCCCGATGGGCGTAACGAAGTCAAGAAAATCTTGAGGAGAGCTTCCCGCTACACAATACAATGAGGCATCCTCTATCGGCGCGGCTTCTCTAACCCCTTATTAAGGTGTGTCGCTGGAAGGGAAGCCAAGGAAATCTTGTCAAACATCCATCAAGGAAGCTGCGGAGATCACACTGGAGGGCAGACTCTGGCAAAGAAGATACTCTGATATGGGTATTTCTGGCTCACCTTAAACAAAGACGCCTTAGACTTCGTCAAAAAATGTGACAGATGTCATAAGTTTGCTAAGATTCCTCAACTACCAACAAATGAGATCACTCAAATGACCAGCCTTTGGCCCTTTGCAGTATGGGGAGTTGACTTGATTGGCGAACTGCTGGTGAGCCGAGGCGGAGCCAAATATGCTATAGTGGCAGTCGACTATTTCACCAAATGGGTGGAAGCGGAACCTCTAAATAAAATATCCTCGGCAAAAGTTATTAACTTCCTGATCAAAAATGTTCTATGCAGGTACGGGGTTCCACTCAAAATCATATCGGACAATGGACTTCAGTTTGACAGCGAAGAGTTCGCCGACTGGTGCCAAAAGCATGGAATTCACAAAAGCTTCTCATCTGTAGCTTACCCCCAGGCAAACGGACAAGTCGAAGCTGTCAACAAAATTCTCAAAACTCTAATCAAGAAGAAACTTGAAAAGTCAAAAGGCGCTTGGGTGGATGAACTTCCTACGGCACTTTGGGTCTACCGCACATCTTTCAGAACATCAACGGGGCATACACCTTTATCTTTGGCATACGGATCGGAGGCCATGCTACCAGTCGAAACTGTAGTGCCTTCCCACCGTAGGATCCACTATAAACCAGAAGAGAATGAAGAACTCCTTCACATGTCTTTGGATCTAATTGAAGAGAGAAGAAACGATGCAGCACTCAAAGCAGCAGCTCACAAGGAAAAAGTGGCAGCACAATACAACTCCAAAGTCAAGCATCGTAGCTTACAAGAAGGAGATCTTGTCCTCAAGCGAGTCTTCCCGAGCCCCGGAGCACTAGATCCAATCTAGGACGGACCATATGTAATTCATAAAGATCTCCACAACGGAGCTTATATTTTGTCAACAGTGGACGGAGAGGTGTTCCAGAGGGCATGGAACATCCAACACCTTCGTCGATACTTTTCTTAACCTGTACTGCCCATCTGAAGTGAATTAACAAAGAGAATCTGTGGACGTAGGCATTTTCGTGCCGAACCACTTTAAAAACTTGTCTCTTTTTTAACTTGTTCCTTTATATCTTGGCTGCTTGTTAACTTTATCCTTTTCTGTTGAACAAAATCCTGTGTAATGGCATTTCCATTCAAGATACATCACAGCGCGACTTCACCTGGACAAGACCTAACAGGTACTATACGAATCTATGCCCTCGCCAATGGGACATTTTTGCTCTAGCATCCCTCTGCTGTGGGTTAACTCATTGCTCGCGATCGGCCCTTAAAGCCAACTGTAATGAGCCGATTATAAGCCACCGAGTAGGCCGATAATAGCCTAGGCAGCTCATTACGGCGTTCGGCTCGCCGACAACCGTGAACCTACTTTAAACCCCAACATAAGGTGTGGCCAGCCAGGGGTAGTTCACAGTTGACGATCGGCACCCACGCTAGCCGGCCACGGTAAATTGAATAATACCCTCGATTTCGGGCCATAATGGCCCGGGTAGTTACTGTGTGTGATCTCGGCTCCGAGTGTCTTAAGTACGGATGTGGTAAAAAAAGAGAAACTCCCCGCGGAGGCGTAAGATGGGTGACAAATGTCTCCAGACCCACAGCTAGGGAAAGTGACTACGAAACCCGTTTGCCACGAACTTAAGCACATCGCAGGCCTTCCGTGATTGGAAGTTTTACTATTTCTTATATTTCTATTTTATTTAAAAACTTTCCTCCTATCCTCTATAAAGATCCCTAAAGTACAGGACACGAAATAGGAGATTCCCACTAATGGGGACAGGAACTCACAATTGGATGACAGGTCACTCAACTGCATTCCATACTCAGTCATACAAAGCATTCAAAGCAACCATCTACAACTAAAACATGAAGGGCGGTACTTTCTTCTTTTGTATATGAATACGTAGCTATAATTTATTCGCACATCACACTAATATTGCAAGATATGAAATTATATTTTAAGCAAGAACTTGACATCAAACACAATAAAATCACGAGTACTGTTTGAAATTACATAGTAAAGTCGTTCGTTACCAATAACACAATTACAGCTTAAAGGTTACATGAATGTTTTGGGACTGACATAGGTAGCAATGTCAAACAAACCAAAAGATATCCAGATCAAGTCAAGGAATCGGCCGCGTCGGAGCTTTACCTCTATCCTATCGGCCCTCCGAGAACTCCTTGACCGCGGGATTGGAACTCTCAACATGTTAACCAGAGGTGGTTTGTGCTCCAGAGGCCCGCCTGTCCAATTCGGGAGAGAATCCATTAATAGTCATAAAACAATAAGCAATCAAGTTACGAGAAGCTAAAAGGGAAGACTTACCAGCATCTGCTCCTTGATCATCATCCTCTAACTGCACACCAACCTCCTCAATAGTAAGCAGTCGCATACCCTCTTTCACCGCCGCTTTCTCCTCCTTGGTGAATTGAGTCGTGACCACATCCATTCTAAAGGCCACGCCACCCTCCCTATCTGCATTGGCCTTAGCCTCCTCTAGGGCCCTGAGATAAATCCTGGCCATGACTCGGGGATAATCATCCATCCAAGATAAGTTGCCATGTTTCCAAGTGAGAAAGTATATGTCCTGAAGCATCTCATCCATTATCCCCTTATTCTCCTCGAACTCCCATATTCGGTCCTCAGAAGCCAACAACTTTACATTAGCAGCACCCCTCTCTGATTGGTATCGCGAGCAGTCAGCCTGAAAGGATTTCCTCATTGCCTCCATCTCCTCCTTCAGCTTGGTTTGAGTAAGCTCTGCGGCTTCAAGTTTCCCGGATAACTCCTGTACCCGCTCAAGATACGCTTTCCGGACCTCATCCACCGTCGCGATAGCCATATCAATCCATCCCTTACAAGCAGCCTCCATTTTCCGTAACTCTGCTCGACTGGCCTTTTCCATGTTTTCCTTTAGTTGTCTTGAGGCGGCCTCATGTTGAGAGATATGGATGACCTGATCAGCAAGTTGTTTGGCCTGGTCGGAAACCATTAGCCGCAGTCGAATGTTAGCCTCCCAATTTCTTCTCCAGCCTTGACCAGTCGGGCATGATGCCCCATCAGCTTTCTGGTTTCCTCGGCAACCCGGTCAATATTTGCCTTAGCTTCGTCCCCTAAAGTTACAACCCGAGTGGTAAGCAAATCAAGGTCTAGGGACTTAGCTTCATCCAATACTCTCACCATAGGATTACAGGGGAGAAAGTGCTCACCGGTAGCCTCATTAAAGGTAATATCACGAGAACTCGGATCCAGATCCGGATGACCTGCAAACGGATTACGAGCCAAGCCGGGATGACTTATCCGGGTAACAGTAGGGATTTCAGACAGGTGCGGAGAAGGTATAAATTCAGTATTCTCCTTCGTGGTATCCTGAAGAAGCTGAGTTGGAGACTGAGGACCAGATGGGGATTCAAACAAGGCACGACTCCTCTTCTTCCTTTGAACGTCCTCTTCGATAATTCCAAGAAGAGGGCGGTAGCCGACTACGTCTCCAGGGCGATTAGTCGGAGGCTTTGGTTTAGTAGAAGCCTTGAGAAGTTTGTATTGTTCAAGACGGTGCCGAACATCTGATTCTTGGCCGCCTTACCTGCTTCTGGGATAAAAACCAAGCGTTACAAGCAGACATTGAACTATAATTCAAGAAATATATCAAGTTAAGAAGAGTAAAGAGACGCTTTTGCCATACAAACCATGGGGAGGAGTAGGATACTGCAATAAGTCCTGGATCTCATTCCAGGATGGGAGCTGACTATAAAATATTCCTAAATCCTTATCATAAATGGAGTCTGCAGGAGTCAAAAATTCACCTTGAATCGCAGGAATTGCCTCAGCTGAAGCGCTCTTGGAAGATGAATCGGCGCCGGTCTCGGCCTTGTCAGCTTTCTTAGACTTCTCCACTAAAGCCGATCCTTCCTCCAACCCTTCAAAAGCTAGGCGGAAAGCATCATCTGTCCACTCCTGGATCACACCTGCTTGCTTAGAAGACAAAGCCCCAGTGCCATCGCCACTCTGTCCGTCGCCACCATCATCGTTATGACCATCACCATCACCTTCTCCACCACTTCCACTCTCCACCTCACCTCCTTCATCCTCGCCTCTTTCCTCCTCCACATCTTCCTCCTCCGGGATGTCTGGACATGTGCTAGGGGAGGGTCCATCGGACTTCTTAAGTTTCTTTCCCCCGGCAATTGGATGTTTCGAAAAGGGTTTCCTTTTGCTGCTCTTCGCTGTAGCCCCTCCTTTAGCTTTGGCGGCCCTCTCCTCAGCTGTGTCTCTTTGCTTAACCACAGACTGGCGTGGCAGAATCAAGTTGAGCCCCAAAAGAGTAGCATTCCTGATCAAATAAGAAGCTTCCCTCTCGTTTTCTGGAATGGCTTCATTTCCGCGGGCATTTGAACCAGAACGACCGCAAAGCCACCAGTCGCTAGCAAGAAATAAAGCACATAAGGAGGAGCATTGTAAAGAACTGAAATTATAAATGAGATTCAACTTACAGCCAGAGGTGAAGCGGTGGAAAGAAACCGAGTCATCATTGACAAAGAACCATTCCTTCTTGAACATGCAAAATTTTGAATATAAGTCCAGGACTGGCTTGAAAGACACAGCCGATTCTAAGCTAATATATGGAGACCCCTTCTTGTAGCCTCTCAAGTTGTACAGGTACCGGATCTCCCGATTGGAAGGGGAACGCCTGTATTTTCTCTGGAAGATGATGAACAGACTCACCAAGACGGCATAGGAGTTGGGCTGAAGCTGGAAAGGGGCCACCTTCAAGTATGTGATGAAGATGACTATCCAAGCGTTGATCGAAGGAATGGCTTCGCACATGCAGTGATATCTACTATAAGCAAAATATCCTTCAAGGGGGTTATACGGCATCACTCCTTTCCCTGGCAACATCATATGCGCTCTGTCAATCCCAAAAGATCTAGATATAACGTCAAGCTGCTCATCTTTGAGGGAGCTGGGAAAGCAGTCAGGCGGTGAATCAAGAGCTCCTGAGGGCCGTACCCATCTACTAATGATCTCGGGGACGGTCCATGTCGTTCTGCCTCTGACTAAACCGGGGACACTATGGAGGACTCCCCTTTGTCCTAGGATTTCTTCTTGTCAGAACGAGTTTCTACTTTATGAGACATTATCTGCAACACGAGAAAACACATCGTTAGAACAAGGGATGTAGGCAAACAAGTACCAACAGTCTGGAATCTCATTCATGATTCAAAACATAAAAGGTTCATTCGGTAGTTCGAGGCTAAGAGCCTATTCGGCGCTCGTACTCCCCAGGTTCATTCGGTAGTTCGAGGCAAAAAGACCATTCGACGCTCGTACTCCCCAAGTTCATTCGGTAGTTCGAGGCTAAGAGTTCATTCGGCACTCGTACTCCCCGGACTCAATCGGTAGTTCAAGCATAAAGATCATTCGGCGAAAGAAGACCAAATCACCTGGACCGACAGTCAAATTTGGTTCGGTGATATGGTTGATTCGGCAGACCAAAGTTTGGTTCGACTATTTCAAAAGGTATGGAATAGCAGAGGCGTAAGGCCCATACTTATAGGCAAACATAGACGACCAGACCAACTGGTTCGATACTTGGGACCGAATAAGAATGTCCAAGCTAAATGACCTAAAATAAAGCATGACATATGCAGGCATATGTCCCACTTTGGGGGGCAAATGTTGGGCGTGTTTCCACCGGACCAGGGCCACCGGACCAATGCTACCGAATCTAAACAAAGAAATCACCACCGAACCAAAGAGAAGAAGGCACCACCGGACTAAAGTGAGGAAGGCACCACCGGACCAAAGTGAGGAAGGCACCACCGAACCAAAGCGAGGATGGCACTACCGAACCAAGACATCACCGGACCGATCCATGCTCTACTCACCACCGGACCGAAACATTACCGAACCAACATTGCCAGGCCGGATCACGTCAGCCCAGGCCCACCAGCAGCTATATACATCCAAGACCCCTACCCCCAGCCTCACTCTATAAATAGAGGGGTAGGGGTACAACAATGGGGGACGGTTTTGAGAGCTCAAGCACGGATAGAAATTTCAAACAACTTTCATACACTTGTGATAAAAGCTTTGTACTTGTAATCTGAACAGTGAAAGAGAATAACATATAAAGTGGACGTAGGCACATTCTGGCTGGACCACTATAAATCGGTGTGTCTTTTACAGTTTAGTCCCTCCTTTTTACATATTTGCATGAATCACCCAAATCACTAAGAACAACTTAAAATCGACTAATTCGTACGACTTGGAGGTGTTTGCCCATTTTTCGTGCAAATGCATTATTTCATGAATACACATATATTTTTAAACTGATTTTGAAAATGTTGGTATTTGGGAAAATATAGGTTCAAAAAAAAGTAAGTGAAAACTACATTCTAGCGACGGTTATTAGATTTGGAGTGTTAAACTATTTTTGAAAATTTGTAGAGATTGAAAAAGGAATATTTTATATAGTTGAAGTAATATAAAGGGTTGAAGATTATTTTGAATGACAAATGGAATATGATCTTAAAATATCAATTAAATGAATTTGAAAAGACTCCAGTTTTTTTTTAGTATTGATATAAGTATATACATATGGAATTTAAATTTAGATGGTAATTTATATAAAGGCATTCCACTTTTAAATATTGAATAAAAAATAAAATTATGAATTAAGTGAGTTTTGAAAAGAGTTTATTTTGAAAATTGAGTAGAATTTTCAAAGAAACAAAATCTGACCACAGGATAAGCGCATCATGTAAATTAGATTCTATGTAGGGAATCAAACCACATATGTAACTTTAAATGCAGATTTTTAAGTCGAACAATGTGCATATACATCAAATTTATAACTGACTAATGCATCCTTGATTTTCATAACATATTGCATTCTTTGATATAACATTGCAAAGGATAAAAAACCTCATGTTGTTTCTTAATTATGAAAGATTTTTCCAATCTCAATTTTTAATGATAAGTCATGAACCACAATACTGGGCATGCTATGTGCTAATAAAAAGAGCAATGTTACATATTAAGAATTGTGGATTTTTAGGTTATAGCATTTGTTGTTATTAATAATAATATTATGAAACATGAAATTCAATTAAGAGAGGAGAAGTTGTATTCTAAAGGAAGTTGTTGAATTCCTTTTCTTTTTACATCAAGGTGAAATGGAAAAAAAATATAAATTCTTGTGATAAGATAATAGTCCAATTAAAAACTACAATCAAAATTGTATTTGATCAAGTTTAACAATAAGGATAAACCAAAAAATGAATAAATAAAATAGTACTAGGACATCTACATACTAATGGAATAAGATCAGGGAATAAAGATACTACCTTTGGAAAAGAATCGAAATACATCTGACTACCATGATGTAGTTCGACAATTATGCATTGAACATATTGTAAACTTGAAATTTTATGAAAAGGGACAAAAGTCATTTTATCATTAAACTTGAAATATCCTTATTCCTTGACTAACTAATTTATATTTATATTTACGATGATTTCCTTATAATGAACAAGCATGATATATTTCTTTTATTACTTGAATGCAAGGCTTACTAATTTGTATATATGAGATCTTAGGAGTTCATTTTAAGTTGAGAATAGGTACATGAAGGCTATTTAGACTGAATGGTGGTGCATATTCTCTTCTACTAGCATAAAATTAAATAAGTTGCTTTAAAATGCTGAAAAAATGTATGTTTTTACTTAAAGAGGTATGTATTGTACATCATATGTCATGTGGTAAATTTTGATATATATAAATTATTTTTGACTATGTTTTGATCAATGTATATATCTATTTTATCATATTGTAATTGTTCGAAAGTCTCTCCATACAAAGGAGGCTCTGTCGAAATTTTTGACACTTAGAAAATTTTTGGAAATTTTATACGTTTGAATATAAAGAAACTTTTTGAAAGAACTATTAGAACCTATATATATATATATATGTATGTATATATATATATATATTAATCGTTGTATTTGTAACATTTGAATGAAATGATATTTTTCTTTTCTTGTTATACCGATGAAATAAGTTTGTATAAGTAATATAGATTATATATGAGGTTTTATTGGAGTAGCATACTGAAAGCGCAATAAAGAATAATGATATGTATATTATATTTTTCAGTTAAGGTTTTTGGGTAAATCCAGTACGATGCTCTTCAATAAATTGCGAGGTTGTAATTTCATTAAATAGGGGAGTCTGTAACATCCCTGTTCAAAGTTCTAAAATGAATATTGAAATGGATTTGAGAATTTAATTGAATATTATAGTGAATTTAATTCATCAAACTGAATTTTTAGACAACATGGATTTAGAATTCAAATTTGAAATCTGAATTGTGTTTTAAAAATTCAAAAATTGTCTGATATCATCTACTATAGGAGGAATATCAATGAGCCCAATTCTTGCAATTGCTCAGTATACCCTCTTTTAGCTTCTAGGCCTGTTTCTTAGTTCAAGATTCCTCTTACTAACTGGAATAAAAAAACCAATAGATTTGTTCTCCCCAAAATGGGATGAGGTTATGAAATTTATTTTGACAAAATAAATAATAATTAATTTTTTAAATTAATTTAAACAAATAAACTGTTACTTTAAAATTGTTTGAAGGCTTAAAAACGGTGTTTTGACAAATGGTAAATTATACTAGAAAAGAATAAAATCATAATTTTTTTTATAGTGTCTTGGTACAATATTAAATTGATGAGGCACTTTGATTTGAATTAAATTTGGATTGTTAATTTGAAAATTAAATTAAAACTATATTTATTTCATGGGCCTTTGATTTCAAACGCATAGCCATTTACTTAAACATAACCTTATCCATTTCTTATTTTCATCCTCAATACCGCCTGGACCTTATCTAAACCCAAACATGCCTCACCCTTATCTCCTGCCTTACTTAAGAAGGAACAAAAGTAAAAAATGCAAGCATGATGATGAATGTGGATCTAGGGAAGTCAACTTGGCTTCACGTGCGATAGAGAGGTATGCGCTTTAGTAGGTGACGCAAGGAGCATGGGCAGCGATGAATACCAGGCGATGTCTGGAGCTGGAGACGCATGCAAGTGTGAGTGATATTGGTGTCTCAACTTACATGCACGATGAGGGAGGCTTGCATGCGACCTGATGCTGGCAAGGCGGGTACAACTTGGTGGCGGTTATTGGTGGGTGCGTGACGGCTTAAGATGAGGTAAGCTAGGATTTGGCAGGGGATTGAATGTTGGTAGAAGGTATTTGAACATCAAAAATAGTGAGTGTAACTATTTTGAACTTTGCCTAAATTTATCGATTTTTGTTTGTTGCTTCTTTCTGTGGTTTCTTTGGAATGTTGTGTTGAATTTAGGCTATGTTTATACTTAAAAACTTGATAATAATTCCTGGAAAAAGGATTTGGATTTTTGAATATGTTTTTAAAGATTTTATTAAGAGGTTATATATTTTTTGAATAAATATTATTTTCAAAAAATGTTGTAAAGTAAAAAATTCATATTAAATGGGATTTTAATCAAATTCGAGCAATCTGAAATTATTTTCAATAATTTGATATGAAGACAAATGGCTTGAATCAATGTTTAAAATTATAATAAGTGATTTGAATGAGTTAAAGGGTTTGTAGGCTATTGTATGGGGAGAGATTTCCGCGATATGAAATATATAACTTTTTGAAATTTGGGTTGAATACAAAAGTCAAATTTTATATTAAAAAAACATTTAGAGGAATTTGTAGATGTGTCTCACAAAGAAATATTATTTTTAAATCGATTTTTGGAATTATTTGAGTT
The DNA here is from genome assembly GCA_030765085.1 of Allium cepa. NCBI lineage: Eukaryota > Viridiplantae > Streptophyta > Magnoliopsida > Asparagales > Amaryllidaceae > Allium > Allium cepa. Next base: position 336,575,075 of record CM060938.1, read on the forward strand.
TTTCTCAAATATTAAAGAAAATTGCAAAATAAAATGTACATATGCATGTTAGTAATCGTGTGCTATATTTAAGTTTATATGAGATATTGGGAAACGAAGCTATCTCTTCGAATGATTTTGAATGGGAGTGGCTAGTGTGATTTTATAAAATTGGAGATCACTTAAATATTTTGTTCCTTAATAAAAAATTAAAATGATTTTCTATTATAAGTTGGGATTAAAAGAATATGCAATTTATGGTTATGTGTGATTTTTCTGTAGCTTAATCGTGGATAACATAGTTGAATATCTGAATTATAAACTAGCCTGTCAAGTATTGTTGAATAAAAATAAAAGAAATAAATTATGCATGAGTTAGTTGAATTATTTGGGTGATTAAAATAATTGATTTATTTTGTAAGAGATTGAATTGTAAACTTCACCCACTATATGCAAATATACTTGTGTTTTGTCGAGTAATAAATGCTTGCTTGATTTGGATTTGAATTGAATAATAGTTTGCTATACCTGATATGATTGCTCGGTATGTTATGAACTAACTACAAGTGAATTGAATGATTGGTTTACTTTGGATGACTATGGATACTTTTGGGTACTTGTTTGATTTTTCAATATAAGTAAATATGATGCTTGATTCACCCATGATAAATAAGTGCAAGTTTATTATATCTCATGTCATGTTTATAATTAATATATGAACTGTACTGTTCAAATTGCTCGATTATGATGCACTATAATATTATGTTATGAAATACACGTATAACATATTTATCTGATGAAAATTGGATATAACATAATTTTGGAATATTGACAGTAATGAAAGTTAATTGTTTTTTAAAATAATGAATTTCACATCTGACGAGAACGACACGAGGTGTTGACTACTAGACTGCTATTTTCCATCCTAACAGACTGATTTGAGGATTGCAACTTGAATAATGATGACCTTATCCATCGTCACAATGTCCGAATGATATATTACCAGGGAAAATGAAGTTATCAAAGATATTGAAGATTGTCCGAGGCATAGTGCATACGAAGAGAAGTAACACCAACTGATGGATATATGATGACGAAGTGGACTATAGCATGAATAAGATTATAATTTCTTCAGATACTTAAAGGGTATGACAACAAATGGATCATGTGGGGCCAAATAAAATTGACTATTAGTATACGGGTGAAAACGACTTTTGCAACTTGCCAGGGTTGATGGTCTATGTAGAGGGTAAATCCACCAAGGAGATTTATCAACGTTATATCCTGTTGGGACTCACAAACGAAAAGATGATTTATCCATCTCATAAGTATAATTAGAAATTCCGACCTCATGAAGTGATTCTTTTGAAATGATGACTTGAATTTATACAATAAAAAGCAACTCATATATTACAGATAGATTGTGATATGTTCGTTGACTAGAGTTGCGACTACGAGTCACAATAAATAGAGCCGTAACACATATTTTATCACAATTTGTGAAAAAAAGTATGGGCAGGATTTGGTATGGTATAAGTGACATTTGTTTGCTTGAAAATGTCACCTTTAAACTCGACACTGCATGTTTATTGTTTATGATTTTTTTATACGTACAGTTAGCTTTCTAGCCTGACTCAAGGTTTTTATGTACTTAACAACCCCATGTTAGACTAAGGTTGTTGTACAGCTTCGATATAATTGTACATGCTTTGTGGGCTGCGATATGGAGTTGGAGCCAATGATAATGGCGAGTAACTACTTTCTGTATAATTATATTGAGATTCCGTTGTATTGGTCGATGTGATGTATTCATGTGTTGAATAGTATAAATATAAGATGATGTACTAGAATTTTCAGATATGATATAAAATTCAGTTATTATTTTTATTCACTCTGATTCTATTAGTTGGAAAATTTATATTTCATTTTCTAATATTGTATTATTCAAGTCTATAACTAGTGTATATTGTTCTATGCTGAGACGGGATACGTATTATTCCAGATGTGTTTAGGTATTGAAATGTATCTTTCTTGAACCAAAATAGTGTATACGAGAGATCGTTCCTTCCGTGCCCATTGATCCAAGAAATCAGATGGTTAACTCCCTCTGATATTATGTCACTTGAGCCAGGGCGTTACACTATTTGTTGTTAAATGATTTGAGTTGTTTACATACCATTAGTCCTTAAAGTATTTATTTTCTCAAAAGGAATTGAATATGAGACAGCAAAGATGGATGGAATTTTTAGTAGTGCATGACATCGGGATTGAGTATACGTTGGGGAAAGGAAATAAAGTGGTCGATGCACTTAGTAGAAACATCAGAATGTGATTTTAGCTATGTTATCTGAATGAAAAGATTAGAGGCATTGGCTTCGTGTGGAGTTAGAATAAGGTTTAACCAATATTGATAGAAAGATTATAGTAAGGAAAAGGGACGAGCCTATATTAACCAATCGAATAAAGAGACAAGAAGCAGGAAGTGAGTTTGATGATTTGAAAGATTTTCAATTGACCAAGGAGGATCGTTAAGAAAGAAGGGACGGTTGTGTATTCTAGATATGGATAATCTAAGAAATGAAGTTCTTAGAGAATGTCATCGATCGCTCTTATTATCCATCCGGAGGTATAAAGATGTAACAGGATATGAAGAGGAGTTTCTTCTGGGAAGGAATGAAGAGAGATGCAGGCTTATGGGTAAAGCAATGTACAAATTGCCAACAAGTAAAAGTCGAGCATCAAAATACAAGTGGAAAATTTCAACCTTTCGAAGTGCCACTATGGAAATAGGTTTCTATATCTATGGATTTTGTAGTGGGTTGGCAAATTCGAATAGGGGAAATGAAAACATTTGCGTCATGGTTGATGTACTAAGCAAGAGTGCGTACTTTATCCCTACTAAGTCGACAAGGGCAACACTTATTTTGTCAAAGTTATTCATGAAGAATGTGGAAAGACTTCATGGAATATCAAGTAGTATTGTAAGTGATATGGATCCTTTGTTTACTTGTGAGTTCTTAAAGAGCTTGCGGAATGAATTGGGTACCAAGCTGAAGATGAGTACTACGTACCATCTGCAAACTGATGGACAAATGGAAAGGGTTTATAAAGTACTCAAAGATTTATTAAAACTTGTGTATTAAAATTTGGAGAGTCGCGGGAAGACCATAGTTATCAGACTAGTACACGAATGGCACCTTTTGAAGTGATTTATGGATGGCCATACAAATCGCCAGTATGTTGGTTGGAGATCAGTGATAGACTGATACTTGGTCCGGATTTGGTGAAAGAAGTGACTTAAAAAGATTGAGTTAATCCCAGCAGGGGTGAAGGAAGCTTAATCAAGGAAGAAAAGCTATTCAGATAAATGGAGAAAAGTCTTGGAATTCTTGTTTGGAGATTCTGTTTTCGTAGAAGTATCATTGATAAAGTGTATTATTCGATTTGGGAAGATGGGAAAACTAGCACCTAGATATGTTGGTCTGTTTCCTATTATCGAGAAAATCTGAAAACTCACATATTGTATCTAGTTATCGAATAATTTGGCAGGAATCCATAATGTTTTACACGTATTTCATCTGCGGAAGCATGTGCACAATCTAGAAACTACTATAGGACCAATGGTTTTGGAACATTTAGTGGTGAAGCCTGATATGACTATCTTTAAGTGACCTATTCGTATAGTTGATAGAGATGCGAAGAAGTTAAGGAATTAGATAGTCAAGTTAGTAAAGATCCAGTGGAGTGATGATGAATGAGTGTACTTGGGAGACAGAAGATAGGATTAGGGAGATATATCTTGATCTATTTGATTAAATGATCTATTTTGTTGTATAGACTTTTGACTAGTAGATATAACTCGTATTGTTACTTTTTTGTTGTTGTGGCACATGTTTGTATGATTGATGTGCTTGTTGATTTTTTTTTACCTTGTCACAATTTTGAGGATGAAATTCTTCAAGGAGGGGAGCCTGTAACACCTCCAATTTTTATATAGCACATAATTTAAATGTTTAATTATGGGATAATTAAATGAGAAATTAAAATTATGGGATTTGCTAAAAACAATTAACTAGTTAATATGAGTTGGCCTTAATAAGTATAACATAGAGAATGGTTTAAAAGAATATGAATTATTAAACATGAACAAAGAAGGGTTGGAAAGGAAGAGGTAATATTATATCTGTAACGACCCATAATACCGTACATTTTAAGTTGACAATAAACCACACATGTCCAACTCAATTTGAACGAAAAGATGGATAGTTATGGGTAAAAGAAATAAATACATGGAATAGAATCTTACATAAATGGAATAACATATATTATTTCAACATATAATCTTTACAGTGGAAATTTTAAATCCATTTATCAAAGTTTAACCTAACATCAACATGGACAAATATAAATATTTGTCCTTACAAATACAGAATATTATAGTACATAAGTGTGGTGGAAATGGATAACAATCTTCAAAACAATCTTCCAGCCCCATGCTCCGAGCTCTTTCAAAATGCACCAAACTAAAGCTGACTATTAGGCTGCCCGGAAAAATATGGCACCCACAGAGAAAGAAAATAAACTCTAAGCCAGCCATGTGACTAGTGTGAGAAACTCAAAATACGAGTACTTGAAAACAAAGGACCGCCTCCCGTACAGTACATCTCTAGAGGAATATATCGAGGCCACCAAAAGATGGTCCTTTACGAATTAAGATCAGCCTACCCGAGATCAAAAAGTGGTACATATAGCACCGAATATGATATCACCCTGGTCGTTCCTGACCTCTTGAGATGTCTCATTGCATACACCACAAATTTAAACTCGATGTTATAGCAGGTAAAGATAAATAAATCTATAAAGGTGATATCATATCATAATGGTTGCGAACCACTTAGTCTTAAAGCAACCCCTGTTTCACAATTCCTCATGTGTAAGGCTTGAGGTAACGTTTACCTTCCTTAGAACATTTTCACTTAAAATGCCACATTTCCATTTCCAATAACACGCTATTGATTTCAACAAACCTCTAAGCCCGTATGTCTTAGAGAAGGGTGTAAAGCATAAGAGGGGTTACCTTCTACACCACCAAACAGATGTATGTTTGTAGAGATCAATGCATTGTGATCTTAGAAATGCAATGTCAGACATTCATCCATACAAGTTGTCGAGGATAAGGATAAATCGAAGACACTCTCCTACCACATCTTGTTGGGCATCACCTGTAATGACCCAAAATTTCAAACACTTCATATTTTAATATCTGAATTATTTTAAAATGTGTTTCCAAGATTTAATATGATTTTATAACCTTGTTAAACACTTTTTAATTAGTAACTAATGTTAGAAAACTTATTTTTGAAATTTGTTTACAAAAATATGCACTTTGGATAAATATCGAAAAACTGACCGAAAAATGTTTTGTTAAAAATCAACTTTTTATTCAATACAAGTTGTGTAAATATGCTGCAACTTCAATAATTATCATATATAAACATATGATAAGAATTAAAACACATCTCTTTACTAACTAATAATTAATTACTGAGCGTATATTAGTAAAAAGTAAGCATTGACAAGAGTACATAAAGGACCCTTAAATCACTCCTTGATTTAGGGAAAGCATGCTTGTGTAAGAGCATGGTCTTACTTGTTTAACTTCATGGCTAAGGAGGGTTTCATTCACACCTTTCCTCTCATTTCCTAATACTATATAAAGGCATGCATACACACTCATATTTTCACAAACTCATCTTCATTTCTCTTCTTAAATTCTCTTCTCCCTCACTTCTATTTTTGGTCGTGAGCCATGAACAAATAAAATGGCCAAGGGTCGTGAGTTTTGAAGTGAAGGAGGTGATATTTAGGCCTTAAGTCTGTGATCTAGAGGTAGTAGGGGGAGGAGACCATGAGAAACATGGTGGGGGAAGGTTGGGCCGTGAGTTCAAGGAGAGGGGAGGCGATGGCCATGTAGTTTTGGAAGATGGAGGACATGTTTATGTGATGTTTAGATAAGTTAGAGATGATAGTATAAATGTTGAATGAAGTGAATGTTGGTAGGAAGTGTTTAGGTAAAAGAAAAATGAGTTAATCTCACTTCGAATCGAGTGACTGACTTGGTAATATTGCTTGTTATGTCACTTGATAATTGCTTGTTTATCACATGTTAATATGCTTTATATTACATATAATAATAAACAATAATACTTAAAGCTATAACCTTTTATTATTTGTTTCCAAAATCATATAATTTGTTAAAGTAGTTGCCTTAAAGAGAATGGAAATATGTTGTTTAAATTAAGCACATTTAAACATCTAAAATGACATGATTATTAGTACATATGTTAATACATGTTTAGTAGTGATATATTTGAATCTGGAATCATATATGTGTATAAAAGAGAATGACATTAGATATTGAATTGACTACGGAATTGTCCGTATAGCAATAGTCGTTATATGCGCACTTTGAATCCCTTGAACTATAACTTATGAAAATGGAGATTTAATGACATATCTTAATAATAAATTGTTTGGTTATTATTTGCACTTCTATAAGTGTTTATAAAAGCAATGAATATGTTTTTGAAAGTTATAGAAGAAATAAATCAAAGTAACAAAATATTTGAAGTAAAAAGTCGCTATAACTACACTTTATATTTAGCAAAATAACGATATTTTTCTATAAGCTTCTTTGGAGGTTTCTTTTCATGTTTAAGGAGTAAATAATATATTATTCTTATTAGGAAATTTTTGAAGACTAATTCATTTGATAGCTAGTTGAACGAAATGCTAAAATTTATAGCAAAATAGTCGCTATAGGTGTAATTCGGTAAAATACCATATTTTGGGGAAATTCGCTAAATTAATTGAAAGTTATTCTTTGGGTTCTCCATGGTTTTCAAGTATCCAAAGTATACTGACTAATGTAAAATGAATGGATTAACAATCACTTGTTAAGACATCGAAACCTAGGCGCAAAGTTGTAGCAAATTCACCTTAAACGACAACCCATGACTTTTGGTTGCACTTCTGAAGTGCTGCTTTGCTTCTGAAACACTTTTGAGTTGTTACGGATTATTTTATAGCATTTTTGAAATGCTATCCTTGCTGTTTGAAACTATAAATTGTTTAAAAATGATATTTAAAATTTATATTTTTCTCTAATCTTTTTAGGGTTGTTTTCTAACTTTTAAAAGAGTGTTTTAGTTTCAAGTTTAAATACATTTTTAACAATTAACTATGAACTTCTGAACTAAGTAGCTTTTAAAATAAAGACTTGCTTTTCTATATTTTGCAAAATTCCTTATTTTTACATAATGTTCTATATAAATAACTATCATATATTTTAAGTAGATTTAAAAGTATTTTAACATATTAATAAGTATTTTAATGATTTTCTATATATATAAGTTTTAAATATTTAGTTAAGTATTTTATAATATAATAAAGGAAGTTTGTATTTTAACACTTAGGTTAAAATAAATGGTTTTGAGGAATTATTTAAAGGTGTATTGTCATAATTAATAAGTGTAAATATGCTTTGATCTTTAAATAAATGTTTAAAGTTATTAATGGACAACTAAATTGTTTTGGGTTGTTGTAAACAATGTTTTTAGTAACACTTGTTTTTAACCCTTATTATTAATTATAATTGGGAGTATAATTAGATATTTACTAATGAATATCAAGTAAAGAAAAAATACAAGTAAATGGCTTTGGGTTTGTTGTGACAAATTTTTTGAGCAACACGTGTCTTTAACCCTTAAATATAAATAAATCTTTAAGAAGGGAGTTTTAAAGAGGATTGTTTTCAAAGTATGAAATATTTGGGTTTGTTGTGACAATTGTTTTTAGCAACACTTGTCTTTATCACTTAAATGTAATTATACCTTTAAATGGAATGGTTTTCGATTTATGGTAAACAATGTTTTAGCAACATTCATTTTTAAACCCTTGAATCATGTTTTGGAAGAAATATTATAAATCTTTAACAATGGAATATAGGAATTATTAAAGTCTTTTATAAAGAGATAGAAAACATTGTATGTTTAACTTATAAAAGAAAAGGAGTTTATTATATCTATGTTTTGGTAGTAATTATTTTAATCTCTTTGATTATATTTCAAGTAAGTAAATCTTGTTAAAATGATTTGTGAATACACTTATACCATTGGAATGCGTATATTAATATTTTTTAAGTAATAAAATGAGTATAGGTAAATAGTTAAATATATTTATACAAGAATATAGAGGAATTTTTTATTAATAAAGGAGTATTAATTAATGAAGTTTTGATATATGAAAGAAGTTTTATTAGATAAAATGATGTTTTTAATAAGAATGGTTTTTAACTAATAAAAGATAAATTAATTAAAAAGGGATTAAAAGTCGTTTATGTGACTTAACCATGCCTTGCATGAAATGATAATGCAGGTATGTTTACTTGCTTATGAGAAAGTATTCGAGACTTAGTTCCCTTATGCGATCATTCTCATTTTTATTGAATAAGGCTAAATTCATCGACTCGGTCTTGGAGAGACCGGGATCGGTAAGTGTTCTACTTATCGAAAATCACTTCAAGGCTGAGATACAGGTTCTCTGTTTTGGAAGTGAATGATCGAGACCATGTGTGGTTCTGGAATCTGTTGAGATGATCGAATCCATATGTTATTCATTATGTGATCGAGTTTTGTTGAAAACTCGTGTGAAGACGCCGAACGTAGCCTCGACATCGAGAAAATGACTAAAGACAGAGTAGGATGCATGATCCTGGGGTTTAATTAACCCATGAAGGGTACGACAACTCTATATCTAGAGTATGCTTAACGTAGACTCGACATCTGGAAAATGACTAAAGACAGAGTAGGATGCATGATCCTAGGGTTTAGCTGACCCACGGGGGGTACGACAACTCTATATCTAGAGTATGCTTATAGATGTTGTTAGCAGGGAGTTGTTGTGTTACAACTCGTAATTTTCGATAATTAAAAAATATTAATTTAATAAAATGTTGGTGTTAATATTGGAAGAAATTAAAATTTATGATTTATTAATAAGAAAAATAACTGGAATAAAGTATAATAATGTTAATGTAAGGTAATGTATAACTACTTTAATGTAATTTCAATTGCTTGAAATGATTGTAATATAAAATTTGGTTATAAGTTGTAAATAAGATTATAAAACAAATGTTGTGTTTAATGGTAAAATTGTATGAAATTAATTGAAATTGGTTAGTATAGAATGAATTCATTTACTTTTGTTTGTAAACAATAGACTTGGAAATATGTTTGAATTATCAATGAATGATAATTGCTTAAATTGTCATTCTATATTTAATCTGTTTATTTGCAATTAATCTACTTAAATGTTGCAGTTAATATGAATTAAGATGGTAATCGTAGAAGATTGAAGTAATGAAATGATAAACCAATGTTAAGTATATCCATAAGATGGTAGTGGACTGAAGAATAAGAGAGAAATCAAAATAAATGAATTTAGTGGAATTTTAAATTTATAATTTTATGAATTTATTATAGTAATAACTGAACACTGTAATTATTGCAGTAATTAACATTGGAATTGACAGGGAAATTAATTTTAAACGATTATAAATTACCAGGTAAAAAAATGATAAAAATTGCTAGTTATTAAATTTGAATTTGAAAAGTGATTTAATTAATTTAATAATAATTTTTTTAATTAGCATGAAAATAGCCATTCTGGCCACTATGTCGGATTTCGACGAAACCTATTTCATCGGATTCGTAATGGTGAATTATTGTAAGATTTCAAGTTTCACAGCGATCAGACATGTCGTTTGATCGTGCAGGCTTGAAACGCACAGAAATCAATTTAATGAACTCAATTTGAAATAAGTTGATTTTAAAAGCTAACTTCTTCATACAATGGAATTAGGACTTGAAACCTGTTCCACTGAGTTTAAAAATATCAAAAACATCTGATTTGATATATGGGATGACCATTTTCGTTTGGAGACGGAACAGGCTTTTTGGGTCGTTATTGTCATTTCGTACCAATTCAATATGTTCATTCTTTCTTACCGAGCCTTGTATATATAACCTAATAGTCTTTCGATTTCTTATTTCAGCATGTATAATTCCATCTATCTATTCCTTCTTCTTAATTGGCAGAAACCCAAATTCCTAGATTCAATCGCAAATCAAAATTTTCAAATCGTAAATCAAACTCATCAAACTATGTCAAATTATACATGGTTTCGAAGATCTCGAAGAATCGAGTTGGTGCATGGTTTTCGTTTTTCATAATAGTGCTCGGATTAATCACAAATCGTGGTTAAAGCAATGAGATCGCAAAACCCTAATCGTCATCAATCATGAAATTGACTTGGGGGTTTTGGTGTGCTCACTGCCTAGAGTTGCTTGGAGGTGGTATCGCTCGGCCTAGACTGGAGCATGGTTGTCAGAATTGTTAGATTAGGGTTCAAAATCCTAAGATTTAAAGGCAGCTACGCGGTGTCTTGGGAAGGCCGGAGGGCTCGGCGGTGGGTCAAGTGGATGCGCACGTTAAGGCGGAGAGGATGGCGGTGGTCGGCGATGCCCTGGTGGTCGAAGGAATATGCTATGGCTTGGTCAACATGATAGTTGCAGGCGGCATTTGGGTTCGAGAGGGGTGCGTATGAAGGAAGATGAAAATGGTGACGTCGAATGTGGTATGGTTATTAATTATTTATTTGAATTTAAAAATTAAAGTTGAATGTTCTAACTATCACATCTTTTGCATACGAGCTCGGATTCACGCGCGGTTTGTTCCCCTACGATCATATCACAATATCGGACATTATGAAACTAGTTTGGACGAATTCTGAGACTATTAGATTTTGGGCTATTTTTGGATTTTAAATCGATCTGAAATCAAAGGTGAGTGTATTAACCCACTCACAACTACTAGATTATCTTACTTAGTTAAATTGGACTTATGATGTGATTAGAATTTGATTGGTTGATGTTTAGTATATTTAAATTGTCATTCCAGTAAAATATGACTTTTATTGAATTTAATCACCATTAATTTAGCATTGAATTTAAATTGCCAATTAAATACTTGTTAATGATAATCAAAAATTGTTGTTATGTATTGGTTGCTTTGAATGATGATTGTGATGGATGTTTGATTGTTGATATTGAATGACTGGATGTTATATTTATACATTATTATCACACTATCAGTTACCTTAGTTTATTGTTAGAAAAATCCCTATGGGTTGAAATGATACACACTCGAACGATCTGATAGATTAGGGAGAAATCGTTATCGGTCGAAATGATAGACTCGAGCGATTTCATGGATTTGAAGTTAAATTTGGGATTGCGGGTCGAAATGATATATACCCGTAAATTTAACTTTATTGCGGGTTGAAATGATATATATATCTGTATCACTTGACCATAGGGTAGAAAATTATGTACGGACACTGGATGAGTTAAATTAAATGATTTTTAAACCTTAAATTTTTGAATCCAGTTAAATGATATTTTGAAATAAAAAATTGATTTATATAAACTGAATTATTTTGAAAACCCAAGCTTTAAATGTTGAAATTGGAATTGGTTTAAATGAATTGTTTAAAAGATTTAAATTCAAATTTCAATGTTGAATTGTGAAATATAAATGAATTTTTTTGAAATTGAGCTATTGAAATATTTGAATATTTAAACTCTAAAATTTATTAAATTTGAAATAGTTTAAATTTATAGTTCAAATATGGATTTGAAATCGATATTGATTAAGTGGTTTTAAATGAGAATTTGAATTGAAAGACAAAATTGATTTTTTTGATTTGAAAGCTCGATATGGTCCATATGGTCCAGATGTGTTGAAACGAAAGAAATAGTTAATTTGATATTAATTTCAAATTAATTATTTTAATATAAACTATTTAAAGATATACTATTTTAAAATCCTAACTATTAAGATCTTCAAACTATTAAAATATTTTAAACTATTTAAACTATATTAAACTCTTTCTAATCTATTTAAAACTATTTAAAACTATATTAAACTATTTTAAACTATTTTAAACTATTTAAATATATTAAACTATTTTAATCTATTTTAAACTACTTAAACTATATTAAACTATTTTAAACCATCTAAACTACTCTAAAGTATTTTTAACTATGTTAACTATTTTAAAATATTTGATTTTAAACTATTTGTGACTATCTAAAACTACATTTCTAGATTTCTAACGGTGCAAGGTTGAATTGTTTATATTTAAATCTTTGATTTAAAAGCGAATATGGTTAAATGATGTTATAACTTACGTTGGAATTTGAAGTGATATTTTCTAGTGAAATGACATAATGTAGGTCAATATGACGATTTTGAAATGAGAGTTTAACCTACTTGTGAATACGTTTTCAAAAGAGAATGATTTCGAAAGTTATATGGTTTTGAGAATATGCTATTTTGATATCGATTATGAATTGATTTTTGGAATGTAAAAGAACCATCTGGTATGAAATAAGCATTTGGTCGTTAAAGAAACTGAGATCGGATATTGTCATACTCTCTGCCAATACCAAAAACTACTTTAACAACTGTGCATGTGGTGAAGATTCCAGAATGAAGTAGGATGGTTTGGAGAACGATGCTGTATGAGGTATTAATGTAGCCCTGACCCCCTCGGGTTAGCTTGATGTGGCTAAAACAAGAGCCATGCTGAGCCAAGTGAGGTCGCACCTCCGATCGGACACATTTCTTCGATACCATATTAATTTATGATTGATTTGGCGGCCACCCCTCGATTTGATTTTGGAAGTGTGTTCCGAAGTGAGCGGTAGTAGCTGCTATGTGTTACCACTAGTACGGATCAACAAAATAGTAGAATCCTACCCTGAGCATTGCCTTGCTGCCTTGTACATGCCTTATCGCGTCCACTATGAATTTGGTTTATACCTTATCTATGGATTACTCACCGAGTAAACCACTGGTTTGGTGGAGCTTACAGTATCTGTATAGACCACAGAAATATATAAATGTGTTAATGAGGTATATGGGAAACGCCTTAATGCTATGTGACGATAAGAAAATCCATACCCTTTGAATCGATAATAAACCACACATATCCGACCCAAAAAGTACAGACTGACGGAAAGTAATGAGAAAAAAAAAGAGAAGAAGAGAAAAGAAGAAAGAGAGAAGATAAAACAAAACAGAACAATACAGAATCTCACATCGCAGTGGAAAACATATAATATCGTATCAATGATCTTTACAAAATAGAACTTTATATACATACATCAATCAGGGTTCAATAATCAATCACTAATCATCAGCCTGGACAGTTGTAATAATCTACCCTTACAATTGCCGATAATTTAAATAACAACAATGCAGCGGATAATAAACAGATATGTGTATATAAAATGAAGAACTCTAGCTCTCCTGCTGAAGCTCCAAAAGCAACAAATCTGAACTTGTAAATATACTCGGTCTGACCTGAACATTGAAAGGGAAGAACGCCTGGATCAGTCTGGTAAACCAACGTGAGAAAACACACTCAACTGAATTTATTAAATTACCAAAACTTTTCCTTTCAAAACAAAAGTATCTCATAAGACACGCCCCCACATAAACACGGACATGTTTTTACCTTACGATAACCAAAACATTTTACATCAAATCATCTTATATTATACTAGTGTCTAGTTTACAAATAATATTAATCATAGCCGAAATGGTTACCTATATAGCATTTCGGGGCTATTCATTACGCCAATACAAACAAAACCGCAAGCTCATAGTGAAGTTCGGATTTCCATACAAATGACCAGGTGAAAGGACTCCCTTCCGGCAGTACATCTCTATAGTAATGTACCGAGAAACATCGCAAAGGAACCTCTACCAATACAAGACCGGCGTATCTCTTTAACTAGGTAGTACCGAATATATCATCTCTCGATCGTTACTGACCTTTCCAAGGGCCCTCATAGCGTACAAACCACATTAATTTACATCCCGAACGTCACAACAGGAAGAAATATTTCTAGAAGAGGATGATCATATCCTAATTGGGAATGGCCCATTTATCCTTGCCGCATATAACCATGTTTCGGTCATTTTCGGTTGATATGGCCTGAGGTAACGATTACCTTTCACATATCACATCACTTCGAATGCCACATTGCCACTTCCATTGACTACTAATTGCCTTCACGAAAATACAACCCTTGAGCTCGTATGTCTCAATGAGGATGTTAAGCTAAGAGAAGTTGCCTTCTCCACCACCACTGATGTACATTTGCAAAAACCAATGTACGTGATCTTAGAAATGCAATGTCAAACAGTTGTCCATACAAGTTATCCAAGAACAGGACAAACCGAAGGTACTTTCCTACCGCATCCTGTCAGGAAATCCCTAGGGTTAGTAGCAACAGTCCTTACAATGGATATTTCATAACAAAGAGACTACTGTTAGTATATGTATATTGGGATTTTAACCCCAAATGATCAACAAGCGGACCTTTACTATGAAAATCCTAAATATCAATATCATCAACAACCTGCATAATTGAACGCATATACGTTGGTCCGAAGTGGTTTTCAGATATACCAATCCTGATCTCTTCGCACCAACAACGCAAAAGCGTTTCTCAACCTCACACAGAAACTAAGTCTCATAGACTTATCACATCTCCAACTTTCAACTTGATATCCTTTGGCCAAGAAGGAAGCTCAATAGATTGGAGTAATACTCTGCCCTACACAAATCAACATCATCAACACGAACGATAATCAAGCCTACATAGATGGCTACGTACTAAGTGTACGACTAAATAGTTCATGCATCAAGTCGAGGAACTAAAATGGCCAAATTTGATAGCCGGTTATTTTACTATCAAAGCAAACAACAAATATCTAGCATCATATGCAATCACTAGGCCCTTTTAATTAGTCTTTTATTAATTAAATCTCTTTTCAAATATTCACTTAAAATTATCTTTAAAAAGATATATTCTCAAAACCATTTCAATATTTCACTATTTGGAAAACATTTCCATAACTTATTTTAATAATAAGTGAATTCAATATTTACTTTAGTTTCAAACCATTCAAACTCCATTTTCAAATATCACTTCCCAAAACATTCATTTAATTTAAAGGTTTATTCACTGTGCAAAATCGTGAATACAATGCCAAATCAAATTCATTGCTTCTACACATTTATTAAAGGATTATCCACTGTCCAAGATCGTGAATGAAATTCCTTTAATAACTTCTATATTTAACTTATTAAAATAAGTTGATTTCGCATTTATAAAACAATGTTTATAATTCCATTTCTACTTTATAAAAACTTCCAATGATAAAATCCCTTTATTTACCGATTTCATTTATATTCTCATTTATATGCCAAATCCAATTATAAGTTAATTCACTTATAAACCTCTTATTTAAAGATTAATTCTTTTATAACTTCATCAATTCGTAAATCTTATTTACTTATAAGATTCAATCATAACCTCATTTTAAACACTTACACAACTCCTCTATAATTCTATTACTTTTATTTATAAAATACCGATTTTATAAATCTTATATATACAAACCAATTATGATAAATCAAAATTCTCATTAACTTATTTTACAAAATAGTTATGTAACGTCCCGCCTTTTTATATGCTTTAAATCAACGATAAACCACACACGTCAGACTTAAACCATACAGAAGGGCGGATTGTTATGGGGTAAATAAGAAAAAGCAGAGAAAGAAAAAAAAGAATCTTGCAGCGGAACGATAAAATATAATAATCAAATATACAGTTCATGAAGCTGTTTTACAAAATATTCGATTATACTTATACAATACATATCAGAATTACACATACCCGAGAACAATAAATGATGCAGCGGAATGGTATGAATGTAGTGGAATACTATAATAAATAATAATAATAAATCTTCGTCTTCGTCCTCCAGAATATGGTCTTTCAAATTCTGAAATGCTCAGGCTGACCCGAGCGAATTGAAAAGACAAACCACTCGAATTAGAACTAAAAGATCTTATGTAACTCGAATCAACAATAAATAATATGATTGGAACGACGTCAGAGATGTTTACGGGATTTGACATCTCCTATCCAATGTCTAACGTGAGTGCAGTAACTTAAAAGATGCTCGGGATTCACATCTCCTAAGGATCCATTAAACTATTTACTATGTAGTAATACCTCGCTATTATAACAGTGTCTAATAGTAAAATAAACTAACTTTTAAATAGCGTTAAGGAGTGACCCAATATTCCCCTTAACACAATAATAATCCCAATAGTCCATCCAGTATCAGCGCATCTCCAGATCGGGAGACCACCCTAAATACTCCACGGGCTATGGGAGAAATCCAAAATCGTACAAGACGCGCTAGGGTAGGTGACACGACACGACTGGGCAATGCCATGGTAGATATACCAATTACGCTTCCGGGTCGGTGGTCATGCGTAGCGCGCAGCTACCGCTCACCTCGAGCCACACCCCCAAATCAAAATCAAAAGTGGCCACCGAATCAATCCAAAGTCAAAGTATAATATCGAAGGGACGTGTCCGATAAAAGGTGATACCTTCTTAGCCTGTCGATCGCTCCTGTTTTAGCCACCTTATGCCAACTCACGGGAGTCGGCTCTACGTATTTTCCTCAAAGGAAACGCCACCACCATCCTACTTCATTCTGGAATCTCCACCGCGTACACGGTTGTTAAAGTGGTTTTGGAGTTGGCAGAGAGTATGACAACTTCCGATCCATCCCTTTCTTGGTAAACTTCTCTTTCTTTTCCACTTTTTATATTTGAATCATGTAATTTGCACTTGCTCTCTTCACCTTTAGGATCGGCCTGCCATCTCCATTAGTTGTGCCACCTCCACCACCACCTGGGACAGTCACCACCACCTCCTTCTCACTGACCATCCCAAGCCGAGCCACCCTAGGTTGAAGATCCACATGAAAATGCAACCAAACCTCACTTGAACAACCATAGCCGATCACCTATGCACCACCACCACAAACTCCTCCTTGGCCGCCACTTACACCACCATCTCCAGCCCCTACCTGACCTGACACCCTTTGCCTCATCACTCCTGACCCCACCTAAACCTGGCTGTACCCTTGTTGCCTTTGGCCGAGCCCATTGGTTGCTTGAAACCATGTGGTATTGCTTAGATTGTGTTGTAGTTCACGCACCATACTTTGCACCATCATCAAACCCATGTTTGGCCGACCCCTGTGAACCCAAACAATAGATCCTAACCCATGCTTAGCCGTGTGTTTCTGACCCTAGGCTGAAGACAAGTGGTTGAAAGCAAGTGCAAACACTTTGGTGTTGTTTTGTGCATTCATTTCTAACATTGTTTTACTATATTTGGGTTGAAAATTTACCTTGTTTATATTGTTTTGTTTGAATGTGTTCAAGGCAATTCATTTCTAACACTCGAATCTTTATCGGGCTATCGTGCTTTTGTGGATCTCAGTTGTGCATTTGATTTGTTTTCTTCAGCTTATACAAGTGAGTTATTTTCACCAGACAGTTTTATACTTATATAACTAGTAAATCGATCAGATTTGAATCCGTAAAATGCATCACCATGTTATATCTGCTATGTTATGATTATATGATGTTCACCCATGCTTATTTACCTGTTATATGATATATTACCGTTATTTTATGTTGTTCTATTATTTATATCAGTTTATCACACTGCAAGTTCCATTTAGATTTGAATCACTATGGGTTGAAAATGATACATACCCGAACGCACTTTAGAATTGGGGAAAATCGTTATGGGCTGAAATGATAGGCCTGAACGATTTTCAATTATTCATTTTACTTGGGACTGCGGGTTTGAAATGATAAACCCGGGTTTTCTTTATAAAATAAGGGTTGAATTGATGTATTACTCGTATTACTTTACCTAATGTAGAAATTGATATACAGACCCGTGGTTAAAATATTTTTTTCTAAAATTTTTAAAATATTTTAGAAATGTAAATATTATAATATTTTGATTAAACTTAATCAAAAATGATTTTTGTAAAGTATTTTGATTTTTCTGAGAATTTATAAGTGAAATAAATTAATGATAAAGTGGAAATTTGAAATATAAGTTATTTTGGAAATTTTGATTTAATTGTAAATGGAATTTAAATTAAATATGAAAATATGATAAATTTATGATATTTTGAATTAAATAATTTAAAATGATTTTATAATATATTAATGGATTTTGAATAAGTTAAAATGTGAAATAAATGAATATTGAGTTGAATTTTGAAATATAACTTAAATTGGAAAATTGTGAATTTTTTTAAAAGTGAATTTTGAAGTTAAGTAAAATGAAAAATAAGTTATATTTTGAAATTTAAACTTAAGTGTTAAGTTAAAAATTTAATTATGTGAATTGAATGTTGGAATTTAATAAGTGAATTATTATTAAATATTGATTTTTGGATGGAAATTTAACTTTATAAAATCATGAATTTAAGGAAAATTAAATGATGGTTATAAAAGTGAAAAATATATGATTTTATAAGTTTGAAATGGTTTAAATAAAAAATTTAATTGTTTGTGAAATTATATTGAATATTTGGAATTTAATTAACAACATTTTGAAATGCTATTATTTCTAATGTAAAGGATATTACAACATTTGTAAATGTTGTAGTTGATAGAAATGGACTAAATGGCTAAATTGAATTAAGGGCTATTATAGCACTTTGTAAGTGCTATAGTTGCTAAAATTAACTAAGGTTTTATTTGAACAAAAGTAACCCTATTACAACATTTTTAAATGCTGTCTTTTGTTGAATTGAATTGTTTTAAAAGTAACTTTCCGTTGCATTTTCTAAATGTTGCGAAAGTTGAGTTTTCATCGTTTCATAAAATTTAAGTGAATAAATGAACTTTGAAAGATTAAAAATTTGGAAATTTAATAATTTAATTATTAAATGTAATAACTTCATTTTAATGAATTAATATGAAGTAATTTGTTTTGAAATATAAATATT
Source organism: Allium cepa (assembly GCA_030765085.1). NCBI lineage: Eukaryota > Viridiplantae > Streptophyta > Magnoliopsida > Asparagales > Amaryllidaceae > Allium > Allium cepa. The sequence goes on from CM060938.1 coordinate 336,594,098, forward strand.
TTGAAATGTGTGTTGAAATGGTATTTTAAATAAAATGAATGTGGTTTTGAAAAGATATGATATTTTGAAATGGATATTGAATGATATTGAATTTTTAAATGATATTTGATTTTGAAGAGAAGAAAAATAATAATATTACCATTTTGGAAGTCTAACCATGGGATGTATTTAATTTATGTTTTAACTAATACTTAGAGGATGGGCGATCCCAAGCATCCTTTAAGTTATAGTGCATTACTACTATAGTTCATTTGAGGTGGTTTACATTATATAAGTATATATGTCCTGACTCGAGTGTTTTGTGTTTTTACTTTACGCTCGGGTCAGCCTGAGTATTTACAGCTTAGCTTTGGATTTCTTTTCTAGAGCTAGGAATCACTGAAGATTCTGCTTGTCCAGTTATCTATACCCTTTCAGTTTAGTTGTTCTATTTCAGCTCTGATATTTATAAAATGCTATGTATTTGAGATTTCTATTGTATATGTATTTTTTCACACTGATATTATGTATTATGTTTTGAGAGTTTGTTACAGTAGCTTCATGAACTACTATAGTATTTTAATTTCTGCTGTGAGTTATTCTGATATTTCCGTGTCTGTGATTCTATGATTGTAATTCATTTACTCCAAATTTATTTACAACACGGTAGTTTGAGCAATTCAAGTCCGACATGTATGGATGCAAATGGATGAAAATATCGGGTTGTTACAGCGTCCTATGCACCAACCAGAATTTATAAATACAAAACGGAACAAATTAACACAATATCAAAACTTTTTATAACAATAACAAATACGCTCTTTCATATATATATATATATATATATATGCTCAGCGACTCATCATAGGGTATTGCTACCCTATTGATAAAGAGTTGGACCCACAAAGCTAAGGTTTATCGCTAAACCAAAGCTCTGATACTAGATGTAACGTCCCGACTTTTTATACGCTTTAAATCGGCGATAAACCACACACGCCAGGCTTAAACCATACAGAAGGGCGGATTGTTATGGGGTAAATAAGAAAAAGCAGAGAAAAAGAAAAAAAATAGAATCTTGCAGCGGAACGATAAAATATAATAACCAAATGTACAGTTCATGAAGTTGTTTTACAAAATATTCGATTATACTTATACAATACATATCAGAGTTACACATACCAAAGAACAATAAATAATGCAGCGGAACAATATGAATGTAGTGGAATACTATAAAAATAATAATAATAATAATAAATCTTCGTCTTCGTCCTCCAGAATACGGTCTTCTAAATCCTGAAATGCTCAGGCTGACCCGAGCGAATTGAAAAGACAAAACACTCGAGTCAGAACTAAAAGATCTTATGTAAGTGAAATCAACAATAAATAATATGATTGGAACGACATCATAGATATTTACAGGATTTGACATCTCCAATCCAGTGTCTAACGTGAGTGCAGTAACTTAAAAGATGCTCGGGATTCACATCTCCTAAGGATCCATTAAACTATTTACTATGTAGTAATATTTCACTATTATAATAGTGTCTAATAGTAAAATAAACTTACTTTTAAATAGCGTTAAGGAGTGACCCAATATTCCCCTTAACACAATAATAGTCCCAGTGGTCCATCCATTATCAGCGCATCTCCAGATCAGGAGACTACCCTAAATATTCCACGGGATACGGGAGAAATCCAAAATCATACAAGGCGCGCTAGGGTAGGTGACACGGAACAACTAGGTAATGCCAGGGTAGATATACGAATTACGCTTCCGGGCCGGTGGTAACGCGTAGTGTGCAGCTACCACCCACCTCGAGCCACATCCCCAAATCAAAAATCAAAAGTAGCCACCGAATCAATCCAAAAGTCAAAGTATAATATCAAAGGGATGTGTCCGATAAAAGGTGCTACCTTCTTAGCCCGTCGATCGCTCCTGTTTTAGCCACCTTATGCCAACTTACGGAAGTCGGGTCTACGAATTTACCTCAAAAGAAACGCCACCACCATCCTACTTCATTCTGGAATCTCCACCGCGTACACGGTTGTTAAAGTGGTTTCGGAGTTGGCAGAGAGTATGACAACTTCTGATCCCGGTCTCTTCAACAACCAACCGTTATTATAACACCGCGGTCATTTCAAAATAATTTATACTACAAAACCAGGATAAAATATTCATTTCAAACCACATTTTCATTTTAAAACCAAATCAATATGCAATCATTTTAAAATCATACTATTTCAAAGTTATAAAATTTCAAAACCAAAGATTTAAAACTATAACAATTCGAAAACGTAATACTTTGCAATTTATAACTTTGAAACATAACTTCCACCCCTTATATGGTTTAAATATTAAAATATTCTATAAAATAAACTAGCTTCTTAAATTTCACAAATCAATCCCAATCATAAATTTCAATTCCATTCGGTTTTCAAATAGACCATTCCAAACTATATCGATTTCAAAACAGATTTGATCTACAAAATAAACCATTTCACATTCATTATATTTCAAAGATTAAATATTTAATATTTCAAAACTAAATTTTATAATTCATATATATATATATATACACACCAAATTTACTTTACTATTATTTAGTTTTCAAATACTTGCTTAATAAATCCAATATCCTTTAAATAAACTTCAAATTTCAATAACCGAATATTTCTCAATTTACTTAGACTTTGATATATTCACTTAAATCACCTTAAGCCCGAATTAAGTTATAAAACCATATTCTTTTAAAATCTCAATTTGAATAAATTCCAAATGGATTCTTATTAAATATAACTCTAAATTAAATAAAATCTCAAATCAATTTCAAAACAATCTTCTCAGCCTTGATTTATAAAAATCAATATAAACTCTGTATTAAAGTATAATTTAAATAAATTCTTATCCATATTATATTTTAATAAAATCAAACTTTATTATTTAACTTATTTTATACTTTAAACAATTTATTCATAGCTTAAAATCAAGAATTGAACTATATATAAAATAACATTTATAAAATATCCAAATCAATATCCCATAAAATCATATATTTCTTTACAAAGCCATAGATATCATTTCAAAATATTTTTATATATAGACCACGGTGTTTGTATAAAATTTTCTATCCTATGGTCAAGTGATACGGATATTTATCATTTCAATCTGTAATTTAGAATAAAATTTACGGTTATATCATTTCAAACCGCAATCCCGAATGAAATAAAATGCATATCAACTTGTAGTTTATATCAATATAAAATACAATATCCATTCATCCAATATCAATCATCAACCATTTATCACAATCATCATCCAATTCAAACCATAATATCAATATATAACAGATAATAAACAACAGGTATTTACTGGCAGTTTATATTCAATAATAATTTAATTAACAATTTAACTGGCAGTTTATATGCAATAATAATTTAATTAACAATTTAACTGGCATTTTATATGCAATAATAAATGAAATAATAATTTAATCCAATAAATCCAATTTAACTGAGATGATGATTAAAAATATGCCAAACAGTCATAAATAAAGTTCTAATCACATCAAAAATTAATTTAACAAACATAAGAAATTTTAGAAGTTGTGAGTGGGTTAAAACACTCACCTTTTGAATTTAAATTGAATTTAAATCCAATTTTAACCCAAAATTTGAATTGTCTCAGAATTCATCCAAACTAGCGCCAAAATGTCCGGAATTCCAATACGAACCTAAGGGAGAAAACCGCGCATGAAACGGACCTCTTATGTAAAAGTTATGGAATTTAGAACATTCGAGAGATAAAAATTTAAATAAATAAATAAGCAGCCACTCACACGTACACGTCAACCTTCCTTCTCACAGCTACAGGAACCAAGCAATCACACTTAACCGGCTCCCATCAAAACCCTAACGCATGAACGTCGATCGCCAGAGACGCGCACGCCTGCGACCTCGGCCCCACCCGCCTCCGACCCCCTACGACTCGCCACCACCACTCACGACGACCCGATCGAGCCCAAATGCCCCAGCTGCCGCCGATCTCTAATGACCTAATCGAATTAATATGCCACATCCTACCATTGATCAACAGAGCGAACTACAATAATGCAACCCACTCGTCCATCTCCACACAACGGTACAATTTATTTGACGATCCGACGACGTTCATCGGAGCGTGATGAACGGCTGATAATTGTTCTTCGATTTCTGGAAAAACAGTGATCCAAATTGGAAAACGAATTATGGATCTGGGTTACGCTCTTCGAGAGCTTTGAATTCATATAAAATTTGATAGTATTGAGGAGTTTGAAGTTTTGACTTTGAATTTTATTTGAAATTGGAATTGGGAATTTTTGTTTTGTCTGCCATTGAAATAAGGAGGTGAGGAGGAATTGTACGTACAGATAAATGACAATGAGGAACAATTAGGGTTTATAACAGGATATTTATAGGCAAGCTGAAATTAGAATGGACCGGATCGATTGGATATACGCGTTGAACGATAAAATGGCCCGAAAAGCCCGTTCTGACTCTGGAACGAAATTGTGTCAACCCATATATCAAAATAGATGTTTTTGAATATTTTAAATGCAATGGAACAGGTTTCAAGTCCAAATTCCATCTTATGGAGAAGTTATGCCAAAATCAAATTATTTCAAATTGATTTCAGTTGACTTCAATTAAATTGATTTCTAGGCGTTCTGAGTTTGTACGATCAGACGACACGTCCGATCGTTACAAAACTTGAAACCATAATAATTCACCGTTACGAATCTGATGAAATTAGTTTCGTCGAAATCCGAGTTAGGGGCCAAAATGGCTATTTTTACATTAATTAAATAAATTAAAAATTAATTAATTAAATCAAATTTTCAATTTCAATTCTAAAATTGACAATTCTTATCATTTTTATATTTCCAAATCATTCACACTAATTTAACAAATTTAACAAATTTAGATGTCAATTAAAAGTTAATTAATTTATCAATTTCAGTGTCAACCTAAATTTATTGAATTCAGAAATTTTAAATAAAATTCCCCAAATTCCACTTAATTAAATCAAAAAATAATTATTCCATTCATTATTGTCAAATAGATGGATTTAGCATTGGATTCAAAACTATTACATAATGTTCTCATATTCCATCTTAATTTCAAATAACGTAATATTTTATTTCATTTAGTCCATTTATTTGCAATTAATTCAATTATTAAATTTAAATTCCAATAAATTAATAAATCTTGAATTTCCATTCATTTTATTCAACCAATTGTCATATTGTGAATAAAGTAATTGTTATTTCTCATTGTTTACTAAATTCACATTAACAAAATGTTTAATTTAGATTTATTACAATTTTTACCACATTCAAATTAACATGCTAAATAAATAGGTAACATAAATATTTGTTACCATTTACTTTCAATCACACTTATGAGTTATTATTCCCAAACAATTGTTACAATTGTTTACATCACACAAATTTCATTCAATCATCATTTCCATACTATTAAATTAGATTTATTGAAATTTATTTCCAATTTACTAAATACAATCAATTAACCTTACCATTGTTTCAATTAAATTAGGATTGCACTAAATTGGTTAATTATCAACTGGAATAACATTACTACCTTAATTTACATTCAGTTACTATTAATCAATATATTATTTCACACATTAATACAATAATTGCATTTGTTTTTGTTATATTCCATTTATAACTTTACAATTTGTTTCCATTAATTGGTATTGCATTGAATTAATTATTTATTAGCTTACATCAACATTATTACCTTTAATTGCAAGTTGATTACCAATTTTATTTAACACTCTAAATAACTAACATATATTTGTTGTCCTCTATTTACTTTTACTTACATTTACAAGTTTATTACTTACCATAATCGTTGTATTATTTCATTAATTAATTCAATACTTACATTTATTTGCCTATTTTCCACTTTATAACCAAGCGCGACAATTAACACTATTTCTTTATTGGGGTTTCACTCCAATTGTCAATAATTAATTTTAATTACCATTGCGACATTTCATTTCTAACATTCGCTTCATTACAAGTTATAAAGTTTTTTTTTTTACTAAAATCTTATTAAATTAACCAATCTAATTATCGAATTTTATGGGTCGTTACAAGTTATATCCATATTTGAAAAATCATATTTTAATTTCCATTTAAATAAACTTCTTCTTTTAATAATTTACAACTTATTATTAAAATTTATATAACTTCGAAAATCATACTTAAGTATATTTCACAAAAATCATAATTTTTATAACATAAACATGTAACTTTTTATTTATTTAAAATAAATTCATTTCCTTAACAATTCAAAAATTTATAAAACATATATTTTCAAAATCACTTTGAAATCCTTTTAAATTGAAATCATCACTTTAATATTTTTAAAATTCCAAAAATATGGCCCAATACTGCAACAATGCTAAATAAGGTGATTCACATCAATCACGGCATCCAAACATCATATATCACATGATAACAGCATATATATAAATATATGTAAATAAAAATCAATAATGGTGAGGAATTTAGTTGGATCCCCCAACCTGTCACTTGCAACAAACGTACATATGAGAAAATATGTACAATGTCCGCTTCGAGGTAGATGCGCCTAGAAAAGGTCATCCGCTCATACATGGGAACTTAGGGTCTCATCCACTAAATTATGCACGAATATATCCAGACCAATCAATATATAAATATATATAATATTATATCTCACCCAATCAAGCATCAATCATCACAAATAAATTTATTTCTCACTTATATAAAAAAATATAAGCAAGACAGAAAGTGTGAGTTATACTCACTTTGATTCTAATAGACGTTGCAGCGTTTTATTTCGAATAAAATTAAACAAGCGTTTAATTTTATCCAAAAATTTTGCTAGCTCCAATCAACTTCAAACTAGCTCCATCGCGTAATGTTCGTTAATGCGAACCCAACGCAGCTTGTTTCGTGCGAAACAGACCTGGTATAAAGAAGTTAGACAATTTTAAAGATTGCACGATTTATAAATATAAATAAATATATAATCTTTTTATTTAATGGACCTTAAATCTTGGTCATTGATTTGTTTAAAGAGATCCAGGCCGCACTTTTTTCCCCTTCTTCCCATCGACTTCATCACGCGAGCAAACCCATCGGCCGTTCGAAATTTTGATGGTCGCTCCCTCCTCGTCGCACTTGAAGATGATCAGAGACCTTCACGTTGAAGCCCCACCTCACCTCCACCGGTGGCCGCGAGCATTTCCATCTTAGTTGCACCGATAGCTAGAAAAACATGGATGAACGTCGGCCTTTTGAACTAGAATTGCCGTCAATCCACCGCTATAAAATAAATCACGACCGTTGGATTTCTAGAGCTCGATATGCTCTACAATATTGCGGAAGAATTTTTTACTAATAGTCGATGGATTAAGAGAGACTGGAGGGGAAAGATTTAAGCATTCGGCTGTTCAATCAAATAGTGGTGGCTAGACCTACATTGGTTAGGGTTTCGGTGAATGAACGTGCTTATATAGACAATTACAAAACACTATTCACCCGAAAATATTTCAAACTCCAATCGAAGCGTGCCCCTGACGTTTATAATGTTTTACCCCTATTATGAATATAATGGAATATATATCGGGAGCCAATTCCATCATATTTGGAAGATAGTTTTCGAATCGACTTATTTTAATTAAAATTTACTGAAATAAATTTCTACGCGTTTCAGCTTCCTCCGACTAAACCGTAACTCCGATTGACACAAAATTTGAAATCCTATGATAATATAACATTACGGATTAAATGAAACTATATTTTGTCGAAATATGAGATAGTGTGAAAAATGACTATTTTTACACGTTAATTAAATATTAAAATTTCCAATTTCCATAATTAACTTTTAATTCAATTTTAAAAGTTTACCAACATCATTCTAATTCATATAGAATTTAATTCATCTTTATAAATCCTTTCCATTCATATCAAATTAAAAATTCAATTATTTCTGTAATTTCAAATATTAAATCAAGCAATTTAATTATCCAAATAAATCCTTAAATTCGAAATATAAGTTATTCAGCTTATAAAATTAACTTGTGAATATTTAAAATCAACTAAACATCCCAATTTCTAATGATTGAAATTCTAGGTCGTTACATGCTATTTTAATACTTTACTTTACTATAGACGTATTATAATAGTGTATTATACTACATAGTAGGTAGTTTAATGGATCCTTAGGAGAAGGTAACCCCGAACATCTCTTAAGTTATTGCATGCTTATTAGACACTAGATAGGAGGTGTAAATTTTCGTAAACATCTCCAGTCCTCTTACACTCTATTTATTTATTGTTGACTTAACTTACATAAGATCTTTTAGTTCTGACTCGAGTGTTTTGTTTTTTTACTACGCTCGGGTAAGTCTGAGCTTTTCAGTGCATTGAATGCCTTATTTATGAAGGTGAAGATGAAGATTTAGCACTAGTATTATTTATTATATTTATCCTACTGCATCATGTTGTTCCGCTGCATTATTTATTTATTCCTGCTGCATGTAACTCTGATCTGTATTGTAAAAGTGTGATCAAATGTTATTTGTAAAACAGCTTCATGAACTGTTACTTGATTATTATATTTTGCCATTCCACTGTGAGATTCTGTGTTTTTTTATTTCTTTCTCTTCTTTTTCTTATTTACACCATAACAATCCTCTATTTTAAATGGTTTGAGTTTGACATGTATGGTTTATTGTCGATTTAAACCGTCCAAAAAGGTTGGTCGTTACATTTAGTATCAGAGCTTTGGTTTAGCGATAACCTTAGCTTTTTGTGTCTCACTCATTTGAGATAGGGTTATTAATTCCCTAGAATGAGTCTGCTTGAGTGTGTGTGTGTGTGTGTGTGTGAGAGAGAGTGTACTTGTTAGCGTTATAAAAGTGTTTTATATTTTGTTAATTTGTTCTGTTGAGTAATTATAAATTCTGGTCGGTACATGGGATGCTATGACATCAATAGGGATTTCTAAATACTTAATAGGACAGATCTACATAATATGGTTTTGAAATATGGATAAATGAAATAATTTTACCTAGTATTATATTTTGGATATAAAGGAATAATATTTATAAATGATATAGTTGGATGTGATATGTTGTTTGTTAGGTGGGGAAATTTTATAAATATTGATTGTAAAATAGAATTTATAAGTAAATATAAACTGGAATTTGAGAACTTAAGTTTCGAGGTTTGGAATTTGTTTTCAAAGGATTTTGGAATATAATATTATTATTATTTGAAAGTATTTTTGAATATAAATATTTTCAATATAGTTTGAAAGAAAGTTTAAAAAAAAATTAAAAGGAAATAAATTCTTCACTCTCCTCTCTGTTGTTGAAAAATAATTTCGGTGATGAGTGCATGCATCGTCGATGTTCATTTTCGAGTTTCAAAGTGGAAAGACCATTGTGGTAACTTTACTATGTATTTGTTGATAAACAAATCTTAATTTAAATTTCTAAGTACGCATTGACGTATATGAATGATATGATTGTATGCATATATTTGATTTGAAAAGAATCTTGGAATTTAGTTCTTAAAACTTTTTGATAATTAGTAGTTTCAATTATTGTAATGAATGAAAACTTAACCATTTTAATCGTTGCAAACTTCTAAAATGAAAAATAATAAATTAAGAGTTAAGTGGTTAATGAAATGTAAAGAAGTTGAAGATTGTCACTTGTAAATTTAAAGAGTAATGAAATTAGAAGATGTAAATTATTTAATACTTTTGTTGACTGGGATGAATAGAATAAACTTGTGTAAAATTCAGTTACATTCTTAAAACATTTATATATATGACTTACCAAAAATATTTAAAAGTTGTAATGTTAATAAGAATATGTAATAGAATATTATACAAATAAAACTTAGGAAATGAAAGTATTCAATGGAATTATATTTATAAATAAAGAATTAAGACGTATAAGAATATTATAAACTTAAGTTAACAATTTGTAGTGTTACTAATTAAATTTAATAGAAAAGTGAATACTGTAAGTAAATGATCATACATTTAAGTAAATATTTGAAGTTATTTATAATTAAAATGAGTAGTAAAGGTGAATACTATATTTAGTAAATGATTATAACTTCAGAAATGTTGAAATGATTCAGAAAATGGATTTAATATTCAATGACACTATAAAAGGAAAGATGAATGTAAATTAAGAAGCAAAGGAACTTAAGTATGAATTTATGTATTAATGAATATTAATATTCAATGGAAATCAAGTATATAATTTAATAATAAATGTGAATTAAACTGAAATAAAATGTATGTAATACTTCAATAATGAATTCATTGATGATCTAAAAAATTCAAATGAAAATAACTTATATAAGAAATGAATGTAAAGTAATGAAAAGAAAAATGGCATTGTATGAATGAGTGGGAAATAAATTTTGTAAGTAATGAAGTTAAATCAATGAAAATAATCATTGTATAAATGAATGAAACTAAATAACAGTAAATAATGTGAAAGGAAATTAACAGGAATAAACTTAAACAAAATTTGAAATTATTGTTTGTTTTGGCTTATGGGATGGTTGGGAAAGGATATTTCAAACTGTATAAAAATGTATAAATAATCTATTAAGTATTATCTAAGACCGTTGAGTGAATGGTATACTTAGTAGTTTATTTATCATTTTATACGATTAAAAGTTTCTGAACCAGAGCAAACCATTTGTTTTGGTTATTCTGAATGGATGATTGATTACTTTGATTGCATATGATGATTGTATGGTTTTGTTTACAAACGACTATTGTTATGTTGTGTTGTTTTTTTGGTTATTAATTGAAAGAACTTAAATATTTCTCTTTTTGCATGATTATCAACTTCTTTGGATTATATAAGTGAAATACAAATTTATAGAAGCAATAGCTACTGCTTTTGATTTCATAAATAAGCGTTGTTTGCCCGACAAATAGATGCATTTTTGGATTACGATATTATAGCGATATTATATTTTTTTCCTGTGGTTTGGGATATTTTATTTTGAAATACGATATAAACATATATATATATATATATATTTAGTATTGATATTATTATTTTGTCCAGACCTCCCCGAACAAAGGAGACTCCATCGAAATTTTCCGTGAATTTTTGACTTAGAAATTTTTTGTGAAAGTAAAGATATTTTCGAACTTTTATTAAACTTGCATATGAAGATTTAATTGTTTATCAATCGGTATATTTTATTTAAAATACTTAATTATGAAAATTAATTATTTATAAATTGAATACTTTGAATAATATATATTAACTCCTTATTCTTCCTTCTTTCCCTTTTCGGGGACGTAAAGTTTTGAGTGGTGGAGAGTGTAACGACCCGTAATTTCCAATAATTAAAAAAAAAATTAATAAGATGTTGGTGTTAATAATGGAAGTAATTAAATTTTTTGATTTATTAATAAGAAAAATAACTAGAATAAAGTGTAATAATGTTAATGTAAGGTAATGTATAACTACTTTAATGCAATTTCAATTTCTTGAAATGATTGTAAATATAAAATTTGGTTATAAATTATAAATGAGGAAATAAAATAAATGTTGTATTTAGTGGTAAAATTGTATGAAATTAACTGAAATTGATTAATATATAACTAATCAGTATGTGAACTCATTTGCGTTTTGTTTGTAAACAATAGACTTGGAAATGTGTTTGAATTATCAATGAATAATAGTTGCTTAAATTGTCATTCTGTATTTAATCCGTTTAATTGAGAATCACATGCAGTTAATCTACTTAAATGTTGCAGTTAATACGAATTAAGATGGTAATTATAGAATACTGAAGTAATGAAACAGTAAACCAATGTTAAGTACATCCATAAGATGATAGTGGACTGAATGATAAAAGCGAAATCAAAATAAACAAATTTAATGGCATTTTACAATTATAATTTAATGTATTTATTACAGTTCTAATTGAACACCAAAATTAGTGCAGTAATTAACATTCGAATTGACATGGAAATTAATTTCAAAGGATTATAAATTACTAGGTAAAAAAATGATTAAAATTGTTAGTTATTAAATTTGAATTTGAAAAGTGATTTAATCAATTTAATAATAATTTATTTAATTAACATGAAAATAGTCATTTTGGCCACTCTCTCGGATTTAGACGATAGCAGTTTCATCGGATCTTTAATAGTGTATTACTGTAGGATTTCAAGTTTCGTAGCGATCAGACTTGTCGTTTGATCGTGCAGGCTTGAAATGCGCAGAAATCAATTTAATGAATTCAATTTGAAATAAGCTAATTTTAAAAGCTAAGTTCTTCATACAATGGAATTAGGACTTGAAACTGTTCCATTGAGTTTAAAAATATCAAAAACATCTATTTTGATATATGGGATGACCAACTTTCGTTTCGGAGATGGAACGGGCTTTACAGGTCGTCATTGCCATTTCGTACCAATTCGATATGTTCATTCTTTCTTATCGATCGTTGTCTATATAAATGAATTTTCCTAAACCCTAGCAGCCTTTCTATTTCTTATTTCAGCGTATATAATTCCATCTATATGTTCCTCCTTCTTAAATGGCAGAAACCCCAGTTCCTAGATTCAATTGCAAATCAAAAAATTTAAATTGGAATTTAAACTCATCAAACTATGTCAAATTATATATGGTTTCGAAGATCTTGACAAATCGAGTCGACATGTGGTGTTTGTTTTTCATAACAATGCTCGAAATAATCACTAATCGCGATCAAAGCGATGAGATCACGAAACCCTAATCGACGTCAATCATGAAATTGACTTAGAGGTTTTGCTGTGCTCACTGCCTGGAGCTGTTTGGAGGTGGTAGCTCGGCCTAAACTGAAGCGTGCTGGTCGCAATTGTTGGATTAGGGAACGAAACCCTAAGATTTGAAGGTGGCGGCGTGGTGTCCTCGGGAGGCCGGAGGGCTCGGGGGTGGGGCCAGTGGACGTGGCCCGTCAAGGCAGAGATGACGTCGGTGGTTGGCGATGGCCTGGTGGTCGGAGGCATGCGCTATGGCTTGGTCAACGTGATGGATGTCGCAGCATTTGGGTTCGAGGGGGGCGCGTATGAACGAATATGAAAATGGTGACATGGAATGTGGTACGGTTATCAATTATTTAATTTAATTTGAAATTTAAAGTTGAATGTTCTAACTACCATATCTTTTGCATACGAGCTCGGATTGACGTGTGGTTTGTTTTGCTGCGATCGTATTGAAATTTCGGACATTATGAAACTAGTTTGGATGAAATCTGAGACTGGTGGGCAATATTGGGATTTTAAACCAATTTGAAATCAAAGGTGAGTGTTTTAACTCACTCACAACTACTATATTATCTTACGTTAGTTAAATTGAATTTATGATCCAATTAGAATTTGATTGGTTGATGTTTGGTATATTTAAATGGTCATTCCAGTAAAATCTAACTTTGTTGTATTTAATCGCCATTAATTTAATATTGAATTTAAATTGCCAATTAAATACTTGTTAATGATAATCAAAAATTGTTGTTATGTATTGGTTGCTTTAAATGATGATTGTGATGGATGTTTGATTGTTGATATTGAATGACTGGATGTTATATTTATATTTTGCTATCACATTGTCAATTCCCTTAGTTTGTTGTTAGAAAAATTCCTATGGGTTGAAATGATACACACCCGAACGATCTAATAGATCAGGGAGAAATCGTTATGGGTCGAAATGATAAACTCGAGCGATTTCACGGATTTGTAGTTAAATTCGGGATTGCAGGTTGAAATGATATATACCCATAAATTCAAATTTATTACGAGTTGAAATGATATATATCTGTATCACTTAACCATAGGGTAGATAATTATATACTGATGCCGGATGAGTTAAATAGAATGATTTATACATCTTAAATATTTGATCAGTTAAACGATATTTTGAATAGAAATTTAATTTATATAAACTGAATTACTTTCGAACATCCAAGCTTTAAATGTTGAAATTGGAATTGGTTTAAATGAATTGTTTAAAGGATTTAAATTCAGATTTCAAAGTTGAATGGTGAAATATAAATGAAATTTTTCGAAATTGGGCTATTGAAATATTTGAATATTTGTGACGATCCATAAATTTTAATGGTTTTAAATAATGTAACTAGCTGAAATTTTGTGAAATTTTAAATAATAAAATTTGGAAATAAAAATTTAATATTTGGAATACGTCTATATAAACATAGCAAATGGTAAATTTTCATTAGATAATATAGAAGTTTACTTTATTGTGTAATTTTATTTAAATTTAAATCAGTTAATATTAGATGAAAACAAAATGTCTTCCAAACCTGAATATTTTTATATAATAAATTTGTAAATCATCTTCTGAGTAAGACGTCATATTTCATGTTGCTAAATTTGGCTGCTATTGTGCCGTTTATCGTAATTCTAGCATTTAAGCAACATTTTCGGTACCGATTATCGACTTTTGATAGGATGGTCGTACCATTGATATCTGTATACTGTTTTGATCGTCTCGTTGTGATGATCTCTGTAATATATTTGTTTGTGTATTTTGGAGTTCGGAACACGACGAAATCAGTGAATCGATCAGTCATACCAATTCTGTATTCAAGCCTTTTGTTTCATATCCCTTCATTTCCAATGTAAATTAATAACCACCAAGCAATTAATATTTTCAGAATTCTGGGTGACTTTTGGTTATTTCCATTAGTTACACTTATATTATTCCCTAGTATTACTCTCTTCTTCTTTTCTATTCCTTCATTCGGAAAAAAGCAAATTATTTTATATACAGTTGGTATATTATTTTGAGAATAGTGGAAGGCTGCTCGCAGGCTAAAACCTCAACGCCGACCTAACCTGACATAGAATCCCTCTCGGTCCATTTTTCCTTTCTCCACCTTCCATTCGGCCTCTCCACCCACTTTTCCCTCTGCCTCATCGATCTTCCCCGTTTCTACCTTTTCCACTCCCACTCTGCACATAACCCGATCTGATTTCCCAGAGTACCTTTGTCAACTC
Source organism: Allium cepa (assembly GCA_030765085.1). Taxonomy (NCBI): domain Eukaryota; kingdom Viridiplantae; phylum Streptophyta; class Magnoliopsida; order Asparagales; family Amaryllidaceae; genus Allium; species Allium cepa. The sequence goes on from CM060938.1 coordinate 336,609,185, forward strand.
CTTCACTCGCCCAGTCCTCCACCATACCTTGCCTTCACCACCCTTACACCCTTGCTCGGACAAGCACTCTTCCTTTTATCCCTCTTTTGCCTCGGCTCCACCTTCACTCTCTGCAAGCCTCGCCCAGGCCGAAACCAAGCAACTCCATCTACCCACACTTCCGGCCTTCCTTCACTCCTACCTCAAGTGCTCGACAGCTCCATGCTCACCTAACTTCCACCCTTACTCTGTCGCTCTCCTGATCTTACTTGCCGAGCATACTTCCATCTTATATGTAAGTTTTGCTATTTATATATACTATTTGTATATGTACACGGGTTATATATAATATATGTTAGTTGTATATATAAAGTTTACATATGTATGTGTGTCATTTACATCTAATATATGTGTACATACATATATATATATATATATATATATATATATATATTAGTCAGATATATGGTTTACGTCAGTTTACATAATAGTTATACAAGTATGTCGAAGTATTATATAACGACCCTGACTCGACCTTCGAAAATCGGCACCGAATACGACACTCGTATTCAAATGCCGCACATCCAAATGTCGAATCGGGTTCGTCGGAGCTTATAACACATTAAGTACAACACAGCGGAAGAAAAAGAATATATCAATATACAACATTTGATATAATATCTGATACAACAGAATGGTACAATGAATATTAATATACATCAGAGATATGATACAAGATAATAGCAACGGAAAGGAAAGATAACACCAAAAGTGGAACAAAATCTCCAATATGATCTTCAAGAAGAATTCCAGCATCGGTAATCTCCATCTCTAAGGAACCAATCCAGAAATAGCTCGAACTCCCAATAACAATGCATAAAGATAAGCAAGTGCAGTCCCGATCCAAGGACTGAACTAGCTCCGGATAATCTACTAAACCTGACTATCTGAAAAACCCAACTCTAGACTGCCCGTGTAGGAAAATAGTGGGCACCTAGATTTTAGGAAAGGAACAATAAACTCCAGGTCAGTCGTGGGACTGGTATGAGCAAACAAAAGCAGTTTGTATTTAAAACAAACAACAAGAGAATTTAAAACAAATCCGTAATGCTTTTTGGAAAAAGAAACTACCATAAGGCCTCCCGCCACACACACAATGCAAACACAGAATTGGAGGAGATTTCTCCTTATGATAGTCAAATATGCTTGATACGAGGAAATTTCTTTGATATTATTACTAGTGCAAAGTGTAGAAAAACCATTTCGAAAGTATAATATAAATCCTAGCCAGCATAGGCATTTCGCACTTATGCCTACTATAGCTACCATGTTCAATAGCAGGTTATCACCACATTCCATGGCAGGTTATACAACTAAAACCGTACAGGGCGCGTATTGTTTCGATTAGATTTCCAATAAATGGTCAGGCTAAGGAACTTCCTACTGCCACGTGGGTACGCCTCTGGCGGGACGTCCCGAGAGCTCAACCAGCTCTCTGCCAACACAAGGCCAGGTTACCTTTGTAACTAGGTTACTACTACACGAGCGTGCCATCCCCCGGTCCTTTGGGACCTTTATCCGAGCGCTCGACACCAACAACCACAAAGCAATCACAAAGTAATAGATCTGCAGTATCCACATGAGCAAGTATCTGGGCTCCATACCATGATACCACCCTTTTCCAGAAGGGAATGACAAACCCTAAAGGGAGCGACCCTTATATCTTTGCTGCATCTTTCCTGTTTCGACCATTTCTGGGGTGTGAGGTCCTGAAGCAGTCTCGTCCACAAAGCTACGTTTTATACAAAAGCCGTGCTTTGATCAACAAATGATACACAGCAGCACTCAGCATGTCACACTACCAAATTGGGAGTATATCATTGATAAATATCAACTACATAACCTCTGAGCTTGTACGTCTCAAAGAAGGGTGTTAAGCTAAGAGGATAAATTCTCCGCCACCAAGCAGAAATGTATTTCATAGAGATCTGTTTAATATCTCAAAGTGTAGTGTCGGACATACAACCATACAAGTCTGTCCCAGGTTCGAACAGATTCGAAGGCACTTCCGAAGAAGCCCTTGCAAATTCGGGTATCCACAATCCAGATCGGACTTCCTGTCACTTAGGGAGAACTCTATACCGAAGCAACTCAATGCAGAGTCAATCGACAGGTTATCCTATCGTTCTCAAAGACACCCGGTCTTCAACACTGGTCTTCAAATGTAATCCATAACGTCGTATCATTAATCGGAATGGGTTATATGACACAAGGTCCTCTCCTGGCTAAACCGAATAATGAGTGCAATACTTTAAGAACATATGGATATGGGATTTCAGTTAAGTCACAACTTAAAAATCCAAAGCTTTTCTTCCAAATGGTTAAACAAATTACCATTTCAAATCTTTAAACAAAAAGATTTATTTCACAAAGTTTCACCCAATTTCACAAAGATCTATTTATAGATTTTCAAAACAATTTCCATTTCAAATGGATTAACTCATTTAAATCTTTAAATCAAAGATTTAATTCATAGCATTCATAATATGTTTCCAAAGATTTATTCATAACCTGGAAAACAATTTCCATCTTAGACTTGAAATCCCTTTAACACAAATTGGAAGTTCATTTCTTATGCGAAAGCTTTTATTATTTGAAAACAAATAGTTTTCGTTTTAGAAAAATCCAATTATATTCATACAAGTTAAAATCTTGGGTTAAATTCAAATTCCCAAAACAACGCTTTTAAAATGGTTTAAAACCCATATACACTCGTTTATAAGTTGAATAACCTTTTTAAACCCTAGTTCCCAAATCATAGAATTCAATTTCAAATATTGAATTCAAATTTAAATCAAATTATTTAAATTTCAAAACTCAATCAAGTTATTCAAAATAACTTTTATTTTTGAAATTCATTTTTCAAAAGTTTTCAATTCTAATTCCAAAACTATTTTGGATTCAAAAATTCAATCTTTAAAACTATTTCAAAATCTATGACTTAACCCATTTCCATGTGCAATCCATATTTGTGTGTGTATAAGTGTGGTTCAGGGGTTTTACACAATAAAAGTGTCACATCATCAATCAGCACAGATTCAAATACATCAATATATTTGGTAAGCGGTATAAACTATAACGCTTATATTTGATAAGCGGTATAAACTATAACGCTTATCTTTTATTCACAGATCACAGATATATATATCACAGATAATAATTTACAGTAACCATAGCTCAAATCAAAACAGAGCATCATAATCAGGGATATCAAGCAATTCAATCATCCAATAGAATCCAAACTTACATAAGTAAGATCAGACAATTGTCTGATTAATTCAAATCAGGTTAACTACTTATAAACTACTAATCCTGGTTAATTAATGTAAATTTATTACAAATCATTTTGATTAATTATTCTTTTGTCATTTATCAATTAACCTTTGATCATAATTCATCATTCTTTTAATTATTAAAGAATTCACCTTTAATTATTTAATTAACCATTTAATTAATTTTCTTTAATGATTTCACTAAGGAATTAGCTTTTATTTGATTACATAAGGTAATTGTCTTCTATTTAATTATACAGGTAATTATCTTTAATTTACTTTCATAAATAAGTTTATCCTTTAATTAATTACCCTTTATTAATTTTAAATTGGTTGCATTAAGTAATTAACCCTTAATCTCTTGATTGATTTTCTTTAATCATTAATTAATTACTTTTAATTAAGTAAGCAGTAAATTACCTTTGATTACTTATATTAATAAATTACCCTTTTATTAACCCATTAATTAATTAATTACATTAATTAATTATCCTTTAAATAATTAAGTAAGTAAACCCTTAATTAATTATATTAAGTAATAAAATTTTCAATTAATCAACCACTGATTAATTATATTTAGTAAATAACATCATCTTTTAGATTTCAATAAGAAATTACTCAAGAGTTTATTTAAATTTTTAAAAGATAAACTACTTATCTTTATTTATTACAAATCATCAATTAAATCTTATTTTAAATATCCTTTGAGACAAATTATTGTTATAACATAATTTAACTTAAAATCTTCAAGAAAAACAACATTAAATCTTTTTAATTAATGAAAGATTAATACACTTCCATAATTACTTTTTCATCACAATATTTATTCTCTTGAAAACACTTGTTAACTTACGTAATAAATTAATAAATATGTGATTATTAAATACCAAAAAAATCTTGAAAATATTCTCAACTTTCAATTTAAATCTTTAAAATCTTAAAAACTTAGGTTATAAGTTTCTTTAAAGCCCAAACTAAAAATACAAGCCTGGACCTAAATTTAATTATCACGGGGAAAACAGGCCGAAGCCCAAACTAAAGAAAAACAAAACCCATCACCCAGTGAAATGACTCGATAGAAAACTCGAGCCTGGTCCAAACATTCCCGAGCATGCCTTCGAGACCTTTGCAACGTTCAACTGCTTTGAGTCAACATTTTACTTTTTCGAGTTCGTCTCCGAGCATCTCCTTCCTCTTCAAACTCAACACTCAGAAAACAACAAATGTGCACGTGCACGGTGCACGCCACCTCAATCAGCTCCGATTGACCGCACCATCGTCAACGAGTCGTCGACGATACTCCTATTCCTCACAAACCCCCAGATCGTCGACGTATGCTAGAAATCAAAAATCGAACACTTGACCCTTCCTCGAACCCAACACGGTTGAAGAACTCCTCCTTACGCCGACGATTCTGATCGTCAGACCCCTCGCCTCTCCTCCCAAAGACGCGCCACAACACCACTCATCCATCCTCCATCGTACGATCGAGTCCGATTCAACTTTGACACCGCAGAAGCCCCTGAAAACAACGTTAATAAAACCCAGTACGAAACCCTACATCACCGGCTTTCGGCAGACACGATCATCTAGAAATACTCTCCGCATTTTTCCTATGACCACTCCTCTACAATCTTCCTCAGCCTTGATTTCGCCACCTAAAACGACCTTGATCGCCGGAATTTGATGAATAAGAATTTGCTGTTCAACTCAAAAAATATCATCACTCCCAAACTTAAAAATAGTGATTTCAATACTAAAATTCATCGTTTAGCAAAACGAATTCGATCCAGTGATCATAATTTAGTATTAAATTACTTGAATTTTTTCGTTTCAAATATTCTCTCTGTAAATTCTAAGTTTTTGAATTTTTTCATCACATATTTTACTTTATAATATTTTTAAAAATAACTTTACAACATTATGAACATTTTTCTTTCAAATATCCAAGCCTAATACTAAGTTGTTTGGGTGATATGGACTTTTCCTTTGTTTGTTCTTGGTCTGGAAAACACAACAGAGTATGTATATATACCCAGTCATGCCTACTATATAGCCTAATTCAAATTTTTTCAAGTGAATACATCCAGAAACCATATACACACATCATCATCACACGGGTAAATCACATGCATCAGTATCAAAGATTAAAAGTTGAAGGTTTGCTTACCTGAAGGTTATGTTGATACAGAACAGGAACAGAGAGGAAGCAAAGCCTGTATATATTTTTTCCTTTAATTTTTGAAGCTTTTAATCTTTGCTTTAGGTCGAACTTAAACTTGAATTTTAGATTAGATTTAAACACAAACATTTTTTAAATTCCTAAACCTATAAGAGATGTGATGAGGAGATTCTAGATTTTTTTCTATTTTGTTTGAACTCTGTTAAATATAAACAGAGGCAAGTTCTTGCCTGACAACAGACATCCACATCCAAATTCACCCATATAAACACATCCATACTTGCAAATATGTAAACATTCAAACCATATTTCCAATCATCACCATCACAGACATAAAAGGTCAAAGAAGCTGGTTTAAAAATTAGAGTTTGCTCACATTGATGGGAAGGAGCAGAGAAGTACTCAAGCCTGGAATCTTGATTTTTGGGTCTGAACTTTGATTTGTTACTTAAGTTTTGAAATGGTTTTAAATAACCTTCAGTTTTGCTTGATTTACTGATTGATTTCTCCATGTTGATTTGCATGCTTGAGTAAAAAATTTTCCAGGCCTTGATCTTGTTGCACAGAATTTGCTTGCTTCAGGAATTTCAGAGTTGAAGATTTTGTTGCAGACCTTGATCTTTAACTAGCTTCTGTTTTTCACTTCCTGATGCAAAGTTTCAGGTTTTTTTTTGTTTAACTTTTGCTCTGTTTTTAGAATTGAAGGAAGAAGGCTAGGTTTTTGTGTTGAAGCTTTGCATTGCTTTGATTCAAGATTGAAGCTTCCTCTTATTTCAGGTTTGAGAAATGAAGATGATGATCACCCTTTTGATGATTTTTTTTCTATTTATTTTTTTCTTTAGGGTTTGAGATTTGAGCTGCCCAAATCTATGTTACTGTATATTTCAGATTTGGTGAGATACTATATGATTGAGCATGGGAAGATTGAAAGTCTTTATAATTTTAAATTTCATTATTTTATTCAATTAAATATATTGAATGCCATGTGTAAAAACAAATGATTATGAGATCTAAATACTTTTACAACTTTATACTTACATATGTATATTTTCCCATTTTAAAAAAAAAATACATTTTTCTTTTATTTATATATGTGTTATGTTTTCTTATATTATTTTTTTCTTTAAAATGTTTAAGACCCTCTTTCCTTTTTTATTTATAAAATTATGTTAAAGTCCGTTGTCCTGAAATTAGTTCATACATATAATTATGCAATTTAAATTCAAATTCAATGTTTACATTTGTAAAATGTTTATGTTTCCTTTCATATTTATATTTACACAAACAAAATTTTACCCGAATTAATTTTCACATTGTAACCTTTAATTTCGTTCAACATATTTATACACTAATATATTTATACAATTTACATTCATATTTTTTTTTTATTTTTTTTTGTACAACTTTTAAAAGAAAAGAAGGATTTAAATATTTTGATTTCATATTAACAAATAGTCATATTTGTTTATATAAGAGAATTAAATCATAAATCTTTTGAAATTTATTGCTTCTTCCAAATATTAATATAATTAAAAATTTAGGAAACAAACTATCATTAACTTTTTATTAATTTCAAAGCTTTTAATTTCTATTTATAATCACAAAATTATTTATTTATTCTAGAAATCTCTAATTAATTCACAATTTATTTTCAAAAATTAATTTAATTGCCAAATTAAACTTAGTGAATTTTCAGGAATGTTACATATTATTATTATTTGTTTAAAGTATATATGCTTTGATTTTTCTGAAACCTATATGTTTATGCGAATACATATATGTTATTTCGTGTATATATAGGTTTAGCTCGCCCGCTTTTGTATTATATTTAATATATATATTTGTTATAAGTATTTATTTAAAATTTATATGTTATTTTAGATATATTAGATTGTTTATATATCATGTATATACATTATAATAATTAATATATATTATTAACGGTTTGCAGATTATCACCAAAAAAATTTATATGTAAACTATATATGTAAGTTATAGGTTTGTATTGTTTCTATGATAAATATTGATTTAAAATTTGAACAGTTTATGTAAGTTAAAATCTCTTTTGTATTATGCATATTTCTTTGTTATATATATATATATATATAATGAAAAGAAATTATAATATGTATAAATGTTATATATTATATAAGATTTATATATATTAGTTTACATATATTCTGTTGGGTTTAATGTAGAAATTTATAACATTATAATAGTTTATATATATATATATATTTGTCTATTTATATTTGGGTTATGTTAGTAATTGAATATATATATATATAGATATTTTCTAATGAACATACATAATATATGTAAGTATTTTGTATTTAAATAATTATATTTATATATATAAGTATTGACTTAAATTATAACATGTATATTATTCTATCAATCTCTAGCTATTAATTGCTTTGTTTCGCCGTTGTTCAGATTTACGACAGCTGTTTCAATCATGTTCCGCTATTACGTTGTCGATCTATGCTTATCCGTGTTCAACGAGTCTTATTCTCGTCGTTCTCTAGCCTCGAAAGGTGAGCAATCACTCACGATTAACATTCTTATATTTATTAGATTTGATTTCATTTGAAACGACAATTGAAATATGCTGCTAAATTAAACTGTTGATTATTTAATAGCTATATATGGTATGCTATTATCTATAACTGTTCACCTGTGGGATATGACACCATATCCTGTTGTTTATATTTTATTTAATCACTATGATATATGACTGTTGTTATATTTATATTTTTATTATATATTTTCTCACTCTACATGTTTCCTGTTAGTATAGAATTCCCTATAGGTTGAAATGATACATACCCGAATGATATGTTAGAATATGAGAAAATCATTATGGGTTGAAATGATAAACTCAAGCGATTTGCAATTGAATTGAATTTGGAATTACAAGTTGAAAAGATATTACCCGTAGATAATTAAATTGCGGATTGAAATGATAAATATCCGTATCACTTGACCATAGGATAGAAAATTTATATGCAGACACCGTTGGTCTATATATATATTTTTTAAAATGATTTCCAGGGTGAAAGAAATATATGTGGTTTTATATAAATACTGATTTTAATATATAAAGGTTATTTTATATATGTTTTAAATTTTATATTTTTAAAATTAAAGGTTCTATAAATTCTAAAGTTATAAGTTAGTTCCAAAATTATAAATTTTAAGAATTTACTTATACTTTTACTATTTTTAAAATATGTATACATTAGTTTAATGTAAAATAAATTTGATATTAAGATTTAATTTAATAAAGTTCAATTTAATTAGTATACAATATCTTTAAGTACTTATTTAAAATTATATTTTTAAAAATAGATTTTCTAATAATTTCAATAAATTAAGGTTAGGAAGATAAATTTAAATTGATTTGAAATCGTGTTCTTTTAAGAATTATATTTAATTAAAATTGATTTGAAGCTTATTAAATTTGGGATTTTAAAGATATGATTTTATAACTTGATTTTGACTAGAAGTGATTTAAATGAATATTTTCAAATGTACATAAATTGAAATGGGATATTTAGTTTTATTTAAATTTGTAATTTGAAGTTTTATTTAAATGTTATTGGAAAGATTAAGTAAATATTTCAAAACTAAATAATAGTCTAGTGAATTTGATATGTGTGTGTATATATATATATGAAATTATCAAATTTAGTTTTGAAAAATGTTTTGAATATTTAAACTTTGAAATCTATTGAAATCAAAATGGTTTATTTTGTAGTTTAAATCTATATTTGAAATCGATATAAATTAATGGTTTATTGAGATGTTGAATTCAATCGAAATCTGTGAATTAAGATTGAATTTAATTGGATTTTTGAATTCAAGTTGATTTGAATCGATTTTTGGACTTTGAGGAAGCTAATTTAAAGTATTTTGAAATATATTTAGAAATATTTTGATATTTTACTTTATAAATTAATTTAATATAACCTATTTTTAATTTTTAGCTATTTTAATATACTAATTATTTTAATTTATAAACTTTTTGACTTATAACTATTTTAATATACTAATTATTTTATTATATAAACTATTTTATTATATAAACTATTTTATTTTATATACTATTTTAATGTCTAAACTATTAAGTGGAAACTGTAATGATTTCAAAGTATACTGATTTCAAAGTAGTATGTTTTCAAAGTATTATGATTTCAAAGTATTATGATTTCAAACTATTATGTTTTTTAAAATGCCATGAATTTCAAAGATTTATAATTTTGAGAGTGTTACACTTTTAAAAGTGCTATGATTTTGGGAAATGTATATTATTTTAAAGTGAGTAATGATCTCAAATTTATATGGTTTGAAATAGATAAGAAATTTTGAAATGACCATGGTGTTATAATAACGTTTGGTTGTTAAAGAGACCGGGATCAGATTGTCATACTCTCTGCCAATTCCGAAAACCACTTTAACAACCGTGTGCGTAGCGGAGATTCTAGAACGAAGTAGGATGGTTGGCGACGATTCGTTGTGAGGTATATACATGGACCTGACTCCCGTGAGTAAGCTGAAGTTGGCTAAAATAGGAGCAATTGACGGCCAAGTGAAGTAGCTCCTCTGATCGGACACACTTCTTTAATACCATTCTGTTACTTTGTGATTGATTGGGTGCACCCTCGGATTTTTGGTAGTGTGGATCGAGTTGGACGGTAGCTGCGGGTATGCGTTACCAACAGCCCAGAAATGTAATTGGTATATCTACCCTAGCATGGCCTAGTTGTGCCGTGTCACCTACCATATTGAGACTACTACGAGTTTTTTTTGTGTCGTACATATGTAGTGCTCCCTGATAGCCTATCGGTTTGGTGGAGTTTACAGTACTATATAGACTACGGCATTACAAAAATGTTTTAAGGAGGATATGGGTAACGCCTTAATGCTATTTTAACAGTTTACTTTACTATACACATATTATAATAGCGTATTGTACTACATAGTAGATAGTTCCATGGATCCTTAGAGGATGGGTATCCCAAACATCCTTTAGGTTACTTGTATTTCACTTGATGTTGGATTTATTGATATAAGAATGTTAATCCCGACTCGAGTGTTTTGTGTTTTGCTTTATGCTCGGGTCAGACTGAGTGTTACAACATTTGAGACTCACCTTTAGAGTTAGGAGCTTCGCTTGGAGATCCATCTATCTCTCCAGCTTTCAGTTATTCGGTTGACTCCGGTGATATATTCAGATTTTGTTATTTGACTATGTATTGAGACTTTTATGTATTCGAGATTTCAGTTGTATTCTATTTCATAATTTGTTGTTTCTATAGTAGCTTCATGAACTACTATTTATCTGTTTCCGCTGCTTATTATTATGTTACTCTGTGTCTATGATTTTGTGATTGATTTATTTACTGTATATGCAGAGTTTTTCCAAATATAAATTAACAATATGATAATTTGAGCAATTCAAGTCCGACATGTGCGGATGACAATGGCATGAAATACTGGGATATTATATGTGGTATCAGAGCTTTGGTTTAGGCAAAACTTAACATATATAGTAAAAGTTAATTACAGAATAACTTTCGTTCGAGCTTGAATTTCTTCCTCTTTGATTCAAATTTCCTTTGAACTTTGGAACTATCCCATTTGTTCTGAAATCCAATTTTGTCTCTTCCTATTCGTGTTTTTCTTGATTTTGAAGTATTCCATAACTCCACTTCGGTTGACCTGTATAATGAATCGACGATTCTGCCATCTTAGATTGATTTGTAAAGGGGTGAATCTCCTTTACAATAGGCATTGATTCACCAGAGACTTCTATATCCTCGGTTTAGATGCTGCAATCTCTGGTTATGCCCGAATGTTTCTCTAGTATACGACCAAGGAATTCTCTTGTAATCGGATGTCAATTTGCCTCAGAATTCTGCATCGACCTTATTCTTGAAGTCACGGTTGACTCAGTTAAGGTCGCCCGCGATGAATATTAGTATATACATCTTCCTAGTTTGAAATTCAATTATCTTATCCCCCTTTCAAGCCTCTCTTCTAGTCAGAATTCTCTTGATTTGGGTTCCTCTAATTTGGATTTCTATTCTTATTTTAATCTATTCTTATATCATTGAGTGAGGGAGTGTATTTTATAATTTATATTAAAATGTTTTATATATCGTGTTGTTTGAGTTGTTAATGTTGATTTGGGGTTTCGATCGATTCGTATGATCAACGCTATCGATAGGAATTCCAAAACATTTGAACAGAGCAAACTGACACAATAAATTTGTATTATTATATTATATATAAGTATAAATTTTTCTAAAATTAAAGAGTTAAATAAATTGGTTGTTGGAAATGACAATATTTGATTTTCATTTATTGTTTTGAAAATCATTGACTATTGTCACATGATATAAATAAATAAATGAATTTATAAAACATGGTTTACAAATTGAATTGGAATTTACATGATTTTAAATTAAGAATTTGAGAATTCAATTTTCGGTATTTTAGAAAATTTGGTTTTAAATTTAAGGGTATATTATTTAAAAGTATTTTCGAATAGGTATCGTTTCCAAAGAATTTTAAAAGTCTTAAATCGGTTCTCTTCTCTTTTTTCGCTGGAAAATAATTTCGATGATGACTGCAGCATCATCGACATTCGTTTTCGAGTTTTAGAGTAGAGCGACCACTTAGTAGCTTTGTTGTACTTTTGTTTTGGAAAAAGAATTTGATTTGAATTTCTTAAGTATGACTTGATGTATTATATATATAAGTATATGTTGTAGATTTGATTTGATATATACATACATACATACATATATATATTTATACATTTATCTCTAAATAGTTTGAAGTGAAATCGAAAATTTAACTCTTAAATTTTGAATAAATATTTAAACTTGAAATAATCGAATTAGGAAAATTTCATTTGTATAATACCCAATTGCACTCCAATATATAACTTAAATAAAGTTAAATGAATAATAAATAAGATAGTGAATAAATATGAATTTCGGAATAGTTAAGATTTAATTATAAACGAAGTTAACTTAAGTGAAATCAATTGAATGAAATAAATGAGATAAATAAAATAAATTTTGTTTTGAAGGAATTTATAAATTGAAATTAAATCAACAAAATGAAAATACCTTGAATTGAAATCATTAGTTGAATATAAACCAATTTTAAAATAAATGAAATTTATATGGTTTAAATTAATTGTTTATTTTTGTGTTTCAAATCTATTTTTCTTTTTGGTTGTTTCTATTCTCCTACCTCCTTCCTTTCGGGGACGAAAAGTTTTGAGTGGGGGAGAGTGTAATGACCTTTAAATTTTAGTGATTTTAATAACGTGATTAACTGAAATTTTGTGAAATTTTAAATAATAAATTTGAAAATATAAATTTAATATTTGGAATACGTCTGTATAAACATAGCAAATGGTAAATTTTCATAAGATAATATAAAAGTTTATTTTATTTTGTAATTTTATTTTAATTTAAATCAGTTACTATTAGATGGTAACAAAATGTTTTCCAAATCTGAATATTTTTATGTAATAAATCTGTAAATCATCTTCTGAGTGAGATGTCATATTTTGTTTCGCCAAATTTGGACTGCCATTGCTCCGTTTATCTTAATTTCAACGTTTTAGCAACTTTTCGGTACCGATTATCGACTTTTGATAGGATGGTCGCAACAATGACATCTTGTAACAACCCATAAAATTCGCTAATTAAATTGGTTAATTTAATAAGATTTTTGGTAATTAAATTTAGAAGGAAATAAAACTTTATAATTTATAATGAAGCAAATGTTGAAAATGAAATGTAGCGATGGTAATTAAAATTAATTTTTGACAATTGGAATGAAATCCCAATAAAGAAATAGTGGAAACATTATAATTTGTTAATTTAATATGATTGTGTAATTAATACTGAAAGAAATAAAATTGGGAATAATGTTAATGAAATGATAACTAGAATGCAAGGTAAACAATACTAATCAAAGTTAATAAATTTATGAATTGAATGGAATACCAATTTATGAAAAAAATCTAAATGATATATTTGGTTTTAAATTGAACATAAGTGAATGAAATTAGTAGTATGAAAATAAATGGCAACATTGATTTGTAAGTAATAAAAGCTTATTTATGTGATTAACGGGTAACGGTAAAACATAGATTTATTTATAAGGTAGTAATTGATGTAATAAAAGTATGAAACCAAGTAAATAAATTGATTGAGAATATAAACCGTAATTAATGTACATATTTGGCAAATATAATAAAATGGAAATAGTAGTTAATACAAAGGAAAGCTGGATTTTTGAATATAGTTGTGTAATAAAAGACAAACAAATCATTCCATTGAAATCTAATTTATAATAAAGTGTAATTATTGTAGCATTTGAAATTAAATATTATGCAATTGAAATAAAGATGAAAATTGAAATATTGAAGTATGTAATGCAAGGGTATCATAAATAGAATGGAATAAAATTTGTGTTATACATGGAATAATGACCTGGGTTGATAAGTAACAAACTTATAAAGGCAATGGAAAGCAAATAGGTGACAATTAATATAGGTTGTTTATTTATTTAATGTATTAAATAAACTTTGGTAATCAATTACAATAAATCCAAATTTAACGTTTTGTTAATGTAAATTAAAGTAGTAGTCGGAAGTGATGTTAATTCATGATATGAATTGGTTAATTTAAAGAATGGAAATCAAGATTTTATTTACTTAAATTGAAATGTAAAAATTCAATAATTGGATTAATTGCAATTAAATGAAATTAAAATATCTAAATATTACTTTATTTGAAATTAAGATGGAATGTAAGAATGTTAATGTAATAGTTTTGAATCCAATGTTAAATCCATCTATTTGACAATAATGAATGGAGTAATTATTGATTAATTTAACTAAATGAGATTTTTGGGAATTATATTTATAATTTCTGAATTTAATGAATTGAGGCTAACACTGAAATTGATAAATTAATCAACTATAAATTGACATTTAATTTTTTTTATATCATTGTAAATGATTAAGAAATATAAAAGCGATAAAATTTGTCAATTATAGAAATTGAAATAAAAAAATTTGATTTAATTAAATTATTTTTAATTTATTTAATTAATGTAAAAATAGCCATTTTGGCCACTTACTCGGATTTCGATGAAACTAGTTTCATCGGATCTGTAACGGTGAATTATTGTAGGATTTCAAGTTTCGTAGCGATCGGACTTGTCCTTTGATCGTACGGACTCGAAACGCTTTGAAATCAATGAAATTGAAATCAATTGAAATCAATTTGAAAAATATTAATTTTAGCATAAGTTCTTCATACAATGGAATTTGGACGTGAAACCTGTTCCATCACATTTAAAATATTTTAAAACATTTATTTGGCATATGGGTTGACCCAATTTCGTTCCGGAGTCGAAACGGGCTTTTCGAGCCATTTGTTGTTCAGCGCGTTTATCGATCCGGTCCATCTATTCTTTTCAACCCTACCTAACCCTGTTATAAACCCTAGCCTTTCTATTTATCATTTGTCTGTACGTACAATTCAGATGTTCCTTGTAACAACCCGCATATTTTACGATTGAACATTTAAATATTTTATTTAAATATTTTATCGTTGGTCAGATTTTAGTCCGAAAAGTTACTTTTTGCATACGGTCGAATTAGGACTCGGGACCACTTCCATTGGGTCCAAAACGCCGTTTGCGATCTTTTTGAGTATAAACTTTGATATGTTTGAAGTTAGTGGAATTTTGCCACTTTTTCACTTTGGGCTTTCGGTTTGGTTTAGCCCATTAGCCTAAACTATTAACTCTAGCTCAACCCCCTCTTCCCTTCATTACTTCACTTTCATTTCCTAACACTCAAGCTTCATCAAAAATGGAGAGAGGAATGGGAAATTAAAACTCCAAGCCCTAGTTCATTTGCAAATCCAACATCTAACTCCAAATCCAAAGAGAAGCCATTGATTCAAGCTTCTTGTGTTGAGATTGAAGTGTGGTTGATTCTTCCTTTGCTTTTAAGCTTCTCCTTCATTGAATTTGTGAAAAGGTGAGATTATTATCTCACATCTTTGTCTATAACTATCTTTGATTGTTGGGTATGAATTCCTAACATTTATTCATGTGCATTTGCTTTTGGTTTGGATTGAATTGGTGAATATTCCAATTTTTAGTGTTTTGGGTTCAAATCTTTAAAAATCCTAACTTTGAAGTTTGAACGCGTTTTTGGTGATGCATCGAGGAGCCAATAGGACCAGGTAGCCAATGGGCGTAATCCTCTAGCGTCCGTGCTCGACCGGTTGCAAATTGAGAGAGTTTTGCACTTCTGTTTCTTAGGTCGTTCGGCCTGCATATATGTCTCTCGGCCTGCAGTTAGGTCGCGCCATGTTAGGTTGCAACCACTTAGGTCACTCAGCCTCACCTCCTTAGGTCGCTCTGCATGCCTTAGGTCGCTGACCCCTTAGGTCGCTTGGCTTGCTCGCACCCCTTAGGTCGCTGACCACTTAGGTTGCTCGGCTTGGTCGCACCCCTTAGGTCGCTCGCCTTGCTATGAGTCGGCCTGCTTTAGGTCGCTGACTACTTAGGTCGCTCGGCTTGCTCGCAACCACTTAGGTCGCTCGGCCTGCTTTAAGTCACACCTGCTTTAAGCCGCACCTTCTTTAAGTCGCACCAACTTAGGTCGCGCCATGCTATAGGTCGCGCCATGTTAAGTTGCTCTGTTAGGCTGCATGCTATTTCTTAAGTCGCTGATCCCTTGTATCATATGCCGTGGGGTCGTATGAGTTGAGCCGCTGATTTCTTGTGTTGTATTGTATTAAGTCGTAAGTCGCGGCTGTTAAGTCGCAAGGGTATTTCCACCTTGATGGATTTGGAATCAAATTCTTTGGGTTTTATTCACGTCTTCGTATGTGAATTTTTGTGATTTATTGTTTCTACAATCATTTTTGTGATTTGTCACTTTAAAAATATAAAGGTTTCAATACCAGTAGTAAAGCTCGTTTCTTAAACCGTTTTCCAATCTACTAGTATATACAAACCTTTACCTCACTCGTATGAGAAATCTAATTAAACGACTTAGTAAAACAAGTGGTATGAAACACTTGCGTTTACTTCGTTGGTTAATTCTTGGACTTGTTCGATTGAATCTCTTGTGACAATTTTCTAGTGGAAACTTATAATTTGTTCGTAAATATTTAAGTTAAGCTAGTGGTTATGGGACATGGGGCTAAGCTCATATATTTACTAGCTTACTGTAATTGACACTTCTTGATGATCGTTGATGATCATTTTTGTGATTTAGACTAGCAAATCTGCGATGTCTCTTTGTCTACGAGGGAGACTAAACCCCGTTTCTTTGGAGCTTCGTCTCAATTTGGTGGGGTAGCGACCCATGGTCTTCGGATCGTTTTGTGGAGCCTCGGCTCAAAAATTAATGGTTAGCAACCATGGAATAGCGTTCCATTTTGTGATACACGTGTTGGTGAGTTTTTATGCTCCCGTTTTGTGATAGGCCTCCCCTTTTTTTTATGATTTCTGGATTTCCATTGATGATTTCTAGAACTGGTGTTTCACCAATTTTCGTGATTTACATTGATATGTTTTATCAATATTTATGCATTGGTGGATTTGTGTGTCATTAACTTTTGTGATTGATATTGATATAATTGTCAATATTTATGGTTTGGTGAATAAAAGTAAAGAGTATGACATTCTTTTTGATCTTTAAGAAGATTCTTGTGATATTGATTAATCTCTTCTTGATTTTCAATTACATACTTATCATAGTATGGTTTTATGGTTATCATACGTTTTTGTCATATCTCTTATTCTATATCATTTCATCTGATATTTATAGCTAGACTGATCCGTTTATTATGTTCTTATTAAATAATACTCGGGTCAGACCGAGTTGTTACAGGTGCTTCTACTTGACTCCTCATCTGGGATTATTATCCAGATTTTTGGCTAACTACTTAGATTGGTACTTTATTTTGTTATATACCATTGAGATATAGACTCCTTGATGTATACATATTCTTTTATCTAGCACTTGTAACTATTCTTTTGTGATATTGTGGATCTTGTCTGACCACTACTCTGATGAACACTTTTATGTGTTATATATTCATATCTATTTCCGCCTTTGTGATATGGATGTCTGTGACTGATTTGTGTTATGTTTATATCTATATTTATTTCCGAAGAATATATATAGCCACTAGGTAGTAGCTTTGAGTTTGTATCGGTATGTCGGATTTCCTCCTGAAACCAGATGCATGTTGTACTATCTAACATATCGGTGCTCGCACAAAGCAATTACACGGATGGTCGCTCCTCAACAGCCTTATTCTCCGCGCTAGTTGACGGCATTACTCCGTAGTGTCCTTGGATAGAGTGGGTATAAAGGTGGGGCGTAAAATTCCTCCTCCTCAATGGCAGACAAAACAAAAATTCCCAATTCCAATTCTAAATCCAATCCAAAATTTCAAACTCTTCAAACCATATCATATTTTATAAAGTCGGAAAGCTCTTGAAGAGCATATCCCAATTCTATAATTCGTTTTTCAATTCGGTGCACTGTTTAGCCAGAAATTGAAGAACCATTTTCGGCCGTTCATCGCGCATCGATGAACATCGACTGATCGACGAACCATTTCTGGGTTTTTTAGAGTGGATGATGGGGAGTTCTTCGGTATGCTTCGTTTCGCGAATCGACGGCTAGATCTGCGGCAAGGTTGCATTAGGGTTTCGAGATTGGGTTCGTTCTAGCGGCGGCCGTGGTGATATTGGGGGACCAGAGTTGTGCGCGTCTGGCAAGTGGGTGCGGCTCGACGTGGGCAAGTCGATGGTGTCGGCGACATGACGAACGGTGGCCGGTGGCGCGTGGTTTCGTTGGTCAAAGTTTCGGCTAAAGGGGGGTCTCGCGTGCGTGCTACCTGGTTGAAGAACGGTGACGTGTCCCTGGGTGAGAGTTGTTTTTCCTTTTTGTTATTTAATTTTAAATTTAATTTTGAATTGTTCTAATCGCTATATCTTTCACATACGATATCCAATTCACGCGCGGTTTTCTCCGCTAGGTTCGTATTGGAATTCCGGATATTTCAACGTTGGTTTGCACGAATTTGGGGACTGTTGAATTTTTGGGTGGATTTAAATTCAAAAGGTGAGTGTTTTAGCCCACTCACAATTTCTAAAATTTCTTACGTGTGTTAAATTAAATTCCGATGTGATTAGAAATTTATTTATTGCTGTTTGGTATATTTTTATCATCAATTCCAGTTAAATTTAATTTATTGAATTAAATTGTTAATTAATTTATTATTACATATAATCCGCCAGTTAAATTAATTTATTATTGCATATTAACTACCGGTTAAATTAATTTATTATTGAATATAAACTGCCAGTAATTACTTGTTATTTATTTCTATTCTATACTGATGTTATTATTTGAATTGAATGATGATTGTGATAAATGGTTGATGTTGATATTGGGTGAATGGATGCTGTATTTTATGTTATTATAGACTGCAAGTTGTTATGCATTTTATTTCATTCGGGATTGCGATTTGAAATGATATATAACCGTATTATTATTTTAAATTACGGATTGAAATGATAAATATCCGTATCACTTGACCATAGGGTAGAAAATTATATACAGACACCGTGCTCTATATATAAAAATATCCTAAAATGATTTCTATGGTTTTGGAAAGAAATATACTGTTCAATAAATATTAATTTTTGATATTATATAAATATTATTATATATATAGTTAAATTCTTGAATTTAAGCAATGTATAAATTTTTTTAATAAAAATAAGCTTAATAATGGAGTTTGATTGTTTTATATTATATGGTAAGGTACCTGTTTAAGATATTGTGTGTATAGAGTTTTAGTGACTTAAATAAAAATTAAGTTGGAAAATAAATGTGAAATTGGTTTGAATTGAATTATTTAAGAATTATACTAGAATAAATTTGATTTAAAATTTTAATAATATTGAGATTTTAAAGGATATGATTATTCTAACTCGATTTGGTTTAGAGTGATTTGAATGAATATAAAGTTGATTTGAATGAATATATCAAGTTAAATAAATTAAAAGAATATCTAGTTATGTGAAGTTAAAAGTTTTCTCAAATCATATTGGTTTTATTACACAAACATTTTAAATCTAAATAATAGTAATTGAATTTGATGTATATGGGATTATCAAATAACTAGTTTTGAAATGGTGGAATATGTAAAGCTTTGAAATATATGGAAATTGAAATGGTTTATTTGGGGATTCAAATCTGTATTTGGAATTGATTTGTGAATTTAAAGAAGCTAATTTATTATAAAAAGTAATTTAATATTAAACCATTTAAGTATTGGAAGTTATGTTTTAAAGTTATGGGTTTCAAGGTATTATGATTTGAGAATACTATGATTTTGGGAAAAGAATATATTTGAAATAAAAATGATATTATATTGATTTGGGTTTTATAAATGATATCATATTGATTTGGTTTTTAAAACGAAAATGATATCGTATTATATGGTTTTGAAATGAATATTATATCCTGGTTTTGAAGTATAATTATTTTGAAATGACCGCGATGTCATAATAACGTTTGGTGGTTGAAGAGACTGAGATCGGAAGTTGTCATACTCTCTGCCAACTCCGAAAACCACTTTAACAACCGTATACGCGGTGGAGATTCCAGAATGAAGTAGGATGGTGGCAACGTTCTATTAAGGTATATACGTGGACCCGACTCCCGTGAGTTGGCATAAGATGGCTAAAACAGGAGCGATTGACGGGCTAATGAGGTAGCCCCTTTAATCGTACACATCCCTTCGATATTATACTCTGACTTTTGGCTTGATTCGATGGCCACTTTTGTTTTTTTTTTGATTTGGGGGTGTGGCTAGAGGTGGATGATAGCTGCACGCTACGCGTTACCACCGACCCGGAAGCGTATTGGTATATCTACCCTGGCATTGCCTAGTTGTGCCGTGTCACCTACCCTAGCGCGCCTTGTATGAGTTTGTTTCCCGTAGCCCGTGGATTACTTAAGGTAGTCTCCTGATCTGAAGATGCGTTGATACTGGATGGACTACTGGGACTATTACGTGTTAAGGTGGAAAATGTAAAGCCTTAATGCTATTTAAAAGTAAGTTTATTTTACTAATAGACATTATTATAATAGTGAAATATTACTACATAGTAAATAGTTTAACGGATCCTTAGGAGATGTGAATCCCGAGCATCTCTTGAGTTACTGCACTCATGTTAGACACTGGATAGGAGATGTCAAATCCCATAAATATCTCTGACGCTGTTCCACTCATATTGTTTATTGTTGATTTAACTTACATAAGATCTTTTAGTTCTGACTCAATTGTTTTGTCTTTTCAATTCGCTCGGGTCAGCCTGAGCATTTCAGGTTTGAAAATTTTATTTCTGGAGGACGAAGACGAAGATTTTATTATATTATTCCACTACAGTCATACTGTTCCGCTGCATTGTTATTGATTTTTCTCTAGTATGTGTAACTCTGATATGTATTGTATAAGTATAATCAAATGTTTTGTAAAACAGTTTCGTGAACTGTTTATTTGATTATTATATTTTATCGTTCCGCTGCAAGATTCTATTTTGTTTTTTTTCTTTCTCTGCTTTTCTTATTTTCCCCATAACAATCCGTCCATCTATATGGTTTAAGTCGGACGTGTGTGGTTTATCGTCGATTTAAAGCATACAAAAAGGCGGGATGTTACACAGCTGTATACCATTTTGATCGTCTCGTCATGCTGATGTCCATTATATATTCGTTTGTGTATTTCGTAGCTCGAGACACGACGAAATCGGTGAACCGATCAGTCGTACCGGTTCCATATTCAAGCCTTTTGTTTCCTGTCCCTTCATTTCCAATGTAAACTTATAGCCACCAAGCAATTTATATTTTCAGAATTCTGGGTGACTTTTGGTTATTTCCATTGGTTACTTTTGTATTGTTCTCTAGCATTCCTCTCTTCTTCTGTTCTATTCTTTCATTCGAAAAAAAGAAATTTTTTATTTATATACAGTTGGTATATTGTTTTGAGAATAGTGGAAGGCTGCTCGCAGGCTAAAGCCTCAACGCTGACCTGACTTGACATAGAATCCCTCTCGGTCGATTTTTCCTTTACTTTCTCCACCTTCCCATCAGACTCCACCCACTTCTCCCTTCACCCCATCCATCTTCCTTATCTCTACCTTTTCCACTCCCCCTCTGCACATAACCATGTATGCTTTCCCCGAGTGCCTCTGTCAACTCCTTTACTCGCCCAGTCCTCCACCATTCCTTGCCTTCACCACCCATACACCCTTGCTCAGCCAAGCACTCTTCCTTTTCCCCCTCTTTTTTCTCGGCTCCACATTCTCCCCCCTTCTTTGCAAGCCTCGCCCAAGCCGAAACCAAGCAACTCCCTCTACCCATACCTCTGGCCTTCCTTCATTCCTACCCCAAGCGCTCGGCAGCTCCATGCTCACCTAAATTTCACCCTTACTCTGTCGCTCTCTTGATCTTGCTTGCCGAGCATCCATCCATCTTATATGTAAGTTTTTCTATTTATATATATTGTTTGTATATATACACAGGTTATATATAATATATGTTAGTTGTATATATAAAGTTTACATATGTATATGTGTCATTTACATCTAATATATGTGTGTGTGTGTATATTAGACAGATATATGGTTTATGTCAGTTTACATAATAGTTATATAAGTATGTCGAAGTATTATTATTATTATTTGTTTAAAGTATATACGCTTTGATTTTTCTGAAACCTATATGTTTATGCGAGTACATATATGTTATTTCTTGTATATATAGGTTTACCTTGCCTGCTTTTGTATTACATTTAAGGTATAGATTTGTTATAAGTATTTATTTAAAATTTATATAATATTTTAGATATATTAGATCGTATATATATTACGTATATACATTATAATAATTAATATATACAATTAACAGTTTGCAGCCTCTCTCCTGATTATGTTATATGTAAACTATATATGTAAGTTATAGGGTTATATTGTTTCTATGATAAATATTGATTTAAAATTTAAACAGTTTATGTAAGTTAAAATCTCTTTTGTTTTATGCATATTTCTTTGTTTTATATATATATATATATATATATATAATGAAAAGAAATTATAATATTTATAAGTGTTGTATATTATATAAGATTTATATATATATATATATATATATATATATTAGTTTACATATATTCTGTTGGGTTTAATGTAGAAATTTATAACATTATAATAGTTTATATATATTTGTCTATTTATATTTGGGTTATATTAGTAATTGAATATATATATTTAGATATTTTCTAATGAACATACATAATATATGTAAGTATTTTGTATTTAAATAATTATATATATAAGTATTGGCTTAAATTATAACATGTAAATTATTCCATCAATCTCTAGCTATTAATTGCTTTGTTTCGCCGCAGTTCAGATTTATGACAGCAGTTTCAATCTTGTCCCACTATTCCGTTGTCGATCTGTGCTTATCTGTGTTCGTCGAATCTCATTCTCGTCGTTCTCTAGCCTCGAAAGGTGAGCAATCACCCACGATTAATATTCTTATATTTATTATATTTGATTTCATTTGAAACGAAAATTGAAATATGCTGCTAAATTGAGCTGTTAATTATTTAACTGCTATATATGATATGTTATTATCTGTAACTGTTCACCTATGGGGTATGACACCATATCCTGCTGTTTATATTTTATTTAGTCACTAATGATATATGCCTGTTGTTATATGCTATATTTTTATCGTATATGTTCTTACTCTATAAGTTCCCTATTAGTATAGAATTCCCTATGGGTTGAAATGATACATACTCGATTAATATTTTAGAATAGGAGAAAATCGTTATGGGTTGAAATGATAAACCCAAGCGATTTTCAATTGAATTGAATTTGGGATTATGGGTTAAAAAGATATATACCCGTAGATAATTAAATTGCGAATTAAAATGATAAATATCTGTATCACTTGACCATAGTATAGAAAATTTATATACAGACACCGTTGGTCTATATATATATATTTTAGATTGATTTCCAAAGTGAAAGAAATATATATGGTTTTATCTAAATATTGATTTTAATATATATAAATGTTATTCTATATATGTTTAAAATTTTAGATTTTTAAAGGTATTGGATATTCTAAAGTTATAAGTTAGTTTTGAAATTATAAATTTTAAGAATTTACTTATAATTTTACTATTTTTAAAATAGGTATAAACTAGTTTAATATAAAATAAATTTAATAATAAGATTTAATTTAATAAAGTTCAATTTAATTGGTATATAATATCCTTAAGTATTTATTTAAAATTACATTTTTTAAAATAGATTTTATAATAATTTTAATAAATTAAAGTTGGGAAGATATATTGAAATTGATTTGAAATCGTATTCTTTTAAGAATTATATTTAATTAAAATCGATTTGAAACTTATTAGATTTGGGATTTTAATGATATAATTTTATAACTTGATTTTGATTAAAAGTGATTTAAATGAATATTTTCGAATTTACATAAATTGAAATGGGATATTTATTTTTATTTAAATTTGTAATTTGAAGTTTTATTTAAATATTATTGGAATGATTATGTAAATATTTCAAAACTAAATAATTGTAAAGTGAACTTGATATATATATATATATATATATATATGAAATTATCAAATTTAGTTTTGAAAATGTTTTGAATATTTGAACTTTGAAATCTATTGAAATCGAAATGGTTTATTTTGTAGTCCAAATCTATACTTGAAATCGATATAACTTGATGGTTTATTGAGATGCTGAATTCAATTGAAATTTGTGAATTAAGATTGAATTTAATTGAATTTTTGAATTCAAGTTGATTTGAATCGATTTGTGGACTTTAAGGAAACTGTTTTTATTATACAAAGTATTTTAAAATATATTTAAAACTATTTTAATATTTTACTTTATAAATATTTTAATATAAACTATTTTTAATTTTTAGCTATTTTAATATAATAATTATTTTAATTTATAAACTATTTAATTTATAATTATTTTAACATACTAATTATTTTATTATATAAACTATTTTATTATATAAACTATTTTATTTTATATACTATTTTAATATCTAAACTATTAAGCGGAA
Source organism: Allium cepa (assembly GCA_030765085.1). Taxonomy (NCBI): domain Eukaryota; kingdom Viridiplantae; phylum Streptophyta; class Magnoliopsida; order Asparagales; family Amaryllidaceae; genus Allium; species Allium cepa. The sequence goes on from CM060938.1 coordinate 336,633,945, forward strand.
AGAGTAATGATTTCAAAGTATACTGATTTCAAAGTAGTATGTTTTCAAAGTATTATGATTTAAAAGTATTATGATTTCAAACTATTATGATTTTTAAAGTGTTATGAATTTCAAAGATTTATAATTTTGAAAGTGTTACACTTTTAAAAGTGCTATGATTTTGGAAATGTATTATTTTAAAGTGAGTAATGATCTCAAATTTATATGATTTGAAATAGATATGATAATTTGAAATGACTACGGTGTTATAATAACGTTTGGTTGTTAAGGAGACCGAGATCGGATTGTCATACTCTCTTCCAATTCGAAAAACCACTTTAACAACTGTGTACGTGGTGGAGATTCCAGAATGAAGTAGGATGGTTGGCAATGATTCTTTATGAGGTATATACGTGGACCTAACTCCCGTTAGTTAGCTTAAGGTGGCTAAAACAAGAGCAATTGACGGGCCAAGTGAGGTAGCTCCTCTGATCGGATACACTTCTTCGATACCATTATATTACTTTGTGATTGATCGGTGCACCCTCGGATTTTGAGAGTGTGGATCGAGTTGGGCGGTAGCTGCAGCTATGCGTTACCAACAGCCCGGAAGTGTAATTGGTATATCTACCATGGCATTTTATAGTTGTGCCGTGTTACCTACCATATTGAGACAACTACGGGTTTGTTTTGTGTCATGCCTATGGAATGCTCCTTGATAGCCCACCGGTTTGGTGGAGTTATAGTACTGTATAGAATACAGCATTATAAAAATGTGGTAAGGAAGATATGGGTAACGCCTTAACGCTAATTTAATAGTTTACTTTACTGCAGACATATTATAATAGCGTATTGTACTACATAGTAGATAGTTCCATAGATCCTTAGAGGGTGGGTATCTCAAATATCCTTTAAGTTACTTGTATTTCAGTTGATGTTTCACTTGAGTTGGATTTATTGATATAAGAATGTCAATCCTGACTCGAGTGTTTTGTATTTTGCTTTATGCTCGGGTCAGATTGAGTGTCACAACATTTGAGACTCACCTTTTGGAGTTTGGAGTTTCGCTTGGAGATCCATCCATCTATCCAGCTTTCAGTTATTCAGTTGACTCCAGTGATATATTCAGATTTTGTTATTTGACGGTATTGAGACTTCTATGTATTCGAGATTTCAGTTATATTCTTTTTCACACTCTGTTGTTTATATAGTAGCTTCATGAACTACTATTTATCTGTTTCCGCTGCTTAATTTTATATTACTCTGTGTCAGTGATTCTGTGATTGATTTATTTACTGTATATGCTGAGTTTTGCTAAAATATAAATTAACAATCTGATATTTTGAGCACTTCAAGTCCGATATGTGCATATGTGAATGGCACGAAATACCGGGATGTTACAATATTTGAACTCTGAAATTTATTAAATTTGAAATAGTTTAAATTTATAGCTCGAATATGGATTTGAAATCGATATTGATTAAGTGGTCTTAAATGAGAATCTGAATTGAAAGACAAAATTGATTTTGTTGATTTGAAAGCTGGACATGGTCCACATGTGTTAAAATGAAAGAAATAGTTAATTTGTTATTAATTCAAATTAATTATTTTAATTTAAACTGTTTAAATATATACTATTTTAAAATCCTGATTATTAAGATCTTCAAACTATTAAACTATATTAAACTATTTTAATCTATTTAAACTATTTAAACTATATTAAACTATTTTAAATTATATTAAACTATTTTTATCTATTTTAAAATAATTAAACTATATTAAACTATTTTAATCTATTTTGAACTATTTAAACTATATTAAACTATTTAAATCTATTTTAAACTATTAAAACTATTTTTAAAACAGTTTGATCTATTTTAAACCATCTAAACTATTTTAAAGTATTTTGAACTATTTTAACTATTTTAAACTATTTATGACTATCTAAAACTATATTTCTAAATTTCTATCGGTGCAAGGTTGAATTGTTTATATTTAAATCCTTGATTTAAAAGTGAATATAGTTAAATGATTTTATAACCTACGTTAGAATTTGAAATGATATTTTCTAGTGAAATGACATATTTTGGGTCAATATGATAATTTTGAAATGAGAGTTTAACCTATTTGTGAATACGTTTTCGAAAGAGAATGATTTCGAAAGTGATATGATTTTGAGAATATGATATTTGGATATCGATTACGAATTTATTTTTGGAAATGTAAAAGAACCATTCTGTGTGAAATAAGCGTTTGATTGCCAAAGAGACCGCGATCGGATATTGTCATACTCAATGCCAATACCGAAAACCACTTTAACAACTTTGCATATAGTGGAGATTCTAGAATGAAGTATGATGGTTTGCCAAACGATGTTGTATGAGGTATTAACGTAGCCCTAACCCCCTCAGGTTAGCTTGATGTGGCTAAAACAAGAGCCATATTGGGCCAACTGAGGTCGCACCTCCGATCGGACATATTTCTTTGATACCGTATTACTTTGCGATTTGATTTGGTGGCCACCCCTCGATTTGGTTTTGGGAGTGTGTTTCGAGGTGGGCGGTAGTAGCTGCTATGCATTACCACTAGTTCGGACCCGCAAAATAATAGAATCCTACCCTGGGAATTGCCTCGCGTGCCTTGTCACATGCGTTATCGCACCCACTACGAGTTTAGTTTGTACCGTACCTATAGAGTGCTCACTGAGTAAACCACTGATTCGGTGGAGCTTATGTATATGTATAGACTACGGGAATATGTAAAACGTGTTAAGGGGGGATATGGGTAACGCCTTAATGCTACTTTAATACTTTAATTTACCATAGATATATTATAATAGCGTATTGTACTACATAGTAGATAGTTTAATGGATCCTTAGGAGATGGTAATAATGAACATCTCTTAAGTTATTGCACGCACGTTAGAGACTGGAGAAGAGGTGTAAAATCTCGTAAACATCTCCAATGTCGTTACACTTATATTTATTTATTGTTGATTTAACTTACATAAGATCTTCTAGTTCTGACTCGAGTGTTTTGTTTTTTCATTACGCTCGGGTCAGTCTGATCTTTTTAATGTATTGAAGACCTTATTTTTGGAGGATAAAGATGAAGTTTTAGTACTATTATTATTTATTATATTTGTCCTACTGCATCATGTTGTTCCGTGCATTATTTATTTATTCCTGCTGTATGTAACTCTGATCTGTATTGTAAAAGTGTAATCAACTATTATTAGTAAAACAGCTTCATGAATTGTTATTTGGTTATTATATTTTGTCATTTCGCTGTGAGACTCTGTGTTTGTTTTATTTCTTTCTCTTCTTTTTCTTATTTACCCCATAACAATCCTCCCTTTTGAATGGTTTGAGCTTGACATTTTGTAGTTTATTGTCGATTTAAACCGTCCAAAAAGGTGGGTCGTTACATGTTGATACTTGGTACACATTGTTTACGTTAGAGTTTGGATGATGGGCCATTTCTATTTACCTTATGGTATATTTTATCTATAGATGCACGATGCTCGAAAGTTTTTTCGTAATCCTTGTCATAGAAGATCAGTCTCATCGAGGAGGTCTCCATGGAAAATCCATTTATATGAACATACCTTAGCAATTTTGTTTGTATACCTAAATATGCTATCAAATGTAATTAATATAACCATTTTTAGCTAGTATTTATATTTGTATTGAACATCCTAAACATTATTAAAATATCACTAAATTTTCTTATAAAATTGTTCAGTTATCGTAAGGTAAAACTCGTCCGTGTTTATTTGCAGCGTGTTCTAGCGAGATACATAGATTCTTTAAAAGGGTTTTATAAATATAGTTGTTCAAATCACTTGGGTTTTCTCACGCTGGTTTACCATACTAATACGTATGTTATTCTTCTTATAATGCTCGTGTTAGCCCGTGTATATTTCCAGATATCCTAGATGATTCATTGGAGCTCTAGGAGAGGAGATGGATGACTACCTACCATAAATTTTATTCCGCTGCATTAATTTGTTTATTTTATATCAGCAAATGTGAGGACATGGTGTTATAACTGTCCTAGCTGATAATAGGTTTGTTTATTCTAATTATTGTTTCTATACGGTTTTCCTATGAAAAGTATCATTTGGATATTATTGTCTTCGTTCCATGGTGAGATTCTGATATTGTGTTCTCTTCTTTCTTGTTCTTATTCTTTTCTTCTTTTATTTTACCCTAACGTTCTGCCTTTCCGGCCCTTGAGTTCTCGGGTGAATACCATGGATGTATTAGTGTCGACATTTGGGGGTAGAAAAGGCATACGTTACATTTTGGTATCAAAGCTGAAGGGTAAGCGAGAACTTTGGCTTTGGTTGGGTATGACTCATTAAGAGATAGGGTAATGGAATGCCTTATTATGATTTTGAGTATATTATACATATGAGAGTACATATTTGTTAGTGTTATAACAATGTTTTGTATTGCGTTGATTGATTTGCCGAGTGCTTACAGTTTTGGTCGACGCCTCTGATCAGCATTATCGGCAGGGATTCCTAAACACTTAAACAGATGAAACTGACATAGTATTATTTTCAAAATTGGTAAATGAAATAATTTTAGCTAGGACTATTTTTTACATAAAAGCATAATTTTCAAATAACTAATATTGTTATTTATAATATATTTGGTTATTAGGAAATGATAATATTCAATGATTATCATTTATTGTCTGATTAGTCATGCTCAGCCAATTTATGGGAATTGACTATTGTTTATTGAATTGCAAGTAAATTACCCTTACACAACATGGGTTGTGTAGATAGTAATTTATAGTAACATTGAAATGAACACCTTTTGGATTAAGTTTCGTAATTTGACTATAAGGCGTTCGATTAAAATGTTGGGTTAAAAAGGTTCTTTTTTTGCAAGGCAAGCGGGGTTGGCTGGTCCTCTACCAGTTTATTGAAGACAATTAAAAAAGAAAATATGATTATGAACAAGCTCATAATCACAGAAACAAACAAGGAAAACCACACAAAGGAAGTAGATAAAGAAAACACATAATGGTAAAACAAGAAAGCTAGAAGAAAAACAAAACAAGGGAAGATAAATATGGTCTGAGCCTATACACCAATTTCAGTAACAAGGTTACTGAAATCAAAATGGCCATCAACCATTCCAATGATGATTTCATGCTTGAGAGCAGCCCAAAGTTACTTCTTCTTTTGTTTTCAAAGCATCTCAAATTCCTTTCCTCCCATACAAATTTCATATATTTCTTTAAACTGAAAAAATAAGCAGTTCTAGCATGCTTCCTCCACCTTGTTGCCTTGCTTATCATATCCCACTCAACTGCTGCCACACAATGAACTTGGTTTCTACTGAAACATCCCACCAATTTTCCCCATAAGTTCATCAGGTCGGAGCACTCAAAAAATAAATAGGCAACAGCTTCATCCTACAATCTACAAAAAACACATAAGGGATCAACTATCATACCATAATTTATCACTTTACTCTTAGTCATGAGGGCATTCTTTATGACTTTCCACATCAGTAAGTTATCTATGGCTAGTGAATATCTGAACCACATAACCTTATGCCATTCAAAACAGGGTATGTTGCTTACATCAGTTAGAACACCATAAATAACTGAGATTGAATGTGGCTTTTCATGCTAAAGAAGTTTGTCTATAGGAGAAAAAGGATAAGAGTTACCTCGAATTCTATTCCAAACTGCCCTAATTTCTTGATTACTGGTATATGGCAGAAGAAGCATGCCTTCGGCCAACTTATCAATAGCAAGAGCAGCTCTACCAATACCAGACTGGGCAATTTGGTGGGGAGTGAAAATTTTCCCAAGGATGAGGCCATAGTCCATCCATGGTTCATCCCAGAAGTTTTTTGCACTGGTTTATGAGAGTGTAAATTTAATAAATGGTGAGAATGTGGATCTTAAATCCAGCAACTTCCTCCTAGTCCGGCTACTATTCTAGGGGATTTCCAAAGTCCAAAAATTCCTACTACCCAAATTGTACTTTTTGGTCCAGTCAACCCATAAGCCGTCAACACCACATAGCTAGGCATTAAAATGAAAACTAAAAGCTGCTTTGTTCCATAATTGCAAGTTATAAATTCCAAGCCTACCTTTATTTTTTGGCAACTCCAATTTAGGAAAAGAGCAAGGAACCAACTTCTTTGAGTGGATTGAGGCAGTCTAAAATAATCTCAAAATAGCACTTCTAACCATTTTCACCAACGTATAAGGAAGTATAAAAACTCTGGCCCAATACACCATCATTGATGATATAACAGATTTGATTTAAATAAGTCTTCCAACTTGTGAAAGATACCTGTTGGCCCATCAGTTCATCAAGTTACAAATTTTAGAGTAAAAAGGTAGGCAGTTCACAGTTGTGATTCTTGAGGAGCATAGATGAAGCCTAAGGTAGGTCATGTCATTGATCATTGGTTGCAAACCTGATAAGGCTATAAATTGAAGAACTTCTTCTTTATCAGTTCCTGAAGTGATTATTTGAGTCTTAGAAGTATTCAACTTCAAACCAGTAATGAGGTAGAATTTATACAAGGTTGCAATTATATTTTCAAGGGAAACCCGATCAGGCTTGGTAAATATCATGATATCATCAGCGAAAAGGAGGGATGAAATATGAGGGGATTTACATTTTGAATGATACATTATTTCCCTGCCTAAATACCTCTTTGTCAAAATGGCAGTTAAAACTTCAATTATAAGTATAAACATATAAGACGAGATAGGATCACCTTACCTAATTCCCTGTTTATTTCTGTAAAGTCTTGAAGTGGAGCCATTATATTTTATTGACAAAGATAGAGTGTCACGATCCAAATTCCAATGTTCGAAAATCGACATCTGTACTCCACTGTACTTAAATGCTGCAGATTCAAACGTTGAAATTCAAGTCATGTCGGAGCTTATAACACAATTAAGTAAACAACACAACGGAAGAAAAAGAAATAAATATCATATACAACTCCAATGAATACAATATCTAATGATATACAACAATGATATCAAAATGATACAAGAATAACAGAGTCAATAAACAACAGCGGAAAACAGATAGCAAAAGAGATAACTCCAATATCAAACTGCAACAGTATCCCATCTCCAAATGCAAAGGCTCAAAACTCCAAAGATCTCCAATCCAATAAGCGAGAACCAGCCTTAAGTTGTACCAAGCTAAGCAAGGTCAGTCGTCCCAACCAAATACTTCAATATCCAAAATCTCCAAAGAATACCAAAGAGAAAGCTGTAAGCTACTGAATCGATATCTACTATCTGAAAAACCCAACTCTAGACTACCCGTGTGGAAAATAGTGGACACCCGGAGTTTAGGAAGGGAACAATAAACTCCAGGTCAGTCGTGGGACTGGTACGAGCAAACAAAAACAGTTTATCTTTAAAAACAAACAAAATATTTTGAAATAAATCCCCAATGCTTTTTTGAAAATGAAACTACCATAAGGCCTCCCACCACACACACAATGCAAGCGCAAACTTGGAGGAGATTTCTCCTTATGACAGTCAAAAATGCTTGATACGTGAAAACCATTTGATATTATTATTAGTGCATAGTGCAGAAAACCTTTCGAAAATATAATATTAATCTTAGCCAGCATAGACATTTCGCACTTATGCCTACTATAGCTACCATGTTCAATAGCAGGTTACTGCCACATTCCATGGTAGGTTATACAACTAAAACCGTACAGGGCGCGTATTATTTTGTTTGGATTTTCCAACAAATGGTCAAGCAAAGGAACTTCCCGAATAAAATGGAACGCCTCTGGAGGGACGCCCCCGAGAACCTAACCGGATGTCTGCTAGACAAGCCGGGTTACCTCTGTAACTAGGTAACTACTGACACGAGCATGCCATCCCCCGATTGTTTGCGACCTTTATCTGAGATACCTCTCAACCAACAACCACAAAGCAATAAGTTTGCAGCAGCCACGAAGTTAAGTATCTGGGCTCCATACCATGATGCCACTCATAATCCAGAAGGAAATGACATACCCTTAGAGGGCGCTACCCTCAAATAACCTTGCTGCTACGATACTTGTTTCGACCATAACCGGGTTGTGAGGTTCGACGAAGTCTTGTCCACAAAGCTACGCTTTTCACAAAAGCCATGCTTTGATCAACAAATGATCATCAGCACTTCGTATGCCACATTACCAAATTGGGAATGTATCGCCGGTAACCATCAATTACATAACCTCTGAGCTCGTACGTCTCAGAGAAGGGTGTTAAGCTAAGAGAATAAATCTCCACCACCAAACAGAAATGTATTTGATAGAAACCGGTTTTACATCTCAAAGTGTGATGTCAGACACACATCCATACAAGTCTGTTTCGGGTTCGAACAGTACCGAAGGCACTTCCAAAGAAGCCCTTGCAAATCCGGGCATCCACAATTCTGGTCGGACTTCCCATCACTTAGGGAATTTCTATACCGTAGCTACTCGGTGCAGAGACAATCGATAGGTCATCCTATCGTTCTCGCAAATACCCGGTCTTCACCACCGGTCTTCAAATGCTATCCATAACGTCGAATCATTATTCGGAATGGGTTATATGACAGAAGGTGCTCTCCCGGCTAAACCAAATAATGAGCGCAATATTTAAAAACATATGGATATAGAATCTTAGTTGAGTCACAACTTATTAACCAAAACTTTTCTTTCCAATGGTTAAACAAATTTCCATTTAATAATCTTTTTGAACAAAAAATTTACTTCACAAAGTTTACCAATCTTTCACAAAGATTCATTAATATCTTTCCAATTCAAATCCTTTATACAAAAGATACGCTTTTCAGATCCCTTTTCAATTTGAAAACAAACTTCACCAATCTTTAACAAAGATTCATTCATAGCCTTTCAAACAATTCTATTTCAAATTGGATTAACTCATCTGGTCTTTAAATCAAAGAATCATTTTCATAGCTTTCAAAACAATTCCCGTTTCAATCTTATAAAAGATACACCTTTTAAAATCTTCTTCAGTTTCAAAACAGGGTTCAACTATCTTTCACAAAGATTCAATTATAGCTTTCAAAGCCATCCTATTTCAAACTTGAAATCTTTTCATCATAATTTGGAAATTCTTTCCTTATATAAAAGCTATTATTATTTGAAATCACTTGTTTCCATTTCGGTAAACCTGATTATATTTGCACGAGTTAAGGCCTTTCAAATATAAACTTGGGTTAAATTCAAATTCTCAAAACCGTACTTTTTTAAAATGGTTTAAAACCCATATAAATAGATTTATAGCTTGTATAACCTTTTTAAACCATAAATTCTAAACATAGAATTAAATTTCAAATCTTGAATTCAAATTCAAATCAAACTATTTTAAAAATCCGTGACTTAACCGATTTCCTCGTGAAATCCATATTTGTGTGTGTATGGTGTAGTCCAGGGGTTTTACACACAATAGTGCAACAACATTCATCACAGATTCAAGTATAGCAATATCGATAAGCGATATAATCTACAACGCTTATCCTTGTTCATAGATTCACAAATAAAGTAAATTTATCAATTACAAATATTCACCATTACGATTCGATGTGGGTTTCGGATAACTAACTGGAATCCGACTCCCTGTCGCATCGAAATTCAAATGTCGTTTTATGGGCCAAGGGTTTTCATATTCATACAACAGTATATTCATCACAAATATAGCAGCTCAGCACAAAGCATTACATTAGATCACATCACATATCAAATATATAAATCCATCACACAGCATTCAATAGCAACCAAACATCTTTAGCTAAGATAAATAACTCGTGTGGTTTTAAATTTTATTACCCACATAATTACTTTCATTAGTAATCTTTAATCTATGATTAATTATCGTTAACTACAATTGATCAAGTCTTAATCACCTTTATCAATTAATCATTTCTTTAATTAATTATCTTAATAAATTAACCCTTAATTGTAATTAATTGAATCTCAATTACTTTTACTAATTAATTATTCCTTAATTAATTACTTTAATTGATAACCCCTAATTATTAATTAAATCTTAATTATAATTAATTATAATTAATTATTCTTAATTAATTAATCTTAATTTAATTACCCTAATTAATTAACCACATTAATTAATTATGCTTAAAGGTAATTAACCCTTAATATTTGATTAATCAATTTTTAATCTTTAATCATATATTCTTAATTACTTTCACTACATAATTATTATTTTTATTTAATTCATTAATTACTTGATTAATTAACTTGAATTATTAATTAATTTCTTTAATTACTTTGCTGATGAAGATTACTTACATTAATCATCATTAATTTAAAATTGATTAACCATTAATAACTCATTAATTAATCCTACTTAGTTAATTAATTAAGTGTTAACTGTAACATAACTAGTTCTTAATTAATTAATTGATTAATTACTAATCATTAATTAAAAAATCAAATCTTATTTCATTAATGATCCTTAATTACCAATTTATTTATCCTAAATTAATTATCTCAAATCTTAATTGATTGATTCAAACTTTTAATTATTAAATTAATTAACCCAAATCATTAATTATCCTTTTTAATTAATTTAATAATTACAAATCATTAAGTCTTCATTTATTTAAAGATAAAAAACATTTTTTTTGAGAAAACAGAAAATAGCCTGGTCTTTTCTCTTATATATGTTTTATATGATTTTCATATTTTAATTTTTTAAAAGAAAATTTTGTTTTGCCATATGTATTCTTTGTTAACATTTGTAAAATGCATGTCTCAATTCTTGTACACTTGTTTAAAATATGTATTCTTATGTTTAAGCCCTTAATTTTAATTAATTTATAAATTTTGTTCAAACCCTTTATTCAATTTAATTTACATATGTATATTTCCAAATTATACTTATTATGTTTCAAATGTTATACACTTTTTTGTAAAATCTCATTTTATAAATTTACAATTCAATTTTACATATATAATATTTTACATTTGCACAATTTCTTTTTTTAAAGAGAATGATTTGAAAATCTAAATACTAATAAAAAAATCACATTTATTTATAAAATACTCATCCTTAAATTCCAAACCAAAAGTCTATTTATTTATTTATCCTTGGAATTTTTTGATTTATTCACAATTAATTTCACAATTTAATTCCAAAATTAAATTAATTGCCAAATTAAACTTGGTTAAAATTTAGGAATGTTACAGATTCCCCCCTTTAAGAAAATTTCGTCCTCGAAATTTGCAAGTAGGGAGACAACAAAGAAATACAGAAAGATAGCGAGATGAATCATCAGATCAAACTGAATATCTATTCTGCATTTGGCTTCCCAAATCAGAATATCACTGATAATTACGAGAACGAACTCATTCAATACAAGACATTCGGGTCACCAGAACTATGAATATACAGGGGTATTGATTAGTTCAAAGAGATAACTAACCATTCGTAGAATATATCCAGACCCCAAAAGAATAGACTGATGTATGAATACAATCAAAAACTTTTAGTTTAAACAACCAAAATATACCTATCAACCATAGCAACCAAAGCAAACAATTCATCCAAACAAACAATTCTGACCCATCTGGAGTTTGTGTCCCATGCCAACATATCTCTTGATTTAATCAAATGATAATCTCCTGTCAAAGCTTCTTCCTGGAGCTGCCAGGAAGCAATCAAAGAATCAAAATTGAATGGTGATCAAAAGAGATTGATAGGAAAAGATTGTTTCCGTTGTTGTTACAGGTGTTAACCATTTGTAGTGGTACTCCCCTGTCCCCTATCTCGTCCTCTTCTTGCGCTCATTCTTACTATCAGTAGATGGTAAGAGAATTTACTGAGGCATGCGAACGGATATCTTAGGGATATACTCATTCTAGGGTATACTTCACCCTATCTCTAATGAGTCACATAATGTGTTATAATCCTGAGCTAAAGTTCTTACTCAACCTTCAGCTCTGATACCACTGTACTTAAATACCACAGATTCAAACGTTGAAATTCAAGTCGTGCCGGAGCTTATAACACAATTAAGTAAACAACACAGCGGAAGAAAAAGAAATGAATATCATATACAACTCCAATGAATATAATATCCAATGATATACAACAATGATATCAAAATGATACAAGAATAACAGAGTCAATAAACAACAGCGGAAAACAGATAGCAAAAGAGATAACTCCAATATCAAACTGCAACAGTATCCCATCTCCAAATGCAAAGGCTCAAAACTCCAAAGATCTCCAATCCAATAAGCCAGAACCAGCCTTAAGTTGTACCAAGCTAAGCAAGGTCAGTCGTCCCAACCAAATACTTCAATATCCAAAATCTCCAAAGAATACTAAAGAGAAAGCTGAAAGCTACTGAATCGATATCTACTATCTGAAAAACCCAACTCTAGACTGCCCGTGTGGAAAATAGTGGGCACCCAGAATTTAGGAAGGGAACAATAAACTCTAGGTCAGTCGTGGGACTGGTATGAGCAAACAACAACGTTTATCTTTAAAAACAAAAAAAAAATTAAAATAAATCCGCAATGCTTTTTGGAAAATAAAACTACCATAAGGCCTTCCGCCACACACACAATGCAAGCGCAAACTTGGAGGAGATTTCTCCTTATGACAGTCAAAAATGCTTGATATGCGAAAACCATTTGATATTATTATTAGTGCATAGTGCAGAAAACCGTTCGAAAATATAATATTAATCTTAGCCAGCATAGGCATTTCGCACTTATGCCTACTATAGCTACCATGTTCAATAGCAGGTTACCGCCACATTCCATGGCAGGTTATACAACTAAAACCGTACAGGGCGCGTATTGTTTAGTTTGGATTTTCCAACAAATGGTCAAGCAAAGGAACTTCCCGAATAAAATGGAACGCCTCTGGAGGGACGCCCCCGAGAACCTAACCGGATGTCTGCTAGACAAGGCCGGGTTACCTCTGTAACTAGGTAACTACTGACACGAGCATGCCATCCCCCGATTGTTTGCGACCTTTATCTGAGATACCTCTCAACCAACAACCACAAAGCAATAAGTTTGCAGCAACCACGAAGTTAAGTATCTGGGCTCCATACCATGATGCACTCATAATCCAGAAGGAAATGACATACCCTTAGAGGGCGCTACCCTCAAATAACCTTGTTGCTACGATACCTGTTTCGACCATAACCGGGTTGTGAGGTTCGACGAAGTCTCATCCACAAAGCTACGCTTTTCACAAAAACCATGCTTTTATCAACAAATGATCATCAGCACTTCTTATGCCACATTACCAAATTGGGAATGTATCGCTGGTAACCATCAATTACATAACCTCTGAGCTCGTACAACTCAGAGAAGGGTGTTAAGCTAAGAGAATAAATCTCCACCACCAAACAGAAATGTATTTGATAGAAACCGGTTTTACATCTCAAAGTGTAATGTCAGACACACATCCATACAAGTCTATTTCGGGTTCGGACAGAACCGAAGGCACTTCCAAAGAAGCCCTTGCAAATCTGGGCATCCACAATCCCGATCGGACTTCCCATCACTTAGGAAATCTCTATACCGTAGCTACTCAGAGCAGAGACAATCGATAGGTCATCCTATCATTCTCGCAAATACCCGGTCTTCACCACCGGTCTTCAAATGCTATCCATAACGTCATATCATTATTCGGAATGGGTTATATGACACAAGGTGCTCTCACGGCTAAACCGAATAATGAGCGCAATATTTAAAACATATGGATATGGAATCTTAGTTAAGTCACAACTTATTAACCAAAACTTTTCTTTCCAATGGTTAAGCAAATTTCCATTTACAAATCTTTTTGAACAAAAGATTTACTTCACAAAGTTCACAAAGTTTACCAATCTTTCACAAAGATTCATTAATATCTTTCCAATTCAAATCCTTTATACAAAAGATACGCTTTTCAGATCCCTTTTCAATTTGAAAACAAACTTCACCAATCTTCAACAAAGATTCATTCATAGCCTTTCAAAACAATTCTATTTCAAATTGGATTAACTCATCTGGTCTTTAAATCAAAGAATCATTTTCATAGCTTTCAAAACAATTCCCGTTTCAATCTTATAAAAGATACACCTTTTAAAATCTTCTTCAGTTTCAAAACAGGGTTCAACTATCTTTCACAAAGATTCAATTATAGCTTTCAAAGCCATTCTATTTCAAACTTGAAATCTTTTCATCATAATTTGGAAATTCTTTCCTTATATAAAAGCTATTATTATTTGAAATCACTTGTTTCCATTTCAGTAAACCCGATTATATTTGCACGAGTTAAGGCCTTTCAAATATAAACTTGGGTTAAATTCAAATTCTCAAAACCGTACTTTTTTAAAATGGTTTTAAACCCATATAAATAGATTTATAGCTTGTATAACCTTTTTAAACCATAAATTATAAACATAGAATTAAATTTCAAATCTTGAATTCAAATTCAAATCAAACTATTTTAAAAATCCGTGACTTGACCGATTTCCTCGTGAAATCCATATTTGTGTGTGTACGGTGTAGTCCAGGGGTTTTACACACAATAGTGCAACAACAATCATCACAGATTCAAGTATAGCAATATCGATAAGCGATATAATCTACAACGCTTATCCTTGTTCATAGATTCGCAAATAAAGTAAATTTATCAATTACAAATATTCACCATTACGATTCGATGTGGGTTTCGGATAACTAACTGGAATCCGACTCCCTGTCGCATCGAAATTCAAATGTCGTTTTATGGGCCAAGGGTTTTCATATTCATACAACAGTATATTCATCACAAATATAGCAGCTCAGCACAAAGCATTACATTAGATCACATCATATATCAAATATATAAATCCATCACACAGCATTCAATAGCAATCAAACATCTTTAATTAAGATGAATAACTCGTGTGGTTTTAAATTTTATTATCCACATAATTACTTTCATTAGTAATCTTTAATCTATGATTAATTATCATTAACTACAATTGATCAAGTCTTAATCACCTTTATTAATTAATCATTTCTTTAATTAATTATCTTAATAAATTAACCCTTAATTGTAATTAATTGAATCTTAATTACTTTTATTAATTAATTATTCCTTAATTAATTACTTTAATTGATAACCCCTAATTATTAATTAAATCTTAATTATAATTAATTATTCTTAATTGATTAATCTTAATTTAATTACCTTAATTAATTAACCACATTAATTAATTATGCTTAAAGGTAATTAACCCTTAATATTTGATTAATCAATCTTTAATCTTTAATCATCTATTCTTAATTACTTTCACTACATAATTTTTATTTTTATTTAATCATTCATTAATTACTTGATTAATTAACTTGAATTATTAATTAATTTCTTTAATTACTTTGCTAATGAAGATTACTTACATTAATCATCATTAATTTAAAATTGATTAACCATTAATAACTCATTAATTAATCCTAATTAGTTAATTAATTAAGTGTTAACTGTAACATAATTAGTTCTTAATTAATTGATTAATAATTACTAATCATTAATTAAAAATTCAAATCTTATTTCATTAATGATCCTTAATTATCAATTTATTTATCCTAAATTAATTATCTCAAATCTTAATTGATTGATTTAAACTTTTAATTATTAAATTAATTAACCCAAATCATTAATTATCCATTTTAATTAATTTAATAATTACAAATCATTAAGTCTTCATTTATTTAAAGATAAAAAACATTTTTTTCCTGAGAAAATAGAAAATAGCCTGGTCCTTTCTCTTATATATGTTTTATATGATTTTCATATTTTAAATTTTTTAAAAGAAAATTTTGTTTTGCCACATGTATTCTTTGTTAACATTTGTAAAATGCATGTCTCAATTCTTGTACACTTGTTTGAAATATGTATTCTTATGTTTAATCCCCTAATTTTAATTAATTTATAAATTTTGTTCAAACCCTTTATTCAATTTAGTTTACATATGTGTATTTTCAAATTATACTTATTATGTTTCAAATGTTATACACTTTTTTGTAAAATCTCATTTTATAAATTTACAATTCAATTTTACATAAATAATATTTTACATTTGCACAATTTTTTTATTAAAAGAAAATGATTTGAAAATCTAAATACTGATAAAAAAATCACATTTATTTATAAAATACCCATCCTTAAATTCCAAACCAAAATTCTATTTATTTATTTATCCTAGGAATTTTGTGATTTATTCACAATTTAATTCACAATTTAATTCCAAAATTAAATTGCCAAATTAAACTTGGCTAAAATTTAGGAATGTTACAGAGAGTAGATATGCACCTGTATATCCATGCCATAAAAACTTTTGGAAATCTCATCATTGCCATTATTCTCACAATTGATGACCAGTGAATACTATTATATGCCTTCTTTAAATCCAGTTTTAGCATGGCTTTATGGGTAGCATGGGCTCGATCATACCCTTTTAGCAATTCATGGGATATCATGATATTGTCAACGATATTTCTTTTAGGCAGAAAGGCTAATTGATTTTTGGAAATGATTCTGCTAAGAACTACAACAAGTCTGGAAGGTAATATTTTAACTTATACATTACATTACAGCATGAAATTGGCCTAAAAGATGTGATAGAGGTGGATTGCTGGGTTTTTGGTATCTATACTATCATATTATTAGTCAGTTCAGTTTCAAGCTCACGCAAGCCCCCTTCAATTTTGGCAACCGAAGAGTCTCCAAAATTGTCACCCACTCCACTATTCTGTTAACAGTGGCGTACTTCATTTTATTTCATTCGTCCCCAACTCTCACTTTCTGCCTCATCCTTCAAACCCTAGATAGTAATGTCCTCTCTACGAATTCCTTCTCTTCTTCCTGTCTCCTCCTCTAATTGAAAAAAGTATAGCTCTCGGGTATATTACCATCCCCATTCCACTTTCTCCTAGAAAAAAATCTAACCTTAATGGCTGCCAACCGTTCTCTTCTCCTACAGTCTTCTCCATCCCCTACAACTTCGAATCTTCGCTCGAATGACAACCACCCGCCTATGCCCTGAGGTATCCCGATCTAAATTGTCTCAACATTTAATTATTGTTTTTTGATTTCTTCTCCCATCATTACTGCTTCCTTAATTTTAATCTAAGGGAATGTCAATCAAATTCACTTCGATATGTGCTACAGCTGATCGTTGCGGTTTGGTTTCTCCGACGGTTATTCTTCGTGCCAAGGTCAACAATTGCTACTCATTCTCATAGCTTTTTCCAGCAACTTTTTTTCCCTTCGGCTGATTTTGTTAGGTAATTTCAATTTTGAATTAAGTAATTTTGATTTTGTTAGCATTTATATTAGATGGGGTAAATTTTCAAGTTTTGGGATCTAACAATTTTTGGGTTTTTTAAGGTGTGTAGGCTATGTTCACTTCCTGATGATAGGTGGAGGATGTCATTGAGAAAAGGATTAGAATTGAAATAGCCTATGTTTTTTAACTGGAACTGGACACAAATGAGGTAATACTTTATTTTAATGATATTATTCTTTTGATGATTATGAATATAAGTTTCAATTACTTTAAGCCTCTCCTAAATGTAAATAGTGGTAGATCCCAAAAATTTAAGGTGTTCAATATTATTAATGTGAGTTTATTACTAATTTTTGCTAATTCGCTTTTAAAAAAATATACTTATGTTTGAAACATACTTGATAACTAGATTTATCCTCAATCATACAAGTAAAGCTTTCTATTTTTGGAAGAATAAGGTTCAGTACAATCGATTTGGACCTGCAATTTAATGTCAGAATAAGTACACGAATTATATTGTCATGTTCCTATTTATTTTGTTCGTTGTCACTTATTGATTTGGATATTAGATATTTAATTAAACTTAGTTATCAAAAATTACATTGACTTGATTACGAAAAATTATTGTTGATTCAAAGAACTGTTGTAGGTATATAGAGTTGATTCATGTCCTATGTTTGAGGTAGGATTACCTACAACCTAGGCAATTGGTTTGTAATCAGCTACTGAGAAAGGTTTAGCCGATTCAGGGGTTAGATTTATTGAGTGAATATTGAAAATGGTATAGCGATGACTGTAAAAAATCAATAGATAGTGGGATGATGGTTTAAAACCTAATTATATTTTTTCGGCCTCCTTTGTTGGGTTTGGATCATGAAAACTAACATTTTTTTATAAATTCCAGTCCTTTTGGATTTGTTCTGTGTATTTCTATTTTTGAAAGAGTAATTTTAACTTGCTTTTTGTCTGTTTAATTATGATTTTCTACGCAATTTCCCAATATTTGTGAATGAATCATTTTTGTCGAATTGCGGTAAAACATATGTATTCCTAACTTTTCACAATTTTAAATGGGTTTCATAAACGATTCCGTTCATTACAGTTATCAAGTTGCCATATGTGATTGATCGACATATTCAGGTCTTACAATCACATACCATAATCTACTGAGAAATTATATAATGTGTCACTGCAAGCATAGTAAATAAAACCAAGAATTGATACCCTTTAGAAACCACGCCTACTTTATATATTAATATCCTTCCAAGTTGCTATATTAAATGAAAGTTACATATCTTTAGTTCATATATTTGAATATTACATATATCAGATCCAAGGGCAATCTGCAAAGAGAACTAATAGTATTTTGAAAAAGAAAACAAAAGCAATTATAAGACCTGTTGTATGCAATTTTTACATTGTTGATTGGTCAGATTAAGAGGTCTAAAGAGTTGCATACAACAAGGTACATTTGGTAAGGCAACAATATTTGAGTTGTATGACTCTCTATGGATAAATGGGCTTTCGGTTTTGATGGGTTGTTTGAAAAATGTCAGTTTCTTTGTGCTTGATTGTAGGTTATTAATCATTTCCAAGTTCCACTCCCTATTACTCTTATGTTTTGCTCTTACTTATAGTTTTAAGGCTACAGGGATTCAGGTGCATTAATGATTGTCGTATCTTCGATAGATAATCCTATTAATTTCAATGCCCGGTGAGCTTAATATTTTTCTACTTATTTCTGTAAAGATTTATTTAAATTGATTTTTAGATAATTATGCTTATATCTTTGGAAAAATTAGGCTTCCGAACTTCCATTCAAGAGTTGGAATTATTTTTACCATTTGATTTTCTTGCTAACAGTTTCTTACAAATGGTTTATTGTAAATTTGACAAAAATCTCCAGGACAAGCGTAGGTTTCCCAGCAAAATTTGATGTTGTTGGTCATGTTCATCAAATTACAATGTTGAAGACCTCACAGGTGAAATCTTTTCAGTTTCTTCTACATATTCATCTTCCTTATGCTTTCTTTCACAGCTAATAGCCTTTTTTCAGCATAATTTGATATGTTAAACAAAAGAGATATACAATATTTGTGGTTATAGATATGTGAAAATACAGAATCTATTATGTGCATTTTTCTCGATAAAGCACCCATGTATATGTTATCAAGTATACACAGATTATATATTAGGCTATTGTTATAGCAGCACAGAAGCAAAAATATTTTATATGATTTATATTGTCCTCCTAATTAATGATTATTAAGAAGCATTTTCCAGTTTTTTATCTTTACCTTTCTAATTTGTAAAAAATATTGTTGTTTCCACCATCATCATGGACGCCATGACCGCTGACAGCAGAACGATGGATACGCAAAAAGTGGGTACTAGCAAACAAATTTAACTGCCTGATTATGAAAAAACACATGATACAATTATAATTTTCACACATCTTTTTTAACTCGGTACTTTCCCTTTCACTTCAAATATTCTTATGGCCATTACTGCTATTTGATCAATATTTTGTTAGCCCAATTGATAATATTATCTTTGCATTCATATTCCATAAACTACCTTGATCCAATTTTTCATCCATATGTTTTTAGTTTTTCTTCTGAGCGTTTATGTTAGCTATTGAGCGTGATCACACCAATAAAATTTAGTTCATGTGAACTACCTATTGGTGGATTTTACTTTATTTTCTTACATATATTTTTATTTATTTACTTGCTTAGACTTTAGTCTAAAAACCTATTTACATGTTGATTTCGAATCAATACCATAATTGATAAAGAATCGATACTTTAATTACGATAAATATTTCGAATTCAACTATACTCAACTATTAGTTTTCACATCATGCTGTGGTAGTGATGAAACCTCACCCATTTTCGTATAATAATCAAAATACAGAATATTTGTGCCTCATTAATCTTGCTTTCATCATTTTATTCCATCTAGAATTCTCTTATTATAACATAAAATTGCAAACCATTATAGAAAGTACTTCATGTTTATGCTAACAAAAAAATCGTCTGTAAGTAAGAAAAACACTTTCGTCTCATCTCTTTTTATTTTTCAGAACATGATGTCAATTATTATTTTAGAGATTAAAATTACATTGTCAATAAATAAAATTATTATTAGCGTGATGTAGGATTATGTGTTCAATGATCTAGCAGGAAGATACGGATGAATAAATTTTATAATAATATTTATGATAATAGCAAAAGAATTAACTATTGGAGACCTATAGAGTACTAAAATGTAAATGGAGATCCGTAGGAAAAAGAAACCAGTGAAATGTATTACGTAGTGAGTGAATTATAATTCCAATAAAGCTGAAAGCTTGACTCAGGTTTTACATATTAAGTTTAAATAATTGATAGCATGGTAGAGTTATAGCAGTTGGGAATATACATGAAATGGAACCAATGAGTTGTATCTTATATAAGAAATAACAAATGATGAAAGGTTGGATTATGATGAGAGATTTATTGTTTAATATACAACTAAAATGTAAGCGACTCCTAGAGGCAACATTTACTGTTCATTCCTTAATCATTAAAATTCTTTTGTTTTGTTGTCCTTAAAAAACGCCGCTTACCTTACATGTTCAGTTTGTACAAAAAATTAATGAGTGGTGATATGTCAAATAACTTAATCAAATATTAAACTTTGTAAATTGACTGTTTACGTAATATATGACTATAATTTATGCATTAGCCACCAAATACCATGTTTTAAAATATTAAACAATGTTAACTAAACCGTTTTTTCCAAAATGAACAATCTTATTAGGTTTGCATTGATAAAATATACTATTTTGTCCATTTAATAAATAGGTATTATGTTAGGTTTTCATTCAACTAAAGAAATAACTTTCAATGATACAAAAAAGATGATTAACTATCTACGTGTGTAGCACATATTCACCCTATCTTTAAATAAAAAACAGTTAATATATCAGTATGTCAACCACTAGGGCTAGAACTATAAAGAGATTTTCAAGGATGATTATTTGATTATATTACATTTATTATTATTATGAGCATTTCATTTTTGTTTGTATGATGCATAACTATAAAGCCTTCAAAAAATTAGTTTTCATAGCATGTTGGTAAATTATTTCATAGCATGTTGATCACAAACCATATACTGGTACAATTTTCTTCCTTTTGCACAAAATGAAGTAAATTATTTCGACCACCGTGGCGCTTTCCTTCTTTTTTTATTGAGTTCAGGTGTATGGCAGAAGTTAGCAGAGTTATTTTCAATCGTGTTGAATATATGAATTCCACTCAATTTGTGTAGTTTACTTTGGATGTTGAATTCCAAACGGTCGAGGAAGATGAAGAGCATATGTTTTTGGGTATTTTTTTTTAAGTTTTGGGTTTTAAATTCTTTTGTTATCTGCACTATGTGATACTCCTTTTAATATTGATATTTTCATTTTAAGCTTGAGTATGTACTCTTTTATGCATAAGGTAACGTTTATATGACAGCCTTATGTAAATAATTGATCGATCTCACTTTATATGGTATATCATAGTATAAACTACCAAATTATTTCATTGTATCGTTCATATTTTATCAGACTACAAAAATCTCAGTAGTTGATTGATGTCAATATGTGAATATGATATTGATTTTTATCAAAATGTCATGTTACTTATTTATAAAATAAACTACTAGTGTGGCTTCATTGAATGAAGCAGTCATATGAAAAAATAATCCAATGTTGAATACTTTTATTGTCCCCAATAGAGAATGAAAAATGTGTATAATATGTCAGAATTAATAAGACGAAGGATTCTCCATGGCAACAACATTTTGTGCTAGCCTGTTGCTTTCGTAATTTTGTTAATTCGAATATAGATACAAGCACCTGTTCTTTACTATTATGATTATTTTCTATTTTTTGCATTATTCTAACTGTGACAATTGTTCTTCTGAAGGTATTATTCCCATATTGTACTGTAGTGGTTGACTTTTTTTCAATCACTCCTGTTTGGCCGACTTTTATATGTACAATTTTCTGATAAATAGATTTACTACACATTAATTTATCTCCAGCTGCCAAATGCTATATTTCAACTATTTCCTATCATGGTGTCTATTCGCAGTCGCACCAGTTTTAATATATATTTTTTTTGATATAAGTTCATAAATTTTTACACCATAAATTAATAATACTATTGTACTACAATCTATTATAAATGTCCCTAACTATTATTGATGTTATGCCCAGAGCTTTTTGTGTACGGTATCTCTATTCAGTGCATTTTGAAGTACAAATGTCCCTAGCATGTTGTATACCGTATCTCCATTCATTGCAGCTTAAAGTATACGGTTTTATACAGATTTGTAATGCTTGCTTACCATATGTTTATTTACAGATTACAGATCTCCATTTATGACCATCATAAAGGTGTACCCATAGGTGTACCTTTTGTTGCCGCCTTTAAAAAAATTTCCTTTGTCGAACACTATGTGAATTAAACGTGGCAATAATGTAAAACACTCCTTTTGTATGCAGGTCAGTTATGAATATCACTACCTCAAAGCCAAATACTGAATGAAAATGAAGACAAGCTATGTGATCCATCAATTTTTGATTAAATTTACGTGTGCAAAAAGGTTTCAACAGTCTTACCAAAGGATATGAGTCGATTACAATAGCTATTAGCAGGAAAAATGAATGGAAAAAAACTATTATTTTGAACAGTTTTAACGTTTATTCTTCCCTGAAATAGTGACAGTCTTCATAAATGTGTATAAATGAAAATAAGTTACAACTGCTGATAGTTTTCATTGAAGCTTAACACATGGTGCTAACTTCATTTTTTTCATTCTCTTAAATTCTATTCATTCTAAGCTCATGCAATATAAGCCCATTTTACTCAACGAGACGTAACTCCAGCATTTACAAAGAAATATCGCAACTATCTACGTACCATCAACATTGATAACTTTTGGTACAAAATAGTACCATCTTTGCTAACTTATTGATTAAACTTCTTTTGTTCAAACCAAGAATGCTTCCATAAAAAATAAATACCAAGCTTTTCATGAGAAATTTATTTTAATATCATGTTTCAATACCTGAAACTTATAATAACAGCCAGTTCTCTTGACAAACAAACAAAAGAGTGAAAGTTGCATTCGTATTTACAATGATAACTAATAAGAGACTGATGTATTGGGCTTGGTATTGGGCCAGCCTGCTTTATTTGTTTTTTCTTCTTGTTTCTGCTACTCGATTTCGGGCTGGGCTTCTTTCAGCCTGTTTACTCAATCACTTGCATATTTGTTTGTATAAATAGGCAAACACATCTTTGTATCAATCGTGAGAAAAGATCAATAAAATTCATTTTTCATTTTATGGTATCAGAGCACATAGCCGAAAGGCAATCATCAATCAGATAAACGAAATTGTAAAAAAAAAAAAACAAGAGAGGTAATTCTTTCTTTTCCCCTCAGAGCATTTTCATCACAGGGGAGATACCACTTCTCTTGATCAGACCATCATCTATTCTTACTGATTCTTGACATTGCGCCGTCCTAGAAGAGGATCAGATCAGAAATCATCATTTCCTCCTCTGGTTACGCCAATCTTGACCACCAGAATCTGCTTTGGCTGCAGTTTCATCACTGCCTCGCCAAAACTTCATTTTCTTGACCAAGATCTTCCCACTAATTCATCTGCACCCACATTTATTGGCTGCAGAATTACTTTTGCCTGGCCAATCTGTTACTTCATTCATCAAGATTTCAGACAGAAAGAGTCTTGATTCATCATGGCTAATAATGAGGATGATGCCACATCAGTCAATACGGAAAACAGATCCAGAAATGGGCAGAGTACAGATCCAATCTTGATCAGACCTAAAAATCAAGCAATCAACACACCATTAGATGAGGACAATTACATAATATGGAAGTATCAGGTTGAAATTGCACTGAGAGGTTATGACTTGCAAGATTATGTAAAGGGAACCAAGGTAGTCCCACCAGTTAATATTACTGATGGTACAGGGAAGTTAATCAGCAACCCAGACTATATTCAATGTCAAAGGCAAGATAATCTACTTGCATCTTGGCTTTTATCTTCGATTAGTCAAAATCTTGTGTCACAACTCGTAGGATGTTACACTTCATATGAGATATGGTCTAATATCGAAAGAATTTTTAGTTCTCAATCAGCAGCCAGAATCATGCATTATAGAAGAGAGCTGCAAAATGCAAGAAAGAATGATACAAGCATGAGAGAATATCTTGCCAAGATCAAGAACCTTTGTGAGAAACTGAAGTCAGTTGGGCATGAAATATCCAACAGTGAACAAATTTTAATAATTACAAATGGTCTAGACCAAGAATATGAGTCATTAGTGACTTTTCTTGCTACACAACCTACCCTGCCAGATTTGGACTATGTTAACTCAGCACTTCTTGCACATGAAGGTAGAATTGAACAAAGAAAAGCCATGCAAGAAGATTATTCAGCCAATTATGCTTCTTCTACAAGGAACAAGACTCAGAGACAAAACCACAACAAACAAGAAAATCAAAATTCAAGAGCAAACAGCAGTCAAAGGGGAAGAGGCAGAGGAAGATTCACTAACAATCACAGAGTAAAATGTCAGATCTGTGAAAAATTTGGTCACATGGCAAGCAGGTGCTATTTCAGATTTAAGGAGGATTATAATCCCACACAACAGAATCAAGCAAACAGGGGACCAGTTGCTAATATGGGGCAAATCAATAACCAATCCAGAAAGAGCACAGACAACTCAACCAATGATGCAACAAGACTTGATGATACCAACATAGAAGAGTGGTTTCCTGATTCAGGGGCAACCAATCATATGACTAACAACCTACAAAATCTAAATTTGGGAAATAAAAGCTACACAGGTAAACATTCTGTTGCTATGGGAAATGGTGAAACAATAAATATATCTCATGTGGGAACAGGTACTATAGAAGGTACAAGGTTACTCTATCTTAATAATTTATTAAGAGTACCAAGTATCAAAAAGAATTTAATCAGTGTCTCGCAATTTGCCAAAGAAAACAATGTATATTTTGAGTTTCACCCCAATATTTGTCTTGTCAGGGATATGCTAAATAAAACTATACTGTTACGGGGTAGGCTGGATCATGGTTTGTACAGGTTCAGGAATTTAAAAGGGGGATTCCCTGGTAACAATGCAGTAGGATGTGATAATGTTAGTACTCATGATGACAAAGAGAAAAGTGTTCTTGATGCATGGCATTGTAAACTAGGGCACCCACATCTTGATGTTGTTAAACAAGTATTGAATGATAATAAAATTTCTTTTTCAAAATCATGTACTTCCAATATATGTACACATTGTCAGATTGCAAAAAGTCATAAATTACCTTTTCAATATTCTGAAACCACATATGAAAAGCCTCTTGAGCTGGTGGCGGCTGACTTGTGGGGACCATCTCCACATAATTCAACCCAAGGAGACAGGTATTATCTATCACTTGTTGATGCTCATAGTAGATATACATGGATATATTTTTTAAAGACAAAGGCAGACACATGCAATGCTGTGAAATATTGCATTACTTGCATAGAGAAGCAGTTGCACAGCAGTGTCAAAATGATACAAACAGATAGTGGGGGTGAATTCAAACCCCTTAAGGATTTCTTTGCTATAAAAGGAATCATGCATAGAACGACATGCCCACACACATCTGAACAAAATGGTTTAGTAGAAAGAAAACACAGACACATAGTAGAAACTGGTTTAACACTTATGTCACAAGCATGTCTTCCCATGAAATACTGGAGAGAAGCATTTGCAACAGCAGTATTTCTTATCAATAGAATGCCAACAAAGGTTTTAAACAATATAAGTCCTTTTGAAAAACTTTTCAGTGTAAAACCAGATTACAAGTATTTGAAAACTTTTGGGTGCCTGTGTTTTCCTTGCCTCAGACCATATAATAGACACAAATTAAGCCTGAGGTCCAGTGAATGTACTTTTCTAGGTTATGCAGATAATCAGAAAGGCTACAAATGCATGGACAGTCAAGGCAGAATTTACATTTCAAGACATGTTATGTTTAATGAATGTGTTTTTCCCTTTGCAGAGAAGGAAAAACACAAACAAGAGGCGAGCATCAACAGTACAAGCACAATTCATATACCAGATCTATCTAATTGGATCAGCAGTGAAAATAAGGAGAATCATGAATCAACAAAGGATGCACATATAGATACTGCAGAGCAGAGTGCAGCAGACAACATTCAGTATAATAAACAGCAGCAAATAGACATGCAAGAAAATCAAAGCAATGAGAGCACAAGCACAACAAATGAAGCTACTAACTATTGCACAGCTGAACATCAAGTGCAACAACCAATCATCAATCAACATCCCATGGTCACTAGGGGCAAAAGTGGCATTTTTAAACCAAAGATATTTAACATTCAACTTGATGAGGTTGAGCCAGCATCATATGAATTAGCAGTTAAAGAAGAAAAATGGAGAATGGCCATGGATGAAGAATATAATGCACTGATTAAAAATAAAACTTGGAGCTTAGTTGATCCACCAAAACACAAAAATGTGGTAGGAAGCAAGTGGACTTATAAAATCAAAAGAGATCCAAATGGAAAAATAATCAAGTATAAAGCAAGACTTGTAGCAAAAGGATATACTCAACAATATGGTTATGATTTCAATGAAACATTCTCCCCAGTAATTAAGCTAGCAACTATCAGAATCATAATAACAGTGGCTCTACATAAGCATTAGGAGTTAAGACAATTGGATGTGCATAATGCATTCTTGAATGGGGACTTACTAGAGAGTGTGTATATGCAACAACCTAAGGGTTATGTTTCAGCAGACAATGAAAGTCAAGTATGCAAACTACATAAGGCTATATATGGGTTAAAGCAGGCACCAAGGGCCTGATATGAAAAATTGAAAGCCACTTTAGTCAGAATGGGATTCATGGCCACAAAGTCAGACAGCTCATTCTACATAAAGAGACAGAGAGATAATTGTATTTACATATTGGTTTATGTTGATGACATTCTTATTACAGGAGATAGCAAGCATGAAATTGAAACTGTAATCAAACATCTAGACAGACAGTTTGCTATAAAAGACTTGGGGACTGCAAATTACTTCCTTGGAATTCATATTCAAAAAAATGCAGATTCAAGCATCAATTTGTCGCAGAAGCAATACATATCAGATATTCTAGTTAGAACAAACATGAACAATGTCAAAGCTTTACCCACACCCATGACAAGCAACCTGAAACTGTCTAAAGACAGAGGAGATCCGATCGAAAATGTCAAGCAATATAGGAGTGTTGTCGGCACACTCCAATATGCGACAATTTCCAGACCAGATATTTGTTTCAGCGTTAATAAGGTGTGTCAGTACATGCAAGCACCAACTGATGAACATTGGAGAGCAGTCAAACGCATACTCAGATATCTTAAAGGAACAATCAGCTATGGATTAAGACTAATATCATGTAAAAACATCACCTTGCAAGCTTATAGTGATTCGGATTGAGCCAATGATTTGGACGACAGAAGATCTATCACGGGGCACTGTGTTTATCTCGGGAACAACCCCATTTCATGGTGTACGAAAAAGCAACCCACTGTTTCCAGATCAAGCACGGAGGCAGAATATAGGGCTATTGCCAGTGCCACCGCTGAAGTCACATGGACTGAAACCCTTCTTAGAGAATTAGGTTTTGAACTCAAGCAAGTCCCAACCATATGGGTAGATAATCTGAGCGCAATATCTCTCTCCATGAACCCAGTACAACATTCGAGAACAAAGCATCTGGAAGTGGATTTACATTTTGTTAGAGAACGAACCGGAAGCGGTAAACTCCAGATTCGGCACGTCCCCTCATTCTACCAGCGTGCCGACGTTTTAACAAAGGCCATCTCTTCAAAGAATTTTGTTCGACTGAGAGAAGAACTTCGAGTTCTCCCAGCCGCCACAGACAACGAAGAGAAGAAATGAGAGGGTGAAAACCCTAGCTTCATTTGCGGGGGAGTAATAAGAGACTGATGTATTGGGCTTGGTATTGGGCCAGCCTGCTTTATTTGTTTTTTCTTCTTGTTTCTGCTACTCGATTTCGGGCTGGGCTTCTTTCAGCCTGTTTACTCAATCACTTGCATATTTGTTTGTATAAATAGGCAAACACATCTTTGTATCAATCGTGAGAAAAGATCAATAAAATTCATTTTTCATTTTAATAACGACCATTAATTACATTGATTTAAATGTGTATACGTTCTTTCGACCAATCCGTGTGCGAAGCACGGGTTCACACTAGTTAGAAAAAAGATCAGTGGCATTCACTTCCCCAAGCAGTTTGAATTTATCAAAAAAATTATGAACTGCCCTTAAAAATCCTTCTTGTTTGTGTCCCAACTATGGATAAAGAACTGCACATTGAAACCATTAGGACCTCCACTAGAATGCCTATTCATGGAGAAAAGAGTTTATTTTATTTTCTGATTAGTGACTTTATTAACTAGATTGGCAGCTTCTTCAGGATTCACTACAGGTAGTTGTATGGAGCAAGTTCATCAATATTTGGGATGAAATCATCATTGTTTCCAAACAAATTTATGTAGTGGTTGAGTAGAGCATTGTCAACTTCATGTGGGTAGAATATAGGATCCCAAATTCATCATATATGGTATCGATCTACTCTCTTGCTTGTTTAACTTTTATGGCAGCATGATAAAAGGAAGTATTTTTGTCCCCTTCATTAAACCATTTTTGCCTCAGTTTTTGCCTCCTCATTTTCCCCTCGGTACTTAATGCTTCATTAAGCTCCTCAAAATATTTTCTCTCTGTTCCAACTGCTTCAATATCAGTAGGATTGGCCATCATGAATTCTTGAGCTTCTTTGAGCTTAATTATTAGAGTTGTTGATTGCAAGGATCCATCCCCAAACTTATTCTTAGACCAAGCCCTTAAGGAAGATTTTGTAGCTCTTAATATCCTGTAAAATATAAACATAGGGTTTGCATTAAAATTTTGAGCCCAAGCATTATGTATTATACTAGTATACTCAGGTTCATGGACCCAAATATTATAAAATTTGAAGCTTTTTTTCTTTTAAAGGTTTCTAACCCAAGGAGAAGATAATTAGAGTATGTTCAGATAAAACAGGTTGGGGGAGAAAGGATGACATGGTTGGCCATATGGATAAAGCTTGCAAATTAGAAAAGTGGTGATCTATGTTGGTGAAAGTTCTGATACCAGATCTACTTCCGATGTTCCATGAGAACTTAGCACCAGTTCTTTGAATTGGAAACAAACATGAATCATTTATTGCTTTGTTGAGAGGAATAATATCTTTTGGGAGAAGGAGGGTACCACCTTGCTTTTCATGCAAGTTAAGACAGCAGTTGAAGTCCCCAAAATACTAGCCAGGGATGAGAATTTTGACTGAAGGCAGGAAGAAGATCAAGAAGAAGTTGTTGTGAGTTCATGGTATTATGAGCATAAATCATGGATAGATAAAAGGAAGAATCGAAATTGTTTAGGGTGGCATGAAAGTGTATAACTTGATCCGTAGACAGAATAGTGGACAATGACATAATTGATGGGTCATGAACTACCATAATTCGACCATAAGTTGATTTATTCAGATTATGGTATAGAGACCATGTTGGATTGATGTGCTTTGCTGCTTTATTTGTTAGGGTTTCATTCAGTTTAGTTTCTAGAATGGCAAAAAGGTGAAATGTTATGATTGTTGATCAGATACTTATCTTGATTTAGCTTTATTTGGGAATGTGCTCCACTTATATTCCATATTGCATAGTTTTGCATCATTTAGTATACTTCAATGATTAGTGAACTACATTTTTCATGCTTCTTGTTGAAAGAGAACCCCTCTTTCCAGAGGCTTGGTCGGTGTTGTCAACAATTCTTTGATTAGGACCCTTATTTTACTTTTTGCCAGTTAAAGAAATGGGAAGAGAGATCCTTGGTGAAAGGGGTGGGGTGGTCCAGCCAGGCATGGACCCAGTGAAGATGGAGTAGAGTGTAGTGAGGGAGGGATGTTTGCTGGTGGTGGGGTTTCTTGCATAGTCAGGCACAATTGCATTATTTGAGTTTCCAGTGCTTTAGAAAAATGTAATTCAGCTTCAAGTGTTCTTCGGCTGAGCTTCAAGTTATGTTCAATTCTGCTTGTGGTCCACTTGGTGTCTGTGGAGTTGTTCCCCGATACCTGGCATTTTCTTGCACTTCAGTGTCAGTGTGCACAAATAAAGTGTGCACATGAGAATCAGCTTCAAGTGTACTTCGGGCTGCGCTTCGAGTCATATTCAAATCTGCTTGAGGCCCACTTGGAGATTGAGGAGTTCTACCATGATACTTGTCATTTGCTTGCACAACAGTGTCAGTATGCACATTGAAGGTTGTGTGCACATGTGATTCATTAATTATTTGGTCTGACTGCTCCTTACTTATGATTTCTCCCTCCTCTCCCTGTTCTTTATTGTCATTGATTTCATTGCATGCTTCAGCCTCATTTTCATTCATCAATGCCTCAAATCTTTTACTAGTACAGATGGTTTCTGCATTTAAATTTTGAGAGTTATTATGTTCATTAGTATTAACTTGAGTATCAGCAAGCCTTGTCCTCTTTGCATCAACTGCTATGACCTTTACCTCATTTTTTTTCATTTTCTTTTTGCATATCCATAACATTTTTCATTTTTGCTCCCCTATGATCAACTTTCTTCCACACCTGCTTTTTTTATAAACCTTTTTAACTGTCTCATTTTCACTTTTCTTCTCCTTGTATTCTTTTCCTTTCTCTTCCTCTATATTTCCTTCATCTTCATAATTCAGTTTTGTTTTCATACAATTATCAGTCATATGGCCAAATTCATCACAACATATACAAATTTCTGGCTTCCATAGGTAATTTACTTTCACTATCTATTCTGAACCTTCAAGCAACCTCACTGAAAATTCATCCAACAATTTCACTGATGGAGATATTTCAACCATACATTTGGCGTAACCTATTCTATCCAATCTTTCAGTCTACTCATCCATACATAGAAACCTCCCCACTCTTGATGCTAGCCAATCTATGCCCAAGTGAGACCAAGAATATAAGGGGATATTAGAGAGTTTAATCCACACTGGTACAAACTTAATCGTACTGTAGCTATTTCCTACAAAAGGATCCCACTGTTTTACTATGAATAATTTGTTCCTTATGATTATTGGATCACAAGCAATCATTTTCATTCTATCTTCCTTACAAGACAGATTGAAAAGAAACAGAAATCCATCCGATTTTACAGTTATAGAACCTTTTAATTTCCAAACTTTCTTTAGGTGAGAAATGACTGTTAGATACGACAGTGGTTTATCAAGAAAAAAATCCTACCAAATAGTTTCCCCAAACATCATTGCCTGCTTAATAACATTTTCAAGTGGAACCAAGACTTCTCCATCAAACACCAGTGGCACTTGTATTGGACGGAACTGTCCTACATCACATGGTTTAGCTTTGAACGGGGAATTCAATGGAGGAGAGGCGGCTGGCGGAGAAGAAGAAAGGAAGGAAAAGAGAGGGGCCGGCTGGAGGAGGGACATTAGAGGGAGGACTGGGTTAGGGTTAGCTGAAGGAGGAGGAGGGACAGGGTCAGGAGGCTCGGGGTCGAGAGGGACATGAGGTGACAGGGGAGGAATAGTTGGCGGGATGTTTGAAAGCAAAGGAAGCGATATGGTGGGACAGTGGCCATTAAAAAGAAAAAAAGCTTTGGGGTGATATGATTTTTTGTGGTTAAAAAGGTTCTTAGCATAACCTAAAAGAAGGATAAGATATTCAAAAGATAAATACTTATGAAATGATTTAATATAAAAAAGTAAACTAACATAAATATGATTTATAAGTATCACTTATATAAATATGGTTTATATAAATATCACTTATATAAATATGACTTGTACAAATATGGTTTATATAAATATCACTTATACAAATATGGTTTACATAAATATCACTTATATAAATATGGTTTGTATAAATACGATTTATAAATAAGAAGGATTTAAATAGAGAATTTGTGAA
Organism: Allium cepa; assembly: GCA_030765085.1. Lineage (NCBI taxonomy): Eukaryota > Viridiplantae > Streptophyta > Magnoliopsida > Asparagales > Amaryllidaceae > Allium > Allium cepa. The sequence goes on from CM060938.1 coordinate 336,666,379, forward strand.
CTTAAATCTCGGTGTTTTTGGAGATGGTTTCTAAGAGTTTTTGAGAAAATAATAATAGTATGATTTGAAATTATTCGAAAGGAGTTGTTAAAAGAGCTTTAAGATTTGATCGAGTTCGAGATTACTCTCGAAAACAAAAGGTCAATTCGGGAAACAAAGTATTTTTATGTTAGCTAGTTTAAGTAGCTCAAAAGTGACTAAAATTGGACACGCGATGTGTTCGGTTGGAAAGCACTTCTCTTATGTATTACCCTTCTTAGTAAAGGGATATACGATACTATTTGGTAGAACCCCGTTCCTTTACCATTTTGTTGTTACTCGATCTGTATTAATATTTTCAATGAACTTTAAAGAAAATATTTTGGAAATTGGTTTTGAAAATGATTTTGGTTTAATCCAAAAAGTATGATTTGATAATTGAAAAGATATAAGTATATATTTATTTCAAAGGATTTGAAATAAATGCAAAGTTTGATTCTTAAATTTTTGATAAAGATATATGGACTCGTGTATCATATACATTAAGGTAGTTTGGTTGTGCACCTTATTATTGTATATTATTAGTTTTCAATTATTGAAATAAAATTTTCGATAGTTCTGGATAGTCGAAAAATTCTGAATTAATATTAAAGCTAAGTATTTTTGTGAAAAATATAAAAGTTAAACTTTTATAACTCTTAATTTGATAAGATATTAAATTCAAACAAGTTTAAAAAGTTGTTTAGCATCTTTGTTAAAATAGGGCACTCAATGTTATTGGGCAAACTAATAAACGTGTTTACTTTAAGGTCTTCTAAGGAAAGTAGACTTTAGTCTTGAGTTTGGATACCAAAGTCAAACATTACATAGCTACTTGCTTAGCCCACTGAATGAAGAAGTTTAGTGGTTGACTCAATTACAAGATCCAAAATTATTTTGGCCTTCGTCTAAATTTTAAAAAGTAAAATTGTAAAAGAATGTTTTGTGTATACTCTTAGGATATAATGAAGTATTATATGAATAATGAAGTTATGTTTTGAAATGTTTTTAAATTAATTTTGTTTTATGAAATACTTTTTTTGCTATTAAGTTAAGTTGCTATAAAAATGTTTATAAACTTAGTCAACATTTTATAAAATGTTTTACACAAATAATTTGAATAGCAAAAGAGGATACTATTTGGGTAAATGAATATGAACTTATGACAATGAAATGTTTTATAAATAAAGTTGTGGCTTTTTGAAATGATTATGTAATTAAGTAATATTTTATAAAGATAAGTTTGTATGAAATGTTTATAAACTTAAGTAATGTTTTAAGAAACGTTGCATAAATGATTTTAATATTACATAAGGAATAATTTTGTTTAAATAAATGAGAATTAGAAATAAATTGGTGTGATTAAGTAACCAATTGAGTTAAGTGCGTGAATTGCATGTAGATCATTTTATTCGCATGGTAGTTTTGATTTAAGATTCGAGAACATGATTTCAAAGTGATATACATCGATCCGAACGAGGATTTTTCACTAGGTGCTTGACGAAGGATGCTTGATATGGACTTGTAACGACCCGTATTTTTATGGATCGAAAGATCGTGGAACTGTTGGCATTGGGTTGTTAGTATTGTTAAGTCATTCAGAGTTTAAGTCATTTGGAGCTTGAGTCGTGTAGGAGGTAAGTCGTGTTGAGGTTGAGTCGTATGGAAGCTTATTTCGTGGCTGACTTAAGGAGCATAGATGACTTAAGGAGTTGCCGAGTTAAGGGTTTGGCCGAGTTAAGGTGTGGCCGACTCAAGGTAGGTAGCGACTTATAGGAGTTATCGGTTTAAGGATGGTTGCCGAGTTAAGGGGTTAACGACTTAAGGATTTGGACGGCTTAAGGGATTGACCGACTTAGTGGAGCTAACGACTTAGGGGTTAGCGAGTTATTGGGTTGGACCGACCTAAGGGACTAACGGCTTGAGGAGGGAGTTACGACCTAGTGGTCAGCGACTTAAGGAGTTAAGGCTTAGGTCGTGTGTGGGTGTTAGGTCGTGTATAGGGTTAGGTCGTTGGGCCGTAGGATTGCTAAGTCGCTAAGTCGTAGGTAGTTGAGTCGGTTGGGTCGGCAAGGGTTAAGTCGTGAGCTGTAAGCCGTGTTGAGCTGTGTTTGTGTTGAGCCGTGTTAAGGCATGAGCCGTTGAGTCGTGTGGGAACTGGAGTCGTTAGGTCGGCATGTGTATTGAGTCGTAGGCTGTGGTCTGTTGAGTCGTGGACGACTCATGGGATAGGTCGGCGGCGACTTAAGGGGGCGGCGACTCATGGGTTTTTCAGCCTATAAATAGAGGAGTTTGGCTCACTTTTTGGCACCGGATTTTGAAGCGACGAAGTGCTGCCATTTTGAGAGCTCGACTACAACACTTCTTCACTTCTTTTCTCCACTCTAATCTAGTGATTCCTTCCATCTAAATTGAAGATCAAATCGAAGATCCAAGAGCTAAAGTTGAAGATCTCCATCCATTGAAGAGAGATTTCATCGTTTGAAGCGGAGCTTTGGAGGATCAAGCTTGATTCTTTGCTGTCCAGATCTGGAGTCGGTTGTTTTTGAGGTGTTTACGTGATTCGGTGAGTGGTAGTTATCTCTCACACGGACCCAAAGGAATATATTGGATCGGTGGCTCGTTTGTGTGTTAAAGATAGTGATTTCATGCATTTTCCCTAAGTCTGCATGTAGATCTATGGTTAATGATGATTCAACACCTATTTTACTATATGTTCACTTATGCAAGTTCATTCATCAAGTTGTAGAGATATTGTTCATAATCCATACTTGTTAGAATGCATGTTAGATTTGGACTCTTTATTTACGAAATTGCCATTATTGTTGTAATTGTTTATTTAGATATTGTTTGAATGATTGACTACTTGGATTAATGTTTGATTTGATGAATTAGTTGATTGATAACTTGATTTGGACAAGTTGGTCGAAGATGATTCAAAAGCTAAGTGGAAAGGCTCTTGAATAGTGAAAGCTGCCTGTGGCATATGAAGCGGATGTTGAAGCTCATATGGATAGATTTGATGATGATGGACTTTGCCATGATGTGATGAGGCAAACCGTGATGTTGAGATGGGACTTTGCTATGATGCGTTAAAGCAAAGCATGATGTGTGAAAGCCTTGGTTTAATCCAGACGGGATCATCCCAAACATGTTGATAACTCGGTGATGCGGTCCGGGTTTGTGGATAATGGTGGGCTCGAGAGGTGCATGAGTTAGTATGAGAATAGTCGTCGAGGAGGATGACTAGGAGGCTTGGATCTTATCGTTATTGAAGGTTCTAGCATGCTCAAAGCAAGAGTACGTTGGGACGGGTCACGATGACGTTCCAAGCACGGGTCACGATGACGTGCTAGTACTCTGGGCAGATGCGATAGTCCTAGGCATGGGTCATGACGACGTGCGGAGTTATGTCTAGAACCGGGGTTGCCATTAGCCCTTGACGGACGGCTGAAAGAAGGTGTCGGTCATTCAATTAATGGTGATATCGAGGCAATGATAACAGTGATAGCCAGAGTCATGGATGTTTGATTGTATCATCATTCGGCCTCAAGAGCGGTGTTCTCTGGGTGCTTATCTGATCTTGGTTTAGGCCTTGGGGGTTTGTACTTGGAAAACATCGACCTTGACTCGAGTGATAATTACTTTACTTTAAATGTCTGCTTTGTTATGCTTGTTTCTGCTTAGTGTGTCTGGGGGCTATCACTGTAGAATGAGGTGGAGTGGGATGGTTGAGTTCCTATTCCTTTTACCCTTTCTGCTCTTTTGGTATGTTTGATAGTTGATTTACTGCTCACTAAGACTGTTGTCTGACTCAAGGTTTTATGTTCAACTCTTATTACCTTGGGCTGTTCATCCATGTTGGGATGGACAGACTAGGTAGCAGGTGACAGGTGTTGTTCTTGGCTACCAACGCTGTTGATGACGAAGATGAGCTGGAGGCTTTTGCATATTGTTTTCTTACTATATGTACTGGATGTTCCACTGTTTGTTTGATACTCTGAGTGTTATGTAGTGAGGCTTGATGTATTGACTATTCAGATGATTGTATAAAACTACTATGAGTTTATATGATGAGACTTCTGTTCTATAGAGCTTCACTATGTATACTTTCTATTGTATTTTATCCATGCGCTGTGAGTAATACGATAGACTATTCTGTTTTATCTTACCCTGACTATCGTCCATGGCTGCCTGGCACACCTTTCAGCGCACAATTCCCTTGTTTTCGTGTGGGAGTCATGGGCGGTCGTCACATTTGGTATCAGAGCTTTGGTTAATCGATTTTAGCCAACGCTCGCTGACGTAACTACGTATGAGAGACGTAATTGTATTTTGATGGATGATTACTATATATAATATAGTAGTTTAGAAGGATTTGAACTCCTTATGTAGTTGTTTCTCAAGGTGTTCTAAATCATTCCTTTTTGTAGATATTAAGGATGAGTCGAAGTGAGAGACAAGCTGCTAGGGAAAGTCGTGCTGTTGGGGGAGCTACTGACTATGCTGCAATGTTCGAAGCTATGATGACTTCGATCATGAGAAGGATACCAACTTCAGGACCGTCAGTAGATGTTGGAGTTCAAGTTCAAGCTCCAAGACCAGTGGATTTTTCTAAGTTGTGTAAGGACTATACTGCTCTTGGAGGAAAGGTTTTCTTAGGGACAGAGTCAAGCATTGAAGTCCAAAGATGGATAGATGCTTGTCGAAGGATCTTTGGTGATTTGGGGATTGAGGATGCAACTAAGAGGAAGCTTGCATCAAGACATCTTCAAGGGAGAGCTTCAGATTGGTGGAATTCTATCACCATTGATACTCCAGAGGAAGAGATTACTTGGGATCAGTTCCAAGTTAGATTTGAAGCTAAGTTCATTTCTACAGCTCAAAAATCTGTTCTGTTTAAGAAGTTTGTGGAGCTCAAGCAAGGTGGAAGACCAGTTCTTGAGTATGTTTCTGAGTTTGAAGCTTTGTCCAAGTATGCTCGGTCGTATATTGAGTTTTCATATCAGAAGAACGAAAAGTTTGTGACAGGCTTGGATACTTATCTTGGGAGACAGTTGGTGGATCATCTGGACGATCCATTTGAGAAGCTTGTGGAGAAAGCACTCAGGCATGAGAATCCCTTTCCTAAGGAAGGATCTGTTGTTGCTGTGACCAAGGAGCAAAATGGAAACAAGAAGAGGAAGCAGCAGCAGCAGAAGGGTAAGGATGGCCAGAAGAAGCCGAAGGGTGAAGTGATATGCTACAATTGTCGGCAGAAGGGCCATTTCTCTAGGGATTGCAAGAATCCAAAGGTGCAGTTGAAGTGCCACAACTGTGATAAGCCGGGGCATATCAAGAAGGATTGTCCAGAACCGAGGAAAGATAAGCAGATTGTGCAAGCTTATGCTTTGGGGGCTGTTCCATCGTCTTTGAAAGCTCCTACTCCTGAAGAGAAAGGAAAGAGTGTGGTGGTTCAAGGTACTCTTTCCATTTGTGGTGTTCCGGTTAGAGTGTTGTTTGATACTGGAGCGTCGCATTCTTTTGTTTGTAGTGAACTTGTGGGCCGGTTGGGTTTGGAACCGGATATTGTTGATAGGCCATTGGTTGTGACTAATCCAGTTGGGGGTTTGTCTTGTTTGTGTATGGTATGCCGTGGTCTAGTTGTATTGAGTCATGATTTCTCTTTTGTTTGTGATTGTTTTGTTCTGAACTTTGCGGGGTTCGGAATTATTTTGGGTATGGACTGGCTTAGAAAGTATGCGGCAAGGATTGATTGTGAGAGGCTGGAGGTGAAAGTCGGGAATGTGGAAGGGCGAAAGGTTGTGATACGATGTAAGCATGAAGAAGGCGTCTTCATGAGCTTCATGTATTCGCTGGTTGTTCCACGGGATGGACTGTCATCGATGCCGGTTGTGAATGGACTTGAGGACGTCTTTGACGAGGTCAAAGGGTTACCGCCGCATAGGGAGATTGAGTTTCGTATCGATCTAGTTGAGGGAGCCAGACCTGTTGTGATGCCTCTTAGGCGGATGGCGCCTAGGGAGCAGCAAGAGTTGAAGGTGCAAGTTGATGACCTTTTACGGAAAGGATTCATTCGGCGTAGCGTGTCCGAATGGGGTGCGCCAGTTGTGTTCGCAACCAAAGCGGATGGATCGTTGAGGTTGTGTGTGGATTATCGTGAGCTGAATAAAGTGACTAAGAAGAACAAGTATCCATTGCCGAGAATAGATGACTTGTTTGATCAGCTTCACGAAGCTAAGGTGTTTTCTCAGATGGATTTGGCAACGGGATTTCGCCAGTTGAGAGTGGCTAAGGATAGTGTGCCGAAGACTGCTTTTAGGACACCATCCGGTTTTTATGAGTGGCTGATAATGCCGTTTGGATTGACCAATGCACCAGCATATTTTGTGGATCTTATGAATAGAGTATTCAGAGATCAGTTGAACAAGTTTGTACTTGTGTTCGTGGATGATATTTTGATTTATTCCAGAACTGAAGAAGAGCAAGAGACGCACTTGCGTATTGTTTTGGAAATCTTGCGGAAACATCAGCTGAAGGCTAAGTTTTCGAAGTGTCACTTTTGGAAGTGTGAAGTGAGGTTCTTAGGCCATGTTATCTCTGGAAATGGAATAGCGGTTGATCCCGCTAAGGTGGCAGCAATTCAGGATTGGGTTAGACCTAAGAATGCATCTGATGTGAGAAGTTTTCTTGGGTTAGCAGGATATTATCGTCGGTTTATCAAAGACTTTTACAAGATAGCTGCACCGTTAACAGGATTGACGAAAAAGAACCAAGTGTTCAAATGGGATGATAAGTGTGAGCAAGATTTCGAAATCCTGAAAGAGCGACTGACAAGTGCTCCTATTTTGACTATTCCGAGTGGGAATGATGAGATGGTGGTTTACACCGATGCATGTGGTACTGGACTTGGAGCAGTACTGATGCAGAAGGATAAAGTTGTTGCGTATGCAAGTCGACAACTGAAGCCGCATGAAAGGAATTATCCGACTCATGATTTGGAGTTAGCGGCGATTGTTTTTGCTTTGAAGATGTGGAGACATTATCTATTGGGAGTTCGATTCGAGTTGTTTATAGATCATAAGTCGTTGAAGTATCTGTTCTCCCAAAAGGATTTGAATCTTCGGCAGCAACGATGGCTAGAGTTTTTAGCATCATATGATTTTGGTATAGCCTATACTCCGGGAAAAGGTAACGCAGTGGCAGATGCGTTAAGTCGAAGACATGCAGGATTGGAAGCTATGTTTTCGGAATGGAAGAATCTTGAGTATTTGGCTGGATTTGACTTCAGGCCTAGATGTGAATTGGAACCTGAGATGTTGGCAAACTTATCAATAAGACCTACTCTTGTGGAAAGAATTGGCGAGAGCCAAAAGCGAGACGATAAGCTTGTCACGATTATCCGCGATTTGGAATCTGGATTGGACCCAGAAAAGGATAAAGGATTTGAAGTCGATCGAGAGGGTTGGCTTCGGAAGCAAGGACGATTAGTTGTTCCCGATATAGATGGATTGAGAGATGAAGTTCTGAGGGAAAGTCATCACTCGAAGTTGACAATTCATCCAGGTGGAAATAAGATGTATCGGGATATGAAAAGGACTTATTACTGGGAAGGTATGAAGACGGATGTTGGAAATTTTATTTCCAAATGTATGAATTGCCAGTTGGTAAAAGCCGAACAGAAGAAGCCAAGTGGGTTGCTTCAGCCATTAGAGGTTCCTACATGGAAGTGGGAGCGGATATCGATGGATTTTATCGATGGTCTACCTAGAACCGGGGCGGGAAATGAAGGGATTTGGGTCATTGTAGATCGTTTGACTAAGAGTGCAAGATTCATTCATGTTCGATCTACTAGGACTGCATCGAAATTGGCTGAGTTGTATGTTAAGTGGATAATTCGATTCCATGGTATTCCGAAGAGTATAGTGAGCGATCGAGATCCATTGTTCACTAGTGGATTTTGGAAGAGCTTCCAGGAAGTTTTGGGAACCAAGTTGTGTTTGAGTACAGCTTATCACCCCCAAACAGATGGTCAGACCGAGAGAGTCAACCGAGTTTTGGAAGATCTCCTTAGAGCTGATGTTTTAGATTTCGGAGGATCATGGGAAGATCATCTTCATTTGGTGGAATTTTCATATAATAACAGTTATCAGACAAGTATTGGTATGGCACCATATGAGGAATTATATGGAAGACCGTGTAACTCTCCGACATGCTGGTTGGAAACTGGAGAAAAGATGATACTTGGGCCAGAAATGATTCGACGGACTTCGGATTGTATAGAGATCATTCGGCGACGAATGAAGGCAGCCCAAGATCGACAGAAAAGTTATGCCGATAAGCGTCGTAAGGATTTGAAATTCGACGTAGGCGATATGGTTTTTGTGAGGATTTCTCCATTGAAGAATGTTATTCGATTCGGGAAGAAAGGAAAATTGACTCCGAGATTTGTTGGACCATTCCCGATCATCGAGCGAATTGGAAAGCTCGCATATAAATTGGAGTTACCAGAAAAGATGGCGAGTGTGCACAATGTTTTTCACGTACTTATCTACGGAAGTATGTGCACGACTCGAATACGGTGGTTTCTGCTGATAGCTGTGAAGATTTAGAGGTTGACCCAGTTGTTACGAGACCTCGTAAGCCACTTCGTGTTGTTGAAACCGACACGAAACATCTTAGGAGGAAGGCGATTACATTGCTCAAGGTACAATGGAGTGATGATGTTAACGACTGTACATGGAAGGAGGAAGAGAGGATGAAGGCAGCTCATCCTGAACTCTTCGAGGTATGGCCCTAAGTGTCGTGACGTCTCATGAACTTGTAACTTGTTCTAGTCTTTGCATTCTGCATGCTAGGCTAGAATTGGATGCATGGTTTGTTGATTGCTATGGATGGTAGGCATGCAGAATAGTTTTGATTGCTCTTGTTTGTTTGGAATTTCGGGGACGAAATTCCTACGGGGGAGAGAATGTAACGACCCGTATTTTTATGGATCGAAAGATCGTGGAACTGTTGGCATTGGGTTGTTAGTATTGTTAAGTCGTTCAGAGTTTAAGTCATTTGGAGCTTGAGTCGTGTAGGAGATAAGTCGTGTTGAGGTTGAGTCGTATGGAAGCTTATTTCATGGCCGACTTAAGGAGCATAGATGACTTAAGGAGTTGCCGAGTTAAGGGTTTGGCCGAGTTAAGGTGTGGCCGACTCAAGGTAGGTAGCGACTTATAGGAGTTATCGATTTAAGGATGGTTGCCGAGTTAAGGGGTTAACGACTTAAGGATTTGGACGGCTTAAGGGATTGACCGACTTTGTAGAGCTAACTACTTAGGGGTTAGCGAGTTATTGGGTTGGACCGACCTAAGGGACTAACGGCTTGAGGAGGGAGTTACGACCTAGTGGTAGCGACTTAAGGAGTTAAGGCTTAGGTCGTGTGTGGGTGTTAGGTCGTGTATAGGGTTAGGTCGTTGGGTCGTAGGATTGCTAAGTCGCTAAGTCGTAGGTAGTTGAGTCGGTTGGGTCGGCAAGGGTTAAGTCGTGAGCTGTAAGCCGTGTTGAGCTGTGTTTGTGTTGAGCCGTGTTAAGGCATGAGCCGTTGAGTCGCGTGGGAACTGGAGTCGTTAGGTCGGCATGTGTATTGAGTCGTAGGGTGTGGTCTGTTGAGTCGTGGACGACTCATGGGATAGGTCGGCGGCGACTTAAGGGGGCGGCGACTCATGGGTTTTTCAGCCTATAAATAGAGGAGTTTGGCTCACTTTTTGGCACCGGATTTTGAAACGACGAAGTGCTGCCATTTTGAGAGCTCGACTACAACACTTATTCACTTCTTTTCTCCACTCTAATCTAGTGATTCCTTCCATCTAAATCGAAGATCAAATCGAAGATCCAAGAGCTAAAGTTGAAGATCTCCATCCATTGAAGAGAGATTTCATCGTTTGAAGCGGAGCTTTGGAGGATCAAGCTTGATTCTTTGCTGTCCAGATCTGGAGTCGGTTGTTTTTGAGGTGTTTAGGTGATTCGGTGAGTGGTAGTTATCTCTCACACGGACCCAAAGGAGTATATTGGATTGGTGGCTCGTTTGTGTGTTAAAGATAGTGATTTCATGCATTTTCCCTAAGTCTGCATGTAGATCTATGGTTAATGATGATTCAACACCTATTTTACTATATGTTCACTTATGCAAGTTCATTCATCAAGTTGTAGAGATATTGTTCATAATCCATACTTGTTAGAATGCATGTTAGATTTGGACTCTTTATTTACGAAATTGCCATTATTGTTGTAATTGTTTATTTAGATCTTGTTTGAATGATTGACTACTTGGACTAATGTTTGATTTGATGAATTAGTTGATTGATAACTTGATTTGGACAAGTTGGTCGAAGATGATTCAAAAGCTAAGTGGAAAGGCTCTTGAATAGTGAAAGCTGCCTGTGGCATATGAAGCGGACGTTGAAGCTCATATGGATAGATTTGATGATGATGGACTTTGCCATGATGTGATGAGGAAAACCATGATGTTGAGATGGGACTTTGCTATGATGCATTGAAGCAAAGCATGATGTGTGAAAGCCTTGGTTTAATCCAGACGGGATCATCCCAAGCATGTTGATAACTCGGTGATGCGGTCCGGGTTTGTGGATAATGGTGGGCTCGAGAGGTGCTTGAGCTAGTATGAGAATAGTCATCGAGGAGAATGACTAGGAGGCTTGGATCTTATCGTTATTGAAGGTTCTAGCATGCTCAAAGCAAGAGTACGTTGGGACGGGTTACGATGACGTTCCAAGCACGGGTCACGATGACGTGCTAGTACTCTGGGCAGATGCGATAGTCCTAGGCACGGGTCATGACGACGTGCGGAGTTATGTCTAGAACCGGGGTTGCCATTAGCCCTTGACGGACGGCTGAAAGAAGGTGCCGGTCATTCAATTAACGGTGATATCGAGGCAATGATAACAGTGATAGCCAGAGTCATGGATGTTTGATTGTATCATCATTCGGCCTCAAGAGCGGTGTTTTCTGGGTGCTTATCTGATCTTGGTTTAGGCCTTGGGGGTTTGTACTTGGAAAACATCGACCTTGACTCGAGTGATAATTACTTTACTTTAAATGTCTGCTTTGTTATGCTTTTTTCTGCTTAGTGTGTCTTGGGGCAATCACTATAGAATGAGGTGGAGTGGGATGGTTAAGTTCCTATTCCTTTTACCCTTTATGCTCTTTCGGTATGTTTGATAGTTGATTTACTGCTCACTAAGACTGTTGTCTGACTCAAGGTTTTATGTTAAACTCTTATTACCTTGGGTTGTTCATCCATGTTGGGATGGGCAGACTAGGTAGCAGGTGACAGGTGCTGTTCTTGGCTACCAACGCTGTTGATGACGAAGACGAGCTGGAGGCTTTTGCATATTGTTTTCTTACCATATGTACTGGATGTTCCGTTGTTTGTTTGATACTCTGAGTGTTATGTAGTGAGGCTTGATGTATTGACTATTCAGATGATTGTATAAAACTACTATGAGTTTATATGATGAGACTTCTGTTCTATAGAGCTTCACTAGGTATACTTTCTATTGTATTTTATCCATGCGATGTGAGTAATACGATAGACTATTCTGCTTTATCTTACCATGAGTATCGTCCATGGCTGCCTGGCACACCTTTCAGCGCACCATTCCCTTGTTTTCGTGCGGGAGTCATGGGCGGTCGTCACAGGACTCTTGTTATGATCCCTAAGTTTTCTATTATAGTTTATCGCTATGAAAGGAGAAGGAGGTGTCCAATTAACAAACCAGATCGGAGTCCACAACAAAATGTGAAGTGCGATATACTAGTTCGAAAGTAAAAATTTGGTGATCGAGCAAGTGGTTAGATCAATATTGCATAGAGATGATATATACATATATATATATACACACATTATATGAAATTAAGTATAATTACATACTATGTTTTTAGCTTATGGAAAGTTTGGGGAAAAGAATCTTTGAATTGTTTGAGGAAGTATGAAAAACCGACTGGGTAATAACCCAAGGTAGTTGTGCAAAAGGTACGCTTGGTAGTTTATTTATCATCCTTGTGCGATGAGAAGGTTTTGACCAAGGTAAACAATAAGCTATGTTGCTATTGATTATAATACTAGTTAGTATTAATATACGGTTGTTTCTTTGATTGCTTGTGTCGGAATTTCGAGGAGAAATATTCTAGGGGGAGAATGTAACGACCCGGAATTTCAAGCACTTCATATTTAAATATCCGAGTTATTTAAATATTTGTACCCAAGATTTAATATGAATAAAATTGATTTTATAACCTTGTTAAACACTCAACTAACGTTAGAAAATTTACTTTAGAAATGTGTTTAAAAAAATATACACTTTGGATAAATAGTGAAAATATGACGGAAAAACATTTTGTTAAAAATCAACTTTTTATTCAATACAAAGTTGTGTAAATATGTTGCAACTTGAATAGTTATCATATATAAACATATGACAAGAATTAAAACACATCTCTTTACTAACCAATAATTAACTAAACTGAGTGTATATTAGCAAAAAGTATGCATGGACAAGAGTACATAAAGGATCCTTAAATCACTCCTTGATTTAGGGAATGCATGCTTGTGTAAGACCATGGTCTTACATTCTTAACTTCATGGCTAAGGAGGGCTTTATTGACACTTTTTCTCTCATTTTCTAACACTATATAAAGGCATGCATACACACTCATATTTTCACAAACTCATCTTCACTTCCCTTCTTAAATTCTCTTCTCCCTCTCTTTATTTTTTGTTGTGAGCCTTGAATAAATAAAATGGCTAAGGGCCGTGAGTTTTGAAGTGAAGGAGATGGTGTCTAGGCCTTAAGGCGGTGAGCAAGGGGTAGTAGGAGGAGGAGGCCGTGAGCAACATGGTGGGGGAAGGTTGGACCGTGAGTTCAAGGAGAGGGGAGGTGATGGCCATGTGATTTTGGAAGAAGAAGGAGAGGTTTATGTGATGTTTGGATAAGTTAGATATGATTGTATAAGTGTTGAATGAAGTGAATGTTGGTGGGAAGGTTTTGGGTAAAGGAAAAGTGAGTTAATCTCACTTTGAATCAAGTTATTAACTTATAATATTGCTTGTTATATCACTTGATAATTGCTTGTTAATAACATGTTGATATGCTTGCAATTATATTAATAATAGACACTAACTGTTTAAAGTTATAACCTTTTATTATATGCTTCCAAAAGTATATGATTTCTTAAAGTAGTTTCCTTAAAGAGAATGGAATTATGTTTTTTAAATTAAGCATATTAAACATCTCAAATGGACATGATTATTAGTACATATGTTAATACATTTTTAGTAGTGATATTTTTGAATTTGGAATAATATATATGTATAAAAGAGAGTGACATAAGATACTGAATTAATACGGAATTGTCCGTGTAGCGACAGTCGCTATAAGCGCACTTTGTGTCCTTTGAACCATAACTTATGAAAATGGAGATATAATGACATATCTTAAGAATAACTTGTTTAGTTATTGTTTACACTTCTATAAGTGTTTAAAAAAGCAAAGAATATGTTTTGTAATTTTATAGAGGAAGTACATCAAAATAACAAAATATTGAAGTAAAAAAGATCGCTATAACGACACTTTTTACTTAGCGAAATAACGATATTTTTCTACAAACTTCTTTGGAGGTTTATTTTCATTTTTTAGGAGTAAATAATAAATTATTCTTATTAGGAAATTTTTAAAGCCTAAATAATTTGATAAGTGTAGTTTGAAAAAATACCCTGTTTTTGAGAAATTCTATAAAGTAATTGGATGTTAATCTTTGGGATATTTCTTTATGGTTTTCAAGTACCTAAAGTAAACTGACTAATGTAAAAAGAATGGATTAACAATCATTTGTTAAGAGTGTATTGCCATAATTAATAAATGGTTTTGAGTAAGGGATAAGTAAATAGTTTTGGGTTGTTGTAAACGGTATTTTTAGCAACACTTGTTTTTAACCCTTATTATTAATTATACGTGGGAATATAATTAGATATTTACTATTTAGTAGAAAAAAATAAAAGTATATGGTTTTGGGTTTGTTGTGACAAATTTTTGGAGCAACACTTGTCTTTAACCCTTAAGTATAAATAGATCTTTAAGAAGAGAGTTTTAAATAGGAATGTTTTCAAAGTATGAAATGTTTGGGTTTGTTGTGACAATTGTTTTTAGCAACACTTGCCTTTAACCCTTAAAATTTAATTAAACCTCCAAAAGGAGAGTTTAAACGAAAATGATTAAATGGAATAGTTATGGGTTTATAGTAAACAATGTTTTAGCAAAATTTATTTTTTAAACCCTTGAATTATGTTTTGGAAGAAATATTATAAATCTTTAACAATGGGATTTAAAAGATAATAACAAATATTGAAATTTTTATAAAGAGATAGAGAATGTTATATGTTCAATTTATAAAAGAAAAGGAGTTTATTATATCAATATTTTGGTAATAATTGTTTTAATCTCTTTGATTATATTTCAAGTAAGTAAAACTTGTTAAAACTATTTGTGAACACATTTATACCATTGGAATATGTATATGAGTATTTTTTTTAAGTATTAAAAAGAGTATAGGTGAATGGTTAATTATATTTACAAGAATATAGAGGAAGTTTTAATTAATAAAGGAGTATTAATTAATGAAGTGTTGATTTATGAAAGAAATTTTATTAGATAAAATTATGTTTCTATGATAAGAAGGGTTATTAACTAATAAAAGATAAATTAATTAAAAAAGGATTAAAAGACGCTTATGTGACTTGACCATGCCTTGCATGAAATGATAATGCAGGTATGTTTACTTGCTTATGAGAAAGTATTCGGAACTTAGTTCTCTTATGCAATCATTCTCATTATTATTGAATAAGATCAAATACATCGACGCCGTCTTGGAGTGACCGGGGTCGATAAGTGTTCTACTTATTAAAAACCACTTCAAGGCTGAGATAGGGGTTCTTTGTCTTGAAAGCGAATGATGGAAACCATGTGTGGTTTAGGAATCTGTTGACACGATAGAATCCATATGGGATTCATATGTGACCGAGTTTTGTTGAAAACTCGTATGAAGGTGCCAAACATAGCCTTGACATCGAGAAAATGACTAAAGACGGAGTAGGATGCATGATCCTGTGATTTAACTGACCTATGGGGGGTACGATAACTCCATAGCTAGAGTATGCTTATAGATGTTGCTAGCGGGGAGTTGTTGATACTTGTTACACATTGTTCACGTGAGTGTTCGGATGATGGCCCAGTTGTGTTTACCTTATAATATATATTATGTAGAGATATATGACATTCAGAATGTATTTTCTGATCCTTGTCATAGGAGATCGGTCTCATTAAGGAGGTCCCTATGGAAAATCCATTTATACAAACGTACCTTAGAGGTTTTGTTTGTATACCTAAATATGTTGTCAAACGTAACCAATGTAACCATTTCAGCTATGATTTATATTTATATTGGACACCCATGACATTATTATAATATCGCTAAATTTTCTTATAAAATGGTTCGGTTATCGTAACGTAAAAACCCGTCCGTGTTTATTTGTGGCATGGTCTTATGAGATACATTTATTCTTTAAAAGGGTTTTAAAAATGTAGTGATTCAGATTACTTGGGTTTTCTCACGATGGTTTACCGGACTGATCTGGGTGTTATTCTTCTTATAATGCTCGGGTCAGCCCGTGTATATTTCCAAATATCGTTGATGATTCATTGGAGCTCTAGGAGAGGAGCTGGATGATTACCCACCGTACATTTTATTTACACTGCTTACTTTGTTTACTTTTATATCAGTAATTGTGATGATATGTTGTTGTAATTGTCCAGGCTGATAATAAGTTAGTTTACTCTGATTATTGTATCTATACATTTTTCCTACGAAGAGCATCATTTTAATATGATATGTCATCGTTCTGTGGTGAGATTATAATATTGTGTTCTTTTCTTTCTTGTTCCTTTTATTTTCTTCTTTTATTTTACCCAAACGTTCTACCCTTTTGGCAATTGGGTCCTCGACATGTGAATACCGTTGTTGTATTAATGTCGACATTTAGGGGTCGAAAAGGCATTTGTTGCATCATCTCTAGGATTACTAGCGAGTAGTCCTTGCATATGAAGATCCCATAACGAAGGGACCATTGCTATTTATTTATCTTGGGGGCTACTCTGAAATTATAAACAAACAATCCTTCTATTATGAAGATCTTTGCCTTCAACTTCATTTTCTTTAACATGACTTCACTTTCGAACTCGTAAATTGGTTCAAAGTGGTTTTCGGATAGGAATTTGCCCAAATATGTTCCTGGTTCCTCCAAACCAGTCATCTAATAAAAAGATGTTAACTAGATGGGTGATTAATATTCAATTAACAAGTATCTTTTATCCAAAATATCTTCTTAGAGATATTTATCTTTTTAAAACCATTTATTTTCAGCATACACGAGATCATTAAACGTCGTTTATCAAATCTTTGTTTAATCAAAACATTTTTAATCTTTGGAGTAATTCCAAATCATGTCATCCTTTACTTAGGAAAATATCTTCAAATTATTCATTTAAATCTTAACAAAGATTTCTTATTTCCAAATCATGAATTTTAAACGGGTCAAAAACAATGTTATTTAAGACATCGTTTACTGTAAATGCTAAACAATTAATTTTAAATAAATGGATCCATAGAAATTAAAATAATTCCAAATCATATATTTAAATCTTGATAAAAGATTTCTTATTTCCAAATCATACCTTTTTAATAGGTTGAAACAATGTTATTTAAGATGGTAAATCCAAATTAGTTAATATTCGAGTAAAATGGATATATAGAAACTATACTAATTTTACTCGATACTAATTTTTGTATTCAACTTGTACTATTCATCGAATAACGGTGGAATCACCTTTTAAATTCATATGATTCGTACGAGTTTCCTCCTTAGAATTTAACACCGTGTATAAGAAATTATCTCTATTCAATTCAAGTTGTAATTAATTAATTAATTATAAAAAATAAATCTTTTGTACTTGTATCTTTTTCGACATTTCAACATTTTCTATCCCTCGCCCAGGAAAGAGGCTAGGTGAGCCAGGGTATTGGTTACTCCTAAACATATCCTTAGTTAAACACCTGACATTCAGATCTCATAAATAGAAAAATCAGGTCTACTCGTTGGCTTTTAGAGTCAAGATTAAATCATTCATTTAAAATCAATTTTATAAACAAAATTTCAATTAAATTTTTATTAATAATTCAAAATCATCTTTAAACGCTTAATTATTTATCTTCAAAGATTGGGGAAGAATTGTTGGGTTAAAATATGATTTGTAGAAGTTATAGGAAAATGCTGCAAAAGATGTTACGAATAGTGTTTTAAGGCTATATTGAACCAAACACCAATTTTATTTCATAAATGTCCATTTTTACAACTTTAATCTCTTTTAAACCATTTTAATAAATTTATGGAATTTATTTTATATTTTTAAACATTTACAAATATCAATTTAAATCAATTTCAAATTTTGGTTTTAAACTGCTAAACCGCGATATTTTTAAAACTTGTTTTGGTCTTATTTGAAAATCTACAAGATGAAATCCTGATTTCCTTTCTATGTTTGAAAACTATGATTATAAGAGTTTGAAAAATTCTTATGCCAAGAATTATGACTTGGTATCCATCGTATAAATGGATTTAACTTTCTGTGGCGCCAAATTGCGAACCACCATGCAACGCGACTATTTTAACTCAAATTTCATTTTCGTTTCAAACTTTGTCAAAATACCTTTAAATTTTAAAAAACATTTATAAATCATTTTAAAGAGGTTTAACAACCTCGTATACACCATTTCATTTAATAAAGAAAAGTGGTTTCCTTTGTGATATCCGACGTGTATTAATGTGACTTGTTAACACCATCAAACAACTGTAGTAAACAACCAAACTTGATGATCAAAGCATAGTAAACATCCATAACAATCATATCACATCATTATTTTCATATATATATATATATATATATATATATATATAGTTTTATAGAGTTTTCTCACCTTTATTGGATATCAAACTTAGGAAAACTGACTATAACTTTGCTATGATTGAACCGAAGCTTATGGAATTGAACCCGGGACCTTGGGAAAGCTTGACCTATGCTTGCAAGTGGAGGTGGGCTTGACTTTGGTAATGGAGGGTGGTGGCCATGTGTTATGAAGAAGGAAAAGAGGTGACTATAGTTGTTTTTGAAGCGGGTTGCTAATATGTATATATATATATATAAAATTTCTTTCTGTAGTATTTTTCTTCATAGTTTCCTTAAGGTAGGAAGCCATTGAAATAGCTTGAGAGAAAGGAGAAGATGAAGAGAATTTGTGTGTAGGAAAGTGAGAATGGAGGTGGGTATTTATAGAAAAAATTTGCCCCAAATATATCATGATATTATTTCCTTACCTAAGTATACTTGCATCACCATTCCACCTCATCCCCTCCCATCACCATTCGGTCGACCATGAAGCCCACCCTCCCCCTCCATGTGCTTGGCTGGTGATGTGATGTGGTGCTTTGTTTTTATCACTTATTTACACATAAGGAGCATGTATATATATATATGTGTGTGCGTGTGTTTTGATATTTTCTTCGCTTGGTTTGACTAATTCCTAAATATAGTTAAATGTATATGTGTATACATTTGTATATGTGTTCATGTATGTACAACGTTGTATTGATTTGTTTACAACTTCTGTACGTTAAACCGTTACGACTTTCGATTCTGATTCCCAGTCACATTTCCAGTTTTCAATTAAACTATATATATATATATATATATTAGTAAACAAAACTTGAAAATATATTTCTCATTATTTTAATTGAATTAAAACTATCTTGCTTGAATTATTAAACCATATATATATCAATATTAACAAGTGCTCACAAAAAGTGATATCGTATCGATAAAGCGTTAATAATTTTCCTTATATTTTAAAATCAAGTATATAGCTTCTCAAAACTATTATATATTATTTACTATTATATAACAAATTAAAATGAATTAGTAGTATATTGAAACAATTATTTAATTATTTAAACTTAACTTGAATTTTTGGAGAAATATATAAAAGCGATGACATCTCTGGTAATGTCGTAAATATGTTTTATTTCTAAAAATAAAATAAATAATTTTATTTCATAGTCTTGTTTAAATAGATATATCGGTGTATATATCCAGACTCGTGCACTCAAATACGGAGAAAATCTCCTTTCTTTTAAAAATCAATTTATCGATGAAAATTTGTGTACGAAGCACATGCTTTATTTATGAAACAATATTCTACGATTATATTTTAAAACAAGTTTCTTATCATAATTTTAGCATTTAAATCTTTATAGTTGGTGTTATAAAACCTTGTATTTGAATGTTTCAAAATTAAATATCATTTATCAAAGTGATAAATTTGTGGGTCGTTACAATATCATGCTCTCCCTTTCTTGGATTTATTTCTAATTCATTCTCAAAACAGAAACTAAGAGATAGGGGTTGGCTACCATTAGGAAGAAAGTGAAGTCAAGAGAGAAAAAAGAAGGAAAGAAAGCTAAGGCAAATTCCATCACTTTAAAAAGGATCAATGTGAAAAATATGCATCTATCTCATGATTTTTATGTGTTTCAAATTGGATTTGATGTAAATTTGAATTTTTAGGTGCACATATCTTTCATTTGGATTGAATAATCATGTATAAGGATTTATGGGTGTTTGGATATTAATTATATAAATTTTAGGAAATTTCTTAAAGGGTTTTCATGTAAAAAAAACTAAGTTTTTGATCTCCAAATGATATAAAATTATAGCATGATGTTTGAATTAATATTCTGGAGTTGTTTTAAATTTCATAATTTTTGGAACTAATATGGAATTGTTATGGATTTTTTGGGTGGGAAATGGTCAACTTCAAAAATTAATTATTAAAAATATGGAGAGAAAAATATTTTGGTCCGAAATTTTTATAGGAGGTAGAAAATGATAAAAATGATTTTGGTGAATTTTTGAGAATTTTTCCATCTATTTTCAATTTTATATGAATTATTTAGTAAAGAAAAACACTACTTAATTAAGAAGAAAAGTAATTAATTAATTGAGTTAATTAAGGAGGTTAACATTTTCTTGGAAGAGAACTGAAAAAAATGAAATTAGCCTGTAGAAATTCAACAACAAATCGGTGTTAGGTGTAAAGTGGATAATACATCAGTTTTTAATTTAACTGTAGAATTGTCATTGAACCATTTTTTATCAAGTAAAATATAACAATGAAAGCTAAACTTCATACTGTGTCAAAAAAATGATGCATAGAATCTAGAAAAGAAAAGTGGACACCACATGAGGACCTCGCATTTTAATCCACAAAGGCTATACACATACATATATGTGTACGTGTGTGTGCAAAGGCTAAAAGTAGCACATAAAGTTTCTTAGCACATGAAGGCTCTTAGTCCATGAAGGCATTAAAACCAATATTCACAACAGTAAATGCAAGAGAAGACTACAACTATACACGTTGCAAATTGAAACAGCATGATAGCTGGCTTGGGATACTTCACGATGGCACAAGTATGTTTGAAAAAAAAAAATATCACGAAAGATTTAAGAAAGCAAGAAGGAAAAACAAAATAAAAATAGAAGTGGGAACTCACGCGGGCCACAGGGGGATAACAAATTGAAACATGACAGCACACATGAAAAATACGGTAATACACTTTGCAAAATGAAGCAACAGCTCACGAGGGCATTAAAGTTGATAGCATATGAAGGCTACAAATAAGCTATCAATTGGATAATACATGTAAGCTTAGATGATGCAAAATTTATATATCGCATTAAGGAAGGAAAATGCGTAATCCAAGTGGCTTAAATTTATTAGCATATGAAAACCCTAAAACCAAAGTAAATGGAAGTAAAAGAATGGAACACGCATCAACTCATGAAAGCACATAAAGGCCTGCAAGTGGCTGCACAATAAATTTTGGAGAAATAGTTCACATGAAGGTAAACGGGACACGAAGGTTATACATGATGACTTCGGAAACTAAAGTCGCAATAACTTTTGGGTTGTTAACATACGATGACTGTTGACCAAAACAAGTGACAGCCTTTATTTTTATCATGCGATGACTACGAAAATTTTAGGAGCGGTGGCCTATATTTTAATGGGTGAAAGTAAATTTTTTAGGCACGCTAGCCTATGATTCTGTAAAGTGAGGGATGGTTATTTTATTACACTTGGATGATTTTCACTCCATTTTGAGACTAAATTTTACTTAAACAAAAAGGGTGCATAAATTGCCTTTCAAATGAACATATAATTTATATTAGATGTTGATATGTTGTATGTTCATCTTTATAACTTGATCACATTGAATTGTTGACATTCTCACTTATATGTTATATGATATTATCAGACATTTTGACCTTAGGGATATGGAAACCAGGCCAGTTAGGGTTATTCCAATAATGGATATGGTCAGACTTTCTTGAGTGACTAGAATTACATCCAAGAGATCATGAAGATCAAATTGTGTTAGGATGCCTGAACTGATCAAAAGACATGGCCCAACGACATTGAAAACCAGATTTATGATTTAATGGTGGAGACTTGGGTAGGGTGGCGCCATATTCTCCAATCGCTTAGCCCGGTTGGTCAGTTCCTGTGATTGCATTACGTAGAGCCTAGTTGAAGGACAAGAGAAATTTGGATTACACAAAGCGAGGAACTCGTAGTAGCCACACTCACCATTGTATTAATATATTGGATGGAAGCGGAGGTTATTTACTCTTGTTGGATAAAAATATTTGGATTATCCGGTTATATTTTTGTCCTGAGTCATCCCAATAGGTTTCAAGTTAGCCTGCGAAAACTAATATAGGTGTTTAGTCTGCTTGAGAAAACTTATATATGTTTGTTGTAGCCTTGGAGAAACTATGACTGGATTATTCTAGGATTAGGTAATTATAAGAATGTATAACCATTTAACTTTAGTGAATGTCGGACTACTTGTTTTACCCATTATTGCATGATTATATTATGATTATGTTCTAATCATTTTGATTGCGTATATGATATGATTTTAATGGTACTAGTGAGGGGAAAACCCGTTCCACTTAGCGGTGTGGTCTAACTATGTATCTATTTTTGTTTGAGATGGTATAATATTATTCACACCAGACTTTTTGTCTGACTCAAAGTTTTTCATTTTCCCCTAAACTCACAGGTGCTCAATTTTGAATTGAGTAGGCTTAGAGTTGGGTATTTCAAGTTCACATGAATAGGCTTTCAAAGATGTGCATAAGGCAAGCTACTATATAGAAGATTATATATTCCATGTGTAGTAGTTTAGCTGCTTTTGATTTGTTGAAAGTATATAATGACGGGTATTATAACCATCTAAGTGGTTAAATTTTGACCACCCAAGGGGCATCATCATATCTCGCTCTTAGAACTATATGTAATCATCATATTTTATCTGAACGATGTATTCGTGGGGTTATAGAAATGGAATGTAATAGATTTGCAAATCAGTGAATGAAAATCTTTTATTAAAAATTTGTAAATTTTCGTAACAACCCGCATTTTTTAATGACTAGATATTTAAATAATTAATTAAAATATTGAATCCTAATTCATTGAATGTCCAAAATATGACTTTTTGCATACATACGAATAAGGACTCAAGAGCACTTCCATTGAGCATGGATTGACATTGGGAATCAATATGAGTATAAATATCGATGTATTTGGAATCATGGTATTTTTATGATTTACGTATTGATACGTATTTTATAAAAATACATGCGTATTCTAGTTTAGTGGAATCTCAACTGACAGCTTGTATTTTGGGATGATGACTTCATTATCAAACATATGGTTGAGGAAATTTTGGAATTAGGCAATTCGATGGCCATAACGACCTCGAAATGCATGAAATTATCATCCCAGAGCGCTATCTCATATAATGATGAAATTTATACCATCGAGACTAGAAAAATGAAGTGATGTGAGTCGACAAATTTCGTGTCGATCCGATGTGATTTGTGATCGTATGACCTCAAAAAGTATGATGATTTTATTTGACGAATTTAAAGAATTATATATATTATATATGTATATATATTCAAATAATTCCCTTCACCTAATATTTTTCTCTCTATACAATATTTACTTTCTCATAATCCTCAAAAATTAGCCACCCCTCTTCATCTAATTAACTTGAAAGTTATAAGCAACGAGAGAAGCCAACATTGGATCTGTTAGACCCGAGGAAAGGAGAGCATCATATTGGTTACGATGGTGGGTGCCATAGAGTTTGGTATTGGTTGACATTTTAGGGCCTAACTAGGTTTTCGGTTCGGTTGCAGTGGAAGTCAAGTTAGGCGAAATAGAGAGCGTGGTTAGGTCTCTTATGGCATGCTGCACCATCCCAGGTCGATCAATTGGGGTCCGATCTACTTATAGGGAATGGACTTTTAGTGCACAATAGGAGGGAGCAAGGTCGAATTTCTATGCAGGAGGTTGAGCTCTTCATGGTGGAGTATGTTGCGAAGGAAACAAGAAAGGTAGTGGGTTAGAGAAGATGGTTCGTCGAACCGTCAAACAAGGAGGGAGAAATTGGGGTTGGAAACTTGCATATATTTAGGTTTATGTACATGGTACTATGTGTATGGCTTATTGCAAGGAAGATGGATTATGGTAAGTTAATTACTTAATTAAGGTAATTAATATAATATTTATGTTTCTAATTCTCATAAAATATATATCTTTTGAAAATTAGGTCCAATCAAGATGCGGTTTTCGTATTTGCACTAGTAGAGAAATTAATATGACTTAGTAGAGGTTTGGATTGGATACGAACATTCAAGAATTCACAGTTTAGATGAGGGAAATTATATCTTTGAAATTATATTTCAATATAAATTCTCGTAATTATATATATTGAAAAATATTACCTAGGAGAGGTAGAATAATATATATATATATATATATCTGTGTGTGTGTGTGTAATTGTTCCCCTGTTTTATTGGATTGGTTAGAGTATATCCGGGATAATTAATTAAAATCTCGTATATATAAATATTGTATTTTATTCATGTTGGATAGGATTAAATGGAGTCGATATTAATTTCTAATGTGATTATAAATTAATTAAACTCTAATTCATAGGTAGATTGGCAATAGATTTATTACTATGTATTTCATTGTTGATGTACGGGATAATTGATTGAAATCCTATATATGTAGATATTGTGTTCTATTTGCATTGAGTAGAATTAGATGGCATTGATACTAATTTATAACATGGTTATAAATTAATTAGAACTTTAATTTTTAGTTATATTAGTGATAGAAATATTATTATATATTTCATTACTAACCGGAAATTGGAAGTATGATCTTTAAAATAAGTCATAAGTCTAAAATAATGATTTAGGCAGGTTATGTATTAAAAATGGCTTTGAAGTTTATCTAGTTTTAATATTGGTTTAATATATTGTAAATTAATAATTAACTAACTGGTGAATTTCTATAAAAATAATTTGTGAAGTAAGAAATTTCAAAAAAGTATTGTATTATTTAATAGGGCTTGATTAAGGTCATAAAACCTCAAACATTTTAATAACATGATTTATTAACTTTAGACCCTAGGGAATAGTTTAAGATATGTGTATACATGAGCTATAAAATATTTTAAGGCATTATTGATAGCTAATTTGATTTAAATAGAAGAATTAAGTGAATAAAGCTATAGTATGATTGATAGACAAGTGCATTATTTTATATAAGTTTGAGACTTCTATGAAATAATACGAAGAAGATATAATCATTAGATTGGTTACGTAAGTAAGATGCATTTCATTGAATTGTTTATATAGTTGTATGTGTGAATTATTATTGATATGAGATAACAGATTTGTTACTTTGCTTGTGTATTTCCTTCATGTTTGTAAATGTGCATGACATGTGTTTATTAGTTCCATATAGTTGAATTGGTTATATATAGGAATATATATATACACATATTACATATGGTTTTTGTGAGTTATTTATGTGTATATTTATATATAGTTCTAGTAATCCGACTTAGGGCTATTGAGAGATTCACGATATATAATATATATATATATATATATATATATATATATATATTGATAGTGGTTTAAAGCATTTATATATAGTTCAGTATGTCTGACTTTGGGCTATCGATAGGTGCAAGGAATCTACTATACCATTGAGGCGCACATGTAGATGCGGTTCCAGAGCAGGGGTGGAGAGAGATTATGACGTCAGTCTAGAGTAGGTCACATGCCATTGTGTTGTACGTAGAGGTGATGCAACATGACCAACATGCCAACTTCTTTTAAGGTGTTGGTTTTCAAGGGAGTCCATAATATAGTTGTGGCTCTCGATAGGTTTCTTTGGTAGCTAATGGCAATTTGGAATAATTTATCGATACACGATTTAAGCATATGTATAGTTCGGTATTCTCGACTTAGGGTTAGCGAGTAATGGACGAAATATATTATGTAGATATATAAATATGTGGTTCAAGTGAGATATATATATATATATATATATATATATATAAAATTATAGATGCATGGTTTAGGCGATTTTATATACATATATACATACATACATACATATATATAGGTTTGGTATAACTAACTTGGGGCAATCGGGTAGTGCGAGGCACTTCAAGAATGAATCATGATCCATACGGGGACGACAATACTTGAATATTATGTATATATGGAAAGGATGTACATGGGTTAGCTTGAATCCATATTGTCTATCCATAGACAATCTAATGATACCAGTTTTTAAACAGGAATCCATTGTATCATTGAGGCACACGACTTGTAGATGCATTTTCGAAGTAGGGGCGGAGAGAGATTGGAACGCAAGTCTAGAGTAGCTCATATACTGTTGCGTTGTACATACGGGTCCTACAACAGCACCTACAGGCTAACTTCTTTTGAGGTATTGGTCTTTAGGGGAGTTCATATGTGACGATCCG
The DNA here is from genome assembly GCA_030765085.1 of Allium cepa. Taxonomy (NCBI): domain Eukaryota; kingdom Viridiplantae; phylum Streptophyta; class Magnoliopsida; order Asparagales; family Amaryllidaceae; genus Allium; species Allium cepa. The sequence goes on from CM060938.1 coordinate 336,692,498, forward strand.
TCTTTCATACCTCAGAAAGACGTATCATCGATAAGAAAAGAAAGAGATAGAAATACAAAAGATAGAAAGAAAAGAAGAACAACATCAGAATCTCACAGCGGAAACGGAAGAAAATATAATATTACACATATCCATTACATAGTTTTAGATATCAGAGTACACAAAATAATACGACTTCATTACATTAGACATTTTCAAGAGTCTGTCTAACCATACAACCCAAAATAAAACATCAAGATGTCACTACATGGCAGATAAAGATAGATAGATACGTCTGGACTCCAGCTCCAGCTTCCAAAACATTTGACAATCTCAACCTGATCACTTGGCTACTTATAAAAATTTGAGTACCCAAGAGTTTATGAAAAACAAAATAAACTCCGGGTCAGACATGGGTCTAGTGTGAGTAAACAGGTTAAAGTTGTTTAACTTTTAAATCATTTGAAAACAAAACGTATCACGTAAGACTTCCCACACATAAACATGGGTAAGTTTTTACCTTACGCTAACCAAAACATTTTATAGGAAATACAGTGATACTATAATAGGGTCTAGGGTTTTCAAATAAACTAGAAAATAGCCGAAATTGTTACATTTATTAAATTCCAGCATACATAGGTATACAATCAAATCCGAGGGCGCTTATTGGATAATGAGTTTCCATCAATGGAAGGGCTACTGGGGTACCGCTTGTCACAGTAAAGGGCCTAGATCACCGTACCGAGGATCCACCCTAAATCCCCTGCAACACAAGGTCGGAACCATCCCTTACTGTACAGTCCCGAACAAGACAACCCTGCAGTTGTGGCCAACAACTACCCACACAGCGAAATAATAAAGGACTTCTAGATAGGGCTAAATCTCGTCCTACTTGGGCATGACCCATTTAGCCTTGTTGCACCACCCCTGTTTTAGCCATTCCCGGTTGATGAGGCTTGAGGCTACGATTACCTCTATATGACACATCTATCTTATAATGCTCATCGTCCACCTGACGATGTGATGAAAGCATTCAATCCATACAAGTTCGTTCCGGGTTCGAACGAAACAGAAGGCATTATCTAGTTACACTTATTTTGGAATCACCCTCAGAGTTAAGGACGATAACCCTTGTACTCTAAAACTCCATCTCGATCTTCACTTTGAGATGTCACGACCTAACGTTTAACTTGGATCGATGTGCTTTTCGGATAATCAAGTATGATTCCCGATCCCGGTCTCATCGAAATCCAAACGTGTCTTAAAGGTCAAGTTGTTTAAAGATTAAACAATTTAATTCAATTTAAAATATTGAATTCACACAGCATTATCCACATATAATAACAACATCTATCACAGATATATACAATATCTCATCACAGAATATCTCATATTATCATTCAATACAACCAAATCCAGACATTCAATTCAAAACAATCATCCATAAGCAAGCATATCTCTAATTCATATTATAATTAATTTAATTAATTCAAATTAAATTAGTTACTTAAGAATTAATCACTTTATCTTGCTTAACCAATTATTAATTAATTACAATCATTAATTAATTAATCATTTCTTAATTAACCTCATTATCAATTAATTAATCTTTAATTAATTAGTTAATTATCCTTTAACTATTAATTAATAACCCTAATTATTAATTAATAAAACTTGATTAAAAATTTAATCATTCCTTAATTAATTACTAATTAATCCTTAATTAATTACTAATTAATCCTTAATTAATAATTAATTAAACATAATTAATTAACTACAAATTATAAATTAATTTATCTTAATCACTTAATTAATTATAATTAATTAACCTTAATCATTTGATTAATTAATTCTTAATTATTAATTAATTAACTATTAATTATAAATTAATTAATATTTGATTATTTAATTAATCAACCCTAATTACTTAAATTATTAATTTATTTCTTAATCACTTAATTAGTTAATTACTAATCATTGATTAATTAATCTTTAATTATTTAATTAATTAACTATTAATTATAATTTAATTATTCCTTAATTACTTAATTAAATTAATTCTTAATTATTAATTAATTAATCCATAATTAATTAATTAGACCTTTATAAATTAATTAATCTAAAATTATTAATTAATTTAATTTTAATTACTTTATTAATTAAAGTAATCTTTAATTATAAAACTTATCTAACCTTTAAATAAAACAATTTCATTAATTACTTAAAAATATTAAAACATTTCAACTTAATTATTATATTATTTTTTAAGACATCAACTTAATTACTTAAAAATATTAAAACATTTCAACTTAATTATTATGTTATTTTTTAAGACATAAACTTAATTACTTAAAAATATTAAAACATTAATTACTTAAAAATATTAAAACATTTCAACTTAATTTCATTAATTACTTAATTATTATATTACTTAAAAATATTAAAACATCAACATAATCTTCGGTTTAACCCGTAACTGTCTCGAGTACTGATTAGAGATAATTCATCTTCATCTTCTCTCTTTTTTTTAGTTTTAAACTTTACACAAACTGGTAAAGGAAATACTTCACTAACTTGAGTACAAACTCGAGCTTCAACTTATTCCCCCCGAGCAACATTTCGAACCGCACACGAACTCAACAACTCAGGCACGACCAACACCACTGTGCACTTTGCACAGGCCATCAACGCTGTCGATACGTACGGCGACTCGCTCTGCACGTCGGCGATCAACCACTCATCCATTTCCGACCCTCAAACCCAAATCGCAAAGTTCGAAACGAAATGAGTTTTAAGTCGAACCAGAACTCTTAACCTCGCCAAAAAAAACATCTCATCACGGCCATCCTGACCACCAGAAACGCTACGCCACTGCCTACGACTTCGTTCATGTCTCCGGTATAACCTCCTTAAATTAGGCCAAGCTCGATGCATTTACGAATTCACCGCGACAATTTCTACGAACCCAGACCGAACTAGGGTTTAAAAAAAAATCACCAATCGTCGATGCCACGGTGAACAAACTCCTCCTCCACCATTTTTCCCAACTTCATCGTTCACCATTCCAGCTCCGACCCAAACCTTGACCACTTGAATCCACCCAATCACCAGATTTCGATCAAAATCTCATTTCTGGTCATCCCTGAAATGCTCCAGCAATCCCAATCTAAAACTCTTGATTTTGTTTTTAAAAATCAAGTTTTACAATGTTAATTCTAGTTGCATACTCGAATCTAGAAAATAGAATGCTTGATTTTTATAAAATTTAAAGATTTTACTGTTTTTTCTTTGTTTCAGAAAGTTTTCAAATTTAAAATCCTTGAACAAAATTTTAAAACTTAGATTATGATCCTACAATCATATTTGTTTTGAAACTTCAAGTCCAGTAGTAACTGGATAAGGAGATTTGATTATTCTTTTAGGTTCTGGCTCTGTATTTTCAAAACAGAGATGAATACTTACTACAACATACACAGATTCAACATAGTAGCTTAAACATACACATGCAAGCAAAGATTCATCACAGAGGTCACATGCAGGATATTAACTTCCTAAATTCCTTTTAATTTATGTGTTTACTCACCTGGTACTTGTTTTAAAAGCAGAGATTCCAAAATTTTACAAAATCTGGAAAAGTTGTTCTGCATCTCTTCACAAACTGGAAATGCCTGACTAATTTGTTATTAAACAATTTGATTTTTTGCTTCGTCACTTTGTTGAAATGACCAGGTTCCTTTAAAAGCAACTAAAATGCTGAAGCCCTTTTTGAAATCAGAGAAGATGCTAGTTGATACCAGGCTTTTGTACTTTCTAGCTTGTATATTTTGGAATTTGGAATGAACTTGAGTTCTTGTTGGAGATTGATGAAATTTCAAATTTGTGGGTGAAGTAGTGATTTATTTCACTTTTTAGAAAATGAGATGAGAAAATTTAAATGAAGAAGATGAAGTAAAATTATATAGGTTAAATTTTTGATTTATTAAAATTAAGAAAATAATATAAAAATGTGACACTTGTCACTAAACATGTTTAATTTCTTAACACATGTTATAAGAGGGATTTACAAATTAACACATGTAATTCTTCATGCAAAAATATATTTTTAAATGTTTTTATAATAAATTTTCTAATTTATGATTACATTTTTAATTTATATAAATCAATCTCTCTAAAAAGAAATTAATATAAAACAAATTTTATATTCTATATAAAATCATAAAAATACACTTTAAAATTAAAGTATGATTTAAGATATAAATAAATATATTTTGAATTTCAATTTAAATATCCAAATTCAAATTAAATTTCAAATTAAAATTAAAAATCAAATTTGATATGTATACAATTTTAACAAATCCATTTTCCATTTGTATATAATAATTCCATTTAAAATCAATATATTACAACACAATTATTATTATTGTTTAAAATAACAATTTTATCAATTTTAATTAATTTATTAAAGAGATTATCTCATTTAAATTTGGTTTGAAATTCCGGAATATCACATCATAATATAGTTGTGCCTCTCGATAGGTCTCTCTGGTAGCTAATGGCAATTCGAGACGAGTATTAGTTAAAGATATTAGTATTTTAGTTTTGAGTATGGATAGTGGCAATTCGAGATGAGTATTAGTTAAAGATATTAGTATTTTAGTTTTGAGTAGGATATGTTATGTTAGTAGCATTGTCATATTGTTGTATTTATTTTTCATTTTGTATGCTTTGATAGGGATCATCTGATCGATTGGTGTCCATAGCGGCTCCACCCAATAGCAAGGATGGGTATCAACAACTTCTCTATGTGTCTCTTATCATTATGATTGTGCATGTATATTAGTTGGTTGATTATTATTATTGAACATTATGTGTTAGACTTATATTGGGATGTTTTTATTACTCATGCATTGGTACATTAGGTTACCTCTATAGGTAATATTGTTACGCTTTAGTCGAACTATATTAGTTTTGCCGACTTGTTGATTAACGGAGAAGAGCAAGTTATGTTGTGACTCCCTACCTTTAACTTGGGTTTACTTTACTTATTTATGGGCAGTCTAAATTATCCCTGAGCCACGTTTGTGGAGAGGACCGATTGTACTTAGTAGTTTCGCGTTTTATGTATATGGTTTTGGTAAACAATATTTTAAATTAGTTCCTCTCACACCAGGCTTTATGTTTGACCCATGTTTTGTCCTTGTCTGTTTATGTCATGACAACTCTCGGGTACTCAATTGAGTAGTTAGGAAGCCAGGTGATTTTTGGGATATGCTTTCAAAACTGTTAGAGAACTTTGGAGGCAAAGTCAATACTTTAGATATACTTGATATTGTCGTGGTGCATGACATATATTCTATTTATATAGGAGACTCCTTGTATCATATAATGTATTCTGACTTTCCTTACTGATATTTATCTATTAGTTACTCCCATCGGTAATTATTCTATTGTTCATGTATATTCAATATTATATATTTTCATTCCGTTATGAGATTCTATTGATGTGCCTAGATAATGTTTTACTCAGATGGACTGTCTTTTGTGGCATACAAGAGTCTGATGATATCACTCAACGTTGATTCAAGGTATTACAAAGGGCAGGTTATCATAATTCCAATGCTTTCGGTGTTAATTATTTGATAACGGATCTCATTTTGTCATTGGAAAAGAATTTTATGGATGACTATAACATCAATAGTATCTAATTTCGAGCCTTAAAATGGAGGATGTTACATCACCCTATATATCATATGGACCATGCTCGATCTAAGGGATGAGAGAGTGGTTGCATACTCATTTGGAAAAGTGCTAGCATTGTCCAGGACATTCATCATCGCTACCAAGGCTAGATTTTTGAAGTCTAGAGCATAGATATTTGTAGGCACCAGATCAAATAATGGATCAAAGATATCATCGCCAAATGGGGCCAGAGTTGATTCCCCATTTTGACTTTGACTTAGTCCCAGAGCTATTTTGGGGGAGTGCCTTTCTCAGTTGTCTTAGTCGACGGCTCGAGCGGACCTGTCCTCATCCTCGGCATTTCCCCAGATGGATTTTTTTCCTTCTTCCTCCTCATTTTCTTCATCGTACTCTTTTACATCCTCCCCTACATCCAAGATAATGGCAATGAGTAGTTTCTCCTCACCAATAACTCCACAATGGTTGGGGCTACAACTGGAATCCTAGTCTGAGAGACGACCTATGGCGCACCAGGAGTAGCTGGTAGGTAGTTCAATCTGTGATCATTATTGAGGAGACTAAAGTGGCGAAGGCGGAGGTCGGTTAAGAGATAGGTCGTCTAGTGTTAGTCTTCTAAGATGGCTTAAATCTATAAGACTAGGCAATCATTGTCTATTCTACGGTGAATATCTACATTGGAGTAGGAAAGAAGATTAGTGATCCAGATGAAGCAAATTCAGATAAGATAATGATTGATGGTGGTGTATGACTTATATCCTAATAGCCACTTCTGGAAAAAGTAGGTTGAATAACAGATGAAGAAGTATTCATCCTTAAAGTGGCGTCTTTTGTTTCACAAGTCAATAACAACCTTTTAATCCCTGAAAGACTCAAAGAAGGTAAGTAAATGTTTTGGAAAGCGTCGCTTGAAGTTGTACAAATAATGGATCTTGGTAGCGTTGCCTTTGTGCCCAAATGTTAGAAGAATGTCATGTATAGGCTAAGCAGAACCATGTATGCATTGGAGTGAAGCTATGAAGGAGCAAGCCTTAACGATAAAGAATATGCTTAAGTAAAGGGTTAAACGGAGCCAACGCATTAGACAAGCTCATATACTGGTTACATCCTGTGTAACCTACTAGAGGGTCACGAGTTCGATGGTGTATCAGTGGGAGAAGGCTCCATTAATTGGAATAATGTACCTAGACCAAATCCTTTGGAGGTTGGCATCTGTTAGGTGAGATGAGGTGGAATCCAAATGGTTATCTATGATCATGATTGTAATGACCCATAAATTAATAAATAATTAAGGTATTAACCATAAAAATAAAGGCTAATTTATTTATGTAAGGAATTAAATAAGGGAATGAATTAACTATACAAAGTAAATAATTGAGGGACATTTATTTACTTATTGTCTATACAGAAATAATAATAGGAAATTATTATATGAATATTTAGGAAATTTAATTTAAGTGAGATATAACTAATTTCCGCTGTAAATATGAAAGGAGAATATTTAATATTTGAACAAAGGAAACCTTATGTTAATGATAATTAAATCTGGCCGTATGTGTAAAGGAAAAATAAAAACATTTGAATGAAGTATGTTATTAAGGGAAATATATTAGGCGTGGAAAGATTGAATATGTGAAATCTTAGATTAAGGATAATTGCAAATAATTAATTTTGTCCATATATAATAGGAATCAATGAAAATGCATGAATAAGGAGGATTTGGTATTAAGGAAACAAATTAATATAATAGGGAAAAAAGGATTTCCAAATCAAAGCCCTTACTTTATTCATATGTCACTAAACCTAACTTTTTCCTTCATATTCATTCTCTCTTTATATTAAAAAAAACAACATCATGCCAGCCAGGATAAAAGGAAGAAAAGGAGAAAAGGCTAAGGAAACCCAAAGATTAAAGTCAGGTAAAATTATAAGAAATGGTAAGTAATGTTATTTCTTTTAGGTTGTTTTCATCTACAATGATTATGCTTTAGTTATTTAACGATGAAGTTCATATGTGTGTGTGTGTGTGTGTGTTTAATTGATAAATCTAGATTAAGTGAATGTTTTGGGATTGAAATAGCTTTACCTAGCATGTTTTGCTATGATTCCCTACTTTACTGATTACGAACTACCATGAAAATTTAATATAATGGATAAAAGTGTTTTTAGGAATAGATTCTGATTCATTAAATTTTCCAACATTGAAGTAATTAGTTTTGAATTTCTAAAGCAATCATTATAATAAATGAATAAGGAAAAATGAATTAAAAAGAAAATGTGCTAAAATAAATATTGGAAAAATTCTAGGAAATTATAAGTATTTTTTATTATGAATAATCCTTTTGAAAGCTACTTTGAAATGTCAAAACTCAATATTAAGGCAATCGAAACTTAAATTATGCATATATTTGAGATGCCTTAGTAGAAAAGGGAAAAGATCCTAAAAAATGATGTAAACATAAATAATGAACACTGACGCTAACTAAAATTAAAGGAGGAATGATTAAGGAAGCGACACATGGAAAGGTGTGTGTAGACATATTCAGAGTTGTAGAGATGGGCATGCTTTATACGCATGCCAAAGGAAGAGACCGGAAAAAGGTGCTATATCGGGGGGTATAACACCTAAATTATAAATGAATTAAAAAATACTAAGAAATGTCCTAATTAAATGAACTAAGTAACACAAAAGCCAAAGATGGTCACCAAAGAAGTTCCTAACGGCAATGAATGAACCAGGTTTCCCTACGACGAGACCCAAAGGTAACGATTCGATAGCCGAGACAGGAAGGACTACTAACGCCGAGTTGGGATGCTTATTTGAATGCACTTACTTTAAGAGGTAGGATTCAACATTCAACTTCTAAAGGGGTATGGGATGTCAGGAGAGTTGTAATCTTTCATGAAAGTGGTTGTAACTAACATATGGGGTTTAAGCTTAAGAAAAAGATAACGATATGCTTAGGGTTATACCTTTTCGTATAAAACCTAAAGAATAGAAACTGCTTAGGGATGAAATTTGTTGTATAAATAAAAGATAAAGTCGCTACTAAGGGTTGTACCTTACAGTACAAAACCTTATGAATCAAAACAACTTAGTGATGTACTTTGTAGTTGTTTTCTTAAAAAATAGGCAAATACCTCCAATCGATTTGTTGTAGAGTTGTATATACTTCATGTATGATACAATTATGATATATGTAGTTCAACTATTTCTTTAAAGAGAAAAAAAGAAAGATGCAATAAAGTGAAGTACATAAGAAATTATACTGATTCGCCAGATCGTGTTTACATCTGCTGTCCATTTTGATTAATTTCCTTATAAATTACTTATACAATGATTAGGGTACAAAATCCAATGATCTAGAGTGAAATATAGCCTCTAAACTTTATGTATGGTGAGTTCCATTTAATGGTTATCGCTCTTCCAAAAATCATCCCCATTGTTGTTTGAAGCTTGTGTATTTATAGGAATGATGTTATACTGAGGCTAGGCCAATAAAGTGGGAAGATTCCTTATTTTTCTTGTTCGGCTTGGTTATTCCCATATATAGAAGACATGATCCAGAATTTCCTTGTATAGGAGATTGAATCTGGGATTTCCATATATTCGGTTTGACGTGCTGTGTTCAGTAGAATTTGGTTTTTTAACAACCCGTAAATTAAACGTTTTGTATTTGAATGGTTAAATAATTTTATAATATTTAAATAATGGATTTTAATAATCAAATTTACATATTTTAAATATTAATTAATGAAATTAAAATCATTTTTGAATTTTGTCTACCAAAATTATTAGTTCAAATAAAAATAGAAAATGTGACCGAAAAATGCTTCCCAAAATTTCGACTTTCCGACGTCGGAAAGTCTTCGAAAACATTGTGCATATTTGTATCACTCATATATACATGGACACACACGCACATATGTCATGTGATAAGATATTTAATGTGTTAAAGTTAATAATCAAGCTTAGTTTAAGTATAAAAATTGATTTGACATAAAATGCATGAAATATATTAAATAACCCTAGAAAATTAATTAAATAATCTAACCATCACCTAAACTAGGACCCAAAGTGTGGTGTATGTGGACTTAAGGTGGCATAATGTGTATACTAGGAGTGGTGGAGGGGTATGGCTTCCATGTTGCATGATAGCATTTAATTGTTTAAATGTTTGAATTAATTTAAATAATACTCCACTTCTTGCCTATAAATACCCACCATCTCCACACATTTTCCATTTACATATTCATTCCCATCTTTATTTCTTATCTCTTCATATTCATGAACACTTCCATGGCTTCTAAAATTATTTTCAAAGTAAAAAACAAGTGAATACATTATTAAAAATCAAGCTAAACTCCTTCCTTCACTTCTAAAAACCATTATGTACTAAACAAGACCCTATACTCCTACATATCCACCATTGCCAAGCCCTATAAGATCTAGGCCGACTCTAAAAGCCCACCAAGATCCACTAAATTGAGCCATTTGTATAGTAGAGATTAGATCTTGTCGCATTTGAGAAGTTAGTGAAAGTTCGGTAAAGTTAGTAAGCGTTTTGGTGGGTGAAGCTTCCACCTTTGAACCATTAAGTTTAAACTATGTTCATGCTCATATTTGCGGCTATTAAATGCTTACTGTATAGTTGTGATAATGGTTTGGTTGATGGATTGGTTCGTTGCTTGAAAGCTAGTCGCTTTGGAAAGTTAGTAAGCGAATCTTAAGTTATATGAAAATCTAGTAATTAAATCAATCCCGTTGTAAATAAATGCTTGATATATGTTGCATTGTTGTAAACATCATGAATGTATGCTCATTCCCTTGCTATGTGATGTTTGGTTGTATTGAAAATGACATATGCCTAAATTCCTAACTGCGTGTATAGCGGTAATCACTATATCGGTACTTTTAGAAAATCACCTTTTATCGAAACCATTTGGTTTCATTCTCATGCTTGAATTTTTTTTACATGTTAAGCAAATATTTAATTAACGATGTTTTCAAAAATAATTAATTATTTTAATAATGATTATTTAATTTAATTAATTAATTATTTAATTAATAAGGAGTAAGGATAACTAATTAACTTGTTAATGATGTGTTTTAAATTTAACTAACTACTTAGGTGATGATGTTTTAAATTTAATTAATGCTAGCACCAAAATTGGTCACAAACACCCAAATCCAGATGAAAGCACCAAATCACAGTCACAGATAGAATGTATGTAGAGAGTACAAGTATGTAGAATAGTAAAAATTAAAGAGAAAGTGGTAAAGACACAAGGTTTATAGTGGTTCGGCTAACTCCGGCCTGCGTCCACTCCAGAAATTTCCTTTTTATTGATGTTAGAATCAGTTACAGTTACAATCCAGAGTTTTTGGGACAACAATGGCAGACACCCTTAATGTAGAAGATGAAGGAAAACAGAATGAAGATCCCCTTATCTGAAGCCCTACATGCTGTATTTATAGGCAAAATCCTAGTTACTGGGCTTCTTGAGTAGTTCGTGCCCATCAAGACCATAGCCGAACCGACATCCTCCATTACAATGGACCACAAGTCCTCGATAAGCTGACCCAAAGTAGCCAGGTTACTAACCCGAAGTGACTTTAACACTGACTCGAAGTAAACAGGACTGGAACTCGAAATAATCCAATGTCGAACCTACTCCTTTAAGACACTGATCCATTATTGCCGAACCACATGTGGCCGACCCACATGCTTCAATTCCCTTGAGGCTGATCCCATCCAAACCGAACCACCATAGCTTTCCACTTTTACTGACTCACTTACGCCGATCCCTCCATTCAAGCCTCAACCCGATCCATTCCCTTCTATGCTGATCAACTCTAACTCGACCGATCCAGAAATGCCGACTCAGATCACCATCGAGCCACATCTGTCGACCCACTTAGGCCGAGCCACTCGTGCCAAACCACCAAAGTCGAACCATACCCGATCGACCTGCCTGAACTTCCATACCATGACCGAACTATGCATGATCTCCTCGATCGAGCCATGTAAGACCGAGCCGCCTTGGTTGAGCAACCCACACCAAACCGTCCATCCAAACCAATCCAAACATGCCCTAGCAACACATGCCGAACCATTGAGGCCGAACGATACATGACAAAACCACATTCACTGTATCCCAGTCTCGATAACCGAGCAAACGATTTAGTTAAATCTGTCTGCCCATGGCCTTGCAAGGCGGGTTAACAATTAACCATTTTATTTGATGATGTTTAAGGTTAATTAATCTTTGCATAATGATGGATTAAGATTTGTTAATTTGTTAACTAATGATTTTTTAAAATTAATTAATACTTTTTAATTGATGACTTTTAAAGGTTAATAAATCTATTTAACCTTAATTAATCTTTCCTTAAATAAAGTTTAGATTGATTTTCAAATAATGATATTTAGTTATTATTAAATTAATTTAATTAGTTATATAATTAATTAATTGAATCAACGTTGTTTGAAAGGTGGTTTACCTTTTTAATTAAAGGTTATTGAAGTTAATTTATCAACTGAGTTAACAAAGTTTTAAAAGTTAATTAGTCAATGAAATAATGATATCTTAGGTTGTTTAATCCTTTTTATAATGATGTTTATAGTTAGTAAACCCTTTTAACAAAATGTTTTCAAGCTAATACTTGTAATATGAAGCCAAGTACGAATTTGGATTTTAAAAGAAAAGGTTTGAATTGTTTATGGAAATGAATTAATTTCCGTAAAAGTGATTCACTTATATGGAAATGATTTATTTATATAATTAGCAATAAACATCAAAGAAGTAGACTTATCATTATTTTGTAGGTTAAGAATAATCATAAAGCATGACTTTGAGGTAACACTACCTTGACTTGTCCAATATTATTGTTAACCAAGAAATAGTACAAGTTTGAATTTGATGAGTGGGGTGAGTATGCAAGACAAAATTTCCATATACGATCATTTTATATCCTCGATAGTTGGTTTCTCAGCTATCGGTTACTTTAGCTTCTTTGTCATCATCATTTTAAGATGATTTTTGCTCTGTTGAGCTTTGTTATCCTTTTCCATAAATGGCTGAACCCAAAAGCGCGAAAGGACGTCCAACTTTGTGGGGTTTCTCCTATTAAGGTATTTTCACATCTTATCTAGATCAGATTCATTTGCGCAACTAGATATGAAATATTCGAATTCTCGATGAGGTTTGGCGTGGTCCGGCCAATCCATTTTTGAGAAGTATTACGGAGTATATAAGCTTCTCAGAAGTATATTACTAGAGGTATACTTCAAGGGTGGTACACCTTCCTAGTATTTGTTGGAAATTTTACTTTCCTTATTTGATTCGAACCTTCAAAATTACTTTCTTATTTACATCGGGAAGAGTCAACCACTCTTTATGGTGTTTAATTATTTATCCATTTTTTATGTTTGGATGTTGATATATATGGAAGTAAACCCGTTCCATGTTTAGCGGTGTGACCCCACATGTTTGTGTTTAATTTCACACCCATTATTTTACAAGTTTTACTCATACCAGACATATCGTCTGACCCGAGTTGTCTATTTTTCTAAACTCTCAGGTACTCAATTTATTTGAGTAGTCCGAAAGTAGCAGGTCTTTATGGCATCTTTTGAAGACGACATCTGAGCAGGAGTCTTTTATCTATTAGCTATCTATTCCATTGTTTTTCTAGTTTGTGTAAGTGTATTTTTATTTCAGCATATGTAAAGGAGGGTTGTTATAACTTCCTAGGTTGATTTGCAGTACTTTTGTGTAACTCCTATAACTGCCTGTTAAGGAGAACCTGATGTACTATTGACTGTTATGATTTATTTAGCAGTTTCATTGTGAGGTTTTCTATTCTTTATTTTACCCCACGAAGGTTCATCTTTTTTATGCTTAGGCAATAACACATGAACACTGAGGATGTTTTAGGTGTCGTTCCTAGGGGTCAGAAAGGTGAGTTGTCACAGTTGGTATTAGAGCTTCGGTTGAGCGAACACCTTAGCCTGATTGGGGTTCAACTCTGTAGTGATATGGTGATTCAATCCCTAGAATGAGTTAATATTGAGAGAGCATTTTCTTTTTCTCCTCTTAAACTCTGTTTTTAGATCATTTATTGTAGTTTCCCTTCTTTATTTTTGGCCATATCTGTGTATTCTAATAATACCTGTCACTTATCTGAGTTATTGAAAATGAGTACAAAAAGGAAGAAGAGGGAGGGGATTTGGAACCAGCACGGCTACAAATGCAGAGATCCTAGAAATGAGCTAGTTGTACAGCCAGTAGTGGAAGCAGTGATGTAAGTTCAGCCACCTCAGAACTTTGCAACCTTATGCAAGAATTACACCGCTTTAGGTGGTAAGCCTTTGTATGGAACTGAAGACATTTTGGGTGTTCAGATATGGCTCTATGGAAGGATATTTTGGGATCTTTGGTCAGGAGATGCGAGAAAGAGATTGTTGGCATCGCATCGGCTTAAAAAAATGGCAATGTATTGGTGGGATTCAGTCACAATGAACACACCAGAAGAATATTTCTTTTGGGCGTAGTTTAAAATGGTTCTTGAACCTCAAGAAGCGGGAAGGACTCGGTTGTTCAGTAGTTTTATGGATTCAAAACCGGGTGAGATGATAGTGGTGCGGTACGAGCATCAGTTCAATGCATTGTCCTGCTTTGGCCCAGGATTGATTGATACGCTACTCAAAAAGAATGAAATGTTCGTAAAAGGAGTGCGACCAAATTTTAATCGGGAAATGACCAATCATCTCAACGGTACCAATCTGATCAGTATGGCTTTGAGATTTGAGGCTCTTGATATTGAACAAGGAGTGCAGAAGGGGTACTATCAGTAGTCAATGCCCAACCTTTATCAGTGATAGCAGTTGCTAGTAAGTCGTTTATCAAGCGTAAAGGAAAGAAGAAGTGGTCGGGAAAGAACCTTGGAAGGGGAGTTTCGGCTTAAAACAAGCCGTTAGACTTGATCAAGATCCTTTGTCATAAGTGCAACAAAATGGCCACTTTGCAAACCAGTGCTCGAACCCAGCTAGTAGACCACTCTGCTACAATTGCAACAGACATGGACATATGAAGAACCCGTGCCTTTTTCTAAAAAAGGGATCACAAGGACAAGATTTTGCTATTAAGGAAATACCTTCTACTTCTACGGAACCAAAAGGAAAGCTGGTGTTCAAGGTACATTCTTCATTTTTGATATTCCTATTAGAGTGTTATTTGGTACCCGTTCATCCCATAGTTTCATTTCAGTAGATCTTGTTGATAAGTTTAAGTTCAAACTCATTCTTTTAGACAGTTCTCTTTATGTATGGAACCACATTGGCAGTCCGATAAATCTTGACACTATATGTCTGAACGTGCCTATTTCTTATCGAGATTGGCACTTCTCGCTCGACTTATTCGTTCTTAGCTTGATGGGTTTTGAGTTACTTTTGGGGAGGGATTGGTTATCTAAGTTCAATGTTATCCTAGGTTTTAGTAGAAGAATCATTGTGATAAAAGATGCAGTAATCAGAAGAATTGATATCTATTATGGAGAGCCTAATAAGTTGATGAGAAATTTCCTTTATTCCCTCGAAGTACCTAAAGTGGAGATAAGAAATATACCAATTGTTGGGGACTTCAAAGATATTTTTAAAGAAGTGCAAGGTGTACTTCCTTACCATGAATTAGAGTTCCACATTGATTTGAATCTAGGAACCAGACCAATTGTATAACCTCCTAAAAGGTTGGCTCCAAAGGAAAAAAGAGAGTTGGAGAAGCAGATGTTTGATTTATGGAAGAAGGGTTCGATCAGATGCAGCACATCGAGTTGGGGATCGCTAGTAGTTTTCGTTACCAAGGCAGATGGTTATTTTAGATTATTTGTAGATTACCAAGAGTTGAATAAAAGGACTATCAAGAATAATTATCCTTTACCTATGATTAATGGCATGTTTGACCTGCTCCACGGAGCCTGGATATTTTCTCAATTGGATCTTGCCACTGGGATTCACCAATTAAGGATAGCAGAGGAGAGTGTACCCTTAATAGCTTTTCGAATCCCTGATATTTTTATGAGTGGTTAGTCATGCCATTCGGATTGACTAATACACGCTTATTTTGGGGATTTTATGAATAGTGATTCTGGATTTTCTTAACAAGTTCGTTCTAGTCTTCATTAATGACATCCTTATTTATTCTAAAATAGAGGAAGAGCATAAGTACTATCTTCAGTTTATTCTAAGTACTTTAAGAAGTCATGTTTTAAAAGCAAAGTTTTCTAAGTGCCATTTCTGGAAATCCAATGTTAGATTTCTAGAGCATATAGTTTAGAAAGAAGGCATATCAGTGTACCCAACAAAAGTAGTTGCGGTTCAAGATTGGAAGAAACCCGAAAGTGCGACTGAGGTCAAATGTTTCTTGGAATTCGTAGGTTCGTATAGAAGGTTCGTTAAAGACTTCTCGAAGATTGCTTCTCATTTAACAAAGCTAAAGATGAAGGATGTTAAGTTTGTTTGGACACCCAAGTACGATCAAGCATTTAATGAGTTAAAGGAGAAGTTAACAAGTGCTCCCATTTTAACTATTCCAGATCGGAGTAAATGATTAACAATGTACACGGATGCTTGTAGGATTCGATTGGGAGCAGTTTTGATGCGGAATGGTAAATTAACTACATATGCAAGTTGATAGTTGAAACCTCATGAGAATAATTGCGTTACGCATGATTTGGAGTTGTTTGCAGTTGTCTTCGCATTAAAGGTGTGGAGGCACTATCTTTTAGGTGCAAAGTTTGAGTTATTTTCGGATCACAAGTCATGAAAGTGTCTTTTTACCCAAAAGGACTTGAACTTGAGGTAGTAAAGATGGCTAGAGTTCTTGTGTCTTATGACTTAGAGATTCTTTATACCCCAGGTAAAGCAAACGCCATTATAGATGCATTAAGTAGGAATGTGGAGATGATTGCAAATTTGGATGTTAAGCCAGCACCAATGGAGAGAACTGCATATTTCCAGGAAGAAGATCCTATTATAGCTCGGCTTAAGAAGAGTGTTGAAGATGGAATTATTCTAGTTTTCAGATTGATCCCCTAGGCATTTTAAAAATGAATGGACAGATTTGTGCGCCTAATGTTAATGGAATTAGACAAGATGTGCTAAGATAGTGTCATCGGTCAAGGTTATCTATCCACCTAGGATTAACCAAAACGTTTCAGAATATGAAAAAGACCTTTTAATTTTCTTAAGCCAGTGTGTGAATTGTCAACATGTCAAGAGTAGCCAACAGAAGACTGCTGGGTTGCTCCAACCACTAGAGATAAGTAATTGAAAGTAGAAGCAAGCATCCATGGACTTTATCGATGGGTTGTCCAGGACAAGAAGAGATAATGAAGACATTTGGATAATTGCAGATTGATTAACAAAAAGCACCCACTTTATTCCAGTGAAGTCAACAAGAAATACAGCTTATTTAGCGGAGATTTATTTGAGGGAGATCATTCGAATGCATAGAATTCCAATAAGTATAGTTAATGATCGAGATCCTATCTGCACCTGTCGATTTTAAGGAGCATTGCAAGCTGCTTTAGGGACTGAGTTGAAATTGAGCATAGCCTATGCAACGATCTGTAAATTTGATAAATTAATATATTATATTTATTTTTGAAATATTCCAATATAAGGTTTAATAACACAAGTTATGATGCATTTGATAATAATTTTTTACAAAAATATATCCTTTCGAAATATATCAATAAAATGGCTGAAAGCCTTTTTATCAATAAACAGCTCTATAATCGTAAAACGTCACGTACAGAGATGGATACATACACTTATTTTTATAAGTGAACAAGAATATTAAATAAAACTAATTTATTTATTTTTGAAAATTTAATTAATGTACGACATCCTCAATGATGCTTTTATATTTAATAATTGATTTATGGGTTTAAATTGAGATTTAATGATTATTATAATTATTTGAATAATTGTTTGTAAATGATATAATTCATTTTAAAATTGTTTTAAAGTGATAATAAATAGTTATAATAGTTTTATAAAGAGATATATATAATCGGTTTGAAAACATAAGAAAATTGATATCGCTTTATCGGTATAGTAGCATATTTTGTAAATAATAGTTTCTATCGATGGATTTGATTTTATTATTCAAATGAGATCATTTTTATTAGTTAATAAAGACTTTTGTTTAAATATATATGTAATTTAAATTATAAGTGAAAATGTGACCACGAACCAGTTTTTCGATTTTAACGGTTTAGCGAATGGAAGTTGTTCGGAAGTCGTTGCATGTGGGCTAAGCTCCTCTTTTAAATATATATGTAATTTCAATTATATATATTTCCCTCCAAATTTTCCTATAAGTACTCATACATACTCTTCCATTTCATTCGCGCTCCTTCATTTTTCCTAAGCTCCTCCTTTCCATTTTAATGGCTTCTTCTTTAATTAATTTATGAATAAATTTTAGTAGAAAATAAATAAAATTATGTACTTACGTATACAAAGTCAAATCACCTCAAAACCAAGTGCAAAAACCTCTCTATCTCCTCTACAACTCACATCACCACCTACTTCTCCTTTGGCCGAGCACATCAACCTCCAAGAAGCATGGACAAACCCATTTGAAGAAAGGAAGGAGTTTGGGAAGCTTCGGAGCAAGGAAAAGAGGAGGAAGTGCTATCGGAATACTGAAAGAATCAATTCGAGAAGTTACGGAAAAGATTGGCGGAGTGAAACCATAAGTGAGTACTTAACGTTTATTAAATAATAAATAATCTCGATAAATATTTTAAGTATGATAATATGACCATTCAATCTCTTAATGATTTGTATGAATGTTTGATAATTTGTTTGATTATATGGATGTTGATATGATTGATAATTTGGTTGTGATAATTATGAGAAATCGTAATAAAATGGTTAATTAATAGAAATTAACTCATATAACGTGTATATGAAGTTTGTTTAGCCTCTTAATGGTTTTGAAAATGTAAAAATGTTGAAAATGAATATGATAATAATATAAAATTATAAAATGATTTAAAAGTGAGAGATTTAATATGGAAAAATGTTGGTTTAAATGTTTGAAAATGATTTATAAATGTTCTATGAACATACGAAAGTGTTTTGGTGAAGTTTGAAAGGTAAATGAAAAATTAGTAAAAAACAGTCGCGTAATGGTAGTTCACGATTTCGCAACGTAAAAGCCAAACAAGTGTATAGAATGAATTTAGCTCAGAATTCATTAAGATAAGAATTTTGCGAACCACTATATCCACTGTTTTCCAATGAAGAAAGAAAATCAAGATTTCGATAAGTAGATTTTGAGACTTGAGTAAAACAAGTTTTTGGAAAAATCGCGGTTTTGTAGTTCGGAATCCATAACAAGATTTCTTTGAAAATGATGCTTTAAAATTGTTTTAAAATGTGGAATAAATATTAAAATTAATCATTTAAAATGTTTTAAAAGTGATTTGAATAATAAAAATGGATTTCAAAATGATAAAAAGTCGTTTTGATCAATATAGATTAAAAAGCACATTCCACGGCACTTTCCAATAACTTTAAAATATAGTTTTAAACGCAATCGTTCTTTTCCAAATCTTTTGTAAATGTTTTTAAATGATTAATAAAGTATTTTAAAGGTAATTTTAAGGATTTATGAAATGATTAAAGGTTTAATGATTTAGAGTTGATCGAATAATTTTACCGCCTTATGGGTGTCAGAGAGATTGTGTCTAAGCTTTAGTTTAGAAAACCAGTTTCATGCTCTCTCTGGCTATCCGGACTGGCCTGACGGATGAGATAGTAAATTTGATTTACTTGGATCAAAATTTCCCAAAGTATAAAGGCATAATTTTCAAATTTAAATAACTTGGGTTTCATGGAAATGATTTCGAAATGTTTTCCTAAATAAAAGCTGAAATGATTTGGAGTTATTCCAAGATTAAAAAGGTTTTAAAATTTACCAAAAAATTTGGGAAATGAGGCTCAATGATTCCATATACTCTGAAAAAGGTAAAGAAATGATTTAATGAATATCTCCAAGAGATATCTACGAATGAATAAAAAGATGAATTTAAATTGATTGATGATTGATGGTCACATATGGACTTAATATCTTTTTTATCGATGGTTGGTTCGAAGGAACCAAGGTCGAATTTGAGTTACCCATTCCAAAAACCACTTCGAACCAATTTATACGTTCGAAACTGAAGACATGTTGAAGATGATGATTATTGAAGACCAAAGATCTTCATAATGTAGGGGTTGCTGCCATGAGTCCCAGGGTTTTGGACTATATTATATTTATATGGCACTGGTGTTTGCATTTTGAAATCCTCGTTGTATTGAAAACCGAATATCTCCATAATGGAAGGACTACTTCTTGACATTCTCTGCGTCACTCTTAATATAGAGTCGTCTATTATACCAGCGGTCCTATCGTGTTTTGAAATCTTCGGATTGCAAGGACTACTCGCTACTAATGGCAGTAGAAGGAGTGCCTTCAGTTTCATTCAGTTCTAGAATGAACTTGTATGGACGAACGTCTGACATTGCATTTCTAAGATCACAATATTGATTTTTACAAACGTACATCTGCTTGGTTGCAAAGAAGGCAACTTCTCATAGCTTAACACCCTTCTCTAAGACGTACGAGCTCACAGGTTGTATGTTCGTAGAAGTCAATAGTGATCAAAGGAATGGCAGTGTGGCATTCCAAGTAGAATGTACTTTGTGGAAGAATAAAGTGTGGCTTTGTGAATAGCAGAGCGTGGCTTTGTTAAAATTGAGCATAGCCTCACATCCCGGAGATGATACGGGTAATTATATGGTCTGCAGGACATATATTTCAGGCTATCGGTTGTATGAGTATGGAGGATTCCAGTGGAATTTGGATCCTCAAAGCATTTGTTTTAAAATAGTGGCTTGCTTGTGGAAAGCAGTAAGGCTATCGTATATTGGTAGTGCAGCAAATGCGGTTCCAAGTGACTTGCTTGAGAAAAGCGATAAAGGGGCCGTGGGAACTATGTTGCTATACATGGACCGAAGGAAAAGGCCACTAGTTCCCTACCATGTTAGAAATCCAATTCCAATACGAGCTTTACGGTTTTGATTGTAGACCCAAAATAGTTGTAATGCTTTGCAAACATTTCAGCTACCTCTTTGGTATCATATGTTCCATCCAGGTATATTCTGTTGACCTAGTCCGGATATATTACCATAGAGTTAGTCCGATTATTGATGCTTTCATTTTGTATATATTTATTTGAAAAGTGATTTCAAACCAATGTCATTAAGAATAATATCAAATGTTTTCAGTATAAAGTATTTTGATTATCATAAGGTAAAAACCCACTAATATTTATGTGTGGGCATGGTCTTATGGGATACCTTTCTTTTCAAAGGTTTTGATTGACATCAGCATGATCTATACAATTAAAATTTCAAGTATCTCACGCTGGTTTATCAAACCTGATCCGGGTATTTTCAACACTCAGGTCAGATCCGAGTAGTTTCAGGATTAGTTTAAGACGCTTGGAGTTTCCTGAGAAGAGCTGGAGATCTTTATCTACGTATGAATGTATTCTATTATCCGCATCATATATTGCATTGTTTTGTTTGGTTGTCAGCATTTGTAAGGACAGGGATTTATAACTGTCCATGCTGAATCTAGGTTAGACTATGATATTGTACTCAAAATTTTCCACTGTAGAAATTTTGTATTTAAATAATATATGTTATTCCATTCTTGTGAGATTCTGTTTTATCTTTATTTTCTTTTCCCCTAACAATCGGGTTATCTGGCATATGGATTTGCGGTACAAGGTTGTATTAGTTTCGATTTTCGAGGGTCGAAAATCTCGGTCGTTACATTTGGTATCAGAGCTTAGGTTGAGCGAATACCTAGGCTTTAGTGCGGTAAAATTCATTATAGATAGGTTTACTAATATCCTAGAATGAGCGACTCATTAGAGATAGGGTTAGTAATACCCTAGAATGAGTTTGGAGAGTGTTATATATATGAGTGCGTATTTGTTATTTGATATAAAAATACATTGTGTGAGTGGTTTATAAATTCATTCGGTATGTGGGATGCTACGATATCGGTAAGGGTTTCTAAACCCTTAAACAAGGCAAATCGACACACCGTTTTAAAAGAAGTATATTTCATACATACAGAAGTATAATTTGGAAATTTTATAAGACGCTATCCCTTTGGAAAATTCCAAGAATAAGGTCTTGATCTATTTGGTGATGGTGGGAATAATCTTCTAAGTATTGATTATATGTTGGCTTGGGCAAATTGTATCAAACATTTAGTATATTATTCTTCTTATCATTGTACAATCAAAGCAAGTTTGAAGCCGAACAAGTTGAATCAGATAATTTGGACTAATGATATGATACCTCTGATTGTAACTTTGTATATCATTTAGGTAAGGATGTCTTATTATATGCTGAGTGATGAGTTATGGGATGATCTAAAAGCAAGCACGTAGAATACGTACATGGGAAGAAGCTGAAGAAAAAGCAAAACTAGGACCGTATGCCGACATTGACTATTGCTATTACGATAAGAAAGTACATTATGCGGTTATTTGTGAAATTAAGCAAAGGAAGAAGTAGAGGAGGAAAAATAAAATTATGATCGAGATGATATAGTCTATTTCAAATGTAAAGAGAGAGGGCATTTTCTATATAAATGTCCTAGAACAAAGAAGAAACTGAGGATTAAAAAGGAAACAATGGGCTGTTATCGATGCAAGAACCTAAGACATGAAGTCAAAGATTGTCCTAAACAAACTTGCATTTGGTGTTTACAAGGGAAACACTTAATGAAGGACTATCCAAAAATGAAAGTAGTTAACTTAAACCTCTAAGATTAAACACCGTCTACCTCAAAAGAAACCCAAAAATAGTATATATGGTAGTTCAAGTATCTATATAATGGTAGTGTGTGATAGGTTGTATTCCCTAAAGGTTATCTCTAAAACAACGGGATAAGTTTTGTAATGAATGGATAAATTTGATGTTAACTAATAAACTTCTTTTTGGATTATCCTCTCGGAGCACTTCTTCTATCTTATCTCCAATCAAATTCAATAAGATTTTTAAAATAAAAAGTCTAAAAAGTGTTATAAAGAAGTAGCTTTATAGAAAAGAATTTAAATCAAGAAATTCATTTCAGAATATGTCTTATAAAAGTATAAAAAGTGAAAGATAATGATTTATGCTTTCATAAAAAATTGAAAGAAAAAAAATTAATCATTTTGTCACATGATTTTGATCGAAGATTCGAGTATGGAACTTTGAGGTGTTTACATCAGTCTAAAAAAAGGTTTATCACTTGATTTTTGGCGATGAACATTGATAAGGATTTATGATTGGGTACTTGAATTTTCTATCATAGTTGAGGCCTATGTAAGGGAAACAAAGTTTTCTGATCAAGAAGCCTAACCAGAGTCCACACTAGAGGATCGAGGGATCAATGCTAGTCCTGAAGTAAAGTTATGGATTCAAATAGTAGATCGAATCGGGTATTGTTACGGATGATCTATGTACATCATACGAATGTAAGTGTAAAAATAAATATTCTAAGCAAATACCTTTGGGTCTGTTTTAGTGTAATCTTAGGGACGAAATTCTTCTAAGGGGAGAAGTCTATAATGACTCGTAAATTTACCAAAGTTGATATATTATATTTATTTTTAAAATATTCCAATATAAGGTTTAATAACACAATTTATGATGCTTTTGGGAATAATTATTTACAAAAATATACCCTTTCCATATATATTGATAAAATGGACGAAAACTATATTATCGACAAACATCCCTATAATCGTAAAATGTATCGCACAGAGCTGGATATATACGCTTATTTTTGTAATTGAACAAAAATATGAAATAAATTTGATTTATTTACTTTTGAAAATTTAATGAATGTATGACATCCTCAATGATGCCTTTATATTTAATAATTGATTTATGAGTTTAAATTGAGATTTAATGATTTAATAATTATTATATTTATTTAAATAATAGTTTGTAATTGATAATAATTCATTTTAAAATAGTTATAAAGTGATAATAAATAATTTATAATAGTTTTATAAAGAGATATATATAATCAATTTGAAAAAATAAGAAAACTGATATCGCTTTATCGGTATAACAACAATTTTTGTAAATAATAGTTAATACTGATGTATATAATTTTATAATTAAAATGAGATCATTTTTATCAATTAATAATGATTATAAAAAAATTAGAATTATATATATATATATATATATATATATATATATATGTAATTTAAATTATAAGTGAAAATGTGACCGGGAATAGGTTTTCCAATTTTTAACGGTTTAACGAACAGAAGTTGTTCGAAATTCGTTGCAGCCTCGTTTATACGTCATGTGCACATATATACCACACAAACACATTCAGTAACATATACATGAACACATATATATGACATACATACTTGTATAAATACACGAAGTTAAAAATATCTAAGACATTTTACATTTACTTAACCGTTAAGTCATCCAAAAGCCAAACACACATGGCTTGGAAGCGAATGATGGGATGAAAGCACATGAGGAGGGGGATAACTTAGGGAACACGATGATTAAGGAAGGTGTGGGCTAAGGGAAGTTTTGTCCATTCGCTTTTAGATATTTCCTACCATATTTTCCTATAAATATCTGTACATACTCATCCATTTCGTTCACCCTCTTCTTCGTTTTTCCTAAGCTCCATCTCTCCATTTTAATGGCTTCTTCTTTAAATAATTTATGAAGAAATTTTAGTAGAAAATAAAATAAAATTATGTACTTACATATACAAAGTCAAATCACCTTAAAACCAAGTGAAACACCTTCCTATTTCCTCTACAACTCACATCACCACCCACTTCTCCTTTGGCCAAGCACATCAACCTCTAAGAAGCATGGCCGAACCCATTTGAAGAAAGGAAGGAGTTTGGGAAGCTCCAGAGCATGGAAAAGAGGATAAAGTGCCGCCGGAGTGCTGCTAGAATCAATTCGAGAAGCTACGGAAAAGATTGGTGAAGTGGAACCATACGTGAATACTCAATATTTATTAAATAATAAATAATCTCAATAACTATTTTAAGTATGATAATACGACCATTTAATCTCTTAATGATTTGTATGAATGTTTGATAATTTGGTTGATTATATAGATATTGGCATGGTTTATAATTTAGTTGTGATAAATTATGAGAAACCATAATAAAGTGGTTAATTAATAGGAATGAATTCATATAACATGTGTATGGAGTTTATTTAGCCTCTTAATGATTTTGAAAATGTAAAAAGGTTGAAAATGGGTATTATAATAATATAATATTATGAAATGATTTAAGAGTAAAAAAGAGATTTAATATGAAAAAATATTAGTTTAAACGTTTGAAAATGATTTATAAATGTTTTATAAACATATGAAAGTGTTTTGGTAAAGTTTGAAAGATAAATTAAAATTTAGTCAAAAACAGGCGCGTCGCGTAACAGTAGTTCGCGATTTTGCGACATGAAAGCCAAACAAGTGTATAGAATGAATTCACCTCAGAATTCTTCGAGATAAGAATTTTTCGAACTATTATATCCATATTTTTCCAATAAATAAAGAAAATCAAGATTTCGATGAGTAGATTTTGAGATATGAGTAAACAAGTTTTTTGGAAAATCGCGGTTTTGCAATTCGGAATCCATAACAAGATTTCTTTGAAAATGATGTTTTAAAATTGTTTAAAAATATGGAATAAATATTATATATCATTTAAAATGCTATAAAAGTGATTTGAATAATAAAAATGGATTTCCAAATGATAAAAAGTTATTTTGATCAATATAGGTTAAAAAGCACTTTCCCTAGCACTTTTCCGCGACACTTTCTAATAATTTTGAAATATAGGTTTAAACGCAACCATTCTTTTCCAAATATTTTGTAAATGTTTTCAAGCGATTAATAAAGTATTTTAAAGGTAATTTGAAGGATTTATGAAATGATAAAGGTTTAATGATTTAGAGTCATCAAATAAGTTGACTGCCTTAGGGTGTTAGAGAGATGGTGTCTAGGTTTGAGTTTGAAAAACCAGTTTCCTGCTTTCCTTGGCTATGTGGATTGGCCTGACAGATGGGATAGTAAATTTGGTTTACTTGGATCAAAATTTCCCAATGTATAAATATATAATATTCCAAATTTAAACAATAATTGCATGGAAATGATTTGGAAATGTTTTCCTAAATAAAAGGGAAATGATTTCGAATTATTCCAAGATTAAAAATGTTTTAAAATTAACCAAAGGATTTGATAAATGAGGCTTAATGATTTCATATACTCTGAAAATGATAAAGAAATGATTCAATGAATATATCTCTAAAATGAATATATCTCTAAGAGATAACTATGAATGAATAAAAAAAATGAATTAACTTGATTGATGATTGATAATCACATATGGACTTAACATCTTTTTTATCGATGATTGGTTCGAAGGAACCGAGGTTGGATTTGAGTTACTCCTATCCGAAAACCACTTCAAACCAATGTATATGTTCGAAAGCGAAAACTTGTTGAAGATGATGATTATTGAAGATCAAAGATCTTCAGAGTGTAGGGATTGCTGCCACGAGTGTAACGACCCACCTTTTTGGACGGTTTAAATCGATAACAAGCCACACATGTCAGACCCAAACTATTCAAAAAGGAGGATTGTTATAGGGTAAATAAGAAAAAGACAGAGAAAGAAAGAAAAATAAAACGCAGAATCTCACAGCGGAATGACAAAATATAATATTCAAATAAACAGTTCATGAAGTTGTTTTACAAATAACATTTCGTCGCACTTTTAAAATACAGATCAGAGTTACATACAACAGAAATAAATAACAATGTAGCGGAACAACATGATGCAGTGAGATAAATATAATAAATAATAATAATATACAAATCTCCATTTTCATCCTCCAAAGCAGTCTTCGATACACTGAAAAGCTCAGACTGACCCGAGTGAATTGAAAAGACAAAACACTCGAGTCGGAACTAAAAGATCTTATGTTAATTCGATTAACAATAAATAAATATGAGTGTAGAGGCGTCAAAGATGTTTACGGGGTTTGACATCTCTTATCCAGTATCAACGTGAGTGCAATTACTTAAGAGATGTTCGGGATTTCCATCTCCTAAGGATTCGTTAAACTATCTACATACATAATACAATACACTATTATAATAGTGTCTACAGTAATGTAAAGTATTAAAATAGCATTAAGGCGTTATCCAAATCCCCCTTAACACATTTTATATAGTGTCGTAGTTTATACAGATACTGTAACTCCATTGTAAACTGGTGGGCTATCAGGGAGCACTCCATAGGTACGACACAAACCGAACTCGTAGAAGGCACGGTAAGGCATGTGAAAAGGCACATGAGGCAATGCCAAGAGTAGGATACTGCCATTTTATGTATCCGGACTGATGGTAACGCTTAGCAGCTACTACCACCTACCTCGGAACACACTTCCATAATCAAATCAAGGGATGGCCACCAAATCAATCACAAATTCATAATATGGTATCGAAGAAATGTGTCCGATCGGAGGTGCGACCTCACTTTCCCCGGCATGGGTCCTGTTTTAGCCACATCAAGCTGACTCACAGGTGTCAGGGCTACGTAAATACCTCATACAGAATCGTTCGACAAACCATCCTACTTCATTCTGGAATCTCCACCACGTATACAGTTGTTAAAGTGGTTTTCCGTATTGGCAGAGAGTGTGACAATATCTGATCCCGATCTCTTTAACAACTAAAATCTTATTTCACATCGTATAATTCTTTTACATTTTCAAAACCGATTTATAACTGATATCAAAATATCATATTCAATTCAAACCATATCACTTTTCAAAATCATATTCACTTTCGATATCATATTCACCTTCGAAATCATATCACATTTGAAATCATATCACTTCCGAAATCATATTTCTTCCAAAATCATACTTCCAAAATAGGTTAAACCCTCCTTTAAAAATCATCATATTCAACCAAATATGTCATTTAAATCCTAAATTAGGTTCTAACATCATTTAACCGTATTCGTTTTTAAATCAAGGATTTGAATATAAACACTTCCACTTTACTTATTATGAAATTTAGAAAATAGTTTAGATAGTTAAAAATAGTTTAAATAGTTTACATAGTTAAAATAAATTTTTAAATAGTTAAAATACTCTAAAATAATTTTTAAAAAATAGATAAAAATAGTTTAAATAGATTTAAGATAGTTTAATAGATTTAAAATAGATTAAATAGTTCAAAATAAATTAAACGAATTTAAAATAGATTTAATTGATTTAAAATATATTTAAAATAGATTAAAATGGGTTAATTAGTTTAAAATAGGTTAAAATATATTAAATTGGATTAAATAGATTAAAATAAATTAAAGTAGTTTAAATTGATTAAAATAGTTTAAAATAAATTAAATTAGTTTAATAGTTTGAAAACCTTAATAATTGGGATTTAAAATAATATATTTTTAAACGGTTTATATTAAAATGGTAAGTTTGAAATTAATATCAAATTAAACTATTTCTTTCATTTCAACACATCTGGACCATGTCCAGCTTTCAAATCAACAAACTAAATTTTGTTCTTTAATTCATATTCTCATTTAAACCATTTAATTAATATCGATTTCAAATCCAATTTCGAACAATAAATCCAACCTATTTCAAATTTAGTAGATTTCAAAGTTACATTTTCAAACGTTTTCAATAACTCAATTTTGATAAATTTCGATTATACTTCAAATCTAACTTTAAAATTTCAATTTAAACCAATTCCAATTTCACATTTAAAACTCGGATTTTAAAAAATAATTCAGTTTATATGAATCAAATTTTCTTCAAAATATCTTTTAACTAAATTCAAAATTTAAGGATTGATAATCATTTAATTTAACCAATCCGGTGTCCGCATATAATTTTCTACCCTATGGTCAAGTGATACAGATATTTATCATTTCAATTCGTAAATATTTTATATTTACGGATATATATCATTTCAACCTGCAATCCTGAATAAAATTCAAAAATTCAAAAATCCATAAAATCGTTCGGGTTTATCATTTCAACCCATAACGATTTTTCCCTGATCTATGGATCATTCAGGTATGTATCATTTCAATCCATAGAGATTTTCTTACAATAAACTAAGGGAACTTGCAATGTTATAACCATATAAATATAGCATCCAATCATCCAATATCAGCATTCAAACATCCATCACAATCACCATTCAATCAACCAATAAATAACATCAATTAATTGAATATCATCAACAAGTATTCAATTGACAATTAAATTCAATATTAAATTAAATGGCGATTTACATGCAATAAAGGTCATATTTAACTGGAATGACAATTTAAATATACCAAACATCAACCAATCAATTTCTAATCGCATCATAAATTTACTTTAACTAACATAAGATAATTTAGTAGTTATGAGTGGGTTAAAGCACTCACCTTCGATCTATCATTGATTTAGAATCCAAAATTAGCCCAAAAATTTAACAGTCTTAACATGCAGCCAAATCAATTCCAAAATGTTCGGAATTTTGATACGAGCGCAACGGAAAAATTGCGCAACGTTAGAAGAACGGAAAATTTTGACTTCGAGTCTTGCTTCGGTCCGCCTCTCAATTACTCGGTGTTCGCTCTGAATTTTTTCCCAAAATGACCCAAGACCCGAGTCATTTGGCTCCTGATCCGAAGTCGTTGTGGGGTTTTTGCATATGGAACTCAAAGCATGACCAGATCCGCCTTGTTTGGCATGGAACTCTCTCTGACCCGAGTCGCTACAGGGTTTTCTCCTTTGAAACCCAAAGCAAAACTCTTCCTGAATCGAAGTAAACTTGGAGCAACCTTTTTTTTTTAAATTAGATTTTGGAATTTGGGAATTAGGTTTGATGTTCTGTCGTTTGAGATGGAGGAAGAAGATGTATGTATAGAACTAATAAATTGAGAAACAACTATGGTTTATAACAGCCAATATATAGGCAGGGTTTGATCAAAACGATAACAATGACCCAAAAAGCTCGTTTCATTCTCGAAACAAGAATGGTTCATCCAATATATTGAAATATAGGTTTTTGATGTTTTTAAACTCAATGGAATAAGTTTCAAGTCCTAATTCCATTGTACACAGATGTTAGCTTTTAAAATCAGCTTATTCAAATTGATTTTATTAAATTGATTGATTTCTATGCGTATCGAGCCCGCATGATCAAACGACAAGTCCGATCGCTACGAAACTTGAAATCCTACAATAATTCACTATTATGGATCCGATGAAATTAGTTTCAATGAAATCCGAGATGGTGGCCAAAATGGCTATTTTCATGTTAATTAAATACATTATTATTAAACTGATTAAATCACTTTTTAATTTCAAATTTAATAACTAGCAATTTTTTTCATTTTTGATTACTAAGTAATTTCAAATCTTTAAACAAATTTCCATACCCAATTCAACTATTAATATTGCGATAATTACAGCGTTCCAATACCAATTGCAATAAATTCATTAATTATAATTTAAAACCTAATAAATTGATTCATTTTGATTTCAATCTTTTTATTCAATTAATCATTACTTTCTGGAAATAGCTAACATTGGTTTACCATTTATTACATCAATATTCTACAGTTACCATCTTAATTCACATTAACTGTAGTATTTAAATAGATTAATTGCAATTGATTTCCAATTAAATTTCAACGGATTAAATCGTGAAACGATAATTAAACAACTGTTACAACTTATGATTTCAAACAGATTCCTATGTTTTTGTTAACAAACAAATTAATAAATTCACATACGGATTAATTATTCTATTTTAATCAATTCCAATTAATTACATACAATTTCATCGTTTATTACAACTTTTGGTTTATTTACCATTTACACTTTATGACCAATTATAATTTTCCAACCATTCCAATTAATTGAGATTGCATTAAAATAATTATCGGTTGCCTTAAATTAACATCGTTAACATTACATTCTAGTTATTTTTCTCAAATAATAAATCACAATTTTTATTTCATCTAATATTAAATTTAATAATTTAATTATCAGAAAATTACGAGTCATTACAATGAGTCATAGGGATTTACCCCCACATTATATTTATATGGTAGTTGTGTCTACATTCTGAAATCCTCGTTGTATTGAAGAGTAGAGATATTCATAATGGAAGGACTGCTTGTTGACATCTCTGGGTTGCTCCCAATATAGGGACATTTATTATAGCAGCAGTCCTATCATGTTTGAAATCTTCGGATTACAAAGACTACTTGCTACTAAATATAATAGAAGGAGTGCCTTCGGTTTCGTCAATCCCAGAATGAATTTGTATAGAAGAATGTCTAACATTGCATTTCTAAGATCGCAACGTTGACTTTTATAAACTTATATCTGCTTGGTGGCGGAGAAGGAAACTTCTCTTAGCTTAACACCCTTCTCTAAGACATACGAGCTTAGAGGTTGTATGTTCATGGAAGTCGATAGTGATCTAAGGAATGGCATTGTTCCATTCTATGTGGAATGTGCTTTGTGGAAGAATAAAGCGTGGCTTTATGAATAGCAAAGCAAGGCTATGTTAAAATTGAACGTAGCCTTACGAGCCTCACACCCCGGAGATGATACAAATAATTACGTGGTCTGTAGGACATATATTTCAGGCTATCTGTTGTATGAGTATGGAGGAGTCAAGTGGAATTTGGATCCTCAAGGAATTTATTTTAATATAGTGGCTTGCTTGTGAAAAGAGGTAAGACTACCAGATATTGGTAGTGTAGCTAGTGCAATTCCAAGTGACTTATTTGAGAAAGCAATAAAGGCACCGTAGGAACTATGTTGCTATACGTGGATCAAAGGAAAAGGCCATTATTCCCTATCATGTTAGAAATCCAATTCCAAACTTTATGGTTTTGATTGTAGTCCCAAAATAGCTGTGCTTTGCAAACTTTTCAGCTACCCTTTCCGTATCATATATTATGTCCAGTTATATTCCGTTGACCTAGTCCGGATATATTACCATAAACTTAGTCTAGGTATTGATACTTTCATTTTGTATATATTTATTTGAAAAGTGTTTTCAAACCATTGTCATTAAAAATAATATCAAGTGTTTGCAGTATAAAGTATTTTGGTTATATGATATGATAATCATTGTGTTAAAGTTAATAACCAAGCTTAGTTTAAGTATAAAACTTGATTTGCAATAAAATGCACAAAATATATTAAATAACCTTAGGAAATTAATTAAATAACCTAACCATCACCTAAACTAGGACCCAAAGCATGGTGTAGGTGGACCTAATGGGGGATAATGTGTGTACTAGGAGTGGCGGAGGCATGGCTTCCACGTTGCATGATAACATTTATACTGTTTAAATGTTAAGTTGATTTAAATAATACCCCACATCTTTTCCTATAAATACCCACCATCTTCACAGATTTTCCATTTTTCATCCCCATCCTCATTTCCCATCGCTTCATGTTCATGAACACATCCATGGCTTCTAAAATTATTTCCAAAGTGAAAAACTAGTGAATACATTACTAAAAATCAAGCTAAACTCCTTACTTCACTTCCGAAAACCATTCTCTACTAAAACATACCCTATACCCCGATATATCCACCATGGCCGAGGCCCATATGATCTAGGTCGAGCCCCAAAGCCCATAGAAGAACCACTAATCGAGTTATTTGCATATTAGAGCTTAGATCTTGTCGCATTTGAGAAGTTAGTGAAAGTTCGGCAAAGTTAGTAAGCGTTTTGGTGAGTGTAGCTTCCACCTTTGAACCATAAAGTTTAAACTATGTTCATGCTTATATTTGTAGCTATTAAATGTTTATTGTATAGTTGTGATAATAATTTGGTTGATGGATTGGTTTATTGCTTGAAAGTTAGTCGCTTCGGAAAGTTAGTAAGCGAATCTAAAATTATATGAAAATCAAGTAGTTAAATCAATCACGTTGTACATAAATGCTTGATATATGTTGTATTATTGTAAAGCATCATGAATGTATGCTTACTCCCTTGCTATGAGATGTTTGGTTTTATTGCAAATGACATAAGCTTGGATCCTAACCGTCCATCTAGGGATAGTCGCTATATCGGCACTTTCATAAAGTCACCTTTTGTTGAAACCGTTTGGTTTCATTATCATGCTTGAAATTATTTTACAAGTTAATAAATTATTTTATTAAGCACGTTTTCAAAAATAATTAATTATTTTAATAATGATTATTTAATTTAATTAATTAATTAACAAGGACTAAGGTTAACTAATTAACTTATTAATGATGTGTTTTAAATTTACCTATTTACTTAATTAATAATGTTTTAAATTTAATTAATCGTTTTATTTTAATTACGTTTAAGGTTAATTAATCTTTAGATGATGATGGATTAAGATTTTTTAATTTATTAATTAATGATGTTTTTAAAATTAGTTAATCCTATTTGACTTTAAAAGGTTAATCAATCTATTTAACCTTAATTAATCTTCCCTTAAATAAAGTTTTAAATTGATTAATCACTTTTAAATAATGATATTTAATTATTATTATTAATTTAATTTAATTAATTATATTATGAATTAATTGTATCAATGATGTTTCAAAGGTGATTTACCCTTTTTAATTAAAGGTTATTGAAGTTAATTAATCAACTTATTTAATAAAGTTTTAAAAGTAAATTAATCAATGAAATAAGGATGTCTTAAGTTGTTAAATCCTTTTTATAATGATGTTTCAAACTTAGTAAACTCTTTTAACAAAGTGTTTTAAAGCTAATACTTATAATGTGAAGCTGAGTACGAATTCGGATTTTAAAATTAAAAAGTTTGAATTGTTTATGGAAATGAATTAATTTTCATAAAAGCAATTCACTTATATGGAAACGGTTTATTTGCATAATTAGCACTAAACATCGAAGAAGTAGACTTATCACCATTTCTAAAGTTAAGAATAATCGTGAGATATAACTTTGAGGTAACACTACCTTGACTTGCCGGTATTGTTGTTAACCAAGAAATAGTACAATTTGAATTCGATGAGTGGTGGTGAGTATGTAAGAGTTAATTTCCATATTTAATCGTTTTATATCCTCGATAGTTAGTTTCTCAACTATCGGTTACTTTAGGTTCTTTATTATCGTCATTCTAAGAAATTTGTTGCTCCATTGAGCTTTGTTATCCTTTGTTGGTAAATGCCTGAACCCAAAGCACGAAAGGACGTCCAACCATGTAGTGTTGCTCTATTAGGGTATTTTCACATCTCATCTAGGTTGAATTCATTTTGCGCATTTAGATGTGAAATATTCGGATTCTTAATAAGGTTTAGGGGTCCAGCCGGTACATTTTCGAGAAGTGTCACGGGAGCTTCTCAAAAGTATTTTACTAAAGGTATACTTCAAGGGTGGTGCACCTTCCTAGTCATTTGTTGAAAAAATTTATTTTCTTATTTGATTCGAACCTTCAAATTTATTTCCTTATTTTCTTCGGGAAGAGTCAACCACTCTTCGTGTTGTTTAATTATTTATCTATTCTTTACATTTGGATGTTGATTTATGTGGCAGTAAACCCGTTCTGTGTTCAGCGGCGTGGTCTTGCATGTTTGTGTTTAATTTCACACCCAGTATTTTAAAAAAAAAATCTCATCCCCGAAATATCGTTTGACCCGAGTTTTTTATTTTCCTAAACTCTTGGGTACTCATTTTATTTGAGTGGTCCGAGAGTAGCAGGTCTTTGTTGGGCTCTTTTGAAGACGGCATCCGGGCAGGAGGCTTTTATCTACTTAGCTATCTATTCCGTTGTTTTTCTAATTTGTGTAAGTGTATTTTTGTTTCAGCATATGTAAAGGCGGGTTGTTATAAATGCTTAGGCTGATTTGTGGTAATTTTGTATAACTCCCTGTTAAGGAGTAACCTGATGTACCATTGATTGTTATGATTTATTTAGTAGTTTCGTTTTAAGTTTTTCTATTCTGTTCATTATTTCACCCTACGATGATTCATTTTTCCAATGCTTAGGCAATGATACATGAACACCGAGGATGTGTTAAGTGTCATTCTTAGGGGTCGGAAAGGTAGGTTATCACAGGTCCAAAGGATGACATGGTTCGGCACATGACTCTTTGAACTTAGATTTGGTGGCTGACCTTGGCATCTGAGAGGAAACTAATGCTCGGCATGGATTGGTTCATCCATCCATCATCAAGCAAGGATTCTTTTTCAGTGGTGATACTACCAAATAGGATTCTTGTCTGATATTTGGACTATTGGACAAGGATTCCTATTTGGTGAATGAACTACTAGGAAAAATTCACGGTCTGATAGCGGAACTACCAATCAAAAATCTTTGTTCAGTAGTGATATTACCGGACCAGGATAATGATGATTTCTTCCTCACCTCATCATGACTTTCTATCTTTATTTTATCGCTATGCATTGTCACTTTCCATTGTCGATATTTTGGCTATGTTTGCTTCTCACAACAACTCCTTATATTCATCTTTCTAGGGGTGGAAATGCCCACCACATTTTCTCCTCAAAGTATACTACATAGAATACGAAGTGTGCTTTGTTCACATCCCTACTTAAAGCACATCTTTGCCTCCCTGATTTGCCTACTATTCCACGAAGTCTTTTCTGGTCAGTTTAAACTTGTCAGATCGGTGATGCCCCCATTAAGCAAAGGAGTGTTTAGTTTCTTATTATTGGCCAGCATACTCTGTTCAATTATTTTGTGTCTAGTACCATACCATTATTACTTTGACTATATAAGCACATATGACTGCTAATACCTCAGTTATTGATTTTGATGGTAACAACCTTGATAACAAAATACATTCATATAAAATATAGATACTAATGTTTTTTCAGGTTATATAGTATATGATGCAGGATATTATACAGGCGTTGAATTAAAGACTATATAGTATGAAGACTCAAAGAAAGGACATGAAGACTCATGAGTATAAAGACCAAGATATAAAGATCTCAAGGTTGTAGTACAATACATAGAGTCATAGAATATTGTTTAAGTCTCTAGTAACAATTATTGATCTCTATTTCCCATTTTCTTATCCTTTATTTTTAAAACAGAATATATTTTTAAAATATATTTAAAAGTTCATAAAAAAATTTCTATGTTTAAATTATTTATAAACTATGTTTAAATTATTTTACAAACATCAAAATAGTTTACAAAGCATAAGATTTTCAAAAACATTTTAAAATAAATAGTTTTCAAAATATACATAGGTACGTTATATAACCTACATGTATGTTGATATATATGTCGAATTTTTCGAATTTTAAAACGAAGTGTCTATTCATCGTAACTCTTCTCGAACGACACAACTGTTGATTCACTATATATATGGGGTTTCAAATGAATTTT
Organism: Allium cepa; assembly: GCA_030765085.1. NCBI lineage: Eukaryota > Viridiplantae > Streptophyta > Magnoliopsida > Asparagales > Amaryllidaceae > Allium > Allium cepa. The sequence continues at coordinate 336,728,725 of CM060938.1, forward strand.
TTGTTAACTATTTTTGTATTATCTTCTCACCTCTTACTCTCTCAAAAGATTTCTTGAATTACTCTTGTTTCTACTCAAAATTATGCAGAATCAATTCAGACTTCTTTGATTTGATTCACTACTACTTATTATTGATTTTCAATCATCACTCTCTCAATCAAAGTTCAAAATGATGTCTAAGAGGCTATAGGATCCGTTGTATCCAAAGTTCAAGAAATTGTCATTGAAAAACCATCATCTAGTTGTATTTGCCTGGGTGTGATTGTGGCCCATTCAAATCAATTGGCTATGGTTGGTAGCCGAGAAATTTGAGTGGGTTGCTTGTAGCCCATCCAGAACAAATGGGTGTACACTAAGTCTAGAAAATCAGGAGGGTGCATCTCGTAGCCTCAAAATCGAGATTGTAATTGAGTTTGCCTTCTGCCTGTTTAAAGATTGGCATTTGAAAAGAAATCTGTACAAGCAATTGTATATGACTAGATGTAGAAGAAATCCGAACCAGTATAAAATCCTTGGTGTCATCTTTATAACTCTCTACTTTGCTTTGCTATTTTTATCTATGTTTGCATCTGTTAATGATTATTGATACAATTATGTGTTGAAAGTCTGTGATTTAATATTAAACTTGAAAGAAATTTAAAAAGATTTGCAAAAGTTAGAAAACATTATTCACCCCCAATGTTTATTTAGCCTTAAGATCCAAATTCCATAACTCATACTTCGGTCAAAGCACTAGGTTTTCAAAAACTTGTAATTTGATTTTTAAAAAGATTAAATGGCTAATATTATTTTTAATAATTTTATAGAAAAATATTTTTGTGAAACCAATATGTTATCAGAAACTAATTATTTTGAAAAGTCACTTGACTTTTTAGAGAGGTATGATTTTGAATTGTAGGAACAAGTTTGTTATATTGCTAACGGTGGATAGATACTTGAAAATCAAACATCACAAATCAAGAAAGACAAATGGATACCGTATAATGGATGCTCAATATGCATGGCTGGAAATCTAGATATCTTGAAAGATACTGTATATAAAGGTGGTGTATCAGTTAACATCATAGACAACTCAAAAGGATATGTGATTGGCATCGGCAATATCGGTAAGTCTAAAACTCCTACTATTTCTAATGTTTTGCTAGTTAGGAATCTAAAATATAACTTGCTTAGCATTAGTCAGTTGTGTGATAAGGATTTTAAAATTAAGTTTAAAAATGGCAATTGACATATCGAATGAGTCAAACGTTATCTTTGAAGGTATGAGAAAACGTAACATTTACAATTTAAGTGCGAAAGTGAACAATGATAATTTATGTATTTTAGCTGAATCTGCCGACCCTTGGACTTGGCACAAAAGATTTGATCATTTGAATTTTAAACACCTTTCTAAAGTTGCTAGATATGAACTTGTTAGGGGACTTCCTTAAATGAGTTTTACTGTTAATAATTTATGTGATGACTATTAATTAGGAAAACTTCATAAAAGTTCCTTTAAATAAAAAGGTTTATTTCTACTTCTCATCCTTTCGGACTTTATTACCTGGATATTTTTGGACCTTCGCAAATACAATTGATAAATTATAATAGATATGTCTTTGTAATTGTAGATGATTTTTCTAGATCTACATGGACAATCTTCTTGAAAATTAAAAGTGAAGCTTTTGATATGATTAAAAAATTTACAAAAAGAATTCACAATCAAATTCAACTAAAATTAAAATGATTAGGAGCAATCATGAAGGAGAATTCAAAAATGACCGTTTGGAAAAAAATTTATAACAAGAAGAGAATAACTGACAATTTTTTCATTTCCAAGAACACCTCAACAAGTTGAGTAATATAACGTAAAAATAGAACAAAACAAGAATGTGCTAGAACAATGTTAAACGATAGTGAATTGCCTAAAAGTTTTTGGGCTTACGGCATGTTATACTTTAAATAGAATTTTAATAAGATCTTAACTAAGAAAACCGCTTATGAATTATTTTATAATAAAAAGCCTAAATTATTTTATTTTCGAGTTTTTGGTAGTAAATGTTTTACATTAAATACAAAGGATAATTTAAATAAATTTGATACAAAATCAGATAAAGATATTTTTATTGGTTATTCTAATAGAGGTAAAGCTTATAAAGTTTTAACACTAGAACCAACATCATTGAAGAAACATCACATGTTTCATTTGTTGAGAATTTCAAAATCAATAATACCAGTTTTAATAAAGAATAAAACGTTGATAAAATTAATGAAGTTACTAATAATGAAATCACTAATGATGAAAATAATAATAAATATAAAAATTTACAATCAAATAAGAGAACAAAATATTTGAAAGATCACTGTAACGATCCCGTTTTTAAGTCAAATTGAATTTTGTAATTGATCTAATTTTTTAGAATTATTTTGTGAACTAATTTGAGTTTTTCCAAAACAAATAAATTTGTATTTATTTATTTATATATCTATATATAGATTGTAAATAAAATTTGAATTTGAAATTCAAATATAAAAATCTTAAAAAAAATTGGATTTAAAAATATAATATGTATGATTTTTATTAATGTATAAATTAGTTTTAAATCATTTTCTTTTAAATTATATAAATATAAACAAAGGAAATATATTTATAAAAATAGAAAAATATAATTTAAAATCATATAAAAGTATTATTAATATGCAAAAAGACAAGTGTTAAGATTATAACACACAATTTAACAAGTGTAAATCATTTAATATAGAAATTAACAAGTGTAACATAATTATAATCATGCAAAATACAAGTGTCACAATTATTATTTTTTAAATAATAAAAATAATGAATAAGAGAAATTAAGCTATATATACTACCTCTTCTACTCTTTTATTTTCTTTCATGTGATTCAAAACTAAGCAAGAAATCAAAACCAGCAAAAAAACAGAAAAGAAAAATAAAAAAAGTAAAATTCAAACCTGAATCAAAGTAAACAACAAGCAGTTCAAGATCAAAGCAAGATTTCAACTTCAACAACTTAAGCAAAGCAAGGATCATCACTAAAACAATAATCAGTTCAAAGTCAAACCAGTTTCAAAAAGATCAAATCCAGAAACAAGTTTCTAGTTTTCCAAATTCAAACACTTCCAGGCTTTGTCTCTATGTTCTTCTTTAACAGGTGAGTAAACTATTTCAAATCTGAGCTAAAAACTAGATGTTTGTGATGAATATTCGAAGTGAAGCTGAGAGATATGGTTGTATGTATACAAAAATGAATATATACATCTGTTCATGTTTTGGAACAGACATATTGTCTCTATTTTAGATTACAGGTTACAAAACTTGTTAGAAATCCAAAAGCTCTCTCTCTCTCTAATCCTCTTTAGGCTTTAAGTTTCAAACAAAACATGCTTGTATAATCATATTTTAAGATTTAAAAATAATTTTAAGCATAATTAATTAAAGTATTTTCTAGAAAATCAAGAATTACAGATGAACCTAAAACATATCAAAAATTCAAGAGTCATGTTTTCTTGTTTCAATTTTATCATCTAAAACGTTTTCGAAACCGATGATTTTTAAAGGTGGAATCATAATTTTTAAGTGTGTATTCGTGGTGAACTTGCGAGTTGAACGGAATCGTATGTTTCATCGAATTCTGGCGATCGTGGAGGAGATGGATCTCATGATCGTAGCTGGAGCATGCTTGGTGGTCGCGGATCATCAGAAAAATACTCGGTGAATTTATAATTCACCGAGGCGGTGGTACGACATCAATTTAGGGTTTAAACCTAGTTTTTGGTCGATCCTATTCTCGAAGCAATTCCGTCGTCCATGGCGAATCGGATTTGACCGGGGCAAGTGGAATCGAAGCGGGGGTCTTCGACGAAGGGATGAACATGATGGTGAGGTTTCAGATGGTCAGGATCGACGAGGTGAGTCGATTTTGTTGATCTAAGTTTGGGTTCAAGGTTGTGTTGAGTAGCTCAATCTCGGGTTCGTCGTCGATTCAAGGTTCTGGGTGGTCTGAGGGTTCAAGTAGATGGTCGTCGAAGTGTTGAAGGTGGCGAGGTCGATCGGAGTTGGTCGGAACACTTGTGTGCGTGCACGAGATATCAGGCTTGGGTTTTTTTGCTAGTGAATTTGAGAATGTGTTGTCTCGAGTTTTGTCTCGGGAAGATGAAGCTTTGGCCCGGGTTAGCATACGAGATGTTCGTGAGGGTTTTACTGTTGTAATAGATTTAAATTTTAAAACCAAAACAAAGCAAAAAAAACTCGGGGAAGTCTCGGCGGATTTTTTTTGGACTCGGGGTGCCACTCGGGATTGTCTCAGGTATAAGAAGTTACATTTTATACTTTAAACAAATTAAGTTTAAATTAATTTCTAAATTTATTCTTTTAAAAATAATAATTGTTTGTTAAGTTTGGTATGTAGTTAAAGGTTTTGAAATAAATTATTTTAAATTAATTAAGTTTAAAATGTTTTAAACATATATAACCTTTATTTTTAAAGTTTATTTTAAAACAAACTTAATAATGTAATTAAGGAGTTAATCGAGAAGACAAAATGTTTTTAAAAAGGTTAATAAAAGTCTAAGTTAATTTATTTGTTAATGATAATTAACTATAAGGTTTATTAAATAAAGATTTTAATGATAATTAGGTAACTAATTAAGATAAATAATTTATCTTTTAATTAATTCAGTTTTTAAGTAATTAGACATTGATTAATAAATGAAAGTAATTAAAGGATAATTACTTAAATAAATAATTGCTTAATATAAGTAATTAAAGAATAATTAAAGGTTAATTAATTATCGATTAAAATTTAATCAAATAAAAATTAAAGATTAATTAATAAGTAATTAAGGTTAATTAATTAATAATTAAGGATAATTAATCATTAATTAAGGATAACTAATGAAAATAATTATGTGATTAATTAATTATAATTAATTAAAATGGTTTGTAATTACTTAACGTTAATTAAGAAGGGTTAAGTGATTGATTCATAATGAATTAATTTATATTGAGATAATTTAATTAATTATAATCATATGATTAATTAATCTTGCTTATAAATGATTGGATTATATTGTATGCCTTGAATTGGTTGATATCTCTGATATGTGATTTGTGATACTTTGTGATATGAATTGCTTTGGATTGAGCTGTGATATCTGTGTATATTGCTGTGTGAACGTGAACTTCTGAATTGAAGAAAAATTGTTTACTTAAACAACTTGGCCTTTAAACGGAATTTGAATTTCGATGCGACTGGGGTCGGATTCCAGATGGTTATCCAAAGAACACATCGAATCTTAAAGGTGAATCTTTTGTTTAAAAGATTATAAATGGAATTTTTTGTGACTTATGTATCCACATGTTTTTAATATAAGCGCTCATTATTCGGTTAAGCCGGGAGAGGATACTAAGTCATAAAACCCATTCCGAATAATGGTACGACGAAATGGGATAGCATTTGGAGGCGGTGGTTGAAGACCGGGTATTTTCGAGAACGAAAGGATTACCTGTCGATTGTCTCTGCACTGAGTTGCTCCGGTATATAGATCTCTATATGTGATGGGGAGTCCGGTCGGGATTGTGGATATCCGGATTTGCAAGGGCTCTTCCTTAATTGGACGAAGTGCCTTCTGTTCCATTCAGACCCAGGATGATTTGTATGAATGTATGTCTGACGTTACACTTTGAGATGTAAAGCTGATTTCTATCAAACACATTTCTGTTTGGTGGCGGAGAATTTATTCTCTTAGCTTAACACCCTTCTCTGTGACGTACGAGCTCAGAGGTTATGTAGTTGATGGTTACTAGTAATATATTCCCAACTTGGTAGTGTGGCATCCTAAGTGCTGATCATTGGTTGATCGAAGCATAGGTTTTTGTGAAAAGCGTAGCTTTGTGGGACGAGACTTCATCGAACCTCACACCCCGAAAATGGTTGAAACAGGAAAAGATGCAGCAAGGTTATAGGGGTCGCACCCCTCAGGGTATGTGCATTTCCTTCTGGATAAAAAGTGGTATTCAAGTATGGAGCCTAGATAATTTGCTTATGTGGTTGTTGGTGTTGAGGGCCCTCGATAAAGGTCGGTTACGGCCGGGGGATTGTATACTCGTGACAGTTAGTTACCTAGTTACAGAGGTAACCCCATCTTGTGTTGGCAGAGATTCGGTTAGGTTCTCGGGGCATCCCTCTAGAGGCGTACCCTTTCGAATAAAGGAAGTTCCTTAGCCTTGGCCATTTGTTGGAAATCTAATCACTCAATACGACCCCTATAAGGTTTTAGATGTAGAACCTGTCATTTAATAAGGTAGCTATAGTAGGTATACTGTAATGGTAGTATGCTGGCTAAGATTAATATTACACTTTCGAAATATTTTCTACACTATGCACTAATAACAATACCAAAAGGATTTTTGCGTATCAAGCATGTTTGACCGCTATAAAGAGAAACCTCCCCCAAGTGTGCGATTGCAATATGTGTGTGGCGGAAGACCTTATGGTAGTTTCATTTTCCAAATGCATGAACGGATTTTATTTTTTACAAACAACTGTTTTATGATTACTCATACCAGTCCCATGACTGACCCGGAGTTTATTGTTCCACTTCTAAACTCTGGGTGCCCATAATTTTTCATACGGGCAGCCTAGAATCATATTATACATGTTCTAGAGCTAGCTTGGATAGTAGATCTGGATATGGTAGTCTTTGGAGCTTTTGTCCTTCAGCTGTTGGGTTTTGAAGCCTTTTGGATCTAAAAGTCTTTGGAGTTTTGGAAGATCTTATCGAAGTCGTAGTATGTTGGATTATTTTGAAGGCCCTTGTGTTGTTCCGCTGCTATGTTATTATTCCGTTGTTGTTTCATGTACATTATGCTCTGATGATGTTGTTAAGATGTTGTATCCATGTTGTATCAATATTGTTTATCAATGAAGGTTTTCATTTGTTTCCGCTGTGTTGTTATTCATCTAATGTTGTTATAAGCTCCAGCGAACTGGATTCCAACATTTGAATCTCCGACATTCGAATACGAGTGATGTATTGGATGTCGATTTTCGGACGTCGAATTTGGGGTCGTCACATTTGGTATCAGAGCAAAAGGTTGAGTAAGAACTTTAGCTTTGGAGTATAACACATTAGGTGACTCATTAGAGATAGGGTTAGAAATGCCCTAGAATGAGTATATTCCCTAAGATATCTCGTCTATATGCCTAAATCATTTTTTCTTACTATTTACAGATAGTGAGAATGAGTGCAAGAAGAGGAAAAGATAGGGACGGAGGAGTACCACTACAAATGGTCGAGACCCTGCAATAACAACAGCAATGGAGGGATCAGCTCTTCCCATCCAACCCCAGCCGAATCTGGCAGATTTATATCGAAGTTTCTCAAGATTTGGGGGGAAACCATTCACATGCAAGGAGACTATTATAGAAGCACAAGCCTGGATTCGATCTTGCGAAAGGATTTTCAAAGGATTGAAGTTGGAAGATGATCATATGAGGTTGATAGCTTCTTGGCAGCTCTAGGAAGAAGCTTTGGCATGGTGGGAGACCATTACATTGGCTGAGTCGGAGGATGAGCTTACGTGGGGTAGATTCAAGGAAGTGTTTGAGCAGCGGTATATGCCGTCTGCTGGTATCTCCAGGATGTATCAGGAGTTTACTGACTTGAAGCAAGGGAGTCTATGTTTTGAAGAATACTTGAATAAGTTTAACGAATTATCTCGATTTGGTTCGGAATTGGTGAATACCCCTCTTAAGAAGAATGAGAGATTTATTAGAGGGATGAACAAGAAGTTTAATGAAAGGATGACAAGCCATGTGAAGGAATCTTTTGCTGATTTGATAGATATGGGATATAGATGCGCTACCATGGATAAACAAGAAATTTCAGAGGAGAAAGGAAGCGGAAGTAATCCAAATTGGAAGAGGAAGTTTGGAGGAAAGAAACTGTGGCAAGGAAAAGAAAAGAAGGACACTCAGGAGAACAAGGAAAAGGATGTGACCTATTTCAACTGTTTGGAGAATGGACATTACTCAAGTAGTTGCAAGAAGCCTAAGAAGCAAGGAAAGAAGGATCAACCTAAGAAGCCAGACAACAAGCCAGGGAATGCTATTATTGTCATAAGCTAGGACACCTAGTCAAAGATTTCCCGACAATGAAGCAGGCTCAAGTAGCAAAGGTTTATGCAATCAAGGATGACCCCTCAACCTCAAAAGCGGATATAGGAAAAGGAGTTTTAGAAGGTAACCTTCTTATTTATGATAAAATTGTTGGAGTTCTGTTCGACACTGGAGCCACACATAGCTTTATTTACAATCCGTAGGAGAATTAAAACTTAAACCCGAATTTGTAGACGATCCTATCAGTGTAAAGAACCCAGTTGGAGGCCCTACGAATCTTTGTTTACGTTGTAGAAAGGTTCCTATCTCGTATTCTCGTTATCAATTTTCTACCAGCCTTTTCGTTCTCGACTTTAATGAATTTTAAATTTTGCTTGGAATGAATTGGTTAACCAAATATGAAGCTAAATTAGATTGTACCGATCGAACAATTTTGATCAAAACAAAACTTGGGAATTTTGTTGTGATTTCTAGTGAGGATCCGAGTCCAAAGAGGGATAAGATGATGTATACTTTGGGATTATCCCGACCCAAGTCTGGAGTCCATACCTATTGTTCGAGAATTTCCTGATGTATTTGAAGAGGTTAAATCTTTACCTCCACATAGGGGAAATTGAATACAGAATCAACTTGGTTCTCAAGCAGTTGTGCATGAAAGTCGTAGGATGGCACCAAGGGAAGAAGTGGAGTTAATCAAGCAAACCTAAGATTTACTGGAAAAAGGATTTATATGTCCCAGTCGTTCCAGTTGGGGTTTAGCTGTGTTATTCGTAGCCAAGTCTAATTGATCTCTGAGATTGTGCATGGATTACCGTGATCTTAATAAATTAACTCTTAAGAATAAATTTCCTTTGCCCAGAATCGATGACATGTTCGATCATTGCATGGTGCTTGATTCTTTTCAAAGATGGATCTAGCCCTGGGATTCCATCAATTGAGAATTGCCAAAGATTGTATTCATTTAACTGCTTTTAGGGGTCCCGATACATTCTACGAATGGTTAGTTATGCCTTTTGGACTAACCAATGCCCCTGCATATTTTGTAGACTTGATGACTCGAGTTTTTCGAGAAGTGTTGAATAAGTTCGTTCTCGTATTCATTGATGATATTATGATCTATTCCAAAACTGAAGAAGAGCATGCCGAACACTTGAAAATAGTTTTGGGAATATTGTGGAGGAATATTCTTTTTGCCAAATTTTCTGAATGTCATTTTTAGGTCAAAGAAGTTAGATTTCTGGGACATATTGTTACCGAAGAAGGAATTTCTGTAGGTCCTGGTAAGATTTCCGCTATTCGAGATTGGAAGCAGCCCATAACTCTGAAGGAGGCCAGAAGTTTTCTGGGATTAGTCGGATATTACCGAAAGTTTGTCTAAGATTTTCTCTAAATTAGCCAGTCCATTAACTAAGCTGACTATGAAGAATGCCAAATTTGTTTGGACTCCGAAGTGCGTGGAAGCGTTCCAGGAATTGAAGAAAAAGTTGACCACTGCTCCCATTCTTACTATTATTAACAGGAATCAAGGTTTATCTGTTTACATAGATGCGTGTGGTGAAGGTGTGGGTGTTGTTCTAATGCAGGAGGGTAGAGTGATTGCCTACGCGAGTAGACAATTGCGACCACATGAAAAGAACTACCCGACCCACGATCTTGAGCTTTTGGCAGTTATCTTTGCTTTGAAAATCTGGCGTCATTATCTACTGGGTGAAAATTCTGAATTGTTCACCGACCATAAATCTTTGAAATACCTCTTTACCCAAAAGGATTTAAATCTAAGGCAGCAACGTTGGTTGGAATTCCTAGCGTCATATGACCTGGATATTCAGTATACACCTAGTAAGGCCAACGTGGTAGCTGATGCTTTGAGTAGAAGACATGTTGTTCTTGCTTATCTAGTTGTCACTCCTACTCTTCTTGAGAAGTTCGCTAGTAAAAAAAGACAAGTTTCTTCGAGAAATTTATAGAAGAATATGTCGAGGAGAAGATTCCAACTTTGAAATTGATAATCGTGGAATTGTAAGGTTGGAAGGGAGGATCTATGTTCTAGACATCCCAAATCTCAAACGAGAAGTATTGGACGAATGTCACAAATCCAAGTTTAGTATCCATCCAGAGGTTAATAAAATATATCGAGATATTAAGAGGACTTTCTTGTTGAAAACAATGAAGAGAGACATATCCATTTATGTTAGTCAATGTGCAACTTGTCAGCAAATAAAGAGTTATCAAATGAAGATGGCGGGTTTACTTTGTAATGACCCGTAAATTTTCAATAATTAAATTTGTTGATTTAATAAGATTTTGGCAATTAAATCTGGAATAAATAAAAATTTGGAATTTGTTAATGAATTAATAACGGGAATGAGATGTAATGATGTTAGATTTTTCCACAATATAATAATAGGTTGAATAAAAGAATGGAAAATCAAGATTTATTAATTTATTGGAATTTAAATTTTATAATTGGATTAACTGCAAATAATTGAAATTTAATATTAAAATATTACGTTAATGGAAATTAAGTTGAAACTTGAGAATATTATGCAATAAATCATGAACCAATGTTGATTTCATCCATTTGATAATGATAGATTAAATAATAGGATGAAAGGTCAAATTAAATGGATTTTTTGAATTTTAATTTTTAAGTTCTGAATTTAATGAAATTGAAATTAAACACTGAAATTGAGGAATTAATCAATTTTAAATTGACATTTAAATTTTTTTAAATTAGTGTGAATGATTTATAAATATAAAAATGATAAGAATTGTCAATTTTAGAATTGAAATTGAAATTTTGATTTAATTAATCAATTATTAATTTATTTAATTAATAGGAAAATAGCCATTTTGGCCACTGACTCGGATTTCGACGAAACTAGTTTCATCGGATCTATAATGGTGAATTATTGTAGGATTTCAAGTTTCGTAGCGATCGGACTTGTCGTTTGACCGTACGGACTCAAAACGCCATGGAATAAATTTAATTGAAATCAATTTGAAATAACTTGATTTTTTCATAACTTCTTCATACGATGGAATTTGGACTTGAAACATGTTCCATTGCGTTTAAAATATTCAAAAACATCTATTTTGATATATAGGTTGACCAAATTTCGTTCTAGAGTCAGAACGGGTTTTCGGGCTATTTTATCGTTCAACGTGTAAATCAATCGTGTCCATCTATTCTATTTCAACTTTGCGTATACTCATTTTTGTACGTACAATTCTATATGCTTCTCCTCTTTCAATGGCAAACAGAACAGTAAATTCCAATTGCAATTTCAAATCAAATACAAAGCCAAAAATTCAAACTCCTCAAAAAAATCCAGAAAAATTTTATATCGTATATCTCGACAATACGAATCTGCATCAAATGGTCGTTTTCGGAATAAATGCTTGAATCAGTGGAAAATATCGGTCAAATTTCCGAATCGGCGAACCCTAGGCTTGAATTGGGCATTTTCGATTTGGGCATCAATCGAGAAATCACTTTCTGGGTATTAGAGAGTTGGGTTCGGGGAGTTGTTTGATGGTGGTCGGAGGTTGCATAGAGGGCTGTGGCGTCGAGAATTTGCAAATTAGGGTTTTGGCAAACCCAAAACATGGTGGCGACGGCGTGCACCGGAGGGGGGCGGAGATAGGCCGCGTGTAGAGGGTGACGCGACGTGGAGAACGGCGGTGGTCGGCATGGAAATTGGCGGCCGAAGGTGGTTGATGTTCATGGTCAATGGTCAGTCAAAGAGGGGCGAGCTGCTATGGATCCTCGGGTTCGAACGTGGTTACAGGAGGGAAGAATGCATCTTTTTGCTGACGTGGACCTGGAGTGAGACTTCTTCCTTTTCTTTTTTTATTTTAAATTTTGATTTCAATTGTTCTTATTATCATAACTTTTTCATACGAGGTCCGTTTCACGCAAAGTTTTCTCTGCTAGGATCGTATTGAAATTCCGGACTTTTTGACGCTAGTTTGGACGGATTCTGAGACTGTTCAAATTTTGGGTTTAAATTGGACTTAAATTCAATTTAAATTCAAAAGGTGAGTGTTTTAACCCACTCACAACTTCTAAATTTTCTTATGTGTGTTAAATTAATTTTTGATGTGATTTGAAATTTATTTATGACTGTTTCGCATATTTTTAATCATCATCTCTATTAAATTGAATTTATTGAATTAAATTATTATTTAATTTATATAAACTGCGGGTAAATGCCTGTTGTTTATTATCTGTTTATATTGATGTTATTGATTTAATTGGATGATGATTGTGATAAATGGTTGATGATTGATATTGGATGAATGGATGTTGTATGTTATATTGTTATAAACTGCAAGTTGTATGGATTTTTATTTCATTCGGTATTGCGGTTTGAAATGATATATAACCGTATTTATATTTTAAATTGCGGATTGAAATGATAAATATCTGTATCACTTGACCATATGATAGAAAATTATGTGCAGACACCATGGTCTATATTTAAAAATATTTTGAAATGATTTCTATGATTTTGTAAAGAAATATATGGGTTATGTAAATATTGATTTTAGATGTTATATAAACGTTATTTTATTATTAGTTTTTAGCTATGTATAAATTTGTTTTAAAATATAAAATAAGTTAAATAATAAAGTTTGACTGTTTTATATAATATGGTTAAGTATCTGTTTAAATTATATTGTATATAGAGTCTACAATGACTTAAATAAAATTTAGGGTTGGAAGATAAATATGAAATTGATTTGAGTTAAATTATTTAAGAATTATACTCGGATAAATTGGATTTGAAATTTAAATAAAATTGAGGCTTTAAAGGGTATGATTTTTATAACTTGATTTTGGTTTAGAGTGATTTAAATGAATATCAAGTTGATTTAAATGACTATATCAAGTTAAATAAATTGAAAGAATATCCAGTTATTCGAAGTATAAAAGTTTTACTTAAATGATATTGGATTTATTAAATATTTCAAATCTAAATAATAGTAATTGAATTTGATATATATGGAATTATCACAGAATTAGTTTTGAAATGATGGAACATATAAAGCTTTGAAATATATGGAAATCGAAATGGTTTATTTGGGCAATTCAATTCTGTATTTGGAAATAATTTGTGAAATTAAAGAAGCTAATTTGTTATATAAAGTAATTTAATATTTAAACCATTTAAGTATTGGAAGTTATGTTTCAAAGTTATGGGTTTCAAGGTATTATGTTTTGAAAATGCTATGATTTGGGAAAAAGGATATATTTGAAATAAAAAATGATATTATATTGATTTTGGTTTTATCAAAATGATATCATATTGATTTGGTTTTTAAAGCAGACATGATATCGTATTTATATGGTTTTGAAAGGGATACTATATTCTGGTTTTGAAGTGTAAATTATTTTGAAATGACTACGGTGTTATAATAACGTTGGTTGTTGAAGAGACCAAGATCGGAAGTTGTCATACTCTGCCAACTCCGAAAACCACTTTAACAATCGTGTATGCGGTGGAGATTCCAGAATGAAGTAGGATGGTGGCCGCGTTCCCTTGAGGTATGTACGTGGACCCGACTTCCATGAGTTGGCATAAGGTGGCTAAAATAGGAGCGATTGACGGGCTAATGAGGTAGCAGCTTTAATCGGACACATCCCTTCGATATTATACTATGACTTTTGAATTTATTCCGTGGCCACTTTTGATTTTTTTTTATTTGGGGGTGTGGCTCGAGGTGGGGGGTAGCTGCGCGTTACCACCGGCCCGGTAGCATAATTGGTATATCTACCCTGGCATTGCCTAGTTGTGTCATGTCACCTACCCTAGCGTGCCTTATTTGAGTTTGGTTTTCTCCCGTAGCCCGTGGAGTATTTAGGGTAGTCTCCTGATCTAGAGATGCGTTGATACTGGATGGTCTACTGGGACTATTATTGTGTTAAGGGGGAGATTGGGTAACTCCTTAACGCTATTTAAAAGTAAGTTTATTTTACTATAAACATTATTATAATAGCAAAATATTATTACATGGTAAATAGTTTAACGGATCCTTAAGAGATGTAAATCCCGAGTATCTCTTAAGTTACTGCACTCACTTTTGAAACTGGATAGGAGATGTCAAATCCCATAAATATCTCTGATGCCGTTCCACTTATATTATTTACAGTTGATTTAACTTACATAAGATCTTTTAGTTCCGACTTGAGTGTTTTGTCTTTTCAATTCGCTCGGGTGAGTCTGAGCATTTCAGGATTCGAAGACTTTATCTCTGGAGAACGAAGAAGAAGATTTGTATTACTATTATTTATTATATTCCACTGCATCATATTGTTTCACTGCATTGTTATTGATTATTCTCTGGTATGTGTAACTCTGATATGTATTATATAAGTATAATCAAATGTTTTTGTAAAACAGCTTCATGAACTGTTTATTTGTTTATTATATTTATCGTTCCGCTTCAAGATTCTATTTTGTTTTTCTTTCTCTGCTTTTTCTTATTTGCCCCATAACCATCCGCCCTTCTGTATGGTTTAAGTCTGACGTGTGTAGTTTATCGTCGATTTAAAGCGTACAAAAAGGTGGGATGTTACATCTGGTATCAGAGCTTTGGTTTAGCAATAAACCTAAGCTTTGTGGGGTCTGACACTTTGCCAATAGGGTAGTAATACCTTGTGATGAGTCATTGAGTGTATATATATGAGAGAGCGTATTTGTTAGTGTTATAAAAAGGGTTTTATATTGTGTTAATTTGTTCCGTTTTGTATTTATAAATTCTGGTTGGTGCATAGGGCGCTATGACATTAATAGGGATTTCTAAACACTTAGTAGGACAGACCGACACAATATTTGTTTTGAATATAGGTGAATGAAATAATTTTGCCTGTTATATTTTCTGTATATAAAGTAATAAATTTTATAAAGGTTATATTTGGTTGTAATGCATCGGTTGTTAGGTAATGAAATTTATAAATATTGATTGGAAATAAGATTTAAAATAAAATAAATGAAAATTGGAAACTTTGAATCTAAGTCCTGGGGTTTTTGAAAATTTCTTTTGAATGATTTTGAAATATAATCATAATATTATTAGAAGTATGTTTTGATATAAATATTACAATATAATTTGAAAGAATTGTTTTAAAGAAATTTTGGAAGGAAATAAGTTCTGTACTCCCCTCTTTGTCACTGGAAAATAATTTCGATGATGAGTGTATACATCATCGATGTTCATTTTCGAATTTCAAAGTGGAAGGTCACTGTAGTAGTTTTACTATGGATTTTTTTTGATAACCAAATATAAATTTTTAGTTATTTTAAATATAATTGGATATATAAATTGTAAGTATATATTTATCTATTATTTTAAAATGATTTGAAATTAAACCCGATATTTAGTTCATAAGTTTCTAATAATCAATTGTTTCAATTATTGTAGTGAAATGGGTTGTAAATAACTTATAATTGGAACCTTTAATTAAAATAAGAGACTAAATTCTAGGTTATAAATGAAATTTCAAGAAAGTTGAAATTGTAATATATAAAACAAATAATATTATTATCGAACATTAAGTTAATTAAAATAAATAAATTAAACTTGTGTAACTTTCTATTACATCCTTACAAGCATATATATAACTTACCAAAAGATTTAAAAAGTTGAAATGTCAATAAGAAAATGTAATAGAATATTATACAAGTAATACTTAAATTGTAACATCCCAGTATTTTGTGACTATTTATATTTGTTTATTTTAATTATTTTAAATTGAATGGTTGATTTAAAAACTTTATTATATGGATAAATTTAGTTATTTTAATTATAAATTTTGATTTTTGTGTGAATTATAATTTCAAACCTGAATAAATTGAATATTTCCAGAAAATGTGGACTTTGGTCAATCCGGTCAAATTTTGACTTTTAAATTTAAAATTTAAATACTTGAATTCTTAAATTTTGTCTTTAATTATTAAAATAAATTAAATTTCAAGAATACCATTTTTTGTTTCGTTGAAATCCGATTTATGTTGTGAAACTTGTGCTTTTTACAATATTGGGTGTAAATTGAATTATTTATTAGAATTATCTATTTTAATTTATATAAATAATATTTTTATTTGTCAAATAATGTTATAATATGTGTTATATGACATGTTAGATATATATTTTATTTTAAAACATTTTTAAAGTGATGTTATAATTTTTCCAAAGCTTAGTGTATTTATTTTCAATTTTAAAGCCTAGTTTCATATTTTTTGCTATTTTTTTCATTTAATTATATTTAAATAAAATTTATTTATTTATTTTTGTGCATGCATTTTATTTTTGTGTTTTTATGTTTATTTATTAGTATTTTTCATGTATTTAAAATTGCAAAAAGAATTAATGAAATTTGAATAGTTTGTGACCTTTTATGTGCTTAACCTTTTCATATCCTAGTCACCTTTTCACCAATCAATGCATCAATTCAATTTGCTGCCTTGTACTCTTTGCTTCAGCCGACCATTTCACACCTTCTCACGTGAAAATTTTATTTCGAACCCTAGAAAAAAATTCGGCCACCATCCAAGAGGAAATTTTGGTAAAAACTTTCATTCTTTTCCATTTTTCTACTTGATTTATTTAATTTTTGCACTTGCATTCATCTTATGTAGTTCGGCCCCTCCATCTCTAGCACCTTGGCCGCCTCCACCACCACATACTCCAGCCACCATTCCCTCCACTCCACTGACCATCCATGGCTGAGACCATTTATGTGAAGATCCATCAAAATTTTGACACAAACTCCACTTTATCCATGCTAGTCGAACTCCCGTTGTCTCCACCACTCCAACCACCACTTTGGCCGACCATCCACCACCATCACCAGCCACTTCTTGGACCTGAGACCCCTGCCTCACCTGTAGATGATCTTCCCAATCCTGTCCATTCCCAATCATCCCTTGGCCGAAGCCATTTATGCCATGAAATCCATGTAGTTGCCTTGTAGTTGTGTGTTCATACACACATACCTCTCTCTTCTCCTTTATATATTGTTATGGCCAACCTATATACCCTTAACCTGATCCAAACCTGATCCAAATCCATCCCATAACGGTGCTTTTCTAGCCTATAGTTGAAGCATTTGAAGTTGAATGCAAGTGCAAAAGCCCTAGCTTTGAGTTGTGTAATTATTCCCAGCATCGTTTATAAATATTTTGGTTTATAATTCATATTGTACTTTGTTTTGTTTGACATTTGACAAGGCAGTTAGCTTTGGCTCTTCCACTCTCAAATCATTGTCGTGTTATCGTGCCTTTGAAGTTCCTTGTTTGTGCATTTGGTTGTCATCTCCAGCTTATACATGTGAGTAATTCTCACCAGATAGGATTTATACTTATATGACTGGTAAACTAATTACAACTAAATCTGTAAAACATATCACCATGCTATATCTACTATGCTATGATCATATGATGTTCATCCATGCTTATTTACCTGTTATAACATCTGTTACTGTTATATTATGTTATTCTGTTTATTTATATCAGTTTATCACACTGCAAGTTCCCTGTAGATTAGAATCACTATGGGTTGAAATGATACATACCCGAACAGACTTTAGAATAGGGAAAAATCGTTATGGGCTGAAATGATAGGCCTGTACGATTTTTATTTATTTTATTTAACTTGGGATTGCGGGTTTGAAATGATAGAACCCGGATTTTTCCTTTGTAAATTACGGAATAAAATGATATATTATCCTATCATTGGATTTAGGTTAGAAAATTTTATACAGGCCGTGGTTAAAAATATATCTTTCTAAAATTTTTAAAATATTACAAAAATGTAAATATTATGAAAATTTGATTTAAAATTAAAATGATTTTATAAAGTGTTATTGATTTTCTTTGAACTAAAAATAGTTCAATAAATAAATGTTTAAAGGTTGAAATTTGAAGTATAACTTAACTTGGAAAATGTGAAAGTGTTTTAAAAATAAAAGTTAAGTTAAGAAGAAAAATGGAATTTAAATAAATTATGAAATGGTAAACTTAATTAAAATGTTAAGTAAATGAAAGGTTATAAAATTTTACATTTATTTTATAAGTGAATTATTAAAGATTGGATAACTGTTTGTGAAAATTTCACTTTGTAAAATCATAAAGTAAGGGGTATTTAAATGATTGTTTTTTTAAAGTGAGAAAATATGATTTTTATAAGTTGAAATGGATTTAAATAAATTTTAATTTTTTATGAAATTGTAGTGAAAGTTGGAATTTAAATTGACAGCATTCCTGAAAATCATTTCTAAAGTTAAAGATATTACAGTATTTTGTAAATGTTGTAATTAATATAATATGAACTAAATGGCTAAAATGAACTAGGGGTTATTACAGCACTTTTTAAGTGTTGTAGTTGTTGAACTTAACTAAAGTTTTAATTGAAATCTAAACCTATTACAGCATTTTACATGTTGTCTTTTGCTAAATGAATTGTTTTAAAACATAACTTTCCGTAGCATCTTTTAAGTGCTGCGAAAGTTGAATTTACATTGTTTTGATAAATTTAAAAGAATAAATTAACTTTGAAAAGGCTAAATTTTTTGAGAATTTGATATTTGATTATTAAATATAATAACTTCACTTTTAAATGATTTAAATGGAATATGTAAATAATTTAAATGGAATATTTAGATGATTTAAATGGAATATTTAATTGGTTTAATTGGAATACTTAAATGGTTTAAATGGATTATTTGATTTGAAATATAAACCATTTTTAAATGTGATTTGAAATGGTATTTAAATTAAATAAAATGAATGGGGTTTTGGAAAATATGATATTTTGATATTTTGAAATGGATTTTGAATGATATTGAATTTTGAAATGATATTTGATTTTAAAGTACAAATTACCATTTTAAAATTTTAACCACGGGATGTATTTAATTTATGGTTTAACTGGTCCTTAAAGGATGGGTGATCCCAAGCATTCTTTAAATTATTGTACATTACTACTACAGTTCACTTGAGTTGGTTTACATTATATAAGTATATATGTCCTGACTCGAGTGTTTTGTGTTTTATTTTACGCTCGGGTCAGCCTAAGTGTTTACAGCTTAGCTTTGGATTTCTTTTCTGGAGCTAGGAATCGCTAGATATTCTGCTTGTCTAATTATCTACTCCCTTTCAGTTTCAGTTGTTCTATTCCAGTTCTGGTATTTATAAATTTCTATATATTTGGGATTTCCATTGTATATGTTTCAGAGTGATATTACGTATTATGTTTTGACAATTTGTTATAGTAGCTTCATGAACAACTATGGTATTCTAATTTCCGCTGCGAGTTATTCTGATATTTCTGTGATTGTATTTCATTTGCTCCAAATTTATTTACAATGCGGTATTTTGAGCAATTCAAGTCCGATGTGTGTGGATGCAAATGGCTGAAAATATTTGGTTGTTACAGTTGGTATCAGAGCTTTGATTTTAGGCAAACCATAGCCTACGGAGGAAAAAACTCATTTGGGATTGGGCAGAAATACCCTAGAATGAGTGAAATCAATCTCAGAATCATTTTCTTGTGAGAAAATGTATTTTCGAAGTATAAAATGATTTCCAAATGATTTTTAAAGTATTTTCAAAGATTTTATTAGTATAAAATTTTCTTATTTTGAAACCAAGATTTTCTAAACTTCATTCCTTCTGTATCCACCTTTTTAAAAATCTCTTGGTTAGGATTCTTATCGATTAGGATTCGTTGAACTTTGGAACGCTCCCACTTATTCTGAAATCCAGTCTGGTCTTCCCTATTTTATCCTTTTGATTTTGGGGCATTCCATGACTCCACTTTGGAATGACCTCTCTAAAGATCGGTGATTCCGCCAATCTTTGAATGATTTGTAAAGGGGTGAAACTCCTTTACAATTGGCATTGATTCACCGGAGATTCTTGTATCCTCGGTTTTCGATGCTATCTATTTTCCGCTATATCTGGATTCTATCTCTGGCGATCGAATGTCGATTTACCTTAGATTTTCACATTGATTATATTCCTGAAGTCACGGTTGACCAGTTAAGGTCGCTCGTGATTTATAAAGGCTTATCCATCTTCTATTTGGTAACTAAATTGTCTTATCTATGTTCGAGTTTATCTTCGAACCAGAATTCTATTTGATTAGAATTCCCCTAATATTGGATATTTGTTTGTTAGAAATTCATCCTTGAATCATTCTTTGGAAATTTTTGTTTGGTTGTATTTTGAATTTGTGCATACATCGAAATTATTATTTTGATAAGGATGAACCCATTTCATATATAAAAGTGAAATTTTTTCGATATGGATTATATATTTTTCTTTCTTTGAAAATTTGAAGTTTTAAAAGGATTTGAAATTTTGAAAATTTATAAGAAATTTGATTTAAATAAAAATGATTTATAACTGAAGGGTTTTGAATTTAAATTTTGAGGAATCGAACTCCGGTGTCGGTATTAAGATTTTTGAAAAATATATAATAATAACATGATTTAAAGATATTTTCTGAATAAGAAATGTTTCAAATGTATTCGAACTAATCCCAATGATTTCGAAGTGATTTCAAAGAAGTTTCAAGAAAATAAAAGTCCATAACCCACTTATGTCGCTAGAAAATAATTTCTGTGATGAAAGCATGCATCATCAACATTGATTTTCGAGTTTCTGAGTGGGGGAGAGGCCACTCTAGTAGCTTTGCTATGTGAGTGATTTTGTGAAACCAAATTTTGATTTTATATTTTAAAGTATGGTTTCAAATTCGAAAGATATATGTGTGTGTGTGTGTATATATATATATATATATATATATATATATATATTTGAAATGATTTAAAGTAAGCCAGTGTTCAGTCCTCAAGATTCAGATTTGTTTTGGTATAACCCTATCTTTCGGAATTGGTTTACTGATTTGTTGGTGATTTCCAACTCTTGGATTGAAAATATGATTTCTTTGACTATTTTGAAGGTTCGAGCACTTCCAAATCAAGGTTAACTTTTCAAAGCTAAGTAATTTTGAAAGGTATATGGTATTTGATGAAGAATGTAAGTTTAGTTTGGTATGATTAAAGTATAAAGTAATATTATTTATATAAGTTTGAAACTGTTTGTTGAGTGAAATAAATAAGACTATTTTGATGATTGAAATAAAGATTTGAAATGTTCTTAATAAAGTATATATATAGAATAATAATCTTTCCAATGGTAAATTGGATTTTTCATATAAAAATAAATAGTTTGAAGGTTTTAAAAAGAGACGGTTTTAACCTTTGTAACCATTTTAGAT
Source organism: Allium cepa (assembly GCA_030765085.1). Classification (NCBI taxonomy): domain Eukaryota; kingdom Viridiplantae; phylum Streptophyta; class Magnoliopsida; order Asparagales; family Amaryllidaceae; genus Allium; species Allium cepa. Next base: position 336,750,135 of record CM060938.1, read on the forward strand.
ATTTTGATGATTGAAATAGTTTGGAAATGATTTAATCTTTATTTTGATAAAGAATATGAATTTGAAATGATAATTGATTTTGATAAATGAATATTTGAAGTTTATATTTGTATGAAAGGATATTTGGTTTGCTTGTAATTTGAATTTATTTAAAAATGATGGATTTATGAAATGAATATTTCAAAACTAAGTAATAATGAAGTAAAATTTGAGATATATGAAATTATGAAATTTAGTTTTGGAATATGGTATATTTAAGCTTTGAAATATATTAAAGATTGAATAGTTTATTTTATGGATCAAATCTTTATTTGAAATTTGATAATATTTGAAATGGTTTTGTTGGAAAACTAAATTAAATTGAAACTGATGGTTTGAATTGAATTAAAATTGGAAATTTTAGATTTGGGTTTAACTGAATAAATTTGTGAAATGTAAAGAATTAATGGAATATTTATGATTTCAAATGTATTATTTCGAAAGGTTATGATTTTCAAAATGTAATGATTTCAAGTTTTTCATTCGAAAGATTTATAACTTTGGAAGTATTATGATTTTTGAAAGTGAATATATGTTTGAAATGGAAATGAATTTGCTTGACCTAAATTTTTGTTGATTTGAAAATTTGGATTATTTTCTAAATCTATTATTTTAAGAAACTTTGATACTGAATATATGTAATTTGGAAGAAATGATTTGGCGAAATCATATATATTTTGAAACTGAATTGATATTGAAATGGTTTGAAATTGAGAACCTTGTTTATTTAAATACTTAGATTTGGGAGTTATCGAACTTATATAAAATTGATTTGTATAAGTATGAAGTGATTTGAAACTATTGATTTGTAAAGGTACTCAATTTGTAAATTGAAATCTTATATAATCAAAGTCTATATAAGTGTGATTTGATATACTATTGATTTTGGGAAGTATTTGAATTGAAAATGAAATCTTATATATAATGGACTTTATATAAGTATGATATTTGAAAGCGATTTTGAAAGGTACTATATGATACATATTTTCGAAGTAAAGATACGGAAAGTGCCTTATGCTTGATATCCGCTTTGTGGCCACACTGTGGATTCATTCTATCGATATTATTCTCTCTGATTTGGGTTTTTCGGATATGATATTCGAGTGTCCATCGAATTCCATGGCGATCTCCATGGTCTTATGTTTACGACTGCATAGCGTAATTCGCATGGCTAAGATAGCCTGGGGGTACAGATGTTTCTGGAGGATCCAGGCGTAACCATTGTATATCCTGCATTCTATGTAGGTCGTAGTAGTAGCGAAATCCGCTGGCTGAGATAGCTTAAGGGTACGGATGTTTCCTTGGGGATCCAGGCATAACCATTGTGTATCTACGGTCTAGTAGTCATCATGGCGTAATTCACAGGCTGAGATAGCTTACAGGTACGGATGTTTCCAGGGGGATCCAGGCGTAACCATTGTGTATCCGCGATTCATGGTTAGAAAAATGTTTGGTTTGGTTGATTTGTTTGGATTGTACTTTCCATATCTGTTGTTTTAAAAGGTTTTCCAGTATTTTCACTGGGTGTTGAAACAAGTCTACTAAGTACCTGGAGAATTCTAGCTTTGTGCATGATCAACGCATAGCCAGAGTCTGCAGGAACGAAAGTAAACTTGTTAAGACATCGAGTTATAAAAGTATTTTGATAAAGTATTATATAAAGGATATTTTGATCATTTATTTTTTTCTAAATAATATAAAATGTTTTAAATACTGTTTACTTCGAACTATCAAATTTGAATCAAATGACAATTTATCATATTATAAAATGTTAAAATGTTGTAAATATAAAATTTTAAATTGAAATGTATATGGTTTTAAAATAATGGTCCATCCTTGTGTTCCAACCAATTTTTCCTTCTAGTTTTTCTACCTTTTTTCCTCTTCAAGGGTCCTTTCTGCATTATGGAAAGAGTTGGTTCTTTGGCTTATCGTTTGGATTTTCCCGAGAAACTTTCTGGAGTGTATGATGTATTCCACGTCTCACATCTCCTCTAGTATCTTCTTGACCCATCTCTTTTTTTCAGCCAACTGCTCTTGATAGTTTGTATATTTAGCCTAATCTGACTGTCGAGAGTAAGCCACTTCGTATTGTCGACAAAGGTTCGAAGCAGCTAAGAGGGAAATCTATTAGTCTGGTCAAAGTACTGTGTAAGTACTGATGATCGAGGTTGCACCTGGGAGATGGAGGAGAGCATTCGTGCTTCGAATGCGAAATTGTTTTTCCAGTTATTATTTGTTGTCTATCTTGCTTTTCCTTATTTTCCTTGTTCGTTCTTTTCGAGGACGAAAAGATTTGAGTAGGGGAGAGTGTAACAACCCAGTATTTTGTGATTATTTCTATTTTTTTATTTTAATTATTTTAAATTGAATGGTTGATTTAAAAACTTTATTATATGGATAAATTTTGTTATTTTAATTATAGATTTTGATTTTTGTGTGAATTACAATTTCAAACCTGAATAAATTGAATATTTCCAGAAAATGTGGATTTTGGTCAATCCGGTCAAACTTTGACTTTTAAATTAAAAATTTAAATACTTGAATTCTTAAATTTTATCTTTCATTATGAAAATAAATTATGTTTCAAGAATACTATTTTTTGTTTCGATGAAATCCGATTTATACTGTGAAAGTTGTGCTTTTTACAATATTGGGTGTAAATTGATTTATTTAATAAAATTATCTATTTTAATTTATATAAATAATATTTTTATTTGTCAAATAATGTTCATATATGTGTTATATGACATGTTCATATATGTGTTATATGACATGTTAGATATATATTTTATTTTAAAACATTTTTAAAGTGATGTTATAATTTTTCCAAAGCTTAGTGTATTTATTTTCAATTTTAAAGCCTAGTTTCATATTTTTTGCTATTTTCTTCATTTAATTATATTTAAATAAAATTTATTTATTTATTTTTATACATGCATTTTATTTTTGTGTTTTTATGTTTATTTATAAGTATTTTTCATGTATTTAAAATTGCAAAAAGAATTAAGGAAATTTGAATAGTTTGTGACCTTTTATGTGCTTAACCTTTTCATATTCTAGTCACCTTTTCACCAATCAATGCATCAATTCAATTTTCTACCTTATACTCTTTGCTTCAGCTGACCATTTCACACCTTCTCATGTGAAAATTTTATTTCGAACCCTAGAAAAAATACGGCCATCATCCAAGAGGAAATTTTGGTAAAAACTTTCATTCTTTTCCATTTTTCTACTTGATTTATTTAATTTTTGCACTTGCATTCATCTTATGTAGCTCGGCCCCTCCATCTCTAGCACCTTGGCCGCCTCCACCACCACATACTCCAGCCACCATTCCCTCCACTCCACTGACCATCCATGGCTGAGACCATTTATGTGAAGATCCATCAAAATTTTGACACAAACTCCACTTTATCCATGCTAGCCGAACTCCCGTTGTCTCCACCACTCCAACCACCACTTTGGCCGACCATCCACTTCCATCACCAGCCACTTCTTGGACCTGAGACCCCTGCCTCACCTGTAGATGATCTTCCCAGACCTGACCGTGCCCAATCATCCCTTGGCCGAAGCCATTTATGCCATGAAATCCATGTAGTTGCCTTGTAATTGTGTGTTTATGCACCCATACCTCTCTCTTCTCCTTTATATATTGTTATGGCCAACCTATTGATCCAAACCTGATCCAAATCCATCCCATAACGGTGCTTTTCTAGCCTATAGCTGAAGCATATGATGTTGAATGCAAGTGCAAAAGCCCTAGCTTTGAGTTGTGTATTTATTCCTAGCATTGTTTATAAATATTTTGGTTTATAATTCATATTGTACTTTGTTTTGTTTGACATTTGACTAGGCAGGTAGCTTTGGCTCTTCCACTCTCAAATCATTGTCGTGTTATCGTGCCTTTGAAGTTCCTTGTTTTTGCATTTGGTTGTCATCTCCAGCTTATACATGTGAGTAATTCTCACCAGATAGGATTTATACTTATATGACTGGTAAACTAATTACAACTAAATCTGTAAAACATATCACCATGCTATATCTACTATGCTATGATCATATGATGTTCATCCATGCTTATTTACCTGTTATAACATCTGTTACTGTTATATTATGTTATTCTGTTTATTTATATCAGTTTATCACACTGCAAGTTCCCTGTAGATTAGAATCACTATGGGTTGAAATGATACATACCCGAACAGACTTTAGAATAGAGAAAAATCGTTATGGGCTGAAATGATAGGCCTGAATGATTTTTATTTATTTTATTTAACTTGGGATTGCGGGTTTGAAATGATAGAACCCGGATTTTTCCTTTGTAAATTACGGATTGAAATGATATATTATCCTATCATTGGATTTAGGTTAGAAAATTTTATACAGGCCGTGGTTAAAAATATATCTTTCTAAAATTTTAAAATATTACAAAAATGTAAATATTATGAAAATTTGATTTAAATTTAAAATTATTTTATAAAGTTTTATTGATTTTCTTTAAATTAAAAATAGTTCAATAAATAAACGTTTAAAGGTTGAAATTTGAAGTATAACTTAACTTGGAAAATGTGAAAGTGTTTTAAAAATAAAAGTTAAGTTATGAAGAAAAATGGAATTTAAATAAAATTATGAAATGGTAAACTTAATTAAAATGTTAAGTAAATGAAAGGTTATAAAATTTTACATTTATTTTATAAGTGAATTATTAAAGATTGGATAATAGTTTGTGAAAATTTCACTTTATAAAATCATAAATTAAGGGGTATTTAAATCATTGTTTTTTTAAAGTGAGAAAATATGATTTTTATAAGTTGAAATGGATTTAAATAAATTTTAATTTTTTTTGAAATTGTCGTGAAAGTTTGGAATTTAAATTGACAGCATTCCTGAAATGCTATCATTTCTAAAGTTAAAGATATTGCAGCATTTTGTAAACGTTGTAATTGATATAAAATGAACTAAATGGCTAAAATGAACTAGGGAGTATCACAGCACTTTTTAAGTGCTGTAGTTGTTGAACTTAACTAAAGTTTAAATTGAAATATAAACCTATTACAGCATTTTACATGCTGTCTTTTGCTAAATGAATTGTTTTAAAACATAACTTTCCGTAGCATCTTCTAAGTGCTGCGGAAGTTGAATTTACACTGTTTTGATAAATTTAAAAGAATAAATGAACTTTGAAAAGGCTAAATTTTTGAGAATTTGATATTTGATTATTAAATATAATAACTTCACTTTTAAATGATTTAAATGGAATATGTAAATGATTTAAATGGAATATTTAAATGATTTAAATGGAATATTTAATTTGTTTAATTGGAATACTTAAATGGTTTAAATGGAATATTTGATTTGGAATATAAACCATTTTGAAATGTGATTTGAAATGGTATTTAAATTAAATAAAATGAATGGGGTTTTGAAAAATATGATATTTTGATATTTTGAAATGGATTTTGAATGATATTTAATTTTGAAATGATATTTGATTTCAAAGTACAAATTACCATTTTGAAATTTTAACCACGGGATGTATTTAATTTATGGTTTAACTGATTCTTAAAGGATGGGTGATCCCAAGCATCCTTTAAGTTATTGTACATTACTACTACAGTTCACTTGAGTTGGTTTACATTATATAAGTATATATGTCCTGACTCGAGTGTTTTGTGTTTTATTTTACGCTCGGGTTAGCCTGAGTATTTACAGCTTAGCTTTGGATTTCTTTTCTAGAGCTAGGAATCGCTGGAGATTCTGCTTGTCTAGTTATCTACTCCCTTTCAGTTTCAGTTGTTGTATTTCAGTTTTGGTAATTTTAAATTTCTATATATTTGGGATTTCTATTGTATATGTTTCAGACTGATATTATGTATTATGTTTTGAGAGTTTGTTATAGTAGCTTCATGAAATACTATGGTATTTATGTTTCCGCTGCGAGTTATTCTAATATTTCTATGTCTGTGATTCTGTGATTGTATTTCATTTGCTCCAAATTTATTTACAATGCGGTATTTTGAGCAATTCAAGTTCGACATGTGTGGATGCGAATGGCTGAAAATATCTGATTGTTACAAAAATAATGAAAGCATTCAATGAAATTCTTTAATAAATAAGAATTTGATGTTGTAGTTGTTATAAACTTATGTTATAATTGAAATATTACTATAATAAATTGCGATAGAAAGTAAGTATTATAAGAAAGTAATTAAAACTTAAGTAGATGAATTGATGTGCTAAGAAATTGAATTGAACATAAATACTATAAACAAAAGAATGTAAATAAATGAAGTTATGCAATAATGAATGAATGAATAAATATAATGCAATAAAAAGAAATTGCATGACCTGAATAAATGAAAATGAATAATTGCAAGTAATAAATGAAAGTAAATGAAATAAACACTGAATGAGTGAATGGAAATAAGAGTTTGTAAGAAATAAATGTAAATATTATATGAATGAAAAGGAGTTTAAACAATAAATGCTATGAAATGGAATTAATAAGAATGAACTTGATCTATTGTTTAAAATTGTTGTTTGTTTGGTTTATGGTTGTTTGGGCAAGGATACTTTAAAATTGCTTAGATGTATGAATAATCTATTGAATTTATCTAAGACCGTTGAGTAAATGGAATACTTCATAGTTATTTGTCATTCTATGTGATTTAAAGTGTCTTAACCCGAACCAACCAATTGTTTTGTTTTGCTTGAATGGTTGATTTGTATATGATATGTATGTTGTTGGTTGCAATGATTGTTGTTTTATATTGAATTGTTTGAAACAACTTTAAATATTTCATTATATATGATTATTAACTCTTTTTGGGATTATAAAAGTGAAATACAGGTTTATGGAAGCAATTGCTACTGCTTTCGGTTTCATAATTAAGCATAATTGCTCGACAATAGGTACGTTTTTGGATTACGGTTTACTAGCGCTATTATATTGTTTTTCCGTATTGGGATATAATATTTTGGAAAATATATGTTGTATACTGTTATATTTGATATTATATTTTCTCCCGAGCCTCTCCGTACAAAGGAGACTCTGTCGAATTTTTCCATAAATTTTGGACTTAGAAAAATTTTGAAAAATGTTTTCCAAACTTTATTAATTTGAATATAAAAGGATTTAGTAGTTATAAATTGGTATATTTTATTTAAATTATTTATTTGGTAAATGTATTTGTTTATAAAGTTAATATTTTGAATCAGATATATTGACTACTTGATTCTTTCTTTTCCCTTCTTTTCCTTTTCGGCGACGAAAAGTTTTGGGTGAGGGAGAGTGTAACGACCCGTAAATTTACAATAATTAAATTTGTTAATTTAATAAGATTTTGGCAATTAAATCTGGAATAAATAAAAATTTGAAATTTGTTAACGAATTAATAACGGGAATGAGATGTAATGATGTTAAATTTTTCCATAATATAATAATAGGTTGCATAAAAAGAATGGAAATTCATGATTTATTAATTCATTGGAATTTAAAGTTTATAATTGGATTAACTTCAAATAATTGAAATTTAATATTTAAATATTACGTTAATGGAAATTAAGTTGAAAATTGAGAATATTATGTAATAAATCATGAACCAATGTTGATTTCATCTATTTGATAACGATAGATTAAATAATGGGATGAAAGGTCAAATTAAATGGATTTTTGGAATTTTAATTTTTAATTTCTGAATTTAATGAAATTGAAATAAAACACTGAAATTGAGGAATTAATCAATTTTAAATTGTCATCTAAATTTGTTTAAATTAGTGTGAATGATTTGGAAAAATAAAAATGATAAGAATTGTCAATTTTAGAATTGAAATTGAAAATTTGATTTAATTAATCAATTATTAATTTATTTAATTAATAGGAAAATAGTCATTTTGGCCACTGACTCGGATTTTGACGAAATTAGTTTCATCAGATCCGTAATGGTGAAATATTGTAGAATTTCAAATTTCGTAGCGATCGGACTTGCCGTTTGATCGTACGGACTCGAAACGCCATGAAATCAATTTAATTGAAATCAATTTGAAATAACATGATTTTTGCATAACTTCTTCATACGATGGAATTTGGACTTGAAACCTGTTCCATTGCATTAAAATATTCAAAAACATCTATTTTGATATATGGGTTGACCAAATTTCGTTACGGAATCAGAACGGGCTTTTTGGGTCATTTTATCGTTCAACGTGTAAATCAGTCGTGTCCATCTATTCTATTTCAACTTTGCATATATATACCTTGTTATAAACCCTAGCCTATTTCTTATTCCTCATTTCTGTACATACAATTTAATTTGCTTCTCCTCCTTCAATGGCAGACAGAACCCTAAATCCAATTGCAATTTCAAATCAAATTCAAAGACAAAAATTCAAACTCCTCAAAAAAATCTGGAAAATTTTTATATCGTATATCTCGACAATATGAATCTGCGTCAAGCGGTCGTTTTTGGAATTGATGCTCGAATCAGCGGCAAATCTCGGTCAAAGCTCCGAATCAGCGAGCCATAGGCTTGAATTGGGCGTTTTTGATTTGGGCATCAATCGAGAAATCGCTTTCTGGGTATTGGAGAGTTGGGTTCGGGGAGTCGTTTGATGGTGGTCGGAGGTTGCGTTAAGGGCTGTGGCGTCGGGAATTTGCAAATTAGGGTTTCGGCAGACCCAAAACGTGGTGGCGGTAGCGTGCACCAGAGGGGATCGGAGTTAGGCCGCATGGAGAGGGTGAGGCGACGTGGAGAACGGCGGTGATCGGCGTGGAAATTGGCGGCCGGAGGTGGTTGATGTTCGTGGTCAAGGTCAGTCAAAGTGAGGCGAGCTGCTGTGGATCCTCGGGTTCGAACGTGGTTACAGGGAGGGAAGAACGCATCTTTTTGCTGACGTGGATCTGGAGTGATACTTCTTCCTTTTCTTTTCTTTTTTTTGTATTTTAAATTTTGATTTCAATTGTTGTTATTATCATAACTTTTGCATACGAGGTCTGTTTCACACACGGTTTTCTCTGCTAGGATTATATTGAAATTCCGAACTTTTAGACGCATGTTTGGACGGATTTTGAGACTGCTCAATTTTTTGGTTTAAATTGGATTTAAATTCAAAAGGTGAGTGTTTTAACCCACTCACAACTTCTAAATTTTCTTACGTGTGTTAAATTAATTTTTGATGTGATTAAAAATTTATTTATGACTGTTTGGCACATTTTTAATCATCATCTTAGTTAAATTGAATTTATTGAATTAAATTGTTATTTAATTTATATAAACTGTCCGTAAATACCTGCTGTTTATTATCTGTTTATATCGATGTTATTGATTTAATTGGATGATGATTGTGATAAATGGTTGATGATTGATATTTGATGAATGGATGCTGTATGTTATATTGTTATAAACTGCAAGTTGTATGGATTTTTAGTTCATTCGGGATTGCGGTTTGAAATGATATATAACCGTATTTATATTTTAAATTGCGGATTGAAATGATAAATATCTGTATCACTTGGCCATAGGATAGAAAATTATATATAGACACCGTGGTCTATATATAAAAATATTTTGAAATGATTTCTATGATTTTGTAAAGAAATATATGGGTTATATAAATATTGATTTTAGATGTTATATAAACGTATTATTGGTTTTTAGCTATGTATAAATTTGTTTTGAAATATAAAATAGGTTAAATAATAAAGTTTGACTGTTTTATATAATACAGTTAAGTATCTGTTTAAATTATATTGTATATAGAGTCTTTAATGACTTAAATAAAATTTAGGGTTGGAAGATAACTATGAAATTGAATTGAGTTAAATTATTTAAGAATTATACTTGAATAAATTTGATTTGAAATTAATTTAAATAAAATTGAGGCTTTAAAGGGTATGATTTTTATAACTTGATTTTGGTTTAGAGTGATTTAAATGAATACCAAGTTGATTTAAATGAATATATCAAGTTAAACAAATTGAAAGAATATCCAGTTATTCGAAGTATAAAAGTTTTACTTAAATGATATTGGATTTATTAAGTAAATATTTCAAATCTAAATAATAGTAATTGAATTTGATATATATGGAATTATCAAAGAATTAGTTTTGAAATGATGGAACATATAAAGCTTTGAAATATATAGAAATTGAAATGGTTTATTTGGGGAATTCAAATCTGTATTTGGAATTGATTTGTGAAATTAAAGAAGCTAATTTGTTATATAAAGTAATTTAATATTTAAACCATTTAAGTACTGGAAGTTATGTTTCAAAGTTATGGGTTTCAAGGTATTATGTTTTGAAAATGCTATGATTTTGGAAAAAGGATATATTTGGAATAAAAAATGATATTATATTGATTTGGGTTTTATTAAAATGACATCATATTGATTTGGTTTTTAAAGCGGAAATAATATCGTACTTATATGGTTTTGAAAGGGATATTATATTCTGGTTTTAAAGTGTAAATTATTTTGAAATGACCGCTGTGTTATAATAACGTTGGTTGTTGAAGAGACCGGGATCGGAAGTTGTCATACTCTCTGCCAACTCCGAAAACAACTTTAACAACCGTGAACGCGGTGGAGATTCTAGAATGAAGTAGGATGGTGGTGGAGTTCCCTTGAGGTATGTATGTGGACCCGACTCCCATGAGTTGGCATAAGGTGGCTAAAATAGGAGCGATTGACGGGCTAATGAGGTAGCACCTTTGATCGGACACATCCCTTCGATATTATACACTGACTTTTAGATTTATTCGATGGCCACTTTTGATTTTTTGATTTGGGGGTGTGGCTCGAGGTGGGCAGTAGCTACGCGCTACACGCTACCACCGGCCCGGAAGCGTAATTGGTATATCTACCCTGGCATTTCCTAGTTGTGCCGTGTCACCTACCCTAGCGCGCCTTGTACGAGTTTGGTTTTCTCCCGTAGCCCGTGGAGTATTTAGGGTAGTCTTCCGATCTGGAGATGCGCTGATACTGGATGGACTACTGGGACTATTATTGTGTTAAGGGGGAGATTGGGTAACTCCTTAACACTATTTAAAAGTAAGTTTATTTTACTATAGACATTATTATAATAGTGAAATATTATTACATAGTAAATAGTTTAACGGATCCTTAGGAGATGTAAATTCCGAGTATCTCTTAAGTTACTGCACTCACGTTTGACACTGGATAGGAGATGTCAAATCCTGTAAACATCTCTGACACCATTCCACTTATATTATTTATAGTTGATTTAACTTACATAAGATCTTTTAGTTCTGACTCGAGTGTTTTGTCTTTTCAATTCGCTCGGGTCATTCTGAGCATTTCAGGATCCGAAAACTTTATCTTTGGAGGACGAAGATGAAGATTTTTATTACTATTATTTATTATATTCCACTGCATCACATTGTTCTGCTGCATTGTTATTGATTATTCTCTGGTATGTGTAACTCTGATATGTATTGTATAAGTATAATCAAATGTTTTTGTAAAACAGCTTCATGAACTGTTTATTTGATTATTATATTTATCATTCTGCTGCAAGATTCTATTTTGTTTTTCTTTCTCTGCTTTTTCTTATTTACCCCATAACCATCCGCCCTTCTGTGTAGTTTAAGTCTGATGTGTGTGGTTTATCGTCGATTTAAAGGGTAAAAAAAAGTGGGATGTTACATACTTCAACCGCAGGTAGTGCCTAGATGGAAATGGGATCAAGTGTCTATGGATTTCATAGATGGTTTGCCCCTAACTCGGAAGGGTAATGAGGCGATTTGGGTTATTGTGGATTGTCTGACCAAGAATGCCTACTTTATCCCAGTTAAATCCACCTGAACGGCAGCGAGTTTGGCAGAGTTTTATGTAAAAGAGATTATTCGACTCCATGGAATACCAAGTAGTATAGTGAGTGATCGCAATCCGATCTTCACTAGCAGATTTTGGGAGGCATTTCAAGCTGCACTAGGAACCAAGTTGAACTTCAGTACTGCTTACCATCCGTGGTCTGATGGGCAAACTGAAAGGACAAATCGAATCTTGGAAGATCTTTTGCGTGCTTGTATTCTTGATTTTGGAGGTTCATGGGAGGACCATTTGCATCTGGTTGAATTTTCATATAATAATAGTTATCAGGCGAGTATTAGAATGGCTCCTTTAGAAGCATTGTATGGTCGTTCGTGTAGATCACATGCGTGTTAGATTGAGTCGGGTGATAGGCTTGTTCTTGGTCCGGATATGATAAAGGAAGCTACTTAAAAGGTTGATTTTATTCGGAAGAAATTGAAAATTGTCCAAAGTTGACAGAAAAATTATGCCGACCGCAGGAGAAGAACTTTAGAGTTCCAGGTTGGAGATTCAGTTTTCCTAAAGGTTTCTCCGATGCGTGGAGTTTTGAGATTTGGAAAGACTGGTAAGCTGGCACCGTGATATATAGGTCCTTTTCCTATACTTGATAGGATTGGTCCTTTGGCTTATCGAGTGCAGTTACCTAACTGGTTAACTGGCGTGCATGATGTGTTCCATGTTTCTCACCTTCGGAAATATGTGCACAACCCAGATCATATTATTGAGGAGGCCGCACAATAGGATTTGGAAATCACTCCCAACTTGGAAGTGAAAAGAGAACCATTGAAGATTATTGATCGAGATGAAAAGCAATTAAGAAATAAAGTGGTGAAATTAGTAAAAGTGCAATGGAGTGGAGATCTGAATGATTGTACTTGGGAAACAGAGGAAAGCATGCAGAAGTCCTATCCCAAGTGTAGAGTGGATATTCCAGCTTGATTTGGTAAGTCATTTCCCTATCTTTTTATATGTTCATATGTTCTTTGTTGTATCCCTGTCTTTCAAATTTCGAGGAAGAAATTTTCTTAAGAGGGGAATCTGTAACGGTCCCCTTTTTAAGTCAAATTTAATTTTGTAATTGATATAATTTTTTAAGAATTATTTTGTGAATTAATTTGAATTTTTCCAAAACAAATAAATTTGTGTTTGTTTATTTATATATCTATATATAGATTGTAAATAAAATTTGAATTTGAAATTCAAATATAAAAGTCTTAAAAATAAATTGGATTTAAAAATAATATATGTATGATTTTTATCAATGTATAATTAGTTTTAAATCATTTTCCTTTAAATTATATAAATATAAACAAAGGAAATGTATTTATAAAAATAGAAAAATATAATTTAAAATCATATAAAAGTATTATTAACAAAAAGTAAAGTGTTAAGATTATAAAACAAAATTTAACAAGTGTAAATCATTTAACATAGAAATTAACAAGTGTAACTTAATTATAATCATGCAAAATGCAAGGGTCACAATTGTTTTTCTTTTTTTAAATAATAAAAATAATGAATAAGAGAAATCAAGCTATATATACTACGTCTTCTACTCTTTTATTTTCTTTCATGTGATTAAAAAGCAAAACTTAAGCAAGAAATCAAAACCAGAAAAACAGAAAAGTAAAATCAAAACAAAAGTAAAAGTCAAACCTGAATCAAAGTAAACAACAAGCAGTTCAAGATCGAAGTAAAATTTCAATTTCAACAACTTAAGCAAAGCAAGGATCATCGCTAAAACAATAATCAGTTCAAAGTCAGATTCAAAAAGATCAAATCCAGAACAAGTTTCTAGTATTCCAAATTCAAACACTTCCAGGCTTTGTCTCTCTATTCTTCTTTAACATGTGAGTAAACTATTTCAAATCTGAGCTAAAAACTTGATGTTTGTGATGAATATGTGAAGTGAAACTGTGAGATACGGTTGCATGTATACAAAAATGAATATATACATCTATGCATGTTTTAGAACAGACATATTGTCTCTGTTCTAAATTACAGGTTACAAAACCTGTTAGAAATCCAAAAGCTCTCTTTCTAATCCTCTTTAGGCTTTAAGTTTCAAACAAAACATGTTTGTATAATCATGTTTTAAGTTTTAAAAATAATTTTAAGCGTAATTAATTAAAGTATTTTTTGGAAAATCAAGAAATACAAATGAACACAAAACATATCAAAAATTCGAGAGTCATGTTTCCTTATTTCAATTTCATCATCTAAAACATTTTCGAAGACGATGATTTTTAAAGGTGGAATCATAATTTTTAAGTGTGTATTCATAGAGAACTTGCGAGTTGAACGGAATCGTATGTTTCATCAAATTCTGGCGATCGGGGAGGAGATGGATCTCGTGATCGTAGCTGGAGCATGCTTGGTGGTCAGGGATTATCAGAAAAATACTCGGGGAGGCGGTACGACATCAATTAAGGGTTCAAACCCATCTTTTGGTCAATCCTATTCTCGAAGCAATTTTGTTGTCAATGGTGAATCGGACTTGACCGAGGCAAGTGGAATTGAAGCGTGGGTCTTCGACGAAGGGATGAATGTGATGGCGAGGTTTTAGATGGTCGGGATCGATGAGGCGAGTCAATTTTGTTGATCTGAGTTTGGATTCAAGGTTGTGTTGAGTAGCTCAGTCTCGGGTTCGTCGCCGATTCAAGGTTCTGGGTGGTCTGAGGGTTCAAGTAGATGGTCGTCGACGTGTTGAAGGCGGCGAGGTCGATCAGAGTTGGTCGAAACTTCTATGCACGTGCACGAGATATCAGGCTTGGGTTTGTTTGCTGGTGAATTTGAGAATGTGTTGTCTCGAGTTTTGTCTCGGGAAGATGAAGCTTTGGCTCGGGTTAGCATATGAGATGTTCGTAAGGGTTTTACTGTTGTAACAGATTTAAATTTTAAAACCAAAACAAAGGGAAAAAAACTCGGGAAAGTCTCGGGGGATTTTGTTTTGGACTTAGGGTGTCACTCGGGATTGTCTTGGGTATAAGAAGTTACAGTTTTAAACTTTAAACAAATTAAGTTTAAATTAATTTCTAAATTTGTTCTTTTAAGAATAATAATTCTTTGTTAAGTTTGGACTGTAGTTAAAGGTTTTGAAATAAATTATTTTAAATTAATTAAGTTTAAAACATTTTAAACATATATAACCTTTATTTTTAAAGTTTATTTTAAAACAAACTTAATAATGTAATTAAGGAGTTAATCGAGAAGACAAAATGTTTTTAAAAAGGTTAATTAACTTAAAAGTCTAAGTTGATTTGTTTGTTAATGATAATTAATTATAAGGTTTGTTAAATAAATATTTTTAATGATAATTAGGTAATTAATTAAGATAAATGATTTATCTTTTAATTAATTAAGTTTTTAAGTAATTAGAGATTGATTAATTAATGAAAGTAATTAAAGGATAATTACTTAAAGAAATAATTACGTAATATAAGTAATTAAAGAATGATTAAAGGTTAATTAATTATTGGTTAAAAGTTAATCAAATAATAACTAAAGATTAATTAATAAATAATTAAGGTTAATTAATTAATAATTAAGGATTAATTAATTAATAATTAGGGATAATTAATCATTAATTGAGGATAATTATTGAAAATAATTATGTGATTAATTAATTATAATTGATTAAAATGGTTTGTAATTACTTAATGTTAATTAAGCAGGGTTAAGTGATTAATTCATAATGAATTAATTTATTTTGAGATAATTTAATTAATTATAATCGTATGATTAATTAATCTTGCTTATAAATGATTGGATTATATTGAATGCCTTGAATTGATTGATATCTCTGATATGTGTTTTGTGATACTTCGTGATTTGAATTGATTTGGATTGAGCTGTGATATCTGTGATATATTGCTATGTGAATGTGAACTTCTGAATTGAAGTAAAATTGTTTACTTAAACAACTTGGCCTTTAAATGACATTTGAATTTCGATGCGACCGAGGGTCGGATTCCAGATGGTTATTCGAAAACGACATCGAATCTTAAAGGTGAATCTTTTGTTTAAAAGATTATAAATGGAAATTTGTTGTGCCTTATGTATCCATATGTTTTCAAAATAAGCGCTCATTATTCGGTTAAGCCGGGAGGGGACATTAAGTCATAAAACCCATTCCGAATAATGATACGACGAAATGGGATAGCATTTGAAGACGGTGGTTGAAGACCGGGTATTTTCGAGAACGAAAGGATTACCTGTCGATTGTCTTTGCACTGAGTTGCTCCGGTATAGAGATCTCCATATGTGATGGGCTGTTCGATGGGGATTGTGGATATCCGAACTTGCAAGGGCTTCTTCCTTAATTGGACGAAGTGCCTTAGGTTCCATTCAGACCCAGGATGGACTTGTATGGATGTATGTCCGACATTACACTTTGAGATGTAAAGCTGATTTCTATCAAATACATTTCTGTTTGGTGGTGGAGAATTTATTCTCTTAGCTTAACACTCTTCTCTGAGACGTACGAGCTCAGAGGTTATGTAGTTGATGGTTACTAATAATATATTCCCAACTTGGTAGTGTGGCATGCTACGTGCTGATCATTGGTTGATCGAAGCATGGCTTTTGTGAAACGCGTAGCTTTATGGGACGAGACTTCATTGAACCTAACACCTTGAAAATGGTCGAAACAGGAAAAGATGCAGCAAGGTTATGGGGGTCGCGCCCCTCAGGGAATGTGCATTTCCTTCTGGTAAGTGGTATTTTGGTATGGAGCCTGGATAATTTTCTTATGTGGTTGTTGGTGTTGAGGGCCCTCGATAAAGTTCGGTTACGATCAGGGGATGGCATACTCGTGAAAGTTAGTTATCTAGTTACAGAGGTAACCCGGCCTTATGTTGGCAGAGATCCGGTTAGGTTCTCGGGGAGTCCCTACAGAGCCGTACCCTTTCGGATAAAGGAAGTTCCTTATCCTTGGCCATTTGTTGGAAATCCAATCACTCAATACGAGCCATGTACGGTTTTAGTTGTAGAACATGTCATTTAACATGATAGCTATAGTAGGTATACTATAATGGTAGTATGCTGGCTAAGATTAATATTATACTTTCGAAATGTTTTCTACACTATGCATTAATAATAATATCAAAAGGATTTTTGCGTATCAAGCATGTTTGACTTCTATAAGGAGAAACATCTCCCAAGTGTGCGATTGCATTGTGTGTATGGCCTTATGGTAGTTTCATTTTCCAAAATCATGAACGGATTTGTTTTTGTACAAACAATTGTTTTATGTTTACTCATACCAGTCCCATGACTGACCCGGAGTTTAATGTTCCCTTTCTATACTCTAGGTGCCCATAAATTTCCACATGGGCAGCCTAGAGTCAGGTTATCCATGTTCTATAGCTAGCTTGGATAGTAGATCTAGATCTGGTAGTCTTTGGAGCTTTTGGCCTTCGGCTTTTGGGTTTTGAAGCCTTTCGGATCTGAAAGTCTTTGGAGTTTTGGAAGATCTTATCGAAGTCGCAGTTTATTGGATTCTTTTGAAGACCCTTGTGCTGTTCCGTTGCTATGTTTTTATTCTGTTGTTGTATCATGTACATTGTGCTCTGATGATGTTGTTCAGATTTTGTATCCATGTTGTATCAATGTTGTTTATCAATGAAGGTTTTCATTTGTTTCCGCTCTGTTGTTATTCATCTAATGTTGTTATAAGCTCCAGCGAACTGGATTCTAACGTTAGAATCTCCGACATTCGAATACGAGTGATGTATTGGATGTCGATTTTCGGACGTCGGATTCCGGGTCGTCACAATCACCCTATAGAAATTATTCTAAGAAATATAGAATCTGTTGTAAAAATAATAAATCAATTAAATAAAATGAGTAATGTTGTTTTTATCTCAACTATTTAACCCTAAAATCCAAAAGAATCATCATTGGATGATTCTTGGATTCTTGCTATGCAAGAAGAACTGAATCGGTTTACCAGAAATGATGTTTGGGAATTAGTCCTAAGACCTGAAGATAAGTCTATAATAGGAACTAAATGAGTATATAGAAATAAAATGAATAATCGAGGAGAAGTTACTAGAAATAAAGCACTTTAGTAGTTCAAGGTTATAGTCAAGAAGAAGGTATAGATTTTTATGAAACTTTTGCTCTTTTAGTCAAATTGGAGGCTATCAGAATTTTACTTGCTTTTGCAAATCATGATAATTTCAAATTATTTCAAATGGATGCCAAAAATACCTTTTTAATTGGATTTATTAAAGAAGATGTCTATGTAGAACAAACCTTACTTTTTGAAGATGAAAAACTACCTAATCACGTTTATAAATTAGAGAAAGCTTTATATAGCCTAAAACAAGCTCCTAAAGCATGGTATGATAGACTAAAATCCTATTTATTACATTGAAATAGAAAAGGTAGATGGTACTATATTTATTAATAGAAATAATAATGATATTCAACTTATACAAATATATGTAGATGATATTATTTTTGGATAAACAAATGAACAGTTAATTAAACAAATTCAAATACAATGACTAAGGAATTTGAAATGAGACATATAGGAGAACTAACATTCTTTTTAGGACTACAAATATGGCAACTAAATAATGGAATTTTTATAAGTCAAGGAAATATGCCAAAGACTTATTTAAGAAATTTGGTATGTCAAATACTAATGGAAAACCAGATTCTATGGCAACAAATGAGAAATTAAGTAAGGAAGAAGATCGAAAGATGTAGATCAAAAAATATTTCGAGGTATGATAGGATCCTTACTCTATATAACAGCTAGTAGATCAGATATAATGCATCGTGTGTTTTTCACCTTTTCTTTTTTCTCTTACTTTTCATTTGGTTTAACTTTATTTGTTCAATTGAGGGTATTAGCCCATTTGGAGGGCTAAAAGATAGCGTGAAACCTTCTTAGTTGGAACTGTAGTAATCACAAGCCAGATTTACAACAAGTAGGCAAATATCACGTCATTCCAAATCCATGTTTAGTGGCGGAGCCCCTTTATTCCTGAGCTGGGCACTTGACCCTCTCAGAAACGTCAAAAACGAAAAAAAATAGAAAAATAGAAAAAAAAACAAAACTCTCGATCTAAAAAATGAAAACCTCAATCGACATCAAATCGTAATTCTTCGCCCAGTCGTTGTAGCCTCTGCAAGTCCTCCGCAACTCCTCCGCAACCCACCGCAACAGGCGCAACTCCGCATGTCCTCCGCAACTCCCACGCAACCTATCGCAACTCCTTCGCAACCCACTGCAATAGTCGCAACTCCTCCGCGTCGCTGTCGTCTCCTCCACCAGTCAGCCTCCTTCGCATCAAAGCTTCAAAATGGGTGGTGAGTGATTTTGATTTAATGAATTTGCTTAATTCGATTTCTTCAATATTCTTAATTCGAAATGAGTGGTGACTGGTGAGTGAATTTGCTTAATTCAAAATTGGTGGTGAGTGATTTTGTATTCAAATTTAGTTCCTTGTTGAAAGTTATTCTTTTTCTCCTATGTTTGGAAAATAAATTAAACAGAACAAATGGTTATTTTATTAACATCAGCATTAGGATTTGTTGTAGAAATTGGCATCCTAGATGGTCTTGACCTTTTTTGGGTAAGTATAAGTCCATCTATTTAAGCTTACAAGTTATTTGAAGTGGAGATATCAGTCCATCAGGATCAAGAGCTTTTCCTATATTACGACTGCAAAAATGAATACAAAATAAAAAGACAAACTTAGTATTCATTTTATATTCATTTTACAAATAGAAAGACGATTTTAGTATTCATTTTGTATTCAATCTTAGTATTCGGTTTGTTTTAATTTGCTGTAGACAATTGCAGTTTTAGTATTAACGAAAATGAAAAGACAATCGCTAAATTCTCTACAACAAATTAAAACAAATTGGATACTAAGATTGAATACAAAATGAATACTAAAATTGTCTTTTTATTTGCAAAATGAATATAAAATGAATACTAAGTTTGTCTTTTTATTTTGTACTCATTTTGCAGTCGTAATATAAAGAAAGCTCTTGATGCTAATGGACTGATATCTCCATTTCAAATAACTTGTAAGCGTAAACAGATGGGACTTATACTTACCCAAAAAAGGTCAAGACCATCTAGGATGCCAATTTCTACAGCAAATCCTGATGTTGATGTTAATAAATAACCATTTGTTCATTTTAATTTATTTTTCATGGTAGGTATGGCTCGCATTGTAAATGAAGTGGGTGCGTGGAATGAACGGTTAAAGTCCCACATCGTAGGATATTCAGAATAATCGTGGTGTATATATGAGATTGGTGGCACGTAACATTGGAGATTACTTTTGTTGCAATGTGTTGCCAAGACCAAATTATATGCCCGATGGGAGGCGGTGGAGGGATGTTCGATTGGGACGTCGGCATGGAAGACTTGGACCGTTGATGTTGTCTAGACATGGTGAAGCGAACGCTACGGAACGCGGGAATACAGAAACTCAACATGGTGTCAAAGCTACATGGTTCAAGGAATCGGTATGATGCAACGTTACCGAAGCATGGCTTATGATAACTTGGAGTAGCAGCCTGACCCAACTGCGAAGAGAAATCTAGTGTAAATCCAAGGTGACTTGAGAAATGTTCGCTAAGGTGGAGATTGTTAGCTATTTGTGGCTCGCATTGTAAATGGAGCGATGTTCAATCGGAACGCCGGCATGTAAGACTTCGACCGTTGATGCTGTCTAGACACGGTGAAGTGAACGCTTACGGAAAGTGAAAATGTCGAAACTCAACATTCCAGACATAGGAGAAAAAAAATTGCTTTTGGCAAGGAAGAACTAAAATTGAATACAAAATCAGTCACCACCAATTTCGAATTATGCAAATTCACTCACCAATCACCACCCATTTCGAATTAAGCAAATCGAAGTATTCGAATTAAGCAAATTCATTAAATCAAAATCACTCACCATCCATTTCGAAGCTTTGATGCGAAGGAGGTTGACTGGTGGAGGAGACGACAGCGACACGGAGGACTTACGCCTGTTGCGGTGGGTTGCAGAGTTGCGGAGGACTTGTGGAGGCTACAGCGACTGAGCGACGACTTTTGATTTGATGTCAATTAGGGTTTTCGTTTTTTAGATTGAGAGTTTTTTTTTTCGCTTTTGATATTTCTGGAAGGGTCACGTGCTCAGTCCAAGAATAAAGTGGCTCCGCAACTGTACTCAACTTCAAAAATCAAAAATCAAAAATCAAAAAAAAAAAAAAAAAAAAAAAAAGGAATTCTGCTCATTGCAGAATGATAGACCAAATCACCAAGTTGAAAAACAAAACTATCTCAAATTGATTGCAAGCAGGAAAAAAAGATCACGAAGAAATGAGGACAGTCAGCGATACTTCTCTTTAAAGCACCAAACTTTGATATGTTAACTAAAAGGGTGCTTACATGACCAAACTATAACATCAAAATATCCATTGTCCAAACAACGATAAGTTAACAAATAGCAACCGAACCACCTGTTTGTCACGAAAAATTTCAACTGAACCAAAAGCAACATGCAAGATCAAGTTTAATACAACAAGTCCAGATGATAAGCAAATGTCGAATGCCTACAATACAAAAGAAAGAAATATTATAAAGAGGGTTTGAATCATCACACTATGCAGGAGACCAAAAAGTAATGGAAAAGAATTAAGGAAGCTGAAGCTAATACACATTAGCTTGGAATTAGTCTTTCCATAGATTCAAAAGTCGTATTAGTGTATTACTTGAGACCCCATATGAAAAATCACACTATACGAACGTAGTTTCTATGTTATCCACTCTCTTCATGAATTAAAATATTATGGTAACCAGGCTCGGTGCAAGCTATGTTACTATGTTAACCATGTTCTCACTGTATAAACGATCATCAAAGATTTTACAAGATGACAAAATTAAAAATAGAGAAGTCATAAATTTAATGAGGGTGAAAGGCGAATCAAGGTGTGTTAATAGAAATACCCTTACTCATAATCATTGTTGACTATGCATTTCTATGCTGATTGCAAATTCAGCAATCATTTGCCAATTGTTGATTATCATTTACTTTTACCGTATAACAAACTTTCTTTGTGCATTAATATTGGGTAAGAGTAAAGTATGATATCCAACAATTACATCAATGAAACAATGTTACAATTACAAAACAAAAAAGATCATTTTTATGTAATTGAACAGGTGAAGGCAGATGATTGACCAGCGGAATAAGAATCATTTTTAAAGGATCAAACTGTGAACATAACAACGTATGAGAACGTTAACAGTGTTGAATAAGCCAGAACCAAAAAATCAATACAAGATTCAACAGAACTAATAATATTCATATCCCAGATGATTACATAAATCATAACCAAGAACCGTTCCGAAGAGGAAAAAAAAAATCCCGACAAGAATCAATGATCCACAACAGCAAATATTTCAACCACCAAATCCATAAAGAGTCCTACCCTGACGCTTCAGAGCATAAACGACGTCTATCGCCGTCACGGTTTTTCTGCGAGCGTGCTCCGTATAAGTAACAGCATCCCGAATGACGTTTTCTAGAAAGATCTTGAGAACGCCACGAGTTTCTTCGTATATGAGACCGCTGATACGCTTAACGCCGCCACGGCGAGCAAGACGACGAATGGCGGGCTTGGTAATACCTTGGATGTTATCTCTAAGAACTTTCCTGTGTCTCTTCGCTCCTCCCTTTCCTAGCCCCTTCCCTCCTTTTCCTCGGCCTGACATTTTTTTTATTTGATTCTGATTTTGTGAGAATAGGGCTTGGTTGATGGGTACAACACCGAAGGGCTGTGAATTTTATGGAGGGCATATTAGAGGAATGTGAAATTTTCGGCGGACGACTTGGGGGTGGAAACTCCGGTGATCCGTGTTTGGATATGTCTTGTCGGTTGGATCGCAGACCGATGGTTGGGATGAACGATAACTGTCGAGGCAGATTGCCAACGTGGCAACATAAGCTTCTTTTTGTTGAAAGCTGAAAGCGGGTATAAAATCAAAGGGGATCATCTAAAGGGACAATTTGGGGATTATACATGAAAAAAAAGGTTGAAGAAAATCCATTCAATAAAACGACTTATAATTTTATCATTTCCATAAAGCAAAATTCGACAACAATCCATGAGGAAAACATATGAAGAACGACGACGATTTATTGAAAACTACACGGCAGGGTTTGATAGAAAAAAACATGAAAAAACAATAATTAATCGCAAAAAACTGAGGGTGGTTTCAAACTTTTTTTTTTTTTGATAAAAGCAAATGTTTTTGTACCCACTGTCAATTTTGTAGAAGAAAAAGAAAAATGATCCCCTTGTTTAGTTTTGAAGTCCGTTTACATTGTCCGAAATTAAAACCTAAGGATATTTGTGCAAGGATACAAACTAAGCAACTTACATTTTGTGATTCAACTTATCGGTATGATTCAAATCTTTTATGTAAGTGAATTTTGTGATTTAATTTATTATTTCGAAACTGATTTACCCTACAACAGTTTGAGATTGTGTAGTTAAAGTGTTTGACTGTTTTATAACGGTGTAGATGCAGAAAAGTATAGCAATGATATAATGAAATATAGCGGAGGTGTAAAAAAGTCCACTAAATGTAAAACTAAATATTTAAAGTTAATTTATTCTCATTCTCACATCATCTGTGTAAAAAAAAAATTGTTTAATTTTATATAATAAAATCAAAGAATATCATGATTTATGTAGATTATATTGGGGATCACGATAAATTTTTAATTTATATTGAGCACATGCATTAAAATTAGACATTTACCCTAATTTTCTTGATTTGATTTAAATGATAGCCAGTTATACCAACATTTTTATATGAATGTTCATTAAGCAGGTGCTAAAAAACCTTTATTTAGTGGTGTAGCTAAAATATCGGGGCTTAAAGTAGACCTACTGTTTAATAGCGCTAAATTGAAACAAGGTAGCGGTCAAACAGCGTTATACGCTACAGCGGGGATTTTGCGGGGCTTAACTGCATATATTTGAGAATATAATAATTTTTATTTATTGTTCTTAATCCAATGTTCAAGGTGATTGATTTTTCACGCAAGTTTTGATTTTGTTTTTAGAGCGGTCTTAAAGTGGTATATTTTAATAAGGGCCAGCGGAAAATAGTTTTAGCAAATTAAAATGAAAAATGTAAAAGCTAAGTGCTAAGAGGAAAAACTTTATCAACTAAAAGGAATAATTTCATAAAACATAAGTGCATGTAGTCTTATTTGTTAAAGTAACATTTTTTAATATAAACGTTGAGCGAAATTGCTTTAGCGGTCAAAATTAGCATATTGCCATGAATAAAAAGTGATACTGGCTTTCAACAAGAAGTTAGTTACTAGTGAAGTATTTTCTCAAAATTTGAGTGACATTGCCCTCTTCCTCTCCCTCTCTCTCTCACAATCTCTCTGCACACGTACACACGCGCACACACATATATTCATACATGCATACCTACATATGTGTGTATCTGTGTGTGCAGTGAAAAACACGTATGTCGATAGCAATGATGATACACTATATTTTTGTTCGCGATTTGCACAAAATACTAGCAATATTAGAACTGTTTAGGTTCATGAACCTATAATATTTGCAATTTTGCTCGATTCAAACACAAATGAAACTTAAACATTTAAATATAAGATTAGTGGAAAGTGAACTTGAGAGGCGTGTGCATGACACAACTAGATAGGTTTTTATTTTAATTAAAAACAAATGAAGACCACTATAATTTTAAGTTGGAACCAATACTGTTTCTCATTTTTCTCGGTAAAGTGTGCTCGTTGCGTCAAAAGCCAAAACCCAAAGGTATGCTTAATAGCAGACCAATATCTCACACGGTCTAGTTACATGTCCGCCCAAGTAAGTATTACTTCTAAGGCCTTCCCGTTTAATGGTACATATCCGGAACTTTTTCCATCTCATCCTAAGATCAACAAATGCCCTCATGTATCGTTGGATAACATTTCCTGAACACCTCCTCGTTTTCTCATCCATCAACCAAACTTCCCAAGTGATGCTAACTCATAAACGACTCATCTGTCCATATGCATTGTCTGATCACCATTATGTTCATCCAAACCACCTTATCAGCTAACGTTCATGCTCGCTTTCTCGCCTCACTTTTTAGTATAGGGACGAGAATTTGACAAAAACTCTCACCACTCCTACAAAAAAATGTAACAACTCCATATAATTCCCAAAACAAAAGCAACAAGACTATATTGTCCCTCTGACAAACGTACCACCGTACAACAACCACTCCATGTACAATACTGACCATTTGACGCGGGTCTGTTGTGGTACACCTTGCCCACTAACATGGACATAGACCACTTCGCATGGAAGCTGGCTGCATCTGGACAGCAAATCACAATCAATAGATTTAAATAAAATATGCATCTAATTTGTCGATCCAGCAAATCTTTAAAGTATGATCTCCACGACCATAAATAAGAGAACCAATGCGCCGATACAGAGATCAAATTCTTTTATTTGGCAACTGAATTTTCATTCATTTTATGCTCTTGTAAAAACTATTAGATCTTCCTTGCAACCGAAATCTCTCCAAAAAAAAAATAAGAGAAGAAATTATAATGGATATGGATCTTTTCTAAATCGAACCACTTTATACTGTGTACTGTTTACTTTCTTGGGTCTCATTTTATCTGTATTTACTCCTCGTTATATAATTTTAACAATGCTTTTAGTAAGTGACCTTTGGCAACGACCTTCTTAATAACAATATCGAGGTTGACTATAAATCCGATTAGGAAATAAAAATCGAATCATCATTACAAAAAAGCTTTCATTCATCAATAATCCATCTCTATCCGTTACAATCTCTTTCAGTCATCAAAGCAAAGTTCTTAAATCGTCACGTGCTATCAACTTTTTAGCAACGGCAACACAAAACAATCAACGAACTACGTTCGTCACCATTAACCTAAATCAGAGTCTGTAACGACCCATAACTTGACCACTTTGAAATATAATATTTAAATTGATTTTAAATGTAAAATAAGTAAGATTATATGATTTAAACAATATTAGATAGGATTTAGAAAGAGAAGTATACGTAAAAATAGTAACATTTTCCTATATCGACAAAAGTGACAAAATGCTGATTTTAGAAAAGTATGTTTCAATGGTTAAATAAATTATCTTGATTAATTTATGAATGTTTATATTCTTAAATAGCATTATACAAATTTATTTTTAAATTTGGTTTACATAAATAAATAGTTTAACTAAAACGTCAAAATGTGACCGTAAAACATTTTGTCGAAAATCAATGTTTTGTTGAAAATAAGTTGTCGCAACGTTGTCGCATCTTTATTTTCTTATATAGGAACATATATTCAAATAGTGTAAGTATTAATTAATTTCCTAAACATGTTTACTTTTACTAAATATGATTAGAAAACTTCTAGAAGTCATTAGTAAAAGTAAGTAAAAATTAACAACAGTAAGAAAAAATAAACATCAAATCACATCAAATCAAAACCAACATAATTATGATATTCTTTACTTAATCTTTAAGCGAATAAGACATAAAGTAAGGATGTGAAAGATGATGTTAAGTATTGAAAAAGTAAAGATTGCTTTAGGTTAAAGTAAGGTTAGTTTGGTAATTTGATAAGAGGTTGTTTTGGTAAATTTACCACTTCTTTCTTTTTCTATAAATGTCCACCTCCTTCTTCACTTTCATTCACATTTTCTTCTTCTTATTTTCTCAAGCTTCTTCATCTTCTTCCTCTTCTTCCTCTTCTCTTTAATGGCTTGCAAGCCATAGATTTTTTTTTAAAAAAAAGTCAAAACAGTTTTAAAATATTCAAAAGTAATCAATATTCATTATCTTCAAATCAAACTCATTTTTTCTCCATATTTTACCGCTTCTTCTCTATATTTTCGGACAACCTCCATCTCAAGCCTCGACCAAGCTATTGGAAGGGAGAGAGTGTTGTTTGCTAGTGTTTAATGGAGTATGAATTAATCAGTAAAGTGTTGGTTGATTAGAATGTTGGTAGGAAGTTAATCGCTTTGGTTTATGATGAGAAACTCTATTTGGCATCTCTATTTATACATATACATGTTTGATGTTGTGTTATGATTGCTATGTATGCTTATATATGATTTGATCATCAAGTATTGGTTGTTTGATATGATTTTTAAATTGTTTTACCAAGTCACGTTAATACACGTCGATAAGCACAAAGGAAGGCGCTTTCCTTTTGAAATGAAATGGTGTATATGGAATGCTTAAACCTTTTGGAAAATAGCTTCAAAATGAGGTAGAAATATTTTATAAACATTTAAATATGTATAAAGAAATAAAGGAAGAAAATCAAGATTATATCTTGTATATTTTAAGTATGTCCAAAACAATTTTCCAAGAAAACCGCACTTTTGCGGTAAAGTGACCAAAATTTACAATTGATATTTTAAATGCTTTTAAAATATGAAATAAATCCTAAAAATCTTTTAAAATCTTTTAAAAGAGATTTAAATTGAAAATATGGATTTCTAAATGATATAAAAGTCAATTTGAAGAATACAGCTTTTAAACCACTATTTGCAACACTTTTCGCAAGGCTTTTCGCAGCAGTTTGAAATAATTTTTGAAATGCAGTTTTAAACTTAAAAATTCTTTCCTATAAATTTTGCTAATTATTTTAAAAGAATAATTAAGTTATTTAAAGATGATTTGGAAGTTTTAATAAGAGTTTGAATAAATGGTTAAGAGGAATTGTTTATACCACTTAAACAATAAGTGAAGAAGATTGAATATAATAACAAACCGAGTATGCGGAAACGACTAGTACATTTGTCCCGTCTGTGAGATATGGGAAGATAACACAAGGTGTTTAACTAAGGTTAGGAATGGAGCAACCGGTGCCCTGAACTTACCTGGCCTATATTTTCTCTTCTTAGGAGAGGGGTGGAACATATCGAAAGGAAAGCCCAGATGCTCTAAAAGATCATAATTAAGTTTTTTCTAAGATAAAAGAAAAGAAATAAATTCTTTGAATTTATGGTCTAGATATAAGATTTATAAAATTGATATTTTATAAATAAAAGTAATGAAATTATAAAAGTGTTTTATAAATATTAGAAATGGGATTGTAATCAGTATATGGGTTTGCAATTGAAATTTAGAAAAGAATTTATAATTGATTTTATATGAAAGGAATGAATTCATAAATAAGAGTTTTATAAGTACTTGGATTTTAACTTATAAATGAGATATAAATGGAATTTGTTAGTAAAGAAATTTTGTATATGGAAGTTTATAAAATAAAAATGGAATATAGAAACACCGTTTTGTAAATCTGAAATCAATTTAAATTGATAGTTAGATGTGAAAGTTTATTAAAGGAATTATATTCGCGATTTTGGACATTGAATAATCCTTTAAATTAAATGGATATGTTGGAAAGTGATATTATAAAAAGAGAAAATATTTTCCCTAAGTTAAAAGTTAAGAAAGAAAATCTTTGATTAAGATTTAATGAATGATTTGGAAAGGTTTTCCTAAGTAAAAGAGAAAATGATTTAGAATTATTCTAGGATTTAAGAAAGGTTTAAATAAACCAAATGATTTGATAAATGAGGCTTAATGATTAATACTCTTGAAAAGAAATGGAATAAATTGAAAAGAATATATCTAAGAAAGATATTTGATTTAAATAAAAGATGAAGTAATTGACTGATGTTTGATATCCACATATGAACTTAACATCTTTTAAATCGATAATTGGCTTCGAAGGAACCGGGGTCGGATTTGGATAATTCCTATCTGAAAACCACTTCGAACCAATGTATACGTTTGAACGTGAAGACATGTTGAAGATGACGATTTTTGAAGACCATGGATCTTCATGGCGTGAGGACTGCTTGTTGATTTGGTCGAGGTCGCACCCATTATAGAGTTATACATAGCAGTGGTCTCCTCGTTGTGGAGATTTTTCGGATTGCAAGGACTACTCGCTACTAGTGGTAGTAGGAGAGTGCTTTCGGTTTGTCCTGTTCCTGGACAACTTGTACGGACGTTTGTTTGACATTGCATTTCTATCGATTATGTACATTGGTTTTTACAAACGTATATCAGTGGTGGCGGAGAAGGCAACTTCTCTTAGCTTAACACCCTCCTTAAGACATACGAGCTCAAGGGCTGTATTTTTGTGGAAGGCAATTAGTAGTTAACGAAAATGGCAATGTGGCATTCAAAGATGTGATATGTGCCATGTGAAAAGGTAATCGTTTGCCTCGAGCCTCATCAAACCGGAAATGACTGAAATAAGGTTAGATACAGCGGGGCTAAGTGGGTCATTCTTAATTAGGATATGGTCATCCTATTCTAGATATATCTTTACATGATATGACGTCATATATCTGATTATTGTGGTTTGTATGCTATGAGGACCCTCGGTTAAAGGTCGATAACGACCGGGGGATGACATATTAGGTACTATCTAGTTACAGAGGTTAGCTGGTCTTGTGTTGGTAGAGGATCCATTGTGATGGTCCTTGGGACATCCATCTAGAGGTGTACCCCTTCGGAAGGTAGTCCCTTCATCTTGTCATTTGTATGAAAATCCATTCTACAATAAGAACCTTCGTACTGGACTGTAAACCTAATATGCTGGAATTTAATCAATGTAACAATTTCGGCTAAGATTAATAAGTTTATTTGCAAATGTTTCCAAAGAGATGTCATTAGAAATAATATCAAATGTTTTGATATTTGATATAAAAGTGTTTTAGTTATCATAGGCTAAAAACCCGTCCGTGTTTATGTGCGGGCGTGGTCTTATGAGATACTCTTTGTTTCAAAGGATTTTACTCAAGGGCTGATATATGACACTGTCATTTATTATTGAGTTTTTCTCATGCTGGTTTATCAAGCCTGATCCGGGTATTTTCAATACTCGAGTCAGATCCGAGTAGTTTCAGGTTAGTCGAAGACGGTTGGAGTTTTCAAAGAAGAGCTGGAGTTATTCATCATTACGTATGAGCATATTCTATTATCCGCTGTACTTAGTGTATTTTATTTAATGTTTGTCAGCAATTGTGAGGACATATGTTTATAACTGTCCAAGCTGAATTTAGGATAGACTCTGATGTATGTATTTAAAAATTTTCCGCTATAAAGATATTTGTTCAATATTATATGTCATTCCATTCGAGTGAGATTATATTCTGTCTATTTTTCTTTATTACCCTTCATGTTCCGTATTTTCGTGCAATTTGAGTTGGACATGTATGGTTTATTGTCGATTCAAAGGGTACGAAAAAATGGGCCTTGACAGCGTCACAACCTCATTAGCTATTTGCAAGATTTTCTTTTATGAAACCATACACAGTTTAAGTGGTTGATGAATCATTTTATGTAGCTACTCTATTGAGTCGCAACATTAACTCATTAGCTATATTGTTTAAATCTAATTTTCTTTTCGAACATGCATTAAAACATACACACCCCAACAATATTTTTATTAAATTTTAAAGTCCTAATACAAAACCGTATAAGAAGAATAGAAAAAGATACAAATCTAACATTATTACAAACACTAAAAACTAAACGAGAAAAAAAAAATTAATGAAGCACAAGACATAACCACAATCAACCCTAAAAACAAGCAAAAAGACCTATGCCAAAGACAATTCGGCATCCCCGTCACTCCAAATCATTACCGTCTCCTCCCTATTCTCGACTCCAAGAACTACGCTCTTTTTAGTGCACTAACCTCCTTCGGCAAATCGAATTCGACCTCTTCCTCTTGAACTCCTCCACATGCTTCATTGGCAACATCGAGTCTTCTCCATTGCAATGACCCACCTTTTTGACCCCCAAATGTCGACACTAATACATCCATGGTATTCACTTGTCGAGCACTCGTACCGAATAGGCAGATTGTTAGAGTTAAATAAAAAGTAAAAGAAACAGAACAAAGAAGAAGAGAACGCAATATCAGAATCTCATAGCAGAACGATAACATATAATATCAGAAGATAGCACAAATTGTTACTTTAAGATTCATAGCATTTCAGAGTTGCAATCCTAAGTACTATCATCAACCTAGACAGTTACAACAGCATGCTCTCAAAAAGCCGATATATACATAATAGTAATACAGCGGAAATAATAATACCATGGTAGGTGAAAGCATCTAGTTTATCTCCTTGTGCTCCAAATGATATTAGCAAAAACCTACATTTTCCGGACTACTTGAAAGAGCATCCATGTAATAAGGAGAATATAAAACCATGAGCCAGACATAAGTCTTGTGTGAGATACTCAAAAAATATGTAGTTAACATATAACAATGCATTTGAGACCGTTCGAATCACTGTAACGGTCATCCCTTCAAAAGAACAAACTCATCTAATCAGTATATAAGGTGATATAATAGTTAATATCTAGGGTTTAGAATATAAATCAAAAAATAATTATATGGCATGTACACCACAACAATATTAGGAGTACAATCAAAACTGCTAATGTACGTTTGCGTGGATTTCCATTGGAGGTGCATTTAGTACATCAAGGACGGTTCTCCTAACAGGGGGCATAGATATCCTTTTGAGCAGTGTATATCTCTTAATAAAATATACCATAGGAAAAACATAGTTGGTCCATGCCCGATCACGTGACACCGAGTATCATCGCCCGTGCATGCATATCTGAAAGCGTCACTAGATACAAAATGATATATCCTTGGGTTAGCTAAACCCCCTACTCTGTTTTATATCATTACCGATGGTGAAGTCACACTTAGCATTACAGTGCACGAGTCATAATCATCAGAACATATCTTGAATCTCTCTCTCTTGATTCCAGCATCTCGAACAATTCACATTTAATTTGGTCAGATTCAATAATAATGAGAGCGATTGCATATGGAAACCAAGTCTCGTATACTTATCACGTTTTGACCTTCTCAACTTATATTATTCTTCGGTCAAGAGTGAAGCCGATGGGTTAGAGCACTATTGTTTCTAAGTCCTGCTCGAACATCAATTTTAACTCTTACAGATAGAACAAATCTACTCATTGGCTTTGATTGCTAAGTATACGACTGCATACTTTCCACAAACAAGTAAACACAAAAAACACAATTAAGCCACATAAGCACGATTAAGTCACACGAAGCACGATTAAATCACATAGAGCGCGGTTAAGTGACACGAAGCACAATCAAGTCACATGAGCAACTTCTAATCCTCTTTTCATTTAATTAATTCTTTTATTAATTAAAAACCTCTTTTTATTACTAAAACTTCTTTTATCTAATAAAACTTTGTCCGTCAATTACTACTTCCTTCAGAATTAGGCGAACTTTATATAGGAGTCCTCCCATGGGGAATTCATATACATGCATTCTAAAAGCAAGAGACGATTTAGACGGATGAGTCCTGCTTGGGGGATCTCAAACCCTATGAATAACAATGCTTCTATTCTCTTTCTTTCTCTACTTATGCATATATTCACAACACCTTTATAAAATATATGACATGTATTATGTTATTTCATTATTCATTCGTATTATTCCAATACTTCAAAAGGTATTCATATACTTATCTCAAATGGTATAAGCATATTCACAAGTCTTTAATAAGATTTCTTACTTTAAACATTAGGATAGGAACAAATGGTACTTAATCATTATTACTATAAACCCCTTCCTTTTTACAAAAATTAAATCTATACCTTTTCTATCTTTTTCCAAAAGATTTCATACGTGTTACTGTGTGACGACCCGAGTTCCTACGCCCAGAAAACCGTTTCGTCTTGAAGAAAGAAAGGGATGAGAAAATAAAAAGATAGAGAAGAAAGAACAACAACATCAGAATCTCACAGCGGAACGAATAAATTATAACAATCACATAAGTATTTACATAATATAAAACATCAATTAGAGTTATACAGATAATACATCACATACTAGACAGTTATAGACATCTGTCTAGTTAATACAACACAATACACAAAACAACACAGAGATATCAACACAGAGGAACTATATATATCTATAACGTTGAAGCCTCCTGCTCCATTGCTCCTCCAGAATTCGTCAAAGCTAACCTAAATCCCTTGGCTACCCGTAAAAATTTGGGTACCCGAGAGTTTATGAAAAACAAAAACAAACTCCGGGTCAGACATGGGTCTGGTATGAGTACCAGGTTAAAGTTGCTTAATTTTGAAAATCCTTTTGAAAACAAAAGGTATCACGTAAGACTCACCACATATAAACATGGGAAAGTTTTTACCTTACGCTAACCAAAACATTTGATAGGAAATTCAGTGATATTATAATAGGTCTAGGGTTTTCAAGTAAATAGAAAATAGGCGAAATTGTTACATTCATTAAATTTCAGCTACTGGCCACAAAAGTGGGTAATACAATCAAAACCGTTGGCACTTATTGGATTGTGGATTCCATACAATGGCAGGGATACTGGGGTACCGCCTGTCACAGTACGTGGCCTAGATCAACGTACCGAGGATCACTCCCGACCCCCTGCAACACAAGGCCGGAACCATTCCTTACTGAACAGTCCCGAACAAGATAAACCCCGCAGTTGTTTGCAACCAACTGCCCACACAGCCGAAAATAAAGGGACATCTAGACAGGGGAATATCCTTGTCCTGCTTGGGCATGACCCACCTAACCTTGCTGCACCTCCCCTGTTTTAGCCATTCCCAGTTGATGAGGCTTGAGGCTGCGATTACCTTTAGAGAATACATTTCTTAGAATGCTCATCACCCACCAGACGATGTGTTGGAAGCATTCAATCCATACAAGTTCGTTCCGGGTTCGAACGAAACCGAAGGCATTATCTCGTTACACTCATTTTGGAATCACCCTCAGAGTTAACGACGATAACCCTTGCATTCTGAACCTTCATCTTCACTTCAGATTAACGACCTATCGTTAATTTGGAATCGATGTGGTTTTCGGATGTTCCAAATAAGGAAAACCGATTCCGGTCTCATCGAAATCCAAAACGTGTCTTTTAAGACCAAGTTGTCTATTTAGTCTTAACGGTTTAATTCAATATTATCAATACACACAGATGGATAAATCGTAATATCACAGTAGATAATCACATCATTATCACATACAGATAATCAATATTATCATCCAAACGGATAATTAAATATTATCTTACTTAAACCAAGCATCCATATCACATAGATATTATTCATGTCAGATCTGAATTCACAATCATCAAATGAAATATCCATATCATTCATAAGCAATGATTTATAATCATACCATTTGTAATTAATTTAAAATGAATTAAATTAACTACTTCAATCTCTAAGTAATGTAAAGTAAATTAAATTAATTCTTTATCTATAAATCCTGCTTATACAACCATTAATTAATTATAAATCAAATTAATTAACCATCTTCTAAATATTCATCTTGATTAAACACCTTTTATTAATCATTCACTAATTACAATAGGTAATTAGTCTTTATTTAATTTCACAGATTGATTATCCTAAATCATTCATAGTAATTAACATTTAATTACTTTATTTATAATTGATTACATTTATTCTTAATTAATTACATCAATTAACCACCACATTATTAATTATTTCTTAATTTCATCATTAATTATATTAATTAAGGATCTCTAATTCAGATTTAAATTAAATTACTTTGGTTAAATTAATTTACATTAAATGATTCATTTTTAATTTAACTCAATTATTAATCACCCTTGATTAATAACATTCCAGTAATTAATTATCATTAATTACTTATATTAATACATTAATTATCCCATAATTAATTATCTCCATTAATTAATCCTTGATTAATTACAAAGTAATTATCCAAATTACTTTATTAACACATTATCTTTTCACTGATTACATTCAGTAATTAACATTAATTACTTCCTTAAGTAATTATGCTCCATTGAATACACTAAGTCATTTACACTTATCAATTTATCAAATGATTTCCTTAAATTAATTAAAATAAATTAATTAACTTAAATTAATCATCTTATCAAAATTAATTACAATAAGTAATTAATCTCTTAATTACTTTTATCAAGTAATTACATTTAACAATTTACAATAGATTATCTAATTAATCTAATTAATTATCCAAAATTAAACATATATATTAATTAATCAATAATCCTTAGTTAATTATCTACATTAACTAATAACATTTCTTAATTTACTTCTTAATTGATCTTTAGTTATAAATTAATTTAAATTATTAACTTAAATACATAAGTCATTCCTTAATTACCCTATCATTCTTAAGATAATTTATTTCTTTATTAATGACTTCATTAACATTACATTTTAAATTTAAATTCAAATATCATTTGAATTTAAGATTCAAAATGACTATAATTTAAATTCAATTTAAAATCTTTTAAATAAATGTAAATAACATTTATTATTTACATATTAACTTATATAAGAAAATCTTTTAAATTAAACTACTTGAATCTTAATTCAAATTTAAATTTCCAAAATACATTAATATTTTAACTTGCAAATCTCAAGTTAAAACAATTTATTTACTTTTCATTTTAAAATCTTTAATCAAAGAATTCTCAAAATCAAGTTAATTTTTATTGAAACAAATTTACTTTTCAAAACTATTTTATTTGAACTTATTTTTAAAACATTCATATTTAAAACTGATTTAAGCTTTCAAATTTGGATTCTAAGTAAACTTGAATTCCATCAATTTATCTTGATTTAAAACTTCGATTTAAACTTTCTTTTAACAACTTGAATTAGAAACTCGATTTTTAAATACAAATCCATTTTAAACCTTAAGATTCAAATATCCATTTGAATCAATACCTTTAAAAAATTCGAATTTAACTGCTGTAAAACTTTTGTTTCAGGTCTAATTTTTAAAATCTGGAAACTATCAGGTTTTTAAACCTGAAACTCATTTAAATATTAAACTTCATTTTAGATTCAAAATATAAATTTGAATTCATACATCAAACTAGATTTACACTTTGTTTAATCTTAGTTGACAAACTTAAATTCATCTGAATTTAACATCATCATTACAACTAACTTACAATTAATTTGCTTTAAATTTGGTCTAAATTTCGAAACTACAGGCAGTTTATACAACCTGTAGCAACCCAACTCCACCTGAGACCAAAGCAAAGTGCTTCGGGTCAATCCTTTCCCTGCTTCGATTAAACAACTAGAATGACCCGAGACTTCCCCGAGCCCAAAAACCCTGCACACCAAAACAGTGACAGTTTCAAACCTGGAACCAACTCAAATTCAAACCCACTTCAATGCTTCGAGTTCTCCATCGCCTTGCTTCGAGTCACCTACTCAAGTGACTCGAGTATTTCCTGAGGCAAAACTCTGCACACCGAAAGAACAACCCGACACTCCAATGGCACGGTGCATGTGCACCGTGGCCCCAGCAAACTCCGGCCATCCACACGAACTCCAACACAACACCGAACATCACCAGGTAACATCACGACTACCCAAAAATCCTCTCGGCAACTCAAAACGAAAATGGGTTCGAAACCCAAACCTGGAACACAACAGCCTTTCCCTTCTCGAACCTGTCAACGCCGCATTCTCCCAACCCCGACCACCTGATGGCCAACAGCTCTGGCCATGACTCCACTTTTCACCCCTCTACCCATACGCAAACCCCCGTTGAACTCGATGCACCAGGGAAAACGAACAGACCCAAACAACAACCCAGTCAAAAATTAGGTTTACAGAAAGCATTTCGTCGCCGTCGCCACCACGCCTAACTGCACCATCTACCGCTATTTTCCCTCGACCCTCCAATCACTTGTCCCTCACCACAAAGAACCCCGAGCACTCCGGTCCACTAGATCACCCACAAATCGACAATAACCCACTTTCGTTCAAAACCAAACTACACTTTCAATACTTAACTAAAAAATTTAGTTTTAGTTTTAAAAATCATAAGTTTGGATGGTGTTCCAGATTGCATGCCTGAATCATTGAATCATGATGTTGGGATTTTCACTTATTTACAGATTGGTCTGTTATTTTGATTACCAGAGACAAACCATATTTCTTTTACTAAAATAAAAATTTTAAAACTAAAATTGGTGATGACATACACAATTTTCACTTGAAACTTAAGCTTAAATAAGGATTATATCAAGAGATATCGAATTAAAGTCAAACGAGAACCTGGAAATATGAACAAAGAGTGCCCAGAATTAAAACAAAACATTTATATCATACTTTCCTATATAAATACAGAGAAAAGCACCAATACATACTTGCATTCAAACAAAATATTTCCAGAAAATCTATGCAACCAGATTACTACTTAAGTTATTTAAAATTTGAAGTTACTCACCTAGGTTTGAAAATGAACAGAGCACCCTTTGTCTGAAACAGTTAGAACTTTAAAACTAAGAATTTGTTTGCTGTGATCTTCCTAAACTTCTTGCCCATCTTCAGTTGTAATATTACTTGAGTTTGTATAAATGAAAATGTTTGCCATTGTTTCAGGTTGGACATGTTATGTTGAACGAACTAAAGGAGAAGGTAAGCATATAAAGAATTTTATAGGGGAAGGTGATAACTGGGTTAAGCACATGCAGGTACACTACTTGTTTTGTTTGTATCAGGCCAGATCTTTTAATTAGGAGGCTGAGTTGATTTTTAAGCAATTCGAACTGACTTAAGTTGTGCTAGCATTTAATGTTTAAGTACTTATGTTCCCTACTTAGCTAATTTTATCATTTCTTATGCCAGCATCCTATTTCTACTGCTTTGCTTTAGCTTGCTCTACAAACTTCCTTATATGTTTAACATGCACAAAGATATTTTTGCTTAGCTTTGCATCTTATTTCAGGTTGACTACATTTTATTTCTTAACTTTTCTGTTTTCAGCCTGCACACTTTACTGCCTGCATATTTCATATTTAATTTGCTTTGTTTTTCTTAACTTTGCCATTTAAAACCTACAGGCTACACATATACAAACCTGGTTTGTATTTATCTCATATACATATATAAAGTAGTTGATAGGGTATGCTTTTTATCCATAGCTATTTTATTTTATTTTGCTTTGTTTATGCTTATGTACATATATGAAGTTGTTATAGTTATTTTTATTGGTTATGTTAATATTATAGCTTCTTATGTATATGTATTTAGACTTATGTTTAAGATGTATAAGATTTATTTTATTTTAAATATTCTTGAAAGACTTATTTTTAAATCTTTCAAATTATAGCTTCCTCCAAAATACACATACATGTATTTAGATAATTTTAAAATAACCATTTTTATTTGTATTGAAATCCATTTGTAAAAAATATTACATTATTTAGATTGTTTTAAAATAACTAGTTATTAAATTAAAATAATTTATAAATGAAATTATCACTACCTAAATATATTACTTGTTTTATTAACCACATTTAAAATCAAAGCAACCTTTGTTAATTTTAAATTTAAGTTAAAATCATTTAAACAAATTTTAATCTTATCTTGAGTATATTTAAACCATATTTTTATCAAACTATACTAAAAAGAAAATAAACAATTTTTTTTATTTAAATTTAAACCTAGGCTAGAATTTATTTTAAACAAATTAAATTTATCTTGAATATTTTTAAAATCATATTATTATTTATTCAATATTAAATTTCCAAATTATCAAAAATAGTAGAATTAGAAAACATAGCTTTATTTATTAATTTAAAACAGAGCTTATATATTTATAATATATACATATATACATTATAAATAGAAACAAATTAAATTAGCTTTTAAAGGATAAATTATCAGTTAAATATTTATTTAAAAGAAGATTATTAACTCAATTTAAATATTATTAACAAATATTATCAAATCAATTTAATTTTTAATGTAGATTATTAAATTGATATTGCCCCAAATTTCCGGGATATCACATTCTTCCCCCCTTAAAAGAATTTCGTCCCCGAAATTTAAAACAAAGGTAATTTAATAATTTAATTAAAAATTTAAATTTTAAAACACAAGCATATATCAATCATAAGCTAACAATCATAACAACCAATTCATCCAAACAAACAAATCTAACTATCCAGACAAGATTCCGGATAGAATTTTCTCGAGTTTCCCAAATATAAATACCGAGATACCCGTTCTACAGAATCTAAACAATCAATACTACTAAGCTACAGAGCTTCCACTCATCTAGATCTACAAAACAAGACAGGATATCAAACTACAGACAAGTCTGAATCAACAACCAAAACTCCCCAGAACTGCTAGTTCTACAACCAGAGATAGATCTCACACGCACTCCCTCAGAGATACGTGAAACACAACAAATTCCAGTTATCCAAACTGACAATTCAATCCTGAAGACCAAACACTTATCCAAAATCAAATCCCCGATTTCGGAATCCAAATTCGTCCGTCTCTTATCCACAAAACTCTACGGACGATCCTGGGCACCCTACACCCTTACTGATTAGCTCAACTCTTGCCGATGTCCTTAGAAACAAACTGGACCAAACAATCCAACAAATTGATCTTTCCAAGATCGACCAAAATTCAGAAAACAAACTCTATTCCAAATCAGAAAATAGAACTCACTTCTCTTATCCGGAAAAGATAAAACAGGTGCACTCCAATCTGGCCTTAAGATCCTGAAAAATTTCCAGTAGAACTCTCCAATCTAAACATTGCAACATCCCATTGCTTCCAAACTAAAACAGCTTCCTCCATGCTTCCACTGCGCAACTCTGATTGAACAGATGAAAATGCTGAAGTCGAACACAGACTGGACAACACATTCCAAAAATAAAGTTCACATATCCAAAAATAAAACTCAGCAGTTCCTCCAAAATCTGAGCTGCTTTACCACACTCAAAAATCATCCTATTACTAAGATGATCCATCGGTTCCACCTTCGAAATTCAGACGATACCAAACTCAATCTCCAGATGCTGACAAACTCTGACTTCTCGAAGACACCCAGAAAAATCTTTGAAACCCCAAAAGAACACCCAAACCATCGCAAGTCACTTTCGCGATCAATCCAGCCTAATTCCAAAGATACTGCTTTCTCTCTTCCAAACAGAATAGCTTACGCTTATGTGGCCAATCCATCGAAGCAATGGAATTACTCTGCTGCTTCTGAAGTTACCCAAGAAAAACTGCTAAGCCAGAAGACTTCCTAAACCAAAGCTCTTCGAGAAACTCGGACCTCAAACTAACAGAAACATTCTATTGAACTCAGCTACAACACCGAAGCAGTCATTCTTCCTTAACTTGTTCCAAAGAAACATCTTCGGAGACATCCATAGTCACTGTGTCTCATCACACAGCTACTACGTCTTGATGTATCAAAATATCATGAATGACTTCTGTCCACCCGACAAATCCAAACTCTAGCTCATCCAAACTTACACTTCAAAAATGAACTCCGAACCTTAATAGATTTCCTTCAGAGATTGATGAAATCCTTATACCATCCAAAGCTTACTTGAGACGGTATTAGGTCTACAGTCTCGACAGATACACTTCCAACCTCAATCATACAAACTCCAACCATTGGTAGTTGTGTTACGCACACCACTACCCTATCTACCCTTATAGCTCATTGGAGAACCTGAACAGGTAACCCAACAATAGGTAGGAATAAATAAATATATATATCAAAATTACAAATACGCTCTCTCAGGAAAGAAATCACTTAAGAGCCGAGGTATTCACTCAACCTAGCGCTTTGATACTAACTGTGACGACCCGAGTTCCTACGCCTAGAAAACCGTTTCGTCTTGAAGAAAGAAAGGGATGTGAAAATAGAAAAGAAAGAGAAGAAAGAACAACAACATTAGAATCTCACAGCCGAACGAATAAATTATAATAATCACATAAGTATTTACATAATACACAACATCAATCAGAGTTATACAGATAATACATCACGTACTAGACAGTTATAGACATCTGTCTAGTTAATACAACACAATACACAAAACAACACAGAGATATCAACACAGAGGAACTATATATATCTATAACGCTGAAGCCTCCTGCTCCATTGCTCCTCCAGAACTCGTCAAAGCTAACCTGAATCCCTTGGCTACCCGTAAAAATTTGGGTACCCGAGAGTTTATGAAAAACAAAAATAAACTCCGGGTCAGACATGGGTTTGGTATGAGTAACAGGTTAAAGTTGCTTAATTTTGAAAATCCTTTTGAAAACAAAAGGTATCACGTAAGACTCCCCACAAATAAACATGGGAAAGTTTTTACCTTACGCTAACCAAAACATTTGATAGGAAATTCAGTGATATTATAACAGGTCTATGGTTTTCAAGTAAATAGAAAATAGCCGAAATTGTTACATTCATTAAATTCCAGCTACTAGCCACAAAAGTGGGTAATACAATCAAAACCGTTGTCACTTATTGGATTATGGATTCCATACAATGGCAGGTTACTGGGGTACCGCCCGTCACAGTACGTGGCCTAGATCAACGTACCGAGGATCACTCCCGACCCCCTGCAACACAAGGCCAGAACCATTCCTTATTGAACAGTCCCGAACAAGATAAACCCTGTAGTTGTTTGCAACCAACTGCCCACACAGCCGAAAATAAAGGGACATCTAGACAGGGGAATATCCTTGTCCTGCTTGGGCATGACCCACCTAACCTTGCTGCACCTCCCCTGTTTTAGCCATTCCCGGTTGATGAGGCTTGAGGCTGCGATTACCTTTAGAGAATACATTTCTTAGAATGCTATTACCTTTAGAGAATACATTTCTTAGAATGCTCATCGCCCACCTGACGATTTGTTGAAAGCATTCAATCCATACAAGTTCGTTTCGGGTTCGAACGAAACCGAAGGCATTTGTGACGACCCGCCCTTCTACACCCAGAAAGACGTATCGTCTTGAAGAAAGAAAGGGATGAGAAAATAGAAAGATAGAGAAGAAAGAACAACAACATCAGAATCTCACAGCGGAATGGAACAAAATATAATAGATCACATAACTATTACATAATTTTACATATATCAGAGTTATACAGATCAATCAACACATACTAGACAGTTATAAACACCTGTCTAGTTATACAAGTCAATATACAATACGGATAAACAACTCAGAGATATCAACACAGTGGAACACTATATATATCTATCTACAACGCTGAAGCCTCCTGCTCCCTTGCTCCTCCAGAATTCGTCAAAGCTAACCTGAATCCCTTGACTACTCGTAAAAATTTGGGTACCCGAGAGTTTAGGAAAACAAAAATAAACTCCGGGTCAGACATGGGTCTGGTATGAGTAACAGGTTAAAATTGCTTAACTTTGAAAAACATTTGAAAATAAAAGGTATCACGTAAGACTCCCCACGAATAAATATGGGTAAGTTTTTACCTTACGCTAACCAAAACATTTGATAGGAAATTCTGTGATATTATAATAGGTCTAGGGTTTTCAAGTAAATAGAAAATAGCCGAAATTGTTACATTCATTAAATTCCAGCTACTAGCCACAAAAGTGGGTAATACAATCAAAACCGTTGGCGCTTATTGGATTTTGGATTCCGTACAATGGCAGGGCTACTGGGGTACCGCCCGTCACAGTACGTGGCCTAGATCAACGTACCGAGGATTACTCCCTTCATCCCCTGCAACACAAGGCCGGAACCATTCCTTATTGAACAGTCCCGAACAAGACAACCCCGACAGTTGGAGCTCACAACTATCCACACAGCCGAATAAAAAAGGACATCTAGACAGGGGAAAATCTTGTCCTGCTTGGGCATGACCCACCTAACCTTGCTGCACCTCCCCTGTTTTAGCCATTCCCGATTGATGAGGCTTGAGGCTACGATTACCTTTAGAGAACATATTTCTTAGAATGCTCATCGTCCGCCTGACGATGTGTTGAAAGCATTCAATCCATACAAGTTCGTTCCGGGTTCGAACGAAACCGAAGGCATTATCTCGTTACACTCATTTTGGAATCACCCTCAGAGTTAACGACGATAACCCTTGCATTCTGAATCTTCATCTTCACTTCAGATTCACGAACTATCGTTAATTTGGAATCGATGTGGTTTTCGGACATCCAAATGTGGAAAACCTGATCCCGGTCTCATCGAAATCCAAACGTGTCTTTTAGGGCCAAGTTGTCT
This sequence comes from Allium cepa, assembly GCA_030765085.1. Taxonomy (NCBI): domain Eukaryota; kingdom Viridiplantae; phylum Streptophyta; class Magnoliopsida; order Asparagales; family Amaryllidaceae; genus Allium; species Allium cepa. The sequence goes on from CM060938.1 coordinate 336,793,204, forward strand.
ATTTAGTCTTAACAATTTAATTCAAAATAATTCAATACACACACAGATAGATAATTCACAATATCATAATAGATAGTCAACGTCAACATAACAGATAATCAATATTATCACTACAACAGATAATGCATATTATCAATCATAAAAGATAATTCATATTATCATCATATTTAAATCAAGCATCCATATCACATAGCATCATTTTCTCATATCTGAGATCTTAAATCATTCAAGGTAAACAATTTCATCCATCCATATATAAGCAATCATATAAGCTATAATTAATTTAAAATGAATTAAATTAATTATATCATCTCTAATTAATTTAAAGTAAATTAAATTAATTACTTCGTCATTTAAATCTTGCTTATACAATTATTAATCAACCTCCAATCAATTAATAAACCATTCACTAATTATCCGTTTCAATTAATCATACTAGATTAATTAACATTTAATTATATTCAAGTAATCATTCTTAAATTATTTTCAAAAATTAATTATCTTATCCAAATATAAAAATTGACCTTAAATTACAAACATTACATTACTTCTGAATTACACTAATTAATTACTCTTTAATTTCTTATTATCGATTAATTAATCTAAATTTATCATCCCATCATTAATTATATCAATTAATAATTTCTAATTACATTTTTAATTAATTCCCTGTTTAAAATTAATTGACTTAAGTAATTAATCATCAATTAAACCACATTTATTAATCACCTCTGATTAATACCATTAGTAATTAACTATCTTTAATTGCTCATCAGATAAATTAATTACTCCTTAATTAATTCCTCTAATTAGTCCCTTGATTAATTACACAAAGTAATTATATTCCAATTACTTTCATTATTAAATCACCCTCAGTTAATCACATACAGTAATTATCTTCAATTACTTCCCTAAGTAATTATACTTATCACATCATCAAAATGGTTGTCTAAATTAATCAAACTTAATTAATCAACTTAAACAATTCATAGAATTAATTATAATGAGTAATTAATTCCTTAATTAATTCCGTTAAGTAATTATACTTAACAATTCACAATTGCTTATCTTAAATAAATAATTTAATTAATTATTAAAAATAATCCATTAATTGATTATTTCATAATTTTAGTCAATGACCTTCATCAACTAATTATAATCCTTTAATTACTTTCTTAAAGTAATTAACTACGATTTATTATTAATTACATTTTAAGTTAGTCATAATAACTCATTAATTAATCCTTTATTAATTCATTAATTTATTAACAATCATTAATTTAAAATTAAACCAATGATTTCCTAGTTACCAATTAATTTACCTTTAACTTATATCTTATTTAAATAAATTTAACTCTTAATTTCTAAGTAAATTAATTCTAGCCATTCATTATCCATTTAGTTAATTTGATAATTACAAGCCTTAAGTTTTTAAAACTCTTGTCCTATTTAATAACCAATTTATCATTTATAAGCTATTTAACCAATTTAATTTAAATTTACTTTTAAATTCATTTTAAATTTAAGATTTAAAATGAAATCAAATTAATCTTATCAATTCCAAACTCCTTTTATTTTACAATTTAAAGAATGATTATCTTAAAACAGAAGATTAAAGAATTTAAAACACGATTTCATTTTGAATTTAAATCAAATTTTAAAAAAATTCTCTTTATCATTCAAATTTGTTTAAAACAAATTTTAAACTTAAAAATCTTTATTTATTTAAAGACTGAGATTCAAACTACGCTTTGAATCCAAACTTATCTTGTTTTAAACTTTGTTTAAAATACGTATTTTTTCATTTAAAATCCCAGTTTTAAAAAATTTATAAAACTTACATGTTTAAAACCTGTAGCTAAAAATACCCGAGACAAACAATTATTTTTACGAGCAAAACCCCATATTTCTTCGAGTCCGACACTCGAATCACTCGAGTGAAACTCGAGCAACATTTCCCCTTTTTAAAGTGGTTATGAGTAATTTAAAATTTTAAAGCTTTATTTTATTTTAAACTGAAATTCAAACTTCATTTTCAATCCAACTTTTTTTTTCTTTTATTTAAATAACTATGTTAAACATTCATATCTCATTTTTAAAACCCAGTTTAAAGCATTTTAAACTTTACAGGTTTAAAAAAAAAAAACCTGTTCAACTTACCCAGGTTCCCCTTTCCCACTACTCCGAGACAACCACGAGCACGCTTCGAGTCGCGTGAAGTATTTTCCCGAGTCGAAATACTTAAAAACTCGAGTACCCCTCCCTTTTGCGTCAACAACCATTCCAGGCACAAACATAGTGCACGTGCACGTGTACCCTCACCGGAGCTCCCTCCGATCATCGACGATCACTCCAACGCATCGCCTGACCACACAGCAACCCACAACGTTCACCTAAACATTTGCTCAAGCCTCGAAATCGATACTGAACACGAACCCAAACCTGGAAACGTACAAGCACACCTCCACGAAACCTGTCACCGCCTCTTCCACAACGCCTCGGCCACTAGAAAATCTACTACTCCGGCTACGACTTCGACTACGACCCCACTATCATTCCCCAAACAGTCGAAGCACTCGATCAACGCCACAGGTCGTAGTGGTCGATTTACTGAACACAAATAAAATTAGGGTTTAAAAGAAAAATCGCCTACCGTGAATTCCCTGGTGAATTTTAGCAACATCAACCATTTTTACACAAATCTCCATTCATACTTCTTCCTCCAGAAAGAAGCCCGAATCCCAAATTCACATAGATCACCCCAAAATCACAGATTCACATATCATATACAACCCCGAACTAAACCTTAAATACTTAACTAAAAATAGTCATTCTGGTTTTAAAAATCAAATTTTTGTCTTAGCATTTGATTCATATGCTTGAAACTATGATTTAAAAGAATTGGGTTTTAACTTATTTTAGCTTTCCACTGTTAATCTATATTTTCCAGAACTATTACAAACTGTTTTCTTTTAAACCAATTTCAGACTCAAGTCTATGTTATAACAACATTATATGTTCAAAACTTATGACTTGTTAAAGGTTAAATTAAGAATAAAAGAAATTTTCTTATGTGAACTTAAACCTGAAATCAAAACAGAGAAAGATACACAGTAATGAATTATCACATATCCACACCTTAACACAGAGATGTATTTGCAAAATATACTCACAAATAACTAAGCTTCAGAGAGAACATATAGCAGAATAATTATACTTACATATTTATAAATGTGATGTTACTCACCTGGTTTTGAGAGAATGAACAGAGCATAGCTTGGTATTGAAAATAGTTTGAACTTTTAAAGACTGTAAACTGGTTTGCTTCTTCCTTCAATTATCTATTCTTTGGTTTTGAGGCAGTTTAGGTTTGTAAAAAATTACTTATATTTTCAGATTTTGCTTATGTTTTATAAACAAAAAGAAGTGGAAGACATGTATTTATAAGGAAAGATTTCAGAGGAAGGTGTTTACTGGGTAACTCTTTACTGGAACATATTATCTTTGTTCAAAATTTGTTTTTGTTTTATCAGGCAAATGTTCTTCAAAAGTAGGCTGAAATGCTTATTAGATTTCGAATTAACTTATTTGTATGCTGAAAAATGGAAGCATTTAATGCTATGGTACTTTATGTTTCACTTATCTCATTTTTGTGTTGTAAAGATATTTTCTATCTTACAGCCTATATACTTTTTGTTTCCTACTAGCTTACCTTATCTATGTTGAAACTTAACTAAACATCATAAATTAAACTTCCTATATAAGCTTCTTACCTGTTTTCTTACTTGTCTTATTCCTTAGCTTGTTCTTGCCTTGTATGTTATTTTGCAGGTAAAAATATTACTATGTCAGGTTAGTGTTTTACTTCATGTACTTAACAAATTTTATTATTACTTTGTCTGGTTATGATTTATTTTATCTTGTATATATATATTAGTTTCACTTGCTTCTTTGTCTTGCATATATTACTTATATAAAATTTTCTTTTGCTTGCCTGGGTAATGTTTTACTTATGTTCAAATATATAAAGTTATTTTAGTCTAAGTATTTATACTCATTTTAAAACCATACGTTTAATATATGTTTGTGTTTAATATATTTTAAGACTTGTTTTATTTTAAACATTTTTGAAAGATGCTATTTCAAATTTACAAATCATTACTTCTCATGTTAATGTATTCAAATAAATTTTGAAATAGTCATTTCTATCTATATTAAAATTCATTTTGTAAGAAGATTACATCATTAATATTGTTAAATATAACTCATGATTAAATTAAAATAATTCACAAATGAATTTGTCTTCTTATTCAATACATTACTTATTTTATTAGCTACATTAAAAACAAACAAATCTTTTTATCTAAATTTAAACTTAAACTAAAATCAATTTTAAATAATTATGTTTTTAGTTTGGGTATTAAAATCATATGATTATTTATTTTAGTAGCTTAATATCAAATTGAATCCAATTTTAAATTATCAAAAATGTTAGAATAAGAAAACATGCCTATATGTATTAAATTTAAAACAAAGATTATCTATTTATAATATATACAAATATGTATTCATTACAAATATAAAATAATTTATTAGCCTTTAAAATATAGATTATCAGTTTAAATATTTATTTTGAAGAAGATTATTACATCTATTTCAAATTTATTATTAACAATATGGTCAAATCAATTAAATTTTGACATAAATTATTAAATTGTTATTGTCAAAATTTCCGGGATATCACAGCATTATCTCGTTACACTCATTTTGGAACCACCCTCAGAGTTAAGGACGATAACCCTTACATTCTGAACCTTCATCTTCACTTCAGATTAACGACCTATCGTTAATTTGGAATCGATGTGGTTTTCGGATGTTCCAAATAAGGAAAACCTATTCTGGTCTCATCGAAATCCAAAATGTGTCTTTTAAGACCAAGTTGTCTATTTAGTCTTAACAGTTTAATTCAATATTATCAATACACACAGATGGATAAATCGTAATACCACAGTAGATAATCACATCATTATCACATATAGATAATCAATATTATCATCCAAACGGATAATTAAATATTATCTTACTTAAACCAAGCATCCATATCACATAGATATTATTCATGTCAGATCTGAATTCACAATCATCAAATGAAATATCCATATCATTCATAAGCAATGATTTATAATCATACCATTTGTAATTAATTTAAAATGAATTAAATTAACTACTTCAATCTCTAAGTAATGTAAAGTAAATTAAATTAATTCTTTATCTATAAATCCTGCTTATACAACCATTAATTAATTATAAATCAAATTAATTAACCATCTTCTAAATATTCATCTTGATTAAATACCTTTTATTAATCATTCACTAATTACAATAGGTAATTAGTCTTTATTTAATTTCACAGATTGATTATCCTAAATCATTCATAGTAATTAACATTTAATTACTTTATTTATAAATGATTACATTTATTCTTAATTAATTACATCAATTAACCACCACATTATTAATTATTTCTTAATTAACCAATTCTTAATTTCATCATTAATTATATTAATTAAGGATCTCTAATTCAGATTTAAATTAAATTACTTTGGTTAAATTAATTTACATTAAATGATTCATTTTTAATTTAACTCAATTGTTAACCACCCTTGATTAATAACATTCCAGTAATTAATTATCATTAATTACTTATATTAATACATTAATTATCCCATAATCAATTATCTCCATTAATTAATCCTTGATTAATTACAAAGTAATTATCCAAATTACTTTATTAACACATTATCTTTTCACTGATTAATTCAGTAATCAACATTAATCACTTCCTTAAGTAATTATGCTCCATTGAATACACTAAGTCATTTACACTTATCAATTTATCAAATGATTTCCTTAAATTAATTAAAATAAATTAATTAACTTAAATTAATCATCTTATCAAAATTAATTACAATAAGTAATTAATCTCTTAATTACTTTTATCAAGTAATTACATTTAACAATTTACAATAGATTATCTAATTAATCTAATTAATTATCCAAAATTAAACATATATATTAATTAATTAATAATCCTTAGTTAATTATCTACATTAACTAATAACATTTCGTAATTTACTTCTTAATTGATCTTTAGTTATAAATTAATTTAAATTATTAACTTAAATACATAAGTCATTCCTTAATTACCTATTATTCTTAAGATAATTTATTTCTTTATTAATGACTTCATTAACATTACATTTTAAATTTAAATTCAAATATCATTTGAATTTAAGATTCAAAATGACTATAATTTAAATTCAATTTAAAATCTTTTAAATAAATGTAAATAACATTTATTATTTACATATGAACTTATATAAGAAAATCTTTTAAATTAAACTACTTGAATCTTAATTCAAATTTAAATTTCCAAAATACATTAATATTTTAACTTGCAAATATCAAGTTAAAACAATTTATTTACTTTTCATTTTAAAATCTTTAATCAAAGAATTCTTAAAATCAAGTTAATTTTTATTGAAACAAATTTACTTTTTAAAACTATTTTATTTGAACTTATTTTTAAAACATTCATATTTAAAACTGATTTAATCTTTCAGATTTGGATTCTAAGTAACTTGAATTCCATCAATTTATCTTGATTTAAAACTTCGATTTAAACTTTCTTTTAACAACTTGAATTAGAAACTCGATTTTTAAATCCAAATCCATTTTAAACCTTAGAGATTCAAATATCCATTTGAATCAATACCTTTAAAAAAATTCGAATTTAACCGCTGTAAAACTTTTGTTTCAGGTCTAATTTTTAAAATCTGGAAACATTCAGGTTTTTAAACCTGAAACTCGTTTAAGTATTAAACTTCATTTTAGATTCAAAATATAAATTTGAATTCATACATAAAATTAGATTTACACTTTGTTTAATCTTAGTTGACAAACTTAAATTCATTTGAATTTAACATCATGATTACAACTAACTTACAATTAATTTGCTTTAAATTTGGTTTAAATTTTAAAACTACTGGTAGTTTATACAACCTGTAGCAACCCAACTCCACCTGAGACCAAAGCAGAGTGCTTCGGGTCAATCCTTTCCGTGCTTCGAGTAAACAAATCGAATGACCCGAGACTTCCACGAGCCCAAAAACCATGCACACTGAAACAGTGACAGTTTCAAACCTGGAACCAACTCAAATTCAAACCCACTTCAATGCTTCGAGTTCTCCATCGCCTTGCTTCGAGTCACCTACTCAAGTGACTCGAGTATTTCGTGAGGCAAAACTCTACACACCGAAAGATCAACCCAGCACTCCAATGGCACGGTGCATGTGCACCGTGGCCCCAGCCAACTCCGGCCATCCACACGAACTCCAACACCACGCCGAACATCACCAGGTAACATCACGACTACCCAAAAATCCTCTCGGCAACTCAAAACGAAAATGGGTTCGAAACCCAAACCTGGAACACAACAGCCTTTCCCTTCTCGAACCTGTCAACGCCGCATTCTCCCAACCCCGACCACCTGATGGCCAACAGCTCTGGCGATGACTCCACCTTTCACCCCTCTACCCATACGCAAACCCCCGTTGAACTCGATGCACCACGGAAAACGAACAGACCCAAACAACAACCCAGTCAAAAATTAGGTTTACAGAAAGCATTTCGTCGCCGTCGCCACCACGTCTAACTGCACCATCTACCGCCATTTTCCCTCGACCCTCCAATCACTTGTCCCTCACCACAAAGAACCCCGAGCACTCCGGTCCACTAGATCACCCACAAATCGACAATAACCCACTTTCGTTCAAAACCAAACTACACTTTCAATACTTAACTAAAAAATTTAGTTTTAGTTTTAAAAATCATAAGTTTGGATGGTGTTCCAGATTGCATGCCTGAATCATTGAATCATGATGTTGGGATTTTCACTTATTTACAGATTGGTCTGTTATTTTGATTACCAGAGACAAACCATATTTTTTTTATTAAAATAAAAATTTTAAAACTAAAATTGGTGATGACATACACAAGTTTCACTTGAAACTTAAGCTTAAATAAGGATTATATCAAGAGATATCGAATTAAAGTCAAACGAGAACCTGGAAATATGAACAGAGAGTGCCCAGAATTAAAACAGAACATTTATATCATACATTCCTATATAAATACAGAGAAAAGCACCAATATATACTTGCATTCAAACAAAATATTTCCAGAAAATCTATGCAACCAGATTACTACTTAAGTTATTTAAAATTTGAAGTTACTCACCTAGGTTTGAAAATGAACAGAGCACCCTTTGTCTGAAACAGTTAGAACTTTAAAACTAAGAATTTGTTTGCTGTGATCTTCCTAAACTTCTTGCCTATCTTCAGTTGTAATATTACTTGAGTTTGTATAAATGAAAATGTTTGCCATTGTTTCAGGTTGGACATGTTATGTTGAACGAACTAAAGGAGAAGGTAAGCATATAAAGAATTTTATAGGGGAAGGTGATAACTGGGTTAAGCACATGCAGGTACACTACTTGTTTTGTTTGTATCAGGCCAGATCTTTTAATTAGGAGGCTGATTTGATTTTTAAGCAATTCGAACTGACTTAAGTTGTGCTAGCATTTAATGTTTAAGTACTTATGTTCCCTACTTAGCTAATTTTATCATTTCTTATGCCAGCATCCTATTTCTACTGCTTTGCTTTAGCTTGCTCTACAAACTTCCTTATATGTTTAACATGCACGAAGATATTTTTGCTTAGCTTTGCATCTTATTTCAGGTTGACTACATTTTATTTCTTAACTTTTCTTATTTGTTTTCAGCCTGCACACTTTACTGCCTGCATATTTCATATTTAATTTGCTTTGTTTTTCTTAACTTTGCCATTTAAAACCTACAGGCTACACATATACAAACCTGGTTTGTATTTATCTCATATACATATATAAAGAAGTAACTAGGGTATGCTTTTTATCCATAGCTATTTTATTTTATTTTGCTTTGTTTATGCTTATGTACATATATGAAGTTGTTATAGTTATTTTTATTGGTTATGTTAATATTATAGCTTCTTATGTATATGTATTTAGACTTATGTTTAACATGTATAAGATTTATTTTATTTTAAATATTCTTGAAAGACTTATTTTTAAATCTTTCAAATTATAGCTTCCTCCAAAATACACATACATGTATTTAAATAATTTTAAAATAACCATTCTTATTTGTATTGAAATCCATTTGTAAAAAATAATACATTATTTAGATTGTTTTAAAATAACTAGTTATTAAATTAAAATAATTTATAAATGAAATTATCACTACCTAAATATATTACTTATTTTATTAACCACATTTAAAATCAAAGTAACCTTTGTTAATTTTAAATTTAAGTTAAAATCATTTAAACAAATTTTAATCTTATCTTGAGTATATCTAAACCATATTTTTATCAAACTATACTAAAAAGAAAATAAACAATTTTTTTTATTTAAATTTAAACCTAGGCTAGAATTTATTTTAAACAAATTAAATTTATCTTAAGTATTTTTAAAATCATATTATTATTTATTCAATATTAAATTTCCAAATTATCAAAAATAGTAGAATTAAAAAACATAGCTTTATTTATTAATTTAAAACAGAGCTTATCTATTTATAATATATACATATATACATTATAAATAGAAACAATTTAAATTAGCTTTTAAAAGATAAATTATCAGTTAAATATTTATTTAAAAGAAGATTATTAACTCAATTTAAATATTATTAACAAATATTATCAAATCAATTTAATTTTTAATGTAGATTATTAAATTGATATTGCCCCAAATTTCCGGGATATCACATATTGCCTTTAAAATATTCATCTAAAAGATCTAAGTATATTCACAAATCTATTCCAAAAGAATTTAATACATGTGTTACTTAAGCATTGTCACTATAAACCCAAAACCATTTCACTTATAGTTATCTTTAAAAATATTCTTTAAAAATATCTAATTATATTGATAAGTGTAATCAAAAGGGTTAAAGATGAATGTTATTAACACATTGTCACAACAAACCCAAAACCTATTTCATACTTGTCATTATCTTTTAGAAACATTTGTTTCAAAGATCTAAGTGTATCTACACTTATTAAACAAGGTAATATAGTTTTAATTAACTTCACAAAACCATTTATTATAACATAATGTTATAAAAACTTCATTTTACTCTTTTATTAAGCTCTTACCTAGCTTTTCCAAAACATATATATTTACCGAAACCCTTTAAAAATAATATATGTATGTATTCTAATTTAATTATAAGCTAACATAATTAATAAAATTCTTTAAATAATTTAAAAGATATTTATATCACATAAGCTTTTTAAAACTTGGACAAAATAATTAACTAATTTCTAAAAACTATATATAGATAAAATACTTATAATATGTTAAAATAGTCATTTAAAATCTTACTAAAAACGTTTATTTTATAATTTATTTAAAAACTTCAAAAACCATTTTTTAAAATAAACCTTTACTATAATAATTCATAATTAATTATTAAAACATATTTAAATTCCAAACTATATTTAAAATGGTCTAATATAAGTTAGAAAAGACTTGTAAAATGACTGAAGTAAAATACTCAATTTAAAAGTCGTTTCAAAACAAATTAAAGTCTCAAACAGAAATTGCAACATTTATGGAAAGGTGTGTATGGATACTACAGCGTTTTAGAAATACCATGGCCTACTATTATAAAAGACAGTGACATGGGGCGGTTTTGAATATCGAAAGTTTTGCCCTTTTTTTATATGCTAACAAATTTTTTAGCATCTAATCTTTTTCATAATAGCAAGTTAATATAAATCACAATCATGGTGAGGAACCCCTAAGGTTCTATCTACAGATTTATATAGAAATTGTTGAACACAAATCAATTTCTAAGTGCTTCTATGGTGACTAGTCGCTATAAAACCATTTCAAACTAAGTTTGATTCAAATCAAAGTCCAACCACATCTTCATGGCAAGACTATGCAATAAGTCATAGAAGACATATAATTCCAAACACATAATTTACACACGCCACTTGCTTTCTAAGCGATAATCACAAGATAGTAGAGGAATATAAAATCAAGCAACATCTAGATAAATACAAGCATATATACGCTTCATATACTTTCAAATGTTGAGTTAGCTCACCCATCAACAAGTACACAACCAAGCTCAAGCCTCAACCTTTCTAAGCACTTACTACCTCAACCAAAACAACCAAAAGATACCACATTTGCCTTACCTTTTCACTTCGCTTCTTTCCCTCTTCATTTATTGCTCAAGACTTAGAATTGAATGTGGTGTTGTGCTACATTTCTTTATCATTTGACTTGCTAATCTTATTTCCATGAAGACCTAAGATCCTTATCTAAGTTTGGTCGAGTTGAATATTTAGGATCTTTCTCAATAACATAGAAATGAAAATATGAAATCAAAGGAAGTAGTTGCTCAGGATTAAATCAAAGGCAAATGACCCCAAAAAACCTTCCATTTCGAGTTAAAACATCCCCCACCACATGCTCCCCCCATGTGCCCAACTTTATACCTCAATATCACTCAAAAAAATATCTTCTCCTTAATCCATTTGCTAATCTCTTTTCACTATTCACATTTTGTAACATCCCAAGCTTGAAACCCAAAGATGAACGTCAATGATGCTGCAGTCATCACCGGAGTCATCTTCCGACAACGAAAGTGAGTTCACTATTACATAGAGGATTCTTCTTAATTTTCATTACTATTACTTCAGTTAAAATTTCCCAAGTCACATGCTCACACAGGGGTCAAATATAATAGAAAATGACATCATAAAGAGTTCGAGTCCATATATGAAGATGCTACCCGCACTCCATCATACAACAGAAACAAAAAAGTCTCGTTAAAGAGCCCTCTGCTCTATTTTCAGTCCTCGTACTACGGCCATTATTTTAAACTCGCCTAAGCCCGTAACCTCAACCTACTCAAATGAGTACCCCTGAGTATATAGGGAAAATAACAATAAAAACATGGGTCAGACTTAGAGTTTGTTGTGAATAATATGGTCCTAAAAACAAACATACAGTGAAACCAACCTGCACTGCATAAGTCAGATTTCCCCCTCACTATTCAATCAATCATATATGAAAAACTTTAAACTTCTGACATAAATTATTTCTTATTTACCTCTTCAATTACGTGCTTCCTTAAGAAAATTTTCTTTACTGCCGCATACCCTGCGCTGACCCATTCGAGTCCTAGTTTAGATTATTTTTGAATCCAAGTATAAAATACCACACTTCCTGCACATACTCATCTGGTTTCCTTTATAGATTCTTCTTTGATGTACAAAGAATTATTTTAAAGTACTTGATGCGATGCCTCATACAGTTCTTATATATCTTACTTTAATATTTGGTATTGTGCCCCTATGCAGAACTTACTTAGCTTCTTACAGAGGGTTTGTCTCTTAACTCATACTACTTGATTGCCTACCGCAACATTCTTATAAATTCATTCTTTAGAAGTTTCTCTTATCTAATACTATTTGGAATCACCCACCGTAGTACCCTTTTAAATACATTCTTTAGTTCGAACTGCGTAGATTCAACCTCCCTCGCAATATTTAACTATTTAGTTAGTTAAGTCTTGGACTATAAAGAAACATCCATCTACATTCCCTCTATATTTATTTACAAAATTTCCTTACTGCTTGACGTCACCCTACCATAATGATTTATTTACTCATTTTTCAAATTGCTTGGAACTACCCTCCCCCCCCCCACAGTAGCCATAAAGAAACCCACATGCAGCATCTAAACATTTGTTTAATTTGGAGCCACTTGACCTTCTCCACCACGGTTCCCATAAGTTGAATGTCGTTCCTCACCTTTCTTGGGTGTGCTTTCGAGTGAGCATCCCCACCCGACGTCAATAACCCTTCCAACTTTGTCTTTCATTTAATGCAGGATCCCCTTCCTGTTCTGACCTGGCCTTACCCCGAGTCCCATTAAATTATCTTTTATAAGTATTATACATTTCTCCCTTTTAGTGCATTCCCCTTGAACCATACAGTATGCTTTAAATTTTGGCGCAGTATGATTCCTTCAAATTTGGTGCAAGTACTCTTACTTATTTAGAGTCGCCATCCCAATGCTGTTACCCAACAAATTTGACGTCCCTGACAACGCCTTACACATGGTGTTACCATACTAGATCTTTCTATTATCTGTAGTGTTCTTTTTAGCAAATAATTTGAATATTGTATCCCTTTTTCCTAACCCTTGTTAATATATTTTTATATGAAGATTATTTTACTGCATCCCACATGGTACCCATCTACGCCAGTGTAGTTTTAGCTGATTTTACCTTTATTTTGTTATAGGAAATTCTGATAAATTCCCTAATATTCCCGAACCCCTGTTCTTCCACAGTTTAACTTCATTTTGTCTTTTTAGGGTATTTTCCTTATTTATTTCGAGCCATATAACTTCAAAAATTCATATAGAATCATATAAGCTTAAGGAATCTCTTAAATTATAAACCCACTCCCCAAATCTGGTCTTAAACATCATATAAAATTTCATTAAGTTTTGAAATCGCTAAGGTAGGGAAAACACATGTAAACATATAAAATTTCATTAAGTTTTGAAATCGCTAAGGTAGGGAAAACACATGAAAACACATGTAAGCATCCTCATAAATTCACAATCCATACATACATAAATGTACTAGTGCTTCCTACTAAAATAGCAAACAAGCATAATGTCACATATATATATACATACATATATATATGGTCTACATCAGCACAACTCAATATATAGCATATGCACTAATGTAACATCCCCCTACTTGGAGGCCCAAAACTAACGGCTACGGAAGCTGCAGTCATCCATAGTTATTAATCCTCGACAACCAAATACGGCGGTGTTAGATTCATTGATACTTAGAAACACATTAATATGGAAAAATTTAAAACTTCAAACAAGATCTCATTCCATGTCCAAACATTTTCAATTAATTACATAATCCCACAATCGTAAATCACATTCAGAGAAAATATATTATTACAACATACGCCAAAAGCAACATATGAAGATGCCCCCGGATGATTGGAGTATATATGTGTATATATATATATAATAACTTTGCCATTACAAACAACATAATAGAATCAAATAAAAGAAAACCCTAAATAGCTATCATGCCTCCTGCACGTCTTTAGAAGCTTTACTCATCTAATGAGGTACCTGAAAACCTCAACTCTCAAACAACTCAAAATCAATTGAGTACCCGAGAGTTTAAAGGGAAAACATAAACTTCAAATCAGACATAAAGCCTAGTATGAATAATAATCTACCATCTCAAATCATTTAGATATCCACTAAGAACATGCTGCTTAGAGGAATAGGTTTTCCCCTCACTAGTACCTTAAAATCTTTACAAAACCATATATCGTGCTCCTGCATCCATAATGGTTAAAAACATAGTCATTTCAAAATATTATGATGATATGCAAACGTATTAAAATATACTAGATTTCCCATTTAATTGACTCACTGTCAAATTTATAATTTCGAGGATCACTATTAACTTATAAGTTTTCATGGGCTTACTAATAACCTTTATATAAGATATGGACTCCCGGTCCTATTTCATAGTTTTCATGGGTGCACTATGAACCTATTGGCCCTGCCAATTAACTTTACACTACCACTTCTGTGGGTTTAGTTATTCACGGGTTCCCCTGAACGTATTAGTTACTCCAATAACTTCTCTCTTATCCTAGTTTTCATAGGTTGACTAGGAACCTTTTGGCCCCAACCAATATCTTTTCTTCTTATCCTAGTTTTCATGGGTTGACTAGGAAAATATTGGCGTCTGTCAATAACTTAATCTAGATATAGTTTTCATGAGATCACTTTGAACCAATTGCCCTATTGCCAACCACTTCGTATAACATAGTTTTCATGGGATCACTATGGACCTATCGGTAACTCCAATAACTTCCTAATCATAATTTTCATGGGATCATTATGAAACTGTCTCCCCGACAACTTCCATATTAAGGCATCCCATATTCTGGTCTCCCTGACCTCTTGGATGCAATTCTACTCATCCAGAAGTTTAATCAATTTACATTCACTATTGGGTCAACCTAGCTGGTTCTTCTAGCCTTTCCTTCAAAATACAATTATGGGACCATTACAATGTGAATATATTTATATTTGAAGAAGCATACATGACAACATAACAATACCACTCCGGTGGGTTTAATGTCCTTGAAATACTTTTCATATAGAACATGGTTAATCCTTTTAACCTATAATTTTATCAAGGAAAGTTTCTTCTAAAACCATTACAAAAAACTTAATTTAGACATGGATTTCTCCTTTTATAAATAGAGTTTGGGTTATAAAACCTTTCGAAACCTGGCTTTCGACTTCATAGGATGACCTCCTTCGAATGCCTTAAAATCTATTTTTAAAAGATTAGGCTCCTGCCTTTCTAATAGTTTAAAACCTTCCTTTTGAAACCTTTTGATTGTATTAAAGTATTAACATTTAATCATTTAGAAGCATATCTTTAAAACCAAAAAAAGGTACCCCTTTTGAGACCATTAGAAGTAGCCATTCTGAAATCATTGAAAGTCCTCTTTCGAAACCATTGGGTTTATTATACATACAGGCGAAAGCATTTTTTTGAAACCATCCTTTATCGTATAAAAATATTGGGGAAAACATAATAGCTCAGCACCATCCTTTTGAAAGCATAAAACATCTGGGTAAAATATTAAAAGGTTGGCTTCGAAACCCCATTCGAAACCATTGCCTTCAAAACCCCTAACCCCTTTCAAAAGCTATTGGAAGTAGCTTGTATTTATAAAAACATAAAGCACCTTTCAATGGCATTGATATCTTCAATACCATCGAAAGGCTTAAATTTCTAAAAGGGTTTCGACTTGGTCGAAAATACCCCTTTCGAAAGTTTCAATTTCAAAAGCTAAGTAAATCCTTCGAAAGCTACTTCTTTAAAAAGGCGGTAGCTCTACTTTGAAAACTTGTTTTAAAATACACTTTTGCAAGCGTTGGTTTCAAGTCCTTTGAAATCTCTTTGTAAACATGCAGGCGAAATCTCTTTGTAAACATGCAGACGCTTTTCTTTAGAAAATAAACCAAAGCTGTAAGGACCAGCAAACTTATCACTTGGATAAATTGTATTTATTTTTAAAGTATTTAGATATGGGTTTAAAGTAAGAAATAATCATGTTTTAAGTGGTAACATTAATAGTTATTTTGTTTGGGAAAAACATTTGTGGACAAATTACCTAGGTAAAACATTGATATTTTATAAATAGGAAAAATATCAATAAAACTACTTTTAAACAATAAGGATCATGCACCGCTCTAGATCATACACTAATACATGTATTCAAACAAAGATTATGTAGTAAAATAAGTTAGTTTTGGAAAATAAAATGTATTTATGACATCGGCGGTTGATATCATCAGTTTTATATATTTCTTCGAGAATTCAAGTTAAGTTTAAATAATAAATAAATGGGGCTTTATTTAAAAATAAACCTATTATAATTATTTAATAATGATGGTAAAGTAGTTTTTAAAATTTGTTTACCAAAATAGACAGTTCATAGAGAAAAAGAAAATGTAACCGAAGAACATTTTCCAGAATTCGACTTTTTGACACTGGAAAGTTGTCGGAAACATTATTTGCCTTTACGCACTCTATATATATACATATATAAGAGATAATTAACCATATAATAATATACTTAATAATATATTATCTTATGTTAGTTATGTTTAGCAATTGATGTGACAAGACATGGTTTTAAATAATATATATATATACACACACACTAAATCATATCATTATCTCTTGTCATTTCCTTAAGTACCATCATCATTACCCATTATGTCTTATTGGATGTGACGAGAGAGGGAGGAGATGTGACATATGAGGAGGAGGATGGTGGTGATGTGACATGTTAAAATAATGACATGTAATGATATTTTAAATTAAGGATAAAAGGGTAATTTCCCTACTTTCCATCATCTA
The DNA here is from genome assembly GCA_030765085.1 of Allium cepa. Lineage (NCBI taxonomy): Eukaryota > Viridiplantae > Streptophyta > Magnoliopsida > Asparagales > Amaryllidaceae > Allium > Allium cepa. The sequence continues at coordinate 336,810,333 of CM060938.1, forward strand.
TAAATACACACCCCCACACACACGTTTTCACTTACATTCTAACTTCATTATTTTCTAAACCTTCTTCTCTAAAAATTCCATGGCTTCTTGGTTCAATTTTTTTTTTAAAAATTGTCCTTTTGTGTTGCAATTTGATTCATATCTTATATACTTCTTATACTTTCATTTCAACATCATCTCTTCCAAAAACCAAGGTCATCACTACTCCACAAAGCCCTAGCCAAGCCAAATTACCTCTGGCCGAACCTATTCTAAAGCCTTAGCCCCTCTAAATTTTCAAATTTTTAAGCTAGAGTCGAGCGTAGAGGCGTTGTCGAGTTATAGTCGAAGTTCGAGAGAAGTTAGTTAGCATAAATGTGAGTAAAACTACTTTGTATTTTAAAGGTTTTTTTACGTTATTATGATGTGTTATTGTGGTGATAACATGATGAGAAATTTGAATGGTTATTATGTTGGTCGATGGTGATTTGATGGATGTTTGCGTTTGGTGTTGAATTTGAGATATGAATGTGATGTTGTCGAGTTATGTAAGTGTATAACCTTAAGTTTATATATGTGTTTCATTATAATGTTAAAAGTATGGTAGTATGGATGTATGGTTGTGATCTAAGAATCAAAGTATGTTGAGTTGAAATAAAGTTAGCAAATTTGTGTGTTGCGATGGACATGAGAACCGATTCGAAATCAAAAACTAGGTTTTCTTGTTTTAAAGTTTGAAAATTATTTTAAAGTTTCTATCCTTGTTTCTTAGTCACAAAAACTTTAAAATTTATGTTTCTAAATATGAAATAGGAAAGATTAAGCAAGTGTTTTAGCTTAAAGTATGTTTAAGTGAACTGCGCTCATAGCGATAGTCACTATGGACGCGGTTCGACAAAATTTTCGATTTTCGTTTTAAAACATTTTCTTTTGAAATGGTTTTGCAAAAGTTTTTCAAACGTAATTAGTAGCATAAAAATATATTAAGTTTAAATATGTTAATTTTTTTATTATTTAATAAATTAATAATTAATACTTAATTTGTAATTGAGTAAGTGATTAAGGCTTAAGTAACACTTAAGGAAGGTCAATGATTAATTAGTGATTAATAATGTTTTTAATTAGTGATTTATGAAAATAAGAAGTAATTAAATGGTTAATTATTATTTCATTAAGTTAATTAGTTTATTAATTATTATTTAATTAAATGTTTATTTAATAATTTTTAATTAAGTAGGATTTAGCGAATAATGAATAGATTTAACCTTAACTAAGATACGCTAGGAAGTTAATTAGGACTTAACCAAGTTCACTAAGTTAATAAAAGTTTAATTATGAATTAATATTGATTTAATTAAGATATAATTAGGGTTTAAGCTAATTGAATATATTTTAGTCTTTTCAAAGCTATTTTTAAGCCTAGTCGATTATATTTTAAATCAATCTCCTTTTCAAGCTAATTGATTTTGAATCAAAGGATCTCTCGTCTAGTAGCCAAATGAATTAAAGTAGTAATTATAAAACGTTCACATGTTTTATGGGAAGTAAGTGACTTGTGTTTAGCATAAATGTTGAATATCGTAACATGATAGGCATAAGGAAGTTAACTTCAATAAGCGGGCCACGATAACTTAAGCATATGGATATACTTCTATATGTACTTTTTCCACCCGATTATGGATTTACCTATATTTATAACTTGGGCATCTACATATGATTGATTGTGTGTTATGTATGAATCCCTTACTATCTGATGTTTCACAGTATCTATGATATCACATTAAGTTAAACCCAAATTTAATGATCCATTATAGTTATTGAGCCTTCGTTTGGTTTTGTAAAGTAAATATTTCATTTTCTTTAAAATGGTCTTCAAAGCTATTCTACTTTTACCTAGATATTTGAAGAATGATTTGATAATTGGTTTGAAAAGTTTTATAAATAATTTTAAGGTATTCATTAAAGGGAGATTAGAAATGGTTTTTATTAATGGATTTGAAACACTTTACACCGAAGGAATAGTGTTTAGAGTTGTCATTTTCTCCAACTTAAATAATGCAGTTAAATCCTTTTTAGAGACTTGGTAATGGAAAATCTTACAAATATTTTGTGAACATACTTATGTCAGAAAGATAAATATACGAATGTTTTTGAGAGAGATTTATTGAACAAAGATATGTTTTAAGGCTTAGTGATTGCTATGGATTAATAAATCTCAAATGGATTGGTTGTTGTTTGTTTATTTGTTAGTTAAATAACCGACTATCAAATTTGGTCCAATTTGACTTAGGAAGTATGAATGTAAATTTGAGTTCCCCGACGAGGACTCGATTACTTACTTCCAAAAGAACTGGGATGAGTCAATCGAGAATTATCGTTTTTTTGGTACGGAGAGACTAGGATCGGATTTATATATCTGAAAACCACTCCAAACCAACACGTGTGTTCGAGTGTATGACATCTTGATGATGATTAAAGATGATGCTCTTTGTAGTGCAAGGGTTACTGCTAATAATCCCGAGGGTGATTATAAAATGGATGTAGTAGAGTTAGTGCCTTCTGTTTCGTTCAGACCCAGAACGAACTTTTATGGATGAATGCTGACATTGCATTGATGCTTAAAGGGAAATGTTAGTATTCCAAGATGGATTGCTATTTAGACAGGTGAAGCATAGCCTCAATCCTCACAACGGGAAGGAATGGCAAAAACCGGGTATGCAGTAGAGCCATGTGGTTAGCTAGCATTAGAAGCAGTCACCCCATTTTAGATGTCTCTTTCAGAGTTGGTTTGCTCTCAAACACCATGGTAGTATAAGGCATCGGTGTTAAGGGGGTGAGGTAATTTGGTCTGCCATGTTAATGGGACAGCCGGCTCTGCGTTAGCATCAGTGCATTTTCTAGAGGTGTATCATCGGAAGATAGTCCCTTACCTTGCCATTGTTGGGAACCGATCTCCAATACGTATCTTACGTTTTAATTATAGAGCCTAGTATATTGGAATGTGAGATGTAAGAATTTCAGCTATTTTATCTATTTACTTTAAACCTATATACTATGATAATATCACTGTATTTTGATAAAAAATGCTTTGGTTATCATATGGTAAAAACCCATCCGTTTTTAAGTGCCATGTGATCTTACAAGATACCCTTTGTTTGAAAAGTTTTCAAATGTAGAAATAATTTGGTTGTTACTTGTTATTGAGTTTCACTCACATTGGTTTACCAGACTGACCCGGGGGTTATTCCATGTAACGCTCGGGTTAGACCGAGAATGTTTTCCTAGGTTTAGCTTGATAGTTTGGAGTTGGAGACTGGATGGTCAAGACGTACTCACGTATGTTTATCATCAGTTGTATTATAGAGTCTATATATTTGTCAATGTAAAGATGAGTTTCTATAACTATCCAAATTTAGGATAAGTCTAGTGTACTCAGATGTTATACATATGATTAAAGATGTTTCCTTTTTATAAAGATCATTGTTATATTATATATTATTCACTGCGTTGTGAGATTATATGTTGTTTAGTTTTTTTCTATCTTTTACCATCTTCTTTCACCCTAATAGATCGGTATTTCCGGCACTTGAATGTTCGACATATGATATAGTGGACATATTAGTGTCGATTTTCGAGGGTTGAAAATTTGGTTCATTTCATTTGGTATCAGAGCTAAAGGTTAAGCGAGGACGTTGGCACTGACGGGGTGAACTCATTTGGAACCGGGTTAGTGAGACCCTAGAGTGAGCCTGAGTGTATTATAAATATGAGTGCATATTTGCTAGTGAGTAAAAATGTTTTATATTATGTTCTTTAATCTATTGAGTGGCTTAAGAATTCTGGTCGATGCGTATGGCCAACGTTATCGATAGGGATTTCCTAAACACTTGAACAAGTCCAATTGACATAATATTTTTTTTAAAATTGGTAAATCAAATAATTTTACCTAAGATATATTTTATTTATATAAAGGAATGATTTTCAAATGTCTATATAGTTATCGATGAGATGTAGGGTTAAAATTTGATTTAGAATAAAGTGTGTTTAGTTAAAAGAAAATCTTTAGATGACCTTATAAAAAAATGAAAAGGATTAGGAGAACATTAAATCTCGGTGGCTTTGATAAAGATTTAAATGATTTTGGAAAAGTGGTAGTAATTGTACTTAAAGAGATTTTAAGATATAAATATTTTAAAATGGATTTGAAAGTAAATTTGTCTTTGGGCAGTTCGAGAAGGAGTTTCGATATGTTTTGCGATAGCCGGAATAATCTTCTATGTGACAACCGAATGTTCGCTTAGAAAGATATGATAGTACACTTAGTAAATTATCCTCTTTGTCATTATACAATTGAAATGAGTTCGAATCCGCATGAATAAAAAGCTAGGGGATGATTTTATTAAAGAACTATTTATCTATAAATAGTATTGTTTCAAAAAGGGAATTTGTGAAGAAATAAATATTTTTATGATTAACTAGTTCAAGTGCCTTGGAAATGACTAAATATGGGCAAGAGATGTGTTGAGATGATAAACACTTCTCTTGAGTATTTCTCTGCTTAGTAAAAGGGATATATAATACTATTTAGTAGTGCATGATTCCTTGATATCATTTTAGAGTTACTCGAGCTATATATTATGTTTTTAAAGGGGTTAAATATAAAGTATCATTTCGAAAGGTTTTTGAAATAAAACCCGGGTATTATGTTCTCAAATACCTTAAAAGAATAGAGTTTTCAAAACAAAAAGATGCATTGATTAAGAGCGGGTTAATAAATAAAGTTTTAAATTTGTTGAACATCCGAGGTTAAGTAAAACCAATTTAAGATTTGAAATTGCATATACACTTTTGGATATAGAAGAGTATCATACTAAAACAAATTTGAGTTATAGAATGTTAATAAACTCAAGTAATATGGTGAGCCTTTAAAAGGGCAATTATAATCTTGGTAAGTAGGATCCGATGGGATAAGTACGTAGGTTGTACTTAGATCATTTCCCCTTCCCTTTTCACATAGTTATCGATCCAAGATTTGAGTACATGATTCAAGGTGTTTCACACCATTTTGAAAAGGATTTATAGCACGATTTTTGACGAGAGCATTGATGAGGGTTCTTATGTGGAACAAAAGGTTGTCTATCATAGTTTATGACTATGTAAGGAGAACAGAGGTTCCTAATTAAGAAGCCTGATCAAAGTCCGCACTAGGAAGTTGAGTGAGCAATACTAGTTTAGAAATGAGGTTATGTATTCGAGTGATTGATCGAATCTGATTTTACATATAAATGATCTACATACATATCACGGATTGATGAATAGTTTTAATTATTTATGGGAATAGGGTTGTGGTACAATTTTTAGGATGAAACTCTTTTAAGGGGGGAAGAATATAACTCTTTTAGTGGTCCAGTGGTTAAGACATAGTGGAGTTGCTACATGTGATTGTAGTGGCACCGGTTCGAATCCCAACGGCCACAATAATGAGACATAGTGCACGGCCGCTTATAAAACCTGCTAACCGAAGGCCAAGGCAAACATAATTTCCTTGGGCCCAAAGTTTTGTCAAGTTCTAGTGGTCTAGTGGTTAAGATATAGTGGAGTTGCTACATATGGTTGTAGTGGCACCAGTTCGAATCCCAGCGGCCCCAATAATGAGACATAGTGCACGGCCACTTATAAAACCGGCTAACCGAAGGCCAGGGCAAACATAGTTTCCTTGGCCCCAAAGTTTTAGTCAAGTTCTAGTGGTCCAGTGGTTAAGACATAGTGGAGTTGCTACATGTGGTTGTAGTGGCACCGATTCGAATCCCAGCGGCCACAATAATGAGATATAGTGCACGGCCACTTATAAAACCGGCTTAACCAGAGGCCAGGGCAAACATAGTTTCCTTGGCCCCAAAGTTTTCTTCCTTGGCCCCAAAGTTTAAAATAAGGGTTAATGGCGTTCGTGCTCCACGGTTTTGTCGTATTTTCCAGTTCTCCGTAGCTTTTCTCCTGCCGTCCGCTCCTTCATGTCTCTCCCGCCGCTTCTTCCTACGCTTAGCCCTCCCCCTCTTCTCCACATCCTCCCCGATGCTCCTCCCTCTACGCCCTCATCTACCAGATCTGGCAGGATCTTCAAGCATCCAGTGACCATGTGTTCGCTTTCTGTTGACGATTTTCCTCCTCTGCCGACCGCTAAGTCGTCGTCCCTTGCTCCTGTAGCTCGTCCTGGATTGTGACCTGAATTTTTGTGTAATTTGGTTGGTGGTGACACTTGTGGTATTGGTTCAGTGTGTTTGGGTGTAACAGATGAAAGTGCAGATTGTGGAGTATTACGTGATGGATCGAATGCTAATGGCCGTGTCTCAGTAGCGTTGGGTTGTGAGTTTAAGCATCAATCACCTGCTGATAACTTGTGTTATGATCAATGCACTTCTACTGTTCGTCAGAATGCTCCTGAGAACCTTGTTTCCAAACACTCTGTTTTGAGTACTGATGGTTCTCTGCTTATGGCCTCTCCCATTGTGGCCTCTGATGGTGTTGAGGATAGTCGTCCTGTTGCTCCGTCCCATATTGGTTCCAAAAGCTGGTCTTTACTTTTTACATCTCTTCCTCGTAATGCTGGAGCTTATGAACCAGTTGACTTTGATATCGTTGAAGAAAATGGAGTGATGATTCCTCTTCCAAATGTTATGCAAGCTGGTATTTACTTTTGGTCAGAATACTTGGTTGGATTCTTTTTGGACCCTAAGGATCGCCTTCATGATGCGTCTGCGGTTTGCCGTAGAGCCTGGCGGCTGCGTGGTAATTTACGTATTAAGTTGGTTGATTCCATGTACTTCTTGTTGTTCTCCTCCCCAGAAGAACGTAATCGTGTTCTTGAGGCTGAGCCTTCTTTCTTCGCTGGGAAACCATTTATTATTACTCTCTGGACTCCTACGGTATCTAGTGCCCCTGAGCAAGTTCTCTCTATCCCCGTTTGGGTTTATTTTTCTCAAATTCCTTTTGCTCTCTAACCGCTGCTTGGGTTGAATTGGCTCGCGTGTAATGTTGGTAAATTAAAATGTTTTGATTCTAATACCGTTGCGCGTGATAAGCTGGTGTATGCTAAAGCTCTGATTGAGATTTCTCCCTTTAAGCCTCTTCCATCCTCTATTCCTGTTCAGCTAGCTGTTGACCATGTGGTGGATGTTCGTGTTCGTTACGGTTGGGTCCCTGACATTTGCTCCGCCTGTCACTCCTTTGGACACTTAGATACTTCCTGTTCGCATTCTGCTGTTTCCCCTATACCCCCTAAGATCCCTCTCCCTCGGCCTCCGCTCAGGAATTGGGTTCCTAAAGCTCTGGTCGTTCCTCCTCCTGTCGTACCTTTATCGGTCCCTGCTTCGCCGCATTCTCCTGTTCGGCCTCCTTCCATTGTTCCTGGTGATTCTTCTGCTGAAGCCCTTGATGTTTCAGATCTTTCTTCGCCTCATGTTGTTTGGGCTGAGTCTGAGCGTTGTTGGGTTGATTGCCGATCTGATATGCGTTTCAACCCGGCAGATAATTCCTATTTTAGATATGTTAGCGACAATCCTATGGACCAACGATGCCTTTACTATAGTCCATCTGGTGATTCCTTGGTCCTTGCCTTGGACGGTTCCTTTGCTGAGGTTAATTCCGTCGTGTTAGCTGATACTTCTTGGGATCGATCCTTTTTTTACTCTTCCGTTGTTGACATTTATGATCCCTCTCTTGCAGTTCTGTTTCGCCCGTTTTTTGGTCTTTTTGGGAATGTTTCTTCCCAGGCCGATGTTGTTGCTGGTGGCTCTACCTCTACGGAGGAGACCTAGTCTTGTTAGCCATTTAGTAGTTGTGACTAGCTGTCACACTCCTGTGCTGTATTTTATACTTTCTTTTTTTAGTAGTTTAGGCTTCTCTGCCTAACTCCTGTACTTCAAATTTTTATTACGTTAGTAATAAAAAGTGGACGGTCCACTATAAAACCGGCTGCCTTGCCAAAAATATAACGACCTGCAAATTTATCACTTGGATAGGTTATACTTATTTTAAAAATATTTAGATATGGGTTTAAAGTAAGAAATAATCATGTTCAAGTGGTAAATATTAATAGTTATTTTGTTTGGGAAAAATATTTATGGACAAATTACCGAGGTAATATATTGATAATTTATAAGTATCGTCCTAGGCAAAATATTAATAAAACTGCTTTTAAACAATAAGGATCATGCACAGTTCTAGATTCATACACTAATATATGTATTCAAACAAATATTATGAAATAAAATAATTTATTTTTATTTTTGGAAACTAAAATGTATTTATGACACCGACGGTTGATATCATCTATTTTATATATTTCTTCGAGAATTCAAGTTAAGTTTAATAATAAATAAATGGGGTTTTATTAAAAAATAAACCTATTATAAATTTAATAATGACGGTAAAATAGGTTTTAAAAATTGTTTACCAAAATAGATGCTTCATAGAAAAAAAGAAAACATGACTGAAGAATGTTTTCTGGAATTTCGACTTTTCGACACCGGAAAATTGTCGGGAACATTGTTCACCTTTATGCACTATATATACACATATATAAGAGATAATTAACCATATAATAATATTATTAATAATATATTATCTTATGTTAATTATGTTTAGCAAGTGATGTGACAAGACATGGTTTTAAAATAATAACTTATATATACACTAAATCATATCATTATCTCTTGTCATTTCCTTAAGTACCATCATCATTACCCATCATGGATTATTGGATGTGACTAGAGAGGGGGAGATGTGACATATGTGGGGGAGGAAGGCGGTGACGTGACTTATCAAAATAATAATATGTTATGATATTTTAAACTAAGGATAAAATGGTAATGTCCCCACTTTCCTTCATCTATAAATACACACCCCCACACATACATTTTCATTTACATTCCGACTTCATTATTTTCTAAACCTTCTTCTCTAAAAATTCTATGCCTTTTGTGTTGTAATTTGCTTCCATACCTTCTATACTTCTTATACTTTCATTTCAACATCCTCTCTTTCAAAAACCAAGGCCATCACTACTCCATAAAGCACTAATCAAGCCAAATCACCTCTGCCCGAACCTATTCTAAGGCTTTACCCCTCTAAAGTTTCAAAATTTTAAGCTAGAGTCGTGCATAGAGGTATTGCCTAGTTATAATCGAAGTTTGGGCGAAGTTAGTTAGCATAAAGGTGAGTAAAACTACTTTGTTTTTGAAAAGTTTTTTACTTTATTATTATGTGTTATTATGGTGATAATATGATGAGAAAATTGAATGGTTATTATGTTGGTCGATGATGATTTGGTGTTTGTTTGCATTTGGTGTTGAATTTGAGATATGAATGTGATGTTGTCGAGTTAGTAAGCATATAACCTTATGTTTATATATGTGTATCATTGTGATGTTAAAATTATGATAGTATGGATGTATGGTTGTTATCTAAGAACCAAATTATGTTAAAATTATGGTAGTATGGATGTATGGATATATGTGTGTTGTGACGGACGTAAGATCCGATTCGAAATCAAAACTAGGTTTTCTTGTTTTAAAGTTCGGAAATTATTTCAAAGTTTCTTTATTTGTTTCTAAGTCACATAAACTTTAAAATTTATATTTCTAAACATGAAATAGGAAAGAATAAGCAAATGTTTTAGCTTAAAGTATGTTTAGGCGAACTGCGCTCACAGCGATAGTCACCATGGATGTGGTTCGACAAAATTTTCGATTTTCATTTTAAAACATTTTCTTTTGAAATGGTTTTGCAAAAGTTTTTAAAACTTAATTAGTAGCATTAAAAGAGATCAAGTTTAGTTAAATTAATATTTTATTATTTAGTAAACTAACAATTTGTACTTAATTGATAACTAAGTAAGTGATTAAGGGTTCAGTAATACTCAAGGAAGGTAAATGATTAATTAGTGATTAATAAAGTTTTTAATTAGTGATTTATGAAGTTAAGAAGTAATTAAATGGTTAATTATTATTTTATTCAGTTAATTAGTTGATTAATTATTATTTATTTAAATTACTATTTAATTAATTTTTAATTAATTAAGGTTTAGCTAATAATTAATTGATTTGACCATATCTAAGATACGTTAGGATGTTAATTAGGACTTAACCAAGTTCATTAAGTTAATAAAGGTTTAGTTATGAATTAAACTTGATTTAATTAAGATATAATTAGGGTTTAAGTTAATTGAACATATTTTACTCTTTTCAAAGCTATTTTAAAACTTAGTCGATCATATTTTAAATAAAACTCCTTTTCAAACTAATTGATTTTTAATCAAAGGATCTGTCGTCTGGACCATTAAATAGGCAAATGAATTAAAGTAGTAATTATAAAATGTTGACACGTTTTATGAGAAGTAAGTGACTTGTTTTTAGCACAAAGGTTGAATATCAGTAACGTGATAGACGCAAGGAAGTTAATTTCAATAAGCGGGTCATGATAACTTCAGCATATAGATATACTTCTATATGTACTTTTTTCACTCGATTATGGATTTACCTATATTTTGTAACTTGGGCATCTACCTATGATTGGTTGTGTGTTATGTATGAATCTCTTACATATATGATGTTTCATAGCATACATGATATAGCTTAGATAAGTTAAACCCTAATTTAATGGTCCATTTGTAGTTATTGAGCCTCTATTTGGTTTTGTAAAGTAAATATTTCATTTTCTTTGAAACGGTCTCTAAAGCTATTCTTTTTTGAACAAGATATTTGAAGAATGATTTGACATTTGATTTGAAAAGTTTTATATATAATTTTGAGGTTTTCATCAAAGGGAGTTTAGAAATGGTTTTTAATGTTTATACAAAGATTTTATAAATGGATTTGAATGTCTATAAAGGGAAGTTTTATACAAGGTTTTAAAGTTTATAAAGAAGTTACATAATCGGGTTTGAATAATTATAAAGAGTTCATAAACGAGTATGGAGGTTGACAAATTTTTTGTAAATGGGTTTGGTTAAAGAAGAAAGGATTTCATAGATAAAGAAAATTTATAAAAGAATTTATTTAAATGGGTATTTTAGGTTTGGGTTTCTCTAGGCGATCCTTTTAAAAATGGTGGTATGGGATATCCATTCTACACTTTATACTGAAGGAATAATGCTTAGGGTTATCATTTTCTTCAATTTAAATAATGTAGTTAAATTCTTTTTAGAGATTTGGTAGTGGAAAATCTTGGAAATACTTTGTGAATATACTTATGTTAGAAAGATAAGTATATGAATGTTTTTGAAAGTGATTTATTAAACAAAGATATGTTTTGAGGATTAGTGATTTCTATGGATAAATAAATCTCAAATGGAATTGGTTGTAGTTTGTTTATTTGATAGTTAAATAACTGACTATAAAGTTTGACCCAATTTGACTTAGGAAGTATGAATGTAAATTCGAGTTACCCGATAGGACTCGAGTACTTACTTCCAAAGGACCCAAGAATGCGTCAACTGGGAATTATCGGTTGTTGGTACGGAGAGAACGGGATCAGATTTATATATCCAAAAACCACTCCGAACCAACATGTACGTTCGATTGGATGACATCTTGATAATGATCGAAGATTGTGCTCTTTGAAGTGCAAGGGCCATTGTTACTAATCCTAAGAGTGATTCCAAAGTGATGTAGTAGAGATAGTGCCTTCGGTTTCGTTGAGACCCAGAATGAACTTGTATGGATGAATGCTGGCATTGCATTGACGCCTGGAGGGTAGTGTTAGCATTCGAAGATGGATTGCTATTTAGATAGGTAAAGCATAGCCTCAAGCCTCACAACCGAGAGGAAGGGAAAAATCAGGGCATGCAGCAGAGCTATGTGGTTAGCTACGATTAGGAGTGGTAACCCTATTCTAGATGTCCCTTTTAGAGTTGGTTTGCACGCAAACATCATGGTAGTATAAGGCCTCGGTGTCAAGGGGGTAAGATAATTCAGTTTGCCATGTTAAAGGGGTAGCCGGCTCTGTGTTAGCATCACTCATTTTCTAGAGGTGTATCATCGGAAGGTAGTCCCTTACCTTGCCATTGTTGGGAACCAATCTCCAATACGTGCCTTACGGTTTTTATTATAGAGCATATTATGTTGGAATGTGAGATGCAAGCATTTCAATTATTTTATCTATTTACTTTAAACCTAGACACTAGGATAAATATCATTGGATTTTTATATAAAATGTTTTGGTTATCGTAAGATAAAAACCCATCCGTTATTATGTGTGGTGTAATCTCACAAGATACCCTTTGTTTGAAAAGTTTTCAAATGTAGAAATCAGTTTATTTGTTGCTTGTTATCGAGTTTTACTCACGTTGGTTTACCAGACTGACCAGGGCGTTATTTTGTGTAATTTTCGGGTCAGACCGAGCATGTTTCCCAAGGTTTAAATGGATACTTTAGAGTTGGAGAGGAGTTGGATGGTCAAGACGTATTCACGTATATTTTTATTCCACTGTATTATAGAATCTATATGTTTGTCAATGTAAGGACAAGTTTTATATAACCGTCCAAATTTAGGATAATTCTAGTGCACTCAGATGTTGTATATATGATTAAAGTTGTTTCCTTTTTGTAAAGATCATTGTTGTATTATATATTGTTCGTTGCGTTGTGAGACTCTGTGCTGTTTAGTTTTCCACCATCTTCTACCATCTTCTTTCACCCTAATAGATCGGTATTTCTCGCACTTGAATGTTCGACATGTGATATAGTGGACGCATTAGTGTCAATTTTTTATGGTCGAAAATCCGATTCGTTACAAAAGGTCTTGACCCCTTCGGAAGCTATGTTTCGACACCCTAACTGTAATGACCCAGAATTTCAGTCATTTGAAATTCGTATATTTAATTAATTTTAAATATTCACAAGTTAATTTATAAGCTGGATACTTATATTTGAAATATAAGGATCTAATTGGAAATTAAATTGTTAATTTAATATTTGAAAATGTGAAATAATTGGAAATTGAATTTAATGTGAATGAAAATAACTTATAAGGTTGAATTAAATCCTATTTGAATTTGAATGAGGGAAGAGAACTTTTAAAATCGAATAAAAGTTGATTTATAGAAATTGGATATTTTATTATTTAATTAACGAGTGAAAATGGTCATTTTTCATACAGTCTTGGATTTCGATGAAATCAGTTTCACTAGATCCGGAATGTTATATTATTGTAGGATTTCAAATTTCATGTCAATTGGATTTACGGTTTGTCCGGGGCAAGCTAAAATGCGTAGAAATCTGTTTTAAGTGAAATTTTAAATTTAAATAATTCGATTTAAAAACCTATCTTCCAAATACGATTGAATTAGTTCCCGATATATATTTCATTGTTTTCGAATAGGGGTAAAACATTATAAACGTCAATCGGCATGCTTTGTTTGGTGTTCGAAATTTTTTCGGATGAATAGTGTCACGAGAATTTTCTATAAAAGGTCTCATTTTCTTTTATTTTCACAAAACCCTAACAGCTCTAGGGCAAGCCGCCACTCACATTCCAATAGCCAGAAATTCACACGCTTCTTCCCTCTTTTTCTTCCAATCCATCCACCTATATGAAAAAATTCCAACTACAACATCGAAGAGCACAACGAGATCTTCGAATGCAATGGGTATGATCAAAATTCGAGCTATGGATCAACGGCAAATCGAGTTCAAAGTCATGCCATTCATGGGAAATTGCGCACAATAGGGGCAGCTGAGTTCATCGGCGTCATGGTCGAAGGTGGAGTGGAGCACTGCGCACGTGGCGATGGCATTGGATCGACCTCTGATCGTCGTATGGAGGCGCGACCATAGGGGTTTTGTCGCGTGTTATGGGTTGAGCCGCTTACAGCTTGAAAGGGGAAGAAGAATAGATGCGGCCCAGATGTGATCAAAGAAATCGAATGGCTGTGGATTAAGAAGGTTTAAAAATGAAATAAAAATTGTGAAATTTATATATATTAAAATTGTGCAAACTTTAAAACATCGTGACAAAGTCATATGAGGTCCGTTTTTGACGAAATAAGTTGCGTTGGGTCCGTATTGACGAGTAGTACATTTTAGAGCTGGTTTGGAGTTGCTTATAGCTAGCGTAAATTTTAGGTAAAATTAAATGCTTGTTTATTTTTATTTGGAATAAAACACTCCAATTGCTATTGGAACTAATGTGAGTACAACTCACTCTTTCTGACTCATTGATATTTTTATATAAGTGAGAATAAAATTTATTTAATGATGATTGATGATTGTTTGGATGATATATGATATATTATCTACATATTGATTATTATTTGGATATAATCCTGCCTATTGGAGCAAATGAGACTCTATACGTTCCCGTGTATGAGCGGATGAACCTTTGTACGCGCGTCTGCTTCAAAACGGACATTGTACATATATTCTCATATATGTATTTGCTGCGGGAGACAGGTTGGAGGATCCAACTAGATTCCTCACCGGTATTGGTTTTATTTACAGATATTGTTATATATGTTGTTATCATGTGATATATGGTGTTTTGGATGCCGTGATTGATGTATTTAGTACTGTTGCAGCATTGTGCCTATTTTTGGTAATATAAAAATGTTAAAGTGAAGATTTCAATTTAAAAAGGATTTTTAAGTGATTTTGAAAATAGATGTTTTTTTAATTTTTGAATTGTTAAGTGAATGAATTTATTTTAAATAAATAAAAGTTATAATTTTTATGTTATAAAAATTATGTTTTGTTGTGATATATAACCAGAAATATGATTTTTGAAATATGGAGTTAACTATTTTGTAAATTGTTTAAACTGAGATTTTTGAATTTATTATAAACGGTATATATATAATATTTATAAATTGGTAATTTATAAATCAAAATGATGGAATTGTAAAGGAGTTTTATAAGTGTTAAAATGAAGGTATAAATGGATTTTACAAGTCAATAAGATTTATAAATTGATGAAATTATAAAAGGAACGAATTTTGGAAATAAAGAGAATTATAAGTAATTAACTTATAATTTGGATTTTTGGCGTATAAACGAGATTTAAATAGAACTGTTCAATAAAAGGATTTTATAAGTTGATTTTTTAAAATATAAATGTGAATCTATAAACATTTTTTTATAAATGTGAAATCAATTTAAAATTGATAAACTAGATATAGAAGCTTTTAAAGTAATTTCATTCACGATTTTTGTAGTGGATAATCCTTTAATAAATATGTAGAAGTAATGAATTTGGTAAATGATTTATATTCACGATTTTGGACTGTGAATAATCTTTTAATTTTTTTTGAAAAGTGGTATTTAAATTGAATTTAAATGATTTGAAGATATTTTTAAATGTGTTAAGTATCGAACATATGGATTTCAACATTCATTGTTGAAATAGACATTTTCGAGGAATAAGGAAATGATGGACTATAACACTATTGTTATAGTAAATGATTTTTGTAAGGAAATGTTTTTGTATAGTATATGGGATTTGTATCTCTATCTTATTTTCGAATCCCTATACTGTTGATCTTGGGTTGTCGAATGATGTTTTACGCAACATTTGTTTTGACCCAAATAAATGTGTTTAAAGAGAATGTTTTTCTTAAAAGATAAAATATATACGTAATCGTGATTTAAGTATATGTAATATTTTCTAAGTGTTGAAAATAAAATGAATTATGAATTATTTATTATTAAATAAGTATTTGGAAATGTTTTCCAATATAGTTGAAATGGTTTTGGGATTATATCCTTTTAAAGATAATTTGAAGTGAATATTTGGCAAGTGATTTAACTAATAAAAGATTAATTGAAAGGGCCTAGTGATTGCTTATGGTGCTAAATATTTGTTTGTTTGCTTTGATACTTAAATAACCGATTATCAAATTTGGTCATTTTGGTTCCTCGACTTGATGTGGGAATTATTTATTCATACACTTAGTACGTAGCCTTTTGTATAGGCTTGATTGTCGTTTGTGCCGAGGATGTTGATTCTTATAGTGTAGAGTATTACCCCAATCTATCGAGCTTCCTTCTTGGCCGAAGGATAGCAAGTTGAAAATTGAAGACGTGATAAGCCTATGAGACTTAGTTTCTGTGTGAGAAACGCTTTTGCGTTGGTGGTGCGAAGTGACTAGGATCAGATTTATCTGAAAACCGCTTCAGACTAACGTATATGCGACGATTGTGCAGGTTGCTTGTGATGATATTGATATTCTGGATTTTCATAATGGGGGACTGCTTGTTGATCATTTAGGGTTAAAATCCCAATATACATATAGTAGCAGTGGTCTCTTCATTATGAAATATCCAATGCAAGGACTATTCACAACTAATTCTAAGGATTCCCGATAGGATGTGCTAGGAAAGTACCTTCAGTTTGTCCTATTCCTGGGCAACTTTTATGGATGTTTGTCTGACATTGAATTTCTAATGTTTACATACATTAGTGGCGGAGGAGAAAGCAACTTCTCTTAGCTTAACACCCTCCTTGAGAGGTATGAGCTTAAGGGTTGTATTTTTGTGGAAGACAATTAGCAGTCAATGGAAATGGCCGTGTGACATTCAAAATGATTTGATTGTGATATATGAAAGGTAATCGTTACCTCAGGCCTCGTCAATCGAAAATGATCAAAACAGGATTAGATGCGGCAGGGCTAAGTATATCGCTCTTCTAGATATATCTTTACATGTTATGACGTCGTATATCTGATTATTGTGGTTTGTATGCTATGAGGGCCCTCGTAGGTTGGTAACGACCGAAGGATGATACATTCGGTACCATCTAGTAATAGAGGTGGGCCGGTCATGTGTTGGTAGAGGATCCTTTGTGATGGTCCTTGGTACATTCCTCTAGAGATGTACTGTCAAAAGGTAGTTCCTTCACTAGACATTTGTATGGAAATCCAAACCCCACTACAAGCTTACAATTTTGTTTGTAAAGGCGTAACGAATAGCCTCGAAATGCTATATGCGTAACCATTTCGACTATGATTAATATTATTTGCATATAGTAGACACTAGTATAATATAAGGTGATTTGATATGAAATGTTTTATTTATTGTAAGGTAAAAACATGTCCGTGTTTATGTCTGGGCGTGTCTTATGAGATACTTTTGTTTTGATAAAACAAAAGTTAGGTAATTTAATAAATTCAGTTGAGTGTGTTTCTCACGCTGGTTTACCAGACTAATCCAGGTGTTCTTCCCTTTCAATGCTCGGGTCAGATCGAGTATATTTACAGGTTTAGATTTGGTGCTTTTGGAGCTTCATCAGGAGTGCTGGAAATCTTCATTTTCGTATACTCGTATCTGTGTGATTATCCGTTGCTCAGTTATGTTTATATTATCCGTAATTGTAAGGACATGTTGTTATAACTGTCCAGGTTGATAATTTGTGATGGATTGTTGAACTCTGATTGATGTATGTATATACAGTTTCTATTTTGTAAAAATCATTGATGTAATATTATATGTTTTCCGCTGCATTGTGAGATTCTGTATTTTTCTGTTTGGTTCTCTCTTCTCTCTTTCTTCTCTTCTCTTCTTCTCTCTTCTTTTCTTTCTCTTGACTTTCCGTCAATATGTGCCTTTTAGATCAGACATGTGTGGTTTATTGTCGATTCAAAGGGTACGGATTTGCATGTCGTCACACTATCTTCCGCTTTTCTCCAATCTACTATGTACCATCTTTGTGATACCTAGTGCATTGGTTTCGGCTTGGTAGGTTCGATTAGGTTGAAGGCAGTAGCCCTGTGTCGGAAGGTACTTCCAAAGTAGGCGAAACCCTCTTTTCTAAGTATACCTGGTTTAATACTACGTAAAGCAAACCTTTTTCTAACTAACCTACCACGTGTCAACACCAGAGTGGTTACCTTAACCTTTTCAAATTCTTTACTAGAATAACTGATGCTAATTTCAGATCTAAACCATGGTTAGGTTAATCAAATAAGCCCTTTCATTAAGTAAAAAATAATATTGCAAAGAAGTCCCTCTTCTAAAATAATTTAATTTGCATAGCAAATCACTTTGGAAAAATCCTCAAAAACTCTAGAAATTCACTTTAATCATGTCACCCAACATATTAAAATTCCAGACCCAAATGCTTAATATATTTTTCGAAATAAATTTATAAACCCAAATATCCAGATTTTCCTTTGAAAATTCATAACAATCTTTCCATAGCTCAAAAAATTATCAAAATTGAAACTAGCTCCAAAATCATGTTTTACATAACAAATTTTTTTCCATGGCGTTTAAACATCAACATACATCGGTTTTACCCTAAAACCATGTATAAATCCATTTAAACAACCTTGTTTAAATTAAACAAATGAATATTCAAACATATCATCATCCAATTCTCCATACAAACGAGTTTACCTTTAAATTTGAAAACATATGATTCAAAACAAAATAGAGATGGAATTATTATTCATGTTGATTTAGATAAAGAGATTAGATTGAGATTGATTTCCCCTATGCTTGTACCTCTAGGTTTCAATTGAATTCCTTTTCTTTCAATGACCGGCCCTTCTTAAGCTTTTGATTTGCATTTTCAAAATGACGTGAATGGGTAGTAAAATGGTAGGAACGAAAATATATAAGGGTAAGGGTTATGGGCGGAAAATTCCTAATACACCCTTATATAATTTGATTAACCTTCTTAATCCCATTAATTATTTTATTAGGTTTGACCTTAATTAAATTTATTAAAATCTAAAACCCTTTATCACTTAACAATTACATTATTCTATGTAATTTATCTAATTAAATCTTCTCAATAATGTTATAAAAAATTAGGGGTGTTACAGCTAATCTATAACAAACAACTCCGGATAAGTTCTCTTAATCTTATCCTCTGTTTTCCATGTGCAGTCCTCCTAATCTGTCCACCACTGAACACATACATGCTTCACTACCTTGTTCCGTAGCCGCTTCTTATCCCATCCACTATCCGAACAGGTCTACGCACACAAGTAATATCTGGTTTGATAATCAATTCTTCCATCGCCATCTGATCAACTACTATTGTAGAGTCCCTCATGCATTCCCACAAAAATTATATGTGAAATACATTATGAATCCCCGCAAAACATTAGGAAGATCCACCTTGTACGTCACCTTCCCAATCCTTCCTATGATCGGAAATGATCCTACATATATGGATACTAACTTTCCAGCTTCCCTGAAATGCATCACACCTTTCATTGGAGAAACCTTCACGAACACCTGATTGCCTACTATGAAATCCACTTCCTTTCCCCTTGTGTCGGCATAACTCTTTTGCATAGACTACGTTGCCCTCATCCTAGCTAGGATCAACTCTACTTTCTTAGTAGCATCCTTCACCACATCTGGTCCTAATACAACCCTATCTCTTGCTTCCAACCAACATGCAGGCGACTTACATGGCCTTCCACACAAAGCTTCAAACAGAACCATCCAAATACTGCTCTGATGGCTATTATTATATTTGAACTCTACCAGATGTAGATAATCGTCCCAATGTCCACCGAAGTCTAAAATACATGTCTTAGTAAATCTTCTACGACCTTGTTGACCCTCTTAGTCTGCCCATCTGTCTGTTGATGGTACGTATGACTCATACGCAGTTCTATACCTAATACCTTCTGCAGACTTCTCCAAATTCACTAGTGAACAAGAATCCCGATCATTAATAATAGTGCTTCGCACCTGGTGCAGTCTCACCATCACCTTCACGTATATTTCTTCCAACTTTGGTGCAATTCTCTTAGGCTTCGCTAGAATGAAATGAACACACTTAGTTGGTCTATCTGTTATGACACATATGGCTTCATTCCCTGTCCTTGACAATCCATCTATGATGTTCATAGATACTTAATCACATTTCGACACTGGAACTTCTAAAGGCTATAGGAGCTTACTTGGCTTCTGATATTCTGCCTTCGCTTGTTGGCATGTAAGAGATCTTATTACATATTCCCATATACATTTCTTCATTCCTTCCCAGAAGAAGCTCCTCTTTATATCTCGGTACATCTTACCTTCAGTATGTGTAGTAAACTTTGAACGATGATATTCATCCAATACTTCCTTCCGTAATTTTCTACTATTTGGAAGATATAACCTGTTATTGTTTCGCAATACTCCTTTCTTATCCACACTGAACCCTTCAGTTCTACCGCCTTGACTCTTAAGTCCAAACTCCTTATTGTGTCTGCGCAGAACTTACCATTCTTTTGTACTTAAGCTATCCTTTCTACCGGTGCAGGTCTAACTTCTAAGCATGCTAATATCCTGTTTGTGCTACTCGATCCTACATTAGATCGATACTGCACATTACACGCAGATAATGTTTCTAACGCTGTCCATTCTTCTAACATTGCCAAAACACAATTTTGTTTTCTTCAACTTAAGGCATCAACCACTTTGTTGCCTTTTCCTGTGTATACTCTATCCCGAAGTCATACGGTGCTAGGAACTTCAACCATCTTTGCTGCCCCATGTTCATCTCTTTCTTAGAGAACAAATATCTCAAGGACTTGTGATCCGTATACAACTCAAACCTCTCGCCTAAGAGATAAAGTCTTCTAATCTTCAACGTGAAGAATACTACAGTCAGTTCCAAATTATGCATTGGATACCTAACTTCGTGGGGTCATAACTATCTTGATGCATAAGCAATTATTTTTCCCTTCTACATTAATACTACGTCTAACCCTTATCCTAACACGTATGTATACACAATCATACCATCATTCCTTTCAATATTACCAATACATGTGTGTTTGTCAATCCATGCTTCAGTTCTTGGAATGCCTTTCTCGCGCCCAAACAAACGATTCTCCCTTCCTGGTTAGCCTAGTCATCGGTGCGGCTACATGAGAGAAATAATTATTAAATCTCCTACAATAACGAGCCAATCCTCGAAAAACATTGCACCATAGTCACAGTCTCAAGTCTCTTCCACCTAATTACTGCCTCTACTTTTTCTTAATCTACCACTAATCCTTCTTCTGAAATTATATGCCATGGGAACTTTGCTTCCTTCTTCAGAAATGACACTTAGAAAATTTCAGCTTCGATTATGCTGCCTCAAAATCTCCTGCACAAGCCATGGGTGAACTGTGTGCTCCCCCTAATACTTAGAGTACACTAAAATGTTATCTATGAATAGCCATAAATATTTGTCCAACTTATCGTGGAAGATTTTTTTCATCAAACTTATAAAGAATGCAGGTGTAATAGCTAGCCCAAATAGCCTCATAAGAATCGTACCTAGTTCTGAATGTAGTCAAAGGAGCATTTTTCTCCATAAGTGTCGGTTGATGGAACCCTGTAGCCAAGTCTAACTGCGTAAACACCTTAGCTCCACTCAACTGATTAAAATGATCATCTATCTTGGCAAAGGATATCTTTTCTTCAGCATCCTCTCATTCATCTTCCGATAGTCTATACATAACCTCAATGATCCATCAGACTTCTTCACAAAAATTACAGCTGCTTCTCTTGGTGAGTTGCTTGGTCTTATGAAGCTTTTCCCTTCTCATTCTACAAATTTCTTCCTCAGCTCCTTCATCTCCCTCTACTATCGGAGGTGGAGATTTTGAAACCGAATTAAACACCTCCTTAAACTACTTCACTACTCGTACTGTTTCGAACTCCTCTTCCTTCAAAGCTAATGCATACAAAGCACTCATGCGCACTGCTCCATATTCTTTCAAAGCTACATATACTCTACCTCTTCGGTCATGATGATTCAAAGTGATTATCCTCTTGGCCAAGTGCACCCTAGCACTATACCTTTTCAACTAGTCCATCTCCAAAATAACTCTGAAGCCCATTAAGTCAAACAGTAGGGATCACAAGAAAACTTACACCCACCTAACTGAACATATAGGTCAGTATGTTGGATTTACTACACGTACGGATGTGACTAAATAGGTGACTCCTAACCCAAATCTATCCACCAAATCTTCAGCTACAAAAGAATTTGTAGCTCCAGTATCATATAGTACTATACTGAAATACCAGAAATCAAGCCATATCTTCTAAGACTTTTCACTTGCCTCTCTCCTCTATGGATGGTCCTTCCCTTGGATCCTCCAAAGCATATACCTACGCTTTAAGCTCCGGGAAGCCCTTCTTCGGATGCCCTATCCTATCACACTTGAAGCACTTCACCCTCACAATTTTCTCAGGTAGGAGAAACTTTGAAGTATAATGTCCCTTCTGTCCATAGTTGTAGCAGACTACTTCTGCAATGGCAACTTTAGTATTAGCAACTTCACCCCTCCTTTTCGGCGCTCCTTTCTTGCCTTTAGTTTATGGGGGTGAATTTCTTCTTTTGTTCTGCCTTAGGTCCACCACCACCCTTCTCTTCACTTGGTACATGTTATCATATCTTCTGGCCATGTCTACTACAAACTCATATGGAGATTCCAGATGACCCATCATCTTATAATCAAGCCCTTACTTCAAACCTTTAATAAACTTCTCATTTTTCTTTATAGGAACGTTAATGGTCTCCATGCCATACTTAGCTAATGTATTAAACTTTTAGATGTACCGCTCCACTATAAGGTCGACAAGCCTTAAGTGATTGAACTCCCTCAGCGCCACACTCTGTTAAGACTCTGATATGAACTGAGCTTCAAACCTCTCCTTGAACAATTCCTAAGTGATTTCCTCTTTTGGAGTTTCTGCAATTATAGTCTTTCACCAATTCAGTGCATCTCCTTGAAACTACCTTGACATCAGTTCTTCTCTTCCTTGTATCATTCAGTCTTAGGTCAACAAATATACGCTCATAACTTCTAACCAATTCAGCACTGCTACTGCAGGCTCTTTTCATGTAAACACCTTTCCTTATAGATTTTTGTAATCTTTTCTCATATTACGAAAATCTTCCTTTACCACCGTAACTCTCGATGTACTACTTCTAGTGCAGCTTCTTGCATTATTTGGCCCATAAACTGTCTAAATAAGACATTCACATCCATAATTGCTCTGGTGGTACAACTTCCTCCCCTATCGCTCTTGAAATCCTTTCCTCCCTTCTCCATTACTCTGTGTTTCTTCGGTCTCTCTTCTTGCACTTGCCCCTCCTATTGGAATCGCTCTTGGAATCCTTTAATTTATTTTCCATGTTAGGTGTGGCTCGCATTGTAAATGGAGTGGGTGCGTGGAATGAATGGTTAAAATCCCACATTGTATGATATTCAGAATAATCGTGGTGTATATATGAGATTGGTGGCACGTAACATTGGGGGTTGCTTTCTTTACAATGCATTGTCAAGACCAAATTATATGCCCGGTGGAAGACGGTGAAGGGATGTTCCATCGGGACGCCGACATGGAAGACTTCAACCGTTGATATTGCCTAGATACGGTGAAGCGAAAGCGTACGAAACGCGGGAATATTAATACTCAACATGGTATCAAAGCTCCATGGTTCGATGGACCGGTATGATGCAGCGTGACCGAAGCATGGCTTATGAGAACTCGGAGCAGCAGTCTGACCCAACTGCGAAGAGGAATCTAGTGTAACTCCAAGGTGACTTGAGCAGTGCTCGTCAAGGTGGAGATTGTTAGCTAGGTGTGGCTCTCATTGTAAATTGAGTGATGTTCAGTCGGGACGCCGGCATGGAAGACTTCGACCGTTGATGTTGTTTAGACACGGTGAAGTGAACGCGTACGGAATGCGGGAATGCTGAAACTCAACATTCCAGACATAGGAGAAAAAAATTTGCTTTTAACAAGAAAGAACTAAAATTGAATACAAAATCAGTCACCGCCAATTTCGAATTAAGCAAATTCACTCACCAGTCACCACCCATTTCGAATCAAGCAAATTGAAGTATTCAAATTAAGCAAATTCATTAAATCAAAATCATCCACCACCCATTTCGAAGCTTTGATGCGAAGAAGGCTGACTAGTGGAGGAGATGACAGCGACACGGAGGAGTTGCCCCTATTGCGGTGGGTTGCAGAGTTGCGGGGGACTTGTGGATGCTACAGCGACTGAGCGACGAACTGTGATTTGATGTCGATCAGGGTTTTCGTTTTTTAGATCGAGAGTTTTGTTTGTTTTTCTTTTTTGCTGTTTTTCTTTTCCTTTTTTGACATTTCTGGAAGGGTCACATGCCCAGCCTAGGAATAAAGTGGCTCTGCCACTGCACTCAACTTCAAAAAAAATATAAAAAAATATAAAAAAATAAAAACTCAGCACATTGCAGAATGATAGACCAAGTCACCAAGTTGAAAAACAAAACTATCTCAAATTGATTGCAAGCAGGAAAAAAAGATCACGAAGAAATGAGGACAGTCAGCGATACTTCTCTTTAAAGCACCAAACTTTGATATGTTAACTAAAAGGGTGCTTACATGACCAAACTATAACATCAAAATATCCATTGTCCAAACAACGATAAGTTAACAAATAGCAACCGAACCACCTGTTTGTCACGAAAAATTTCAACTGAACCAAAAGCAACATGCAAGATCAAGTTTAATACAACAAGTCCAGATGATAAGCAAATGTCGAATGCCTACAATACAAAAGAAAGAAATATTATAAAGAGGGTTTGAATCATCACACTATGCAGGAGACCAAAAAGTAATGGAAAAGAATTAAGGAAGCTGAAGCTAATACACATTAGCTTGGAATTAGTCTTTCCATAGATTCAAAAGTCGTATTAGTGTATTACTTGAGACCCCATATGAAAAATCACACTATACGAACGTAGTTTCTATGTTATCCACTCTCTTCATGAATTAAAATATTATGGTAACCAGGCTCGGTGCAAGCTATGTTACTATGTTAACCATGTTCTCACTGTATAAACGATCATCAAAGATTTTACAAGATGACAAAATTAAAAATAGAGAAGTCATAAATTTAATGAGGGTGAAAGGCGAATCAAGGTGTGTTAATAGAAATACCCTTACTCATAATCATTGTTGACTATGCATTTCTATGCTGATTGCAAATTCAGCAATCATTTGCCAATTGTTGATTATCATTTACTTTTACCGTATAACAAACTTTCTTTGTGCATTAATATTGGGTAAGAGTAAAGTATGATATCCAACAATTACATCAATGAAACAATGTTACAATTACAAAACAAAAAAGATCATTTTTATGTAATTGAACAGGTGAAGGCAGATGATTGACCAGCGGAATAAGAATCATTTTTAAAGGATCAAACTGTGAACATAACAACGTATGAGAACGTTAACAGTGTTGAATAAGCCAGAACCAAAAAATCAATACAAGATTCAACAGAACTAATAATATTCATATCCCAGATGATTACATAAATCATAACCAAGAACCGTTCCGAAGAGGAAAAAAAAAATCCCGACAAGAATCAATGATCCACAACAGCAAATATTTCAACCACCAAATCCATAAAGAGTCCTACCCTGACGCTTCAGAGCATAAACGACGTCTATCGCCGTCACGGTTTTTCTGCGAGCGTGCTCCGTATAAGTAACAGCATCCCGAATGACGTTTTCTAGAAAGATCTTGAGAACGCCACGAGTTTCTTCGTATATGAGACCGCTGATACGCTTAACGCCGCCACGGCGAGCAAGACGACGAATGGCGGGCTTGGTAATACCTTGGATGTTATCTCTAAGAACTTTCCTGTGTCTCTTCGCTCCTCCCTTTCCTAGCCCCTTCCCTCCTTTTCCTCGGCCTGACATTTTTTTTATTTGATTCTGATTTTGTGAGAATAGGGCTTGGTTGATGGGTACAACACCGAAGGGCTGTGAATTTTATGGAGGGCATATTAGAGGAATGTGAAATTTTCGGCGGACGACTTGGGGGTGGAAACTCCGGTGATCCGTGTTTGGATATGTCTTGTCGGTTGGATCGCAGACCGATGGTTGGGATGAACGATAACTGTCGAGGCAGATTGCCAACGTGGCAACATAAGCTTCTTTTTGTTGAAAGCTGAAAGCGGGTATAAAATCAAAGGGGATCATCTAAAGGGACAATTTGGGGATTATACATGAAAAAAAAGGTTGAAGAAAATCCATTCAATAAAACGACTTATAATTTTATCATTTCCATAAAGCAAAATTCGACAACAATCCATGAGGAAAACATATGAAGAACGACGACGATTTATTGAAAACTACACGGCAGGGTTTGATAGAAAAAAACATGAAAAAACAATAATTAATCGCAAAAAACTGAGGGTGGTTTCAAACTTTTTTTTTTGTTGAGAAAAGCAGACCTTTTTGTACCCACTATCAATTTTGTAGAAGATAAAGAAAAATGATCCCCTTGTTTGGTTTTGAAGTCCATTTACCAATGTCCAAAATTAAAACCTAAGGATATTTGTGCAAGGGTGCAAACTAAGCAACTTACATTCTGTGATTCAACTTGCTGGTATGATTCAAATCTTTTATGTAAGTGAATTTTGTGATTTAACTTATTATTTCGAAACTAGTTTATCCTGCAACAGTTTGAGATTGTGTAGTTAAAGCGCTTGACAGTTTTATAACGGTGGAGATGCAGAAAAGTATAGCAATGATATAATGAAATATAGCAGAGGTGTAAAAAAGTCCATTAAATGTAAAACTAAATATTTAACGTTAATTTATTCTCATTCTCACCTCATTTGTTCAGAAAAAATATATTGTTTAATTTTGTATAATAAAATCAAAGAATATCATGATTTATGTAGACTATATTGATGACCACGATAAATTTTTAATTTATATTGAGCACGTGCATTAAAATTAGGCATTTACCCTAATTTTCTTGATTTGATTTAAATAATAACTAGTTAAATCAGCATTTTTATATGAATGTTCGTTAAGCAGATGCTAAAAAAACTTTATTTGGTGGTGTAGCTAAAATATCGGGGTTTAAAGTAGACCTACTATTTAATAGCGTTAAATTGAAACAAGGTAGCGGTCGAACAACGTTATACGCTACAGCAGGGATTTTGCGGGGCTTAGCTGCATATATTTAAGAAGATAATATGCACATATATAAGAGATAATTAACCATATAATAATATACATAATAATACATTAGCTTATGTTAATTATGTTTAGCAAGTGATGTGACAAGACATGGTTTTAAAATAATAACTTATATATACAGTAAATCATATCATTATCTCTTGTCATTTCCTTAAGTACCATCATCATTACCCATCATGTCTTATTGGATATGACGATAGAGGGGGGAGATGTGACATATGAGGGGGAGGAAGGTGGTGGTGTGACATGTCAAAATAATGACATGTCATGATATTTTAAACTAAGGATAAAATGGTAATTTCCCCACTTTCTTTCATCTATAAATACACACCCCCACACACACGTTTTCACTTACATTCCAACTTCGTTATTTTCTAAACTTTCTTGTCTAAAAATTCCATGGCTTCCATGGTTCAAAATTTTTAGAAAAAGTTGTCCTTTTGTGCTGTAATTTGTTTTCATACCTTATATACTTCTTATACTTTCATTTCAACATCCTCTCTTCCGAAAACCAAGGCCATCACTACTCCACAAAGCCCTAGCCAAGCCAAATAACCTCTGGCCAAACTATTCTAAGGCCTTAACCCCTCTAAAGTTTTAAATTTTTAAGCTAGCGTCGAGCGTAAAGGCGCTGCCGAGTTATAGTCGAAGCTTGGGAGAAGTTAGTTAGCATAAAGGTGAGTAAAATTACTTTGTTTTTGAAAAGTTTTTTTACCTTATCATGATGTGTTATTGTGGTGATAATATGATGATAAAATTGAATGGTTACTATGTTGGTCGATGGTGATTTGATGGATGTTTGCGTTTGGTGTTGAATTTGAGATATGAATGTGATGTTGGCGAGTTAGTAAGTGTATAACCTTATGTTTATATATGTGTTTCATTATGATGTTAAAAGTATGGTAGTATGGATGTATGGTTGTGATCTAAGAACCAAAGTATGTTGAGTTGAAACAAAGTTAACAACTTTGTATGCTGCGACGGATGTGAGATCCGATTCGAAATCAAAAACTACGTTTTCTTGTTTTAAAGTTTGGAAATTATTTCAAAGTTTCTGTCTATGTTTCTAAGTCACAAAAACTTTAAAATTTATGTTTCTAAATATGAAATAGGAAAGAATAAGCAAGTTTTTTGGCTTAAAGTATGTTTAAACGAACTGCGCTTATAGTGATAGTCGCTATGGACGCGGTTCGACAAAATTTCTGATTTTCGTTTTAAAACATTTTATTTTGAAATGATTTTGCAAAAGTTTTTCAAACCTAATTAGTAGCATAAAAAGAGATTAAGTTTAAATAAGTTAATATTTTATTATTTAGTAAATTAATAATTAGTACTTAATTAATAATTAAGTAAGCGATTAAGGGTTAAGTAATACTTAAGGAAGGTTAATATTTAATAAGTTTTTAATTAGTGATTTATGAAGTTAAGAAGTAATTAAATGGTTAATTATTATTTCATGAAGTTAATTGTTATCCCAACTTTTGGCAAAGTTGAGATATACAAGATTTACTAAAAATCAATGATTACTATTCATGAATATCAACTATGCATTGCAGGATAACCATGGACATCGATGAATTTTGTCCGAGTCCGGAACGGGCCATAATTGACAAGACATGATGAGCAAAGCTGTTGAAGCCAGTGGTTCAAATTTCAAGTCAATCCGAGTGCGTATGCTCAAGTTATGATGGATTCAATTTGAGGGAAGTAAGCCTTGCCCGGTTCGAACCGATAGGGTACCATCTAGTTCGAATCGATGGAGTTCGCATCCATCAGTTCGACTCCACTTCGAATCCATCACTCTTCATTTGTTCGAACCCATCTAGTTTGAACCCACCATGATCGAATCCATAAGGAGAGACGACGTTCGAATCCATCAGCTAGTGCCTTCCTTCGACTCCATCCAACTGAAGCCACTCCATATCCTTGCTTCGAATCCACGAGAAGCGCCTTCGCTTCGACTCCATCAAGCAAGCCCTCAGATATCCATGCCTCGAATCCATCGTTAGTTCGAATCCATCTTCACACGACCACAAACCCATCATGGCTTCGGCTCCATATTGTCTTCGAATCCCCATGTTAAAGACAACGTCGAATTGATCCGGAGTAACGTATTTGGATCGATTCGAACGAGCACCTCTCCATCGATTCGAAGCAGACCTTCGAACCCAGCACTCGAAGCCCTCAAGGAAACGCGGCTACAAACTCGAACTCGACCCATTCAACTCGGAGAGATAGGTGGATCGACTCGAAGAACGCGCGCCACGTCACAGAAGCATGGATTCGACCATATGGATTCGAACTGATCGATTCGAACGAACCCATAGGATCGATTCGAACCAACCAGCATGCCGAAGAAAACCATCTTGAATCGATCATATCTTTCAATACCTTGATCCAAATGCCATGAAATTTTTACAGGAGTTCGTCTACATGTCGAAGAATGTCCACGCCAAGTTTCATCACGATTGGACGATTTCTTGATTGATTCGAACCAAAGGTCGAATCGATCCCAATGTGGGCCCGGATCTCCAAGTTTCGGCCATGTGGGCCCCCTCACGTGCCAGAAGCGGTCTACCTGATTTTTAGGAGAAATATCAGCCTCCTACGCCTATAAATAGAACCCCGGGTCATTCAGAAAAGGGATCGCTTTCTCTTTGGCAAGATCAAGACTCTGAAGCACCAAGACTCTAGCAAGCTCTACTTTGCACTTCACGATCACTATTGTACTTGAATTTCAGAGCTACAATCCATTGTAATCCGCTGTATTCAATTGTAATCAGCGCAGAACATCAATAAAAGAGAAAACCTTTGAAGTGGATGTAGGCCGGAGATAGCCGAACCACTATAAATCGTGTGTTCCCGTTTATAATTTCTGTTTTGCTACTTAGATCTGTGACTTGTGTTTGAATATTGTTGAGTTATATTCATACACTGGTGCTTTCACAATCATTGGGGTTTGTGACCAATTTTGGCGCAAACACTTTGGTGCTTTCACTGAGAAGAACTAGCACCCGCTGCAACAGATTCAGAATTCAGATTCAAAAGTTCGAAGAAATTCGATTCAGAAACAATGACTCGACAAACAAGACAAAGAGTTGGTAGGAGCCAACAGGGAGGAAGCCAAGAAGCATCCTCAAAATCAGAAGAAGGACAGGCTTCCGTCTACATCACTAGAGATGAAATGGAGGCTATGGCTAATTCGTTACGCGAAAGCATGATGAAGAGTCAACAGGAGATGCTGCAGAATTTCCTCGAACAAATGAGGGCAGTAATATGCAGAACCTTGGACCAACTACAACAACTGCAAGTGCGGGACAAGGAATCAGAATTTCAGATCTAATGAAGGTCAGATTCACGACCAGAACGCAGGACCTGAAAGTGACCGACAAGGACTTGGGGGCAGACCTTCAGGGTCCGATACTGGAAGACCAACAGACGGAGCTCAACAAGCCAGAAACAATCCATATGCCAACGAGCCACCAGAAGAGTACGTACCGGAATTTCCCTCAAGGCTCGGGGGGCAGGATAGGAACTTGACAAGGGGCCAACCCCTAGACGAAGACGAGAGAATGATTGGCTTGATGCGAAGAATCGTGAGAGGAGGATTGCCTAGTGGAGGGGTGGAAGAAGTCAGTCGGAGTCCATTCACTCCGAACATCCGAAATGCAAGGAACCCTCCAAAATTCAAATTACCAACGCTAGATCCCTATGATGGGAGGTCGGACCCGACCATGCATATTACAAGATATATTAGGCACATGGAAGTGCTGGGGGCATCCGAGGAAGTAATGGCACGATGCTTCCCTCTATATTTATCAGATTTAGCTGCACTATGGTTCAGACAGCTGGAGACTGGATCGATAGAAACATGGAGCGAGCTTGTAGACTACTTCATGAGACAGTTCAGGGTCCATGTGACGCGACCCAAGAGTGTAATGACTTTAGCCTCGATCAAGCAAAGGACCGGAGAGTCCATAAAAGATTTTCTGCTGAGATTCAATGTGACAGTGACTTCTGTAGATCGCCCGGATCCATCAATGATTTTAGTGGCGGCGGTGGCAGGAGTCGCGGAAAGATTCTCTAACCAAATATCCTCCACAAGATCTTGGAGAGTTCTTTCATAAAGCTGAAAAGTTCATCCGATTGGAAGAATCACGAGCCGAGAGTCGGGAAATAAATGCCACACAAAGCGTAGGAACCTCCAGAGAACAGTCCGGAGCGGACAAGGGAAAGAGGAAACAGGATGACAGACATGATGGTCCTCATAAACGGAAGAAATTCCGAGAACCAAGTTTCAGGCAGTACACCGATCTGACTGCAAGCTTAGAAAGAATCTACACTGAAACTCAGGGGCAACTCCCCTATCGAAAGCCACCTATAAGGGATCCCACAGAGCGGGAGCGCAGGACTGGAAAATACTGCCTATTCCATGAGCTGGATGGGCACACTACAGATGAATGCCACCACCTAAAGGATGAGGTGGAAGAACATGCTAGGGGTGGTAGACTTTCACAATTTGTCAGAGAAAGGACAACGGCAGCAAGACCTGAACGGCTACCGCCTCCACCTAACAGGAACGATCCTGGATCAGGATCACGACTCGTCATCAACTGATTAAAGATGGCAAGGGCCAAGTCCAGGATTCGGACTTTGGTCGAATAATTTTATTTAGATTTGATTTCAGAATAAACGGTTACTCCACTTGCACATGTACGGGAACCGGAGAGATCCCTGGGCATGCTCTGAGATGGAGATAAACCGATATGCCCGGAGAGGCAATCCTTAGCTTTTTTCTGATGTTTGAGATTGAACATCTAGAACTTGAATTTAAATAAATAAATTAGAACTTCTTGAAATAAACCTTTTGACCAGAGAGTCAAAGGATGAACATTAAATACCAATACAAACATGATCGCTTTATGACCCTACCCGGAGAGACGGGGTCTGGAGTGCAAGGAGTGAGTTGCTTCGCCGGAGAGCGATAGGATCAACTCACTTAAGCACTGGTTCCCCTTCATCGGAGAGTGACAGGATGGGATCCAGCAAGAGCCTAGAGAGGCTATGATCGGTCTCGAACGACCAAGACATCGCTTAATGTTCAGATACATTGAACCGGAGCGCAAGAAGTGAGTCGCTTCGCCGGAGAGCGACAGGATCAACTCACTTAAGCGCTTTTCCCATTCACCGGAGAGTGACAGGATGGGATCCGGCAAGAGCCCGGAAGGCTATGATCGGTCTAGAACAACCATGACATCGCTATACGTCCTAACCGGGACCAAAGTACAATAGGATCTTTCTATTCAATCACTAAGTCTAGAATGGACTTAGTAAGGGTTCAGAGCAGCCATTAATAGTCCGGAGAGACTACGAAACTTCATTCTCAACTTCTACGGAAAGAACGAATGCTGATTTGGCTTCGAACAGCCATAAACTTGATTGATAATACTACAGCTATGAATGAAACACGAATTTATTACACTTGATTTAAGACCGTTCAAAACATACCTTTTACAAAAAGGCATGTTTTGAGGGGCAAAGTATTATCCCAACTTTTGGCAAAGTTGAGATATCCAAGATTTACTAAAAATCAATGATTACTATTCATGAATATCAACTATGCATTGCAGGATAACCATGGATATCGATGAATTTTGTCTGAGTCCGGAACGGGCCACAATTGACAAGACATGATGAGCAAAGCTGTTGAAGCCAGTGGTTCAAATTTCAAGTCAATCCGAGTTCATATGCTCAAGTTATGATGGATTCAATTTGAGGGAAGTAAGCCTTGCCCGGTTCGAACCGATAGGGTACCATCTAGTTCGAATCGATGGAGTTCGCATCCATCAGTTCGACTCCACTTCGAATCCATCACTCTTCATTTGTTCGAACCCATCTAGTTCGAACCCACCATGATCGAATCCATAAGGAGAGACGACGTTCGAATCCATCAGCTAGTGCCTTCCTTAGACTCCATCCAACTGAAGCCACTCCATATCCTTGCTTCGAATCCACGAGAAGCACCTTCGCTTCGACTCCATCAAGCAAGCCCCCAGATATCCATGCCTCGAATCCATCGTTAGTTCGAATCCATCTTCACATGACTACAAACCCATCATGGCTTCGACTCCATACTGTCTTCGAATCCCCATGTTAAAGATAACTTCGAATCGATCCGGAGTAACGTATTTGGATCGATTCGAACGAGTACCTCTCCATCGATTCGAAGCAGACCTTCGAACCTAGCACTCGAAGCCATCAAGGAAACGCGGCTACAAACTCGGACTCGACCCATTCAACTCGGAGAGATAGGTGGATCGACTCGAAGAACGCACGCCACGTCACAGAAGCATGGATTCGACCCTATGGATTCGAACTGATCGATTCGAACGAACCCATAGGATCGATTCGAACCAACCAGCATGCCGAAGAACACCATCTTGAATCGATCATATCTTTCAATCCCTTGATCCAAATGCCATGAAATTTTTACAGGAGTTCGTCTACATGTCGAAGAATGTCCACGCCAAGTTTCATCACGATTGGACGATTTCTTGATCGATTCAAACCAAAGGTCGAATCGATCCCAATGTGGGCCCGGATCTCCAGCTTTCGGCCATGTGGGCCCCCTCACGTGCCAGAAGCGGTCTACCTGATTTTTAGGAAAAATATCAGCCTCCTACGCCTATAAATAGAGCCCCGGGTCATTCAGAAAAGGGATCGCTTTCTCTTTGGCAAGATCAAGACTCTGAAGCACCAAGACTCTAGCAAGCTCTACTTTGCACTTCATGATCACTATTGTACTTGAATTTCAGAGCTACAATCCATTGTAATCCGCTGTATTCAATTGTAATCAGCGAAGAACATCAATAAAAGAGAAAACCTTTGAAGTGGACGTAGGCCGGAGATAGCCGAACCACTATAAATCATGTGTTCCCGTTTATAATTTCTGTTTTGCTACTTAGATTTGTGACTTGTGTTTGAATATTGTTGAGTTATATTCATACACTGGTGCTTTCACAATCATTGGGGTTTGTGACCAATTTTGGCGCAAACATTAATTATTATTTAGTTAAATGACTATTTAATTAATTTTTAATTAATTAGGGTTTAGCTAATAATGAATTGATTTACCTTAACTAAGATACGTTAGGAAGTTAATTAGGACTTAACTAAGTTCATTAAGTTAATAAAGGTTTATTTATGAATTAAACATGATTTAATTAATATATAATTAGGGTTTAAGCTTATTGAATATATTTTACTCTTTTCAAAGATATATTTAAACTTAGTCAATTATATTTTAAATCAACCCCTCTTTTAAGCTAATCAAAGGATCTCTCGTCTGGACCATTAAGTAGCCAAATGAATTAAAGTAGTAATTATAAAATGTTGACATGTTTTATGGGAAGTAACTCACTTATGTTTAGGAAAAATGTTGAATATGGGTAACGTGATAGATGCAAGGAAGTTAATTTCAACAAGCGGGTCACGATAACTTAAGCATATAGATATACTTCTGTATGTACTTTTTTCAACCGATTATGGATTTACCTATATTTATACCTTGGGCATCTACCTATGATTGATTGTGTGTTATGTATGAATCCTTTACATATATGATGTTTCGTAGTATTTATGATATAGCTTAGATAAGTTAAACCCAAATTTAATGATCCATTGTAGTCGTTGAGCCTCCGTTTTGGTTTTGTAAAGTAAATATTTCATTTTCTTTGAAACGGTCTTCAAAGCTATTCTATTTTGAACAAGATATTTGAAGAATGATTTGAAAAGTTTTATAAATAATTTTGGGGTATTCATTAAAGGGAGTTTAGAAATGGTTTTTGATGTTTATACAAAGATTTATAAATGGATTTGAATGTCTATAAAGGTTAGTTTTATACAAGGTTTTAAAGTTTATGAATAAGTTACATAATCGAGTTTGAATAATTATAAAGAGTTCATAAATGAGTATGGAGGTTGATAATTTTTTTGTAAATGGGTTTGGGTTAAGGAAGAAAGGATTTCATGGATAAAGAAAATTTATAAAAGAATTTATTTAAGATAAATAAAACGGGAATTTGAGGTTTGGGTTTCTTGAGGCGAACCTTTTAAAAATGGTGTTATGGGATATCCGTTCCTCACTTTATATTGAAGGAATAATGCTTAGAGTTACCATTTTACTCAATTTAAATAATGTAGTTAAATTCTTTTTAGAGATTTGGTAATGGAAAATCTTATAAATACTTTGTGAATATACTTATGTCGGAAAGATAAGTATATGAATGTTTTTGAAAGTGATTTATTAAACAAAGATATGTTTTGAGGCTTAGTGATAGCTGTGGATAAATAAATCTCAAATGGAATTGATTGTCCTTTTTTTATTTGATAGTTAAATAACTTAATATCAAATTGACCCAATTTGACTTAGGAACTATGAATGTAAATTCGAGTTGCCCGATGAGGACTCGAGTACTTACTTACAAAGGAACCGGGAATGAGTTAACCGGGAATTATCAGTTGTTGGTACGGAGAGAATGAGATTAGATTTATATATCCGAAAACCACTCCGAACCAACATGTACATTCGATTGGATGACATCTTGATGATGATCGAAGATGGTGATTTTTGAAGTGCAAAGGCTACTGATACTAATCCTGAGGGCGATTCCAAAGTGATGTAGTAGAGATATTGCCTTCGGTTTTGTTGAGACCCGGAACGAACTTGTATGGATGAATGCTGGCATTGCATTGATGCCTGGAGGGTAGTGTTAGCATTCTAAGATGGATTGCTATTTAGACAGGTAAAGCGCAGCCTCAAATTTCATAACTGGGAGGAATGGAAAAAGTAGGGCATGTAGCAGAGCTATGTGGTTAGCTACCATTAGGAGTGGTCACCCTATTCTAGATGTCCCTTTCAGAGTTGGTTTGCATGCACACCATGGTATTATAAGGCCTTGGTGTCAAGTGGGTGACGTAATTCGGTCTGCCATGTTAAAGGGGCAGCCGACTCTGTGTTAGCATCACTGCATTTTCTAAAGGTGTATCATCGGAAGGTAGTCCCATGCCTTTCCATTGTTGGGAACCGATCTCCAGTACGTGCCTTACGGTTTTTATTGTAGAGCCTATTATGTTGGAATATGAGATGCAAGCATTTCAGCTATTTTATCTGTTTACTTTAAACCTAGACACTATAATAAATATCATTGGATTTTGGTATAAATTGTTTTGGTTATCGTAAGGTAAAACCCCATCAGTTTTTATGTGTGGTGTAATCTTACAAGACACCCTTTGTTTGAAAAGTTTTCAATGTAGAAATTAGTTTGCTTGTTACTTGTTATCGATTTTTACTCACGCTGGTTTACCAGACTGACCGGGGTGTTATTCCATGTAATGTTCGGGTCAGAATGAGCATGTTTCCCAAGGTTTAGCTAGATACTTTGGAGTTAGAGAGACGTTGGATGGTCAAGACATATTCACGTATATTTTCCTTCCGCTGTATTATAGAGTCTATATGTTTGTCAATGTAAGGATAGGTTTCTATAACCATCCAAATTTAGGATAAGTCTAGTGTACCCAGATGTTGTATATATGATTAAAGTTGTTTCCTTTTTGTAAAGATCATTATTGTATTATATATTATTCGCCGCGTTGTGAGATTCCGTGTTGTTTAGTTTTCTACCATCTTATACCATCCTCTTTCACCCTAATATATCGGTATTTCTGCCACTTGAATGTTCGACATATGATACAGTTGATGTATTAGTGTCGATTTTTGAGGGTCGAAAATCTGATTC
This sequence comes from Allium cepa, assembly GCA_030765085.1. Lineage (NCBI taxonomy): Eukaryota > Viridiplantae > Streptophyta > Magnoliopsida > Asparagales > Amaryllidaceae > Allium > Allium cepa. Next base: position 336,847,099 of record CM060938.1, read on the forward strand.
GTTAAAAAGGTCTTGACCCCTTTGGAAGCTATGTTTCGACACCCTAACTTCCGCTTTTCTCCAATCTACTAGGTACCATCTTTGTGATACCCTATGAATGGGTTTCGGCTTAGTAGGTTTCGATTAGGTTGAAGGTGGTAGCTCTGTGTCGAAAGGTACTTCCAAAGTAAGCGGAACCCTCTTTTCTAAGTTAACCTGGTTTAATAATAATTAAAGCAAACCTTTTTCTAACTAACCTACCACGTGTCAACACCAGATTGGTTGCCTTAACCTTTTCAAATTCTTTACTAAAATAACTGCTGCTAATTGGTTTCAAGTGGGTGAGGTAATTCGGTCTGCCATGTTAAAGGGGCTGCCGACTCTGTGTTAGCATCATTGCATTTTCTAGAGGTGTATCATCGGAAGGTAGTCCCTTGCCTTGCCATTGTTGGGAACCGATCTCCAGTACGTGCCTTACGGTTTTTATTGTAGAGCCTATTATGTTAGAATGTGAGATGCAAGCATTTCAGCTATTTTATATGTTTACTTTAAACCTAGACACTATAATAAATATCATTGGATTTTGATATAAAATGTTTTGGTTATCATAAGGTTAAAACCCATCAGTTTTTATGTGTGGTGTAATCTTACAAGATACCTTTTGTTTGAAAAGTTTTCAAATGTAGAAATTAGTTTGCTTGTTACTTGTTATCGATTTTTACTCACGCTGGTTTACCAGACTGACGGGGTGTTATTCCATGTAATGTTCGGATCAGAACGAGCATGTTTCCCAAGGTTTAGCTAGATACTTTGGAGTTGGAGAGAAGTTGGATGGTCAAGATGTATTCACGTATATTTTTCTTCCGCTGTATTATAGAGTCTATATGTTTGTCAATGTAAGGATAGGTTTCTATAACTATCCAAATTTAGGATAAGTCTAGTGTACTCAGATGTTGTATATATGATTAAAGTTGTTTCCTTTTTGTAAAGATCATTATTGTATTATATATTATTCGCGCGTTGTGAGATTCCTTGTTGTTTAGTTTTCTACCATCTTATACCATCCTCTTTCACCCTAATAGATCGGTATTTCTGCCACTTGAATGTTCGACATATGATACAGTTGACGTATTAGTGTCGATTTTTGAGGGTCGAAAATCTGATTCGTTAAAAAGGTCTTGACCCCTTTGGAAGCTATGTTTCGACACCCTAACTTCCGCTTTTCTCCAATCTACTACGTACCATCTTTGTGATACCTTATGAATTGGTTTCGGCTTAGTAGGTTTCGATTAGGTTGAAGGTAGCAGCTCTGTGTCGAAAGGCACTTCCAAAGTAAGCGAAACCCTTTTTTCTAAGTTAACCTTGTTTTGATACTACTTAAAGAAAACCTTTTTCTAACTAACCTACCACGTGTCAACACTAGATTGGTTGCCTTAACTTTTTCAATTTCTTTACTAAAATAACCGCCGCTAATTGGTGTTAAGTGGGTGAGGTAATTCGGTCTGCCGTGTTAAAGGGGCAGTCGACTCTGTGTTAGCATCACTGCATTTTCTAGAGGTGTATCATCGGAAGGTAGTCCCTTGCCTTGCCATTGTTGGGAACCGATCTCCAGTACGTGCCTTACAGTTTTTATTGTAGAGCCTATTATGTTGGAATGTGAGATGCAAGCATTTCAGCTATTTTATCTGTTTACTTTAAACCTAGGCACTATAATAAATATCATTGGATTTTAATATAAAATGTTTTGGTTATCATAAAGTAAAAACCCATCAGTTTTTATGTGTGGTGTAGTCTTACAAGATACCCTTTGTTTGAAAAGTTTTCAAATGTAGAAATTAGTTTGCTTGTTACTTGTTATCGATTTTTACTCACGCTGGTTTACCAGACTGACCGGGGTATTATTCCATGTAATGTTCGGGTCAGAACGAGCATGTTTCCCATGGTTTAGCTAGATACTTTGGAGTTGGAGAGAAGTTGGATGGCCAAGATGTATTCACGTATATTTTTCTTCCGTTGTATTATAGAGTCTATATGTTTGTCAATGTAAGGATAGGTTTTTATAACTATCCAAATTTAGGATAAGTCTAGTGTACTCAGATGTTGTATATATGATTAAAGTTGTTTCCTTTTTGTAAAGATCATTATTGTATTATATATTATTCGCCGCGTTGTGAGATTCCGTGTTGTTTAATTTTCTACCATCTTATACCATCCTCTTTCACCCTAATAGATCGGTATTTCTGCCACTTGAATGTTCGACATATGATATAGTTGACGTATTAGTGTCTATTTTTGAGGGTCGAAAATCTGATTCGTTAAAAAGGTCTTGACCCCTTTGGAAGCTATGTTTCGACACCCTAACTTCTGCTTTTCTCCAATCTACTACGTACCATCTTTGTGATACCTTATGAATTGGTTTTGGCTTAGTAGGTTTCGATTAGGTTGAAGGTGGTAGCTCTGTGTCGAAAGGTGCTTCCAAAGTAAGCGAAACCCTCTTTTCTAAGTTAACCTGGTTTAATACTACTTAAAGCAAACCTTTTTCTAACTAACCTACCACGTGTCAACACCAGATTGGTTGCCTTAACTTTTTCAAATTCTTTACTAAATAACTTCCGCTAATTTCAGATCTAAACCATGGTTAAGTTAATCAAATAAGCCCTTTCATTAAGTAAAAACAATATTGCAAAGAAGTCCCTCTTCTAAAATAATTTAATTTGCATAGCAAATCACTTTGGAAAAGTCCCAAAAAAAATCTAGAAATTCACTTTAATCATGTTACCTAACATACCAAAATTCCAAACCCATATTCTTAATATGTTTTTCGAAATAAATTTATAAACCCAAATAACCATATTTTCCTTTGAAAATTTATAACAATCTTTCCATAGCTCGAAAAATTACCAAAATTGAAACCTAACTCCAAAATCATTTTTTACATAACATAAATTTTTTCCATGGCATTTAAACATCAACATACATCGGTTTTACCCTAAAACCGTGTATAAGTCCATTTAAACAACCTTGTTTAAATTAAACAAATCAATATTCAAGCATATCATCATCTAATTCTCCATACAAACGAATTTACCTTTAAATTTTAAAACATACGATTCTAAAAAAATAGAGATGGAATTATTATTCACCTTGATTTAGATAAGGAGATTAGATTGAGATTGATTTCCCCTAAGCTTGAATCTCTAGGTTTTAATTGAATTCCTTTTCTCTCAATGACCGGCTCTTCTTAAGCTTTTGATATGCATTTTCAAAATGACGTGAATGGGAAGTAAAATGGTAGGAACGAAAATATATAAGGGTAAGGGTTATGGGTGGCAAATTCCAAATATACCCTCATATAAATTGATTAACCCAAAAACCATTCTTAAGCCCATTAATTATTTTACTAGGTTTGATCTTAATTAAATTTATTCAAATCTAAACCCCCTTATCACTTAATATTTACATTATTCTATTTAATTAAACCTTCTGAATAATGTTATCAGACATTAGAGGTGTTACAGCTAATTTGTAACAAACAACTCTGGATAAGTTCTCCTAACCTTATCCTCTGTTTCCCATATGCAGTCCTCCTGATCTGTGCACCACTGAACACATACTTGCTTCACTACCATGTTCCGTAGCCGCTTCTCGTCCCATCCACTATTCGAACAGGTTTGCGCACATAAGTAATATCTAGTTTGATAACCAAGTCTTCCATTGCCCTCTGATCAACTACTATTGCCGAGTCCTTAATGCATTTCCACAAACATGATGTGTGAAATACATTATGGATCCATGCAAAAACATTAGGAAGATCTACCTTGTACGTCACCTTCCCAATCCTTTCTATGATCGGAAATAATCCTACATATATGGGCACTAAGTTCCCAGCTTCCCCGAAACACATCACACCTCTCATTGGAGAAACCTTCACGAACACCTGATCGCCTACTACGAAATCCAGTTCCTTTCCCCTTGTGTCGGCATAACTCTTTTGCATAGACTACGCTGCCCTTATCCTAGCTCGGATTAACTCTACTTTCTCAATAGCATCCTTCACCACATTTGGTCCTAACACAACCCTATCTCTTGCTTCCAACCAACATGCATGCGACTTACACGGCCTTCCATATAAATCTTCAAACGGATCCATCCCAATACCGCTTTGGTAGCTATTATTATATGAGAACTCTACCAGATGTAGATAATCATCCCAAGGTCCACCAAAGTCTAAAATATTTGCTCTCAATAAGTCTTCTAGGACCTTGTTGATCCTCTTAGTCTGCGCATCTGTCTGCCGATGGTACGTAGCACTCATGCGCAGTTTTATACCTAATACCTTCTGTAGACTTCTCCAAAATTCACTAGTGAATAACAAATTCCGGTCATTAACGATAGTGCTTCGCACATTATGCAGTCTTACCATCACCTTCAAGTATATTTCGTCCAACTTTGGCGCAGTTCTCTTAGGCTACACTAGAATGAAATTGACACACTTAGTTGGTCTATCAATTATGACCCATATGGCTTCATTCCCTATCCTTGTCCTAGGCAATCCATCTATGAAGTTCATAGATACTGAATCACATTTCGACACTGGAACTTCTAAAGGCTACATGAGCTCACTTGGCTTCTGTATTCTGCCTTCGCTTGTTGGCATATAAGAGATCTTCTTACATATTCCCCTACATCTTTCTTTATTCCTTCCCAAAAGAAACTCCTATTTATATCTTGGTATATCTTACCTCCAGGATGTGTAGTAAACTTTGATTGATGATATTCGTCCAATACTTCCTTTCGCAATTCTCTAGTATTTGGAAGATATAACCTGTTATTCTTTCGCAGTACTCCTTTCTTATCCACACTGAACCCCTTTGGTTGTACTGCCTTGACTCTTAAGTCCAAAATCCTTATCGTGTCTGTGCAGAACTTATCGTTCTTTTGCAGTTAAGCTAACCTTTCTACCGGTGCAGATCTAACTTCTAAGCATGCTAATATCCTGTTTGCGCTATTTGATCCTGCATTAGATCGATACTGCACATTACACGTAGATAATGTTTTTAACGCTGTCCATTCTTCTAACATTGCCAAAAACACAATTTTGTTATCTTCGACTTAAGGCATCAACCACTTTGTTGCCTTCTCCTATGTATACTCTACCCTAAAATCATACGATGCTAGGAACTATAATCATCTTTGCTGCCCCATGTTCATCTCATTCCGAGAGAACAAATATCTCAAGGACTTGTGATCGGCATACAACTCAAAACTTTCTCCTAAGAGATAAAGTCTTCAAATCTTCAACGCGAAGAATACTACGGTCAGTTCCAAATTATGCATTGGATACCTAACTTCATGGGGTCGTAACTATCTTGATGCATAAGAAATTACTTTGCCCTTCTACATTAATACCATGCCTAACCCTTATCCTGACACATCGATATACACAAGCATACCATCGTTCCCTTCGGTATTACTAACACATGCATGTTTGTCAATCCATGCTTTAGTTCTTGGAATGCCTTTCTTACGCCTAAACAAACGGTTCTCCCTTCCTAGTGAGCCTAATCATCACAGCGACTACATGAGAGAGATCCTTATTAAATTTCCTGCAATAGCCAATCCTCGAAAACATTGTACCTTTAGTCACAGTCTCAAATCTCTTCCACCCAATTACTTCCTCTGCCTTTTCTTAGTCTACCGCTAATTCTTCTTCTGAAATTACATGCTATGGGAACTTCGCTTCCCTTCTTCAGAAATGACACTTAGAAAATTTCACCTTCGTATTATGCTACCTCAACAGCTCCCGCACAAGCCTTGGGTGAACTGTGTGCTCCTCCTAATACTTAGAGTACACTAAAATGTCATCTACGAACACCCACAAATATCTTTCTAGATTATCTCGGAAGAATCTTTTCATCAAACCTATAAAGAATGCAGGTGCAATAGTTAGCCCAAATAGCCTCATAAGAACCATACCTAGTTCTGAATGCAGTCAAAGGAGTATTTTTCTCCATAACTATCGGTTGATCGAACCCTATAGCCAAGTCTTACTGCGACAACACCTTAGCTCAACTCAATTGATTAAAATAGTCATCTATCTTGGAAAAGGATATCTATTCTTCACTATCCTCTCATTCAACTTCCGATAGTCTATGCATAGCCTCAAAAATCCATCAGACTTCTTCACAAACATTACCGCTACTCCTCTTGGTGAGTTGTTTGGTCTTATGAATCTCTTCCCTTCTAACTCTATAAATTGCTTCCTCGGCTCCTTCATCTCCCTCTGCTCTTGGAGGTGGAGACTTTGAAACCACCTTAAACACCTTCTTAAACTTCTTCACTACTCATACCGTTTCCAACTCTCTTCCTTCAAAGCTAATGCATACATAGCACTCATGCGCACTGTTCCATATTCTTTCAAAGATACATATACTCTTCCTCTTCGGTCATGATGATTCAAAGTGATTATCCTCTTGGCCCAGTGCACCTAGCACGACACCTTTCCAACTAGTCCATCTTCAAAATAACTCTGAAGCCTATTAAGTCAAACACGTAGGGATCACAAGAAAACTTACACCCACCTAACTAAACATATAGGTCAGTGTATTGGATTTACTACATGTACGGATGTGACTAAATAGGTGACTCCTAACCTAAATCTATCCATCAAATCTTTAGCTACAAAAGAATGTGTAGCTCCAGTATCATACAGTACTATAACTGAAATACCAGAAATCAAAGCCAAACCTTCTAAGACTTTTCAATTGCCTCTCTCCTCTATGGATGGTCCTTCCCTTGGTTCCTCCAAAGCATATACCTACGCTTTAAGCTCCAGGCAGCCCTTCTATAGATGCCCTATCCTATCACACTTGAAGCACTTCACCGTCGTAGCATTCTTAGGTAGGGGCACTTTGAAGCATAATGTCCTTTCTGTCCGTAGTTGTAGCGGACTACTTCTGCAATGGAAACTTCAGTATTATCAGTTACACCCTTCCCCTTCAGTACTCCTTTCTTGCCTTTAGTGTATGGGGTGAACTTCTTCTTCTACTCTGCCTTAGGTCCACCTCCGCCCATCTCTTTACTTGATACATGTTATCATATCTTTTGGCCATGTATAATACAAACTCATAAGGAGACGATGGATGAGCCATCATCTTATAATCAAACCTTTACTTCAAGCCTTTAATAAACTTCTCATTTTTCTTTATTGAAATGTTAATTATCACCTTGCCATACTTAGCTAATGTATTAAACTTCTAGATGTACCCCTCCACTGTAAGTCATCCTGCCTTAAGTCATTGAACTCCCTCAACAGCACATTCTATTAAGACTCCGATATGAACTGAGCTTCAAACCTCTCCTTGAATAATTCGCAAGTGATTCCCACTTCTAGAGTTTTTGCAATTATAGTCTTCCACCAATCCAGTGCATCTCCTTGAAACTACCTTGACATCAGTTCTTCTCTTCCTTGCATCATTCAGTCTTAAGTCACCAAATATACGCTCATAACTTCTCAACCAATTCAGCACTGCTACTGCAGGCTCTTTCCATGCAAACACCTTTCCTTGTAGATTTTTGTAATCTTTGCTCAACTTATGAAAATCTTCCTTCACCGCCGCAGCTCTCGATGTACTACCTCTGGTGCAGCTTCTTGCATTAATTGGGCCATAAACTATCTAAATAAGACATTCACATCCATAACTGCTTCATTAGCTGGTAGTACAACTTCCTCCCCTACCGCTCTTGGAATCCTTTCCTCCCATCCTCCATTACTCTGTGTTTCTTCAGTCTCTCTTCTTGCACTTGCCACTTCTATTGTGATTCGTCCGCTTCTCAAATCAATCTTGCTTTTTAGTTAAGCAAGTCTTTATTAGAATGAAAATTGGAAGGGAAATCACAATAAAAGAATATATTTACTTCCATATATACATATCTATATAGTAACATACAAGTATGATATATATACATATACATACATAAATACATACATACATACATACATACATACATACATACATATATATACATATATATGTTAGCGCATTCCCTCCTCGAAGTGTTTATTTTTATTTTAATACTATTTTTATCCTTTATTGGCTCTGTTTTATTTAGGTGGCTCTATCATGTGCTCTATTACCTAACTGTAACAACCCCCACTTGAAACCCAAAGATGAACGTTGATGGTGCTGTAGTCATCACCAGAGATATATTCCGACAACGAAAGTGAGTTCAGTATAATATGAAAACGCAAATAAGCATACAAAGTAAATAACATTGTTCATTACATAGAAGATTCTTTTTAATTTTCATTACAATTTCTTCGGTTAGAATTTAACAAGCCACGTGCCTACGCAAGGATCAAAAATAATAGAAAATAATATAAAGAGTCGGGTCTATATATGAAGATGAAGCCCACACTCCATCCTAGAGTGGAAACAAAACCTTTATTAGCTAAAAAGCTTCCTGCTTTATCTTCATTTTTCGTACTACGACCATGATTCCAAACCTGCCTAAGCTCGTAAACTCAGCCCACTCAAATGTTTACCTATGAGTTTATGGGGAAAATAATAACAAAAATACAGGTCATATATAAAGTCTGGTGTGAATAATATTGTTCCAGAAAACAAACATACGGTGAGGCCAACCTGCACTGCACGGGTTAGGTTCCTCCTTACTATATAACGAATCATATGTGAACCGACATAAAGTATTTCTTATTTATGCCTTCAATTAAATGTTTTCTTAAGCATATTTCTACACTACTGCACACCATGTATTGACCCCACCCGAGTCTTGATTTAGATTATTTTTGTATCTAATTATAAAATACTGCGCTCCATATGGAGACCCATCTAATTTCCTTTATAAAATCTTCGTTGATCTACAAATCATTCTTTTAATGCATTTGACGTGGCACCTCGTGCATTTCTTATATACCTTACTTTAGTATTTGGTACAGCGCCCCTATGTAGAACTTACTTAGCTTCCTATCGAGGTTTGTCTCTTAACTCATACTGCTTGGAATCGCACATCGCGATATTCTAATAAATTCATCCTTTAGAAGTTTCTCTTATCAATATTTCTTGAAATCACCCACCACGATACCCTTTTAAATTCATTCATTAGTTCGAACTGCGTAGACTCAACCCCTCGAAGTATTTAACTATTTAGTTAATCAAGCCTTGGACTATAAAGAAACATCCACTTGCAGTCCCTCTATATTTATTTACTAAATTTCACTATAGCTTGGCGTCAACCCACTATAGTAATTTATTTACTTATTTTTTAAACTACTTAGAACAACCCCATCACAGTAGATTGTAAAGAAACCAAAATGCAGCCTTAGACCATAAAGAAACCTACACGTAGCCTCTAAACATCTGTTTAATTTGAAACTATTTGGCTTCCCATAGTAGTTCCTGTAAGTTGAATGCCTTTCCTCGCCTTTTCTTGGTGTGCATTCAAGTGAGCATTCCCACCTAGCGTCAACAGCCCTTCCAACTTGTCTTTTCATTCTAACACAGGATCTCTTTCCCGTCCGATGTGGCTCTCCCCAAGTCCCATTAACTTGTCTTTCATAAGTATTTTACATTTTTCCTCTTTGGCACAATCCACTTGACCCTCCCAATATGCTCCACACTTTACTTATTAAGTGTTTTCCTCTAAATTTTAGCATGACTTTATTCCTTTATATTTCACATAACACTCTTACTTATTTAGAGCCATCTCCCCAATGTCGTTACCCGACAACTTTGACATTCTTGACAACACCTTTACACTTATCATTATCCCATTAGATCTTTTTTCAATTTCTGCCATTCACAATGATTTTTTAGTAATTAATTTGGATCTTTTCTTCCTTTTTCCTAACCCTTGTGAATATATTATTACATGAAGTTTATTTTACTTCATCTCCCGTAGTACCCATCTACCAAGGCGTTGTTTTAGCTGGTTTTTCCTCTATTGATAAATTCCCTAAAATTACCCAAACCTCTATTTTTCTATATTTTAATTTTATTTCATCTTTTAGGGTATTTTCCTTGTTTATTTCGAGCCAAACAACTTCAAAAATTCATATAGAATTATATCAGTTTAAGAAATCTCTTAAATTGTAAATCCACTTCTTAAATACGATCTTAAACATCATATAAAACTTTCATTAAGCTTTGAAATCACTAGAGTAGGGAAAATACATGCAAAGATCCCCGTGTATGCACATCCTTCCCCCTAAAACATTCATTGAACCTTTTATACTTTTGCATGTAAACCCATATGTACATCGTCATACATAAAAACATTTAGATCTAAAATGATCCCATACATATATAAGAAATCAGATTAGAAGGGTTAAGTATTACTAGATCTTTTAGATGTACAACTTTAGTATTCTTTAGTCTCTTCTAGCTTGTGTTTTCGTATCTTCTCCTTTTTTGCCTTCTTATGCTCCCATCACTAAAATGTTTTCTCTAGCCTTTTATTTTTGTTTGAGTAGAATAAAATAAATGAATATAATTGAGTAATGTTTATTATCCCATAATTAGTTGGGCGTGAGCCCTCATACTTGCTTCCATTGATTCATTTCCTTTTACCCTTCTTGCTTAACCTGCCTTTTTCCTTTAATTAGCTTATTTAATTAATTATAATTTTTTTGGGTTATTACACATTCACTTAGCCATATTAAGTGAAAATATTTTTATTAGATAATTAACTAAACATTAATATTTTAGGAATGCATGATAAGTTTGAACAACTTTTACCGAGAAAAGAGCTATTTATCGATAAAACGATTTTCAATCATATTATCGATATTTCTTCAAAGTGTTTATTTTTGTATATAAAATTTAAAAATAAGTTCGCCATTATTAGTTATTAATTAAAAGGGGATTGACAAGTTTGTTAAATTAGTTTAATGACATTAAACCCAAGATTGAAATATTTAAATAATTCAGATATTTAAATACGAAGTTTTCAAAATTTCAGGTCGTTACATTCTCCTTCACTTAAACATTACATTCTCGAAATTCCAACATGAGAAACAAAAATAAACAATCACACATCAATACTTAACAGTGTTCGAAATCACCAGCAAACATGGCTCACGGTTTTCCTAGGTTGAAAAACCTCTCATCGCACAAGGATGGTATACAACCTACTAAGCGTACCTTACGCCTAAAGCCATAGGTTATTACCTAGTTGATTATTCATGCTACCTCATAAAAAATCGAAGATTCATTTCCGGAACTCTCCATAAGCCAACAAAACATAATATATATACTTAAGCCATGTATGATGTACATGGATCATTTGTACACAATAAAATCTAACCGCTTGCTCGATCGCATAAATTTCACTTCCAAACCAGTATAGATTACTTGATCTCTCTAGTGCGGACTCCGATCAGGTTCCTAGATCGGAAACCATTGTTCTGTTTACATAGTCATATACTATGATAGAAAAGCTCAGAATCATATCAAGAATCCATATCAAGTGTCCACCGTCGGGAATCGAGCGAAAAATCCTTGTTCGGACCGACGTAAACTACCTAGAAATCAGGTACTCGACTCCTATATCAAGATCTATCATGCAAATAAAATGATATACGTACAACTTGCATACTTTATTCCATTGATTTATTAACTATACCAATTGCTTTTTATCATATTCTTTCATACAAATATTATCTCTTATTCAATACAAAAATAATTTATGAACTATTTCATAAAAACATAACTTCAAGTGTATAAACATTTTATAACTTAAGTTCATATTCATATAATCTCTACTAAATCCTAAGAGTACATACAAAACTTCAAATTTAGTTTACTTGACAAGAATGTTCAATAAGTTCAAACTTGTTTTTAATTTACTACCTTCTAAATTCAAAAGTTACAAATACTCAACATTTATATTTTCACTAAAACACTTAGCTTCAAGCTCTATAACGATTTGAAAGTTTCTAACCGTCTAAAATTGCTAAAAAATTGGTTTCATTCCAGCGAATGAAAACTACAAAACAAACATGTAACGACCTACCTTAAAGCACAAATATTTTATTAAATGATAGATAGTTATTTTGGGGTAAAATAAAATCAATCACAGAACAGATATCTAAATATAAAAAATACAACTCTGAATCTCACAGCGGAAATAAATAAGTACATATCATGAAACTTCAAATAAGTTACATTATTCTCACTCTAAATACTGGAAAGAAATAACTGAAATAAAATGGGTCTGACCGACATAGTGAACTAAACTGATGAAATAACTGAAATAGAACAGAATCTCCAGAAATGCCTTCGTCTTCACAACAAGCTCTCCAAACTGGAAATACTCAGGCTAACCCGAGAAAAATGGAAACACAATACTCGAGTCAGAACTAATATTCTCATGTAAGCCTCTAAATCAATGCAAAGTAACTAAGAAGGTGTTATGGGTTTTTCCATCTCCTAAGGATCCATCAAACTATCTACATATAATAGTGTACGTTATAATATATAATGTCTATCAATAAAATAAATATCAAAATAGCGTTAAGGCTTTACATTGATCCACCTCAACACATTATCAATTTAAACCAAAATTGTAATAGGCTCGTATAGGGGTAAATAAGACAAGGCATGTGAGGCAATGCCCAAGGTAGGATTCTATCAGTTTACCCTTTCTGGCTAGTCGAAACCCATCCGTGGTCGACCGCGACTATCAATCCAAACAGAAAGGTGCACCCATTGAGTTCAAATCACGATAGTAAAATACGAAAGATTAATGTCGCTAGAGGTAGCTAACCTCATTGGCCAGACATAGGCCCCTGTTTTAGTCATTTTAATTATGATATGAATGTCAAAGCTATCTATCATCATTCTCCTCCCTCCTTCCAGTCTCCATTTAAAAAAATTCCTTATTTTATTCAACTGGGCTGCCGCTGCCTACGCCACAAACTGACCCGCCCAGTCGTCTTGGAATCGCTACATAGTCTCGCCTGCCCTCCCGGGTTCAACGTGCTCCTCTTATTTTTGTTTGAGTGCCTTAGCCGTATATACAAGAATTTTATAAAAAAAGAAGTATTGCTATTGTTCGAGTTTCGGCATCGAGTGTGGAGGCGTTGATCGTGAACTGTTGATTCGGGTCGAGTCATGTCGTAAGCCGTATCGTGGAGTGTATCGAGTTATCATCGTTGAGGTGAGTGTTTACATTCACACTTAACTAGTATTTAAATGCAAGTTAATAAAAAAAGGCTGCCTATAGACATTCGTTGTTGATTTAGATCGATCATATATATTTATTAAATGGATCGATTATCATATTTGTTAAGTGCACATTGACACGATATACACGACCCATGTTTATACACTAGTGTAGAAAAATTGATATTGACCTGTTACATTCCATCATGTTATTGATAATCAGTATGATATGATTTGTTGAATTCTTCCCATTTGATTTTTTTGGATATGACTATATATTGGAAGTTTATTGTTGGAAGGGTTGAAATGATATATACCCATGATTTAAATTTATTTATCCCACTTGGCCTAGGTAGAAAATTAAATTAAACACCGATGGTCTAAAAAAGTTTCCTTTTTTGGTAATTGTGTGAAAATTTATATAAATGATTTGAAATTCTTGAATTTTGTTTTAAATTGGGATTTATTATTTAAATGAAAATTTGGAGGGAAGAGATAAGTGATTTTGTTAGGAAAGGGAATTTAGGGAAATGTTTTATTTAAATAAATTGGATTTTTGATTTAAACTTTATAAAATTTGATTTAATTTAATAAAACTTTTGAGATTTGAAAGTATTAAAGTTAAATGTTAAGTTAAATCAGGAATTTGTTTCATATATTGAAATTGGAGTAAATCAAATTTATATGGAATTTAAATGGTTTTATAAATTTTGGGGAATTTATTATAAATTGCCTGATAAAATTATAAAGGAGTTTTTAAATCATATAATAATTTTTTTGGATTTATAGGAAAATTTGGTTAGTTAAATTGTGATCAAACTTTGGGATTTAAACTTAAATAAAGTTTTATTTAAGTAAATCAAGTTATGGGTAAAAAGGATATTGAGTTTGGAATCGGAATATGTTACAATTGAATTTTGAAAAGGGAATTGGATTTAAGAAATTTGGAAAATTAATAAGTCCCGTTTTTATGAATCATTTTTAAACCTTAACCGACCAAATGGTGTGAATATATATATATATATATACATTGGCATACTCTTTGTCAATCCCGGGACCACTTTGATAACCATGCATGTGGTGGATGTTACCCAGAATGTAGTGGTTGAATTGGCGACGTTTACTAGAATAAAGTAAGAGAACGATGATGGATAGCTTTGACATTCGTATCATAATTAAAATGACTAAAACAGGAGCCTATGTCTGACCAATGAGGTTAGCTACTTCTAGCGACGTTGATCTTTCGTATTTTACTATCGTGATTTGAACTCGATGGTGTGCACCTTTCTGTTCGGATTGATAGTCATGATCGGCCACGGAAGGGTTACGACCAGCCAGAAAGGGTAAACTGGTAGAATCCTACCGTAGGCATTGCCTCACTTGCCTTGTCATATTTATCCCTATATGAGCCAATTACGATTTTGGTTTAAACTGATAATGTGTTGAGGTGGATCAATGTAAAGCCTTAATGCTATTTTGATATTTATTTTACTGATAGACGTTATATATTATAGCGTACACTATTATATGTAGATAGTTTGACGGATCCTTAGGAGATGGAAAAACCCGTAACATCTTCTAAGTTACTTTGTTTAACGACCCTGACTCGACCTTCGAAAATCGACATCCAAATACATCACCCATATTTCGAATGCCGCAAATTCAAACATTGAGTCTGGTTCGTTGGAGCTTATAACACATTAAGTAAAACAACAAAACTGAAGAAAAACAATAATTGATACAACTCCATGAATACAACATCTCTACAACAATTTATCCAACATCAGAGCAAACATACATATATCACAGCGGAACACAACAACGGAAACATAACTTCAACTTCCTTGGACTACCAAAACAACTCCATAGATTGCATCCCATCTCCAAAGCTCCAAAGCAAAATCTCAAAATCCTATCATGTTGAAATTAAGCAAGTCTGGTCCGCAATGCGATTGCCAAGATCCAAAGACTAAATGCTATCGAATCTACATCTACTATCTGAATACCAGAAAACCTGACTCTAGGCTGCCCGTGTGAAAAATTGTTCGCACCCAGAGTTTAGAAAGGGAACAATAAACTTCAGGTCAGTCATGAGACTAGTGTGAGCAAACAAAAATAGTTTTATTTGAACAAAAACAAACAACAAAATAAGTGAAAAGAAGTTTGCAATGCTTTTTGGAAAATGAAACTACCATAAGGCCTCCCCCCCCACACACACAATGCAAGCGCACAATTGGAGGAGATTTCTCCTTATGATAGTCAAACATGCTTGATACGCAAAAATCCTTTTGATATTATTATTAGTGAAAAGTGCAAAAAACCTTTCCAAAGTATAATATTAATCTTAGCCAGCATAGGTACCATTATATTGTGCCTGCTATAGCTACCACCTGAGGTGGCAGGTTATACAACTGCAATCGTAAAGGGCGCGTATTGGTTGATTGGATTTTCAACAAATGGTCAGACTAAGGAACTTCCTCACAACATAGGTACGCCTCTGGAAGGATGCCTCAAGAACCTAACCGGCTCTCTGCCAATACAAGGCCGGGTTACCTCTGTAACTAGGTAACTAACTGTCACGAGTGTGCCATCCCCCAATCGCCACCGACCTTTATCCGAGAGCTCTCAACACCAACAAATTTGCAACAACCACATAAGTTAAGTATCTGGGCTCCATACCATGATACCACTTTTATCCAAGAGGAAATGTACGTACCCTAAAGGGCGCGACCCTCATAACCTTGCTGCATTCATCCTGTTTCGACCATTTTCGAGGTATGAGGTCCTACGAAGTCTCATCCATAAAGCTACGCTTTTTACAAAAGCCGTGCTTTAATCAACAAATGATCAGCATCACTTAGTATGTCACATTACCAAATTGGGAATGTATCACTAGTAATCATCAACTACATAACCTCCGAGCTCGTACGTCTCAGAGAAGGGTGTTAAGCTAAGAGAATAAATTCTTCGCCACCAAACATAAATGTATTTGATAGAAACCAGCTTTACATCTCGAAGTGTAACGTCAGATATACATCCATACAAGCCCGTTCCGGGTTCGAACGAAACCGAAGGCACTTCAAAGAAGCCTTTGCAAATCTGGATAATCCCTAATCACATCCGAACTCCCCATCACATAGGGAAATCTCTATATTGGGGCCATTCCGTGCAGAGACATTCAACAGGTAACCCTTTCATTTTTGAAAATACCCGGTCTTCACCACCGTCTCCAAATGCACACACCCATTACATCGTATCACTATTCAAAATGGGTTATATGACATAAAGTCCTCTCCCGGCTAAACCGAATAATGAGCGCTTGATTTTAAAACCATATGGATATATTGGGATCTTAGTTATGTCAAACTTTAAGCCCAAAACCTTTCCTTTTGAATGGTTTAAACAAAATTCCTTTTTAATCTTTTAAACAAAAGATTCACCCCTAAAGATCCTCTTTACTTTCAAAACAAGGTTCACCAATCTTTAACAAAGATTCATTCATAGCTTTCAAAACTATTTCAATTTCAAATTTGAAATCCTTTCAAATTAACTAGAAATTCTTTCCTTTATATGAAAGCTGTTATCATTTAAAGAAACAAAGGCTTTTTTGTTTTGGGAAAATCCGATTAAATTTGCTCAAGTTATAGCCTTTTTAAAGAAAAATCAATGAACTGTCGTACACCCGACAAGTTCTATTTGAATTAAATTCAAATTCCTAACATAATTTATTCAATGTACTTCAAATGGTTTAAAATCCACTGATATATATATATATTATAACTTGTATAATCCTTCAATTCATATTTCCCAAAATAATTCCAAAACAAGACATAGTATATTCAAACAAAATTTAGATTTCAAAACTTTCTTTTCAAAAGCTTCTCATATTCAACTTAGTTTCATTTCCAAACCAATTTGATTCAAAATTCAACTTTTAAAACAAAATAATATTTAAATTCAAAATATCTGTGACTTGACCTATTCCTCGTGAAATCCATATGTCTATGTGTGGGGTGCAGTCCAGGGGTTTTACACACACCAATAACATATCACAACCATCATCAATTCAAGCATAACAATATCGATAAGCGGTATAATCCCATAACGCTTATCTTCATTCACAGATTCACACATATAAATACGTAAATTCATCATAAATAAATAAATCATAGTTCACAGCTCAATCATATCACAGAACATCACACATCAGGGATATTAAACAATTCAAAGCATTTAATGCAATCCAAACATCCATAAGTAAGATCAATTAATCACCTGATTAATTTAAACCAGATTAATTACTTATGAATAAATTACTAATCCTGGTTAATTAACATTAATTAATTACAAACCATTTTAATTAATTATCCTTCAATCATTTATTAATTAACCAATTTTAATTAACAATTTAATCAACCTATAATCATTAAATAATTAACCTTTAATTATTATTTAATTAATTATCCTTAATTAATTAACCCTTAATTAATAAATCATTCCCTTAATCACTTTTCATTAATTAATTTTTATATTAATTAATTATCCTTTAATCACTTGATTAATCAACTTTTAATCATTAATTAATTCACCTTTAATTAATCAACCTTAATTAATTAATCAGTCAACCTTTAATTAACTAATTATCCTTTGATTAGTTTCATTAAGTAATTATCCTTTAATTACTCATATTAATTAACCACCTTAATTAATTACACTAATTAATAAATCACCTTGATTATTTATCTTTTAGTAAATCACTTTAATTAATTAACCTTTAATTGTTAAGTAATTAACCTTTAATAACTTAATTAACATAATTAAATTATTTGAAAAACACTTAGAGTTTTAAATAAAATTATTTCATACCCAAATAAATTAATTTAAAAAACAATCAACTTTAAAATTCAACCTTTAAAATAGAATTTATTATTATTAACCCATTAGCTTAAACCTTTAAGTTAATTACAACTATAAACATCTTTATCTTTTTAATTAACTTCTTAATTAAGCTATTTAAAGTTTATTTAAAATAAGTTCAAGGATTTATTAATGAATATATATATATATATATTTAAAACACTTTAAAACTTGATTGATATTGCCTTGAAAACATTTTCATTTTAAAATATACTTTTAAAACTTGGCTAAACATTTTCCTTTTCTTTAGAACCCAATTAATTTTTTCTTAAAACCTGGTACCTGTTTTTCTTTTGAAATTTAAAAGCTGGAACAATTTCTTTTTTAAATATTTTTAAAAATTTGGTACTTGAAGTAAATAACCCGAGCTATATCACAAAATTCCCGAGCTAAACCAACAAAAACCCGAGCAAACTTTGAGTCAACCCCATGCCTATCCCTTCTTCCCCAAAACCAACTAATCCTAGTTATACGAAAGTGCACACGTGCACGGCGACTCCGACCACCTTTGATCGCCGCCAAGGTCATCATCATATCGACGATCACCTAAAGGAATGCTCCAATCCCTGAGCACCAACGAACTCACGAAGAAACGAAATCGAGCAAAACAGAACCCCTTGGAACTCATACATCCCGACGAAAATTGACTCATTCCACCTAATCCGACCACCAGAAAACTTGCCACTCCACCCAGAGACGCGCCACGACACGATGAACCATTTCCCCTACACATGATCGAGTCCGGTCCAGCATCAACGTCGTACGAGCCTTGACAACCTTGACGACAAAAACCAACCATAAAACCCTGAATCACCTCAGATGATCCGCCATGTTCATCAGAAAAATCTCCTCCCATTTTCCCTGAGTTCCCCCACCTACAACACACCTCCAGAAGCAACCACGACACACCAATCATTGCCGATCAATGGAAATCGACGATACGTCCAAAATCGATCAACTCAAATTATCTCAACAATTTCAATACTAAAAATATGATACTAATTTATAAAATCATCATTTCGCAATACGATTCTGTTAAGATAATCAAAACTTCAAATTAACATGATTGATTTTTGATACAAATTTTATTAGTTCTATAATTTAAATTTTTTAAGATATTTACTAAACATAAATTTCTGAAACCATTTTTAAAATTAACATTACCATGTTACAATCTTTTTTTCTTTAAAGATCTTGGTCAAAAATTAATTCATTTGGAAGATATGAATTTTTTTGTTATGAAGTTGTCCCTGTAATACAACAGAGAAGTGAACATCTTCATATATACAAACATATCATATATACATATACACATACATTCTAATTCAAACATACATGCGAACATATTCACACAAGAACATTTCATTTCATACAAATCAAAATACCGAAAGATATAACAGGGTCAAGTGGTTTGCTCACCTGGAAAAAGAAACAGAGAACACGGGGATGACTTTGATTTTGAAAACTCGAATCTGTTGATCTTGATTTATTTTTAGTTGAACCCGAAGCTTGTTTTGTTGAATTTGAACTTAATGTCTGTTGCATGCTTTACTCCAGTTTGAATTGATCTTGAATCTTGCTAACTTAGGTTAATTGTTCCAGGTTGAAGATTGCTTGATTGCATTTGTTTTCCAGGTTTTGATTTTTGAACTTTGCTTCAGTTTGATTGCTGTTGAGTTGATCCTGGAATATTTTTTTGTTTCAAAATGATTCATGCTAAGATGATCTGATTTTTGATTTTGATCAGATTTTTGAGTGGCTTTACTGGTTTGCTTTGATGATTTTTCTTTTTTATTTTGTTTTAGATTTCATCTCTGGTTTGCCAGGTTTTCTAGTTTTGAATTATATAAAAGTAAATGAGAAGAGTAGGCGCAAAAGTGTTTTTATATATATATATATATATTGTTTTATTATTTTTGAAAATAAAGAAAAGAAAACTAAAATCACGACACTTGTTAATATTGCATATTAAAGGGTTTACACTTGTTAATCTTCATACTACATGGCTTATAAATGTTTAAATGTATATGTTATTATTTACCCTTGTAAATTTTCATATATTTATGTTTAAAACCTTATGTTAATTAATCTATAAATTTAGTTTTAAACCCTTATATTATTATGAATTACGTAATATGTTTTCTTATGTTTATATTTATACTAAGAAAATGTATTATGTTTTAAACTTTTATTTTTACAATCTATACTTCGTTCATATATAATTTTAAAAGAAAGAACATTGGCCTTTTATCAATCTTACTTAAATTTTAAACTTAAGTTAACATATCCCTACATATATACAAACCATTATTATTTCAAAAGATATATATATATATATATATAAAATAAAGCTTTTGAAAATCTATTATTCCAAACATAACTTCTAAATCAATATACATATATATATATATATATATATATACATTATAATATTGGAAAAAAACTTTTATTAATTAAAATATAGAGTTTTCAAATTCAATATATTATTCAAAACATTTATTTTTGAATTTCAAATTCAAAATTCAATTAAAAATCAATTTGTATACATATATATAAATAAACAACATATATTATTTATTTTGGAAAATTTCAAATTCAAATTTCAAATTACAATCTATTTATGTAAATAAACAGGCACATATCTTATTTAATTTGGAAAAATTCAAATTAGTTCACAATTTAATCCAAAATTTTATATTAATTAGCAATTTAAATTTGACTCAAAAACGGGATCGTTACAGATTCCCCCCTTAAGAAAATTTCGTCCTAGAAATTTGCTAGATAGGGAGAAACCAAAGAACAGATGAACACATAGAAAGAAAGAGAATCGACTCATCAGATCAAGATGAATATTTATTCTATATTTGGCTTACCAAATCAGAATATCGTCAATAAATATGAGAACGAACTCATTCTATATTTTACGATGTACTCGGGTCATCAGGTCTATGAAATATGCATAAGCATTGGTTAGTCCGAAAGGACAACTAACCATTCGTAGAATGTATCGAGACCCCAAAGAATAGACAAACGGATTACAATTTAATTCAGCTTCATATTTTGTTAATCAATTATTTCAAATAAAATTTCAAATTCATTAAAGTTAAAAATGAAAAGATGATAAGAAACTGATGATTAAAATGCGAAGTAAGAACTTATCTACGCGATTCGCAGGGCTGCCACCACACCAAAGCTTCTTCTTGTAACTTCTAGGAAGTCATCAAAGAATTGAAACTGGATGATGATCAATGGAAATTGATGAAAAAGTTGTTCCTTGTTGTTACAGGGTATCGACCATTTGTAGTGGTATTCCTCTGTCCCCTACCTCGTCCTCTTCTTGCACTCATACTTACTATTAGTGAATAGTAAGAGAATTTACTGAGGCATACAGATGGATATCTTAGGGATACTCATCCTAGGGCATTTATATCCCTATCTCTAATGAGCCACCTAATGTGTTATACTCCTGAGCTAAAGTTCTTACTTAATCTTCAGCTCTGATACCAAATTTAATGACCCTGACTCGACCTTCAAAAATCGACACCCAAATACATCACCTGTATTTCGAATGCCGCAGATTCAAGCGTTGAGTCTGGTTCGTCGGAGCTCATAACACATTAAGTACAACAACACAGCGGAAAAAACAATAATTGATACAACTCCATGAATACAACATCTCTACAACAATTTATCCAACATTAGAGAAAATATACATATATCACAGCTGAACACAATAGCGGAAACATAACTTCAACTTCCTTGGACTACCTAAACAGCTCCATAGATTGCATCCCATCTCCAAAGCTCTAAAGCAAAAGCCCAATCCAAATGCTCAAAATCCTATTATGTTTAACTTAAGAAAGTCCGGTACGCAATGCGATTGCCAAAATACAAAGACCGAATGCTATCGAATCTACATCTACTATCTGACTATGTGAAAATCTGACTCTAGGCTGCCCGTGTGGAAAATTGTGGCCCAGAGTTTAGAAAGGGAACAATAAACTCCAAGTCAGTCATGGGACTAGTGTGAGCAAACAATAACAGTTTTATTTGAACAAAAACAAACAACAAAGGAAGGAAAAAGAAATCCACAATGTTTTTTGGAAAATGAAACTACCATAAGGCCTCCTCGCACACACACAATGCAAGCGCACAATTGGAGGAGATTTCTCCTTATGATAGTCAAACATGTTTGATACGCAAAAACCCTTTTGATATTATTATCAGTGCATAGTGTAGAAAATCTTTCGGAAGTATAATATTAATCTTAGTCGGCATAGGTACCATTATATTATGCCTGCTATAGCTACCATATGAGGTGGCAGGTTATACAACTGCAATCGTAAAGGGCGCGTATTGGTTGACTGGATTTCCAACAAATGGTCAGGCAAAGGAACTTCCTCACCACATGGGTATGCCTCTGGAGGGATGCCTCGAGAACCTAACTGGTTCTCTGCCAACACAAGGCCAGGTTACCTCTGTAACTAGGTAACTAACTGTGATGAGCATGCCATCCTTCGGTCGTCATCGACCTTTATCCGAGATCTCTCAACACCAACAAATTTGCAACAACCACATAAGTTAAGTATATGGGCACCATACCATGATACCACTTTTATCAGAAGGAAATGTACATGCCCTAAAGGGGGCAACCCTCATAACCTTGCTGCATTCTTCCTATTTCGACCATTTTCGGGGTGTGAGGCCCGACGAAGTCTCGTTCACAAAGCTACGCTTTTCAAAAAATACATGATTTGATCAACAAATGATCAGCAGCACTTGGTATGCCACGTTACCAAATTGGGAATGTATCACGTGTAACCATCAACTACATAACCATTAATCTCGTACGTCTCAGAGAAGCGTGTTAAACTAAGAGAATAAATTCTCCGCAACCAAACAGAAATGTATTTGATAGAAACCAACTTTACATCTCAAAGTGTAACGTCAGACATACATCCATACAAGTCAGTTTCAGGTTTGAACAGAACCGAAGGCACTTCAAAGAAGCCCTTGCAAATCCAGATAATCCCTAATCACGTCCAGACTCCCCACACATAGGGAAATCTCTATACCGGGGCCATTCGGTGCAGAGACATTTGACGGGTAATCCTTTTGTTTTCGAAAATACCTGGTCTTCACCACCGTCTTCAAATGCTCTCCCATTACGTCGTGTCACTATTCGAAATGGATTATTATGACGTAAAGTCCTCTTCCGGCTAAATCAAATAATGATCGCTTAATTATAAAACCATATGGATATATTGGGGTCTTAGTTAAATCACAACTTTAAGCCCAAAACCTTTCCTTTTGAATGGTTTAAACAAAATTCCATTTTAATCTTTTAAACAAAAGATTCATCCTTGAAGATCCTCTTCAATTTCAAAACAAGGTTCACCAATCTTTAACAAAGATTCATTCATAGCTTTCAAAACTATTTCAATTTCAAATTTGAAATCCTTTCAAATTAACTGGAAATTCTTTACTTTATATGAAATCTGTTGTCATTTAAAGAAACAAAGGCTTTTTCGTTTGGGAAAATCCGATTAAATTTGCTCAAGTTATAGCCTTTTTAAGAAAAATCAAAGAACTGCCGTACACCCGATAAGTTCTATTTGAATTAAATTCAAGTTTCCAAAATAATTTATTCAATATACTTCAAATGGTTTAAAATCCATATATATTTATATTATAACTTGTATAATCCTTTCAAACCATATTTCCCAAAATAATTCCAAAACAAGACATAGTATATTCAAACTAAATTTAGATTTCAAAACTTTCTTTTCAAAAGCTTATCATATTCAACTCAGTTTCGTTTCCAAACCAATTTGATTCAAAATTCAGTTTTTAAAACAAAATAATATTCAAATTCAAAATATCTATGACTTAACTGGTTCCTTGTGAAATCCATATTTTTGCGTGTGTGGTGTAGTCCAGGGGTTTTACACACAACAATAACATATCACAACCATCATCAATTCAAGCACAACAATATCAATACGCGGTATAATCCTATAACGCTTATCTTCATTCACAGATTCATAGATATAAATATGTAAATTCATCACAGATAAATAAATCATAATTCACAGCTCAATCATATCACAAAACATCACACATCAGGGATATCAAATAATTAAAAGCATTCAATGCAATCCAAACATCCATAAGTAAGATCAATTAATCACCCGATTAATTTAAACCAGATTAATTACTTATGAATAAATTACTAATCCTGGTTAATTAGCATTAATTAATTACAAACCATTTTAATTAATTATCCTTCAGTCATTTATTAATTAACCTTTAATTATTAATTAACCAATTTTAATTAACAATTTAATGAACCTTTAATCATTAAATAATTAACCTTTAATTATTTAATTATTCTTTAATTAATTATCTTTAATTAATTATGTTAATTAATTAACCCTTAATTAATAAATCATTCCCTTAATCACTTTCATTAATTAATTAACCTTTAAATTAATTAATTATCATTTAATCACTTGATTAATCAACCTTTAATCATTAATTAATTCACCTTTAATTAATCAGCCTTAATTAATTAATCAATCAACCTTTAATTAACTAATTATCCTTTGATTAGTTTCATTAAGTAATTATCCTTTAATTACTCATATTAATTAATCACCTTAATTAATTACACAAATTAATAAATCACCATGATTAATTATCTCTTAGTAAATCACTTTAATTAATTAACCTTTAATTGTTAAATAATTAACCTTTAATAACTTAATTAACATAATTAAATTATTTGAAAAACACTTAGAGTTTTAAATAAAATTATTTCATACCCAAATCAATTAATTTTAAAAATAATTAACTTTAAAATTCAACCTTTAAAATAGAATTTATTATTATTAACCCATTAACTTAAACCTTTAAGTTAATTAAAACTATAAACATCTTTATCTTTTTAATTAACTTCTTAATTAAGCTATTTAAAGTTTATTTAAAAAAGTTCAAGGATTTATTAATGAAAATATATATATATATATATATATATATATATATTTTAAAATACTTTAAAACTTGATTAATATTGCCTTGAAAACATACTCATTTTAAAATATACTTTTAAAACTTGGCTAAACGTTTTCCTTTGCTTTAGAACCCGA
Organism: Allium cepa; assembly: GCA_030765085.1. Lineage (NCBI taxonomy): Eukaryota > Viridiplantae > Streptophyta > Magnoliopsida > Asparagales > Amaryllidaceae > Allium > Allium cepa. The sequence continues at coordinate 336,872,327 of CM060938.1, forward strand.
TCATTTTTTTTTAAAATACGTGGTACCTATTTTTCTTTTGAAATTTAAAAATGGAACAATTTCCTTTTTAAATATTTTTAAAAACCTGGTACTTGAAATAAACAACCCGAGCTATATCACAAAATTCCCGAGCTAAACCAACAAAAACCTGAGCAAACTTCGAGTCAACCCCGTGCCCATCCCTTCTTCCCTTAAACCAACCAATCCCAGTTATACGAAAGTGCACATGTGCACGTGCACGACAACTCCGACCACCTTCGATCACCGCCAAAGCTATCAGCATGTCGACGATCACCTAAATGAATGCTCCAACCCCTCAGCACTGACGAACTCGTGAAGAAAAGAAATCGAGCAACCCAAAACCCACTGAAACCCAGACATCCCGATGAAAATCAACTCGCGCCATCTATTCCGACCAACAGAAAACTTGCCACTCCACCCAGAGACGCGCCACGACACGACGAACCATTTCCCCCACAGCGATTGAGTCCGGTCCACCATCAACGTCGTACGAGCCTCGATAACCCTGATGACAAAAACCAACTATAAAACCCTAAATCACCTCCGACGATCCGCCACGTTCATCAGAAAAATCTCCTCCCATTTTCCCTGAATTCCCCACCTACAACCCACCTCCAGCAACAACCACGACACACCAGCCATCGCCGATCAATGAAAATCGACGTTACACCCAAAATTGATCAACTCAGATTATCTCAACAATTTCACTAAAAATCATGACACTAATGTCTAAAATCATCATTTTGTAATCCAATTTTGTTAAGATAATCAAAACTTCAAATTAACATGATCGGTTTTTGACATAAATTTGATTAGTTTTGTAAATTTTTTTTGGAGATATTTACTAAATATAAATTTCCGACCCATTTTTAAAATTAACATTACCATGTTACAGTCTTTTTTTCTTTGAAGATCTTGGTCTAAAATTAATTCATTTGGAAGATATGAATTATTTTTGTTATGATATTTTCCCTATAATACAACAGAGAAGTGAACATCCTCATATATACAGATATATCATATATACATATACACATACATTCAAATTCAAACATGCATGCAAACATATTCACACAAGAACATTTCATATCATACAAATCTAAACACCGAAAGATATAATAGGGTCAAGTGGTTTGCTCACCTGGAAAAAGAAACAGAGAACACATGGAAGACTTTGATTTTGAAAAATGGAATCTGTTGATCTTGATTTATTTTGGGTTGAACCTGAAGCTTGTTTTGTTGATTTTGGACTTAATGTCTGTTGCATGCTTTACTCCAGTTTGAATTGATCTTGAATCTTGCTAGCTTAGGTTAATTGTTCCAGGTTGAAGAATGCTTGATTGCATTTGTTTTCCAGGTTTTGATTTTTGAACTTTGCTTCAGTTTGATTGCTGTTGAGTTGATCCTGGAATTTGTTTTTAGTTCAAAATGATTCATGTTGAGATGATCTGATTTTTGAGTGGATTTTCTGGTTTGCTTTGATAATTTATTTATTTTGTTTCGTATTTTATCTCTAGTTTGCCAGGTTTTCTAGTTTTGAATTGTATAAAAGAAAATGAGAAGAGTAGGAGCAAATATGTTTTTATATATATATATATATATCTTGTTTTATTATTTTTGAAAATAAAGAAAAGAAAACTAAAATCATGACACTTGTTAATATTGCATATTAAAGGGTTTACTCTTATTAATCTTCATACTATATGGCTTACAAACATTTAAGTGTATATGTTATTATTGTACATTTGTAAATTTTCATATATTTATGTTTAAATCCTTATGTTAATTAATTTATAAATTTTGTTTCAAACCCTTATATTATTATAAATTATGTAATATTTTTCTTATGTTTATATTTATACTAAGAAAATGTATTATGTTTTAAACTTTTAATTTTACAATCTATACTTAGTTCCTATATAATTTTAAAAGAAAGAACATTAGCCTTTTATTAATATTGTTTAAATTTTAAACTTAAGTTAATATATCCCTACATATATACAAGCCATTATTATTTCAAAAGATATATATGTGTGTGTGTGTGTGTGTATATATATATATAATAAAGCTTCTGAAAATCTATTATTCAAAACATAACTTCCAAATCAATATACATATTTATACATTATAATCTTGGAAAACAAATTTTTATTAATTTAGAATATGGAGTTTTCAAATTTTGTATATTATTCAAAACATTTATTTTTGAATTTAAAATTCAAAATTCAATTAAAAATCAATTTGTGTACATATATAAATAAACAACATATATTATTTATTTCGAAAAATTTCAAATTATAATCTATTTATATAAATAATCAGGCACATATCTTATTTACTTTGGAAAAATTCAAATTAATTCATATTTTAATCCAAAATTTTATATTAATTACCAATTTAAATTTGACTCAAAATCGGGATCGTTACACTTTGCATTGATTTATTGGCTTACATGAGAATATTAGTTCCGACTCGAGTATTTTGTTTCCATTTTGCTCGGGTCAGCCTAAGTATTTCCAATTTGGAGAGCTTGTTGTGAAGACGAAGGCATTTTTGGAGATTCTGTTCTATTTCAGTTATTTCTTCAGTGTACTTCGTTATGTCAGTTAGACCCATTTTATTTCAGTTATTTCTTTCCAGTATTTAGAGTGAGAATAATGTAACTTATTTGGAGTTTCATGATATGTACCTATTTATTTACGCTGTGAGATTCAGAGTTGCATTTTTTTATTTCTGTATCTGTGTTTGTGATTGATTCTATTTTACCCTAAATAACTATCTATCATTTAAGAAAATATTCGTGCTTAAAAGTGGGTCGTTACAAAACACATCAAACATGATGAACATACATACTATCCTAATGCATATGATACATATGTCCATAAAATAACTTAATAAAGTTCCCCCAATTTATGAGACACGCTTCTTTAAAAAGGGAAAACATGCAAAGCTTCATCATTTATTCTACACTATGCTACTTCCACTTAGGCCACATACATAGTATACATATAAAAATTTCTACTCGAAAAGTTCATATCAATTTTCTTCAAAAAAAAAACTTTAAAACTAAACACTAGGATTTTATTCCAAATCATTTTGAAATAATAATATATACATATACTTTTGTATATCAAACTATACTTTCGAGATTAAATCAAAATCTATTTTACCAAAACTAATATGTAGTAAACTACTATAGTAGCATCCTACATTTTAAAACCCAAAAATGATTGTCGATAATGTTGTAGTCTTCACCGAAACTATTTTCAAGTGGCAAAAGTGAGTTTAGTACGTCCAAATCATACATTTCAGACTTAACCAAAATCATTTTCAAAGCGGTACCAAATACTTCGTATAATAGTACCAAGTATCATGATCTCAATTTTGATAAGCCAATTTCCCAAATATTTGTTTTAAATAATAATAATATTGTTTTCCTCAAAATCTTGAAAATCAATTTCAAAGATACTAGGATTTAATTACTCAAATTCTCAGTTTAAACCCTCTTCACTTATAAACCACTCCTAGAAAATTTATACTAAGCTTCTTTTATTAGAATAAACTTCTAACCCAACGTTAGCATTGAACACCTTATAGTCAAACTATAAAACTCAATTCATAAGGTGTTCATTTCAATGCACCCACAATTATTGTCTACCCACTCCATGTAGTGAAAAGGTAAAACTACTCATAAACTGGTCGAGCACAAAACTACAATCAACAAATAATAATCAATGCTCATCAACTGCTCAAACATGACTAATCAATCAACAAATGATAATGCTCGTAAAATGGCTAACCAAGACCAAGCTAATCGATGAGGGATAGTAGATGAACATCATTAATCCCTACGTAAATTAGACTACACTATCAACTTATACATATATATAATCTAGTATATAATAATTACATATACGCTCTCATATGTATAATACACTTAGCTTGTTCTGAGGTGTCACTTACCCTATCTCTAATGAGTTATACCCAACCAAAGCAAAGGTCACTGTAACAACCCGCCCAGAAGAATGCCTATATTCCAAACCAAAAAAGGGTAATCAAAATTTAAATCCATTCCAAGACTAGTTGTTGGTTGATAAAATTGAAATAATACATAGTACATAGAGCTATTTATCTATACTTTAGAATCTTACAACGGAATGGATAAACTATGATATAAAAAATAAGTAACCATTTCATAAAAGAAATCCGTGTCAAAAATAATACATGTTATTACTAAATCACACAACATATCTACATAAAACCTCCATAGTACATTATTTCAAAACAACATAATTGTTTGAACTGGGTACATAAATATTTGAAAAGCATAAATAGATAGATAACCGCCACAAGTCTTCATCTCTACCCTCATCTTCGAAATCAACACTGTCCTCTCTAACATGTGTGTTGTAATAAAAAGTGGGTCAGAACAAAAAATATGCGATGAAATGAAAATCTCAAGCTTTACCATAATTGTTTTTTGGCAGTAGTTTTTAGATAAGAAACATATCTTACGTATTTAAACTATATCATACTACTAACTTTTACTATAAGCTCCAGAATTAATATAACTATCATTTACGATGCAAGAGAAAGCATCCAAATCACTTAGTACCTTTTATTCAGAATTAGGCAGACTCTAACTATCTAATACCTATAAAATAGGTCGGTCCCCATCATTTAATATCCAACCCATTCCAGTCCATTTTCAACTTCTAATGTAACTATCGTTCATGATACAAGAGAGAGAGCCTCCAAACCACTTAATACTTTTTATTAGGAGTTAAGCACACTTTGGCCATTTATTACCTATAAAAATAGGTAGGTTCCCATCATTTAATATCTAACCCAAAGCGGGTCCCTATGTGGTTCTCACTAACTGACATCGTAAGAAATCCCATCAGGTAACTTAATACTTCTCCTAAAGGAAAGAGGTGGACCCTACACTAGTCACTTAATACCTCTAAAGGAGAAGCAGACTCCTCTAAGATTCCTCCTACCATATTAATAGCGTGGTTATGAACCATATCCCGTACTGTGACATCTCAAATTAGTTCGACTATTCGTAGGCACCGCCAATTAGATTGACTAGGAAAACTTACCATATAGAATTGGAACTAACCTTGCACCTATCTGGGTTATTTATCATAGGTAATGTTCCACATCAGTCCCCATAGGTACACTTCTGGTAGCCAGATTTAACTAGGCATGCTTCTATGCGACTTTAGACTGACCTTGCATCCCTATAACTTAGTCATACTTCATGTATATACACCAACCGTATATAGACGGTGTCCTACATGATTAATAATTAAGGCTATATAAGGTAATCCTTACACCTTTAATTATGGATTAATTCCCATAATTATCATCAACTACCTTCCTAAGAAATTAACGCTATTTATTACCCTATTAATTCCGATCAATATGTTTGGTACACTATACTCATTACGTTATTAACTTTAATAATCAACACATTAATATTATATGTACACATACACACATGAGACTCGAATAAAATATCTCTAATCACACTCAAAGAAACCACAAATTAATTTAAATGTCAAACTCATACAAGTCCCAAGCTCCAAACAAAAATATAGCTAATATCCTTAGTCAACAACTGATTTGTTATAAAAAGAAATTATATCAAACTCATCTCATATTAACATAGTAGAATCTATCCTCTACAATTCAAGGAAAATAATTTTTATAATTTAGATCTTTTATATTCTATTCAACTTTTACACATAACATCCTATAGTGAAAAAGCGTTCATACATATATAATATACATAAATAGGCGGCGCAAAATACAATATAATCAAATTCATACTTTGTACACCAATTCTAATTTTATTTGCTTTTAGAAGCCGTTTTCTACTACAAGTGAAATTAAAAGAAATAAAATGGAATAGATTATAAATTATCTAAATCTCAATTAGATATATGATCCTACTATATTAATACGAACAATTGAAATTCCAACATATTCAAAGATTGACATGTATTTAGGGAAATTTTTGGGGTTTGGATATTTTGTTTTCATTTACCAAAATTTCCTAAGGCATACATCAAATCTAAATAAATACTATTCAACTACAAAAGTGTGAAAAACTTGATATTTACACTCATAAATAATTGTTTGCTTTCTAACTGGATTTGATTTTTATCATGTCCAGTTCTCTTTCGATCGTCCTCTTTTGTATATACAATGGAGTGAATTGTATGCAGGAAGTAGGTTGGATCTGATCTATACCTATAACGACCCAAAATTTCAGTCATTTGATTTTCAATTATTTAATTGATTTTAAATACCGAAAAGTTAATTTATAGGTTTAATAACTTATATTTCAAATTTAGTTATTTATTCGATAATTAAATTGTTAGATTGAATAATTAAAAGTGTTTAAATAATTGAATCTTGAATTTAATGTAAACAAAAATGATCTCTAAAGTTGATTTAAATTCTATTTGAATAATAACAGAGATGGTAAACTTTTAAATTTGATTGAAAAGTAATTAAATTAATTTTGGGAATTACTCGTTTAAAATTAGCGTTTAAACATAGGTTTTTGGGCACTATCTCGGATTTCGACGAAACTAATTTTATTGGATCCATAATAATGAACTATTTTATGCTGTCGAATTTCATGGTGATCAAACTATCGTTTGATTGTGCAAGTTAAAAATGTGTTGAAATTAACGAAAGGAATTTTAATTAATATAATTTATTTTTGAAAGTTAACCTCCCTATATGATGGAGTTGGCTTCCGATATATATTCCATTGTGTTCAAAATAGGGGTATAACATATAGAACGCCAAGTGACACTCTTCTTTTAGGGTTCAGAATTTTAACGTGTGAATAGTGCTGGGTTTCTTTTTTGTAAATAGCCTCAACCTTCTTCAATTTGTAAACCAAATCCTAAATCTAAATTTCAGCCGCCATTAAATAAAACAATCCAATGGCCAACGTTGATTGGAGCCCTAGAGGCGAAATTTGCATTCGACTTCAACTAGAGAAATGTAGAGCACGACCATATGAACTTGCTCAACGGTCAGATCGTCGAATGGTCGACGATGAGGACAGCTAGAGGCCTCTGTTCATCTATAGTTTTTGGTTTTGGGAATCGCAAATTCACGCTATGAACGTGCAGCAGTGGCAGCGGCTTGGCATTGGGGGAGCTCGACGGTCGAGGTGGCGTTAATGAACCTTGGTCAAGCGACGATCGAAACAGAAAAAATATGTGCGACGAGCGCACAGTGCAAGGTGGGGGCTGGAGCACGGCCGCAAAGTTGGTGGCGGCGGTCAGTGACGTGGGTGGCGGGGTTGGTGCGTGTTCGATCAACGATGAAGGAAATAAAAAAAGGCATGCCTATAGTAGTGTGGAGGGAAAAGGAGAGATTGGGTAAAATTTTAAATTTTTTATTTTTGTTAATTTTGATATTAATGATATCGAATTCTATTTAATTCATAACTTTCTCATACGAGGTCCGATTCGAGCATGACAGGTTACATTGCCTTTGTATCAGCGAGTACTACGTCATGGAGTTAGATTGAACGAATTCAGAGCTAATATGAATTCTGGGTTAGATTGAACGACCGTTTAATTTTAATTCAAACCGGAACACTTTGGCGATCTCTGGAATTTTTTTGAGTTAACTCGCCTCTCTAGCCTGCTTATATTTTTATATAAGTAGGAATAATTTTATTTATGATGATTGTTGCTTGTTTGGATCATATATTATATTTATTAGTTGATTTGGATATATTCCCACCTACTGGAGCGGACGAGACATCATACATTTTCGTGTATGAGCGGATGACCCTTTATATATGAATCCCACCTCAAAGCAGTTGATTTTTATATTATTTGATTATATGCTGCATTTGTTGCAGGGGGATAGGTTGGAAGGATCCAACAGGATTTCTCACACTATTGTTTTTATTTACATTCATGTTGATATATGATGTGATTGATGCCATGTTTGATGACATGGATATGATTTGCTTATTTGGTGCTACGGTAGTGCTGGGCCTTATTTTTGGTATTTTGAAATATTAGAAAATGGTGATTTTGAATTAAAAAGATTTTCAAGTGATTTTTGGAAGTATATGTTTTTAATAATTTTTAAATTATTAAAAGAAATGGATTTTTTTTTAATAGACATGAAGTATGACTTTTGATGCTATAAAAATATGGTTTTCGATGAAATATTTTTATATAGAGATTTTTGAATATTCTATAAAGGATTTTAAAAAGTGATATTTTATAAAAATAAAGAAATGGATTTAAAATCGGAGTTTGGAAATATTTTACAAATCGCTTTTTATAAATAAATTAGATTTATAAACAAATGGATTTATAAATGGATTTTGATAGTAAATGAATTTTTATAAAAGAATGACTTATCAATAGAATTTTATAAGTAAAGTGATTTTATAAAATAAAAGTTTTATAAAATAGAAAAGGAGATTTATACACATAGTTTTATAAATATGGAAATGATTTGTGCTGAGTTTTAAATATGGATTTTTATATAAAGGAAATATATTCAAGTTTTTAAGAGTTAAAACAATCTTTAAAAGGATTGTTTTGAAAATAATGTTCTTGATGAAGTTAATGGCTTTGAAAAGTAAATTATCATTTTAAAGTAATACATTGGGAAGTAATAGTTCCAAATGGAATTTAATGGTTTTGAATTTTTTTTTGAAATGTGACATGTGACGAAACATAGATTTCAACATTTATTGTTGTAATAGACGTTTTCTAGAAGTTATGGAAGGCATGGACTATAACACTATTGTTATAGTAAATGATTTCCAAAAGGAAATATTTTATATATTATACGGGATATATATATATATATAATTAATCGAGTCCCTATACTAGCGTTTTGTGTTATCGTAAAGATGTTTTATGCAACATTTGTTTTTACCCAAATAAGCGTGTTTTGGAAAATATGTATAGAAAATGAAATGATTTATGAATATACTTATACCGTTGATATAAGTATATGGAAATGTTTTCCAATATCGGAAGATTGAAACGGTTTTGAAGATATATCTTTTTAAAGGATAATTTGAAGTAAATATTTTGAAATTGATTTAATTAATAAAAGATTAATTAATTAGCCTAGTAACTGCTTATTTGCTAGATATTGTTTGTTGCTTTGATAGTTAAATAATCGACTATCAAATTTGGCATCTTTATCATCGTTGGTTCGGAGAGAACGGGGTTGGTATATCCGAGAACCACTTTGGACCGATGTATGTGTTCGAAAGTGCAAGTTTATGATAATGATTTTAAAGACAGAGATCTTGATGATGCAGGGCTACTTACCACCAGTCCCTCGGGGTGAAATTTACCATATTATATATTTATGGTGACAGTAGTGCTTTGTTATGAATATCTATGATATGTAAGGACTTCTCGCTACTAATTCTAGGGGTATTTCCCGACAGGTTATGGTAGGCGAGTACCTTTGGTTTGTTATGTTCATGGACGACTTGTATGGAAGAATGTTTGACATTGCATTTTTGAGTTACACCGTTAACTTTTACAAACGTACATTTGTTTGGTGGTGGAGAAGGCAACTTCTTTTAGCTTAATACTCTTCTCCGAGACATAAGAGCTCGGAGGTTGTATATTCGTGAAAGTCAACAGTGATCGAAGGAATGACAATGTGACATTCAAAGTGGAATGTGCTATGAAAGGTAATCATTACCTTATGCCTCATCACCCGAAAATGATAGAAACATGGTAGAAGCGGCAGGGCTATGTGGGTCACTCCTATAAGAATATGGTCATCACCTTTCTAGAATACCATTTATATCTCAAGTATTTGTACGCTGTGGCCATGGATAGATCGGGAACGACCAGGGTGATGTCAAATTTGGTGCTATCCAATGAAGGGTACGCCGGTTCTATGTCAGTTTAGGAGTTTAGTATCTGGACCCTAGGTATATTTTTCTAGAGGTGTACTGTATAGAAAGTAGTTCCTTACCTTGTCATTTTGTATGGAATCCATTCTTCAATACATGCCTGCCATGTTTTTATAGAGCCTAACATATTCTAGAATTTAATAATGGTAACAATTTCCTCAATGATTAATTATTATTTGTATACTATACACTAGTATAATACCAGAGGATTCGATATGTAATGTTTTGTTATCATAAGATAAAAACCCGTCCGTGTTTATGCGCGGTGTGATCTTACGAGATATCTTTGTTTTTGATAAAGAAAAGTTTTATAACTTCAAAGTAAATTTGAGATGTGTTTTCTCACGTTGGTTTGCCAGACTGATCTGGGCGTTCTTCCCTCTCAATGCTCGGGTCAGACCGAGCATATTTACAGATTCAGTTTGGATTCTTTGGAGCTTCAGCAGGCGAGCTGGAAGTCTTCAGGTTGTAGTCATGTAGATGTCTATTTTGCGCTGCATATTGTTTTAAATTATCAACATTTACGAGGACATGTTATTATAACTGTCCGGGCTAATGATTTTGATTTGATTATTGTACTCTAATTGATGTATGTATATTAAAGATTATAGTTTCTCTTTTGTAACGCTCATTGATATTATATTATACGTTGCTCTACTACGAATGTGAGATTCTGCGATTTTTTTGGTTTCTCTTTCTTCTTCTTCTCTTCTCTTTTTCTTTCTTCTTTCTTTCTCATAAAGATTTGGTTTTCCATTCATTTTGGGTTAGACATGTGCTATTTATGGTCAGCTTAAACTATGTAGATTTTTGGGCCTTTACAATACCGCTTCTAATTCTCTTTTAGATCTTCCCCTTTTTGAATATACAATGAATGGATTGTATATATATAGTTTGAAAATCAGAAACTAGAGAGGAAAAGAATCGAGAATTTAACAAAATTAGAGATCTAAATTTCTAACCTGAAATCTTATTGTTTCTGTAAACCTAAGGAGGAAGAAATTGACAGAGCTCCGCTGTTTCTTTTAGAATTTTGTAAAGAAAAGTGGGGGGTATAGAGATTTATTTATAGGGTTGAGAAGAAACCAAAACCGTCAGATTAAAATAATCAAATCCGAACCATTCAGGCCACTCTAAACAGCCCACTTTTCACCTTCAGCGGTCGACCTCTAATACTGTAACGACCCGTATTTTACGTGTCGATGGATCGTAGAATTTACAGGTCGTTAGTGTTGTTTGTGGTGTTCCTAGCCTGAGTCGTATAAGGAGATAACTCGTGTGGTTAGTGTTGAGTCGTGACCGACTCATAGGCATTGCCGAGTTAAGGGTTGAGTCGTGACCGACTCATAGGATAGGTCGTGTACAAGTTACGACTCATAGGATGGAAGGCTTGGGAGTTAGGTCGTTTGAAGGATAGGTCGTAGGTAGGGGTGAGCGACCTAAGGAGCTAACGGGTTAGGATGTTAATGTGTTGAGAGTTAGGTCGGTTGAGCGACCTAGGATAGAGGAACGACCTAAGAAAGTGACCGACCTAGTGGAGAGCGACCTAAGAGGGGGTAGCGACCTAAAGGTTAGGCGACTTAGAGATGGACCGACCCAGGAAAGTAGCCGACTTAGGGTTTAGAGAGGCATGCTTGAGTCGTTGGTAGATGAGTCGTTAGGTCGCTAGCGCGACCTAAAGGAAATAGGTTGAGTCGTGAGTCGGCTATGTTGTTAGGTCGTAGCATGATAGGTCGGCAACGACCTAAGTTAGGTCGGAGGCTTTTGTATTGTGTGTTTGTTAGGTCGTTGGGGACATAGGTCGGCAGGGGTTTGAGTCGGCACTGGTATTAAGTCGTAAGTCGGCATGGTGGTTAAGTCGTCATACGACTTAGGACTTGGGATATGCGGCCTGTGTTTTAGGTTATGTCTGGGTTGTGTCGTAGGTCGTTAAGGTTATAAGTCGTTAGGTCGGCCTTGGGCTTAAGTCGGCCTTGTTTGTTAGGTCGCAGGGGGTTTAGGTCGTGAGACCCTGTGTGTTTGGATAAGCCGTAGGTCGCTAGGGCGGGCTGGTTTTAGGTCGTAGGTCGTTGGAGTGTTAGGTCGGGGACGACCTAAAGGGCGACGACCTAAGGGTTGTTCAGCCTATAAATAGAGGGGTTTGGCTCACTTTTTGGCACCGGTTTTTGAAGCGACGAAGTGCTGCCATTTTGGGAACTCGACTACAACATTTCTTCATCTTCTTTTCTCCATTCCAATCTAATTCTAACATCCATCCAAGATCGAAGATCGAGATCGAAGATCCAAGTGCCAAAGTTGAAGATCTTCATCCGTTCGAGCTAGAATTCATCGATTGGAGCGAGATATTGCCGGATCAAACCTTGATCTTCGCTGTCCAGATCTGAAGTGTGTAGTTTTTGTAGTGTTTGGGTGATTTGGTGAGTGGTAGTTATCTCTCACGCGGATCCAAAGGAGTATATTGGATTGGTGGCATGTTTGGGTGTTAAAGTTAGAGATTTCATGCATTTTTCTTAGATCGAAGTCTAGATCCATGGTTTTTGAAGATGTTTACTTATGCAAGTTTGTTTAATAAGCATTAGAGACAAAACCCATGTTTTATAATTGATAGATCTATGCTAAAAACCATGATTTCACATATGTTGGACTTTTGCTCGTTTATTTACGAAATTGCCATTATAGTTGATATTGCTTAAATTGCTTAATAGATCTTGTTTGAATGATTGATTATTTGAATGTATGATTGATTTGATTGTTTCCAAGTTAGCTAGTAGTTGATTTGGAACAAGATGATGAAAGAGGATTCAAAAGCTATGGAAGAAGGCTCTTGAATGGTGAAAGCTGCTTAAGGCATATGTAGCGGATGTTGAAGCTCATATGTATAGATTGGATGATGTTGAGATGGGACTTTGCCATGATTTGATGAGGCAAACCATGTTGTTGAGTTGAGACTTTGCTTTGATGCGATGAAGCGAAGTATGATGTGAGTCTTGGCTTAATCCAAGCAGGGATCATTCCAAGCATGTTGATAACTTGAAGAGTAGTTCAAGTTGGTTGATAATGGATTGTTCAAGAGGTAGCTTGAGCTTGTATGAGGATAGTCGTCAAGAAGGATGGCTAGGAGGCTTGGATCTCGTCGTTGTTGAAGGTTCTAGCATGCTCAAAAGCAAGAGTACATGGGGCGCCCATAACGACTACAGGTAGGTAGTCGGGACACCCAAAAGACTACAGGTAGGTAGTTGAGTACTCTGGGCAAAGTAGATAAGTCCTAGGCACAAGGCAGTGTGCGGAGTTATGGTTAGAACCGGGGTTACCATTAGCCCTTGACAGATGGTCATTCAACTAACGGTGAAATCGAGGCAAGGATGACAGTGATAGCCAGAGTCATGGATGTTTGGTTGTATTATCATTCGGCTTCAAGAGCGGTGTTTTCTGGGTGCTTATCTGATCTTGGTTTAGGCCTTGGGGGTTTGTATTTGGAAAACATCGTCCTTGACTCGAGTGGTATTCGCTTTACCTTAATTGTCTATGTTGTTATGCTTGCTTCTCCTTAGTGTATGTCTGGGGCTATCACTGTAGAAAGAGGTGGAGTGGGATGGTTTGGTTCCTATTCCTTTTATCCTTTATGCTCTTTTGGTATGTTTGATAGTTAATTTACTGCTCACTAAGACTTTGTCTGACTCAAGGTTTTATGTCTCCTCTTATTACCTTGGGCTGTTCATCCATGTTTGGGATGGGCAGACTAGGTAGCAGGTGACAGGTGCTGCGCTAGGAGTTCTACGCTGAAGATGACGAAGACGAGCAGGAGGCTTTGCATATTGTTTTCTTACTATATGTACTGGGTATCCGCTGCTGTATTTGGTTGAGTGATTTGTAGTGAGGCTTTCATGTATGGATTTGAGTAGATGATTGTACAAAACTACTGTGATGCTTATATGATGATGTTCTGTTCTATGGAGCTTCACTATATTATATTTCTCTATTGTATTTTATCCATGCGCTGTGAGTTATGCGATAGAGATTCTTTTGTTTTGTTTTACCCTGACTATCGTCCATGGCTGCCTGGCACGCCTTTCAGCGCATTATTTCCTTGTTTTGGTGCGGGAGTCATGGGCGGTCGTCACATTTGGTATCAGAGCTTTGGTTAATCGATTTCAGCCAACGCTCGCTGACGTAATTACGTAAGAGAGACGTAATTGTATTTTGATGGATGATTACTATATATAATATAGTAGCTTAGAAGGATTTGAACTCCTTATGCAGTTGTTTCTTAAGGTGTTCTAATCATTCTTTTTACAGATATTAAGAATGAGTCGTAGAGGAAGACCAGCTGCTAGGGAAGGCCATGCTACAGAAGGAGCTGCAGATTATGGGGCTATGTTCGAAGCGATGATGACTTCGATTATGAGGAGGATGCCCGTTCCAGGGCCTACTGTTGATGTTGGAGTTCAAGTCCAAACTCCGAGACCGGTGGATTTTGCCAAGCTTTGCAAGGATTATACTTCTCTTGGAGGAAAAGCTTTCTTAGGGACGGAGTCTACTATTGAGGTGCAGAGATGGATTGATGCTTGCAAAAGAATCTTTGGTGACTTAGGGATTGAGGATGCAACTAAGAGGAAGCTTGCATCGAGACAGCTTCAGGGAAGAGCTGCTGATTGGTGGAATTCTATCACTATAGATACACCAGAAGAAGAGATTACTTGGGAGCAATTCCGAGTTAGATTTGAAGCCAAGTTCATCTCTACGGCTCAGAAGTCTGTTTTGTTCAAGAGGTTTGTAGAGCTCAAGCAAGGTGGGAGACCAGTTCTTGAGTATATTTCTGAGTTTGAAGCTTTGTCCAAGTATGCCAGATCGTACATTGATTCTCCCTATCAGAAGAATGAGAAGTTTGTGACTGGTCTGGATGCTTATCTTGGGAGGCAGTTAGTGGATCATTTGGACGATCCATTTGAGAAGCTTGTGGAGAAAGCCCTTAGGCATGAGAGTTTGTTTCCTAAGGAAAGTTCTGTTGTTGCTGTAACCAGGGAAGGATCTAAACCACACCAGAATGGCAATAAGAGGAGGAAGCAGCAGCAGCAGAAGGGTAAGGATGGCCAGAAGAAGCCGAAAGGCGAAGTGACTTGTTATAACTGCCAACAGAAGGGCCATCTTTACAAAGATTGTAAGAATCCCAAGGTGCCGGGAAAGTGTTATAACTGTGATAAGCTGGGACATATCAAGAAGGATTGCCCAGAGCCGAGGAAAGATAGGCAGATTGTGCAAGCCTATGCTTTGGGAGTTGTGCCGTCGTCTTCAAAAGCTCCGACTGCTGAAGAAAAGGGGAAGAGTGTGGTGGTTCAAGGTACTCTTTCTATTTGTGGTGTTCCAGTTAGAGTGTTGTTTGATACTGGAGCGTCGCATTCTTTTGTTTGTGATGATTTGGTAAGCCGGTTAGGTATGAAACCGGATATTGTTGATAGGCCATTGGTTGTGACTAATCCGGTAGGGGGTTCGTCATGTTTGTGTATGTTATGTCGTGGTCTAGTTGTGTCGAGTCATGATTGCTCGTTTGTTTGTGATTGCTTTGTTCTGAACTTTGCGGGGTTCGGAATTATTTTGGGTATGGACTGGCTTAGGAAGTATGCGGCAAGGATTGATTGTGAGAGGCTCGAGGTGACAGTCGGGAATGTGGAAGGGCGAAAGGTTGTGATACGATGTAAGCATGAAGAAGGCGTCTTCATGAGCTTCATGTATTCGCTAGTTGTTCCACGGGATGGACTGTCATCAGTGCCTATTGTGAATGAGTTTGGTGATGTCTTTGAGGAAGTCAAAGGGTTACCGCCGCATAGGGAGATCGAGTTTCGTATCGATCTAGTTGAGGGAGCCAGACCTGTTGTGATGCCTCTTAGGCGGATGGCACCGAGGGAGCAGCAAGAGCTGAAGGTGCAAGTTGATGACCTTTTGCAGAAAGGATTCATTCGGAGAAGTGTGTCCGAATGGGGTGCGCCAGTTGTGTTCGCAACCAAAGCGGATGGATCGTTGAGGTTGTGTGTGGATTATCGTGAGCTGAATAAGGTGACTAAGAAGAACAAGTATCCATTGCCGAGAATAGATGACTTGTTTGATCAGCTTCACGAGGCTAAGGTGTTTTCTCAGATGGATTTGGCAACGGGATTTCACCAGTTGAGAGTGGCAAAGGATAGTGTGCCGAAGACTGCTTTCAGGACACCATCCGGGTTTTATGAGTGGCTGGTAATGCCGTTTGGATTGACTAACGCGCCAGCATATTTTGTGGATCTTATGAATAGGGTATTCAGAGATCAGTTGAATAAGTTCGTGCTTGTGTTCGTGGATGATATTTTGGTTTACTCCAGAACCGAGGAAGAGCACAAGACGCACTTGAGGATTGTTTTGGGAATTTTGTGGAAACATCAGCTGAAGGCTAAGTTTTCGAAATGTCACTTCTGGAAGAGTGAAGTGAGGTTCTTAGGCCATGTTATCTCTGGAAATGGAATAGCGGTTGACCCCGCTAAGGTGGCAGCGATCCAGGATTGGGTTAGACCTAAGAATGCATCTGATGTGAGAAGTTTTCTTGGATTAGCAGGATATTATCGTCGGTTTATCAAAGACTTTTCCAAGATAGCTGCACCGTTGACAGGATTGACGAAGAAGAACCAAGTGTTCAGATGGGATGATAAGTGTGAGCAAGCTTTCGTAATCCTGAAAGAACGACTGACAAGTGCTCCTGTTTTGACTATTCCGAGTGGGAATGATGAGATGGTGGTTTACACCGATGCATGTGGCACTGGACTAGGAGCGGTGCTAATGCAGAAGGATAAAGTTGTTGCGTATGCTAGTCGACAACTAAAGCCGCATGAAAGGAATTATCCGACTCATGATTTGGAGTTAGCGGCGATTGTGTTTGCTTTGAAGATGTGGAGACACTATCTATTGGGAGTTAGATTTGAGCTGTTTACAGATCATAAGTCGTTGAAGTATCTGTTTTCCCAAAAGGATTTGAATCTTCGACAGCAACGGTGGCTAGAGTTCTTAGCATCGTATGATTTTGGTATAGCCTATACTCCAGGGAAAGGTAACGCAGTGGCTGATGCGTTAAGTCGAAGACATGCAGGATTGGGAGCCATGTTTTCGGAGTGGAAGAGTCTTGAGTATTTGGCTGGATTTGATTTCAGGCCTAGATGTGAATTGGAACCTGAGATGTTGGCAAACTTATCGATAAGGCCTACTCTTGTGGAAAGAATTGGTGAGAGGCAAAGGGGAGATGATAAGCTTATCAAGATTATCCGTGATTTGGAATCCGGATTGGATCCAGAAAAGGATAAAGGATTTGAAGTCGATCGAGAGGGTTGGCTTCGAAAGCAAGGGCGACTAGTTGTTCCCGATGTAGATGGATTGAGAGATGAAGTTCTGAGGGAGAGTCATCACTCGAAGTTGACAATTCATCCAGGTGGAAATAAGATGTATCGGGATATGAAGAGAACCTACTACTGGGAAGGTATGAAGAAGGATGTTGGGAATTTTATTTCCAAGTGTATGAATTGCCAGTTGGTGAAAGCTGAGCAGAAGAAGCCCAGTGGATTGCTTCAGCCATTAGAGGTTCCTACATGGAAGTGGGAGCAAGTGTCGATGGACTTTATCGATGGTCTACCTAGGACAAGAGCAGGGAATGAAGGGATTTGGGTCATAGTAGATCGTTTGACCAAGAGTGCAAGGTTCATTCCTGTTCGATCGACTAGGACTGCATCGAAGTTGGTTGAATTATATGTGAAGTGGATAGTTCGTTTCCATGGTGTCCCGAAGAGTATAGTGAGCGATCGAGATCCATTGTTCACTAGTAGATTTTGGAAGAGCTTCCAGGAAGTTTTGGGAACTGAGTTGTGTTTGAGTACAGCTTATCACCCTCAAACAGATGGTCAGACTGAGAGAGTCAACCGAGTTTTGGAAGATCTTCTTAGAGCATGTGTTTTGGACTTCGGAGGATCATGGGAAGATCACCTTCATTTGGTGGAGTTTGCTTATAATAACAGTTATCAGTCGAGTATCGGTATGGCACCATATGAGGCATTATATGGAAGACCGTGTAACTCTCCGACATGTTGGTTGGAAACTGGAGAAAAGCTGATACTTGGGCCAGAGATGATTCGACAGACTTCAGATTGTATAGAGATCATTCGGCAACGAATGAAGGCAGCCCAAGATCGTCAGAAAAGTTATGCCGATAATCGTCGTAAGGATTTGGAATTCGACGTAGGTGATATGGTTTTTGTGAAGATTTCTCCTCTGAAGAGTGTCATTAGATTCGGGAAGAAAGGAAAGTTAACTCCGAGATTTGTTGGACCATTCCCGATTATCGAGCGAATTGGAAAGCTCGCTTATAGATTGGAGTTACCGGAAAAGATGGCGGGTGTGCACAGTGTTTTTCATGTATCTTATCTACGGAAGTATATGCACGACCCAACTACGGTGGTTTCTGCTGATAGCTGTGAAGACTTGGAGGTTGATCCAGTTGTTTCGAGACCTCGTAAGCCGCTTCGTATTGTTGAAACCGATACGAAACAGCTTAGGAGGAAAACGATTACGTTGCTCAAGGTACAATGGAGTGATGATGTTAACGACTGTACATGGGAGGAGGAAGAGAGGATGAAGGCAGCTCATCCCGGACTCTTCGAGGTATGGCCCTAAAGTGTCGTGACATCTCATGAATTTGTAGCTTGTTCTCAGTCTTAGAATTCTGCATGCTAGGTTAGAATTGGTTGCATGGTTTGTTGATTGCTTTGGATGGTAGGCATGCAGAATATCTTTGATTTCTGATTGTTTGCTTGGAATTTCGGGGGCGAAATTCCTAAGGGGGAGAGAATGTAACGACCCGTATTTTACGTGTCGATGGATCGTAGAATTTACAGGTCGTTAGTGTTGTTTGTGGTGTTCCTAGCCTGAGTCGTATAAGGAGATAACTCGTGTGGTTAGTGTTGAGTCGTGACCGACTCATAGGCATTGCCGAGTTAAGGGTTGAGTCGTGACCGACTCATAGGATAGGTCGTGTACAAGTTACGACTCATAGGATGGAAGGCTTGGGAGTTAGGTCGTTTGAAGGATAGGTCGTAGGTAGGGGTGAGCGACCTAAGGAGCTAACGGGTTAGGATGTTAATGTGTTGAGAGTTAGGTCGGTTGAGCGACCTAGGATAGAGGAACGACCTAAGAAAGTGACCGACCTAGTGGAGAGCGACCTAAGAGGGGGTAGCGACCTAAAGGTTAGGCGACTTAGAGATGGACCGACCCAGGAAAGTAGCCGACTTAGGGTTTAGAGAGGCATGCTTGAGTCGTTGGTAGATGAGTCGTTAGGTCGCTAGCGCGACCTAAAGGAAATAGGTTGAGTCGTGAGTCGGCTATGTTGTTAGGTCGTAGCATGATAGGTCGGCAACGACCTAAGTTAGGTCGGAGGCTTTTGTATTGTGTGTTTGTTAGGTCGTTGGGGACATAGGTCGGCAGGGGTTTGAGTCGGCACTGGTATTAAGTCGTAAGTCGGCATGGTGGTTAAGTCGTCATACGACTTAGGACTTGGGATATGCGGCCTGTGTTTTAGGTTATGTCTGGGTTGTGTCGTAGGTCGTTAAGGTTATAAGTCGTTAGGTCGGCCTTGGGCTTAAGTCGGCCTTGTTTGTTAGGTCGCAGGGGGTTTAGGTCGTGAGACCCTGTGTGTTTGGATAAGCCGTAGGTCGCTAGGGCGGGCTGGTTTTAGGTCGTAGGTCGTTGGAGTGTTAGGTCGGGGACGACCTAAAGGGCGACGACCTAAGGGTTGTTCAGCCTATAAATAGAGGGGTTTGGCTCACTTTTTGGCACCGGTTTTTGAAGCGACGAAGTGCTGCCATTTTGGGAACTCGACTACAACATTTCTTCATCTTCTTTTCTCCATTCCAATCTAATTCTAACATCCATCCAAGATCGAAGATCGAGATCGAAGATCCAAGTGCCAAAGTTGAAGATCTTCATCCGTTCGAGCTAGAATTCATCGATTGGAGCGAGATATTGCCGGATCAAACCTTGATCTTCGCTGTCCAGATCTGAAGTGTGTAGTTTTTGTAGTGTTTGGGTGATTTGGTGAGTGGTAGTTATCTCTCACGCGGATCCAAAGGAGTATATTGGATTGGTGGCATGTTTGGGTGTTAAAGTTAGAGATTTCATGCATTTTTCTTAGATCGAAGTCTAGATCCATGGTTTTTGAAGATGTTTACTTATGCAAGTTTGTTTAATAAGCATTAGAGACAAAACCCATGTTTTATAATTGATAGATCTATGCTAAAAACCATGATTTCACATATGTTGGACTTTTGCTCGTTTATTTACGAAATTGCCATTATAGTTGATATTGCTTAAATTGCTTAATAGATCTTGTTTGAATGATTGATTATTTGAATGTATGATTGATTTGATTGTTTCCAAGTTAGCTAGTAGTTGATTTGGAACAAGATGATGAAAGAGGATTCAAAAGCTATGGAAGAAGGCTCTTGAATGGTGAAAGCTGCTTAAGGCATATGTAGCGGATGTTGAAGCTCATATGTATAGATTGGATGATGTTGAGATGGGACTTTGCCATGATTTGATGAGGCAAACCATGTTGTTGAGTTGAGACTTTGCTTTGATGCGATGAAGCGAAGTATGATGTGAGTCTTGGCTTAATCCAAGCAGGGATCATTCCAAGCATGTTGATAACTTGAAGAGTAGTTCAAGTTGGTTGATAATGGATTGTTCAAGAGGTAGCTTGAGCTTGTATGAGGATAGTCGTCAAGAAGGATGGCTAGGAGGCTTGGATCTCGTCGTTGTTGAAGGTTCTAGCATGCTCAAAAGCAAGAGTACATGGGGCGCCCATAACGACTACAGGTAGGTAGTCGGGACACCCAAAAGACTACAGGTAGGTAGTTGAGTACTCTGGGCAAAGTAGATAAGTCCTAGGCACAAGGCAGTGTGCGGAGTTATGGTTAGAACCGGGGTTACCATTAGCCCTTGACAGATGGTCATTCAACTAACGGTGAAATCGAGGCAAGGATGACAGTGATAGCCAGAGTCATGGATGTTTGGTTGTATTATCATTCGGCTTCAAGAGCGGTGTTTTCTGGGTGCTTATCTGATCTTGGTTTAGGCCTTGGGGGTTTGTATTTGGAAAACATCGTCCTTGACTCGAGTGGTATTCGCTTTACCTTAATTGTCTATGTTGTTATGCTTGCTTCTCCTTAGTGTATGTCTGGGGCTATCACTGTAGAAAGAGGTGGAGTGGGATGGTTTGGTTCCTATTCCTTTTATCCTTTATGCTCTTTTGGTATGTTTGATAGTTAATTTACTGCTCACTAAGACTTTGTCTGACTCAAGGTTTTATGTCTCCTCTTATTACCTTGGGCTGTTCATCCATGTTTGGGATGGGCAGACTAGGTAGCAGGTGACAGGTGCTGCGCTAGGAGTTCTACGCTGAAGATGACGAAGACGAGCAGGAGGCTTTGCATATTGTTTTCTTACTATATGTACTGGGTATCCGCTGCTGTATTTGGTTGAGTGATTTGTAGTGAGGCTTTCATGTATGGATTTGAGTAGATGATTGTACAAAACTACTGTGATGCTTATATGATGATGTTCTGTTCTATGGAGCTTCACTATATTATATTTCTCTATTGTATTTTATCCATGCGCTGTGAGTTATGCGATAGAGATTCTTTTGTTTTGTTTTACCCTGACTATCGTCCATGGCTGCCTGGCACGCCTTTCAGCGCATTATTTCCTTGTTTTGGTGCGGGAGTCATGGGCGGTCGTCACAAATACCCAAGCGATCAACCTCTAGGCCTTGACCTCTTGATTATGAGCAGTAGACCTCTTGAAGCCAGAATCATCCAATTTGTTTGTTTCGTTTGGTTATTGTTTATTACCTTAATTAATTCGTATGTTATCTATATTAATTCTAACATTTTCTTAAATGTTAAGTACCTCTTAACATTAATTTTTAATTTCAAATTTTGAACTTTTAATTTCAAATTCAGAGATTTAAATTTTAAATTTTAAATTATCAAATATCCATAACTTTTCCATTTGAACTCCGGTTTCAACATATTATATATAGAAATTGATCAGAAAATCACCATGGACTAAATGATGCAACTTTTGTAACCAAATTCTAAAATTTACAAAATTTCCATTTTTAATCCTATTTTAATTATTTAATTTATTATTAAATTATGAGGTCCAGTAAACACCGACTGAGGGGATGAAGGGTCTTCATGATGTTACGGGGTGTTACATTCTCCCCCGTTAAAAAGGATTTTGCCCCCAAAAACACTAAGGGCAGATAGTGTAACGCTCATTCAACAACCATGTTTTGGAACCAATTTACATATAATAATCTACATAGAGATCTACTCAACCAAAAATACAATGTGATTATGTATGTAGCATAACATAGGTCGGCTCAATCCTAACGTGAATGTAAGGTCGTGACATATAGGCATGTATGCATGCATCCTAAATGTACATAAAATTATATATGGCTATAAAAACAATAGAAAAAGTGTGGCAACCATCTCTTACCATCTAATCTAGCAACCAACCAAATATTAAATCTGGAGAGCAAAGCTTTCTAGAGAAAAGCTTAGGATGAGAACCCTCATCTTTTCTTCGGTTTCCCATGTGCTTTTCACTGGGTTATCTCCCCATTTTACTAGACCAACCCAATTTTTTTCTGTTACAAAGCCTCTTAATATCGTGCTCCATTATGCGTGTGGTGGCATACAGGGGAGGAGGGCACTAAAGGGTCCTTCTCAACAACAAATAACTGATCGAGCTCTACCACAGAGGTAGTGACGTGCAAACATTTCCTTAATTGTGGAACGTGAAAGTCATCATGGACTCCCGCTAACTAGTCCGAAAACTCCACCTAATAAACAAGTTTCCCCACCCTCCCTAAAATTAGAAAAGGCCCAATAAACCTTGGTGTCAATTTTTCATGTGTACCAAATTTCATAACATTTCTAAGAAGGGAAACCTTGATGAATACCATGTCCCCAACTAAAGACTCCAATTCCTTTCTTTGCTTGTCAGCATGGAACTCCTGATGGTCCTATATGGCCTTCATTTTCTACCTAAACCCTTCTACCATTTCCAAGGTCCTCCAAAATCCATGACGCATACTCTTAACAAATCTTCTAAAATTCTTGTATACCCTTTCCGTCTAACCATCGATCTATGGGTGGTAATTGGTACTACGATCCAAAATTGTTCCCAAACAGATTGCAAACTCCTCCAGAATCCCCTAGTGAACAAAGGGTCTCTAATACTAACTATGCCAAATGGAACTCCATGTAGTTGCACCATTTCCTTGATGTACACCCATGCTAGAGATGCTGCAGTCCTATTACATCTAATGGGAAAAAAATGAACCAATCTATTATAACCTAAATAGCATCATCACCCTTTTTAGCTCCTAGGCAACCCATTTATAAAGTCCATCAATATATGCCCTCAATTCCAAGTTGGAACCTCTATAGGTAATGACAACCCTCCAGGTTTTCCTTGCTCAGTCTTAGTCCTTTGGCACATCAAACATCTGAAAATAAATTTAGCGACTCTTCAACTTTGACCAATTAGAAAAATCCTATTCATACCCTATACATCTTAACTTGTTTAAGGTGAATGGTGAAGCTCTACAAGCTTTGGGCTTAAAGCACTGTTAAGTCATTTAGGATGAATATTCCTAGAATGTCGGTCTACCATCACCCACCTTCCTTCATTGCCTTTTTAGTCCTAATAATTACCCATTACAACTAGTCATTAATGTCAAAATCGGCAGTCTCTAATCAATCCTTATTTAATCTCTTTCAATCAACTTACTAGTTCCAAAACCACTTATTTTGCATCTTCAGTTCTACAAATTCCATGTCAGATTCCTTAATCAGTCCTGTATCTAATTTCTTTAATTATTTATAAATTATAAATTTATTGCCCACTAAATTTGTAAATTATGTCCATAAACCTTAGTCCTATAATATTACAATGCTAATAAGAATACTATGTAAATTACGCTATTTATATATTTATTATTTCTAATTATTTATTTCTAAACCAGATATTTATTTCCATATGTTATTTTATCAAAGCTATCCTCTTAGAAGGATTACCATTCTCGTCTTCCATCACTTAACCACCAATGATATTTTTTCTTTGTTTGAAATTAGAAGGGACTATTTCATTTTCTTTTATTGAAATAGATAGTGTAAACTATAGAAAGGAATATTCATATCTGACACATCTCTTTCCCTTTTTGGTATATCCCTTGTCAATTAAAATGACATATTTTTACACATATTTTAGGATTGAATAATTTATGGAAATTACACAGAACACACTCCAAATAAATTAAAACATAGAGATTCACAATCCAAGTCATCTAGGGCAACCTAATCTTACAATCCAATTATTGATCTAGAATATACTTTACATTTACCAATTTTCTACAAATAAATGCATGGGACTGATTTTAAATTTCCGGATCAGGTTGTACATACCATTTTTATTTTATTTATATGATAAAACCTTTAATCTTTTCTTACTTAGATAGTGATCCTTATCTACTCTATAAAATATAAACTTAGAAACCCACATTATGCTAGAATATAACATTTTGAAATTCAAACTTGCAAAAGAATTTCCATATCTCTAAAGAAAACCTTGAAGCATCTTTTAAAAAGAATTTCCAACTTGCAAAACAGTTTGGAGAATAAAATTCTTAAAAAATCTATATATCATATTTTATTTTACTCCATACATCTATTTCATTTTTACTAAATATTTGAACAAAATGTTCCAAAAATATTTGGGCCTAATTTTTCACAATTTTCAAACAATTACCGCTTTATTCTTGACCCTAAAATATAAAAATCACTTAGTAAAATAATTTCCCTTCTCAAATATTTACCTCAAAGGCTTACTTCTTTAAAGTAAGGTCTTTAACCCAAGGCATTCAAAAACCCAATTACTAAACCAAACTATCAAAATTTCAAAAAATATTGCTTAATCCCAAAAGGAAGCAAAATAATTTCCTATTTTCAAAAACTTTTTACATCGAAGTTTATTCTTTTAAAAGTTGGTCTTTCTAATTCAAAACATACATAAACATTTCTATGATTTTAAACAATGAAAAGTGGAGTAAACAAGGCAAACTTCTATCCCATTCTTAACATTATCTCTAACTATATTACTAATCCTATTTTATAAGTTCCTAACGCTATTCCTATCTAAATCTCTTAATATTCCCTTTGTTTATAATTCTTCAACTTATATAGATTCTACATCATCTTAACCAAGTTCCATTTCCATTTTAAAAATAAGCATTTTATAGAACTTCCAAGTTTATGAAATAGGAAAAATAATCAAGTCCAACCTATACTCCATTCACATTTATCTCAACAAGAAAATCCTTTTATTGGAAATCTTTAAACTGAAAGCTTTTTAACTCAACTAATTTTTAAACTAAGAGTTATAAAAATGTAAACCTTTTTTACCTAAAACCTTTTCTCCTCGAACTTTTAACTTCACGGCTTCTTTTTAAGTTATGATTTTTCAAATTTTCTTAACTTCTTCAAAACAGTAACTGATCAGTAAATCTTTTGAAGAATTCATCCAAAACATTTCAAAGAAATTTCGAAAGAAAAAAGTTTTATCAAATTCTTTCACATGTGGTTGGATTTTAGAATTTGACTTTAATTGTCCTCTCTATTACATTTTCTTCCTCTACATCCCTCATTTATATATGTTTACAACTATATTGCCATATAATATTTAATTACCATCCAACATGTTTGTCCGTTATTTCTACAAATGCTGGTTGTCCGTAATAAATAATTATTATTCTAACCGAAAAATTTCTAAAGACATTGATTTATTCATTCCAATCTTTCCTATTAAAAATTCTCTCCATAACTACCCTAATAGTCTTTTTAACAAGTTCATTTATTTCCTTATTAAATTTTTGTAACTCCCTATTATTTCACATTTATTTTTCTATTGATTTTAGAGTTGCGATCCTTTCAATTTGCATTTCTTACAGCATGACCTTCATCGTACATTCCTCACTCTATTTATTTTTCCAACCCTATAATTGCCTCGTCCATCCTTTTGGAATATGGTTTGAGACCACTTCTTTAATCGGGATTTATAGAGTAAATTCAAATTAAGTATGTGTGTGTGTATAATAGATATTTGAAAAACACTTTCAAACATAACAAGTATGCCACTCATACGTATACCTATCCCCATTGATCGTTTAACCTAAGTTTTGATACCAAGTGTAACAACCTGCCCAGAAGCAGGCCTAAATTCAGACCCAGAAAAGCCCCATCAAAATTTAGACCCATTCCAAGACTGGTTGTTGGTTGATAAAATTGAAACAATACACGGTACACAGAGCTATCTATCTATACCTTCATAATCTCACAACGGAATGGATAAAATATAATATCAGAAACAAGTATCCATTTCATAAAAGAAAACCATTTTCTAAACAATACATGTTATCACCAAATCTCATATGTCTACATATAACCGCCATAGCAATATTTCAAAATAACATAATTGACTGAACTGGATACATTAAAAGTATTTGAAAAGCATAAATAGATAGATAACTGCCACAAGTCTTCATCTTCACCTTCGTCTCCTAAATCAGCATTGTCCCCTCTAACCTGTATGTTGTAATGTGAAGTGGGACAAAACAACAAACATCAGGTGAAAGGGAAATATAAAGCTTTACCATAATTGTATTTGTCCAGTATTTTTTAGATAAGAAATATCTCTTATGTATTTAATCTATACCATACTAATAACTTTAACTGTAATCCCAGAGGCCTTTCCAGTCCAACTTCAATATTAACGCAACTACCATTTACGATGCACGAGAAAGCATCCAAATCAATTAATACCTTTTATTGGAAATTAGGTAGACTCTAACCATTCAATACCTATAAAATAGGCGGGTTGTAACAACCCGCATATTTGTCGATTTTATATTTAAATATTTTATTTAAATATTTTATCGATACTCGGAATTTAGTCCGAAAAGCTACTTTTTGCATACGGTCGAATTAGGACTCGGGACCACTTCCATTGAGTTCAAAATGACGTTTGCAACATTTTTGAGTATAAACTTTGATATGTTTGGAGCTAGTCAAAAATTTGACCATTTTCACTTTGGGTTTGGGTTTGGGTTCAGCCCTATGTTTAACTTATACTCAAAACTGAACCACCCCTCCCCATTCACTCCCACTTTCTCCTCTTTTCAGTTTTAAAGCATCAATGGTGGGAGAGATGGGAAATTAAAACTCCAAAACCCTAGTTTTCTTTTGCAAATCAAGCTCTAGCTCCAAACTAAAAGAAGAACCCATTGGTAAGCTTCTCTTCTTCTTCTCCAACTCATTCTCTCTTTGATTTCAGAAAATTCCTAAACCTAATTTGGGAAATGTTTCTCTTTTAAGCTTAGAATCAAGCTTATTGAGTTGGATTTGAAGAGTGGTTGATTCCCCTTTGCTTTCAAGCTTCTTCTTCAATCGTTTGGGTTCAAAGGTGAGATTTTTATCTCACATCTTAGTCTATGTTTATCTTCGATTGTTAGGTATGAATTCCTAACATTTATTCATGTGCATTTGATTTTGATTTGGATTGCTTTTGTGAATATTCCAATTTTTGGTGTTTTGGGTTCAATTCTTTAAAAATCATAACTTTGATGTTTTGATCATGTTTTTGGTGACGAACCAAAGAGCTTCTATGGCCGGGTAGTCTATTGGCGTAAACCCTTAGTGCCGTTGCTCGACGGGTTGCAAATTGAGGAAGTTTGCACCTCTCTTGAAATAGGGTAGGAAGTGCAAGTATACAGGTTCGGCCGACCGAGCTCAGGGTCCGGTCGACCGACCTGCTACCCAGGCACTTCCTGCATCTGTTTTGGAAGTGCTGGTTACAGGCTTCGGCCGACCGAGCCCCTGGGCCGGTCGACCGACCTGGTGCCCGATCACTTCCAACCTCTGGTTAGGTCCACCGACTCAGGGAGTCCGGTTGACCGACCTGCTCATATCTGCCAACTATGCCTTTTTTGCCTAGTTGTTTGAATTTCCAACTTTAATCGATTCGTGTTGTTTCCTATTTGTTGTTATCATGTATTATGACCTTGATGACTCCTTTTTAGGGATTTTTGAATATCCATTTCGATGGATCCTCTATCGATTCTTTGGATTTTCATTCACGTCTACGAATGTGAATTTTAGTGATTGATTGTTCTTACAATCTTCTTTGTGATTTGTCACTTTAAAAATATAAAGGTTTTCTATACTAGTAGTAAATATCAAAACTCTTTCTTCAACTAATTTCAACACTATTTTATTACAAAGCTCGTTTTCTTAAACCATTTTCCAATCTATTAGTATATACAAACCTTTACCTCACTCGTATGAGAAATCTAATTAAACGGCTTAGTAAAACAAGTGGTATGAAACGCTTACGTTTACTTCGTCGGTTAATTCTTGGACTTGTTCGATTGAATCTCTTGTGAAAATTTTATAGTGGAGATCTACAATTTGTTCGTAAATATTTAAGTTAAGCTAGTGGTTATGGGACATGAAGCTAAGCTCATATATTTACCAGCTTACTGTAATTGACACTTCTCTTGATCATGACGATCATTTTAAGATTTAGACTAGCAATTGTGCGATGTCTCTTTGTTTCGGTGTGATTTCAACTCACATATGTGGGGTAGCTCCCCATGGTCTTCAGACCATTCATGTGTCAAAAATTAATGGCTAGCTACCATGAGATAGCTTCTCGTTCGTGTGATACATATGTAGGTGAGCTTTAATGCTCCCATTCGTGCGATAGGCCTCCCCCCTTTCGTGTGATTTTTGGATTTCGTGTGTTGAATTTTGGAATTTATGCTTCACCTATTTTTGTGATTTCTATTGATATGCTTTATCAATTTTTGTGCATTGGTGAATTCGTGTGTCATTGACTTGTTGTAAATTCAAGTTTTGGGTATGAAACCCTTTTTGGATCTTTGTGAAGATTTTTGTGATATTGATTAATCTCATGTTGAGTTTCAGTTGCATACTTATAGTAGTATGCCATTATGGTTATCATATGTTTATGCCATATCTCTTATTCTATATCATGTCGCCTGATATTTATAGCTAGACTGATCCGTTTATTATTTTCTTATTAAATAATACTCGGGTCAGACCGAGATGTTACAGGTGCTTCTGCTTGACTTCTCCCTAGGAATTTATTACTCTGACTTTTGGCTAACTACTTAGATTAGTAGTTTATTTTGTTGTATACACTTGAGATATGGACTCATAGATGTATTCTTTTGTATAGCACGTGTTGCTATTCTTTTGTATTATTGTGGATCTTTTTGACCACTACTCTGATATACACTTTCATGTGTTAGTTATATATTCATATCTTCTTCCGCCTTTGTGATATGAATTATCTGTGACTGATTTGTGTTATGCTTATTTCTATATTTGTTTCCGAAGATTATTATAGCCACTGTGTAGTAGCTTTGTGTTTGTATCAGTATGTCGGATTTCCTCTTGAAATAAAATGCATGTTATACTATATGACGTATCGGTGCTCGCGCAAAGAAATTACACGGATGGTCGCTCCTCAACAGCCTTATTCTCCGTGCTAGTTGACAGCATTACACCGTAGTGTTCTTGGCTAGCGTGGGTATAGAGGTGGGGCGTCACAGCTTGGTATCGGAGCCAAACTTCGGAACAATATGGAATATTATAACAAGGATCATCGTCCTAAGTCCATCTTAGGAGTCGTGCTTTAGGATTTAATTCGAGTCTTCGTACCGTTCTATCCTATTTTCTTTTATGATTCCTTGTTTTATTTATCAAGATTGCTTGATATCCATTTGGTGAATAACCTTTTTCTTCTTCTTTATTTCTTTCTTAAAGAAGAAAAATGGTTAGACCTGGCCGTCCCAGAGCTGGACCATCTAGTGCTACACCCCAAGATGGAGTTTTTATGACTACCCAGCAACTTCTTGACCTTTTCACGAATGCTCAAGCAGCTGGTTCTAATCCGGAACCTACTCACCCTAAATCTGGATTTGCACGCCTGTGCAACGACTACACTAATTTGGGTGGGAAGCCATTCAAAGGTTCCGAAACTATTATCGAGGTCCAGGCTTGGTTAAGGACATGCGATCACATCTTTTCTCACATGAACCTCATTGATCTTCACCGAGTTCAGTTGGCCTCTAGTATGCTCCAAGAAAGAGCATTGGACTGGTACGAACTTCTTATTTCTGAGATTAATGAAGCGGATCTCACCTGGGAGAAATTCCGGGAACGCTTCGAGTTGAAATTTGTACCAGAAGCAGAGAAAGTGACATTGGCTCGACGATTTATAGACCTTGTTCAAGGTGATTCTTCCGTGACTGATTATGTCGCCTCCTTCGAGTCGCTTTCTAAATATGGGGTTGAATACATCAACACCCCATTGAAGAAGAACCAAAGATTTGTCTATGGCTTAAACAAAAATCTCAAGAAGCCATTACTTCTAAAATTAGAAGTTTCTTTCGACCCACTCATTGATATCGCTCTTCGTCTTGAAGAGGCGGATAGAGAAAATGATGTTGAAGTGGTGGGTTTCGAACCAAACTTCAACAACAGCAAGAAAAGGCCTAATAAATTCAAAGGTCCTTATCCCAATAAGAAAGAGAGGCAAGCAACTCCTGCTGCAAAGACCTTTTCCTCTACTGAAGGGAAATGCTTTAACTGTGGTTCCAGAGACCATTTTGCGAACAAGTGTTCAAAGCCTCATACTTGTCGCTATTGCAAAAGCCCAGATCATTATTTATCTTCTTGCCCCAAGCTTCAGGGCAGGAAGGAGGGAAAGTTAAATGTTGCTCAAGCTCCTGGCAAAACATCTCGTGGCCAAGGTATTTCTCATTCTATCCTTGATGGCATTATTTTATTTCGTGATCATCCTATTCGAGTTCTTTTTGATACGGGCGTGTCCCATTCTTTTATATCAAAAGAGCTTGTTGATACTTTTTCTTTAAGTGTTGTTGCTTTAATGACTTCTTTGAGAATTGCGAATCCGGTTGGTGGATCCGCAACAATCAGTTTATTGTGTAAAGATGTGGAGATTATTTTGTGTGATTTTCCTTTCCTAGCCGATTTGCATGTCATGCGTTATTTAGGCTTTGGAATGATTTTGGGAATGGATTGGCTTAACCATTATGAAGCTCACATCCTATGTCCCGAGCGGACTATTTATCTCCGACACCCTCAATCTGTTAAGCAGATTTCTATTAATCTTAAAGATTCGGATTCCAGCTTGGTTGCATCTTTATATTCTTTAAATCCTCGTGATGACGACGATGATGATGAGGGTGATATTATTTCTCTTATTCACGTCGTTCGTGAATTTTTCGACATATTTGAGCCCGTTTTAGGATTACCACCTAAGCGAGCAATTGAGTTCAAAATTAATCTTATTCCTGGAGCTCAACCAATTACTCGTCCTCCTTATCGCCTGTCTAATAAGGAGAATGAGGAGATGCGCAAACAATTATCCGAATTGGAGACAAAGCAATTTATTCGCTCTAGTTCCTCGCCTTGGGGAGCTTCAGCTATTTTCGTGAACAAATCCGATGGTACACTTAGGCTTTGCGTTGACTACCGCAAGCTTAATGATTTTACTATCAAAAATAAATATCCTTTACCTCGGATTGATGATCTATTCGATCAACTTAGTGGTGCTAGAGTCTTTTCACAATTAGGCTTAGCTACTGGATTTTATCAGCTTCATATTGCAGAGGATAGCATTCCTTTGACATCGTTCCGTACTCGTTATGGATCTTATGAATGACTTGTTATGCCATTTGGTCTAACGAATGCTCCGGCTTATTTCGTTGACCTTATGAATCGAGTTTTCAAAGATTTTCTCGATCGATTTGTTCTCATCTTTATTGATGATATTCTTGTGTATTCAAAAACCGAGGAGGAACATGAGAAGCATCTTCAGATTGTGTTGGAAACTCTTAGGAGTAATCATTTAAAAGCAAAGTTTTCTAAATGCCACTTTTGGCAATCTCGTGTGAAGTTTTTCGGTCATATTATTTCCGAATCCGGAATTTCCGTGGATCCTTCAAAGGTTGAAGCGATTCAAGATTGGAAGAGACTGGAGAGTGTGACAGAGATTCGTAGTTTCCTTGGATTGGCTGGTTATTACCGCCGTTTTATCAAAGCTTTTCTAAGATTGTCGTGCCTCTCACTAGCTTAACGAAGAAAGGTGTTAAATACATTTGGTCGGACCAATGTGAAACTTCTTTTCAGAAATTAAAAGAACTCCTTTCTGATGCTCCCATTCTTGTTATTCCCGAGGGGAATCAAGATTTCATTGTTTATACTGATGCCAGTCGTGTTGGTTTGGGTGCCGTTCTTATGCAAAGAGAACGTGTTATTGCTTATGCTTCTAGGCAATTGAAGCCTGTTGAGACTAGATATGCCACTCATGATTTAGAGCTCGCGGCTATTGTTTTTGCTCTTCAGATTTGGCGTCATTATCTTTTGGGAGAGAAATTTATTCTTTATACCGATCATAAGTCTTTGAAGTATTTATTCTCTTAAAAGGAACTTAATTTGCATCAACAACGTTGGCTCGAGTTCCTTGCTCCTTATGATCTTGATATTCTTTATACCCCCGGTAAGTGTAATCGTGTCGCCGATGCTCTTAGCCGTAAACAACAAGCCGTTGTTTCTATGATGATATCCGAATGGAACGATCTCGAGATTTTATCCACTTGCGAAATTCGAGACCGTGTTTCCGATTTATGTTCATCTCTTGTTTTATGTAGCCTTGAGGCTCATCTTTCTCTTTTAGACCGCATTCTTGAAGCTCAAAGGCTAGATCCCGAATTGGCTCTTCTTGGCCAAAATATTAAGGATAAAATTTATATTGAAGGTTTGAAAGACTTTGATATCGATTCTCGTGGCGGCATTCGGAAATTTGGTAGACTTATCGTGCCAAATATTAGTGATCTTCGTAAAGATATTTTAGAAGATTCACATCGTTCTAAATTTACCATTCATCAAGGTAGTAGTAAAATGTACGCGGATATGAAGCGACTTTATTATTGGGAGGGAATGAAATCTGATATTGCTAACTTTGTTAAGTGTTGCGTGACTTGCCAACTCATTAAGGCCGAACATCAAAGACCCGGTGGGTTATTGCAACCTTTAGAAATTTCAATTTGGAAGTGGGATCAAATTTCCATGGATTTTATAGACGGCCTTCCTCATTCTCGTTCGGGTCATGATAGCTTATGGGTGATCGTTGATAGACTTACTAAATCTGCCATTTTATTCCCGCTCGGTCTAACCGAACCGTTCCTCTTTTGGCCAAACTCTTTGTTAAAGAGATTGTTAAATTGCATGGAGTTCCTACTTCTTTAGTTAGTGATCGTGATCCATTGTTTACTAGTGGATTTTGGAAGAGTCTTCAAAAAGCTTTAGGAACGAAGCTTAATTTTAGCACCGCTTATCATCCCCAGTCCGATGGACAAACCGAGCGTGTGAATCAAACTCTTGAAGATCTTCTTCGTGCTTGTGTGCATGATTTCGGTGGAAGTTGGGAAGATCATATTTCACTTGTTGAATTTTCCTATAATAATAGCTTCCAATCTAGTATTGGTATGGCACCTTTTGAGGCACTCTATGGAAGGCCATGCCGATCTCCTTCTTGTTGGCTTGAGGCCGGTGAGAAGCTGGTTTTAGGTCCAGATTTTATTCGTGATTCCACAGGAAAGATTGATCTTGTTCGTCATAGGATGAAAGAAGCCCAGAGTAGACAAAAATCCTATGCCGATAATCGAAGAAGAAAATTAGAATTTTCTGTTGGTAATCCTGTATTTATCCGTGTTTCACCTATGAAAGGTGTTGTACGTTTCAGCCGATCGGGAAAATTGGCGCCTCGATATATTGGGCCATTTCCTATCACTGAACGTATTGGTTCCATGGCTTATCGCCTTTTATTACCGGCTCAATTTTCTGCTATCCATGACGTGTTTCACGTTTCTCAACTTCGGAAATGTCTTCGTGATTCAGATTCTATTCTTGAGCCCGGTGTTGAGGAAGAGATTGAAATTTTGCCTAATTTAACTTATGAGCAACATCCTATTCGTATCATTGCTTTGGAAGTCAAACGACTTTGAAATAAAGATGTTCCGCTTGTTAAAGTTCAATGGTCTTCAAATCCTAAGGATTGTTCTTGGGAATCTAGAGAGTTCATCGAGCGAACACATCCGGATTTACTTTCTCGTGCTCTTTAAGGTGAACTTCTTATTTCAAACTTCTTTTGTGTTGAA
Organism: Allium cepa; assembly: GCA_030765085.1. Taxonomy (NCBI): domain Eukaryota; kingdom Viridiplantae; phylum Streptophyta; class Magnoliopsida; order Asparagales; family Amaryllidaceae; genus Allium; species Allium cepa. Next base: position 336,906,691 of record CM060938.1, read on the forward strand.
TATGCTTTTATGGTTGTTACTATATATCTTCTTCTTAAATATTGCGAGGACATAATTTCTTTAAGGAGGGGAGTCTGTAACAACCCGCATATTTGTCGATTTCATATTTAAATATTTTATTTAAATATTTTATCGATACTCGGAATTTAGTCCGAAAAGCTACTTTTTGCATACGGTCGAATTAGGACTCGGGACCACTTACATTGAGTTCAAGATGACGTTTGCAACCTTTTTGAGTATAAACTTTGATATGTTTGGAGCTAGTCAAAAATTTGACCATTTTCACTTTGGGTTTGGGTTCAGCCCTATGTTTAACTTATACTCAAAACTGAAGCACCCCTCCCCATTCACTCCCACTTTCTCCTCTTTTCAGTTTTAAAGCATCAATGGTGGAAGAGATGGGAAATTAAAACTCCAAAACCCTAGTTTTCTTTTGCAAATCAAGCTCTAGCTCCAAACTAAAAGAAGAACCCATTGGTAAGCTTCTCTTCTTCTTCTCCAACTCATTCTCTCTTTGATTTCAGAAAATTCCTAAACCTAATTTGGGAAATGTTTCTCTTTTAAGCTTAGAATCAAGCTTCTTGAGTTGGATTTGAAGAGTGGTTGATTCCCCTTTGCTTTCAAGCTTCTTCTTCAATCGCTTGGGTTCAAAGGTGAGATTTTTATCTCACATCTTAGTCTATGTTTATCTTCGATTGTTAGGTATGAATTCCTAACACTTATTCATGTGCATTTGATTTTGATTTGGATTGCTTTTGTGAATATTCCAATTTTTGGTGTTTTGGGTTCAATTCTTTAAAAATCATAACTTTGATGTTTTGATCATGTTTTTGGTGATGAACCAAAGAGCTTCTATGGCCGGGTAGTCGATTGGCGTAAACCCTTAGTGCCGTTGCTCGACGGGTTGCAAATTGAGGAAGTTTGCACCTCTCTTGAAATAGGGTAGGAAGTGCAAGTATACAGGTTCGGCCGACCGAGCTCAGGGTCCGTGTTGAATATGCGCTTATATGATTTTTGTTTGATGATAATAAACATATATACATTCGTTTAAATGTATTTGATAATATACTATTTATTTTCACAGATTAAATAAATATTTGCTGAATAAAATAAATAACACAGAATTTGAATTCAAACGAATATTTTATTCAAATAAATATTTATTACAATTTTGAATAGTACAATTTCAAGCTCTCACTATAACTATACAACTTTGATTACATCACACTTTTTCACATTTACATCAGCACCTCACTACATATCACTCACACTCGTATTTTTATCATCAACTGCATTCCAGTTTGAATCCAGCATCTGAGAAATCTGCAAAAATATAAACTAACGCAGTAAAATTGAAAAAGAAATATTTTTGCAATTCAAAAATAAAAGATAATTTTGAAAATATGATTTGCCTCAGTTATTTGGGTTGTTCGTCATAATTTAAATTTGAATTCATCATACACGAACAACTTGTGCCATACACAGTGTATTACTGTATATGCCACAAGGCCGTGCACGCCGATATATACACTTGATTGTTTTACAGGGACAGGTGCGCACAGGTCAAACCCAAATGAAAAAGACGGGTTCAACTCAGGTGCAACATAAATAAAATTTCGACTTCGGCACAAGGTCAAACCCGAGTTATGAAACTGGATTCAACTCAAGTGATACAAGTTCGAACAATGCTCAATGCACAGCCAACAGATGTCACCAAAAACCAAACAAGGGATAGGATAACAGGTGCAAACAAAAGACACAGTGCATAGATGAAGTACACAAGTGCAACACAGTTGCAAACAACAGGAATGAATATCAAGTGATACAACTGCAAGCTAACCGGCAAATAAACAGAGGCAACAAGGTCAGAGAACCATGCAACAATGTGCACAGTTCAGAAAGGCAATACACAAGTGACCATACACATATATACATACAAGAATGTATGTATACAAATGATCAGCCCAAATATACACAAGATCAGAAATTACAAATGAAATACCAGTAATGCAACTAAGCACAAATCACTTACAACATGTACACAGCAAAGGCCAATATATATGCACAGCAAATAATGTACACCAGTGAACCAGTATGGCAGCAAGCAAGTTCAAGTGATGTAAAATGAAAATCAAAGCATGTACAAGTTGTAATATTGCATATGGTCGAGCTGTTATTCAACATAGCAGCAATGCATATCGAATACAATATGCAACACACATGCACGACTTATGGCAGTGAAACTCAAGCAAGTGGAGATCACAGCAAACCAAAGTGCACCAATGAATAATCAAGAAGAATGCAACAACATGTCAACAGCAATGACACAACAACTACAGGCAGTGAATGAAGAGTAGTCAACAGCAGTGAAAGTGATCAACACAGCAACTAGTAGAGCACGCATGAGACAGTGGTATGAACAAGCCAATATTATAGCAAGGTTGCAAGCATATGGAATGCAAGGCAACAAGTATAACTGGCAACAAACATGAAGTAAATAGAAGTCATGAAAAATTGCGCAATGCATCAAAGCACTAATACATAAGCAATGCAGCAACAATGATCAGGTGATATGCATCACGCATTAAAACAATGCAGTAATAAAAATGCAAGTGATAGTGAATATGTACAAGTGCAGTGTTCAAGACAAAGCAAGCAAGTTCGAATGTCCAGAAATTCACATCACAAACCAAAAGTCAAATATGCTACAAAAATAGCATATCAACTTTATCAAGCATCAGAGGGAATCATCTATATCCAAACTGCAGATACAAAAATGTATCAAAGCCGTGTGTTTTAACAAGTCAACAGCAAAAGGAACGAAAACCGTGGTCATCACGAAATCAATTAAAGCCGTGCTCATCACAATTTGTAAAGCCGTGTCAATCAAGCAATCGAGTATGATTTAGTCAAGGAAAAATCACGAGCATTCAAGTATAATCGAATGGCCAGAACAAATTATTTGACAAATTCAAATAAAACATATACGAACGCAATAATAGGAATTCAAATCCTATATAAACCAAAATCATCATCGGCATAATCATGAAAGTTCGAATACGAAAATCAAACAGTAACGAAGCAGAAATCACATACCAAATCAAAGTCGAACTCCATCAACTTGAAGTAGCCAGAGAGAGACCAACGAGAATCGATCGAGCAAGGCAACACGTGAACAATCACAAAATCGATCGAAGTAGGATCGGCACTTCAAAAGCCCTAATTGAATCAAAGGGACGAAGCCCTAGATCTGAAAAAGGAGCGGCCATTTTTTCACGAAGGAAAAAAAGAGAGAAACGGGTTGAAGTGAACAAGGGGCCGACTTTCTTTTATTAAAAGGCTTTAGTTTATTATTTTAAATAGGGCTTTATTTTACTTAATTTGTTTTTGTTTTGTATTTTACTTTTAAACCGTTTATTTTCTAGTCGTGTGACTAGGGTGCAAACTACGGTGTGTAGTTTGGGAATTTGCAACTCGGTAGTTGAGTTGTGGTCAAGGTTTTGAGCGTAGAGTTAGATTAGTCAATAGCGGTGTATAGCGAGTTTACGTGTGTAAGCGAGGGACTATCTAATTTCTAGTAGAAACCTTGGGGGCAGCACGTAGGCAGGGTTTTGCCGAAGCTGGGTAAATTCTGTGTTGTTCTGTTTTATTCTGTTATTTATATTCTGCGATATCTGTGCTGCTATTCTGTGATCTGAATTGAAATTAATTTATAAGCTTCCGCGATTAATTTTTAATAATTTACACTATCACCCTATTCACCCCCCCTCTAGGGTGAAATCGATCCTACAAGTGGTATCAGAGCAAGGAACAAAAGCCATTTTTGTTTTAAAATTTTGATTTTACAAAAACCAATTTTTAATTTAAAAATTCGTGTTTCAAAAATCAATTTTTGTTTTAAAAAAAAAATTCGTGTTTCAAAAATCAATTTTTGTTTTAAAAATTCGTGTTTCAAAAATCGGTTTTTGTTTTAAAAATTTGAATTTTTTTTTAAATGGCTTCTTTTAATAATGCTTTTGCAGAAGGACAATCCATAGTTAGACCACCAATGTTCAATGGTGAATATGCTTACTGGAAAAATAGAATGCAAATTTTTCTGAAAACCATTGACGCTTGGAATATTGTTGAGACAGGTTATAGTATACCAACTATAACTGTAGATAATCAGGAAATAGAGAAACCAAAGGAACAATGGACAGAACTAGAAAATAAATTACAGAATACTAATGCCAAAGCTATGAATTCTATTATTTGTTCATTGGATCAATTTGAATTTAATCGTGTCTCACATTGTCTAACTGCGCAGGAAATATGGCACATACTAGAAGTGACTCACGAAGGAACATCTCAAGTCAAAGAATCTCGCCTTGCAATGCTAAGCAGCGAATACGAGAACTTCAAAATGGCGAAGGAAGAAAATGTCAAAGAGATGTATGGACGACTCTCCAATATCGTATACAAATCAAAAGCACTTGGAAAAACATACACCGAATTAGAAATAGTCCGGAAAATCCTCAGAGTCCTTCCACGAAGCTTTGAAGCAAAAGTAACTGCCATACAAGAATCGAAAGATTTAAAACAACTTAAAGTTGAGGAACTCATCGGAAATCTCACCACTTATGAGCTTGAAATGAAATTCAAAGAAGAGCGTGAAGGAGGTGACACTCAAAAGAAATCAATAGCTCTCAAAGGAACAACCGAAAGTGATGATGATAACGATGAAGATGATGGAGCAGCAGAATTGGAGCTGTTAATAAGGAAATTCAAAAAATGGAATCAAAAACATGGAAATTCAGCTCGAATTCAAAAAGCAAAAAGCAGAATAGCCAAAGCACTAGACTACTAAGAAGAACAAAAGTTTATTTGTTATAATTGCAACAAACCCGGCCATATCAAGCCCGATTGTCCACAAATTAAATCCAGCCACGGAAAGAAACAGAAAAAGAAAAGTTTTGCAGCCACTTGGGATGAAATAGACGAGAATGATCAAAGCACTGGCAGTGAAAGCGAAAAGGCAGAATTGTGTCTTCGAGGTGATACAACTGACAGTGACGATGACGAGCCAAGTGAGGTATCAAAACTTACCCATTCTGAGTTGCTTATATATTTTCATGAAGTAAACGGTTGTTTTGAACGACTTAGGGAAAAATACGCCAAACTTGAATCTCAAAAAGATACTTTGATAGAATGTAATAAACAACTTGATCAATTAGTTAAAACCTATCAAAGTAGGATCCCTAAGTGTGATAAGTGTCCAACATTTGATGAGGAAATTAAAAAATCAGAAATTAAAATAAAATCGCTTGAAAATGAAATTCTGATTTTAAAGGAGAATGAAAATACTAGGAGAGAGAATTCTATTAAAAAGTGCACACAGTTGTTAAACGAAAATGAATCTCTCAAAACACAAGTCCAACAATTGTCAACAACTTTAGATAAATTTTCAAAAAGTGAAAAATCGTTGAATATGCTATTAGGAAAGCAAACTGTTAATACGGTTAGACAAGGACTTGGATATAATAATTCGAAGATTGTTGAAAGCAATATTAATCAAGTTAATTCTATGTGCACAATTTGTAGAAAATATGGACACAATCACAATAATTGTTGGTATAGACCCAAACATGTGAAAACTATATCGATTTGGGTTCCAAAAGGCACAAATATAAAATCTCTCAAAGTTAAACAAATTTGGATGCCAAAGGGAACAATTATAAATAGTTTTGGATCTACACAAAATTATTTTTCAAAATTTTCTGCCACTAACAACCATGGACCTATAAAAACAAATAGGTCACATAAATCTTTTTTCGTGTAGGTGTGGTGGCAGGCTAAGGAACAACAATAGTGTTCTCTGGATTTTGGCTGTTCCAGAAACACAACGGGCGACAAAGCTAAGTTCCTTAGCCTAGTATAAAGGTGACAGAATCACAATGGACAACGACGAAAAATATCGTAAAGGTAAAGACAGGTAAAGGTACATTTATTTGTACGATATATTAAATGTGATAATCTGTACCATTTTCTGAATAAAATCAGCCAATTATGTGATGATGATATGATGATGATTTAATGATGATTTTGATTCTGACTTTATTCAAAATTGTTAGCCATTTATATTCTTATGTCAAAAACACTATAAAATTCTCTAGAATTACTTGATATATAAGTTTGAGAGAAAAATAGTGTTTTGATTGGATAATAATATTGTTGTTATAATATTTTTGGCTAAATCTATATTCATGTTTTGACACGGCCTCGATTTAAAATCCTAATGAATTCTATTTTAAAAATTGTAAATAGGATTTTAAGAAATTTTTGAAATTGTTGAGACTTTAAGAAATTCTTTTGAAACATTTGTTTTGAAATAATGATGTTTGGTTGACAATTAAATACTCATGAATATAACTGTTTAGTCTATGGCTTCTAAGATTGACACTTTGATATATGTTTGATTGTTAACACTGGATTCATTTTCAAATTCAAGAGAATTTCATTCTGAGATAATTTGTTGAAATTTCACAATCTGGTCTTTGACATTCAACGAGTGAATATTGAGTGAAATTTAAATTCAGATGCAGATTACACTGGTAATATAGTTGATAGAAAAATTATTAGTGTAACGTGATTAATTTTTGAAACATTCATTTGCTGCATCGTTTTTCAAAGAAAATATCTGCATTTTTTCACTTGAAATAATTTTCAAATAGCAGAAAATTTTCTTATAAAACCCCCTCGAGAAAATCATGTTTGACCATATTTACAGATTAGTCATTTTTTGAAAATTTAATTTTATAATTTTTTGGATTTGATTTTAAATGACTATTTTGACTCCCTAATGATTATCGAAAAGATCAATAGTGATTGAAAAAGTGATGAGTGTCGATATTTGTCATACATTACTCAAGACAATATATTTAGAAAAATTTCTTTAGAATTTCATAACAAAAGTTATAAAAACTTTTTGTTGGGTAAAAATTCCATGATCATTTCTATTTATCGACCATCACTCATCAAAATCATATATAGTATGTAAATTTGTGGTAGTTTACAAAGGAAATTATTCGTTCTTCAATTTGTTTTATCTTCAGATTCATAAAGGAAATTATCTGTGCTTCAATTTAATATATTCTTCAATAAAAATAAATATCCAAAGTATTCACTCTCATTTAAAAGTCCTCACGGTTATGCATGAGTGAATTACTTGGATTTTTGATTATGTGCTTCCATGCTCATTTAAAAGTCCTCACGGTTATGCATGTATGGAACGCATATCAAAATTAATTGGTTAAATAGACAAGTTGATTCTAATCCCATTTAAAAGTCCTCACGGTCATGCGTGATTAGAAGATACTTGATTTCATTTTTAAAATTAAATTGGAATACTACTAATCTCATTTAAAAGTCCTAACGGTTATGCATGGTTAGTAGATATTCAAATTTCCCGAAATAAATATACCACAAATAGACAGAACTGTATGATTTTTATTAATTTATCCCCATCATTTCTGAAAGTGGAATATGCGTCTGACATGGGTAATTATGATTTTTGTTTGAAGTTTATTGAAATTTGATATTTATATTCAATTGAGTTAAATGTTTGATTCATATCTGTCACTTCATCCCTATTTTTATAACACTGTTATTCTTTTGCTGATAACAAAAGGGGGAGAGAAAAGTTAAGATTTTGTTAAATAAAATCAAGCAAGGGTCAAATAATTTTCCATTTGCATATAGGCTTATTTGCATATTATTTAATTGTATGCATATTTGTAGGGGGAGCCTTGTGTAGAGAGGAAGCATTTAAATAGGGGGAGCAATTAGAGCATATGAATGATCAAATACATTTAACATATTCAAAATCTTAAATATATGTTTGTTATCATCAAAAGGGGGAGATTGTTGAATATGCGCTTATATGATTTTTGTTTGATGATAATAAACATATATACATTCGTTTAAATGTATTTGATAATATACTATTTATTTTCACAGATTAAATAAATATTTGCTGAATAAAATAAATAACACAGAATTTGAATTCAAACGAATATTTTATTCAAATAAATATTTATTACAATTTTGAATAGTACAATTTCAAGCTCTCACTATAACTATACAACTTTGATTACATCACACTTTTTCACATTTACATCAGCACCTCACTACATATCACTCACACTCGTATTTTTATCATCAACTGCATTCCAGTTTGAATCCAGCATCTGAGAAATCTGCAAAAATATAAACTAACGCAGTAAAATTGAAAAAGAAATATTTTTGCAATTCAAAAATAAAAGATAATTTTGAAAATATGATTTGCCTCAGTTATTTGGGTTGTTCGTCATAATTTAAATTTGAATTCATCATACACGAACAACTTGTGACATACACAGTGTATTACTGTATATGCCACAAGGCCGTGCACGCCGATATATACACTTGATTGTTTTACAGGGACAGGTGCGCACAGGTCAAACCCAAATGAAAAAGACGGGTTCAACTCAGGTGCAACATAAATAAAATTTCGACTTCGGCACAAGGTCAAACCCGAGTTGTGAAACTGGATTCAACTCAAGTGATACAAGTTCGAACAATGCTCAATGCACAGCCAACAGATGTCACCAAAAACCAAACAAGGGACAGGATAACAGGTGCAAACAAAAGACACAGTGCATAGATGAAGTACACAAGTGCAACACAGTTGCAAACAACAGGAATGAATATCAAGTGATACAACTGCAAGCTAACCGGCAAATAAACAGAGGCAACAAGGTCAGAGAACCATGCAACAATGTGCACAGTTCAGAAAGGCAATACACAAGTGACCATACACATATATACATACAAGAATGTATGTATACAAATGATCAGCCCAAATATACACAAGATCAGAAATTACAAATGAAATACCAGTAATGCAACTAAGCACAAATCACTTACAACATGTACACAGCAAAGGCCAATATATATGCACAGCAAATAATGTACACCAGTGAACCAGTATGGCAGCAAGCAAGTTCAAGTGATGTAAAATGAAAATCAAAGCATGTACAAGTTGTAATATTGCATATGGTCGAGCTGTTATTCAACATAGCAGCAATGCATATCGAATACAATATGCAACACACATGCACGACTTATGGCAGTGAAACTCAAGCAAGTGGAGATCACAGCAAACCAAAGTGCACCAATGAATAATCAAGAAGAATGCAACAATATGTCAACAGCAATGACACAACAACTACAGGCAGTGAATGAAGAGTAGTCAACAGCAGTGAAAGTGATCAACACAGCAACTAGTAGAGCACGCATGAGACAGTGGTATGAACAAGCCAATATTATAGCAAGGTTGCAAGCATATGGAATGCAAGGCAACAAGTATAACTGGCAACAAACATGAAGTAAATAGAAGTCATGAAAAATTGCGCAATGCATCAAAGCACTAATACATAAGCAATGCAGCAACAATGATCAGGTGATATGCATCACGCATTAAAACAATGCAGTAATAAAAATGCAAGTGATAGTGAATATGTACAAGTGCAGTGTTCAAGACAAAGCAAGCAAGTTCGAATGTCCAGAAATTCACATCACAAACCAAAAGTCAAATATGCTACAAAAATAGCATATCAACTTTATCAAGCATCAGAGGGAATCATCTATATCCAAACTGCAGATACAAAAATGTATCAAAGCCGTGTGTTTTAACAAGTCAACAGCAAAAGGAACGAAAACCGTGGTCATCACGAAATCAATTAAAGCCGTGCTCATCACAATTTGTAAAGCCGTGTCAATCAAGCAATCGAGTATGATTTAGTCAAGGAAAAATCACGAGCATTCAAGTATAATCGAATGGCCAGAACAAATTATTTGACAAATTCAAATAAAACATATACGAACGCAATAATAGGAATTCAAATCCTATATAAACCAAAATCATCATCGGCATAATCATGAAAGTTCGAATACGAAAATCAAACAGTAACGAAGCAGAAATCACATACCAAATCAAAGTCGAACTCCATCAACTTGAAGTAGCCAGAGAGAGACCAACGAGAATCGATCGAGCAAGGCAACACGTGAACAATCACAAAATCGATCGAAGTAGGATCGGCACTTCAAAAGCCCTAATTGAATCAAAGGGACGAAGCCCTAGATCTGAAAAAGGAGCGGCCATTTTTTCACGAAGGAAAAAAAGAGAGAAACGGGTTGAAGTGAACAAGGGGCCGACTTTCTTTTATTAAAAGGCTTTAGTTTATTATTTTAAATAGGGCTTTATTTTACTTAATTTGTTTTTGTTTTGTATTTTACTTTTAAACCGTTTATTTTCTAGTCGTGTGACTAGGGTGCAAACTACGGTGTGTAGTTTGGGAATTTGCAACTCGGTAGTTGAGTTGTGGTCAAGGTTTTGAGCGTAGAGTTAGATTAGTCAATAGCGGTGTATAGCGAGTTTACGTGTGTAAGCGAGGGACTATCTAATTTCTAGTAGAAACCTTGGGGGCAGCACGTAGGCAGGGTTTTGCCGAAGCTGGGTAAATTCTGTGTTGTTCTGTTTTATTCTGTTATTTATATTCTGCGATATCTGTGCTGCTATTCTGTGATCTGAATTGAAATTAATTTATAAGCTTCCGCGATTAATTTTTAATAATTTACACTATCACCCTATTCACCCCCCCTCTAGGTTATAAGCTTCTGCTGTGTGAAACTCAAAAAATATTCTGTTAACATATAACAGTACTTTTGAGACTTTTCGAATCACCGTAACAATTATCCCCTCAAAAGAACCAAACTCATCTAATAAGTACATAATGTGACATAATTTATAATGTCTAGTGTCACGACCCGCAATTTCGGTACTTCGAAAATGAGAGATTTCGTTCGATTTAAATTTAAAAGAAGTTTAAATCTTAAATAAACATGTTATATATAATAACAATTATCTATTTTTATAGTTAATAAAATTAAAAAGTATAAATTTGGATTTTGGAACCAATCGACAAGAGTTAAAAATAAATAAAGGTTTAAATAAATGGATTTGAGTATCTATTTGAAAAGATAAATCTTATTTAAAACATCTAATAAAGATAATAAAAGTATGTTAAAAGATTTAGAAGTTTGTTAATAATCGTTTTACAAAAATAACCAAAATTTATCGCATTTTGTTAGTTTTACATACACTGTAAAATTTGAGATTTTGATATTAATTAAATATGATTTTTAAATATTAAGAGACTTGCTTTATTTTATTTAAAGAAGTAAAAAGTTCATTTTAAAGTTTGGTTTACTTCAATATATAGCTTAATAAAAACGTCAAATTTTGACTGTAAACTTTGTCGTCAAAAACACCGTTTTCAACCAAAACAAGTTGTCGACAAGTTGTTGCAACTTGATACATTTTCTAACTTATAAATACAAGTTTACAAACTATATAAATATTCTACATTTAGAACTAAAAACAAAAAGAGCTTATTGAAAATATTTACATAAATGTATAAAAAGTAAAAAGTATGATTTGACAAATTTAAAAATTATTAAAGCTTTTATAAAACAACATCATTACTCTACTTAACATCTCATTAATAAGATGTTATGCTTATACATAGAAAAGGAGCAAATGGAAAAGTGAAAATAAAGCTAATTTAAGGTATAAATGACACATACATCCATGCATTTAATGCAAATCAAATCAATGCAAAGTCTCCTCTGTAAACACAAAATCTAAGAAAGTAATCATTTCTATTTATTACCATCACCATTAATACATATCAAATTACTCTTTTTCACATAAAAAAAGTATATTTAAATCCAAAAATGAAGAGGGTATTAATGTCATTTACCACTAAAGATGTTAACTTATAAATACAACTACACCTCTCTTCATTTCAACTACACTTTCATTTCATAAAAATTTCCAAAAACCTTCTCTACTTCCATCATTTCCCTTCTACCTTCAAGCTATCACCTCCATATTCCAAACCATCACCTTACACAAGCCAAACTACCACGTACACACCTCCTCCTCACCCAAAACCCACGCCTACACCCCTACACCCCCCACGGCCGAGCCACACCATCCAAACCCGAGCCTCAAGCCCAAGGCCGAGCACACCCAAAGCCAAGTCGAGCCCAAACACCCTACCACACACTCCTACCCTCTCCTGCACGCCTAAACCCCAAGGCCACACCCTCTCCTCCTCCCAAAAACTCACGTCCTCTATATAAAAAAAAGAAAAAAAGAGAGAGAAGAAAAGAAAAAAAGAAAAGAAAAGAGAAAGAAAAAGAAAGAAAAACAAAAGCGTTCGGAAAGGAAGCGATAAAGGCGAGACGTTGGAAATAACACATTAGCGAGAAATGCGTATCTTACATTAAAGATTGACGGAGTGGATATGAAGGCGAGAAATTTTCACCGCTTTTTAAATTATATTGATTATCATGCTTAATTGTTATGTTAGATAATCACTATTGATGATATGGATGTTTGATTGATTGTTTGAATATGTTGGATAATCCGTAGTAATGTTATGACATTTACCGTATGGAAAATATTGATGTTATATGATTGTTGTATGGTTGTGATGATAATTTGGACATCAAATTCCGATTAATTAAGTAATCCCTTTGTTTAGTAAGACCATATTTTAGTAATATGAGAAATTATGGAAAAATAAGTCTCTTTCCATTTAAAAGTGAAATTAAAGTTAAAATGAAAGAAGTTAAAATAAAGTTGAAAATCTGAGTATGCGGAAACGACTAGTACATTTGTCCCGCTTGTGAGATCTGGAAAGATCAAACAAGGTGTTTTAACTAAGGTTAGGGATGGAGCAACCAGTGCCCTGAACTTACCTGGCCTATGTTTTCTTTTCTTAGGCGAGCTGTGGAACAGATCGAAAGGAAAGCCTGGATGCTCTTAAATAAAATGATTCTGTTAAGTTTTCCAAAATAAAAGAGGATTGTTATTATCCAAAATTTAAGCAATCTCAATATGAATGATTTCTATGATCCTATTTACTCAAAAATATTTGCTAAGATTGATTTAAGGTTTATCGTAAACGATGTCTTAAATAACATTGTTTTTGATCCGCCCTAAAGTTTAGAAGTTTGGATCAAGAATTAAGTAAGGAAATCTGAGACATTTTCCAAAGCAAAAGAATGAATTACTTAGAATTACTCTAAGTCAAAAGAAAGAGATTTTGAAATCATCCAAAAAGAATTAAAGTGAAAAGAGACTTAACAAATCCTATATACTCATATTCACTTTTATCGATAATTGGATTTCGAAGGAACCAGAGTCGGATTTGGTTAATTCCTATCCGAAAACCACTTCGAACCAATGTATACATTCGAACGTGAAGACATGTTGAAGATGGTGATTGAAGACCGTGGATCTTTCTAGCGTGAAGACTGCTTGTTGAACATGCTCTGGTTGGCCCCCATTATAGAGTTATTTATAGCAGTGGTCTTCTCGTGATGGTGATTTTGCGGATTGCACGTCTTCTCGCCTAGTAATGGCCGAGAAAAGTGCCTTCGGTTTGTCCTGTTCCTGGACAACTTGTAAGGACGTTTGTCTGACATTGCATTTCTAACGATTACGTACATTGGTTTTTACAAACGTACATCAGTGGTGGCGGAGAAGGAAAATTCTCTTAGCTTAACACCCTCCTTGAGGCATACGAGCTCAAGGGTTGTATTTTTGTAGAAGGCAATTAGTAGTTAAACGAAAATGGCAATGTGACATTCAATGATGTGATATGTGCTGTGAGAAAAGGTAATCGTTTGCCTCAAGCCTCATCAAACCGGAAACCACCGAAACAGGATTAGATGCAGCAAGGCTAAGTGGGTCATTCCCAATTAGGATATGGTCATCCTCTTCTAGATATATTTCTTCCCGCTATGATGTTCGGGATGTTAATTAATGTGGTGTATGTAAAATGAGTGCTCGGTTAAAGGTTGGTAACGACTGGGGGATGACATATTCGGTGCCATCTAGTTAAGAGGTGGGCCGGTCTTATGTTGATAGAGGAGCTTTGTGATGGTTTCTCGGGACATCCATCTAGAGGTGTACCCATTTCGGAAGGTAGATCCTGCGCCTGGTCATTTGTATGGAAATCCATTCTCCAATAAGAACCTACGGTTTTGTTTGTATTGGCGTCATGAATAGCCTCGAAATGCTATATGGGTAACCATTTCGGATAAGATTAATAAGTTTATTTGCAAATGTTTTCAAAGAATGTCATTTGAAATAATATCAAATGTTTTAATGTGTATAAAAGTTTTTTAGTTATCATAAGGTAAAAAACCCGTCCGTGTTTATGTGCGGGCGTGGTCTTATGAGATACTCTTTATTTCCAAGAATTTTATCCAAAGGCTGATATATGACACTGTCATTTATTATTGAGTTTTTCTCACGCTGGTTTATCAAGCCTGATCCGGGTATTTTCAATACTCGGATCAGATCCGAGTAGTTTCAGGATAGTCGAAGACAGTTGGAGTTTCGAGAGGAGAGCTGGAGATATTCATCGACGTATGGAGATATTCTATTATCCGCTGTACTTAGTGTATTTTGTTTGATGTTTGTCAGCATTTGTAAGGGCAGGTTTTATAACTGTCCAAGTTGAAGTTAGGTTAGACTCTGATATTGTATTTTAAAAGTTTTCCGCTGTAACAATATTTGTTAAATATTATATGTTGTTCCATTCGTGTGAGATTCTGTTCTGTCTACTTTTCTCTATCACCCTTAAAGATCCGTCTTTTCATGCAATTTGAGTTAGACATGTGTGGTTTATTGTCGATTCAAAAGGTACGGGAAAACGACCTTTACATTTGGTATCAGAGCTGAAGGTTAAGCGAGAACCTTGACTCTATTATGGGTAAAGTCTCATCAAAGATAGGATTAGTAATATCCTAGGATGAGTAACTCATTAGAGATAGGGTTAATAACACCATAGAATGAGTTATGAGAGTATTATATATATGAGCGCGTATTTGTTAATTTTATAAAAATGATTTTGTTTTAAAGAAATTGGTAAATGAAATAATTTTACCTTGGGTTTATATTATAAATATTAAAGGGGATATTATTATCTTTTGGGTTAGAAATTAAGGATTGATTGTAATTTAGCTTATTAAAACTAAAAAAATGAATATCTTGTGATTAGAATTGAATAATTTTACTATAAGATATTCCTATAAAAATCAATTGTTGAAAACTATAATTTAGAACTTTCATAACCCTAGATATTCAGCCTTAAGCAAATGATAAATGATTCGATAAGTATAAAATGAGTAAATAAGAACAAATACCTCATGAATTAGGTTTCACAATTTGACTATAAGGTATTTGATGACAATGTATAGAGAATATTCTTTTCAGGAAAGACCAAACCCACTGAACTTCGCTTCACTTTGTTGGGAGTTCGAGTTCTTAAGACAAAGGAAGTTCTCAGGATCAGAAAAGATCATAGAACTTAAGAATTGGTTAAGCAAATGTGATGAGCTCCAGTGTAGCATGATAAGCTTCATCCTTGGATCATTTAGGGAAATGATAGGCAATACCCTAAAGTTCGAAGATGTTGTTCTACATCCGACTACTGAAGCACCAGCCAAGAAAAAAGGGCATAAGAAAAACAATGATCATTGTTTTAATTGTAGACAAAAGGGTCACCTTGCTAAAGAATGTAAATTAGGAGCAAATGTCAATACCTTTAAGAAAACTGTCCCCAAGAGTTGTTATTACTGCCACATTATAGGACATATTGCCAAAGACTGTCCAATGCTCAAGGAGGTAGAACAACCAAGGCCGAAAGACTAGCACTTAGGCAAAGATTTAGGGAAGCCTTATCCAAATACGGAGACTTGAAAGTTGTTGATACGCCGATCATGAGTGATGAGGAGATATACCAGTAGGAGGACCCTCGGGTATAGTACCGGGATCATTTGACCACCCGATAGATATCTCCGACGATGAGGAGTTGATGGTTGTTCCAGATGTTTAGGATGTTTTGCCCGTAGACATAGAGATCGATGCAGGAGCAGAGGCAGATGACGAGGCAGAGGATGAGGCGGTTGACTGGATGTTAGATCCTTTGAGTGACGATGAGGAACCGAAGGAAGATGAACCTATGGAGGAGCCCATGGAGATCGAGCCACTATTCGAAGTTCCCATGGAGATAGAGACGGAAGTCTCAAGGATTTACGATGCGAGGTTTTACGAGGAAGACGATTCAGAGGATGATGAGCAGATTATTTGGGATATGGGTACGCCCATTCAGGAGATAGGATCTCCCATTTCTATGGTAGCTGAGGATATTGGTTTAGAGGATACTGAGATAGAGCAGCATGAGCCATGGTTCCCGGGAGGCCAGTAGTGGCAGCTGTTAGGATGGGACATAGCTCTAGGGATAGATAAGGAGGAGAAAGTTGAGGAAGATAAGGAGCCAGAAGAGATAGGCTTGGAAGCACCATCAGAGGGTTCTTCCGATGTGCAGTGTTTCACTTTGAAACATTTTTGGGGTTTGTTGTATTATTATAGCAGTTATGATTATCTTAAGCGCGTAGTACGCGCTAAGATATGGGCTGTAGTCTTTTTTTTCTGTATGATATTTTGGGTTGACTAATATAGATAGTTGACTTGTGACTTTATATTTTCCTCAAGTGTGTAGTACGCACTCAGGTTAGGACTAGGATGAAGGATTGTACTTTATGATCGATATTTAGTGATAGTATTTCCTTTGACATATATTGTTGACCTTTATAGTTCTGTATCTTTGATTTCATTTCGAGGACGAAATGCTTTTAAATAAGGGAGAATGTAACGACCCGTAATTTCGGTACTTCGAAAATGAGATATTTTGTTCGATTTAAATTTAAAAGGAGTTTAAATCTTAAATAAATATATTATATATAGTAACAATTATCTATTTTTTTATTTAATAAAATTAAAAAGTATAAATTTGGATTTTGGAACAAATCGACAAAAGTTAAAAATAAATAAAGGCTTAAATAAATGGATTTAAATATCTATTTAAAAAGATAAATCTTATTTAAAACATCTAATAAAGATAATAAAAGTATGTTAAAAGATTTATAAGTTTGTTAATAATCGTTTTACAAAAATAACCAAAATTTGTCGCATTTTGTCAGTTTTACATACACTGTAAAAATTTGAGATTTTGATATTATTTAAATATAAAGAGACTTGTTTTTTTCATTTAAAGAAGTAAAAATTTCATTTTAAAGTTTGGTTTACTTCAATATATAGCTTGATAAAAACGTCAAATTTTGACTGTAAACTTTGTCGTCAAAAACACCGTTTTCAACCAAAACAAATTGTCGATAAGTTGTTGCAACTTGATACATTTTCTAACTTATAAATACAAGTTTACAAACTATGTAAATATTCTACATTCAGCACTAAAAATAAAAAGAGCTTACTTTTGAAAATATTTACATAACCGTATAAAAATAAAAAGTATGATTTGACAAATTTAAAAATTATTAAAGCTTTTATAAAACAACATCATTACTCTACTTAACATCTCATTAATAAGATGTTATGCTTGTATATAAAAAAGGAGCAAATGGAAAAGTGAAAAGAAAGCTAATTTAAGGTACAAAAGGAACACATACATCCATGCATTTAATGCAAATCAAATCAATGCAAAGTCGCCTCTTTAAACACAAAATCTAAGAAAGTAATCATTTCTATTTCTTACCATCACCATTAATACATATCAAATCACTCTTTTTCACATAAAAGAAATGTATATTTAAATCCAAAAATGAAGAGGGTATTAATGTCATTTACCACTAAAGATGTTCACTTATAAATACAACCACACCTCTCTTCATTTCCATTACACTTTCATTTCATAAAAATTACCAAAAACCTTCTCTACTTCCACCATTTTCCTTCTACCTTCAATCTATCACCTCCATATTCCAAACCATCACCTTACACAAGCCAAACTACCACCTACACACCTCCTCCTCACCCAAAACCCATGCCTACACCCCTACACCCCCATGGCCGAGTCACACCATCCAAACCCGAGCCCCAAGCCCAAGGCCGAGCACACCCAAAGCCAAGCCGAGCCCAAACACCCTACCACACACTCCTACCCCCTCCTACACGCCTAAACCCCAAGGTCACACCCTCTCCTCCTCCCAAAAACCCACGTCCTCTATATAAAAAAAAGAGAGAGAAGAAAAGAAAAAAAAGAAAAGAAAAGAGAAAGAAAAAGAAAGAAAAACAAAAGCGTTCCGAAAGGAAGCGATAAAGGCGAGACGTTGGAAATAGCACGTTAGCAAGAAACACGTATCTCATATTAAAGATTGACGGAGTGGATATGAAGGTGAGAAATTCTCATCGCTTTTTAAATTATATTGATTATCATGCTTAATTGTTATGTTAGATAATCACTATTTGATGATATAGATGTTTAATTGATTGTTTGAATATGTTGGATAATCCGTAGTAATGTTATGACATTTATCGTATGGAAAATATTGGTGTTATACGATTGTCGTATGCTTGTGATGATAATTTGGACATCAAATTCCTATTAATTAAGTAATCCCTTGACAAGCACCGTTGTCCAAGTGGTTAAGTGATTCGACTTTGGTGCGGGAGGTCACAAGTTCAAATCTTGTGTAGCGTGATTCGAAAGTTTATTGACATGTGGTATGCTGTCCTAGTGACATGTTGTATATAAAGTACCATTTCAAAAAAAAATTAAGTAATCCCTTTGTTTAGTAAGACCAAATTTTAGTAATATGAGAAATTATGGAAAAATAAGTCTCTTTCCATTTAAAAGTGAAATTAAAGTTAAAATGCAAGAGAATTTGAAATTTGAAGTGAAACGGATTTGAAAAGGATAGTTAATTAGAAATTGAAATTAAGATGAATAGTGAAATTGAAATTGAAATCGATTTTGAAAAAGTGAAGTTTAGTTTGAGGTCGAATGGAAGTTTAAATTGAAATTAGATTTGAAATCTAAGTTTTAAATGTGTTTAATTTGAGATTAGAATTGAAATTGAATTGAAATTGGAATTTAAAATTTAATATTAAAATAATGGGAATATAATAATATTGTAATATGGTAATAGTGAAAATATATTTTAAATACTTTAAAAAGTAAAAATATCGATTTAAAATGATTTGTAATGATTTTATAAGTGTTGAAATCCAATTTGAATAAACTATTTCACGTATTGAAAAATAAAGTTAAAACTAGACGCGTCGCGCAACGGTAGCTCGCGATTTCGCGTCGAAAAGTTCAAATAAGTGTATAGAGTGGAATATAGCTCGGAATTCTTCGAGATAAGAAAATTCCGGACTATTATATCCATATCTTCTAAACGAAGAAAGAAAATCAAAGTTTCGATAAGCAGATTTTGAATTAAATCCAAATCAATTTTCTAGAAAAATCGCGCTAGTGCAGTTTAATGACCATAACAGGAAATCTGTTTAAATGAATGTTCTTAATTATGGAAAAATATGAAATAAATTTGATAAATCTATTTAAATGATTTAAAAGAGATTTGGATTTGATAATATGAGTTTTCAAATATTTAAGAGTGGTTTAATTCAAATAAGCTTATTTAGCACTTTCCGTAGCACTTTTCTGCTACGAATTGTATAATTTTTGGAATATGAGTTTAAATGTAACGACGTTTTTCAGAATCAATTGTGAATGTTTTAAAAAGGATAATTAAGCATTTTGAAAGATAATTTGAAATATTTATAAGCAATTTCAAAATAAAGTTGAAAATCTAAGTAGGCGGAAAAGACTAGTATATTTGTCCCGCCTGTGAGATCTGGAAAGATAAAACAAGTTGTTTTAACTAAGGTTAGGGATGGAGCTACCAGTGCCCTGAACTTACCTGGCCTATGTTTTCTTTTCTTAGGCGAGGGGTGGAACAGATCGAAAGGAAAGCCCGGATGCTCTTAAATAAAATGATTTTGTTAAGTTTTTCAAAATAAAAGAGGATTAAAAAAATAATTAATTAATTAATTAATTAATTAATTAAAAAATTAATTCCTATTTCTTTTAAAAAGATAAGTTTGCCAAAATTTAAAGGAGGTTTGGGTATTATTAATTTACATCTTTGGAATCAAGCTGCAATATCTAAATACTTTGACAAAATCTTAAGCAATAGTGATGACTTATGGACAATTTGGATTAAGAGAAATTTGATCAAGAGAAAGAACTTTTGGGATATGCTAATACAGAATAACTCGAGTTGGAGTTGGAGAAATATTTTAAAGTTGAGAGAGAAATTTTTACCACTGATTCAAATTAATCCAAAGAAGAATTTAAACTGCAATTTTTGGTCTGATCCTTGGGCAAAACCTGGGTTAATTTTGGAAAAATGTATGAATTACTCTAGTTTTATATCAACTGGTATTCCCTTTCAGACAAAAGCATCTGATTTCATTCTTCAAGATGAAATAGTGCTTCCTTATAGCAGTTCCTTGGAGGTCAGAAAGGTTTGGTATGAAATTGCCAAGATTAAAATTCCTGAGAGAGATTATAGTGTTCTTTGGTCACAGCAGAGGAAAAGACATTCAATAAAATTGATATATGATTTACTTGTGGATAATGAATGCAGTGGGAAATTTGCCTGGAATAATAGAATTTGGTGCTCTGATAATCCAGCTAAAGAAAACTTAATGTTATGGAAGGTTATGGCCAATGCTATATTAACAAAGGATAAACTTGTGTCTTATGGTTTAATTGACAATAGCACATGTGTTCTCTGCAATGATCATTTAGAAAATAATACACATCTATTTTTCAGTTGTGCTTTTACAGGTGATATTTGGAATAAATTGATGACCTTTGGAAATTTTCATACTTCCAACAAGAATTCTAAGGAAGAATGGTTCAATATCTACAAAGCTACTAGATGGAGGAATTCCAAAGCTAAGGAATTATTAACAATTCTTAAAATTTTTGTTACTGTAATTTGGAAGGAAAGAAATGAGAGAATTTTTTCAAATAACTTCAGCTCAGCCGGTGATTTGATTTCAAAAATTAGCAGTTTATTTCAAAAAAGAATGAACAGATGAGTGATTATATTTTATCTGCTTGTAACATGCTTACTGATCCTTTGTTAGTTGAATCTTTTATTGATAGGTTATTCCATGCATTTGGGTATGAAGATAGATTTAGATCTGTTTCATTGAGGAAGTAGTATGGTTGCTGAAGATCATGTATGGATGTTCAAATGCCACAATTTGGATATGATACTTAAAGTCTAGATCTGAATTTTAAAGCTTGTTCCATTCATTTGGACTGATGATATTTAATCTTCTGATGCATTGAGAATTTCAAATGGCTTTTGAGGATCATCTATGGATTTACAGTATTCAGGCAAATTGCATTTTCTACTGAAGTATGGTTTTGGAAGTTGTGACTAAAATTTTTTCAACTGAAGAACAAATGCAACAATTTGAATATGGAGCATTAAGACTAGATCTGCTGTATATAGGGTGGAAAGTATAAATGTACATGTTAAATTTTCAAGATTGATAGATAGCTTTTTTATTAACTTGTTTGTAAGATTCATTTATTTGGATACTTGCAAATCATGAGCTGATGTATTTTGTAATGTAAATATCATTGTAATAAATAATGGGCAAGGCTCCCTTAGCCTATTGACTTTCAATAAAAGAGGATTGGTATTATCCAAATTTTAAGCAATCTCAATATGAATGATTTCTATGATCCTATTTACTCAAAAAAATTGCTAAGATTGATTTAGGGTTTATCATAAACGATGTCTTAAATAATATTGTTTTTGATCCGCCCTAAAGTTTAGAAGTTTGGATCAAGAATTAAGTAAGGAAATCTGAGATATTTTCCAAAGCAAAAGAATGAATTACTTAGAATTACTCTAAGTCAAAAGAAAGAGATTTTGAAATCATCCGAAAAGAATTAAAGTGAAAAGAGACATAATAAATCCTATATACTCATATTCACTTTTATCGATAATTGGATTTCGAAGGAACCGGAGTCGGATTTGGTTAATTCCTATCCGAAAACAGCTTCGAACCAATGTATACGTTCGAACGTGAAGACATGTTGAAGATGGTGATTGAAGACCGTGGATCTTCCTAGCGTGAAGACTGCTTGTTGAACATGCTCTGGTTGGCCCCCATTATAGAGTAATTTATAGAAGTGGTTTCCTCGTGATGGAGATTTTGCGGATTGCAAGGGCTTCTCGCCTAGTAATGGTCGAGGAAAGTGCCTTCGGTTTATGTGCGGGCGCGGTCTTATGAGATACTCTTTATTTTCAATTTTTTTATCCAAAGGCTGATATATGACACTGTCATTTATTATTGAGTTTTTCTCACGCTGGTTTATCAAGCCTGATCCGGGTATTTTCAATACTCGGGTCAGATCCGAGTAGTTTCAGGATAGTCGAAGACAGTTGGAGTTTCCAGAGGAGAGCTGGAGATATTCATCGACGTATGGAGATATTCTATTATCCGCTGTACTTAGTGTATTTTGTTTGATGTTTGTCAGCATTTGTAAGGGCAGGTTTTATAACTGTCCAAGCTGAAGTTAGGTTAGACTCTGATGTTGTATTTTAAAAGTTTTCCGCTGTAACAGTATTTTTAAATATTATATGTTATTCCATTCGTGTGAGATTCTGTTCTGTCTACTTTTTTTATCGCCCTTAAAGATCTCGTGCAATTTGAGTTAGACATGTGTGGTTTATTGTTGATTCAAAAGGTACGGGAAAACGGGCCTTTACATCTAGGGTGTAGAATATAAATCAAAAAATAGCTATGTGGTGTGTACACTACAACATTATTAAGTATGCAATTAAAACCACTAAGGTATGCTCGTATATATGGATTTCCGATGGAGGTGCCCTCGGTATGTCGAGAATTGTGCTCCTGACAATGGTCAAAGATATCCTCCCGAATATCATATATCTCTAGATAAAATATACCATAGGAAAAACATAACCGGTCCATGCTCGATCATGTAGCACCAAGTATCATCGCCCTTGCACGCATATCCAAAAGCGTTACTAGATACAAAACGATATACCCTTGGGGTAGCGAAACCCCATGGCTATGCCTCCTAATTTGGTTTCTGTCATTACCAATGGTGAAGTTATGTTCAATATCACATCATACGAGTCATCATCACTCGAATAGATCTCAAATCTCTCTAGATTACTACATCTCGAACAGCCCATGAATCTTCAAATGAATTCTAGCATTTCGAACAGATCATGAATCTCTACACAGATTCAAGCAAAAGATTCCAACATAAATCCTTTAACTAACGTTAATGTTGTCTTCTCTCTTGGGATCACCCTTAAGATAGACATCCCCACATAATAGCATCATTCGAAATGTTAACGCCGACTCTCATATGGATTTAACTTTAGGATAGACAATGCAACTCTATAACATTCCGCTTCACAATCACTCCCAGAACATAGATCATGTATACGGTTTTACAATGGTTATAGCTTCGAGTCATCTCATATAAGTACACTTTCCCACTTACCGACGCCCCGAAACCAATTGATAATTTTCGGTTAACTTAACCCCGATTCTTTTAGAAATAAATAGACTATACATAATGGTGGATATCATCTTCTGTCCAGACAAATTTCCTTATCATTTGTCTTAGAAGAGAAAGATGGGTGTATATATACAATATAGCATCATTGGAGATAACTGTATCGTCTAATCCTCGTGTTTCTTTTAGATATTTCATGAGTTAATTTTGATCAAATTTAACAACAATGAGAACGATCACATATGAAAACCAAGTCTCATATACTTATCATGTATCCGACCTTCTCAACTCATACTATCCTTCAGTCAAGAGTGAATCCCGTAGGTTAGAGCACTATTGCTTCTAAGCCCTACTCGAAAATCAGTATTAACTCCCTTAGATAGAACAAATCAACTTCATCAGCTTTTAGTGGTAAGTACATGACTAAATAATTTTCATAAACACGCAAACACACAAATCATGATTTAGTCAACGAAGCATGATTAAGTCACATAAAGCATGATTAAGTCATATAAAGCACAATAAAGTCACACTAAGCATGATTATGTCACATGAGCAACTTCTAATCTTCTTTTTATTTAATTAATTCTTTTATTAATTAAAACCTCGTTTTATTTGTAAAACTTCCTTTTTAATAAAATTTCGTCTATTAATCACAACTACTTTCAAAAGTAAGAAAATTATATATAGTCCTCCCCGGTGGATTTTGTATACATATTTTTTAAAAGCAAGAGACGATTCAGACAAACGAGTCCTCCCCGAGGGATCTTAAGCTGTATGAATATGCGATGCTTCTATTTACTTCCTTATTCTGCTTGTATATATATGTTAAATACCTTTATAAAAGATATATTCATGTATTATACTATTTCATTATTCATTTGTACTTTTCAAATACTCCATAACATATTCATATACTTATCTCAAATGGTATAAGTACATTCATAAATCTTTAACAAGATTTCTTACTTTAAACCTTAATCAAAGAGGTTTAAAAAATGTTACTTAAATATTGTTACTATAAATTCCTCTCTTTTTTAAGTTAAATCTTTATGTTTTGTATCTTTCTGCAAAGGATTCCATACTTGTTACTACCTTTAAAATGTCCACGTAACGACCTGGCATTTCAAACCATTCAAATCGACAATCATCCATACATGTCAGACTTGAATTGCTCAAAACAACATATTGTTAATTTATATGTGAAAAAACTTGGCGTATATAGTAAATAAATCAATTATAGAATCACAGATACAGAGTAATATAACAATAAGCAGCGAAAATAGATATATAGTAGTTCATGAAGCTACTATATAAACATCAGAGTCTGAAATAAATACATCAGAAAATCCCAAGTACACAAAAGTCACTAATACAAAAGTAACTAACAAGTCTGAACGTAACAACTGGAAATAACTGAAATAACTAAAATATGAATAGATATAAGACGGATCTTCAAGCAAAGCTCCAAGCTCCAAAGGCGAGTCTTAAATGCTATGACACTCAGTCTGAACCGAGCATAAAGCAAAACACAAAACACTCGAGTCAGGATTAACATTCTTATGCTAGTTAATCGACTCAAGTGAAATGTCCAAGTGAATGCAATATAACTTAAAGGATGTGGGGATTCCATCCCTTAAGGATCCGTTAAACTATCTACGTACATAGTATAATATGCTACATAGATAACGTCTACAGTAAAGTAAAATATTAAAATAGCGTTAAGGCATTACCCATATCCCCCTTAACGCATTTTATATATATTCCCGTAGTCTATACAGTACCGTAATTCCTCTATAAAATGAAGGGCTATCTGAGGGCACTCCATAGTTATGGTACAAACCAAACTTGTAGTGGGCGCGATAAAGCATGTGACAAGGCATGCGAGGCAATGTCTAAGGTAGGGTACTACCGTTTTGCACTCCCGGACTGGTGGTAATGCGTAGCAGCTGCCATCGCCCACCTCGAGACACACTCCCAAATCAAAGGTGCACCCAATCAAATCATAAAGTAATAGACATGGTATCGAAGAAATGTGCTTGATAGGAGGAGCGACCCCACTGGCCAGTATAACTCCTATTTTAGCCATATCAAGCTGACTCGAGGGAGTCAGGCTGCGTTCGTACCTCATATAGACGTTGCCGAACCATCCTACTTCGTTCTGCATTCTCCACCACATACAGGTTGTTAAAGTGGTTTTTGGTATTGACAAAGAGTATGACAATATCCGATCACGGTCTCTTTAACAACCACATGCTTATTTCACACGGTGGTCAATTTATATTTCAAACAGTTCATACTTCATATCAAAATATCATATTCATTTCAAAATCATATCACTTTCGAAATCATATACACTTTCGAAATCATATCAATTTCGAAATCCATATTCACTTTAAATCATATTCATTTCCAAAAATCAAAACCACAAATAGAATAAACCACCATATCAAAGTATTCGTGTTGAATCCATTGGATCTAAATCATAACAGCTCCAACTTAAACGGTTTGAATATTGAAAGTTGTTTACATATTAAAAATAGTATATATATTAAGATTAGTTTATATATAAATATATATTTTAACAAAAATTATAAATTTAAAATAATAGATATTTAAAATAGTTTATATATTTAAAGAGTTTATATCGAAAATAGTTTCAAATTAGAATTATTTCTTTCAATTTCACAAATCAATTCAAATCAACTTTAGTTCCAAAATTCAAATTTAAATCAATCTTAATTAAATAATTAATATTAAAAGGTTAGAGGTTCAAATCAAATTCTCATTAAAACCATTTTTAATTTATATCGATTTCAAATCCAAGGTTGACAACAAATTTAAAACCACTTCCAATTCAATAGGTTTCAAAGTTTAAATATTCAAACTATTTACAATAACTTAATTTAATAAATTTCATTTATCTCAAAATTCAACCTTTATTTAAATTTGAAATTATTCACTTAATCATTTTAATAACATTTAAATAAAATCTCAAGTTAAATCAATCTTAATAATCAAATATCTAACTTCAATTACATTTAATTCTAAAATATTCACCTAATCACTTTTTTATAAGTATTTAAATAAAATCTCAAATTATGAATTAAAATTAAAATTAAATATTCAATTTTATTTAAATTTGAAAATATCCATTCAGTCTCCTCTAATCAAAAATCCAGTTATCATGTTATAAAATCGTACTTTATAATCTCAAAATTGATAAGTTTCAAATCAATTCTGATTTAAATATAATTCTTAAACATATTAAAATTTCAAATCATTTTCAATTCATCTTCCTAACCTTAACTTGTTATTATTACAAAACCTATTTTAAAAATGTTAATATAAATTTTAAATAAATATTTTATACATATATTAGTTAAACTAATTTTTTATTAAATTAAATTAAATTAAATTAAACCTTATTATTAAATCTATTTTTAAATCTTAATTTATATATTCTAAAAATAATTAAAATATAAGTAAAATATTAAAATTTACATTTTTCAAAACTTAACTTATAAATTTAAAATTTCAAACATATAATATGAAATCTAAATTTTACACATATAATAAATTAAAATCTTTATATTATATTTAAGGTCAATATTTATTAAAACCCATCTACTTCCTTTCAAAAACTTTGAAAATCATTTTTCAAAATAGACCAACAGTATCCGTATATAATTCTTTATCCTTGGTTAAGTGATACAGATATTTATCATTTCAATCCACAATAATTTAATGTTTACCGGTATATATTATTTCAACCCACAATCCTAAAATTAAAAATCAATAAAATCGCTTGGGTTTATCATTTCAACCCATAACGATTTTCCCTAATCTACAATATCGTTCTGCTATGTATCATTTTAACCTATAGGGGATTTCTAAGTTAACAGTGAACTTGCAGAGTGAGAACAATAAAATAATAGCATAAAATGACATAGTATATCGATGGCAATTATGATCTTAATTAACAATTTATATATATATATATATATATATACATACATACACACACATACACAGACACATGCATACTAACAGGTTATTGGTGTCAATATTGCCAATTAACCTAGGAAAACAGATTTAAATATTAACATATCCTACTTAACAACTAAATCACTAATCAATTTAAATTCAATAATACGTTCAATCGTCATTTTATGTGAATATAAATTTACTAAACATAAGAATATTAATCGTGAGTGATCGCTCACCTTTCGAGGCTAGAGAAAACAACTAGAATGAGAAGCAAATGACATGGATACGCACACGAATCACAACAATGGATTTGGACGGCGTAAAGCTAGAAACTGGAATTCGATGAACAAACCAAGGCTAAAACTTGGAATAGATGAAAATAAATCAAAGTTAGCTTGATATTGATGGAAACACACACACACACACACATAATTATATATATATACACTTTTTATTATTATTATCCCTTTTTTTCAAAAGAAGGAGGTTACTCGTCCCTGACCATGGAACCCTTGCCCAGTCAAGGTGGGTAGGTGCCAGAGGTGGAAGAAATGAGGGCTACGCTTATGGGTGAAGGAGCAAAACAAGGTTCAGGAATATACATACATACATACATACATACATACATACATACATACATACATATATATATATATATATATATCTACTTTCCTCTTTTTTCCTTTCATAGCAGCCTAGGGGTTCAGCTAAAGGGAGGATGGCAGGGCAAATTGGAGAAGCAATGGGCGTAGAGAGGCTGGTGAGGGTGCTGCATCCATTGGGAGGATGGAATGGCGTTCGGGTCTAAGAAAATTGGGTAGGCTGAAGTGGTTGTCAACTGGGCTGATGGAGGCTAGGGGTGAGATGATGGTCAGAAGGCCTGGTGGCTGCGCTGTGCTCGGGTTGGGGTGCTGCGAGGAGAAGGACTGGTCGACGGTAGGAAGACAAGGTGGAGTGGTGGGTTGGGTTGTGCGTGCTGCTCTCGGTGTGGTCGCTGTGCTAGTGGCGGGTTAGGAGTGGAGATGGGTGTGGGTTTAGTTTGGGTAGAGGATGGCTGGACGGTGGTGGAAAGGAGGGGTGTACGGGCTGACGTGGGGGAGGGGAAGTGGTAATGGAGCTTCATATCAAATGGTGGAGGCTATGTTGTGGGTTAGGCTACTGTCATGTGGATAAGTCATGGGGGTAGGCTCGAGGAGTCAGAGGCATGCAGTAGGGGTAGGGGTGGCAGGCGACTTGGAGATGGGCATGGGTTTGGCAGTGCGTGCCGTGCTCGGCGTTGCGTGGGGGTTGAAAGTAACGGTGAAGGGTGCGACCATATGAAAAGGAAGAAAGCAGGTTTCAGAAACAGTAATAAGAATGCTTTATAAATACGAACTGATTTATTTTGTTATTGTAATTTTTTTTCTTAAAGGAAGAAAGGAAGGAGACTGAGAATTAAAAAGGAATCGGCACAATGAAAATGAAATAACATATGTAATATTAAAATAGTGGATGGAAAAGTCAGGAATTTATCTCAAGGAATATAAAACGCTAGTGACCATTTGTTATCTCATGGCTGGACAAATGAGTGGACATAGAAAACCAAAAGTTTAAAATTGGGTACCGATACGACTAATCATTTCGCAGATTTCACCGTGCATCGGATACCAAAATACAGGAATGAATATACCACAGAGATCGGCATGGCAAGACAAACAGAATGGTACACAGATATTAGAGATACGACCTTCCTATCAAAACTCGATATTCACTGCCAGAAATGCCACTAAAACGTCGAAAATAAAATAAATGGGGCTTGAGCAGTCCAAATTCAATGGAATGAATTATACATCTCACTCAGAAAATGATTTACATCTTATTACATAGAAATATCCAGATTTCAGAAATATTTAATTTCCATTAATTTAACACATTTTAAGTTTTAAACTGAAATTTCACAACAGAACTAACTTTGATATTTTTCGACGAAAATCTTCCATTTGCTATGCTTAAATAGACGCATACCAAATATCAAATTTCCATTTCTAAATTTTATTATAAATTTTCATGCATTTTTTAGTTAATTACATTATTTAAAATCGTTAAAATTTACGGGTCGTTACAGTCCATTTAAAAGGTCTAAGTATACCCATAAATCTATTCCAAAAAGGTTTAAGACCAATGTTACTTGAGCATTGTAGCCACAAATCCTAAAACATTTCATTTCTAATTATCTTTAAAACATTCATTTCAAAGATCTAATTATATTCAAAAGTATAATCAAAAGGGTTAAAGATGAATGTTGTTAACATATTGTCACAATAAACTCAATACACATTTCACAGTTGTTATTATCTTTTACAAATATTCATTTCAAGGATCTAAGCACATCTACATGTAATAAACAAGGTAATATACTTTTAATTAAGTTTACAAAATAATTTATTATAATATAAGTGTTATAATCCCAAGCTTTCTTTCTCTTTTATAAATACTTAAATTTTTCAAAACTTATACGTTCAGTAAAGCCCTTTAAAAGTGATATATATATATAAAAATATGTATGTATGTTTATATGTATAATAATTTATTTATAAGCTAATATAATTAATAAAAATTTATAAACAATTTAAAAGATATTTATATTGCATAAGCTTTTTAATACTTCAATAAAATAATTAATTAATTCTGAAAACCATATATAGATAAAATACATTAAAATATTTATAATATGGTTTAAAACATTAATTTCAAATCTTACTTGAAAATATTATTTTATAATTTATCTAAAAATTTCAAAAACCATATTTTGTTTTATTTTAAAACTAAACCTTTTACTTTGATTATTCATAATAAATTATTAAAAATATATTTAAATTCGAAACTACTTTTAGAATACTTTAATATAAGCTATAAAACATGTGGAAAAAGGTTTAAGTAGAATAATTAATTTAAAAGTCATTTCAAAAGAAAATTAAAGTCTTAAACATACACTGAAGCATTTACAGAATGCTAGACCTATTCAGAGATAATACAACATTATACAAGTGCGGCCTACAAAGTACAATGACTTGGGGACCGTTTTAAATACTCAATTTTTTTTCCATTTTTCGATATGTTAACAAACTTTTTAGTGTCCAAATCTTTTTACAATAGCACATATACACAATATACATCACAGTCATAGTGGGAAACCTCTAAGGATCTCTCCACAGATTTCTATAGAAATTGCTGAACACAAAGCAATTTCTAAGAGCTTCTATAGTGACAAGTCATTGTAAAACTATTTCAAACCCAGTTCAATTCAAATCAAAGTCCAAACAAACCCTTTATGCTTCATGAAAAGGCTATGCAACAAGTCATATAAAGTTATACAAGTCAAAACACATCATTTACGTACGCCACTTGCTTTCCAAAGAAAGGATCATAAGATAATATATCAATATAAAATCAAGCAACATGCTATAGTAAACACAAGCATATATACACTATCAACAAGTACACAACTAAGCTCAAGCCTCAACCTTTTGCTTTCACACTTAGCTTCCTCTCCCCATTATTTATTGCTCACGACCTAGAACTAAATGGGGTGTTGTGCTCCATTTCTTCATCATTTGACTTGATAATCCTTGTTTCCATGAAGATCTAAGGCTCTTATCAAGTGTGGTTTAGTTTGGAGTTGGTTTGATAAGCGAAAATGAAGAGAGAAGAGGCTTGGATAATTAGGATTTTTCTCAAAAACTTGGAAATGAAAATATAATACCGAAGGAGATAGTTGCTTCGAATTTAATCAAAGGCATACGATCCCAAATGACCTTCCATTTCTGGTCAAAATATCCCCTCATGCCCCCCTCCATGTGCACGACTTTACATCTCACTTTGACCAAAATAAATATCGAAAACATTATTCACCAAGATATCTTTTCCATAATCCATTTTCTAATCTCATTTTGCAATGTATATTCAGTAGCCATGTTAAGTGAAATATTTTTATCAGCTAATTAATTACATATTACTATTTTAGGAAAGCACAAAAAGTTCGAACAAGTTTTACCAAGAAAAAAGATGTTTATCTATAAAATGATTTTTAGTCACATTATCAATATTTCTTCAAGGATTTATTTTTATAAACAAATTTAAAAAATAAGTTTATCATCATTAATTTTTAAATAAAAAGAGTTAATAAGGTTATTAAATTAATTTAATGACAATATACACAGGATTCAAATATTTAAGTAATTCAGTTATTTAAATACAAAGTGTTTGAAATTCCAAGTTGTTAATCCGTCTTCATCATTATTAATTAATAAGTCGTGATTTTAATTTAAGGACCAACAATCATTTTCATAGAAAAAAGCTAGGTTGGGTCAAGTATCTTGTAATTAACAAATTTGTTCAATTAATAGTTTAAAATTTAACTTCAATAGCACTTCAAAAGTAATAAGTATTTATGATGCTTACAAGCATCGCAAATGACAGAGCAAGTATTGTAGAAAATTTATTATGACATTAAATCATATGTCGCTAGTATGTTGCTAATGATGGTGGTGCAGCTAATAGTTTTCAATGCTTATAATTATTGCAACATGGACAATTTTCCCGACATACAGAAAAGTCACAAACGATTATTTTATAGGTCAAAAACCTAATTCTATTATTTCCTTAATAATATATTAGAGATAAAGGCATGCATCCCCAATAATAATCTATTACAACATCGAATTTGCATCATATTTCATTTAAATATCAAGCATGTTATCTAATGTCATAAATGGATTTTTATTAAACAACACATCCTTTTGTTGTGAACAGACTCTATTATTTATGACGTATGCTTTGTTGTTTATGATATTCATTAAACATCACTTACAGCAAGGGAATTATGCTTATAAATAGTTATGAAAGGCTAATTGCCATCGATCAAAGAAACACATTGATGATCAACTTTACTAGTCATTCACCTAAGTGCCAAACTCAAAGCATATGAGAGATGCCTAATCATGACATGCAAGTTAAGTGCATCTCTACTCCTCTAAGAGCAGCAATCACTTCATAGAAACAAAACATTTACATACATTGTGTAAGTCTACTTTGTTGGACATGGAAGTGGTCGAGAGCCTCATTTCTGCTTATTCAACGAAAAGAACCAAGTGGTTCGCTCACTAAAGTATGAGGGAATTCACATAAGAAAAACATAAGCATCATTCATTGAGGCTTAGAGCCGAATAGCTTTGTAATATTTAACAAAGGCTTTGATGATCCATGTAACCGATCACATCCCACACGAGTACCTCCAGCCATAAGTCAAAACTAATACGACACACATTAGGAACCTAGAGATTATCCTATGTTTTTTTAATAGGAACTAAGGACAATGAATGTTAAAATGGTTCATCTAATGGAATTTCAAGATTACCATGGGAAAAAAGTGAAAGAAACTATGATGAGATCCTTATAAAATATAAATGGCACTTACATGTTAGTATCTATGGAACAAGTTGAGATACTGTAACGACCCACCTTTTTGGATAGTTTAAATCAACGATCAAATAAACATGCCGATTCCAAACCATTCAAAAGGGCAGATGGTTATTGGGGTAAATAAGAAAAGAAAAGAAAGAGAAATAAAGGAAATGAAACAACACAGAATCTCGCAGCGGAACGATAAAATATAATAGTCAAATAAACAGTTCATGAAGCTGTTTACTATACTTTGACAATTATTTATACAACATTTATCAGAGTTATACATATACAACAGAACAATTAAAATGATGCAGCAGATAGCATGATGCAAGGGTAATAATAGTAATAGTATACCGAATCTTCGTCTTCATCCTCCAGAATAGATCTTTAAAAAACTGAAAAACTCAGGACTGACCCGAGCGTAATGAAAAGACAAAACACTCGAGTCAGGACTAAAATATCCTTATGAAAGTTAAATCAATCGTAAATAAATATGAGTGCAACGGCGTCCGAGATGTTTACGGGGTTTGACATCTCATATCCAATGTCAACGTGCGTGCAATAACTCAAGAGATGTTACGGGATTTTCCATCTCTTAAGGATCC
The DNA here is from genome assembly GCA_030765085.1 of Allium cepa. NCBI lineage: Eukaryota > Viridiplantae > Streptophyta > Magnoliopsida > Asparagales > Amaryllidaceae > Allium > Allium cepa. Next base: position 336,940,280 of record CM060938.1, read on the forward strand.
GTTAAACTATCTACTATGTAGTAATGTACGCTAAGTAGATAATGCCTATCAGTAATATAAAGTATCAAAATAGCGTTAAGGCGTTACCATAATCCCCCTTAACACATTTTTATAATGCCATAGTCTATACAGCACCGTAAGCCCCACCGTAAACTGGTGGTTATCAGAGGGTACCCCATAGGTATAACACAAAACATAACGTAGTGGTCGCGAATAGGATAATCAGTATGACAAGGTACATGAGGCGATACCAAATAGGATACTAGTAGTTACGTGATCCGGACTGATGTTGAGCATAGCCAGCAGCTACCCCAACACCGCGAAACAACACTCCCAAATCAAGGGGTGCACCCAAATCGCATCACAAATGTAATAGATATGGTATCTAAGAAGTGTGTCCGCTAGAGGTGGCGAACCTCAATGGCCCGGCGCGACACCTGTTTTAGTCATGTCAGAGGTCATCCAGTATCGTTCTCTTTCTTCAGTCAACGCGTTCACCAAACCATCCACTTCATTCTGGATCAACACTCCGCGTATAATAGTTATTAAAGTGGTTTTCGGTATCGACAGAGAGTATGTCCATATCCGATCCCGGTCTCTTTAATAACTACGTATTATTACACCGTTGGCTCTTTTACATTTCAAATCGATTCATAATTGATATCAAAATATCTTATTCGCTCCAAAATCAAATCCATTTCAAATATCATCGTATCTTTTCAAATGTAAGATTTCGTTTCAAAAATCATTTTCCGCATCAATATCTCATTTCGATTTCAAAATCATTTCGAATTTCAATTTAGGTTGCAACTTCATTTAATCCAATTCGTATTCAAATTCAAGATTTAAACATAAACATTTCACCTTATTAATCCGCTTGAAATTTTTAGAAAATAGTTTAAGTAGTTTAAAAGTAGTTTTAAATAATTAAAATAGTAAAAGATACTTAAAAGCTAAAACGGATTTAAAATAGATAAATTAGTTTAAAATAATTCAAATTGGGTTAAGTAGATTTAAAATAGATTAAAATAATTTAAGTATACAAAAATGGTTTATATAACCGAGTAATTTGGAAAACAAAATAAAACAGCTTCAAAACCAATCCATTTCAATTTATAACTTCCCAATTCAAATCAATTTCAATTTCCATTCTACCGATTCAATTTCGATTTCAATTCAAACCAATGTCAACTTTGACTTCAAATTTATTCAATTTTATATTCACCTTTAATTTATTCAATTTCAATTTATATCGATTTGGAGCTTGATTTTTCAAAATATCCATTTATAACACTTAACAAAATTATCCATCAATTTTCAAGTTTAAATCCAAATTTCAAATATGATTCAATTCCAAGCTCGACTTCAAAATATCATTTTTTTTATATCACTTTTACTTAGTAATATTCAAAGCTCGAATTACGGTTAAATCTTTAAACAAATCAATTTTCGAAATTCAATCATATCCCGATTTTAAATCCCAAAGTCTCTACTTTAATTATTTAACGATTTCTTTTAACCAAAATCTATTTCAACATTCCAAACTCAATTTTCGATAAATTCGATTTCAATAAATTGATTTCTATTATAACTTTTAAATCAAAACATTTAAATAAATCTCTAATCGACGATTTCAAAAATTATTAATTTAGCCAATTCGGTGTCCGTATATAATTTTCTATCCTATGGCCAAGTAATTATTTATTTCACTTAAATGTCAGGGATGGGTATATATTACTTAAACCAATCACAGTGTCATATGTATGCATAACAGTATATATATAAGCAAACAAACATCCAAACATTTAAATATCAACCAATAACATCCATCAAAATACATCATCCAATAGACAATACAATTCATGGCAGTTTCATAGTTATCAATGTCAGGTAATTTAATCGCAATTCAATTTTAATTTCAATTTAACTGTTAATTTAATTTTTTCAACGGTTAATTCAAATGACAAGCTATATGACAATTAAATTTTAATCAAACAACGATAAATAAAATCGTAACACTTCATAATGTCAAATTTAACTAGCATAAAGATATTTAGTACGTTGTGAGTGTTATAAAACACTCACCTTGATTTCAATGTATTTCCTACGTTTTATTTCGAATAAAATTAAACGAGCGTTTAAATTTTACCCGAAATTTACCCTAGCTCCAAACGACTCCAATCTAGCTCCATAGCTTAGTGCTCGTCCATACGAATCCACCGCAACTGGTTTCGTCCAAAACGGACCTCGTATGACAAAGATACAGCATTTTAAATATTACACGATTTAAAATATAATTAATTTACAAATTATTTTTATTTTCTAACCCTAACAAATCAGGGCCGCACGATTTGTGAAGATGGAATCCAGGCCGTGTCTTTTGTTCTCTCCTCCCAGGCATCACGCGTTCGTGATAACCCAACCGGCCGCCACTTCACCATGATTTTTCGCAACCCCCACCGTCCCCTAGAGATTGATCAGCACCCACCACGATTGAGCCTATGCTCGCGCGCACCCATAGCTCGAAAACGAGCAAGGTCGGTCGCCATTTGCCTTGGGAAATCGTGAACGATGGCCGCACCTTTAACCACCAATTGCCGTTGATCCGTACACTCAATTTTCATCACAGCCGTTGGATGTGGAGTACTCAATGTGCTCTACAACTTCCATGTTGAAGGTTTAGCCTAAAGCGACACAGATGAGGAGAGATTGAGGGTGGAAGGTCGTAAGTTTTCGGCCATCGAAACCTAAGGAGGCGGCCACGAAAATGAATAGGGTTTTCTGCTCAAACATGTTTATATAAGATTATATATATATTATATTATTATTAATTCCAAAATTCACATGCTTTTTCAAACGATCTCCAAACAAAACGTGCCAGCAGGCGTTTCTAAGGTTTATCCCGCGTTCCAAACACAATGGAACATGTTTCGGGAGCTAATTTGATCATCTGTGCAAGTTATGATAATAAACGTTCGATTTAAAATTAAATCGGTAAATCAAATTTCTAGGCGTTTTAGCTTGCCCCGGACAAACGGTAAATCCGATTGACACGAAATTTGAAATCTTACAATAATATCACGTTACGGATCCGATGAAACTGGTTTCGTCGAAATCTGAGAATGTTTGAAAAATGGCTATTTTAACTCGTCAAATTAATATTAAAACAATTTCGATGCATTTCGAGCTGCCACGGTCAAACGAAAACTCCGATTGCTATGAAAATTGAAATCCGATAATAACAAACTATTATGGATCCAATGGAACTAGTTTCGTCCAATTCTGAGGCTGTTCGAAAATTGGCTATTTTTCAGTTGATAATTAAATATTAAAATATTCAATTTTCACAAATTTACCTTTAATTCTATTTTAAAAGTTCTCCAACATCATTGTAACTTTAATATGATAAAATAAAATTTTACTAATCATTTTTAATCATATTAAACCCGTTATTCAATTATCCCACAAATTCCAATTTTTAAAACTTATTGACTCTATTATAATCCCGATATAACTTACATTCACTTTGGAAACCAATTTGAATCATATTAAATCAAATTTCAATTGTTCACTCTATTTCCATATATTAAATTTCAATATCAAATTAATAATATCAAATTCGGAATTTAATTATTCAACATTCGTAATATTAAATTTAAACAAATTTGATTATTTTTTAATCACTATCCTTTGAAATATTCAAAACGAACTTATACAATTTAACTTTTAAAACCAATTCACATCTTAAAACCCTATTTTCATCTTACAGTTATTCAATTATTCAATAAGTTTCAAATATTTACTTTAAACAATTTACCTGTTCAGTATTCAATTATTTGATTTTTAAATAGACTTTACTTATCAATCAATTACTCTATTATACCCAATGAATTCAACATTTATTATCCTATTCAACTATTGATTGTAAAGGCATTCACTAAGTAGCATTTTTTCATTACTTGGATAATTATTGTCGCAATTCATTCCAGTTATTATTATTCCAAACGAATTACACATTTTTTTCTAACATTAAATCACGAAATCTTATTAAATTAGCTATCTTAATTATCGAAAATTTACGGGTCGTTACACTCTCCCCCACTCAAAACTTTTTGTCCCCGAAAAGGAAAAAAGAAGGGAAAAGGAACTAAGTATAGAATTCAACATTAGATACATTTTATTCAAAGTTACCAACTTATAAACAATGAAATTCCATTTATAAAGTCATAACTACGCTTCCACTAAGTTACTCCGAACGGCTTTCTAACTTTTAAAAGTTAGTTATCAAAACAAGTTAAAAAATAATAATTAAAACTTGAAAAAAAATTCTAACACCCGGATTTTACGGAAAATTTCGGCAGAGTCTCCTTTGCGCGGCTCGATCGGAAAAAAAAATGACAGTATATATATCACAAATATACATCTCATCAAGTGATGAGGCATCCCGTAGGGAAAAAAGTGTAAAAGTACGGTATGTAATCCGAGATATGTACCTTATATATTATTAGCGAGCATATACGGCTAATATAGCACGGAAGCGAGCTCCAAATGCGAAGCAAGCGCAATCCGCACCTACTAAACACTCAACAAACCATGAGAAACATGCATATATGAAAATAATATCAATATACATCATATAGCAACATAACAACTACATATGCCAACATAGCAAATGCGACAAAAGCAACAAATGCAACCATCAATCAATTATCATCCAACTATCATCCAACAAATCCATAATCCGTCAATATAAATTCACTTCTCATTAATATTTATTCACTTGGTTTTCAATTTTAAGCACAGTTGATTCATTAACGTTGGATTTTACTAACATTCATTCACAATTCAATTAGTTAATTTTCACTAATTTATATTTACATTAGTTCACTTCTAATTTGAATCAAATTAAATTCTATTAAAATTCATTTAACTTCCAATTTGATTTCAATGATTTATAGTTTTAAATTTCATTAATCACCTAATGAATTATATACAATCAACTAACAATCATATAACAACCAAATCATACCCAACATAACCAAATTATTAATTTTACATTCAGTTTGGTTTATCTCTTTCAATTCCAATTTATTCTTAGCCATACCAAATTCTTTTGTTTACATTTACTTCATATTCAGTTTCAGTTAATAACCAATTTATTTTCGGAATATTTTATTAATGCAGAACATTTTATTAGTCATCACTTTAATTTACAGTCATTCCATAAAAGTCTAACTTCTTATATATGACTTTTCTTAGTTGATAGTTATCTCAAAAGATGCAAATTTGTCTTCACATATTTGGCATCTTAATTTCCAATATTAACTTTAATTATGTCCGTAAGCCGTACATATATCACCCGTGAGCAATATTAATCTAATCGCTTATTTGATTACACAATTTCACTTCCAAACTAGTATCGTTCACACGACTCTTTAGTGCGGACTCAGATTTGGTTCCTTGATTGGAAACTGTTACTCTCCTTGCATAGCCATATACTATGATAGAGAATTCCAGAATCAAATTAAAAATCCATATCTAGGGTTTGCCGTCGAAAATCGAGTGAAAAATCCTAACTCGGATCGATATAAATCATCTCGAAATTTTGTGCTCGAATTTGGATCAAATCATTATGCGGATAAAATAATATACGTACAATCTCACGTATTACCATCCAATGGATTTCTATCCAATTTATCTATACTAAATTATTTTATTGCCTTCTATATTTTTTTTTCCACTTAATTACCCACAATCCATTATTCAGTTAGTATATTCATTTCTTTACATAGCATATTCTTTATCATTATCTTTTCTTAAACATCATATCAAAGAATTTGCTCACTCAAGTTCATTTTAAACATTCTATATAATTTAATTAAACTCAATTTCTTTTCCCAATTGATTCTTAGCTATAAGGAATTCCTTTGTTTACATTTATTGCATTTTCATAATTTCAGTTAATAACGAATTCATTTGTGGAACATTTTATTAACTGGCACTTTAGTTTATTAATCATCCTATAAAAGTGTAACCTCTCATAAATGACTTTTCTTAGTTTACAGTTATCTTAAAGGTTACACATTCAGAAAAAAATTTACAACCCCTTTGCAATTTATATTTATTTCCTATAACCAATTTACAAAGATATATTACGATTTATTTATCTTCTTTCTTAAGTTCACTTACTTGTTCCATTTATCCATTCATCATTTCATGTTATATTTAAGTTTTTATAATTTTTATCACAACCAAATTTTCCATTTATATCATTTTAATTCCTTTTTGAGTTTTCCTTACTTGTATATTTCAATTACTTTCAGGTTCTGTTTATCTATACAATATCTCATTACATATCCAAAACATCATTTTAACTTCTTAATATTTGGTAAGTCATATTATATGTTATTAGAATGCAAATTTGGTACTATACAAATTTATAGAATTTCATTTTACTAATTTAGAACGTTCACAATTTAATTTGTTTAAATCCTCTTTACCTTTCAACTTTAAAGTTTTCCCAAACTATAGCTTAGATATCTTAATCCTCTTATTTTATAAATTCTGATTATTCACATTTCATTCAAATAATTTGAAAATTATTAATTAACAGAACTTAGAATTTTAAATGCCCGGTTCTTTCCAAATCGTTTGAAATAAACATATATACTTATATCCTTTTAAATATATCAAATCATACCTTTGGAGTTTAAACCAAAACCCATTTACCCAAAATAATTTTGAAGAAAAGCAAAGTTTCTTAGAAGTCTCCCCAACTTTGAGACTCGAAAATGAACGTCGATGATGCTGCGCAGTCATCACCGAAATTATTTTCCAGCGACAGAAGAGAGGAGTACTTAATTCATTCCTTCTTAAAAATCATTTAAAAATATTTCCTATAAATATTTTCCAACTAATATTACTATATATTTCTTCAAAGCTTTGAAAACCATTTTAAAACCTCCGGGTCTTAAATTCAATATTTTCCAATTTAAATCTATTTTAATTTATACGTCACCTTTATAAAACATTCTTATAGGATTTTCTTTTCTCAAAACGTTCCACAAGTGTTTTATCATTGTTCATTTTGTAATTCACCTTCTTTATTAAATTACCATATCAAATTAATGATAATAACTAATATTTTAATTCCTAACAACCAGGTAAGCTAGATAAGTCACAATAAATTTTGAAAATAAATTCTTTATACACAAAATATAATTAGGGCAAAATTATTTCATTTACCCAATTTCAAAACAATACTATGTCGAATTGTTCTGTTTAAGTGTTTAGAGATCCCTATCAATGACGTTAATTACTCGTATTGACCAGAATCCATAAGCCACTCAACAAATCAACCGACACAATACAAAACATTTTATATCACTAACAAATACGTTCTCTTATATGTATACACTCAGCGACTCATCATAGGGTATTACTACCCTATGTATAAAGAGTCAGACCCCACAAAGCTAAGGTTATCGCTAAACCAAAGCTCTGATACCAACTGTAACGACCCGCCTTTTTGGACAGTTTAAACCGACGATCAAATACACATGCCGATTCCAAACCATTCAAAAGGGCAGATGGTTATTGAGGTAAATAAGAAAAGAAAAGAAAGAGAAATAAAGGAAATGAAACAGCACAGAATCTCGCAGCGGAACGACAAAATATAATAGTCAAATAAACAGTTCATGAAGCTGTTTACTATACTTTGACAATTATTTATACAACATTTATCAGAGTTATACATATACAACAAAACAATTAAAATGATGCAGTAGATAGCATGATGCAAGGGTAATAATAGTAATAGTATACCAAATCTTCGTCTTCATCCTCCAGAATAGATCTTCAAAAAACTGAAAAACTCAGGACTGACCCGAGCGTAATGAAAAGATAAAACACTCGAGTCAGGACTAAAATATCCTTATGAAAGTTAAATCAATCGTAAATAAATATGAGTGCAACGGCGTCCGAGATGTTTACGGGGTTTGACATCTCATATCCAGTGTCAACGTGCGTGCAATAACTCAAGAGATGTTACGGGATTTTCCATCTCTTAAGGATCCGTTAAACTATCTACTATGTAGTAATGTACGCTAAGTAGATAATGCCTATCAGTAATATAAAGTATCAAAATAGCGTTAAGGCGTTACCATAATCCCCCTTAACACATTTTTATAAAGCCATAGTCTATACAGCACCGTAAGCCCCACCGTAAACTGGTGGTTATCAGAGGGTACCCCATAGGTATAACACAAAACATAACGTAGTGGTCGCGAATAGGATAATCAATATGACAAGGTACATGAGGCGATACCAACTAGGATACTAGTAGTTGCGTGATCCGGACTGATGTTGAGCATAGCCAGCAGCTACCCCAACACCGCGAAACAACACTCCCAAATCAAGGGGTGCACCCAAATCGCATCACAAATGTAATAGATATGGTATCGAAGAAGTGTGTCCGCTAGAGGTGGCGAACCTCAATGGCCCGGCGCGACTCCTGTTTTAGTCATGTCAGGGGTCATCCAGTATCGTTCTCTTTCTTCAGTCAACGCGTTCACCAAACCATCCACTTCATTCTGGATCAACACTCCGCATATAATAGTTATTAAAGTGGTTTTCGGTATCGACAGAGAGTATGTCCATATCCGATCCCGGTCTCTTTAATAACTATGTATTATTACACTGTTGGTTCTTTTACATTTCAAATCGATTCATAATTGATATCAAAATATCTTATTCGCTCCAAAATCAAATCCATTTCAAATATCATCGTATCTTTTCAAATGTAAGATTTCGTTTCGAAAATCATTTTCCGCATCAGTATCTCATTTCGATTTCAAAATCATTTCGAATTTCAATTTAGGTTGCAACTTCATTTAATCCAATTCGTATTCAAATTCAAGATTTAAACATAAACATTTCACCTTATTAATCCGGTTGAAATTTGTAGAAAATAGTTTAAGTAGTTTAAAAGTAGTTTTAAATAATTAAAATAGTAAATGATACTTAAAAACTAAAACGGATTCAAAAGAGATAAATTAGTTTAAAATAATTCAAATTGGGTTAAGTAGATTTAAAATAGATTAAAATAATTAAAGTATTCAAAAATGGTTTATATAACTGAGTAATTTGGAAAACAAAATAAAACAGCTTCGAAACCAATCCATTTCAATTTATAACTTCCCAATTCAAATCAATTTCAATTTCCATTCTACCGATTCATTTTCGATTTCAATTCAAACCAATGTCAACTTTGACTTCAAATTTATTCAATTTTATATTCACCTTTAATTTATTCAATTTCAATTTATATCGATTTGGAGCTTGATTTTTCAAAATATCCATTTATAACACTTAACAAAATTATCCATCAATTTTCGAGTCTAAATCCAAATTTCAAATATGATTCAATTCCAAGCTCGACTTCAAAATATCATTTTTTAATATTACTTTTACTTAGTAATATTCAAAGCTCGAATTACGGTTAAATCTTTAAACAAATCAATTTTCGAAATTCAATCATATCCCGATTTTAAATCCTAAAGTCTCCACTTTAATTATTTAACGATTTCTTTTAACCAAAACCAATTTCAACATTCCAAACTCAGTTTTCGATAAATTCGATTTCAATAAATTGATTTCTATTATAACTTTTAAATCAAAAAATTTAAATAAATTTCAAATCGACGATTTCAAAAATTATTAATTTAGTCAATTCGGTGTCCGTATATAATTTTCTATCCTATGGCCAAGTAATTATTTATTTCAATTAAATGTCAGGGATGAGTATATATTACTTAAACCAATCACAGTGTCATATGTATGCATAACAGTATATATATAAGCAAATAAACATCCAAACATTCAAATATCAACCAATAACATCCATCAAAATACATCATCCAATAGACAATACAATTCATGGCAGTTTCATAGTTATCAATGTCAGGTAATTTAATCGCAATTCAATTTTAATTTCAATTTAACTGTCAATTTAATTTTTTCAACGGTTAATTCAAATGACAAGCTATATGACAATTAAATTTTAATCAAACAACGACAAATAAAATCGTAACACTTCATAATGTCAAATTTAACTAGCATAAAGATATTTAGTACGTTGTGAGCGTTATAAAACACTCACCTTGATTTCAATGTAGTTCCTGCGTTTTATTTCGAATAAAATTAAACGAGCGTTTAATTTTAGTCGAAATTTACACTAGCTCCAAGCGACTCCAATCTAGCTCCATAGCGTAGTGCTCGTCCATACGATTCCATCGCAACTGGTTTCGTCCAAAACGGACCTCGTTTGACAAAGATACAGCATTTTAAATATTACACGATTTAAAATATAATTAATTTACAAATTATTTTTATTTTCTAACCCTAACAAATCAGGGCCACACGAATTGTGAAGGTGGAATCCAGGCCGTGTCTTTTGTTCTCTCCTCCCAGGCATCACGCGTTCGTGATAACCCAACCGGCCGCCACTTCACCATGATTTTTCACAACCCCCACCGTCCCCTAGAGATTGATCAGCACCCACCACGATGGAGCCTATGCTCGCGCACACCCATAGCTCGAAAACGAGCAAGCTCGGTCTCCATTTGCCTTGGGAAATCGTGAACGATGGCCGCACCTTTAACCACCAATTGCCGTTGATCCGTACACTTAATTTTCATCACAGCCGTTGGATGTGGAGTACTCGATGTGCTCTACAACTTCCATGTTGAAGGTTTAGGCTAAAGCGACACGGCGGAGGAGAGATTGAGGGTGGAAGGTCGTAAGTTTTCGGCCATCGAAACCTAAGGAGGCGGCCACGAAAATGAATAGGGTTTTCTGCTCAAACATGTTTATATAAGATTTATATATTATATTATAATTAATTCCAAATTCACATGCTTTTTCAAATGATCTCCAAACAAAACGTGCCGGAAGGCGTTTCTAAGGTTTATCCTGCATTCCGAACACAATGGAATATGTTTCGAGAGCTAATTCGATCATCTGTGCAAGTTATGGCAATAAACGTTCGATTTAAAATTAAATCGGTAAATCAAATTTCTAGGCGTTTTAGCTTGCCCCGGACAAACGGTAAATCGATTGACACGAAATTTTAAAATCTTACAATAATATCACGTTACGGATCCGATGAAACTGGTTTCATCGAAATCCGAGACTGTTTGAAAAATGGCTATATTAACTCGTCAAATTAATATTAAAACAATTTCGATGCGTTTCGAGCTGCCACAGTCAAACGAAAACTCCGATTGCTACGAAAATTGAAATCCGATAATAACAAACTATTAAGGATCCAATGGAACTAGTTTCGTCCAATTCTGAGGATGTTCGAAAATTGGCTATTTTTCAGTCGATAATTAAATATTAAAATATTCAATTTTCACAAATTTACTTTTAATTCGATTTTAAAAGTTCTCCAACATCATTTTAACTTTACTATGATAAAATAAAATTTTACTAATCATTTTTAATCATATTAAACCCGTTATTCAATTATCCCACAAATTCCAATTTTTAAAACTTATTAACTCTATTATAATCCCGATATAACTTATATTCACTTTGGAAACCAATTTGAATCATATTAAATCAAATTTCAATTATTCACTCTATTTACATATATTAAATTTCAATATCAAATTAATCATTTCAAATTCGGAATTTAATTATTCAACATTCTTAATATTAAATTTAAACAAATTTGATTATTTTTAAATCACTATCCTTTGAAATATTCAAAACGAACTTATACAATTTAACTTTTAAAACCAATTCACATCTTAGAACCCTATTTTCATCTTACAGTTATTCAATTATTCAATAAGTTTCAAATATTTACTTTAAACAATTTACCTGTTCAGTATTCAATTATTTGATTTTTAAATAGACTTTACTTATCAATCAATTACTCTATTATACCCAATGAATTCAAAATTTATTATCCTATTCAACTATTGATTGTAAATGCATTCACTAAGTAGCATTTTGTCATTACTTGGATAATTATTGTCGCAATTCGTTCCAGTTATTATTATTCCAAACGAATTACACATTTTTTTCTAACATTAAATCACGAAATCTTATTAAATTAGCTATCTTAATTATCAAAAATTTATGGGTCGTTACAGATACACTTACAAAATGCCACTTTACGACACAATCACATGAAAAGATAACTCCATTATAAAATATAAATAACAAGTTGAGATCCTTATCCATGTTAGAATCTAATGGAACAACTGTAACATCGCATAAAATAAACAATAATTAATTAAAATGAATTAATAAATATTATTAATACTTAAAATTGGAATTAAAGAACACATGAAAATTTGGCTATGAAACTTGCACCATTGTGCTCATGGCGATTTTTCGAACTAATTTCATGTATAAAGATAATAAATTTCATATATAAAGAAAACATGGAAATTTCACGATCGAAATTCAGACGAAGAAGTTATCGACGTTTGAAGATTTCAGGTTGGGATTGATTAAAAATGTATTAAGATAATAAATATTAATAAGTTAAAAATAAAGTAAACGTTGGATGTAAAGCTTAACGGTGTAGGGAACATTAATAAAACACTTAAAGTTTAAGCAACTGTTAAAATTAAGCCTGCTGACTACCACCGGTCGACACCTACTTTAGTCGATCGACCACTAGCTGTCGATCACCATTGAAGGACCAGTCGATCGATTATTGCTGCAGTGGCAAGATTGAACCTTGGCCTAACGGCCTAGATTTAATAAACTATAATATAAAATATACAATTGATTTGAGCGTCTATTATAGGCTTAACCCCTCTATTTTATTCTTCTATTTTCTGAATCAAGCAGCGAAGCTCTGTCATTTTATTTTCTCCATTAATTCTAGGAATTATAGGAATTATAAAATATTATATATATATGCATGTATGTGTGTGTGTGTGTCTGTGTGTATGCGTGTGTATGTGTGAAGAATGGTGGAAAATGAAAGAAGAATATAGGTGAATCGATTCTACAGAAAAAATAAATTCTAGACTTATATATTTGTACTTCAGTTAATTGAAATATCTTCTTAGATTTATAATTCTAATGGGTATGTATACACTTTTAATCCATATTTTGGATTGGAAGAAAAGGAGTCAAATAAGGGTAATAGGTTTAGATATGAAGATTTTTAAGTTATGAGGTAAGTAGGAAATTATACATTTTACATAATACCTATTTATATCTCTAATTTTTTTTATTATGCATATGTTAAAAACCATTGAATTGTAGGTTAAAATGAATGAATTTATTTGAAAACTTTGCCCGCATATTTAGTAAATTATTTAATTTGGATAGAATGGCATATATACCCTGAATCTGGAATTTAGGAAGAATAATCCCTAAAATTTGGTGAAAATATGATATTGATAAAAGTGTAAAGCTATTTAAATTATTGTTTTTTGGGTGTAAGTTGCAATTATTCTATTGGAATGCTCTAAATTGATTTTTGTATTTTACAATATTGGATTTGTAAAATGTACAATTTAGTTATATTGATTGGCTTATAAATTCCCATAGACTAACCAATTCCTCAACCACATATGAAATGTACGCTGTTTAAAATAACAAGTAATATGCCAAGGGAAAGAGATGTGCAAGGTAGGGATATCTTTTCCGTAATTTGCACTATCTATTTCAATATGAGTAAAAAAAGACAATTCCTTAAAATTTGCAAACAATGAAAAATTCCACTTTTTGGTTGTTTATGAAAAATTGCAACGATAATGTCTCTTGTCGGGCGAAATACATTTCCAATGTATTAAAATATAGAAATAAATATAAATAACCTCGTTGGTCAAATTAATATATATCATAAAGTGTAAATAAAGAAAATAACTAGATAAATGTTAGTTGCGACATGAATACATATATATGCTAATGTGCAATTAATTGTCCGTTATCATATTTATTACCAAAAAAGTTTAACTTAACAAATAAAGGAGTTATTTAGGGTTTATAACAAGCAAGTATAGATATAAATTCATTTAGTGGATTTAATTACAGAATTAAACATGGCATTAATGAAGAGAGTTAAATAGGCATAACAAGTTGAATTTGAAATGCACAATAAATGTCATTAACAATTGTCCAATTTGAATGTAAAAAGACTATTCATAAAGAGCATTAATAGGAGTAATACTTGATATTTAATAATATTAATGAAATAAAAGTAAAGATAGTGAGTGTATAAAATAAAAAAGAAGTCCATAGATAGTAAATAAATGGATACTAATAAATGAATTTAGGAGGCGCAATAATTTCCATAGTTGAAATTATATGGCCTCAATAACACATTTGTGATGGGTGTGAATTAGTGGGCCTAGCCTGATATTTAGATTATCATAAATGATTTGCTTTATATTGGGTTGGGATGAGAGGTCAGCGGTGTTATACAATAGAAGTCTACCCTCCGTAAGAGGCTATCGGCAGTTGTGTATACATATTACTAATGTGGGATATCTGCAAATGTTGGATCCATGGAAATATATGTTTTGCATATAGGTTTAGAGAATATAATAAAGTGGGTTCGCCTTGAATTTCAGGTATTAAATGACAATTGAGTCTACTTCAATTCCAAACCAAAGGTACTAAATAACCAGGTAGGCATTTTCTTGATTTGCATTAGGCAAATCTAAATAGGACGGTAGGCAAAAGCTTGGCGCTATGTCAACAGTGTTGGTACCTTATATTTAAGGAGTAGGGCTGCTGTACACATTAGGTCAAGAGCGCCCTCAGTGCCAAGTAGTCAATAGCAAAGACTTGGGTTAGCCTAGAGACAGCCTACACTTCCTAATAGTGTAGATTTTGTATAAGATATCAAATTACTTTAAATTTTGGTTGTTCGTTGTTTGTTAGGAGGCATGCTAGTTAACCCTCAGCTAAGTTTTTAAGATGAGTTAGTAATATGGCTGATTAAATTACAACACCATTATTAGCACCAATGAGGGATTCCGTAATGTACGCGGACAATACGGCCTAGGCACTGTGGTGGATGCCCAGTATGGTTTATAGTTACAAACAATAGTGGGGGACGTATCCTTGTCCATGGATTAAAACGATGCTTATATACATACATATACTATAACGATCCTGGTTTTGAATCAAATTTAAATTGGTAATTAAAATAAATTTTTGGATTTAATTATGAATTGAATTTTTCAAATTTAATAAGATATGTGCTAATTTATTTATATAAATATATTTTAATTTGAAATTTGAATTTGAAATTCAAGGATAAATATCTTAGAAAATAGAATTGGATTTGGAAATTTAAAATAAATAATCTTAAAATTTAATTGGATTTAATACTTTTCTTTAATATACTTGAAAATAAATATAGTTAGTAAATAAATATTAAGTTTTGATATGTATATATCTTTTGAAAGTATAAGTATAAAATTTAAAAATACATAACACGTATGTAAATATAAACATATGAAGATATAATCCATAAATTAATGTATAAAACACGATTCACAAATTATTTAAAGTAAGGGTTTAAAAATATAAGTGTTTAATAAAATTTATTTAAAGGACTTAAGCATAAAATTGCTTGTATTTACAAGTGTAGGAAAATTAATATTATACATTCACAAGTGTAAACATTTCAATAAAGAAATTAACAAGTGTAAATTGTTTTATACTACGTATTAACAAGTGCAACAAAATAAAGCAAGTGGCAAACAACTCTTTTTCTTTTTAAAATTAAAAACATACAAAATATATGTAAAGAAAGAAACTGGGCTTCTCAGTGTTCATTCTCAGTTTAAACATCTCAAATCTGAAAACTTAAAAACAAGTATAATAAAGATCAAAGCAAAAAATTAAAACCTGGAAGCTTAAAGCCAGAGATGAAGATCAGAGTGAATCAATTCAAAACAACAACCTCTGTTCGAAACTTCAACTTCATTGAATGAACAGAGCAGGGAAATTCAAAACTGAGACCAAACAAAAGAAATCAAACCTGGAAAATAAAAAGTAGATCAGATCAAAAGCTGAAATCAAAGCTAGGTTAAGAAGCAACTCAACAACTCTACAAACAAAGTTTCAAAATCAAATCAATTCTAGTATCAGAGCAAATAAACAGATTCAGATCAAAGAAAAAATAAAACTTCTAGATCAATAAAAACAAGACCTGGCTCCGTCTATCTCTGTTTCAAATCAGGTGAGCAAAACTGTATTTTTTAAAACCAAATTCTCTTGATTTTTATGCCTGTGATGAAGTTGATTTGAAAATGTGTTCGTACAAATAAAATGTGTTGTATGTATGTATATGTATATAAGGATATATGTATGCATGTTCATTACATGCACTTATCTTTCTGTTTAATTATTAACAAACTAAAATCATTGTAAATTCAAATCCTCCTTCCTCAATTTGTTTTAGGTAATGATCTTTAAACAAAAATTGATCCTAACAATGTAATACTAATTTAAAAAATAAATTTAAGTATGTATATTAGATTAGTTCAAAATATAAAATTAACAGCAAAGATCATATAAATGTAAAAAAAATCGATTATCTAAACTTTAATTTTTGATTACATAACTAGATTTGTATTGCAAATTTACGACTTTTGGTAATTGTTTCGAGAATTTTAAGCATGTAATTCGCGAGAAAGCTTGAGTTGATCAGAATGTGTATTATGATCGATTGCCGTCGATCGGAAAGCTCATACGAGACGTGATCACGGTGGAAGATGGATTGGGTGTTGTGGATTCGTTGAAAAATGCTCGCAATTTTTTTTGATCGTGGTGATCAAATGGGATTGATTTAGGGTTTGAACTGGGGCTTTGGTCGAATTAGTTCTCGAGGGAATTGCAATGTCGTCAAGGTTTTTGGGATGATCGATCAAGAGGGAACAAAAGCTAGGGACTCAGGCGAAGGTCCGGGTGAAGTGGTGAGAATTCTGGCAAAGTGTCGTGGAGGCGCGAGGTGAATTTGTGATCGAAGTCGGATTTCCAACTAGAGCTTGATATCTCCTTTTGATTTCGTGATGAATTTGATGATACTAGTTTGTTATTCGGGGTGAGAAGATCATCGTCGGCTTGTTAAGGAGATCGACGGGGATCAGAGGTGGACAACTTGGTGGTGCACATGTATGAGGTGTCTGGGTTGGTTTTACTGGAATGTATTGAGACGAAGATGAAGATACTCGGAATCGCCACGTGAAAGCGAAGCATTTTCTCGAAGTAAGGAAGCACGAAGTAAACTTGAGGTAGAGCTCGAGACTTTTCGAATATGGCTCGGGACTGTTGATTTTAATATAAAAACAGTTTTTAATCTTTAAAACAAATCAAGTTTATTTTAAACAATTTTTGGTTAAAACAAATTCTTTTGTAAATGTTAATCGAAGTTTTGAATTTGGTTAAAAGATTGTATATTATTAATTTAACTTAAAGGTTTTAAGAGAATAAGTTGATGATGAATTTATTTCAAAGATTATTAATAAATATTTTAAATGATAAATTAAGTGATTAATAAAAGATAAAAAGTTTTATCTTAAAATTAATTAGGTAATTAATGATTTGTTAATATAAGTAATTAAAAAGATAATTACTTAAAGAATAATTACTTAATCTAAGCAATTAAAGATTAATTAAGGATAATTTATTAATAATTAAGATTAATTAATTTATGATTAAGAAATGACTAAGGTTAATTTATTTCATGATTAAGGTTAATTAATTTATAATTAAGGTAATTAATTAAGGAATAATTAATAAATGAACGTAATTAAGATTTAATGAATTAATAAAGAAGGATTAGTTGATGAATAATTAGGGATTAATTAAGGATTAATTAATTAATAATTAAGGATAATTAATGAAGGTAATTATGTGATTAATTAATTATAATCACATGATTGATTAATCTTGCTAATGGATGATTGATTTTATTGAATGCTTGAATTGATTGCTACCTATGATCTGAAATATTATGTAATGTAAATTTCTGTTGATTACGCTGTGTGTGATTTACTTATCTGTGATGTATTTACTTATTTATCTGTGAATCAGTGAATGAAGATAAGCATTATAGCATTATACCACTTATCAATACTGTTGTGCTTGAACCTGTGATGATTGATGATGTCGCTGTTAGTCCGTGAGATGATGGTTTTGATGACAACAACCTTAGAATATATTATAAAATATAAATACTGACGTTATAAGTTTAGATATATATATGTATATGCAGGATTTAACCATGCAGGTACCAAGAATGCAGACTGTACAGTATAGAGATTCAAGATATCGAGATAGAAGAATCATGAGTATCAAGATTATCAAAAGTTCAAGATTTTAAGCATAATTATTTTTATTAGGAATTTTTGTTAAAACTCATAGAAAAGCACTGGCATCTGAAAATCCAATTTATTCATTGAATGGAATCCACTTCGAGTCCGTTAAAGGGATGGAACCCTAAGTAGGATGGAACCTACGAAAACTAGTGGAACATTGTTTTGTATCCACTAATTTTAATTCAAATGATTTTACAAAATTATCTGGTTTTCAAAATGATTTCAAAACTTTCCTTTTAAAAACATCAAAACTCTCTATCCTGATTTTAAATAATTTTAGCCTCAAAATTATCTTTAATTTCAAAGTCAAATTACTCCTGATTTTAAACTATCTTTTTAAATTATATATTTAACTTTTATACATAGATTTAAATATAAAATTATAGTTAATATGTATATATATATATATTATTCTCTATATTTACTTATGAATTTTGACTATAGTCAAGTATATTTGTAAAGTTTAAAATAGTTTTAATATAAGATAAAAGTTATTTTCAAAGAAAATCAAATCACCAAAAATTGCTTTGAGATGTCGACATGCCTAGGGTAACCATGTCGACATGGTGTTAGTTGAATTCAAAATTTAAATTTCAAAAGAAGTGTCTATTCGCCATAACTCTTCATGAATGGACATGGCTGTTGTTCTTCTATAAATAGGGGTTAGTTTCAACGAATTTTATATCAGATTTTCTGGGTTTTCACTCCTCTTCTTCTTTCACATTTCTTAATACATATTCTTACCATTACTATGCCGAAATCAACATTGAATCGAACTCGATTACTTTTAGTTTGATCCTTTATCACTATCTCTACAAGGTTCTCAGTGCTATTCAGAGTTATAGACTTCTTTGTAACCTATTAAGCAAGAAAAGGTGTGATTGTAGCCTTGGAAATCAATCAAAAGAGAAAAGGTGTGATTGTTGCCTTGGTAAATCAATCGGGTAAACTTGTGGCCCGGAAATCAAGTATCTCTACCCAGAGGATAGAAATTCTGGAGGGTGTACCTCGTAGCCTTGAAACCGAGGGTGTAATTGTACAATTGCTTTTGAAAGGAAATCCGTACTTGTGTTGCGGGACTGGATGTAGGGTAACTCCAAACCAGTATAAAATCCGGTGTGTTCTTTTCTTTACTGCTTTTATTTTATTTCTGCATCTGTGTTTGTTTTTGTGATCATATCTGTCTCTGTATATTGCATACATCGGTGTCTGAATTAACATAAACAGAAAAAGATTTAGTAATTCTTTATTAACACTATTCACCCCCCTCTAGTGTTAACCCTAGCCTTAAGATCCGTAATCCGCATTTCTAACAATTGTTATCAGAGCCAGCTTTTCAAAGTTTCATAATCTGATTTTTGAAAAGTTTTCAAAATGGCTACCAACACTGGTACTGTTATTAACACTATTATCCCTGTCACTAGTTCATTTGTAGAGGGTCAGTCTACTGTCAGACCACCACTTTTTAATGGCAGTAATTATGCATATTGGGCATGTAGGATGAAAATATATTTACAATCTATAGGATTAGACACTTGGAATATCACCCAAACTGAATATTCTGAACCCGCAACTAATTTTGCACAGTGGACTGCTGAGCAAAAAGCTGTTGCACAAAATAATTCTAAGGCTATGAATATTCTGTTTTGTTCACTAGATAGAAATGAATTCAATTGAGTGTCAGTTTGTAAGTCTGCATATGAAATCTGGAAAACTTTGCAAGTTACTCACAAAGGAACAAGCAAAGTTAAACAGACCAAAATTTCCATGCTCACAAATCAGTTTCAATTATTTAAAATGAATCCTAATGAGTCTATTTTGAATATGTATAGTAGATTTCAGGATATTGTGCATTCTCTTATATCTTTGGGAAAGAAATTTTCTGAAGAAGATCAAGTCAGAAAGATTTTAAATTCTCTAACTCCAGAATGGGATCAAAAGACACTTGCGATCGAAGAGGCAAATGACATCAGTACTTTAAAGATAGAAGAATTAATTGGAAATCTAATGTCATATGAAGTTCAAATGATCGGGAGAAGAGAAAGTAAAGCATATGAAAAGAAATCAATTGCATTCAATGCATTGACCGATGAATCAGACTCAAACAGCGATAATGATGAAGAGATAGCCTTTATGAACATAAATTTTAGGAAATTCCTGAAATACAGAAAGATGAATAATCTCAAGAGAAACAACTATAAGAATTCTGGAAATCAGAATGTAGTGCCAAATAATGACAAATATTACAACTGTGATAAGCTAGGCCATTTCAAAAGAGACTGTCCGTATCGAGATAGGCAAAATTCTCCTATGGACAATGATCCAGCAAAGAAACAGAAGTGTGCATTCACTGCCACTCTAGATGACTCAGACTCGTCCTCAAGTGATGATGATCAGAAGACAGATAATTCGAATTTGTGTTTCACAACTGTTCATGACTCCGACGAATTCAAAGTAACAGACTCAGAAAAAGGTACACGTTTACAATACAATTGGTTGAAATTGCTTGCTTAGAATTAGTTGCTTGATTGTTTGTTTGATTTTGAATTGGTGTCTTGTTTGAATTTTAAAATTTGTTTTCTATTTTTTATTATTATTATCTCATTATTTTATTATTATTTTTTAATAGTATAATAATATTTTCTGAAATATACTTGAAGTTTAATAATATTTCAGACATATATAGGCATTAAAAATTATATATATATATATATATATATATATATTAGAGAATTTAGGAAAAATCAATTCATGAAAATTCAAAGGCACATGTCGACATGGTCCCTACCCTGATGTCGACATGGGTACCTGAATTTGAATTTCAAAATTTGAATTCAAATGTTTGAATTTCGCTTCACCTTTTCACTTCATTCAATTCTCTGAAAAGCTACCTTTTGACCAGAGAATATGTCCTTTGAGAATCTATTTATTCACTATCTTTTATCATATCTTTTCACTCTCATTTTCAAATTCAAACTCTCTCTTCATAACTTCAAGCTCTCTACTCTCTACTTTAATGGCTTCTTCAAGGAACCCATCTGTGATAACCTGGATTTTTGGACATCTGATAAGTGAATAATTAACCGGCTTATTCAGTTGAACATATAAAATTTTGATATCTGGAAATATAAATAAATTTGTAATTTTTATAAATATTGAAATATAATTATCTAGAAATAATAAATTTTACAGTAAATTGACATATATGTAAATAAATATATGCAAAATTCTATAAAGTTGGGATCTATAAATTTTCAAGTATGCGAGTGTATATATATATATATATATATATATATATATATATATATATATATATATATATATTGGGATTTGGAGCATGGGTTTGAATCCAACATAATAAATTTTCAAAGGTTATTTAAAATTCTCTATGTATTTTAAAACTCTAAAGATAGATATTGATTTACTTAAAAGTAGGATAGTTAAAATAAGATTTAACAAAGGATTTATTTTGCTTTCTTTTAAATTTTACTTAAACTAAAATAATTTGTAAATATATAAATAAAAGTTTAAAAACATAATTCATAATCTAAATATAAGAAATACATAAATAAAGGCTTTAAACATTTGCAAGCCTTATAATACTTGAAACTAATATTTGTAACTAGGGTAAGCATGCAAATTTACATGCGGCACTTTTGTTTTCTTTTTAAAATTTGTATGTAAGTAATTATCAAAAGACTAAGAAAGGCTATAAGTTACCTCTACCCTACTTTTTCTTTCTTTTACCTGTTAATTCTAAAACCAAAGCCATGTGAAAATTGGAAGCAAACCAGAAAATAAAATGAAAAAAAAGAAAGAAGATCAGTTTCAAAAATAAAAATAAACTGAAGCCTATAAGAAAGCAGATCATCAGGCAAAGCCGTTATAGATTCAAATTCAAATTGGATCAAGGCAAATTACCAGAACATTGCCTGTCTCAAAGTTGTAATCAAACACCAGTTTCAATAACCAAAAGTAAATTCCAGTTTCAGGCCTCAAGCTACTCCTCTGTCTTCAAAATGCAGGTGAGTAAACTGAAGTTTTTTTTTACAATTTTAAATCCTGGTGCATGTTGTTAATTCTTGAAGAAATTTGTGATAAATGTTTGTATAAATGTTTGCATGTTTAAGGTGAATGCATGTGAATATGTATAAAGAAATTGTGTGTATGTCTGGTGTGATATCCCGGAATTTTTGACAATATCAATTTAATAATCTTTATATAAAATTAAATTGATTTGATAATATTGATTAATAAAATATGAATTGGTTTAAATAATCCGATTTAAATAAATACTTAATTAGTGATTTTATCTTTTAAAAGCCAAATAAATGTTTTTAATTATAATGTGTATATATATTTGTATATATATTATGGATAATCTTTGATTGGGAATTTAATAAATAAATAAAGTTTTGTTTTTAAATTCTAATAATATTTTTAGTAATTGGGAAATTATGTTTTAAATTAATATTAAGTTTCTCAAATTTATTTAATTAATAACTATATGGGTTGTAAATACTTAAATTAAATGTTAAATTGTTTAAAATTTATCTTAGCTTAATTTTTAAATTTAAACAAAAAGTTTGTTTTACTTCTTTTAAATATTATTTGATAAATATGATTTGGAAATTTTATATATAAGTTTAAAATACAAAATAGCATACGGTTTAAATTTATTTATTAATAAAAGTGATTTATAATCTCTTTTATAAATCATTTAAAATTGTTAAATTTGTTATTTTCAAGCCATATTTATAATGTATTATTTTTCCATAATTATAAAAAGAATTGAAATAAGAAAATAGAATTATCATTTTAAACTGAATAAATTGATTTTAATTTGGATTTCAAAAGTTTAATTTGAATTTGGAATTTTATTTTGAAATTCAAATTAATAGATTCTTAAAATACTTGAATAAGTTTTAGTCTATAATTTGTTTTATTTACATTTTCTTTAAATAAGAAATTGATATATATTTATATAAGTATAAAATAAATTAAAGTAAAATCCTTCATTAACATTTAAATATATAACTAATTTAAATAAGAGACATGTGTTAACTTATGAAATAATCAAAATACATGTGTTAATATATGAAATGAACAACATGACAAGTGTCATTGTATTTTTATCTTTTTCTTTATTTTGATTAAATTAATTTCCGCCCTTATAAACATTTTCCTTTTCCCTTCATTCTCTTTTCAAAACCAAAAGTTAGGTGAATCAAAGAAGGAAAAAATATGAACTCAAAAATTTCCTTAAAAGCAAATCTGAAATTTCACTCCTCAAAATTATGATTGCAAACCAAAAACCTGTAACAAGATTTTCAAATCTGCATTTCTTTGCAAACCTGAGATAAATTTCTGCAAAAAAATCAAATGTTTGCATTTTCAAAACTCAAAGAAATCGACCTGCATTTCATCTCTGGAAAATCACCAGCATACATGTAGTTTTGGGTCAGAGTTTCAACAGCAAGCAAACTAGAATCTACTTTGCAAATCAAAGGGGCTGCATGCATGAAGTTCTGAATCAAAGCAGCATACCAGTTTTAAAAATCATAGAGGCTCTGTTTTTTTTGAAGAAAACTGGTGAGTAACATTTTGTTTAAAATGAATTAAGTAAAATATTGGTTGCCTGATTTGTCTTTAGAAAAAGATTGTTTGTGAACATCATCCTCTTTCTAAATCTTAAAACAAATCTAGATGCATGGTATTACTGTGACAAATTGTTTGTGTGTATATGAACTTTCTGGCAATTTCTATGAATTTTTATAAGTATGTATATACTGTCAAATATCATTGTTGCTGTTTGTACCTGACTTAAGTTTTTAAATTCAAATTTTTGTAGTCTCTTGATCTAATCATTATTGTGAATTGAGTTACAAACAAAAAAATTGTTTGTTGAACATAAATCTAAGATTAAAAATTTAAATAAGTTAAAATAAGTTCAAACCTTCTCTGGAAACCAAAATGGTCTGGAAACATGAGTTTTGTTTAAAACTTAAATTCTTTAATTCATTAAAATAAGATTGTGATATGAAACCTTAAAAGAAAACATGATTTTTAAATCAGAAAACATAATTTTTAGTTTGGGATTTGGGAAGTAGTTCTGTGATGAACTAAAAAGAGGAAATTGGGAAATTTTGATGATCTTGAAATTCTGGAGGTTTGAAGTTTCTTCTGGATGAAGTAGAGTGATCAGGCACTTCAGCAAAATTATCAAACTGGTGGATAAATCATTGGGTTAGCAGCGGTGTGGGATTTAGTTCCGTAACCCTAGTTTATGAACAAGTTAGAAATATTGATCATTTCTGTCTCTCTGTTTGATCGAGTGTTAAGAGGCTTTGGGGGATGGTAGCTGGGTCCATGACGAGGATGTGGCCGGAGTTTCAACTCTTACGGTGGTCGAAGGAGTGGGATTTTGGCGTTGGCAGGTTTGGGGTTTTGAGGAGCTCTGTGTTTCCAGGTTTTTGAAGTGAAGCTATTTTTTTATTCTAGGAGAGTGGTGAAGTTATGATGATCGTAGATTGGAGCGTGGGAGGTTGTCGATGAGTTGAAGCCAAGGTGAGAGGCTGGAGCTGATCAACGTCACGGTGCACGTGCACCATGCATTTCTTTTTACTGGTGAAGTGGTTTGGGATGGGTGTAATGTACTCGGGATTCACTCGAGTATTTCGAGTTTTTACTCGAAGATAGGAGATGGAAAACTCGAAGCAAATAGATTCTGGCTCGAGTATGTTAGTTTCAGGATTTTGAAACCTGACAGTGTGCAGGTTTTAAATTTAAACTAAATTTAAATTAGGGAAGCAAAGCAAGATTTAAACAAAGGTTGAAACGAGTTTAAATATGAATTCAAAATGAATTTGAATTCTAGTTTTCAAATAAATGAATTTTATAAAAATAGAATGTTTAGCAACTAAAAATTTGATTACAGTATTTTATAATGGTGTTGTAGAAATCTGAAAAAAATGAGCTTTAAAACAAGATTTTAAATTTAAGTTTAAAATCTGAATTGTAAATCTAAATTCAAATTTGAATTTGAATCTTAGGATTTGAAAAGAAAATAAGTTTATAAATTCAAAGGTTGTAATTAAGTTTGAATCATAAAATATTTTATAGCATGTTTTAAAATCTGGAATATAGGATTTAAAACAGGATTTTAAATTAAGTTTTTGAATCTGAATTCAAAGCATGATTTGAATTCTAGTTTGAAATAAAATAAGTTTTTGAATTTAAATGTTTCAAAACCACTTGGAATATTTAAAGTATATTTTAAATTTATTTAGAATTGAATATGGGTTAAAACTATTTTTAAATCTACCTTACGAGGTAAGTAATTCTTTAAAAATGAAATTAAGAGGTTTTGAATACTTAAACTTTGTTTAAGTTAAAATTTGATTTCATTTTAAATCTTGATTTAAAATGGAAGTTAGATGAAATCTAAAAGCAAATTATTTTTAAATTACTTTGATAATGATAATTAAATCATGAATAAGACTAATGTTTATCATAAAGTTAATTAGAACTTAATAATTTATAATTCATTAAATGATTAAGGTAATTAAGTTTTGGTAATCAATTAATTTAATTAATCAATAATTTGGGTTAATTAATTAAATAATTTAGGGTTATATTTAATTAATTCAAGGATTAAGTAAGTTAATTAAGATTGATAAATTGTAATTAAGAAATCATTATTTTGATAAGATTTTATATTAAATTAATGATTTGAATTTATTAATCAAGTAATTAAAAATTAATTAAGTTTTAGAATATCACTTGATTAATTTAATAATTAGAGATTAATAAATGGGTTTTATAGATAAATTAATTTGTAATTTATATTGATTAATCTCAGTTAATTACTTAAGAGAAGTAATTAAAGATTTGTTATTGGTTAATGAAGGTCATTAACTTAGGATTATTTAATAATTAATTAATGTGATTAATTTTAATGATTAATTAGATTAATTAATTTAAAGATAATCATTTGAGGATTGTTTAAGTGAATTACTTAATGAAAGTAATTAAGAAAATTAATTACTGATTGTAATTAATTAAGTTTTATTTTGATTAGTTAAGTTAATTAATTAAGTTTAATTAATTTAAAGTAATCACTGGTTAATTTGAGAAGTTATTACCTAATGTAATTAATAATGAATAATTACTTAGTGGAGTAATTAAGAAGATAAATTACTTGATGTAAT
This sequence comes from Allium cepa, assembly GCA_030765085.1. Taxonomy (NCBI): domain Eukaryota; kingdom Viridiplantae; phylum Streptophyta; class Magnoliopsida; order Asparagales; family Amaryllidaceae; genus Allium; species Allium cepa. The sequence continues at coordinate 336,966,858 of CM060938.1, forward strand.
TAAATTGAAGGATAATTGGGTAATGAAGGAATTTTGAAAATTAATTACTTTGTGTAATTAATATGTAATTAGTATGCAGAACAATTACTTAAAGGAAGTAATTAATAATTAATTACTTAGTGTAATTAATTTAGGATTTGTTAATTGAGTTATTGGAAGATAATAAAGAGATGTAATTAATTAAATATAATTAATTACTTCATGTGACTAATCAAGGGTGATTAATCAATATGGATAATTGATAATTAATTACTTAATTTAAATAGGGTAATTATTAATGGATATAATTAGGGATCATTAATTTATATAATTAATGATGTAATTAAGGATGCATTAATTAAGAACAATTAGTAAATAAAGGAATTAATTAATGTAATTAATTAAGGATTAATGTAATTAATTGTAATTAATTAATTAATTAATTAATTATAGATTAATTACTGAATTTGGTTTGGAATAATTAATTTGTGGAATTAATTAAATGCTAATTACTTGAATGTAATTAAAGGATAATTAATCAAGGATGATTAATTAGGGTAATTTGTTGAGGGTAATTAATTGATTGATTATAATTATTAATGGTTATGTAAGCAAGATTTATATAGATGAGTAATTAATTTAATTTATTTTAAATTAATTAAGGAAGAAGTAATTAATTTAATTCATTTTAAATTAATTATGGAATGGTGATTAATAAGTCATTGCTTGTGAATGTTGATTAATACTGATTACCCTGAATAGTTGAGATCTCAGATATGAGATAAGTGATGTGTGTTTTGGATGCTATGATTGTATTTGAGTTGATAATATGAATTATTTGTTTGGGATGATAATATGGATTATCTGTTGTGATGATAATATTAATTATCTGTGGTGATATTGTGAATTATCTATCTGTGTGTATATAGATAATATTGAATTGAATTGTTTTAAACATTAAAACAACTTGGACCTGAAAGATGACGATTTGGATTTCGATGAGACCGGGATCGGGTTTCCATATTTGGATATCCGAAAACCACATCGATCCAAATTAACGATAGGTCGTGAATCTCAAGTGAAGATGAAGATTCAGAGTGCAAGGGTTATCGTCGTTAACTCTAAGGGTGATTCCAAAATGAGTGTAACGAGATAATGCATTCGGTTTTGTTCGAACCCAGAACGAACTTGTATGGATTGAATGCTTTTAGAACATCGTCAGGTGGACGATGAGCATTCTAAGAGATGTGTTCTCTAAAGGTAATCGTAGCCTCAAGCCTCGTCAACCGGGAATGGCTAAAACAGGGGAGGTGCAGCAAGGTTAAGTGGGTCATGCCCAAGTAGGACGAGATTTTCCCCTGTCTAGAGGTCCCTTTTTATTCAGCTGTGTGGGCGGTTGATTGCAACAACTGCCGGGGTTGTCTTGTTCGGCACTATTCAGTAAGGAATGGTTCCGACCTTGTGTTGCAGGGGATTGGGAGTGATCCTCGCTACGGTGATCTAGGCCACGTACTGTGACGGGCGGTACCCCAGTAGCCCTGCCATTGATGGAATCCAAAATCCAATAAGTGTCGTACGTTTTAGTTGTGCCCAACTATGTTGGAACATGAGATGTAAGCATTTCAGTTATTTCTGTATTTTACTTGAAAACCTTAGACACTATTATAATATCATCAGATTTCCTATCAAATGTTTTGGTTAGCGTAAGGTAAAAACTTTTCTATGTTTATGTATGGGAAGTATTACGTGATACCTTTCTTTTCAAAAGGTTTTTAAAGTTAAGCAACCTTAACCTGTTACTCACACCAGACCCATGTCTGACCCAGAGTTTATCTTTTGTTTTCTTAAACTCTTGGGCACTCAAGTTTTTACGAGTAGCCAAGGGATTCAGGTTAGCTTTGACGAATATTGAAGGAGCAATGGAGCAGAAGGCTTCTGCGTTGTAGATATATAAATTCCGCCGTGTGTTCTCTGTGTTGTGTTTGTATTAAGTTGTAAATACTAGACATGTGTTTATAACTGTCTAGTATGTTATGTATATGCTGTGTATCTCTGATTGATGTTGTATATTATGTAAATACTTATGTTATTAATATAATTTATTCGTTTCGCTGTTGAGGTTCTAGTGTTGTTTCTTATTTCTCTTATTTCTTTTCTCTTTTCTATCCCTTTCTTTCTTCAAGATGATACGACTTTCTGTGGTGAGAAAGTCGGGTCGTCTCAGTTGGTATCAGAGCATTAGGTTGAGTGAATACCTAGGCTCTGGAGTGGTGTCTATCTTGTGAGAGCGTATTTGTAATTTTTAATATTTTTATATATAACTGTGTATATATATATTTCTACCTATTTGTTGGGTTACCTGTTCAGGTTTTCCAATATAGTGTATAAAGGTAGATAAGGTAGTGGTGTGTATAACACGACGACCATTGGTAGGAGTTTGTATGTTTGAGGTTGGAAGTGTATCTGTTGAGACTGTAGACCTAATACCGTCTCGAATGAGCTTTGTAGTGGTGTAAGGATTCATTAATCTCTAAAGGTAACCTGTTAAGGTTCGGAGTTCATCTTTGAAATTGGATGAGTAGAGTTTGGATCTGTTGGCTGAGCAAAAGCGAGTGATGGCATCTTGATACCTCAGGGAATAGTAGCTGCGTGATGAGATGCAGTGACTATGGATGTTTCCGAAGATGTTTTCTTGGGAACAAGTTTAAGGAAGTAGGTCTGCTTCGGTGTTGTGGCTGAGATCAGCAGGGTGTTTCTGTTTGGTTTGGAGTCCGAGTTTCTCGAAGAGCTTTGGATTGGGAATTCTTTGGCATTGGTGTCAGCAGTGCAGCTCGGTGTGATCTGTGTGTCGGCAGAGTTTTCTGGCTTAACAGTTTTCTAGAGATGGAGTTCAGAAGCAGCTGAGTGAATCCATTTCTTCGATGGATTGGCTAGACCAGCGTAAGCTGTTCTGATTGGTAAAGAGAGAACAATTTTATTTGGATTTTAGTTTGGATTGATCGCAAAAGTGACTTGCGATGATTGAGTATTCTCTTGGATTGTTGGAGATTTTCTGGATATTTTCAGGGAAGTCGGAGGTTGTCCGCATCTAGAGATTTAGTTTTCTTATCGACCAGGATTCCAAGAGTGGTACCGGTGGTTCAACTAGTTGAAGGTTGGTTCCTTGAGATGGAGTTTGTTGAAGCAGCTCAGGATTTGAGGAACTTCTGAATTTTCTCTTGGTTATCAGAGATCTTCTTGGTTATGTTGTCCAAATGTGCTTGTGTTCTTCATCAGCATTCTTTTCTACTCCAGATCAGAGTTGTGCAGCGGAAGCAGTTTGGGAGTGCATCTGCTTTTCTTTTCCGGATAGGAGTAGTTTGTTTTCTTCTGATGGTTGTGAGTGGAGTTTGTTCTTGATCTTGGTTGATCGGGGAGGATCATTCTGATGGATTGGTTTTGGTCCAGTTTGTTTCTTGAGACGTCAACAAGGATTGAGCTGATCAGGAAGGATGTAGGCAACTCGAGACCGTATGAAGAGTTTTGTGGATCTGAAGTCGGAGATCTGATTTGGATAAGTTTTTTCAGGTTTTAGGAGTTATAAATTTTGGTAAGATTGGGTAAGCTAGCTCCGAGATGTTTTGGATTTCTTATGTGTTATGTTATGGATAAGTGTTTGGTTTTCTGGATTGAATTGCCAGTTTGGGCAACTGGAATTCGATGTGTTTCACGTATCTCTGAGGGAGTACGTGCATGATCTATTTCTGGTTTTGAAATCAGCTGTTTTGGGAGATTTGGTTGTTGAGTCAGACTTGTCTGTAGTTTGATGTCTTATTCAGTTGTAGATCCAGATGAGTAGGAGCTCTGTAGCTTAGTAGTGTTGATTGTTTGGGTTCCATAGAGCGAGTGTCCCGGTGTTTACATAGGAAACTCGAGGAAACTCTATCCGTAATTTTGTCTGGATAGTTAATTTTGTTTGATTGGGTGAATTGATTGCTATGGTTGTTAGCATATGTTTGATATATGCCTGTGTTTTGAAATTTAAAATCTTTAAATAGATTATTAAATTACCTTTGTTTTAAATTTCGGGGACGAAATTCTTTTAAGGGGGAAGGAATGTGATATCCCGGAATTTTTGACAATATCAATTTAATAATCTTTATATAAAATTAAATTGATTTGATAATATTGATTAATAAAATATGAATTGGTTTAAATAATCTGATTTAAATAAATATTTAATTAGTGATTTTATCTTTTAAAAGCCAAATAAATGTTTTTAATTATAATGTGTATATATATATATATTTGTATATATATTATTGATAATATTTGATTGGGAATTTAATAAATAAATAAAGTTTTGTTTTTAAATTCTAATAATATATTTAGTAATTGGGAAATTATGTTTTAAATTAATATTAAGTTTCTCAAATTTGTTTAATTAATAATTATATGGGTTGTAAATACTTAAATTAAATGTTAAATTATTTAAAATTTATCTTAGCCTAATTTTTAAATTTAAATAAAATGTTTGTTTTATTTCTTTTAAATATTATTTGATAAATATGATTTGGAAATTTTATATATAAGTTTAAAATATAAAATAGCATACGGTTTAAATTTATTTATTAATAAAAGTGATTTATAATATCTTTTATAAATCATTTAAAATTGTTAAATTTGTTATTTTCAAGCCATATTTATAATGTATTATTTTTCCATAATTATAAAAAAAATTAAAATAAGAAAATAGAATTATCATTTTAAACTGAATAAATTGATTTTAATTTGGATTTCAAAAGTTTAATTTGAATTTGGAATTTTATTTTGAAATTCAAATTAATAGATTCTTAAAATATTTGAATAAGTTTTAGTCTATAATTTGTTTTATTTACATTTTCTTTAAATAAGAAATTCATATATATTTATATAAGTATAAAATAAATTAAAGTAAAATCCTTTATTAACATTTAAATATATAACTAATTTAAATAAGAGACATGTGTTAACTTATGAAATAATCAAAATACATGTGTTAATATATGAAATGAACAACATGACAAGTGTCGTTGTATTTTTATCTTTTTCTTTATTTTGATTAAATTAATTTCCGCCCTTATAAACATTTTCCTTTTCCCTTCATTCTCTTTTCAAAACCAAAAGCTAAGTGAATCAAAGAAGGAAAAAATCTGAACTCAAAAATTTCCTCAAAAGAAAATCTGAAAATTCTCTCCTCAAAATTATGATTGCAAACCAAAAACCTGTAACAAGATTTTCAAATCTGCATTTCTTTGCAAACCTGATGTTTGCACAAAAAAATGGACAAACACCTCCAAGTCGTATGGATTAGTTGATTTTATGTTGTTTCTAGCGATTTGGGTGATTTACGCAAATATATAAAATAGATGGACTAAACTGTATAAGACACACAGATTTATAGTGGTTCGGCCAGAACGTGCCTACGTCCACTTTATATGTTATTCTCCTTTTTCTTTTAGATTACAAGTACAAGTACAAAGCTTTGTATACAAGTATATGAAAGTTGTTTGAAAGTTCCTTCCGTGCTTGAGCTCTCAAACTTGTCTGTCATTGTTGTACCCCTGCCCCTCTATTTATAGAGTGAGGCTGGAGGCAGGGGTCCTGGATGTATATAGCAGCTGGTGGGCCTGGGCTGAAGCAATCTGGCCTAGCAAATTTGGATCGGTTTACCTTGGTTCGACGGTGGGAGATGAGTGGACCGGTGGAACTTTGGTTCGGTGGTAGGAGTATGGTGGTTCGGCAGTGGCTCGTGTACTTTGGCTCGGCAGTGAACAAGGTCTGGTTCGATGGAGGATGGAGAGGTTTTTGGACCGGTAGTTGGTTGGTTCGGCAGTAGCATGTAGATGGAGTTGGATCGGTAGTAGCATGGTCCGGTGGAGGCTGGTTCAGCCATGCATAGGAAGCAGGGTTTGTTCGGTGGTAGGCGGAAACACGCCCAACATTTGCCCCCTAAAGTGGGGCATATGCTAGCATAATGTCGCACTTTGTTTTAGCTCGGACATCCTTATTCGGACCTATGCGCCGAACCATTTGGTCCGGTCAACCGCGTTTGCTTATAAATATGGACCCTGTGTCTCCGTTATCCCCTACCTACCGAATCAATTTTTGTGTCGAGTCAACCGTAGTGCCGAATCAACTGTAGTGCCGAATCAGGTAAGCCTTCTTCCGCCGAATGAGTTTTTAAGGTTGAACTACCGAATGTACTCAAAGATTTTGATTTACCGAACGAAATTGGGGTATTTAAGTACCGAATGGATCTGAAAGCTGCGGTTTACCGAATGAGCTCGTGGTCCTCAAAATACCGAATGACACTGAAAACCTTTATCCTTTGAGTTTTGAATTCGAGTGAAGTTGCAGACTATTTACACTTGTTTGTTTATGTCCTTTGTTCTAACGATGTACTTTCTTGTGTTGCAGATAAATGTCTCACAAAGTGGAAACCCGATCAGAAAAGAAAAAATCTACGGATAGAGGTGAGTCTTCCGTTGTGCCCCCAGTCCAGCCGGGACCAGCGCGACATGGACCTGCCCCGAGGTCATTAGTGGACGGATATGGCCCTCAGGAGCTCTTGAATTCTCCGCCCGACTGTTTTCCTAGCTCCCTCAAAGAGGAGCAGCTTGATGTTATATCCCGTTCCTTTGGGATCGATAGAGCACGCAAGCTATTACCGGGGGAAGGAGTGATGCCGTATGACCCCCCTGAAGGCTACTTTGCTTACAACAGATATCATTGCATGTGTAGTGCTATCCCGCCTCTCAACGCCTGGATAGTTAGCTTCGTCACATACCTGAAGGTGGCTCCATTCCAACTTCAGCCTAACTCCTACGCCATTCTGGTGAGTCTTTTCGTCATCTTTCAGAGGAGATACGGGCGTCCTCCTTCCAACTGGGAGATCCGGTATCTGTATAATCTGAGGGGCTACAAGAAGGGGTCTCCATATATCAGCTTGGAATCGGCCATTTCCTTCAAGCCCGTCCTGGACTTGTATTCGAAGTACAACATGTTTAAGAAGGAATGGTTTTTCGTCAAGGACGATTCCGTTTCTATCTGTCGCTTCACCTTCGGATGTAAGTCAAGGCTTTATTTACAATTTCCGTTTTGGTTGCAATGCTTCTTCTTATGTGTTTTTATTTGCTAGCGAAAGGTGGTTTTGCGGTCGTGGAGAATGATCGCCTGGTCCGGACGGCAGCGGAAATAGAAGCTATTTCGGGAAGGGATAGGTCGGCTGCTTACTTGATCAGGAATGCTACACTTTTGGGGCTCAACCTGATCCTGCCACATAAGTCCGTGGTCAAGCAGAGGGATACGGCGGAAGAGAAGGCTGCTCAAGCTAAAGGAGGAGCCGCGGCAAAGAGTGGCAAGAGGAAGCCTTTCACAAAACCTTCAGTTGTCGGAGGTAAGAAGCTCAAGAAGTCTGACGGACCCTCCCCTAGCACATTCCCAGATATTCCGGAGGAGGAAGGTGGAGAGGAGGAAAGAGACGAGGAGGAGAGCGGAGGAGACAGAGAAGGTGAAGGACAGGGTGGTAGTGGTGCCGGGGCTTTGTCTTCTGAGCAGGCAGGGGAGATCCAGGAGTGGACGGATGATGCCTTCCGCCAGGCTTTTGAGGGATTGGAGGAAGGATCAGCCTTGGTGGAGAAGGCGAAGAAGGCTGATAAGGTTGGGACTGGTGCCGATCCATCTTCTAAGGGTATTTCAGCTAAGGCAACTCCGGCAGTTCAAGGTGAATTCTTAACTTTCGCAAACTCCCTTTATGGTAAGGACTTAGTAATATTTTATGGCCAACTCCCGTCCTGGAATGAGATTCAGGACTTATTGCAGTATCCCACTCCCCCTCAGGGTTGGTAAAATAAGCGCGTTTTCCTACTCCTTTTAACTTAACATATTTCTCGGATCATAGTTTCATGTACGCTTGTAACACTTGGTTTTTATTCCAGGAACGGGTAAGGTGGCCAAGACATCAGATATTCGGCACCGCCTTGAACAGTACATGCTACTCAAAGCTTCTGCCAAACCAAAGCCGTCAACTAGCCATCTCGGAGATGTGGTTAGCTATCGCCCTCTTCTCGGAGTTATTGAAGAAGATATGCGAAGGAGGAAGAGGGGGCGATTTTCGTTTGAACCTTCACCTAGCCCTCAGCCTCCAGTCCAGCCTATCCATGATATTACCAAGGAAGATACCGAGCTTATGCCTTCCCCACATCCATCCGAAAATCCAACCGTCACCCCGATAGACCACCCTTGTTTGGTTCGCAACCCATTTGCCGGCCACCCGGATCTGGACCCGAGCTTTCAGGACATTTCTTTTGACGAGGCCACGGGTGAGCATCTTCTTCCCCGCAACCCCATGGTATGGGTGCTTGATGAGGCCAAGTCCTTAGATCTCGATTTGCTTACTACTCGGATAGTTACCATAGGGGACGAAGCCAAGGCTAATATCGACCGGGTCGCGGAGGAGACCAGGAAGTTGATGGGGCATCATGCCCGTCTGGTCAAGGCTGGAGAGGAGATTGGGAGTGCCAAAATCCGACTACGGTTAATGGTTTCTGACCAGGCCAAGCAGCTTGCCGATCAAGCCATTCTGATTTCTCAGCATGAGGCAGCCTCCGGGCGGTTGAAGAAGACTATGGAAGAGGCTAGTAAGGCAGAACTACGAAAGATGGAGGCCGCCTGCAAGGAACGGATTGACATGGCCATCGCAACGGTGGACAAGGTACGGAGAGCGGATCTTGAGCAGGTAGAAGATTTATCTGGGAGGCTTGAGGCCGCAGAGCTTTCTCAGGCCAAGCTGAAGGAGGAGATGAAAGTAATGCGGAAGTCCCTTCAGGCTGATTGCTCGAGATACCGATTGGAGAGAGATGCTGTTGTCGCACGGCTGTCGGCTTCTGAGGCCCGGATGAAAGAGTTTGAGGAGAACGAGGGGATGATGGAGGAGATGCTCCAGGACATGTATTTCCGTACTTGGAGGCAGGGCAACCTGTCCTGGATGGACGATTATCCCCGGGTTATGGCTAGGATATATCTCCGGGCTTTGGAGGAAGCTAAGACCGAGGCGGATAAGGAAGGTGGTGCGGCTTTCAGGATGGATGTGGTTACTGTCCAATTCACTAAGGAAGAGAAGGTGGCGGTTAAGGAGGGCATGCGGCTGCTTGTTGCGGATGAGGTAGGCGTGCAGCTAGATGATGATGATCAGGGAGCAGACATTGGTAAGTCTTTCCTCTTAACCTTTTCATGATTTGATTGCTTATCTTTCGTGATTATTGATGGATTCTCTTCTGAATTGAGCAGGCGAGGCCTCTGGAGTACATGCGGGGAGTTCTGACCCTGTAGTTAAGTAGATCCGGAGGGCTAGCGGGATGGAGGCAAAGCTCCGATTCTTTAACTTGACTTGTACATATTTTGGTTGTTGTCTATGTTAGTCCGAAACATTAATGTAACTTGTAATTATATTATTTGTAAAGAATGACTTTATGTAATTTTATAACATAAGCTAATTCTGTTATGTTCGAATGTGGTTGTTATTTTGATATGTTGCATAAGAAATACAGCTGCGTGTTTATGCATGTGATTTAATCGCATTTGATGTTAAGTTTCTGCTCAAAATGTTGTTTCATGTCTTGTAATGCCAATATGATGTTTGAATAAATTAAAGCTACATATTTGTATACAAGATAAGATAGTACCGCCCTTCGTGTTTTAGTTGTAGAGGCTTGCTTTGAATGTATTGCGTGACTGAGTATGGAATGCAGCTGAATGTTCCGTCATCCAGATGTGAGTTCATTTTTCCACAAGCGAGAGTTCCCCTATTTTGTGACCTGTACTTTAGGGATCGTTATATAGGATAGGAGAAAAGTTTTTGAATGAAATGGAAATATGAGAAACAGTAAAACTTCCCATCACGGAAGGCCGTCGATATGCTTAAGTTCGTGGAAAACGGGTTTTGTAGTCACTTTTCCTAGCTGTGGGTCATGGAGACATTTGTCACCCATCTTACGCCTCTGCGGGAAGTTTATCTTTTTTACCACAGCCGCACTTAAGACATATCGGAGCTGAGATCACGCACAGTAACTACCCGAGCCATTATGGCCCGTAATCGTGGGTATTATTCGATTTACTGTGGCCGGCTAGCGTGGGTGCCGATCGTCAACCGTGAACTACCCCTGGCTGGCCACACCTTATGTTGGGGCTTAAAGTAGGTTCACAGTTGCCGGCGAGCCGAACGCCGTAATGAGCTGCCATCGGCTATAGTCGGCCTTCTTGATGGCTTATAATCGGCTCATTACAGTTGGCTTTGAGGGCAGTCGCGAGCAATGAGTTAACCCGCAGCAGAGGGATGCTGGAGCAAAAGTGTCTCATTGGCGAGTGCATAGAATCGCATAGTACCTGTTGGGTCTTGTCCAGGTGAGGTTGCGCCGTGAAGTTCCAGTATGGAAATGTCGTTATACATGATTTCGTTCAACAGAAAAGGATAACGCTTAACAAGCAGCCGAGATATAAAGGAACAAGTTAAAAAGAGACAAGATTTTTAAAGTGGTTCGGCATGAAAATGCCTACGTCCACTGATTCTCTTTGTTAATTCACTTCATATGGGCAGTACAAGTTAAGAAAAGTATCGACGGAGGTGTTGGATGTTCCATGCCCTCTGGAACACCTCTCCGTCCACTGTTGACAAAATATAAGCTCCGTTGTGGAGATCTTTATGAATTACATAGGGTCCGTCCCAGATTGAATCTAGTGTTCCGGGGCACGGGAAGATCCGTTTGAGGACAAGATCTCCTTCTTGTAAGCTGCGGTGTTTGACTTTAGAGTTGTATTGCGCTGCTACTTTTTGCTTGTGAGCTGCCGCTTTAAGTGCTGCATCATTTCTTCTTTCTTCAATTAGATCCAAAGACATGTGTAGGAGTTCTTCATTCTCTTCTGGGTTGTAGTGGATCCTACGGTGGGAAGGTACTACAGTTTCAACTGGGAGCATGGCCTCCGATCCGTATGCCAAAGAGAAAGGAGTATGCCCTGTTGATGTTCTGTAAGATGTGCGGTAGGCCCAAAGTGTCGTAGGAAGTTCATCCACCCAAGCGCCTTTTGACTTTTCGAGTTTCTTCTTGACTAGAGTTTTGAGAATTTTGTTGACAGCTTCGACTTGTCCGTTTGCCTGAGGATAAGCCACAGATGAGAAGCTTTTGTGAATTCCGTGCTCTTGGCACCAGTCGGCGAACTCTTCGCTGTCAAACTGGAGTCTGTTGTCCGATATGATTTTGAGTGGAACCCCGTACCTGCATAAAACATTTTTGATCAAGAAGTTAATAACTTTTGCCGAAGATATTTTATTTAGAGGCTCCGCTTCCACCCATTTGGTGAAATAGTCAACTGCTACTATGGCATATTTGGCTCCGCCCCGGCCCATTGGCAGTTCGCCAATCAAGTCAACTCCCTATATTGCGAAGGGCCAAGGGCTGGTCATTTGAGTAATCTCATTTGTTGGTAGTCGAGGAATCTTAGCAAATTTCTGACATCTGTCACATCTTTTGACGAAGTCGAAGGCGTCTTTGTTTAAAGTGGGCCAGTAATACCCGTATCGGAGTATTTTCTTTGCTAGAGTCTGTCCTCCGGTGTGATCTCCGCAACTCCCTTGATGGATGTTGGACAGGACTTCCCTGGCTTCCCTTCCAGCGATGCACCTTAACAAGGGATTAGAGAAGCCGCGCCGATAGAGGATGCCTTCTTGTAATGTGTAGCGGGAAGCTTTCCTTACAATTTTCTTAGCTTCGTTACGTCCGTTGGGCAGTGTGCCACTTTGTAAGTACTTCCGGATGGGGGTCATCCAAGTTTCTTCTTCAATTGCAGCTATCATATTCATTGGCTCGTAGCTCGGGGCCAGTTGCTTTGAGATGGTTATTGTTCTGGAAGCAGTGCTGTCCTTCATGCTAGCTTGCTTTGCCAGTTCGTCGGCCTCCTGATTCTCTTCTCGAGGAATGCGTTTGATTAAATAGTGATCCAATTGATTGAGCAGCAGTTTGGTCTTCTTTAGATATGCTGTGAGTCATTCTCCTCGAGTTTGGAATTCTCCCAGTATTTGATTTACAATGAGTTGAGAATCACTATGGAGACATAAAGAACCGACTCCAATCTCCAGGGCAAGTTCTAATCCAGCTATCACCGCTTCGTATTCTGCGTCATTGTTGGTGGCAGCGAATTCCAACCTTAGGGCGTAGTGCAGCTTCCTTCCCCTGGGGGTGATTATCACAACACCTGCCCCCGAGCCTTGTTCATTTGATGCTCCATCTACGAAGAGATTCCACTTGATATCTTCTGCTATTTCAGATTGCTCCCTACCTTCGTTAGTAGTGAATTCGGCAATGAAATCAGCTATGGCTTGCCCCTTGATAGCGGTGCGAGGATGGTAAGTGATATCATATTGACTTAGTTCAATGCACCACTTAAGCAATCGCCCAGAAGTGTCGGGGCGATGGAGTACTTGCCTCAGCGATTGATCGGTTAAAACTATGATGGAATGAGATTGGAAAGTGTCGCAGTTTCCGTGACGTGATTAGCAGACAGTATGCTAGCTTCTCAAGTTTAGGGTATATGGCTTCTGCCCCTGTAAATCTCTTACTTACAAAGTATACGGGCCGCTGTGCGCGGTTGTCTTCACTCACCAAAGCGACGCTTAAAGCATGGGACGATACAACAAGGTATAAGTATAGTTCCTCGCCTTCATTTGGAGTTGAGAGTACTGGTGGTTTCTGGAGGTGTCCGATTAAGTTAAGGAAGGCTGTCGAGCATTCGTCAGTCCATTCGAACTTTCCTTTGTCTTTTTTTAGAGCTTCGAAGAAAGGGATGCATTTGTTGGTTGCTTTAGAGATGAACCTACTTAGGGCGGCCACTTTCCCGTTTAGGCTTTGCATCTCCCTTCGAGTGGAGGGTATCTTGATATCTTGTAAAGCTCGAACTTGTTCGGGGTTTGCTTCAATCCCCCTGGCATGAACGATGAATCCCAAGAACTTTCCCGACGATACTCCAAAGGAGCACTTTAGAGGGTTCAGTTTCATTCCATATTGGCGAAGTACTTGAAACATCTCATCCAGGTGGTTTATATGATCGTTGGCTTTTTTCGATTTTACCAGTATATCATCCACATAAACTTCCATAGTTTGTCCTATTAGTTCCGCAAACATCTTGTTGACAAGGCGCTGATAAGTAGCTCCGGCGTTTTTAAGTCCAAAAGGCATTACTTTGTAGCAGTACAATCCCCGGTCAGTGATGAAACTAGTGTGGTCTTGATCGGGGGCGTGCATAGGGATCTGGTTATATCCTGAGTATGCGTCCATAAAGGATAAGAGTTCGTGTCCGGCAGTGCTGTCCACGAGTTGGTCGATTCGGGGGAGTGGGAAGCAGTCTTTCGGGCAAGCGTCATTTAAGTTGGAGAAATCGATGCATGTTCGCCACTTCCCGTTAGCTTTCTTTACCAGTACCGGGTTGGCGATCCATTCTGGGTAGATGGCTTCTCGTATGAAGTCATTGGCAAGTAGGTTCTTCACTTCTTCCTCTAGGGCTGCTGATCGTTCTGCCCCCATGCTTCTCTTTTTCTGCTTTACTGGCACTTTGGTGGGATCGATGTTCAGCACGTGGCATGCTACGTCTGGGGAGATTCCTGTCATGTCAGCGTGCGTCCATGCAAATACATCCATGTTTGGCGAAGAAAATCGATGAGTTGATCCTTTAACTCTTTTTTTAGTTGAGATCCTATTTTCAATAGTCTACTTGAGTCATGTTTGTCTACAGCTACGAATTCCATAGCCTCTGCAGGCTCGGCGGTGGCCTCCTCCTCTTTGTCCCTGGGGTCTAATTCATTGAAAGGGTCACTGGTATATCGAAGAGGAGGGGCTTTCTTTAGTTGTTATGCTTCCAAGTTTTTCATGCAGAGAGTAGTCTCTCCATTTTTTCCTTTATCTTTTCTGCGGTTATTGCGAAGTTCAGTTGCATAGCAGTCTCGAGCAACGTCTTGATCTCCCTCTATTTCTCCTATTCCGTTATCTGTTGGAAATTTCATCTTCAGGTACCATGGGGCTAGGACAATTTGGAAGTCAGACAGGGCTGGTCTCCCCAAAAAGGCGTTGTAGAATGAGTGGTTCTCTATTAGCACAAATGTTTGCTTTCGCACAACGGAGCGGGGATGACTTCCTATTTCAACAAAAAGGTCTAGTTGCCCGAGGGGCATCTTCGCATCTCCAGTGAAACCATGTAGTGGTTTGTTGCAGGGAGACACATCCTTCATTGACAGCTTCATTTTGTCGAAAGCATGCTTGAATAGAATATTTACTGAGCTTCCAGTGTCTATTAAAATTCGGAAAACTTTGGCTGGACCGAACCAAGCAGAGATGACCATAGGATCCATGTGTGGGTACTGTCTTCCCTCTAGGTCACGCCTACTGAATGTGATGTCGTCATTCTCTTTCCGTTTCGGGTGACGTTCTTCCATGACAGAATTAACGTAGCCTTCATCGTTCCTAAGTGTCTTACCGTATCTTTCCATCTCCGCCCAGCTTCTATCGGGGATGTGCGGTCCTCCTGATATGGTATGGACCACTATCTTCTCTTGACTAGAGCCGCTGGTGTTGCGATTTCCTCCGCCTGCTTCTAGGGGGAGTAGTCCAGGCTTCTCATTGGCAGGAGTTGAAGTCCTGTTCTGGCTTTTTACATAGCGTTCCAGTCTCTTCCTTCTGATGTGTTCTTCAATCAAGTCCCGGAGATGGTGGCATTCATTGGTGTCATGTCCATGGGATTCGTGGAAGCGGCAGAACTTTCCAGACTTGAGTGCGTTATCTGACTCCTTCTTGTGCGGGGGGCGGTTATGTCTAACTTCTCTTGAGTGGCTAGGAAGATGTTTTCGATTGTTTCATTCAAAGGAGTGTAAGAGTCAAATCTTGGTCCTGGTCGATATAAGCGCTTTTCTCCCTTCTTGCCTCCAGCATTGTCTCTAGAGTCATTTCTTCGAACATCCTTTGCTGCAGCGGGGACCCTGTCTGTAGCCGTCTTAGCCTGTTGCCTTGACTGCCTCTCAGTGGCAGCGTCTTCAAGTCTCATATACTTTCCAGCTTCATGGAAGAAATCAGGTAAAGTAGCTGGCTTTTCCTTGGTTAGTCTTCTAGCAAATTTAGTGCCCGGATGTACACCACTGCAGAGAGCCATTAGGATAAGTTTCTCGTCGGCATCTTGGACTGCGGCCGCCGCGGCGTTGAATCGGGTTAGATATTTTTGCATTGTCTCTCCGGATTTCTGTTTGATATTAGATAAGGAATAAGCGTCCTTGGGTTGTTCCACGTGAATGCGGAACTGGCTGATAAACTTTTCTTTCAACATTTCCCATGAGCTGATGGACCCTTGGGGTAGGTGAAAGAACCAGGAAGTAGCTAGATCTGCCAAGAACAGTGGGAAGCACTTACACAATACTCCCTCCGTTGCCCCACTCATGAGCATATGCTGGGTGTATCTCTGTAAGTGTACGATGGGGTCAGAGGTTCCCTTGTAAGGTTCCATCGTTGGCATTTTCCATTCCCGGGGGGTGATGGCAGTTTCGATATTGCGGGTGAAGGGGCTGGTTACCCTAGCACCTATCCCTCGATCCCTTTGCTCCCGTTAGACGCACTCTCTGAACAACCGC
Source organism: Allium cepa (assembly GCA_030765085.1). Lineage (NCBI taxonomy): Eukaryota > Viridiplantae > Streptophyta > Magnoliopsida > Asparagales > Amaryllidaceae > Allium > Allium cepa. The sequence continues at coordinate 336,982,516 of CM060938.1, forward strand.
GCCATCCTTTCATCAGAACTTGGAGCGGATAAAAACGAGTTTGGTTCTTCCCTACGGGATTGATTCCGTCCAGATGACCTGTAAGGATGGTATCGTTTATCACTCCTGACATTCTCCAATGGCTGCCTCTGGTCTTCCGGGGGCATGCTGGGGTCAGCCACAATTGGCCCTTGCCTTGATCTTTCCCTGCTGGGTTCTGTTCTCAGCACTTCCTCGGGTCCAACTTCGGGCCGGACTCCAGCTCGGCCCCGTCTACTGTTGTTTTCATGGTTAGGTAGCATGACAGGCTCAGCCATATCTGACCTCTGCCTGGCACCTCCCCCGTTGGGTTCGGTTCCAAGTGTTTCCTCGGGTCGGAATTCGGGCTGAGTCCGGGCTCGGCTCCTACCATGGTTATTCCTGTTGTTAGCCTCTTCGAAGAAGAAAGACCTTTGTCGCCTCCCGGATCCTCCAGACCGGGACTCACCCCATGATTCAGTGTTGCGGTTGGATTCTTCAGCATCTCTTAAGCGTGACATGAGTTGGTCCACCAAGGCTTCTTGTTGAAATGCGAAGCGGTTAGTTACTTCAGCCACAACCTTGTCCAGATCCGCCCTTGTAATTGGTTGTTCCGTAGCAGGGGCTGTCGGATTTGCCTGATTTAAATTTGCTGTTGGAACTGGACGATTGTCTTGGTCTCTGATCACTCGATCTGGGATGCTGCCAGTTGCGATGTCCTTTCCTTTATTAGCATCTTTCTTCCGTCCGGGAGCCATGTTTTCCAAGCAATGAACGGTATTGATAGGAAAAGGGTTGAGTGGGAGAAGCTGAAGCTTCGAGCTCCTTGTTCTCAGTGAAAGCACCAAAAATGTTTGCACAAAAAATGGACAAATACCTCCAAGTCGTATGGATTATTTGATTTTATGTTGTTTCTAGCGATTTGGGTGATTTACGCAAATATATAAAATAGATGGACTAAACTGTAAAAGACACACAAATTTATAGTGGTTCGGCCAGAACGTGCCTACGTCCACTTTATATATTATTCTCCTTTTTCTTTCAAATTTCAAGTACAAGTACAAAGCTTTGTATACAAGTATATGAAAGTTGTTTGAAAGTTCCTTCCATGCTTGAGCTCTCAAACTTGTCTGCCATTGTTGTACCCCTGCCCCTCTATTTATAGAGTGAGGCTGGGGGCAGGGGTCCTGGATGTATATAGCAGCTGGTGGGCCTGGGCTGAAGCAATCTGGCCTAGCAAATTTGGATCGGTTTACCTTGGTTCGGCGGTGGGAGATGAGTGGACCTGTGGAACTTTGGTTCGGTGGTAGGAGTATGGTGGTTCGGCAGTGACTCGTGTACTTTGGCTCGGCAGTGAACAAGGTCTGGTTCGGTGGAGGATGGAGAGGTTTTTGGACCGGTAGTTGGTTGGTTCGGCAGTAGCATGGAGATGGAGTTGGATTGGTAGTAGCATGGTCCGGTGGAGGCTGGTTCGGCCATGCATAGGAAGCAGGGTTGGTTCGGTGGTAGGCGGAAACACGCCCAACACCTGAGATAAATTTTTGCAAAAAAATCAAATGTTTGCATTTTTCAAACTCAAAGGAGTCAACCTGCATTTCATCTCTGGAAAATCACCAGCATGCATGTAGTTTTGGGTCAGAGTTTCAACAGCAAGCAACCTGGAATCTACTTTGAAAATCAAAGGGGCCGCATGCATGAAGTTTTGAATCAGAGCAGCATACCAGTTTTAAAAATCAAACTTTTCAAAATCATAGAGGCTCTATTTTTTTCTGAAGAAAACTGGTGTGTAACATTTTGTTTAAAATGAATTAAGTAAAATATTGGTTGCCTGATTTGTCTCTGGAAAAAGATTGCTTGTGAATATCATCCTCTTTCTAAATCTTAAGACAAATCTGGATGCATGGTATTACCGTGACAAATTGTTTGTGTGTATATGAACTTTCTGGAAATTTCTATGAATTTTTATAAGTATGTATATACTGTCAAATATCATTGTTGCTGTATGTACCTGACTTAAGTTTTTAAATTCAAATTTTTGTAGTCTCTTGATCCAATCATTATTGTGAATTGAGTTACAAACAATTTTTTTTTGTTGAACATAAATCTAAGATTAAAATTTAAATAAGTTAAAATAAGTTCAAACCTTCTCTGGAAACCAAAATGGTCTGGAAACATGAGTTTTGTTTAAAAGTTAAATTATTTAGTTCATTAAATTAAGATTATGATCCGAAACCTTAAAAGAAAACATGATTTTTAAATCAGAAAACATGATTTTTAAATCAGAAAACACAATTTTTAGTTTGGGATTTGGGAAGTAGTTCTATGATGAACTAAAAAGAGGAAATTGGGAAATTTTGATGATCTTGAAATTCTAGAGGTTTGAAGTTTCTTCTGGATGAAGTAGAGTGATCAGACATTTCAGCAAAATTATCAAACTGGTGGATAAATCATTGGGTTAGCAGCGGTGAGGAATTTAGTTCCGTAACCCTAGTTTATGAACAAGTTAGAAATATTGTTCATTTTTGTCTCTCCGTTTGATCGAGGGTTAAGAGGCTTTGGGGGATGGTAGTTGGGTCCATGACGAGGATGTGGCCGTAGTTTCAACTCTTACGGTGGTCGGAGGAGTGGGATTTTGGCATTGATAGGTTTGGGGTTTTGAGGAGCTCTTTGTTTCCAGGTTTTTGAAGTGAAGTTGTTTTTTTTTGATTCCAGGAGAGTGGTGAAGTTCTGATGATCGTAGATTGGAGCATGGGTGGTTGTCGATGAGTTAAAGCCAAGGTGAGAGGCCAGAGTTGATCAACGTCACGGTGCACGTGCACCGTGCATTTCTTTTTGCTGGTGAAGTGGTTTGGGATGGGTGTAATGTACTCGGGATTCACTCGAGTATTTCGAATTTTTACTCGAAGATTGGAAATGGAAAACTCGTAGCAAATAGATTCTGGCTCGAGTATGCTAGTTTCAGGATTTTGAAACCTGACAGTGTGCAAGTTTTAAATTTAAATTAAGGAAGCAAAGCAAGATTTAAACAAAGGTTGAAACAAGTTTAAATATGAATTAAAAATGAATTTGAATTCTAGTTTTCAAATAAATAAATTTTACAAAAATAGAATGTTTAACAACTAAAAAATTGATTACAGTATTTTTAATGGTGTTTTAGAAATCTGAAAGAAATGAGATTTAAAACAAGATTTTGAATTTAAGTTTAAAATCCGAATTGTAAATCTAAATTCAAATTTGAATTTGAATCTTAGGATTTGAAAAGAAAATAAGTTTATAAATTCAAAGGTTGTAATTAAGTTTGAATCATAAAATATTTTATAACATGTTTTAAAATCTGGAATATAGGATTTAAAACAGGATTTTAAATTAAGTTTTTGAATCTGAATTCAAAGCATGATTTGAATTCTAGTTTGAAATAAAATAAGTTTTTGAATTTAAATGTTTCAAAACCACTTGGAATATTTGAAGTATATTTTAAATTTATTTAAAATTGAATATGGGTTAAAACTATTTTTAAATCTACCTAAGAGGTAAGTAATTCTTTAAAAATGAAATTAAAAGGTTTTGAATACTTAAACCTTGTTTAAGTTAAAATTTGATTTCATTTTAAATCTTAATTTAAAATGGAAGTTAGATGAAATTTAAAAGCAAATTATTTTTAAATTACTTTGATAATGATAATTAAATCATGAATAAGATTAATGTTTATCATAAAGTTAATTAGAACTTAATAATTTATAGTTCATTAAATGATTAAGGTAATTAAGTTTTAGTAATTATTTACTTTAATTAATTAATAATTTGGGTTAATTAATTAAATAATTTAGGGTTTTATTTAATTAATTCAAGGATTAAGTAAGTTAATTAAGATTGATTAAATTGTAATTAAGAAATCATTATTTAGATAAGATTTTATATTAAATTAATGATTTGAATTTATTAATCAAGTAATTAAAAATTAATTAAGTTTTAGATTATCACTTGATTAAGTTAATAATTAAAGATTAATAAATGTGTTTTATAGATAAATTAATTTGTAATTAATATTGATTAATCTCAGTTAATTACTTTAGAGAAGTAATTAAAGATTTGTTATTGGTTAATGTAGGTCATTAACTTAGGATTATTTAATAATTAATTAATGTGATTAATTTGAATGATTAATTAGATTAATTAATTTAAAGATAATCATTTAAGGATTGTTTATGTGAATAACTTAATGAAAATAATTAAGAAAATTAATTACCGATAGTAATTAATTAAGTTTTATTTTGATTAGTTATGTTAATTAATTAAGTTTAATTAATTTAAAGTAATCACTGTTAATTTGAGAAGTAATTACCCAATGTAATTAATAATGAATAATTACTTAGTGGAGTAATTAAGAAGATAAATTACTTGATGTAATTAAATTGAAGGATAATTGGGTAATGAAGGAATTTTGGAAATTAATTACTTTGTGTAATTAATATGTAATTAGTATGCAGAACAATTACTTAAAGGAAGTAATTAATAATTAATTACTTAGTGTAATTAATTTAGGATTTGTTAATTGAGTTATTTGAAGATAATAAAGAGATGTAATTAATTAAATATAATCAATTACTTAATGTGATTAATCAAGAGTGATTAATCAATATGGATAATTGTTAATTAATTACTTAATTTAAACAGGGTAATTATTGATAGATATATTTAGGGATCATTAACTTATATAATTAATGATGTAATTAAGGATGGATTAATTAAGAACAATTAATCAATGAAGGAATTAATTAATGTAATTAATTAAGGATTAATGTAATTAATTAAGGATTAATGTAATTAATTATAATTAATTAATTAATGAAGTAATTACAGATTAATTACTGAATTTGGTTTGGAATAATTAATTTGTGGGATTAATTAAATGCAAATTACTTGAATGTAATTAAAGGATAATTAATCATGGATGATTACTTAGGATAATTTGTTGAGGGTAATTAATTGATTGATTGTAATTATTAATGGTTATGTAAGCAAGATTTATATGGATGAGTAATTAATTTAATTTATTTTAAATTAATTAGGGAAGAAGTAATTAATTTAATTCATTTTAAATTAATTATGAAATGGTGATTAATAAGTCATTGCTTGTGAATGTTGATTAATACTGATTACCCTGAATAGTTGAGATCTCAGATATGAGATAAGTGATGTGTGTTTTGGATGCTATGATTGTATTTGAGTTGATAATATGAATTATTTGTTTGGGATGATAATATGGATTATCTGTTGTTGTGATAATATTAATTATCTATGGTGATATTGTGAATTATCTATTTGTGTGTATATAGATAATATTGAATTGAATTGTTTTAAACATTAAAGCAACTTGGACCTAAAAGATGACGATTTGGATTTCGACGAGACCGGGATCGGGTTTCCATATTTGGATATCCGAAAACCACATCGATCCAAATTAAAGATAGGTCGTGAATCTCAAGTGAAGATGAAGATTCAGAGTGCAAGGGTTATCGTCGTTAACTCGGAGGGTGATTCCAAAACGAGTGTAACGAGATAATGCCTTCGGTTTCGTTTGAACCCGGAACGAACTTGTATGGATTGAATTCTTTCAGAACATCGTCAGGTGGACGATGAGCATTCTAAGAGATGTGTTCTCTAAAGGTAATTGTAGCCTCAAGCCTCATCAACTGGGAATGGCTAAAACAGGGGAGGTGCAGCAAGGTTAAGTGGGTCATGCCCAAGTAGGACGATATTTTCCCCTTTCTAGAGGTCCCTTTTTATTCGACTGTGTGGGCGGTTGATTGCAACAACTACCGGGGTTGTCTTGTTTGGGACTGTTCAGTAAGGAATGGTTCCGGCCTTGTGTTGCAGGGGATTGGGAGTGATCCTTGGTACGGTGATCTAGGCCACGTACTGTGACGGGCGGTACCCCAGTAGCCCTGCCATTGATGGAATCCAAAATCCAATAAGTGCCGTACATTTTAGTTGTGCCCAACTATGTCGGAACGTGAGATGTAAGCATTCCAGCTATTTCTGTATTTTACTTGAAAACCCTAGACACTATTATAATATCATCGGATTTCCTATCAAATGTTTTGGTTAGCGTAAGGTAAAAACTTTTCCATGTTTATGTGTGGGAAGTCTTACATGATACCTTTCTTTTCAAAAGGTTTTTAAAGTTAAGCAAACTTAATCTTTTACTCACACCAGACACATGTCTGACCCAGAGTTTATCTTTTGTTTTCTTAAACTCTGGGGTACTCAAATTTTTACGAGTAGCCAAGGGATTCAGGTTAGCTTTGACGAATATTGAAGGAGCAATGGAGCAGGAGGCTTCTGCGTTGTAGATATATATATTTCGCTATGTGTTATCTGTGTTGTGTTTGTATTAAGTTGTAAATACTAGACAGGTGTTTATAACTGTCTAGTATGTGATGTTTATGCTGTATATCACTGATTGATGTTGTATATTATGTAAATCCTTATGTTATTAATATAATTTATTCGTTCCACTATTGTGATTCTATTGTTGTTTCTTCTTTCTCTTCTTTCTTTTCTCTTTTCTATCCCTTTCTTTCTTCAAGATGATATGACTTTCTGTGGTGAGAAAGTCGGGTCGTCTCATCTGGAAATGAGTATGTATATATGTACTCTGTTTGAACTACAGGCTTTAATTCACTAAGTAAAATCAAACTTGCTCTTTATAAAACTAAAATTAGGATTTGATTGGGTTTGCAGAAAAAAAGAAAAAAAGAAAAAAAAATCAATCAAGTTCCAGAACTTTTTAAACTAAGACCCCGTCCCTCTGTTAGACAAAAATAGTGAGTAAATCTTCATTCAAACCCAAAATATGTTTATATCTGAATTGTTTGTGACTGGTATCTGAAGTTTGTTGTGGAAAATATTTGTGTAGATGTTAAAAAAATGCCTGTTTGTTCATATATAAATATATATAAGCCTGTGCATGTCTATATGCATATATCTCTGTTATATACAGGAACAAAACGAAAATTTAAAATCCAATTGCTCCTTCTGTGAGTAATTATAGGTTATGATTCCCAAATAAAAGATGATTAGAAGGATATAACCCCATTTTTAAAAGTGGTTTCAAAATTTTATATCAAGTAATCATTTCAAAAATTTAAAATTTACAGTGATAATCCAAATATGTTCAAAATCATATATCCTGATTTCAAGTTCTGATTCCATGATCATGATGGTCTTCATGAAACATGAATTTTAAAGATATAATCATAATTTTTAATTTTGGGAATCACGTGGAATTGTGAGTTGATCAAAAAATGTATTTCCATCGATTTCTGGCGATCGTGAAAACTTTGGATGCCGTGATCAAGGTGGAAGGAGGTTGGAGGTTAGATGAGCATCATAAAAATACTCACTTGAATTCTGGATGACCATGGTGGCAGTACGACATGATCTAGGGTTTGTGTACAGTTTTGGGTTGTCGTGGTTCTAGAGGCAATTACATCAACGTGGAAGCATCGGGTTGGATATGAGGTATGTGGATGGAAGCAAGGAACTCTGGCAAGGACGTGGGTTCGATGACGTGGTGTCAAATGATCGGAGTTAGGCGTCAACATGGAAGTTTTGGTGACTAGTTCGTCCAGGTTGGGTGTGCTCGAGTACGATTTTGATTCCGAGTTCAATTCAGGCTTTGGGTGATCGAGGTCAGAGAAGAAAATAAACGTCGATTTGTTGACAATGGTGATGATGGTCAGACCCGCCGCATTTGGCTATGCATGTGCATGGAGAGGTTTGGGTGGATTCTGTTTTGTTTGGAAACGAAGAATGGATGGACTCGGGTTTGTAATCGAGGGAAGGCGTTGATGGCTCGAGTAATGCTCGGCTGTGTTCGCATGATAGAATGATTAAGAGGTTTTATAGTTTGTTAAACAAACAAAGTAAAGGAAATTTTGTTCAGGTTAGACTCAGGAAAAATAGTAATTTGGCATGGGTAATTTAGATTTGGTCTCAGGTTTTGTTATAATTGACATCAAGTTTTCTGAAGTTTTTTTCATAACCAGTTTTAAATAAAGCATGAACAAGATAGATGTTTTATAAAAACAAGTTGTAAATTAAAATGAAGCTAGTTTAAATTATTACATGATAATGTTTTTAACCATTTGATTTAAGGAAGTTATAACTTGTTTAACCAAATTTTGATAAGTTAACGTTATATTAAAATTGAAATTGCATGATTATTTTAAGTAAATTTGGTTAATGTGAGGTGGAAGCCAAAATGAGGAATTAATAAATTTATTAAGATAATTAATAAATTGGTTAATTAAATTGTGTAATCAATTTTAAGGATTTATTTATTAAATGTGGTAGATTATTTAGGTAATTAAAAGATGATTAATTTATTTAAAAGTTGAAGTACTTAATGTAATTAATTAACGATAATTACTTAAAATTTAAGTATAATTGCTTAATGTCATTGATTAAGGTGGGCAATTAATGAGGTGTAATTACTTAGTGAAGTAATTAGTGAATAATCACTGGACGTAATTAATTAAAAGGAAATTACTTGATGGGAAGTAATTAAAAGATAATTACTTGGTGGAAGAAATTTAATGATAATTACTCAGTGTAATTAAAGTATTGATTGATATAATTAATCAAGGAGTTGGTTTAATTGATAGAGTAATCAAGGAAAGTTAATTTCTGATTGTGACTAATCAAGGTTAATAAATGAATGTAATTAAGTTAAAGGTTAATTATTAAATGAAATTTAAGAATAATTAACTAATGATAGTAATTAGAGGATCATTAAGTAATGTAATATATGGAAGTGATCAATCTTGCTTATGAATGATTGAATGATGATAAGTGCTTTGGATTGGTTAATATCTCTGATATGGATTGCTTTGTGATACGATATATTGGATGGATAGTGATAATCACTATATCAATTATGAATTGCTGTGTAAAAGTGTAATCCGGTAATTAAAGTTGAATTGTATTTAATTGAATTACTTGGGTTTAGAATGACATTGGATTCGAAGAGACCGGAGTCGGGTATTAGTAAATACCCGAAACCACTTTGATTCTTTATAGATTAATATGTGAAATCAATAAGCTGGAATGGAATGATTTAAGGGAATTGGACTATTTAATCTAAGTTTTGGTACTTAGAAATTTGCGAGTGAAATAAGTAATGTCTTTAACAATTTGTGAAATTGTAATTGATACAAGTTACCCGGGTTATATATATAGGTTGTATGCTTGTGTCATTCATGTTAGATGGATTTACTCACGTTGGTTTCCAACCTGACCCGGGTGTTACTTTGATGTAATGCTCGGGTCAGACCGAGTATTACAGCTTTTCATGTAAGGACGTTATGGATCTCAGGAGGTGAGCTGGATGGCAGGAACGTATGAAGTGTTTCCGCTGTGATATATGGTTGTATATCTAGGACATGTTGTTTTAAACTGTCTGGTGTTGTGTAAATGTTGTAACTCTGATGTGTAAAAATGTGAATGTACTGATACAGTTTTCCTTTGTATAACTGTTATTATTTGTTATTATATTTTATCCGCTGCGATATGTGAGATGTTGGTGTTTCGGTCTCTTCTTTCTTTCTATCTCTATTCTTCTTTTCTCTAACTATTTGGAATTTTCTGGATCGAAAATCCCGGGTCGTTACACCATCCACCATGAGAATTTCCATAAAAATCAAAGAGCAATTATTTAATGATCTGGAGGCAATAAAAGCATACATTAATTATGCTAACTATGCCAAAGTCCATCCTGGAAAATTTGCTGTTTTTCAAGATTTTTCTTCTTATGAAATTGATTCTCTTTTTGCAAACAATGGAGTTCTTAGTCTTATTGATGCTTCTCAAAATGATTTTGTTTGCTATCCTAATCTTGTCAAAATTTTCTATGCGAATTTAAATCATGGATTTTATGATGGTAATGAGAATGAAATTTCGAGTAGTGTCAAAGGCACTAGAATTGTTTTGAATTGTGATCTTTTGGGTATTTATCTCAATTGTAAGAATTCGGGAATGGATTTTTCTAACTTTAAAATCGATGAACATGATCGTGAGACATTTCATTACATTTTCGAAAGAGATGATGATTTTGAATTTAAAAATAGAAATTTTCGACCAAAAGCAAGAATTGTCAATCTTCTTTTGCAACATACTTTGACCCCAAGATCGGGGAATTTTAACAATCCTACTTCAAAAGTTTGCAAAGCACTGTTCGCTATTTTTGGAAATTATGACATAAATTGGGCGCAATTTATTTTGGATGAACTTCTTCCCAAAAATCTTGAAAAGGGGTGAGAATACTTTATATCATGGAATTTATCTCACTCGGATTTTTAACTATTTTGGAGTGGATTTCAAAGGTGAAGAATTTATTTCTAAAATGGTTTTCAATCATTCCAACATTTCGCTTATGAAAATTCCATTTGTTTTTCAACCTTATGAGACCCTTACCGAAAGGGAAGAGCGTTTGGCTCATGAGGAAATGGAAGAAGAGGAAGAAGAAGAAGAAGAAGGGGATGAAATGGAAACTGAAGAAGAAGAAGAATGTGACGACCCGGCTTTCTATGCCCAGAAAACCGCTGCGTCTTGAAGAAAGAAAGGGGTGAGAAAATAGAAAAGATAGAGAAGAAAGAACAACAACATCAGAATCTCACAGCGGAATGAATAAATTATAATAATCACATAAGTATTTACATAATATACAACATCCATCAGAGTTATACAGAGAATACATCACATACTAGACAGTTATAAACACCTGTCTAGTTATACAACTCAATACACAAGTCAACACAGAAATATCAACATAGCGGAACTATAAATATATATGTACAACGCTGAAGCCTCCTGCTCCATTGCTCCTCCAGAATTCGTCAAAGCTAACCTGAATCCCTTGGCTACCCGTAAAAATTTGGGTACCCGAGAGTTTATGAAAAACAGAAAATAAACTCCGGGTCAGACTTGGGTCTGGTATGAATAACAGGTTAAAGTTTCTTAACTTTAAAAATCTTTTGAAAAACAAAAGGTATCACGTAAGACTCCCCACACATAAACATGGAAAAGTTTTTACCTTACGCTAACCAATACATTTGATAGGAAATTCTGTGATATTATAATAGGTCTAGGGTTTTCAAGTAAATAGAAAATAGCCGAAATTGTTACACGATTAAATTCCAGCTACTAGCCACAAAAGTGGGTAATACAATCAAAACCGTTGGCACTTATTGGATTGTGGATTCCATACAATGGCAGGGCTACTGGGGTACCGCCCGTCACAGTACGGGGCCTAGATCACCGTACCGAGGATTACTCCCTTCATCCCCTGCAAAACAAGGCCGGAACCATTCCTTACTGAACAGTCCCGAACAAGATAACCCCGCAGATAGCCGTCGCTACTGCCCACTAAGCCGAAATAAAAAGGGACATCTAGACAGGGGAATATCCTTGTCCTGCTTGGGCATGACCCACCTAACCTTGCTGCACCTCCCCAGTTTTAGCCATTCCCGGTTGATGAGGCTTGAGGTTACGATTACCTTTATAGAATACATTTCTTAGAATGCTCATCGCCCGCCTGACGATGTGTTGAAAGCATTCAATCCATACAAGTTCGTTCCGGGTTCGAACGAAACCGAAGGCATTACCTCGTTACACTCATTTTGGAATCACCCTCAGAGTTAACGACGATAACCCTTGCATTCTGAATCTTCATCTTCGCTTCAGATTCACGACCTATCGTTAATTTGGAAACGATGTGGTTTTCGGATGTTCCTAATGCGGAAAACCCGATCCCGGTCTCATCGAAATCCAAAACGTGTCTTTTAAGGCCAAGTTGTCTATTTAGTCTTAACAGTTTAATTCAATATCATCAATATACACACATATGGATAATTCATAATATCACAATAGATAATCACATCATCATAAGCAGATAATTCATATTATCATCAAAACAGATAATTAAATATTATCACACTTTAAATCAAGCATCCATATCACATAGATATTATTCAAGTCAGATCTGAATGCACAACCATCAAATAAAATATCACTATCATTCATCCATAAGCAATGATTTATAATCATACCATTTCGTAATTAATTTAAAATGAATTAAATTAACTACTTCTTTTTCTAATTAATTTAAAATAAATTAAATTAATTACTTCATCTACAAATCTTGCTTACACAGCTATTAATTTAATTTTAAATCAACTTAATTAATTAATCTCTAGATATTTATCTTGATTAACTTCTTCGATTAATCACCGTCTAATTACAGTAAGTAATTCATCTTTAAATTAATTCTACAAATTAATTATCCTAAATTATTTATAGTAATTAACATTTTATTTCCTTATTTATAATTAAATCCAATTAATTACATTATCCTAATTTATCACCACATTACCAATTATTTCTTAATTAAACTATTCTTAATTTCATCATTAATTACATTAATTAATGATAATTCATATTTAAATCAAATTACTTTGTTTAATTTAATTACATTAAGTGATTAATTCTTAATAAAACACAATTATTAATCACCTTGATTAATACCAACCAGTAATTAACTACCCTTAATTACTTATTACCAAATTAATTATCCCATAACTAATTATCTCCATTTAATTAATCCCTTGATTAATTACAAAAGTAATTATCCCAATTACTTCTTTAACACATCTTCTTCACTAATTACATTCAGTAATTATATCAATTACTTCCTCAAGTAATTATGCTCCATTGAATACACTAAGTGATTACACATTACAAATCATCAAATGATTTCTTAAATTAATTAAACTAAATTAATTAACTTAAATAAATCATTTAATCAAAATTAATTACAATAAGTAATTAATTTCTTAATTCCTTTTATCCAATAATTACATTTATCAATGCATAATAGATTATTTAATGAATCTAATTAATTATCCAAAATTTATCACATATATTAATTAATTACTAATTCTTAATTAATTATCTTCATTAATTAATAGCTTTTCTTAATCTACTTCTTATTTGATCTCTAAATTATTAATTTATAACTTAAATACAAAAGTCATTTTTTTATTAACCTATCATTTAATTATTTTAAATATCTTAATTATCCCTAAAATAATTCATTTCTTTATTTATGACTCTATTAACATCTAAGTATATTAGAACATTACATTTCAAAATTTAAATTCGAAATTTCATTTTGAATTTAAGATTCAAAATGATTCTTATTCAAACATTTATCAAATTTTTAATTAAATCTAGAATCCTATAAATAACATTAACTACTCATATATGGACTCATATAGGAAAAGCCTTTAAATTCAACTTGCTAGAATCTTTATTTAAATTTAAATCTCCAAAAGTCATTCATATTTTAAGGACTGAATTAAACTTACAGATTTGAATATGAAGTAACTTGAATCATCCATTAACCTTGGATTTAAAAACTTTGATTCAAACTTCCCATCAACAACTTGGATTAAACTTTTTTTTTTTCAAATCCAAATCTATTTTTAAATCCTTAAAATAGTTATTCAAAACTGAGTTTAACCATAGAATTTAAATCATTGTTTAAATCAAATATTACAGGTTTTAGTTTCTGTCAGGTTTTAAACCTGAAACTTTCAAATTTAATTCAGAAATACAAAATTTTAATTTAAACTTAAATCTGGATTTGACTTTCATTTAAATCAAACCTTACACTAATTCAAGTTTTTGGATTAAGGTTAGCCTGCAAATTTTCATTTGCTTTTAAATTTTGTTTAAATTAAAGGCTATAGGCTGATTATAGTTACCTGTAACAATATATATCCAACCCGAGTCCAAGATTGGAATGCTTCGGGTCAAAAGCACCTTTACTTCGAGTCACGTACACAAAAACTCGAGTACGCACCCGAGTCCAAAAAGTCCTGCACCACCTCTAAACTTCAGAATCTCACTGGGCACGGTGCACGTGCACCATGGCCCCAGTCAACTCCGGCCACCCACATGCTCCACCACGCCACTGACTACCTCCAGTCTCCACCACGACCCCCAAATTCCATCGCCACGACTTCAAATCAAAAAGGGGAAATAACACAAAACCTGGAAATAAACACAACATCTCCTACCCAACCTGTCATCACCTCCTTCTGCCAACCCCGACCACCAGATGGTCCATAACTCCGGCCATGGACTCGCCTTCGACCAATCTACCACCCCACGAAGTCTCGTGCAACTCGATGCACAGTAGAGGCCACAGCGATCAAAATTCAAACACCCTAAAAACTAGGGTTGCAGACAATAAATCACTGCCACCATCGCCACCGTGTTCAGACCCATCACCGAGCATTTTTCCCCACACCCTGGTAAGCTCCTCCACCTTCTCACCCAACCTGACCTCCTCCAGTTGCATAGAACACCAAGAATCACCCAAAAACCAAATTTTGAACAAAGGTAAACTGCACCTAAAATACTTGACTAGAAAACATGATATTCATTTTAAAAATCATATTATGGTATGTATGTTCGATCCATAACCCTGAATTCATGAATTAAATCCATTGAGTTTTAACTTAAATTTAGTTTTCTCCTGTAATATTATGTTTTCCAGAACAAAGAACATTGATTTACTCTTACACAATATTTAAATTCAAGTCTTCATTCATACAAACAGTTTATGTTAACCTATGTCTTGTTAAGCTGGAATTACGAACAAAAGGGAATTTGGTTGAGGATTTTTAAACCTAAAACTAAAACAGAGAGAACCCAGAGATACATAATACAGTACTCATACTTATCACATAGCAATACAACTAAGTTTCAGAGAAGAATTTGCAACAGACAAAATATACTTAAATCATTAAATTTTTGACGTTGCTATCCTTTAAAACAGAGGTGGTTATAGGATGTCAAACACATATACATGCAGTAACATGTAAACACAGAAAATCATCAATATATATATGCTCATATCAGATCAAAATTTAACAACATATATATATGCTTAAGTATTTAAAATGAAAGGTGTTACTCACTTTGATTAAAAAGAAGGGACAGAGCACCATTTTCTTTAAAACAGCCTAATCTTTAACACTGGGAACAATTTTGCTTTAAACCTTCCAAACCTCTTTGTTTTTGTTGAAAAGTGTTTCAAGTTTTATATTAGAGTTTGTATGAGAAATAAAATAAAATGAAGAAGCTTGTTATAAAATCTTACTCTGGTTTGATATGCTTAAAATGAATTGGAGGATAAGTATAAATAGAAAAATAACTTTGTATAGGGTAGGTGTTATCTGGTTAAACACATGCAAGTACAATATTACTTTTGTTTGTATCAGGCCATATGCTTTATTATGGAGGCTGAAAAGATTTAAACAAATTTCGAATGGACATAAGGTTGTGCTAAGTAAAGGTGAGCATTAATTGTTAATGTACTCTATGTTTCCTAATTAGCTAACTTAATCATTTCATATGTAGATATTTTAGTTAGCTTACCATTTCTTTTCTCTAACCTGCATACTGTATTTTTGTTTTATACTTTATGTTTATGCCTGTCTAATTCTTAATCTACAAGCTACAGACCTATTTTGTATTCAGATATTTTACTTTTCTTACTTTGTTTATTTGTCTTTACAGATTGCATACATATTTGCTTACCTGGATATTAAACCTTACATCATATAAAACTTACTTGTCTAGCTTGCTTTTATACCTATGTACATGTACATTTTCTTTTCTTTACATTTGTTCTTACCTTTATATTTATTTTACTTTTAGGTTACTTTATTTTAAAACTTAAATAATTAAATACTTATGTTAAGATTTATAAAGTATTATTTTATTTAACATTTTTGAAATACTTAATTTTAAATTTACAAATCATAGCTTCTTTCAAAAATATACACATATTAAAATATCAACTTCAATTTATATTATAAAACCCATTTTCAAAGATATTACAATATTGATATAGTTTAAATATAACTTATTGTTGAATAATTTATAAAAGAACTATTCTCTATAATACAAGTCGCTTATTTTAACAAGCTATAAAACAAAACAAAACTTTTTATTTAAATTTAAACTCTAAGCTAAATTTTATTTCTAAACAATTTAAATTTATCTTGGGCATTTTAAGATCATATTATTATTTATTTATTATTAAATAAATCAAATCTCTAATTTTCCAAAAATATTAGAATTAGAAATCATGTCTTTATTTTATTCAACTTTAAACAAAGGTTATTTATTTACAATATATACAGATATATATATATTATAAATAGAACACAATTTAATTCGCTTTTAAAAGATAAATTATCAGTTAATCATTTATTTAAAAGAAGATTATTAAATCAATTCCAATTATTATTAACAAATATTATTAAATCAATTTAATTTTATCACAGATTATTAAATTGATATTGCCTCAAATTTCTGGGATATCACAAAGATGGTGAAACCTCTTTGGAAATTATTGACTATCCTCCAAATCCGTCCACCAAAATCCTTCTCAAAAACCAAAAGACTATTGTTAAGAATCAAAGGATTCTTAAACGATCCGTTAATAAAAAGTTGGATAATATTTTGTCGAAGATGAACAAGTTCATTTCAAAAGTCAGCAAGAAAATTGGACTATCTTCATCATCTTCATCCTCTAACTAGTTTTTATCTTCTTGTATCGTGTTGTATTTGTTTTAATTTTCTTTATTTCGAATATTCATGTAGTTTGTTGTATGCTTAATCGTTGTATTATCGTAGTATGCAATGAAATGAAATTTCCTTCCTGTTATCTACCTTATCTTATCTCCAGAATAAATGTAAGTATATTATATCAATATATACACACACACACAATTATTCACAAAATCAAATTAGTCATAAGTTTTCACTAACCCATGTCGACATCCCCTATATGACCATGTTGACATGTACTGGTCAGAAATGACAATTGATATTGAATTTGAAATTTGAATAACTATCAAATTTATTCATTTCAAACGAATTTCTATACCTATAAATACCTGTTTCTTCCAGAATTCTTCACTGAAATTTATTTCTTATCATCTATATCCTTTATTTCTTTCACAAATTCAACTATGGCTAATCCTATTCACAATCTATCCGAAAATCTTGAAGAAACCCTTAATTCGTTCAAGAATATTCTCTTGTTTATTCTACATAACCAGCGTCACTTAGAATTGAGTCAAATGCAGATGATCAAGGTACAAGAAAGGCACTTCGATGCGATACGATGGATGATCTCCTCTCTGCACAAGGATGATAACGAAGCACATCCTTCTGTCTCTCTCACCAATGACAATGATAATTGGGATGCTATTAAGGCAGACCCAATCTTTGGAGAAGAAGGATGGGTGAAAGTTCCACGTAACGTTTGATTTTTATTTGTTTGCTTTGATTGATTTGGTCTGGATTGATACTCTGTGTGGATTGATTTCTTGATATTGGTTTGAAGTTTGTTGTATAAAACATATATATACACACACATTGAAATGTATATAGTCTTTGATTAGTTATCATGATCATAAGTATAATTATTTCTTAATCTATATATTACATATTTCGTTGTATAGTTTATCAATGCAGGTACTGAAATCTAAGAATTAGGGGGAGTGAATTTTTGTTGATGACAAAGGGGAGAAATATAAAATAGGGTAGTTAGTCATATATTAAAGGCGAGTTATTAGTTTTAGGGGGAGTTATTAGGATAGAAATAATATTTTATAAACAAAGGTTGTCATCATCAAAAAAGGGGAGATTGTTAGTCCGTGAGATGATGGTTTTGATGAAAACAACCTTAGAATAGATTATAAAATATAAATACTGACATTATAAGTTTAGATATATATGTATATGCAGGATTTAACCATGCAGGTACCAAGAATGCAGACTGTACAATATAGAGATTCAAGATATCGAGATAGAAGACTCATGAGTGTCAAGATTATCAAGAGTTCAAGATTTCAAACATAAGTATTTTATTAGGAATTTTTGTTAAAACTCGTAGAAAAGCACTAGCATCTTAAAATCCAATTTATTCATGGAATGGAATCGACTTCGAGCCTGTTAAAGGGATGGAACCCTAAGTAGGATGGAACCTACGAAAATCTAGTGGAACATTGTTTTGTATCCACTAATTTTAATTCAAATGATTTTACAAAATTATCTTATTTTTAAAATGATTTCAGAACTTTCCTTTTAAAAACATCAAAATTCTCTATCCTGATTTTAAATAATTTTAGCCTCAAAATTATCTTTAATTTCAAAGTCAAATTACTCCTGATTTTAAACTATCTTTTTAAATTACAGGTAATTAGGCACAAGGAAGAAGTTGCAAAAAAATTTAGTCTCAGGCACAACAAGTTTGCTTTTTAGCTTGAAGGACAATTTTTAGTGTAAACTAAAAATGATAGTTACAACAATCATTCTGTGATTTACACTAAAAAAATGTCCTTCAACCTAAAAAACAAATTTCTTGTCCCTGAGACTAAATTTTTCTCTAACTTTTTCCTTGAGCCTAAAAACCCCTTTAAATTATATATTTAACTTTTATACTTAGATTTAAATATGAAATTATAGATATAATCTATATATATCATTCTCTATATTTACTTATGAATTTTAACTATAGTCAAGTATATTTGTAAAGTTTAAAATAGTTTTAATATAAGATAAAGGTTATTTTCAAAGAAAATCAAATCACCAAAAATTGCTTTGAGATGTCGACATGCCTAGGGTAACCATGTCGACATGGTGTCAGTTGAATTCAAAATTTAAATTTCAAAAGAAGTGTCTACTTGCCATAACTCTTCATGAATGGACATGACTGTTGTTCTTCTATAAATAGGGGTTAGTTTCAATGAATTTTATATCAGATTTTCTGGTTTTTCACTCCTCTTCTTCTTCCACATTTCTTAATACATATTCTTAACATTACTCTGCCGAAATCAACATTGAATCGAACTCGATTACTTCTAGTTTGATTCTCTATCACTATCTCTACAAGATTCTCAGTGCTATTCAGAGTTATAGACTTCTTTGTAATCTATTAAGCGAGAAAAGGTATGATTGTAGCCTTGGAAATCAATTGGGTAAACTTGTGGCCCGGAAATCAAGTATCTCTACCCAGAGGATAGAAATTCTGGAGGGTGTACCTTGTAGCATTGAAACCGAGGGTGCAATTGTACAATTGCTTTTGAAAGGAAATCCGTACCTGTGTTGCGGGACTGGATGTAGGGTAACTCCGAACCAGTATAAAATCCGGTGTGTTCTTTCCTTTACTGCTTTTATTTTATTTCTGCATCTGTGTTTGTTTCTGTGATCATATCTGTGTCTGTATATTGCATACATCGGTGTCTAAATTAACATAAACAGAAAAAGATTTAGTAATTCTTTATTAACACTATTCATCCCCCCTCTAGTGTTAATCCCAGCCTTAAGATCCATAATCCGCATTTCTAACAGTCGCACTATTGTGTACAACCCCTGGACCGCACTCACACACACAAATATGGAATTCACGGGAAATTTGTTAAGTCACAGATATTTCAAAATGATGAAAAGATTTTGAAAATTGAGTTTTGGATCTAAAATGGTTTTGAAATGTATTTGGGTTAAATATGAAAACTTTTGTAAAGGAAGTTTTGAAAATTATTTTGAATATAATATAACTTGTTAAAGTTTGGAAATTGATTAATTTTAATTTTAATTTGAATTCATATTTGAAGATTGAAATCTATACTTATTTATAAGTTTAAATTTGGAATTTCTTCCAAGCATTCTTGTATATGAATTTCAAATTTGTTTCTGGAAATAATGAAATTTTAAAAGATGAATTGTTATGAAATAAATAGTACTTTGAACTATGGATTGAGGTAACTCGATCTTAACTTTTTAAAGGGATATAACTTGGATAAATTTAATTGTATTAAACGTTGGTTTTCAAATAATAACTTCTTTTGTATAAAGATAGGATTTCCAGTTTTGTTGAAAAGATTTTCCAAGTTATGAATGAATCTTTGGAAATGGTTTTGGAAGCTATAAATTGAGTTTTGATTTAAAGATTGCATTAGCAAATCAAATTTTGAAAAGGAATTTGTTTTGAAAGCTATGAATAAATCTTACTTAAAGATTAGCAAATCTTGTTTTGAATTAAAGTAAATTCCAAAGATGGATTCTTTTTGTAAATATTATAAATGAACTTTGTTAAAGATTGGGTGAACCTTGTTTTCAAATTGAAAAGGGTTTTAAAGGTGAATCTTTTGTGTAAAAGATTAAAGTGGAAAATTTGTTTAAAACCATTGAAAGGTTTTGGAAAATGGATCTTTTTTTTAAAAGATTTAAAATGAGAATTTGTTTAAATCATTCAAAGAAAAGGTTTTGTGAAATGTGTTGTGACCTAACTAAGATCCAAATGGATCCATATGTTTTAAAGCTAAGCACTCATTATTCGGTTTAACCAGGAGAGGACCTTATGTCATAAAACCCACTCCGAATAGTGATACGATGAAATGGGTTGCATTTGTAGACGGTGCTGAAGACCTGGTATTTTCGAGAACAAAAGGATTACCCGTCGAATGACTCTGCATCGAGTAGCTACGGTATAGAGATCTCCATATGTGATGGGGAGTCCGATCGGGATTATGAATACCCGGATTGTAAGGGCTTCTTTGAAGTTCCTTCCGTTTTGTTCGAACCCGAAACAGACTTGTATGGATGTATGTTTGATATTACACTTTGAGATGTAAAGCTGGTTTCTATCAAATACATTTCTGTTTGGTGAAGAAGAATTTATTCTCTTAGCTTAACATCCTTCTCTGAGATGTACGAGCTCAGAGGTTATGTAGTTGATGGTTACCAGTGATACATTTCCAATTTTACAATGTGGCATATGAAGTGTCGCTGATCATGTGTTGATCGAAGCATGGCTTTTGTGAAAAGCGTAGCTTTGTGGACGAGACTTCGTCGAGTCTCACAACCCGGAAATGGTCGAAACAGGAATGTTGCGGCAAGGTTTTTAGGGGTCACGCCCTTAGGTTATGTCCATTTTCTTCTGGATAAAAAGTGGTATTATGGTATGGATCCCAGATATTTAACTATGTGGTTGTTGCTATTTGTAGGTGAATCCCGAGATAAAGGTCGGTAATGACCAGGGATGGCATATTTGTAGGTGTTACCTAGTTACAGAGGTAACCTGGCCTTGTGTTGGCAGAGATTCGGTTTGGTTCTTGGGGGCGTCCCTCCAGAGGCGTTCCATTCGGTGTAGGAAGTTCCTTAGCCTGACCATTGTTAGAAATCCAATCATCCAATATGCGCCTTGTACAATTTTAGTTGTAGAACCTGCCATCTAATATGGTAGCTATAGTAGGCATACTATAATGGTACGTATGATGGCAAAGATCAATATTATACTTTCGAAATGTCTTCTGCACTATGCACTATTAATAATATCAAAAGGATTTTGCGTAGTAAGCATGTTTGACTATCATAAGGAGAAATCACCCCAAGTGTGCGATTGCATTGTGTGTGTGTCGGGAGGCCTTATGGTAGTTTCATTTTCCAAAAAGCATTACGGATTTCTTTTTACTTCTTTTGTCAAAGATAAAACTGTTTTTGTTTGTTCATACCAGTCCCATGACTGACTTGGAGTTTATTGTTCCTTATCTAAACTCTGGATGCCCACAATTTTCCACACAGGCAGCCTGGAGTTAGATCCAGATAATCAAATAGTAGGTGTAGATTCGATAGCATCCAGCCTTTGGATTTGGCAATAGCATTTGTTTCACTTCAACAGTTATCGAGTTTTGTACATTACAACGTGATGGTAGTTCGAGCTTTTCGATATGGAGTTTGGAGTCTTTTGAGCTTTGGCATTAGAGTTGCAGTTTTGGATTCTTTCTTTCTCTCTTGGAGATCAAGTTGGAGATTTCTTTCCGCTGTGTCATATTCCACTGCTATATTCTGCTCTGATATTTTTGGATCTGTTGTATCTTGTTGTAATAGATATTGTATCATTGTTGTATTGAATGTTGTATATCAATAATATTCATTTTTCTTCCGTTGTGTTGTTATACTTAATGTGTTATAAGCTCCGGCGAATTGGATTTTAACGGTTGAATCTGCGGCACTTGAATACGAGTGAATTATGGATGCCGATTTTCGAACGCAAAAATCCGGGTCGTTACATTTGGTATAGTAGTTAAAGGTTGAGTAAAAACTTTAGCTTTGGAGTATAACACATTAGGTAACTCATTAGAGATAAGGATACAAATACCCTAGAATGAGTATATCCCTAAGATATCCGTCCGTGTGCTCAGTAAATTCTCTTACTATCCGCTGATAGTGGTATGAGTGCAAGAAGAGGTCGAGATAGGGGACAGGGGAATACCACTATAAATGGTCAATACCCTGCAACAACAAGAAACAATCTTTCTCTATCAATATCTTTTGATCATCATCCAATTTCAATTCTTTAATTGCTTTGTGGCAGCTTCAGAAAGAAGATTCGATGCGATGTGGCCCTATGAATCGTTGTAAAAAGTTCCTAATTCGTATTCTTTTCATCGGTTTCCTGTCATTTTTAACTTTAATGAATTTGAAATTTTAATTAAAATGAATTGGTTAACGAAATATGAAGTTAAATTAAATTGTATCGGTAGAATGATTTCGGTTAAAACCAAATCTGAGAATTTTATTATGATATCTTGCGTGAATCCAAGTCCGAAGAAGGACAAGCTAGTATATACTTTGGGGTATTCCGACCTGAGTTTGGAATCCATACCTAGTATTTGAGAATTGTGGAAGATTGAATCCATTTTTCTATTCTTTTGGGGTCCCGATATACTCTACGAACGGTTAGTTATCCCTTCGGACTAACCAATGCCCTGCATATTTCGTAGACTGGATGACCCGAGTATCTTGTGAGATATGGAATGAGTTCGTTCTTGTAATTATTGATGATATTCTGATTTGGTAAGATAAATGCAGAATAAATATTCAGTTTGATCTGGTAAACCATTTCTCTATGTGTTTGTCTCCCTCTCTAGCAAATTTCGAGGACGAAATTTTCTTAAGGGGGAATTTGTAACGATCCCGGTTTTGAATCAAATTTAAATTGGTAATTAAAATAAATTTTTGGATTTAATTGTGAATTAATTTGAAATTTTCAAATTTAGTAAGATATGTGCGTATTTATTTATATAAATAGATTTTAATTTGAAATTTGAATTTGAAATTCAAGGATAAATATCTTAGAAAATAGAATTGGATTTGATACTTTTCTTTTATATATTTGAAAATAAATATAGTTAGTAAATAAATATTAAGCTTTGTTATGTATATATCTTTTGAAAGTATAAGTATAAAATTTAAAAATACATAACACATATGTAAATCATAAATTAATGTATAAAACATAAAACATGATTCACAAATTATTTAAAGTAAGGGTCTAAAAATATAAGTGTTTAATAAAATTTATTTAAAGGACTTAAGCATAAAATTGCTTGTACTTACAAGTGTAGGAAAATTAATATTATACATCCACAAGTGTAAACATTTCAATAAAGAAATTAACAAGTGTAAATTTTTTATACTCTGTATTAACAAGTGTAACAAAATAAAACAAGTGGCAAACAACTCTTTTTCTTTTTAAAATTAAAAACATACAAAATATATGTAAAGAAAGAAACCAGGTTTCTAAATGTTCATTCTCAGTTTAAACATCTCAAAACTGAAAACTTAAAAACAAGTATAATAAAGATCAAAGCAGAAATTTAAAACCTGGAAGCTTAAAGCCAGAGATGAAGATCAGAGAGAATCAATTCAAAACAACAACCTCTATTCAAAACTTCAACTTGATTCAATGAACAGAGCAGGGAAATTCAAAACTGAGATCAAACAAAAGAAATCAAACTTGGAAAATAAAAAGCAGATCAGATCAAAA
Source organism: Allium cepa (assembly GCA_030765085.1). Classification (NCBI taxonomy): domain Eukaryota; kingdom Viridiplantae; phylum Streptophyta; class Magnoliopsida; order Asparagales; family Amaryllidaceae; genus Allium; species Allium cepa. Next base: position 337,006,490 of record CM060938.1, read on the forward strand.
GCTGAAACCAAAGCTAGGTTAAGAAGCAACTCAACAAACAAAGTTTCAAGATCAAATCAATTCGAGTATCCGAGCAAATAAACAGATTTAGATCAAAGAAAAAATAAAACTTCTAGATCAATAAAAACAAGACCTGGCTCCGTCTATCTCTTTTTCAAATCAGATGAGCAAAACTTAATTTTTTAAAGCCAAATTCTCTTGATTTTTATGCCTGTGATGAAGTTGATTTGAAAATGTGTTTGTACAAATGAAATGTGTTGTATGTATGTATATATATAAGGATATATATATATATATATATATATGCATGTATATAGGCAGTTATCTTTCTGTTTAATTATCAACAGACTAAAATCATAATAAATTCAAATCCTCCTTCCTCAATTTGTTTTAGGTAATGATCTTTAAACAAAAATTGATCCTAACAATGTAATACTAATTTAAAAAATAAATTTACGTATGTATATTGGATTAATTCAATATATAGAATTAACAGTAAAGATCATATAAATGTCAAAAAAAAAAATCAATTATCTAAATTTAAATTTTTGATTACATAACTAGATTTGTATTGCAAATTTAAGATTTTGGGTTTGTTTATAAAATTTTAAGCATGCAATTCGCAAGAAAGCTTGGGTTGATTAGAATGTGTACTATGATTGATTGCCGTTGATCGGCAAGCTCATACGCTTCGTGATCATAGTGTAAGATGGATTGGGTGTTGTGGATTCGTGGAAAAATGTTTGCAATTTTTTTTGATTGTGGTGATCAGACGGGATTGATTTAGGGTTTGAACTGGGGTTTTGGTCGAACTGGTTCTCGAGAGAATTACGATGTCGTCAAGGTTTTTGGGATGATCGGTCAAGGGGGAGCAGGAGCTAGGGACTCAGGCGGAGGTCCTGGTGAAGTGGCGAGAATTCTAGTGAAGTGTCGTCGAGGCGCTAGGTGAATTTGTGATCAAAGTCGGATTTCCAGGTGGAAATCGATAGCTCCTTTTGATTTCGTGATGAATTTGGTGATAACGGGTTGTTGTTCGGGGTGAGGAGATCATCGTCAACTTGTTCGGCGGGGATCAGAGGTGGACAGCTTGGTTGTGCACGTGTACGAGGTGTCTGGGTTGGTTGAACAAGAATGTATTGAGACGAAGATAAAGATACTCGAAAATGGCTATGTGAAAGCGAAGCATTTTCTCGAAGTAAGGAAGCGTGAAGTAAACTCAAGGTAGAGCTCGAGAATTTTCGAACATGGCTCGGGTCTGTTGATTTTAATATATAAACAGCTTTTAATCTTTAAAACAAATCAAGTTTATTTTAAAAAGTTTTTGGTTAAAACAAATTCTTTTATAAATGTTAATCCAAGTTTTGGATTTGGTTAAAAGATTTTTAATTATTAATTTAACTTAAAAGTTTTAAGATAATAATTTGATGATGAATTTATTTCAAAGATTATTAATAAAGAATTTAAATGATAAATAAAGTGATTAGTAGAAGATAAAAAGGTTTATCTTAAAATTAATTAGGTAATTAATGATTTGTTAATATAAGTAATTAAAAAGATAATTACTTAAAGAATAATTACTTAATCTAAGCAATCAAAGATTAATTAAGGATAATTAATTAATAATTAAGATTAATTAATTTACGATTAAGGAATTATTAAGGTTAATTAATTTCATGATTAAGGTTAATTAATTTATAATTAAGGTAATTAATTAAGGAATAATTAATTAATGAATGTAATTAAGATTTAATGAATTAATAATTAAGGTTTAATTGATGAATAATTAAGGATTAATTAATTAATAATTAAGGATAATAAATGAAGGTAATTATGTGATTAACTAATTATAATCACATGATTGATTAATCTTGCTAATGGATGATTGATTTTATTGAATGCTTGAATTGATTGCTACCTATGTTCTGGAATATTCTATAATGTAAATTTCTATTGATTATGCCGTGTGTGATTTACTTATCTGTGATGTATTTACTTATTTATCTGTAAATCTGTGAACGAATATAAGCGTTATAGGAATATACCGCTTATCAATACTGCTGTGCTTGAATCTATGATGAATGATGATGTTGCACTATTGTGTAAAACCCCTGGACCACACTCACACACACACAAATATGAAATTCACAGGAAATTTGTTAAGTCATAGATATTTCAAAATGATGAAAAGATTTTGAAAATTGAGTTTTGAATCTAAAATGGTTTTGAAATGTATTTGGGTTAAATATGAAAAATTTTGTAAAGGAAGTTTTGAAAATTATTTTGAATATAATATAACTTATTAAAGTTTTGAAATTGATTAATTCGAATTTGAATATGAATTCGTATTTGAAGATTGAAATCTATACTTATTTATAAGTTTAAATTTGGATTTTCTTCCAAACATTCTTGTATATGGATTTCAAATTTGTTTCTGGAAATAATGAAATTTTAAAAGATGAATTATTGAGAAAAAAAAATACTTTGAAACTATGGTTTGAGGCAACTAGATCTTATCTTTTTAAAGGGCTATAACTTGGATAAAATTTAACCAGATTGTTCTGAAATGAAAAACCTTGGTTTTCAAATAATAACTGCTTTTGTATAAAGATAGGATTTCCAGTTTTGTTGAAAAGATTTTTCAAGTTATGAATGAATCTTTGGAAATGGTTTTGGAAGCTATAAATTTAGTTTTGATTTAAAGATTGGATTAGAAAATCTAATTTTGAAAAGGAATTTGTTTTGAAAGCTATGAATAAATCTTACTTAAAGATTAGAAATCTTGTTTTGAATTAAAGTAAATTCCAAAGATGGATTCTTTGTGTAAATTTTATAAATGAATCTTTTTTAAAGATTGGGTGAACCTTATTTTCAAATTAAAAAGGGTTTTAAAGGTGAATCTTTTGTGTAAAAGATTAAAGTGGAAAATTTGTTTAAAACCATTGAAAGGTTTTGGGAAATGGATCTTTTGTTTAAAAGATTTAAGGTGAGAATTTGTTTAAACCATTCAAAGAAAAGGTTTTGTGAAATGTGTTGTGACTTAACTAAGATCCAAACGGATCAATATGTTTTAAAGTTAAGCGCTCATTATTCGGTTTAGCCGGGAGAGGACTTTTGTCATAAAACCCATTCCGAATAGTGATACGACGAAATGGGTTGCATTTAAAGATGGTGTAGAAGACCGGGTATTTTCGAGAACGAAACGATTACCCATCGAATGACTCTGCATTGAGTAGCTACGGTATAGAGATCTCCATATGTGATGGGGAGTCCGATCGAGATTGTGAATGCCCAGATTGTAAGGGCTTCTTTGAAGTGCCTTCGGTTCTGTTCGAACCCGGAACAGACTTGTATGGATGTATGTCTAACGTTACACTTTGAGATGTAAAGCTGGTTTCTATCAAATACATTTCTGTTTGGTGACAGAGAATTTATTCTCTTAGCTTAACTCCCTTCTCTGAGACGTACGAACTCATAGGTTATGTAGTTGATGGTTACTAATGATACATTCCCAATTTGGTAAAGTAGCATACGAAGTGCTGCTGATCATGTGTTGATCGAAGCATGGCTTTTGTAAAAAGCGTAGCTTTGTGGATGAGACTTCGTCGAGCCTCCCAACCTGGAAATGGTCGAAGCAGGAATGTTGCGGCAAGGTTTTTAAGGGTCGCATCCCTAGGGTACGTCTATTTTCTTCTGTATAAAAAGTGGTACCATGGTACGTAGCCCAGATATTTAACTATGTGGTTGTTTCTACTTGTTGGTGAATCCCGGGATAAAGGTTGGCAACGGCCGAGGTTGGCATACTTGTAGGTGTTACTTAGTTACCGAGGTAACCCGACCTTGTATCGGCAGAGATCCGGTTGGTTCTTGGGGGCGTCCCTCCAGAAGCGTTACATTCGGTGTAGAAAATTCCTTAGCCTGACCATTGTCGGAAATCCAATCATCCAATACGCACATTGTATGGTTTTAGTTGTAGAATCTGCCATCCAATATGGTAGCTATAGTGGGCATACTATAATGGTACATATGCTGACTAAGATTAATGTTATACTTTCGAAATGTTTTCTACACTATGCACTATTAATAATATCAAAAGGATTTTGCGCAGTAAGCATGTTTGACTATCATAAGGAGAAATCTCACCTAAGTGTGCGATTGCATTGTGTGTGTGCCGGGAGGCCTTATGGTAGTTTCATTTTCCAAAAAGCATTGCGGATTTCTTTTTTAATTCTTTTGTTAAAGATAAAACAATTTTTGTTTCCTCATACCATTCCCATGACTGACCTAGAGTTTATTGTTCTCTATCTAAACTCTGGGTGCTCACAGTTTTCCACACGGGAAGCCTACAGTTAGATTTTCAGATAATCAAATAATAGGTATAGATTTGATAGCATCCAGCCTTTGGATATGGCGATAACATTTGTTTTAGTTCAACACTTATTGAGTTTGCTACATTACAACTTGATGGTAGTTCGAGATTTTCGATATGGAGTTTGGAGTCTTTTTAGCTTTGGCATTAGAGTTGCTGATTTGAATTATTTTTTCTCTCTTGGAGATCAAGCTGGAGATTTCTTTCCACTGTGTCATATTCCGCAGCTATATTCTGCTCTGATACTTTTGGATATGTTGTATCTTGTTGTAACAGATATTGTATCATTGTTGTATCAAATGTTGTATATCAATGATATTCATTTTTCTTCCGCCGTGTTGTTATACTTAGTGTGTTATAATCTCTGGCGAATCGAATTCTAACGGTTGAATCTGCGGCATTCGAATACGAGTGAAGTATGGATGTCGATTTTCGAACGCAAAAATCTGGGTCATCACGTATACTTATACCTCAGAGTTTGCTAGACATATCATACACACATATGGAATTAAATGACCAATCCATAAATAGTAGACATACCACTTAAATGGAAATCAATCGGCATAAACTAGTGTTATTGACAAAGTATGTAATTTACCGGTCACCAGAATGTTATTTTGACCCCCCACTTATTACAACTCATGTGATAGATTTAGAGGCCCATGATATTAGTAAAAGATGGGAATGGTTGGTGGATATGTCTTCTCACTCAGGCTCGACACCGACAAGGCATGTAGATATCTAAGGAATAATATTGTTTCCAAGGTAGTAGCCTTATTCAGTAATATGTTTTACTATATTTTAATCTTCTACCGTGAGTTTTATAGGTAGCTCTTTGATATACTTATGTTTATTATAAGTTACTAACACCAATGGTCCGTACCCTAATGGACTTGGGTTTTTGATTTAGCCAAAAACGAGGCTGATTGAGGTGCAATTTGTTACATTTGGTATCAAAGCATAGGTTTAGTTAATCTTAAGAGATATGATATGCCAAGTAAATACATTTGTATTTTTATCTCAAATTATATATATTATATGCCAAATTCTACAAATTCCAACCATAGAAGTAGTTGCGACCATGTTCTGAAAAGATAGACGAGGCAACTATGAGTTGAAACAATAAATAGAGTTAAATTAGTACACCAACCCTTAGTATCCCATGGAATGTAGGCCATACCATTAGGCATTGACTTAAAAAGAGCATGAGCATGACATAAAGAAGGGTCCTTGAAGCTAGATGGTATTTAACTCCTTTGTTGGGCCTAAGCTGCCCTATGATAGTAGATTTCGCTGGATTGTCTTTTGGTAACGTACATTTTATCTAGAAACGTGGGAAGTAAGAACCTATACGTTAATATCTAAAAGTGATGTTTAAAAAAGAATTGAGCAAGTTCTCGCAAAAATGTGCGCATTAACCACACAGGATGATAGTTGGATGATAATATAATGAAGATAAGAATAATTGGAATAGAAAAAAATTCCAAAACAAAGGACAAACAAAAATCAATTTCTAAATTTGAACAAATGTGATTGAATTTAGTAAAAGATTTAACAATTTCTTAAAATATTTTAAATGGCTTTCAAAGAATTTATATAAAAATAAAGGACCCTATCACAGAAAAGTGGTTATTTTTGAAAAGCATATAAATGCTAAAATTTTTCTTCATGTAAAATATTCTTGAAAAATATAAGGAAATTTGGAAATTTTAATTAAAATATCTATTTAGAGATTCTTAGTTGAAATTTAGAAGGATTAAAAAAATGTCAATTAAGGAGTTTTTAATAAAGATATTTTTTTCCTTTTTGAAATAAATGGAAGATATGGCATATGTTTGGCTTAATGTTTTTCTATTTTTGTAAATTTAAATTTTTCAACGGTTCCTTTTTAAAAAGATAGATAAATGGGAATAGTACTTGATTTAAATGGGATAAAGAGAATGGTTGGATATAAACACCCGATAGAAAAAATACGAAGAATATTCCCGTGTAAGGAAAATACGGAGAAAAATGACTAAAATACATTTATACACAAAAAGTAAATAGTTTCATGTTAATTAAGAAAAACCCAATAGCTAAAGTAGTAGTCAAACGCATTACAATGATCCAATGAAGAGTTATATAAGGAGGAGCAATTTAAATAAGAGCAATTTAGGTAGAAGAAATTTAGATGGTAGCAACATTAGGAAATTTGAATATAAGCAACATTAGGAATTTATATAAATAATATTAGTAATCTAATTAGAGACAATATAGGAAACTGAGGCAAAAAAAGAAAAAAATGGATAGTTACCATAAATATATTCACTAATTGCACATATCTTTTAAGAATCGTCCTCATATGCTATTTGAGTCTCCGCTAAGGTTGAAAGTGAAAATAGCATGAGTAATAGAAAAATAATAGAATGAAGTTATCCTTGTTTACACAAGTTTTTTATATTTAAAGTTATAAAAAATGTTTTAGAAACACAGTAAGAATGCATTTTCGAAAGTGGTTTGAGTTAAAAATCCTTCTTATTAAAAAGTAAAATCTTTGCTTTGAGAAGGCTTTAAAAAAATTGATTTGATGACTATTTGTGCTTGACTCTTACTAATTGAAAAGAAGGAAATAATGTACTATTGAATGGAAATGATCTTTTTAAGTTAAATTACTAATATTGACTTTCGAACTTAATAAATACATTTATTTCATAAATTCTAAATTATATTTTTATAAGGTATGACGCCTACTATTAATGTTGGTTTAATTAAGGAGTCTTGATGGCTCCTTTTGAAAACCAATTGTTGAGTTTAACAAAAAACTCCTAAGTTTATATTTTTAAAAGATGATATTTTTTGGATTAAGTACATCATGACCGTGAAGTTTAATAGTTTTATAAAGAGTGTTAAAAACCAAACCAACTTTGATATGGAGTAGATAGGATAATTGCCTAGGTAAAATGGGGTAGAAGTTAAGGCTATAATTATAATAGGCACTAATGCTCGTAGAGTAGCAACAAGGAATCCCTATTGAATATTGGGAATATTGGTATGAACCTAGGAATATTTTATTATACTTGCGTGAAGGCCATAAGAAGAACCCAAAAAGGAATGTGGAGTGGTATCAAAGTACATTTCCGTGGGCTTTGAGGTATACTTGAATGAAAAATCAATGATAAAGGAAATAAAGGCTGGAATTTGAGAATACTATCAAGGGTTTTTGATTAAAAGTAGATAGTAATATAATTGATTGTATCAATTGAAGTAATGGATGTACCTTATTTATTAGAAGCAAAAAAGGTAAGTAATGACATGTTGGTTGCAGTAGCATGACATACTAAATGTGTCCATTTCTTTAAGTAAGAAATGATAGGACCACAACATCATTAACACCAATTAATGTTGAAGGGTAGCTTCCAGCAATTGTTTCTAGGTTAGTTGGGTTGTAATTGTTAGTTTTCACTTTTGAGGTGCTAAAAATGCATATGATATGATATGAGATATGTTCCTATTGTGTTAAGGCGTTGATTTTCTAGATGAGCTTTGACCGCTATATATATTGGAAAATGGTATAAATAAGAAAATCTCATAAGGGTACTAAACTAGCAATGAATGTAAAGTAAGGCTAGAAGTTTTCAAAATAAATTAGGAAATTAATTAAATTAGAAACAAAAAATAAAGATTGCTTAAATCCCAAAATTTTTATAATTTTGGAAAAATAAATTTTAGTAAGCGAAGAACAAGAAAGGGTTGTTGCGAAACTCACGGTTCACTATCCCTATGTCTTAAGAGCTAAGATTTATCTATGTGCTTTTGTGTTATTTGTTGTTTTGAAATTAAAGTTTAAAATTTAATATTAACTGTGTAATATGCTGGGGCCAATCATATGCATTAGCTTATTTACTAAGTTTTGATTATGTTAAGATGTGGTTTGATTTAATTTGAAAGTATAAATGTAAATGTTTTTGAAAAACCATGTTGAAATATAATTTTTAAATCTAAAATTTGCAAACTATTTAACAAATTAAAATAGAAATTTAATTTTTACAAATTTTAAAATACAAATTTTAAGATTTTGAATGTAAAACGAGAAAATATCTGATTTTCAAATGTCACGTACTTAGCATAGGAAGGGCTGATATGTTAGTGGATATGAATTTTATTGTTCGGTAAGGGTGATAGTATATAAGGAAAAGCGTTTTAGCCTTGGAATTTCAATTTCCATACCTTGTTGATAGTAAACAAAAAACCTTGTTTTAAATAATAATTCTATTTTAAAATTTAAAAATAAACCTCCTTATGCGAGTTGTACTTGGAAAAGTTGGAATAGATTTGGGGGTAAAAGAGATAGTTCCATGGTGCAAAAGAATTTGTACACAAAAGAAGGGTGGAAATATAAAAATTCTTCATCCAAATTCCATTTCCAGAATAAGAGTATAGATTTAGAAAAAATGGAATTTTAAAATTTTGGATATTAAAAATTGTGTGTTAGGTATTGGATGGTAGAGATCGGATGCAAAATTGGTTGAACCATTCTCCTATTTGTAGAAGTGTGGAAACTGTTGTGTGAAAAAAAAAGATTTGGTTTTTGGAAACTTGCATACATATAGAACTTCCAGTATATATAGGTTGTTTGCACCATATTTTTAAAATTGTTTTAAAGAATGCATTTATATAGATGGCATGATTTAGTGTTATTCTGCATACATATTATATGTGTTGTGATACATCGTGCACTTGTATACGATTGGCTACAACGTTGGTTACACACTAATTGGTTGGGTAGTTTAAAGTGGTTGTGTGCTATGTTACATGATTCAGTCCTTGAGGAATTTCGAGGATGAAATTCATTTAAGATGAGATAATGTAATACCACGTAAAATAAATAGTAATTAATTAAAAGGAGTTAATAAATAATTATTAATGATCAAAAATGGAATTTGAGAAAACATCAGAAATTGGCTACGAAACATGCACCATTGTGTTTGTGGGATGTCGTGAACAACTTTCATATATAAAGCCTCGTAGTCGAAATTCAAACGAAGAAGTTATCAACGTTTGAAGATTTCAGATCACAATTAATTCAAAATGTATTAAGGTAATAAATATTAATAAATTTAAAATTAAAGTAGATTTTGGATGTAAAGCTTAACGGTGAAGTGAACATTAATAAAACGCTTAACATTTAAGTAATCATTACAATTAATAAGGAAATCAAGATTTAACAAAATATGTTAACATTTATAACTTACCGGTAACCATGGTCGACACTTTCTTTGGGCTGGTCAGCCGCTAGCAGTTGACTATCTCTGAAAGATTGATCGATTAGTATTGCTATGGCGGTTTGATTAAACTTATCCTAATGGTCTAGATTTAATAAATTTTAATCCAATAATACAGCTGATTCGAGCACTTATAAATACAGGCCCGTCCCCTCTTTTTTTCTTCTAATATTTTCTTAATCAAGCATCAAAGCTATATCGGTTTTGTAACGTTTTGGCTATTCGACCCCCAAATGTTGACACTTAATACACCATAGTTTTCATGTGTCGAGCAACCGAGTGCCGAAAAGACGGATTGTTAGGGTAAAATAAAAAGAAACAGAATAAGAAAGAAGGAACACAATACCAGAAACACACTAGCGGAACAATACTATATAATATCAAAAGAACAGTACAAAGGGTTACTCTAATACATAAATTTCGGAGTTACAAAACCTAAGTACTATATCACTAGCCTCGATAGTTATAACTACCTATCCTTGTAATGTTAATACATCAAATAATAATGCAGCAGAAATAAGAATACTACGGTAGGTTAAACATCCAGCTTGTCTTCTGGAGCTCTAATAAACATCAATGAAAACTTTTCTTTCTCAGATTACTCAAAAAAGTGCATGAAGAATTTAGGAAAAACAAAAGCCACGTGTCAAACATAAGTCTGGTGTGACAAACTCAAGAAATATGTGATTAACATATAACAGTACTTTTGAGATTGCATAGAATACCATAACGATTATCCCCTTAAAAGAACCACCATCTAATAGGTACATAAGGTGAGGTAATAGATAATGTCTATGGTGTACAATATAAATATTATAACATAGCTGGAATGGTTAGATTGGTTACATTCTACAACATATTTATGGTATAATCAAAACCAATAAGGAATGTTCGCATAAAGGTTTTTCCATGGAGATATCTCTGGTGGAACCAGATCCATTCTCCAGCACAAGGGTCAGAAAGTAGCTTTCGAGCGTCGTATATATCTAGATAAAATATACCATTAAGGTAAACATAAGAGGCCCATCGTCCGAACATAAACATGAGCAACGTGAACCAAAAATAACCAATTCCTGCCAACCAACAATCGATAAGTACCTCTAGAAATGGAGTTGATAATATCCTGAAAAAGGTCAGCTAAACCTTAGGTTGTGTATCCTATTCTATTTGAAGCCATTTTCAATATCGAGGTTACGTTCGACATCTTTCACGTGAGACTTCATTACTTAAACTGAACACGAATCCCCAACTGGTTTCGCAGTATATCAAACATACCAAAAATCACTATATGGATTCGAGCATCTTGATCAGATCTTGAGTATCCACATAGATTTCTGTATAAGTCTTCCAACAAATTCTTGCACTATCTTCTCTCTTAGTATACTCCTTAAGATAGGTACCCCCGCACGATAGCATGATTTAAAATGTTAATGCCGACATCTCCCTTGGACTTAAGCTTAGGATTGACAGTTCCACTCTATAGCATTTCACTTCACAACTGCTCCTAAAACATTGAACTCATATACCAATTTTAAAGTGGTATTCAATAAGTAAAACACTTACCGATCCTGGTCTCTTCAAAACCAATTCGATGAATTTGATCATTTAATAATTATGATTGCTTGTGGAAACCAAGTCTTGTATACTTATCACGTTTCCAATATTTTCATCTCACTATCCCTCAATCAGGAGCGAAGCTAGTAGGTTAGAGCTATATTGCTCATATACCTGCACGAACATCAATCTAATTTCTTATAGATAGACATGCCAACTTCATCCAGCTTTTAGCGCCAAATATACATTTGAACCAAAAATAGCATAAACACCTAATAGAAATTAGAAGAGAATAAAAAGAAAAATAAATAAATTAAAATGAGTAAGAAATAAACACACAGAGATTTATAGTGGTTCGATAAACTCTGGCCTACGTCTACTAAATGATTTTAGTTGCTTATCTTCTGACTTGGGGTAGAAGTTCTTAGTGGTTGGTACAACTCAAACACTTCAATTTTCAAAATTACAAGAATATAGAGTAGAGTGGAACTAAAGCCAAAAGATCTTGAAAAATGAGCCTTACCCCTCTATTTATAGAGATAGAGAGCCAAATATCTCGCACAAAATATCTCCAAACGTTCTCTTTGCTACAGACTAATTCTCTAGAAAGATCGGTGCCATGTCATCAAATGTTATGGGTCAATATGACTCCATGGGTGTGGGTCCTTACCAATCCCTAAGTTAGCTATATTGACTGCCTCCAGCTCTTTGCTTCATCTCATCTTGAGATTAGCTTCGTGTTTCCATATTTGTTTGCATCAATAATATCTTGTTTTTGAGTCCAAATGACGGAGTTATGGAAGAACAAAGTTGCCTATTCAGGAGTTCATGGAGATTGATAGAGAGTGGTATGGAATCGACTAAACAATGTTGGAAATAGGGTTCTAGCATCAAGGAAGAGTCATGGGTAGAAGATGGGCCCTACTAGGCCAAGGGACATGGGTCGGTGCCGACCCATGGGGTGGGGGCGGTACTGACCCCTAACTTGGGTGGTTCTCGGTCCTTGAGTTCTTGGAGTGAGCATATACTTACCTTGTGGTCTTGGTTGTACTTGGGTTTTGGGCTTTGTGGTCATCTGTCTAGGTGTCCCGCCTTGATAACTTTGAAGGTTAACTCGTCAGGTTCGTCCCCATATAGCCTGGTCAAAAGGAGGGATAATAGTATATGACTAAATGTTTTCCATAAATGAATAAATATACAAAGCACGATCAAGTCTCATAAAGCACGATTAAGTCACATAAGAGACTTCCAATCCCCTTTTTGTTTAATTAGTTTTCTGTTAACAAAAATCTCTTTGTTATTGAAAGTTTATTTATCTAAAACATCTTTTACCAATTTCTACCGTACATTTGTACTCTTTCAATACTTTAAAAATTATCCATATACTTATTTTAAATAGTATAAGTATATTCACAAATCATTAACAATATTTCATACTTTAAACCATTACTGTTTCTGTACTTCGAAAAGTATTCATGTACTAATCTTAAATGGTATAAGTATATTCACAAATCATCAACAAGATTTCTTACCTTAAACCTTTATTTTTTCTATACTTCAAAAAGTATTCAAATACTTATCTCAAATGGTATAAGTATATTCACATTCATTAACAAGATTTCTGACTTTAAACCTTTTCTTTTTCTATCTTTTTCCAAAAGATTCCATACTTATAATTTCCTTTAAAATATTAATTTCAAAGATCCAAGTTCTTTCATAAATCTATTCAAAAGGTTTAATACTAATATTACTTAAACATTGCCATTACAAATCCAAAACCATTTCACTTATGCTTATCTTTAAAACATTCTTTTAAAGATCTATTTACATTCATAAGTATAATAAAAAAGGGTTTAAAAAGAATGTTATTAACACATTTTCACAACAAACCAAAACCATTTCATACTTATATCATCTTTAAAACTTTATTTTTAAAGACCCAAGTTAATAGTATTTGGTTAAGTTCAATCATCGATTAATCGATTATCCAGTTAAAACAATTGCTTATACAAATTAATGTTCAATACTTAACTCATTTACGATATTTCAATTTAACTATTTCTCTTCCCAGAGTTAAGCCAGATAAGTTAGAGCACTAGTTGCATCAAAGCCTTGCCTAAACACTTTATTCTTGAATCTCACAAATAGACAAGCCTACTCATCGGCTTTTAGTGTTAAGTATAATATTAATGATTTCCATAAACAAGTAATAAACATTGTTAACCTATTTCTGACATTCCTGACTTAACTATTCATTGTTCAAGAGGGAAGCCGGTAGGTTAGAGCTGTATTGCTCTGTCCCTACTCGACTTCAATCTTAACTCTCATAAATAAGCCTACTACTTTGGCTTTTAGTGTTAATAAAAGTTACCATTTAAACAAGTAAGTAAATAATAAGATTAACATGTTTTCGAAAATCCAAATTAACTCTTCCTCATTCAAGAGGAAAGCCAGCAGGTTAGAGCTCTGGTGCTCCATCCTTACTCAACATCAATCTTAACTCTCATAAATAGAGAAGTCCACCTCATCAGCTTTTAGTGTTAAGTCTAGTCAATTACCTTTTTCAAAACTTATATATACTTTAAAATTACTTGTAAATAGGTTTCAGATAAATATGTAAAATATTACTTAAAAATAATTAATTTATAATGTAAAAACATGTTTACATTATAAAACCTCTCTATTTTAATCAATTCTCTCCCTCTCTCAGATTCAAATCAAATAAAAATGGCCGAAGCCCTCTTCTTCGGTTAATAAAAAAAAAGGGGAATCGAGATCGAAGATCACGCATGCAGTCGATTGGAGGCTCGTGCTAGGGTTCGGTGGCGGCGGCCTCGAATGGGATGGCTTCTAGCGGCGACACGATGGATAAGGCAGCGACGACGAGGTCAGGGAGCAAGTGCGACGGCTACAGGAGGCGCGCGCGCGATGGTGGATGCGGCTAGGGTTTGGATGGCGACTGCGAGGCTAAGGCGAGGATAGATGAGGATGGTCGCGAGCTCGTTCGCGAGATGGTGGCGACGATGTCAGCGAGGGCTTCGGTTGTTCTCGAATTCGACTGTGAGGTAGTTTTATTTATTATTTATTAATTTATAGCATATATGTATTGATGGAAAATAATGGAAGTTTAAACAGAAGAAAATGTTTGGGAAGTTTATATAAAAAATAGACTTTTAAATCTATATAAATTATATTATAAGTAAATATATATGTAGATGAAAATATGTAAATAAACAGAAAAAAATAAATTTTAACAATAAAGGAAATACAGTTTTCCCAAATTTATAAGTAGTTACAGAAAAATAAAATATAAATGCAGAAAAATTTATACTGTTACATCATGTTTAAATTTTATATATATATATATATATATATATATATATATAAGATTTAGGTAGGCAACAACTTTAAAATATTTTGAATTGTAATGTTATATAAAAAATTAGGTTTTGGAAATTATATAAGGTATTTTGGAAAAATAATAATAATTATAATTTGTGAAGATGATTAATTTATGTAGTAAACTTATATAATCATTCTTAGTTACTAAACATGATTTATTGAAGAAGAAATTTTTTGTAGTTTAAAATCAAATATTATCATTAGTTAAATTAATTTATTAAATGGGAATTTATTTCTAAATTAAATAGTTGCTATGAACTGGAAATTAATGTTTTGACTAGCGAAATTAATTTGTGTAAATGGATCATTTAATTATTGGCATTAAAAATAATTTATTAAAGGAAATTTAGTTTTAAAATTTTAAATTGTAGTTAAATAAAATTATTAAAGGATAAATTTGTTAATTAAAACTATCAAAACGAAGAATTGATTTTTTGATTTACTTCGAATATTTATCAACTGTATAATTTATACAAGGTCAAAACTGTGAAGGAAACGAGCTGAAATGGAATTGGATTGCAAAATAAAAGCAAAGGTGAGAACTTCTCACTCAAAAAGGGTTTTGTTTAAATTTTAAATAGTTAGATTTAAAATTGTTGATTGTGTTGATTGGTTGTTTGGATAATGTAGTATTATCTATTGTATTGAAATAGACCCTATACGCCGCCTATTAAGCGAAGGTTATTTATTAAACCCATATACCGCGATATTCCACCTTGAAGTGGAATTGGTATTATATATGTACTTGGAGTTGATTTCCCGCATTATATAGCGGATGAGACCCTATTGCGCCGCCTATTAAGCGGATAATATTTTATAAATCCCATATACCGCGATATCCCGTCTTAAAACGGGATTGGTATTGTGCTAACGTCTGTGGATGCAGGGAAACAGGTTAGAGGGATCCAACTGGATTCCTAAAATAATTGAATTGGTTTCAATATTGTGTGTTGATTTCTTTTTATTATAATCCCTGTGTGATTATCTTTATGATTGAAATCGTTGAAGGCTAAAATTTAGCCGAATAAAATTCTGGAATCATTAGATACCAAAAATAAATAAAATTTGATTTTTGAAATAAGTAGTAGATAAATTTGTAAAATAAATTGAATTGGGATATTTGAATTTTTATAAATGGTTTATATAAAAAGATTTATAAAATGGATATTTATAAATAAAAATAATGGAATTATAAAACGAGTTTTTATAAGCGCTAAAATGAATTATAAGTGAATTTATAAGTGAAAGAAATTTATAAATTGTGAAGTTATAAAAGGAAATGATTTTTGTAAAATAAGAGAATTATAAATAATTTACTTATAAATTGGGTTTTAGCATATTAAATGAGGTATAAATAGAATTTGTTAATTAAAGGATTTTATAAGTTGAAGTTTTATAAAATATATAGATGTGAATTTATAAACATTGTTTTATAAAATCCGAAATCAATTGAATTCGATAGATTAAACATAGAAGTTTATTAAAGGAGATATATTCACAATTTTGGACGATGAATATATTATTAAAAAAATGGATACGTTTTAAGGAAAATGATATTTTAAATAGAATTAAAACGATTAGAGATTTTTTAAATGTATTAGGTATTGAAAACATTGATTTCAACATTCATTGTTGAAATAGGTGTTTTCAAGGAATAAAAGGAAATGGTGGACTATAACACTGTTGTTATAGTAAATGATTTCCGAAAGGAGATGCTTTAAACAGTATTGGGATTTATATATCTGTCTAAATTTTGAATCCCTATGCTAGTGATTTTGGGTTGTCATAACGATGTTTTACGTAACATTCGTTTTGACCCAAATAATGGGTTTAATTGAATGTTTTCCTTAATAAATAAAATATATACTTAATATTAATTTAAGTAAATCGAATATTTTCCAAATGTTGAAAATAAATAGATTTGTGAAATACTTATTGTTAAATAAGTAGGGAAATGTTTTCCAATATGAAATGAACGTTTTGAAAATTATCTTTTTAAAGATAAATTGAAAGTGAATATTTAAAATCGATTTGAAAATCATATATTCACAGATATTTTGGAAATGTAAATTCAATATGGAATTTATAAATGAAATTGGGAAAATTGGTTCAAAAATAAATATCGATTTATTTTTAAAGTATGAAAATTATATACATATCTTGTAAAGATATTTTTGGAAGATAAATAATTTAGAAAATTATTTGGAATCTGGTGATGTTGTGCATACCTATTGATAGTTAAATAACCGACTATCAATATTTACCTTTAAATAGGTATTTGTTGTGATTGCTTGAATTTGAATGCTACCCTTATTTTTAAAATAAGCGCTCACTATTCGGGTTAGCCGGGAAAGGACCTTGGGGTCGTATAACCCATTCCGAATATGTGATACGTCATAATAGATAACATTGATGACCGGTGTTGAAGATCAGATATTTGTGAAAACGGAAGAATTACCATCGAATGTTTCTACATCGACTGATCCCCGATATAGAAATTTATTACCCTTTGTGATGGGAAGTCCGGTCGTGATTAGTGAATATCCGGATTGCAAGGACTTCTTTGTAAGTGCCTTTGGTTCCGTTCGATCCCGGAACGGACTTGTATGGATGTGTGTCTGATGTTACAATTTGAGATGTAAAGCTGGTTTCTATCAAATATATTTCCGTTGGTGGTGGAGAATTTGTTCTCTTAGCTTAACACCCTTAGAGGTTATGTAGTTGATGGTTACTAGTGACACATACCCAAGCTGGTAATGTGGCATACGAAGTGCTGTTGAGCATTTGTTAATCGAAGCATGGCTTTGCATAAAGCGTAGCTTTGTGGACGAGACTTCGTCGGACCTCACACCTCGGAAATGGTCAAAACAGGAAAGATGCGGCAAGGTTATTAGGGGGTAGCGCCCCTTTAGTATATGTCATTCCTTCTGGATAGAGGTGGTATCATGGTATGGAGCCCAGATACTTAACCTATGTTGTTGCTGCAAATTTATTGCTTTGTGGTTGTTGGAAATCGAGGATCCTCGGATATAGATCGGTTACGATCGGGGAATGACATATTCATGTCAGTAGTTACCCAGTTAGGGGTAATCCGGCCTTGTGTTGGCAAAGATCCGGTTAGGTTCTCGAGTCGTCTTTCCAGAGGCGTTTCCATGTGGCAATGGGAAGTTTCTTGGCCTGACCATTTGTTGGAAATCCAAAGAAACAATACGAACCTTGTACGGTTTCAGTTGTAGAACCTGCTTACTCAGGAGGTAGCTATAGCGGGCATAATATAATGGTACCAATGCTGGCTAAGATTTATATTCTATTTTCGAAATGTTTTTTTACACTATGCACTAATAATAATATCAAAAATGATTTGATTTTGCATAGTGAGCATCTTTGACTAACATAAGAAGAAATCTCCTCCAAGTTTGCGTTTGCATTGTGTGTGTGGTGGGAGGTCTTATGGTAGTTACATTTTCAAAAAGCATTGCGAATTGATTTTAAAATTTCTCATGTTCTTTGTTTTAAAGATGAATAACTGTTTTAAGTTCTCACACCAGTCTCATGACTGACCTTGGAGTTTATTGTGTTGAGTCACAGGTTCTATGAAGGTTTTTGATTTCCGACAAAGAGATAAAGACGATCGACAAAACAAAGACATCATGGCTATAAAGAGGCACAAAAGAGCTACATATGGTAGTCTAGATTATAGGTTGATTATTTGATATTATAATAGTGATAAACTTGTTAAAATCTATCCTCAAATAATCATGCATCTCAATATAATCGATATATATATGTTTAAAAAAGCATTTGCACATTTGTTGAGCAAATTAACAGAGACCGGTCGACCGGTCATAATTTAGGCAGTCGACCGTTTCTGTGTAAAATGCACATGAACGTGCACACATGCACATAACGACTATATATTTGAAATCCTGTCTACTGGCCAATTTTTGACCTGTCGACCGTTTTTAAACAGAGAGAAACCTTTTCCAAAAGACACATCTTTCTACAATGGTTGCATCTCTTACCTTTCATCAATGATCATATCTATTAATGGCTACTGTTCACAAAGAGTTACAACCATTCTTCTCTATATAAACTCATCTAAATCATTGATTCAATAATAATGATTACATACATTTTTTACTCTAATTTCTGATCTTACTTTCTAAATACTCCTGCATTCTAAAAGCTCTCAATTATTTTAATTGCTTATTGAATCATTGAAATTATTTAATATCTTTTGATTCAATAAGTAATATATTTCCCTTAATCTTCACAAAACATCATTCACATATTTTGAGGATAAGATTATAGGAAATTTGCACTACAAGTGACAAAACTGTGTTAGCAAGAACACATACCGTCAAAAAACAATTATATTCATCATTGTTGAAGTCCTCGGTATTGTAAGAGGCAAATGTTGAAGTCCTCGGTGTTGTAAGAGGCAAGTGTTGAAGTCCTCAGTGTATTAGAGGCGTGAAATCCCGTTCGTTTGCTCGGGTGTTGTAAACCTGTTCCTCCGGGTGAAGCGAGGTAGTTAATAGTGAAAACCCAGATAGAAGTCTGGGACTGGACGTAGGACGGTGCTCCGAACCAGTATAAAAATATCTGGTGTGATTTTTCTATTTTTGTTTACTTTGCTATTATCATCTAGTTCCGCATTTATATTATATTCCATATTACACGATCCGTGTGTACTATATTAGCACGTGCACTCGTACACACCACACATTTTCATATTGTTTCCCTTCCTAAACTCTGGATGCCCACCAATTTCCACACGGGCAGTCTAGAGTTAGGTTATCAGGATATTCTGGATTCAGGAGTTGCTGTAGAAATCTGGAGGCAAGCTAGAAGGCGTAGCATATTACTAAGTATAGTATTTCTTTTCAGCAGTTTGTTGTTGTAAACTCTGATAATGAATGTAATTTGATGTAATGTATAAAATATACAGTTCTTTTGTTTTAATGATTATTCATTTATCTATTATATGTTGTTCCGCTGCGATTGTTAGATTCTGATATTGTTCTGTTGCTTCTTCCTTTCTTTCTTCTTCTATCTTTTTCTTCTTCTTCAACCATAAGGGTTCGTATTTCCGTTCATCTTGAGTTAATCACTGGAGATTAGTGTCTATTCAAGGAGTACGGATTTACGGGTCTGTACATTTGGTATCAGAGCATATGGTTAAGCGACAACCATGGCTCTGTTGGGTGTTACTCATTAGAGATAGAGCCAGCAGTACTCTAGAATGAGTTTGAGTGTAATAATAGATATGTGCGCGTATTTGTTAGTGAATATGAAATTGTTTTGTATTGTGTTGACTTATCGGTTGATTGTTTATAGATTCTGGTCGGTGCAGTCTAGCTAACTGTGTTGATGGGAGTTTCTAAACTCTTAAACTAGATAAACCGACACAGTATTGTTTTAAAAATCGGGTAAATGAAATAATTTTACCCAAAACTATTTTTGTATAGAAAAGAAATCATTTCCCATGGATTATTATAGTATATGGTTGCATGGTTGTTAGGAAGTGATAATATTAAAATTATTACCATTGAAATTGAATAAGAAATTGAAATCATAACTCCAAAGTTTAGAAATAAAATTCGCATACAAATGAAATTTGAGAATATAAATTATAAATGTGATTTATAATTAGAAATGGAATTCCAGAGAAGTTTTCGGAAATGTTTTTGGAAGAATTTAGAAATTTTAGAAATTAAATTCTTTTTTGATTTGAAAATGAATTTCAAAGGTTTTGAAAAGTATTTTGAAGGAATGAAAAGCTCTAAACTCTTTTCGGTCGTTGGAAAATAATTCCGATGGTGATCGCGACATCATCGGTGTTCATTTTCGGATTTCCAAAAGAGAAATTGCTGCCAAATTGTTTTAAATGAAAGTTGTTTGGAAAAAAATTTGGGTTTGGTTTTGGAAATTCAAAGGATAGTTTGAATTGTTTTCAATAATGGTTTTGAAAGATAGAAAAGACTCTGGAATCCTATTTAAAATATTTATGGGAATAATAAATAAGTTAATAACTTATACAAACTAAATTTTGATAGAATAAATTTAATTTAAAGAATGGAGTTAAATTAAAGTAAGTATAAGTGAATAAATTTGAATAAAGTGAATTTGAAGAAATGTCTAAGAAGACGAAGTGAAATAATTACTAAAAAATTTTTTATTAAGTTGAAAAAAATTTTAGGGTAATTAAAATAAATTGGAATTGAGTATTGAATTATGGAAATAAATTGTCAATGAATAAACGAATTTACAATTGCAAGTAAATAAAATTAAAACTGAAATTATATCATTTGAATTTGTTAGTAAATAAAATTCAAGCTGAATATTGGAAATAGAATTTGATTTGTGATAAACAAAGTGAAGTATTGAAATAAAAAAAACTAGTAAGCAAAACTAATTGAAGAAATGACAAATTTAATATGGTTTAAAAGAATTGAATTCACATAGAATTGAAATCCAATTTAAATATTGGTGGTTATAAATCAAAATGGTGAATTGAAATTAAATTGTGTTTGTAAATGAACATATGAAGTAACATTTGTGAATAAATGAGTTGAAATTAAAAAATGGAATGAGATTTGAATCATGTTGAATAGAATCCAAACTTGGGTAAAATAAAATAGATTGAATTCAAGTATACTAGTATGATAATTTATTAATTCATGAAATACTGAAATGGAAGTTGAATTAATTAAATTAAAACTTGAAATGTGAGCTAAATAAAAATGGTTTGAAATTGCAGATAAATTCAAGTAAGTTGAAATAAATTGAATATGACCTTGTTGTTGATAAAATAAATTCAAAATGAATGTGAATATGAAATGCAAATTGAATTGAACGAAATCAAATGGAAATGAGATAGAATAAAATGTAAATTGAGTTGGTGTCAATTTAAAATTAGTTATAAACTAGAATGGATATTCTATTAAGTGCATATCGTCGAAATTTGCATAGAAATGGTTGTTGTTTGACTCAAATGAGTTGTATAAATTTCTATGGCTTAATAAAAACAAATAAAATTGATATTCGAATCGATTGAAATGAATATGAGCTGTTTGGACATAAAAATGAATAGAATGTAGAAAGTGTGTTGTAAATCACTTGAATTAAATAGAAATGGTATGGAATGTAGTTGTAAGCGATTAAATTTGTATTGAAACCATATAAATTGCTTACGGAAATTGTTTTATGTACATTATTCATGAAATGCATATGTTTTGCTATTTGAAAATAAGTGAAATGCAAATTAATTTCTTATATATGTCACTTACGTGTTTAAATTAAGTAAAGTACAGGTTCAGCGAAGTTGTTGGGCTGGATTTGGTCGCGCTAATAAGCTAATAATTAGCCGCTTTGCTTAAAAATGCTAAATAAGGTACGCCTACGCAATAAAAATAGGAAATATGAAATGTTTTTGTTTTTTTCCAACCATGTGGGTCGATGTATATATATTTATATCTTTTGTCAAATTGCAAAAGCTCCTCCGTACAAAGGAGACCCTGCCAAAAAATTTCGAAAATTTTGGGAGTTAGAATTTTTTTGAAAATTGTCGAAAATTTTTAGTTAACGACAAATGATTTCAAATTTGAAATTGAAGTAAATTAGTGAATGAAACTAATTTAAAATAGTGATATGAATCAATTGTAAATGAAAGTTAAAAGATAAAATTCAATATTCAGAAGAAGATAAATTGAATTCAAATAGAATTGAAATTGTGAATTGAATTCAAATGAAATTGAAATGCAAAATTGGATGAAAATGGATGTATAACTTCAATAGTAAAGATAATATAAGAAGCATATATTGAAAATTTTGTAATGGAATTGGCAAAATAGTTTGAATGTTGGAATTGGATACTACTGCTAGCAGGATATACAGGTGTATTAAAAGAAATGGAATTGAGATTTTGATTTCAAAGATAAAATTGAATTGCTCGACAAAAAGGTACGTATTTCAATTTCAGTATGAAATTTGGTGATTTTCTTGTCCAGCTGCTTGGTTTTTTGTTTTGTTTTGGGATTTGAGGGCATGTGGTGCCATTTTGTAGTCGTACCGAGCTAGCCGCGCAAAGGAGACGCTGGCGAAATTTTTCGAAAATTTAGAGTGCTAGAAAAATTTTGAGAAAAATTGGAAGTTTAAAATTTGAATTTAAATTTGAATTTGAATTGTTAGGAAAACAATGTTCGTTGAAACTTATAAGTGAAGTTGAAAAGCTAGTTGAAATGATAATGAATCTCTAATAAAAAGATTTAGGTTAGTAAGTTGATAAAACTATTTAGATTGTGAAAAATAGTAGACGAGTTAAGGACCATTTCTTCCTAACTTGTAATTTCGGGACGAAATTCTTTTAAGGGGGGAAGGATGTAACGACCCAAAATTTTCGACAATTTAAATTGAAAATATTTAATTAATTTTAAATATTTGAATGATGGTGTAGTTTGAATTATCAATATAACTTTTAAATTGGCAATTAAATTAAAAAATTTAATCTATTGAAAGTTGAATAATAATTTGAATCTTCAATTTTAAGTTGATTAAAAATATTTCAAAGGCTTGTAAAATCCATATTGATAATACTGAAGATAATAGAAACTTCAAAATTGAATTTGAAAGTGATTTGATCAGTTTTGAAATTTTATCGTTTGAATCGATATTTAAAAATAGCCTTCCGAGGCACAGTCTCGGGATTCGACGAAACCATTTCCATTGGGTCCGTAATATTTAATTATTATCGGATTTCAAATTTCGTAGCGTTTGGAGTTGTTGTGTGACCGTACGGTGAGTAAACGCATTGAAATTTAAGTCGAATTCAATTTAAATTTAAAACTGAATTGCGTCAAGATTCCTTCACGTCCAAACACTGTAGCTTCCTTAAATTTCTCCTAGAATCACGGAAGAAATCGTGCAACCCATGTTCTTACTATTTTAAATTACCATCTCCCCTCGTTCAAAAACAAAATCACGAAAAAAATGGCCGAACTATTCTCTCCCTCTCTCATATTCAAATCAAATAAAAATGGCCGAAGCCCTCTTCTTCGGTTAATAAAAAAAAGGGAATCGAGATCGAAGATCGCGGCGTGCAATCGATTGGAGGCTCGTGCTAGGGTTCGGTGGCGGCGGCCTCGAATGGGATGGCTTCTAGCGGCGACGCGATGGATAAGGCAACGACGACGAGGTCAGGGAGCAAGTGGGGCGGGTACCGGAGGCGCGCGTGCGATGGTGGATGCGGCTAGGGTTTGGATGGCGACTGCGAGGCTAAGGCGAGGATAAAGGAGGATGGTCGCGAGCTCGTTTGCGAGATGGTGGCGACGATGTTAGCGAGGGCTTCGGTTGTTCTCGAATTCGACTGTGAGGTAGTTTTATTTATTATTTATTAATTTATACCATATATGTATTGATGGAAAATAATAGAAGTTTAAGCAGAAGAAAATGTTTGGGAAGTTTATATAAAAAATAGACTTTTAAATCTATATAAATTATATTATAAGTAAATATATATGCAGATGAAAATATGTAAATAAACAGAAAAAAAATAAATTTTAACAATAAAGGAAATACAGTTTTCCCAAATTTATAAGTAGTTACAGAAAAATAAAATATAAATGCAGAAAACTTTATACTGTTACATCATGTTTAAATTTTATATATATAAGATTTAGGTAGGCAACAACTTTAAAATATTTTGAATTGTAATGTTATATAAAAAATTAGGTTTTGGAAATTATATAAGGTATTTTGGAAAAAAATAATAATAATAATTTGTGAAGATGATTAATTTATATAGTAAACTTATATAATTATTCTTAGTTACTAAACATAATCTATTAAAGAAGAATTTTTTTTAGTTTAAAATCAAATATTATCATTGGTTAAATTAATTAATTAAATGAGAATTTATTTCTAAATTAAATAGTTGCTATGAAATGGAAATTAATTTTTTGACTAGCGGAATTAATTTGTATAAATGGATCATTTAATTATTGGCATTAAAAATAATTTATTAAAGGAAATTTAGTTTTAAAATTTTAAATTGTAGTTAAATAAAATTATTAAAAGAGAAATTTGTTAATTAAAACTATCAAAACGAAGAATTGATTTTTTGATTTACTTCGAATATTTATCAACTGTATAATATTTATACAAGGTCAAAACTGTGAAGGAAACGAGCTGAAATGGAATTGGATTGCAAAATAAAAGCAAAGGTGAGAACTTCTCACTCAAAAAGGGTTTTGTTTAAATTTTAAATAGTTAGATTTAAAATTGTTGATTGTGTTGATTGGTTGTTTGGATAATATAGTATTATCTATTGTATTGAAATAGACCATATACGCCACCTATTAAGCGGAGGTTATTTATTAAACCCATATACCGCGATATTCCACCTTGAAGTGGAATTGGTATTATATATGTACTTGGAGTTGATTTCCCGCATTATATAGCGGATGAGACCCTATTGCGCCGCCTATTAAGTGGATAATATTTTATAAATCCCATATACCGCGATATCCCGTCTTGAAACGGGATTGATATTGTGCTAATGTCTGTGGATGCAGGGAAACATGTTGGAGGTATCCAACTGGATTCCTTAAATAATTGAATAGGTTTCAATATCGTGTGTTGATTTCTTTTTATTATAATCCCTGTGTGATTATCTTTATGATTGAAATCATTGAAGGCTAAAATTTAGCCGAATAAAATTCTGGTATCATTAGATACCAGAAATAAATAAAATTTGATTTTTGAAATAAGTAGTAGATAAATTTGTAAAATAAATTGAATTGGGATATTTGAATTTTTATAAATGGTTTATATAAAAAGATTTATAAAATGGATATTTATAAATAAAAATACTGGAATTATAAAACGAGTTTTTATAAGCGCTAAAATGAATTATAAATGAATTTATAAGTGAATGAAATTTATAAATTGTGAAGTTATAAAAGGAAATGATTTTTGTAAAATAAGAGAATTATAAATAATTTACTTATAAATTGGGTTTTAGCATGTTAAATGAGATATAAATAGATTTTGTTAATTAAAGGATTTTATGAGTTGAAGTTTTATAAAATATATAAATGTGAATTTATAAACATTGTTTTATAAAATCCGAAATCAATTGAATTCGATAGATTAAACATAGAAGTTTATTAAAGGAGATATATTCACAATTTTGGACGATGAATATATTATTAAAAAAATGATACGTTTTAAGGAAAATTTTAAATAGAATTAAAACGATTAGAGATGTTTTAAATGTATTAGGTATTGAAAACATTGATTTCAACATTCATTGTTGAAATAGGCGTTTCCAAGGAATAAAAGGAAATGGTGGACTATAACACTGTTGTTATAGTAAATGATTTCCGAAATGAAATGTTTTATACAGTATTGGGATTTATATATCTGTCTAAAATCGAATCCCTATACTAGTGATTTTGGGTTGTCATAACGATGTTTTACTGTAACATTCGTTTTGACCCAAATAATGGGTTTAATAGAATGATTTCCTTAAGAAATAAAATATATACTTAATATTAATTTATGTATATCGAATATTTTCTAAATGTTGAAAATAAATAGATTTGTGAAATACTTATTGTTAAATAAGTAGGGAATTGTTTTCCAATATGAAATGAACGTTTTGAAAATTATCTTTTTAAAGATAAATTGAAAGTGAATATTTAAAATCGATTTGAAAATCGTATATTCACAGATATTTTGGAAATGTAAATTCAATATGGAATTTATAAATGAAATTGGGAAAATTGGTTTAAAAATAAATATCGATTTATTTTTGAAGTATGAAAATTATATATATATCTTGTAAAGATATTTTTGGAAGATAAATAATTTGAAAAATTATTTGGAATCTGGTGATGTTGTGCATACCTATTGATAGTTAAATAACCGACTATCAATATTTACCTTTAAATAGGTATTTGTTGTGATTGCTTGAATTTGAATGCTACACTTATTTTTAAAATAAGCGCTCACTATTTGGGTTAGCCGGGAAAGGACCTTGGGATCGTATAACCCATTCCGAATATGTGATACGTCATAATAGATAGCATTGATGACCGGTGTTGAAGACCGGATATTGTGAAAACGGAAGGATTACCGTCGAATGTTTCTGCATCGGCTGATCCCCGATATAGAAATTTATTACCCTTTGTGATGGGAAGTCCGGTCGTGATTAGTGAATATCCGGATTGCAAGGACTTCTTTGTAAGTGCCTTCGGTTCCGTTCGATCTCGGAACAGACTTATATGGATGTGTGTCTGACGTTACAATTTGAGATGTAAAGCTGGTTTCTATCAAATATATTTCCGTTGGTGGTGGAGAAATTATTCTCTTAGCTTAACACCTTTAGAGGTAATGTAGTTGATGGTTACTAGTGATAAATTCCCAAGTTGGTAATGTGGCATACGAAGTGCTGTTGAGCATTTGTTAATCGAAACATGGCTTTGTATAAAGCGTAGCTTTGTGGACGAGACTTCGTCGGACCTCACACCCCGGAAATGGTAAAAACATGAAAGATGCGGTAAGGTTATTAGGGGGGTAGCGCCCCTTTAGTGTATGTCATTCCTTCTAGATAGAGGTGGTATCATGGTATGGAGCCCAGATACTTAACCTATGTTGTTGCTGCAAATTTATTGCTTTGTGGTTGTTGGAAATCGAGGATCCTCGGATATAGATCGGTTACGATCGGGGAATGACATATTCGTGTCAGTAGTTACCCAGTTAGGGGTAACCCGGCCTTGTGTTGGCAGAGACCCGGTTGGTTCTCGGGGCGTCTTTCCAGATGCGTTTCCATGTGGCAATGGGAAGTTCCTTGGCCTGACCATTTGCTGGAAATCCAAAGAAACAATACGAATCTTGTACGGTTTTAGTTGTAGAACCTGCTTCCTCAGGAGGTAGGTATAGCGGGCATAATATAATGGTACCTATGCTGGCTAAGATTTATATTCTACTTTCGAAATGTTTTTTTACACTATGCACTAATAATAATATCAAAAATGATTTGATTTTGCGTAGTGAGCATCTTTGACTAACATAAGAAGAAATCTCCTCCAAGTCTGCGTTTGCATTGTGTGTGTGGTGGGACGTCTTATGGTAGTTACATTTTCAAAATGCATTGCGAATTGATTTTAAAATTTCTCCTGTTCTTTGTTTTAAAGATGAATAACTGTTTTAAGTTCTCACACCAGTCTCATGACTGACCTGGAGTTTATTGTTTCCCTTCCTAAATTCTGGGTGCCCACCAATTTCCACACGGGCAGTCTAGAGTTAGGATATCAGGATATTCTGGATTTAGGAGTTGCTGTAGAAATCTGGAGGCAAGCTAGATGGCGTAGCATATTACTGAGTATAGTATTTCTTTTCCGCTGTTTGTTGTTGTAAACTCTGATAATGAATGTAATGTGATGTAATGTATAAAATATACAGTTCTTTTGTTTTAATGATTATTTATTTGTCTATTATATGTTGTTCCGCTGCGATTGTCAGATTCTAATATTGGTCTGTTGCTTCTTCGTTTCTTTCTTCTTTTATCTTTTTCTTCTTCTTCAACCATAAGGGTTCGTATTTTCGTTCATCTTGAGTTAATCACTGGGGATTAGTGTCTATTCAAGGAGTACGGATTTACGGGTCTTTATAGATATAATCTCAAACCATTTCAACTTTGGAAAACATTTCCATATACTTATTTAATAATAAGAAATTCACAAATCAATTTATTTTCAACAGTTAGAAAATATTACATATACTTAAATCAGGATTAAGTATATATTTTATTCTTTAAGGAAACCATTCTCTTAAACATCTTTTATTTGGGTCAAAACGAATGTTGCGTAAAACATCGTTACGACAACCCAAAATCAATAGTATAGGGATTCGAAAATAAGATAGATATATAAATCCCAATACTATGCAAAAACATTTCCTTTCGGAAATCATTTACTATAACAACCGTGTTATATTCCATCATTTCCTTATTCTTTTCGAAAACGTCTATTTCAACAATGAATGTTTAGATCTATGGTTTCGATCCTTAATACATTTTAAAAAATCTTTAAATCATTTAACTCCATTTAAAATATCACTTTCCAAAAATATCCATTTAATTTAAAATATTATTCACCGTCCAAAATCGTGAATATATCTCCTATACCAATTCATTACTATTTCACATTTTTATTAAAGAATTATCCACTGTCCAAAATCGTGGATATATATTCTTTAATAAACTTCTATATTTAACTTGTCAAAATCAATTGATTTCGGATTTATAAAACAATGTTTATAAATCAAATTTATATTTTACAAAAACTTCAACTTATAAAACCACTTTATTAACCAATTCCATTTATAACTCAATTACATGCCAAAAATCCAAATTATAAGTTGAATACTTATAATTCATTTATTTATAAAACCATTCATTTTATAACATCACAATTATAAATTATATTTGCTTATAAAAATCCATTTAGAACTTCATTTTAACACTTATAAAAACTCCTTTATTATTCCATTATTTCGATTTATAAAAATCCAATTTTATAAATCTTATATATAAACCTTTTATAATAAATTCAAAAATCACGATTTAAACTATTTTATAAAATAATCAACTTCATATTTCCAAAAATCACAGTTCAATCATATTTGACGAAAAACATAATTTTTATAAAAATAAAAATTATAACGTTTATTTATTTAAAATGAATCAATTCCAAAATTGAATAAAACGTATACTTTCAAAATCACTTTAAAATCCTTTTAAATTTGAAAATCATCACTTTAACACTTTTAATTTACCAAAATAGGCCCAATGCTGCAACAGCACTAAATACAACAATCACGGCATCCAAACATCATATATCATATGATAACAGAATATATCACTATATCTGTAAATAAATCAATATGGGAGAGGAATCCAGTTGGATCCCTCCAACCTGTCACCTGTAACAAATGTACATATTGGAATATGTGTACAATGTCTGCTTCAAGGCAGAAGCGCGTACAAAGGATTATCCGCTCATACACGGGAACGTATATGGTCATCTGCTCCACTAGGCAGGTATATATCCAAATACCAATCAATATATCATATATCATCCAAACAATCATCAATCATCATATAATAAATTATTTCTCACTTATATAAAAATATCAGCGAGTCAGAAAGAGTGAGTTGTACTCACATTGCGTCCAATAGCAGTTTCAGTATTTTATTCCGAATAAAATTAAACGACCGTTTAATTTTTCTCAAAATTCACATTATCTCCAATCAACTCCAAACCAGCTCCATCGCGTAGTACTCGTCAATACGGACCCAACGCAATTCGTTTCGTCGATTTTCGACCTCGTATGACCAAGTTATGATGTTACAAAGATTACACGAATTTTAATAAAATTAATTTCTATTTCTATTTTTATTTTTACCCTCAAACAGATCTGAGCCGTTGATTTTTTTCTTGCTTTACATCAGACTGCATCCCCTTTTCTTCTTCCCCAGGTAAAAGTCGCGCACGATACAAAACCCATGGCCGCCTATCAACTTCGAATTTTCACGACTAATATGAACATCTTCGTGTTGATCCACTAGTGCCACCTCGAAGAGCAACTCGAACACTATCATCGCCTGGAGCCGTGCTCGACTCGGTCGTGCCTAGGCTGAGAAATTGCCTCTGGAATGCGTGAGGTTTGCACTCGATTCGCCGTTGATCCGCTTCGTACTTTGCGATGATGACCGTTGGATTTATAGTTCTCAACGATCTCTACAATCTTCGTGTTGAAAGTTTTTGCTAACGGCTTACGGATCGAGAGATAATTGGAGGAGAAGATGGCGATTTACTGGCCATTGAAATAGAGGGCAGCGACTAGGGTTAGAAACCCTAATGGTTGTGAAAAATGAAAGAAATGAGGGGCTTTTATAGAAAATTGCAAAACACTATTCATCCGAAAAATTTCCGAACTCGAAACAAAGCGTGCCTCCTGGCATTTATAATGTTTTACCCCCATTCCGAACACAATGGAATATATATCGGGAGCCAATTCGATCGTATTTGAAAGATAGGTTTTCGAATCGACTATTTAAATTTAAAATTCACTTAAACGATTTTCTACGCGTTTTAGCTTGCCCCGGACAAACCGTAAATCCGATTGACACGAAATTTGAAATCTTGCAATAATATAACATTACAGATCCAATGAAACTAGTTTCATTGAAATCTGAGACTGTTTGAAAAATGACCATTTTTACATGTCAATTAAATATTAAAATATTCAATTTTTACAAATTAACTTTTAATTCGATTTTAAAAGTTCTCAAACATCATTTAAATTCGACTAGAATTTATTACAACTTTATAAAACATTTTTATTCACATTAAATCCAATTTCCAATTATTTATGCAATTTCAAATATTAAATTAACAATTTAATTACCTAATTAAATCTAGATATTCGAAATATAATCTATTCAGCTTATAAAATTTGCTTTTGTATATTTAAAATCAATTAAATATATGAATTTCAAATGACTGAAATTCTCGGTTGTTACATTCTCCCCTACTTAAAAGAATTTCGTCCCCGAAATTACCAAGTAAGAAAAAGTCACTAAATCCATTAACTTTTCAAAACATTTCGTTTAAATTAGATTACCAAATCTCTTAAGTGTTTAACTTTTCCGAAATCCATTAGTTAAACTTCTTATAAAACTTTACTAAGTTTCCAAATCCATACTTAGTTATCTTTTCAAAACCAACTACTGTCGTTTAACTTTTAACTTCAATATCAAAATTTAGTTTTCACATATTTTTTTTTCCAATTTCCCCAAAAAAAATCTAACGCCTTAAATTTTCAGAAAATTTCGCCAGTGTCTCCTTCGCGCGGTTCGATCCGGAAATAAATATATATATATATATCACAAATATACATCTCATCATCAAGGATGAGACATCCCATAGGGAAAAAAGTGTAAGTGTACGATATGTAATCCGATATATGTACCTTATATATCATTAGCAAGCTTATACGGCTAATATAGCGCGAAAGCAAGCTCCAAATGCGAAGCAAGCGCAATCTGCACCTACTAAACACTCAACAATAAATGAGAAACATGTATATATGAAAATAATATCAATATAAAACCTATAACAACAACTATATATGCCAATATAGCAAATGCCATCAATGAACAACAAATCCAACCATCAACCAACTATCATCCAACTAACATCCATAGCCAAATCAATATAGATTCACTTCCCATTAATATTCATTGAATTGATTTTCAATTTAAATCACATTTGATTCATTAACATTGGATTTTACTAACATTCATTCATTTATATTCAATTAGTTTACATTCACTAATTCATATTCCAATTTGGATTCAGTTATTTATAGCTTTCAATTTTATTGATTCAATTTCATATGAATTTTATATTCAATCAACTAACAATTATCTAATAACCAATGCATAACCAACATAACCAAATTAATTCACTTTACTTCGTTTACATTCAATTTGGTTTAACATCTAATTGACTTCCACTCAATTATTCAATTTCCAGTTTCGTTAGCTTTTAATGAATTAACACTTGCATCCACTATTCCATATCAATTTACTTACATTCGATTGATTAACATTTAATTCATTCGTTAATTCAATTGCTAATTCATTCTTACAACTAAAGTTGAATTTTTATATAACTCAAGTTCACATTCATTACTTCATTTTATTAATTCGCTATTAATTTACTTCGATACTAAAATCAACTTCATTTAACCTTACTTAAGTTATCTTTCATTTCAATTTCATTTACCTTCACTTTCACTATACAACTTAAGTTCATCTCTAATTCATTTCAAATTCTATTTTATTTAACTTTTACTTAAGTCAAATTCATATCACTATTCAAAATCAAATTTTGTTTTGCCTAACCAAAAGTGTTTAACCATCTTAACAATTGGTTTTACTTACATTTTCTCACTTTATAAGTCATACAACTTATTTATCTAAACTTCCAAATGCAGATTATATAATCACTTACCATTTAAACTTATATTCATACTTCATTAACTTATCTAATCCAGTTAAAATTCAATTCAATTTATTTAACTTTCCTTTAATTAAATTTCAAATCATATATCTAATATGATAACTCAAATTTCTTTCAACTTTACCAAATTTAAATTTATACTTCATATTATAAATCCAAAACTCGTTTCACTTATATTTATTAGTTTCAACTTGGATTTAAATTCAAATTTGTTTATCAAAACAAAACTTAAATTTCAATTTACTATTGATAGCAAATCCATCACATAGAAACTCGAAAATGATACTGATGATGCAGCAGTCATCACCCCTATTATTTCCTAGCAACAATAGTGAATTCAGTGCTTTTTATTCTTTTAAATTTTTTATTTTTTATTCTTTATAAATCACATTTATAAATCTTCTTACTTATATAATTTCACTATTTCACTTCACTTATATAAGATCCGTTCCAAATTCTTTTATCTTATTTAGATTTATAATAGTATAACATCTTTAACTTTGAAAAACAACTTCCAAAATAAACGGGATTCAAATTTTGCAAATTCTTAGTTTAATCCCTTTTTTTATTTATATTATTCAAACATCTTTCATTAACTTATATATATTTACATTTTCAACAACCAAACAACCTGTTAGATACACTATAATAATTCCTAAAAAATTATTTCCTTTATATATAAAATATAATCGAGGTAAAATTATTTCATTTACCCAATTTAAAATAATACTATGTCGACTTGCCTCGTTTAAGTGTTTGGAAATCCCTATCGATAATATAGCGTCCCACATACCGACCCGAATTCACAAACTGCTCAACGGATAAGCAAACACAATATAAAACATTTTATATTCACTAACAAATACGCGCTCATATATATAATACACTCAAACTCAATCTAGGGTGCTACTGTCCCTATTTATACTGAGTACACATCAAAGCTTGGGAATATACAAAATCTAAGCTCTGATACCACGTGTGACGACCTGCAAATCCATACCCTTTGAATCGACAATAATCCACACATGTCCGACCCAAAAAGCACAAACTGACGGAAAGTCAAGAGAAAGAAAAGAAGAGAGAAGAAGAGAAGAGAAGAAAGAGAGAAGATAGAACCAAACAGAACAATAGAGAATCTCACATCGCAGCGGAAAATATATAATATCATATCAATGATCTTTACAAAACAGAAACTGTATATATACACACATCAATCAGAGTTCAACAATCAATCAATAGTTATCAGCTTGAACAGTTATAATAACCTGTCCTTACAAATGCCGATAATATAAAACAACTAGGCACAGCAGATAATCAATAATCAAAATAGATACGCGTATACGTAAATGAAGATCTTCAGCTCTCCTGCTGAAGCTCCAAAAGAGCCAATCTAAATCTATAAATATACTCGGTCTGACCTACCAAACTTTTTCTTAGTTTTCAAAACAAAAGTATCTAGTAAGACAAGTCCACACATAAACACGGACATGTTTTTACCTTACGATAACTAAAACATATCACATCAATTCCTCTTATATTATAGTAGTGTCTACTATATACAAATGATATTAATCATAGCTGAAATTGATACATTGATTGAAAGCATATAGACCATTGGGTAATACAATCAAAATGGCAAGCACGTAGTGGAGTTTGGATTTCCATACAAATGACCAAGTGATGGGACTGCCTTCCGAAGGCGTACACCTTTAGATGGATGTCCCGAGGCACAGAACATCTGCCCTCTACCAACACAAGACCGACCCACCTCTATAACTAGATGGTACCGAATATGTCATCCTTCGGTCGTTACCAACCTTTAACCGAGGGCCTTCTAGCATACAAACCACAATAATCAGATACACGACGTCATAGCGTGTAAAGACATATCTAGAAGAGGATGATCATATCCTAATGGGAGCGACCCACTTAGCCTTGCCGCATCTAGCCCTGTTTTGGTCATTTCCGGTTGATGAGGCCTGAAGAGGTAACGATTACCTTTCACAATCACATATCATGTCACTTAGAATGCCACATGGCCATTTCCGTTGACTACTAATTGCCTTCCATAAAAATACAACCCTTAAACTCATACGTCTCAACGAGGGTGTTAAGCTATGAAAAGTTGTCTTCTCCGCCACCACTGATGTATGTTTGTAAAAACCGATGTACGTAATCTTTAGAAATGCAACGTTAGACAAACATCCATACAAGTTGTCCAAGAACAGGACAAACCGAAGGTACTTTCCTACCACATCCTGTCGGGAAATCCCTAGGATTAGTAGCGAATAGTTCTTGCATTGGATATTTCATAATAAAGAGACCACTTCTACTGGATGTTGTAACGACCCGTAAATTTAACCGGTTTTAATAACGTATTAATTGAAATTTTGTGGAATTTTAAATGATAAAATTTTGAAATAAAAATTTGATATTTTGAATGCGTCTATTTAAACATAGCAACTGGTAAATTTTCGTCCGAAAACATGGAAGTTTATTCTGCGCGTAAATTTACTTCAATCTAATCAGTTAAAAAGCGATGAAAATAAAATGTTTTCAAAACCAAAATATTTTTATATAGAAAAATTCTAAACCATCTTTTAAGCAAGTTGTCAGTTTGTCATTTTTCAAAATTCGGACATCTTTGGCTCCGTCGATCTTATTTTTCGGCGATTTTTATGCATTTTCCGTAGTATAAAATTTCAAATTTTATAATTCAATCGTACCACTGATTTCTATATACCGTTTTGATCGACTCGTCGTGCTGCTCACCACGATATGTTCATTTGCATGTTTAGAAATCCGTTACGCCGCGAAAACCGCGAAACGGTCACCCGTATCGTTATCCGTTTAGTCTTTTATTTCCATACATCCTTTCAGTCTTTTATTTCCATACATCCTTTCGTTATTTGGCCGTGCAAACCAACAGCCTCATAGCATTTATGATTCATGAATTCAGCATGCGGCTATTTAATTTTTCATATTCCCAAAATTGTTCATGAACCTCTTCACTTTCTTTTCTTTGCTCTGGCCACTTCATTTCAAAAAAAAAAAAAGGGAAATGAAAAACAACAAAGTTTATTATACCAGCTTGGATCTATTAGCGTACCGCCTCTCCTCATATACTCATGCATTCTTCTTTTGCATGTTCAATTTCCATTGCTTGTCATCCCTATCTATTCTTTTGTCCATCTTAGCATGCAGATCCTCCACTGATCATCACAACCAAGTACTGCGGCCAACCCGAACCATCACCTGCCAACCTTTCCGCCAATGCTCGGCCACCTCAGCACGAATCCATCACCTGCCTACCGATCTATCTCCATCTCCCCCCACGCAAGCCACTCCTCCGACTCCACAGCCGTTAGCCTCCACACCTTATACTCTCTTCCTAGCCGAGCGCCTTCCTCCGTCCACGTTTCTCCGGCCTCACGAAACCTAGCGATGCCACTTGAAGCAGACCCCTTCCACTTCGCTCGAACCCAAACCAAGCCCGCTTCCTCCGTTGAAACCGTTCCTTGAAGTCTCGCTGCCGAGTTCTCTTCCCCTACGACCTAACCGCCTTCCCGCTGCCTAGCATAGCCTTGCTTCACAAGATCCGCATCTAGCCGAACATCCACCTGCAACCACCATCGACTCGTCCACACACCTGACCTCTCCGACCCAGCAAGCATGCATCACTATCTGCAACCTATCATCCATGTAGCGCGCGTAACCACCATCTCACCACAGTTGCCGAGCTCATCCTTCCACCGCCATCATTCACCAAAGCAAAACCGCCATCTCCTCCGCCGCCTTCTCACCAAGCTCCGCCACCTAACATCGGTTGGGCTTCGGCAACAATACGGCCTCACTCTTTTGACCTCTTTGCACGGTGAGTTGCGTATATCTTATAGTGTCTTATAAAGTATCTGTACCAAATATTGTATTATATAATTTTTATATTTGTTTATGGATTACTGTGTTTATCTGAATAAGAAGCTATGAAATAATAAAATAAGATTTACGTGGGTGTATATATATATATATATATATTATTGTAGATATAAGGTTGTATATATATGAATTTGTATAAAGAACCAATTTTATAAGATATAGTATGTATGTATACTGTAGTACACTATTTTGTTAAGAAGTTATAGCTTTGTACGTTAGCTATATGTATGTTTTGATCTAGGACTGTAGGGTATAGGCTATAGTAGTATGGTTTTAAAGTATGTTACAGAACTTTGTAGTATATATATGTTTGCTACAAAATTTTACTAGAAGTGGTAAGTAGTTGTATAGTGTTGCATACTGTGTACATATAGGTTTGTATTAGTTTTGTACTTTAGCAAACGGTCTGCATGCATATTATTATTTTTTTCTTCCATACGTGTAATATATATAAGAGTGGTATGTAATGTCACTCGTGTATATAGACATTTATTTGGTTACTGTATATGTATGTAATATAATAATGATGAATATATATTTTTCAGTTCATATCAAACTGATTTGATTTGTTTTGTTCTCATCGATTCCTATCTATCAGCTTCGCTCGTCAAATTCATACCAGTTTAGCATTGTTTTGGGATTCGTGCCTGGATCGTAACCCAAATTTCAGTGTCTGTATCAGTGTGCGTATCCGTGTCATCTCCTGTTTTCTCTAGCCTTGAATGGTGAGCAATCACTCACGAGTGATATTCTTTTATTTATTAAATTTGATTTCAATTGAAATATGCTGCTGTAATTATTTACACTGTTATATATGCTATTACCTGTATCTGTTCACCTATGACATCTGACACCATTATCTGTTATTATTTATGCGATGATAATGCAATTTGGTTGATAATTGATTTATTGATTTTTGTTTATATTGGATGTAAATTGTAATGTATAAAGTGATAAAGATTATGCAATTGAATTTGATGTAGGATAATTAAAATTTGAATCGACATATATGTTGAATTTGATTAGTTAAATATGACCCTTTTTAATTGTTAAATTAATTGACATATAGAATAGTGATAATTACACTTTGAATCATTGAACGTATATTGGATAAATTGTTGTAGTATAAAATTGAAATTGAACGACAAGTGGAAAAACCGTAATGTAATAATCTTTAATCTACATGAAATGATAGTGTAGATTCTAGAAATTATTATATTAATCCGCACAAACAACAATGCGAATTAATACGATTATTTCGGGATTATTTGAATTGATTATTGGATTGTTATTGATTGTTGTTATTGCTTGTTTATTTACTTCGACACCATCCCTATTATCACACTGCAAGTTCCCTTTGCTATGTTTTGATTTTTGAATTGAAATGGAATCGGGTTGAAATGATAAATACCCAAATGAACTTGACTTAGGATAGAGAATTAAATAAAATCCGATTGGTCAATAATTTGATTTGAAATAAAATAAAGATTTTATTTGAATAATAAGGTTTTGAAATAAAATTGGAACGTAAATGTTGATGAAAGCAATATGTTAATATTGAAATCTTAAATGAAATATTAATGTAATAACTGATGAAAGAACGTTGTTTTGAAATGAATTATTTAACAATAAAATTTGGAATTATTCATTGAATTAAGTTTGAAATGATTTAATAATTAAGTTTAAATTTATAATTAAATTGAAATTATTGAGTTTGAAATGATCGAATAATTAAGTTTGAATTTATTATTAAGTCGAAATGATTAAGTTTTGAAATTACTAAAAATTAAGATTGAAATTATGTAATAATTGAATGAGATTGAATTATTTGATAATTAA
Source organism: Allium cepa (assembly GCA_030765085.1). Lineage (NCBI taxonomy): Eukaryota > Viridiplantae > Streptophyta > Magnoliopsida > Asparagales > Amaryllidaceae > Allium > Allium cepa. Next base: position 337,044,943 of record CM060938.1, read on the forward strand.
ATGAAATTTGAATTCTTTGATAAGAAAGATTGAACTTTGGAATAAGTGAACTTGAACTTCGTTAATAAATGAAATTGGGTTTCTTTACTTATTAAGTTTTGGAAAATTATTTAAGTAATAAGTGAAATTGAACTTCTTGAATATATGAAATTAGTTCTTTATTAAGTGAGTTTTGGTATTAGTAACTAAGTAAACGAATAAATGTAACTGAATTTCTTTAACAAGAGATAATTGCGTTTTATTGAAACAATCGTAAGGCTTGTAATTTAAAGAATTTGATTTGACGAATTTAATTTAATTAAATTTGTAAGTTTTGATATAATGGATATGGACTTAAGTAATTGATTTAATGAATTGTAGATTTAACGTTAATTGTTTTGAATTTATAAATTAATGTAACGAATATTGAATGGAATCGACAAATGAATTTAGAGTGGTTTGAATGTAAATTAAATTAATTTAAATGATTTCAGAATGAAATTTATATACGAACTTGAATTGATATGTGAATTGTTTAATAAAAGTTGAAATTGAATTATAAGATTTTGAAATGGAAAGTTGGAAGTTTTGAAATGTAAACTTTGGAAATTGATTTAGAAAGACAAATGAAATGTTAATTTATGAATTGAAATTGAAATTGAATTTGATTTGGTTTGAAATTTACTAAACGACCAATCGGTGTAATAATTACGGAAGTTATTAAAGAAACCGGAATCAGTTATGGGTACACTCTCTATCTAAACCGAAAACCACTTTAATAACTATACACGGAGTGATGATTCAGAATGAAGTGGTTGGAATGATGTACGTAATGACTGAAGAAAGAGAACGATAATGGATAGCCTTGACCCTTGTGTCAAATTGGAAATGACTAAAATCAGGAGCCGTGCCGGGCCAAATGGGGTTAGCCACCTCGAGCGAACACACTTATTCGTAACTACTATTCATTACTTGTGATTGATTGGTGCACCCTCGTACTTTTCAGGAGTGTTGTTTCGCGGTGTTGCGATCGCTGCGGCGATGCGTTCTCACCAGTCCGGATCAGGCAAACGGTAGTTTCACTACCTTGGGTATTGCCTCATGTGCCTTGTCATACTTGTATTTCCGTATACGCGACCACTACGAATTTGTTTTGTGTTATACCTATGGAGTACTCCTTGATATCCCACTAGTTTACGCTGGAGTTTACAGTGCTGTATAGACTATGACATTTATATAAAATGTGTTAAGGGGGATAATGGTAACGCCTTAACACTATTTTGATACTTTATATTACTGATAGACATTATCTATTTAGCTTACACTACTACATAGTAGATAGTTTAACGGATCCTTAGAGAATGGTGATTCCAACATCCTTTGAGTTACTTGTATTTCGATTCCTACTTTACTTGAGTTGGATTTATTGATATGAGAATATTAATCCTGACTCGAGTGTTTTGTGTTTTGCTTTACGCTCGGGTCAGACTGAGAGTACCAGCTTTCGAGGCCCACCTTTGGAGTTGGAGCTTTGCTTGAAGATCCAGCCATCTATTCTGCTTTCAGTATTCGATGATTCCAGTGATGTATTCTTATTTGTACCTGTTGTATCGTGTTACTCTTCTGTTGTAAACTCTGATGTATCTTATATATTTATATAGTAGCTTCATGAACTACTATTTCTTTTACTTCCGCTGTATATTATTACTCTGTGTCTGTGATTCTGTGATTATTTATTTACTGTATATCTGAGTTTTGCCAAATTTAAATGAACAATTCGGTATTTTGAATTATTCAAGTCCAACATGTGCGGATGCGAATAGTCTAAAATAGCGGATCGTTCAGTTGGTATCAGAGCTTTGGTAGCTCCAGGCAGAACTTAGTACATATGGTAAATGTATTTACAGAATCACTCTCATTCGAGTTTCAATCTCTTCCTTTTAACTCAATTCCTTTGAATTTTGGAACGTTCTCTGCGGTTTCAAAATTCATTCATATCTCTCACTATTTATCTTCTTTTGATTCTGGAGTACCCCATAACTCCATTTCGAATGATCTGTATAGTGAGTCGGCAGTCTCGCCAATCCCAAATTTATCTGTAAATGGGTGAAACTCATTTACAATAGACATCGATTTACCGAAGATTTCTGTATTTTCGGTTTACGATGCTATCTATCTCCTGCTATACCTGAATTCTATTTCTTGAGATCGAATGTTGATTTACCTCGGAATTCAGCATCGATCTTGTTCTTGAAGTTATGGTCGACTCGGTTAAGGTTGCCCGTGAATTAAATAAGCTTATCCATCTTCCGATTCTGTTAGCTGAATTATCTTAACTTTTGTTTCGGACCTATTAACGGATCAAAATTCTCTTTGATTTGATTTCCATCAAATTTGAATCTCTATACTTGTTTTGAAAGGTCCATCCTTGTATCGTCGAGCGAGGAAGTGTATTTGTAAATGAATATTTAAGATGTTTTAATATATATTGTGTTGTTTGAATTGTTGATGTTGATTTGGATTTTCGATCGATTCGTCTGATCAACGCTATCGATAGAATTTCCAAAACACTTAAATAGAGCAAACTGACACAATATTGTTTTCAAATGTGGTAAAAAAATATGAATGATTTTATTTTATATAAGTATAAATTTTTTTGAAATTAAAATGTTAATGAATCTATTGTCCGAAATGTAAAAATTTAATTTTCATTTATTGTTTTATAAATCATTGACTATGTCATAATAGAAATAAATGAATTTATGAAATTTGGGTATAATTTGATTTGGAATTTGAAATGAATTTAAATCAAGAATTTGAGAATTTAATAACCGGTGATATTCAAACTTTGATTTGAATTTTTAAGGTGTATATAATTTAAATATTTTCAAATAGAAACCGTTTCAAAGAATTTTAACTGCTTAAATTTGAGCTCTTCCCTTTTGTCGTTGGAAAATAATTTCGGTGATGACTGCCGCATCATCGACATTCATTTTCGACTTTCGAAGTGGAGAGACTATTCTGTTGCTTTGCTACGGTTTGTTTTGAAAATAAATTAATTTGAAATTCTTAAAATATGATTTTATTTGTAATATATATAATAAATATGAAGTTACTTGAAAATTTAATTCTTAAATTTATGTTAAAGGATAATTTAAATTATAAAAGGAAATCGAAATTTTAAATAAAAGTTTAAGCCTAAATAATTAAATTAGAAAATTTTACTTGTATAATACTCAATTTCATTCTATATATCTTACCTAAATTTTCAAAAGTAAATTATGTAATTGAATATTATATAGTATAAAATGATGTTGAAGAAATGAATAAATAAATTTATATGGTTATAATAAGTAAATATACTTAATAAAAAGGTGATAAGGTATATTAAGTAGAATAAATTTAATAATAATTTGAACAAAAAGAAAAATTTGTTGAATAAACTATGATTATAATAAATGACTAATCAAATTTATGATCTTTGAAATTGTTAATTTAAGAAAATTGGATAATATACAATATATGTGTCTTTAAAAATAAAATGTGAGTGCATATAATAAATGTTATTCACTTAAATTTTAAAATGTTTATGGAGATAAATAGAATAAAAAGTTAAATAAATAATAGGTGTGATTAATAGAAGAAAATTTTGTTTTGAAAGTAATAAATTGAATTAAATCAACTTAAGGTAGTATCTTGGATTAGTTGAATTTAAATTGAATTTTATTTGGAAGAAAACTTTGTACCTAACATTAAAGATGTGAAATCAAATTAATTCAATGACAATCTTGAACTTAAACAAATAAATTGTTGAATATAAATTTATTTAAATTGAAATTTATATGGTTTAAAAAAAAATTGTTTATTATGTAATTCAAGCTTATTTTCTTTTGGTTGTTCTATTCTCCTACTTCCTTCCTTTTCGGGGACGAAAAGTTTTGAGTGGGGGAGAATGTAACGACCCGTAAATTTAATCGGTTTTAATAACGTATTAATTGAAATTTTGTGGAATTTTAAACGATAAAATTTAGAAATAAAAATTTGATATTTGGAATGCGTCTAGTTAAACATAGCAACTGGTAAATTTTCGTCCGAAAATATGGAAGTTTATTCCGCGCGTAAATTTACTTCAATCTAATCAGTTAAAAAGCGATGAAAATAAAACGTTATCAAAACCAAAATATTTTTACATAGAAAAATTCTAAATCATCTTTTGAGCAAGTTGTCAGTTTGTCGTTTTTCAAAATTCGGACATTTTTGGCTCCGTCGATATTATTTTTCGACGATTTTTATGCATTTTCCGTAGTATAAAATTTCAAAATTTTATAATTCAATCGCACCACTGATTTCTATATACCGTTTTGATCGCCTCGTCGTGCTGATCACCACGATATGTTCATTTGCATGTTTAGAAATCCGTTACGCCGCGAAAACCGCGAAACGGTCACCCGTATCGTTATCCGTTTAGTCTTTTATTTCCATACATCCTTTCAGTCTTTTATTTCCATACATCCTTTCGTTATTTGGCCGTGCAAACCAACAGCCTCATAGCATTTATGATTCATGAATTCAGCATGCGACTATTTAATTTTTCATATTCCCAAAATTGTTCATGGACCTCTTCACTTTCTTTTCTTTGCTCTGGCCACTTCATTTCAAAAAAAAAGGGAAATGAAAAATAACAAAGTTTATTATACCAGCTTGGATCTATTAGCGTACTGCCTCTCCTCATATACTCATGCATTCTTCTTTTGCATGTTCAATTTCCATTGCTTGCCATCCCTAGCTATTCTTTTGTCCATCTTAGCATGCAAATCCTCTACTGATCACCACAACCAAGTACTGCGGCCAACCCGAACCATCACCTGCCAACCTTTCCACCAATGCTCGGCCACCTCGGCACGAATCCATCACCTGCCTACCGATCTATCTCCATCTCCCCCCACGCAAGCCACTCCTCCAACTCCACCGCCGTTAGCCTCCACACCTTATACTCTCTTCCTAGCCGAGCGCCTTCCTCCGTCCACGTTTCTCCGGCCTCACGCAACCTAGCGACGCCACTTGAAGTAGACCCCTTCCACTTCGCTCGAACCCAAACCAAGCCCGCTTCCTCCGTTGAAACCGTTCCTTGAAGTCTCGCTGCCGAGTTCTCTTCCCCTCCGACCTAATCGCCTTCCCGCTGCCTAGCATAGCCTTGCTTCGCAAGATCCGCATCTAGCCGAACATCCACCTGCAACCACCATCGACTCGTCCACACACCTGACCTCTCTGACCCAGCAAGCATGCATCACTATCCGCAACCTATCAGCCATGTAGCGCGCGTAACCACCATCTCACCACAGTTGCCGAGCTCATCCTTCCACCGCCATCATTCAACAAAGCAAAACCACCATCTCCTCCGCCGCCTTCTCACCAAGCTCCGCCACCTAACATCGGTTGGGCTTCGGCAACAATACAGCCTCACTCTTTTGACCTCTTTGCACGATGAGTTGCGTATATCTTATAGTGTCTTATAAAGTATCTGTACCAAATATTGTATTATATAATTTTTATATTTGTTTATGGATTACTGTGTTTATCTGAATAAGAAGCTATGAAATAATAAAATAAGATTTACGTGGGTGTGTATATATATATTATTATTATTGTAGATATAAGGTTGTATATATATGAATTTGTACAAAGAACCAATTTTATAAGATATAGTATGTATATATACTGTAGTACACTATTTTGTTAAGAAGTTATAGCTTTGTACGTTAGCTATATGTATGTTTTGATCTAGGACTGTAGGGTATAGGCTATAGTAGTACGGTTTTAAAGTATGTTACAGAACTTTGTAGTATATATATGTTTGCTACAAAATTTTACTAGAAGTGGTAAGTAGTTGTATAGTGTTGCATAGTGTGTACATATAGGTTTGTATTAGTTTTGTACTTTAGCAAACGGTCTGCATGCATATTATATTTTTTTCCCATACGTGTAATATATATAAGAGTGGTATGTAATGTCACTCGTGTATATAGACATTTATTTGGTTACTGTATATGTATGTAATATAATAATGATGAATGTATATTTTTCAGTTTATATCAAACTGATTTGTTTTGATTTGTTTTGTTCTTATCGATTCCTATCTATCAGCTTCGCTCATCAAATTCATACCAGTCTAGCTTTGTTTTGGGATTCGTGCCTGGATCGTAATCCAAATTTCAGTGCCTGTATCAGTGTGCGTATCAGGGTCATCTCCTGTTTTCTCTAGCCTCGAAAGGTGAGCAATCACTCACGATTGATATTCTTTTATTTATTAAATTTGATTTCAATTAAAAGATAATTGAAATATGCTGCTGTAATTATTTACACTGTTATATATGCTATTACCTGTATCTGTTCACCTATGACATCTGACACCATTATCTGTTATTATTTATGCGATGATAATGCAGTTTGGTTGATAATTGATTTATTGATTTTTGTTTATATTGGATGTAAATTGTAATGTATAAAGTGATAAAGATTATGCAATTGAATTTGATGTAGGATAATTAAAATTTGAATCGACATATATGTTGAATTTGATTAGTTAAATATGACCCCTTTTAATTGTTAAATTAATTGACATATAGAATAGTGATAATTACACTTTGAATCATTGAACGTATATTGGATAAATTGTTATAGTATAAAATTGAAATTGAACGACAAGTGGAAAAACCGTAATGTAATAATCTTTAATCTACATGAAATGATAATGTAGATTCTAGAAATTATTATGTTAATCCGCACAAACAACAATGCGAATTAATACGATTATTTCGGGATTATTTGAATTGATTATTGGATTGTTATTGATTGTTGTTATTGCTTGTTTATTTACTTCGACACCATCCCTGTTATCACACTGCAAGTTCCCTTTGCTATGTTTTGATTTTTGAATTGAAATAGAATCGGGTTGAAATGATAAATACCCAAATGAACTTGACTTAGGATAGAGAATTAAATAAAATCCGATTGGTCAATAATTTGATTTGAAATAAAATAAAGATTTTATTTGAATAATAAGGTTTTGAAATAAAATTGGAACGTAAATGTTGATGAAAGGAAAATGTTAATATTGAAATCTGAAATGAAATATTAATGTAATAACTGATGAAAGAACGTTGTTTTGAAATGAATTATTTAACAATAAAATTTGGAATTATTCATTGAATTAAGTTTGAAATGATTTAATAATTAAGTTTAAATTTATAATTAAATTGAAATTATTGAGTTTGAAATGATCGAATGATTAAGTTTGAATTTATTATTAAGTCGAAATGATTAAGTTTTGAAATTACTAAAAATTAAGATTGAAATTATGTAATAATTGAATGAGATTGAATTATTTGATAATTAAATGAAATTTGAATTCTTTGATAAGAAAGATTGAACTTTGGAATAAGTGAACTTGAACTTCGTTAATAAATGAAATTGGGTTTCTTTACTTATTAAGTTTTGGAAAATTATTTAAGTAATAAGTGAAATTGAACTTCTTGAATATGTGAAATTAGTTCTTTATTAAGTGAGTTTTGGTATTAGTAACTAAGTATGTTGAAATATATGGTTTCGATCCTTAATACATTTTAAAACATCTTTAAAATCATTCAACTCCATTTAAAACATCACTTTCCAAAAATATCCATTTAATTTAAAATATTATTCGCTGTCCAAAATCGTGAATATATCTCCTATACCAAATTCATTACTATTTCACATTTTTTATTAAAGAATTATCCACTGTCCAAAATCATGGATATATCTTCTTTAATAAACTTCTATATTTAACTTGCCAAAATCAATTGATTTCAGAGTTATAAAACAATGTTTATAAATCAAATTTATATTTTACAAAAACTTCAACTTATAAAATCACTTTATTAACCAATTCCATTTATAACTCAATTACATGCCAAAAATCCAAATTACAAGTTAAATACTTATAATCCATTTATTTACAAAACCATTCATTTGTTAACTTCACAATTATAAATTATATTTACTTATAAAAATTCATTTATAACTTCATTTTAACACTTATAAAAACTCCTTTATAATTCCATTATTTCGATTTATAAAAATCCAATTTTATAAATCTTGTATATAAACCTTTTATAATAAATTCAAAAATCACCATTTAAACTATTTTATAAAATAATCAACTTCATATTTCCAAAAATCACATTTCAATCATATTTCACAAAAAAACATAATTTTTATAACAATAAAAATTATAATGTTTATTTATTTGAAATGAATCAATTCCAAAATTCGATAAAACGTATACTTTCAAAAATCACTTTAAAATCCTTTTAAATTTGGAAATCATCACTTGTTGCAACAACACTAAATACAACAATCACGGCATCCAAACATCATATATCATATGATAACAGAATATATCACAATAACTGTAAATAAATCAATATGGGTGAGGAATCCAGTTGGATCCCTCCAACCTGTCACCTGCAACAAATATACAATTAGAATATGTGTACAATTTCCGCTTCAAGGCAGAAGCGCGTACAAAGGGTTATCCGCTCATACGCGGGAACGTATAGGGTCATCTGCTCCACTAGGCAGGTATATATATATATATCCAAATACCAATCAATATATCATAATCATCCAAACAATCATCAATCATCTTATAATAAATTATTTCTCACTTATATAAAAATATCAGTGAGTCAGAAAGAGTGAGTTGTACTCACATTGCGTCCAATAGCAGTTTCAATGTTTTATTCCGAATAAAATTAAACGGCCGTTTAATTTAACCCAAAATTCACACTAGATCCAATCAACTTCAAACTAGCTCCATCGCGTAGTGATCGTCAATACGGACCCAACGCAATTCGTTTCGTCAATTTTTGACCTCGTATGACCAAGTTATGATGTTACAAAGATTACACGAATTTTAATAAAATTAATTTCTATTTCTATTTTTATTTTTACCTTCAAACAGATCTGAGCCGTTGATTTTTTCTTGCTTTACATCAGACCGCATCCCCTTTTCTTCTTCCTAGGTAAAAGTCGCGCACGATACAAAACCCATGGCCGCCTATCAACTTCGAATTTTCGCGACTAATATGAACATCTTCGTGTTGATCCACTAGCGCCACCTCGAAGAGCTACTCGAACACTATCATCGCCTGGAGCCATGCTCGACTCGGTCGTGCCTAGGCTGAGAAATCGCCTCTCGAACGCGTGACGTTTGCACTCGATTCGTCGTTGATCGACTTCGTATTTTTCGATCATAACCGTTGGATTTATAGTTCTCAACGATCTCTACAATCTTCGTGTTGAAAGTTTTTGCTAACGGCTTACGAATCAAGAGATAATTGGAGGAGAAGATGGCGATTTGCTGGCCATTGAAATAGAGGGTGGCGGCTAGGGTTAGAAACCCTAATGGTTGTGAAAAATGAAAGAAATGATGGGCTTTTATGGAAAATTGCAAAACATTATTCATCCGAAAAATTTCTGAACTCGAAACAAAGCGTGCCGCCCGGCGTTATAATGTTTTACCCCCATTCCGAACACAATGGAATATATATCGGGAGCCAATTCGATCGTATTTGAAAGATAGGTTTTCGAATCGACTATTTAAATTTAAAATTCACTTAAATGATTTTCTACGCATTTTAGCTTGCCCCGGACAAACCGTAAATCCGATTGACACGAAATTTGAAATCCGAGAAACTGGTTTCATCAAAATCCGAGACTGTTTGAGAAATGACCATTTTTACACGTCGATTAAATATTAAAGTATTCAATTTTTACAAATTAACTTTTAATTCGATTTTAAAAGTTCTCTAACATCATTTAAATTCAACTAGAATTTATTACAACTTTATAAATCATTTTTATTCACATTAAATCCAATTTCCAATTATTTACGCAATTTCAAATGTTAAATTAACAATTTAATTATCCAATTAAATCTAGATATTCGAAATATAATCTATCCAGCTTATAAAATTTACTTGTGCATATTTAAAATCAATTAAATATAAGAATTTCAAATGACTGAAATTCTGGGTCGTTACAATAAGATACTTACTACAACATTTATAAATGATGTTAAAAGTCCTTGTAAAAGAACACTTTGAAATGCATAATCTTTACAGCTAGTTTTAACCACTTTAGCAGATGATTTAAGACTTAAATTTTTTATAGTAAGTACTAAACTTAGGTTACTTAAAAGTCATGAAAAGAAACCCTAATGAATCCCATTTATTTATAAAAATTCCCAAAACAAGGGATTTGGAAGTGCACTTATAACGACTATTCTCGCTTCAAACACTTTCAAAATTACTTCAATTTAACGTACAAGTTAAATAACCATTTAAACATCAAGTCAAGGCCAGGTTACATGTTTAAGAGGGCAATAGAAGTGAAGTTATATAATATAAAGTTATCATTTGCTTACAAAAGCCAGAGGGGTCCGAAGTTTATAACTTTACTTAGTTAATGTCATTGTAATTTTATAATTCAAATTCAACATATATATATATATATATAGACACACACACAATATAAACAAATAAGATAGTGAGATAACTCACTTAGATCAAAGATAAACACATGCTCAATCACAACCCAACTCAGGAACACTTCCAACCATCACAAAACTCCTAAAGATCCAACTTTTAGCACTTTCAAACCGGGGCCACACTTCTCCTTCTCCTTCCGTTGCTCACGGCCCCTCAAAGATCCCCCTCTTCCTCTCACCATCTCCCACTTTTTACCTGTTGATCATTCCTTCCATGATGTTTTAGGCCTATAGCCATATTTTATAACAGATTGGAGATGATTTGGTTAAAACTTGAAAAAGTAAGAGAAGAATTAATGGATTAGTGCTAAGCACTTTCACCATTTTTATTCTCATACTTCATTTCAAGCTTTGTGTATTTTTGATTTATTAATAAGATATTGCCCTCCTTAAATAAGCTTTAATGTGACGACCGCTCATGACTCCCGCACTAAAACAGGGAAATGGTGCGCTGAAAGGTGTGCCAGGCAGCCATGGACGATAGTCAGGGTAAGATAAAACAGAAAACTCTATCGTACAACTCACAGCGCATGGATAAAATACAATAGAGAAATATAAATATAGTGAAGCTCCATAGAACAGAATATCATCATATAAGCATCATAGAAGTTTGATACAAACATCTAAACAATCCATACATCAAGCCTCACTACATAACACTCAAAACATATACAAGCAGCGGAACATCCAGTACATATAGTAAGGAAACAATATGCAAAAGCCTCCATCTCGTCTTCGTCATCAACAGCGTTGGCCACTATGAACAGCACCTGTCACCTGCTACCTAGTCTGCCCATCCCAACATGGATGAACAGCCCAAGGTAATAAGAGTTAAACATAAAACCTTGAGTCAGACAAAAGTCTTAGTGAGCAGTAAATCAATTATCAAACATACCAAAAGAGCATAAAGGGTACAAAGGAATAGGAACCCAACCATCCCACTCCACCTCTTTCTACAGTGATAGCCCTCAGACACACTAAGCAGAAACAAACATAGCAAAGCAGACAATTAAAGTAAAGCAATTACCACTCGAGTCAAGGTCGATGTTTTCCAAGTACAAACCCCCAAGGCCTAAACCAAGATCAGATAAGCACCCACAAAACAGCGCTCTTGAGACCGAGTGACGATACAACCAAACATCCATGACTCTGGCTATCACTGTTATCATTGCCTCGAAACCACCGTTAATTGAATGACCGGCACATTCTTTCAGCCGTAAGTCAAGGGCTAATGATAACCCCGGTTCTAGACAAACTCCGCACGTCATCGTGACCCGTGCCTAGGACTTACCTACTTTGCCCAGAGTACTCAACCACCTGCCTGTAGTCTTTTGGGTGTCCCGACCACCTACCTGTAGTCGTTTTGGGCGCCCCATGTACTCTTGTTTTGAGTTTACTAGAACCTTCAACAACGATGAAATCCAAGCCCCTAGTCATCCTCCTCGACGACTATTCTCATACTAGCCCAAGCTACCTCTCGAGCAATCCATTATCAACCAACTCGAACCATCCCTCGAGTTATCAACATACTTGGGATGATCCCGTCTGGATTAAACCAAGGCTGTCTCACATCAAACTTTGCTTCATCGCATCATAGCAAAGTCCATCGTCATCGATTCTATCCATATGAGCCTCACCATCCGCTTCATATGTCACAAGCAGCTTTCACTATTCAAGAGCCTTTCCACTTAGCTTTTGGATCATCCTCGACCAACTTGTCCAAATCAACTATTAGCTAATTTGCAAAAATCTATCAAATCAAACATTAATCCAAGTAATCAATCATTCAAACAAGATCTAAATAAACAATTACAACAATAATGGCAATTTCGTAAATAAAGAGTCCAAATCTAACATGCATTCTAACAAGCATGAATTATGAACAATATCTCTACAACTTGATGAATGAACTTGCATAAGTGAACATGTAGTAAAATAGATGTCAAATCATCATGAACATTAGATCTACATGCAGACTTGAGAAAAATGCACGAAATCACTCTCTTTAACACATAAACAAACCACTGATCCAATATACTCCTTTGGGTCCGTGTGAGAGATAACCACCACTCACCAAAACACCTAAACACCTCAAAAGATAACAACTTCAGATCTGGACAGCGAAGAACTAAGCTTGATCCGGCAAAATCTCGCTTCAATCGATGAAATCTCTCTTTGAAGAATGTAGATCTTTAACTTTGGATCTTGGATCTTCAACCTTGATCTTCAATCTTGGATGGATGTAAGCACTAGATTAGAGTGGAGAAAAGAAGTGAAGAAATGTTGTAGTCGGGCTCTCAAAATGGCAGCACTTCGTCACTTCAAAATCCGGTGCCAAAAAGTGAAGATAGACCGTGTATTTATAGGCTCGCTCTTAGGTAGCTCGCCTTTAGGTCGTCCACGACCTACCAATGTCCACGACCTACGACCTAAAGATCCCCCATCGACCTAAGGACCTATCGGTTCAAACCTATGCACGACCTAAAACATACACGACCTAACCTCTTAAGCCTTCATGCGGCCTACTATAGGAACGACCTAACGAAACAAGCTAATGCTCGACTTAACAACCCTCGCGACCTACGACTCATCAGGGAAAACGACTTAGCGTCCTACGACTTAACCACTTTACGACTTAACGACCTAAGTCTTAACACGTTAATCACTAGGTCGTAAACTCCACTAACTCGCTACAATTACTAGCTCTTCCCAGTCCCTAAGTCGTTCAACCGACCTATCTACTAACCAGCGACCTAAGCCATTACGCGACCTAACATAAATCGCTTACGACTTAAGCCTTAACACCTACACGAGACCTAACTCTCTTAGGTCGTTAACAATATTTTAGGTCGTCCAAATTCTTAAGTCGTCTATTCCTTAGGTCGGTCAATCCCCTAAGTCGCTGGCTTCCCTAACTCATTAGCTACCTTAAGTCGCTCACCACCATGTTGTTAACTCGTTCTAACACTAACACGCTAACTCATCCAAACTTATAGGTCACTCCATTCCTTAACTCGTCCATGACCTATCCCTTAACTTGCTTAAAATACTTAGGTCGTTATTCCTATAAGTCGCTCCACCCAACCTAACTTCCATATGACCCAAGCTACCCACGACTTAAGCACCACACGAGTTAACTTTTACACGACTTAAACTCTGGACAAAATACTTAATACGAACGACCTAATTACAATTATTTTACGATTTATCGACTCGTAAAATACGGGTCGTTACATTCTCTCCCCCTTAGGAATTTTGCCCCCGAAATTCCAAACAAACAAGAGCAATCATAACTATTCTGCATGCCTACCATCCATAGCAATCAAAAAACCATGCATCCAATTACTAGCCTAGCACGCAGAATTCTAATATTAGAACAAGTTACAAATTCATGAGATGTCTCGACACCTTACGGCCATACCTCAAAGAGTTCAGGATGAGCTGCTTTCATCCTCTCTTCCTCCTCCCATGTACAGTCGTTAACATCATCACTCCATTGTATCTTGAGCAACGTAATCGTTTTCCTCCTAAGCTGTTTCGTGTCGGTTTCAACAACACGAAGCGGCTTACGAGGTCTCGTAACAACTGGGTCAACCTCTAAATCTTCATAGCTATCAGCAGAAACCACTGTATTCGAGTCGTGCACATACTTCCGTAGATACGATACATGAAAAACGTTTTGCACGCCCGACATCTTCTCTGGTAATTCCAACTTATAAGCGAGCTTTCCAATTCGCTCGATGATCGGGAATGGTCCAACAAATCTCGGAGTCAATTTCCCTTTCTTCCCGAATCGAATGACATTCTTCAGTGGAGAAATTTTCACAAAAACCATATCTCCTACGTCGAATTCCAAATCTTCTCGACGCTTATCGGCATAACTTTTCTGACGATCTTGGGCTGCCTTCATTCGTTGCCGAATGATCTCTATGCAATCCGAAGTCTGTCGAATCATCTCTGGCCCAAGTATCAGCTTTTCTCCAGTTTCCAACCAACATGTCGGAGAGTTACACGGTTTTCCATACAATGCTTCATATGGTGTCATACCAATACTTGACTGGTAACTGTTGTTATACGCAAATTCCACCAAATGAAGATGATCTTCCCATGATCCTCCGAAATCCAAAACACGTGCTCTCAGGAGATCTTCCAAAACTCGGTTGACTCTCTCGGTCTGACCATCTGTTTGGGGGTGATAAGCTGTACTCAAACACAACTCGGTTCCCAAAACTTCCTGGAAGCTCTTCCAAAATCCACTAGTGAATAATGGGTCTCGATCGCTCACTATACTCTTCGGAATACCATGGAATCGAACTATCCACTTAACATACAACTCAGCCAATTTCGATGCAGTCCTAGTTGATCGAACAGGAATGAATCTTGCACTCTTAGTCAAACGATCTACGATGAACCAAATCCCTTCATTCCCCGTTCTTGTTCTAGGTAATCCATCGATAAAATCCATCGATATCTGCTCCCACTTCCATGTAGGAACTTCTAGTGGCTGAAGTAATCCACTGGGTTTCTTCTGTTCGGCTTTCACCATCTGGAAGTTCATGCACTTGGAAATAAAATTTCCAACATCCTTCTTCATACCTTCCCAGTAATAGGTTCTCTTCATATCCCGATACATCTTATTTCCACCTGGATGAATTGTCAACTTCGAGTGATGACTTTCCCTCAGAACTTCATCTCTCAATCCATCTATATTGGGAACAACTAGTCGTCCTTGTTTTCGAAGCCAACCCTCTCGATCGACTTCGAATCCTTTATCCTTCTCTGGGTCTGATCCAGATTCCAAATCTCGGATAATCTTGACAAGCTTATCGTCTCGCTTTTGGCTCTCGCCAATTCTTTCCACTAGAGTAGGTCTTATCGATAAGTTTGCCAACATTTCAGGTTCCAATTCACATCTAGGCCTGAAGTCAAATCCAGCCAAATATTCAAGGCTCTTCCATTCTAAAAACATGGCTCCCAATCCTGCATGTCTTCGACTTAACGCATCTGCCACTGCGTTACCTTTTCCCGGAGTATATGCTATACCAAAATCATATGATGCCAAAAACTCTAGCCATCGTTGCTGCCGAAGATTCAAATCTTTTTGGGAGAAAAGATACGGTGTAGTGCTGTCAACTAGCACGGAGAATAAGGCTGTTGAGGAGAGACCATTAATAGTTAGGCCTTATACTAGTATTGGTTATCTTAATGGGAGTGGTATATAAATATATATTCTTTCATTTTTCATCTCTGATTTATTTTCTCCCATCGACATACCCCAATTCCAGTATAAAACGAACTACGATGGTTCGTAATAGTTTAGAACAGTAAATATAAAATATCACATAGATAATATAATGCGGAACACAAATCAAACAGAAAGTCTCATATATACAATAACTGATGTCAGTTACAATACATTTGATACAATACATATGACACGGTATATATGATACAACTACAACAGTCGACTCAGGAAGTTACATATACAAGTACATTAACGTATATAATATACATGAATACATATCTTCCTATACAATTTTACAGACTACTACAAATGACGACGAATACTCCAAAAGATATGAAAGAACTTCATAGCTCTAGCAGAAACCCAAAGCAGAATATCTACAACCTGAAATACTCGGTCTGACCCGAGTATTAGATTTAAAAGAAAATAATACTCGGGTCGGTCTAATTCAAACTCAGTTATTAGTGCACAGAAGCAATAATAATTAACTAATGAATAGACGACAATCACAATAAATCTCGTTTATCCGATCCTTAAATAAAGAAATCGGGTAACGATAAATATGACACGTAACAACGTTAAACAAAAAATCAGCAAATTAAACCAAATCAGAATATTGAATTGAATAAACAAAATAGTTCAAACCATTGAAATATCAATTAAAATATTAAATTCGAGTAGGGCTGCAGTACACGCACGCGTGCACTGCCTCGCCACTACAGCATATAGAATATGCAAAAGATCAATAAATCAAAGCAAGATAGAATAACATAAAAGCCATGTCGTGTGGCTGCAGTTCACGCTTGCGTGCACTGCCTCGCCACCACCGTGATGATGTACCCAAAAACTCAATTCTGTGTGGCTGCAGTTCACGCTTGCGTGCACTGACTTGCCACAACAGTGACGATGTACACAACCGGGCACAAGGTCAAACCCAAAATAAAAAGACGGGTTCAACTCAGGTGAAATATCTTTAAAATCATGACACGAGCACAAGGTCAAACCCGAGTTTTTAAAACTGGTTTCAACACAAGGCTACATGAAGAATGCAAAGCTTAGACAAATTCCAAATGCATCAGCATGAAGAATGAAACAACATGCAAATGCATCAAAACAATGTCGAAGTTATTCCAGCAAAATGACAGTACAAACAAGTGCACATTGGAAGTACAAGATAATAGCAGCAATGTACATGCACAAAAGGCAGTGAAACAGACAGGTACAACCAAGCACATGCATATATAATATGCATAGCCACTAGCACATATAAATATACACAGTATGAACTACAGGGAATAAGAACTCAATGCAATTGAATCATTCAGTTTAAACAAATCAGTTCTATAAGGACATAATGCACGTACACAGTGCATAGAAAAGCAACTCAGAGTTTCAGATGAACAAGTGTGCACTACAACAAGATCAGCCCAGAATACATTGTTTCAGGCGACGGTAAGGTCAAACTGAAACAAAACTCAACTGTGCACCAGAAACAAGAATGCAAAGGCACATACAAGTGATGGACATACTACCAACATGTACAGAATGAAGACAACTATAGTCATACCATCACCAAACCAGACACAATGAAGCAAGATGGTGATCGATATGCAATACTGTGAAGTACAAAAATAAGAACACAAACATGACCACAAGAGTCACAACAAGGGACCACAAATGAAACAAGCAACCGAGAGAACCAGCTTCAAGTCGAAGTGAAACAGAATGTACAAAGTCACTGCAGTGCGCATCAGTAAGCACAATGCAAATACAATGAGACAACACATAACTCGAACAGTGGTCAACCATACATGCATACACACATACGAATGTATGTATGCATATATATATACAGATAATTCAACCAAACAATTCAAACTACATCAAGAGCTGAAGCCACAGTGAAACTCAAGTGTTTAATATTACAACTCGAAATCAATTTTACTTAAATAGAAAATGCGCATGAACGTTGTGGCAACAGTTCACGACAACAGTAATAACTCGAATGCAAAAGATGTCATATATGATACAATGGCAAATTGCACAAACAAGCATAAGTGAGTTACAGAAAATATGCAACATGATAGACATGAAGGCAGTAATTGCTGACTGGAAGCAAACTACAAAGACATCAACGAGTATGACATAAGGCAGTGCAACAAAGGGAACACAATGCAAACTGAGTTGCACACAAATGATACTAGACAAAGTGCAGAAAATCAATGCGCTGCATGTCCAACAGGTAGCAAGTTATATGTGCAACAGGTAAGGGACGAAGCATTGTCAAAGATTTTTAAAAGCTGTGGTTATCAAAAATTCAAATCATTGCTTCAGGAATGATTACAAAGACGGCTAGAGACGAAGCTCACAGGGGCCATAAAAATCAAAGCCCTAAGGATCGGTGATGCTAGAAATTCACAAAATCAAAATACAGTTTAACCAAAAAAGTCAAAACTGTGAGAATCAATTAGTTAACCTTAGAAAAGCACGAACTAGAACAAAACAGAAATCAAATATCACAAAAATGCCAAGGCCGACGTTTAAACAAGTCAGTGCCCAAAATCAAGTGACTGAAGTCACAAAAACTCGAAGCCATGGGTGAATTGAAACCATTAAAAATTATTGACATTCAAACAAAACTAACTGCCGAAACACGAGATGAATTAGATGTGAGTGAAGGGGTTCACTCACCTTGCCGACGAATTGAAGCATCACAGAGACGAGCAAAGCCAAGAACAACCGAGGGAAGACGAACGAAGATCGAACCCTAATTTGGATCGAAAGAAAGCAACGGCCGCCATATTCGATCGTCTTCGTTTGCTTTTGTTTTAGGTTTGCAAACGAACAAATAAGAAAAATGAATAAAAATAAAAAGGGGGATGGGTTATTTGTTTTGAGAATTAACACGGCCCAATAGAAAAAACATGGACCACTATTAAATTTCGAAGCCCAAAATTCCTTTTAAAAATTTATAAAAGAATTTTAATTCAAATTTAAAAACTTCAAATGGAAATTTGCGTCAATATTAATCGTTTAAATTGTCGATTATAATTGATGCAAAATACAGGGTTGTTACAGATAGACTATGGAAGAAAACAATCAAAGCAACCATAGAATATATTAAACAATCCTCGTGATCACTCAATGTGTTCTAGATGCATGATAACTTGTAATACCTTTCCCATGCCAGGGACTAATGGAAATCTCGGTTTTTGGCGTACTCGTCTCTAGCCCGAAGCTGATACTAAAACCAAATCCACTTGTCTGGGGTATATGGATCTAAACAACCAATCTGGGGTAGTCAAATAAAGTAACCATGAGCATCCCCATAATACCCTGCTTTCAAGTACATCAAAAAATGCTTTGAGTATCAATGATTCCTTAGCACGCATATCTCAGCCTTTTTTTGCTCCACCTAGCTTCCACTATTCTTAAGAAACTATTCCATGTTCCTTCAATCCATGATAGAATCATTCAGAATCTTATCTACGAGACACCCTTCCTATAACCCACCCTTTATGAACAACCATCCTCATGACTCCCTTCAACATAGATCTGCCATCATCGGAACCTAATTACATTCACCGTCGAGTTTCCATCACCAAATTCCCTAAGCTATCATTGTGCTATTACACCGCTTTTATACCCCAAGCGAACAAATAAACATCTTTAGCATGACCTGCAGAACCTCCTCTTCTCTTCGAGGAAGTTCCACCTCAATCCTAGCAAACCAAACTTCTCGGTACCGACCAGATCTCTTGGCAGCAAGTGGTGTACTTAGCCAAATATTGGCTAAATTTCTTTCTTCTCTTTCAGAGCTCCATGTTTTAAGTGCTTGGACTCTGACTATTTCCACGAAAGCTCTCGGCATCAACTCCAAGCTCTCGGCATCAACTCTAGAAGCTATGGGTGCTTGGTTCAATACTTAACCAAATCTTGGCATTTGCCTTCTGCCAATCACCCTAAGTCCCAACTTGAAGTACCAACCTTCCACCGAGCGGTTTCCATAACCAAAAAGCTCTCCATACCGAGCAAAAGCTCTTGGTAACAAATCCTTTATTTTACTCAGAACTTGGTGCGAATTGAATCATGAGTTCCTCTAATCCTCCAGAGCCTCCCCTCCAAGTTTCAACCAATTCCAACCATCTTTGCCTTCAGTTTGCCAATTCGACCACTCCTTTTAAAACCACCTAAAATCACAGACAAACTATATCAAAGCACACCATACAAACAAGGAACATCATATACATACATCCATTCATACATATAATACATAAGAACATGATAATCAAGCAAATCCTAATCTAAATCTAACGTTTACATTAGCATGAACAAAAGGGGTTGTAAAACCCTTTTAAGAAACACTTTAAAACCATTAAATTTCGGCCATAATATACGTTAAAAAGTGATAAAAGTTAGAAAACAGTGTAGGGTCAAAATCATGTTAAAGGCATCATTTTTTTTAACCATATAAACATGCATAGTAGAGTGAGAGGTCAAGAACCACTCATCAAATACCTTGAATACTAACTTCACCCTTTAGATTTAAAGTGAGCAACAAAGGAGAGGAATGCAAATCAGCCAAAATGATAATCTCAAGTTCCTCTATGCTAATAACCCCTCAAATTATGATTTAAGCTAAGATTAGTAAAGAAAATGTAGGATTTTTGATGAAATTGCAGTTAATGGAGGTTAAGAGCTATTCTAGGGAAGATGGAAATGACTTAGATTAGTTTCTACAACCTCCTTTAGCACAATTTTCGAGATAGGTTAGTGGCCCTAAGTATGGTCTTAGTTAATTACTCACTAATGCAGACCGACAATAGCGAAAACTTATAACAACTATAATTTTCAAATGGTAAGTCTGTTTGTCTATTATGACCACTCTACGGAATTTGAAACCATTATCTTAAAGTAGTGAAAGAGGTTTGAGACCCTAATTTGGCTTCTATCAAAATTTATAGTCCAACAAGAACTTTATGGTCATATAGAAATTTGGAAAAAATCATAGATGTGGAAAATTTCTCTAAGAGCCATCTCTTAAAATTTTAGAATCACACGACCTGATATGAATAAAATAAAAATATTTTACGACCCTCTGATATGTATAATATGGGTCGTTACAGACATTAGAAGAGACTTATGCTTGTCCATCGATTACAGCGATGCTTTTAGACACACACATACACACATTATTATACCTTAGAGTAGATTGGACATATCATACATCCAAATGGAATTAAATTACTAATCCATAAATAGTAGACATAACACTTAAATGGAAACCAATCAGCATAAACTAATATTATGGACAAAGTATGTAATTTACCAATCATTAGAACGTTATTTTAACCCCTTCTCATTACAATTCACATGGTAGATTTAGAGGGACATGATAATGTTACAAGACGGGAATGACTGGTGGACAGGTCTTCTCAATCAGGCTTGGGACTGACAAGGCAACTAGATATCTAAGGGATAATATTGATTCTTAGGTACTAGCCTTAATCAGTATATATGTTTTGTTATACTTTACTATTTTGCTGTTAGTTTGTATAGATAGCTCTTTGATATACTTATGTTTATCACATGTCACCAACACTAATGGTCTGTACCCTAATGAACTTGGGTTTATGATTTAGTCAAAATACAGACGCATTAAGGTGCAGTTTGTTACAACTATAGGAAAATGAATTTAGTATTTTAACAATAACAACAATACAACAATGCTACTAATGTTTATCAAGTATCTAGGTGATAAAGAAGCAAATACATGTGCACAATTCAACACAAAACATAATACAAGTATAAAATGTGAAGGATATTAATCAGTTATGGAGTGTTCAAGCATTCAAGATTAGTTGTGGTTTTAAAAATCTATTTGGACTCAGGTGCATCAAGATGAAAAGAAGAAATGGACCTACGAGCTTCAAATCATTGTATGTCATAGGTTGAGTCTATGTCGGGTCGTTATAGTTTAAAGTTGCTAAAACTCCATAAAAAATCTCCAAACCATTCCAAATTTTATAAAACATTTAAAATATACTAAATCGTACTTTTGATTTTTTTAGAATTTTTCTAGTAACAGTAAATGCAAAAAAAGTGATAAAATGCCAAAAATGCAAGTATATACAACAGTCTTTTTCATAGCAGCAAAGCATAACATTTTTACCAAAAATTCTATCAATGGATCCAACGGTTACACCCTAGTAGATTTTTGATTGCGTTTACTAAAGAAAAATGTTGTTACACAATGCTATTTTAAATTCTATGTTTGAAATTCCTCCAATGGATATATTTTTGAAAAGGTGCTTTGTGGCTATTCATTAACTTCTCTTCGCCTAACAAATTTCTGAAGGGATGCACCTATTTAATAGCTTCCTTTCACTCTTATATAAGCCTCCCATCATCCCCAAAGCAATCGCTCAATCATTTGCACTTAAGCTCACTTTCTCTCAATTAAATTGATGTTTATTCTCAGATCAACAACTCCAATTGTTGTTTATTATGCATTCATTCCTCTGTGACTCAAAATAGTAAACTAAGACATTTTGGGCCTTACATTATCACTCCACTTTATCTAGTAAAGGTCACTTCCTATACACTTTGTTCAGTTATCTGCATATTGTTTGTGGCGTTATAGTAGTTTGTGTATTAAAAAGACAAATTTGTATATTAAGATACACTGTGTTGGAAAGTAACCTTTGTTACAAAGTTGACATCATATTCTGCAGCTCAACCAAAAGTGTTGAAGTCTTGTTCGGTTGCTAGAGCAAGTTTATTGAAATCCTATTCTATTGCTCTAGCTCTTATTCCTCCGGGCAAAGTGAGGGTGTTAGTGAAAAGCCAGAATAGAGATTTCAGGACTGGATGTAGGATTGGAGATCCGAACTAGTATAAAATCGACCACGTGATATTATTTCCACTGTTATTAAATTTATATTGATGCTGCTGTGATTACTACACTTCAATTCTATATTTATAGATTTGGCCATCACCGATCCTATACATATTATTTTACAAGTAATATTGATCGACACTACATGACTAATATATGGTATCGGAGCTTGGAATCCTATCAATGTCACATCATCATGGAATAATGGCCAAAAAGAGATTCAGTCGAAATACAACAAACAAAAGCTCGATACTATCATAACCACCACTGATGAGGACTATAAAATGGTAGTTTCTGATTTATAAATTTTAATAAAAGATAATAATGAGTTAGTATATGCGATAAGATCTAAAAGCCTAATTTTGTTATTTTAGAAAAGATGAAATCTTTTGAACTTGAAAACGAGAAATTGAAAAATGAGAAATTAGAATAGAAAATCAACATGGTATTTTGAAAAATAATTTTGTGGCTCTTAATATTTCATAGATAAACAAAATACTATATCTGAAAGGGAGATAAATTTTTTAAAAAGAAATTTTGGATTTGAAAAGGCAATCTAATTTATTACAATCCTCTTTAGAAAACATAGAATCTTGGATCTTCTTCTTGAAAATGAGAAATATATGTTAAAAATTGAGAAATTTGAATTAAATAAGGAGATTGGTATTTTAAAAAATAGCAATAATTTTTTTGAAAATAATAATTGTGGCTTTAAATCAAAATTTGAAAAATTAAAAATGGAGTCACAAAATTTAACAACGTTCAAATGGTTTAAACATGATTTTATCCAGTTATAGACTGTTAATAATAGTGGAATGAAATATGATAAAACAAACGATAATAATAGTGTAGATATTCTTTTATGTATAATATGATAAACTAGACATCGATCCACTTTTCATAGAAAAACAAGCATTTCTACATGTTATATGTTATACCTTAGTTATAGAAATATAATGGGAAATGAAAATTTGATATATTTAAATATTTGGGTTCTGTAAAATGGAGAATAGAGATAAATATATTCATGATTATTTCATTAATGTAGTAAATGATCAAAATTATATTTTCAAAGTTTCTACCATACCCTCTTGGGTATGGTTAACTTTTATATAACTCTCGAACCCTAACGTAGGAAGTGGGTACCATAATTTTTATTTTTATTTACTGTAGGTACACCACATACTAAAGGGAAGAGCATCATATGTTGTAAAATTAAGAAGGAGCTATTATTCACCAATATATGCTCTATGCCTTATTTCTTTTGGATGATGTCAAAAGGGGAGAAATGTGAGGAAAACAATCATATTGATAGGGGAGTACATGGATATAAGTGGAGCATATATTAAGGGGAATGTTAGTGTAACGACCCTGGATTTTTGGCCTACTTATTTTAATAAATATTTAATCTAATTAAATAAAGAATGAACTCGTTATTTTAAAATGATTAAATCTTTTGGAATAATTGCCATTTATTTGTATGGGTTTGTATTTTTGAAAGGAAATTGGATTCTGGAAGTTTAAAATAAAATCTCCTGATAATATTTATAATAAAATTTACCTTATAAAATTAAATTAAAATATTTACCTTGTTAACATTTGATAAATAGATATATATGAATGATATTGTTTAAAATAAATCAAAGTCTATCAATATAAAATATAAATATAAAATATAAATAAACTTATGAATATAATTTAAATATTAATAGTTAAAATATAAATTAGAAATAAAAAAATAAAAGAAAACAAGGATTAAGTAATTTTGGTAAACATACAACATAAACTGAAAATTTAAAACACAAAGTATAACATGATACTAGACAAGACATGTATATGAAGTTCAATCTAGAAGTTAATAAAATAAAAATCTTTAAACCAAAATGTTTTCATACAAAGCCAAATGGATAAGTATGAAAACAAAGTAGAAATGGAAATCAGTCAAAGTATAAAAATAAGCACAAAGTATAAAATGAAACAAGACCAAAGTACAAGTAAACCTGACACAAAACATGTATATAAACTATTCAATCTGGAAGGTAATAACAAAGCAAACATTTTTATGCACAATATCTTCATTCACAAGCCAAGCCTACCTGCAAAGTATATACCTTATACAAATATCTACACAAAGTAAACATTTTAATAAGTACACAAACTATCTTCATACAAGCCAAATGCTTACCTGCAGATATATATATATATATATATACACACAAATATCTATTTTTACACAGCCAAACATAATTATAATTATGTAAACTAATTAAGAAACAAGGCAATAAATTGCTTTCATTTCAGCCCAATATTTTTTCAATTCAAATACATTGCAAATCTTTACTTTTCAGTAATAAAGAATCTGATCGATCAAAGCCAAAAGAAGAAAATGTTTGTCCAGTTACCACCTTCCCAAATTACAACTGTTATCTTTTATATATGTGTGTATTCATCTTTTTTTTAGTTCATTCAGAAATCATATAAGAAAACCTGAGAAAAACAGAAAGAAGAAAAAGGAAGTAAAATCAAAATTTAATTCAAAACAAAAACAGGGAAGAGCTCAAGCAGATTCATACTGCAGTTTTCTCAATCATCAAGTATTCTCTGTTCAAAGATTTTCTGGTGAGTAAACAATCAATTTTAATTTTTTTTAAGTTTAAATTAAATCAGTAAAGGTGATTCCTTTAATATATGGTATTGTATATGTTGAATCTTTGGATAAAATTCTGTGTATATAGGTTACTCTATATGTGTTCTTCTTTGTTATAAATTACAGGGATTGATTATCATTTAAATTTGAATTGTATCCAACTGAATCATTGTTAAGTTTTCAGTTTTAAATCAAACAAAAGGTTTAAACTTTAAATTTAGATTTTAAAAGTGGTTTTAAAATCCTGTTTGACAATATACACTGTAGTTTTGTTTTACAGGTAAGTAAGTAGAAATTTGATAAAATCGAATGTTGTAAAATATTAATTCGAGATTATATCTTGAATTCATACTGCAAGTCATGATTTTTAAAACAAAAATTAAGATTTTTAGATTAGTATTTTGTGTGAAGTTTGAATTTGGGTAAAAGTTGTATTTTTACAAATTTCAGACACTTTAATCAATTTAAAAAGTTGAAATTTGTTATGAAAATAGTATGGACATCAGTGATCTCGAGAAAAATATACAATAATTTTTCCATTGAGTAAATTTGAGAAACGAGATCATTTAAGGGATTTACTTCAAGTTTTTGCAGTTGTCTGTAACGTGGAGTGTTCGACCTCAATAAGCGATCGAGTTGCATGAATCTTGGGTGGTTAGTTGCTTGACGCGTTGTCGTGGTGTGGCCGAAGGTTGAGGGTCTTCGGGGGCTCTGGGGCGGTGGCGAAGTCGTTTTGTCGGTTTGGTTTGAGCTACAGGTTTCGAACTGTAAGCTAAATTTCGAATTCGAATTCTTGTAAGTGATTTGAGTTTGGATTTCGAGCTTTGGTGTGTTTTGCGACTTGCCTGAATGGTTGGGGTTCACCGGAACTCGGCCGCGCTGCCGTGCACATGTACAGCGCGGTGAGTTGTGTTAAGGTCATGGTGGTTATCGGTCTCGAGTTGTTCTCGAGAAATTAAGATTGTTTCCTCGGGCTTTATGTTGAGTTCGGTAATGAGTTACATGATGCTGTTTATTCATAGTTAAAACATAAACTATAGGAAAGAAAAAAAAAGAGCGTACAGGTGGGGAGTCTCGGGGAAATGAGTGAATAACTCGAAGTGCTACTCGAGTTTTGATAGGGACTCAGGTTGTTTTCCTGTCAACTGCAATATTATGTTAAAAAAAAAGTTAAACACTTGTTTTTCAATCAGTTGAAAGCACTGTAAATTCAAATAAGTGTTTAACAATTAAAGTTAAACTTTAACACAAGCTTTAGTTACTTTAGTTGATGCTTAACCATGTTTTAACACCTTGTTAATATTTGAATTAAGTAATTAATTTAGTTAAGTATAAAGTGAATTAACAATTAAGTTTGTAGTTAGTAATATAATTGATTTTCAAATTTAAAAAAGACTTTTAAAATGTTAATTAAGTTGAATAATAAATATTAATTGATTATTTTCTGAAAGTAATAAAGAATAATTACTTTTTAATTGTAATTAGCGATGGATTATAAGTAATAAATGAATTTGTAATTAACTACTTAAGTTAATTAATGAATGATTAATAGTTAATTAATTAAGGAATTTAATTAAGAATTAATAATTGATTAACTAAGTAATTAATGGTTACTAAATGAATAAATAAGTTTTATTGATTAATAATTAAAGTTATTAATTAATGATGAAGGACAGTTAATTAAGTAATTAAGATTCAATAATTGATTAAGAAATGAGAAACTAATTAAATAATTTGAAATGGAATAAGTAATTAATTGATAATTAATGATTAATTAAACATGGTTTAGTGATTAACTCTCAAGTAATTAATTATAAATTCAATTAATTACAATAAGAATTTAAGATGACTGTTTATGGATTGTTGTGTAGAATATCTGATTGTGACATTCATTTGATGATAATTCTGTGATGTTCTATGATATTCCTTGATATATCTATGATGATTGTGTATGATTTAGCTGTGATAAACGTTATTTGAATTCAATCATCGAATTAAACTGTTGAAGTTAATTAGATAACTTGGCCTTTAAAATGGCGTTTGGATTTCGATGAGACCGGGATCGGGTGTCATTTATGATTATCCGAAAACCACATCGATCCAAATTAAACGTTAGGTCGTGAATTCTCAAGTGAAGACCGAGATGGTGTTTTCAGAATGCAAGGGTTATTGTCGTTGACTCTGAGGGTGATTCCAAAATGAGTGTAACAAGATAATGCCTTTGGTTTCGTTCGAACCCGGAACGAACTTGTATGGATTGAATGCTTTCATTACATCGTCAGACGGACGATGAGCATTCTAAGTGATATGTTCTGTAAAGGTAATCGCAGCCTCAAGCCTCATCAACCGGGAATGGCTAAAACAGGGGATGTGAAGCAAGATTAGGTGGGTCATACCCAAGTAGGACGAGATATACCCCTGTCTAGATGTCCCTTTTTATTTCGGCTGTGTGGGCGGTTGCTAGCTATAACCGCGGGGTTATCTTTTTCGAGACTGTTCTGTAAGGAATGGTTCCGGCCTTGTGTTGCAGGGGAGTTAGGGTGACTCCTTGGTATGGTGATCTAGGCCCCGTACTGTGATGGGCGGTACCCCAGTAGCCCTGCCATTGTATGGAACCCAAGCTCCAATAAGTGCCGTACGTTTTGATTGTGCCCAACTATGTTGGAATGTGAGATGTAAGCATTGCATCTATTTCTGTATTTTACTTGAAAACCCTAGACACTATTATAATATCACTGGATTTCCTATAAATTTTTTTGGTTAGCATACGGTAAAAACTTACCCGTATTTATTTATGGGGAGTCTTACGTGATACCTTTATTTTCAAATGTTTTTCAAATTTGAACAATTTAAACCGTTTACTCATACCAGACCCATGTCTGACCCGGAGTTTATATTTTGTTTTCATAAACTCTTGGGTACACAAATTTTTATGAGTAGCCAAGTGATAGGTTTTGGACTTTGATTTCTGGAGGAGCTTGGATCAGGAGTTTCCAGACATATCTATCTATCTAGTTCCGCTGTGTAGTTGATGTATGCTGTATCTCTGATGTATGTAGTGACAGATGTATGTATGACTGTCATGTGTATGATGTTGTATAACTCTGATATATGTAAAACTATGTAATAGTTATGTGATGTATTATATTTTGTTCCATTCCGTTGTGAAGATTCTGATGTTGTTATTTCTTTCTTTCTATTCTTTTCTATTTCTATCCCTTTCTTTCTTAATGATGATACGTCTTTCTGGTAGTAGGAGGGCGGGTCATCACAGTTGGTATCAGAGCAATAGGTTGAGCAAATACCTAGGCTCTTGAGTGATTTCTTTCTTGAGAGATCGTATTTGTAATTTTGATATATATGCGTGTATATATTTATTTCTACCTATTTGTTGGGCTACCTGTTCTGGTTTTCCAATATAAGTTATAAGGGTAGATAGGGTAGTGGTGTGTGTAACACGACTACCAATGGTTGGAATTTGAATGTTTGAGGTTGGAAGTGTATCTGTCGAGACTGTAGACCTATTACCGTCTCAAGTAAACTTTGGGTGGTGTAAGGATTTCATCGATCTCTGAAGGAAACCCGTTAAGGTTCAGAGTTCATCTTTAAAGTGTAAGTTTAGATGAGCTAGAGTTTGGATCTGTCGGTTGGACGGAAGCAAGTCATGATATCTTGATACCTCAATATGTAGTAGCTTTGTGATGAGACACAATGACTTTGGATGTCTCCGAAGATGTTTCTTTGGGACAAGTTAAGGAAGTTTGTCTACTTTGGTGTTGTGGCTGAGTTCAGTAGGGTATTTTTGTTTGGTTTGAGGTCCGAGTTTCTCAAAGAGCTTTGGATAAGAAGTCTTAAGCAATGTAGCTCGAAGTGTTTTGTGTGTTGTCGAGAAGGTTTCCTGGTTAGCAGTTTTTCTTAAGGTAATTTCAAGAGTAGCAGCATGGATCCATTTCTTCGATGGATTGGCTCGATAAGTATGAGGCTGTTCTGAATCGTAATGAGAGGACAGTTTCGTTGGAAACTAATTTGAGTAGAATTGCCAGAGTGTCCTATGATAATTCTGGAATTCACTTGAGTAGTCTTTTACATGGAGCTGAGACTTCTCAAGAGAAGGTTGAAGATATTGACGTGGCCCAAGATTTCCCTGATGTTTTCAAGGAAGTCAAGTGTTTGCCTCTACATCGAGAGACAGAGTTTCGCATTTGATTTGATTCCAAGAGCAGTGCCAGTGATTCAGCAAAGTAGGAGGATGGCTCCTAGAGAGAGAAGAGTTAGTAAAGCAGACTCAGGATTTTGTGGAGAAGGAGTTGATCAGGCCTAGTTTTTCTTGTTAGGGTTCTGCTGTCGTGTTTGTCACCAAATCGAATGGATTGCTAAGGTACTCTGTGGACTATCAAGAACTGAATAAGTTCGTTTTGGTGTTCACCGATGATATTTTGGTCTATTCTAAGTCTGAAGAAGTGCACAAGCAGCTTTTGAGGATAGTGTTGGAGACACTGAGGAGGCATGTTTTGAAGGCGAAATATTCTAAGTGTCATTTCTGGAAATCGAAAGTCAAATTTTAAGGCACATTGTTTCTGGTAAAGCTATCTCTGTAGATCTAGCGAAGGTCGAGTCTATTCTGGAATGGAAGCAACCGAAGTTACCAATGGAAGTTCACAGTTTTCTGGAATTAGCTGGCTACTACAGGAAATTTATCAAGGGTTATTCCAAGATTTCTTCGCATTTGACTAAGTTGACAAGAAAGGAGCTAAATTCAAATGGATAACCAGGGTGAAGAAGCTTTTCAGGAATTGAAGACGAGGCTAACCACTGCTCCGGTGCTAGCTATTCCGGATGGGAAGCAAAAAATTGAGGTTTATACAGATGCTTGTATAGTTGGTTTGGGAGCAGTATTGATGCAGAATGGAAGAGTGATTGCGTATGCGAGTCGGCAATTAAAGCCACATAAAAGGCACTACGCTACGCACGATCTTGAATTGTTAGCTATTGTTTTTTCTTTGAAGATTTGGGAGACATTATCTCTTGGGAGAGAAGTTTGAGTTATTCACGGATCACAAACTATTGAAATATCTTTTCTCTCAAAAAGGATCTTAATATGAAGCAGCAGTAATGGGTCGAGTTTTTGGCATCATGTGATTTGGATATTTTATATACCCCGGGAAAGGCAAATGTTGTAGTTGATGCTCTTAACAGGAATGCAGTTTTGTTTCTTTTGGAAGTTGTTCCATCTCTCCTAGTCAGAATCATTAGTAAGCAAATAGAGGATAGATCTTTTAAGGAACTGATTCTTGGAATTAAGAATGGTCAGTATTCTGATTTCAAAGTGGACGATCAAGGTGTTTTGAGGATTAATGGTTGTTTGTGTGTACCTAATATAGATGGATTAAGGCAAGAAGTCTTAGCTGAGTGTCATCGCTCCAAACTGAATATTCACCCAGGAATTTCTAAGATGTATAAGGATATGAGAAGAATTTTCTGGTGGCCGAGCATGAAGAGGGATGTAGCCGCTTTCGTAAATAGTTGTGCTATCTGTCAGCAAGTTTAAGGAGATCAACAGAAGTCAGCCAAATTATTGCAGCCTTTGGAAAGCCCAGAATGGAAATGGGAGATGATTTCGATGGACGGTTTGCCAAGAACCAAGAAAGGAAATGATGGTATATTGGTTATTGTGGATCGTTTAACTAAGAGTGCCCATTTTATACCGGATAAGGCAACTCGTACTGTAGTTTCTCTGACAGAGATTTTCTCGAGGAAGATAGTCTAATTGCATGGTGTTCCTATCAGCATAGTAAGTGATCGTGATTCTATCTTTACCAGCAAATTTTGGGAGGCTCTGCAATCAGCTTTGGGAACAAGTTTGATATTGAGTACAGCTTAACATCCTCAGACAGACGACAGATGGAGAGACTGAACCGAATTCTAGAGGATATGCTGCGAGCTTGTGTTTTGGATTTTGGTGGATCTTGGGAAGACCATCTTCATTTGGTAGAATTCTCTTATAATAACAGTTACCAAGCGAGTATTAAGATGGACTCCTTATGAAGCTTTGTATGGAAGACCGTGTAGATCCCCATTCTGTTGGATAGAGTCGAAAGATCGTCTTATGCTTGGACCAGATTTGATTCGAGAAGCATCTGTTAAAGTTGAGCATGTCAAGAAAAGGGATGAGAGCTGCTCAGGACCGTCAGAAGTAGTACGCAGATAAGAGAAGGAGACAATTGGAATTTGAGATTGGTGATTTTATTTTTGTCAAAGTTTCCCCGATTAAAAGTGCTATTAGATTCGAAAAGACGGGAAAACTTGCCTCAAGATATATAGGACCATTTCGGATATAGGAAAAGAGTTGGTGCAATAGCTTACAGAGTTGAATTGTCAGATTGGATGTGTGGAATTCATAATGTATTCCACATATCCCTTCTAAGGAAGATTGTTCATGATCCATCATTAGTTGTAGAACCAGTAGTCCAGGAAGAATTGGAAGTCGAACCGAATTTGACTGTAGTTAGGAATCCAGTTCGGATTGTTGATCAAGACGAGAGGCGACTCAGGAGCAAGGTAGTGAAGCTCGTCAAAGTGCAGTGGAGTGAGGATCCCAGAGATTGCACCTGGGAAACTCTGGATAGTTTTAGGAAAGCTTATCCGGATTTGTGTCCAGATAGCTAGTGATGTTTGTTAGGATAGACTGTTTG
The DNA here is from genome assembly GCA_030765085.1 of Allium cepa. Lineage (NCBI taxonomy): Eukaryota > Viridiplantae > Streptophyta > Magnoliopsida > Asparagales > Amaryllidaceae > Allium > Allium cepa. The sequence continues at coordinate 337,076,992 of CM060938.1, forward strand.
ATTGTTTGCTAATGTATAAATGATATGTATGTTTGAATGGTTGATATAACAGCTTTTAAAATTATCTTTTGTTTTAAATTTAGGGGACGAAATTCTTTTAAGGGGGAAGGAATGTAGCGATCCTGGATTTTTGGCCTATTTATTTTAATAAATATTTAATCTAATTAAATAAAGAATGAACTCGTCATTTTAAAATGATTAAATCTTTTGGAATAATTGCCATTTATTTGTATGGATTTGTATTTTTGAAAGGAAATTGGATTCTGGAAGTTTAAAATAAAATCTCTTGATAATATTTATAATAAAATTTACCTTATATAATTAAATTAAAATACTTTACCTTGTTAACATTTGATAAATAGATATATATGAATGATAGTGTCTAAAATAAATCAAAGTCTATCAATATAAAATATAAATATTAAATATAAATAAACATATGAATATAATTTAAATATTAATAGTTAAAATATAAATTAGAAATTAAAAAAATATAAAAGAAAAAAAGGATTAAGTAATTTTGGTAAACATACAACATAAACTGAAAATTTAAAACACAAAGTATAACATGATACCGGACAAAACATGTACATGAAGTTCAAGCTAGAAGTTAATAAAATAAAAATCTTTAAACCAAAATGTTTTCATACAAAGCCAAATGGATAAGTATGAAAACAAAGTAGAAATGGAAATCAGTCAAAGTATAAAAGTAAGCACAAAGTATAAAATGGAACAAGACCAAAGTACAAGTAAACCTGACACAAAACATGTATATAAACTATTCAAGCTGGAAGATAATAACAAAACAAACATTTTTATACACAATATCTTCATTCACAAGCCAAGCCTGCCTGCAAAGTATATACCTTATATAAATATCTATACACAGCAAACATTTTAATAAGTATACAAACTATCTTCATACAAGCCAAATGCTTACCTGCAGATATATATATATATATATATATATATATATATATATATATATATATATATATATATATATCTTTACACAACCAAATATAATTGTAATTATGTAAACTAATTAAGAAACAAGGCATTAAATTGCTTTCATTTCAGCCCAATATTTTGTCAATTCAAAATACATTGCAAATCTTTACTTTTCAGTAATAAAGAATCTGATTAATCAAAGCCAAAAGAAGAAAATGTTTGTCCAGTTACCACCTTCCCAAATTACAACCGTTATCTTTTATATATATGTGTATTCATCATTTATTTAGTTCGTTCAGAAATCATATAAGAAAACCTAAGAAAAACAGAAAGAAGAAAAAAGAAGTAAAATCAAACTTTAATTCAAAACAAAAACAGGGAAGAGCTCAAGCAGATTCATACTGCAGTTTTCTCAATCATCAAGTATTCTCCGTTCAAAGATTTTCTGGTGAGTAAACAATCAATTTAAAAAAAAATTAAGTTTAAATTAAAATCAGTAATGGTGATTCCTTTAATATATGGTATTGTATATGTTGTATCTTTGGATAAAATTCTGTGTATATAGGTTACTCTATATGTGTTCTTCTCTGTTATGAATTACAGGGATTGATTGTCATTCAAATTTGAATTGTATCCAATTGAATCATTGTTAAGTTTTCAGTTTTAAATCAAACAAAAGGTTTAAAATTTAAATTTAGATTTTAAAAGTGGTTTTAAAATCCTATTTGAAAATATACACTGTAGTTTTGTTTTACAGGTAAGTAAGTAGAAATTTGATAAAATCGAATGTTGTAAAATATTAATTCGAGATTATATCTTGAATTCATACTGCAAGTCATGATTTTTAAAACAAAAATTAAGATCTTTAGATTAGTATTTTATGAGCAGTTCGAATTTGAGTAAAAGTTGCATTTTTACAAGTTTCAGACACTTTAATCAATTTAAAAAGTTGAAATTTGGTATGAAGATAGTATGGACATCAGTGATCTCGAGAAAAATATGCAATAATTTTTCCATTGAGTAAATTTGAGAAATGAGATCATTTTAGGGTTTTACTTCAAGTTTTTGCACTTGTCTGTAACATGGAGTGTTCGACCTCAATAAGCGATCGAGTTGCACGAATCATGGGTGGTTAGTTGCTTGACGCGTTGTCGTGGTGTGGCCGAAAGTTGAGGGTCTTCGGTGGTCTCTACGGCGGTGGCGATGTCGTTTTTTCGGTTTAGTTTGAGCTACAATTTTCGAACTATAGGCTAAATTTCGAATTCGAATTTTTGTAAGTGATTTGAGTTTGGATTTCGAGCTTTGGTGTGTTTTGCGACTTGCCTGAATGGTTGGGGTTCACCAGAACTCGGCCGCGCCGACGTGCACATGTACGGCGCAGTGAGTTGTGTCAGGGTCATGGTGGTTATCGGTCTCGAGTTGTTCTTGAGAAATTAAGATCGTTTCCTCGGGCTTTATGTTGAGTTCGGTAATGAGTTACCTGATGCTATTTATTCATAGTTAAAACTTAAACTACATGAAAGAAAACAAACAAAGAAGAAGAAGAAGAAGAGCGTACAGGAGGGGAGTCTCGGGGAAATGAGTGAACAACTCGAAGTGCTACTCGAGTTTTGATAGGGAAAGTCTCAGGTTGTTTTCCTGTCAACTGCAATATTATGTTATAAATAAAAATAAAAATTAAACACTTGTTTTTCAATCAGTTGAAAGCATTGTAAAGTCAAATAAATGATTAACAATTAAAGTTAAACTTTAACACAAGCTTTAATTACTTTAGTTGATGCTTAACCATGTTTTAACACCTTGTTAATATTTGAATTAAGTAATTAATTTAGTTAAGTATAAAGTGAATTAACAATTAAGTTTGTAGTTAGTAATATAATTGATTTTCAAATTTAAAAAAGACTTTTAAAATGTTAATTAAGTTGAATAATCAATATTAATTGATTATTTTCTGAAAGTAATTAAGAATAATTACTTTTTAATTGTAATCAGTGATGGATTATAAGTAATAAATGAATTTGTAATTAGCTACTTAAGTTAATTAATGAATGATTAATAGTTAATTAACTAAAGAATTTAATTAAGAATTAATAATTGATTAACTAAGTAATTAATGGTTAATAAATGAATAAATAAGCTTTATTAATTAATAATTAAAGTTATTAATTAATGATTAAGGATAATTAATTAAGTAATTAAGATTCAATAATTGATTAAGAAATGAGAAACTAATTAAATAATTTGAAATGGAATAAGTAATTAATTGATAATTAATGATTAATTAAACAGGGTTAAGTGATCAACTCTCAAGTAATTAATTCTAAATTGAATTAATTACAATAAGAATTTAAGATGACTGTTTATGGATTGTTGTGTAGAATATCTGATTGTGACATTCATTTGATGATAATTCTGTGATGTTCTATGATATGCCTTGATATATCTATGATGATTGTGTATGATATTGCTATGATAAATGTTATTTGAATTCAATCATCGAATTAAACTTTTAAAGTTAATTAGACAACTTGACCTTTAGAATGACGTTTGGATTTCAATGAGACCGGGATCGGGCGTCATTTATGATTATCCGAAAACCGCATCGATCCAAATCAAACGTTAGGTCATGAATTCTCAAGTGAAGATCGAGATGGTGTTTTCAGAATGAAAGGGTTATTGTCGTTGACTCTGAGGGTGATTCCAAAATGAGTGTAACGGGATAATGCCTTCGGTTTCGTTCGAACCTACAACGAACTTGTATGGATTGAATGCTTTCAGCACATCGTCAGGCGGACGATGAGCATTCTAAGTGATATGTTCTGTAAAGGTAATTTCAGCCTCAAGCCTCATCAACCGAGAATGGCTAAAACAGGGGATGTGCAGCAAGGTTAGGTGGGTGATACCCAAGCAGGACGAGATATACCCCTGTCTAGATGTCCCTTTTTATTTCGGCTGTGTGGGCGGTTGCTAGCTACAACCGCAGAGTTATCTTATTCGGGACTGTTCAGTAAGGAATGGTTCCGGCCTTGTGTTGCAGGGGAGTTAGGGTGGCTCCTCTGTACGGTGATCTAGGCCCCATACTATGACGAACGGTACCCCAGTAGCCCTGCCATTGTATGGAATCCAAGCTCCAATAAGTGCCGTATGTTTTGATTGTGCCCAACTATGTTGGAATGTGGGATGTAAGCATTTCAGCTATTTCTGTATTTTACTTGAAAACCCTAGACACTATTATAATATCACTGGATTTCCTATAAAATGTTTTGGTTAGAGTAAGGTAAAAACTTACCCGTTTTTATTTGTAGGGAGTCTTACGTGATAGCTTTATTTTCAAATGTTTTTCAAAGTTAAACAATTTAAGCCGTTTACTCATACCAGACCCATGTCTGACCCGGAGTTTATATTTTGTTTTCATGAACTCTTGGGTACTCAAATTATTATGAGTAGTCAAGTGATAGGTTTTGGACTTTGATTTCTGGAGGAGCTTGGAGCAGGAGTTTCCAGACGTATCTATCTATCTATCTAGTTCCGCTGTGTAGTTAATGTATATTGTACCTCTGATGTATGTAGTGACATATATATGTATGAATGTCATGTGTATGATATTGTATAACTCTGAATATGTAAACTATGTAATAGTTATGTGATGTATTATATTTTGTTCCATTTCTCCGTGAGATTCTGATGTTGTTATTTCTTTCTTTCTATTCTTTTCTATTTCTATCCCTTTCTTTCTTAATGATGATACGTCTTTCTGGTAGTAGAAGGGCGGGTCATCACAGTTAGAAAAATGATTTCAGTATTTCAATGATAACAATATTACAATAAACTTACCGATGATTTTATCAAGTATTCTGGTGATTAAAGAAGAAAATACATATGCACAATTCAACACGATAACATACATATGCACAAGTATAAGATACGAAGGTTACTACTTAGTTATGGAATATTTGAGAATTCAAATATAGATTGTGGTTTTTAAAAATCTATTTGGACTCGATGCATCAAGATGACAAGAAGAAATAGACCCAAGAGCTTCAAATGAATGAATGTCGTAGGTTGAGTCGAGCCGTTATAGTTTAGAGTTGCCAAAACCCAACAAATGATCTCCAAACTATTGCATATTTTTATACAACCTTTAAAATATGCTAAATTATATTTTAAATTTTTTTCAGATTTTTTTGGTATTTTTAAACACAAGAAAAAGGATAAAAATGTCAAAAAAAGCAAATATATACAATAGTTTTTTCCACAGCAGTAAAGCATAGCATTTCGACCAAAAATGTTATCATAGGTTCCAATAACTACATTCTGGGTAGATTTTTGATAGTGTTTTCTAAATAAAGTAGTGTTATACATTGCTGTTCTAAATTTTGTTTTTAAAATCCTCCAACGTCTATATTTCTGAAAAGTTGATTCATGTCTATTCAATAATTTCCCTTCTTAAAACAAATTTCTAAAGAGTTGCACTTATTTAATAGCTTCCTCTCACTCTTATATAAGCCTTCCATCATCACCAAAACAGCCACTCAATCATATGCACTTAAACTCTCTTTCTCTTGATTGAAATTGATTTTTATTCTCAATCAACACCTCCAATTGTTGTTTATTGTACATTCATTTCTAAATCACTCAAAACAGCAAAGTAAGACACTCTAGGCCTCACATTGTTACTCCATTTTACTCAATAAAGGGCATATCACTTCCTATATATCTTGTTCATTCATCTCTATATTGTTTGTGGTGGTTATAGGAGTTTGTGTACTAAAGAGAAAAATTTTGTATATTAAAATACACTTTGTAAGAAAGTAGCTGTTACAAAGTCGAAATCTTGTTCTACAGCTCGAGTAAAAGTGTCGAAGTCCCATTCGACTGCTTGAGAAAATGCATTGAAATCCTATTCTGCTGCTCAGGTGCCTATTTCTTTAGGCGAAGTGAGGGTGTTAGTTAGTGAAAAGCCAGAATAGAGATTCTGAGAATGGATGTAGGATTGGAGATCCGAACTAGTATAAAATCGACCATGTGATTTATTTCTACTATTAATAATATTTATATTGCTAATGCTGTGATTATAACGCTTCATTCTATATTTATATATTTAACCATCTTCGATAATGTACATAGTGACTTACAAGTAATATTGATCAGTGCTACATGACTAACAACAACAACATATGCCACTCCTTTATCGGTACCAATGCATGTAGTGGCCTGAAGGATTCCAACATACATTAGTTCTTCAATAATCACTCCTTTCCTCTATATATTAGCTGAAGATATAATTACAACAAAGTGAGTCACTTTAGGACAAAAGCGAATAGAAGAATAGTTTAGTATCATCGGAGTTCATTGACATTTCCTTCCTTTTTTAATTTAAACGGGTCCCTACTTTTGTCTCTAAAGTGGTTCCTACCACCCTTTTTGCCAGCCCTCAAGTTTCTCTTAAGTGGGAATTGGTGGATTTTCACTTCTGGCTATATTTAACTATTGACACGAGAAAGGTTCTGTAGGTTCTTTTTGCGTGGGGTGGGGGGGGGTTGGAGAGGGGGGGGGGTCATTGGCAAGTTGGTCCTTCTTATCCTAATTTCTTTAATGTAATTTAAGGAGAAGTCCTCGATGATCTTTTTACATTCGACAATCTCATCATGTAACAAACCAATTTTTAAGTGGTGATTAATTCAAGTAAATAACAGTAATTTAATTAAATAAATTGGAATTTGGAGATTTATTTGATAAATTGGGTTTTGAAACTATTTTAATAAAAGGATTAAATTTGTAAAATAAGATAATTAAATTTAATGAAATTAAAAACAAATACAAATAATATTTTATATAAAGCTGTAACAACCCGGATTTTTCGTTGTTCGATTTTGAATATTTAAATGGTTTTAAATATTGAATTTAAATTTCAGATTGATTTTCAATATGATAAGTTGGGTTTTTATTTATTGAATAAATTCAGAATTTAAAAATAGCGATTTATTGAATAATTTAATTGTTGAATTTCATAATTGAATATTGGATAACTTATTGCATCTTGAGTTTTAAGCCTGATAAAAAATTATTTAAAGGCATGTAAAATTTATATTGGTAATAACGAAGATAATCAAAGTTTTTTAAATTGAATTTAAAAGTGATTTGTTCCGTATTAAAAATATATCATTTAAATTGGCATTAAAAATAGCCTTTCGGGACACAGTCTCGAAATTTGACGAAATCAGTTCCACTGGATCCATAATAGTGTATTATTATCGAATTTCAGGTTTCGTAGCTTTTGCAGTTATCGTTTGACCGTACGGTATATAAACGAGTTGACATTAATATCGAAATTCAATATTATAATTGGGTCCAAAAAGCTATCTTCTCCATACAATCGAATTAGGACTCGAAACCTTTTCCATTGCATTTGAAATAGGGGTATAACATTATACACGCCTAACATCACACCTCGATAGAGCCTCGAGATTTTAAGTTGCGTAAATCGAGACGTTTGGGATATAAATAAAAGTATTGCCTAGGCAACCTACTTTTCAGCCGTATATTCCATGGCATCATTGTCCTATTGCATCCCTTATACGTTTCCTTTGCCTCCAAAAGCATGCTTCCTCTCCTTTCAAAAGCATGACCGAACCAAAAAAGGGGATAAATCACCAGCCCTCCCTTCTTTTCCCTTCAATCCAAAATTGCAAGGGAAACGAAATGAAATCAAACTGTGTTCTTTCCCTTCTCTTCCATAAGACGAAATCAATTCGTTTAATTAAAAAAAGAATCACGAGGGGAGGTCGAAGTTACGGCCAGAGGCGAGTCGCGATCAAGGAAATCAAGTAGGAGGAGCAGGGACGCGACGTTTATATGAGTGGTCGACGACCATACAAGGCGACAGCGAGTAAGCGGAGGGCCGCGATGGAGAGGCACAGAGGGTTGCGGCAGCATGTCAGTGGGACTGAGGCGTCATGAGGTCGAGGCACTATCGTTTAAGGCGATTCGCGAAGTCGAGGTTGCGTTAGTCATTGGGTATCATGGCAATTGATGTCGGATGGACGTCGCGACCATGTCAAAGGCAACTGATGTGATGGCGGCTATGATGCTTTGGGTAAGGTGAAGCTTGGCGGGAGGTATCATGTGTCGTGGCTGAAATTCGTTGATCATTAACAAAGGGAAATCTGGTCAGAGAAGAGGTATAAAATATAGTAATTAAGGTTAATTACAAAATTAATAATTTGGTCCAAAAAATAATCCGCTGATAAAATTTAATACGATTAGCATATGAGGTCCAAAAAGCATCAACAAGTCAGGATTGAGATGGATTGTGAACAAGAAAAAGGTGTGGATTTCTCACTCTTTTGGATACCCATATTTAAATTTAAATGTTTAAATTTAAATTATTGGATGCTTGTTTGATTAATACATTGTAATTTATCTGTTGGATGACTATATATATAAATATAGTAGTATATATATTAGTATTGGAGTGATATTCCCGCACACTATAGCGTATGAGACCCTATGGGCCCCGTATAATAGCGGATGACCGTATATACCATGATATCTTCCTCGAAGTGGGATTGGTATTTTTATTGTTGTCTAACATCTGTGGATGCATTGAAAACAAGTTGGAGGGATCCAACTGGATTCTTCAAATATGTTATTATTTTTCATATATATATTAAATGCTGGATTATTATGTGTTGTGATTTTTTAAATGTTATAATGGCATGGAAAATTATTTTGGGATATATTAAATACCATAAATATTATTTTAAATTTTTAAGGAATTAAAAGGAGATTTTAATATAAAATGTATATATCGAAACTTTGGATTATTTAGAAGAGGTTGGTTTGAATAAGAAATAATGGATTTTTTATCGTATTAAATAATGCGGGAAAATATTTTTAGATAGAAAATTTAAAATAAATTATATAAAGGAAATTTTTAAACAATAGATTTTAAAATGATATTCGAAAAATATGGAAAGAAGTCGAAATCGACATTTAAGATAGATTGGCAAAAACAAATGGAATTTATAAACGAGATTATTTTTAGTGAAACCCAAAGAGTTATAAAAATTTGTAAACGAAGTTATAAATGAAGGAAAGTGATATCGATGAGAATTTGGAAATATAAAATTACAGGAAGAATTTATATTTGAATATGGGAATAAAGTAAGAAATTATAGTGGATACTATTTTTTTAAAAGGAAGATGGCTAAGGAGACCGGAATGGAAATAATGTGATGGAAATCGAGAAATTTATAAATTGAAAATTTGGTTATCCAGATTTTGAAAAATATTTTGAAAAATAAGTTAATTTTTAAATTGTAAAAAGGGAATTTTTATTTATTAAACTATGTAAATTTTAAAGTTAGTTAGTATTGAATATTTCAGAAGTGAATTTTTAAATACTTAATATTTATTTTGATAAAATCCTAAATTTAGAAACCTGCTTTAAAAGTGATGTTATAAAAAGGTGTTTTCAATATTTTAAATAATTATTTTAATATGTCTTAAAAATGAATTATTATTATTTTCTTTAAAATACTTGTTTTTATTTACATATGTTTGTGTGTATATATAGAGTTTTGGAAGGGTTTTAAAATTTATTTATAAATCTTCTCGAGAGTTGGAAAGGGTTATTTAATAGATGGGACTTACAAGAGAATTCTCAAAGCGAAGTTTTGGAAAAAAGTTAGAAAATTCCATAGTAGTCAAATAGAAGTAGACTTCGAAAAATGAAATAGAACTCATTAAAAGAAGAGGAAGAGAAATTGCGATTATAAACAAGTATAATTGTTTTTGAACATATTAAGGGAATTAGTTAAGGAATCCTAGAATTGATAGAACTTGTTGTAAACTAGTCAAGGAGTTTACAAATAAAATTGTAAATGATCTTGAGAAAAGAAAAAGGAAATAAAAGGAATGTTTTCCAAGTGTTGAATATCAAATGAAGTGGGGAAAATATTCTAAGTATTGGGAACAGTTGGAAATGTTCCGTGAAAATAAAAGGGATTTGAAAACTATTTTCAAAATGATGAAGTTTGGGAAGTAATATCTTATGATGATATTTTGAAATAAATTTTGGAAAATTTATAATAAGGCTTGATGATTGCTTATGGATGTGTAATGATGGTGAGGCAACCCAACCCTAACATGTCATTTTGATTGAATGACTCAATTTAGTCTGAGCTAAATTCAGGGTTGCCCTCTTTCACAGACCAGCTATTTTTTTTTTATAAATTTAATTTTCCCCAAGATCCAATCTGATCAATATAGAAATATTGATATACTACTTTCTAACAACTATTCGAATGTTCATATAAACACCCAAATAGTTTTTGTTTTTTTTAGTTCTAATATCAGAGTTTTTTTTTTTTTTTTAAAGAATAACTCAGTTTATTTTATACTAAAAATAAACCAAGTTTAGCCACAGTACAGAGTATTGGGAAGATCCTCTCCTATTTGAATCTTGTGCAAATAAATTAACCAGTTCTTATTTTTTTTGCAGGTGTTTAGCATTTGTAGGTTTAATTAAATATGTGAATTAGCTCATAGATTTTAACTTATTCAAGGTTGCTTTCCAAAATAGCCTAACTGGGGGTTATGCATACTTCTATGCACCTGTATGCACATAATCATGTACAACTGCTATTTGCTTCACCTTAGTCTTCAGGTGGACTAATTTGTTTAGGTAAGATTCCTAGATTATCTGGTTATAATCTACGAGTTTTACTTATTCATATAATCATCAAACCTTTTTGAATCTGGGTTCATGTTTCTTGTGTTTTTTTTCCTTCATATATGCCTATAGTTTTTTTTCCTTACTTTACAATACTTACAGTTATTATGTGAATAGTTTCTAGTCTCTAAAACAATCTAGTACATAAGCATACATCACTAGTTCACATATGCTTCAGATCCACTGCCAGACTCATTACTTGATGTAAACAAAAATTTCTTGCTGACAAGTTATAATATAAAGCTAAATTTCATTATCTTTTTCTTCACTGAGACTAGTTCTATCACAAGTGGTTCAAGTCATTCAATACATTGCAGTTTGAGTTACAACGTGGTTCAAACATTACCACAAAACAGTTCTTTTAGCAAAAGAAAAGAAAACATAAAGAAGCATTCTTCTACAAATCTGAATTTTAGTTAACTAGCAAATTCATCTTAGCATCATGCTTCTGCCCCTTTGCACTTAGCTTCCTTCTTTACTGTAGACACCATATGATCTACTCCACAATGTGAGTGGAGCACCCATTTGATGCAAGCAACAAACAGGTCAGACTAAAGTCTGGTATGAGTAAACACAATTGACAATACATAAGATTAATGAAATTAGTTCCACATCACCTTTATTTCAGAAGTTAAATGTTCTACTCGGATTATTAAACCCCTTCCTCATGTACACTTTTTTTTGTATCCTTACAGTGAAGTGAATAAATTGCTAAATACATATACATATGCTTAGACTAATTTCTTAGCAGAAATTCTTATTTCAAGAATTCATAGCAGCCATCACACAAATCACACAAGCATGTCATAAACATGAACAAGCAACACCCATATCATTAAGCTAAGGCATCAAAACTGTGTCTGCATACCAGAACTCACCATACTCCTAGCATATTCACCTCTGCTTGTAAGTTCATTTCATATCATTTTTAAGGGTCCAATATCACATTCATGGTTGCACTGGTGCACACTGCCTGGAACTACTGTTTGATTTCCAGTGCACTACAAGCTATTTGGACATGAACATGCCATGTGCAAACTCACACCCCATCCTTGATGCAAGCCAACCACTATGTCATACCACTTCCCTCATACCCAACCTGATAGAGGTGACCCATGGCCTAAGTTTAATTACTAAATTCTTTCATATAACCCCCTATTACCTATGCAGTGTCATGCCCCACACTGTTGTATCCCTAATCAATGCATACTAGCAGTTTTTTTTTATACATCCATCAAACATTCATCCACTCATATATTCAACCATCACTCACATCTGAAAATCATTTCAAGTTAATTCCACTCAGAGATATACCTTTGGTTGCAGCATAACTCAGAGCATTTTCAAAGTGAAATGCTATTAGGGTTCTCCAGTAATAAGGTTCTTACAGTCAGCCACACATTATAATGTATTTTCTCATTACTCAACCTTATTTCCAGAGGGTACTTAATGATGGATCAAGATTTAGCATATGGAAATTCCACTGCATCTCAATCATCCTTTCAAATGCAAGACATAAGCCAGAGGACCCCTTCCTCTTACTGCCTTGCACCTTACTTTTCTTATTAGTTTATGCTTTAACCAAAAACATTTCTCAGGTTTATAATCATATAAATAAATCAGTTATTATCATCCTATCATTAAATATATATCATGTGTAAACAATCATTGGATTAAATGATAACTAAGCAATATACTTCAGAAACATCATAAAATGGTTAGACTAGAAATGCAAGAAGACTTCAAACATAAGAAAAATAAATTAGAGGTTAAACGGCTGCCTTTCATAGGTCTTAATGCCTTGCCAAGTGAGGGTTTACTCACCAAGTTTCTTCTTCCCAAGTCTTGATTTAAGTCTGCCATTGATTTCCTAACTGCTGCCTATTTCCTCTTTTCTTTCCTATATTTTTTTATTTTCTATTTCTCATGTGTAACCGTAGGAGATAATGAGGTATATAGTGGAGTTACTAGGGTTTTAAGGTTAGTTAAGTAATTTATTTTCCATCAGAAATCCCATCACCATTTCTGGTTTCACCCAACAGTTCACCCTCTCCACTTTCCTTTCCTACCATTCCTCTTTTTTTTCTTGTCTTGGCTACTTTTGGCATGTTTCTTTACATACTATATGCATGATTTTTGGCTCGGGATTTGTTTGCCTTTTCTGGTTTTAACCATGCATATAAGCCTTATTTATATAGCTAGCTATGTGTGTGTTTACCAAATGTTATGCATGAGTTTGTGTGTGTGGATTAAATATTTTACCCATCTTATATTCATGCTCCTTCCACTTTTCCAAGCAGCTATATTCCTGTTTAATTTTATGGAAAATTTAGACTAAAACTGCCTATGTTACTTATATATTGTTTTTAAGCTATTATGTACCCCCTCCTTAACAGATCATGTACTAATTTACCTACTATGTCTTTGCTCACTAAATTACCTTACTCAGGTAATGTGTTAAAACAACATACATATGTACAAGGGCATACATTATTATTTTTTTCAAGCATCTCCCAGAAAATTGTATGTATACTATCTTCTTCACATAGCTAAATAAAATATGAATGACTTAAATTTTCTACATGCTTGCTTAACTAGGGCTGTCACATACACCCCTCCTTTAAGAAATTGTGTCCCACAATTTAACACTTCTTACTATATAAATCAAGTGTCAAAATAAAACATGAATACACATTCTTAATTCAACCAAAACATATATCAAACAAGCATACTCAACTTTGAATATCATGTTCAACTAAGTAAATTCAAGCATGAATATTAAAATACCTCTGCCTTAACTATCAGTTGCAAATAGTTGAGGGTATTGGACTTTTATCTTGTCTTCAACCACCCATGTGCAATCATTAGGGTCTAAACTCCACTGCACCTTTACCAGTTTAATTATTTTGTTTCTCAATCTCTTATCTTCCTTAGCTACAATGCCTACTGGCTTCTTCTCATACACCAGATCTGGTCTAACTTCCACTTTGCTTGGTGACTGAACTACTGAAGCTTCATCATGCACACATTTTCTCAATTGTGATACATGAAATACATTGTGTATCCCACTCATTTCTTCTGGCAATTTCAACTTGTAAGCCATCTTTCCTATCCTTGCAATGATCTCATACGGTCCTATATACCTTGGGGTTAGCTTCCCTGCCTTGCCAAATCTCAACACCTTCCTCATTGGTGAAACTTTTAAGTACACATATTCTCCTAACTCAAATTCAAGTGGCTTCCTTCTCCTATCTACATATGATTTCATTCTATCTTGCGCTGCCTTCATTCTCTATCTGATTAATGTAACCTTAGCATTTGTCTCTTTCACATGATCTGGTCCTAACATTACCTTATCACCCACTTCTAACCAGCAAGCAGGTGACAAACAAGGCCTTCCATATAGAGCCTCATAGGGTGCCATTCCTATACTACTCTGGTAGATGTTGTTGTAAGAAAATTCTGCTAAATGAAGGTAGTCTTCCCAATTCCCACCAAGATCCAGCACATAAGCCCTAAGTAGATCCTCCAAAAATTTATTAACTACTTCTGTTTGGCCATCAGTTTGGGGATGGTAGGCTGTGCTCAAGCACAACTCAACCCCTATTGCCTGTTGAAAGCTACTCCAGAACTTAGATGTGAATATGGTATCTCTATCACTAATAATAGTGGTAGGAACCCCATGTAACTTTACTATCTCTTTCATGAATACTTGTGCTAGTTTTGGTGCATTTCTATCACTCTTTACTGGTATGAAGTGTGATGATTTGGTCAATCTATCTACCACCACCCAAATGCTGTCATTTCCTCTCTTTGATCTTGGCAAGCCATCAATGAAATCCATTGATATGCTTTCCCATTTCCACCTAGGAACTTCCAGAGGTTGCGGTAGTCCACTGGGTCTTTGGTACTCAGCCTTGACTTGTTGGCAAGTCATACACTTTGCCACATATTCACCCACACTTCTCTTCATTCCTTTCCACCAATAACTTCTTTTTAGGTTATGATACATTTTAGTGCCACCTGGGTGTATGGTGTACTTTGACTTGTGATGAACATCCATGATCTTCCTCTTCAGTGCTTCTGTGTTAGGCACACATAACCTTCCTTTATATCTTATACATCCTTTTTCATCCAGTTCAAATTTTTCAGGCTTTGAACCATTCTTTAACAACTCCTTCTTTTCTCTCAAGAATGCATCAATGTCTTGGGACTGGTTCACTTCTTCCACTAAGTCCGATTTTATTGTGATAAGGCTGAGCCTGCCACAGTGCTCCACATCCTTACCCACTTCCATAGTTTGTTCCCCCATGTATTCCATTTCTACATCTGTCAGTGTTAATAACATTTTAAACTCCTCTATCATCAATGTAGCCAACTTGGCATGTTGTCTACTTAATGCATCTGCCACTCTATTTGCTTTCCCTGCTGTGTACATAATGTCCAAATCATAGGCAGCAAGAAATTCCACCCACCTATGTTGTCTCATGTTTAAATATTTTTGAGAAAATAAATACTTCAAAGCTTTGTGGTCAGTATAAAGCTCAAACTTTGCTCCTAACAGGTAGTGTCTCCAAAGCTTTAGTGCATACACCACTGCTGCCAATTCCAAGTCATGTGTTACATACTTGGTTTCACTGGGTTTCAGTTGTCTTGATGCATAAGCTATTACCCTACCATCTTGCATAAGAACAGCTCCTATACCTGATCCACATGCATCAGTGTATACCACTAAATTGTCATTGCCTTCTGGGATTTTTAGCACTGGTGCTTCCATCAATGCCTTCTTCAATTGATTGAATGCCCCTTCACATTTCTCAGTCCACATAAAAGGCTGGTCTTTCCTTGTTAACTTGGTTAGTGGGATTGCTTTTTTAGCAAAATCTTTTATGAATCTCATGTAGTATCCATCCATGCCCATGAATGATCTGATTTCAGTGACATTGCTTGGTCTTTTCCATGCTTGCACTGCCATGACTTTACTTGGATCTACTAAAATTCCTTCTTGAGAAATTATGTGGCCCAAAAATTTTATTTCATTCTTCCAAAAAGAACACTTTGCAAACTTGGATTTAAGGTCTTGTTGCCTTAGTCTACTCAGTACCATATGCAAATGCTTTTCATGTTCACTATCTGTCTTAGAATATATTAGTATATCATCAATGAAAATCAGTACAAATTTATATAAGTAATCTCTGAAAATTCTATTCATCAAATCCACAAAATAGGATGGTGCATTAGTCAAACCAAATGGCATTACTACGTATTCATACAAGCCATACCTAGTGTTGAAAGCTGTATATTTGATACTTTCTTCTTCTACTTTCATTTGGTGAAAACCAGTTGCTAAATCAAGTCTAGAAAATATTTTAGCACCATTTAGTTGATCAAAGAGATCATCAATTCCAGGTAGAGGGTATTTGTTTTTGATGGTGACTGAGTTTAGTTCACTATAGTCTATGCACATTCTCAAGGAACCATCATGCTTCTTAACAAACACTACTGGTGATCCCCAATTTGAACTGCTAGGCCTAATAAAGCCTTTTTGTTCTAATTCCTCTAGTTGTTTCTTCAACTCAATCAGTTCTTTAGGACCCATTCTATTTGGTTTCTTGATGACAGGGCTTGTTCCTGGTTTAAGTCTTATTTGAAATTCTACTGGCCTGTTATGAGGAATGCCATTTACTTCACCAAACACATCAGGGTATTGGTTAACTATGGGTATCTTATTTAGACTTAATTCAACTTCACCACTGTTCAAGTTGAACATTTTTCCCATACCCTTATCCTTAGCTGCTTCATACATAACCACAACCCTCTTGCCATCAGAAAGTTGTAGTGAAATGGTAGAATTTCCTAAGTTAATAATAGCACAAAAGCTTTTTAACCAATCCATTCCCAATATGATATCTAGCCTAGGGTAATTCAACACATATAATTCTGAGATAAAGGTGTGACCACCCATGCTTATTTCTACTTGCATGCATTTCATATGGGTAATGCAGGAACTACCTAAAGGACTATCAATATGCAATGGCTTATCAACAAGAATACATGTCAGCCCTAATTTCTGAACTATATCATATGAAATAAAAGAGTGTGTGGCTCCTGTGTCAAAAACAACTGATATGGGTATGCCTTTAATAAATAATATACCTTCCACTTGGCTAGGTGCCTCCATTGCCTTGCCTTTCCCTTCAAGTACAGCCACCTTTGCCATCTCTGGACACTGCCTCTTCATGTGCCCCTCTTTTCCACCGTTGTAGCACCTAAGAACAGTTGACTTTGGTGCTTGGCATTTGGTCTTTATATGGCCTTCCTTTCCACAGTTATAACAGATCACTTTAGGTTTCTTATTGTCAAAGCTTTCCACTTTACTTCCTTCTTTGTTCATTGCTTCTCCCTTCTTCCTCTCATATGGATGTGCTCTATTCTTTCCTTTCTTATTGTTCTTGAAATTCCTGAACTTTTCTCTGGCATTGTCATGTTGCTCAAATGACAATGTCAAGTCCATAACTTGATCAAATGTTCTGTCTTTATATGGTAACATGGCTCTACTCAATCCAGCATTCAACCCCTGAATGTACCTAGCATTCCTTGATGTTTCATCTGGGATTAATACTACCCCATATTTAGACAACCCTTCAAATTTCTGAGTGTATTCAGTGACACTCATAGATCCTTGTCTCAACTTGATAAATTCCTCAAGCAATGAAGCTTTTGTTGATGCTGGGACAAATCTGGCTTCTATCATTTCTTTCAACTGATTCCATGTGATTTCTTGTTCTTGCCTGCCTGCAATAATCACTTCCCACCAGTCCAAAGCTATGCCTTTTAGTTGTCTTGAAGCTATTTGCCTTCTTCTCTGGTCATTGACTTGCATGTCTACAAAGATCCTCTCTACTGTTCTTAACCATGACTGGACACCTATGGCATTTTCTGTGCCATCAAAGCTACTGCCTCCTAAGTTTGTATATGTTTTAAGCAATTTGGACAGCTCCTCATATGGATTATCTACCCTAGGTGCCATTCCATCCCTCAGCATTTGAACAAAATCTTGCATGTTAATAATTGGGGGACCAGCAGCCGTTCTGGTTGCTTGCTCAGTAGTATCAGAAGATTGACCATTTTCTCTTTCTCCTGTGGCCTGGAGATTGATTCTAACTCCTCTGGGCCTCTATTGAACATTTCTAATGTAGTTAGTTCTGATTCTTATTCACTACTTTTGCTTTTTAAAACTAACAGTGAACTTATTTATTCATAATAAGTGAAGCAACTCAAGCAAGCAACAAACAATGCAAACAAGGCACACAGATTCAAGCAAGTATTTGTTTTGGCTATGTATTTGTTAACATAGCTCTGATACCAACTGAGGCAACCCAACCCTAACTCGTCATTTTGATTGAATGACTCGATTTAGTCTGAGCTAAATTCAGGGTTGCCCTCTTTCACAGACCAACTATTTTCTTTTATAAATTTAATTTTCCCCAAGATCCAATCTGATCAATATAGAAATATTGATATACTATTTTGTAACAACTATTTGAATGTTCATATAAACACCCAAATAGTTTTTTTTTTTAGTTCTAATATCAGAGTTTTTTTTTTAAGAATAACTCAGTTTATTTTATACTAAAAATAAACCAAGTTTAGCCACAGTACAGAGTATTGGGAAGATCCTCTCCTATTTGAATCTTGTGCAAATGAATTAACCAGTTCTTATTTGTTTTGCAGGTGTTTAGAATTTGTAGGTTTAATTAAATATGTGAATTAACTCATAGCTTTTAACTTATTCAAGGTTGCTTTCCAGAATAGCCTAACTGGGGGTTGTGCATACTTCTGTGCACCTGTATGCACATAATCATGTACAACTGCTATTTGCTTCACCTTAGTCTTCAGGTGGACTAATTTGTTTAGGTAAGATTCCTAGATTATCTGGTTATAGTCTACGAGTTTTACTTATTCATATAATCATCAAACCTTTTTGAATCTGGGTTCATGTTTCTTGTGTTTTTTTTTCCTTCATATCCGCCCATAGTTTTTTTCCTTACTTTACAATACTTACAGTTATTATGTGAATAGTTTCTAGTCTCTAAAACAATCTAGTACATAAGCATACATCACTAGTTCACATATGCTTCGGATCCACTACCAAACTCATTACTTGATGCAAACAAAAATTTCTTGCTGACAGGTTATAATATAAAGCTAAATTTCATTATCTTTTTCTTCACTGAGACTAGTTCTATCACAAGTGGTTCAAGTCATTCAATACATTGCAGTTTGAGTTACAACATGGTTCAAACATTACCACAAAACAGTTCTTTTAGCAAAAGAAAAGAAAACATAAAGAAGCATTCTTCTACAAATCTGAATTTTAGTTAACTAGCAAATTCATCTTAGCATCTCATGCTTCTGCCCCTTTTCATTTAGCTTCCTTCTTTACTGTAGACACCATATGATCTACTCCACAATGTGAGTGGAGCACCCATTTGATGCAAGCAACAAACAGGTCAGACTAAAGTCTGGTATGAGTAAACTCAATTGACAATACATAAGATTAATGAAATTAGTTCCACATCACCTTTATTTCAGAAGTTAAATGTTCTACTCGGATTATTAAACCCCTTCCTCATGTACACTTTTTTTTGTATCCTTACAGTGAAGTGAATAAATTGCTAAATACATATACATGTGCTTAGACTAATTTCTTAGCAGAAATTCTTATTTCAAGAATTCATAGCAGCCATCACACAAATCACACAAGCATCTCATAAACATGAACAAGAAAAACCCATATCACTAAGCTAAGGCATCAAAACTGAGTCTGCATACCAGAACTCACCATACTCCTAGCATATTCACCTCTGCTTGTAAGTTCATTTCATATCATTTTTAAGGGTCCAATATCACATTCATGGTTGCACTGGTGCACACTGCCTGGAACTACTGTTTGATTTCAAGTGCACTACAAGCTATTTGGACATGAACATGCCATGTGCAAACTCACACCCCATCCTTGATGCAAGCCAACCACTATGTCATACCCACTTCCCTCATACCCAACCTGATAGAGGTGACCCATGGCCTAAGTTTAATTACTAAATTCTTTCATATAACCCCCTATTACCTATGCAGTGTCATGCCCCACACTGTTGTATCCCTAATCAATGCATACTAGCAGTTTTTTTTATACATCCATCAAACATTCATCCACTCATATATTCAACCATCACTCACATCTGAAAATCATTTCAAGTTAATTCCACTCAGAGATATACCTTTGGTTGCAGCATAACTCAGAGCATTTTCAAAGTGAAATGCTATTAGGGTTCTCCAGCAATAAGGTTCTTACAGTCAGCCACACATTATAGTGTATTTTCTCATTACTCAACCTTATTTCCAGAGGGTACTTAATGATGGATCAAGATTTAGCATATGGAAATTCCACTGCATCTCAATCATCCTTTCAAATGCAAGACATAAGCCAGAGGACCCCTTCCTCTTACTGCCTTGCACCTTACTTTTCTTATTAGTTTATGCTTTAACCAAAAACATTTCTCAGGTTTATAATCATATAAATAAATCAGTTATTATCATCCTATCATTAAATATATATCATGTGTAAACAATCATTGGATTAAATGATAACTAAGCAATATACTTCAGAAACATCATAAAATGGTTAGACTAGAAATGCAAGAAGACTTCAAACATAAGAAAAATAAATTAGAGGTTAAACGGCTGCCTTTCATAGGTCTTAATGCCTTGCCAAGTGAGGGTTTACTCACCAAGTTTCTTCTTCCCAAGTCTTGATTTAAGTCTGCCATTGATTTCCTAACTGCTGCCTATTTCCTCTTTTCTTTCCTATATTTTTTTATTTTCTATTTCTCATGTGTAACCGTAGGAGATAATGAGGTATATAGTGGAGTTACTAGGGTTTTAAGGTTAGTTAAGTAATTTATTTTCCATCAGAAATCCCATCACCATTTCTGGTTTCACCCAACAGTTCACCCTCTCCACTTTCCTTTCCTACCATTCCTCTTTTTTTTCTTGTCTTGGCTACTTTTGGCATGTTTCTTTACATACTATATGCATGATTTTTGGCTCGGGATTTGTTTGCCTTTTCTGGTTTTAACCATGCATATAAGCCTTATTTATATAGCTAGCTATGTGTGTGTTTACCAAATGTTATGCATGAGTTTGTGTGTGTGGATTAAATATTTTACCCATCTTATATTCATGCTCCTTCCACTTTTCCAAGCAGCTATATTCCTGTTTAATTTTATGGAAAATTTAGACTAAAACTGCCTATGTTACTTATATATTGTTTTTAAGCTATTATGTACCCCCTCCTTAACAGATCATGTACTAATTTACCTACTATGTCTTTGCTCACTAAATTACCTTACTCAGGTAATGTGTTAAAACAACATACATATGTACAAGGGCATACATTATTATTTTTTTCAAGCATCTCCCAGAAAATTGTATGTATACTATCTTCTTCACATAGCTAAATAAAATTTGAATGACTTAAATTTTCTGCATGCTTGCTTAAATAGGGCTGTCACAGATGGTTAAATAACCGACTATAAATTTTTGCCAATTTTCATTAACCGTTTCGAAGAGACCGAGATTGGATTGAATTATTCGAAAACCACTTCGATCTGGTTTGAACGTTACGAATGGATACCGTGGAGATGATGAAGACGGTGATTCGGTTTGTCCAGACCTAGGACAACTTGTATGGACGAATGCTATCAGAACATCATCATTGGAGGACGATGAGCATTCTAAGTAAAATTGTTCTTGAAAGGTAACGCTAAGCCTCGAACCTCATCAACTGGGGAATGACTAAAACATGGGAGATGGAGCAAGGTTAAGTGGGTCGCACCCAAGTAGGGTATGTTATCACCTTTCTAGATGTCCTCGAAAACCTATTATTTATGGATATGGTTGTGCGTGGAAGGAGCGCTCGATGGCAAGGGTGGGGACACCCGGAGTGATAACATATTCGGTCTATCCAGGTCAGGGGTATGCCGGTCTTGTGTAGCAAGGGATCCTGACGTGATCCTCAGTACATTGTTCTAGAGGTGTACTGTGGTGGGCGGTACCCCAATGGCCCAGTCATTTGATGGAATCCATTCGCCAATAAGCACCGTACGGTTTTGGTTGTGCCCAACTATGCTGGAATATGAGATGCAAGAATTTTAGCTATTTCCTATTTACTTTCTATAGACACTATTATAATATCAGATGATTTTGATAGATATTGTTTTGGTTATCGTAAGGTAAAAAACCCATTGTGTTTATTTGTGATGTGATCTTACGAGATACCTTTGTTTTCGAAGGGTTTAACAACGTTAATAATTCAAATTGAGTGTGTTTTCTCATGTAGGTTTTCCATGACTCGGATGTTATTTTATTATAATGCTCGGGTCGGACTGAGTATTACAGATTCATGTTAAAGTGCTATGTAACTCAAGAGACGAGCTGGAGGAGTCAGACGTATGTCACGTACTTGGTTATTTCCACAATGTGTGGACAAGTTATTAAACTGTCCAAATTTGATGTAATGATTGCGTACTCTGATGATTGTAAGTATTAAATAGTTATAGATTCTTTTGTACAAAAATATGTTATTATATATTATATTTTATTCTGCTTGATTGTGAGATTATGTGTTGCTGTGTTCTTTTTCTTCGACCTTTTTCTTCTTCACCATAATGAACTGGTATTTCCGGCACTCGATTGCTCGGCATTTTATACAGTGGACGTATTAATGTCAGTTTTCGAGAATCGAAAATCCTCATCCGTTACACAAATGATATATTTATTACACATTATTGACTATATACATACACATATTATTGACTTAATGGATGGGTATCTTTAACTAGAAATTTTTATTACTTAAGTTGAGTTTAATTTTAAAAGAAAATGAGAAACAAATAAACACATACGCTTACTTATTTAATCCAAGCCCAAGCCCAAATAACCAAAATCCATTATCTACATCTTGATCCTTCCATATCTCAATTCTTCTAAGTCCCAATTCTTTATTTACGTTTATAAAAGTAACCACGACTACTCTGACGACCCACCATTCCGCACAATTCAAGCTTACAATAAACCACACATGTCCAATCCAAATTGAACAAAAAGATGGATAATTATGTGAAAGAAGAAGAGAAGAAGAAGAGAAGAAGAAGAGAAAAGAAACTAAAAACAACAAAAAATCTAACCATCGCAGCGGAACAATACATAATATAATATCAATGATCCTTACAAAAACGAAACTTTTATATACATGCATCCATCAGAGTACAACAACAAATCACAATCATCAGACTGGACAGTTATAACAGCCTATCCTCACAAGTGCTGACGATTTCACAACAAAATAGCGGAGAATAAACATATACATGAATATGACTTGAAGACCTCCAACTTATCTCCTGAGCTCCAATGCATTCAAGGTAAATATGTAATATGCTCGATCTGTCATGAGCATTATAATAAAATAACACACGAGCTAGTCTGAAATATCGGCATGAGAAAGCATACCCAACTGAATTTTATTTATAAAAACCTTTGAAATCAAAAGCATCCTGTAAGACCTTGCCATACGTAAACACAGATGGGTTTTTACCTTATGATAACAAAAAAATTTCTATAAAAAATCCAATTATATTATAATAATGTCTAAGGTTCAAAGTAAAATATAAATATAGCTGAAATGCTTGCATACCACGTTTAAGCATAGTTGGGCACAACTAAGTTCGTACGGCGCTTATTGGAGAACGGATTCTATACAATGACTGGGCCACTGGGATACCACCCATCTAGTGCATCTTTAGATAAAATAACACCGAGGGCCTCATCAGGATCCCTTGCCAACACAAAACCAGCCTACCCTTTTCTAGATAGTACCGAGTATGATCACCACTCCGTTATGGGCTCTGAAGCATACAAATGAGAGATAATATCGACTCTAGAAAGGGATGATCATACCCTACTTGGGACCGACCCACTTAGCTTGCCGCATCTTCCCTATTTTAGTCATTTTGGGTTGATGCGGCTTGAGGCTACGTTTTAACTTTTTAATAGCACTTCCCACTTGGAATGCTGTTACTACCCTCTAGGAAACACTACGGTACCAACAGTCATTCGTTCTGGGACTAAACGAAATGCTTGAGAGCTCTGTCTTCAATTCCATCATCTTCAAGACATCTTCACTTCGAAACGCTTAAGTTGTATTGAAATGGTTTTCAGATTACATATCTGATCCCGGTCTCTTTGAAACAACATTCGATAGTTTTCGGCAAACTCAACCCTAGTTCATTAGGAAATAAACAGTCAAAGATAAGAGCAAATATCACTTCCTAATCGTTCCTGGATGGATTTCCTTATCATTTGTCCTAGGAGAACAAAACGATATTTATACGCCAATACAACATCATTGGAGATGAATTTGCCATATCACTCATGTGTTTCTCCTAAATATTTCCAAACTTACGTTTTTGGATCCAAATTCAATAGTCGATTATTTAACTGTCGAATAACAAACATTCAATCAGGGATTTAATCCATAGGGAAAACCAACGTTGGTTAAACACATAGGCAACCACTAGCCCCTTAAATTAATCCTTTCATTAATTAAATTCATTTGTAAATATTGTAGAAAACCCCTTTTCCAAAGATATATGTACCCACAATTCCATATATTTCAATACTTAAAAAAATATTCATTGCTTATCTTAACGGTATAGGTATATCCACCAAAAACCGAGGAAGATTTCCTTTTCGTACAATTCTAAAATCATTTATAAATTCCATTTAAAATTTCTAAAACCATTTATAAAACTATCTTTTAAATCTCTAGAACCATTTATAACACTCTTTTATTCACACCCAAAATCATTTAGGACCCCTTTACTAATCCATAAACTCATTTATAAAACTCTTTTAATTTATAAATCTATAACCCATTTAAAATTCTTTTATAAATATCTAATCGTTTATAAAAATCCTTTACTTTTGTAATTAATCTTCCTTTAAGTTTTCGAAACCAGCTATAAGATTCCTTTTATAAAACCCTGATGCAGCCCAACCCCGGCAACCTAACGAATTAAACTTTGAGACACTTCAGCGACCTAGAGAATTGACAAGTCCTCTGAGCGACCTAGTGAAATATACTTTAGGTCGCCAACGACTTAACAGTCTCATTCCTTATGTCGCCAATGAGTTAAAATTGCATTCAGAAGTCACCAACGAGTTAAGACGCTCACCACCGCATTGTTGCTATATTGTAGATTTAAGTCGCTCAGAATGTATGGACGAGCTACGACCTAGTGAAGGTTCGCGAGTTAACAAGAGAAACAAACCAGTGCGCCACTTTAGGTCGCAAGCGACCTATGTTGAACGACCTGGTGAAGGAACGGAGATAAGTGGTGGAAACGAGTTATGCAGCAAGCCTTTAGGTCGCTCCGACCAAACTCCAACGACTTACGACCTAGTTAGGTCGCGTGTAGAAGATCCAGTTGTTGAAGCCTTAAGTCGTTAGGTCGCGAACGACCTTCCTAAGTCTCTCCAATGAAGGTCGCGTGAAGACTCCTGTTGCTGTGAAGAGATAAATCATTTGTCATAATATGTTTCTTAGGTCGTGTATTGGTATGTCGTTTGTACATGTGTTGAGTCGTGTCATTTTAAGTCTTCACACGACTCAACACATGTACGAACGACATACCAATACACGACCTAAGAAACATATTATAACAGATGAGTTATCTCTTCACAGCAACATGAGTCTTCACGCGACCTTCATTGGAGCGACTTAGGAAGGTCATTCGCGACCTAACGACTTAAGGCTTCAACAACTGGATCTTCTGCACGCGACCTAACTAGGTCGTAAGTCGTTGGAGTTCGGTCGGAACGACCTAAAGGCTTGCTGCATAACTCGTTTCCACCACTTATCTCCGTTCCTTCACCAGGTCGTTCAACATAAGTCGCTTGCGACCTAAAGTGGAGCACTGGTTTGTTTCTCTTGTTAACTCGTGAACCTTCACTAGGTCGTAGCTCGTCCATACATTCTAAACGACTTAAATCTTCAATATAGCAACAATGCGGTGTTGAGCGTCTTAACTCGTTGGTGACTTCTGAATGCAATTTTAACTAATTGGCGACATAAGGAATGAGACTGTTAAGTCGTTGGCGACCTAAAGTATATTTCACTAGGTCTCTCAGAGGACTTGTCAATTCTCTAGGTCGCTGAAGTGTCTCAAAGTTCAATTCGTTAGGTTGCCGGGGTTGGGCTGCATCATCCTCCCCTGGTTGAGAAAAATTCGTCCTCGAATTTAAAAGTTCTTCTCCAACGGATGATTCATCTCCAAAATAAGGTACAAGATGTTTAATATTAAACACGTCAGAAGTGTACACATCCTCCAGCAGCTCCAACTTATACGCGTTTTCATTGATCCGTTTCACAATCTTTACAGGACCAATCTTTCGAGCTTTAAGTTTATTATATGTTCCCATTGGAAAACGATCCTTCGTTAGTACAGCATATACTAAATCTCCTTCGTTAAATTCAACACTTCTTCGCTTCAGATCTACAGATCGTTTGTGCTTCTCATATGTCTTCTCCAATCGTTCCTGAACGATTCTATGGTATTCCGTCAAATCATCAACAATATCAGTAACTCGTTTAACTGTCCCCTTCGGTTGTGGCACTATCGTCAAATCCAACGGTCCCTTTGGCAAGCTTGAATATACAATCTGAAATGGACTGAAACCCGTACTATGATTCACTGTATGATTATGAGCAAACTCTGCTTGACATAACTTCACATCCCAATCTTCAGATTATCTTTCACAAGACATCGCAATAAATTTCCAACAAAGTATTCACAATTTCTGTTTGTCCATCTGTCTACAGATGATAAACGCTACTGAATTTCAGCTTGGTTCCCACCATCTTCCATAAACTTAGCCAAAAATGACTCAGAAATCTAGTATCCCTGTCCGAAACTATGGATTAGGGTAACCCATGAAGACGATAGATCTCTTTAGAGAACAACTGTGCCACATGAACTGCATCCGCCATCTTCTTACAAGCAACAAAATGTACCATCTTCGAGAAACGATCCACTACAACATATATCGAGTCATTTCCCCGTTGTGTCCTCGATAAGCCCAACACAAAATCCATACTTACATCTACCCACGGTTTTGTAGGAACAGGTAAAGGCATATACAATCCCGCATTTGTAGTTGTCCCTTTCGAAACCTGACAAACATGACATCTACGCACAAACTTTTCAACTTCCCTTCTCATCAACGGCCAATAGTAAGACTGAGAAATCAACTGCAATGTGCGATCTCCACCCACATGGCCTTCTTCATGTAATTCCTTTACAATCTTTATTCGCAAGCTTCCTTCTGGTATGCACAATTGATTCCCCTTGAATAAGAATCCACCCACCAATACAAACTCATCAGTACTCCCATCCTTGACTTTCTCAACAATCTTCGTAAAGTAAGGATCTTCTTCAAACAATTCTGGCAATAGTTCAAATCCTGTCACTTCAACCTTCATTGTTGTCAACAAATGATTCCTCCTGCTCAATGCATCTGCTACACGATTCGTCACCCCTGATTTGTGCTTTACAACAAAAGTAAACTGTTGTAGATACGTGATCCATGAAGCGTGCCTAGCTGAAATTTTGTCCTGCCCTTGCAAATGCTTCAATGCTTCGTGATCCGTATGAAGAACAAACTCCTTCTGAAACAGATAATGTCTCCAGTGCTTCACAGCTTGAACAATTGCGTAAAACTCAACATCATAAGTGCTATATCTCAACTTAGCTCCAGACAACTTCTCACTGAAATAAGCAACTGGTCTTCCATTCTGACTCAAAACTCCACCAATCCCAACCTTCGATGCATCCGTATGTAACTCAAACAACAACTGAAAATCCGGTAAAACTAGAAATGGCGCTGACGTTAAAAGTGTCTTGATCTTCTCAAAAGCAACCCCTGCTTCCTCTGACCACTCAAACTTCTTTCCTTTCATGCAATCAGTTACAGGTGCCATTACACTGCTAAAGTGTGGAATGAATCTTCGATAAAAAGATACCAATCCATGAAAACTTCTCACTTCAGCAATTGTCTTGGGTTGTGGCCAACTCCTGACAGCTTCTACTTTACTTTCATCCACTTGAATGCCTTCCTTCGACGGGACATATCCCAGAAACAAAATACTGGACGTCATGAACACGCACTTCTTTGTTGCAGCATAAAATTTCTCCTATCGTAGAATCAACAGTACTTCACGCAAATGCTAGACATGCTCTTCCATACTCCCACTATAGATAGAAATATTATCAAAGTAAACTACTACAAACTTCCCAATGAATGGTCTGAAAATCTGGTTCATTACTCTCACAAAAGTACTCGGAGCATTTGATAAGCCAAACGGCATAACCAACCATTCGTATAAACATTCCCTCGTTTTAAAAGCAGTCTTCCACTCATCACCCGGTCTAATACGAATCTGATGGTATCCACTCTTCAAGTCAATCTTTGAGAACGTAACAGCCCCACTCAACTGATCAATCAAATCATCAAACCTTGGCATAGGAAATCTATATCTCACAGTGATCTTGTTTAGAGCCCGACTGTCCATACACATCCTCCACGAACCATCCTTCTTTGGCACCAATAAAGCTGGCACTGCACAAGGACTCAAGATCTCTTGAACACGCCCCTGTTCTAACAACTCCTCCACCTGCCTTCTCAGTTCTTCATGCTCCTTAGGACTCATCCTGTAATGTGGTCTGTGTGGTAATACTGCACTTGGCACAAGATCTATCTGATGTTGAATATCCCTCAACGGTGGCAACTCCGTTGGCAACTCTTCAGGAAACACGTCACTGAATTCTTCTAACTTCGACTTTACTTCCCCTGGGACTTCATCAGATTCAGTCACTTCACGTCCAATCAACAAAAATACCTCTGGACTCTCTTCTACTTCTTCGACAAATTCTTTCAAAGTCAACAAAGTCTTCAGCTCCTCAATCTCCTCTGATTTGCTCTCTTCTTGCTGTCTCTTCTTTGGAACCAAAATGATCTTAACACCTTCAAACATAAAGCTGTAGCTATTGGTCCGACCGTCATGCTGCACTGCTCGATCATACTGCCATGGTCTTTCCAAAGGTAAGTGACAAACATCCATTTCCACATCATCACACCAAATCTCGTCTTTATACTTCTTCCCAATAGAAAATGGAACATGTACTCGCCTGTCCACCTTCACCTCTCCTCCTTTCCTCAACCATGCTAACTTGTAAGGATTTGGATGCTTCTCCGTTTTCAACTTCAACTTTCTCATAGCTTCAGTAGAAATAATATTGTCACAACTTCCTGCGAGAATCACAAATTTACAAACCTTCCCCAGTATAGTGCATGTCGACTGAAAGATATTACTCCTCAACTAGCTAGCTTATTCTTCCTGCTTCGGTGTTAAAGAAGACCTCCTCATCATTAGATTACATCCTTCATCTCCTGACGCAATATCCTGTATATCCTCCTCAGCTGGACTAGAATAACCTTCATCAACATTCTCACCTTCAGCTTCAGCAATCATAGTTCGCTTCTTTGGCTTTGGACATTCATTGCTCTTGTGACCCACTTCCTGGCAATTATAACATTTGAAACTGTTGTTAACCTTTGCCTTCGCAACTTCATTCACAACTGATTTACTGATGGCTCTAGAAACATTGGAACTCCCACTAGCACCTTTGTTCTGAATATTGGAACTTGTAAACACACCACCTCCTCGTCTTCCCTGCTTCTCCCAAGCCAACACTTTCTGATGTGCTTCTGCTACAGATCTAGGATCAAACATATTCACCATATCTTGAATCTGCATCCTCAACCCTCCAACAAACCTAGCAGTCAATTGTTCCTCTATCTCCATAATGTCATTTCGAGCAATCAGTTGGTAAAATTCATCAGCATAATCATTAACAGTCTTCGTCCCTTGTCTCAGATTCTGCAACCTCTGCTACATGAGTGATTGATAATTGTAAGGTAAAAATGTAGCTTTCATCAGTTTCTTCATCTTCTCCCATGATTCAATCTTTGACTTCCCCATCCATTCTCGTGTAAGTTTGGTTTGCTGCCACCACGCCATAGCTCTCCCCCTCAACCTAGTAGCAACCAACTTCACTCGACGATTTTTCGGAACCTCTTTGAAATCAAAGTTCTCTTCAACATTAGACACCCAGTCCAAGAATTCTTCTGCAACCATTCCACCCTTGAATTCAGGAATTTCCATCTTCATCCCCGATTCCCAACGTCGATCATCATCTATATCCCGATACTGACGTCGTAATTGATCTCGATCTCGGTAATGAACACTTCCTCTATCACCATCAAACTCCTCATCAAAATCTGATGTATATCGATGTCGATCACGTCCACCAACATCTCTACTACCACCACTTCTACCACCAACATCCCTTCGATCTACATTCCTCTTATCACGATCATCCACATCTCTTCGATTTCGATCATCAACATTTCTATCCCGATTGTCAACACTTCTACGATCATGACTCTCTCTCCTCTCCCGATCTGAATGTGGTGAAATTCTACTTCCCCCATGGCTCGATTCAGGTGAAACCCTTCTTCTACTTTGATTCATTTCAAGCATCATTCTCTCTAATCGACCAATTCCTTCATTAAACTTTTCATGCATGCGTTGCGCCATTTGATCGGCTTCTTCTCTTCTATACAACACTTCAATTCTGATGGCAGTTAGCTCTTCTCAGCAGCATGATTATACACTCACGAATACTTCAACAAATACAAATGCAAACTTCAAAAACTTCAACGAGGCACGGCTCAAAGTTTAACACAAAGCTATGATCGGCCTATACTTCAACAAATGATACCAAAAGATGCTTCGATTCTCGGCTCAAACACTTCAACAAGATGAACTTCAACTTCAAACTCCTTGGCTCCAAGACTCGGCTTAGCTATGATTGGCTAAGTCTAGCTCTGATACCAAAAATGATGCAGCGGAAATACGAAAAAAAACAATGAAATCGATGAAACTGGCAATCGGTGGATTGAAGATACTGCAAGGCCCAAATTCGTTGATCCGAAGATACTGAATTCTAGCTATCTCTGACACGTTGATCGCGCACGATACCGTGAAGAGAGATCTGCAATTCTTCGAGCGTTGATCAAGCGCACTTGATTCCACGAATTGGCTTGAACGATCGAAGATTCGAGCGCACTCGAATGTCGAAAGTGGAGATAGGAGATCACACTCAACTACCAATTTAATGAAAGCACAAAGCTAACAAAACAAGAGTTTATTCAAAATTCACCCTCCTTACAAATGACCAACACCATGCCTATTTATAGGCTTACAATATGTATAAGACTCGCATGCACGACTTAGCATAGGTCGGCAGCGACCTATCATCGAACGACTCAACATCAAAGACAGGCGACTTAACAGATCCAAACGATCTAAAAACACGCACGAGTTACGACCTATACATCCACGCGACTTAACAGTTACAACACAGAATGGCAACGACTTAAAATGACACGACTCAACACATGTACAAACGACATACCAATACACGACCTAAGAAACATATTATAACAGATGAGTTATCTCTTCACAACAATAGGAGTCTTCACGCGACCTTCATTGGAGCGACTTAGGAAGGTCGTTCGCGACCTAACGACTTAAGGCTTCAACAACTGCATCTTCTACATGCGACCTAACTAGGTCGTAAGTCGTTTGAGTTTGGTCGGAGCGACCTAAAGGCTTGCTGCATAACTCGTTTCCACCACTTATCTCCGTTCCTTCACCAGGTCGTTCAACATAGGTCGCTTGCGACCTAAAGTGGCGCACTGGTTTGTTTCTCTTGTTTACTCGCGAACCTTCACTAGGTCGTAGCTCGTCCATACATTCTGAGCGACTTAAATCTTCAATATAGCAACAATGCAGTGGTGAGCGTCTTAACTCGTTGGTGACTTCTGAATGCAATTTTAACTCATTGGCGACATAAGGAATGAGACTGTTAAGTCGTTGGCGACCTAAAGTATATTTCACTAGGTCGCTCAGAGGACTTGTCAATTCTCTAGGTCGCTGAAGTGTCTCAAAGTTCAATTCGTTAGGTTGCCGGGGTTGGGCTGCATCAAACCCATATCTATTTGTAAACCCTATTTATAAATCTCGAAAACGTATATATAAATAAATTCTAATCATTTACATAAAAACACTACTATATAATAGCAAATATTATAAATAAATAAATATTAACTTAAAAACTTAAAATAATAATTAATAAATTCCAAACATCCTAAATAAAACAAAATTAATTTATCTTCAACATTTTTTTAAATACTAATAATTAATTTCCAAAACTTTATTGATAAATAATTATGATTTATTTCAAACCATATTAATAATTTAATTAATTAAATTTTCAAAATATTTAAATATTTATAAATAACTTAAAGCAATATTAATATAAATAACCAACTTTAACATAAATATATTTCTTGATAAAAAATCATACTTAAATTTTGAACATAATCTTTACCATATTTATAAAACTATATTTAAAAATCTCTTTCTATTTTATAAAACTTCCTTGCATAAAACCCCTTTATTTATGAAGTAGATTTATAACTATATTTTCTTTATGAATCTCACTTATACATAAATCCCATTTACAAACATTAATCACCATCCTTTTCTAACATTGCCCCTATATGGGTAAATTCCTTTTATAAATTCCTTTCTATTTATAAAATATCATTTAACATTACCAAATTACCTTCACCTTCAATTTTCAAAATAGAATAACTATTTTCTAAAACATCATTCTACATCTTATAATAAATCCACCGTTTGATTTATTTTTCCAATCTATTAAATGATATTAGTTTCCTTTTTCTTATAACCACCATTTATAAATCAGTGCTTTTATTAACAAAAAAGATTTTACAAATCTTCACTTCATTTGTAAAATACCACTTCTATAAATTACCGCCTTTATAAATGAATTATAACATACGTACACACACACAGATATATATATGTATATATATATATATATATATGCATATATATATATATGCATATATATATATCACTTTATGTAAAACGGTTAATAAATATTTATATTAAAATATTTCAATCTTCTTTTTAAAACCACATCCTTCTATTATAAAAGATAGACTTATTTTTAAGATTCTAGAAATCTTTATTCATATTTCAAAAATCTTTATTTAAAATACTTTATAAAACTATAAATTTTATAATATCTAAAAATCATACTTTTTACTTTAAATTAGATTTCTTCTTTAATTAATTCAAGAAAAATTATTAAAACATATATAATTTCCAAAATCACTTTGAAATCCCTTTTTAAATCAAATCATTATTTTAGAGCGTTTTAAAATACCAAAAATATGGCCCAGTGCTATTAAAGCACTAAATAAGCAAAATCATATACATGTCATCAAATATGGTATCTAACAAATCATATATGAAGATGGATATGAAAAGTAAAATCAACAGTGTGAGGAATCCTGTTGGATCCCTCCAACCTGTCTCCCTCCATTACGTACAATATATAATTAAATCATATAAATCAACCACTTCGAGACAGGATCGTATACAAAAGGTCGTCCGCTCTTACACGGGAACGTAGTAGGATCTTATCCGCTCCAGGGCGGGAATATATCCAAACAACAAATAAAATAGTAAATCATTCAAATAATCATTCAACAATTTTTGTCAACTATATATCATAACTAGTTAACCAAAAAGGTGAGTTTAACTAATTTTGATTCCAGTAGCCGCTAAAGCGCCCCGGTTTGAATTAAAATTGAATAAGTGTTCAATTTTAACTCAAATTCCTGCAATCTACAAATTTATCCAGTCCAACTCCATGGCGTAGATTTCGTCGATACGACTGCAATGCAACTCATCATTATCAGTTTAGACCTCGTATAGAAATTTTGTATGTGTTATGAAACTCGATTTTTAATTATATAATTAATTTAATTAAATTACATCATTAGCTAATTAATTATTGTTTTAAACCTAAATTACCTCTATTCTCAAAATCGCGACTCAAAACGCCACTCCATCTTTGCTGAACCACCCCTCAGACCATCGTCCTCCGCCACATTGCCACCCAAACACCCCCATTCCATCCTCGACCTTCATCTATTTGAGCCTTCCCCTCCGACAACCCATAACGACATCGCCAGCCCAAAAAGTCGAACAGTTCACCACAAAATTACCACCTAATCACGATGAACTATGGTGATCCACCACTGTGGATGAACTAGCCTGGCTGCTTTCCATATTTCCCAAGTTGAACACTTTCCAATCACAGCCTCTAATGGCTGGAGAAATGAGGGCCGTTCGATTTGGAGAGGTTTTATTTGAAAAGAAACGAGCATAATTCTCTGATTAAACGTGATAATGTAGCCGAGGGGGGTTTGGGCTTAGACGTAGGCGGTATGGGCTAAGCATGAGGATTAAATAAATTATACATATGTATATATTATTATATACACACAATTATATATATATATTAATATATCATAAAATATCTAGCTCCATGCACTCAAAAATCTCGATCCCCAAATGAGGTGTGCCGCTTGGCGTTCTATATGTTATACCCTTATTCTGAATGCAATAGAATATATATCGGAACCCAATTCCATCGTATACAAAAGTTAGCTTTTCAAAACCAAATTATGTTAAATTAGTTTCCTCTAATTTAATTTTATGCATTTTGAACTCGCATGACCAAACGATATGCTCGATCGCCACGAAATACGACGACGTATAATAATACACTATTATGGATCAAATGAAACTAGTTTCGTCAAAATCCGAGACTATGCATTGGAAGGCTATTTTACACGTTAATTAAAATGAATTATTATGAAAACCAAATTAATCACATTTAGATCAAATTTAAAAGTTTACCATCTTCATTCTTATTTATATAGAATTTAAATCAACTTTTAAAATCATTTTTATTCACATCAAATTTAAGATTTAATAATTTTAACCAATTCCAAATATTTAATTAAACAATCCAATTACCAAGTAAATCCCTGAATTTGAAATATAAGTTGTTTAACTTATAAAATTGACTTTTCAATATTTAAAATCAATTAAATATTCCAAATTCAAATGACTAAAATTCAAGGTCGTTATATTCTTCCCCACTTAATAGAATTTTGTCCTCGAAACTAACAAGTAAGGGAAATGACCAAACCCATTAACTTTTCAAAACCAGTTAGTTGAAATAGATTATCAATTTTCTAAGTCTATTTCATTCATCCACTTATACCAACTAATTTCCATCCACTCCCAGTTATAATTCAAAATCAAATTTTAATCATTAAAAATTTCCCTTTAAAACTGTTAAAAATTTTCCAATGCCTTAAATTTACAGAAAATTTCGCAGTGTCTCCTTTGCACGGCTCAATCGTGAAAATTTACAATGTATATGTAATCAAGAATATACATCTCATCTTCAAGGATGAGGCATCCCATATGGAAAAATATAAAAGTAAGATATGTACCTTATTTTAGTATTAGCTATTGCCACATGCGTCATGTAAAGAAGATATTTGTTGTGGTAGCGCATCCACAAGCGAATAGACAGGGACCCGTTGTGAACAAGATAATCAAGTTCACTCTCAATAAACAACTGGAGAAGGCCAAAGGTAGATGGGTCAACAAATTACCATTAGAATATTGGGCTTATAGAATGACCCACAAGTCCGCACCGACCACTCCCATTTTCCCTAGCCTACGGATCGAGAGAGATGATTTTAGTCAAACTCGAAGAATCTTCTCATTGAATGACTCATTATAACCCCAGAACAAATGAGGAACTTATGATAAAGTCTCTTGACATGATTGATGAGAAGCATAATGAAGCTGACCTGAGAGCAGCTCCACATCAAAAATGAGTCACTTGATATTACAGTACTAAGGTCAGGAGCCATATCTTTAAGATTAGCGATCTCATTCTCAAACAAATCTTCCCAGGTCCCATAAACATGGGCCCGAGCAAGGAAGGTCTGTTAGCAATGGAACACAAGCTTGGAGACAAACATTTAAGATGACAATTATTAATGAGATTTCACTCCCACAGGCATGGAATGGAAACACTTACGGTGCTATTTCGCTTAAGATTTGACTTTCAAAATATATGGTCAAGTTTAATTTAATAGGACAAAATCTATAATTTCTTATAAATATAAGATGAAATGACTTCTTGAATCTGTTACTCTATCCCTATTTAACTACAAATTGCAGATTATAGAAAATATGAATGAATCTGCATATGTGTAATGTAGGTGTATAGGTATCCATAAATAGGTGCCAATCGAATTTTTGCAGTCCATGATCGGACCTTCGAAGTAAAACTACCCATGGAAACTAGAGATGGATGCCTACTAACTCCTTCAACCCATGGTTTAGGGGCAGGAGTATAAACACAAAAGGGTGGAATGAGACAGTTCACCCCAAAAGCTTATGCCTGAGTTTGGCAGAGCACCAACCTTGCCCATAGAATGGCAAGGTGAAAGATCGACATCCGGAGTTTGGCGGGATCTTATTCAAACCCCAAAAGATGCCAAAGGTTAGGCATAGTCGAAGAACAAACATCCTGGAAAGGGATGTCCAAATCGCTGTCTTAGGTAAATAACAAACATCCCTGAGAAGGATGCTCGAACCACCATTCCAGCTGTTCAAAACTCGATCGATTCCTAGAATTGAACATGGTCAAACAAAAGGCGCTTATAAATAAATGCTCTCAGCAATTACTTCGCACTTACGAAAATAAGGCAATATAGATTATGGTCGCCGATCAGATGGGACCTGACCAAATACAACAAAGATGGGTTAACAACTTGGCCAAACGATGGTGGAGAAATGGTTCATAAATATATAAACAAGAATATCAAATTCATTTCTCGTAAATCAAACAAGTCAACATAGATTATGAAAATGAAACAAGGTATTATTACCATAGAACTCAAAAAAAAATCGGGGGCCGAACCTGCATAAAGCTAAACTAGGAAAAAGAAAATCCTATTTCTATACAATAAAAGTGAATAAATAGTCACTTTGGGCGCTTGAGTTTCCTTTTCTCTTCTCCGAAGGGGTGTACATTAGCCTCCTCTGGCTTTCTTCTACTTCTAACTCTATTTCCCCATCCCTTAGATGAGATACTTGTGTAAACATCTGGCGCGTGCAATCTGAGTGCTTCTGAGCATGGGAAAAGTGACAAGAGCAAAGATAGTCTGATCGGGTAGACTTATGGACAAAAGAGGAGGAATAAATTCAACTGTCTCTTTCTTAATCTCCTTGGCTAACATAACTTAAGCCTGAAACATCCCCTGCATGGTGGGCCCTAAAAGAGGTTCAGAAGATCTAGTTGTGAAAATGTCCTCATCAACTAGAATACCCATAAGATCACCAGTCATCTCCTCTTCTAAGGCATGGATCATTTGTGTACCGGGTCTAGGGTCTACACTAGTCAGAATGGTTGACATGGTCTGGGAGTTAGACATAACCACCGATTTAGGCATTGATGACCTAGCTGGGGACATTCCTCGGGGAGTGTGACAATGGCAGGCTGACCTGAAAGTTGAGAAATATAAAAGGAGCGATTAGTGACATTGATTAATGTTATGCGGGCCTTCTTAAATATGGGCGAGGTTAGTGAGATACCTCCACCTAACTTAAACTCAGTATGAGCTGGAGTGCCATCAAAATTCCCCTCCAAAATATAGGATATAATAGTTCACTTTTGCATCTGAGGTTCATCTGGATTGTATGAAGGATCCGTTGGAGAAATTGAAGCACTCTGAGCCTCAGAGGTGAGATGTGTTCCTGCATCTTGAGGTGTAGTCCCGGAACCATCAACTTAATTTTTTTTAGATTTTAGTAGCTAGCTCTGGGTGCAGGATGATCTCATTAGCTATAAGTGCTTCAATCACTTTTGCATTCAAAAGCTCAGGCTCCAACGCTCCCAATTTTAGTTTTCTTCCATCTAAGGACTCCTGCTCTTAATATACTATTTGCTTCCATGCTAAGGCTAGAACCTTAGGATAGTCCTTGTCAACCTACTTCAGATTTCCAAAATTGATTATGTTGGCAACATAGTTGATGATGATCGGCTCGAATCTCTCCTTAGTTTTTTGCAGCCTCGACCTGCTCGTCCACTCCTTTAGCACAAACTACCGCCTCAACCCTCTCCTTGCTAGCATCTAGCAAATTTTAATAGTAGTTATCAGCATGCATGAGAGCATCGCCCTTTTCATTCTTCTCTTTCTTCAGTTGCTCTTTAATGATCTGCTGCTATGCTTTCAGTTCTGCTACCTCTTTTGCTAGGCGCTCCTTCTCTTTTGACAAAAGATGATTTTTGTGATGAGGGAACTCAATTTGACTTTGGCGACTTTGCTTCTCTAGCTTAACTGACTCGATCGGGTCTTTGACTTTTTGCTCAGTTTATTTTAATGTCTTTCCAGCCCAAGACTTTCTCGTCAAGATGTGTTATAGTCTCCTTGTCCTTCAGCCCAAGCTTCAGTCCCGCAACCTCTACTTTTTTATTTTCAGCATATTCTGAGACCACCTCAGCCAACCTCTTCCATTTAAAGTATTGTTTGTAAATGTTATTTATGTAAGCCATGGTTTAAACTTGGATGTGCTAAGGGATGCCTTTAGATCTGGTGCAAACATGACTACATTGAAATAAATTTTTTAAAAGTGACATTTCAGATTAGTCATGTGAGGATTGAAATTCACTTGTTGCTTTATTACGATAGCTAGAGGCTCAATATTTTTTTACCAGCCCTATAGGAGGAGGAGTCAAGAGTATCGAGTTTGGATGACTGCTTAGATTGCCGGTGAGCATAAGATGGCACCATTTTCTTTGTGGAGTGGGAAATCAAAGTAAGGATACGAGAAACATCATTAAGCGAAATTTCATGGTTGTTTTAAGTACTTGTCCAAGTTTTCTGGATATACACGACTATATCTATGCCTTGAAGATGAATCGTGAGAGTGATAAACCCTACCACGGCCCCCGCAATACTTATTTGAATACATGTTGGTGTTTGAGTCATGGCTGGTGCCATGAGAATGTTTACGCAGGTTACGCCTCTTATGCTTCCCTATCTGACTCTCGAGAGAATCAAACGTAGTCATATGCTCCATTGAATATGCAAATGAAACCGAGGCAAATAAGCTATCACAGGATGAAAAACACGATGCATGCTAAGTATGGTGTCATATGTGCACCCTGGTGTCCCTTCAATGGACCGTGAGTCTAAATTTTGTTGAGATCTCCACTGCGTGGGTTGTTGGCAAGTCGCTCTATAAACAGATAGGGGATTAGATATCCCTAAGACACATGTTTCTTAGTCTAAAAGAACTAAATTCATTCGGAATTGGACCAAGGCCTTAATAGACGTCATCAGAAGGAGGATCGGTGTCTCTTCTATTATAATGGTAGGCAGGGACTATGTAGGAGTCTGACTTGTAACAACCTTTACCGTGGGTTGCTTCCTTTGAAAGAAATTCCTGGTCATTGTTGCCATCATCACTGGAAAGCTAGTGACCTACGTCGATGTCATCATATCCTGCTCCACTACCTTCACATCCTTCAACATGCTTATGCACTTCCTCGGGTCTAGCCGTAGGCTTTTGGACTAAGGGAAACACTATGTCTACGTCATTATTCCCGGATGATGAGTCATCCTCATCACCATCGATAGCCGTCGAGATTTAACCGACCCTAGGACCTACTTCGAGTAAATTGTATGCCAAGAAGTTCTCATTAGTAAGGAATGTTCCCGCCTCCTTGCTAGTGGTTGAAACTGTAAAAACGGTCCTAACAGTGTCCGCAAGAGCCATGCTACTAGACCTCTTTGGTATATTTGAAAAAATAAAGGAATGTGATTTGAGCAAACAGAATTATATAGTGAAAATGAAAGAAGTAAGACTTACATCTGGATAGCCACCTCTATGTGAATCCGAGCAGGCAACGAACGAAGAAAAACTCATCCTTAAGATAACTTAGTTTATTCCAAGTGCCCATGACAATCCTGCAACCTATGGTGGATTCCAAATATGTGAGAGAAGGGATTCCTTCCAATGGTTGAAGTTGTATAGATATTGGATGTCTTCTATGCTTGAAATGCGATTCCAAGTATCGAACAAAAATAATATAAACTCTATGCAAGAAGGCATACTTATTAGGATGCAGTTGTGCTGGAGCCAATCTCATAAAGTTCAGAACCTGTCGAATGAATTGATTAAATGGTGGAACGCATATCGCTAGGCATATATAACGATTATATACAATGTGTCCTGGTGGGGGTGGTATGCCTGTTGATGATGCGTAGAAACTAGCACATCATCGAAGGAGATGCCATGTATGTCTCATATTCTCCTAAAAGTCACTTCTTCGATCTTAAAGGTAGTAGAATCTGCAGGATCATCCAAAATAACAGCATCTTCGAGACTATCCATAGCAGCATCTACTTTCAGACCTTCAACCGGCCCAAGAGGAGTCTCTTGGGAAGGTTGCTCATCTTGTTGATTAGTAAGCTGAGATATGAATGTTGGTGGAGTATGTCTTGCAATAGGGACTATGGTTGAACTCGGCTCAGTATCTGATTCGACATATCTTGAAGTTGATGGGCCTCTAGTCATTTCAGGGAAAAGCTCGGAGCATCCAAGATCCATAGCTATCAAAACTCAACACACAAGTGAAATCAAAAAAATTAAATATTATGTGCCCATGCCAAAGTAAATGCGCAATGAAGTGTGATGTTATTTATGGTATTGTGTAGTGTAGTACAATGTCAGAATTCAATGTTGTGCGATAATTCATTCGAAGGCTAATCTATTGTCCGAAGTGACCATCATTGCTGACCATCCCGAAAAAATTCGTTCCATCGACCACGCATAAATAAATTAATGATATAAACTTAAGATATCTCACTTGACAAACTTTGACTTTTTCCTCAAAGTTACCAAAGATGGCGTGGCCAGAATTTTCAAACTACAGAGTCGGCACCGATCCTCACCATGCCTTTGAAAATCCACCACTTCCTCTCCATTTCCCTCTCAAGTGTGACCGACAACATGAACTCATCGTCAAATCGACATTCTAACATCGCTACCCACCTGGGGAAGCAAGAACTAAACTTCGTGAAGGAAATATGCAATGATCCAAAATATTATCGCTTTGATTTTTATATATTTAATAATGTTAAACATTTAATTATTGATTTTTATGATCAAATAGCCCTATTTTAATTAATAAGTAATGATGGTGAATTCATTTTGAAAATTGGTTTAAAAAATAAATACTTTGAAGTAAAAGTGAAAATGTGACCAAAAAATGTTTTATCAAAAATCCACTTTTTATTTACTAAAAGTTGTTCAAATATTTTGAAACTTGTATAGTAGAAAATAAACTTATAATAACAATTCAATGTATAAAAAATAGGTTAATTAAAGTAAGTAGTCATTAGAAAATTCTAGAAAGTGATTAACTTATATAAAATAAAGAAAGAATACTTTTCTTCTTTATTTAAAATTATTAAACATCAAATGTTTTGACATTCACATGAATTAAGGCAAGCACATGGGTTCTTATTCCTTTCATACCTCTTTTCATTTCACTATTTTCATTTTTCAAAAGTTTTCAAAAAGCTTAATAGTACAAAACTAAAAAAGGGCTTCCTTACTTTTCTTATTTTTTCCAGTTCTCTCTTTCAAAATGTACTCAAATCTTCTCTAACTCTCTTTAAATTCAAGTATGTTCTTTAGCACACTATAATAACACACTCTAGCCTGTAAAGAGTTTAGAAAAGACGGACCAAGCGGAGGGGATCTAGCATTGCCATGAGCAATTGGTGGAGGGAGGAGAAGTGATTTTGGGTTTTCAAGGGCAAAGATGGGATCTTTTGAATTTTGGTGATGGTAGAAAGTTAATCCTTGGAATCCTTGGATCTAGTGCTTGATTTGATTTGCTATACTTGGTTTGAAAATGTGATTTTTAACCTTAAAATTGCCCTTTTAATATATATATATATATATATATATATATATATATATATATATATATATATATATATATTGAATAAGAATAGTATTTTCTGTGCTGATTAAATTATATTGTGATGTGAATGTTGATTTTTTTAGAAGACATATTGTTGTATGTTGTATTGCTTTGGAAAGAGTTTTAATTTGTTGATTTGATTAACATATTTAATTGACTTATAAATATGGACTTACAATGTAAAAACATGTGTAAATCCGATGGAATATGAATTCTATTTGGGCTTAGACTTGTATTTGAGCATATAAAAAAGCATACAACAATTAGTAGAGGACTTGGACTTGAAATAGAAGTGTTCGTATAGCGATAGTCACTATAGGAGCACTTAGACGACATGTAATTTATTCGTGTTTGAATATTTTGTTTTCATATGTAAATTTTTGTATATATGATTTATATACTTATTGTGATGTGAAGTTGAGAACTTTCATATGACTTGAAAGTTGGCATCTTTGATTTAAAAGTAAATTGCACTTGATAACATGCTAAGTTAGTCGCTAAGCCTCTTTCGAATTTTACAAGTTATACTTTTGGATTTTATTTGTCTTCCACTTTTATTTTAAAGTGAAATATCTTATATACTTATAATAGTATAAAATATAGGAAGAAATGTAGTTTAAAAGCTATATGATTTATAAAACTAAGTTTTGAAAGTTATGGTCTATATAACGATAGTCGTTATGGAAGCAGTTATGGAAATCTTTGATTTGGACAAAATATAAAATGTTATCTATGTTAGAGATTCATAAATTCTTTTCAAACATGATTTTAAATGCTATATAAGTATTTTAAAAGAGATTTGTGACATAAAAGATT
Source organism: Allium cepa (assembly GCA_030765085.1). NCBI lineage: Eukaryota > Viridiplantae > Streptophyta > Magnoliopsida > Asparagales > Amaryllidaceae > Allium > Allium cepa. Next base: position 337,119,712 of record CM060938.1, read on the forward strand.
TACTTTAAGATATTTAGGCAAGTGGTTTATTTAAATCAAATCGGTTTACTTTCCGTGATGGTTTTAAGTCATAATTGAATGGAGTTTTAAACTTTGTTTAAAAGTGTTTTGAAGGAGGTTTGAAATTTTGTATGAGATTTAAAGGAATTGTATGAGATGATAAAGTAAGTGTTTATTTTGACACAAAGGAAAGAACTATTCTTTTTAAATCAAAAGTGGTTTTTAACCTAGGATTTCCATGTGATATTTGATATGGAAATTTTAAAGAGAATTTTAAGGATTTTTAAGTGGAATTTTAAAGAAACTATAATATTTTGATTATAGTAAAATATTTTGGGAAGTGGAAAAAAAAGTTTGGCTTGTAATGCTTTATTTTAAATGAATAATACGTGGAATTAAGCAATTTTATACTTGATATTAGACTTCAAGGTAAGTAGATTTTTACCTTTCCTAAAGATAAGAATGTTGTCTGGTAAAGGTTTGAGAGGTAATAGTACCCCAACTCGAACAACATCGTTGTTATCCTAAGGATAGTTTTATGTTTAAAATCGAAGATTGATGTACGGTATATAAAGTATTATTCTTGTAAACAAATTGGTTTATTTATGGAAATTTTGTAGTCCAGTACTTGGTACTAAAATCTGATGGGTAGATAGATCCTTTATCTGTGAGATCTAGAGCCAGAGTTTCTAGGTGCGGGATAACGTAAGATGAAATTTCAGAAACGTGTCGAGTGTAGGAGATATATAAAAGGAGTTCTATAAATAGATTTTTAAAGGATTATAAACGGATTTTTAAGAAGATTTATAAAAGGAGTTATATAAATAGATTTTTAAAGGAGATTTACAAAGGTTATTTTATAAAGGAAAGAGATTTTATCTCCATAAATGATGTGTATAAATTACGGTGGTATGGAAAATATTCTTTTCATATTAACATCAAATTTCAAGGTATAGAAACTCGTCTCCATCTTGAGTGGTAAGAATGTGTGTCGAGACAAGGATAGTACGCTAACTTGTCTGACTACATTGTTAATCGAGGGATAATACTATTTGAAATCAAAAAGTGGTGGTAAGTATATTTGGTCTAATTTCCATATAATTTATTTACTTACACCATAAAAGAAAAGTGGTTTTGGGTTTATGGTAAATAATGTTCTTTAAAAGGACAGTAGTTTTTGACCAAATTTAATATGATTTGGAAAAATATGAAAGCTTCCAAATGATTTGAGAACTTACTTATACCCTCGAGAGAAATATATAAATAGTTTTCTAAGTGTTGAAAGTGAACTATTTTGTGAATATACTTATACAGTTTACATAGGTAAATCAATATTTTTCCAATATTGAAAAGAGTAAAGAGGGTTTGTGAATATATATTTTGTAAAAGGTATTTTATATAAATAATTGGAAGGCGATTTTTCATTAATGAAAAGATTAATTAAAGAGGATTGGTGGTTTCTTACGTGCTCAAATCATGCTTGGTTTCTTGAGAAATTAAATCTCTAATTTGATTATTTTTTTATTTCATAGTTAAATAACCGATTAACAAATCTTCACCAAATATAGCTTTGGAAATATCTAGAAGAAACATGAAAATTATATGGTACAGTTATCTCTGTTGATGCTATACTGTACATATACACTCATTGTGTTCTTTTAGGTTAAAAGATAAGGAAATCCATCCAGTTAAATGGTTATGAGGCGATCTTCGCTCTTATGTATTGTTTGTTTATTTTCAAAAGAATCAGAGTTGAGTTTACTGGAACCTATCGATTAGTTATGGACCGACCGATAAGTAGGGGAGTGTACTTATATGAGATAACCCGAAACCATAACCACTCCAAAGCCATATACGTGTTTGATGCTTTGGAAGAGGTTCATGATTGGCTCGAGATAATGGAATCATAGACGAAGTTTTTTGAAGTGCAAGGGCTATTTGCTACTATTCATGAGGATGATTCCGAAAAGGATGTAGAAGTAGTGCCTTCGATTTGTTCATATCTTGAACAACTTATATGAGTGAATGCAGGCATTGCATTGTGACTGGAGGACAATGTTAGCATTTTAGGTAGGAATTGCTAAGAGAGAAAAAGGTAATCGTGACCTCATAAGCCTCACAACCCGACCATGACTAAAATAAGGGGGATGAGCAGAGCTATAGGGTTCACTACAATCAGGAGCATCATTCCTCAGATCTAGATTGATATTTATGGATTTTGGTATACATGCACATAGAAAGAGTGGGGCCAGGTGCAACAGGTTTGGAGCCTTGGGACACGTGGAATGATGAAATCCGACTTGTCATGTTAGAAGGGCAGGTCGAGTCTGTGTTGGTAGAGGTGCAAGGTTTGTAGCCTCGATATATTTTCTTAAGAGATGTACTATACAGAAGATAGTCCCTTGCCTTGTTATTGTATGGATTTTGATCTCTGATACATGCCTTAGGGTTTTAGTTGTAGAACCTAGTGCTATTGAATGTTAACGGGTAACCATTCCAGATATGTTGTATATTTATTCTAAACCCTAGACATTAGTATAATATCATAAGATTTCTATAAAATGGTTTGGTTATCATAAGGTAAAAATCCATCCATGTTTATACGTGGCGTGGTCTTAAGAGATACCTTTATTTTTGAAAGGTTTATAAGATATAACAACCCAGATTTGAGTTTCTCATGCCGGTTTACCAGACTGATCTGGATGTTATTTTCCTTATAATACTTGGGCCAGACCCATGTACTTTTCTAGATTTAGTTATGGGTGCTTTGGAGCTTCAGGTGACGAGCCGGTTGCTTCTAAGATGTATTCCCATATTTTCTTTTATTTTACTTGTATTTTCGTGTTGGTATTTGTCAACAATTGTAAGAATGGACTATTATAACTGCCCAGGCTGATGATAGGCTAGTTACTCTGATTTATGTTGTATATCATAACTTTCTTTTATAAAGATCATTTGTATACCATATATTACTCATCACATTGTGAGATTCTGTTATGTCTTTTCTTTCTTTCACCCCAACAATCTGTCTTTCCAGCACTCGGATGCTCGGCACATGAATACCGTGGATGTATTAGTGTCGACTTCTAGGGATCAAAAAAGCAAGTTTTTACAGTTGGTATTAGAGCCAAAAGTTAAGCAAGAACTTTGCCTTGGTGGGGTAAACTCATTAGGGTTAGGGTTAGTAATGCCCTATAGTAAGTTGAGTGTATTATGTATGAGAGCCCGTATTTGTTAGTACTATAAAAATGTTTTCTATTATGGTGTTTGATCTGTTGAGTGGCTTAAGAATTTTAATGCATGCATCTGACTAATGTTATTAAGTGGGATTGCTAAACACATGATCATGTCCTACCGACATAGTATTGTTTTTTTAAATTGGAAGATGAAATAATTTTTCCTAGGATTGTAATTTTTTATAAATGGATAATTTTCAAAAGTTAGTATAGTTATTTGGTTGTGATTGTCTGTTAGGATATGATAATTTTACTTATTATCATTTATAAACGATGCCTTTTCCAATATAAATCCTATCTATAAGTGTATTCTAAGGATATCTTATTGTATTCGACTCATAAGGAATGATTACACGATGAGGACATGGACAGGAAAAGGGAACGAAGAGAACAACCACTAAGGATGGCAACATTTATAAACAAGCCGCCAGAGCAGCTACGGTTCTGGGGGAAGAGGTATTTGAAGTTTAGAAGAAGCCAGCAGTCTTACCCAGTAATAGTAGCATCAGCAACCATAAACACTAAAAGAAGAATTTCTACCACATTGGAAGAAACTTCGGAGGGAAAATCGAAAGAAGGAATCCATAGAAGAAATTTTTCAAAAAGGAATGAAACTATTTGCTACAAGTGTCATAAGAAAGGACATACTATTAATCATTGAGTAAAATGGAGAAAACATGCCAATAGTTCCCATAGTTCGGAAGAAATATTACTTCATTTGCCAAGAACCAAGACACATCCAAAAGAATTGTCTCCTTATGTAGAGGGTACAACATACGAGGATTTACCAAAAAGAAGAAATAATCCACCTCATAAGGGATAAAAAGGAAAAGGGTTATATGGGTAGATGTAAGGAACCTCTAGTTTGGATGGGTAATTTATTAGGTACCTTTTGTTTGCATTAGGCATTCCTGGTAGCCATGTATAGCATGTACCCTTGGATGCATTTTGATATGATATGGAGTTGTTGTTGGCTTTCCTTTAAGTTTTTTCTTTTTAACTTAGAAAGTAGTTAATTAGTAAAGGTTTAAATGGGTATTTTCACAAATGAATGTGTTGATAGATGAAATGTTTTCATAGATAATTTTAGGGAGATAAAAAGAGAATGATATAAGTAAAAACCAATAAGAATAAGTATGTATATAGATCATTTCTTCGTATGGTCCTTAATCCGAATTCAAATACATGACTTTGAGGTTTAACACCAGTCTGAATAAGGATTTATCACTCGGTTCTTGATGGCAAACACTTGGTGAGGGTTCATGATGTGGAATGAAGTTTTCTACCATAGTATATGGCTATGTAAGGAGAATGGAGGTTTCTAATCAAGAAGCCTGATCGAAGTCCGCACTAAAGAAGTCAGGTGAGCGATACAAGTATGGAAGAAAGGTTATGCATTCGAGTAGGTTATCAAATCAGATATTGCATATGGATGATATACGTACATCATATGGGCTTATGAATAATGTAAGCATTCATGTGTTAACTTGTTTTCTTCTACTTTTGGTTAGGATGAAATCTGAGGGTCAAATTTTTTTACGGGGGAAGAGCGTAACGATCCAAAATTTGATCACTATGATTTATAAATATTTAGTTAACTTTAAATATTTAATTAATGGTTTTTAATGGTCAATTAACCAACTTTTCATTAATCGGTAATTGTGCTGAACTCATTTTAAAAATTGGTTTACAAAAATATATACGTTGAAGTAAAAGTGAAAACATGATCGAAAAACATTTTATCGAAAATCAACTTTTTGTGCATTAACAAATTGTTCAAACATTTTAACTTATAAAGTAGAAAACGATCTTATAATAACAATTTGAAGTATAACAAATAGGTTTATTAAAATAAGTAGTCATTAGAAAATTCTAGGAAGTGATTAAGTGATTAAATAATGAAGACTTTTCTTCTTTATTAAAATTGTTAAATGCCAAATGATTTGATGTGCACATGAATTTTTGCATCGCATGGGTTCTTATTCCTTTTACATCTCTTTTCATTTCATTATTTCCATTTTTCAGAAGTTTTTCAAAAGTAGAAAACTCAAAAATGGCTTCTTTACTTTTCTTCTTTTTTCCACTTCTCTTCCAAAACTCACTCAAATCTTCTCGAGCTCTTTTCAATTTCAATTATGTTCTTTAGCACATTATACCAAAACACCCTAGCCTTTAAAAAGTTTAGAAAATATGGAGCAAAGGGAGGAGATTTTGCATTGCCATAAGAAATTGGTGAGGGAGGAGGAGTGATTTTGGGGTTTTAAGGGCAAAGGTGGGATTTTGTGAATTTTGGTGATGGTAGAAAGTTAATCCTTGGATCTACTGCTTGATTTGATTTACTATACTTGGTTTGGAAGTAAGATTTCTAACCTTCAAAATTATCTTTTTAATATATATGTGTGTGTGTGCGGTGCACGCGTATACATACATACATACATACATACATACATACATACATACATACATACATACATACATATATTGGGTAAAAATAGTATTTTGTGTGATGATTAAATTATATTATGATGTGAATGTTGATTCATTTTTTTGGAAAACATATTGTTGCATGTTGTAGTGCTTCGGAAAATACTTTAAATTGTTGGTTTAAATAGAATATTAATTGACTTGTAAACATGGACTTACCTTGTAAAAGCATACGTAAACCCGAAGAAATTTGAATTTTATTTTAGCTTGGACTTGTATTTGAGCATATTAAAAAAGCATATAAGGATTAGTATGGGACTCAAACTTGAAATGGAAGTGTCTGTATAGCAATAGTCGCTATAGGAGAACTTTGATGACATTTATTTATTCGTGTTTGAATATTTTGTTTTCATACATAAAATGTTGTACATATGGTTTCTATACTTTTTGTGATGTAATATGAAATTGAGAACTTAATATGGATTGAAACTTGACTTCTTTGATGTAAAAGTAAATTGCACTTGATAATGTGCTAAGTTAGTCGCTAAGTCTCTTTTTTGAATTTTACAAGTTATAAAGTTGGATTTTATTTGTCTTCCACTTTTATTTTAAAATGAAATATTCTCTGTACTATGATAGTATAAAATAGATAATGAAATGGAGTTTAAAAGATATTTGATTTATGAAACCAAGTTTTGAAAGTTATGGTCCGTATAGCGATAGTTGCTATTAATGTAGTTTTGAAAATCTATGATTTTGGTAAAATATAAAAGGTTGTCTATTTTAGATATTTATAAATTCTTTTCAAGTACAGTTTATAAAGGTTATATAAGTATTTCACAAGAGATTTGTGATATAAAAAATTTATTTTGAGATATTTAAACAATCGGTTTATTTAGAGGAAATCAGTTTACTTTTCAAAATTGAATTCTTTTAAAAAAAGGTGATGGTTTTAAGTCATGATTGAATGAAGTTTTAAACTTTGTTTAATAATGTTTTAAATGAGGTTTGAAATTTGATATGAGATTTAAAGAAATTATTTGAGACAATAAAGTAAGTGCTTATTTTGACATAAAGGAAAGACCTATTCTAGTCAATAGTGGTTTTTAAACAAGGATTTCCAAGTGAGATTTGATATGTAAATTTTAAAGAGTATTTTAAGGATTTTTTAAGTGGAATTTTAAAGAGACTATAATATTCTAATTATAGTAAAATATTTTGGAAAGTGGAAAAAGAAGTTTGGTTTGTAACGCTTTGTTATAAATGGATAATATACGGAATTAAGGAGTTTTATACTTGATATAGAATTTGAGGTAGATAAACTTCTACCTATCCTAAAGATAAGAATGTTGTCTAGTCAGGGTTTGAGAGGTAATAGTAGCCTAACTTAAACAGCTTCATTATTATCTTAAAGATAGTTTTAAGTTTGAAATCGAAGATTGATGTTTGGTAAATAAAGTATTATTTCCATAAACAAATTGATTTATTTATGGAAATTTAGTAGTCCAATACTTAGTACTAAAAGCCGATGAGTAGACCAATCCTCTATTTATGAGATCTAGAACTAGTGTTTTCAAGCAAGGGATAAGGTAAGTCAAAATATTGAAAACGTGTAAAGTGTAGGAGAATTATAAAAAGGAGTTTCAAAAATTATAAAAGAAGTTTTATAAATAGATTTTACTAGGAGATTTATAAATATATTTCTAAAGGAATTTATAAACAAAGTTTTATAAATATATTTTTTAGGAGATTTATAAAAGGAATTTTATAAATAGATTTTCAAAGGAGATTTACAAAAGGAATTTTATAAAAAGAAAGAGACTTGATTTCTACGAATGATTTTTATAAATTATGATGGTATGGAAAGTGTTCTTTTCATACTTAACACCAAATTCCGAGGTATAGAAACTCATCTCTATCTTAAGAAGTAAGAATGTGTGTTGAGGAAAGGAAAATACGCTAACTTGTCTGATTACATTGTTAACCGAGGGATAGTACTACTTGAAATCAAAAAGTGGAGGTAAGTATGTTTGGTCTAATTTCCAAAAGTTCGATTTATTTACACTAAAAAAGAAAAGTGGTTTTGGGTTTATATGATTTTTTTATAAAGGATGGTTGTTTTTGACCAAATTTAATATGGTTTGGAAAAATATGAAAGCTTCCTTAAGATTTGAGAACATGCTTATATCTTTGCAAGAAATATATAAATGCTTTTCTAAGTATTAAAAGTGAACAGTTTTGTGAGTATACTTATACTATTGAGATAATTATATTAGTATTTTTCCTGTATTGAAAAAAGTAAAGAGGTTTGTGAATATATCTTATGAAAAGGGTATTTTTATACAAATAATTGTTAGATGATTTATAATTAATGAAAATATTAATTAAAGAGGTTTAATGGTTACATATGCGCTTAAATCATGCTTAGTTTCTTGAGAGAGAAAATCTCTGATATGATCGTTTTGTTTATTTCATAGTTAAATAACCGACTATCAAATCTCGACCAAATATAGCTCTAGAAATATCTAAAAGAAACATGGGAACTGTATGGTAAAGTTACCTTCGATGATGATGTACTGCACGTATAAACTCATTGTGTTCTTTTAAGACAAATGTGAAGAAATTCTTCCATTTAAATAGTTAGGAGGTGACCTTTGCTCTAATGTATTATTTGTTTATTTTCAAAAGAATCGGAGTTGAGTTTACCGAAATATATCGACAAGTTTTGGAGTGACTGATAAGTAGGGGAGTGTACTTAGTGAGATGACTAGAAACTGTAATCACTCCAAAACCATATATGTGTTCGATGCTTTCGAAGAGATTCGTGGTTGGCTCGAGATAATAGAATAAAAGACGGAACTCTTTGAAGTGCAAGGGCTACTTGATACTAATCCTGAGGGTGATTCCAAAAGGGATGTAGTAGAAGTAGTGCCTTTGGTTTTTTCATATCCTAAACAACTTATATGGATGAATGTTAGCATTGCATTATGCCCTGGAGGCAGTGTTAACATTCCTAGCGGGAATTATTAAGAGAGGAAAAAGGTAATCATGACCTCACAAGCCTCACAATATGGTAATGACTAAAATATGGGAGATGCGCGCAGAAGGGCTACATGGTTCAATACCATTTGGAGCATCATTCCTCAGATCTAGATTGATATTTATGGATTTTGGTTTGTGTGTACACACGAAGAGTGGGGCCATGTGCAATAGGTTTGCAGCCTTGGTGTCCGGGGAATGATGTAATTCGGCTTGTCATGTTAGAGAGACATGCTAGCTCTGTGTTGATACAGATGAAAAGTTTGCAGCCTTGGTACATTTTCTCTAGAGATGTATTGTACAGAAGGTTGTCTCTTATGTTGTCATTGTATGGAATCCAATCTCCAATATGTGTCATACAATTTCAGTTGCAAAACCTAGTACTGTTGAACGTAATTATGGGTAACCATTCTAGATATGTTATATAGTTATTTCAAACCCTAGACATGATTATTATATCATAAGATTTCCTATAAAATGATTTGGTTAGCGCTAGGTAAAATCTAATCCATGTTTATGTGCGGCATGTTCATATGAGATACCTTTATTTTTGAAAGGTTTTATAAGATATAACAACCCATATGATTTGAGTTTCTCACGTTGGTTTACCAAACTAATTTGAGTGTTATTTTCTTATAGTACTCGGGTCAGACCTAAGTACTTTTCCAGATTTAATATGGATGCTTTGGAGCTTCAAGAGATGTGCAGGTTGCTTCTAAGATGAATTCCCATATTTTATTTTATTTTTGTTCTTGCTAGTTTTTGTTAGCAATTGTAAGGACAAACTATAATAGCCATCCAGACTATTTATAAGTTGGTTACTCTGGTTATGTCACGTATCACATTTTTTTTTCGTAAGATCATTGGTTATTATGTATTACTCGCCACGTTGTGAGATTCCGTTCTATCTTTTCTCTTATTTCAACCCAACAATTTGTCTCTCAACACTAGGATGCTCGACATATGAATACCGTTGATGTAATGGTGTTGAATTTTGAGGATCAAAAAGGCGAGTTGTTACAAATCAATCTCGAAACTTGAATCGCCTGTGGGGAGTTTAATGGCGATGGAGGGTTGAAGTCGACGCTAAGAGTGGTGATGCTGGAGGCAAGTAGTGGCGCTGAGCACTCTGATTTGGGGCAAAGGGTTTGAATGGCGGCTTAAGGTCAATGTTCCAAAAATAGAAAAATGTGAGGAGAACATAAGTGTGTGATCGGGCCTTATAACCCCAAACCCAAGAAAATAGGCCACTTCCGTGCTTATTACTTCGAAGTGCTGGATCGGTACCAGTCCCTAACTAGGGATCGGTATCAAACCATAAAAAATATAATAAAAAATAAATAAATAATCCACATGTATATTTGTGTATGCAGGCATGTGTGTATGCATGAATGTAAATAGAAATACACATATGTATCAAGTAGGAGCATAATAAACAACTTATGTACGTGTGTATACGCACACCCGACACTTGACAGTTAAAATCATGAGGAAATGTATTCAAACCTCTGGAATCCAATTTTAAAGTCTTTTGAAAGCTCCAAAATTTGGAACAATGAATTATGGAAGCACATTCCAGTTTTTTACAATGCCGAATGTCGATGGGCGCAAATCGAGCAAAGCATTGCAATGAATGGTCAAATACGCTTCCCTTCACCAAAATAATCCGAGAAAAGGATTAAAAAAATTAAAGTATATATTAGAATCTAATGCAGGAATCCCAGCTTGTTTCAATTCACCATGTTGAAAACAAGAAGTACTTTGGAGGGCAAGTCTTATCCAGCCTTTTGACTAGGTTATATTTGGGCAAAACTGATTAGTCGAATAGGAAAGTTCGAGGCAAAAAGCCTAAAGGGATAACTAGAGAATCTAGAAGCCCAGCATGACCATGATTACAGGCCCAAAGCATAGCAACTAGCTTCCAACTGAAGGCCAATGCCACATGCATCCACAAACCAAGATCAAGAAGCGACAAAATAGAAGAATCAAGGTCCGACACTGATCCCCACTACTTCAGTATTATCACCCATCAACCCATCTAGCTCCAACCCATGATGATGGCAGCATGTTTCAAGATTTAATGGACCATTTGCATGCAATAACCATCAAGCGTCCTTAATACTTGAAGCCAGGAGCTTCATTCCATCGCCGATTAAAACAAGTCAACCAAAAATAAGTTCTTAGTAAAGCAATTAAGATGAAAAACATGAAAGCGCGAAAAATTCACACCAATTCAAGGAAAAGGGAAGATTCATTAAGCTATCTCATAAATCGGTACTAATCCCCGACCATGGATCAATACTGATCCCCGATTATTACTGATGTGGCCTTGATCTTCAAGCACTTCTCTTCCTGGACATGGGAAATGTGGCTATGAATGTGTTGGAGGGGATTCCGACGATGTTCTTCCATAAATAGAGGGTAAGGATTTGTGGGATGTTTTTCAGTTGTTTATGAATTTCCATAGAATTCTTGTAATCCTGTGGATCATTACCGATCCCTAAGAACAATGTTGTAAACATTAATATAATCAACAACAAAGCTAAGTGAACATAAGCATCATTTAGTCGAACCATTATAAAGTTCGTATGTCTCGTTTTTACTCATTTTCATTCAATTTCTTCATTTATTTTTATACTATAATTTTTTGAGTGTTTGTGACATATTTTGGTATAAACATAAATATACTGTAATGAGCATATTAAATATACTCATGTGTAAATAGTGTAAATACAACATAGCTTAAGGTGTATATAGTTAATGTATACGTATGTTGATATTGAGATTTGCACCCACAACATATACACAATCAATATATATGCAAGGGTTGTCACATAGCATTTTAAACTTGAATATGAAAGTATACACACACAAATATATATATATATATATATATATATATATATATATATATATATATATATATATATATTTGTTTGTGTGTCAATATATATATTTCATTTAACGTAAAAGTAGACTTTGACACACACACACACACACATGCACACACATACACACACAGATATATATATATATATATATATATATATATATATTGTAACAACCTAGAATTTTGGTCATTTGATTTTAAATGTTTAATTAATTTTAAATATTTGAATAATTGGATTTTGGAATTTAATAACTTATATTCAAATATAGGGATTACTTGAATATTTGAATTTGTGAATTAAATGTTAATTAAAGGGATTTAATAATTTTATTTTATTCCTTTCAGCTAATAAGTAGTAATGATGAATTGAATTTGTAATTAGTTACAAAAATAAATAGATCGGATAAATAACAATGGTTGGATTGAAAATATAAAACAATATTTAAATAGTGTTAAATTATCATTTTGGGGCATTGTCTCGGATTTTGAAGAAAATGGTGCCATTGAATCTGGAATAATAAATTGTAGCATGCCGACGAGCTTCGTGGCGATCAGATGTACTGTGTGATCGTGCGAGCTCTAATCGCATAGCGATAAATTATGGGGAACTAAAATATTATAATTTGATTTAAAAGTCTAACTTATGTATACAATAGAACCAGCTTTTGAAAATTGTTTTGTTGTGTTTAGAATAAGGATATTTGGCTAGGAATGCCAGTGAGAACGTCTCGATTGGAATTCATCTATCTTTGGACGTGAATAGTGCTGGTTAGAAAATCTATATAAGGATCTTATCCCTATTCTTTTGACCAAACACTAAATGATCAACATTGGCCGCCATCTTCAATTGGTCCATCCAACGACTACGGACAATCGAAGCCACTAGAGGCTAATCTAGTGTTAGTGCCAATAAGAAAGTTATACGCCTCAATAAGTTGAGCATGATGGACGGTTAGATCATCAAATGGAGGAGCGAGGTGGCGACAATTTCTATTCGATGGTGGTAGCTTTAGGCAGGTTTTCCGGTGTCGTGGGTGATCTAGAGGCGATGGGCTCCGAAGATAAAGTGTAGAGGAGGATGAGGGCTATTTTTTGGTGGAGGCGCGGTGGACTCCGATGACTTGAGGAGGCAGCAATGTCGATTTGAAGGGCAAAGGTTTTAGGGGCTCGTTTTTTAGCTACAGAAGATGAACGGTGGCAAGGCTAGGGGTAGTGGAGTCATCGTCACTGAGGGAGGACGTTGTCAAGTTGCAGTGGTGGTTGGTGGTCAAAGGTGACGTAGAAGAGGCGATTTTCGTGTCGGCTGTTGTTCATTCCTGACCTGGGTTTAGCGTGGGAAAAAGGATTTATAGTTAATTATAGTAACTAGCTTGTTAAATTAGGGATTAGTAAATTAACTGATATAAATAAAATCGTTATCTTATAAAATATATATCTTCTCCATATGAAGTTGGATTCAGGAATGGCGAGTTGCATTATACTCGTATTGTCATTAGCTACGCTCTGGAGTTAGATTGTAGGAGTTTGGAGCTTTTAGAATTTTGGGTTAAAATCGATCGCTTTTCGATTTTAGTTCAAAAAGGAACGCTTCAGTGCAAACTGGAATTTCTGTGAGTTTACTCACCTTCAAATTTACAATATAATATCCGTGATGCTACAGACTATTGTTAATTGCTTGGATGTTAGTTAATGTTGTTTGATTGATTGTATGGTTGAAATCTGTTTTGGAAAATGGATGACATATTAACTTGATTGCTGTTAACCCATATGATTATATATGTTGTCCGTAACCATTGTTTTGCAGGGAATATTTGTAAAGAGACCCTGAGGGGTTTCTTGCCAATATTAATTACTATTTTCTTTATGCTGATTATATTGATATTTATTTTAAATTAATCATGATATTCTATTTAAATTGTTTAAGCATCGTTATAGAAATTTTCCCTATATCATCAACTATTGAATATCATCTCCTAAACCCTTCGTGTGCGTTGTCTTGAGTTTGTATTTTCACAAAATAGATATTTTCATTTATTAATCATTTTGATTAATGATATTTTAATTCAATTAATCATTTTAGTTAATGATTATTTGAATTTAATAAACTGTTTTAATTAATGATGTTTAAAATTAATTAATACTTTTAATTAATGATATTTGAATTTATATAATCACTTTATGTAATGATGTTTCATGTTAATAAATCATTTTAACTAAAGATGTTTAAAATTAATTAATCGTTTGATTAATAATTTTTAAATGAATTAATCATTTGAATTAATGATATTTGAGTTATAAATCATTTTACATTAATGATGTTTAAAATGAATTAATCATTTTAATTAATGATATTTGAGTTTAATAAATCATTTTAGTTGATGGTGTTTAAAAGTAATTAACCATTTTAAACAATGATATCCGAGTTTAATTAATTATATTAATTAATGATGTTTAAATTTAGTTAATCATTTAATTTAACGATGTTTGAATCTAATTTATCATTTTAACTGATGATGTTTGAATTTAGTTAATATTTTTAATTAATGGTGTTATATAATTTAATTAATTGATATAATAAAAGTGTTATAAAGTTAATTAACCAATTTGGTATATTAAAGTTAATGACCTAATTTAATAAGGTTTAAAAGTTATTTTACTGATTAAATAAAGGTATTTTAGAAATAATTAACCGTTAAAATAAAGATAATTGATTGATTTATTGAAGATATTATAAACTTTATTTATTATCTTTCAAGATAATTAATATTATTTCTAAAATTATAAAGATTATAAATGTGATTAATTATCTCTCGATATAAATAATGTCGGTTTAAACTTATAAAAATAATTTTAATTTATTTATTTTCTTTCAAAAATTAATCTGATTTTAAAGATTATAGAAGGACATTATAAATTATCCTTCTGGAAGGTTAACCTTTGGTTTAAAATTTTATAAAAGTAATTTAATTGATGTATTAACTTTTGGGATAATAAACATTGTTATAAATTTATAAATAATAGTTTATAAATAAGAAGATCTTTTAAAAAGAATTGTTTCAAAATAAAGCTAAGGGTAAATTGTTTGGTTTTAAAATAAACAACGTTTTGACATTGGTTTTAATACACTTAAAAAATACAATTTGTCCCTTTAAAATAATATTCTTAAAGAGCGTTTTTAAAATTGTCTCCAAAAGTATTAGATTGAAAATCTAGCCCAAGTAAAAACAACCATCTTATCATTCCTGACAGTTGATTTATCAAAATTAACTCTGCTTTCTTCTTTACATTTCATCACTCTAAGACGATGTGTTGCTCATTTGAGCCTTGTTATTCTTTGTCGGAAATGACTAAGCCCAAAGAGAGAGTGGGGGCAAGCTATGTGGGGTCGCTCCCATTAGGGTATTTTTACATCCACTCTAGATTGGATTCGGTTTAGCATAATGAGATGTGAAATACTCAAAAACTCGGTAACAGTTGGTGGGATTGGGCATGGATGTTTCCGAGAGACATCGGAGTTCTCAAGTATATTTCTAGAGGTATACTTTCGGTAACTAGGGCACAAACTTCTAGTCATTGTTGGAAAACTTATTTTTCCCTTGTTGTTAATTCAAAATTTTGAATTGTTCTCTTAATTTCATGGAGAATTTCCTTGTGCTCTTCTCCATGTTCAATTATTTGTGGCCATTCTTTTAAGTCTGGAATTTGTTATTATTTTTGCCCATTCATTCAGTATAGGATCTGTTCTTACTAGTACACACCCATTTTTATTTAGATTGTTGTTCTGATTCATTTCCCATGTCTTCATCTATGGATGTTGTTCTTGTGAGGTAAAAATATATTCCGCCTTAATGGCGTGGTCTTATAGAATTTTTATATGCTCATCATATTACTTGAGGTTTCTCGCGCTGGTTTTCCAGACTGACCTAGATGTTATTTTTTTATAATGCTCTGGCTAGACCGAGTTTTTCCCGAGTTGGCTTTGGTGACATGGAGTTATTGGAGAAGGGCTAGAGATTCACTTATCGTGATGTTTTATTTTTCGATGTATCTTACGTTATACCTATCGACAATTTGTAAAGTTAGAATTTTATAACTGTTCAGCTGATAAAGTTTGTTTTTAACTCTGATGTACTATATATATTGGAATGAAAGTTTTATTGTCCTTGTTATATTATAGGTTATCGATTCCGTTGTGAGAGTCTAATTTCCCCATTCTCTATTCTTTCCTTTTTATTTTACTCAAAAAATTTGCTGGAGATTGGATGTTCGGCATTTGAATACCATGAATGTATTCGGTGTCAACTTTTGATGGTCGAAAAGGTAGGTCATTACAATTTTGTATCGGAGCTAAAGGTTAAGCGAGAACCTTGGTTTTGATAGGGCATGACTCACTTGAGATAGGGCAAATGACACCGTAGAATGGGTTTAAGAGTATGAGAGTGTATTTGTTATTATTATAAAAACATATTGTGCTAATTAGTCTAGTGAGTTGTTTATGAATTCAGGTAGAGCACGTGGGATGCCATGTTGTCGAAGGGTTTTCTAAACACTTGAACAAGATGAACGGACACAATATTGATAATCATTTGTTTATTTGTTAACCCATGCTCAACTAGTTTATGATCATATATTGTTTGATAATTGTAAGTACATTAAAACGAACCCCTTGTGAACCAAGTTTCACAATTTGATAATAAGATGTTTTGGAGTAAATGTTAAGTTTATGTAATCTTTTAATAAAGGTTATTTGAACTAATCTTAATGGTAGGACAAGACATTTGGAAAATAAATACTGGAGAAAATTTTATTATATAAAGGAGAATTATTATAATATGAAATAATCCATATAAAGAAAATTTTATATAAATTTTGATTTATAAAATACGTTTTAAGAAAAGTTTTCGAATTTAAACCCCGAAATCATTTGAAATAATTTCAATAGTTTTTTGAAAAATATATTTATATATATAGTAGTACTACTTGAAAGTATTTCTAAATAAAAATATTTTGGACGTGAAATTTTAAATGGAATGCAATTTCTTTGAGGTAATTCAAGGAAAATATATAGATTAGTTTTACAATAATCTAAATAATCTTTTAGGTGACGATCGGATGTTTGCTTAGGCTAAATTTGTGGGGCACTTAGTATATATTCCTCTTTATCATTCCACGATCGAAATGATTTCAAATTTGGATGAACCTAAAGGGGGTTTTAATAAATAAATTATTGAAGTTATTTCATTTAGAAATAGTTGCGGAATATTTCCAAGAAGGAGATTTGAAATAAAAACGAGGTATTTAGTTATTGAGTTCCCTTAAAGAGAATTGATTTCAAAATAAAAGATGTTTTGATAAATAATTTGACATATGAATTTTTTTAGAACATTTGGATAGAAAAGAAATAATTTATAAATGGGTTAAATTAGATAGAAAAGTTTTGGTAAGTTTATTTTATTAAAACCATAGTTTTTGTTAATCACCTAAATTGTGTAAACCAATTAGTGATATTGGGCTAACCGATAAGTATCTTCCCTTAGTACACTCTAAGGTAAAGTTATCCAAGGGTCGAATCAGTTTTAAAGACCATATTTTGTTTGCGCCTCTAATTAAAATTTGAAAAAAAAGAACTAATATTTTGTGCATACTCTTAGGATGTAGAGGAGTATTACACAAGTAAATAAACGAAGTAAGTTTATTTGATGTTCTATAAAGAAATGACTTTATAAATTATTTATAAACTTAGATCAAAATTATGAAGTAGTTTATAAAATAATTTTAGTATTGAATGAAATACTATTTTTACAAAAATAAAATGGATTTAGAAAGAGATTAGTATAATTAAGAAACCAATCAAATTAAGCACGTAAATCATACGTAGATCATTTAATTCACACGGTTTCTTGATCTAGGATACGAATACATAACTTCGGGTGAGAATCACCGGTCTAAAAAAGGATCTCACTTGACTTTTGTCAGCGAACACTTGATTCAGATTGTCGATGTGATACTAAGTTTTCTATCATAGCATATGGCCGTGCAAGAAGAATAGAAGTTTCTAATCAGGAAACCAGATCGAAGTCCACCATAGAGAGGTCGAGTGAGCGGTACTAGCTTGATCACATCAAATATAACATACGAATGATTTATGTGTGTGTGTGTGTGTGTGTGTGTGTATCATACATACTTAAGTGTAATTGTATAATTAGTATGTGACGTAAGAAATTTTTTGAACTTAAGCAAAATTCTAAATTTGTTTGTTAGTCATTTGACATTTTAAAATAAGTTAGATTTTTCATTATGGAATTTAAGTGATTGATAGTGTTAGCTTATTGCTTTGTGTAAATTGATTTGATTTGAGTTGACTGGTTGTGTAATTTATACACCATAGTTTATAAAGTTTGAACTTATAACCAGAGGTTTTTGAATTGTTGTTTATTAGGACTTAAATCATGGTGGTTTTGAAATCGTTTTAAAAGAATTTTTGGAATGATTGTGAAAAGAAATAATAATAGTACGATTTGAAATATTTGACAAATATTACCAGTTCGAAAGAAAATTTGAAGTTTGTTCCAATAGATATTTGTAAAGTGTTTTATAAATATTTTATTTACTATGATGAATGGCTAAAATCAAAGCGCGGTTGAGAGTTTCCCTCAATTTTAGGACTCGTCAGGTGCATTTACTCTATTGTCTTTAGAAGTTACTAGAATACCACCAGAGGCTCCATTATTTTTGTTTAGAGTTACACCATGCTCGAAAGGGGGAGGAGGGCGCACACTCCTAGTCATGTTGGACCTAGTTTGATATATTTCCCTTCGAGGGTTTAAAATATATTTTTGAATATAAAACCCAGGCATTTGGTTCTAAAATTTATAGTTTGAAAATTTTGGATGCATAGCATATGTTACATAATGTTTTATATTTTTTTTTGCGTATGGTTAATATGTTGCTTTTGGTTGCATGCAGCCTTATTTCATACTAGAGTTGTATGTAGATTTATACCATGCTAGTTTTTGCATGTAAGGTTGCCTCATTATTATTAGCGGCACAATATTTCCTTGTTGCCTATGAATGATATATTGATTATACTATTTGAATTTATGATCAATATAGCCAGTATATTTCTCTTTATCAGTATGACTTTCCTTTTGATTATGTAAGTGCAGGGAAGCAAGAGATTTCTACTTGACTTCTTGCTCATTTGCATTAGCATCGAGATAATAAATTTCTTGCAAAATATAAATAAAACACAAAAAGGTACGTCGTAGATTTAGAAATTTTATTTTGTTGGTGATTTTATGCCCCAAATATGGGAGGCTACTTGGCTTTTGTTTTCTTTTATTGGTTTGGGGCCCGTAAAGGAAAATTGTAGTTTTTTCGATCGAGCCGCGCAAAGGAGGTGCTACTGAAATTTTTTGAAATTTTAGGACCTAGAAAATTTTGATAACAGATTGATTTTTGGAAAGTTGAAGGATTTTGAGGCATTTTTCCTGCCTTTAGAACTTTGAGGACGAAATTCATATAATAGGGGAGACTGTAACGACCCAATATTTTGTTCATTTGATTTTATATGTTTAATTAATTTTAAATACTTAAATAATTGGATTTTGGAATTTAATAACTTATATTCAAAGGTAGGGATTATTCAAATATAAGGATTACTTGAATATTTGGATTTGTGAAATAATTAATGTTAATTAAAGGGATTTAATAATTTTATTTAACTCTATTTAATTAATAAATAGTAGTGGTGAATTGAATTTGTAAACTTAATTACAATAATAAATAGATCGGATAAATATCGATGATTGGATCGAAAATATAAAACAATATTTAAATAGTGTTAAATTATCAATCCAAGGCACTGTCTTGGATTTTGAAGAAACCTGTGCCACTGGATCCGGAATAATAAACTACAGTACGCCAATGAGTTTCGTGATGATTGGATGTACTATGTGGTCGTCTGAGCTCTAAACGCATAGCGATAAATTTTAGAGAAATAAACTATTATAATTTGATTGAAAAAGCTATCTTCTGTATACAATAGAATTTTCTCTCGAAAATAGTTCCACTGAGTTTAGAATAGGGGTAATTGGCTAGGACCAGTGAGCACGTCTCGATTGGAGTTTATCAATTGTCGAGTGTGAATAGTGCCGGTTAATAATCTATATAAGGACCTTTCCCTATTCTTTTGTCCAAACCAAATGATCAACATTGGCCGCCATTTTTAATTGACCTATCCAATGGACATGGACAATAGGAGCCACCAGAGGCCAATCTAGGGGTTAGTGCCAACATGAAAGTTGTGTGCCTCGGCGAGTTGAGCATGATGAACGGTTAGATCATCAAATGGTGGAGTGAGGTGGTAGTGATTTTAGTTTGATGGTGGCAGCCTTAAGCGGATTTTTCGGCATCATGGGTGATCTAGAGCTAAGGGGCTCTGAAGAAAAAGCATAAAGGGGGACAAGGGTTATCGTTTGGTGGAGGCGCGGTGGTCTTCGATGACCCAAGGAGGCGGCAATGTTGATTTGAACGGCAAAGGGATTAGGGGCTCGTTTTCGAGCTACAGAAGATGAACGGTGGCAAGGCTAGGGGTTGTGGAATCGTCGTGGCTGGAGGAGGACAAAGTCGAGTTATGGTAGTCATTAGTGGTCAAAGGTGACATGGATGAGATGATTTTCGTGGCGGCTGTTGTTCGTTTGTGACTTGGGTTTAGAGCGGGAAGAAGGATTTATAGTTAAGTATAGTAAGTGGCTTGCTAATTTAAGGATGAGTAAATTAATTGATTTAATTAAATTGATATCTTATAAAAATATATATCTTCTCCATACGAGGTCGTATTCAAGCACGGTGAGCTGCATTGTACTTATATCTTGTGATGCCCCACCTCTATGCTCGCAATAACAAAGAGTATTAAAGGAAATACTGTCTGTTATTACGAAGAATAAGGCTGGAAAGGAGCGACCATCCGTAGTTAGGCCTTACACTAGTATTGGTTATCTCGATAGGAGTGGTATATATTTTTATTTTTCATCTCTTATTTATTTACTCCCATCGACATACCCAATTCCAATATAAAACGAACTACGATGGTTCATAATAGTTTAGAACAATATATATAATAACAACACAGATAAGCTAAATGCGGAACACAGATAATAAAAAGTCTCATATATATAACTGATGTCAATTACAATACATGTGATACAGTACATATGATACAACTATAACTGTCGACTCTGGAAGTTACATATACAAGTATATTATCGTGAATAATATACATGAATACATATCATCCTATATCAGATACACTGACTACTAACAATGACATCGACTACTCCAAAAGATATGAAAATACTTCATAGCTCTAGAAGCAATCCAAAGCAGTATATCTACAACCTGTAATAACTCGGTCTGACCCGAGTGTTAAATTCAAAAGAAAATAATACACGGGTCAGTCTAATTCAAACTCAGTTACTAATGCACGGAAGCAATAATAATTAAATAACAATTAAACGACAGTCACAAAATCTCGTGTATCCAATCCTTTTATAAGAAATCGGATAACAGTAAATATAATGCATAACAGCGTTAACAAAAAATCAGCAAATTCCAAAATATTGAATTGGACAAAACAATTCAAGTAATTGAAACATCACTTAAAAACATCAATTCTGGTAGGGCTGCAGCACACGCACGCGTGTACTGCCTCGCCACTACAACATGCATTACACAAAAGATCAACGCATCAAAAGCAAAAGAAATACCAATAAAATCAATACCGTGTGGCTATAGTTCGCGCTTGTGTGCACTGCCTTGCCACTACAGTGATGATGTACACAAAAGCTCAATGAATCAAAAGTAAATGGCACCAACTCAAATCAAAATGAACCAGATGGAACTGCAACAGCAAACACAGCATCCATCCAGTAACTATCAAATGAACAAAGTGCATATGAATGCACAATGAAAGTGCACAAACAAGCACAAGGTCAAACCCAAGGAAGAGTCAGGTTCAACTCAAATGCAATTCAAATAAAATCACTACAGGAGCACAAGGTCAAACCCGAGCGTTCCAGCTGGATTCAACGCAGGTGCACTTAAAAACATCATAACTGTCAAGCATAAATTTTAATTGCAACCAACAGTGCAGTGATGAATATGCCACCAAATGCCATCAAGTAAATATGATGGCACACATGCTCGAATGAACAAGTACACAAGGCAGTGGTATCTCTTGTAGACATTGCAGAATGAAAATGAAAGCAACAAAGATATGGGCAGAACCATCAGCAAAGTCATATGAAGTGATATACAGTGGAATATACAGGTGTGCATACACATCAGCACTGACTCGAAGAAGTACAGTGATATGCATAGTGCACAGCAACTACAACAGTTCTGACCAAACCCCAAAGTTTAACATCCAATCAGGAAACAAGAAGAAATCAACATATATGATCTAAAGCATCGCAACAGTGAATTCAAGTGAATGTTAACACGTGATAATAGCGTGTGTACCAAAGGTAAGGCAAACATCAAGACACAACAACAAATTCCAGTGAAATCAAAATGAAATCAAGGCATCGAGTATGCACAATTTAATGCACCAGTACAGTTCAGTGAACTGAAGTGAAGTCACAAGTGTAAAACTACACCAGACCAAGTGCCATCAAGTAAACAAAACTCAACATGAATGATCAGGTAATAGGCATATAACCATCAAGTTAGAGCATGCAAGTGAATCATAAACCAAGTGTACCCAAAAATACAACATGTATTCAACTGTAAACTGGACAATACAAGTATCACAATCAAGTACAAGGCACAGTGCCGAAGAAAAAGGCAATAAGCTAAAGCTTCAGCGTTTATATTGTTGTTGACGTATATGTATTGACCATCTACAAAATTTAAAGCTTGTATTTTGTTTCAATGTCGCCGCATAGACATTTTTGCGTAAAAATATTTATAATTGCAACTCCCCCCTACTGCAACCACAAAACCTTACGTTGCTGTCGTAAAAATTCCACTTTCTGTAGTAACAGATCATTTAATTGCTGGCCCAAAATTTGTAAATTATCATACGTATCATAATTTTCTAGGTCTTGGTCCACAGCGTAGAGTAGTGTATTGAAATCAGATTGCATATTTGTTATTTTATCCTCTTTACCTATTAATCTATTCCAAACTTTAAGTTCATTTTTAACTGCCTTAAGCTTATAAATAAACCTATAAGCAGAGGATCCCCGAGTGTCCTTTGCTAGGCCAGAGGCGACACAGCGATAATATCCTTTTTTGTAACACCAATTATAATTTGGTGTTTCTGTCACAGGCTAAAAATAACCAATTGGGGGGTATGATCACTTAACGAAGTAGGCAGGGCAATAGTAGTGAATTGCGGGAACATGGACATGAACTCGACATTAACCAAAACCTTGGCTATGTTGGTCGCAATTCCTCTGTGCCGCCAAGTGAATTTATAGCCCTGTAAACAGGATTCAACTAATCCGCATGTGAAAAGACAATTACACAAAGACTCCAAGCCTGTAAGTACTACAACATTGAAGCTCCAGACAATTTCAAGTTCGAACAATGCCAAAAATCGAAAACATTAACAAGTCAGAGCCGAGTTTGACAGTGTCAAACATCAAAGTGAAAAACCTATAACACGTGCCACTTCAAGTTCATAGAGGACATGATCAAAACAGTGGCCAAGGTAAACAATCTAGTCCGTGTGTAATACTTCCAGAATTCAAAGTTGATGTAGAACAAAACAATACCGAAACTGAATAAAAATTTAACACCGTGGTGGCCACAGTTCAAATCGATGCCGTGAAAATCAAACAAACAAAATATACGAAATTGAAGAAGTCAAAAATCAATCACCAGCATCAAAACGAAATCAAATGGCCAAAATAATCATCAACATCAAAACATAATCGAATGGCCGAGCAATTAAATTGACAAATTCAAACAAGTCGAATTAGATGTGAGTAATTAAAAATTACTCACCTGGTTTGCCAAATCAAAGCAGATGAAGTAAAGAGGAGACCATCGATTGAACGTCGGCGTCTTCGAATTTTATGCAAGCCCTAAATTTGAAAAGGAGAACGAACGAGAACGAAGCCGCCACCATTTTCTCTCGTATGTTTTTGATTAGGTTTTCGAACGAATGCCAATCAGAAAGGAACGGGTCGAATAATTTTTATAAGAAGGGAACGGTATTGGATATTATCACGGTGCCATAAACATGAACGTGGGCCAATAATAATTTTTAAATCCCAAACAACAGTTAACAAATTTTTTTCCAAAAGAATTTAAACCTGATTAAAACTCCAAACAACAACCAGCTAGCAAAATCAGTCATTTAATAACGATAATTAATTAATGCGAAATCCCGGGTTGTTACATATCTTCATTAGCTACGTCCTGGAGTTAGATTATAGGAGTCTGGAGCTAATAGAGTTTTGGGCTAAAATCGAACACCGTTCGATATTGGTTCAAAAACGGAATACTTCTGCGACAACTGGAATTTCTATAGTTTACTCACCTTCAAACTTACTATATAATATCTGTAATACTATAGCCTATTGTTGATTGCTTGGATGTTAGTTAAATTATTGTTTGATTGATTGAAATTCCATTTTGGAAAACGGACGAAATATTAACTTGATTGCTGTTAACCCATGTGATTTTATATATTGTATGTAACCATTATTTTGCAGTGAACATTTGTAGAGAGAGCCTATGGGATTTCTTACCAATAATAATTATTTATTTCTTTATGCTGCTTATATTGATATTTAGTTGAAATTGATCGTGATATTCCATTTAAATTGTTTAAGTATCATTATGGCAATTTTTGCTATATCACCAATTATTGAATATCATCTCCTAAACCTTTCGTGTGCATTGCCTTGAGCTTGTATTTTCGCAAAATAGATATTTAAATTTATTAATCATTTTGATTAATGATATTTTAATTCAATTAATCATTTTAGTTAATGATTTTTTTTTGATTAGCATTAAAGCGAATTAGCATCAAATCGATTCTCCTATTAAGTTGAGTTTCAACAAAAAAGAATCAAAGCGAATTAGTATATATATTTGTTTTTTCAATAAAAGGCATATATAAACTCAACCAGAAGCTGTCCACAAGCCTGACAGGTAACCAAAACACAAAAAAATAATACAAAACGAGAACACACAAAAGAAGGTCATCGAAATGATCAAAAAGGAGAAACCAAAATACTCGAGCGAGAAGAAAAGGCATAGGACCTCTGACACCAGGCACACAGCTCACCCGATGATCTCCTGGAACCCACCTCCCATCCAACATCGTAATCGAGCTCCAGCAAGGCCACCGCCCGATGACGATGTTGAGTGACAAACGTGCAAAGAAAGAGCAAGCCCATCAGAAGACCCTCCAATATAGAATAAAGAAATGGCCAACATCCCATCAACTGTAAGGCCGACAGCCGGAAAAGAGCAGCAGAATTCTTTAAAGCAAGCTCCAAACAGAAAAGGACGGAGAAACTAAAACACCACTGTAATGCTAGATCCTGAAAGCAATAGCCAAACATTTAGAAAACAAAAGGGGGGGGAAGACGGTCAAGAAGGAGACTAGTTAGTCAGATCCACCAGTCTCCGGAATGACAATCAACCAATTCCCGCTCTATAAGTAGACTGAGAACAGGAGATAGATAATAGATTCACTAGGCGTCCAGAACGAGAACTGACTGCCCCTCTGAAAGGACGGCCACGAAACGCCAAGTAAACATCATCTCTAACCCTCCGAATAACGGATAGGGGATCCATTGGAGTCTCGTCAAATATTGCCTTATTCCGCGCACACCAGATGTGCCAGCAAATCAGATAAGGAATCAAGCGAAAGATTATAGAACGAAGGGATCGACCAGAACTACCTAACCACCAAGAGGACTGTAAATCAAACGACGAGGAGATGGATCCACGGACCCCCACTAAATTACCAAAGTAATTCCAGCAGGATCTGGCACACCAGCCAGCGAAGAGAAAATGATCCATACAACGGGAAACAAAAGGAATGCCAATCTGTTGAAGGTTCTCATCAACCGAAAGCCCATTATGAAAGGATCGCCACATGAAGAGAGACACTTTTGGAGGGATTCGAACGTCCCAAATGAAAGAAAAAATAGGAAGGACTGGAGATGGGAATCTAGAAGAGCTCCAGGCCTTAAGAATTGAAAACGGACCGCCATCCCATCCGGAGTGGCCGTTATGAGAATCAACGAGCAGTTTGACCGATTGCATATGCTTCCAAGTCTCACTGGCGTAAGATGGAGAATGGGAATAGCCCGAAGCAGCCAGTCTCCGGTATTTAGCATGAAAGAATTTCGCCCATAAGGAGTCGTTAGTCCCAAACCTGTACCACAACTTGCAAGCGAAAGCCGAACAGATGTCCTTCGGATTACGCAATCCTAACCCACCCTCACTCTTTGGACGGCAGATAACATCCCAAGATACCCAATGATGTCGGCGATTGTCACCCTTCGATCCCCAGAAGAAAGAGGATGCCAAAGATTGGAACGATCGAAAGAAGGAGGAAGTATGGGTCATAGCGGCGAAAATATGAGTACCCATAGAGCTCAAAACCGATTGGATAAGCACTAATCTTCCTGCTCGAGACAGAAGAGACGCATTCCAACGGATAATCTTTCCCCTAACTTTGTCCGAAAGAGGATCAAAAAGGGCGTTAAGTTTCCTTCCTCTGTAGAGAACAATACCCAAATAAGGAAGAGGAAGGGATGCTGCCCTGAACCCGGTAAAAGATTCGACCCAAGAAACTCTCACCTGGCCCATGTCCTTTGCGTGAACGAAGCAACTCTTCGCCGAGTTGATCAGTTGGCCCGAACACCTCTCGTACAGATGAATGAACCGAATAATGCGGCGAATAGAGGACCGATTGCCGTTGGAGAAAATGACACTGTCATCCGCGAATGACAGAGAGGAGACAAGCGGACACCCACTTGGAAGTCCAAAACGCTGAATTTGACCAAAAACCGTTAATGTGTGGATGCCACGAATGAAAGCCTCGGCCGCGATAACGAAAAGAGTAGGAGATAGAGGATCGCCTTGACGGATACCTCTACCAGCTTTGAAAAAACCATTGGCCGATCCGTTAATGAGAACAGAATACCAACAGTTGGAAATGAGCCTCCAAACCAAATCGATAAGGGTTTCAGGAAAACCGAAGGCACGAAGAACCTTGATGATAAAAAACCAGGACATACGATCGTAGGCCTTTTCCATATCAAGTTTGAAAATAATGTTAGAACCCCTGACCTTACGGTCAATCTGAGAAACAAGTTCTTGGGCTAAAGGACGTTATCAGTGATCAAACGACCCTTTACAAAACCAGCCTGAGAAGAGGAGATAATGCGGTCAAGATACGGAGCCAAACGAGTGGCCAGAACCTTAGAAATCACTTTGTTGGCGAAATTACACAGGCTGATCGGTCGGAACTCCGAGCACGCCCGAGGATTATCACACTTAGGAATAAGGATCAAGTTAGTGGATGACCAGCTAATGGGAAGAGCGCCTCCGGAAAAGAAATGCTGAATTGCCAGGCAGAAATCAGATTGGATGATATGCCAGGTACTTCGAAAGAAGGACCCATTGAAACCATCCGGCCCACTGGCACTATCCTTGCTGAGAGCAAAGACACAGGCACGAATCTCATTTGACGAAGGCAGGAAAGCTAAAACGTCACTTCCCTCAGAAGGAACTAGCCGCGGAATAAAGGACAGGATGTCCGAAACCGGATCAGACACAGAAGGAGAACCCAGATAAGATTGGAAATGAGAAACTAAAACCTCTATAACTTCAGACGGAGTCGAAGCCACAGATTGGTCCGTTAGAAAGCAAATTAGCTTTCTTGCGGATAGAAGAATGAAAGAATTTGGAATTCGTATCACCTTCGACCACCCACTTGATCCTCGCCTTCTGGCGGAGATAGGAGTTTTCAATGCGGAGTTCCGAAGAGAAAGCCAATAGAGCGGAAGCCCATTTCTCCTTTTTTTTCGGCTGAAGGACTCTCGTCGAACATAGATTCGGCAAGAATCAGGGACTCTTCAGCCGCTCGCACACGATCGAAAATGTTCCTGAAAACAAGGGAATTCCTCGTCTTAAGGCAGGCCTTAAAACGCTTCAATTTCCTAGAGAAAGCCCCCATGGGAGCAGCCACAATGGGAGCGGACCACGAGTCCTCCACCACCTGTAAAAAACTATGATGGGAACTCCACATACTAAGGAAACGGAAAGAAGAAGGTCCCGACAAGGACCGCGAAGCGCACCGTAGGACTAGAGGCGCATGATCAAAGCAAGACCGATGGAGATGAGAGGTAGAAAAAGTAAATGGGAGGTTAAACCAATCAGCAGACCTAAAAATCCTATCCAACCTAGAGAGGATCCGATTCGGGCCTTCCTGGTTGTTAGATCAAGTAAAAGCAGAGCCAACGAAAGGAATTTCAGATAACCCGGATCTCACAATGAAAGAGTTGAAATCAGAAACCGAGTGCCGATTGACGGCCATCCCGCCCGATTTTTCTGCCTGGCTAGTGACAACATTGAAATCACCGCCCCACCACTGAAAACGAGTAACCTAGGTCAGCAAGTGACATAATGTCATCCCAGAGGGATAATCTCTCTAACCGGTCACACTTGGCGTACACCGCCGAAAGAATGAAAGGTTGCAGGAAAATGGGAGAGGAACACAAGACAGATAAAAGTTGAGACGAGTCAAAAATAGGGCGAACAACGCATTCTTTGGACCAAAGAATCCAGATCTTACCCGAAATATTAGACAAAGCACCGCCAAAACCAATCGACGGAAAAGCCTTGGTAATCTCTCCAGAACCTATAAAAGGTTCTAAAATAGCCACCAATCCAATGGAATGCTTACGGACAATCCGCTTAAGTCTAGCAGAAGATGCTTCATTGCCAATACCACGAATGTTCCAGAATAGAAAGTTCATCATGAAGACAACAAAAAGCAGAGAGATAGAGACAAGCCAATAAAGACAACACAGACGCAAATCAGATACGATACAAGGAGGATAGAGCAGACCTATCGATCTGCTCAGTCGCCGCTATAGAGCGAGTACGGATAGTGCGGGGGATGGCAGAAGCGCCACACGAACAACGACGAGAGGATCTGCGTAGAGGCTGACGCCAAGGCTCGGACAACGAAGAAGCACCTAAACTCTCCTTCGAATCGGGCAGATTTAAGTTAATGATTATTTGAATCTAATAAATTGTTTTAATTAATAATGTTTAAAATTAATTAATCATTTTAGTTAATGATATTTGAATTTGGTTAATCATTTTAAGTAATGATGTTTTAAGTTAATAAATCAATTTAACTAAAGTTATTTAAATTAAATTAATTTTTTTGATTAATAATATTTAAATGAAGTAATGATTTTAATTAATGATATTTGAGCTTAACAAATTATTTTACATTAATGATCTTTAAAAGTAATTAGTCATTTTAATTAATGATATTTGAGTTTAACAAATCATTTTAAAAAGTAATTAACCATTTTAAATAATGATGTTTGAGTTTAATTAATTATTTTAATTAATAATGTTTTAAATTTAGTTAATCGTTTAATTTAACAATGTTTGAGTCTGATTTATCATTTTAATCAATGATATTTGAATTTAGTTAATATTTTTTTATTAATTATGTCTTATAATTTAATTCATTGATTTAATAACTAGTTAATTAACTGATTTAGTATATTAAAGTTGATGATATGATTTAATAAGGTTTAAAAGTTAATTTATCGATTAAATAAAGATATTTTTAGAAATAATTAACTGTTAAAATAAAGATAATTGATTTATTTATTAAATAGGTTATAAACTTAATTTGTTACCTTTTGGGATAATTAATATTGTTTTTAAAATTATAAAAGATTAATCAGTTATCTTTCAGGATAATTAATGTTGGTTTAAATTTATAAAATTTATTTTAATTTTGAATTATTTTCTTTGGGAAATTAATGTAATTTTAAAGATTGTAGAAGGATGTTATAAATTATCCTTGGGGATGGTTAACCTTTAGTTTACAAATTTATAAAAGTAATTTAATCGATTTATTATCTTTTGGGATAATAATTATTGTTTCAAATTTATAAATAAGAAGATATATTAAAAAGAATTGTTTCAAAATAAAGCTATGTGTAATTTGTTTGGTTTTAAAATAAACAACGTTTTGACATTTTTTTTGACCTTGGCTTTAATACCTTAGAAAATATAATTTTGTCCCTTTGAAAGAATATTCTTAAAGAGCGTTTTTAAAAGTGTCCTTAAAAATATTGTGATTGAAAATCAAGCCCAAGTGAAAATAACCATCTTATCGTTTTCGATAGTTGATTTATCAACTTTGACTTTGCTTTCTTCTTTATATTTCATCACTCTAAGATGATGTGTTGCTCATTCGAGCCTTATTATCCTTTTTCGAAAAAGACTAAACCCAAAGAGCGAATGAGGGCCATGTTATGTGGGGTTGCTCTCATAAGGTTATTTTCACATCCACTCTAGATTGGATTCAGTGTTGCACAATGAGGTGTGAAATACTCTGATACCCGGTAATAGTTAGCAAGTTCCGGCTTGGATGATTCCGAGAGCCATGAGAGTTATCAAGTATATTTCTAGAGTTATACTTTCGGTAAAGGGAAGTACCCTCCTAGTCATTGTTGGAAAACTTTTTTCCCTTGTTAATTCAAATCTTTGAATTGTTTCCTTAATTTCATGGAGAACTGCCTTGTTCTATTCTCCATATTCAATTATTTATGACCATTCTTTCGAGTCTGGAATTTGTTATTATTTATGCTGATTCCTTCAGTATGAGACTGGTTCTTACTTGTACACACCCATTTTTGTTTGGATTGTTGTTCTGATTCATTTCTCAGTTCTTCATCAATGGATGTTATTCTTGTGAGGTAAAAACTCGTTCCACTTTAGTGGTGTGGTCTCACAGAATTTGTATACGTTCATCATATTACTTGAATTTTCTCACCTGGTTTCCAGACTGACTCAGGTATTATTTTATTATAATGCTCAGCTTGGACTGAGTTTTTTCCAAGTTGCCTTTGGTGATATAGAGTTATTGAAGAAGGGCTGGAGGTTCACCTATCATAGTGTTTTATTTTCCGCTATATCTTAGGTTATACATATCAGCAATTTGTAATGTCAGAATTTCAAAACTGTCCAGCTGATAAGTTTTATTTTTAACTTTGATGTACTCTCTATTTTGGAATGACAGTTTTATTGTCTTTATTATATTATATGTTGTCGATTCCACTGTGAGAATCTAATTTCCCTGTTCTCTATTTTTTGTTACCCTAACAATTTTCCTTTTCGACGATTGGATGTTCGACATTGAATACCGTGGATGTATTCGGTGTCGACTTTCGTTGGTCGAAAAGGCGAGTCGTTACACACACGCACATGTGTGTGTGTGTATATGCATATATGCATATGTATATGTATATGTATCTTCGTGTGTGTGTGTCAAAGTTTACTTATACATTAAACGAAATAAATAACATAAATAAATAGATTTGACTATAATAAATCAAATCATTATTGGGTAATGGTTCATTTAAGTGACATTAAAAGAATGGTAAATGGCATTTATGAAATAATTAATGAGAGGTAAAGAAGGAAATTTTTTGGCATTCTTTTAATCTTCCTTTTTCTTGTTTTCAAAACATTGTAAACTCATATGCAAATATACGCATGCATGGTTTTGCTTTATATTATATAAAAAACAAATGAATTTATACATACATAAATACATACACATATATATATGCACATTAAAATTGTTTTAAATTACTTACATGTTTTGAAATCTACTACTAACAATTTGAAATAAAATTTTAACTTAGAAAAGGGTTCGACTTTAATTTTGCAACTTTACATAAATGTCATATTATAAAATTCGAACCGACTCTATATTTAGAAGAACATAAAAATAAAACAATATTTAGAATTTAAAATAACATACACATGTAAAGCTTAAAATTTCATATATTTGCAATTTGAAATCAACAACATGGAAACTAGTTTTAATAAAGAAAGGATTCAACTTTAAATTTGTGATTTTAAAATAAAGTTCCTTTTAATTTTGAATTGAACCAATGTAAATGACAACTAAAATAATTGATAATCAACATAATGAAACAATATATGGAAAAAAAATTTGTTTCATGAAGTAATTTCATGTATGGTTAAGATCAAAACAATACGTTCAATTTAAATATATACAACAATTAGTTTCAAATCAAAAACAGTTTAATTTTTTTCATACATTAATTTCTAAACAATAACGGTAATGGATTAAACAACATACACATATATAAATTCATTGTATAAGAAATTAAATCTAAACTACTTTGCTAAGATAAACATATTATCATAATAAGATGTATACACAAGGGATCTGAATTATTATAATAAGATATAATAAGTATAGAAGGCAATTGGATGATTACATTAAGATGTAGCCCAAAAGATCAATCCTTGAATAAAGAAATCTCCTTAGATCTCCAAGATCCACACCCAATCATTGCAATAAATGGATGAACCACTTATGTTCCATTATTTTTTATGTTTGAATTTGATTTGGAGTTGATGAAACTTTGAAAATCTTTAGTTTGTTTTTAGCCGTGGAAGGTTAAGAGGAGAGAAGAGAAAAGTGAATGAAGGAAAGAATGAATTATCTGTAGGAAATTAATTAATGGATTTGTTTTAATTGAAAGAATGAAACCTTTTCCATTCTTTAATTAAAATTTCTCTAATTAATTCCCTTGATTATCTCTCTCTCCACAATCCCCTCTCTTTACATGGTATGGCTGAAATTACATGCCATCAAATGATATAAAATTTCCATAAATCACTTCATGTGATTATCTTTTATTTAAACACATTTATAATTCATCGATATCATATATCAATGCATGCAAGTATAACTTTCATAAACGCATTGAAATAATTACAAACAACTTCCAAACATCAACTAAATTAATAATAATTAATATGTCTTAAATATTAGTTAATTCAATTAATTGATAACAGCTTATAAATTAACTAAATCATATGGTTTCTTGGGAGAATTCATCATTACGGTTATGCAACTCAAAGTTGTAAATTCAGCCAGCGATTAATACCGAACAAGTCAAATATCAAGATTCACACGTCGCCTTAGCTAATGGTGTGAATTATGGGTGAATTTATCGCTTACACATCTTTTTGTAAAATCCAGTTTTACTTAGTAGTAACAATTACTTACACCAATTCTCTTTATCAAAACTATATCACATTAGGACTTGTGAAATTTGGTTTTGGTCAAAACTCCAACATTATCCACATTAAACTTACTCAAAGAGACATTACAATGTTTTTTGAAGATCCTTAATACATGGTTATAACCTTACTAATCATAACATGGTCCACAAGCCTTTGTTTGTCTTTGAGTCTTGATATTTTTGAGCACGACGATCAGTATATACCTGTAATATTGATAAGATATAATATATGTGATTGTATAGTTGTTGTCATTGAAACCGTAGAATGAAGGTTCTAACAATTTAGTCATATGTCGTTTGTGTATCACTCATGATGGTGGTGCAACCAAATAGTTTCAATGGTTATGAGTGTTGCAACAGTGATAGTTTTTTTGACCAAAAAACAATTACTTTACTTGGTTAGAAATTTAATTTAACATTTTTCCTAGTAATATATTACCGACAAAGGTATGCATCGACGTTAATAATCTATTGCAACATCTAATTTGCATAACAAATCATTCAAATATCAGGTATGTTATCTTATGCTGTAAATGAACTTTTATTTAACAACAAAAAATTTTGTTGCAAACAAATTCTTCCATTTGGGACGTATACTTTCTTATTAGTGGTATTCGGTAAATATCACTTAGCATCAGAGGGATTGTGCTCATATGCACTCATGAAAGGAAAATCATTATTGATTAAAGAATCAGATTTTGATGATCAAATACACTGGTCATTGACCTAATTGCCTAATTCAAAGACTTGAAATGTATGAGTCACGTATAATCACAACATATATACTAGTTGAGTGCATCCCTACTCCCTTGAGAGTTGCAGTCACATTGTGAAAACAAAATATTTGCACATTTGTTCGTTCACACATTGAGCAAGTCTTTTGTTAATTAGGGAAAGTGGTTGAGAACCTCATTTTTGCTTGCTTAGTGATAAAAATCAAGTGGTTCACCCACTAAAGTATAAAAGAACACTACAAGAGAAGTCCTTATTCATAGCATAAAAAAGTTAAAGAAAACAACATTTTCACAATGAGCGCTGTTGGTAGCCATTTAATGAAACAAAGTCCAAATGTCTCGCCGTTGAATGTTCCCGCGTACCCTTCCCTGACATTTCAGTGAAACATTTTCTAGGCCGCTCTTTCACTCTTCTCCATCTCAACACCCCCCAAAACCCCAAAACGAAGAAAGAAAGAGCGAACCCTAAAACTTTCCTCTTTCCAATTTGATATCTCTCGACTTTATTCCTCTCATTCTGATTCTCTCTCACCTAGATTATAAGCTGTCTCAACTATAGAGGCTTCTTCAGCAAATGTGTGACTTCGATCTAGGTACCTCCCATGCTCTTTCTTTTTCCTCCATTATCCATCTATTATCTGAAAAATTTATTGTTCAACATACATATTTTATTATTTTAATGTTATTTTGTCACTGATACTTGATTTCATGTTAATTGGCTAAAAATGGGGTCAGTTGATTGTGAATTGTAAATACCTTAAAATTTTGATATTTTATTGAGTTTTACACCTTTGATTGGTGAAATAATGTTGATTTAAACTTGACAATAAATTGTTATAATCCTGAACAGTTAAGAAGCACTCAGTTTTGCAAAGTGCAACTCAGTTGGTGAACTGTAAGTCTTGATCGAGACCCTTAAAATTCAAATGTGACACTATAAATTGCAAACGCAACTCGGTTGGTGCTTATCTCCAACTGTTAGTTTTGCAACTCAGTTTGTAGAATAAAACTGTTAGTTTTGTAGAATAAATTGCAACTGTTAGTTTGTAGAATAAAACTTATAAAACTGACCCCAGTTCATAATTTTTTAGAAATTTGTAATTTTTAATGATACATCAATGTTAGTTTTATAGAATAAATTCCAACTGTTGTTAGTTTCTACAAACTCCGATTTATTATTTTTAATGATACATCACTGTTAGTTTTGCAACTCAGTTGGTGAATAGCTAAAACTAATAAATTGATTTCATGTATTTAGATGTCTAATTTCATGATATTTGTTTCAATAGTTGATTTAACATTGGCGTATAATTACACATTTGAATTTAAAGACGCTAGAGACCCTGAAATATCAACTTACTAGCTATTTGAATAACAGTACCTATATATTATTGCTATAATCCAACCTCTATAATTTTTCCCAAGTCTTAAAAACAATTGAGAATTTGTCTTTGTGTTTATCTCCAGCCTTTTCCAACCTCTTGAAGTTTCCATTGGGAAAGTTTTGATCCAAGGTCAAAACTCTAACAACACCCATAGTTTGCATGATGCCTGGAATGGAAAAGGCCATCCTTCATGCAGTGAATTTAGTGGCTCCCATCTTCGTAACAAGATCGAATAACAATGACATTAGAATCTGTGATACACCTCCTCCGAGAATGCCCCATCCTCCAGCATTCCCATTGGTTGTTCCTACCTCGCTCAAAGAGAATACTGAGCTAATTCAGTATTAAGCTGACACGAGTGATGCTAAACTAAAACCAGTTAGAAACATAAGAAGAGATGCGATGCAGGAGAGTTGATGATGGAGGCGCAGTAGACTTATAGGACTAGGACTAGTGATTAGGATGAGAGAGGCAAATGCAAGGTAGGTACCCACTACGTCATATGCTATGCCCATGTAGACGCACTAATGATTTGGATTCAGAGATTATTCTGAAAGTTGCCAAAGAGTACAATGTGCGGGTCTATATATTTTTTTATTTTTGTCATTTCGATACTTCATCATGTAAAATATTCTATTCCTTGTTTATTTTTCTTTGTATATTATTTTATTAAGGAACTTGAACTACAACCAAGGTAGACATAGCTATGGGATTGTTATGGCATCCATATATTTTAGACACTTGCATGTGTAATTGGGAAGAATTGAAACATTGGCATACATGAAATGCGGATAAATTGAAATGGAAAACATTCATTTTTCATTAAAAGTCGTATCATTATGTTATGTAGAGTATATGGTTATTTTACAAAACAATTGAATTATATTTTAAAATTATAACAGTTCTTCAACTGAACTGTAAAATGCAACTCAGTTTTGGAATTAAATTGCAAAACAAAACTTAATTGCAAAACTAACAACTCAGTTTTGCAAACTGAAATGCACTCAGTTTGCAAAAACTAATTTGCAATTTGCGACTCAGTTTGTTGCAGCTCAATTGCAAGCTGAGTTGCAAATTGCAACTTAGTTTTGCAAACTGAAATGCAACTCAGTTTGCAAAACCATATTTCAAATAACCATTTCATTTTCACCATCTGGCAGATAATGCTGTATAATTTTTCTAAACATATCAAGGTGACTAGCCACGTATCTACACTTGTTTAATGTTTGTTTCCCAGTATTGGAACAAACAAATTATTGGTATGGAAGGTCGAATCAACTTAGGGTGGTCGGAATAATTTGGGACAAGGAGGTTGCATGAGGGTATTAATGATATTAAAGATGTACCGAGGAGCCATATAAGGCATTAAGCGAACAATTAGAGCTTATATATGACCAGGTATGTTAAGAAGCACATGTATTTTTCTTATAAATTACCGATTGACTTTTTTATTTTGGTATCAAGCCATATATGTTTTAGCTTTGATATTGAACTACGGCTTTGTTCTTTTCTATACTTTTCTCTTGTCACACAAAGAGTGTGGTTTGGTTAGATTTCTCAGGCATTTGCGAAATAGCGTGCTATTCATGATTGTTTGTATAAAATTATACACCTCTTTCGGTATAGCTTTTATCCAACAATTTGTATTTGGAGTCTACAATGTAGTACAGTTCATATACTATGGTTGTTAATCTAAGTTGTCATTATTGTAAGGTAAGAATAATGAAATTGATGCATTCATTGTACCATAGTTGGAATATCGTGAACTGTGCCTGGAAATACGTGGGGAGATTGCTGGATATATACCTCTTACCATACGAATAAGAAACGGACACAAGGCAGACCACATTGTCAAGTCTATTTCTATATGGTTACATTGAAATATCTCACCTAAAGATTCTAATTCCACATTACTTTATTTCTATCCTTGAATTCATTTTCAATTATTCGTTCTTTTTATACCGGTCACTGCAGTAGTATTATCTTTTCGTATACCAATTATGCATCGTCATTATTGATCTTTGTTGCAAACTTTTGAAGTAGTGCATGTCCTGCCTTTACCTTTTCATTTTGTAGTTTTCATTTCTGTCATAATGGAAAATCACATAGAATTCCATTTTTATCATTACTTTATTCTATCTGCATTATTGGCTATTGGGAAATTTGTTGTTCCTGATCCTCTACCTTTATCACAGTGAAGGGATGTTTGGTAAAACAAGTCAGGTACTTGTCATTTTTTTAAAATTTTGGTATACTAGTTTAAAGATGAAATTATAAATCAGTAATTATTACAAGCTATAACTCTAAATGGTTATTACTGACTTACTTACCTTACAAGGAAAAAAAATATGTTTCTTATGTCACTTGATAATCAACATTGAAATGAAACACTATTCACATGTGTGGTGAGTAACTGTATTTGGAGAAATGATTTATATGCATAAATGCTAATGTAAATTGTTCCTTGATATTGAAATCTGCCTTATTCAATGACTGAAATTGTTACTAGAGACTAAGAGTGAAGTGCGGAAATATGTATGACCATAACTTTTTTTATAATGGAATAATGAATATCTTCCATTGTCTAATCTGGTTTCCACTGATTGAATGTATGCTCGGAGTTATTCGTAACTTATTTTTTTATAATGGAATAATGAATTACTTTCACTGTCTAACTTGTCATAACTTTTTTTTAGTAAAAATTGTGGAAAGCCATATGGATTTGAGTTAAACAATATGAGAACTACATGATGATCTGAAGTTGGGCATTGGAAGGCGTTGCAGGTCTATGTGCACTAGCAGCAACAACTATATCATTTTCAATTGTAGGTGTTGCATATATGTATGTAAGGACTCAACAACAGTAATATGATGGTTATTAGTAGAAGCTTGGCTTGATGGAATCGGCAGCATCAGCAATCTGCAGGTATGTTTGATTCCCACACTTTTTGTTCTATTTCACTAGTGAAAAATTAAATGGAAGCATAAGAGACTCTTATATTCATATTAGGCTCATATTGATGACCACTCATCAATTCACTTCTACCTAACTGTTGGGTCTTAGTATTTTATCATTTGTCGATTGAAACGTTAAGTTTTATATTATTATGCTTTACTAAGTATTATATTAAGACTTGAAGTCGGTAGGAATGATATGATTAATCAAAAAAAATTTCAAACTGTAAATTGAAACAATTGAAATTTTAAACAAGTAACTTGTACAATATCATAAATGAAGATGCATATACCTTGCATTATATTACTCAAAGTAATTATGATATTTTATTGAAATTCAAATAGTTTAGTGCAGTGATGTTAATATGCTTTTTTTAACTTGTTCTTAAGTGTAATAATTCATAATACAACTTTAAATATGAGTTATCCTAGTTCAGGACAGAGCTTGTAGTTATACTAACTAAGCTTTATCCCACTGACATTTGTAAGGTTGTTTAAACGCATCTATGTGTTAGGAAATCAAATTATTTTTTTGTCATTCCTCTACCGCATTCCAAACAGTTATATTCCACTACCACATTCCAAATAAGCTTTATCCAAATAGTTATATTCCACTACCGCTTTCCAAATAATTAACAAAGTTTATAAAAAAAATTCATTACTCAAGCTGCAAATAAACTATACAAACACTATTGGTCCAATTGCAAGTTCTAAATGTGGTATATATCTTGTTGGTGGTCGTATTCTAGTAATATGTATGAGAGGTACTAACACATTTTCCATATTGATTTAAAGAATATATAATTTGTACATGATTCCATTTAATACCATGATATATTAAAATAAAATTAAATAAGAAAAATATAGGTAGATGCTTGAAAAGCTAGACGGTAAAAATATTTCCATCCTTCTGGTTTTCTTCTTCTAAGGTAAATGCCAAAGCCCCTTTATCCTCTTCATCTAAAAAAACCCCTAAATTCCAATTTCCACATTTCTTTGCTAAGCTAAAGCTAAGTTGTAACGACCCGGAAATTTAGACGATTTAATTTAGTTATTTATTAGAATTTTGTAATAAAAATTTAGTAGTAATGATAAAGAGTGATAAATTTATATGGAAATGAACGCTAATTTACCTATGGTAATTTAAGCCTTTGATTGTAATATGAATAAATCTTTCAATAAATACAATGGTGTAGGTATTGGACCTGAAATCAAATTTGTAGACATTTGCAATAATAAGTGAATAAATAAATAACCATAAGGGATAACATTAATATATATATTTGGTTAGAACAAATTTGAACGTGGAGGAATAAATGTGAAGCATTTAATATTAATTTTATGTTGATAACGTTATTTGGGGGATTTAAGGAATAAGTTGAAATTTGGTAATTATGATATTTATACGTAAAGTATATAAAGAAAGATATATTGATTCCATTAAAATAAATTTGAGATCTAGTATCAAATATTTTCTTAATGTAAATTTAGGTAAGTTTTGATGCTAACTCCATTCAGAATATGACCATGGGTGTAATATTTTGAATGGTAAGCAATAATTATAAGTTACATGTTTAATTGGCCGATGGAATTTAAATTGAAATAAATGTTATTACACTAAATAAAAGTTACATTTAATATGAGAAGTAATACCATGTTAGAAGTTGTCAAATTAGGGTGTTAAGATTTATAAATGAAAATCAATGCATTAAATTAGGTGTAACTGAATGCATGTAAATAATTTTGTAAGAATAAGTTAATAAACAATTTATTTGTGCATACCCGATTTAATTGAAATAACAGAAAAGACAAGAACTTGATTTGCCTAGGTATATATATATATTGATAAACTATAACTAAATAGAAAGTTTGGTAGTAAATAGGATATAAGAAGACAAAGGCAACTAGTAAATTAATAAATGAATTCAAAATAATAAGTAGTAATTAATGCATATATATTTGGCATTAATGATAGTTACAAAATTTTACCCATTCATCTAATTTATTTAATTAAATCTAAATCTATGGCAACATTGTTGTAATGATGGTTGTAAGTGAATTTGAATGTAAAAGGGTAACAATTATTTAGGTTAATCATTTTGAGTATGTTAAGTTAAGAATGGCAATCGATTGAAAAAAATCTAGATTAATTATTTTGTTTTGGTTAATGTGTTCTAGTTAATAAAGGGGAGTTTATAAGAAATGAAGCATGCACTAATGAAACGTATTATAATTCAAATGTTATTTATACCCATAAAATGTCTATTTACTGAATAGAAAGATTTTAAATCAATAAGCGAATTTATTGAGGTTCCAATTTATAATTTATAACATTTAGTGTAGACTCAATTACAATTAATTGACTTAAATCGTGCAGTTAGCGTAGATTTGTTTTGTAATTGGAGTAGTTAATTCTATAAGATGAAGTTAATGCTAATTCTATTTATAATTGGACCATTTGTTGATATAGATTATAGAAAGCAAGATGTATAAATTTGATTAAAGTATCAACATTCAACAATTGTAATCATTGAAAATTAAAATGGAATTTGAGGATAATAAGGTGAAACCATGAACAAATGTTAGTGCATCCTTATTGCTGGTAAAAGATGAGTATATAAAAGTTTGAAAATCAAAAATAGGTTTTTGAAAACTTAATTTATAATTTCTAAATATAAGGAAGTGGAGAAATTAACACTGCAATGGATAGACTTATCAGCTTTTAATTTACATCTAAATTGTTTAGATCAATTTGGAAATTAATAAAATTGTGGATATATTTTGAAACGTAAACGAAACGTCTAGATTTACATTTGTAAATACGTTTAAAATAAAATGTAAATGATAAGGAATTTATTTATTTCCTAAATCCGTAACGTGTGTAATTAATATTTGTATCCTTTTGGGACCACTTCCGTTTGCACGTTAAATTTCGTGCACACCTATTCTATTGCGATCTACCTAAATAGGCGGTGAAACCCTAGCCTCCATCTTCATTCCTCTGTGTGTTCTTTCTTCAACTTCTCCTCTTCCAATGGCAGCAAAATTTTTAGATCCAATTACAGTCCAAAATAAAGGTCAAAATTCAAACTCCTCTATAAATTCCAGAAAGATTATATGTTGAAGTTCTCAAAATACGTAATCTCCTGGTGTGGTTCGTTTTTCTTTCCGATTTGTCGTTTGTACAGTAAAAATCAGTGAAGTTTTTCGGCCGTTCATCATCGCCGCAACGAACTTCGTCAGATCGAGAATTGCTTTCTGGGTTTTGGAGAGGAAGCTGAGTGGAATAGATCCATATGGTTTGTGGGTCGAATCGACGGTTGGATCGTCGCGTAATCGTGATTAGGGTTTCGAAGCTTCGGTTTTTGGTGGCGGCTGGAGGAATCGATGGAGGACCGGTTGTGGGGGGCTGGGTGCGCCTCGCCTGGACGAAGAGAGTGGTGGTGGTGACGAGTTCAACGGAGGCCGGAGGTGGCAGGAATGCGTGGTCAAAGGGGGGTGTAACAGCCCAATTTTTTTAGCAAGTATTTTTCACTTGTATTTTAAAAACTTTGGGGTTTATTTAAAGTGATTAAGAAAAAAAAAAACAATTGACCAAATTTTTAATTAAATAATAAGATCGCTGAAATTTTGATATGGTTAAGAATTAACTTTAATTTGGAAATTTGGGGTTTTGTCGAAAATGGTAAATAACTTAATGTCTAGCAAAATCATGTTTTAATTAAGAAAACATTAATAGCTTAGGTGGTTAAGACATCTGGGCTATACATGACATGTCACGAGTTCGAGTCTCAGCATGGTCAGAATTTCGAATTTTTTTTTTGTGTATAAATGAACTGGGAAATTACGCGTTAAAAAGGACGCGTAAATTTAGGGAATAAATACTGTATATATATATATATATATATATATATATATCATTATATATAAGAAAACTTATAGAATTTTAATCCGTTATTTTTCTCTTTTCAGTAAAATTTACTTTCCAATTTATATACATATTAATTTGATTAAATCATTTCCTAAAAGTCTAAACATAAACTGAAAGTTTTGAAGTTTTTAAATTTTGTTAAAAGACAACTCAAATTCGCAATGTTAATAAAATGAATTTTGTATATGTATAATATATGTAAACCAATAAAATTTTGGTAAGTAATAACTTTGTAAAAAAATTTAGTGTACTAATGAACTGTTGGATTTCGCGTTTAAAGGACGCGTAAAATTTATGGTATAAGTAACGTAATAAACGTATAAACTAAAAAGGTTATTTTATATAAATTTAGGTGTTTTGCATTGCGTCGGTTTGGCATATTTTAAAAATCATATTTATATCTGTATGGATTAAAATATCAGTTAGTAGTTTATAGTAAACGTTACATTTTCCATAGTTGTCAATTGGGTTTTAATTTTTATATATGACTTTTTCATTCCAAAATCTTTGCCAATTCTTGCCGTTTCATTTAATTCAATCAAAATAAAGATCAAAATTTCATATAGCTGATCACGCAACAATAAA
This sequence comes from Allium cepa, assembly GCA_030765085.1. Lineage (NCBI taxonomy): Eukaryota > Viridiplantae > Streptophyta > Magnoliopsida > Asparagales > Amaryllidaceae > Allium > Allium cepa. The sequence continues at coordinate 337,162,250 of CM060938.1, forward strand.
ATGGTATAAAATGTTGAAATCAAATTTTCATAAATTGGCAACATAAATCACGCATATAAAATAACGTCCAAACTAAAGAAACTGGAAAGTAATCAACGCATGCATTTAATCAAGATTTTCGTATAACTGGGAATAGTGAATCACGCTCCTCTATTTCATAAAGCACGAATCCATATCTCTTGCTTCTTGTTTCCCACTGCAATTTGTTTTGCAATTTTTCGTACAACTGATCAAGCAAATTATGTAAACATTTATTTCATTTGCCTTTTCAATACAGAGCAAATTTATATTCGCTGACCGTTTTGCCTAAAATCACGCAAGCTTATCCATGGAAAAAAAAGAAACAACGTTCAAGCATAACAAACTGGAAAGTAAATCGCGCATATTTTTTTTAGAGATCTCTTGCCAATTTTCACTTATTTGTTTCCCTGCATGTCGTGCCTATGTTCCATTTTGGACCAAGTATACTTCACTTCCTTGCATACAAAACAACTCCTCTTTATAAATACATAGCCTCGTCCAAAACTTTCCTCTGCATCTCATAGTTTAGCCTTCTTCTTCTTTTGTGCTGAAGCCTCTATCAGGTAATGGTTTTACTTTTTCTTTTCTTCTTCCAGTTTTCCCTTTCTTCTTCTTGTTGTTCTCTGTTTCCCTTTTGCCTTGCTCGGCTACTTCCCTCTAAGTTTTCAAAACCGAGCTTATATCCCGAACAAGCCCATGGTTAATATATTATAATATTTTTCTAAAAATTATTAAGTATTTTTGAAATAAAATTTATGTAATTTAACTAAAAATTCGACTTAAGGCTTTAAATTTTTAAAGGTGTTTTGTTTTTTATAAGTTAAATTTTTGTAAGTTAATAATTGGTTTGAAAGTGAATTTAAAGATTTTATTTACGATAAATGACATAATAATTAAATTTGATTTAATATGGAGTTGAAATCTAACCTAGAAATTTTAATAAAAGTTATTTCCGAAAATGGATATGTTTGGTATAATAAATAATGTACTTTGAATTGATAAAATGAAAGACGGTTGAAATGGAACATTTGGGAATAACTTTTATTTAACTTGAATCATAGTTGAATTGATGTCTAAATGAATAAAGTTGTGAAGAAAATTTAGTGTATATTAACTATAAAAGGAAAATAAATAAATTTATGGAACGAATGTGTTTTGTAAGTAAATAATTGAAAATGTTGTTTTCAAATGGAAAGGTGAAATTTCCATTTATGACTTAACTTGAAAATTGGAAATTTGGTTTTAAATAAAATTGTTAAGTTAAGTAAATAAATGAGAATTTAGTTTTATTTAGGAAGTGGGTATTTTTAAATTAAGTGTAAAGTTATTTGGAAAAATATATATACAAGTTAAGTAAAATCGGGAAATTCTGACTTACAAATGATTCATAGTAAATTTGGATATTTTATTTATAAAATTTATTTTATTTAATCATAAGATAAATGGTATCCAAATGAACATTTTCTGAAGCAGGAATATGATTTTATAAGTTAAGAATGGTTAAAAATTTAAATTTTTATGTTTCTGAATTCGACAATGTTTTGAAATTAATGTGGCAGAGACGTGTTGTATTTATGAACAGAGAGTTTTTGCATTAGGCAGAGACGCAAGTTTTGTGTAAATACATATGTTTCAAACTAGATAAGGGACATGCCGTTGGAAAAAAAAAGAATATATATATATATATATATATATATATATATATATATATATATAATAATAATAAATAGTATTGCCAAGCCTATGAAGTTGGGGTCGGGATGTGGGGTGAGGCAGTCGAGCAAAAGTTGAACCAAAATTTCTTTTACTCCATTCGTTCCAGTTGTTTCAAAATATTTGCTTTAACCGTAAATTTAAGTCGCGTATTGGTTTTATTTGGATTTTCTTCTAGATTTTGATCAAGTCGTTGCTTCCGCCGTAAATTGATCGTGCTTTCTATACTCTTATTTCGGGATTTTCGTTTTATCAAATTTTTCTGCAGCAATCAGGTGAGTATTTCTCACCAGACAAACATACCTATATTTATGTGAATTATCGCAAGTGTATTTGTAAATTATTTATTAAATGTCATCTGTCTGTAATATAACGTATGATGTTAAACCCCATTTTAAATTGACACCTCATCAGTTGTTTATCTGTTGTAATATAGTTGCAGTTATATTATTTAATGCTTATTTACTGTTAAATCATCACTGCAAGTTCCCTGTAAATTGAGATCGTTATAGGCTGAAATGATAAGCCTGTACGATAATTATTTATTTATTTATTTATTTAATTGTTTAATTTTAAATATTTAACTTGGGATTGCGGGTTGAAATGATAGAACCCGGGGTTTTTGTAAATTGCGGATTGAAATGATATAAATCCGTATCACTTGACCTAGACTAGAAAACTATATACAGACCGGTGGTTTATATATTATTTTTCTGAAATATTTTAATTTATTTTAAAAATGGAAGTTTATAATATTCTGGTTTAAATGATTTAAAGGATTTTTATAAAGATTTATAATGATTTGAATGAGTTAAAAATGTTAAATAAATAAATAAATGTTTTAATAAAATTTTGGAATATAACTTATTTTGGGAAATTCTGGATTTTGTTAAAGGTAAGATTTCAGTTAAGAAAATACTTAATAATAAGTTATATTTGGAATTTAAACTAAAATTGTTAAGAACATAATCTATTACAGCATTTAAGTGCTGTCTTTTAGAATTGAACTGTTTTAACCTATAAACGTTAGGTAGCATTTCAGAAGTGTTACGGGAACTGAAATTGATTGTTTTAAACAAATTTATGGAAATAATCTTTGGGAAAGGGTTTTAAATTTGGAAGTAAATATGTAATTAATAAAAATAAGGAATTGATTTTAAATGGTTTTAAATGGAAGAATTTAACTTTTAAATGTGAGTTGAAAGGCAAATTAATTCCTAAATAAATTGAATAGATTTAAATGGTATTTTATATTAAATAAAATGACTGATGTTTAAATAAATGATGGTTGAAATGATATTATGGTATTGAAATGTATTTGAAACTTATTTTGATTTTTAAAGTATAAATACCATTTCTAAAAGTTGTAACCACGGGTTATAATAACGTTTGGTTGTTAAAGAGACCGGGATCGGATATCTGACATACTCTCTGTCGATACCGAAAACCACTTTGACAACCGTGTACGCGGTGGAGATTCCAGAATGAAGTAGGATGGTGGTGACGGTTCCTTTGAGGTAAATACGTGGACCCGACTCCCGTGAGTTGGCATAAGGTGGCTAAAACAGGAGCGATTCTCGGATTAATGAGGTAGCACCTCTGATCGGACGCATTTCTTCGTATGCCATTCTATTACTTTTGTGATTGTTTTGGTGCGCACCTTTGATTTGAGAGTGTTGTTCGAGGTGGGAGGCAGCTGCGCGCTGCGCGTTTCCATCGGTCCGGATAGCAATTGGTATATCTACCCTGGCATTGCCTAGTTGTGCCGTGTCACCTACCATAACGAGCCTTATACGATTTTGGTTTTGTACCATACCTATGGAGTGCCCTCTGACGACGCCCAGTACGGGGAGATTACGGTACTGTATAGACTATGGGAATATATTCTGTGTTAAGGGCTATATGGGTAACCCCTTAACGCTATTAAAAAGTAAGTTTATTTTACTAATAGACATTATTATAATAGCGAAATATTACTACATAGTAAATAGTTTAACGGATCCTTAGAGGATGGGCGGTCCCAAGCATCCTTTAAGTTACTTGCTCTATACTACAGTACACTTGAATTAACTTACACTATATAAGTATGTATGTCCTGACTCGAGTGTTTATGTTTTATTTTTCGCTCGGGTCAGCCTGAGTTGCAGTTTCAGTTTTCTTCCTGGAGCTAGGACATTCTGCAGATATTTCGAGCTGCTGGCAAAATCTTTCAGTCTATATCTTATTTATGTAATGGAGACTTTGGAATATTTGGATTTCTATTGATGTTTTAAGCTGTATCGGAGATTCTAAACCATGTAAAATTTTATTTGGTTGAGATGTTTAGTGGCTTCATGAACCACTAAGTATTTTAAATTCCGCTGCGAGATTTCTGATATTTGTGTCTGTGATTTATTTACTGCATATTCTGAGTTTTGCCAAAAATTTATTTACGACGCGGTATTTTGAACAATTCAAGTCCGACATGTGCGGATGCGAATGGTTGAAAATACTGGGTCGTTACCCGGGGGGGGGGGGGGGGGGGGGACGGGGGGTCAACGGGCTGAGATTGGGTTCGGTTCCTTTACGCGATTTTCGGTTGTTAGCCTGGCCACATGAATTTGGGGAGAGACGATAGTGACGTGGAAAAATTTAATTTTTGGTAAGTTTTGGTTTAATTTAATTTTGTTTTCAAAACGTTTAAATCGCATAACTTTCTCATACGACCTCGTTTTCACGCGAGATTTTTTTTTGTTAGGATCGTAATAAAATTCCAGATCTGTTGACGCTGGTTTGGATGAATTTGGAGACTGCGAAATTTTGGGTTTAAATCGGATTTAAATTCGATTTAAATTCAAAAGGTGAGTGTTTTAACCCACTCATAACTTCTAAAACTTCATATGTCTGTTAAATTAATTTTAGATATGAGTAGAAATTTATTTATGACTGTTTGGCATGTTTTATTCATTATCTCTGTTAAATTGCATTTATTTAATTAAACTGTTAATTTTTTTGATTTATTGCATAAATTTGACAGTTTGAATTTATTTATTTGCATATTAACTGCCAGTCATAGTTATGTTAAATTTTTATTTCATATTAACTTCCAGTTAAATTTACGTTTATTTTTGCATATAAACTGCCAATTAACAATTATTAAATTTATTTTGAGTATAAAACAGATAATTGATACCATTATTTATCACCTGTTATGTATTGATGATTGTTTGAAATTGGATGATGGCTGGGATAAATGGATGTATAATTTGATGGATGAATGGATGATTAATTTTATTAATTGCAAGTTGCTATGCATTTTTATTTCATTCGGGATTGCGGTTTGAAATGATATACAACCGCATTTTTATTTTAAATTGCGGATTGAAATGATAAACATCCGTATCACTTGACCATAAGGTAGAAAATTTTATACAGGCACCGCGGTATATATATAAAATATTATTTTTGAAATGTTTTCTATGGTTGTAAAGCTATATATATATGGTTTATGAGTTTTGATTTGGTTATTAATAAAGGTTATTTATATATAGTAGATTCCAGGTTTTAAACTTTGTATAAAATGGATTTGAAGTATAAAATAAAGTTTGATTTTTTGAGATCAAGCATTTATTTGAAATTTAAATTCTAAAGTTTTAATGACTTAAAAGAGAATAAGGTTGAAGATGAATATTAAGTTAAATTGGAATTTAATAAAAAAGTTAGAATTTTAAAGGATATGATTTACAACTGAATTTTGTGTAGAGTGATTTAAATGAATGTCAGGTTGATTTAAATGAATATATAATAAATTGAAAGAATATCCAGTTATGTGAAGATAAAGGTTTTACTTAGATTATATTGAATTCATTAAGTAAACATTTCAAGTCTAAATAATAAGTAATTGAATTTGATATATATGGGTTTGTCAAATGAGTTGTTTTTGAAATAGTGAAATATTTAAAGCTTTGAAACATAAGAATTAAAATGGTATTTAGAAGTTTAAATCGATATTTGGAATTGATTTGTGAAATGTAAAGAAGCTATTTTGTTTTATAAAAGTAATCTAATATTTGACCATTTAAGAGATGGAAACTTGTTTCAAAGTTATGATTTTCAAGGTAGTATAATTTGAAATTTTATATTCAAGAGTTTTGACCTCTAAATATTTACTTTGAAAACCCTATGATTTTGGAAAGTATATATATTGGAATAAAATGATATCGTATTAATTCGGGTTTTAAAAGGAAATGATATCATATTTATATGGTTTTGAAATGGATAATTTATTCTGGTTTTAAAGTATAATTATTTTAAATGACCGCGGTGTTATAATAACGTTTGGTTGTTGAAGAGACAGGGATCGGAAGTTGTCATACTCTCTCCCAACCCCGAAAACCACTTTAATAACTGTGTACGCGGTGGAGATTCCAGAATGAAGTAGGATGGTGGTGGCGTTTCCTTTAAGGTAAATACGTGGACCCAACTCCCGTGAGTTGGCATAAGGTGGCTAAAACAGGAGCGATTGACGGGTTAATAAGGTAACACCTTTGATCGGACACATCCCTTCGATATTATACTTTGACTTTTGGATTGATTCAGTGGCCACTTTTGATTTCTTTGATTTGGGGGTGTGGCTCGAGGTGGGCGGTAGCTGCGGCTATGCGTTACCACCGACCCGGAAGCGTAATTGGTACCGTGTCACCTACCCTATCGCGCCTTATACGATTTTGGTTTTGTATCATACCTATGGAGTGCCCTCTGACGACGCCCAGTACGTGGGAGATTACGGTACTGTATAGACTATGCGAATATATTCTGTGTTAAGGGCTATATGGGTAACCCCTTAACGCTATTTAAAAGTAAGTTTATTTTACAATTAGACACTATTATAATAGAGCAATATACTACATAGTAAATAGTTTAACGGTTCCTTAGGAGATGTAAATCCCGAGCATCTCTTGAGTTACTGCACTCATATTTATTTCTGTTAATTTAACTCACATACGATCTTTTAGTTCTGACTCGAGTGTTTTGTCTTTTCAAATTCGCTCGGGTAAGTCCGAGCGTTTCAGGATTTGAAGTTTTAGCTCTGGAGGACGAAGACGAAGATGTATATTATTATTATTATTTATACTAGTGCACTACACACTGTTCCGCTGCATTGTTGTTGGTATGTGTAACTCTGATATGTATTATATGAATGTTTTGTAAACAGATTTATAAACTGTATATTTTATTATTATATTTTATCCTTCAGCTGCGAGATTCTGTTTTCTTTTATTTCTTTCTTGTTTTTCTTAGTTACCCCATAACAGTCCGCCCTTCCGTATGGATTGAATCGGCATGTGTGTCTGTTTAAATCGTGCGAAAAGGCGGGATGTTACATCTGGTATCAGAGCTTTGGTTTAGCAATAAACCTTAGCTTTGTGGGGTTTGACTCTTTACTAAATAGGGTAGTAATACCCTATGGGAGTCGCTGAGTGTATATATATGAGAGAGCGTATTTGTTAGTGTTATAAAAAGATTTTGATATTGTGTTAATCTGTTCTGTTTTGTATTTATAAATTCTGATTGGTGCATAGGACGCTATGACATCAATAGGGATTTCTAAACACTTAATAGGACAAACCGATATAATATTTGTTTTTAATATAGGTGAATGAAATAATTTTGCCTATTATATTTTCTATATATAAAATAAAATTTTAAATATATATATATATATATATATATATATATTTGGTTGCAATAGATTGGTTGTTAGGAATAAAATTTTAAATAATAGGTAAAATGAGATTGAAATTAAAATCAATGAAAGTTGGAAATTTTAGGACTTAAGTCCGGGATTTTTGAAAATTTGCTTTCAAAGGATTTTGAAATATAATAATATTGTTTATAAATATTTTCCGATATAAATATTTCATTATAATTCGGAAGAATTGTTTTAAAGAAGATTTTGGAGAAAATAAGTTATGAACTTTCCTCTCTGTCGTTGTAAAATAATTTCGGTGATGGCGGCCGCATCATCGACTTCTATTTTCGAGTTTCGAAGGGGAAAGGCCACTGTAGTAATTCTACTGCAGCTTTATTTTGAAAATATCTAAATTTTTAATTGTTTTAAATAAAACTAGAGGTATATAAGTTATAAGAAAATATTTGTCTATTATTTCAAAATAATTTGAAATTTAACCCGGAATTTAATTCTTAAATTTCCATTAAATAATTGTTTAAATTATTGTAGTGAAATAAAAGGTAAGTGATTAATAAATTGAAACCCCTAATTTAGGTAAGAGATTTAATGCAAAGTTATAAAGGGAAATTTGAATTTGTAACATATGAGACAAGGAGTAATATTGTGAACATTAAATTTAATTAAAAGATGAGATAAAACTTGTATAAGTTCATTTGCATTTTCTTTAACATAAATAACTTACCAAATATGAAAAGTTGAAATGTTAAATATGAAAAGTTGAAATGTTAAATAAGAAATTGGGATAGAATATTATACAAGTAGAAATTTTGGAAATAATGAAGTATTAAATGAATTGCTATTATAAATGAGAATTTAATGTTATAAACTTAGGCTATAAATTGAAATTTTACCAAAATTAAAGGTAAGTATTATAAATAGGTGATTTTAAAACTTAAGTAAATAAAATGAAATTCTTTAATAAATAAGGATTGATGTGTAGGGTTATAAACTTAAGTATGATATAAATGCTACTAGTTGAATATAATGGAAAGTAGGTAACATAAATAAATGACTGCAAACCCTAGTCAAAGAATTAATAAAATCCTTTATTTATAAGAATGGATGTTATAAGGTTAAGAATTTAAGTGAAATTAAAAAGGGTTACTATAATTAAATGTAATAGAAATGTAAGCATTAAATAAATGATTGAAAGTGGGAAGTGCATTAAATATAATACAAATAAAAGAAACTTACATGACCTAAATAAGCAAAAATGAATAATTGTAAGTAATAAGTAGAAATGAAAGAAACAACCACTGAATGAGAAGATAAATTTTGAAGTTTGTTAGAAATAAATGTAAATTATAAGAAAGGAAATCAAACAAATAAAGTATGTAATGAATTTATATAAGTTAATTTGATTTGTTGGTTTGAATTGTAATTGTTTGATTTAGGGTTGGTTGGGTAAGGAAATTTGAAGTTGTTGGATGAATAAATAATCTATTCTTGTCCCATCTAAGACTGTTGAGTAAATGATGCGCTGGATAGTTATTTTTCATTCCGTACCATTTCAAGTTTTGAACCCGAACAACTATTTGCTTGTTTGATTTAATGGTTGTTTTGTTTTGTTGTGTATGCTGTTTGTCAAATTGATGATTGTGTATTTATTGTTGTTAGTAGTTGAAACCATGAAAATATTTCACTTTATATAAATAGTTAACCTTTTTAGATTATATAAGTGAAATGCAGGTATGGAAGCAATTGCTACTGCTTTTGGTTTCATAAATTAAGCGTAATTTGCCCAACAAATAGACACGTTTCCGGATTACGTTTTGTAGCGCTATTTTTATATACTTTCCCGTGTTGAGATATACTATTTTGAATATTATATATGATACCTTGTTATATTTTGGTATTATATTTTTTCCCGAGCCTCTCCGTACAAAGGAGACTCTGCTAAAATTTTCCATAAATTTTGAACTTAGAAATGATTTTGAATTGTTTTCCAAAATTTGGAAATTTAAGTATAAAAGATTTAGTGGTTATAAATTGAGGTATCTCATATAAATTAATTTCTAAATTGTTATAAAGTTAATGTTTGCATAAGGTATATTGATTTCTTACTCTTCCTTTTCCCTTCCTTTTCCTTTTCGGGGACGAAAAGTTTTGAGTGGGGGAGAGTGTAACGACCCGGAAATTTAGACGATTTAATTTAGTTATTTATTAGAATTTTGTAATAAAAATTTAGTAGTAATGATAAAGAGTGATAAATTTATATGGAAATGAACGCTAATTTACCAATGGTAATTTAAGCCTTTGATTGTAATATGAATAAATCTTTCAATAAATACAATGGTGTAGGTATTGGACCTGAAATCAAATTTGTAGACATTTGCAATAATAAGTGAATAAATAAATAACCATAAGGGATAACATTAATATATATATTTGGTTAGAACAAATTTGAACGTGGAGGAATAAATGTGAAGCATTTAATATTAATTTTATGTTGATAACGTTATTTGGGGGATTTAAGGAATAAGTTGAAATTTGGTAATTATGATATTTATACGTAAAGTATATAAAGAAAGATATATTGATTCCATTAAAATAAATTTGAGATCTAGTATCAAATATTTTCTTAATGTAAATTTAGGTAAGTTTTGATGCTAACTCCATTCAGAATATGACCATGGGTGTAATATTTTGAATGGTAAGCAATAATTATAAGTTACATGTTTAATTGGCCGATGGAATTTAAATTGAAATAAATGTTATTACACTAAATAAAAGTTACATTTAATATGAGAAGTAATACCATGTTAGAAGTTGTCAAATTAGGGTGTTAAGATTTATAAATGAAAATCAATGCATTAAATTAGGTGTAACTGAATGCATGCAAATAATTTTGTAAGAATAAGTTAATAAACAATTTATTTGTGCATACCCGATTTAATTGAAATAACAGAAAAGACAAGAACTTGATTTGCCTAGGTATATATATATTGATAAACTATAACTAAATAGAAAGTTTGGTAGTAAATAGGATATAAGAAGACAAAGGCAACTAGTAAATTAATAAATGAATTCAAAATAATAAGTAGTAATTAATGCATATATATTTGGCAATAGTGATAATTACAAAATTTTACCCATTCATCTAATTTATTTAATTAAATCTAAATCTATGGCAACATTGTTGTAATGATGGTTGTAAGTGAATTTGAATGTAAAAGGGTAACAATTATTTAGGTTAACCATTTCGAGCATGTTAAGTTAAGAATGACAATCGATTGAAAAAAATCTAGATTAATTATTTTGTTTTGGTTAATTTGTTCTAGTTAATAAAGGGGAGTTTATAAGAAATGAAGCATGCACTAATGAAATGTATTATAATTCAAATGTTATTTATACCCATAAAATGTCTATTTACTGAATAGAAAGATTTTAAATCAATAAGCGAATTTATTGAGGTTCCAATTTATAATTTATAACATTTAGTGTAGACTCAATTACAATTAATTGACTTAAATCGTGCAGTTAGCGTAGATTTGTTTTGTAATTGGAGTAGTTAATTCTATAAGATGAAGTTAATTCTAATTCTATTTATAATTGGACCATTTGTTGATATAGATTATAGAAAGCAAGATGTATAAATTTGATTAAAGTATCAACATTCAACAATTGTAATCATTGAAAATTAAAATGGAATTTGAGGATAATAAGGTGAAACCATGAACAAATGTTAGTGAATCCTTATTACTGGTAAAAGATGAGTATATAAAAGTTTGAAAATCAAAAATAGGTTTTTGAAAACTTAATTTATAATTTCTAAATATAAGAAAGTGGAGAAATTAACACTGCAATGGATAGACTTATCAGCTTTTAATTTACATCTAAATTGTTTAGATCAATTTGGAAATTAATAAAATTGTGGATATATTTTGAAACGTAAACGAAACGTCTAGATTTACATTTGTAAATACGTTTAAAATAAAATGTAAATGATAAGGAATTTATTTATTTCCTAAATCCGTAACGTGTGTAATTAATATTTGTATCCTTTTGGGACCACTTCCGTTTGCATGTTAAATTTCGTGCACACCTATTCTATTGCGATCTACCTAAATAGGCGGTGAAACCCTAGCCTCCATCTTCATTTCTCTGTGTGTTCTTTCTTCAACTTCTCCTCTTCCAATGGCAGCAAAATTTCTAGATCCAATTACAGTCCAAACTAAAGGTCAAAATTCAAACTCCTCTATAAATTCCTGAAAGATTATATGTTGAAGTTCTCAAAATACGTAATCTCCTGGTGTGGTTCGTTTTTCTTTCCGATTTGTCATTTGTACAGTAAAAATCAGCGAAGTTTTTCGGCCGTTCATCATCGCCGCAACGAACTTCGTCAGATCGATAATTGCTTTCTGGGTTTTGGAGAGGAAGCTGAGTGGAATAGATCCATATGGTTTGTGGGTCGAATCGGTGGTTGGATCGTCGCGTAATAATGATTAGGGTTTCGAAGCTTCGGTTTTTGGTGGCGGCCGGAGGAATCGATGGAGGACCGGTTGTGGGGGGCTGCGTGCGCCTCGCCTGGACGAAGAGAGTGGTGGTGGTGACGAGTTCAACGGAGGCCGGAGGTGGCAGGAATGCGTGGTCAAAGGTGGGGGGGGGGGGGGGGGGGGAGGTCAACGAGCTGAGATTGTGTTCGGTTCTTTTACGCGATTTTCGGTTGTTAGCCTGGCCGCGTGAATTTGGGGAGAGACGATAGTGACGTGGAAAAATTTTAATTTTTGGTAAGTTTTGGTTTAATTTAATTTTGTTTTCAAAACGTTTAAATCGCATAACTTTCTCATACGACCTCGTTTTCACGCGAGATTTTTTTTGTTAGGATCGTAATAAAATTCCAGATCTGTTGACGCTGGTTTGGATGAATTTGGAGACTGCGAAATTTTGGGTTTAAATCGGATTTAAATTCGATTTAAATTCAAAAGGTGAGTGTTTTAACCCACTCACAACTTCTAAAACTTCATATGTCTGTTAAATTAATTTTAGATATGAGTAGAAATTTATTTATGACTGTTTGGCATGTTTTATTCATTATCTCTGTTAAATTGCATTTATTTAATTAAACTGTTAATTTATTTAATTTATTGCATAAATTTGACAGTTTGAATTTATTTATTTGCATATTAACTGCCAGTCATAGTTATGTTAAATTTTTATTTCATATTAACTTCCAGTTAAATTTACGTTTATTTTTGCATATAAATTGCCAATTAACAATTATTAAATTTATTTTGAGTATAAAACAGATAATTGATACCATTATTTATCACCTGTTATGTATTGATGATTGTTTGAAATTGGATGATGGCTGGGATAAATGGATGTATAATTTGATGGATGAATGGATGATTAATTTTATTAATTGCAAGTTGCTATGCATTTTTATTTCATTCGGGATTGCGGTTTGAAATGATATACAACCGCATTTTTATTTTAAATTGCGGATTGAAATGATAAACATCCGTATCACTTGACCATAGGGTAGAAAATTTTATACAGGCACCGCGGTATATATATAAAAAATTATTTTTGAAATGTTTTCTATGGTTGTAAAGCTATATATATATGGTTTATGGGTTTTGATTTGGTTATTAATAAAGGTTATTTATATATAGTAGATTCCAGGTTTTAAACTTTGTATAAAATGGATTTGAAGTATAAAATAAAGTTTGATTTTTTGAGATCAAGCATTTATTTGAAATTTAAATTCTAGAGTTTTAATGACTTAAAAGAGAATAAGGTTGAAGATGAATATTAAGTTAAATTGGAATTTAATAAAAAGTTAGAATTTTAAAGGATATGATTTACAACTGAATTTTGTGTAGAGTGATTTAAATGAATGTCAGGTTGATTTAAATGAATATATAATAAATTGAAAGAATATCCAGTTATGTGAAGATAAAGGTTTTACTTAGATTATATTGAATTCATTAAGTAAACATTTCAAGTCTAAATAATAAGTAATTGAATTTGATATATATGGGTTTGTCAAATGAGTTGTTTTTGAAATGGTGAAATATTTAAAGCTTTGAAACATAAGAATTAAAATGGTATTTAGAAGTTTAAATCGATATTTGGAATTGATTTGTGAAATGTAAAGAAGCTATTTTGTTTTATAAAAGTAATCTAATATTTGACCATTTAAGAGATGGAAACTTGTTTCCAAGTTATGATTTTCAAGGTAGTATAATTTGAAATTTTATATTCAAGAGTTTTGACCTCTAAATATTTACTTTGAAAACCCTATGATTTTGGAAAGTATATATATTGGAATAAAATGATATCGTATTAATTCGGGTTTTAAAAGGAAATGATATCATATTTATATGGTTTTGAAATGGATAATTTATTCTGGTTTTAAAGTATAATTATTTTAAATGACCGCGGTGTTATAATAACGTTTGGTTGTTGAAGAGACCGGGATCGGAAGTTGTCATACTCTCTGCCAACCCCGAAAACCACTTTAACAACTGTGTACGCGGTGGAGATTCCAGAATGAAGTACGATGGTGGTGGCGTTTGTAACATCCCGCTTTTTCGCACGATTCAAACAGACACACGTGCCAATTCAAACCATACGGAAGGGCGGATTGTTATGGGGTAAATAAGAAAATAGAGAAGAAATAAACCAAATAGAATCTCACAGCGGAAGGATAAAATATAATAATAAAATATTCAATTTATAAAACTGTTTACAAAAACATTTGATTCTTCTTTATACAATTAAATATCAGAGTTCACATACCAATAATATCAATGCACCGGAATACAGTGTGAGTGTAGTGCAATACTATAGATAATAATAATACAAATCTTTGTCTTCGTCCTCCAGAGCTAAATCTTCAAATCCTGAAACGCTCGGACTGACCCGAGTGAATTTGAAAAGACAAAAACACTCGAGTCAGAACTAAAAGATCTTATGTGAGTTAAATTAACAGAAATATATATGAGTACAGTAACTCAAGAGATGCTCGGGATTTACATCTCCAAAGGATCCGTTAAACTATTTACTATGTAGTATATTGCGCAACTATAGTAGTGTCTATTCATAAAATATACTTACTTTTAAATAGCGTTAAGGGGTTACCCATATAGCGCTTAACACAGAATATATTCGCATAGTCTATACAGTACCGTAATCTCCTCCGTACTGGGCGTCGTCAGAGGGCACTCCATAGGTATGGTACAAAACAAAATCGTATAAGGCGCGCTAGGGTAGGTGACACGGCACAACTAGGCAATGCTAGGGTAGATATACCAATTGCTATCCGGGCTGATGGTAACGCGTAGCCGCAGCTACCGACCACCTCGAACTAACACCCCCAAATCAAAGAAATCAATAGTGGCCACCGAATCAATCCAAAGTCAGAATATAGTATCGAAGGAGTGCGTTCGATCAGAGGAATGACCTCATTGGCCCGAGAATCGCTCCTGTTTTAGCCACCTTATGCCAACTCACGGGAGTCGGGTCCACGTATTTACCTTACAGGAAACGCCGCCATCAACCTACTTCATTCTGGAATCTCCACCGCGTACACGGTTAGTTAAAGTGGTTTTCGGTATCGACAGAGAGTATGTCCATATCCGATCCCGGTCTCTTTGCCAACCAATCGTTATTATAACACCGCGGTCATTTAAAATAGTTTATACTTTGAAACCAGAATAAAAATTCCATTTCAAAACTATGAATATGATATCATCTTAAAACCCAAAACAATATGATATCATTTTATCCAAATATATTTCTTTTCCAAAATCATACTGCTTTAAAATTTAAAATATCTGGAAACCAAATATTTGACTTATACTTTCAAAGCATAATATTTCGAAATTCATATATTTTAAAACCATAACTTCTAAAACTTGAATGGTTTGGATATTCAACGGTATACGAAATAAATGGTTTAACTTTAAGGTTACTTTGTAAAGAAAATAATTTCCATGGCTTTACAAATATATTTCTTTATTTAAAGTCTAAACCAAAATTTAAATACCACTTTCAAGTTCCAAAACCACTTCAATTTCTATATATATATATCCATTTGGAGTATTAATATTTCAAAATTAAAGTTGGAATTTATTCCTTCAACCAATTTAAATGTTCTATTATTTAGTCTTGAATATTTACATAAAAATCCATAAATAAAACTCCAATTTCTAGCAATTAAATATTTTCTTCAATTTAATTTATACTAAAATATTCATTTTATATTATCTTGGAAAAATCCGGTTATAAATTTCATATCTTAAAGTTTCCAAACTTAAACATTTAACATATGATATAAATTATCAAACTTCATTTTCTCAAATTTCCCATTTTTATTTAAGAGATTTATACACAGTTTAAATTCAAAATTTCTAACTTCATATGTGTGTGTGTATATATATATAGAAGAAAAATATCAAAATAAAAATTATTATAAACCGTATTCCTTCCAAACCATAAAAATCACTTTAAAATAATTTATATATAGACCACAGTGCCTGTATAAAATTTTCTATCCTATGGTCAAGTGATACAGATATTTATCATTTCAATCCGCAATTTAAAAGATATAAAATTTTGCGGTTGTATATCATTTCAAACCACAATCCCGAATGAAATGAAAAATGCATGATAACTTGCAGTTTAATGATATAAAATAAAACATCCATTCATCCATCGTCATCCATCATCCAAATCACAATCATCATCCAATAATAAATCAATATCAATATATATCTGATAATATATAACAGGTAATAACTGGCAGTTATATTCAACAATAAATTTAACAACTATTAAACTTAACAGTTTAGATTCAGTAGTAAATTTTATAACTGTCTTCTAGCAGTTTATATGCAAATAAATAAATTCTAACTGTCAATTAATATGCAATAAATAAACTAAATTAACAGTTAAATTAAATAAATGCGAATTAACAAATATGCTGAATAAAACATGCCAAACAATCATAAATAAATTTCTACTCATATCCAAAATAAATTTAACAAACATAAAAACTTTTAGAAGTTGTGAGTGGGTTAAAACACTCACCTTTTGAATTTAAATCGAATTTAAATCCGATTTAAACCCAAAAATTTGACGGTCTCCAAATCCATCCAAACCAGCGTCAACAGATCCGAAATTAAATTACGATCCTAACAAAAAAAGATTCGCGTAAATCGGACTACGTATGAGAAAGTTTTAGCGAATAAACGTTTGAAAAACAATATTAAAATAAAATAAATAATAAAACAAACCTCCCACACACGTTCTGCCATGTCACCAAACTCACGCAAGCCAAATCACGTGAACAGCGCCCACTCCATCCTCTCCAGATCGAGACACCACGAGCCGCCACTTGATAAAACCCTAAGTTGAATTTTAGGCGTCGCCTCGGTCGATAATTGTCAGATCCATGGTCATCGTTGCACTCAGAATGACAAACCGCCCCTAGCCGTACCCATGCCATCGACTTCGGTCCTCCCTGGCCCCACGACGTCGCACGCCTTCTACAGCCAATCACGGCGAATTTACACGCCTCCGATCCAAGTGAACTGTATGGATCTGCTCCATACGTCGAGCTCTACGCTTCAGTGCCCCCTGATCGTCCCAGAAATGAAGATCCACCGTTGAATACTCGAGATCACCACGGACGGCCGAAACAAATCGCCCAGTTTCTGGTCAAACCTCAAACCGAAACGAAAAACGAGTTGTACCAGCAGATTACATATCTCGAGAACTCTAACATATATTTTTCTCGAATTTTTCTGGAGAGTTTGAATTTCCATTGAAATTTTGAATTGAAATAGTTCTAGGTTTGCATCCATTTGAGGAGGAGAAGGAGTTTGAAGAAAAGAACGTACAGACAAATGATAGAAGATGGAGGCTAGGGTTTATCACAACATATATATAGACACATAGTAGTAGGCTAGGTGGGCACGAATTACGAACGTGCTAAACGATAGTTGGCCCAAAAAGCCCGTTCTGACCCCGGAACGAAATTTATTAAACCCATATATCCAAATAGGTATTTTAAAATATTCTGAACGCGATGGAAAAGGTTTCACGTCCAAATTTGATCGTATGAAGAAGTTATGCTGAAAACAAAATTTCCAAATTGATTTCAAATTGATTTTAATTAAATCGATTTCAAGTCGTTTCGCGTCCGTACGATCAAATGACAGGTCCGATCGATACGAAACTTGAAACCCTACAATAATTCACCGATACGGATCCGATGAAACTGGTTTCGTCGAAATCCGAGTACGTGGCCAAAGTGGCTATTTTTATATTAATTAAAATAAATTAAAATAAATTATAAAATCCAATCTTATATCCAAATTCTAACATTTGCCAAATTTTATCGCTTATATATTTCACAATCAATTTAAATGATTTAACAAGTTTAGATGTGAATTAAAAGTTGATAAGTCTATAAATTTCAGTGTCACTTTCTCTACTTCCTTATATCTAGAAATTATCAATTAAACTCTCAAAAACCCACTTATTAGATTTTCAACTTTTATATTTTCAACTTTTATCCAAAATAAAGATGCTACTAACATTGGTTCATGGTTTCACATTATTATCCACACATTCCATTTAAATTTCAATAACGACAAATTTAACCGTTAAATTCCTTTTATTTATGCAATAAATGCAATGGTTGAATTTGATACTCAAATCTAGTTTATAAATCCTGCTTTATATACTAAAACAACCCATGGTCCTATTATAAGTAGAATTAGCATAAACTTCATCTTATAGCATTAACTACTCCAATTACACAACAAATCTACGCTAACTCCACGATTTAAGTAAATTAATTGAAATTAAGTCTACATTAAATGTTATAAATTATAAATTGGAACCTCAATAAATTTGTTTATTGATTTAGACTCTTTCTATACAGTAAATAGACATTTTTATGTGTATACATACCCTTTTGAATTATAATACACTTCATTAGTGCAGGCTTCATTCCTTATAAATTCCCTTTTATTAACTAGAATACATTAACAAAACAAATAATTAATTTAGATTTATTTCAATCGATTGCCATTCTTAACTTAATATACTCAATAAATGATTAACCTAAATAATCGTTACCCTTTTACATTCAAATTCACTTACAACCATTATTAACAACAATGTTGCCATAGATTTTGATTCAATTAAATAAATTAGAGGAATGGGTAAAATTTTGTAATTATCCCAAATTCCAAATATATTTGCATGAATTACTACTTAATATTATGAATTCATTTATAATTTACTAATTTCCTTAGTCTTCTTATATCCTATTTAGTACCAAAATTCTATTTAGTTAAAGTTTATCAATATATAATCACCTAGGCAAATCAATTTCTTGTCTTTGCTGTTATTCCAATCAAATCGGGTATGCACAAATAAACTGTTAATTAACTTATTCCTACAAAATTATTTACATACATTCAGTTCCAAATTTTATAGAATTTAAATTCTAATTACTTACCACTTAATCCACCAATTATATATTCTATCCAACCATGCATTTAAATCTTTTATTTTAAATAAATTTATTCAATGTTGACATCCACTACATAAAATTTACTTTCATTTATATAGTTGCAATTCAATTCAGTTATTATTCCATTAATACTATCTCCGATTTGTATCTTCCAGTATTAATTTCACCAATCAATTTAAATCAACAAATTATAACTTATAACCACAAACGCCAATTTACGTTATTTCAATCTATTGCCATATAAACATTTGAATTGTTAATCTTTAATTTGTTACTATATCTAATTCCTACATTTACTCAAATAAAATCTTAAGACTTTTATTTCATTCTAAATTAGATTAGAAATCATATTAAATTAACTCATTTAATATCATCAAATTTAACGGGTCGTTACACTCTCCCCCACTCAAAACTTTTCGTCCCCGAAAAGGAAAAAGAAAAGAGAAGGAAGAATTAAATAAACAGTACATCTTTAAACAATAATTTACTAAATTTATTACCTTAAATAAAATATACCCATTTTATAATCATTATATCCTTATGTACTAAAATAAATAAAGATTGGAAAACATTTTCAAATAATCTCTAAGTGGTTTCAGCCACTAACAACAAATCAATCCAACAACCATCCATTTCAACAAACAGCATACACAACAAATATAAACAACCATATAATCAACAAACAAATAGTTGCTCGGGTTCAAAGCTTGAAATGGTACGAAATGAAAAATAACTATCCAGTGCATCATTTACTCAACAGTCTTAGATGAGATCGAATAGATTATTTATTCATCCAACTACTTCAAATTTCCTTACCCGACCAACCATAAATCAAACAATAACAATTCAACCAACAAATCAATTAATTCATTATAATTTTTTTTTCATACATTAGCCGTTTGATCTTTTTCATTCATATAATAGTTTATCTTTTATTTTCATTTTTCATACCACATAAATTATCCTTTTATAATTTACATTTATTTCTAACAACTTTTAATTTTATTGACTCATTAAATGTTTTGTTTCATTTATTTTCACTTATTACTTCCAATTATCCATTTATTTAGGTCATGTAAGTTTCTTCTATTTGTATTACTTTTAATGCACTTCTCAATTTCAATCATTTATTCTATGCTTACAATTCTATTATATTTAATTATAGTAACCCTTTTTAATTTACCTTAAATTCTTAACCTTATAACCTCCATTCTTATAAATAAAGGATTTTATTAATTTATTACTTAGGGTTTGCAGCCATTTATTTATATTACCTACTTTCCATTTTATTCAACTAGTAGCATTTAAATCATACTAAATTTTATAACCATACACATCAATCCTTATTTATTAAAGAATTTCGTTTTATTTACTTAAGTTTAAAATAACCTATTTATAATACTTACCTTTAATTATGGTAAAATTTCAATTATAACATAAGTTTTATACCATTAAATTCTTATTCATAATAGCAATTCATTGAATACTTCATCATGTCCAAATTCCTACTTGTATAATATTCTATTCCAATCTCTAATTTAACATTTCAACTTTTCATATTTGGTAAGTTATATATGTTAAAGAAAATGCAAAAGAACTTATACGAGTTTTATCTCATCTTTTAATTAAATTTAATGTTAATCAATATTACTTTTTGTCTCATATGTTAAAAATTTCAAATTTCTCTTTATAACCTTGCATTACTACTCTTACCTAAATTAGAGGTTCAATTCATTAATTACTTACTTTTTTTTCCACTAAAATAATTTAAACAATTGATTAATGGAAAATTTAAGAATTAAGTATCGGGTCAAATTTCAATTTATTTTAAAATAATAGAGAATTAGTTTCCTACAACTTTCATATCTCAATTTTATTTTAAAACAATTAAAATTTTAGATAATTTCAAAATAAATCTGCAGTAGAATTTACTACAGTGGCCTTTCCCCTTCGAAACTCGAAAATGAAAGTCAATGATGCGGCCGCCATCACCGAAATTATTTTCCAGCGATAGAGAGGATAGTACGAAACTTATTTTCTCCAAAATCCTCTTTAAAACAATTCTTCCGAATTCAAAATGAAATATTTATATCGGAAAATATATATAACAATATTATTATACTTCAAAATCCTTTGAAAGCAACTTTTCAAAATCCCGGACTTAAGTCCTAAAATTTCCAAATTTCATTGATTTTATGTTCAATCTTATTTTATCTATTATATATAAATTTTATTCCTAACAACCAATCTATTGCAACCAAATATATATATCTTTTGGAAAATTTATTTTATATATATAGAAAATATAATAGGCAAAATTATTTCATTTACCTATATTTAAAACTAATATTATGTCGGTCTGTCCTATTAAGTGTTTAGAAATCCTATTGATGTCATAGCGTCCCATGCACCAATCAGAATTTATAAATACAAAACGGAACAGATTAACACAATATCAAAATCTTTTTATGACACTAACAAATACGCTCTCTCATATATATACACTCAGCGACTCCCATAGGGTATTACTACCCTACTAACAAAGAGTCAAACCCCACAAAGCTAAGGTTTATCGCTAAACCAAAGCTCTGATACCAACTTGTAACATCCCGCTATTTCGCACGATTCAAACAGACACACGTGCCAATTCAAACCATACGGAAGGGCGGATTGTTATGGGGTAAATAAGAAAATAGAGAAGAAATAAACAAAATAGAATCTCACAGCGGAAGGATAAAATATAATAATAAAATATTCAGTTTATAAAACTGTTTACAAAAACATTTGATTCTTCTTTATACAATTAAATATCAGAGTTCACATACCAATAATATCAATGCAGCGGAATACAGTGTGAGTGTAGTGCAATACTATAGATAATAATAATACAAATCTTCGTCTTCGTCCTCCAGAGCTAAATCTTCAAATCCTGAAACGCTCGGACTGACCCGAGCGAATTTGAAAAGACAAAAACACTCGAGTCAGAACTAAAAGATCTTATGTGAGTTAAATTAACAGAAATATATATGAGTACAGTAACTCATGAGATGCTCGGGATTTACATCTCCAAAGGATCCGTTAAACTATTTACTATGTAGTATATTGCGCTACTATAGTAGTGTCTATTCATAAAATATACTTACTTTTAAATAGCGTTAAGGGGTTACCCATATAGCGCTTAACACAGAATATATTCGCATAGTCTATACAGTACCGTAATCTCCTCCGTACTGGGCGTCGTCAGAGGGCACTCCATAGGTATGGTACAAAACAAAATCGTATAAGGCGCGCTAGGGTAGGTGACACGGCACAACTAGGCAATGCCAGGGTAGATATACCAATTGCTATCCGGGCTGATGGTAACGCGTAGCCGCAGCTACCGACTACCTCGAACTAACACCCCCAAATCAAAGAAATCAATAGTGGCCACCGAATCAATCCAAAGTCAGAATATAGTATCGAAGGAGTGCGTTCGATCAGAGGAATGACCTCATTGGCCCGAGAATCGCTCCTGTTTTAGCCACCTTATGCCAACTCACGGGAGTCGGGTCCACGTATTTACCTTACAGGAAACGCCGCCATCAACCTACTTCATTCTGGAATCTCCACCGCGTACACGGTTAGTCAAAGTGGTTTTCGGTATCGACAGAGAGTATGTCCATATCCGATCCCGGTCTCTTTGCCAACCAATCGTTATTATAACACCGCGGTCATTTAAAATAGTTTATACTTTAAAACCAGAATAAAAATTCCATTTCAAAACTATGAATATGATATCATCTTAAAACCCAAAACAATATGATATCATTTTATCCAAATATATTTCTTTTCCAAAATCATACTGCTTTAAAATTTAAAATATCTGGAAACCAAATATTTGACTTATACTTTCAAAGCATAATATTTCGAAATTCATATATTTTAAAACCATAACTTCTAAAACTTGAATGGTTTGGATATTCAACGGTATACGAAATAAATGGTTTAACTTTAAGGTTACTTTGTAAAGAAAATAATTTCCATGGCTTTACAAATATATTTCTTTATTTAAAGTCTAAACCAAAATTTAAATACCACTTTCAAGTTCCAAAACCACTTCAATTTCTATATATATATATATCCATTTGGAGTATTAATATTTCGAAACTAAAGTTGGAATTTATTCCTTCAACCAATTTAAATGTTCTATTATTTAGTCTTGAATATTTACATAAAAATCCATAAATAAAACTCCAATTTCTAGCAATTAAATATTTTCTTCAATTTAATTTATACTAAAATATTCATTTTATATTATCTTGGAAAAATCCGG
Organism: Allium cepa; assembly: GCA_030765085.1. Lineage (NCBI taxonomy): Eukaryota > Viridiplantae > Streptophyta > Magnoliopsida > Asparagales > Amaryllidaceae > Allium > Allium cepa. The sequence goes on from CM060938.1 coordinate 337,185,524, forward strand.
TTATAAATATCATATCTTAAAGTTTCCAAACTTAAACATTTAACATATGATATAAATTATCAAACTTCATTTTCTCAAATTTCCCATTTTTATTTAAGAGATTTATACACAGTTTAAATTCAAAATTTCTAACTTCATATGTGTCTATATATATATATATATATATAGAAGAAAAATATCAAAATAAAAATTATTATAAACCGTATTCCTTCCAAACCATAGAAATCACTTTAAAATAATTTATATATAGACCACGGTGCCTGTATAAAATTTTCTATCCTATGGTCAAGTGATACAGATATTTATCATTTCAATCCGCAATTTAAAAGATATAAAATTTTGTGGTTGTATATCATTTCAAACCACAATCCCGAATGAAATGAAAAATGCATGATAACTTGCAGTTTAATGATATAAAATAAAACATCCATTCATCCATCGTCATCCATCATCCAAATCACAATCATCATCCAATAATAAATCAATATCAATATATATCTGATAATATATAACAGGTAATAACTGGCAGTTATATTCAACAATAAATTTAACAACTATTAAACTTAACAGTTTAGATTCAGTAGTAAATTTTATAACTGTCTTCTAGCAGTTTATATGCAAATAAATAAATTCTAACTGTCAATTAATATGCAATAAATAAACTAAATTAACAGTTAAATTAAATAAATGCGAATTAACAAATATGCTGAATAAAACATGCCAAACAATCATAAATAAATTTCTACTCATATCCAAAATAAATTTAACAAACATAAAAACTTTTAGAAGTTGTGAGTGGGTTAAAACACTCACCTTTTGAATTTAAATCGAATTTAAATCCGATTTAAACCCAAAAATTTGACGGTCTCCAAATCCATCCAAACCAGCGTCAACAGATCCGAAATTAAATTACGATCCTAACAAAAAAAGATTCGCGTAAATCGGACTACGTATGAGAAAGTTTTAGCGAATAAACGTTTGAAAAATAATATTAAAATAAAATAAATAATAAAACAAACCTCCCACACACGTTCTGCCATGTCACCAAACTCACGCAAGCCAAATCACGTGAACAGCGCCCACTCCATCCTCTCCAGATCGAGACACCACGAGCCGCCACTTGATAAAACCCTAAGTTGAATTTTAGGCGTCGCCTCGGTCGATAATTGTCAGATCCATGGTCATCGTTGCACTCAGAATGACAAGCCGCCCCTAGCCGTACCCATGCCATCGACTTCGGTCCTCCCTGGCCCCACGACGTCGCACGCCTTCTACAGCCAATCACGGCGAATTTACACGCCTCCGATCCAAGTGAACTGTATGGATCTGCTCCATACGTCGAGCTCTACGCTTCAGTGCCCCCTGATCGTCCCAGAAATGAAGATCCACCGTTGAATACTCGAGATCACCACGGACGGCCGAAACAAATCGCCCAGTTTCTGGTCAAACCTCAAACCGAAACGAAAAACGAGTTGTACCAGCAGATTACATATCTCGAGAACTCTGACATATATTTTTCTCGAATTTTTCTGGAGAGTTTGAATTTCCATTGAAATTTTGAATTGAAATAGTTCTAGGTTTGCATCCATTTGAGGAGGAGAAGGAGTTTGAAGAAAAGAACGTACAGACAAATGATAGAAGATGGAGGCTAGGGTTTATCACAACATATATATAGACACATAGTAGTAGGCTAGGTGGGCACGAATTACGAACGTGCTAAACGATAGTTGGCCCAAAAAGCCCGTTCTGACCCCGGAACGAAATTTATTAAACCCATATATCCAAATAGGTATTTTAAAATATTCTGAACGCGATGGAAAAGGTTTCACGTCCAAATTTGATCGTATGAAGAAGTTATGCTGAAAACAAAATTTCCAAATTGATTTCAAATTGATTTTAATTAAATCGATTTCAAGTCGTTTCGCGTCCGTACGATCAAATGACAGGTCCGATCGATACGAAACTTGAAACCCTACAATAATTCACCGATACGGATCCGATGAAACTGGTTTCGTCGAAATCCGAGTCCGTGGCCAAAGTGGCTATTTTTATATTAATTAAAATAAATTAAAATAAATTATAAAATCCAATCTTATATCCAAATTCTAACATTGGCCAAATTTTATCGCTTATATATTTCACAATCAATTTAAATGATTTAACAAGTTTAGATGTGAATTAAAAGTTGATAAGTCTATAAATTTCAGTGTCACTTTCTCTACTTCCTTATATCTAGAAATTATCAATTAAACTCTCAAAAACCCACTTATTAGATTTTCAACTTTTATATTTTCAACTTTTATCCAAAATAAAGATGCTACTAACATTGGTTCATGGTTTCACATTATTATCCACACATTCCATTTAAATTTCAATAACGACAAATTTAACCGTTAAATTCCTTTTATTTATGCAATAAATGCAATGGTTGAATTTGATACTCAAATCTAGTTTATAAATCCTGCTTTATATACTAAAACAACCCATGGTCCTATTATAAGTAGAATTAGCATAAACTTCATCTTATAGCATTAATTACTCCAATTACACAACAAATCTACGCTAACTGCACGATTTAAGTCAATTAATTGAAATTAAGTCTACATTAAATGTTATAAATTATAAATTGGAACCTCAATAAATTTGTTTATTGATTTAGACTCTTTCTATACAGTAAATAGACATTTTTATGTGTATACATACCCTTTTAAATTATAATACACTTCATTAGTGCAGGCTTCATTCCTTATAAATTCCCTTTTATTAACTAGAATACATTAACAAAACAAATAATTAATTTAGATTTATTTCAATCGATTGCCATTCTTAACTTAATATACTCAATAAATGATTAACCTAAATAATCGTTACCCTTTTACATTCAAATTCACTTACAACCATTATTAACAACAATGTTGCCATAGATTTTGATTCAATTAAATAAATTAGAGGAATGGGTAAAATTTTGTAATTATCCCAAATTCCAAATATATTTGCATTAATTACTACTTAATATTATGAATTCATTTATAATTTACTAATTTCCTTAGTCTTCTTATATCCTATTTACTACCAAAATTCTATTTAGTTAAAGTTTATCAATATATAATCACCTAGGCAAATCAATTTCTTGTCTTTGCTGTTATTCCAATCAAATCGGGTATGCACAAATAAACTGTTAATTAACTTATTCCTACAAAATTATTTACATACATTCAGTTCCAAATTTTATAGAATTTAAATTCTAATTACTTACCACTTAATCCACCAATTATATATTCTATCCAACCATGCATTTAAATCTTTTATTTTAAATAAATTTATTCAATGTTGACGTCCACTACATAAAATTTACTTTCATTTATATAGTTGCAATTCAATTCAGTTATTATTCCATTAATACTATCTCCGATTTGTATCTTCCAGTATTAATTTCACCAATCAATTTAAATCAACAAATTATAACTTATAACCACAAACGCCAATTTACGTTATTTCAATCTATTGCCATATAAACATTTGAATTGTTAATCTTTAATTTGTTACTATATCTAATTCCTACATTTACTCAAATAAAATCTTAAGACTTTTATTTCATTCTAAATTAGATTAGAAATCATATTAAATTAACTCATTTAATATCATCAAATTTAACGGGTCGTTACAGCGTTTCCTTTAAGGTAAATACGTGGACCCGACTCCCGTGAGTTGGCATAAGGTGGCTAAAACAGGAGCGATTGACGGGTTAATAAGGTAGCACCTTTGATCGGACACATCCCTTCGATATTGTACTTTGACTTTTGGATTGATTCAGTGGCCACTTTTGATTTCTTTGATTTGGGGGTGTGGCTCGAGGTGGGCGGTAGCTGCGGCTATGCGTTACCACCGACCCGGAAGCGTAATTGGTATATCTACCCTGGCATTGCCTAGTTGTGCCGTGTCACCTACCCTATTGCGCCTTATACGATTTTGGTTTTGTACCATACCTATGGAGTGCCCTCTGACGACGCCCAGTACGGGGGAGATTACGGTACTGTATAGACTATGCGAATATATTCTGTGTTAAGGGCTATATGGGTAACCCCTTAACGCTATTTAAAAGTAAGTTTATTTTACAATTAGACACTATTATAATAGAGCAATATACTACATAGTAAATAGTTTAACGGATCCTTAGGAGATGTAAATCCCGAGCATCTCTTGAGTTATTGCACTCATATTTATTTCTGTTAATTTAACTCACATAAGATCTTTTAGTTCTGACTCGAGTGTTTTGTCTTTTCAAATTCGCTCGGGTCAGTCCGAGCGTTTCAGGATTTGAAGTTTTAGCTCTGGAGGACGAAGACGAAGATTTATATTATTATTATTTATACTAGTGCACTACACACTGTTCCGCTGCATTGTTGTTGGTATGTGTAACTCTGATATGTATTACATGAATGTTTTGTAAACAGATTTATAAACTGTATATTTTATTATTATATTTTATCCTTCCGCTGCGAGATTCTGTTTTCTTTTATTTCTTTCTTGTTTTTCTTAGTTACCCCATAACAATCCGCCCTTCCGTATGGATTGAATCGGCATGTGTGTCTATTTAAATCGTGCGAAAAGGCGGGATGTTACATAAGTACATCCTCTAGAATAACCCCCTCTAGTGATTCTTTTTTATTTCCAGTTAGAGAAACATGAATGAATATTTTTCTTGAATGCCAATGTCTAGAGTTTCTTTGGTGCGATCTAGGGTTCGATGGTCAATTCTTCCTTTAATGAGACTTCCATAGCATCCCAATTGCTAGACCTATTTTCCCACAAAATTTTCGACTTCCATCTCATTATCCGAATTTGAGGTAAAATCGTTTATTTTTTGGTTGTCCTCTATGTAATATTCATTTATGCCATACTCTTCCTACATTATTATACTTCTTGTTGAACCAAATTTCAGTTAGCTGCTGCACCACTGGTTATTTCAGTTAAAATCTAAAGTGAAGTTAAAATTATAAAATAATAATCATGTGTCATTTTGACCACGAAGGTTGAAGGGATAATTGATGATTATCATGTTGATCGTTTGATATTAGAAATATAGCGTAAATGTTTTCTTAAATAGGCCACACTCAAACAACCATTACGTTTTACATCATAAGCACCAGGGTAGAAAAATGACAAGTTGAAAACTACCTTATTGTAGGAAATTATTTCATATTTTTGTAATGAAATATAATGTATTTTAATCTTCAAAATCATATACCAACGGTCAATATAAGCATAATAAGAAAATTTTCAATCATAAATATTTGATAAAATTTAACAAGTTTGTCAGTTGTTGATTCATGTTTACTTTGAGTTCTAACTGGTTTTTTTATGACTGTATCATATTCTATGCAGTATTAAATGATAAATTTTTCATATCTATACCTTCAGTTGTATTCAGTGCATCAATAAATGGGTTATGAGAGCTTTTACATAAAATTTGAGTTGAGTCAATTAGTTGAATACACACTAGAAAACATGTAGTTTTCTGTGCCAGCACGTTCTATTTTAGACTAAAAATAGCATTTCAAGCCCTGTGCATGTTCTACTGTGTATAGGAATTATAATATTTGCTAAATATTTCCCTACATGTTATATTGGAAGCTAGCTCAATAGATTCCCAATTATATTGGATGCCAGGGCTTAATTTTTTTATATCATGTTGTTAGTATCAATAACATCTTTATCATGATCCCTATGGAAAGTGGGAAGATGCTAGCAGATATGATACATAATGCAGCAAAAGAAAAATCAAGTAATATGCAAATATATATTTTATCTAATATTTTCAGTTGTTAGATTCATACTCTTTGGGTGAAGTATTTAACATTGATTCATTGCGAATGACTAATTGGTATTGGTACATCGAAAATTTATTTATACCAGTAATTCCTTACTATTCTATGTTGTCTAAAAATCCCAATTGCATGATTTTATTGTTATGGGTGAAGTGCATGCTGAATTTTTAAAATGTTCCAGGTGTCATTATAATTTTTTCCCTATCATGACATTGTTTGTACTGGACACTTAAGCTTTCTTAAAGGAACTCTTCTTTACATCTTACTAGGTATGGCATCATCATATTTATGAACTTTTGTTTCATGCATTTTTGCTTCATACTGTTACCGTGATGTTATATCAATAATCATGATGTTAGCACATATTCAAAATAATCTATATAAATGAATACTTTTAACTTTTTTAATTCTTATATTGGATTGCTAATTTATTGTTCAACTTATAAGTGCCAGGAAAAGATTACTATTAATTATATTTGGAGCATGCATTTGGTCGGAATGATTACCAAATTCTCTCATTACAACCCACTTGAGAAGGGTGAGTTGTTTCTCTGTTACTCATCTTATGGTGGGTGAATTTACTTTATATTTCTACATATGGTCTTCTTTAATTTTTATTCTCCCATTTATAGGCTTCATCGAAATGGTTACGTCTGTAGTTTTGCTGGCCATCCACATACTTACTAACTTTTCAGTAAAGATAATGGTACGTCGTCCACACTCTTTCGATTGACTTCCTTTTTAATAAATAATGAGATATCATATGAAGTATAATTATTAAGATAACAATACCTAAATTAAAACTAAATAATTAGTCAATTGCTATAAAAATTAAACAATGATTTATATTATTTATTTAATAACTTATGAACTTAATATAAAATTTAAATTAATGTATAAAATTTTGATTCAAAAAGAATAAAATAAACTAAAAAAATATAAAAAAGTAAGCTCACATGAGAAGTGAATACTTTAAACAATACAAATGCATATTTTATATATCAAATCCTTTTCTCGAGTTTGATTTCTTTTGAGCATTTAGTTATTCGTGTGTTAGCAGAGAATGCATGAAAATACATGAACAATCACACATGGGCATGCCGCCTCTGAAAGACCTGCTTGGTCAATGTCTACTTTTTTTTATTTGCAAACCTGTTTTTTCCCTCCCTTATTTCCCCTAAATTAATTTAAATAAATCCTTTCTTTTTTCTAAATTAAAAGATGTAGTTTCAAAGCTTACATTTGACCTGCAAAAACATAATTGGACATAAATCTAAAATCAAACGTGAACCTTCTAATTTCCAATATTTGGTCAGATCTATAGAAACGGTGATAAAATCTTACGTTCATTTGGACATAAACTTACATCCAATATAAAACATGTAGAACACACTACTGGTCCGATCGATATGTCCACGAATGTCCCTTAGTATATGATGGTTTTGTCAAATGGACACAATTATCCTTTGGACCCGTATGTCATAGGTGGACATCAATGTGAGGTTGCATTTGTTTGCAACTGGATGTTTCAATGTTGAATATTCACAAATTTAAGTGTTTCTTTAAAAAATATATTGAAATAATTGTTTACAGTAAGAATTTTATACACATTAAGGGTTTGTTTAAAGTTAGAGCTTTATATTTTTTGAAGTGTTTTATAATTTAATAATCATTAATTTTATTGATTTGAAGAAAACTAGACAAATGTTCATCAAACTAATAACAAAGGAAGTTAGCACCATGTAATTAAGTCTATATAAATCAACGGGAGAATTGACTATATCTTTCGATGGGACCAAATAGAGCTGTAAAAACTTCATTTATAAACATGGTAACTACTTCATTTTTAGCAAAATACCTGTAAACAAAATTACATCTTCCATGCTATTATATTACTTTGGCGTTTAAAATCCCATCATATTACAAGGTTTTTTTTAACATAAGAAAGAGACCAGAAGCTAGCATTAATTGTTTCCTTTAGCATGGTTATTATGTAGACTTGAGGATCAAATACAAAATCTCTGGCAACAACTTAGGCTAGATGTCTTTCTACCGGACCAGTTAACACCAGTATTGATCTTCATATAAATAGAGTTAGTCTTTACTGAGGATAATAGATCAAACATTTTTATGTAGTCATAATAATATCACAAAAACAAATCTATTTTGTATCAACAGAATTTTCATGTGGTATAATTCAAATTTAGCCTGGTATGTATCCCTAGATCAGTTGGATTTCTGTTTGGAATTTTCCTGTACATAGCCCTGGATCATTTGGATCAAACATTGCTTTATTATATGAAAGATTTCTAGCTAAAACTGTTAAAAAAGTGTGTTTTATGCCTTTAAATATGTATGCTATGATGGAGTATATTTTTTCTATATATAATATGAACCCGAACTTCACTAACAGCTATTGTAATGCCCATATCCCTTGCATTGAAGAAACTGAGGTTTAGAGGCTTAACTCGATGGTATATTGTAAATAGTTATAGTAGTAGTAGTAGGAGTAATAGCAAATATCTTGATGAACTTAACCAAAACTTGAAAACATATTATAGAATTATGTGTATTAATTGGTATAAATTAATATAAATTACATATATGAATTAATTTATAACAATGACATAATAAATGTATATAATAAGTATATGAATTAATAAAAATTATATATATAATAAATAAATATTACATAAACGATACATGTATATCATATCATATATCTCTACATGTACACGCAAATCATATAAATTATATATGTCAATTGCTTATACATACATACATATATATAACATCTTATGTACAAATAGTAACAGTAATATGAGTAATTAGAAATATTGGTTATAATAATAATGTGTTAATAAACTTATTAAACCACAGGATATAAACGTACGATAAAAATATATGTCCAAGAGTAATACATAATTATATATGAATTTGTGAAGTCTGCGATGGTGGTTAGTGTATTTGCATAGTCGGATTTCTTTTTAGGTGGTGCCAAATCTAATGGTGGGCTTGTTAGAGGCTATTAATTAAATTATTGAGCTTGTTTTCGTTAAGCATATGGTCGGGTTTCTTTATTCATTTAGGAAACGTGTTTTCATTATATACTATAGAATTCTAGATGAATCCTTTAGCACCACTTAGATCATCATACAATAGGTTCATCAAATTTAAACATTATAGAACGGAAAATGTATTAAAATGATACGACACATATAAAATCAAATGTAATTTTTGTTTAAAATAGGTTGCTGGAACAGCTAAATCTGTGAAAAGCACTATTTACCAGGTACTTTTTGTTTAAAATCGGATGTAATTTTTATTAATGATGGCTTAGTTAGAAATTATTGCTATTTAACTAGCATTACCTGTAAAATCGTCATAAAATATCAAATAAGTGAAATTTGTTATGCTTTTATCCAAAATTACGATATATTCATTGGCATTGTTGTTGTTGGTACCTCTATGAAGTTGCAGTTTGTAATTTATTAAATGTTTGTAGTACTTGTAAATTCTATCATAGCAGGCATTCTTAAACAATGGTTTATAGTATAAATAAGGTATTTTTGTATTGTGGGTTGCATTCTCTCTAGAGTTTCCTAGACAATATATGTATCATATTCTTTTCTTTTTTTAATATGAAAAGATAAAGACAAAAGCAAACTATAATAATATTATGATATTTTTCCTTTGCAGATGGATAGACATATTTAATAACATATAAGTTATGGATTCGAAGTTACTTTAGAGGCCATAACTATATTTTTATTTGTATGCTTATATGTATTATTACTTTTTCACTAGTTGCTACTTGTTCTACACTGAAATATTATGAACTTATTATCTATTTTGATGTAAGAATATTTCTATGTTTATTATGTAATGTTTCATGTTAATTGTAAGACGTGTGATTAATATAATATGTTGATTATAAAATATGGGTTAATATAATATATGTTAGTTATGAAATATATGTGTTTATATAAACTATGTTATACATAAATTGTGGCTACATATAGAATTGGAACCTGCTATATATTGGTTAGGAACTGAGCAAAATACGAAGCGTTTATAAAATGCTATGAAAATATTTAACAGCATTTCTAAATCGCTATACAAAAGATTAAACAGCCTTTTTGAAAGGCTATAGAAAGTTTTAACAGCATTTTAGAAACACTATAGAAACGGTATAAAATAGGACCCCAAGCATTTCAGAAAACACTGCAAATAAACATCATAGCAACAAAAGAAACGCTATAAAGAGAAATCACAGCAATGAAAAGAGCGTTGTAAAAAGTTAATATAGCACATTATAACCACTATTGAATATATCAACAAAAACGCTGTAAAAGGTATTAATGACATCAAAAAAGGCTATAGATATGTGGATTCTACAGCATTTTCTATCTTGCTATCGCACATATCTGAACTATAATGGCATGTTAACATACAGCGTAGTTAAAAACATTGTTAAAAGTTTTTATAGCATTTTTGAAATGCTATGATAGGTACATTTTGTTGTAGTGAATGCAACATGAAAACCATGATTAGCATTTATTGAGGCTCAAAGCCTAATAAATTTGTAATCTTTCTCAAGAGCTCTAATGCTTTATGTAACTGATTACATCCTCCAATCGAGGAAGATCAAAATATAGCTCATATAGAGTACCTATGGCCATCGGTTGGAACTAATATGACACACGTATAGCACATCAAGTTATCCCACTTTTCTCTAGTAAGAACCAAAGACAATCAATGTTAATAAGCTTAACATAATGAAAGTTCAAGGTTATCGTGGGAAAAGAGTGAAAAGGATGATAAGGAAAAGTCACAAATAAATAATACCATCTTTTTTACAACTGTCAATCTATGAAGCACTTAAATGAAAAGTATCTCCATTATGGAATACAAATAACAATATAAGATCCTTATCCAATTCAAAATAAAGGAAATGACATATGCCACTCTCTTTTCAGTACCTATGTATGCTATTGTTCGAAGGGTTCTAACAGACCTTCATTGATCACCCCTGCTCGACATATTAGGTAGAAGATCTTGTTACTACGAGGTATGTCGTTTATATTAGATATTTTCAAAATATTGGGTGTTGATTAATTGTTTTGAAAGAAGGAAAATTCAATGAAAGGGATATTATTAGTTCCACATTGTAGAAAATGAGTCATATATTGGTTTAAATATTGTACCCTCATGAGAAGGTTAGGCTCTTTAGGCATCTAAATTTTTTTCTTTGGTTAAATAGAGAGGCCATGCATATTAATACGCACACACAAGTAGCACAGACGTTGTTTGTCTGACCTCGAGCTACTGTTAGGTTCGGGTTTGGGTCTTGGTTTAGATTGGTCGGGTTTATCAAAAGAGTATTCTTGGTTAGATCAAAGTAGTACGCACTTTGAATTTTATTACATTGTTAATGGTCTTAATTGAATCTTGAAGGCAATAATTCAATAATCCATTTGTACTGTAAGAGTTGAATTATTATTATTCATCAACGGGAATTCTATCGATTTAGAAAACCTTCAAACGAATTTTGAAATAAAAATAATCGCAAACGTACGATGTACAAAAGTTAGTACGTGGCAAGTATGGGTCGATCCATAGGGAATTGTTAGATTTTAAATTTCTAATCAATAAAATTAAACCAAAAGTGGAGATTTCTTTGAAAACTAGAAAGCTAAGCAAAAGTTGAGATTAAAAACTATGTGATTAAAATTCAATTTAGAGGCAAATTGTAACATCCCGCCTTTTCGCACGCTTTAAATCGACACACGTGCCAATTCAAACCATACGGAAGGGCGGATTGATATGGGGTAAATAAGAAAAACAGAGAAGAGAAAAAAAACTAAACAGAATCTCACAGCGGAAGGATAAAATATACGAATAAATATACAGTTCATAAAACTGTTTACAAAACATTTGATTCTTCTTCGTACAATAAATATCAGAGTTCACATACCAATAAATACCAATGCAGCGGAATTAAATAGTGTAGTGGAATAATATAGTAGATAGTAATACTACAAATCTTCATCTTCGTCCTCCAGAATAAAATCTTCAAATCTTGAAACGCTCGGACTGACCCGAGTGAATTGAAAAGAAAAAACACTCGAGTCAGAACTAAAAGATCTTATGTAAGTTAAATCAACATGGATAAATATGAGTGCAGTAACTTAAAAGATGCTCGGGATTCACATCTCTTAAGGATCCGTTAAACTATTTACTATGTAGTATATTTCGCTATTATAATAGTGTCTAATTGTAAAATAAACTTACTTTTAAATAGCGTTAAGGAGTTACCCAATCTCCCCCTTAACACAATAATAGTCCCAATAGTCCATCCAATATCATGGTCCCTCCTGATCGGGAAGCCACTAGAGGATACCACACGGGCTATGGGAGAAAACCAAACTTGTAGAAGGCTCGGTATGGTAGGTGACACGACACAACTAGGCAATGCCAGGGTAGATATACCAATTACGCTTCCGGGTCGGTGGTAACATGTAGCGCGTAGCTACCGCCCACCTTGAAAAAACTCCCCCAAATCAAAGAAATCAAAAGTGAAGGTGACCACCGAATCAAACCAAAGTCAGAGTATAGTATCGAAGGGAAGTGTCCGATCAAAGGTGCTACCTTATTAACACGTCAATCGCTCCTGTTTTAGCCACCTTATGCCAACTCACGGGAGTTGGGTCCACGTATTTACCTTACAGGAAACGCCGCCACCAACCTACTTCATTCTGGAATTTCCACCGCGTACACGGTTGTTAAAGTGGTTTTCGGAGTTGGCAGAGAGTATGACAACTTCTGATCCCGGTCTCTTCAACAACCAAACGTTATTATAACACCGCGATCTTTAAAAATAGTTTATACTTTCAAAGCCAGAATAAAGTATCTATTTCAAAACCGTATAATTACAATATCCTTTCCATTTCAAAACAAACTCTGTGACGACCCGGGTTTCTAACCCCAGAAATCCATATCATCTTGAAGAAAGAAAGGGGTGAGAAAATAGAAAAGATAGAGAAGAGAGAACAATAACATCAGAATCTCACAACGGAACGAATAAATTATATTAATCACATAAGTATTTACATAATATACAACATCAATCAGGGTTATACAGATCATACAACACATACTTGGCAGTTATAAACACATGTCTAGTTATTACAACTAAACACAATACAACTCAAACAATAAGACTCAGAGATACCAACACAGCGGAATACTAATATATCTACAAAGCAGAAGCCTCCTGCTCCATTGCTCCTCCATAATTCGTCAATGCTAACCTGAATCCCTTGGCTATTCGTAAAAATTTGAGTACCCGAGAGTTTAGGAAAAACAGAAATAAACTCCGGGTCAGACATGGGTCTGGTATGAGTAACAGGTTAAAGTTGCTTAATTTTAAAAATCCTTTGAAAACAAAAGGTATCACGTAAGACTCCCCACAAATAAACATGGGTAAGTTTTTACCTTACGCTAACCAAAACATTTGATAGGAAATTCAGTGATATTATAATAGGTCTAGGGTTTTCAAGTAAATAGCAAATAGCCGAAATTTTTACATGATTAAATTCCAGCTACTAGCCACAAAAGTGGGTAATACAATCAAAACCGTTAGCACTTATTGGATTTTGGATTCCATACAATGGCAGGGCTACTGGGGTACCGCCCGTCACAGTACGTGGCCTAGATCAACGTATCGAGGATCACTCCCGACCCCCTACAACACAAGGCCGGAACCATTCCTTACTGAACAGTCCCGAACAAGATAACCCCGCAGTTGGTGTACATCCAACCACCCACACAGCCGAAATAAAAAGGGACATCTAGACAGGGGAATATCTTGTCCTGCTTGGGCATGACCCACCTAACCTTGCTCCACCTCCCCTGTTTTAGCCATTCCCGACTGATGAGGCTTTAGGCTACGATTACCTTTAGAGAACACATCTCTTAGAATGCTCATCGCCCACCTGACGATGTTCTGAAAGCATTCAATCCATACAAGTTCGTTCCGGGTTCGAACGAAACCGAATGCATTATCTTGTTACATTCATTTTGGAATCACCCTCAGAGTTAACGACAATAACCCTTGCATTCTGAATCTTCACTTGAGAATTCACGACCTAACGTTTAATTTGGATCGATGTGGTTTTCGGACTTCCAAATATGGAAAACCCAGTCCCGGTCTCATCGAAATCCAAAACGTGTCTTTTAAGACCAAGTTGTTTAAAGTTTAAAACAATTCAATTCAATTATCCATATACACACAGATAGATAATTCACAATATCATAATAGATAGTCAACATCAACATAAACAGATAATCTATATTATCATCACAACAGATAATCCATATTATCATCATACTTAAATCAGAGCATACCTATCACATAGCATTCATTAACCTCATATTTGAGATCTCAACCCATTCAAAATAAACAATATCATCAATCCATATATAAGCAATCATATCAGCTATAAATTAATTTAAAATGAATTAAATTAATTATTTCATCTCTAATTAATTTAAAGTAAATTAAATTAATTACTTCACCATTTTAAATCTTGCTTATATATCTATTAATTAATTTTCCATCAATTAATTTATCATCATCCAATTATTCAATTTAATTAATCACTCTTACATCCTAGTAATTATCCTTTAATTTATTTTCACAAATTAATTAACCTCAACTAAATATAGAAATTAACCTCTAATTTCTTATTCAATTGATTAACTATAATTAATTACTTAAATCTTTAATTACACTAATTAATTTCTCTTTAATTACTTATTATTGGTTAATTTATCTTAATTGATCAATTCTTAAATTCATCATTTAATTATATTTATAAATGATTTCTAATTCATCTTAATTAATTACCCTTTAAATCAATTAATCTTACGTAATTAATCTCAATTAAACCACATTTATTAATCACCCTGATTAATACCATTCAGTAATTAACTTCCCTTAATTACTCCATCAAATAAATTAATTACTCCTTAATTAATTTGCTTTAAATTAATCCCTTGATTCATTATGCAAAGTAATTATATTCCAATTACTTTCATTATAAAATCACATTTAGTTAATTACATCAAGTAATTATCATTAATTACTTCCCTAAGTGATTATACTTATCTCATCATTAATTAAACTTAATTAACTAACTTAAACAATTCATATTAAACTAAATTAATTACAATGAGTAATTAATTCCTTAATTATTTCCATTTAGTAATTATGCTTAACAATCCACAATTGCTTATTTTAAATAATAATTTAATTAATTATTAAAATTAATCCCATTAATTGATTATTTCATAATCTTAGTTAATGTCCTTTATTAATAATTTATAATTCTTTAATTACTTTCCCTAGGTTAATTAACTAAGATTTATTATCAATTACATTTTAATTAATATTAATCACTCATTAATTAATCCTTAATTAATTCATTAACTGATTACCAATCATTAATTAAAAATCAATCCATATTTAATCAATAATTCTTAATTACTAATTGATTTACCTTAAATTAATTAACTTATACCTTATTTAAATAAATTTAAACTCTTAATTTCTAAGTTAATTAATTCTAGTCATTAATTATCCATTTAGTTAACTTAGTAATTATAGATCCTTAAATCTTAAAATCATTTTTCTATTTAATGATCAATTTATCATTAATAAGGTATTTTAAAACAATTTAATTTACATTTACTTTTAAATTTCATTTTAAATTTAAGATTTAAAATGAAATCAAATTAATCTTAACAAGTTTAAAACAATTCCAAACTCCTTTTTATTTTACAACTTAAAGAATAATTATCTTAAATAGAAGATTAAAAGAATTTAAACACGATTTCATTTTGAATCCAAATCAAATTTAAAAATTCACTTTATCATTCAAATTTGTTTAAAACAATTTTAAATTTAAAAGCTTTATTTATTTAAAAACTGAGATTCAAACTACTTTGAAACCAAACTTAACTTGATTTAAACCTTGTTTAAATATCTATTTTTCATTTAAAAACCCAGTTTTAAAAATTTTATAAAACTTATAGGTTTTAAAACCTGTAGCTAAAATACCCGAGATAAACAAAAACTTCTTCGAGCAAAACTCCAAATTCTTCGAGTCCAACACTCGAATCACTCGAGTGAAACTCGAGCAACAATCCCCTGCAACACAACTTCACCATACCTGCTAATACTCGAGACAAAACCCTAAATACTTCGAGTAAGATACTCGAACTACCCGAGTAAACTCGAGTTCCATCCTGATCAAGCGCAGAAACAACAAGCATCAACACAAATGTGCACTGTGCACATGCCCAGCAGCCTCGGTCGATTCCGACAATCGACGGCGATCTTCCCACGTCCACTAGCATCTCCAAAACCCAACTCGATCATTAGATCAAACTCTCCAACTCGAAAGCAAATTCGAGTGTTTAACCAACAAGAACCAGAACCTGGAAACACAATCAACCCAAATTTCAAAACCTGAAAGTTCACCGTCCTCGCCACCTCGTCCACCAGAGACGCTAAAATTCTGGCCATCACCACGTTTATGTCTCCTCTACCTCCCCTCAAGAGCATGTAACCCTCGATCGCACCAATAGGGAGAACGAATCGAAGTTTCAACTTGACAAAAATTTAGGGCTACAGAAAAGAAAACGTCGCCTGCGCCACCACGTCCCTCTGACGAACCTTACAATATTTTTCCCACCACCCTTACTCATTCATCTATCACCAAAAGAAACCTCGGTCACCCCGAAACTCGAGATCACCAGAAAAATCACAAATACTAATTTCTGGTTAAACCAGAAATGCACTCGAATTCCTTTACTAAAAATCACGATTTTAGTTTCAAAAATCAAGTCTTGATTTAAGTATTAGATTCATATCCCTGAATTCATGAATCATGACAATTAAATTTTGACTTGTTTTAAGATTGCTCTGTTGTTTCTTTGTTTCCAGGTTTATTCAAGTTTGTATTTAACTTATCTATAAATTTTAAACATCCATCAATGCTAACCCAAACAGCTTTTGTTTAAGTCCTAAATCCAATTAGTAAGTAAAAAGATGATGATTTTTAAATCAAACTGATACTTGAAGCAAAGAACAAAAATGTTACAGGGAACAGCCATGCACATACATACAAAAATATATCACCAACAATATATATACCCAACCATACACATTACAGACATCAAAGAAGAAACCATATCTTAAATTTAAACTTTTAATTTGTGATGTTACTCACCTTTATTTAGGAAGATGGACAAAGCATAGCTTGTTTTTTTTTGAAAACAGTTTGAACTTTTAAAACTGTAAACTGTTTTGCTCTTCCTCTAAATCATCCTTTCTTTTGTTTTGATGCAGTTTAAGTTTGTAAATAAAAAAAACTTGCTTATGTTTCTGGTTAGATATGTTTTATAAACGAAAAGAAGTGGAAGATATGTATATTTATAGGGGAAAGATTACAGGGGAAGGTGCTTATTGGTTTTCTCTTTACTGTTACAATATTATCTTTGATCATAGATTTTATTTTTGTTTTTATCAAGCCGATTTTTTTTCAAAGGAGGCTGAAATGATTTTTGGCAAAATTCGAAGTGACTTCATTTGTATGCTGAGATGAAAGTATTTAAATGCCTATGTACTTTTTGTTTACTCTTTATCTAATTTGTCTTTTGTCTATCTTGTTTGTTTTTGCCTGGTTTGTGTTTACCTCATGTACTAATACACTTTAGTGTTACTTTGTCTGGTTATGATTTATTTTCTTTTATGTTGATGTTTCCTTTTTGCTTGCCTGGTTTGTATCCTTTCTTACTTGTACTTGCCTTGTATGTTATTTTGCAGGCAACAAATATTACAATGTCTGGTTTGTATCTTTTTTTACTTGTACCTGCATATATACTTTTTGTTTTGTATATAGATGTTTATTTTGATGTTGGTAGATTTTTCTTTTGCTTATTTATTTTACAGGTTATATACATATTTTACTTTTTTTCTAGTTGTGCTTTATTTTCATATGAAGTTGTTTAAGTCATTTGTTTTGGTTTGTTTCTTAATTTATATTCATGTACTTTTATATTTCAACAATTTACAAATTTACTTTTCTTTTTATTTTAGGTTTAAACTATCCAATACTTAATTCATTTATTGTTTTTTTATACTTATGTTATTATCATACATTTAATTTATGTTTGTGTTTAATACATTTAAGATTTGTTCTATTTAAACATATTTGAAAGATGTTATTTCAAATTTACAAATCATAACTTTCCTATCAAAATACACATATATATAAATACATTTAACATAATTTTTTTTATATATATTAAAAATCCATTTGTAAAAATATTACATTATCAATATAGTTTAAATATAACTTATTATTAAAATAACTCATAAAAGAATTTGTCTTCTTATTTAATTAATTACTTATTTTATTAGCTACATAAAAAAAACAAAACAAACCTTTTTATTTAAATTTAAACTTAAGCTAAAATCAATTTTAAATAATTAAGTTTTTATCTTGAGTATTAAAATCATATGGTTATTTATTTAATAGCTTAATATCAAATTAAATTCAATTTTTAATTTATCAAAAATATTAGAATAAGAAAACATGCCTATATATATATTAAATTTAAAACAAAGATTATCTATTTATAATATATACAGATATGTATACATTACAAATATAAAATAATTTATTAGCCTTTAAAGATAGATTATCAGTTTAAATATTTTTTTTTAAAGAAGATTATTCAATCTAATTCAAATTTATTATTAACAATATTGTCAAATCAATTAAATTTTGACATAAATTATTAAATTGTTATTGTCAAAATTTCCGGGATATCACACTCCTCCCTTCTTAAAAGAATTTCGTCCCCGAAATTTAAAACAAAGGTAATTTAATAATCTAATTACAGATTTAATTTTAAAGCAGAGGCATATATCAATCGTATGCTAGCAATCATAGCAACCAATTCATCCAATTTACAAATCTAATTGTCCAGATAAAATTCTAAATAGAATTTTCTCGAGTTTCCCCAAGTATAAATACCGGGATACTCGCTCTACAGAATCCAAACAACCAATACTACTACTAAGCTACAGAGTTCCCGCTCATCTAGATCTACAAAACAAATCAAAATATCAGACCAAACTCAAGTCTGACTCAACTACCGAAATTCCCTGAACTGCTGACTCTAAAATCAAAGATAGATCTTACACGTACTCCCTCAGAGATACGTGAAACACTCCGAATTCCAGCTATCCAAACTGACAATTCAATTCTGAAACCAAACACTTATCCACAAAACTCTTCGGACGATTCTGTGCTGCCTACACCTTTCCTGATCAGCTCAACACTTGCTGATGTCCTTAGAAACAAACTGAACCAAAGACAATCCAACAAAATGATCTTTCCAAGATTGACCAAAACTCAGAACACAAACTCTATTCCAAAATCAGAAGACAGATCTCACTTCTCCCATCTGGAAAAGATAAAAACAGGTGCACTCCCAATCTGGCCTCAGAATCCTGAAAAGTTTCCTGTAGAAACCCTCCAATCCAAACACTGCAATTCCCAGTTGCTTCCACTTTAAACCAGCTGCCACCATGCTTCCACTGCGCAACTCTGATTGAGCAGATGAAAATGCTGATGATGATCTCGAGGACAAACTGGACAACACATCTAAGAACTATGGTTCAACAAATCCTTAAAAGAAACTCAGAAGTTCCTCCAAAACCCGAGCTGCTTCACCAACTCATTTTCCAAAAAACATCCTACTACTAAGCTGAACCATCGGTACCACTCCTGGAATCCAGTCGATACCAAACTCAATCTTCAGATACGGACAAAATTCTAACTTCCTGAAGACATCCAGAAAAATCAGATGACCCAAGAGAACACTCAGCTATCGCAAGTCACTTTTGCGATCACCCAGTCTAATTCCAAAGAAAACTGCTCTCTCTTTACCAAACAGAACAACCTACGCTTAATTAGCCAATCCATCGAAGAAACGGGTCTACTTAATTACTTCTGAATTCCATTTCAGAAAAACTGCTAAGCTAGAAGATCTCTTGCCAACACCGAGAACATTCCAAGCTGCACTGCTGTCACAGATGCTAAGACTTCCTATTCAAAGCTCTTCGAGGAACTCAGACCTCGAACCAAACAGAAACATTCTACTGAACTCAGTCCCAACACCGAAGCAGATACACCTCCTTAACTGATCCCAAAGAAACATCTTTGGAGACTTTCATAGTCACTGTGTCTCATCGCACAGCTACTACATCCTGAGGTAAGATATCCGGACTTGCTCATGCCAAACCAATAGGTCCAAACTCTAGCTCATCCAAACTTACGCTTCAAAAATGAACTCCGAACCTTAACAAGTCTCCTTCAGAGATTGATGAAATCCTTACACCACCCAAAGCTCACTCGAGACGGTAATAGGTCTACAGTCTCGACAGATACACTTCCAACCTCAAATATTCAAACTCCAACCATTGGTGGTTGTGTTACACACACCACTACCCTATCTACCTTTATAGCTCATTGGAAAAACCTGAACAGGTAACCCAACAAATAGATAGAAATAAATATATTTATACATCAAAATTACAAATACGCTCTCTCAAAATAGAAATCACTCAAGAGCCTAGGTATTCACTCAACCTAGCGCTCTGATACCAACTGTGACGTCCTAGGCTTTTCAACCATCAGCAACGGCTCACGACCGGTAGGCTTTTCAACCATCCCAGCCCCGCTATGGCTCACAGTGATACCTCGGGTTTGCTTTTACGGCCAGTCTCTCGACTCGCAACCAACCCCACAAGGCCTTATACTACCCCCGGGGGCATGTAGGGGTAAGAGTCTCCCGTTCGCCACCTAACGCAAAGCGAGAACCCCCTATCACGCTGTAATCTAGCAAACCCGATCCCAGTCTCATCGAAATCCAAAACGTGTCTTTTAAGGCCAAGTTGTTTAAAGTTTAAAACAATCCAGTTCAATTATCCATATACACACAGATAGATAATTCACAATATCATAATAGATAGTCAACATCAACATAAACAGATAATCTATATTATCATCACAACAGATAATCCATATTATCATCATACTTAAATCAGAGCATACCTATCACATAGCATTCATTAACCTCATATTTGAGATCTCAACCCATTCAAAGTAAACAATATCATCAATCCATATATAAGCAATCATATCAGCTATAAGTTAATTTAAAATGAATTAAATTAATTATATCATCTCTAATTAATTTAAAGTAAATTAAATTAATTACGTCACCATTTTAAATCTTGCTTATATATCTATTAATTAATTTTCCATCACTTAATTTTTCATCATCCAATTATTCAATTTAATTAATCACTCTTACATCCTAGTAATTATCCTTTAATTTATTTTCACAAATTAATTAACCTTAACTAAATACAGAAATTAACCTCTAATTTCTTATTCAATTGATTAACTATAATTAATTACTTAAATCTTTAATTACACTAATTAATTTCTCTTTAATTACTTATTATTGGTTAATTTATCTTAATTGATCAATTCTTAAATTCATCATTTAATTATATTTATAAATGATTTCTAATTCATCTTAATTAATTACCCTTTAAATCAATTATCTTACGTAATTAATCTCAATTAAACCACATTTATTAATCACCCTTGATTAATACCATTCAGTAATTAACTTCCTTTAATTACTCCATCAAATAAATTAATTACTCCTTAATTAATTTGCTTTAAATTAATCCCTTGATTCATTATGCAAAGTAATTATATTCCAATTACTTTCATTATAAAATCACATTCAGTTAATTACATCAAGTAATTATCATTAATTACTTCCCTAAGTAATTATACTTATCTCATCATTAATTAAACTTAATTAACTAACTTAAACAATTCATATTAAACTGAATTAATTACAATGAGTAATTAATTCCTTAATTATTTCCATTTAGTAATTATGCTTAACAATCCACAATTGCTTATTTTAAATAATAATTTAATTAATTATTAAAATTAATCCCATTAATTGATCATTTCATAATCTTAGTTAATGTCCTTCATTAACTATTTATAATTCTTTAATTACTTTCCCTAGGTTAATTAACTAAGATTTATTATCAATTACATTTTAATTAATATTAATCACTCATTAATTAATCCTTAATTAATTCATTAATTGATTACCGATCATTAATTAAAAATCAATCCATATTTAATCAATAATTCTTAATTACCAATTGATTTACCTTAAATTAATTAACTTATACCTTATTTAAATAAATTTAAACTCTTAATTTCTAAGTTAATTAATTCTAGTCATTAATTATCCATTTAGTTAACTTAGTAATTATAGATCCTTAAATCTTAAAAACCTTTTTCTATTTAATGATCAATTTATCATTAATAAGGTATTTTAAAACAATTTAATTTACATTTACTTTTAAATTTCATTTTAAATTTAAGATTTAAAATGAAATCAAATTAATCTTAACAAGTTTAAAACAATTCCAAACTCCTTTTTATTTTACAACTTAAAGAATAATTATCTTAAAATAGAAGATTAAAAGAATTTAAACACGATTTCATTTTGAATTCAAATCAAATTTAAAAATTCACTTTATCATTCAAATTTGTTTAAAACAATTTTAAATTTAAAAACTTTATTTATTTAAAAACTGAGATTCAAACTACTTTGAAACCAAACTTAACTTGATTTAAACCTTATTTAAATATCTATTTTTCATTTAAAAACCCAGTTTTAAAAAATTTATAAAACTTACAGATTTTAAAACCTGTAGCTAAAATACCCGAGATAAACAAAAACTTCTTCGAGCAAAACTCCAAATTCTTCGAGTCCAACACTCGAATCACTCGAGTGAAACTCGAGCAACAATCCCCTGCAACACAACTTCACCAGGCCTGCTAATACTCGAGACAAAACCCTAAATACTTCGAGTAAGATACTCGAACTACCCGAGTAAACTCGAGTTCCATCCTGATCAAACCCAGAAACAACAAGCATCAACACAAATGTGCACTGTGCACATGCCCACCAGCCTCGGTCGATTCCGACCATCGACGGCGATCTTCCCACGTCCACTGGCATCTCCAAAACCCAACTCGATCATTAGATCAAACTCTCCAACTCGAAAGCAAATTCGAGTGTTTAACCAACAAGAACCAGAACCTGGAAACACAATCAACCCAAATTTCAAAACCTGAAAGTTCACCATCCTCGCCACCTCTTCCACCAGAGACGTTAAAATTCTGGCCATTACCACGTCTATGTCTCCTCTACCTCCCCTCAAGAGCACGTAACGCTCGATCGCACCAATAGGGAGAACGAATCGAAGTTTCAACTTGACAAAAATTTAGGGCTATAGAAAAGAAAATGTCGCCGGCGCCACCACGTCCCTCTGACGAACCTTACACTATTTTTCCCACCACCCCTACTCATTCATCTATCACCAGAAGAAACCCCGGTCACCCCGAAACTCGAGATCACCAGAAAAATCACAAATACTAATTTCTGGTTAAACCAGAAATGCACTCGAATTCCTCTACTAAAAATCACGATTTTAGTTTCAAAAATCAAGTCTTGGTTTAAGTATTAGATTCATATCCCTGAATTCATGAATCATGACAATCAAATTTTGAATTGTTTTAAGATTGCTCTGTTGTTTCTTTGTTTCCAGGTTTATTCAAGTTTGTATTTAACTTATCTATAAATTTTAAACATCCATCAATGCTAACCCAAACAGCTTTTGTTTAAGTCCTAAATCCAATTAGTAAGTAAGTAAAAAGATGATGATTTTTAAATCAAACTGATACTTGAAGCAAAGAACAAAATGTTACAGGGAACAGCTATGCACATACATACAGAAATATATCACCAACAATATATATACCCAACCATACACATTACAGACATCAAAGAAGCAACCATATCTCAAATATAAACCTTTAGTTTGTGATGTTACTCACCTTTATTTAGGAAGATGGACAAAGCATAGCTTGGTTTTTTTTTAAAATAGTTTGAACTTTTAAAACTGTAAACTGTTTTTCTCTTCCTCTAAATAATCCTTTCTTTTGTTTTGATGCAGTTTAAGTTTGTAAATAAAAAAAACTTGCTTATGTTTCTGGTTAGATATGTTTTATAAACGAAAAGAAGTGGAAGATATGTATATTTATAAGGGAAAGATTACAGGGGAAGGTGTTTACTGGTTTGCTCTTTACTGGTACAATATTATCTTTGATCATAGATTTTATTTTTGTTTTTATCAGGCAGATTTTTTTCAAAGGAGGCTGAAATGATTTTTGGCAAAATTCGAATTGACTTCATTTGTATACTGAGATGAAAGTATTTAAATGCCTATGTACTTTTTGTTTACTCTTTATCTAATTTGTCTTTTGTCTATCTTGTTTATTTTTGCCTGGTTCGTGTTTACCTCATGTACTAATACACTTTAGTATTACTTTGTCTGGTTATGATTTATTTTCTTCTATGTTGATGTTTCCTTTTTGCTTGCCTGGTTTGTACCCTTTCTTACTTGTACTTGCCTTGTATGTTATTTTGCAGGCAACAAATATTACAATGTCTGGTTTGTATCTTTTTTACTTGTACCTGCATATATACTTTTTGTTTTGTATATAGATGTTTATTTTGATGTTAGTAGATTTTTCTTTTGCTTATTTATTTTACAGGTTATATACATATTTTACTTTTTTTCTGGTGGTGCTTTATTTTCATACGAAGTTGTTTAAGTCATTTGTTTTGGTTTGTTTCTTAATTTATATTCATTTGCTTTTATATTTCAACAATTTACAAATTTACTTTTCTTTTTATTTTAGGTTTAAACTATCCAATACTTAATTCATTTATTGTTTTTTTATACTTATGTTATTATTATACATTTGATTTATGTTTGTGTTTAATACATTTAAGATTTGTTCTATTTAAACATATTTGAAAGATGTTATTTCAAATTTACAAATCATAACTTTCCTATCAAAATACACACATATATAAATACATTTAAAATAACAATTTTTATATATATTAAAAATCCATTTGCAAAAATATTACATTATCAATATAGTTTAAATATAACTTATTATTAAAATAACTCATAAAAGAATTTGTCTTCTTATTTAATAAATTACTTATTTTATTAGCTACATAAAAAAAACAAACCTTTTTATTTAAATTTAAACTTAAGCTAGAATCAATTTTAAATAATTAAGTTTTTATCTTGAGTATTAAAATCATATGGTTATTTATTTAATAGCTTAATATCAAATTAACTTCAATTTTTAATTTATCAGAAATATTAGAATAAGAAAACATGCCTATATATATTAAATTTAAAACAAAGATTATCTATTTATAATATATACAGATATGTATACGTTACAAATATAAAACAATTTATTAGCCTTTAAAGATAAATTACCAGTTTAAATATTTTTTTTAAAGAATATTATTAAATCTAATTCAAATTTATTATTAACAATATTGTCAGATCAATTAAATTTTGACATAAATTATTAAATTGTTATTGTCAAAATTTTCGGGATATCACAAACTCATTTGATATTATTTTTATAAAACCCAAATTAATATAATATCATTTTATTTCAAATATATTTCTTTTCCAAAATCATATTGCTTTAAAATTTATAATATCTAGAAACCAAACATTTGAATTATAACTTTCAAAACATAACACTTCGAAACTCATAGCTTTAAAACCATACTTCTAAAACTTGAATGGTTTGGATATTCAACAATATATAGAAATAAATAGTTTGAATTTAAAATTACTTTATAAAATAATTTCCGCGTCTTCACAATTTTATTCATTTAAAATTTAGTCTAAATCCATAAATTTTAAATTCACTTTCATTTAAATAAACCACTTCAATTTCAATATATTTCTAACTTTTAGTATTTAACGATTTCAAAACTTAAGGTTGGAAATTTATATTCACAAATTCATTGTCCTATTATTTAGTTTTGAAATGTTTACATAATAGATCAAAGTCATTTAAATTAAAATTCCAATTACTAACAACTTAAATATTTCCTTCAATTTATTATGCTAGAAATATTCGTTTAATCTATCTTAAATAAAAATCCAGTTATAAATATCATACCTTTAAAATTTCCAATTTTAATAAGTTTACATCGACTTATGGAGAGAAGTGTTTAAATAAGTTCCATCAAATAAATTTCGAATTTACCTCCCAATCTTAACTGATTCAAATCATTAAAACTCTATATATACATACGATATCTTAGACATGTACTTAACCATTTAACATAAATAATCAAACTCCATTGTTCAACTTATTTATTTTCATTTAACTGATTTATACATAGCTTAAATTCAATTGTTTTTTAACTATATATGTATATATAAAATATATTTATATAATATCCAAAATTAATATTTATTAAACCGTATCATATCCAAACCATAAAAATCATTTCAAAAATAATTATATATATATGCCGCGGTGCCTGTATATAATTTTTTATCCCATGGTCAAGTGATACGGATATTTATCATTTCAATCCGCAATTTAAAAATAAAAAAATGCGGTTGTATATCATTTCAAACCGCAATCCCGAATGAAATGAAAATGCATAATAACTTGCAGTTTTTATAATATAGAACACATCATCCATTCATCCAATATCAATCATCAACCAATTTATTTCAGTCATCATCAATTTAAACAAATATCAATAGAGCATATAAAATATAACAGGTATCAACGAACAGTTTATATTCAAATAAATAAATAAATAAATGTTTAACTAGCAGTTTATATGAAAAATAAATAAATTTTAACTGTCAATTTATATGCAATAATAAAATTAATTAACAGTTAAATTAAATAAATGCAATTTAACCAAGATGATGAATAAAATATGCAAAACAGTCATAAATAAATTTCTACTCATATCTTAAATCAATTTAACAAACATAAGAAAACTTAGAAGTTGTGAGTGGGTTAAAACACCCACCTTTTGAATTAAAATTCAATTTAAACCCAAAAATTGGACTCTCTCCAAATTCGTGCAAACCAGCGTCAAAAGATCTGGAATTTTATTACGATCCTAACAAAAAAATCGCGTGTGAAACGGAGTTCGTATGAGAAAGTTACACGCGTTAAATCGCTTGAAAACAAAATTAATTTAAACAAACAAATAAACATACCTAACAAAAATATAAGCCACGTCAACAAAAGCTTTAGCACGCTATAGGACCTCTTCTTCTCCAGTATGAAAAATGAAAAAAAATCATTTTTGTAAAAGAATGCTTTTGGAGTTGCAAGAATAAGAGATTTTGAATATGAGGTGTTAAGAGAAACAAAATGTAGAAGAAGAAATAAGATGTTGGTCATTTATAATTAGAAAATGAATGTGGAGGGACAAAAATAAATGTCACATTTTATTATTAAAGCTTCAGGCATTAATAATAGATAAGGGAATGTACATAGGAATAGAAAAGTTTGCAAACGAAAGTAGAATTTTGTACGCATTTAGGTTTTTATCTACGCAAAATAAAATATTTATACTTACCTTAAAAATGAGAACGTTCAATTTTGTTTTCTCAAAATGATCTTTTATTTCCATTAAAACACCTTTTTGTTTAACACAAAACATGCGTTTCTTTTATTAAATCTATTAATTGCAATCAACGTTTCCTTTCTTTTTAATTGAAACATTTGAATTACATTAATTGCAGTTACTTACAAAGTTAGATTTTAAAACAGACAACTGAAATGGATAAAAAAATAGAACAATTGTTTATTTAAACACGTTTATAAATTTATTGTTTATACACAAGAGTAATAAATAGATTATTTTCCTATTCTTGAAATCGGTCTGTAAGCTAAAACACAGTTCAAATAAACATATATTTCTTTCTTTAAAATCAATCTTTCTATTCTTTATTTTAATGAAATTAAACCTACATTTACAAATGAAACATTCATTTTATTTGGTGTAAATTTTCTTTTTATTAAATCAAACTTTCCCTATATTTTCATAAAACATATGTTGCTTTTATTTACACCTATTAATTTACAATTAGTATTCTCTCTCCTATTAATTGGAAATTTTCAATTACATTAATTTCAGATGATTAAGTTTCAAAATGGACTAAATGAATGTAATGAGAAGTATACCAATTATTTCCTATCTAATAGTGATTTAAACATATTAATACACTATTGGATACAAACAGTAATTATATATTTCTTACTATAATAATAGTTTCTCATCTTGATTTACTTATAAATTTATAATTCTTTAAACCCAATTCCATCTCAATTTAAAGTATCTTAATTCATCCATTATAGAATTTATTTCAGTTTATTAAAATAACACCTTTATTACAAATTGAATCCAATTTTTTTTAGTAAGTTTCCAACTAAACGGATTAGATTTAATTCCAACCCTTAAATTGAGTCTATTATAACTCTATACCACAATTAACACTTGTCTCACATTTCATTTCATTGATATACTCAATTTCATCTTCCATGCAAATTTTTATTTTACCTAAATATACACCTATTTACATTTTAAATTTGAAGGAATATTATGTTTTTTTAAATGTGTATTTCTATATATTGAACACATAAATTACGGTCTTCAAATACTTTACATTCTATAATTTACTCTACATTCTATAACTTACTTTACATACTTTTACGTATTAATTTCTTAATTATCAAAATTTCAACTTATTCCCCAAATCCACAAATTATTACTTAACATAAATCAACGCTTTTATTACTTTACGTTCACACTTCCGTTACTCTATAATTAATCACCAAGTAAAGTTATCATCAAACCAACATTAATTAGTATATTAAATGCTTACATTTATTTCTTTATATCCAATTTGTTTTAACTTTATTTACATTGATACTATTCCCTTATTTTGGTTATTACTTATCCACTTGTTCTAACCTTATTTCCTAAATTTCCGTTATTGTAAACACACACACACACATATATATATATATATTATTTTAAATTAAATTTAAAATTCCAATTCAATCAACCATTTCAACATGCAACTTGTAATAACTGCTTACAGGTATGAATGGAATTATCATTTATTTCACATTAACTGACATAATTTAGTGAATTAATTGAAGTTGATTACAAATTAACTTGACAACCTAATAAAATAAGTAACGTACAATAAATATTGTCATTAACTCTTAATTACACTTTTAGAGGTTCATTATTTACACCCCAAATATTGTAATTATTTACATAACACTGGTTTTACTCAATTAACATTTATTACAAACTATTCCAAAATTTATTCAATATTTATTAGTTCTTTTATATTATATTTATTACCAAGTGTAACTTTTAACTTGAATTGGTTGGATTTCCTTTCAAGTTATTAATAATTAACTTATACTAACATATTCCTTAATTTATTCCAATTACCGTTACAATGTTTTTTTATTACAAAATCAATTAAATACTTTCCTTTCTCGTATTAAATAATACACCTGTATAATCCTTTCCACTATTCATTTATTAGAATTCTATTTAAATTTCAATCTCTAGTAATAACTCATTTATTATACTTTTGCATATCAATAAACAAGGTTCCAAATAAATAGGATTTATTAAATTCAATTTTTATAATTAAGTCTATTGCAACCAATGAAATATTTCATAGGTTAATTATTAACATTTTCACCAATTATAACAATTATATTTCTTTATAATTTAATTTCAAAATCTTGCAAATATGACAAATTTAATTAACGAAATTTACGGGTCGTTACAATCTCCTCCACTCAAAACTTTTCGTCCCCGAAAAGGAAAAGAAGGGAAAAGAAAATAATGAGAGATCAATATATCTTTCTTAAATATTAAATTTATAAACAAATAAGTTTACAAAATAAAATGATTTAAAATAAAATATACCAATTTATACCCATTTAAATCTTTTATACATAAATTATTAAAGTTTGTAAAACATTTTCAAAATTTTCTAAGTCCAAAATTTATGGAAAATTTTGGCAGAGTCTCTTTTGTACGGAGAGGCTCGGGAGAAAATAAAATATTAAATATAACAAAATATCACATATAATACCCAAAATATTATATCCCAACACGGGAAAACATATAAAATAGCGCTATAAACCGAAATCCGAAAACGTACCTAATTGTCGGGCAATTTACGTTTATTTTATGAAACCAAAAGCAGTAGCAATTGCTTCCATAACCTGCATTTCACTTATAAAATCCAAAGGGTTAACAAATTATATAAAGTGAAATATTTAAGTGGTTTCAATCACTAACAACAAATTACAACAACCATCAATTTCAACAAACAGCATACACAACAAATACAAAACAACCATTCAATCAAACAAACAACTAGTTGTTCGGGTTCAAAACTTTTAAATTGCACGGAATGAAGAATAAACTACTAGCGCATCATTTACTCAACAGTCTTAGATAAAACTAAATAGATTATTCATTCACCCAAATCCAATTTTTAAAGTATCCTTACCCAACAACCATCAACTAAACAACAACAATTCCAACAACAAATCAAATTTATTTATTATTTATTTCATTTCATACATTTGTTGTTTGATTTTTTTCTTTTTTTCTTTTTATTCATTTATTTATTTTATTCATATTTAACCGAACTTCTTAGTAGGTAAATTTATTAACCTATGTTCATAGTCAAAATTTCTCTTTTCCAGCATTCATCTTTTGTTCTTATTTTATTCAGAATTCTTCACCTATTCACTTAAGTTTATAATTGCTTGCTTACAATACCTACTTTCCATGATAGTTAATTAGTAGCATTCAATTATACTTAAGTTTATACAACTACACATCAATTCTTATATATTAAAGAATTCCATTAATTATTTATATCACCTCAAGTTAATTACTTGTATAATATCTATTACATTTTCTTATTAACATTTTCAACTTTTATATCTTTTGGTAAGTTATATATACGCCTTTAAGAATGTAATCGAAAGTTATACAAGTTTTTTCTCTCAATTCTTTTAATTTATTAATGGTTCAACACTTACATCTTTGTTTTACAAATTTCAAATTACCTCTAATTCCATTCATTTATTTAATGCTTACATTTCTATTATATTAAAATTTTACTTTAATTAAAAGTTCCAATTGTTAATTAGTCATAATTCAATTTACTACATTAATTGAACTATTAATTAACTGAAACTTAATAACCAAATACCGGGTTTAATTTTAAATCATTTTAAATAATAGATAAATATATACTTACAACCTTTATATATCCCTTTATATTTAAAACAACTCAAAAAATTTATGTTTGTTTTTTTTATTAAAAATGAATCTGCAGTAAAACTACTACAGTGGCCTTCCCCTTCGAAACTCGAAAATGAAAGTCGATGATGCGGCCGCCATCACCGAAATTATTTTCCAGCGACAGAGAGGAAAGTACAAAACTTATTTCTCAAAATCTTCTTTAAAACAATTCTTGCGAATTATATTGAAATATTTATGTTAGAAAATACTTATAAACAATATTATTATATTCCGAAATTTATTCGAAAGAAATTTCAAAACACCGGAACTTAAGTTCTAAATTTCCAAATTTCATTTATTCTATTTATCAATCTTATTTCTATTATTATTTATACACTTTATTACCTGACAACCAATCTATTTCAGCCAAATATAGATATCATTTGAAAAAAAATTATTTTATATGTAGAAAATATAATATGCAAAATTATTTCATTCACCTATATAAAACAAATATTATGTCGGTCTGTCCTATTAAGTGTTTAGAAATCCCTATTGATGTCACAGCGTCCCATGCACCAACCAGAATTTATAAATACAAAATGGAACAGATTAATCAAATATTAAAACCTTTTTATAACACTAACAAATACGCTCTCTCATATATACATACTCTCAGCGACTCATATAGGGTATTACTACCCTATTAATAAAGAGTCAAACCCCACAAGCTAAGGTTTATCGCTAAACCAAAGCTCTGATACCACGTTGTAACATCCTGCCTTTTCGTACGCTATAAATCGACACAGTGCCAATTCAAACCATACGGAAGGGCGGATTGATATGGGGTAAATAAGAAAAATAGAGAAGGGAAAAAAAACTAAGCAGAATCTCACAGCGGAAGGATAAAATATAATAATAAATATACAATTCATAAAAATGTTTACAAAACATTTTATTCTTCTTCGTACAATAAATGTCAGAGTTCACATACCAATAAATACCAATGCAGCGAAATTAAATAGTGTAGTGGAATAATATAGTAGATAGTAATACTACAAGTCTTCGTCTTCGTCTTCGTCCTCCAGAATAAAATCTTCAAATCCTGAAACGCTCGGAATGACCCGAGCGAATTGAAAAGACAAAACACTCGAGTCAGAACTAAAAGATCTTATGTAAGTTAAATCAACAGGGATAAATACGAGTGCAGTAACTTAAAAGATGCTCGGGATTCACATCTCTTAAGGATCCGTTAAACTATTTACTATGTAGTATATTTCACTATTATAATAGTGTCTAATTGTAAAATAAACTTACTTTTATATAGTGTTAAGGAGTTACCCAATCTCCCCCTTAACACAATAATAGTCTCAGTAGTCCATCCAATATCATAGTCCCTCCTGATCGGGAAGCCACCAGAGGATACCACACGGACTACGGGAGAAAACCAAACTCGTAGAAGGCTCGGTATGGTAGGTGACACGGCACAACTAGGCAATGCCAGGGTAGATATACCAATTACGCTTCCGGGTCGGTGGTAACGCGTAGCACGTAGCTATCGCCCACCTCGAACAAACTCCTCCAAATCAAAGAAATCAAAAGTGAAGGTGGCCACCGAATCAATCCAAAGTCAGAGTATAGTATTGAAGGGAAGTGTCCGATCAAAGGTTCTACCTTATTAACCCATCAATCGCTCCTGTTTTAGCCACCTTATGCCAACTCACGGGAGTTGGGTCCACGTATTTACCTTACAGGAAACGCCGCCACCAACCTACTTCATTCTGGAATCTCCACCGCGTACACGGTTGTTAAAGTGGTTTTCAGAGTTGGCAGAGAGTATGACAACTTCAGATCCCGGTCTCTTCAACAACCGAACGTTATTATAACACCGCGGTCTTTAGAAATAGTTTATACTTTCAAAACCAGAATAAAGTATCTATTTCAAAATCGTATAATCACAATATCCTTTTCATTTCAAAACAAACTCATTTGATATTATTTTTATAAAACCCAAATTAATATAATATCATTTTATTTCAAATATATTTCTTTTCCAAAATCATATTGCTTTAAAATTTATAATATCTGGAAACCAAACATTTGAATTATAACTTTCAAAACATAATACTTCGAAACTCATAGCTTTAAAACCATACTTCTAAAACTTGAATGGTTTGGATTCAATAGTATATAGAAATAAATAGTTTGAATTTAAAATTACTTTATAAAATAATTTCCGCATCTTCACAATTTTATTCATTTAAAATTTAGTCTAAATCCATAAATTTTAAATTCACTTTCACGTAAATAAACCACTTCAATTTCAATATATTTCTAACTTTTAGTATTTAACGATTTCAAAACTTAAGGTTGGAAATTTATATTCACAAATTCATTGTCCTATTATTTAGTTTTGAAATGTTTACATAATAGATCAAAGTCATTTAAATTAAAATTCCAATTACTAACAACTTAAATATTTCCTTCAATTT
This sequence comes from Allium cepa, assembly GCA_030765085.1. Classification (NCBI taxonomy): domain Eukaryota; kingdom Viridiplantae; phylum Streptophyta; class Magnoliopsida; order Asparagales; family Amaryllidaceae; genus Allium; species Allium cepa. The sequence continues at coordinate 337,219,257 of CM060938.1, forward strand.
ATTATGCTAGAAATATTCGTTTAATTTATCTTAAATAAAAATCCAGTTATAAATATCATACCTTTAAAATTTCCAATTTTAATAAGTTTACATCAACTTATGGAGAGAAGTTTTTAAATAAGTTCCATCAAATAAATTTCCAATTTACCTCCCAATCTTAACTGATTCAAATCATTAAAACTCTATATATACATACGATATCTTAGACTTGTACTTAACCCTTTAACATAAATAATCAAACTCCATTGTTCAACTTATTTATTTTTATTTAACTGATTTATACATAGCTTAAATTCAAATTTTTTTTAACTATATATGTATACATAAAATATATTTATATAATATCCAAATTTAATATTTATTAAACCGTATCATATCCAAACCATAAAAATCATTTCAAAAATAGTTATATATATATACCGCGGTGCCTGTATATAATTTTCTATCCTATGGTCAAGTGATACGGATATTTATTATTTCAATCCGCAATTTAAAAATAAAAAAATGCAGTTGTATATTATTTCAAACCGCAATCCCGAATGAAATGAAAATGCAAAATAACTTGCAGTTTTTATAATATAGAACACATCATCCATTTACCCAATATCAATCATCAACCAATTTATTTCAATCATCATCAATTTAAACAAACATCAATAGAGCATATAAAATATAACAGGTATCAACGAACAGTTTATATTCAAAAAAATAAATAATAAATAACTGTTTAACTAGCAGTTTATATGCAAAATAAATAAATTTTAACTATCAATTTATATGCAATAATAAAATTAATTAACAGTTAAATTAAATAAATGCGATTTAACTGAGATGATGAATAAAATATGCAAAACAGTCATAAATAAATTTCTACTCATATCTTAAATCAATTTAACAAACTTAAGAAAACTTAGAAGTTGTGAGTGGGTTAAAACTCCCACCTTTTGAATTTAAATTGAATTAAAATTCAATTTAAACCCAAAAATTGGACAGTCTCCAAATTCGTCCAAACCAGCGTCAAAAGATCTGGAATTTTATTACGATCCTAACAAAAAAAATCGCGTGTGAAACGGAGTTCGTATGAGAAAGTTACACGCGTTAAATCGCTTGAAAACAAAATTAATTTAAACAAACAAATAAACATACCTAACAAAAATATAAGCCACGACAGCAAAAGCTTTAGCACGCTACAGGACCTCATTCTTCTCCAGTACGAAAAATGAAAAAAAAATCAGTTTTATAAAAGAATGCTTTTGGAGTTGCAAGAATAAGAGCTTTTGAATATGAGGTGTTAGGAGAAACAAAATGTAGAAGAAGAAATAAGATGTTGGTCATTTATAATTAGAAAATGAATGTGGAGGGACAAAAATAAATGTCACGTTTTATTATTGAAGCTTCAGGCATTAATAATAGATAAGGGAATGTACGTAGGAACGGAAAAGTTTGCAAACGAAAGTAGAATTTTGTACGCATTTAGGTTTTTATCTACGCAAAATAAAATATTTATACTTACCTTAAAAATGAGAACATTCAATTTTGTTTTCTCAAAATGATCTTTTATTTCCATTAAAACACCTTTTTTTGTTTAACACAAAACGTGCGTTTCTTTTATTAAATCTATTAATTGCAATCAACGTTTCCTTTCTTTTTAATTGAAACATTTGAATTACATTAATTGCAGTTACTTACAAAGTTAGATTTTAAAACAGACAACTAGATAGGATAACAAAATAGAGCAATTGTTTATTTAAATACGTTTATAAATTTATTGTTTATACACAAGAGTAATAAATAGATTATTTCCTATTCTTGAAATCGGTCTGTAAGCTAAAACACAGTTCAAATAAACATATATTTTTTTCTTTAAAATCAATCTTTCTATTCTTTATTTTAATGAAATTAAACCTACATTTACAAATGAAACATTCATTTTATTTGGTGTAAATTTTCTTTTTATTAAATCAAACTTTCCCTATATTTTCATAAAACATATGCTGCTTTTATTTACACCTATTAATTTACAATAAGTATTACCTCTCCTATTAATTGGAAATTTTCAATTACATTAATTTCAGTTGATTAGGTTTCAAAATGGACTAAATGAATGTAATGAGAAGTATACCAATTATTTTCTATCTAATAGTAATTTAAACATATTAATACACAATTGGATACAAACAATAATTATATATTTCTTACTATAGTTATTGTTTCTCATCTTGATTTACTTATAAAATTATAATTCTTTAAACCCAATTCCATCTCAATTTAAAGTAGCTTAATTCATCCATTATAGAATTTATTTTAGTTTCTTAAAATAACACCTTTATTATAAATTGAATCCAATTTATTTTAATAAGTTTTCAATTAAACGGATTAGATTTAATTCCAACCCTTAAATTGAGTCTATTATAACTCTATACCACCATTAACACTTGTCTCACATTTTATTCCATTGATATACTCAATTTCATCTTCCATGCAAATTTTTATTTCATTACTTAAATATACACCTATTTACATTTTAAATTTGAAGGAATATTATGTTTCTTTAAATGTGTATTCTATATATTGAACACATAAATTACGGTCTTCAAATACTCTACATTTTATAACTTACTCTACATTCTATAACTTACTTTACATACTTTTTCGTATTAATTTCTTAATTATCAAAATTTCAACTTATTCCCCAAATCCACAAATTATTACTTAACATAAATCAACGCTTTTATTACTTTACGTTCACACTTCCGTTACTCTATAATTAATCACCAAGTAAAGTTATCATCAAACCAACATTAATTAGTATATTAAATGCTTACATTTATTTCTCTACATCCAATTTGTTTCAACTTTATTTACATTGATACAATTCCCTTATTTTGATTATTACTTATCAACTTGTTCTAACCTCATTTCCTAAATTTCCATTATTGTAAACCTATTTATATATATATATATTTTTTATTTTTTTATTTTAAATTAAATTTAAAATACCAATTCAATCAACCATTTCAACATGCAACTTGTAATAACTGCTTACAGGTATGAATGGAATTATCATTTATTTCACATTAACTGCCATAATTTAGTGAATTAATTGAAATTGATTACAAATTAACTTGACAACCTAATAAAATAAGTAACGTACAATAAATATTGTCATTAACTCTTAATTACACTTTTAGAGGTTCATTATTTACACCCCAAATATTGTAATTACTTACATAACACTGATTTTACTCAATTAACATTTATTACAAACTATTCCAAAATTTATTCAATATTTATTAGTTCTCTTATATTATATTCATAACCAAGTGTAACTTTTAACTTGAATTGGTTGGATTTCCTTTCAAGTTATTAATAATTAACTTATACTAACATATTCCTTAATTTATTCCAATTACCGTTCCAATGTTTTTTTATTACAAAATCAATTAAATACTTTCCTTTCTCGTATTAAATTATACACCTGTATAATCCTTTCCACTATTCATTAATTAGAATTCTATTTAAAATTTCAATCTCTGGTAATAACTCATTTATTATACTTTTGCATATCAATAAACAAGGTTCCAAATAAATAAGATTTATTAAATTCAATTTTTAGAATTAAGTCTATTACAACCAATGAAATATTTCATAGGTTAATTATTAACATTTTCTTCGTTACCAATTATAACAATTATATTTCTTTATAATTTAATTCTAAAATCTTACAAATATGACAAATTTAATCAAGGAAATTTACGGGTCGTTACACAAATCCACTTTCTTATATTTTTCACATAAATCAACATAAAATCAAATGGTGATCTCTTTTTAATCTAAGTAGGATTAGTGATGTATTTATCATAAGCATGGCTTATTTGAGTTATTAATTAACAAAAATCAAATCATCAAACTATAATACAACTCTAGTCCTACTTTTTCAAATCTCATGAAAGATGACATAAAAAATGAAACCAACATCCAGTTTAAGCATGATCTACTTAATATTAACTAGTAACACAGATCATCAATTTTTGATTAAAATTTCACTTTATTTCCATGATCATATTTAGATGAAGAGACAATTTTTGATTAATGAGATAAGTATAGCCTATTTGTTATGAACAAAGTAGGCTATCGAATTAAACATGAAACACAAACAAACATAAACATCCATTTTCTCATGAAGCACAAAAGAGATCATACATAAAAAAATATGTTGAATCTACATGATAAAATAAAGCTTCATTGCCCCTAAATTGTATGGATTTAGCCTCTCATTTATGTTATCATTTCAACACATTGAGATTTCAACATTGAAAATAAAATAAAGTAGAAAATAAACAAATAAAAAGAAGATTAACTACTAGAAGAAAATGAACTAAATTAAGTGCATAAATATAAATCTAAACTATGAACATGAAATGAAAGAGAGCGTAAGAATAAAAATGAGCATAAAAGTAAATAAAAGCATGTAGAAAAGAAAAGAGAAAGAGGCGAGGAAGCCATTTTTATTTCATGTAACATTGAGCTTACAATTTTCTTGCTTAATTTCCTAAGTAAAATGAAAGGTAGAAAGATCATTTACATGTACATTAGAAAGCTATTTATACATGCATAAAACCCTGATTCAAGTTTTAGGGTGGTTCCCAAAATGCCCTTTAGGAATTGTGGCCACCAAGTAACAATTAGCCACTAATTAATCCACCATTAAATATGCATGAAGCTTTAAACTCCACTTAGTTGTCCATTAGCTTCTAACTGTTGATTTAGGTAAGTAGGTGGGGTCCTCCATGATCATGAACTTGAATTATTTCCTCTTCATTCCTTTTTATTCCCTTGTATATGCATATATCTGTTGATACGCTATATTTTGATCAATGACAATGTGCTTCAACAAAAAGGAAGAGATATGTGCAAAGCTAATGAAAGAACGATGAAGACCAAGGATAAACATAAGTATGATTTTAATATAGGTCTTAGTTTGGATTTATTGTTAAAATCTATTCTCAAGAGGCTTGCACAAACACTAGAACACAATTTATAAATTTCATTTTTTAATAAACATTCACCGTGCACAATTTAGTAGTTCAGTCGACTGAACAGGGATGACCAATCGACTGAACCTGTTACACATATATAAACATGTACAGTTTCAGTCGATTGAAACACCCTGCTTAGTCGACTGAATTTGTTCCTGAAAATTTTAGTTCATATTTTCAGTTGACTGAATTCCCTGTTCAATCGACTGAATTTGAACCTGCGAATTTTCTCTGAATGGACACCTTCTTCCTCCCAAGAGTTGCAACCATTTTCCAATGAAAATGGAAGCATCTCTTGTCTGCACCCTTAGCCAACAGATGCGCCTCTTTTACAAATATAAATACATGATTCTAACATCTTCATTTCACCGAATTCTCTTGCTTTAATCTTACTATTTTCTTGAACATATTATCTAGAAATTCTCAAAGCAATCACAAATCAGTTGCTTGAATCACTGTTTTGTTTTTAACATTCTTTTGATTCGTAGCAATTCACATTTCCTAAATCTTCACAAACACATTGCATACTCTCGAGGATAAGATTATAGGAATATTGTACTACATTAGACTCATTAGTGTTGACAAGAACACAACAAGTCGAATATTGTTTTTTAGTAATTGAGTTGAAGTCCTCTTCGGTAGTTGAGGCAAGAAATCCCGTTCGGTTGTTCGGGTAGGTTGTAAACCTATTCCTCCCGGTTAAGAGAGGGTTTAGTTAGTAGAATTCCTAAGTGAAGCTTAGGGACTGGACGTAGGACTAGAGGTCCGAACCAGTATAAAATCCTGGTGTCTACCTTTTTTTACTTACTTTATCTACATTGACAATTTCGTTATTCCATATTACACGATCCTACCGCATAGCTTCTTTCAATTGGTATTAGAGCAAGGCCATCCTATAACCATAACACCATTATTAGACATATTGATAATATGGAAAATTACGCAAGTACAAGCACAGCATCCGCCTATAGTTCTACATTTGCGGAAGGACAATCTACCCAAAGACCTCCTCTATTCAATGGACTAAACTATAACTATTAGGCTACAAGGATGAGGATTTATATGCAAGCAACAAGTTTCGAAGCCTGAAATGCTACTCAAGCAGAGTTCGTTGTACCCATAACCGATTATCCTACATGGACACAAACTCAAAAGAATGAAGCTAGTGCAAATGCCAAAGCTATGAATATGCTATTTTGCGCCCTGGATAGAAATGAATTCAACCATATTAGCATATGTACTACTGCATATCAGATATGGGAAACACTTAAAGTCATACATGAAGGCACAAACAAGGTTAAACAAACAAAGATATCCATGCTAAAGAATCAATTCCAAAACTTTAGAATGCGACAAAATGAATCCATCAATGACATGTACTCGAGATTTCAAGACATTCATCATGCTTTAATCGGACTAGGAGAAAAATACACGGATTTTGACATTGTGTCTAAAGTTCTAAATTCACTCACTGATGAATGGGAGAGAAAAGTACTAGCAATCGAGAAGCAAATGATCTATCTACAATGAAACCAGAGGAATTGAATGGAAATCTTATGTCGTATGAAGTAAATATGCAAGCTAAGAAAGATCAAGCTCAAGAAAGAAAGAATGTTGCTTTTCATGCGGAAAAGGAAGAATCAGAGTCTGAAGATGAGGATTTAGCATTCATAGCCAAAAATTTCAAGAAATTCTTAAGATATAGAAAAGGAAACAAAAACGGACTCAAAAAGAATTTCTTGAACAAACCTACATCCTCAAATATAGAATGTTTCAACTATCACAAGAAAGGTCACATGCACAAGGATTGCCTAGAGCAAAAGAAGGAGAATCAGAAAGCTCTCAACAACAAAAAAAGAGAGAGAAATTCAAAAAGAAGGCATTCTCTGTAACATGGGATGATTCGGATTCATCTTCATTCGAAAGTGAAAATGATAGCGATAAAGAACTGGCAAATGTATGCTTCATGGCTCAAGAATCTGAAGTAAGTAATTTAACTTTCGATGACTTAATTGAAGTAAACTATGAACTTTTGAGCACAATAAAAATTCTTAAAAAGAAAATCAAGGAAATTCGTGTAAATCAAAACAAAGTTGAATTTGAAAGAGATATGTTAAACGATGAAAAGAAAATTCTAGAAGAAGAACTTGAAAAAGTTCAAGAATCTTATTCAAATTCGAAAACTCAATTATCTCTTTTAAGTCAAGAAATTGAAACTCAAAAGAAAAAGAATGATGTAATTGTTTCGGAAAATCATGAGTTAAAAACTAAGATTAGACAAGTTGAATTAGAAAATAATAGTCTTCAAGCTAGATTAGATAACATAACTAAAAACGTATCTAACTTTAACAAAGGAAGGGAAAATTTATCCAAGATATTAGAAAATTCTCAATCATCTTCAAATAAATAAGGTTTAGGATATAAAAAGGAGTCAAAATTCCTAATAAAAAGGATATAAATCTTAAAAGGAATATTGATTCAAAACAACAAATATTGTTAAGAAAACCTATTAAAACAAAAGTAGAAACCAAGGTAGTTAAAATTTGGGTTCCAAAGACTAACAATTTGTTAATTAGGAATAAATATATTAAAACATTTATGGATAGTGTTCATTATAATAAAAACTATATTTATAAAAAGGATACTAAACCAAATTGGGTTTGGCTTCCTGAGCTCTATCTTTTTAGGACCCTATTAAAAGGTGGGTACTAATAATTTTGTTTTATTTTCAGGTCCCACTTAAAAAGAAGAAATGGATACTAGACAGTGGTTGCTCAAAACACATGACCGGAGACAAAGATATGCTTACAAACATCACAAACTTTGATGGTGGCTCGGTTACCTTCGGAGACAATTCAAAAGGCTATATCATTGGCAAAGGAAATGTGAGCAATTACGGTACATCAAATTTATCTTATATAACAAATGTTTCATTATTTGAAAATCTAAAACATAATCTACTTAGCATAAGTCAACTTTGTGACAAAGGCTTTAAAATAAGTTTTCGGAAAATAAATGTAGTATTTTTGATCAAAACCAAAATCTTGTTTTTGAAGGAAATAGAGATAGGAATATTTATATTCTAAATATTAATATTAATCATAATACAAGTATGTGTTTACTAGCCAAAGATAATGATCCTTGGTTATGGCATAAAAGATTTTGTCATATAAATTTTAAAACTATTAGAAAACTTTCCAAAAATGAATTAGTAAGAGGTTTACCCAAAATAAACTTTAAAATAAAAAAATCTTTGTGATGATTGTCAAAAAGGAAAATTAACGAAATCATCTTTCAAATCTAAGAAAAATATTTCGACTTTACAACCATTAGAATTACTACATATGGATTTATTTGGACCAACACAAGTTCAATCCATTAATCATAATCGATACATGTTTGTAATAGTTGATGATTTCTCAAGATATACATGGACTATTTTTATGAAAAATAAAAGTGATACTTTTGAGCGTTTTAAAACATTCGTCAAAAGAATTCAAAACACTAAAGATTTGACGATTAAAAATATAAAAAGTGATCATGGAGGCGAATTCGAAAATGAAGGTTTTGAAAATTTCTGTAAAAAGAAAGGAATAAATCGTAATTATAAAAATGTCCAAGTAAAAATTCTCAAATTGACACATGCTCATTTTGCCCTTGAATGAAGATAAATATATGATGATTTGAAAATCATTAAATTTTTGTTTTAAACATGTTAAATTGCCCAAATATGGCATTTATTTAAATAAAAATAGATAAAATATGAATGTAAATATATGCACATTTACGTGCATATCAAATACCCCCAAACTTATCATTTTATTCTTCCTCAAATAAAGGAAAAACTAAGATAAATCCATTTTCGTAAGGAGCACGAGTGCACTGAGCATATGAAACAAGTCGTTAAAGCTCTGAGTGTCCCCAGTAGAACGAGTATTGTCCCATTAGGGTTTTCAACGGATACTACCCATAAAATCCAAACGCAAAGTGAAAATATTTTCAAAATGCAAGATTTATTTACAAAGAGATGAATGCAAGTTTGAAAATATTTACAATGAAGGATTTGCTTTTAAATTGACATAAATAAGTTAAATATAGGTTTTGGCCATTATCATTAAATTTTAGTCGTTTACTCGTCAAACTTTCAATATAAATGAAGTTATCAAAACAAATGGGCTATAGTTTAACTCGTTGTTTCTGTCGATAATACAGTGTAACTGTTAAATAGGTCCTTAGTTGATTATCAAAGTTTTTCAAAGTGGTATTTTCATTTCTCTCTAATAACAAGTCAAACCAAACCAGTTAAAATGGTGCTTGGATTTTAATTGCTTACTCTCTCTCTCTCTTATTTCAAAATTTATTGATATTAACATATTTACATTGCCAGCCTCAAGTAAACTGAGGCCAAATATATTGTCCATGCATTGCCTTGCGGACCGATGTAAGGGGAATACAGAGCGTGACGAGTGAACACACAAGTGTGAACACTTATCGACTGTAGGCATTATTAAAAAGAATTTTTATATACATACACCTAACTCTGATAAGCTAAGGCCAAATATACGGATCATGCACTACCTTTCAGGCTTACGTGAGAAGGGTATAGAGCATAGCGAGTGAACACACGAGTGTGAACACATGACTCTAGGTGTTAATATATATATGTGTGTATATATACAAAATTTATTTATTTATTTATTTATTTTCCTTATATATATATTGTTTTTGAAAAGAGAGAGTTTTGCAAAATCATCTTAACACCATTTAACTCAAAAGATAAAAATGTTATATCATTTACTTTAAATTTACCACTTTTTTAAACAAAGATCTTCATTTAGAGTATATTTCATAATTAACACATATGAATCTTCCAATATACTAGTTAAACCGTTGTTATTTGTAATCAAACTTCATTTTATTTTTGTTAAGAAAAATAAATATTCAAAAATTTCAATTTATTAACCAAAACTTATACTTATCTTATAGTGTTTCTTCAAAAATAAATCAAAATGCTAAAAAGAAAATGCTTTTGAGATTAAGAAATTTTGAGGTTTTTTTAGTTAAAAGAAAACGAAAATTCAAAAATACCATGAAACTTAAAAAAATGAAAATGAGACTACCCCCACACTTAATATTTTACCATGTCCCCATAGTCAATGCACGATATAATGAGTGTAACGGGGAAAAATATGTACATATTTACAAAAAAGGGTTAACATTCTTTCTAGACGTAGCTTGACTCATGAAGAATCATGAGCTCCTCCTCTTGATTACAGGGCAATTCCAATAAAGGATTCAAACGATGACCGTTTACTTTGAAAATCGATCCATCTCCAGGGTTTTCTATTTCTACAGCACCATGTGGAAAAACAATTCGTGCCACAAATGGTATGGTCCATTTTGATTTAAGTTTCCCAAAGAATAAATGAAGTCTTGAGTCGTATAAAAGAACTTTCTGGTTAGTTGAAAACATTTTCCTTAGGATTGACTTATCACGAAAAACATTGGTTCTTTCTTTGTAAATTTTCTCATTTTCATACGAGTCGTTCCTATGTTCTTATAATTCATTGAGTTGTAGGTTTTCGCCAGCTTTTTAAAGATCAAAGTTTAAGTTCTTTACTGCTTACAATGCTTTATGTTCGATTTCAATGGGTAAATGACAAGCTTTACCGTAAAATAAATGAAATGGGGACATCCCAAGGTTAGTTTTAAAAGCAGTACGGTAAGCCCAAAGCGCGTCAATCAATTTCTAAGACCAATACTTTCAATTTGTGTTGACAGTTTTCTCCAAGATTTGTTTTATTTGACGATTTGAACCTTCAACTTGTCTATAAGTTTGAGGATGATATGGAATGGATAACTTATGGATTATCGAGTATTTCTTCATTAATGTTTCCAAAGATCGATTGCAAAATTGGGTTGTGTTATCACTGATTATTGTGCGAGGTATGCCAAACCTCGAAAAGATGTTTTCTTTGAGAAACATCACAACAATTCTGTGGTCATTGATTTTGCATGGAACGTCCTCGATCCATTTTGAGACGTAATCGACAGCGAGAAGAATATACAAATTTCTAAAAGAGTTGGGAAAAGGTCTCATAAAGTCGATACCCCAAACATCAAAGATTTTGATAATAAGAATGGGGTTTAGAGGCATCATATCTCGTCGAGAAATTCGTTCAAGCATTTAACATCGATCGCAAGTTTTGTAAAGTTCTAACGAGTCTTTGAAAAGAGAAGGCCGATAGAAACCACACTGAAGCACTTTTTTTGCAATTTTTTAAGGACCGAATTGTCCACCGCACGCTTGATCGTGGCAAAATGAAAGAATGCTCCTGATCTCATTATCCAGAATGCAACGTCGGATGATTTGGTCGGGGCAATCTTGAACAAGTATGGATCGTCCCAATAGAAATATTTTACTTAGGACAAGAATTTGTATTTGTCCTGGTTGGATCAAGATGATGTAGTTTCTTTTGTGACTAGTAGTTCACTATATCAGTGTACCATGGATCGATAGAAATTGAAAGAAGTTTTTCATCGGGGAAGTTTTCATTGATAGGCAAAAATGATGGTGCATTCAAAAGACGAGACAAGTGATCAGCTATGACATTATTGGATCCTTTTTTGTCCTTGATTGTAAGATCAAACTCTTGTAATAAAAGGATCCAACGAATTAAGCGAGATTTAGCGTCTTTTTTAGCGAAGAGATATCGAAGCACAGAATGGTCCATGTACACAGTAATGTGTGACCCGATCAAGTAAGGTTGAAACTTTTCGAGTGCAAAAACGACGGCTAGAAGCTATTTTTCGATTGTTATGTAGTTGAGTTGAGCATTGTTCAAAGTCATACTTACATAGTAGATAACGTGAAGGATCATGTTGATGCGTTGTCCTATGACAGTACCGACTACAAAGTTCGAAGCATCATACAGTGTTTCAAACGGGAGATCCCAATTAGGTGTGCAAATGATTGGAGCTAAAATGAGTTCTTTTTTAAGACGTTCAAAAGAAGAGATACACTCAGAGCTGAAATCGAATGGAACATCTTTTCCAAAGAGAGTCGTCAAAGGACAAGCGATTTTGCTAAAGTCTTTCACAAAGCGTCGGTAAAAGCAAGTGTGTCCTAAAAATGATCGAATGTCCATAATAGATTTGGGAAAGGTTAGGTTTGCAATTATGTCAACTTTTGTTTTATTTACCTTATTGCCTTTATTTGAGATGATATGTCCAAGGACTATGCCTTGTTTGACAATAAATGGCAATTTTTCTCAATACATAGTCAAATGTTTTTCTTTACATCGATTTAGAACCAACTCGAGGTGATGTAAACATTGGGAAAAAGAATCGCCAAAGATGGAGAAATTTTCCATAAAAACTTCTAAAAAGCATTCAATCATGTCAAAAAAGATGCCAACCATGCATCGTAGGAAAGTAGCAAGAGTATTACAAAGTCCAAATGGCATACGTCAATAAGCAAAGGTACCGAATGGACACATGAAAGTCGTTTTTTATTTATCTTCGGGAGCGATTGGAATTTGGTTATAGCTGAACAACCATCGAGGAAGTAGTAGAATTGATGGTCGGCTAAATGTTCGAGCATTTGGTCAATGAAAGGAAGGGGAAAGTGATCTTTACGTGTTGCGGCATTTAGTTTTCGATAGTCAATGCAAACACGCCAACCCGTTTGAGTACGAGTTGGAATAAGTTTGTTTGAATCGTTCTTGACAATGGTTAGCCTAGACTTTTACGGTACAACGTGAATTGGGTTAACCCATGAACTATCAAAGATTAGGTAAATGATTCCGTTGTTGAGAATTTTAAGAATTTCATCACACGGCACATCTTTCATTTTTGGATTAAGCCTCCATTGTGCATCACGAGTGGGTTTGGCTTCGTCAATTAAGTGAATGCGATGTTGGACAATAACAGGGCTAATTCCCTTAATATCGGTAATGGATCACCTAATTGCTACTCTGTTTATTGCAAGAATAGAAAGTAAGGAGGTTACTTGATCAAGAGAGAGAGACAGAGTTGCAGAAATTATGATGGGCAACGTTTCGTTATCACCTAAGTATGCGTAATTAAGGTGATCGGGAAGTGGTTTGAGGTCCAACTTCGGGAGTTTTTCGATCAAAGAATTGGATTGAGATTCAGACTCAACTAGAAGTAATTCAAAAGGAAGAGTGTATTCAATCTCATTGGGTATTTCATGAAACAATTTTTCATACTCAACTTCACATTCATCGTTAAGTTCAAGTGTCTCATTTTCAAAGTTCCGTAAACGACACTAACTTCTAACGTTTGGTCGCGAGGTTCATTCGATTGGCTTTCAAGATTGAAAACATTAAGATCGAAATTCATGTCTTCAAAATAGATTTTCATCGATCCATTACGACAATTGATTAAGGCATTTGAGGTGGCTAAGAATGGTCGATCTAAAATCAATAGAATTTGACTCGTGGAATTTTTCACGGGTTGTGTTTCGAGAATGATAAAATTAACGGGGAATATTAATTGCCCTACTCAAATGAGCAAGTCCTCGATTTCTCCCAAGGGCTTCCTAATGGAGCGAACGGCAAATTGAAGCGTGAATTTTGTGGGTTTAAGCTCACCTAAGCCTAAATGTTTGTACATGGAGTATGGAATCAAATTGACACTCGCACCTAAGTCTATCAAGCATTTGTTAAGCGTCTTGTCTCCAATTGTACACGAAATTGTAGGGCAGCCAGGGTCTTTGTATTTGACAGGCATGGCTTGGGACAAGACTTCGCTCACACTAGTGGCTAAGAAGACTTTTTTGAACACTTGAGTGTGTCGATTTTGGATGCAAAAGTCCTTAACAAATTTCACATAAGTGGAAACTTGCTGAACGATGTCAAGATGCGAGATGTTTTTACTTCTTTAAAAAATTTCAACATCTTTTCCATTTGGTCCGAGTGTTTCTTGGGTCAAAGACGATGTGGAAATGGAACACGATACTCGGTAGGCGGGTTTGCTTGAGTAGAAGAGGAATTTTGATTGGAATTAGATTCAACATTTGGCTCCACATTGTTTTCCAATTCGTTTTTTGTTTTAGAAGTGTCGAGAGAGGTTTTCGGTAAGTTGTTTGGTTTAACGACTTAATTATCGATTTGTTTACCATAACGTAGAGTTGTGATAGCATTCAATTGGATGACATTGCTATCTTGAACAACATGGGCTTGATTTGAATTTGTGTTTTGATTTCTGGGATTTGGAATGGACTGGCTTAGGAATGTTCCTCGTTCGCTTTCACTTATAGACGTGGCTAATAGACTCATTTGCATTTTGAGTTTTGCAATTGATTGGTTTGTGTTTTGCATATATAAGGTCAATAAATTTTGCAAATTGCTGTTTGATTGAAGGCTTTGAGTAGTTTCTTTAGCCAATGTTTCAAGTGTTTTCTCAAGTGAACTTACATGTTTATTGTCGTGGGAACGATGAGCAGAATTTGGTTGAAAATTTGATTATTGCGGTTGATTATGAGACGGACCCGCATAGTTTGGTTGAAATGGTTAGGCTAAAAGGGAGGATTCAAAGCATTATTCGAGAATGCTTGAAAATTTGGTCGAATTGTATTCATGTTGGGGTTGTTTTGGTACCAAGCAAAATTCAAATGATTTCTCCAATCCAGATTGTACGTTGGAGAAAACGGGTCATTTTTGGATTTATCGAAAGCATTGATTTGTTCTATAGAGTTAGCGCATTGATCAGCTATATGATTATGATCGTTGCATTATAACACATCGGTTGTGAAGCATGGTTCATTTGATTCGATGACAAAACGTTATCAAATTTTTTAATCATTGCGCCGATCTTAGCTTCCAAAGCAAAAGAAGATCCGATCTAGTGTGCACTCGATCATGAGTAAATTGATTTTTCATTTGAACATTTCCAATGGAATGATTTTTCGACGAGGTTTTCAAGAAATTGCCAAGCATCGTCGTGATGTTGGGCAAGAAAGTTGCGTTGGAACATTGATTCGAGCATGGTTTGTGCGCTGTTTTCGAGTCCATCATATAAGATTTGACAAATCGTCCATTTTTTAAAGTTATGGTGTGGGCATTTTATCAAAAGCTCATTGAACCTTTCAAAATATTTTCCAAATGGTTCTTTCTTTTATTGAAGAAAATTTAAAATTTTGTTCGGATTATACTCGTTTTTTCCAAGGGGTAGAACCTTTTTAAGAAAGCTTTTACGAATTCTTTCCAAGTTTTAATTGAGTTCGATGGTAAGCTGTACAATCATTTTTCAACGAATCCGCAAGAGCGAATGAAATTAATAGGAGATTGATTCCGTCATCGGAAAGTTGTTGGAGTTTAATGATTGCGCAAACTTGTTAGAATTTAGTCAAGAAAATGTATGGGTCATCGTGTTCGAAATAGCTAAATTTTGGAAGCTGGTAATGTGGTTCGAATGAATTTTAAAATGGTCACCCACGGGGGCGAGTAACGTGATGCAAGATGGAATTGAAACTCTATCGGGAAAGATTCTATCCATAAGAGTTCGAGGGGTGTTCTCGTTCGCCATTTCAGGAGAATCGTCTATTCGAGTTAAATGATTAACTGTTGAGTAGCGAGTTCAACGATTTGTTGTTGTATCATGAGTCCAAGTACTCATGCACAAGTGAAAGTCGAGAAGAGAAAAAAGTTAGAAACGAGATTAGAGAATGAAACAGGATTTGGAAAATGAAGTGAAAAATTGTTTTTTATTTTAATTTTTTTCTTTTTGAAAAGATTTTATATTTTTTTGGATTGATTGAAAATTTTCAAAGGAAAGGAAAAATGATTTTATTGGATTAAAAACTAAGTAAAATTTACAATTTTTTTGGATTTTTTGTTTTTTTAAAATATGCATGAACTAATGCAATTAAATGAATACAAATGACTTAATTATAAAAAAAATTCTTAGTAGCTCCTAACCCAAAATTGTATAATCACATTTTGTCGTAAACCAACCAAAATATATCCCGGCTAGGTAATGTGCAAGGGTTATCGATGCACCATGAATCACCATAGCAATACAACCGAAGGTTTAAGTACCTTCAGAGGAACAACCAATATATCATTTATGAATCACCGTAATATTTATAAATAGTTATTACTCTGCGGTAGTCTAGAAACCAGGAAATAAAATTGTTCAAAGAAAACAATTGTGAAGATACAACTAAGACATAGGTGAGTTTGGGACACCCTTAAGTCGAATGTCTAACCTTTATTATTAGTCAAATTCTATGATAAAATGTGACTTGCGAGCGGAGAAAAGGGTGATGAAATCCGTCTTCTTATGTGAATTGGGGTATTTCCCTTAGAAAATAAAAATAAGATGAGATGAATTCAAAACAAAAGCAAAACGTTAATTTACAATACAACTAAAATAAAGTTTGTTTTTGGATTTTGAATTTTTTTATATCTAAATGCAAATGCAAGCAACCAACAATGCAATTCAAGTAAAAACAAAGTATAAGGGTATGACACCAGAGCATGCAGAATTTATTAGCAATTTATTTTTAAGCGATGATTTTTTTAAGCAAGCAGGCAAGCAATTATTTTTGGCAAGCACTTCTTCCGTTTGATATTCTTCTTTGGCAACCAGAAAAGAAATTAAACATAAAATATGTACATTTTTTTTTTCTTTAAAAAAAAAATATATGTGAAAGAAGAAACTAAATCAAAACAAAACAAATGAGTGAAAATAAAATAAACACAAAACCAGTAAAAAAAAAAAATACTATTGTAATTACTTAACTAGTTTTATTTTCAATAAAAACAGAAAAAATAAATTGGAAATTGACAAAAAAAGTAAGTAAACAAGAATGACAAAAAAACTTAAAAAAAAGCAAATGATCAACCCACCCGGCCTAATTAAAACTATGGCTTAAACAAATATCAAAAGAAATAACATTCACGATTACACACGAAATCACTTCACAAAATGAAATTGAAGATCGGCTCTTTCTAAAGACAGACCTAATCGAATTCACGAATTGAGGTGGGTCGATTGGTGGGATGCACGAGTTCGATTGGTTCGCGATTGGAGGCAGTTGTGTATCACGTGATGGGTAGTTTCAAATCGCGGTGGATAACTAGGTTTCAAAGATAAGGAAGGTGCTGTCGGCGCTGAACTCGCTGCAGAGATGGTCATTCTAGGATTATGGATTGAAGTTGCTGCTCGGTTCGATATGATGGTTGGAAGGCGATTCTGGCGAGTGGTCTAGTGGAGCAAGGATGGTGGATAGTAATGGCAGGTGGTAAGTTTGTTTTAGTTGGATAGATAAAAACTTTGATGAAAGTACAAGACTGTGATGCACTGTGGTGTGCACAGGGGTATAAGTGGCTGTGTAATGATTTTCTGGAAGTTTGGGTAGTCGAAGTTAATATGGCGGTGTTATTGCAATTGTGGTTGTGCAATGGTCAGGCAGGGTTGGATGGTGATATGATTCACTATGAAGTAGTGGAGTAGAGTGGGTAATGAATTTTATCGGTTTAGAATACCGTCGAACAAATTTTGAAATAAAAATAACCGCAAGCGTACGATGTACAAAAGTTAATACGCGGCGAGTACGGGTTGATCCGTAGGGAATTGTTAGATTTTAAATTTCTAATCAATAAAATTAAACCAAAAGTGGAGATTTCTTTGAAAACTAGAAATCTAAGCAAATGTTGAGATTAAAAACTATATGATTAAAATTCAATTTAGAGGCAAATCCACTTTCTTATATTTTTCACATAAAATCAAATGATGATCTCTTTTTAATCTAAGTAGGATTAGTGATGTATTTATCATAAGCATGGCCTATTTAAGTTATTAATTAACACAAATTAAACAATAATACAACTCTAGTCCTACCTTTTCAGATCTCATGAAACATGGCATAGAAAATGAAACCAAAATCTAGTTTAAGCATGATCTATTTACTATTAATTAGTAACATAGATCATAAAATTTTGATTAAAACTTCACTTCATTGCCATGATCATATTTAGATGAAGATGCAATTTGTGATTAACGAGATAAGCATAGCCTATTTGTTATGAACAAAGTAGGCTATCGAATTCAACATGAAACATAAACAAACATAAACATCCATTTTCTCATGAAGCACAAAAGAGATCATACATAGAGAATTATGTTGAATCTATATGATAAAAGAAAGCTTCATTGCACCTAAGTTGTAGGGATTTAGCTTCTCATTTGTGTTATCATTTCAAAACATTGAGATTTCAACATTGAAAGTTAAATGAAGTAGAAAATAAACAAAGAAAAAGAATATTAACTACTAGAAGGAAATGAACTAAACTAAGTGCATAAATGTAAATTTAAGCTATGAACATGAAATGAAAGATAGCATAAGAATAAAAATGAGCATAAAAGTAAATGAAAGCATGCAGAAAAGAAAAGATAAAGAAGCTAGCAGCTATTTTTATTTCATGTAGCATTGAGCTTACAATTTTCTTGCTTAATTTTATAAGTTAAACGTAGAAAGATCATTTATATGTGCACAAGAGAGCTATTTATGCATGCATAAAACTCTAATTCAATTTTTAGGGTGGTCCCAAAAATTCCCTTTGGGAAGTGTGCCCACCAAGTAACCATTAGACACTAATTAATCCACCATTAAATATGCATGAAGCTTTAACCTCCACTTAGTTGTCCATTGGCTTCTAATTATACACTTATGTAAGTGGGTGAAGTCCTCTATGATCATGAGCTTGAATTATTTCCTCTTCATTCCTTTGTATACTCTTGTGCATGCATATATCTTCATGAAACTCTCTTCCATATGCATCAAAATTTCCTATAAAAATCATAAAAAATGTCCAAGTAAAAATTCTCAAATTGACACATGCCCAAAAATGACCATTTTGCCCTTGTATGAAGATGAATATATGATGATTTGAAAATAATTGAATTTTGGTTTTAAACATGTTAAAATGCCCGAATATGACATTTATTTAAATAAAAATAGATAAAATATGGATGTAAATATATGCACATTTACGTGCACATCAATTATCTAAAAGAATCTTTTACAAAGATCCTTGAACTCAAAAATATAGTACATGGCATTATCATACCTAAACCACAAAATATTTCTATCATGTTTTAGATAATAATCTCAACTATGGAAGGTTCGAGCAACATCAATGCCATACAAGTTATAAATCAACAGCTTACTTGATTAGAACATTATAATTTTACTTGATGGCAAAAAACCATAAAGTTCTTTCTGATCACCGTGGAATTATTATAACATCCCAAATTTCATCAATTTAAATTGGTAATTTATTTAAACTTTTGGAATTTAATTTGAAAAAAATAATTTGGAAAATTTCAAATCAAATAAAATAAGTGTTAAATCGTATGAATGAGATTTCAATTTCATTTAAGTTTAAAATTTGAAATAACAAATGTTTTTAAAATCATTTTAATTTAAATTATACATATGTGTGTGTATATGTGTAGTTTTGAATTTGATTTGAATTTAAAATTTTAAATAAATGCCTTAGGAAAATAATTTGCATTTGAAATCATAAATATGTAATTAATTTAATGTAAAAATTTGTTAAAAAATTTCTTCTTTTAAAATTTGTATATAAAAAAAATAGGAAATGTATTTATTAATAAAGTAAATATAACATAAGTTTTATTTAAAAATATTTAATTTGTATAAAATACAAGTGCTAAGCATGAAATAAGAGATAATACAACAGTTGTTCATATAATAAGTAATTTTAACAAGTGTAATGATTTTGGACAAATGGCATTTTATTTCATCTTTGAAAAAAAAATAGAAAACAAAATATTATAAACCCTTGCCTCCTCTCTCTCTCTTCTCTTTTACCATTATTTTCAAAAGAAAAAAAAATCTGTAACATTCTAAAGCCAGAAAAAAAATCAGAAACAAAATAATCAAACTTGGCAACTTCCTCAACAATTAAACAGAAGCTAAAATAGTTCCGGCCTTTCAAACTTTTAAATTCTAGGAAGCTTTTCTGTTCAAATTTCAAGGTGAGTAAACTTTGAATCTATGGAATTCAAATCTGTTTTTGAGATCATGCTTGAAGTCAAGACTGATTGCATGTATATAAAATGTATGTATATGTTTATAATCCCTATGCATAATGATATATAGGGATCTTTCACCCTGTTTTCTGGTTCCAGGTTTTTATAAAACCTGTAAAAAGTTCCCATAATCTCTGTTTTAGTTATTGTTAGGGTGAATTGTTAAAACAAAATGTGTACAAATTAATCAAAGCATAAATTTAAAAATATTTGTAAGTATTAAAAATAGATGGTTTTGCAGGAAATCAAGCAAACACAGTAAAACTCTGAACTAAGTAAAAATTCAAATATCATATCATCTTTTTTCAATAATATCATCAAAATCGTTATCAAAAATGTTGATTTTTAAAACTTAAATCAAGATTTTAAGTTATGTACTTACGGAGAAATCACGAGATGATCAGATATGAGTTTTTAGGCAAATTACGGTGGTCGACGGCATTGTTCGTCTCGTGATCGGAGCTGTAGCTAGTCGGGAGGTCGTGGAGTCTAGGAAACATACTTAATGAATTTTCAGATCACCGTAGTGGGTGATCAGAGTTGAACTAGGGTTTAACCCATGTTTTTGTTCATCACTGGAAAATTGTTGTCGCGAGTTCATCAGAGAACCGAAATCGATCGCATGTGCGCCAATCGTAGCGTTAGTCATCGTTGAAGCTTAAGGCACGATCGCACGACCTCCGATGGTCGGAGGAGGGAGGATGTGGCGTTTTTGGTGACCAGTGCTTTGTTCCAGTTTGGGTTCAGTGTTGAAATTTCGATTTCATCAATGATTTGGTTTTCTGGGTGGCTGAATGGTTTGGAAGGGTGGCCACTGACGTGTTAACGGCCGGAGGTTCGACCGGAGGTGGCTGCTTCAACTGTGCATGTGCATGAGGCCGGAGTTGTATTAGTGCAGATGGTTTGGGAGGAGAGGGATGCGTCTCGTAGCTGCTCTCGAGAAATTTCGGTGATGGCTCGATGTTGAACGCGAAGTAATTTTTGGGTTGTGCAAGTCTGTACTTAACAAAAAAAATTAGTTTAAAATTTTTGGGGCATACGGGTGGATTTGGTAAACGACTCGAAGCAATTAGCAAAATGGATCGGGGAAGACTCGAAGTGGCCCCAGGGTTGATACACAAAATAGTTTTAACTTAAAATAAAAATTCAAATTTTTAAACAATTTTAAATGTATCTTTTCAATGATGTTTTAATTTAAATTTAAACTGATTAAGGTTTTAAATAGATATTTTAAACGTAATTAAATTAAATTTAAATTTTGTTACATTATTTTATAAAAAAATTGTATTAATTAAAGGTAATTAAGATAAAATGTCATTTAAAACTAATCTCAATCCTTTAAGTTAAATTGTGTGATAAGGATGATTCAATAAACAAGGGTTATAAGAAAATCAAAGTGATTTATAGAGGTAAAACGATTTATCTTTAATTTATTTAGTAATTAATGATTGTTAATATAATTACTTAAAGAATAACTATTTAATTAATTACTTAATATCAAAGATTAATTAAGTAAATCATTAAGGTAAATTGATTTGTAATTAACAATTAATTAATAAATAGTTAATTAATAAAAAGCAATTAATAATTAATTAAGGAATAATTAATTAATAAAGATAATTAAGATTTAATTAATTAACAATTAAGGATTAATTAATTAAGATAATTAATTAAGAAATAATTAATTAATAAAAGTAATTAAGATTTAATTAATTAAAAATTAAGGATTAATTAATTAAGATAATAATTAATAAAGGTAATTAAGATTTAATTAATCTATAATTAAGGATAGTTAATCATTGATTGAAGATAATTAATGAAAGTAATTATATGGTTAGTTTATTTTAAATCACACAATTAATTCATCTTAATTGAAGATGGTTGATTATTATCAAATATTGTGTACTGGATTGATATTTTTGATAAGTGATTGTGATGCTATGTAATGTGAATTGCTTTGTGTTGAGTTGTGATATCTTTGATTTGTTTATGTGAATGTGAAAAACCATGAGCTCGTAAAACGGCATTTAAATTTCAATGCGACAGGGAGTCGGATTCCAATTGGTTATCCGAAACCCACATCGAACCTTGATAGTAAATATTTGTAAATGATGTATTCATGTGTTCTAAAATTAAGCGCTCACTATTCGGATTAGCCAGGAGAGGACTTTGTGTCATATAACCCATTCCAAATAGTGATAAGACGAAATGGAGAACATTTGAAGACGGTGGTAAAGACCAGGTATCTTCAAGAACGATGGGATAACCTATCGAATGTCTCTACACTGAGTTGCTCCGGTATAGAGATCTCAACATGTGATGGGGAGTCTGATCGGGATTGTGGATACCCGGATTGCAAGGGCTTCTTCCTTTATTGGACGAAGTGCCTTCGGTTCTGTTCGAACCCGGAACAGACTTGTATGGTTGTATGTCTGACATTACACTCAGATATATAAAGCAGATTTCTTTGAAATACATTTCTGTTGGTGGCGGAGAATTTATTCTCTTAGCTTAACACCCTTCTTTAAGACGTACGAGCTCAGAGGTTATGTAGTTGGAGATTATCGGTGATATACTCCCAATTTGGTAGTGTGGCATGCTGAGTGCTGTTGTGTGTTGCTGATCATTTGTTGATCAAAGCAAGGCTTTTGTGTAAAGTGTAGCTTTATGGACGAGATCTCGTCGGACCTCACACACCGGAAATGGTCGAAACAGGAAAGATGCGGCAAGGTTATGAGGGTCGCGCCCTTTAGGGTATGTCATTTCCTTCTGGAAAAAGGTGGTATCATGGTATGGAACCTAGATACTTAACATATTTTGTTGCTGCAATCTCTTTACTGTGTGATTGTTGCTTTATGGTTGAGGGCCCTCGGATAAAGGTCGCAAACGACCGAGGGATGGCATACTCGTGTAGTAGTTACCTAGTTACAGAGGTAACTCGGCCTTGTGTTGGCACAGAGCTGGTTAAGTTCTTGGGACATCCCTCCAGAGGCGTATCCATGTGGCAGTAGAAAGTTCCTTAGCCTGACCATTTGTTGGAAATCCAATTCCCAAACGAACCCAGTACGGATTTAGTTGTATAACCTGTCATTTACTTATGATGGTTACCACTGTTTAGATGGTAGCTATTGTAGGCATAGTACTTAATATCTATGATGACTAAAATTAATATTATACTTTCGTAATGGTTTTCTACACTATGCACTAATAATAATATCAAAACAAATTTTCTCGTATCAAGCATATTTGACTACCATAAGAAAAAATCTCCTCCAATTCAGCGATTGCATTGTTTGTGTAGCGGGAGTTCTTATGGTAGTTTCATTTTCCAAAAGCATACCGATTTTCTTTTACAAATTTGTTTTTATTCAAAGCAACCGTTTTTTTTACTCATACCAGTCTCATGACTGACCCGGAGTTTATTGTTCCCTTTCTAAGCTCTGGGTGTCCATAATTTTCACATGGACCGCCTAGAAACAGGTTATCCGTGTCTGGAGCTAGTTTGGGATTTTTTGAAGTCTTTTTGTTTGGAAGCTAACGGATTTTGGAAGTTTTGGCTTTGGCAACCTTTTGAAGTGTTGAAGTTTTTTTTTGAAGACCTTATCGAAGTAGAAGTATGTTGGATCCTTTTGAAGACTCTATTGTCGTTTCGTTGTGAAGTATCATTGTGCTTTTGTTATATCAATATGTAGCACTCTGATATTGGTGTTAAGTGTTGTAATGAATATTGTATCTGATGTTTTATCTGTGGTATTGATCGATGATATTCATTTTGTTTCCACTGTTTATTTTCATCTGATGTTGTTATAAGCTCCATCCGAACTGGAGTTCGATGTTTGAATCTTCGGCAGTCACGTGAGGTATTTGATGTCGATTTTCGAACACTGAATTTCAGTTCATGATAAGTGATATCAGAGCAAAAGGTTGAGTAAGAACTTTAGCTACGGAGTATAACACATTAGGTGGCTCATTAGAGATAGGGTGAAGTTTACCCTAGAATGAGTATAACCCGAGACCAAAACCCTAAATTTTCTTGGTCTGTTTCTTTTAAACTGTTGATATTTCCTAAGTTAACTCGTGCGTATATCTAAATCAAATTTTCTTACTAATTACAGATAGTAAGAATGAGCGGACAAAGAGGAAGAGCTAGGGGTCGGGAAAGTGCTACCACAACGGGTTAGGTCCCCCCAACAGCAGAAGCAACAATAACTACTCAACATCAGCTGAATCTGGCTAATTTATATAAGAGCTTCTCAAGACTTGGTGGTAAACCATTGACCGGCAAGGAGTCGATTGTCGAGGCCAAAGCCTGGATCAGATCGTGTGAAAGAATTTTTAAAGGGCAAAAGTTGGAGGACGATCAGATGCGACTCATAGCTTCTTGGCAGCTTCAAGAAGAAGCCCTAGCATGGTGGGAGACAGTTACTATAGATGAGCCAGAAGACGAGTTTACTTGGAAGCGATTTAAAGAAGTATTTGAGAAGCGCTATATGCCATCGGTTGGTTTTTCTCGAATGTACCAGGAATTTATGGACTTGAAGCAAGGGAGTTTGTCATTTGAGGAGTACCTAAACAAATTCAACGAATTATCTCGTTTCGGTCCAGAATTGGTAAATACACCTCTAAAGAAAAATGAAAGGTTCATTCGTGGGATGAATAAGAAGTTCCACGAAAGGATGACTGGCCATATCAAAGAATCATTTTCAGATCTAATTGATATGGGGTGCGGATGTACTACCCTAGATATGCAAGAAGCCCCGGTGGAGAAAGGAAATACGAGAAATCAAAATTGGAAGAAAAGGAAATTTGGAGGAAAAAACCATGGCAGGTTAAGGAGAAGACGAAGAGCAATCAGGAAAACCCGGTAGGAAATGTTACTTGTTTTAATTGCTTAGAAAAGGGCCATTACTCGAGCAGATGTACAAAGCCTATGAAACAAGTAAATCAACCTGCACAAGCAAAACCCAGGAAATGCTATTACTGTCAGAAACTGGGACACGAAGTCAAAGACTTCCCAACAATGAAGCAAGCTCAAAGAGAAAAGGTGTACACAGTCAAAGATAAACCTACAACTTCTAAAGCAGAAAAGGAGAAAGGAGTTCTGGAAGATAACCTTACTATTTATGATAGAATTGTTAGAGTTTTGTTTGACACGGATACTACACATAGTTTTATCTCTCAGCAAGCTGTAAATGAATAAAATCTTGAACCCGATTTTTTCAACGAGCCCATTTGCGTAAAGAATCCAGTTGGTGGCCCCACGAACCTTTGCTTACGATGTAGAGATGTTCCTATCTCATATTCTTGTTACCAATTCCCTATCAGTCTTTTTATCCTTGATTTTAACGAGTTTGAAATCTTACTCGGAATGGACTGATTAACAAAATACGAAGCCAAATTGGATTGTAACAATCGATTGCTTTCGATCAAAGCCAAATTTGGAGATTTCATTGAGATTTCTTGTGAGGACCCGAGTCCTAAAAGAGATGAGTTGATGTATAACTTGGGTTATCCCGAACCTAGTCTGAAGTCCATGCCCATTGTCTGAGATTTTCCAAACGTGTTTGAAGAAGTAAAATCCTTACCTCCATACAGAGAAGTAGAATTCAGAATTGACCTAGTACCCAATGCTCGTCCTATCATTCACGCAAGTCGTAGGATGGCACCCAGGGAAAGAATTGAATTAGTCAAGCAAACCAATTATTTGCTAAATAAAGGATTAATTCATCCTATCATATCTGAATGAGGTTCAGCAGTGGTGTTTGTTGCTAAATCTGACGGATCCTTGAGATTGTGTGTGGATTATCAAGATCTCAATAAGATGACTCTCAAGAACAAATTTCCTCTACCTTGGATTGATGATCTGTTTGATCAACTACACGACGCTCGTTTCTTTTCTAAGATGGATCTAGCCCAGGTATTCCATCAGCTACGAATTGCCGAAGATTGTGTTCATTTGACCGCCTTCAGGAATCCTAACATGTTCTACGTATGGTTAGTCATGCCGTTCGGACTAACCAATGCTCCAACATACTTCGTAGATCTAATGACCCGTGTGTTCCGGGAAGTATTGAATAAATTTGTGCTTATGTTTATTGACGATATTCTAGTCTATTCCAAGACCGAAGAGGAGCATGCAAAGCATCTTAAAATTGTTTTGGAGATATTGAGAAAGAATATTCTGTTCGCTAAATTTTCCAAATGCCATTTTTGGGTCAAAGAAGTTAAATTTCTCGGGAATATTGTTAATGAAGAAGGAATTTCTGTTGATCCTAGCAAAATTTCTGCTATTCTTGACCGGAGGAAACCCACTACTCCAAAATAAGTTCGAAGTTTTCTGGGTTTAGCAGGATATTATTGGAAGTTTTGTTCAGGACTTTTCTAAGATAGTTAGTCCATTGACTAAGCTAACAATGAAGAATGTAAAATTCAATTAGACTCTGAAATGTAACGAAGCTTTTCAGAAGTTGAAGAAGAGATTAACCATCGCTCCTGTTCTCGCTATTATCAATGAGAAACAGGGTTTATCTGTTTATACTAACGCTTGTGGCGATGGTGTGGGTGCGGTACTAATGTAGAATGGGAAAGTAATTGCCTACGCGAGTAGACAATTACGTCCACATGAGAGAAACTACCCAACCCATGATTTGAAACTCTTAGCTGTTATTTTCGCTTTGAAAATCTGACGACACTATCTTTTGGGTAAGAATCACTTTCAGCTTTCCTAATGATTTAAGAAATCTAACCTAACTTAATAAATATATTTAGTGCTCACTTTTTGTTTAGGTGAAAAATTTGAATTATTCACCGATCACAAATCATTGAAATATCTCTTCACCTAGAAAGATTTAAATATACTACAACAACGTTGGTTGGAATTTTTGGCATCCTATGACCTAGATATTCTATATACACCCGAAAAAGCCAATGTAGTTGCCAATGCTTTGAGTAGAAAGCATGCTATTCTTGCCCATCTTGTTATCGCTGCTACTCTTCTTAAGAGGATCGCAAGTAAGCAGAAAGAAGACGAGTTTCTTCGAGGAATTTATAAAAGAATACGCCCAGGAGAAGATACTAGTTTTGAGGTTGATAATAGAGAAGTTATAAGATTGAAAGACAGGATCTGTGTCCCAGACATCCCTGATTTGAAACGTGAAGTTTTAGATGAGTGTTACAAATATAACTCAGTATCCATTCAAGAGTTAATAAGATGTATAGAGATATCAAAAGAACTTTTTGGTGGAAGACAATGAAAAGGGATATATATATATATATATATATATATATATATATATATATATATATATGAGTTGTTGTGCTACCTGTCAACAAATCAAAAGTGATCAGATGAAAATGACGGGTTTACTTCAGCCAATAGAAATACCAAAATGGAAGTGGGATCTAGTATCGATGGATTTCATCGACGGGTTGTCCCGTACTAGGAAAGGCAATGAAGCAATTTGGGTTATTGCGGATCATTTGACTAAGACAGCCCACTTATCCCAGTGAATCTACCCGCACAGCAGCAAGTTTAGCCGAGTTATATGTAAAAGAGATTGTTCGTCTCCACGGTATATCGAGCAGTATAGTGAGTGATCGTGACCCGATCTTCACTAAAAGATTTTGGGAGGCATTCCAAGCCGCATTGGGAACAAAGATGAACTTCAGCACTGCTTATCACCCACAGTCTGATGGGCAGGCTGAAAGGTTAAATCGAATATTAGAAGACCTTTTGCGGGCTTGTATTCTCGACTTTGGTGGTTCTTGGGAGGACCATTTGCATCTGGTCGAATTCTCATACAATAATAGCTATCAGGCCAGTATCGAGATGGCTCCTTTTGAAGCTTTATATGGTCGTCTGTGTCGATCACCTGCACACTGGATCGAGTCAGGTGATATACTCATCCTTGGACCGGATATGATTAAAGAAGCCACTAAAAAGTTGATTTTATTCGGAAGAAATTGAAAATGGCTCAGAGTCGTCAGAAGTGTTATGCTAATCATAGAAGAAGAGTCTTGGAATTCCAGGTTGGAGATTCCATTTTCTTGAAAGTTTCTCCAATGCGGGGTGTGTTAAGATTTAAAAAGATTGGTAAGCTGGCAGCACGGTATATTGGTCCTTTTCCTATTCTGGAGAGGATCGGTCCTTTAGCGTATCGAGTTCCCAGCTGGTTGTCTAGCGTGCACGAGTGTTTCACATTTCCAACCTCCGGAAATATGTGCACGATCCAGATAGTATCATTGAAGAAACTGCTCAGCGTGATCTCGAAATCACTCCCAATTTAGCAGTTAAAAGAGAACCGATAAAGACTGTGGATCGTGATGAAAAGCAATTAAGGAATAAAATTGTGAAACTGGTTAAAGTGCAGTGGAGTGGAGATCCAAACGACTGTACTTGGGAAAATGATGACAGCATGCAGAAATCATATCCCAATTATAGAGTGGATATTCCGGCTTAAACTGGTAAGCCCTTCACTATATTTTTCTATATTCTTATATCCTTTGTTTGCTCTTCTCTCTCTTTCAAATTTCGAGGATGAAAATTTCTTAAGGGGGAATCTGTAACATCCTAAATTTCATCAATTTAAATTGGTAATTTATTTGAACTTTTGGAATTTAATTTGAAAAAAATAATTTGGAAAATTTCAAATCAAATAAAATAAGAGTTAAATTGTATGAATGAGATTTCAATTTCATTTAAGTTAAAAATTTGAAATAATAAATGTTTTAAAATCATTTGAATTTAAATTATACATATGTGTGTTTATATTAGTAGATTTGAATTTGAATTTAAAATTTAAATAAATGCCTTAGGAAAATAATTTGCATTTGAAATCATAAACATGTAATTTATTTAATGTAAAATTTTGTTAAAAACATTTGATCTTCATGAAAATTTGTATATAAAAATAAATAGGAAACGTATTTATTAATAAAGTAAATATAACATAAGTTTTATTTAAAAATATTTAACTCATATAAAACACTTGTGTTAAGCATAAAATAAGAGATAATACAAGTGTTGTTCATATAATAAGTAATTTTAACAAGTATAATGATTTTGGACAAATGGCATTTTATTTCAACTTTGAAAAGAAAATAGAAAACAAAATATTATAAACCCTTACCTCCTCTCTCTCTCTCTCTCTCTTCTTTTTTACCATTATTTTCAAAAGACAAAAAAATCCATAACATTCTAAAGCCAGAGAAAAAAACAGAAACAAAATAATAAAACTTGGCAACTTCCTCAACAATTAAACAGAAGCTAAGATCGTTACATAAACAACAAGAATCAGGTTCAACTCAGGGATTTGCAAACTCCAGCTTTAAAGTTGCAGACCAAAGTTTCTCTGTTTCTTTAAAAACAAAACTGTCGGTAAGTTGAATTTTAGTTTGTTGTTGAGAAATTAAGTAAGAAAATCCATCAGAGATTAAGCAAATTTATATTAACAAGTTGCAGATAAAAAAAATTCAAGATCAAGTTAAGCAAAACAGTTCTAGCCTTTCAAACTTTTAAATTCCAGGAAGCTTTTCTGTTCAAATTTCAAGGTGAGTAAACTTTGAAACTATGGAATTCAAATCTATGTTTGAGTTTATGCTTGAAGTCAAGATTGGTTGCATGTATATAAAATGTATGTATATATGTTTATAATCACTGTGCATGTTGATATATAGGGATCTTTCACCCTGTTTTTTAGTTCCAGGTTTTTACAAAACTGTAAAAAAATCCCATAATCTCTGTTTTAGTTATTATTAGAGTGAATTGTTAAAACAAAAAGTGTACAAATTGATGAAAGCATAAATTTAAAAATATTTGTAAGTATTAAAAATAAATGGTTTTGCTGGAAATTAAGCAAACACAGTAAAATTCTGAACTAAGTAAAAATTCAAATATCATACCATCTTGTTTCAATAATATCATCAAAATCATTATCAAAAATGTTGATTTTTAAAACTTAAATCAATATTTTTAGTTATGTATTTATGGAGAAATCACGAGATGATCAGATTTGAGTTTTTGGGCAAATTACGGTGGTCGGCGGCATTGTTCCTCCTGTGATCGGAGCTGTAGCTAGACAGGAGGTCGTTGGGTCTGGGAAAAATACTCAATGAATTTTTAGATCACCGTAGTAGGTGATCGAAGTTGAACTAGGTTTTAAACCATGTTTTTGTTCATCACTAGAAAATTGTTTCCGCGAGTTCATCAGAGAATCGGAATCGTTCACATGTGCGCCAATCGAAGCGTTAGTCATCTTTGAAGCTTCAAGCACGTTCGCACGACCTCTGATGGTCGGAGGAGGGAGGATGTGGCATTTTTGTTAACCAGTGCTTTGTTTCAGTTTGGGTTCAGTGTCGAAATTTCGATTTCGTCAATGATTTGATTTTCTGGGTGGCAGAATTGTTTGGGAGGGTTGCCACTGATGTGTTCACGGCCGGAGCTTCGACCGGAGGTGGCTGCTTCAACTGTACATGTGCACAAGGCCGCAGTTGTATCAGTGCAGATGGTTTCGGAGGATAGGGATGCATCTCGAAGTTGCTCTCGGGAAATTTTGGTGATGGCTCGATGTTGAACTCGAAGTGATTTCTGGGTTATGCAAGTTTGTACTTAAAAAGAATTAATTTAAATTTTTTGGGGCATACGGGTGGATTTGGTAAACGACTCAAAGCAAGTAGCAAAATGGATCGGGGAAGACTCGATTTGGCCCCAGGGTTGGTACACAAAACAGTTTTAACTTAACATAAAAATTCAAAATTTTAAACCATTTTAAATGTATCTTTTCAAATGATGTTTTTAATTCAAGTTTAAACTGATTAAGGTTTTAAATAAGATATTTTAAAAGTAATTTAATTTAATTTAAATTTTGTTACATAATTTTATAAAAAAATTATATTAATTAAATAATTTAATTAAGAAGGGTAATCAAGATAAAATGTCATTTAAAACTAATCTTAATCCTTTAAGTTAAATATGTGATAGGGATGATTCATTAAACAAGGGTTATAAGAAAATCAAAGTGATTTATAAAGGTAAAAAGATTTATCTTTAATTTATTAAGTAATTAATGATTGTTAATATGATTACTTAAAGAATAACTATTTAATTAATTACTTAATATCAAAGATTAATTAAGTAAATCATTAAGGTTAATTGATTTGTAATTAATAATTAATTAATTAAGAAATAATTACTTAATAAAAAGTAATTATTAATTAAGGAATAACTAATTAATAAAGATAATTAAGATTTAATTAATTAACAATTAAGAATTAATTAATTAAGATAATTAATTAATAAAAGTAATTAAGATTTAATTAATTAACAACTAAGGATTAATTATTAAGATAATTAATTTAGGAATAATTAATTAATAAAGGTAATTAATATCTAATTAATCTATAATTAAGGATAATTAATCACTGATTGAAGATAATTAATGAAAGTAATTATATGGTTAATTTATTTTAAATCACACAATTAATTCATTTTAATTGAAGACGATTGATTATTATCAAATACTGTGTACTGGATTGATATTTCTGATAAGTGATTGTGACGCTATGTAATGTGAATTGCTTTGTGCAGAGCTATGATATCTGTTATTTGTTTCTATGAATGTGAAAAACCATGAGCCCGTAAAACGGCATTTAAATTTCGATGCGACAAGGAGTCCGATTCCAATTGGTTATCCGAAACCCACATCGAACCTTGATAGTAAATCTTTGTGAATGATGTATCCACGTGTTCTAAAATTAAGCGGTCACTATTCGGATTAGCCGGGAGATGACTTTGTGTCATGTAACCCATTCCGAATAGTGATATGACGAAATGGATAACATTTGAAGACGGCGGTGAAGACCGGGTGTCTTCGAGAATGATAGGATAACCTATCGAATGTCTCTGCACTGAGTTGCTCCAGTATAGAGATCTCCACATGTGATGGGGAGTTCGATCGGGATTGTGGATACTCGGATTGCAAGGGCTTCTTTCTTTATTGGACGAAGTGCCTTCGGTTCTGGTCGTACTCGGAACAGACTTGTATGGTTGTATGTCTAACATTACACTTTGAGATATAAAGCATATTTCTTTCAAATACATTTTTGTTGGTGGCGAAGAATTTATTGTCTTAGCTTAACACCCTTCTCTGAGACGTACGAGCTCAGAGGTTATGTAGTTGAAGGTTATCAGTGATATACTCCTATATTGGTAGTGTGGCATGATGAGTGCTGCTGTGTGTTGCCGATCGTTTGTTGATCATTTGTTGATCAAAGTAAGGCTTTTGTGTAAAGCTTAGTTCGTGGACGAGACCTCGTCGGACCTCACACCCCGGAAATGGTCGAAACAGGAAAGATGTGCCATGGTCATGAGGGTCGCGCCCTTTAGGGTATGTGATTTCCTTATAGAAAAAGGTGGTATCATGTTATGGAGCCGAGATACTTAACCTATGTCGTTGCTACATTCTCTTACTATGTGGCTGTTGCTTTGTGGTTGAGGGCTCATGGATAAAGGTCGCAAACGACCGGGGGATGGCATACTCGTGTAGTAGTTACCTAGTTGCAGAGGTAACCCGCCCTTGTGTTGGCAGAGAGCTGGTTAAGTTCTCGGGACGTCCCTCCAGAGGCGTACCCATGTGGTAGTAGCATATTTGACTATCATAAGAAGAAATCTCCTCCAATTCTGCGATTGCATTGTATGTATAGCGGGAGGTCTTATGGTAGTTTCATTTTCCAAAAGCATACCGGATTTTCTTTTATAAATTTGTTTTTATTCAAAGCAACTGTTTTTGTTTACTCATACCAGTCCCATGAATAACCCGGAGTTTATTGTTCCCTTTCTAAACTCTAGATGCCCATAATTTTCACACAGGTAGCCTAGAAACAGGTTATCCATATCTGAAGCCAGCTTGGAATCTTTTGAAGTCTTTTTGTTTGGAAACTATCGAATTTTGGAAGTTTTGGCTTTGGCAACCTTTTGAAGTGTTGAAGTTTTTTTTTGAAGACCATATCGAAGTAGAAGTATGTTGGATCCTTTTGAAGACTCTATTGTCGTTCCGTTGTGAAGTTATCATTATGCTGTTGTTATATCAACATGTAGCACTCTGATGTTGATATTAAGTGTCGTAATGAATATTGCATCTGATGTTGTATCTGTGGTATTGATCGATGATATTCATTTTGTTTCCGCCTTTTATTTTCATCTAATGTTGTTATAAGCTCCATCCGAACTGGAGTTCGATGTTTGAATATTCGGCGATCGAATACAAGTGAGGTATTTGATGTCGATTTTCGAACACTGAATTTCAGGTCGTGACAATTATTATATGTGACGACTCGCAAATCTACCATTTGAATCGACAATAAACGACACATGTCCGACCCGAAAAGAACAGAATGATGGAAAGTCATAAGAAAGAAAGAAGAGAGAAGAGGAGAAGGAAGAGGGAAGAGAGAAACAAAATATAACAATACAGAATCACACATCGCAGCAGAAAATATATAACATCAAATCAATGATCTTTACAAAACAGAAATTGTATATGCATACATCAACCAGAGTTCAACAATCAATCACTACAGCCTGGACAGTTATAGTGACATGGCTGTACAATTGCTGAAAATATGCAACAACAAAGCGAAAAGTGGATAATCAAAACTGATACGTGTATATGAAAAATGAAGATCTCCAACTCGCCTGTTGAAGCTCCACAAGCCCAAATATGAACCTGTAAATATACTTGGTCTGATCCGAGCATTGAAAGAGAAGAACGTCCGGATTAGTCTGGTAAACCGACGTGAGAAAACACATTCAACTGAATTAATTAGATTACCAAACTTTTCCTTTCAAAACAAAAGTATCTCATAAGACACGCCCACACACAAACATGGACATGTTTCACCTTACGATAACCAAAACATTTCACATCAAATTCTCTTATCTTATAATAATGTCTATTGCACAGATAATATAAATCATAGCCAAAATTGTTACAATTATTAAATTCCAGCATACTAGGCTCTACAACCAAAATGGCAGGCATGTAGTGGAGTTAGGTGAAGTGACTACCTACCGATGGGTACACCTCTAGATGGATGTCTCGAGGCATAGAAAATCTGCCCTCTACCAACACAAGACCAGCCTACCTCTGTAACTAGGTAGTACTGAATATGTCATCCACCAGTCGTTATCGATCTTTTCTGAGGGCCCTCATAGCATACAAACCACATTAATTTACATCTCGAATGTCATAGCGAGAAGAAATATATCTTGAAGAGGATGATCTTAACCTGATTGGGAATGACCCACTTAGCCCTACTGCATCTAACCTTGTTTCGGTCATTTCCGGTTGATGAGGCCCAATGTAACGATTACCTTTCACATACCACGTATCACATCTCTTTGAATGTCACATAGCCATTACCGTTGACTACTAATTACGTTCCACAAAAATACAACCCTTGAGCTCGTATGTCTCAAGAAGGGTGTTAATCTAAGAGAAGTTGCCTTCTCCGCGACCACTGTTGTATGTTTGTAAAAACCAATGTACGTAATCTTAGAAATGCAATGTCAGACAAACATCCATACAAGTTGTCCAGGAACAGGACAAACCGAAGGTACTTTCCTACTACATCCTATCAGGAAATCCCTATGATTAGTAGCGAATAGTCCTTGCATTCGATATTTCATAACGAAGAGAACACTGCTACTATATGTTTATTAGGATTTTAACCCTAAATGACCAACAAGTAGTCCTCCACTATGAAAATCCTAAATATTAATATCATCGATAATCTGCACAATTGAACGCATATATGTTGGCCCGAAGTGGTTTTCGGATAAACCGATCCCGGTCTCATCGGACCGATAACGCAAAAGCGTTTCTCAACCTCACATAGAAACTAAGTCTCATAGACTAATCATGTCTCCAACTTTCAACTTGCTATCCTTCAGCCAAGAAGGAAGCTCGATAGATTGGAGTAATACTACGCACTCTATGAATCAACATCCTCAACATAAACAATAATCAAGCCTACATAGAAGGCTACATACTAAGTGTACGACTAAATAGTTCCCACATCAAGTCGAGGAACTAAAAGGGCCAAATTTGATAGTAGGTTTTTAAATATTGAAGCAACAAACAAATATTTAGCACCATAAGCAATCACTAGGCCCTTTTAGTTAATCTTCAATTAATTAAATCACTTTTCCAAATATTCACTTAAAATTATCTTTAAAAACATATATTCTCAAAACCATTTCAACATTTCAATCTTTGGAAAACATTTTCATATACTTATTTAGTAATAAGTAATTCACAAATAAATTTGTTTTCAACACTTAGAAAATATTACATATACTTAAATCATGATTAAGTATATATTTATTCTTAAGGAAAACATTCTCTTAAACTTATTTATTTGGGTCAAAATGAATGTTGCGTAAAACATCGTTACGACAACCCAAAATCACTAGTATAGGGATTCGATAATTAGATAGATATATAAAACATCTTCTTACAAAAATCATTTACTATAACAAAAGTGTTATAGTCCATGCTCTCCTTGCTTTTCGAAAACGTCTATTTCAACAATGAATGTTGAAATCTATGTATCGATACTTGACATCTTTTAAAACATCTTCAAACCACTTAACTCCATTTAAGAGATCACTTTTCAAAACATTTATTTAATTTAAAATATTATTCACTGTCCAAAATCGTGAATAGAATTCTCCAACCAAAATCATCACTATTGCACATTTAATTTAAAGGATAATTCATTGTCCAAAATCGTGAATAGAATTCTCTAACCAAATTCATTACTATTGCACATTTAATTTAAAGGATAATTCACTGTATAAAATCGTGAATATAATTCATTTACCAAATCAATACTCCTACACATTTATTTAAAGAATTATCCACTGTCCAAAATCGTGAATATATTTCCTTTAATAACTTCTATAATTAACTTATCAAAATAAGTTAATTTCGGATTTATAAAACAATGTTTATAAATTTCATTTATTACCTCCATATACAATACTTTTTTGTTAACTAATCTCATTTATATCTCATTTACATTTCAAATCTGATCATAAGTCAATTTACTTATAAATCATTCATTTGCAAATTCATTCTTTTATAACTTCATCATTTATAAATCTTATTTACTTATAAGATTCATTTTTAACTTCATTTTAACACTTATAAAACTCGTTCATAATTCAATTATTTTGATTTATAAAATATCAATTTTATACATCTTATTGTAAACCATTATAATAATTCAAAAACCCTAATTTAACTTATTTTATAAAATAGTTAACTTCATATATCAAAAATCACATTTTGGTATATTTCACAAAAATCATAATTTTATAACATAAAAATTATAACTTTTATTTATTTAAAATAAATCCATTTACCTAATAATTCAAAATTTAATAGGACATCTATTTTCAAATTCACTCTGAAATCCTTTTAAATTTGAAATCATCACTTTAATAATTTAATTTTCCAGAAAAAGGCCCAATGCTGCAACATCACTAAATACATCAATCACGACATCCAAGCCATCGTATATCACATAATAACAACATATATATCAATATCTATAAATAAAAATCAACACTGATCAGAAATCTAGTTGGATCCCTCCAACTTATCACCTGCAAATAATATACATATTAGAAAATATGTAAAATGTCCGCTATGAGGCAGATGCGCGTACAAAAGGTCATCCGCTTATACAAAGGAACGTATATGGTCTCATTTGCTCCAATATGCAGAAATATATCCAAATACTAATCAATATATATATATAATATCATATTTAATCCAAATAATCATTAATCAGCATAAAATAATTTTATTCTCACTTATATAAAATAACCAGTGAGTCAGAAAGAGTGAGTTGTACTCACTTTGATTCCAATAGCAGTTGCAGCGTTTTATTCTGAATAAAATTAAACACGCATTTAATTTTACCAAAATTTTTACTAGCTCCAATCAACTCCAAACTAGCTCTAAAATGTAATGCTCGTTAATATGATCCCAACGCAATTTGTTTCATGTGAAATGGAAGAAGTTATGATATTTTAAAGATTACACAAATTAATATACAAATTAATTTCAATTTCCTTTCTTATTTTAAATCTAACTTTTAACCGCAGCCGTTCGAATTTGCTTGATCAAATTTGGACCGCGCTTGCTTTTCTTCCTCTTCTAGGTTTATATGCGTTCGATAAAAATCAATACAGCCGTTCGTCTTCGAATTTTCGTGACACCATCGTCGATTTAGACGACGATCGACTATAGCCATTCGATCGGCCATCGCAAGATCTCCTTTCACCATGAACAATGGCAAACTCAGTCCTATTTTTCTTGAAAATTGAGCTCAAACACTGGCTGTTTTTGCTAATTTTTCGACGATCCACCACTCCATTTTCGATCATAACCGTTGAAAATATAGATCTCGATATGTTCTTCATCTTTGTAGCTGGAGGATTTCGATAATAGCCGATGGATTGGAAGAAAAATGAGGAGGAAGATCGTTGATTTCTGGCCGTGGAAATGGGGGTGGCGGCAAGGGTTAGGGTTTGATTTTTGTTTGCAAATAGAAAAAAGTGTGGCCTTATATAGAAAATTTTGCGACACTATTCACCCGAAAATTTTTCGAACACCAATCGATGCGTGCCGCCTGGCGGTTATAATATTTTACCCATATTCTGAACACAATGGAATATATATCAGTAGCCAATTCGATCGTATTTGGAAGATAGGTTTACAAACCGAATTATTCTAATTAAAAATTATTTAAACAAATTTCTACATGTTTCAGGTTCCCACGACTAAACCCTAAGTCCGATTAACACGAAATTTGAAACCCTACAATAACCCAATATTACGGATCCAATGAAACTAATTTCATCGAAATCCAAGACAGTGTCAAAAATGACTACTTTTGCACGTTAATTAAATATTAAAATATTCAATCTCTACAAATTAACTTTTAATTCAATTTTAAAAGTTTACCAACATCATTCTAATTCAAATAGAATTTAATTCAACTTTATAAATCATTTTCATTCATATTAAACTCAAAATTCAATTATTTGCACAATTTCAAATATTACATTAACAATTTAATTATCCAAATAAATAACTATATTAGAAATATAAGTTATTCAGCTTATAAATTAACTTGTGAATATTTAAAATCAATTAAATATCCCAATATCGTATCACTGAAATTCCGGGTCGTTACGTTCTCCCCTACTTAAAAGAATTTCGTTCTCGAAATTACCACGTAAGAAAATACCACAAAATTCATTTACTTTTCAAGACAACTCGTTCAAATTAGATATCAAGATTATTTAAACCTTTTAACGTTTCCAAATCATTTTGTTAAACTTCTTATAAAACTTCTCTAAGTTTCAAATCCATCTATAGTTATCTTTCAAAACCAACTGATATC
Organism: Allium cepa; assembly: GCA_030765085.1. Lineage (NCBI taxonomy): Eukaryota > Viridiplantae > Streptophyta > Magnoliopsida > Asparagales > Amaryllidaceae > Allium > Allium cepa. The sequence continues at coordinate 337,257,857 of CM060938.1, forward strand.
GTTTAACACCTGTAGCTCAAAATCAAAATTTTTGTTACCAAATTTTTCAATTTTCTCAAAAAAATTCTTATGCATTAAATTTTCAAAAAAAATCGCCAAGGTCTCTTTTGCATGGTTCGATTAAAAAATGACAATATATATCATAAATATACATCTCATCTTCGAGGATAAGGCATCCCGTAGGGAAAAATATATAAAAGTACGATATGTAATTCGAGATATGTATTAGCGAGCATATACGACTAATATAGCACGAAAGCGAGCTCTAAATGCGAAGCAAACGCCATTTGTACCTGCTAACTACTCAACAAACAAATGAGAAGCATGTGTATATGAAAAGTAATATCAATATACAACATATACTAATACAACAACTATATATTCCAATATAGAAAATGCAACCAAAAGCAACAAATTCAACCATCAAACAACTATCATCCTATTAACATCCAACAAACCAACCTCTATGCAATCAATCTAAGAAAAATCAATATTCATTCATTTCTCATTAATATTCACTGAATTGATTTTCAATTAAATCACATTTGATTCATTCACATTGGATTTTACTAACATTCATTTATAAATTCTCAACTAGTTTACATTCACTAATTTCTATTGAAGTTAGTTCACTTCCAAATCAAATCAAGTTACATTTACTTCCAATTTGAATTAAATTATTTTAGCTTCCAATTTTATTAATTCAATTTCATTAACACTTAATGAATTTATATTCAATCAACTAACATCCATCTAACAACCAATGTATAACCAACATTACCAAATTTATTTAACTACATACAACATTCATATTTTCTTCATTTACATTCAATTTGGTTCAACACTTTTAATTTCAATTGGTTGATATCCAATTGACTTTCATTCAATTTCCAATTTCATTAGCTTTTAACGAATTAACAGTGCACCACTATTCCATATCAATTTATTTACATTCGATTGATTGACATTCAATCCATATTTTATTTACTAATTTGTTTCATTAGTTCAATTCAGTTCATTCATTAATTCAATTGCTAATTCATTTTACCACTAAAGTTGAATTTCATTATATAACTCAAGTTCATATTTATCACCTAATTTTTTCGTTTTGATTATCAAATTCAACTTCATTCAACATCACTTAAGTTATATTTCATTTTCAAAGATCATTTCCTTTTAACTAACTTAGATTTCATTTCTAAAGTCATTTTATTTAACTTTTACTTAAGTCGTATTTCATCAATTGTTCAAATTCAGATTTTATTTTGCTTAACAAAAATGTTTAACCATTTTAACATTTGTTTTTACTTACATTTTCCAATTCTATAAGTTATATAACTTATTTATTATTTAAACTTCCAAATTCATATTATATAATAACTTACCACTTAAGTTTAATTTTCCATTTCAAACTTACCTATCCAGTTCAAATCCAATTCAATTTGTTTAACTTTTCTTTAGTTAAATTTAAAATCCTGCATTTTATTATGCTAACTAAAATTTATTTAACTTTACTAAAATTAAAAAAATTATTTCATGTTATAAGTCCAAATTCATTTCACTTATATTTATCAATTTCAACTTGGATTTTGAATTCAAATTCGTTTATCACAACAAAACTTAAATTTTCAATTTACTAATGGTAGCAAATCAATCATATAGAAACTCAAAAATGATACTGATGATGCTACAGTCATCACCCTTATTATTTCCCAGCAACAGTAGTGAATTCGGTGCTTTTTATTCTTTTAAAATCTTTATTATATTTATAAATCACATTTATAAACTTTTCTACTTATATAATTTCACTATTTTATTTTACTTATATAAGATTCATTCCAAATTTACTTATCTTATTTAGATTTATAATAATATAACATCTTTTTTACTTTGGAAAATAACTTTCAAAATCTTAGTTTAAATCCATTTTTATTTATAACTCATATTTACAAATATACTTATATAGTTTCACTTCTTATATATAAGATTACTTCACAACTGCAAATCATATTTATTATAATTCCATACCTTATATTTAATTTTCTTATTTAATTTTTATTACGATTATTGGTTTTATTAAGGTTATTCAAACAGCTTTTATTATCTTATATATATTTACATTTCAAAACAAGCAAACAATCAATTTATATACACTATAATAATTTCTGAAAAGTTGCCTCTTTATATATAAATAAAATCAAGGTAAAATTATTTCATTTACCCAATGTAAAACTAATATTATATCAACTTGTGTCGTTCAAGTGTTTAGAAATCCCTATCGATAACATGGCATCCCACATACCGATCAGAGTTCACAAATAGCTCAATGGATAAGTAAACATAATGTAAAACATTTTTATATCACTAACAAATATACGCTCATATATATAATACACTCAAACTCAATCTAGAGTGCTACTGTCCTTATCTATACTGAGTACACATCAAAGCCTAGAAATATACAAAATCTAAGCTCTGATACCAACTGTGATGACCCGCAAATCCATACCATTTTAATCGACAATATATCACACATGTCCAACTTGAAAAGCACAGACTGACGGAAAGTCGTGAGAAAGAAAGAAGAGAGAAGAAGAGAAGAGAAGAAAGATGAAAGAGAGAAACAAAATAGAACATTACAAAATCTCCCATCGCAGCGGAAAACATATAACATTACATCAATGATCTTTACAAAACAGAAACTGTATATACATATATCAATTAGAGTGCAACAATCAATCACTAGTTATTAGCGTGGACAGTTATAGTAACATGTCCTTACAATTGCTGATAATATACAACAAGAAAGCGCAAAGCAGATAATCAAAACTGATACGTGTATACGAAAAATGAAGATCTCCAGCTCACCTTCTGAAGCTCCACAAGCACCAAATCTGAACCTGTAAATATACTCAGTCTGACCCGTGCAGTGAAAGGGAAGAACGTCCGGATCAGTCCGGTAAACCAGCGTGAGAAAATACACTCAACTGAATTTGTTAGATTACCAAACTTTTCCTTTCAAAACAAAAGTATCTCGTAAGACATGCCTACACATAAACACGGACATGTTTTTACCTTACAATAACCAAAACACTTCATATCAAATTCTCTTATATTATAATAGCGTCAGCTGCACAAGTAATATTAACCATAGTCGAAATTCTTACGATTATTAAATTCCAGCATATTAGGCTCAACAACCAAAATGGAAGGCACTTAGTGGAGTTTGGATTTCCATACAAATAATCAGGTGAAGCGACTACCATCTGATAAGTACACCTCTAGATGGATGCCCCCGAGGTACAGAACATCTGCCCTCTACCAACACAAGACGGCCTACCGTTGTAATTAGGTAGTACCGAATATGTCATCCCTCGGTCATTACCGACCTTTTCTGAGGGCTCTCGTAGCATAAAAACCTTAATTTACATCTTTAACATCATAGCATGAAGAAATATACCTAGAAGAGGATGATCATATCCTAGTTGGGAAGTAACTATTTATCCCTACTGCATTTAACCATATTACAGTCATTTTCGGTTGATGAGGCCTGAGGTAACGATTACCTTTCACATATCACATCACTTTAAATGCCATACGACCATTTCGGTTGACTACTAATTGCCTTCTATAAAAATACAACCCTTGAGCTCGTATGTCTCAAGAAGGGTGTTAAGCTAAGAGAAGTTGTCTTCTCTGCCACCACTAATGTACGTTTGTAAAAACCAATATACGTAATCTTAGAAATGCAATGTCAGACAAACGTCCATACAAGTTGCCCGGGAAAAGGACAAATCGAAGGTACTTTTCTGCCACATGCTGTCGAGAAATCCCTAGGATTAGTAGCAAATAGTTCTTGCATTGGATATTTCATAATAAAGAGACCGCTGCTACTATGTGTATATTGAGGTTTTAACCCCAAACGATCAACAAGTAGTTCTCTACTATGAAAATCCTAAATATCAATATCATCAATAACCTACATGATCAAACGCATATACGTTGGTCCAAAGTGGTTTCGGATAAACCGATCCCGGTCTCTTCACACCAACAATGCAAAAGCATTTCTCAACGTCACACAGAAACTAAGTCTCATAGACTTATCACGTCTCCAACTTTCAACTTGCTATCCTTCGGCCAAGAAGGAAGCTCGATAGATTGGAATAATATTCCACATTATATGAATTAACATCCTCAATACAAATGATATCAAGCCTACACAGAAGGCTATGTACTAAGTGTACGACTAAATAGTTTCCACATCAAGTTGAGGAACTAAAATGGTCAAATTTGATAGTCAGCAATGTAACTATCAAAACAACAAACAAATATTTAGTAACATAAGTAATCACTAGGCCCTTTTAATTAATCTTCTATTAATTAAATCTCTTTTCAAGTTATTCACTTCAAATTATCATTAAAAAATATATATTCTCAAAACCATTTCAACATTTCAATCTTTGGAAAACATTTCCATATACTTATTTAATAATAAGTAGTTTACAAATAAATTTATTTTCAACACTTATAAAATATTACATATACTTAAATCATGATTAAGTATATATTTATTCTTTAAGGAAAACATTCTCTTAAACATATTTATTTGGGTCAAAACGAATGTTGCGTAAAATATCGTAACAACGACTCAAAATCACTAGTATAGGGATTTGATAATTAGATAGATATATAAATCCCATATACTATATAACACATCTCCTTTCGAAAATCATTTACTATAACAACAGTGTTATAGTCCATGTTTTCCTTACTTTTCAAAAACGTCTATTTCAACAATGAATGTTGAAATCTATGTATTCGATACTTAACATATTTTAAAACATCTTCAAACCATGTAACTCCATTTAATAGATCACTTTTCAAAACAATTCAAAATATTATTCACTGTCCAAAATCATGAGTAGAATTCTCTAACCAAATTCATCACTATTTCACATTTAATTTAAAGGATAATTCACTGTCCAAAATCGTGAATAGAATTCTCTAACCAAATTCATCACTATTGCACATTTAATTTAAAGGATAATTCACTGTACAAAATCGTGAATATAATTCATTTAGCAAATCAATACTCCTATTCAATTATTTAAGGGATTATCCACTTTCCAAAATCGTGAATATAATTCCTTAATAACTTCTATAATTAACTTATCAAAATAAGTTGATTTCTTATTTATAAAAAAAATGTTTATAAATTCCATTTATTATTTATGACCTCCATATACAAAATTCTTTTATTAACTAAACTTATTTATATCTCATTTACATTTCAAATCATATCATAAGTCCATTTACTTATAAATCATTTATTTGCAAATTCATTCTTTTACAACTTCATCAATTCATAAATCTTATTTACTTATTAGATTCATTTTTAACTTCATTTTAACACTTATAAAAATCATTTATAATTCCATTATTTTGTTTTATAAAATATTTATTTATAAATCTTATATATATATACACCATTATAATAAGTCAAAAATCCCAATTTAACTAATTTTATAAAACAGGTAACTTCATATTTCAAAAATCACATTTTGGTATATTTCACAAAAATCATAATTTTTATAGCATAACATTTATAACTTATATTTATTTAAAATAAATCCATTTACTTAACAATTCAAAATTTAATAGAACATCAATTTTCAAAATCATTTTGAAATCCTTGTTAATTTGAAACCTTTACCTTAATTATTTTAATTTTCCAAAAATAGGCCCAATGCCGCAACATCGCTAAATACATCAATCTCGGCATCCAAATCATCATATATCGCATGATAACAACATATATATATATATATATATATATATCAATATTTGTATATAAAAATCAAAACTAGTGCGGAATCCAGTTGGATCCCTCCAACCTATCACCTGCAACAAATATACATATTAGAAAATATGTACAATATCCACTTTGAGGCAGACGCGCGTACAAACGGTCATCCGCTCATACACGGGAACGTATAGGGTCTCATCTGCTCCAATAGGCAGAAATATATCCAAATACCAATCAATATATGTAAAATATATCATATACCATCCAAACAGCCATCATTCAGCATAAAATAAATTTATTCTCACTTATATAAAAATAACAGTGAGTCACAAAGAGTGAGTCGTACTCGCTTTGATTCCAATAGCAGTTGCAGCGTTTTATTCCAAACAAAATTGAACACACGTTTAGTTTTATCCAAAATTTTCACTAGCTCCAATCAACTCCAAACTAGCTCTAAAATATAGTGCTCGTCAATACGATCCCAACGCAATTTGTTTCGTGCGAATCGGATCTTGTATGATGAAATTATGATATTTTAAACATTACACAAATTAATATATAAATTAATTTCAATTTCTTTTTTATTTTAAACCCTACTTTTAATCGCAGCTGTTTGATTTCGCTTGATCAAATATGGACCATGTTTGCTTTTCTTCCTCTTCTTGGTTTATACTTGTTAGATAAAACCCAATATCGCCATTCGTCTTCGAATTTTCACGCCACCATTGTCGATCTAGACGACGATCGACCATAGCCATTCGATCAGCCATCACAAGATCTCCCTTCAACATGAACAACGGCGAACTCGGTCGCCTATTTCTCTCAAAAATTGAGCTCGAACACTGGCCATTTGTGGCCAATTTGCCGACGGTCCACCACTCCATTCTCGAACATAACCGTTGAAAATATAGATCTCGATATGATCTTCATCTATGTAGTTGGAGGATTTCGATAATAGCTGATGGATTGCAAGAAAAATGAGGAGGAAAATCGTTGATTTTTGGTCGTGAAAATGGGGGTGGAGGCTAGGGTTAGAGTTTGATTTTTATTTGCGAATAGAAAAAAGTGTGGCCTTATATTATAAATTTCGTGACACTATTCACCTAAAAACTTTTCGAACTCAAATCGAAGCGTGTCGCCTGGCATTTATAATGTTTTACCCTTATTTCGAACACAATGGAATATATATTGGGATCCAATTCGATCCTATTTGAAGATAGGTTTTTGAATTGAATTATTTTAATTAAAAATTACTTAAATAAATTTCTACGTGGTTCAGCTTCCCATAACTAAACCGTAAGTCCGATTGACATGAAATTTGAAATCCTACGATAGTATAACATTATGAATCCAATAAACTGGTTTCATCGAAATCTGAGACAGTGTCAAAAATTAATATTTTTACACATTAATTAAGTATTAAAATATTAAATTTCTACGAACTAACTTTTAATTCGATTTTAAAAGTTTACCGACATCATTCTAATTGAAATAGAATTTATTTTCAACTTTATAAATCATTTTTATTCATATTGAACTCAAAATTCAATTATTTACATAATTTTAAATATTAAATTAACAATTTAATAATCTAAATTAATCATTATATTCGAAATATAAGTTATTCAACTTATAAAAATAACTTGTGAATATTTAAAATCAATTAAATATCCCAATATCGAATGACTGAAATTCTGGGTCGTTACATTCTACATACGAGATGATGGCTTGGAGGAAATACCTAAAAAAATCCTATAGATAATGATGCGCTTAAGAAGAAACATGCAAAGCGTAAAAAAATGAATTTTGTGTAGAGGACACATTATGAATTCACTATCCACTTCTGTCTACAATGCACAAAAAAGCTTAGAAACAGCAAAAGCACTCTTGACGGCATTGAAAAATAAATATCATATGCCAAAAGAAAGTAAGAAGACATTCGTGGTATGAAAATTTATGTATTTTAAAATGACTGAAAATAAGTCCATTATTGGCTAAGTTAGTGAAATGTTATATATAATAAATCAAATCAAAGATGCCATGATTGATCTCCTTGAATCATTCATAGTTGGAGTTAATTTCTAGACTCTCACATTATTAGAATGACTAGAAAAAATTAATGTATGTAGAAACAAACTATGGTTTAGAGAGTTTCCAATGCCACCTTGGCATAGAAGAGGACTCTCTAAACAAGAACTAAATGATAGGCTACAAACTGGGTTTCAATCTACGGCTAATTATGTTGAAATGACGAATATGTTAAAGCCTAAGAATGAGATATAGTTTAAGAAGAAATGTCGTCCTAAGAAGAAAAAAAAAAGAAAAACACTTGTTAATATTGTAACAAGCCTTACAACTATGTTGGTGACTACCACCTATGAAAGAAACAACTAAAAGCGAGTGTGGTCCAAGACTCACTTGTGGCTGTAGTGAAAGAAGCAAACTCAATCGATGGTACAGAAAATGATTGATGGCTTGATGCTGGAGCATCCATTCACATATGCAAAGCACGTACTCTCCATAAGACCTACAAAGAAGTTAACGGAGAAGGTACTGAAGTTACTGGGGCAAATAATATTCACAATAGAGTAATTAGAATGGGAATTGTAGAACTTCTATTCGGCTCTGGAAAAGTCCATACTTTAGTTAATGTACTTTTAGCAATTCGATCTGTGGATACATTCTTAATAAGGGAGGATTCAAGATGGTGTATGAGACTGACAAGTTGGCGTTATCCAAGAATAATAAGTTCATTGGATATGTATAGTCTTATAATGACATGATTAAGTTGAATTTGATAAAAAATACTTTTGCTTACATAGCTGATTCTATTGATTTATAGCATGTTAGATTAGGACATGTTAAATTTGGTTTACTTTAAAACATGAATATTGTAGGATTAATTTTTGGTTACAATTTTGAATCTATCTCTAAATGTAAATTGTGTGTTCAAGTAAGCATATGTAGGAAATCTTTTAAATCTATATAAAGGAAATCTGCTTTGTTTGATTTAGTAGATAGCAATGTCGGTGACTTCAAAGGTTATACAACTTACGATGATAATAGATGTCATGTCACATTTACCAATGATTATTACATATATGCTTATGTTTATTTAATAAAGATTGATGATGTTTTTGCTAAGTTAAAAACTTACAATGTAAAAGTGGAAATGCAATTAGGACGCAAAATAGAAGTGCTGCATTCTGATCATGGTAGTGAATATATTTCAAACGATTTCACATTGATTTATAATCGACATGATGTAGTTCATCAATGTACTGCTCCCTAAACACCTCAACAAAATGGAGTCATTGAATGGAAAAATGGGACATTAGTAGAATAATTAATGATATACTCATTAGTCCTAGTTTAGCCAACACTTTACAGGGTGACGCTATATTATTTGCTTGTTATATTTTAAATAGAATTCCTTTAGGAATAAAAGATGTTCCCCTTTATGAATTATGGTTTAAAAGAAAATCCAATTTATCAAGGCTTAAAGTTTGGGATTGTTTGGCTTATGATAGAAACTAGATCCAAAAAGACCAAAATTCAAAAATAGAGCATTTAGGTCTTTATTGGTTATTCCTATAGTAGTATAACTTATCGATTTATAATACTTATATTTTTGAAGTAATAGAATATGTAGATGTTGAATTTTCGTAAAAGATATATCACTCAAAATCAAACTGGTGAGAATCTAGCGATATCATCTAGTCTAAAACATATAGAAACTAATGATAATACTGATGAAGATTTTACCTCTTCTCAATAGCTAGAATATTTCGGTACCTGAAAAAAAATACTAAACATAGAAGAAGCAAAAAAGCAGTAATAAAAAAGGACTATGGTTCTAATTTCGTTACATATCTAATAAAAGGAAGTAAGTACGAAGTTGTTAATATAACTAGGCATATAATGAATGTTGATGATGATCATAAAACTTATTCTTAAGTTATGAGTTTCAAAGATATTATTTTCTTAAAAGAAGCTGTCAATGATTAAATGAATTCAATTTTGGAAAACCAAACTTGAAATCCGACCGATTTACCTCCTTGTGCTAAACAGAAAAAATGTAAATGGATATTCAAGAAATTTTTTAATATATACAGATCCTTTGATAAGTCTGAAGCCAGATTAGTTGCTAAGTGTTATAAATAAAGACATGGAGTGAACTACTTTGATACATATGCTCCCTTTCTTGCATATTCATTGTTTGATAGCACTTGCATCCATTCATAGTTATACATCAAATGGATGTGAAACCTACTTTTCTAAACGATGATTCTGAATAAGAGATATATATGGAACAACCATAAGTTTTCATAAATCCTCGATATGAAAGGAAAATTTGTTGTTTGATAAAATCTCTTAATGGCCTAGAACAAACACCCATGCAATGGAATGAGAAGTTTAATAAAGTAGCATTGTCAAATGGCTTCATTGTCAATAATGTTGATAAACGCATTTATAGCAAGTCGATTACAACTGGTTGTGTTATAATGTATTTGTATGTTGATGACATACTAATATTTGGTTTTGATATATCTTATGGAAAAGAAACAAAGAAGTTTCTATTATCTAAATTTGATATGAAAGATCTAAGAAAGGCTGATGTGATCTTAGGGGTCAAAATCAAAAGAAAAGATGATGACTTTGTTTTAGCCCAATCTCACTACATAAAAATTTCTCAAGAAGTATGGTCTTTATAATGACAAGCCATCCCTAACTCTCTTTGTTACTAATATCAAATTAGTGAATAATACTGGATATACTATTTTCCAACTTGAATATTCTATTATTATTGGAAGTTTTATGCATGTTATGCATTACACTAGACCCCATATAGCATATGCTTAAGCATATTGTTTCGACTTACGAGTAATCCAGATTATGAATATTAGAAAGCTATTTCAAGAGTTCTAGCTTATTTGAAAGGAACAATGGACTATGGTTATCTTATAAAAGATGTCCTACTCTATTTGAAGGATATAGTGATGTGACCTGAAATAATGTAGAATTCAAATCCAAGTCTATAAGTGGATGGATCTTTACATTAGGAGGTGTTGTTTTTTCTAGGGATTCCAAGAAGCAAACTGTATTTCTAATTCAATAATGTTGTCAAAAGTAATCACATTGGAACATATGCATGTAAAGAGGATAAATGATTTAGGTATATGTTAACCGGGTTTTCAACCAAGTAGAAGTCAACGGAAGTTAGAATGTCAAGATGAAAATGAAATGACTTGAAAACTTGGTAGTACATTTATAAGAAATAGAGAAACGGCTGGGAGAAATTTCAATGGAAATCGGACTAAGGAGAAAACTCATTACTACCCCTATTTGGGTCGGTGAAGAGTCTTTTGGGTCTGTGAATAGTTGTTTTTTTCTCTCCTTTCTTCCTCTCAAACTCCATATGTTTCATGTGCTACTCTAACCACTCATGATCAAGTGGTTTTTCAGAGTTTGGATTAGTAATTCCAAGGATTGATGAGAAGAGAGCAGGATAATACGAGTGTTATTGGGAAGAACCATAGAACTAACTCAAAGTAAATGGAAAAGAGTTAGGAACACATCAATAGAAGGTATAAGAGCAAAAAAGCGAAATTGTTCGACTTATACCAAGTGAAATGGTGCTAATTACACCAAACGGTTCCACCACTGCTAGAGATTTACGAATATCCTGAGAGCCCCAACGACAGAACTTATGCAAATGGTTAGCCTATGGTCGTTTGCAATTTAGAGAATCGACATTGTCGATGTGCTACCTATGAAGAGGGAAGAAGCTAAGAATATCATCGTTGTAGTAAACTACTCCGTAAAATAGGCTGAAGCGGAACCGTTTGCCACAGTCACAATAAGGAAGGTAGATGGACACATGGAAGTAGTGAGAAAAAAGATCTCAATACTAAGAGGAACCTCTTGGTATCGAAAGGCTCGGAGTTGAGTTATTGATATACTAGTTTCCAAAGATAGAAACCAAAACATGGCTGGAGTGTTGACCATAATCATCGAAAGTTTTACCATTGCCTGGAAATAGACAACTTCAAGGAAGAGTTATTAGAATTGGATGATTCGTATACTAGTTTCTAGAGATTGAAACTAGTGCCTAACCAGATTTCAACGATAGTGTTGGTGACCAAGCAAGATACGCTCGGTCGAGGATAAGGCGAGGATAGTTTTGGAAGATTAAAAACAAGTATTAGATTGGGGTCAATCGAACAATCAGCCCACACGTTTAACTTACATTAGTGTTTTGAACTCATGGCAGAAAACTTCTTGAATGTGGTTTAGTTCACGATAGAGACATATAAATGTGAACTGCATATTACAGAAATGTTCCCAACGTTAGGGAGCAGTGCGATAATTGGACTACTTACAACAAAAGTCTGCCAAGGGAAATTTGACCTAAATCAATAGGAACCTACTATTGTTTGGAGATGGACAATGTTAGAGAGGAATAACCATACAAGGGTTTATCGGATAATCTCTAACTTGCAGAAATCAACACCATTTCCCAAGGTAGGTAACGTTAAGAAGGACGCCCGTAATTGAACAATTCACACGTTAGTTTTCGGAGATTGAAACCGGTGCATAATTGAACTCCCATGACAATGCTAACGGCTAAGTGGGACACACTTGGTTGAGAATAAACAAAGATAATCGTGGAGAATCTAAGGCATGTATTGTTAGACCGATATAGGACCAGGATAGGGAAAACACACTTAGACAGGGGGTAGTTGGATAATTTACCCCATAGCATTTAGCTAATATCGATGCCTAGGTTCCACCAATAGGATTTTATTCATGGAAAAGATCATACAAATAGAGGATGAACATTCTAACTGCTGCTTCAAGACAGTTAGGAGTGGCATGGAATTAGGATTCTTCATGACTAACAGTTAGTGAAAAGGAAACAATCTATTTAAAGAAAAAAAAAGAGTATGGACTATACGACCAAAAGGAAGACCGATAGTCCAGCAAGCTTTTGGAGATCCTTACTCTTCGTATTCGTCCAAGACCCATAAAGCCATGTACTCGTTTAGAGGAGGACGTGTATTTAGCAACAGCTCTATAAGAGAAACCGTGCCTTGTTGTCCAGTTGTGATTTGAACATCCAGGCATGGTAGGAATAGAAGGTGAAGCCTAAGCTATTGAGGACCTAGCTTTAAGAGGAGCAGACGTAACATCACCAGATTTGGGGTGATGTGATCGATGAGTCAAAATAGAAAAGGAAACTTGACGTTCAATATAATCAGATATTTTTTATTTTGAAAATCAAAACCCTATGACCAACGCCCAAAGTCCAAAGGATGTTGATGTATGTCAACTAATCAGATTTTGAGCATTGACCGAGGCAAGTGGGAAGTATCAATCTATTCAGTATGAGTCATGTGTTCTATATGTGACAAATGGATCATCATGTGTATATAGCTTTCTCATGCTAGAAAAATGAATTGTGTCGTACAGTGATATTATATGTCAAAACTTACCCGTTATCAATGAATTATCGATAATGGAGCCGCTGTCCGAAGATATGCATAAAGTTTTTCTTTTTCAAAAACATGAAGAATGCTGCAATAGGAAAAGAATTATGATGGAATCATCAAAAACCACCATTCCCGGAGCGAACTATCTTATCGGATTTCAAACAGCAATACAAGAACAGCTGCGCATTGATAAGAGTTAGCCGAAGACGGAGGGTCAAGCGTATCTCTAAAGCGACATTAACACGAATTGGGACATGTTTGGTATCAACCATAGGTCAAGAACAAACCAAACTTTGACTATCTCCCACCAAGAAGCAATTGTCTGCACCACCACCTTCATCTCTATTTCCACAGTAACTGACATACCTCTAACCTTAAGACGAATCTCACTCGATGGCAAGGGCCAAAGCTCTTGGGGGCAACAGAAAAGCAAGAATGAAAAAAACACAAAGCAAAGGGAGATCGTACTCATCTAAGGCATTGAACGATCTTTGGAGCACAGATCAATTCTCCAGAGCATAGGTCATATCTTTAGCGAGAAGAATGTAAAATGAGATTCTAACCGCGAAGAGCAGTTGAAGGAATATCAACTAATCGAAGGCGGCGTTTGAAAATGACGCCAAAATGACTATCCAGAACCAAGAGATAGAAAATTAGAACTTGTCTTGATCTAGAGCATGCTTTTTTTCCAGCAAAAGCATACTCTGGAGGAGAAGTGTTAACCGAGTTTCTAACCATGCAGAACTCAACAAAGGTATAACATCAAAGACGTAAATAAAAAGACTCGAAAACTTGAACATAGACTTGGAAAAAATAGAGAAATAACTTGGAGAATTTTCAATGGAAATTGGAATAAGGAGATGACTCGGTACCAACCCATTTAGGTTGGTGAAAATTCATTTGGGTCAGAAAATTCGTTTGGGTTGGTGAAGAGTTGTTTTTTCTTTCCTTTCTTCCTCCCAAACTCTATATATTTCATTTACTACTCCAACCACTTGTGGTCAGGTGGTTTTTAGAGTTTGGATGAGCAATTCTAAGGATTGATAAGAAGAGAGCGAGATAATACGAGTGTTATCGGAAAGATCTCTAGAATCAACTCAATGTTTATAAAAAAGAGCTTGGAGCACATCGTATAGAAGGTAGAAGAGCAAAAAAAGTGAAATAGTTTGATTGATACCAAGAAAAATTGTTTGGTTCCTAGTTAATTAAGTTGGTACCGATTCATTTTCTTAGGTCATGGGCCTCCTTGCTGACTTGTATAGCATCAGGCTATCTTTTGGACTTCAGTTCAAGCAGACTCCATGCATTGTACCTATGTTTCTCCATAAATGCCAGCCTAATTGCAACTAAAAGGGGGTCTTTTTTCTTAAACTTTGGATCTAAATTATGCTTCTCTTCTTCAACTCCTACCTCTCTCAGAGTAGACACCCAAGCAGCTACTCTTGGCAGTCCTAGGCTGTAGAACCTATCATGCTTTTATACTAGTAACTAGTATTCTCTAATTCTCTACAAACAACAATCAATAAAGCTATAAAGTGGATGTAGGCCAGAGATTGTTGAACCGCTATAAAAAATAGCGTGTGACTCATGCGTTGCACATAGTACGTTTTATAAAAATAGTTTTGTAATCACATTTGAAAAAATTGAATTTGTTACGCAATATATGGTGAATTTGTTAAAATAACCTAGTTACATACTAAAGCTATTATTTTTAAGTACGTAATTTTTTTATGACTTATGTTTTCTTCATTTTTGTGTAAAAAATTGTTAATTTTAAATATTATAATAATGAGTTAAATACTAATTTGTTATTTTTTAGCGTTTAGTATTCGTTAAGAAAATAAATGAAAATTAGTATTCTTAATTAGTTTTGAAATTAATATTGTTGCAAATTTCAACAAATAAATATTTATGTGCATAGATTTTGAGTATTACATTTAGTTTTTAGTACATTTGTCTAAAAGATAAAAGATATATGGATTGAATTTCAAATATTGCTTGAAATAATGAAGGAATACATGTAATACTAATGAATTGGTATATTTTTTATTTAAAGTTTTTGCAGTAATAAAAAGTAACTATATTACATTATCAAAAAGATAAATAAAACATTTATTTAATGACTAAATGGAATTTCAATTAAAAGAAATGTTGCAAATCATGTTCTTATTTCAATTATGTAAAAGTTGACAATTTAGTTTTTAAAACATTATTTTGTACCTTGATAATTTTAATTTATAAAAAAAAATTAACATCTACCTTAGAAAGGAAATAAAATATAAGATAAAAATATTTCTAATAAAAATAACGTATAAATTTATCCATTTTAATATAAATTATGAATATACATAACTAAAATTTAACATTTTCACAAAACGTATTAATGAAATTATTATTATTTTTTAAAATTCTAAACTATAATATTCATCACTTATCATTAACTTAGGGTCATTCTTAATAGTTTCATTATTAAAGATAAAGAATCTACTTATTTTACAAAATTTAGAATCGTAATAAGTGTACATGTATAATAAGATATCTATATTATAAAAAAAAATGCATACATGTTCGTTTATAATGAAGCACCAACTTTAGAAGAAAAAAAATTATGTATATTTCCTATTGTAATAAAGTAATAATTTTTAAAAGATAAAGTTGAATGTAAAATAATATAAGGGAACAAAAGATATTTTGTATATAACCATGGAATTTCATGTTATATGGACATGAATGAAATATTAGTTTTACAATATTTATCAATATAAGCATCTTATACAATTTACTGAATTGTCTTTTTTATGACTTATTAGACCAACTAATAAATGTTAGTTAATTGGATTTATTTAAAAGTACAAGTTTTAGATCACTTAATTAATTTAAATAATGGACTTGAATGTAAAACAATATGATAGTACTTGGATTATTTTTTAAATAATTGTAAGAATTGTATATTTAAATATAAAATGTTAACGGAGAGAGTTAATGGAATTTTTTAATAATTATAATTATAAAAAGTTATTGGGATTTGAAAATAAAATATTTAGAGAGAAGAAGGTGAGAATATGAAATTCCTAGATTTAATGAGTTAACAGAAAATTCTTTTGCTTTACTATTATTTAATAGATTTCGTGTCTCCTTATTTTTATTTTCAATACTATCTGTTAGATCTAGGTCTTACAAGTTTTCTACAACTCAATCTTTGGTATTGATCCATTTTTGGCACCAACGTATCTTTTAATAGAATTTCCTCTATTGAAAACAATCATCTTCTACAGTCGTGATTAATAGTGGTAATCATGCTACAATTTATAATTTTTCTAACAAAACATATAATGAAAAGTCTGGACATGTGAGTCTTAAACAATTAGATGGTAAGGTAATTACTCAATGAGGAGTAATTATATAATTTGAAGGTATTTTGGTATGTTAATGATCGGATGCATCTTTTCATTATCTACATAAAGGCATAGCTGAATTTACCTTTCATTAGGAATTTTTTTATTTTTTTTCATTTCCATACTATTTTATTTTGCATCATCATCCTCCGATCAAAAGAGTATTCAAATCAAAGTAGTACATTTTAAATCTGATTACATAGTTAAAGAACTTCATTGAATCCCAGAGTCAATAATTCAATAATTCGTTTGTACCGAGAAGGTTAACTTATTGAATCCTAAAGGAATTTATCTGGGTTAGAAGTGGGTGAGGTGAGGGAAGGGATTATTATTACTTTAACTTGTCATATAAGGGCGACTAAATTTGTGGTGGGAGGTGGATATGGTTTGGTAATGACCTGGTATCAGTATATATGATATGAAGTGTTTATCATTTCACTTTCCTCCTATTCTTCTCATCATTCCCTTTAATTTCATATCATGTTGCCCTAGGAAGGTTTCAAAACTTAAAAATGGAAAGGGTTACAACGTGGATTGTAGGAGTTAAGCAACCACCTTAGAAAATACCCTCCATGTTACAACAATCTGGAAAAAATATATTATAATTAGTGCAAGTTATAATGAAATTATTAACATACACAATGTTAAACATAAACTCGATTTTCCTCCCTCAAGTTTCATATTTCCCTCGTGTTCGCACAATCACAACTATTCATTAAAATTATTTAATTAGTTGATGTATTTAACTAATTCAGAATTAATGTTGAATATCCTATAGGATTAGTAGTCAGGCGAAATTTAAAAGAAAACAAAAGAATTGAGTTTGTCAAATAGATGGTCCGTTAGTTGTTTATTTAACTCATTTTATGAATTTGACAAACAATAAAAAATTCATTAACCTTTTGCTCCTTATGTAGCTTGCTATCAATAACAACTCAACTTATAGAGGTGGCCATGAGGGGTTGTTATCTCATCCTCCCCTGTGTATATAACTATCAAAATAAATTAATATTGCAATAAGCTATTACTTTTGAAATGGAAAAATCTAGTTGAATACAAACAGATACATAACTAGTGACACAAGATGTAAACCGGGATTTTAACCCATAATAATTCAATAGGATTTAAAACATTCAAACTAGGCCAAATTAGCTTGAGACTCAACCAGGACATCCAAGCGAACAAGTCAATGGACTTCAAGGAAAATAAGCTAAGAATACACTAAGTGGATGGATCGCTAGTGATCCATCACCTATGGATCGCTAGAGATCCATAAGGATGCATTGCGAGTCTTTCTAACCTCTTGCATCATGATATACTATCTCTTCTAAGAATATTTGCCAAGCTTCAAAGCATGCAAAATAATCTAGCTCGAGAAGTGAGGACTCATCTGATTCAAGTTGTTTGACCAAAATTAGCAAACTTAAAATGAACCTAGAGAACTCATACGAGTCGGATTGACTTGAAATTTTCGGAGAACAATTAGAAGACATAAGAGAAGTCATTTGCCAAAATGAGTTTGATTGGATAAGGCTAGATGGATCGCTATAAACCTAACTAGATGGATCGATAGTGATCCATTTAAAGTGGACCCCACAACCTAAGATTTTTAGAGTAGGTCCCTGACACCATCTAGAGTGTGCCTGCAAAGTTCCATTGTTTTCATTAACTTTTGTGTAAGTTATGAATGATTCTTCTGGACTAGATGATCTACGGATGATCAAACAAACTGTAATCGACTTGATATTTAGATAAGACATTTAAATAGATGAAAGGAAGGCAACCCAAAAGGGTAGACTCAAAAATAATTTAAGGGCATGGATCATTAGCTCAGGTCGCCTTCATACTTTCTGAGCTCCTTTATGACACTGAATAAAGGCTTCTAACAAAGCAGCTTCAGCCCAAGTGCTCTCCAACCCCTATAAATACAATCCTACCTGCAACATAAACAAGATCTTCTAGACTGGTTGCTGGAGCTTGGTAGAGATTATTCATCACTGTTCTCCTTCCCCAAAATAGTCATCTTGGAGTTCACTATGACTCTCCAGTGAACTCTTGCACTTATGACTTGATCCAACTTAGAAGATCCAATCAAACTATAACCGGATTCAACTTGTAATAGCAGTCAGTTAATAACAAAGTTATAAAGCTGACATAGGCTTTGTTAACAGTCAAGCAACTATAAAAATCTCTTGTCTCTTTACTTTATCGGCAAGTTATTATTCCTTTTTTCTATTTTATTTTCCTTAATAAACAAGGCTGGTGCTTTCACAGTTAATCCAGGGTGTTGATCCATTTTGGGTTAACATTTTGGTGCTTTCACTGAGAATAAAGGTAGATCTGGAAACTTGAAGTTTGTATCTAAGATTTAGGAAAAATAAAGAGGTCTAACACTAGATCTAAAACTGGAACAAGTCAACCAGAGCCTGAGGGCAGTCAGGAAGTATCCCTAAATTCTCATCAATTCAACTATGTAGCCAATGAAGAAATAGAAAGGCTGATGAAGGAGATGCAAGATGGAATCTTGGCTAGGCAACAAGAGATGATGGAGGAATTCTTTAAAAGGATGGGACAATAAAGAATTGATGGAGCTGCAGGAATTCAAACCCTAGAAAACAATACAGGAGCTGCTAGAGTTGGGTTAGACCGAGATGGAACATTGCCACCACGCCCAGAGAAACCGATACTTAAGGGAAACATGGGAGTCAACCTGGGAATCAATGCCGATGATGGGATCAATATTGAAGCTGGCATCGAAAGGGCCAATAATGGTGTGGTTGTTGAAACTCTAGGAATTGGTAGTACAGGTGTTATTCCAAATATTAGAGTGCAACCGATAGAGGAATATGTGCCAGGGCTACCCTGGAGGAGCGGAGGACGGAATGAGACTCGAAGAGTAGGGCAAAACATCGCTTTCGAATGAAGACCTTCATTAAATGGTGAAAATTGAAATGGTGAAGTGGTAAGAAGGTTGATTAGAGGAGGACCCACAGATTAGGATTTGGGAGATGTGAACAGAAACCCGTTTACTGCTAATTTTCGAAATGTGATAAATCCTCCCATTTTCAAGCTTCCTGCGCTGGAAATACATGATGGAAAAAGGATCTAATGTTCAACTGATGAGATATATTGGATATATGGAGGTGTTTGGTGCTTCTATGGAAGTAACAGGGCGGTGTTTCCCATTATACTTAACGGATTTGGTGGCAATGTGGTTTAGACAACTGGAGAATGGGTACATTGGCACGTGGATCGGGTTAATGGGCAGATTTTTAAGACAATTCCATGTTCACATCTTACAACCAAAGAATGTGATGGCAGTGGAAAATGTAAAATAAAGGCCTGAGGAGACCTTAAGAAGTTATTTAATAAGATTCAATGCAGTTGCTACTATGGTCGATAGGCTAGACCCATTAGTGATTTTGATGGTGACATTGTCTGGAGTTGCAAGAGAGATCGACTTCAGGGCTGCACTTAAGAGGGATCCACCAATGGATCTTGCTAAGTTTTACTATGAAGCTGAGAGATATTTACATCAGGAGGATGCTAACACTGAACATGAAGCTGAAGGCGTCGAAATTTATGCCGTGGATAGCAAGGGATCCTCTGGAGCAGGATTTGAAAAAGATAAAGTGAAAAGAGAAGCTGATGATGATTTTAAAGAACCGAAATGACAAAGGAGGGATCCCAAATTCTCTTTCTACTTTGAGCTGACTGAAACCATGGAAAGAATGTACCTAGACACTAAGGAGCAAGTTCCTTTTTGTCGAAAGCCTTCGAGAAGAGAGCCCATTGACCGAGAGAAAGGATCCATAAAGTTTTGAATCGTCCATGAGCTGGGCGGACATGAAATGAATGAGTGCCGACACCTGCGTGATATGATAGATAAACTAGTTTAGAACAACCAGCTGCCGTAGTACATGAGGAACAAAGCTGCGATAGCATAGCCGCAGCAGCCACCACCCACAGCAGATGCATCAAAGGAACGCCAAGGGATTTGGGCCAAGATAAATAATCCCATAGGGATGGATTGGAATTAGATCCGGCTACTACTCTTTTCTTTGGTTTCTTTTTTTCACTTTTTTCATATATTAGCGATAAAAACAATAATGACCCCAGACTTCTTAGACATGTGCTAAACCTATATTGGTTCCTAGTCGTGCTTTGAGTCTAATATTTGGGATCACTACTTAGGATAATAATCTCAGACTGCTTAGATGTGCACAAAACCTAGATTGGTCCCTTGGTACGTTTTGAGTCGAATGTCTAGAGCAGACATTCAGGATTTCTGCTTGTTTTCTTTGATTTGAAATTTTAATTTTGTAAAATCCAAAGTTAATGTGATGACTGATTTTTAATGCCATAGAGGCACGCCAAGAGAGGCAGGACATGAGTGCAAGGTGCAAGTCCCTTGTCGGAGAGCGAGTGGATGGACTTGTACGATATCGAACGCCATAGAGTCCCAACCGGAGAGTCGGGAGCGGAGTGCAATAAGTAAGTCCTCTCACTAAAGAGTGAGCGGACGGGCTTACTTATTCTCCCCTTAACTTAATGAGCAAATGATCCGAAGAGATCATCCACCTAAATCGAAACAACAAACGATCTGGAGAGATCATCTCCTAACTAAATATCAAATGATCCGAAGAGATCATGCATTAAACTTAAACAGTCCGAAAAGATCGAACCTTACAGCAGAATAGATTTGCGAAAAGGGTTTGTATGCCTTATACGTAGAATAAAAAGGATAAATCCTGGATGAACACAGGATGACTTTGACATATGATGTGATATAATGTGATTTCGATATATGATGTGATATTACATGATTTCGATAAATGATGTGATATGATGTGATTTCAATATATGATGTGATTTTGACATATGATATTATAACTCTAAATTAAATCTGAGTGGTAATGAAGTAAATCCCCGATGAACACGAGATGATCAGAGATGTGTAATGTAATTAGAGACATGTGATGTAATAACTTCGAATGAAACTGGAATGATTCTGATGTATAAATTACAGTTAGGTAGAGATTAGAGTCTTAAGCTATAATAGGTTTGGAACGATTTGTGATTAGAAAGAGAATTCGAAGGAACTGGACGATTCATCAAGGTTAAAGCAGTTGGAAAGCTCAATTATCGAAGATTAGAGACAGGAACTTGTTCTTAAGCAAAGCACACCTTTCATTCAAAAGGCGTACTTTAGGGGGGCAAGTGTTAACCACATTTTTTATCCATCAGAATTCAATAGAAGTTAAAATTCAAACTGTGCCAGAATAGCTCGAGACTCAACCAAGAGAACCAAGCGAACAAGTCAATGGACCACAAGGAATATAAGCCAAGAATACACTAAGTGGATGGATCGCTAGCGATCCATAAAGATGCATTGCAAGTCATCCTAACCTCTTACATCATGATATACTATCTCTTCTAAGAATATTTGCCAAGTTTTATAGCATGCCAAACAATCTAGCTCGAGAAGTGAAGGCTCATCTAATTCAAGCTGTTTGACCAAAAGCAGCTAATTTAAAACGGACCTAGAGAAATTATACGAAGTGGGATTGACTTCAAATTTTGGAAGAACACTTAGAAGACATAGAAGAAGACACTCGCCAAAAATGGGCCTAATTGGTAAGGGTAGATGGATCACTAGCGACCTAACTAGATGGATCGCTAGAGATCCATCTAGAGCGGGTCCTACAACCACAAATTTTTAGGGTATGTCCAGACACCCTATAGAGTGTACTTGACTCGAAACTTTCTGAGATTGGTCGCGTGGGTCCACTCACGTGTCAGAAGAAGTCTTCCGAGATTTGAGCGAAGTCTCAGCCTCCTACGCCTATAAATAGAGCCTCAGAGCCTACAGAAAGAGGACCTTTTGACTCTCAAGCGCCTAAACTCTGCCGGATCGAGATCTCTATCATCCTACACCATATTCTTACTGTCAATTTCGAATTTCCAGCTGTAACTTGCTGTTGATTGTTGTAACAACTTGTAATCATTGAAAGAGAATCAATAAAACTACAACAAACTTCATAGTGGATGTAGGCAACACGCCGAACCACTCTAAATTGCTTGTCTACGCATTTACTTTTCTGTTATTTGGAGTTTTTGTT
This sequence comes from Allium cepa, assembly GCA_030765085.1. Taxonomy (NCBI): domain Eukaryota; kingdom Viridiplantae; phylum Streptophyta; class Magnoliopsida; order Asparagales; family Amaryllidaceae; genus Allium; species Allium cepa. The sequence goes on from CM060938.1 coordinate 337,280,673, forward strand.
AGATAATCATCATTTTCAATTTATATTCTTCATTATTATCTCTTCAAAAACTCCCGAAGAGTGTTGTGACCAATTTTGGTGCAAACACTGAGCAAGTTATGGATGATTTTTTTTGATAAGATGTCCCGTGAAGATTGATGATAAAACAAACTCCAATCTACTTGCTATTTGGATAAGGTATTCAAATAGATGAAAGGAATGCAACTCGAAAAGGCAAAATCAAAAATAATTTAAGAGCACCCATGGATTGCTAGCGATCCATCAAGTTAGCTCGGATCGCCTTCAAACTTTTTGAGTTCCTTTATGACGCTGAACACAGGCTTCCAGCAAAGCGGCTTCGGTCCAAGTGCTTTCCAACTCCTATAAATATATACAATCCTACATACAACATAAACATGATCATCTGGACTGGCTGTTGGAACTTGATAGAGATTATTCATCACTTTTCTCCTCCCACATAATAGTCATCTAGGGGTTCACTCTGACTCTTCGGTGAACTCTTGCACTTGTGACTTGATCTAACTTAGAAGATTTAATCAAATTGTAATTAGATTTAACTTGTAACATCAGTCAGTCGGTCAATGATAAAAGTTATAAATTGTTAATAGTCACCGCTATAAAAATCTCTTGTCTCTTTACTATATCGGCAAATTACTATTCATTTTTTCTATTTTGTTAATTTAAATTGATAAACATGACTGATGTTTTCACACTTAATGCTGGAGGTTGATCCATTTTTTAGTTTAACACAAGAAATGTCAAACATTAATTTTTTTCAATTCAACCCCAAACGAGTTCCGACAACCAGCTGTTTTGTTACTAATATTTTCTGTTTTAATATTTTGAGCGTTCTAATAGCCGCTATTTTTTGAAATAGGCCTTCATATTTGCATTGATACTACAATTTTGAATGAAAAAAATATTCTAATGTCCCATTACATATTTAAATTAGACATTAATTTAGTTGAAACAAGTACGAAGATGCATGTGTTCCTTATGCAGCATCTTGGAGCCATGAAGAACCATTCTTTGCTAAACGGTTGAAACAAATACAAGTTTGTTTGTTTTTTGTTTTTCCAACTAAACTAGACAAAAGCTCTACATACCAGTTTCTGCTTTTTATCACCGAAAGAAACAATATTTAAAGTAGATGTCGAAGTCAAACCTTACGTTTTTTTCTTCCCCATTTACAGAAAGTAATACCAGTTTGTTGGTGTGATTTTGGCTAACTGCCTGTACATGAAAGTAAAGTCGGTTTCTACTTTGCCGAAAGAAACAATTTGGTATATGCCAAATTGCACTTTTAACAGTTTATAGTACCAAGAAGGCACGACCTTCATCGTTTTCAGTTTATAACTACCTAATATGACACGTTTTATAAGCTTTTAACGATGGAATATGACTTGTATCATATGTTTTCCATTTCTGAAGTTAATTGATAACTAAATATGTCAATTTTGCTTCAACCCTAACGCCTTCTTTTGGATATGCATGGTTCTTATATAAATAACTCATGGAGACGCATAATTAACATCAGTTTTTAGTTTCATACTTAGAAGGTAGTACTAAATTGCTTCTTTTGCAACATCTTCTTCGTTACATTTAATTTAAACAATGTCTGGAAAGGATTCAAGGAGGAAGAAGAATGTTTTGGAAGTTCTTTCTTGGAAACTATCATGGGTATGCTTCTAGCCAGCTAGCTGATTAATTTAGACCCTGGATTATAAATTTTCAACAAACCGGCACTGCTATAATTAACTATTTGTTAATTTTTATAATTCTCTAGCTGACTTCAAATAATTTTCTTGTCTTGCGGACAACCATGATGGAGTCAATGAACGAAGAGCAGCTGAAGGAATATCTATTGAGCAGACCTAAAACAGGGCAAAGTTCAAAGACTGTTAAGAGTTTGCAAGGAAAATAGGTGCATATCAAGAGCAGGTTAGTTCTATGTTGTACTCAGTTTGATTTGCTTCTATATATATGCCGTCAATGTAATGCAAATTAAGCTTGGTTATGTGTTGTATGTTGAGACTGATGCAGACAAGAAGGAGCGTGAAAGCAAGGTCGACATCTTCTGCTTCTCTTGGAATCATGGCTTCTGTTTGGAAGTTTCACAAAGAGGATGATGATGATACTGCCTTGACTATTCCAGCTTAACGCCTTTTTTTATCAATTTGTGCTTTAAGTGATGTAAATTGATGAAGCACCTACCTTAAGTCGCGACCGACTCATCACTTCGCTGCCGCCCACCACCTTAAGTCGTGAACGACACATTCTTCCCCACCACGACTTACGACACATCATCACTCGCGACCATGACTTACGACACAGCCCCCCACCACGACTCAACTCCACCGTCCCCTCAATTCCATAAGTCGCGACCTACGACTTACCCTTTTCCCCTCAATTATTTCACCGACACGACCTAAACCTAAGTCGCCACCGAGACATAGACATAATTTTTCCCGACCTATTTCGATCGCAGACAAGCCAAAATCCATCTTCCCAAATTTGCGGCCGATCCATCCATATGTCGCAAACGATTCATCTACCTCTTCCTTAAGTCGCGAGTATGTGCCATGTTCTGTTTCGTTAAGTCGCGAACGAGATAATTTTGAGTCGTGAACGACTTATTTATAAGTCGCAACAAATTTTACTGAACCCTCTATTGAGTCATTGCCGAAATAAAAGATGAATTGTAGCCAAAGCCTGCTGATGAGTCGAGCTTGATGAGTCGTAGTCAGGTTAACATGAAGTCATTGTACTTTTCTTTAAGTCGCGAGTCACGTTGAGTCTTGGCTGAGTCAAGTTGAGTCATGTACTGTTATATTGTTTAGGTTGTTTGTGTGTGTGTTTGACGTACCGTTTTGTTAAGTCGTGTATTGAGTTGTAAGCCTATAAATAGGCACGGGGTTCATTTGTAATGAGTTGTTGAATATTGAATAAAATTTCCTTTTGATTGCTTTGTGCTTTCTTCTAATTGGTAGTCGAGTGTGATCTCCTATCTCTACCTACGTCATTCGAGTGCGCTCGAATCTTCGTTTGTGAAGCCGATTCACGGAATCTTGTGCGCAAGATCAACGTCGAAGAATCGTAGATCTTTGATTCTCGGTATCGTGTGCGATCAACGAGACGAAGATAGCTAGAATCCGGCATCTTTGGATCAACGGATTTGGGCATTACAGTATTTTCAAATCACCGACTGCTACATTTCATCAATTGAAATTTGTTTTGAAATATCCGCTGCGTCAGTTTGGTATCAGAGCTTGTTTTAGCCAATCATAGCTAAATCGGGTCTTGGAGCCAAGTATTCGAAGTTTGAAGTTTATGTTCGTCGTGTTCATATTGAAGTTGCAACAAGTTGAAGTTTTTGATCCATCTCATTTTGGATCCAGAGTTTGTTGAAGGTATTTGAATTTGCGAGGGAGAGATTTCACGCCAAAGTGAAGTTCGAAGCAAGCTTGAAGCCGTGCTAGTTGATTTGAATTGTAGCTTTAGAGTTGTTTTGTTTGAAGATTTTTGAAGTTTGATTTGTTGAAGTTCATTGTTTAAAGATTTTGCGAAGTCAATCATGCCACCGAGACGAGCTCAACGTCATTGCAATATTAATGCCTTGTATGGAAGAGAAGAGGCCGATGAAATGGAGCAACGAATCCACGAGAGCTTTACTGAAAAGTTGAACGAAGGAATTGGTCGATTAGAGAGAATGATGCTTGAAATGAATCAAAGTAGAAGAAGAATTTCACCTGAATCAAACCGTGGGGGTAGTAGAGTTTCATCACATTCAGAACGGGAGAGGAGAGAAAGTCAAGAGCATAGAAGTGTTGATAATCGAAGTAGGAGGAATGTTGATGATCGGGATCGAAGGGATGTTGGTAGTAGGAGTGGTGATAGAGATGTTGGAGGGCGTGAACGACAACGATATACTTCAGATTTTGATGAGGAATTTGTTGGTGACAGAGGGAGTATGCATCGAGATAGAGAACAAACACGACGTCAGTATCGAGATATAGATGATGATCGTCGATGGGAATCGGGAATGAAGATGGAGATTCCAGAGTTTAAAGGTGGGATGGTTGCTGAGGAGTTCTTAGACTGGTTATCTAATGTTGAAGAAATCTTTGATTTCAAGGAAGTGCCGGAGAATCGTCGAGTGAAGTTGGTTGCTACTAGATTGAGGGGAAGAGCATTGGCATGGTGGCAGCAAACTAAACTTACACGAGAACGGATGGGGAAGTCGAAGGTTGTAGAGTGGGATAAGATGAAGAAGTTGATGAGATCTACTTTCTTACCTTACAACTATCAATCACTTATGTACCAGAGGCTGCAAAATCTGAGACAAGGGACAAAGTCTGTTAGTGATTATGCTGATGAATTTTATCAACTCATTGCCAGGAACGATATTATGGAGACTGAAGAACAGTTAACTGCTAGATTCATTGGGGGATTGAGAATGCAGATCCAGGATATGGTTAATATGTTTGATCCCAGATCTATAGCAGAGGCACATCAGAAAGCGTTAGCTTGGGAAAAGCAGGGAAGGCGTGGAGGTGGTGTGTTTACTAATTCTAACAATCAAGTGAAGGGGGCCAGTGGAAGTTCTAATGTTCCTAAACCTGTCAGTAAGCCAATTGTGAAGGAGGGTGAGAAGGCAAAGGTTAATAGTGGGTTCAAATGTTATAATTGCCAGGAAATGGGTCATAAAAGCAATGAGTGTCCGAAGCCGAAGAAGAGAACTATGATAGTTGAAGCTGAGGATGAGGATGAAGAGGCTGAGTGTTCTAATTCCTTACCGATTGAGGAGGAAGACTTGTTATCGGGAGACGAAGGATATTCACTGATGATGAGAAGGAGTTGTTTGACACCAAAGCAAGAGGAGGGAGACAGTTGGTTGAGGAATAACATATTTCAGTCTACTTGCACTATTCTTGGAAGAGTTTGTAAATTCGTTATTGATGCTGGGAGTTGCGATAACATTATCTCTACAGAGGCAGTAAAGAAGTTGGAATTGAAAACCGAGAAGCATCCTAAACCGTACAAGTTAGCTTGGTTGAGGAAAGGAGGTGAGGTGAAAGTTGGAAGGAGAGTTTGTGTTAAATTTTCAATTGGGAAGAAATACAAGGATGAAATTTGGTGCGATGTTGTAGACATGGACGTATGTCATCTGTTGTTGGGCAGACCATGGCAGTTTGATAGAGCAGTTCAACATGATGGTCGTGCTAATAGCTATAGTTTCATGTTTAAAGGCACTAAAATTACTTTAGTTCCCAAGAAGCAGCAACAGAAAGAAAGCAAGCTGGAGGAAATTGAAGAATTGAAAACTCTGTTAACTTTGAAGGAGTTTGTCAAGGAAGTCGAAGAAGAACCTGAAGTGTACTTGTTGATTGGACGAGAGTGTAACGAAGAGGTTGAAATTCCAGAAGAAGCAAAACCAGTTTTGAAAGAATTTGAGGATGTATTCCCAGAGGAGTTGCCTTAGGAGTTGCCGCCACTAAGAGATATTCAACATCAAATCGATCTTGTTCCGGGAGCCGTATTACCGCATAGACCATATTATCGAATGAGTCCGAAGGAACATGAGGAGTTGAGGAGACAGGTGGAAGAGTTACTTGAGCAGGGACGTGTGCAGGAAAGTTTAAGTCCATGTGCTGTGCCAGCTTTATTAGTACCGAAGAAGGACGGAACATGGAGGATGTGCACTGACAGTAGAGCATTAAATAAGATTACGGTGAGATATAGATTTCCTATGCCAAGGTTGGATGACTTGCTGGATCAGTTGAGTGGGGCAACTATCTATTTGAAAATTGATTTGAAAAGCGGTTATCATCAAATTCGGATTAGACCTGGAGACGAATGGAAGACAGCCTTCAAAACGAGAGAGGGGTTATACGAATGGTTGGTTATGCCATTTGGGTTATCAAATGCACCTAGTACATTCATGCAGGTGATGAATCAAATCTTCAGACCATTCATTGGGAAGTTCGTCGTGGTTTATTTCGATGATATTCTGATTTACAGCAGGAGTACGGAGGAGCATATTCAACATTTGAGGGAAGTGTTGATTATTCTTCGTGAGGAACAATTTTATGCTGCTACGAAGAAATGTGTGTTTATGACGCACAGTGTTTTATTTCTGGGTTATGTTGTTTCAGGAGAAGGTATTCAAGTAGATCAGAGTAAAGTTGAGGCAGTCAGAAATTGGCCACAGCCAAAGACAATTACGGAAGTGAGAAGTTTTCATGGACTAGCGTCATTCTACCGAAGATTCATTCCACGCTTCAGTAGCGTAATGGCTCCAATTACTGATTGCATGAAGGGTAAACAGTTTTCGTGGACAGAAGAAGCCGGGATTGCTTTTGAACGAATCAAAGAACTGTTGACGACAGCGCCAATTCTTGTTTTACCTAATTTTCAGTTGTTGTTTGAACTGCACACTGATGCATCAAAGGTTGGGATTGGGGGAGTGTTGAGTCAGCAGGGGAGACCTATTGCATATTTCAGTGAAAAGTTATCAGGGGCAAAGATGAGATACAATACATATGACGTTGAATTTTACGCTGTTGTGCAAGCTGTTAAGCATTGGAGACACTACCTGTTTCAGAAGGAATTTGTTCTTTACACTGATCATGAAGCTTTGAAGCATTTACAGGGGCAGGATAAAATTTCAGCGAGACATGCATCATGGATTGCATATTTACAGCAGTTTACCTTTGTTGTTAAACACAAATCCGGGGTGACGAATCGTGTGGCTGATGCTTTGAGTAGGAGGAGTCATTTGTTAACAACATTGAAGGTTGAAGTGACGGGATTTGAATTATTGCCAGAGATGATTGAAGAAGATCCTTACTTTGTGAAATATGTTGAGAAAGTTAAGGAAGGGAGTACCGATGAATTTATGTTGGTTGATGGATTCTTGTTTAAAGGAAATCAGTTATATATTCCAGAGGGCAGTTTGAGAATGAAAATTATCAAGGAGTTGCATGAAGAAGGCCATGTGGATAGAGATCGTACATTGCAGTTGATTTCTCAATCTTACTTTTGGCCGTCAATGAGGAAAGAAGTGGAAAGGTTTGTGGAGAGATGTCATATATGCCGGGTTTCTAAGGGAACAGCGACCAATGCGGGATTATACATGCCATTACCGGTGCCTACCAAACCATAGGTTGATGTCAGCATGGATTTCGTTTTGGGTTTGCCGAGAACTCAAAGGGGAAATGATTCTATATTTGTTGTGGTGGACAGGTTTTCGAAGATGGCACATTTTATAGCTTGTAAGAAGACAGCGGATGCAGTTCGAGTGGCTCAGTTGTTCTTTAAAGAAATCTATCGTTTACATGGGTTGCCGGAGTCTATTGTTTCCGACAGGGATACCAAATTTTTAAGTCATTTTTGGTTGAGTTTGTGGAAGATGGTCGGAACAAAACTAAATTTTAGTAGCGCTTACCATCCGCAAACTGATGGGCAAACGGAGGTGGTTAACCGATCGTTGGGGAATTTACTGAGATGTCTCGTGAAAGACAATTTGAAGAGTTGGGATGTGAAGTTGTGTCAAGGTGAATTTGCTCACAATCATGCAAATAACCGAAGTACAGGTTTCAGTCCATTTCAGATTGTATATTCGAGCTTACGAAAAGGGCCATTGGATTTGGCAGTAGTACCACGACCGAAGAGGACAGTTAAACGAGCTGCTGATTTTGTTGATGGGTTGACGGAATGCCATAGAATCGTTCAGGAACGATTGGAAAAGGCAAATGAGAAGTATAAACAAATGGCGGATAAGAAACGAAGAAGTGTAATCTTCAAAGAGGGTGATTTTGTTTACGCGGTATTGACGAAAGAGCGTTTTCCAGTTGGAACTTACAATAAATTGAAAGCTCGAAAGATTGGTCCAGTAGAAATCTTGAAAAAGATCAATGATAATGCGTATCAGTTAAAGTTGCCGAAAAATGTTCTTACTTCTGACGTTTTCAATGTCAAACACTTAATTCCGTATTACGAAGAGGAACTTGACGAAGATGATGAAAATGTGAATTCGAGGACGAATTCTTTCCAACAAGGGAAGGATGATGAAGCACCTACCTTAAGTCGCGACCGACTCATCACTTCGCCGCCGCCCACCACCTTAAGTCGTGAACGACACATTCTTCCCCACCACGACTTACGACACATCATCACTCGCGACCATGACTTACGACACAGCCCCCCACCACGACTCAACTCCACCGTCCCCTCAATTCCATAAGTCGCGACCTACGACTTACCCTTTTCCCCTCAATTATTTCACCGACACGACCTAAACCTAAGTCGCCACCGAGACATAGACATAATTTTTCCCGACCTATTTCGATCGCAGACAAGCCAAAATCCATCTTCCCAAATTTGCGGCCGATCCATCCATATGTCGCAAACGATTCATCTACCTCTTCCTTAAGTTGCGAGTATGTGCCATGTTCTGTTTCGTTAAGTCGCGAACGAGATAATTTTGAGTCGCGAACGACTTATTTATAAGTCGCAACAATTTTTACTGAACCCTCTATTGAGTCATTGCCGAAATAAAAGATGAATTGTAGCCAAAGCCTGCTGATGAGTCGAGCTTGATGAGTCGTAGTCAGGTTAACATGAAGTCACTGTACTTTTCTTTAAGTCGCGAGTCACGTTGAGTCTTGGCCGAGTCAAGTTGAGTCATGTACTGTTATATTGTTTAGGTTGTTTGTGTGTGTGTTTGACGTACCGTTTTGTTAAGTCGTGTATTGAGTTGTAAGCCTATAGATAGGCACGGGGTTCATTTGTAATGAGTTGTTGAATATTGAATAAAATTTCCTTTTGATTGCTTTGTGCTTTCTTCTAATTGGTAGTCGAGTGTGATCTCCTATCTCCACCTACGTCATTCGAGTGCGCTCGAATCTTCGTTTGTGAAGCCGATTCACGGAATCTTGTGCGCAAGATCAACGTCGAAGAATCGTAGATCTTTGATTCTCGGTATCGTGTGCGATCAACGAGACGAAGATAGCTAGAATCCGGCATCTTTGGATCAACGGATTTGGGCATTACAGTATTTTCAAATCACCGACTGCTACATTTCATCAATTGAAATTTGTTTTGAAATATCCGCTGCGTCATAAATGGAGCTCACACGGTAGAACAGTAGAACAACACTTTCGGAGTTTCCAGTGCTGAGGAGAACGTGTACGAATGTATGTATATAACTGCGAGTTTTACAAATGGCACGATTTTAAAACACCCTTGATGAAGTCGCCTCAAAAACACATTCCACCAAACACACATTTTATTTTGACAAATTTTCTTTTACATATTTTGAATCTGTACTGCAACGATAAAGCAACTTTCGAAAAAAAAAATTCAATTATTTTTTGAATATTTACAGTAACACTAACAACACAAATTCCGATCAACTTTTGAAAAAATATATATTTTTCTAGATATTTACGTTTTAAGCTTCAAATATTTAACGTTTTAATTACAAATATTTATAGTAAAAGTTACAACTTTTCAGAAAAAAAAAAACTCTTTAAACATCCAAATGTGCTATTGTGTCGAAGGCATGGATCAACCATACATTTGGTTGTAGGTTTAGGAGATGTTCCTGAACTCAAGTCGAGTCAAGATCTCTACATGCGTAGAGGTGGTCTTACGTCCGATCTTTTTACGTATAACGAAACAGTGAAGATTCGAGATTCAACCTTTTGGCAAGAAGCTATAAAATGATGGAATGAATCCTATTATAGAAAATTAACCATAAAACCTAGTAAATTTACCTACTAGTTCTAATCCTTTTATGAATTCAATTGTGCTCCTATGTTGAGGAACGAAACAAAATTAAAATGCTAATTTTTTCAAAGGCAGTGAATATTAAATATCAACATTTTGTGAACCTTTGACATAATCAAGAAATGCAGTTTTTTTTCCTTTCTAAAAATTGATTTATGTCTATCACCTAATTATGAAATGGTGGAGGTATATGCTTCCATTCTTGAAAAATTGGAGATCAATAAGCATATTCGTGAATCTGTGGAGCACACTAATGTAGAAAATGATGAATTTGGTGAACTAAATATTCTCTTAGGATTGGTAAAAGGATGAGAGAAAAAAAGCATCTAAGTACTATATTGTCGTATATTGGTTAAAGGGTCAAAATGTGCTTCTAAATATGAGGTTTTGATCTCTGCAAGCATAGAGTATGATCTTTTAATATATAATTGGACAATGAAGTTTTTAGACTTATCTTTTTAGAAAGATGCAACCATAAATGATGAAATGGATTCTATCACGGAAAATGATGGGAAATGAAGCATGAAGACTTCTATATATTTACATTCTGGCTCTACACCAAAAGGTCGTAAATGGATATCTGAACAAATTAGGAGCAGATGGCACGATATAAAAGTTTGAGACCGGATTAGCTGCTAAAGAGTTCACTCACAAAAAAGATTAGATTTTTGTATATGTATGCCGTTGTAGCTATAATTTCATAGCTAGTGTTTTCCAAACCGTAGATCTGAAACAAATTTCTTCTTTTTCAATTTTCTCTTCTTCGTTTTTTTCCTCTTTTAATCCATCTAATTTTAATCTTATATGCCAAAAGCTTCAGCGGAAGTACCAGAGAATAAGGAGGATGCGAAGGTAGGCTAGGAAAAAGTGGTTCGCCAAAGAAGTCTATGCACTACAAGAAAACGTTCAATTTCCGACAATTAGCAGCCGTCAGAAACCAACGGAAAATGACGTCGCAAGTTATCATGTCGCTGCACAGTTTTTCCGATGGCTACTAACAACATCCATCGTAAACTTTCTAACGGCTACCAACAGACTGCCCGACGGCTCTAGACGGCCGTCGAAGACACGTGGACGTTCAAGAGGGAGCTGTAACGACCCGTAAATTTTTAGCAGTTTCATTTACGTATTTAACTGAATTTTTGTGAAATTTTATATATTCGAATTTGAAAATAAAAATTTTATATTTGAAATACGTCTAATTAAACATAGTAAATGGTAAATTTTCATCTGATAATGTAGAAGTTTATTTTATTATGTAATTTTATTTCAATTTAAATCAGTTAATATTTGATGATAATAAAATGTTTTCAAGCCTCAATATTTTTATACAATAAATTTGTAAATCATCATCTTAGTGAGACGTCATATTTCGTTTCTCAAAATTTGGACTGATATTGCTTCGTTTATCTTAATTCTGGCGTAATAGCAGTATTTTCGGTACCCAATATCGGCTTTTGCTAGTTCGGTCGTATCATTGACATCTGTATACCGTTTTGATCGTCTCATCGTGCTGATCTCTGTAGTCTATTTTGCTTATGTGTTTTGGGATCCGGTACGTCATGGAAACCGTGAAACGGTCAACCGTATTTGTTCCGGAATTGTTGGCTTTTAAACTTCTCGTGACCATTCATTTACTCACCATGTATAACCATGTAGCCATTGCCTTTAATTATTCGAGCTGTTTGCATTTATATTTACTAAATTCTCGTGCTTGACTTTTGGTTTCCACTGGTTCAATATTTTAATCAGTTCAATAGTTCTCTGCTCTTCCTTTTTGAATTATAATAATACAACCTAGTGTATTTAGCATGTTCTTCCATGTTTCATTTGCCTATGAACACGCCCATCCCTTCCCCTTCATCCCACCTCCGCCACCGCAAACCCAGGCCTCATCTCCACCATTGTTTCTAGCTTCGCCCTCAATCATGACAGCCTCTCAGCCAAGACCTCCATCACCATGCTGTCGAGCAACCCACTAGGGCAGCGCCGAGCCTCCCCATGTCCATGTCCTACCACATCACTCAGCCACCTGCATCGCCACATCAGCCTGTCACTGAGGCAGCCCATGCCATTTCTCTCCCCTCCGCTGCTATCCAGAAGTAATCACCTTCCTCCAGACCCGCCGCGTCAGCCCCTCCATCAAGCAGACCAAATCTCGAAGCAGCCTATCTCCTCGCTGGCCGCAACCACCCTCTAGCGCAGTGCCTCCCTGACTCGCCCAATCTTTCCTTTGCTCAGCCAATAGCCATAGCCATACCCTTCATGTTCGACCACAAACAACACTACTAGCTCTCCTCCTTGCACCACTCTACACTTATTCTACCACCTACCGAGGTATCTCCAGTCGTGGCACACACACACACACACACACATAGGATCCGACACACTTCATTGTTTATCATTCTATTACTTTGTGATTGATTGGGTGCACCCTTGGATTTTTAGGAGTGTGGATCGAGGTTGGCAGTAGCCGCGTCTATGCATTACCACCAGCACCGAATTGTAATTAGTATATCTACCCTGGCATCGCCTTATTGTGCCATGTCACCTACCATATCGAGACCAATATGAGTTTGTTTTGCGTCGTACCTATAGAGTGCCCTTTGATAGCTCCAGTTTACGGGGTATCATGGTACTTTATAAACTTTGGCATTATAAAATGTGTTAAGAGGGATATGGGTAATGCCTTAACGCTATTTTAATAGTTTACTTTACTATAGACATTATTATAATAGCGTATCTTACTATTTCAGTTGATATTTCACTTGAGCTGGATTTATTGATATAAGAATGTTAATCCTGACTCGAGTGTTTTGTGTTTTGCTTTACGCTCGGGTCAGACTAAGTGTCATAGCATCAGAGACTCACATTTGAAGTTGGAGCTTCGCTTGGAGATCCACCTATCTATTCAGCTTGCAGTTATTCAACTGACTCCTGTGATATATTGTGATCTTGTATATGACTATTGTATTGAGACTTCTATGTATTCAAGACTTCTGTTGTATCTTGTTTTAACTCTGTTATACATATATATACTAGCTTCATGAACTACTATTCATTTGTTTCCGCTGTTTATTTTTATATTACTCTATGTCTGTGATTATGTGATTATTTTATTTACTGTATATGCTGAGTTTTGCTAAATATAAATTAACAATCTGATATTTTAAGCAATTCAAGTACAACATGTGCGGATGCGAATGGTTGAAAATTTCAGGATATTTCATGTGGTATCAGAGCTCTGGTTTTAGGCAAAACTTTACATATAAAGTAAATTTAATTATAGAATCGCCTTCATTCGAGCTTAAATATCTTCCTCCTTGATTTGGTTTCCTTTGAATTTTGAAACTCTCCCCTTCGTTCTAAAATCCATTCTTGTCTCTCCCTATTCATATTTTCTTGATTCCGAAGCATCCCATAGCTCGACTATATCATTTGCAAGGGGTGAAAGTCCTTTACAACAAGCATTGATTCACCGGAGATTTCTGTATCCTCGGTTTAGATGCTGCTATCTCTTGCTATGTCGAATTCTATCGATCAGATGTCGAGTTGCCTCTAGATTCCGCATCAATCTTGTTCTTGAAGTCTCGGTTGATCTGGTTAAGGTAACCCACGATTAATATTAGTTTATCCATCTTTTATCTTTTGCTATTTAATCATCTTATCTTCGTTTCAAGCTATCTTGTAGTTAGAATTCTTTTAATTTGAGTTCCTCTAAATTTGAATCTATCCTTGTTTTAATCTATTCTTGTATCATCGAGTGAGGGAGTACATTTGTAAATTAATATAAAATGTTTTATATAGTGTGTTGTTTGAGTTGTTAATGTTAATTTGGAGTTTCAATGGATTTGTCTGAACAATGCTATCGATAGGAATTCCAAAACACTTGAATAGGGCAAACTGACATAATAAATCTTGTGTGATTATATTATATATATAAGTATAAAAATTTCTGAAATTTAATAGTCAACTAAATTGGTTGTTAGAAATGATAATATTTGATTTTCATTTATTTTTTTGTAAACAATTGATTTTTCCAACATATAAATAAATGAAAATATAAACATGGTTTATAAATTTATTTTGAATTGAAATAACTTTAAATCAAGGATTTAAGAATTAAATTTTCGATATTTTAGAAAATTTATTTTTAAACTTTAAAGTATATTATTTTAAAAGTATTTTGAATAGAAATCATTCCAAAAAAAATTCAAAATTTTAAATCAGTGCTCTCCTATTTTGTCACTGGAAAATATTTCGATGATGACTACAGCATCATCGACATGCATTTTCGAGTTTCGGAGTGGAGAGACCACTTAGTAGTTTTGCTACACTTTTGTTTTGGAAAATGAATTTTCTTGTTTCTGAAGAATGACTTGATGTATGATATATATATATATATATATATAAACATATGTTTATAGATTTGATTTGATACATAGTTATATATAAATATATAGTTATCTCAAAACGGTTTAAAAGTAAATTGGAAATTTAACTCTTAAATTTTATTAAAGGATGATTCAAATTATAAAATAAAGCCAAAAAATTTAATAAATATTTAAACTTGGAAAACTGAACTAGGAATAATAAGATAATAAATAAATTTAAATTTACAATAGTTAAATTGAAATTTTAAGTGAAGATAAATTAAGTGAAATTAAATGAATTAAATTAAATTGTTGAATATTAATTTATTTAAAATGAAATCTATATGGTTTTAAATTAATTGTTTTATTTTGCTTTTCAATCTATTTTTCTTTCTGTTTGTTTCTATTCTCCTACCTTCTTCCTTTTCGGGGATGAAAAGTTATCGAGTGGGGGAGAGTGTAATGATCCGTAAATTTCTAACAGTTTTATTTACGTATTTAACTGAATTTTTGTGAAATTTAAAATTTTTTAATATGGAAATAAAAATTTGATATTTGGAATACGTCTAATTAAACATAGTAAATGGTAAATTTTCATCTGATAATATGGAAGTTTATTTTATTGTGTAACTTTATTTCAATTTAAATCAATTAATATTTGATGATAATAAAATGTTTTTCAAACCTGAATATTTTTTTACAATAAATTTGTAAATCAGCTTCTGAGTGAGACATCAAATCTCGTTTCTCAAAATTTGGACTGCTATTGTTCCGTTTATCTTAATTCTGGCGTAATAGCAGTATTTTCGGTACCGAATATCGACTTTTGATAGTTCAATCATATCACCAACTTTTGTATACTGTTTTGATCGTCTCGTTATGCTGATCTCTGCAGTCTATTTGTTTGTGTGTTTCGGGGTCTGGTACATCACGGAAACCGTGAAATGGTCGACAATATCGGGTCTGAAAATTTTGGATTTTAAACTTCTCGTGACCATTCATTTTCTCACCGTGTATAACCTTATAGCCATTGCCTTTAATTATTTCAGCTGTTTTCATTTACATCTACTAAATTCTTGTGCTTGACTTTTGGTTTCCACTGGTTCAATATTTTAATCGGTTCAATAGTTCTCTGCTCTTCCTTTTTGAATTATAATAATATAAACCGGTGTATTTAGCCTATTCTTCCACGTTTCATTTCCTTGTGAACACGCCCATCCCTTCCCCTTCATCCCACCTCCGCCACCGCAAGCCCAGGCCTCATCTCCACCATTGTTTCTAACTTCGCCCTCAGTCATGATAGCCTCTCAACCAAGACCTCCATCACCATGCTACCGACCAACCCACAAGAGCAGTGCCGAGCCTCCCCATGTCCATGTCCTACCACATCACTCAGCCACCTGCATCGCCACATCAACCTGTCACTGAGGCAGCCCACGCCATTTCCCTTCCCTCCGCTGCTGCACAGAAGCCATCACCTTCCTCCAAACCCACCGCGTTAGCCCCTCCATCAAGCAGACCAAATCACCGAATAGCCTATCACCTCCCTGGCAACGACCACCCTCTAGCGTAGCGCCTCCCTGACTCACCCAATCTTTCCTTTGCTTAGCCAATAGCCATAGCCATAGCCTTCATATTCGACCACAAATAGCACTGCTAGCCCTGCACCTTGCACCAATCCACGCTTTTTTCTACCAACTGCCGAGGTATCTCCAGCCGTGGCACACACATATATAAGGTATACATATATACGTGTGTTATATAATATTAGTTTATATTAGTTTCATATATATATATATATATGTTTATATTAGTTATATATATATGTGTGTGCGTGTGTAAATATATGTTTATAAGTATTATATTTTGCAGTAAGTAATATGTTTATATTATATACATAAGTTTATATTAGTTGTTTATCTTTTATGTATATAGCTATAACAGTTTCGGCTGTTAATGTACATATATATAACTGTGTAGAGGTATATATACTAAGTTATGCAGATATTTTGTTATAGTATATAATAAGTTATATATATTATATGGTAGCTTATACGAAAGAAAAAAATATAAACTGTAGAACTGTTACTTTGTAAATTAGGTGGTATTGTTATAGTATGTTATGTCTTATGTAATCTATGTCAATTGAGTTGTATATGTTTTCGGATTTTTTGTATAATAGCTTACATGTGAATATGTTAATACCCTGATACATATTGTCTGCATATACATGTATATAATTTTATGCAAGTTATCTATAATAGTTGATATAGTTGATACTTATTTATAATGTATAGGTTCTGTTTGCTTATATGATGTATATAAAAACCATAAGATCTGTTGTAGGTAAAATTTATATAAGTTATATAATCTGATATATATATATATAGTTATATATATAGTTATATATATATAGTTATATATATAATATGTTGCTATGTACATAAGTATATAAGCCAGATTTAACCTATATGTAAGTTTGTGTACATGTGCATATACATTTGTTTATGTATATACGGGAACTTGGTTTTCAAATTTATATAGATGTAGTATGTTTGTGATTAACTATTTATTGGAAAATAAATATATTATTGTATATATATGTTTTATTTTTATATATGTGTTTTAATTTGAAACAAGGGATTTTGAAATACATATATATTTAATTTAATATATGTTGAATTTAGCATATGATATATATATAAGTTCACTTACACCATCTATCATCATCGGTTTAGTTCTGATTTGATCTCGTTAATTCTTATTTATCAGCTTTGTTCGTGTAATTCGTGTCATCTCACTTTGCTTTGGAATTCGCGCATGGATTTGTAACTCACTTCGCTATCAAATTTTTCTAGCCACGAAAGGTGAGTAATCACTCACGATTAACGTTCTTATATTTATTAAATTTGATTTCAATTGAAACGACAATTGAAATATGCTACTGTTAGTTATTTACATTGCTATATATATGTTGTTATCTATATCTATTCACCTGTGACATCTGACACCATTATCTGTTATTTATTGATGATATATGCCCGTTTTATTATTATCATATCTGTTATCACTCTACAAGTACCCTGTTAGTATAGAATTCTTTATGGGTTGAAATGATACATACCCGAACGATCTGTAGAATAGAAGAAAATTATTATGGGTTGAAATGATAAACCCAAGCGATTTTCATTGAATTGAATTTGGGATTGCGGGTTGAAAAGATATATACCCGTATATATTTAAATTACGGATTGAAATGATAAATATCTGTATCACTTGACCATAAAATAGAAAATTATATACAGACATCATTGGTCTATATATAAATATTTTAAGATGATTTCTATGGTTTTGGAAAGAAGTATATGGTTTTAATAAATATTGATTTTAAAATATTTTATATAAATGTATTTTTATAAAGATTTAATATTTAGATTTTAAAAATATATGTTTTGAAAATTTTATAGTTATAGGTTAATTTTTGAAATTATAAATTTCAAGAATTTACTTGTAATTGTACTATTTTTAAACATATAAATAGACTTAATATATAAATAAATTTAACAACATTTTTAGTAATTATATAAAATTATATTTTAAAAATAGATTTTATAATAATTTGAATAAATTAAAGTTGGGAAGATAAAATTAATTTGAAATCGTATTCTTTTAAGAATTATATTAATTTAAAATGGGTTTAAAACCTATTGAATTTGAGATTTAAAGATATGATTCTATAACGATTTGATTTAAAGTGATAAATTGAATATTTCAAGTTTAAATAAATTGAAGGAATATCTAGTTTGTTTAAAATGTAATTTTGGGTTTATTTAAATGATACTGGATTGATTTAGTGACGATTTTAAAACTAAATAATAATGAAGTTAAATTTGAGATATATATATGAAATTATCAAATTTAGTTTTGAAAATGTGGAATATTTAAAGCTTTGAAATAAATTGAAACTGAAATGGTTATTTATGGCTTAAATCTACATTTGAAATCAATATAACTTGAAATGGTTTATTTATAAACTGAATTGAATTGAAATCGATGAATTGAGAATGAATTATATTTTAATTTTTAAATTCGAGTTGATTTGAATCGATTTGTGAAATTCAGGAAACTATTTTATTATATAAAGTATTTTTAAATTATATTTAAACTATTTATATATTTTACTTGATAAGTTATTTTGATATAAACTATTTTAATATAAATCATTTTTATATATAAACTATTATTTTAATATAAGATATTTTAACTTATGACTATTATTATATAAACTATTTTATTTTATGAACTATTTTATCATATACACTATTATTAATATCTAAACTGTTCAAGTGGGATGTTATGATTTCAAAGTTATGAATTTCAAAGTATTATGATTTCCAAAGTGCATAATTTCTAAGTTTTATAATTTCGGAAGTGTTATAACTTTAAAGTGCTATGATTTGGAAATGGATATCTTTTAAGTGAAAAATGATATAATGTTGATATGGTTGAAATGGAAATGATATTTTGGTTTGAAGTATAAACTATTTTGAAATGACCACGGTGTTATAATAATGATTGGTTGTTAAAGAGACCGAGATCGTTTATTGTCATACTCTCTGCCAATACCAAAACCACTTTAGCAACCTGTACGCGGTGGAGATTCCAGAATGAAGTAGGATGGTGGTAACGATCCTATATAAGGTATATACATGGACTTAACTCCCATGAGTTGGATTAAGGTGGCTAAAACAGGAGCAATTGATGGGCCAAGTGAGGTAGCTCCTCCGATCGGACACACTTCATTGTTTACCACTCTATTACTTTGTGATTGATTGGGTGCACCCTCGGATATTTGGGAATGTGGATCGAGGTGGGAGGTAGCTGCGGCTATGCGTTACCACTAGGCCGGAAGTGTAATTGGTATATCTACCCTGGCATCGTCTAGTTGTGCCATGTCACCTACCATATCGAGACCACTACGAGTTTGTTTTGTGTCGTACCTATGGAGTGCCCTTTGATAGCTCTAGTTTATGGGGTATCATATGGTGTCCATTTCTAATAATTTATACATGAATTTGGACTAAAAAGACTACTAGATGCAATGAAAAATTAATATTTTCCAAATTTCCTTATTTGTAAAAATTACTATCTTATCCTTTTGTATAAAATTATATTTTTACCTTTATTAATATTTTAATTTTTATTAAAAAAAGGGGTGTTACATCAACACAACTCGAATTTTCTACGTTGCACTACCACAACTGAAGTAAGTAATGTTTGTTGTAAATAAATTGTGCCACCGTAGCTGATAATCTGCTCAACGAATACAAGTAAACAGTGTTGCTGTGCAAAAGAGTCCACGTAGTGCATTTTCCCAGTTGCACCACAACAGCTGAAACCGACGAAGTCTGTTTTAAATAAACTACACTGCCATGGCCGATAATCTACTTAGCCAATATTAGTACGCTGCCATGCCTAAAAGTTAGCGTAGTCCGTTCTTTTAGTCGTGCCACCACCACTGAAGCAAGTAAAGCCAGTTATAAACAAAATGAGCCGCCATGACTAATAATCTAGTCATCCTATATAAGTACACTTCGTTGCTATGCCTGGAAGTTGGTGCAAACCATTCTTCCTAACCACGTCGCCATAGTTGAAACAAAGCACAACATCTTTTAACCACGACCTCTTTAAACTGCACCACTTGTAAAGAAGAGTAGCTCAAACACTCTGTGTTATTCTGGTATTAGCTAGGGAAAAGCTAGCTTCCAACACCACTTATAAGTGCAATATTTCAAAATTCAAAGTCCCTTCCTAGGTCAAATTCAACCACCTAAAGCTAAATTCTCTTGCCAAAAGCAAATTCTTCCATGTAAACCTACGTTAGCAATCCACGCATATTAACAGATCAAATGGATGAAGCACACATGGCAAGATCTAACAGAGGAGGAAGAGTACGAGGGAATAACGTCAGTAATCCATGTGACATTTTTTCTGGTGTAAAGGAAAAGCTACTATTGTAGAAAAGAGGATGAAACTGTTATTTTCACTAAATTAGGTATTGTTAAATTAGACTATCTGCCATTAAATTCTTAGATTATACTAGAAAACAAAGAATCTAAAGTAGAAAGATTTGACTCGTGAACGTAGAATTCTTTAATATCCGAACTACATAAATTTCCATGTTCTTTTTTTAATTTTATTGCATTTTATTTCTTATTTTCAGGGTTGGAGTTTGTTTAAATTTAAACTAGCTAACTTAAGCATTTTAACAAACAATTCTTCTATCCTCACAAATGTGTAAGTTTTAAGAAACATAATTACTTTCTTCTTGATAATATAACATTATTTAAACTTGCTAATTCATAGTAATGTAACCATACTACATACTTACTTCAAAAACTAAGTTGATGTTGTGACATCAAAAATCCTCGTTAATGCATGTCATTGAACAAATAAAATGTGATACTACGAAATAGTTGAAGTTTTTAGTGGGATATGTGAGTATACTAATACCAAGAAGGAGAACAACTAAAAATGAATGTAAAATTGTTTACTTACCATGACGACCACCCTATACCTTCGGCAACCAACGTACCAGAATGATGTGCTGCTACCGTGCCTGGCCGATGTAGCACGGTAACCAAGAATATAAAGTACCAAACATAAATCCCATAGGACATCTCCCATCACATAATTAAAATTCAAAATAACAATATAGATGTAAAAAAGGCAAGGCAATAATATAATCAAATGAACCATAAATAAGAACATCAGAGTGCAACATGTTTACAGACTATACAAGAATTAAAATAAAGAGTTTATACATTTCACATCTTCAAAATAAACTCTAATACTATCTTTAATTATACAAGCACAGACATAGCTCCACAGTCCTGCATAATGGAATATAAGCAATAGTAAACTCTAGGTATAGATATATTATAGCATAGCCTCCTATTCTACTCCGTACAGCTCCATGCTCTATCCAAACATGTTATCCCTAATCTACTCATTTAAGAGTATCCAAGATAATAAGAAGTAAAGCATAGAACCTCGGGCTAGACAACAGTCAGATGTGAGCGATACATCATCTCAAAATACTATAAAAATCTTACATAGTAAATATAGACATAGGATGTGAAGAGCTACACCTGACTAATCCCTGCATTCAATAGGTTAGCACATAATACCATATATGTTACACCATCATCATCGTCATAGGGATATATTACACTAAGTATAACATAGGTATCAGGGTATCTAACACAAAATACCTACATCACAAGACATCTATAACAGACACAAAACAATCCAACCAACAACAAGATCAATAAGAGCAATGCATAGTATGCACAGTCAATGATAACCATCACCAAGGTCTCACCTCGATCCTACCCTCACCAAGGTCTTGTATCACCTGAGCCCCATCAAGGTCTCGCATCACCACCAAGATTACACTCTGCCCCGACCATCACCAAGGTCTTACATCATCACCAAGATACCACTTGCTCCGACCATCACCAAGGTCCTGTTTCATCACCAAGATACAACTTTGCTCTAACCATAATCGAGGTCATGCATCATCACCAAGATAACACTCTATCCGGACCATCACCAAGGTCTCGCATCATCACCAAGATGCCTTCAGATACTTGATAATTCTTACGACCAGTTGGTGACACACTACGTCGTAATCGGATTTGGTGTTCGATCATGAACCTTCACTAAGGTACAACCATTACCAAGGCAGGCTAAACCATCACCAAGGTCCAGGGTACGCAAATGAGTGTCCTCACATACCCTTGCCCTATGAAACACCTATCCCATATAAAGTTATTGATTCTTTCTTTTGAACACAACTCAACACTGGGACACATCACATCCCACCACAATGCTCTACCTTTTCAAAAGTGCCTTCCTACGGACATCACCAAGTCCATGTGCACTTCTTACCCGAAGTATTCAGATATAATGATTCACCCATTAATCCACAAAAGTCTAGAACATTTCTCGATAGCTAACTTCACCCGTAGTGTCATCTTGTTGAAGCTCTGAAGTCACTTTACCGAAGTGCCACGATGACTTCTATTTCGAAGGCCATCTTCTCATAGTGCCCAAGTTGTACACTCGAACATCGAATAACGAATGAACCCCTTTGGCACACTTCCCAAGGCACCCATTAGCCCATCGTCTTTTCCTTGCAGTTCATTTGCGCCATGCCCGAAGTTTGTAACTAAATCCTATGCCTCACCACCATCGATCCAATCTACAACCATGCCAAGGAAAACACAGGACCCCGAGCCAACCCAACACACGAACCGAGCCTCACACCCAACCACTATACCGCCATCCTCGATCGGCCATCGGACCATCCCTATCACCAGACCAAATATCTTGTTTGATCAACGAGTCGGTCCGACCACCGAACCAACTTCATTGCTTGGCCACCGCTCCATCGGACTGCCAAATAGACCTCTATTCTTGGCCACCAAACCACCACGTAACAAACCAAGTTTCTTGGTCGATTGCCGACCCAACCCTCCATCGAGCCAAAGCCTAGCCCGAACCAACCAATGTCGAACCAATCATGCTGAACCAAAATCCTATAGCGTAAGAATTCACACAAATACAACACATACAAATCACATCCAAACACTCATCAATCCATAATAAGTCATCATGAAAATACATCTTTACTATAGTCTATCACATATATAGTAAGGTGACAGACGAAAACGTACTCACCAAAACCTTCGAACACCAAGTTTGTCTTAGAAAACAGTTCAAAGACATTAGTTTGACTTTAAAAATGGATTTAAAACATATGAAAACCAATCGATACAGATATAGTAAGGTGAGAGATGATAAATTACTCACTAGAAGCTTCAAAACCAAGTTTTGCACGCAGAATAATGCATATTCGAGAATTCTAGCCAAATCTAATTTTTCTTTCCCAGGGATGTAGATTTGAAGCTATCTAATGTATCCCCTTGCTTAATTATGGTTTGGACAAAATTTGGATGAGAAAGGAGAAGGATCTGGATAACGAGTGGAATAATGGAGGTTGAGGCTTGAATGGGAAGTGGTAGAAAAATGATTTGGGGGAGGATGGCTCACCTATTTATTGGCTAAACCCCCAAGCACACCCCCAGAAGCTATAAACCAACCCCCCAAACTGACATTGCCAAACTGACCACCTATTGAACATCTCTATTTGGTCTTCCTTGTCGAACCAAACCCCTATGCTAGGCACCAACCAAAGCCAATCTTCAAATAGTCATATCTCTTAGCTAGATAACTCAAATCGCTATTATGACCAAACCATGAAAAGGAAAACCATCATGTCTTCTAATTGGAGTGGTCTCGGATGCAAATTCAGCTTCCTTCAAAAGTTATAGCTGATACAAGTTCTCCAGGGATAGAATCGTCTGAAAAATTCTATAGATAGAAAATGGCAATATTAGGCATTTTTCAAAGTTACAGAGTCATACGACCTTATATTAATTAAATAATAATATTTTTTGATCCTTTGATACGTAAAACACAGGTATTACATAAGATCCTCTTCATTCACCATATCTTGGTATCCCTTTGATCACTCTATCCCAAATTCTATCAAACTCAATGAACGCAAATAAGCGATAACAAGTAAACAAACATACAGTACTCAATGCTCTATGTCTCAATGAAACACACCTAAAGTCGATTAAACAGTCACCAAGTTTGAAACAACTATAGGTTTGCCGACTAAGTCAAGAAACAATCTTAACCTGCTCATTAAGTCATTAGATGAAAGAACCTAACACATCGATATCAAATAAAACATGCATAGACATAGCATAAATATAATGCATACCTCAGATAATGATGCCCTTCCCCATCTCCTTCGCCGATGGAGCAATCGATGAAGTTGGGACAATGTTCAAAGCATAAGAAGACACAACCTTCTTATTCCTCAGTGGTTCCGGACAATCTCTATTCATGTGCCTGGCCTTATCACAGTTGAAGCACTTTCTCTCCTCACTCTTCGATAACCTGTGGTGCTTACTAAGGCGACCCCTTTCGTTGCTGTTAAAGCACAATTAGTCCTCTTCTAGTCCATTTCTTCCCAAGGTTGCTTCTTTTCCATTTTGTTGTTGTTCCACTTTCTCTTGCCTCCCTCGCTCACCTGCAGCTTTGGCTATAACAACCCTGATTCCTATGCCGTAAATTAAATAAATGTGATTAAAATAAAATGGTTTGAATGCGGCATTTGATAATTAATGTTTTTTGAAGAAACTAATAATTATTTAATTGAATTTTATTTAATAAAAGCTTTCATTTCGATAAATTGAATTAAATTAATAAATTTCTTTTTGAATAAAATGTAAACTCGTATAAAATATTTTATTGAATAATTATATAAACAAACAAGTATTGGATTAAAATAATTTGGACGACCATTGATACAAATTTTTTAATTGAAGTGTAAATCTTTAATATATCTTATAAAAGTCAAGAATCAAATTGAAAATTTAAGTGAAGAAAATATATCATAACTAAATTAAATTAGAAAACTAAGTCCCAAAACAAACCCACTTTGTTTTCTCTCCTCCTTCACTTTATTTCAATCCAACCCAAGCCCATTGAGAAACGAGATTCCTCTTATGCCCTAACTTCCCAAATCATTCTCGAATCAAATCATAGTGACGTAAAAAAAGGAGAAATCGTGGTCGAATGAGGGTAGCTTAGCGATGCTTAGTGTTGTCGATGGCAGATGGTGCCGCAAAGGGGAAGAGGCCATGAGGCGACGCTAGCGGCAGGTGGATTCACATTCGAACGAGACGCGCAAAGTCTAGTGCTATCGTTGATTTGGGGCACGAAGTTGGCGATAGGTGGATGATGCTGGAAGACACTACGTTGTAGCGTGTGTAAGCTTGAATGGGGAGGTGGACGTAAGTTACTGAAGTGATGAACTTAGTTTTTTGGCTGAGAGAGTGGATGTGGTGTCCAGAATTTTAGGCAATAGCAATTTGATAACCTTCATTAATAATTATTTAAAATGTGCAATATTCGTTTAATAATCTTCTCTATAATTATTTTAAAATTTGAATTTTGATCTTTTCAAAAGCTAATAATATTTAATTTGGCAAATTTATATTTTTCAAAAAAAAAATTATCTTCTTAAAACTAATAAATATGTTTTCTATTTATAGTGTGTGTGTGTGTGTGTGTGTGTGTATTGGTATATATATTGTAAATAGGAAGGCTTTGGTTTGAATTTAATAAAAATATTTTCAAATTTATAATATATGCATATATGTATATATTGTGATTTGGAGGTTATGTTTTAAATTTAATATAATAGTTTTTCAAAAGGGCTATTTAAAATTAATTCTATATTTTCTAAACCAAGTATTTATTTATTAAAAGTATTTTAGCTTTAGTTTTAAATAATATTTACAAAAAAATTTATTATGCTTTATTTTAAAATTTACTTTAACTAAAATAATTTATAACCAAGTGTAATTTGTACATAAACATAAATTGATATAAACAAAAACATATATTAATAAAACATAAGTATAAATAATAAATATAAATATAAATTCATATTACATAAATATAAAAGAATAAGAGATTTTTAAAGCAAGGGTTTAAATATGATATTCTTGTTTTTAACATTTGTAAAAAAATATAAATTCATGCAAATACATTTGTAACTTATGTGTCATGCAATAAAACAAGTGGCAACATTATTTTCTCTTAAAATTAAACTATAAATAATGTAGTATTAGACAGAATCCTGGCTTTTCTTTTTAGTTCAATTCTTTTCTTCCTCAATCCTTTTCTCTTCTTTTTTTTCGAAATCTAAAAGAAAATCAATATAACATCAGTTTTCAAATTCAACAAAGCTTCAAACCTGAGTTTTAGCAGTAGATCAATTCAACATGAATTCAATTCAAAGATCCAAGCATTACAGCTTCAAAGATCAGATTCAAATCAAACTAAGCAAGCTTCAGATCATTTAAAAAATGAAGCGCCAGAAAACAAAAATCAAACATTTGTTCTCTGTTTTTATGAATGGTGAGTAAACCTTTTTAAAAAAAACAGTTTTAAATCTAAGATTATACTAGATGCTTATGATGGATTTTTGTAGGATTATGGTTTGCATATGTTTATGAATGTGAATGCATGTATGTATATATGTGTCTGTATATATGAAACATATATATATATATATATTTGTGTGTGTGTGTGTGTGTGTGTCTCTGTTGCATCACAGGTCCAAAATCCACCAGAATAAATTAAAATTGTCTTTATACATTCAGTTTTAGGTCTTGATCTCTTAATAGAAAATGATTGTAAGAGTGTAATATTGTTTCTAAAAATAATTTCAAGAATTTCTATTAAGTTATTAATTCTAAAAGGATGAACTATAGTAAGAATCAAAAATAAGTCAAAAATTGATGTTTATAATTTCGAGTTGGGATTTTATGATGTGATTTGTATTGGCAAATGATGAATTTAGGTAAAGAAATCATGATTTTTAAGTATGTGTATGATGAGATATTCTGAGTTGATTAGAATTTGGGTATTCGTCGATTGTCGACGAACGACATGATGATAGTGGCCATGACCAAGGCTGGAGGAGGCTCGAGACTCGAGGGTCATGGAAAAAATGCTCGGAGTATTCCTGGGTGACTGTGGTGGCCAGGGGACGGCGAACTAGGGTTCGACTGATAGTTTTGGTTGGCGTTGATCTTTGACGTCATGTGTTGACTGGGGAGTATCGGAGTTGATCGCGAGGTGGAGGATCGATGCTTGGGTTCGAGATGAGGCTCTAGTGAGGTCTGTAAGGGTGCCGGTGGTCCAAGGCAATGGCTAGGGTGGTTTTTCCCAATTGGGTTGGGTTCCTGTGAAAATCGAATTGCTCGATATTGATTTACGTCGCGATTGACGAATCTGGGTGGTCGTGTGGGACGGCGGAGATGTCGTCGACTGATCGAGGATCGAAGGAATGGTCGGAGACACTAAAATTGGCGTGCACATGCATGTGTGCGCTATGGTGTTTGTCTGAGTTTCGTGGTTTTGGGGAAGAAGCAGTTGCTCGGGAATGAGCTCGTGTCGATTAGGGTTTTACATGAAGACGATTGTGAACACGAGTGGACTCGGGGTATACTCGGGGGGAAGTCGAAGTTGGCTCGGGTTATTTATTTGCATAACCTGGTTTTAATTTTTTTTTAAATAAAACATGTACAGGTTTTTAAATTTAAATGAAGCAGAATCTATATTTCAAAACAAAAGTAAGAACAGGTTTTATGAAGTAATAATCATGTTTTAAAATGTAAGTTCAAGTTTAAGTAAGTAAAAATGAATCCAGTTTTCAAGTACTAACAGTTTAATCAATTTTTAATAAGCAAGGGAGAATGATCAAGTTTTTAAAGGCTAATTAAATGAAAGTTTTCCAAAGTAAGTTTCAAGTTTCAATGTAAAAGTTAAGTGATTTAAAATTTGTTTTGTTTTAAAATAATTATATAATTAAATTTCTATGTATTTTTCAAAAGTAATAAATGATGTTTGAATTAAGATGTGATTAAAGTAAGAGTGTTTAACTTTAATTAATCAAAGAATTCTCTAAATGATGTTTGTATAAATTAATTTCAAGCATTAATTTAATTTAATTTAAATGATAAGTAAGAGTTTAATTAAGGTAGATGGGTTATCTTAATTAAATAAGGTCGTATTAATATAAGTAATTAAAGTATAATTACTTAATTAACTAAGATGATTAATTAATGTAATTTAATTAGGATAATTAATTGGTTTAATTAATTAAGGATAGTGAGACAACCAGACTTTTGCTCCACAAAAAGTCATATCATCCTTAAGAAAGAAAGGGGTAGAAAAGGGAAAAGAAAGAAGAGAAAGAAGAAACAACACAAGAATCTCAACAGCGGAACGAATAAATTATATTAATAACATAAGTATTACATAGTATACATCAAATATCAGAGTTACACAGACAAAACAACACATACTAGGCAGTTATAAACACCTGTCTAGTTATTACAACTCATTACACAGAAGAAACTCAGAGATACCAACACAGCCGAAAACTATATATCTATACGCAGAAGCCTTCTGCTCCATATGCTCCTCCACAATTCGTCAAAGCTAACCTGAATCCTAACCTGAATTCCCTTGGCTACTCGTAAAAATTTGAGTACCCAAGAGTTAAAGAAAAACAGAAATAACTCCGGGTCAGACATGGGTCTGGTGTGAGTAACAGGTTAAAGTTTCTTAACTTTGAAAAACCTTTTGAAAAGAAAAGGTATCACGTAAGACTTCCACACATAAACATGGAAAAGTTTTTACCTTACGCTAACTAAAACATTTGATAGGAAATCCGATGATATTATAATAGTGTCTAGGGTTTTCAAGTAAATAAGAAATAGCCGAAATTGTTACATTCATTAAATTCCAGCTACTAGCCACAAAAGTGGGTAATAAAATCAAAACCGTTGGCACTTATTGGATTTTGGATTCCATCAATGGCTGGGCTACTAGGGTACCGCCCGTCACAGTACGTGGCCTAGATCACCGTACCGAGGATTACTCCCAATCCCCTACAACACAAAGCCGGACCCGTTCCTTACTAAACAGTTCCAAACAAGACAACCCCGCGGTTGTGATCAGCAACCGCACCACTAAGCCAAAAAATAAAGGGACCTCTAGACAGGGATAAATCTTGCTCTCAAGTGGGGGCTACCCACGAAGCTTTGCTGCACCTCCCCTGTTTTAGCCATTCCCGGTTGATGAGGCTTGAGGCTACGATTGCCTTTATAGGACATATCATTTAGAATGCTCATCGTCCACCTGATGATGTTCTGAAAGCATTCAATCCATACAAGTTCGTTCCGGGTTCGAACGAAACCGAAGGCATTATTTCGTTGCACTCGTTTTGGAATCACCCTCAGAGTTAACGACAATAACCCTTGCACTCTGAATCACCATCTCGAATCTATAAGTGCTATTCCGTCAACTCATTACGGAATCACCCACAGAGTTATACTGACGTATAGTCCTTACATCTCGAGTCTTCACTCGCTCCACTTGGATTAATGACCTAACGTTATTTGGAATCGATATGGTTTTCGGGTATCCAAATATGGAAACCCGATCCCGGTCTCATCGAAATCCAAAGCGTGTCCTTTTAAGGTCCAAGTTGTTTTAGAGTTTAAAACAATTCAATTCATTATCTAAATATACATAGATAGATAATTCACAACACAATAGATAATCAACCTTATCATTATCAACAGATAATTCATATCATAATCAGATAATCAATATTATCATCCAAAAGCAACCAATGCATCCATATCACATACACTACTCATCTCATAACTGAGATTACAACCAATACATGGCAATCAATACCAATCATCAAACATAAGCAACTATCTAATGATCACACCATTTATAATTAATTTAAAATGAATTAAATTAATTACTTAAACTCTAATTAATTTAATATGAATTAAATTAATTACTTCATCATTAAAATTCTGCTTATCTAAATCTTTAATTGATTACAAATCAATTTATAAATCATCATCTCAATATTCATTTCAATTAATCATTACTAATTAATCATCCCTAGTTACAATAAACAATTAGCCTTTAATATTACTTACACAGGTTAATTATATTAAACCCTTTGCAAATAATTAACTTGTAATAGCTTAATTAATTAATTAGCTAAAATTAATTACATTAATCATTTATTCATTATTAATTATTCCTTAATTAATCAATTCCAAATTACATCATTAATTAAGTTATTAATGATTTCTGATTACATTTAATCAATCTCTATATTAATTACAAAAGTAATTAATCTTCAATTTAAGCCATGTTTATATTAATCACCCATGATTAATAATACTAGTAATTAACTACTATAATTACTCATCCCATAATTAATTTCTCATAATTAATTACTTCCCTTGATAACTTTCAAAGTAATTTAAATTTAAATTATTTCTATGATAAATATCCTTAGTTACATTCAGTAATTATTATTTAATTTCTTCCTTAAGTAATTATAAACCCATTAATTACATAAGTAATTATCAACAATCAACAAATGTTTAAATTACTTTAACTTAATTAATCTAAACTAATCACATTAATCAAATTAAATACACCAAGAAATTAATTCTTTAATTACTTTCATTAAGTAATTAAACTTAAACAATTTATTATTATTAATTAATTAATTTAATTAATTATCAAAATTAATCACATTAATTAATTGTAAAATAATCTTTATTAACATCTCTTAATTACTAAATTAAGAATTCACTTACACAAATAATTATTAATTATCAATTAATTAATATTTAATTACAATTTAATTCATCTCTAATTATTAATTAATTAAGTGTTAATTAAAATCTTAATTATCTTTAATCACTTGATTAAGTAAATCTTAATCATAAATTAAAATTTAATTAATCATCCTGAATTATAGATTAATTAACCTTAATTAATTAATCTCAAATCTTAATTAATTAACTTAAAAATAATATTAATTACTTAATTAAACATCCACATTATTCATTAATTAAATAGTTAATATTCCATTTAAATTAATTTAATAATTTAAATGAAACCAATTTTCTTAAGTTCAAAATTAAGAAACATTCTTCTTATTTAAAGAATTTTTAAACAATTTGTTTCAAACAAAAT
The DNA here is from genome assembly GCA_030765085.1 of Allium cepa. NCBI lineage: Eukaryota > Viridiplantae > Streptophyta > Magnoliopsida > Asparagales > Amaryllidaceae > Allium > Allium cepa. Next base: position 337,311,575 of record CM060938.1, read on the forward strand.
TCAATTTAAAAATTTCTTTTTAAAATTCAAACTGAAACACAATTCAAATTTTCATTCTAGATTCAAACTTAAAATTTTAAAACTTTACTTACATCTCCATCTTCATTTTCAAATTCAAATTATTTAAACTTTCTAAAATAGTTAAAACAAATTTAAATTTAAAACTTATTTAAATTTTAAAAACTGACATTAAAGTCAAATATCAGGTTTTAAAACAAATTTAAACTTAGTTTAAACTTATTTTATAATTTAAAACTTACAGTTTTAAATTCAAATCAATGTTCTTTTATACTGTAAAAAGTTTAAAATCTAAATTTAAATTCCAGATTTAATTCAAACTCAGGTTCCATATTTCTGTTTTCCAGATTTAAACTTGTTTTTTAAATTTCCAGTTGCATTTTAAAAATTTGCTTTTAAATTCAAAACAGAAAAACAGTTTCCTATTTTAGTTTAACATCTTAAATTTGAATTCAAAGATGATTTCAAATCTCAGATTTAAATTATTGAATTCAAATTTAAGTTTCAGGTTTAAAACATTACAGTTTGAATTCCATCTTCAATTTGAAATTTTACTTTTAAATCTAAAAACAGAAAACAGTTTCTGTTTTGTTTAAAACCCAAACTTGAGTTTTGAAAGCATTTCAAATTTATTTCAAAGGTCTAAAATTTAAACTTATTGAAATTCAAATCCCATTTCAGGTTCAAGACTCATTTCATATTTTTGTTTTGCAATTACTTTACTTTCAAATTTTATAAACCTGGGAAAACAGGTTTTCTGGTTTTGCTTAAAACCAATTAAAACTTTCAAAATTTAAATTATTTCAAACCTAAGGTTTTTAACTGATTGAATTCAAATTTAAATTTAGTTTTATGTCTTAGGTTTAAATTTAAGTTTGCATCAAAACTTTTGTTTTAATTTCAAAAAAAAACAACTGGAAACAGGTTCTGTTCTAATTTCCTAAAAACCTGAAACAATACACTAACCCGAGCTAAACTAAAATTTATCTCGAGACATATCCTTCCACGCTTCGAGTCATTCCCCAATATTCCCGAGACCAACCCGAGCAACCAAAACCCTGCAACCAAAAACATCACCACCTGCACAACAACCTCACTGTGCACCCACTCCCCAACTCCGGCCATCACTGGCCATCATCTCTGACCATCCTCCATCAACCACAATCCCCACATCACACTTCAACACTCCAAAATCAAGAATTCAACTTGAATTTAAATTCAAGTTTTAAAACCCAAAACCTAGAACAGCATTTCCTTCCCACTGCCTGACCTGTCAATGACGAGATCACCCAACTCCGGCCACTACCACCCTTGAAACTTCGGCGAGGATTTCATCAACACAAAATCTATCATACCCAAAAGGTCTTTGAACTCGATTCATTAAAAATGCAGAAACGCTCGATTCTTCACAGCCCAGAAATAACTAGGGTTCTACACTAAAATCCCAAATTACAATCTCAAACTTGAATTGCAAACCAATTCAGAAATTTTCCTATAATCTTTTGATGGCTACTCAATCAATAGAATCAAATTCAACCAAATTAAAAGCAAATATCAACTGTGCTTATCAATTATGTATAAAACAGTCAATTTGAAACTGTACCTTGATTTTATCACTATAAACTGTAATATTATTTTTAAAAATCATAATTTTGGAAGTTGTTTTGAATTGAAATTCTGATACATTGATTCATGATCCTTTAAATTTTCCATTTATACAGAATTAAGTTGTGATGTTTATGTTGCAGACAGTACCCAAACTATACTGCAAAAAGAAAACCTTTAAAATTTATTTTATCATGAAATAAACAAATTCCATTCAATGATAAACATAATAGCAAACAGGTTAAGGGATAAGAATTATTTCTGAACTTTAATGGTACAACCAGAACCTGGGAAAACCAAACATACCTCACACCATATATGCACAGGCAATTTAAAAAAAAAAAACATATACAAAATTAAACTCATAAGATAAACTAGCATGCAATCCTACTAATTTATTTAAAATTAGGTGTTACTCACCTGAAATTGAATGCAGACAGAACCCAGATTCATTTTCATTTATTTCCAGATTATTTTGAAAAAGATGCAGGCTATATTTTGATGCATGCAGGCCCCTTTGTGTTTCCAGACTTTTGTTTGAAGAGGGAAATGTATTTGAAGAATGCAAGCTTTTGTATGATGGACAGGATACAGATTGAAGAACAAAAATGCAGGTTTGTTTTGGAGGATGCAGACTTTAGAAAAATGCAGATCTTCATTCTTGATTATTGTATGTAGATTTCAGATTTCTTTTTAGAATGAAAAATGAGAAAGAGCTAAAGAAATGAATATATGCAAGTTTAAATAACAATGTTTGATTTAAATTAAAATTAAAGAAAAACAAAATTAAACAATGACACATGTAAAAGAAATGGACACATGTTAACTACCTATCTTAATACTTAACACATGTTTAACTTATCTCCTAAATTACATACACATGTATCTTTAAGTAATCTGTTATTTAATTAAGTGTTAATAAATGTTTAAACTTAGTTAACTAGTTCTTATACCTTTAAACAATTAAAATAAATGTATAAAAGAGTTTGTAACTTAATGAATACATGTTTCATATTTTTAAATTGTATTTTAAATTTCATATTAAATTAACAAATCAAATTTTATAAATTAATATTTTAAAAAGAATAACTCAAACATATTTGTCACTTATTTAAATATTCAACTTAAGTTAGAATGAATTTTTAAACCAATAAAACATTTATGTTACATATTAAAATCATTTAGTATTTTATTAAATATTTTTGAAAAGCTTAAATAAAAAATAAATCACAATTTCTATTTTCAAAATATTAAAATTATGATATACTAATTTAACAACTTGTCTATTTAAAATATATATAAATACATATACATTATTAAATAGAAAACAATTTATTAACTCATTAAAAATAATTTCACAAATTAAATATTTAAATAGAGAAGATTATTAAATCAAATAAAATTTATTAACAAAAATTTATCAGTTCAATATAAATTTAAACACAGATTATTAAATTTATATTGTCCAAAGTTCCGGGATATTACAATCCTTCCCCCAATTTTATCCCCAAAATTTAAAATAAAGGTAATTTAATTATCTCTTTACAGATTTTATTTTAAAACACAACATATGTTAATCATATGCTAACAACCAAAGCAACCAATTCACACAATCAGAACAAATCTAATTATCCAAAAGAATTTTGGATAAAACTTTTCACGAGTTTCCCCGGTATATATATATATATATATCGGGATACTCGCTCTATAGAATCCAATCAATCAATACTATTAAACTATAGAGCTCTTAACAACAATTCTATACAGAATATCAGACTACAAACGAGTCTGACTCAACAACCAAACCATCCTAAACTGCTGGTTCTACAACCAGAAATATCAAACACGTACTCCCTCAGAGATACGTGAAAACACTCTGAATCCCAGTTATCCAAACTGGCAATTCAATTCTAGAAAACCAAACACTGATCTAACCCATCACAGAAGAAACCAAAACACTACAGAGCTAGCTTCCCAACTTACAGCTCTTTGAATCAGAGAAAAACTTATCCCAAACCAAATCACTACAAGAAAAATCAATAAAGATAGCATAGGAGGATTGCACTGTAATGCAACTTGCTATATTTGAAGTTACTCGCAACTAAAAATTCACGTTATCACGCTATTGAATAACCTATGGGCCTAAAACAAAAAAGATAAAAGGAATGGCGGTCAATTTTTTTCTCCCACTCACATATCCTATTCCAGCGTTTAGCACGAAACTCCTTTTCATCATCTCCACTTCCAAACCCTAGCTTTCTTCTCCCAAAATCAGCTAATCCTTTGAAATTCCTACCCTGAAGGCTTAAAGTCAGCGTTCATTTCTCTTACTCTAACGTTTAATGCCGAAAAGCTTGTCTTCATAATCTTCACTTGAAAATCCCTAGTTTTCTTAGTTCTTTTCTAATTCGACCTCGAATTATCCCATCTGAACTTCTTTGGAGGATAGCTAGTATGTATGCGAAAACAAGGAAGGAAGCCCTTCATCTTGCACGCCTTCGCGATGCTTGTTCAGAACAGGTATGGTCATTGAAATTCTTTGCTGCTCTCTTTGTCCTTCTCTTTTCTGTTGTATTGTTATTTAATATGGCAGACAGTGTTGCAATTTTTAGCAAACAACTTGATGGAGACTAAAATACAAGTTTATACATATATCAACATCTCGTGGGTAATGGTATTTTTATCATAAGGGCTCTAAAATTCAATAGAAAAAAGTTCTAAGAAACAAAAGAAAATAGAAGCGTTGAGAAGAGGAACACTAGATTCTCTATTTTTATATGTTTATTTATTTATCCTTTTAAATGATTAGGCTGTGTTTCTTTAGAGTAAGAAGTTTAATTGTTGAATGTTTGAATAGTTTAACTGTTTTTATTTACAGTAACAATTGTGCTTCTTTAATGTTTTTATGATATAGAAAACTTAAAGAATTGTTTTACTTATCTTCAAAATACTTTACAAAATTTACGTAATTCCTTCAATTGGCTTTTGATTAGAGAAATCAAATCTATTATCTGATTATTTAGTGAAATGAAATACTATCAAACGTCAATTCTTAAAACATACCTGCAAATTAGTTCAGCTCTGTTGTCCGGATATCTCCATTCGTTAGGTCTGTAAAATATCAGATATGGTGTATGATTTCATAAGTTCTCTCTAGGCTTGGAAAATATCAGATAAAATGTGATAAAATAATTATCAAATAATGTGAATTCTTAAAGTCCCCATATACCATCAGAAATGGAGACATATCAAATAATTTGATGTCTTACTGTCTCCCTGTACTATCCAATGCAGAGACCTCAGTAAATTAAATCTTAATATTTTATCAACAAGAAAAAAAATCTACTGAACAGGTTTATGCACTTTAAGCCTTCAAAGACCCAATATGAATTTGATATTATAGTATTTATCACATCCATATCATTTTTCATTTCTTGGATTCAAATACATCTATTGCTATGATGCAGTGGTCAAAGCGGTTATCATATCTTGGAAAACCTTGGATTGTAGATACATATATAGAACAAACATGTATAGAGTTTGCAAATATCAAATCGAATATGAATACATAGAAGATTAGTGCAGACAGAACTGAACTTTGTTCCAGGGTATTAGAAAAACACATTTTAACAATAAATAAGTACAACTATAAGCATTAAGGGTGTACTTGCATCATATTCCTGATTCTTAAGCATGAACCTTTGAAGACATTGTAGTGGACTAATGTTGCCATATTACAAATAACAAATGTGATGATTTAATGGTATAATTATCCGAACAAACCTATTCAGCTCCAAATGTTATGTCCATAACATAATCAATTTCAGATATATAGTCAGATTTTAAGATATTTTAGACTATTCACACTGCTATCATACTTACCCTGTCAACGATACATTATGACCTCCTTTACCGTGGCTATCCATTGATCATAGTTGGATATTTGTCCTTTCTACTTTGAAATTTTGTCAATTTTGCGTTATATGTAACGAGCCTAATACGAAATTATACCCAAAAGTCTTTTAGACTGGTACGCTATCAACATTAAGAGTTGTATGTTTTGATATTAGGTTTGTGCTATCGAGAAGTACTATTACATGGTTTTCTCTCACGGCGTAGATTAATATTTACCTGTTTATTTATGCCATAACCAATCGTTTTTATTCATATCCAGATGCATCAAGGGCCGGAATAGAACCCATGCTCAGCTGTGATGGGGCATCACATCAAATAATAAATTTTGGATTCTTATAATTTGAATAATTAGTAATGTTACTATATATACATACACGCACACACTTGTAAACATATACAATATCGTACAATTTTAGTAAAATAGAGCTTCAAAAAAAAAACTAAATAGCGACCATAAGTCATTGAGATCTATTAGCACCCAGGCGGCGTCTAAAAAGCCAAGTGTATTTAAGCGCTTATGTTAAGAGGTGAGGCACCTTTATAAAATATAGCCGCTTTGAAGGTGCCTTTTGACGCTTTGGAGGTGCATTAAACATCATAAAGGGAGTGTAGGTAGCTAATCAACAATGAGTTTATTAGATACATCATCTTAATCCAGGCATGTTTATACCCTATGCAATGTGCATAAATTTAGATTCTATTTAACCCTTAAGTTGAATTTCAAGCGTAAGCCTTCATAATCTGTATATCTTAGATACTCTTAGAAGTTGAAATCTCTACCATCTCTGTTTCACACTTAGAACAAGTTATTTTTCAGCTTTTGCTTTTCTATTTGCAAATCTGTGTTGCAAAAGTTGAGTATTCTCTAAATGCAAAGTTCATACATTATACAAACATACATGTGTGTGTGTGTATGCCTACCCCAAGCAGTTGAGAAAAAGGCAAGAATGATTATGAACACGACTTTGATCATAAAATCAAAACGAACTTGAAATAGAAGTTGTTCTCAACTGCTTGGGGTAGGCATTTTGATTTTATAAATGGGTATATTTTATTTTGATTTCAAATTATAATCCATTTGCATATAATTACTTCAAATTTGTACTGCCTCGAAAACAAAAATCTTTCTTTTTCTTAATGCAGAATATCATTTATCTGAGAAACAGGCTGAAGCTTTACTTGACATTACCCTTTGGAAACTTTGCATCTTTCGAGGTATGGTGTATTGTGAAAGAAACTTAAATTATTTAAAACTCGTAAGCACACAAGACCATTTAATTATCTTACATGTTTAATGTTTTTAAAACTTGCACATTTTATGATTTTTTTTTCAAAGGAAAAAAATTTGTGGATGAGCGCAACTCTTCGACAGAGCAAATCTCCAAACTAAATGAGTTACGTCAGGTAAAAAGCATATGTTCAAGGTATCTTCTTTCCTTCAATTCTGTGTTTTTATCCATCAGTTTATTTTACATAATGGTATTATTCATGAAATATTTGGAATTATATTGACATACTTACAAAATATTCAAGAAATGAATGATTGGCATTGGTTGGCGAATAAACACATATGTTAATGAATCACTTGACATAACCTAAATTATGTAATACCTACCTTGTCATTTTTTGTCACAATTCTCCAGAAAAAAAAGAACAGGGCAGCAAGTGCTCATGTGGATTGTACGCCCATTATTAGTCATCCACAGTTTTATAGCAATTGTAAAAATAATTATTTTTGTTTATGATGACACATTCACTAAAATATTGAAATAATTTTTTTTTAGCTGTTTGAGTTTCAACTTTCGAACTTATTGAATCGCCAGATTAAGTCCCTACGACCATTCAGTCTGCTTAGTATGGATTGGGCTGAACACCAAGAAAGAGTTAATCAATAATGTTAAATTGGTATCAACTTGTTTATGTGATTTTGGTATGCTTAATACGGTTTCCAAATATATGCATGGTACTGGAAAATCTGCTTGTTTACCATGAACTGTTCTGTTAGACATGGTAAAAGAACCTCTTGGTGAATTATTTTCTAATAGTTAAAGGGTAAGTATGAAAAACAAATTATCATTTCTTTGCTTCACTGATATAAATCGTTTATTGCTTTAATAGTTTTATCTTCGTTTATTTAATGATTTCAATGCTAATCGAATCGTTTTAACATCTAATTTTTGTGTTTTTTTTAATAACAGTGCAATTTATTGCTCTTGATTACTTATACTCAAACATGCATGCCATAAGCATGTTAATTTCAAACAATGCAGAATTGTATTACAAAACATTGTTACTTTCTCCAGCTCATAAAGCAAGAAGCAATTGAAATAAAGAACAAATTTGGAACTATTATGAGCATTTCCTGCTAATGTTCATTTCCCAGTATATTTTGTGGAAGGATGCTTTTATTTTGGCATAATGAGTCAATATCGCATTTCTCCTCACAGTTTTGCTCAGTTTTCTTCCATTCTTACAACAATAATAAATTTTCTTTTGTTTCAGAAAAAGTGTGATTTGAAGCATCCACCTGGAGATGAGATTTACCGCAGTGGCACATTGTCTATGTTTGAGGTACAATTTTTATATTGGATGATTACAACCATTTACCAAGCTCACATTATGCAATTTAGTTTCTCTGACACTTATATATAGCTTCGTTAGAATGGTTAATAATATTAATTTAATGTTTTTTTGATCAGCAATAACTATATCATGTGAACTGTGAGCAGGTTGAAGGGAAAAAGAGCAAGGTTTATTGGCAGAATCGTTAGAATGGTTAGTTTTGGAGTACTTATTGAAACTATTATAAATGTTGTGTTTTTGTCTGTTTCACATATAGCGCTAATGTCAGATCTATTTGAGGGCACTTGCATGTATTCATAATTTTCTAGTTGCATGTGTTACAGACTATTTGAATAAGCTTTAACGTTTGTTAGAACTGGATTCTCTATATAAATGTGCAGGCCTTTTATATAAACGTTTTTTAGAACTGGATTCATAACTTTGTTACTGTAAGACCCTTTATTCCTAACTATTTAGTTACTGGGTTCTCTATATAAATGTGCAGGCCTTTTGTATTCTGTGCTTATAACTTCTGTATTAACTGATGCAATTAAGGATGCTTATAACTTCTGTATTAACTGCAGTACTCTGTGACTTTTGTATTAACTTCTGTATTCTGTGCAGGCCTTTTGTATCCAGACTCATTGCAATAATAATGAGTTTCTCATTAATAATTTGAATGCAGATGATAGTTTACATATGGTTTTGATCTCTTTTCCATCTTGTATCTCTACTAATAATGCAAATCTACAGTTTAGTGTTTTATGGAAGTCAATTAAAAATGAAATGTATGCACTGCTCCATATACCCAGTACCTGCTCCATGTATATGAATACATGTGATTTATACAAGTAAGGAGCCAATAAAATTCCCAAAAAATTGAAAATTATTTATTGCGTTAGGACATATGATGCCAATAGCTTTACCTTATTGAATCAACTTTCATATTCTTGGTCTGTAAGTGTAAGTTGTCACGTACATCAATCGGCACAGGTTAACAACTTAACATATTTCAAGTTGCATAACATTTACTAAACACCTTGTTATTTCTTATTCATGGTAGGGAACATCAGTCAGTGCAGAGGAAAAACTCGTTGTTACTCGGTGGCAGCCCAGATTGCTTATTAACTGATGCACTATCTGGAACATATTAACAACATGTATCATTGTTAATTCTATTATATAATGGAATTGACAACTAGTGTTTCATTGAAAAATTGAAAACTATAAGTAGCCTAAAGGGGAATTTAGGTTACCTGTCCTCATCAGTATGGCTTCGTGAGAAGGCCACGCACTAGCTATAGGAAACCATGACACAATGTGCAGGTTATGGGTCCTTAGAAACCTCTCCAGGTCTCTCTGTGTACTCATGGAAGAATGTTACAGTTTCTACAAATATACTCATGTATGTCATATTTTATTATATTATAAGTGTTACACTTTCTAGAAAAACACACGTTTGCATAAAAACATCTTCAATCGATTTATTGTAGAGCCGGGAATATGGAGTGTATAATTATGGAGTGTATAAACAGCTATTATATTTATATCATAATTAATTTTCAAAGAGCGGATTGCATAATAAATTCACTATACTTTGCTATATAGGTACACAAAATATTCCTTTGCTATATGGAAGATTGCTAGTAAAGTTGCTAATAAAAGGTATGTTTTTATACATTTGAATGTGTACGTTATTATGAAGTATATTTTGTTATATATGATATAAATTCGATCTTGTTTTGATCATGTAAATGTATATTGAATTGAGGTGTGCGGAAAAGTACTAACCGCGCAAATGAGGTGCTGTCGAAATTTCATAAAATCCGATAAGTTTATAAAATGAACAAAGTTTATAAGAATTAACTAAGTTAAATCATGTTTTATAATAATTAAATAATTTTTTAAAAATTAACTAAGTTTTGTAAAATTAAATTAACATCTAAATATTAATAAAATTTAAATAAATATAAAAATTAACCAAGTATAAAAATTTAACTAAGATAACTAAGTTATATAAAAAATAATTAAAATTAAAAGAATTCACTTACTTTATTAAAATTAACTAATTTTTATAAAAAGTTAACTACGTTATCAAGTTTTATACAAATTTAACCAAGTTATATAAAAATTAACTAAGTTAATTGAGTTTTATAACAATCAACAAAATTTGAATTTTTTAGTTAAATTAACTAAATTTTATGAAAATTAATTTAGTTTTATAAAAATCATGTTCTTTATTTTGGAATCTTTGTTAAATTGTAGTAAAAATTGACAAAGCTTTACAAAAATTAATCAAGTTAATAAAAATTAACTAAATTTAAAAGAAGAATAATAATATAATATAATAATAATAGTAATAAAATAATATTATAGTAATAATAATAATAAATTAACTAAGTTAATTAAGTTTTATAATAATTAAATAAGCTAACTGTTTTTTTTAAATTAAGTAAGTTAATAAAATTTAATTTAGTTTTATAAAAGTTAGTTTTATAAAAAACATGTTCTCTATTTTGAAATCTTTGTTAAATTGTTATAAAAATTGTTTAAGTTTTATAAAAATTAACTAAGTTAACTAAGTTTTACAAAAATTAATTAAGTTTATAAAAATTAACTAAATTTAGAAGAATAATAATATAAAATAATAATGGTAATAGTAATAAAATTTACATCCATTTCAGGAAATTCCATATGTTATTAATAACATTTCCATATGATTATATAAATAAACTAAATTTTATAAAATTAAATAAAGTTTATATAAATCAATTTAATTTTATAAAAATTAACTAAGTTAATCGACTTTCATATAAATTAATCAAGTGTTAATTAAATTTATATAATTAAGTCTCTCACACACAATATATATGTATATATAGTTATAATTGCTAATTGTTGAATTTCTTTTTCATAGGTAATTACCCATCTATGGTGCATACAAATGGAAACATGCTGTTGTATATTAGTGATTTGAAGTTCTTTTGAAGTAACAACTTTTTTGTTTTGCATATTTAATCGTCATGTGTAGTACGATCTTTTTATCACTTGTATTTTTTGCACTTCTAATGTAATGTTCATTAAATATTACGATATATTATATATTGTTTTATGTGAATGTTGAATGGTTAGTTATTTTTCGTTTAATGTGATCTACATGATTGTGTGGAATGGTACCTTGTGTTTATGTAAATTTGTCGATTATAATGTGGTAATGGATGTACGTACTGCAAAAATGATTTTTAAAACGTTGTTAAGAATGCCATTAATAAGACTTTTTATAGCATGTTTAAAGTGCTATAAAAAACATGCTTTTTATAGCGTTTTTTCTGTTTGCAATAATAGGTCATTGATTTATTACAACATGTTGATTTACAGCGTTTATAAACACGCTGTAAAATCCTTTTATAGCGTATTAGGAATGTCATTAATAAGACTTTTTATAGCATGTTCAAAACGCTATAAAAAATATGTTTTTTATAGCGTTTTTTCTGTTGCAATAATAGGGTCCTGATTTATAACAACATGTTGATATACAGCGTTTATAAAAACGCTATAAAAGCCTTTTATAGCATTTTTTAAATGCCATTAATGGGTCTTTTTGTTGTAGTGAATCTCCGTTTTCAGAATCCAAATTCTCAGTCTCTTATCCATAAAAACTTTTCGAACGATCCTGGGCTACCAACATCCATCCTGATCAGCTCAACTCTATGCTGATGAACTTGAGCACAGACTAGACAACCCAGCACAGAAATATGGTTCCATATATCCATAAGAAAACTCAGAAGTTCCTTCGAAACCTGAGTCACTTCACCAACTTCTACCTCAAGGAACCATCCATCTACTAACTGAACCACCAGTTCCATTCCTGGAAAGAAAACTCGATCTTCAGATGCAGACAAACTTTGACTTCCTGGAAGAAAATCCGGACAATCTCCAATAATCCAAAAGAACATACTATCGCAAGTCACTTTTGCGATCAACTCAGCCTAGATCCAAAGAAAACTGCTCTCTCTCAACAAAATAGAACAGCTTATGCTGGCCTAGCCAACTTACCAGAGAAAAAGATCCACTCTGCTGCTTCTGAACTCCACTTCAGAAAAACTACTCAGCCAGAAGACTCCTTACTAACTCAGAACACTCTGCTAAACTCAGCCACATCACCGAGCAGACTCACTTATTATTCTTGTTCCAAAGAAACAACTTCGGAAATATCCATAGTCACTGCATCTCATCATGCAGCTACAACTTCCTGAGATATCAAGATACCAGCACACACTTGCTTCTGCCCAAACGACAGATCCAAACTCAATTCTGCACTTCAAAGATGAACTCCGAACCTTTAGAAGGTTTCCTTCAGAGATCGATGAAGTACTTCACCAAGCAAAAACTTACTCGAGACGGTATTCGATCTACAGTTTCGACAAATACACTTCCAACCTCATCCATCAAACTCCAACCAATGGTAGTCGTGTTACACACACTTCTACCTCATCTACCTTTATAACTTACATTGGAAAACCCTGAACAGGTAACCCAACAAATAGGTAGAACCAATTGTATATATATATATATATATTAAAAATACAAATACGCTCTCTCAAGATAGACACCACTACAGCGCCTAGGTGTTCACTCAACCTAATGCTCTGATACCAAGCTGAGACGACCAGACTTTTTCTCCACAAAAAGTCGTATCATCCTTAAGAAAGAAAGGGATAGAAAAGAGAAAAGAAAGAAGAGAAAGAAGAAACAACACAAGAATCTCAACAGCGGAACGAATAAATTATATTAATAACATAAGTATTACATAGTATACATCAAATATCAGAGTTACACAGACAAAAAAAACACATACTAGACAGTTATAAACACCTGTCTAGTTATTACAACTCATTACACAGAAAAAACTCAGAGATACCAACACAGCGGAAAACTATATATCTATACGCAGAAGCCTCGTGCTCCATATGCTCCTCCACAATTCGTCAAAGCTAACCTGAATCCTAACCTGAATTCCCTTGGCTACTCGTAAAAATTTGAGTACCCAAGAGTTAAAGAAAAACAGAAACAACTCCGGGTCAGACATGGGTCTGGTGTGAGTAACAGGTTAAAGTTTCTTAACTTTGAAAAACCTTTTGAAAAGAAAAGGTATCACGTAAGACTTCCACACATAAACATGGAAAAGTTTTTACCTTACGCTAACTAAAACATTTGATAGGAAATCCGATGATATTATAATAGTGTCTAGGGTTTTCAAGTAAATAAGAAATAGCCGAAATTGTTACATTCATTAAATTCCAGCTACTAGCCACAAAAGTGGGTAATAAAATCAAAACCGTTGGCACTTATTGGATTTTGGATTCCATCAATGGCTGGGCTACTAGGGTACCGCCCGTCACAGTACGTGGCCTAGATCACCGTACCGAGGATTACTCCCAATCCCCTACAACACAAAGCCGGACCCGTTCCTTACTGAACAGTTCCAAACAAGACAACCCCGCGGTTGTGATCAGCAACCGCACCACTAAGCCAAAAAATAAAGGGACCTCTAGACAGGGATAAATCTTGCTCTCAAGTGGGGGCTACCCACGAATCTTTGCTGCACCTCCCCTGTTTTAGCCATTCCCGGTTGATGAGGCTTGAGGCTACGATTGCCTTTATAGGACATATCACTTAGAATGCTCATCGTCCACCTGACGATGTTCTGAAAGCATTCAATCCATACAAGTTCGTTCCGGGTTCGAACGAAACCGAAGGCATTATCTCGTTACACTCGTTTTGGAATCACCCTCAGAGTTAACGACAATAACCCTTGCACTCTGAATCACCATCTCGAATCTATAAGTGCTATTCCGTCAACTCATTATGGAATCACCCACAGAGTTATACTGACGTATAGCCCTTACACCTCGAGTCTTCACTCGCTCCACTTGGATTAACGACCTAACGTTATTTGGAATCGATGTGGTTTTCGGATATCCAAATATGGAAACCCGATCTCGGTCTCATCGAAATCCAAAGCGTGTCTTTTTAAGGTCCAAGTTGTTTTAGAGTTTAAAACAATTCAATTTATTATCTAAATATACACAGATAGATAATTCACAACACAGTAGATAATCAACCTTATCATTATCAACAGATAATTCATATCATAATCAGATAATCAATATTATCATCCAAAAGCAACCAATGCATCCATATCACATACACTACTCATCTCATAACTGAGATTACAACCAATACATGGCTATCAATACCAATCATCAAACATAAGCAACTATCTAATGATCACACCATTTATAATTAATTTAAAATGAATTAAATTAATTACTTAAACTCTAAATAATTTAAAATGAATTAAATTAATTACTTCATCATTAAAATTCTGCTTATCTAAATCTTTAATTGATTACAAATCAATTTATAAATCATCATCTCAATATTCATTTCAATTAATCATTACTGATTAATCATCCCTAATTACAATAAATAATTAGCCTTTAATATTACTTACACAGGTTAATTATATTAAACCCTTTGCAAATAATTAACTTGTAATAGCTTAATTAATTAATTAGCTAAAATTAATTACATTAATCATTTATTCATTATTCCTTAATTAATCAATTCCAAATTACATCATTAATTAAGTTATTAATGATTTCTGATTACATTTAATCAATCTCTATATTAATTACAAAAGTAATTAATCTTCAATTTAAACCATGTATATATTAATCACCCATGATTAATAATACTAGTAATTAACTACTATAATTACTCATCCCATAATTAATTTCCCATAATTAATTACTTCCCTTGATAACTTTCAAAGTAATTTAAATTCAAATTACTTCTATAATAAATATCCTTAGTTACGTTCAGTAATTATTATTTAATTTCTTCCTTAAGTAATTATAAACCCATTAATTACATAAGTAATTATCAACAATCAACAAATGTTTAAATTAATTTAACTTAATTAATCTAAACTAATCACATTAATCAAATTAATTACACCAAGAAATTAATTCTTTAATTACTTTCATTAAGTAACTAAACTTAAACAATTTATTATTATTAATTAATTAATTAATTATCAAAATTAATCACATTAATTAATTGTAAAATAATCTTTATTAACATCTCTTAATTACTAAATTAAGAATTAACTTACACAAATAATTATTAATTATCAATTAATTAATATTTAATTACAATTTAATTCATCTCTAATTATTAATTAATTAAGTGTTAATTAAAATCTTAATTATCTTTAATCACTTGATTAAGTAAATCTTAATCATAAATTAAAATTTAATTAATCATCCTTAATTATAGATTAATTAACCTTAATTAATTAGTCTCAAATCTTAATTAATTAACTTAAAAATAATATTAATTACTTAATTAAACATCCACATTATTCATTAATTAAATAGTTAATATTCCATTTAAATTAATTATTAATTTAGATGAAACCAATTTTCTTAAGTTCAAAATTAAGAAACATTCTTCTTATTTAAAGTATTTTTAAACAATTTGTTTCAAACAAAATTCAATATAAAATTTCTTTTTAAAATTCAAACTGAAACACAATTCAAATTTTCATTCTAGATTCAAACTTAAAATTTTAAAACTTTACTTACATCTCCATCTTCATTTTCAAATTCAAATTATTTAAACTTTCTAAAATAGTTAAAACAAATTTAAATTTAAAACTTATTAAATTTTAAAAACTGACATTAAAGTCAAATATCAGGTTTTAAAACTAAATTTAAACTTAGTTTAAACTTATTTTATAATTTAATACTTACAGTTTTAAATTCAAATCAATGTTCTTTTATACTTTAAAAAGTTTAAAATCTAAATTTAAATTCCAGATTTAATTCAAACTCAGGTTCCATATTTCTGTTTTCTAGATTTAAACTTGTTTTTTAAATTTCAGTTGCATTTTAAAAATTTGCTTTTAAATTCAAAACAGAAAAACAGAAAAACAGTTTCCTGTTTTAGTTTAACATCTTAAATTTGAATTCAAAAATGATTTCAAATCTCAGATTTAAATTATTGAATTCAAATTTAAGTTTCAGGTTTAAAACATTACAGTTTGAATTCCATCTTCAATTTGAAATTTACTTTTAAATCTAGAAACAGAAAACAATTTCTGTTTTGTTTAAAACCCAAATTTGAGTTTTGAAAGCATTTCAAATTTATTTCAAAGGTCTAAAATTTAAACTTATTGAAATTCAAATCCAATTTCAGGTTCAAGACTCATTTCATATTTTTGTTTTGCAATTACTTTACTTTCAAATTTTATAAACCTAGGAAAATAGGTTTTCTGGTTTTTCTTAAAACCCATTAAAACTTTCAAAATTTAAATTATTTCGAACCTAAGGTTTTTAACTGATTGAATTCAAATTCAAATTTAGTTTTAAGTCTTAGGTTTAAATTTAAGTTTGCATCAAAACTTTTGTTTTAATTTTAAAAAAAAACAACTGGAAACAGGTTCTGTTCTAATTTCCTAAAAACCTGATACAATACACTAACCCGAGCTAAACTAAAATTTACCTCGAGACATATCCTTTCACGCTTCGAGTCATTCCCCAATATTCCCGAGACCAACCCGAGCAACCAAAACCCTGCAACCAAAAACATCACCACCTGCACAACAACCTCATTGTGCACCCTCTCCCCAACTCCGGTCATCACTGGCCATCATCTCTGACCATCCTCCATCAACCACATTCCCCACATCACACTTCAACACTCCAAAATCCAGAATTCAACTTGAATTTAAATTCAAGTTTTAAAACCCAAAACCTGGAACAACATTTCCTTCCCACTGCCTGACCTGTCAACGACGAGATCACCCAACTCCGGCCACTACCACCCTTGAAACTCCGGCGAGGATTTCATCAACACAAAATCTATCCATACCCAAAAGGTCTTTGAACTCGATTCATTAAAAATGCAGAAATGGTCGATTCTTCACAGCCCAGAAATAACTAGGGTTCTACACTAAAATCCCAAATTACAATCTCAAACTTGAATTGCAAACCAATTCAGAAATTTTCCTATAATCTTTTGATGGCTACTCAATCAATAGAATCAAATTCAACCAAATTAAAAGCAAATATCAACTGTGCTTATCAATTATGTATAAAACAGTCAATTTGAAACTGTACCTTGATTTTATCACTATAAACTGTAATATTATTTTGAAAAATCATAATTTTGGAAGTTGTTTTGAATTGAAATTCTGATACATTGATTCATGATCCTTTAAATTTTCCATTTATACAGAATTAAGTTGTGATGTTTATGTTGCAGACAGTACCCAAACTATACTGCAAAAAGAAAACCTTTAAAATTTATTTTATCATGAAATAAACAAATTCCATTCAATGATAAACATAATAGCAAACAGATTAAGGGATAAGAATTATTTCTGAACTTTAATGGTACAACCAGAACCTGGGAAAACCAAACATACCTCACACCATATATGCACAGGCAATTTAAAAAAAAACATATACAAAATTAAACTCATAAGATAAACTAGCATGCAATCCTACTAATTTATTTAAAATTAGGTGTTACTCACCTGAAATTGAATGCAGACAGAACCCAGATTTATTTGCATTTATTTCCAGATTATTTTGAAAAAGATGCAGGCTATATTTTGATGCATGCAGGCCCCTTTGTGTTTCCAGACTTTTGTTTGAAGAGGGAAATGTATTGAAGAATGTAGGCTTTTGTATGATGGACAGGATACAGATTGAAGAACAAAAATGCAGGTTTGTTTTAGAGGATGCAGACTTTAGAAAAATACAGATCTTCATTCTTGATTATTGTATGTAGATTTTGAAAGTGGGGAATGCAAATTGAACTGATTTCAGATTTCTTTTTAGAATGAAAAATGAGAAAGAGCTAAAGAAATGAATATATGCAAGTTTAAATAACAATATTTGATTTAACTTAAAATTAAAGAAAAACAAAATTAAACAATGACACATGTAAAAGAAATGGACACATGTTAACTACCTATCTTAATACTTAACACATGTTTAACTTATCTCCTAAATTACATACACATGTATCTTTAAGTAATTTGTTATTTAATTAAGTGTTAATAAATGTTTAAACTTAGTTAACTAGTTCTTATACCTTTAAACGATTAAAATAAATTTATAAAACAGTTTGTAACTTAATGAATACATGTTTCATATTTTTAAATTGTATTTTAAATTTCATATTAAATTAACAAATCAAATTTTATAAATTAATATTTTAAAAAGAATAACTCAAACATATTTGTCACTTATTTAAATATTCAACTTAAGTTAGAATGAATTTTTAAACCAATAAAACATTTATCTTACATATTAAAATCATTTAGTATTTTATTAAATATTTTTGAAAAGCTTAAATCAAAAATAAATCACAATTTCTATTTTCAAAATATTAAAATTATGCTATACTAATTTAACAACTTGTCTATTTAAAATATATATAAATACATATACATTATTAAATAGAAAACAATTTATTAACTCATTAAAAATAATTTCACAAATTAAATATTTAAATAGAGAAGATTATTAAATCAAATCAAATTTATTAACAAAAATTTATCAGTTCAATATAAATTTAAACACAGATTATTAAATTTATATTGTCCAAAATTCCAGGATATTACAGATAGTTAATTACTTAATTAAGGGTTAACTAATCTAAGTAATTAAAGGTCAATTAATTAAAGAATAATTAATTAATGGAAGTAATTAAAGGGATTAATTACTCAATGTAATTTATTAAATTAATTAATATGATTAATTTAAGATAATTAATTAATTTAATTAATTAAGGATAATTACTTAATGAAATTGATCAACTATAATTACCTAATGTAATAAATAAAGTGTAATTACTTAGTGTAAGTAATTAACGGGTAATTACTGGATGTAATTAATTAAAGGGAAATTACGTAATGGAAAGTAATTAAAGGATAATTACTTAATGGAAGTAACTAAGGATTAGTTACTTAGTGTAATTAATTAAAGGATTAATTAATACAATTAATTAAGGAGTTAATTAATTAGTGTAATTAATTAAAGGATAGAATTACCGAATGTTATTAATTAAGGTTGATTAATGAGTGTGATAAATTAAGGATTAATTACTAAATGTAATTAATTAAAAGAATAATTAATTAATGGAAGTAAATAAAGGATCATTAATTAATTAATTATAATAAATTAATGTAATTATCATATTATAATTAATGTAATTAATTATATTATAATTAATTAATGAGAATAAATTAAAGGTTAATTAATGTAAATGGTTAATTAATTTATATAATTAATTAAAGGCCAATTACTTAATATAATTAAAGAATAATTAATCATGGATGATTAATTAAGTTGATAGTTAAGGGATGATTAATTAATTGGATTGAAATTAATTAATGGTTAAGTAAGTAGGATTTATAGCGATGGAAGTAAATAATTTATTTTATTTTAAATTAATTAGAAATGGTGTGACTAATTAATCTTTCTTATGGATGATTGAATGATGTTGAATGCCTTGGATTATTTGATAGCTTTGATATGTGATATGTGCTGCTTTGTGATATGAGATGCTTTGGTTGAATTGTGATTATCTATCTGTGATAATGTGAATTATCTATTCGTATGAATATATTATCATAAATGATATATTAAATTGTTTAACTTAAACAATTTGTACATTAAAATGGCATTTTGGATTTCGGTGAGACCGGGATCGGATTTTCAAATTGGATATCCGAAAAGCACATCGATCCAAATTAAATGATAGGTCGTGAAATCTCAAGTGAAGATCAAGATGAAGACTAGAACTGTAAAGGCTATTTGTCGTGAACTCTGAGGGTGATTTCAAAACGAGTGTAAAGGATACGGTGCTTTCAGTTTCGAGATGGAGATTCCGAGTGCAAGGGCTATTGTCGTTAAATCTGAGGGTGATTCTAAAATGAGTGCAGCGAGATAGTGCCTTTGGTTTCGTTCGAATCCGGAATGAACTTGTATGGATTGAATGCTTTCTGAACATCGTAACTGGAGGATGATGAGCATTCCAAGATATGTGTTCTAAAAAGGTAATCGTAGCCTCAAGCCTTACCAATCAAGAAATGGCTGAAACAGGGGAGGTGCAGCAAGGCTAAGTGGGTAGCACCCAAGTTGGATAAGGTTTTCCCCTGTCTAGAGGTCCTTTTATTTCGGCTGTGTGGGCGGTTGGTCGCGCCAATGTGGGGTTGTCTTGTTCAGGATATCCAGTAAAGGATAGTTCCGGCCTTGTGTTGTAGGGGATCAGGGTGGATCCTAGGTATTGCGATCTAGACCACGTACTGTGACGAGCAGTACCCCAGTAGCCCTGCCATTTATGTATATCCATTTTCCCTACGTGCCTTTACGGCATTGATTGTAGAACCCACTTTGTGGCTAGTATGCTGGAATTTAGTAATGTAACAGTTTCAGCTATTTGAATAAGTACTTGTATATAGACACTGGTATAATATCAGAAGATTTTATAAGAAATGTTTTGGTTATCGTAAGGTAAAAACCCAACATGTTTATTTGTGGCGTGGTCTTACGAGATACCTTTGTTTTCAAATGATTTTCAAAGTCAAGCAACTTTAACCCGTTTACTCACACCAGATCCATGTCCGACCCATAGTATATTTTCTGTTTTCTTAAACTCTTGGGTACTCAAATTTTTATGAGTAGCCAAGGGATTCAGGTTAACTTTGACGAATTCTGGAGGAGATATGGAGCATAAGGCTTCAACGTACATAGATATTGTGGTTCCGCTATGTGGATCTCTATATGGTATCTTGAGTTGTATGATAGACAGGTTTCCATAACTGTCTAATGTGTTGTGATGTATCAGTTGTGTAACTCTGATAGATGTTGTATATTATGTAATAACTATGTGATTAATATATATTTCATTAGTTGCGTTATGATATTTTGATTTTGTTAGTTCTTCCTTTAGTTTCTTTTCTCTTTTCTATCCCTCTCTTTTCTATCCTTTTCTTTCTTAATAATGATTTGTCTTTCTGTGGAATGAAAGGCTGGTCGTTACAGTTGGTATCAGAGCGCTAGGTTAAGATAATACCTAGGCTTTGGAGTGATATCTTTCTTGAGAGAGCATACTTGTATTTTTATTATATATCTATATCTACTTGTTTGTTGGGTTACCTGTCCAGGCTACCAACATGAGTTAGGCTGGCAGCTTGAGTTCTAGAGTAGGAGGCGTAGTGGTGTGAGTAACACAACTACTACTAATGGAAGAAGTCTGAATGTTGATGGAAGAGTATCCGCCGAGGCTGTAGACCCTATACCGCCTCGAGTAAGATTTGCAGAATTTGGTAAGGATTTCATCAATCTCGAAGGATGGTCTTTTTATAGGTTCAGAGTCCATCATTGAAGTGTGATCTTGGTTGTGCTCGTATGAGCAGATTTTCTAAAGTTTGGATCAGTCGGAAGTGCAGAAGTGAGTGAGGGCATCTTGACAACTTCAGGAAGGTGCAGCTGCGTGGTGAGATGCAGTAACCATGGATGTTTTCGAAGATATTTTCTCTTGGAGAAAGTTTAAGGTAGTATTAGAGGAGCAGTTTATACCTACCGAAGAGAAGACTCGGATGTATAGGGATTTCTTGGATCTCAAGCAAGGAAGTTTGTCTGTATCGGTGATGAGACTAAGTTCGGCGAGATGTTTGTGCTGGGTTTGAGGCCCAAGTTTCTTGAGAAGATGTCTGGCCATCGCAAAGGTTCTTTTATGGAATTGGTTGATATGACTTTGAGGTTCGAGGAGCTTATGGATAAGAAGCTTTTGGCATCTGTGGCAGCAGTGCAGCTCGGAGGTATTTTGTGTGCCAGCAAGAAGATCTTTAGGCTAAGCAGTGTCTTAGAGGTGGAATTCAGAAGCAGCAGAGTGGACCGTCAGCTTCTTCTGATAGGCGAGGTGTTCTTGAAGGATTTGACCATATTTTGAAAATGGATTGGTTAAGCATAAGCTGTTCTGATTTGTGAAGAGAGAACAATATCTTTGAAAACTAATCTTGGTAGGATATCAAAAGCGACTTAAGATAGTTTGAATGTTCTCTTGGGTAATCATTTGCTTGGAGTTGAGGCATCTCAAGAGGAAGTAGAAGCTATCGAAGTTAATAGAGATTTTCCAGATGTTTTCGGAGAAGTCAAAGGTTTGCCCGCATAGGGAGTTGAATAAGTGATCAATTTGGAATAAGTACCCTTGCCTCGTAGTGAGGATCTTTTCGATCAATTTCAAGGTGCTCCTTTGTTTTCTCTATTGGATTTAGTTTCGAGTTCTCTCTAGCTAAGGGTAGTTGAAGTCAGTATACCCTTGACTGCATTCAGAGGACTCAACTGTTTCTTTGAGTAGTTGGTTATGTCTTTTGAGTTAACCAAAGTTTCAGCTTATAGTATGGATCTGATGAACCGTGTTTTTTGGGATGTGATGAACTAATCTATTCTCGTGTTCATCGATCGCATTTTCATCTTCTCCAGATCAGAGTTGTGCAGCGAAAGCAAGGTAGCAGCTGCATAAAAGTGGAAGCAACCCCAGACTCCTCTAAAGTTCATAATTTTCTTGGATGAGAAGATTCCAATAGGAAGTTCATTCGGGATCTGAAGGCTAGGTTATCTAGTGCACCTGTTCTAGTTACTACGGATTGGAGAAGTTAGTTCGTGGCCTACTGATGCATGTGAAGTAGAGTTTGTGTTCTTGATTTTCGATAGATCTTGAGAGGACCATTTTGTTGGGTATCCGAAGATCGTCTTATTTTTGGTCCAGATTTGTTTCGAGAGGTATCTACGAGGTTGAGCTGATCAAGAAAGGATGAGGCAGCCCAAGATCGTTAGAGAATTATGCGGATAAGAGATGAAGGAATTTGGAATTCGAAGTCAGAGATTTGATTTTTGATAACTTTTTTCCGATCAAAGGAGCAATAAGATTTGGTAAGACTAGAAGGCTAGCTCCGAGGTATATGGGATTTCTTTTCTGTGTTCTCGAAAGGATAAGTTCTTTGGCATGCAGGATTGAATTGCCAGTTCGGATAGCTAGGATTCACAACATATTTCACGTATCTCGTCTGAGGAATACGTGCTTGATCCTTCACTGGTTGTAGAACCAGCAGTTCAAGAAGATTTGGAAGTTGAGTCAGACTTGTTGTGGTTTGATATCCTGTTCAGATTGTAGATCTAGATGAGAAGGAGCTTAGGATCAGAATAGTGTAGCTAATTAAGGTTCAGTAGGGCGAGGATCCCAGTGATTTGTACCTGGGAAACTCGAGATAATATTACAAAGACCTATCCTGAATTATGTCAGGAAAGTTAGTTTTGTTTGTTTGGATGAATTGGTTGATATGATCGTTAGTATATGGTTGATGTATGCTTTGATGTTTGTAAATAAAACCTTTGTTAGCTTATTAAATTATCTTTGCTTTTAAATTTCTGGGACGAAATTCTTTTACGGAGGGAGGAATGTGATGATCCGGAATTTTGGGCAATAACAATTTGATAATCTTCATTAATAATTATTTAAAATGTGCAATATTGGTTTAATAATCTTCTCTATAATTATTTTAGAATCTGCAAGTTTAATCTTTTCAAAAGCTAATAATATTTAGTTTGGAAAATTTATAGTTTTCACAAAAAAAATTATCTTCTTAAAACTAATAAATATGCTTTCTATTTGTAATATATATATATATATATATATATATTGTAAAGTGGAAATTAGCCACAAGGGCCTTTTTAGCAAGTGCAATTAGTTTATAGGATACATAACTGAAATAATTACTTTTAAGGACAAAATACAAAATAATTAGTTTCTAAGACCTAAAAACCTATGAAATTATGTCCTTGAAAGTAATTGGACTGCTGACTTTGTCCTTAAAATTAATTATTCTATTGATTTTGGCCTTGAAATTAATTTATGTGGATGCGTGTCCTAGAAACTAATTGGACTGCAAAGTTTGTCCTTCTAGTGAAATGCCCCTATTGTAAATAGGAAGGCTTCGGTTTGAATTTAATAAAAATTATTTCAAATTTATAATATATATATGTGTGTGTATTGTGATTTGGAGGTTATATTTTAAATTTAATATAATAGTTTTTCAAAAGGGCTATTTAAAGTTAATTCTATATTTTCTAAACCAAGTATGTATTTATTAAAAGTATTTTAGCTTTAGTTTTAAATAAGATTTACAAAAAGATTTATTATGCTTTCTTTTAAAATTTACTTTAACTAAAATAGTTTATAACTAAGTGTAGTTTGTACATAAACACAAATTGATATAAACATAAACATATATTAATAAAACATAAGTACAAATAATAATATAAAAATAAATTCAAATTACATAAATATAAAAGAATAAGAGATTTTCAAAGCAAGGGTTTAAACATGAAATTCTTGTTTTTAACATTTGTAAAAATATAAATTCATGCAAATACATTTGTAACTTATGTGTGATGCAATAAAACAAGTGGCAAAATTATTTTCTCTTAAAATTAAACTATAAATAATGTAGTATTAGAGAGAAGCCTGGCTTTTCTTTTCAGTTCAATTCTTTTCTTCCTCAATCCTTTTCTCTTCTTTTTTTCAAAATTTAAAAGAAAATCAATACAACATCAGTTTTCAAATTCAACAAAGCTTCGAACCTGAGTTCAAGTAGTAGATCAACTCGACATGAATTCAGTTCAAAGATCCAAGCACTACAGTTTCAAAGATCAGATTCATATCAAACTATGCAAGCTTCAGATCATTTCAAAAATAAAGTGCCAGAAAAAAAAAAATCAAACCTCTATTCTTTGTTTTTACAAATGGCGAGTAAACCTTTTTTTAAAAGCCAGTTTTAAATCTGAGATTATACTTAGATGCTTGTGATGGATTTTGAAGGATTATGGTTTGCATATGTTTATGAATGTGAATGCATTTATGTATATATGATATGTATGTGTATGAAATATATATATGTCTCTATTGCATCACAGGTCCAAAATCCACTAGAATAAATTCAAATTCTCTTTATACATTCAGTTTTAGGTCTTGATCTCTTAATAGAAACTGATTGTGAGAGTGTAATATTGTTTCTAAAAATAATTTCAAGAATTTATATTAAGTGATTAATTCTAAAAGGATAAATTACAGTAAGAATCTAAAATAAGTCAGAAATCGATGTTTATAATTTCGAATTTGGATTTTATGATGTGATTTGTATTGGCAAATAATTAATTTAGGCAAAGAAATTGTGATTTTTAAGTATGTGTATGATGAGATATTCTGATTTGATCAGAATTTGGGTATTCGTCGATTTTTTACGAAAAGCGTGATGATAGTGGCCGTGACCAAGGCTGGAGGAGGCTCGAGACTCGAGGGTCATTGGAAAACTTCTCGGAGTATTTCTAGTGACTGTGGTGGCTAGGGGACAACGAACTAGGGTTCGACCGACAGTTTTGGTTGAGGTTGATCTTCGAGGTCATGTGTTAACTAGGGAGTATCGGAGTTGATTGCGAGGTTGAGGATCGATGCTTGGGTTCGAGACGAGGCTCTGGTGAGTTCGGCAATGGTATCGGTAGTCCAAGGCAATGGCTAGGGTGGTTTTTCCCGATTGGGTTGGGTTCCTGTGGAAATCGAATTGCTCGATTTCAAT
Source organism: Allium cepa (assembly GCA_030765085.1). Classification (NCBI taxonomy): domain Eukaryota; kingdom Viridiplantae; phylum Streptophyta; class Magnoliopsida; order Asparagales; family Amaryllidaceae; genus Allium; species Allium cepa. The sequence continues at coordinate 337,337,394 of CM060938.1, forward strand.
TTACGTCGCGATTTACGAATCTGGGTGGTCATGTGGGACGGCGGGGATGTCGTCGACTGATCGAGGATCGGAGGAATGGTCGAAGATACTAAAGTCGGCGTGCACGTGTGCACGGGGTGTTGTCTGAGTTTCGTGGGTTTGGGGAAGAAGAAGTTTGCTCAGGAATGAGCTCGTGTCGATTAGGGTTTTACTCGAAGATGAGTGTGAAAGCGGGTGGACTCGAGGGAAAGTCGAAGTTGGCTTGGGTTATTTATTTGTATAACCTAGTTTTAATTTATTTTTTAAAATAAAACATGTACAGGTTTTTAAATTTAAATGAAACAGAATCCAGATTTCAATACAAAAGTAAGAACAAAAGTACTATGACAGGCGGTACCCCAGTAGCCATGCCATTGATGGAAATCCATTTTCCCTATGTGCCTTTATGGTTTTGATTGTAGAGCCCACTTTATAGCTAGTATGCTGGAATTTAATAATGTAACAATTTCAGCTATTTGAGTAAGTATTTGTATATAGACACTATTATAATATCAGAGGATTTTATAAGAAATGTTTTGGTTATCGTAAGGTAAAAACCCGACATGTTTATTTGTGGTGTGGTCTTACGAGATACTTTTGTTTTCAAATGATTTTCAAAGTTAAGCAACTTTAACCCGTTTACTCACACCATACCCATGTCTAACCCAGAGTTTATTTTCTGTTTTCTTAAACTCATGGGTACTCGAATTTTTACGAGTAGCCAAGGATTCAGGTTAGCTTTGACGAATTCTGGAGGAGATATGGAGAAGGAGGCTTCAGTGTATATAGATATTGTGGTTCCGCTGTGTTAACCTATGTGTGGTATTTTGAGTTGTATGATAGACAGGTTTCCATAACTATCTAATGTGTTGTGATGTATCAGTTAGGTAACTCTGATAGATGTTGTATATTATGTAATAACTATGTGATTAATATATATTTTATTCGTTCCGTTGTGAGATTCTGATTTTGTTAGTTCTTCCTTTCTTATCTTTTCTCTTTTCTGTCCCTTTCTTTCTTAATAATGATGCGTCTTTTTGTGGAATAAAATGCGGGTCGTTACAGTGGGATAGACATTGGTAGTACAGATAGGATAGAGATGTGTGTGGGGGCATGGGTATGGTAGTAGCGACGTGGCGTCAATGGCAGTACAGAAATTCACTCGATAAATGGATGAGTTTTGGTACTCACACCTATATTTATTTCCATTTGCATCTTATATATATACAACCCCCTATTAATTGAATATCTTGCTTGAAATATTGTCTGGAATTATCGATATGATTGGTTATTATGATATTGGATTGATTGTGTGCTTTTGGGTATGATTTTGGATCAGACATTGGAATTTTCTGTGTGTTGAATCATCAAAATGTAAAGGAGAGATTGTCTGTTTGAATTTTGACTTGTTTATTTTAGTTATATATTATGTGCCTTGTGTGGCCGAAATTCGATACACTTTGACTTGGCCATGTGTTAAAATTATTAGATGATTGGTTGGTGATTTTGGAGAATTTCGCTCTATAATATATATTTCAGACGGTCGACTAATTTTCTGGCTTTAAAATGTTTTTGAAAAGTTCGAAAAATTATTTTTAGTCCTTTAAAGTTAAACTAAAGTATATTTATTAATAAATAAATGTTGTTGGAAATATAAAACGATTTATTGAAAATTGCTTATATAAAAGTTTAACTGAAATAAAAATAGAGAATTTTCGATATATTTGGAGATATGGAATTTCTATAAGTATAAATGAGGGATTTTTAAGAATATTTCTAAAAGGGAGATTATTTTGTAAATTAAATATTTAATAAAAGTGGATTAAAAGGAAATTTCAAAAAAGGGATTTTTGATTACAAAAATCTATTTTTAGGAGTCCTCCTTTTTGTATAATTATTGGTTTGAAATTAGTTTATTTGATGACTTAGTGTACTTGAAGGGTATTAATAATACTTCAAAAAGGGATTTTTCAATTATACAATCTATTTTGAGGATGGATTAAATTGTGAAATAATTAAATGAATTTGAGAGTTAAGTTATAATCCTTTTTCGTAAATGGTTTTATTCAAAATGATTTACATTTGATGATTTTGTGATTTAATTCTATATAATGAGAATTTTGAATAAATAGATAAGTAGTACCGATGGTATGGTACGTCCGGTAATACTTTTCTAGTTATTCTTTTGACTCATATTATAGAATAAATGTTGATTTGATGAGTGTAGTTTACTGGCTTCTAGTAAACGTTCGAGTAATACTGAATGGTATGGGACACTCAAGTAATACTTGTTTGATTACTATTAGTGAGTAGATGTCACTTATATTATGGAAATGGATTAGGAATTTATGATATTGTCTAGAGGTGACTCCTTAGAGCTTAATACTCGGGAGTTCCCTTGCTCTCCAAGGGCTATAAGATGGAGATATGTTAGGATTTATAGATTTGTCCTCTTGGGACTAACTAGTCGAGAATATTATTATTTACTCTTATGACCAGTAGTCGAGGAATTAATATGTTGTGACGCACTCAGTATGATGTGTGGAGTCGAGAGTATCTATTATTACTCTCATTAAGGCTTATCTTGCCAGGAGTACATTTTTTTGAAACCTCTAAGGATTAAATAGTCTAGTATCATTATCTACTCATAAGGCTAGTAGTGAGGATTTGTTATGTGATATGCTCTCATCAGGACTCATATAGTCGAGAGCAGTTGTCATCACTCTCATGATGACTTCTAGATCCAAGAGTGCTAGTTATTACTTTCATTAGGACTTATATAGTTGACGGTAGTTAATTAGGAATCTTCATCATAGGGTTCACACCACTATGGAGAGCACGGGAATTAGACCCACCAAATAAGCTAGATATCCATCATAGTAGTCCTAATTGTAGGGTCGCGCCTTGGATCCATGATGTCATCTTGATGTGTTGTAGGCTAAGATTTATTTCTCTCATTAGAGCCATTGTCTCGACGTTACTTAAGGATCAACCGTCCGTTACCAAGTGCAAATAGGAGTCATGCCCGATGTTTGGTGTAGTTCGACAGCGTGTTTATGACATGCGATGGATACAGGTGCCACGATTTTGGAAGTAACTAAGGATCGTAGGAAATAGGCTATAGTCCTTAGCGTTTTCTAAAGATGTGCTGTGATACATTAGTCTCCCATCTAGATGACTTAGGTAGATCCATTATATATGAGTTATTTGATATTATCACCTCATTAGAGATGATGATCATTGACATTAGAGACTGTCTACATGTTAGTCTGTTATTTGAAATACTCTAACCCAAGACAGCTACGTGTTGTCAATTTATGGCATTAGGGACATGCTGCAAGCTTGTCTGTCCCTCTCATAAGAATTTGTGGTCGAGAGATCTTCATTTTTTATGATTTGTTCTTTCTATCTCCTAGGACCATTCAGTCAAGAGTTCACCACTCTAAGGACTGGGGGTCGAGATACATAACTTTATACATTGACTACTTAATTAATTTTTGATATTTATTAAGTTAGATTTCTTGATTTCTTCAAGGGCTTACAGTTGGGAGTATTTCTTGCATTAGGACTGTATGTCGAGATTATTTTATGGTTATTGTTTTCAATATTTTGCATGGATTGTGTTTTATTTAGGATTGGTACTTCTTGCTATCTCCTAGGACTAACGGTCAGAAGATTTTACTACCATCAATACTGTAAGTCGAGGTAGTATTCTTGGATACTGAATTGTGTAGTTGGTTTGGATTTTATTTTATTTGGGTTCCATATTTCCTGGGTAATCTTTTATGGCATAATAGCCGGAAGATATTACTTCCATTAGGGCAATAAGTCGGGATTTGATTCTTTGATTGTTTACTTGGAATTATGCCTTCTTGATTTATATTTTTAGGGCTTGACAGCTGCAAGTCATCATTTCCATTAGGACACCAAGTCATGGAAAATATTTTGGTTTTTTACCCTTGGAATTAGCTTGATTCGGGATTCATTCCTTCACTATGGATTTTACGGATACATTATTCGCATATCCATAGTATTTTTATATTCGACGGATTTGATTGTTGTCACTTGATTTATAGGTGTAGTGAATTCCACTTGCTTGTATGTACTCCTTAAGTGTTGTTTGAGAATGCATGGCATGTTATATTTCTACGATGTATATAATAGATGTTACTTTGAGTTGTATTCATACCTTGCGTTTTAGTATCATCCTTATTGTTATGTTCTCACATTGAGATTTAGATATAGTCTGACCCGTTTATTATTTATATAATACTCAGGTCAATCCGAGACTGTCCACATACAGGGACAATAAGACTAGCTTGTATTTTCTTGACATAAAGAAGACTGGATATTCAGTATTATAGATTATTAGTCTATACTGTATAGTCTCTCATATGTAAATCTGTGTGACGTATATGGATATAAATTGTATATTGTATATTATATGTATTATCGCCGTGATTGACTCTATGGTCTCTGTTATTTATTGTATATTGTATATAGTTCTATCCTGAAGGCACATGTGTTTTTTGTTTGTACCGATACTGTGCATATATAAGCGAGTTATTTATTCGATGTTTAAATACATATCACTATTAGGCTTAAGAAATATTCACGTGTGTACCCCATATTTCCTTACTCTCCATATTATCCGATAGTATTATCCTGTAATATTCTTGCATAGCATGAGTGCAAAAGTAGAGGTGTTACATCAACTTTCCTTAGGAAGAACAACCTCAGCTTTTGGTTTCAGGTATAGGCTCTCATGCCTTAAAGCTTTCACTACGACCCTCTCAAAGGTCTCATCAATATGACCTATCATCCTCTCATCAAAGTACTCATTCAAGCTAATTATGAACTTCTCATTCTTCTTTGATGGAATGTCTATAAAAGACAAACCATACTTCAACAACCGAACTCTACCACCACTGCAAGAAAACATATGTTTAGTTGCAAAAGTAGCCGGCGTTTACAGTGGGAATGCAACTAATACTGTTTTTATAGATTCTTTTTGCGCGTTTTTATTTTGCTCAGCGTTGCCGAAATTTTCCACCCTCCCGTCTAGTACTAAAACCCTCGTTGCATTTTTCCACCTCCTTCCCTAATCCTTACATTTCTCCTCCATTTACAAAATTCCACTGGTTTTTATTGCGTTTTACATCTCTCCGTCAATCTGCTTCCCTCCAATTCATGGATCAACTTGTCCTTCAATCTACTCCTATTTACTTCCTTGAGTTTTGTGCCCTAAATCAACATATCGAGGTAATCACAAAAACTCTAATTTTGCTGGGATATTATAATTTCCGTACTATAGTTGTTGCTGCTACGAGAACCCTAATTCTATATTTTGCTATCATCGTTCGAATTGGTTATAAATTGATGAAATTTCTTGTCAAATCAATCATGAATTTTGCTTTTTTTGCTCAAGGGTCAGTGCCTTCGACTAATTTTTGTTAAGTACTATAGATCTCATTAGAATTTTACATCTGAATTTAATCGGAGGTCAGTCAGTAAGTTCATGATGTTTCACAAGGCATTTTCTCATTAGAATTTTACATTACTGTGGATTAATTTTTGTTAAGTAAATGTTTCACAAGGAATTTTTGAGTCAGTGATTCACAAGGCATTTTCATGATGTTTCACAAGGAAAATGCTTCAGTCAGGGAGTTAATTTTTTTCTCAAAAATTTTATATTAAAATTTTTGTAGATTTAAGAATTTTTTATAAATAAATTCAATATGAATTACTTTGATATAAGACTGTCATTATTTAAGCCTTAAAAGTCGGCCGTTGTTTTATGTGCAGCTCCAAGTTGAATTGCATATAAAGAAACAGAAGTATGAAATCTATGCCATAGAAATAATTCATAGTGCAATTTGTCAATTTTTTCTCAATCTTGTCTGCTTGATTTTAAATTTATATTTCATTGATATTGTAATTAGCTTATACTTTCTACACATTGTATAACTTTGTTGTCGTTGAAGATTTTAATAATCTGCTACCGCTCAGTGGTAAAATTCAGGTTAATGTTGTTCCGTTTAGCAAGGTTGTCGTGAAAGCTGGATATTATAAGAGCAGTCTCTTCACTAGCTGGGCATTGTCTGTTTTAGAGGTGCATACACATGTAGTGTCAAGGCTGGCAGTAGTGGTTTCATTGAGGATTAGGTTCATATTTCTGCTAGGAGGGTGGCTGTTTAGGTGGTGTTGTTTCAATTTTCCAAGATTTCAATTCCTATAAAGAAGGTACTTCTTAACTTGAAATAGTATATAGTTATTGCAATATACTTTATATCTTTTGTGGCATGGACTACTGCCCAATTTTTTCTATAATGTTGCTTTTGCTAAATATTTGCATAGTTTATAACATGAGTTCAGTTGTGTTATATATGTTATGTTATTTTACTGTAAATTTTACTGTAAATTCGAATAAAATGTAAGTATTTAAAGCTATGAATTCCCCACTCACAATCATATATAAGGATTAAGGATATCTCCATGAAATAAGAAAACCTTATTATAATTTTTAACAAAATTCAAAGATTATATATAAGGATACACAACACTCAAATTGTGTGATTTATTTTACGGAATTTCAACATTTGTTTTAGCAACTAATCTTTGATGTTGGATTGAATATTTATTTTATAGACACCTATTTGAACTTTATTTTTTCTCATCGTCCTGTTATATTACTCCATCTTACATGTTTTTAATCATCATGAGGAACAGTATTTACCATGTTTTATCATTATTTTAATATATGTCTTTACCCTATTTTAACAGTTAGATTATATTCTTTTAGGAGAGAAAAAGGTTTGTTTATTGTGTTTTTCTACTCTATTTTCTAAGAATTGATTGCATGAACACAAAAAAATATGTACTTAAATTATGTACGTGAGTTTATGTAAATTTCATTTGATTTATTTTTGTCATTTGCTAAGTTGATAATAATGAATTACTTTGTTTACATATTTATTGACCAGTACTTTAAGATGTTAGGAGTTTGTAGATCTTGGTATCTTATTCCATGCAAAAATAACAATAATAATAATAATAATTGGAAAAACTTAAATATTGATGGGCTTTAAGTCTTCTTTTCGCTATTACTTTACACTTGATATATTGGTATAAACAGAGTTAATCACAACAGTTAATAACAAACAATTTAAGATTGAAAGAAAAACATACAAAGGATTGTCCTCGTTGTCCCAAATAATTTACCAATACAAAATATTACATACACCAAACAAACCGAATTCATGATGATTCATAACATTTCTATTCCACCAACACCTGCAAAATATAATGACAGATTATCCAATTCCTTAAGCACATGGTTTTCTTTTTTCTATATACAGAAACAGTATCTAAAACTAGAACCTACTAGGTCTAGACTTTGTCATTCTGCTCTCATCTAAGGTTCATCATTTTCCAATCTTCTATTATTTCTGAATGCAGCGTAACCAGCAACATAAACAACGATTAGGAGAATGAAAACTACAATGTTTATTATAGAAACTTTTTTACAACCATGTTTTATGCTAGCTAAGACTCCAGCTTTGCATGAGTCGCACTGAAATCATAGCATTTGCTAGTTGTTACTCCATTTTGTGCAGTTCACGTTAGTCACTTGCACTATTTTCAACTGTTATTCGCCAAGTTCTTTTTCGGCCCGTGCTTGACCTTTTTGCTATATTACAGATATATCACTATACCATCTATGTTACATGGACACAAAGATATGATAATGATTTGAAACATAGGTCTTCTTAGTATAAGGCTAAAGTTTTCATAAATGAAAATTTATGACATCTAAAATTCAAAATTGCATTTGCTTCTCCTGCTAGATTAATGCTTACTTAAGCTGTATAATACAAAGTGTAACGAGGCATGTCAACAACAAGAATATAACAATTCATGCAGCAGTACCCGGTACAAAGCTAATAACTTACCAAGAGTGCATCAAAGGCACAAGTAGCTATGCCTTCGTAGGGTATTTCAGCAGAAACATGTGAGATGACTTAATTGGCATATATTAGTACTGTAGTCTCTCAACAAGGAATTGGTTAGCTACATAGATGATTCTAAGTCATGGGATATAAGATGCATGTGTCACTTCCATGATAATATTTATTTTATTTATAATATTGGATATGAACTTTTCTTTTTCATGTCCTAATAGGCTAATACTTATTTACACCCAGTTTCTTACAATCCTGGCATCATAGCTATTCTCATGAATTAACCTTGTTGTGTTATACTGTTGCAATGCTGAGAGACCATTGATTATTGTACAATTCTGCTATAATTAGGCACAACATCTAGTTCTAGATATAATGAAACTTGTTACACTCATATATTAAACTACAAAGATTAAGGTGACTAATTTGGATTTTATATCCTTTTAGAAGAAAATGTGTAAGAGACACATCCCAACTTATCGCTTTCTTGTATGAGTTTCATATATGAATAAAAATTGACATATCTTTTTACTGAAGAAACGACTGCTTATTAGTGTAATGCTATATTTCTTCAGTATTCACGTAAGATTTTTCATTACACTATTCATTATACAACTTTATATTTTGGTTGTCCATACATGATACAAGATTATAGTGAGCTACATAACGCACATTTACTAAATATTAGAGTTATCAATTAGGTGCTCAATTTTGACTTATTTTAATGTGACTTATCAGGAATAAGTTTGCAGTGGTGACAACAATGCGATAGAGTTATTTGAACTTGGTGCTGTCATGTTACGAAGAAAATTTTACCCTGTAGCTATAAAATACTTACAACAAACAATAGAAAAATAGGATAGGGATGATCAAGATTTAGCACAGGTTTATGCACTTTTCTTTATGAAATTTCCTTTGACTTTCTATCCCATCTTTACCCACTGGAAACTGTATTTGTTATAGTACCTAATTGGATAACAATATTTCTGTTAGCTTGGAACTTACATCTTCATTAAACTGATTCTTTTGTACTGATTTTGGCATTTTTATTTTCTCCATTCATGAAAGGTTTACTAAACCTGCACTTTTGAGTTCTCAACTTTCCTTAAAAAAATAGCAAAACTGGTATTTAGTGTGAATTTAGAGCAAACTATAGTTGTACTGTTTTAAAAAATACTCCCAAAATCATTGCATATTATATTTCTAAGAAGGGATCAAAAGATTTCAACATAAATCTCTATTTCAAAACCCAACTTCTCACTAACTACCAGAATCTCTATTGTGAAGAAAAGCCTCGTAGATCTTACTATAAAATACGAAAACTAGCCTTGAGAATGTTGCATTCATAATGAAAAAATTGTGGGGGTGATTTAGCCTTTGCAAATGGACGTGCATATTGTGGCAACTTGTTCATCCTAAACCTACTAATAGCTAAAAGTTAAAACAAATTAACATGTGCATCCAGTTACTTGATTATCATCGTATGGAAACGGGTTTCTTTATTTGGCTTATCGTGGCGTCCTGATATGTAATTAAGAAACAGGTTTTCACTTTGCACTTAGTACTTAATGGTGGATAAATACTTACCGTGGCATAGTAGTATTGGATTAAGAAACAGGTTGTCAAATGTGCACGCATTATTGCTAGAGTGAGACATTTGTATTCGCCTATAACATTGTTGAGGTATAAGATAATGCTTTGCATTTTCTGACCATTCACCATACATCTTAATTTTCTTCATTTACCGCATGCCTTACTCATTATATAATATGAATGTATTTAACTATATACTTGTATTTAGTTGAAGGCTCCATTTATGTCATGTGTATTGATGAAAACATGCAGCCATGCTGCCATTAACATACTTTTCTAGCATAATCATCAACAAAATTGCTAATGTATAAAAGGTAATAATGTGGTAGCAAGTTACAGGTAAGTACTAATCATTAACAAAATTGCTAATGTATAAAAGGTAATAATGTTGCAGCAAGTTACAGGTAAGTATTAATCATTAACAAAACTACTAACGTATTAATCCAAATTTAGTAGGATATGGGGAACCAAATTTGGGATAGATGCATCCAACTTCTCTCCCATGACATTTCAAATAGGGCAAATTTTATAAATAAGCTTGTGAAAAAAACTTATTGCAAATTTAGGCTTCGGTGAATACTTATTGTTGAAATACATTTAGTTTTAACAAGGCCACAATTTGTGTTTGTGCCCAATAAATTCTTATTTGTGCTTGCCTGCTTTAAAAGTACGTAATTTTTTTATTTTTTTTAAGCTTGCACGCTTTGAAAGCAAGTGCGCAAATGCAAATTAAACCCGGTGAAAACCAGACCTGATTCTACAATAAGTTTTTATCCAAGTCTATAGGTGCAATAAGTTGCTTTCATGAGCTCGGTAATACTTATAAATTTGTCTTTTAGAATATGTTCATGTATGTAAATAATGAATGGCAAGTTCTCAATACATTCATATGTTTACATATCTATAACTATCTTGTATTCTTGATTCTTACGTAATAATAATTTATTTATATTAATAAATAGCCACATTTAGGGAGGCAACCGATTGCAAGATGGTATTTTCCACCTGAAGCTGATTACAGGCTCTCCTTACTATCTCCAGATTCAAAAGGCCTCATAGTGTAACAACCCTGTATTTTGTGATTATTTTTAATTGTATATTTTAATTATTTTAAATCAAATTTCATGATTTAAAAACTTTATTTTATTTATTAAAATAAATAATTTTTGTTATTTTAAAATAAATTTTGATTTCTATGTGAATTATAATTTCAAACATGAATAAATAGAATATTTTTTAGAAATGTGAATTTTTGTCAATGTAGTCAAACTTTGACTTTTAATTTAAAAATTTAAAATTTAAAATTTTGAAATTGATTTTTCTTTTATGAAAGTAAATGAAATTTTAAGTATTCTGCTTTTCGTTCCGTTGGAATTCGATTAATATTGTGAAAGTTATGCTTTTTAAACCATTGTATGTAAATTGTTTTATTTAACAAAATTATTTATTTTAATTTATATAAATAATATTTTGTTTGTCATGTCATGTTCTAATTTATGTTCACATGTGTAACATGACATGTTATGTATGTATATTTTATTTTTAAAAACATTTTAAAAGTGTAGTTGAAATTTTCCAATGTTAGTTGTATTTCGTTTACAATTTTAATTCTAGTTTTAATTAAATAAAGTATTTTATTTATTTATTTTCTATTTTCCTAAAACTATTTATTTATTTTCATTTCTACTTTATTTTGTTTCCCTTTTTGTTTTATCTACTTAACTTTTATTTGTTTATATTGGATTTAAAAGAATTGAAAATTCGAAGAGACTTAAGCTTTTAATCTTGTGACTTTTCCTTGTCTTTGTCTCTTCATGGCCTTGACCTTTCATTTTATCTTGGTTTAGCCATGCATTTCATTTGTTTTTCACGTGAGAAACTTCTCATCCTCATCATTTGTTCGGCCGTTCCTCATTTCTGAAAAAAAAGTAAGTATGGCTTCCATTCTCTTATTTTCTTCTTCATTTTTCTTTGATTTTGCCTTGCTCCTTTCTATGTTTGCTGGGCCAAACCATCACCTTCACCGACCACCACCATCATCTCCTCCTCATCATCGATGGCCTACAGCCTCCCCTTCCTCTAACCAGACCAGACCATGACCACCAAGTGAGCAAGCAACACAAAAACTTTGCAAAAACTCCAAACAATGCCTAGCCAAGTGATGCAGCCCAGGAGGTGGGTTCGAATGCCTTAAGTCGTGAAGTGCATAGCGACTTACAACCTAACGTACTTAATGCCGCAGTATAATGTGAAAGGACGTGTTTCTTAGGTCGCTCACGACCTAACGGGGTGAAGAATGACGAGATCAGAAGAAAGAAAGAGGAAGTACTGAAGGCTGATGCGAGTTACGCAATGAAGAAGGACCCAACGACCTATGATAGGTCGCGTAACGACCTAAGCGAGCTAACTGTGCCGAGTCACGACCTAAACGAGCTAGGCCGTATTCACACATACCGCATTATCTTAGGTCGCGAACCTCCTTGAGTCGTTAGGTCGCGAACGACCTTCCTAAGTCGCTCAATTGTAGGTCGTCTCTTTATGTCGCTTATGTTAACTCGTGTGTTGTTTCCATTGTAATGTTGTGATGTTGTATTTTAAGTCGCATGAGTCTTATGTCGTTATTTGTTGAGTCACTCACTGTTAGGTTGTGTATGTTGTTAGGTCGTTTACTGATGTAAATATGTGTTGTGTTGTTTCTATTGATGGCTCGTGAGTCATAGGTCGCGACCAATGTTAGGTCGTGGGTCGTGTTGAGTAGATCGCGTGTTGTTAGGTCGTGAACGACCTAGGATGGAGTGTTGTAACCGTATAAATAGGGGGGGTCGGGTCATTTGTAAGAGGTTGATTTTTTGAATAAAACTTTGTTTGTGTGCTTTGTGCCACTTTTGAAATTGGTAATTGAGTGTGATCTCCTATCTCCACCTTCGGTTATTCAAGTGCGCTCGAATCAACGATTGTTGAAGCCAATTCACGGTATCAAGTGCGCTTGATCAACGTTCGAAGAATTGTAGATCTTCTCTCACGGCATCGTGCTCGATCAACGTGTCGAAGATAGCTAGAATTCGGTATCTTTTGGAGATCAACGAATTTGGGCATTCGGTATCTTTTAATCTATCGATTTATATTGATTCATCTAATCGTTCTTCGATTAGTTTGACATGAACTCTTCATTTCGTCGTCAATCCGTATATCCGCTGCGTCACCTAGCCATGTATTCCCATCACTTTCATGTTTAGCCGTGGCCACTACCTCTAACACCACCACCACTTTCTACGATGACCTCTAGCCATAACCATCAGCCTTTGACCTGACCTGTAGTGGCATGCCAGAGCCCAAATGTTGGCATAGGTCAAGCCTATGTTGCACCAAAACCTTCCATCCCTTGACCCCTTGCATACTTTTGCCTCTCCATGCCTTTGCCTTCCATTTTCATGTCCATAGCCATGTCTCATGACTCATGGCCGAGCATACATGACCTAATCCGAGCCTAGGTGTGGTTAGATCAAGCCCATTTGCATTTTGGCCAAGCTTATGTTGTCTTGTACAAGTCTTTTGCTCCTAAGGTTTGGTTATCTCTCTTGTTTTGCAATTGTTTTGCAAACAAAAGTTGTTAACTTTATTTGTATGTCAATGTTTATATTTGTGCTTATGTATGTTATATTTTGTGTTGTTTTCAAGACTCTCCATCCATTCAAATCTAATCGTGCTGGTCGTGCTTTTGAAATCGTTCTTGAGTGTTGTTTTGGGTCTCTAGCTTTGATAAAGGTGAGACCTTCTCACTTTGACATTACTACTTATGAAATGGTAAATGGATGACAAGTGATTAGTAATTAAAATGTTTATGCAAGTTAATGATGATTATATGATATGTATTTCATGTTATTACCATGTTAGCTTTGTTAATTATCACCTGACATATGATATATGACAGTATATTGTGACATTGACATGTAGTATTATTGTTTATATGTTTATGCATATGTTCACACTGCAAGTTCCCTGTTAGAATAGAATCACCATGGGTTGAAATGTTACATACCCGAACGGATATTAGAATAGGAAAAAATCATTATGAGCTGAAATGATAGGCTCAAGTGATTTTTATTGTATTTTACTTGACTTGGGATTGCGGGTTTGAAATGATAGAACTCAGGTTATTCTTTTTAAATTGCGGATTGAAATAATACATATCCTATCACTTGAACTAGGATAGGAAATTATATACAGACCCCGTGGTATATTTTGAAAATTTTATATAAATATGTATGTATTAAAGTATGAAATTATGATTTAAATATTTTTCTTATATTTTAAGAAAGTTAAATATTTGAATTAAATTTAAGTATGTAAATTTGAAATGAATGTGATTTTTGACTTTAAATTTTATTTTTTAAAATGTAAGTAAATAATGGAAATTAGATTTAAAGTTTTGAAAATATATTTGAAGTAAAATGTTAAAGTTTTGTTAAATTAATAAGTTAAGAAAACAACGAAATTTTGACTTAACAAATAAGTCATATGTTCAATTGATTTAAATGTGAAGTTTTGAAGCCTAAAAATATGATTTATAAGTTTAAAATTTGCTAAATTGAAGTTTTATTGTTTTTGGAAAGTTATAATAAAATCTAGAATTTTATTGATAGCATTTCCAAGAATGCTGTGGTTTTACGATGGCTTTTGTTAAGTGCTATCACTTCTGAAATTTAACTAAGTTATGAAATAACTAAATATCTATTATGGCATTTATAAATGCTGTTGTTTCTGAACTGAACTATTTTGAAAATTAAATACCTACTGTAGCACTTTATAAATGCCGTCGTTGTTAAAATTTGACAATGTTTTGAAATGTTATAGATTTTAACACTGTTTGAGTTATATTTTAAAGTGATAATGATTTAACTTTTGGAATGGATAAATTGTGAAATTTAAGGAGTTTGAATATATTTTAATATTTAAATTTGAATTTTTAAGGAATTTAAATTGAATTTGAATTTAAATAATGGTTACTTTGTTATGTGTTAAATGAAATGAAATGAAATGAGAATGAATGAATTTTTGAATGGAAATTTGAAATGCGTTTTGTAATGATATTTGGAATAATAAATGAATGACATATTTGATTTTAAAATGATATTTAATTTGAAAATTTGAATTAAAGAATGATAATGAATTGATAAAGCATTTGAAAGGAAATGATTTTGAAATGGTTTTGGCTTCGAAGTATAAATTATTTTGATTTGAATATAGTTTTGAAATAAAAATGGTTTTGGTTTCGAAGTATAAACTATTTTGAAAGGAATATAGTTTGGAAATGAAATGATTTGATTTTGAAGTATGAACTATTTTGAAATGACCATGGCGTTATAATAACGATTGGTTGTTAAATAGACCAGGATCGGAAGTTGTCATACTCTCTGCCAATTCCGAAAACCACTTTAACAATCGTGTACGCGGTGAAGATTCCGGAATGAAGTAGAATGGTGGCGACGTTCTTTGAGGTATATATGTAGACCCGACTCCCATGAGTTGGCATAAGGTAGCTAAAACAGGAGCGATCTCGGGCCAAGGAGGTAGCCCCTCTTATCGAACACATCCCTTCAAGATTATACTCTGACTTTTGGATTGATTCGGTGGCCACTTTTGATTTTTGATTTGAGGATGTGGCTCGAGGTGGGCGGTAGTAGCTGCTACGCGTTACCACCAGCCCGTGTGCGTAATTGGTATATCTACCATGGCATTGCCTTGTGTGTCGTATCACCTACTTTATCGCGCCTTGTACAGTTTGTTTTTCTCCCGTAGCCCATGGAGTATTTATGGTAGTCTTTCGATCTGGAGATACGCTGATGCTGGATAGACTACTGGGACTATTACGTGTTATGGTGGAAAATGTAAAGCCTTAACGCTACTTAAAAGTAAGTTTATTTTACTATAGACATTATTATAATAGTGAATATTACTACATAGTAAATAGTTTAACGGATCCTTAAAAGATGGAAGATCCCAAGCATCCTTTAAGTTACTGATGCATTTTGTTACTGTTCACTTGAATTAATTTACAGTTCATAAGTATGTATGTCTTGATTCGACTTTTTGTATTTTGCTTTACGCTCGGGTCAGATTGAGTGATTCAGCATTCCAGACTCATCTTCGGAGTTGGAGCTTTGCTTGAAGATCCAGCCATCTATTTTGCTTTCAGTATCTAGTGATTCCAGTGATTATTCTGATTTGTACCTGATGTATCTTTTTATTCTTCCGTTGTATCTTGTTCAACTCTGATGTATCTTATATATATAGTAGCTTTATGAACTACTAGCTCTTTTACTTTCGCTGCATTATTATTTATTCTATGTCTGTGATTATGTGATATTTTATTTACTGTATATGATGAGATTGCCAAATTTTATTTACAATGCGGTATTTTGAGAAATTCAAGTCTAACATGTGCTGATGCGAGTGGTTGAAAATATCGGGTCGTTCAGTTGGTATCAGAGCTTTGGCTCTAGGCAAACTTAGCATATATAGTAAATTTATTTACAGAATCACTTGCGTTCGAGTTTGAATCTCTTCCTCTTCAATTCGAATTTCCTTTGAATTTTGAAACGTTTCCTGCGGTTTCAAAATCCATTCATGCCCCTCACTATTCGTCTTCTTTTGATTTTGGAGTATCCCATAACTCCACTTCGAATGATCTTTATAATGAGTCGACGGTCTCGCCAATCGCAAATTGATTTGTAAAGGGGTGAAACTCCTTTACAACAGTGTCGATTCACCAAAGATTTTATATCCTCAAATTAGATGCTTGTATCTCTTATTATCTCAAATTCTATCTCTTGAGATCGAATGTAGATTTACCCCAGAAAATCCACATCGATCTTATTCTTTAAGTCACGGTTGACCGGTTAGAGCTGCCCGCCATTTATATAAGCTTATCCATCTCCCTATTTTGTTATTTGATCATCTTGTCTTTTGTTTCTAGCCTATCTTCAAAACATTTTTCAATTGTACCTGTAAATCTATATTTAATGTTTTGTTTTATATTGTGTTGTTTGAGTTGTTGATGTTGATTTGGGTTTCCGATTGATTCGTCTGATCATCGCTATCGATAAGATTTTTAAAACACTCGAACAGAGCAAATTGACACAATATGGTTGTTCAAACTTAGCAATGAAATAAATTTTGTAACTATATTATAAACTTTTCTGGATTTTTATTGAATTGGTTGTTAAGAAATAATATTTGATATATATCATTATCTCTTGTTTTATATATAAATAATTGAACTATAAAACATGATTATAAATTTATTTGGAAATTTAAAATAAATTTAAACAAGAATTTGAGAATTTAATTTTCGATGGTTTCAAACCTTGTGTTTAAAGTTTTAAAATGATATATTATTTAAAGTATTTTTGAATAGAAATTTGTTTCCAAAGAATTCTAAAGTTTAAAATTAGTGCTCTTCTCATTGTCGCTGGAAAATAACTTCGGTGATGACTGCAACATCATCGACATTCATTTTCGAGTTTCGAAGTGAAGGGACCGTTCCGTAGTTTTGCTACAGTTTTGTTTTGGGGAATTTAATTGATTTGAATTTCAAAAATAAGACTGGGTTTATAACATATGCTGATATATAATTTAAAATTTGAATGGATATATATATATATATATTATATGTGCATTTATTTATCTCTAAATAGTTGGAATTTATCGGAAATTTAATTCTAAATTTTATGTTGAAAGATAATTTAAAGTATAATTTCAAGATTTGAATAAATATTCAAGCTTGAAATGATCGAATTAGAAGGTTTTATTTGTATAATACACAATTTCATTCCAATATAACTTACTTAAGTTATACAGAAGTTGAATATGTAATTGGATAATATACAATATAAAAAAAATTTATAATTAAAATTTGAGTAGTTATAATAAATGTTATACACTTAAATTTTATTTATAAAAAGATTGACAGAGGTAAATAGAGAAAAAGGGTAATGGAATAATTTACAATATGAAATGATGTTAAAGGAACTAAAAATAAATTAAAGCTGTTATAATAAGTGTAAATATATTTAACACATGCGAGAAAATATATTGAGAGGAATAAATCTAAATTTAATTAGAAATAAAAAAGAATTAATTTTATTGAGTACATTATGAGTATATTAAATGATTTTTTTTGCTTCAAATCCATGATTTTAGAGATTGCTATTTTGAGATAATTGGACGATAAGATAATGAAATTAGAGATGGTTAAGATTTATTTAACTTAGGTAAAATTAATTTTCAATGTAAGTTGAGATTTTCATGGTTTCAATTTTTTTTATCTTATTTTGTTTTTCAAACTATCTTTTGGTTGTACTTATTTCCCTTATCTTGTTACAGAATGGGGAAACTATTGCTCATACCATTCTGTTTGAAAACCTCTCTATAATCTTTGGTACTCATTTTGAATTTGAGCACTACTGGCCATCCACAGACCGTCGGTCAAGCCAAAATGGTGAATCAGATTCTAAAGGATTTTTTTTCGTGCTTGTGTTCTAGATTCCGGAGGATCATGGGAAGATCATCTCACCTTGTTAAACTTACCTATAACAATGGTTATCAGGTATAATTTCAGTCTTCTTATCATCCTGTCTTAATCCTATTTCGTTCCATCTTTTTCTGTGTTTTTCCGTACCTCATTCCTTTTTGGGGACGAAAAGTTTTGAGTGGGGGAGAGTGTATCAACCCTGTATTTTGTGATTATTTTTAATTGTATATTTTAATTATTTTAAATTGAATTTCCTGATTTAAAAAGTTTTTTTATTAAAATGAATAATTTTTGTTATTTTAAAATAAATTTTGATTTCTATGTGATTTATAATTTCAAACATGAATAAATAAAATATTTTCCAGAAATGTGAATTTTTGTCAATGTAGTCGAACTTTGAATTTTAATTTAAAATTTAAATTTTTTTTTTATGAAATTAAATGAAATTTTAAGTATACTGCTTTTCGTTTCGTTGGAATCCGATTAATATTGTGAAAGTTATGCTTTTTAAACCATTGTATGTAAATTGTTTTATTTAACAAATTTTTTTATTTTGATTTATATAAATAATATTTTGTTTGTCATTTCATGTTCTAATTTATGTTTACATGTGTAACATGACATGTTAGGTATATATACTTTATTTTTAAAAACATTTTAAAAGTGTAGTTGGAATTTTCCAATGTTAGTTGTATTTCGTTTACAATTTTAATTCTAGTTTTAATTAAATAAAGTATTTTCTTTATTTATCTTCTATTTTCCTAAAAATATTTATTATTTTCATTTATACTTTATTTTGTTTCCATTTTTGTTTTATTTACTTTTTTTTTTTGTTTATATTGAATTTAAAAGAATTGGAAATTCGAAGAGACTTAAGCTTTTAATCTTGTGACTTTTCATTATCCTTGTCCCTTCATTGCCTTGGCCTTTCATTTTCTCTTGTTTTAGCCGTGTATTTCATTTTTTTTTCACATGAGAAGCTTCTCATACTCATCATTTGTTCGACCATTCCTCATTTCTGAAAAAAAAAAAAGTAAGTATGGCTTCCATCCTCTTATTTTCTTCTTCGTTTTCCTTTGATTTTGCCTTGCCCCTCTCTATGTTTGCTCGGCGTAACTACCATCACCTTCACCGACCACCACCATCATCTCCTCCTCATCATCCATGGCCTATAACCTCCCGTTCTTTGGCCAGACCAGGCCGTAACCACCAAGTGAGCAAGCAACATAAAAACTTTGCGTAAACTCCAAACAATGCGTTGCCAAGCCATGTATTCCCATCACCTTCCTGTTTAGCCATGGACACCACCTCTAAGACCACCATCACTTTCTTCCATGACCCCTAGCCATCACCATCAGCCTCTGACCTGACCTCTAGTGACATGGCCGAGCCCAAATGTTGGCATAGGCCGAGCCTATGTTGCACCAAAACCTTCCATCCCTCGACTCCTTGCATACTTTTGCCTCTCCATGCCTTTGCCTTCCATTTTCATGTCCATAGTGTAACATTCCGTCTATTTTTACGCTTTAAATCGACGATAAACCACACACGTCAGACTCAAACCATACAAAGGGAGGAATTGTTATTGGGGTGAATAAGAAATGCAGAGAAGGAAATAAAATAAAACAAAATCTTGCAGCGGAACGACAAAATATAATGATCAAATAACAGTTCATGAAGCTATTTTACAGAACATTTGATTATACTTATACAATACATACCAGAGTTACACATACCAGAGAATAAAAATAACAATACAGTGAACAATGTGATGCAGTGGAATATAATAAATAATAGTAATACAATTTTCGTCTTCGTCCTCCAGTAATATAGTCATTGAATCTTGAAATGCTCAGATTGACCCGAGCGAACTGAAAAGACAAAACATTCGAGTCAGAACTAAAAGATCTTATGTAAGTTAAATCAACGGTAAATAATATGAGTGGAACGGCGTCAGAGATGTTTACGGGATTTGACATCTCCTATCCAGTGTCTGACGTGAGTGCAGCAACTTAAGAGATGTTTGGGATTCACATCTCCTAAGGATCCGTTAAACTATTTACTATGTAGTAATATACGCTATTATAATAATGTCTATTAGTAAAATAAACTTGCTTTAAAATAGCGTTAAGGGGTTACCCATATAGCCCATAACACGTAATAGTGCCAATAGTCTATACAGTACCCGCATATCTCCTGATCGGGAGACTACAAGAAGATACTCCATAGGTACGACACAAATCAAACTCGTAGTAAAGCTCGCTAGGGTAGGTGACACGACACATAAGGTAATGCCAGGGTAGATATACCAATTGCTATCCGAGCTGGTGGTGATGCATAGCGCGCAGCTACCGCCTACCTCGAGCCACACCCCCAAAAATCAAAGGGCCCAAATCAATTACAAAGTAATAGAATGGTATCGAAGGAGTGTCCCCGACAAGAGATGCTACCTCACTCACCTGAGAATCACTCCTGTTTTAGCCACCTAATGCCAACTCATGGGAGTCGGGTCCACGTATTTACCTCAATGGAAACGCCGCCACCATTCTACTTCATTCTGCAATCTCCACTGCGTACATGGTTGTTAAAGTAGTTTTCGGAGTTGGAAGAGAGTATGACAACTTCCAATCCCGTTCTCTTTAACAACCAAACGTTATTATAACACCGCGGTCATTTCAAAATAATTTTTACCTTGAAAACCAAATATCCTTGCCCTTTTGAAAACCAAATCAATACGATATCATTTTCATTTCAATATATATCCTTTCTAAAATTATAACACTTCAAAGTTATACCATTTCGAAATCAAAACACTGGTCATAACTTTGAAACATCACTTCCACCACTTAAACTGCTTAAAATATTAGAATACTAAATTTAATAAAATAGCTTCCTAAATTTCACAAATCAATTCCAAACAACTCGAATTTCTAGATTTTAATTTAAAAAAATCCCAAATCCCAAATTTCAATTCAACTCAGTTTCCAAATAAACTTTTCCAAAATTATGTCGTTTTCAAAACCATTTCAAATTCAATATATTTCAAACTTTAAGTATTCAACCATTTCAAAACTAAGTTTGGAAATTTCAATTTGACAATTCAATTTCTGTTTTGAAATAATTTACATAATAAATCCATTAAAATTTAAATATAACCCAAATTTCAGGTAACTGAATATTTCCTTAAATTTAATTATACTTGAAATATTCATTTAAATCACTCTAAACAAAAATCAAGTTATAAAAATCGTACCCTTTAAAATCTCAATTTTTATATAAATTCCAAATCAAATTTATTTGAGTATAATTCTTAAATAACTTAATTCGAATCAATTTCGTATTTATCTTCCAAACTCAGAGTTATTTAAGTCAATATAAACCCTATATACAACATAATTTTAAACATACACTTAATCATATTGTATAAAACAATCAAACTTTATTATTTAACTTATTTTATATTTCAAAACAAATTTATACATAGTTAAATCAATAATAAAATAACATTTATATAACTTCAAAAATCAATTATTATATAACCCATATATTTCTTTATAAAACCATAGAAATCATTTCAAATTATTTTTATATATAAACCGCAGTGTCCGTATATAATTTTCTATCCCATGGTTAAGTGATGCAGTATTTATCATTTCAATCCGTAATTTAAAATAAAAACACGGTTGTATATCATTTCAAACCACAATCCCGAATGAAATAAAAATGCATAATAACTTGCAGTTTATAACAATATAAAATACAACATCCATTCGCCCGTTATCAATCATCAACCATTTATCACAATCATCATCCATTCAAACAATAACATCAATATAGAATAGATAATAAATAACAGGTATTTACTGGCAGTTTATATTCAATAATAAATTAAATAACAATTTAACTGGCAGTTTATATGCAATAATAAATTAAATAACAATTCAATTCAATAAATTCAATTTAACTGGAATGATGATAAAAATGTATCAAATAGCCATAAATAAATTTTCTAATCACATAAGAAATTAATTTAACACACATAAGAAATTTTAGAAGTTGTGAGTGGGTTAAAACACTCACCTTTTGAATTTAAATTGAATTTAAATCCAATTTAAACCCAAAATTTGTACTGTCTCAGAATTCGTCCAAACCAGTATCAAAATGTCTGAAATTTTGATACGATCCTAGCGGAGAAAACCGCGCTTAATTTCGACCTCGTATGTGAAAGTTATAGTCGTTAGAACATTTTGGAAACGAAATTTGAATAAATGAAAAAAAATAAAAGCAAAAGAAAATGGCCACGTCACCTGTCTTCTACACAGCCCTAGTCAACAATCTCGAACGCATGCTACAGCTATAGGCCGACACGAGCACCTTAGGATTGAATACCTTCGTTTGTCGCGCCTACAGCCGCCGCTGGCCATCGCTAGAGCATCCCACGTGCTCCCCTCCTCACACACAAGCCACGGCCAGGAGGTCGATACCTCCGATCGCCTACAGGATGCCGCCGCCGTGAGCAAACCAAACCCTAGATCGAATTTTCTAGGTCAATCCAGCCGTTAATTTGCGATACAAAGCAAACCGATGAACTCCACTCCCCCCACTCCACAAAACCCATAAATCAATTCGACGATCTGATGAAGTCGATCAACGGGTGATGAACGGCCGTGAATTATTCTTAAATTTCCGGACAGACAGAGGTTCAGATTGAAAAACGATTCACCGATCTGAGATGGGCTTGTCGAGAGCTTTCCGACGATGTAAAATATGATATAGTTCCAAGAGTTTGAAATTTTGATTTGGCTTTGAATTGCAATTGGATTTGGAAGTGAGAATTTGTTTATCTGCCATTGAGGAGGAGAGTTAGCTGAATTATACATACAAAAATGAGAAATAAGAATTTGGCTAGGGTTTATAACAAGGTATATATAAACAAAGCTGAAAAATAGAGGAACGAATACTATTGGTTTGGACCGTTGAACGATAAATGGCCCGAAAAGCACGTTTCGACTCCGGAACGAAATTAGGTCAATCCATATATCAAAATAGATGTTTTTAAATATTTTAAATGCAGTGGAACTAGTTTCAAGTCCAAATTCCATCGTATGAAGAAGTATGCTAAAATTAGATTATTTCAAATTGATTTCAGTTGATTTCAATTAAATTAATTTCTAGGCGTTTCACATTCGTACAATCAAAGGACAAGTCCGATCGCTACGAAACTTCAAATCCTACAACAATTCACCGCTACGGATCCGATGAAACTAGTTTTGTCGAAATCCGAGTCAGTGGCCAAAATGGCTATTTTTACATTAATTAAATAAATTAATAATTAATTAAATAAATTAATAATTAATTAAATCAAATTTTCAATTTCAATTCGGTAATTGACAACTTTCATCATTTTTGATTTCTTAACCATTTACAACGATTTAAACAAATTTAAATGTCAATTTAGAGTTGATCAATTTATCAATTTCAGTGTTAACCTCAATTTCATTAATTCAAAAATATAAATTTAATTTCCAATAGTTCTATTTAAGTTACTTTTCATTCTATTATTCAATTTATTATCAAACGGATGAAATTAACATTGGATTCATAATCTATCACATTAATATTCTCACATTCCATCTTAATTTCAATTAGCGTAATATTTAGATATTTAATTTCATTTATTTGCAATTAAATCCAATCATTATAGTTCAAATCCCATTAAATACATAAGTCTTCATTTCCACTCTTTTAAATTCAACAAATTGTCCTATTATGGATAATATTAATATTATTTTCAAATATTACCTTAATTAACATTAACGTAATAATTATTTAGATTTATTGCAATTGATCCCAATTCAATTTAATGGATTAAAACATATCGGTAACTTATAATAATTATCGCCACTAACTCTTAATCATACTTTTATAAGTTATCATTTCCAAACAATATTATAATTACTTACATGACATTGATTTTATTCAATTACTATTTTTTATTATTAATTCATTAATTAATTCAATATTTATGTTTGTTTTCTTATATTCAATTTATAGCCTAGTATAACAATTTACATTACTTCAACTAATCGTAATTTCATTTCAATTGTTAATACTTAGCTTTAATTTCCATGCTTGCATTTCATTTTAACATTCATTTCATTATTAAATTACAAATTTTTGTTTCGTCTTAATTTATTTACCAAAACCTTAATAAACCAACAAATTTAAATCATTGAAAATTACGGGTCATTACACTCTTCCCCACTCAAAATTTTCGTCCCCGAAAAGGAAAAAGAAGGGAAAAGAAGGAATCGGGTAAATAATACATCTTATTCAAAAATATTAACTTTATAAACTAATAAATTTGCAAAGTTAATCAATTTAAATAAAATATACCAATTTATAACCATTAAGTCATTTTATACTCAAATTAATAATGTTTGGAAAATATTTTCAAAAAAATTCTAAGTCCAAAAATTACGAAAAATTTCGACAGAGTCTCCTTTGTACGGAGAGGCTTGGGAGAAAATATAATATCAAATATAACAATATATAACACATAATTTTCAAAATAATATATCCCAACACGGGAAAAATAATATAATAGCGCTATAAAACCGTAATCCGAAAATGTACCTATTTGTCGGGCAATTTATGCTTATTTTATGAAACCAAAAGCAGTAGCAATTGCTTCCATAACTTGTATTTCACTTATATAATCCAAAAGGGGTTAATAGTTATATAAGATGAAATATTAATTTTGTTTCATCCACTTGCAAGCAAATCCATATAAACAGCAATCACTTACAATAGAGCATACAACCATCACATAAAATCAACACAAATCAACTATCCATTCATATCAAACAAAACAAATAGTTGTTCGGGTTCAACAACTTTAAAATATACGGAATGAAAAATAAACTACTAAGTGCACATTTTACTCAACAGTCTTGGATGAAACTAAATAGATTATTCATACATCCAAACAAATTTAAAGCATCATTGCCCAAACAACCATAAACCAAAACAAACAACAATTCCAAACAATAGATCCAGTTAATTTTTATCAATTTCATTTCATACATGTGTTGTTTGATTCCCCTTTCATTCATTTTCATTCATATAATGGTTTATCTTCTACTTTACATTATTTCTTGCAAATTTTCATTTTTATCCATTGATTCCGTATTTATTTCACTTATTTGCACTTATATTTACATAAATTCACTTTTATTTATTCATATCATATAAATTTTATTTTTATTGCATTATATTCATTCATTTCTCAATTTCATTTATTTACAGTATTCATCTTTCTGCTTATTTTTATTATGATAACCTCAACATTTACTTAAGTTTATTATCATTTCTTTATAACTTTCTATTATATTTAATTAGTGGCCTTTCAGTCGCACTTAAGTTTACAACAGTTATAACGTTAAATTCTTATTTATAAAAGTAAATTCATTGAACACTTTCATTACTTCAAGTTTACTCGTAAAATTTCCCATTACATTTTCTTTTAACATTTTTACTTTCTTTTTTTTTTCTTTTTTTATAGTTGGTAGGAGATATATATGTTAAAGAATGCGATTGAAAATTATACAAGTTTATCTCATTTCTTTTAGTTTAATTTAATGTTCAATAATTATATCTTTTGTTTTATAAGTTACAAAAACTTCCATTTTCTGGAAATTTCATTTATAACCTATCAATTAATCTCTTATTTTCATTTAGAGGTTTCAATTATTAGTTGAATTTCATTTCACTACACTAATTGAAACTATTAACTAACGGAACTTAAGAACTAAATACCGGGTTAAATTTCAAATCATTTTAAAATAATAGATAGATGTATATACTCGCAACTTATATATCCAATTAGATTTAAAACAATTTTAAATTTATATTTGTTTATCCAAATAAATCTGTAGTAAAACTACTACAGTGGCCTTCCCACTTCGAAACTCGAAAACGAATGTCGATAATGCGTGCACTCATCACCGAAATTATTTTCCAGCGACATAGACGGGAGTACAGAACTTATTTCTTTCCAAAATGTCTTTAAAGCAATTATTTCAAATCATATTAAAATATTTATATCAGAAAATACTTCTATATAATATTATTATATTCCAAAATCCTTTGAAAGAAATTTAAAATCCCGGAACTTAAGTTCTGAAATTTTCAAATTTCATTTATTTTATTTTAGTTTTCAAATCCTACCTTAAACTAATATTTTATAAATTTCACTACCCAACAACCAGTATATTACAAACCAAATATAATCTTTATAAAAGCTTTATTTTATATACAGAAAATATAATAGGCAAAATTATTTCATTTACCTGTATTTCAAAAAAAATATTGTGTCGGTCTATCCTATTAAGTGTTTAGAAATCCCTATTGATGTCATAGCGTCCTATGCACCAACCAGAATTTATAAATACAAAATAGAACAAATTAACACAATATAAAATCTTTTTATAACACTAACAAATACGCTCTCTCATATATATATATATATATATATATATATATACACACACACACTCAGCGACTCATCATAGGGTATTACTACCCTATTAATAAAGAGCCAGACCACACAAAGCTAAGCTTTGTTGCTAAACCAAAGCTCTGATACCAGATGTGACATCGCGCCTTTTTGTATGCATTAAATCAACGATAAACCACACACGTCAGACTCAAACCATACAAAGGGGGGAATCGTTATTGGGGTGAATAAGAAAAGCAGAGAAGGAAATAAAACAAAACAGAATCTTACAACGGAACGACAAAATATAATAATCAAATAACAGTTCATGAAGCTGTTTTACAAAACATTTGATTATACTTATACAATACATATCAGAGTTACACATACCAGAGAATAAATATAACAATGCAGCGGAACAATGTGATGCAGTGGAATATAATAAAAAATAGTAATACAATCTTCGTCTTCGTCCTCCAGAAATAAAGTCTTCGAATCCTGAAATGCTCACACTAACCGCGTACAGGTTGTTAAAGTGGGTTTTGGAGTTGGCAGAGAGTATGATAACTTTCGATCTCGGTCCCTTTAACAACCAAACATTATTATAACATCGCGGTCATTTCATAATAATTTATACCTTTAAAAGCAAATATCCTTGCCCTTTTCAAAACCAAATCAATACGATATCATTTTCATTTCAATATATATCCTTTCTAAAATTATAACACTTCAATGTTATACCATTTCGAAATCAAAACACTGGAATATAACACTTTCAAGTTATAATGCCTTGAAACTCATAACTTTGAAACATCACTTCCACCACTTAAACGGTTTAAATTATTAGAATACTATATGTAATAAAATAGCTTCCTAAATTTCACAAATCAATTCCAAACAACTTGAATTTCTAGATTTTAATTTAACCAAATCCCAAATTTCAATTCAACTCAGTTTCCAATAAACTTTTCCAAATTATGTCATTTTCAAAACCAATTCAAATTCAATATATTTCAAACTTTAAGTATTCAACCATTTCAGTCTAAGTTTGGAAATTTCAATTTGACAATTCAATTTTCTGTTATTTGGTTTTGAAATAATTTACATAATAAATCCATTAAAATTTAAATATAACCCAAATTTCAGATAACTGAATATTTCCTTAAATTTAATTATACTTGAAATATTCATTTAAATCCCTCTAAACCGAAATCAAGTTATAAAAATCATACCCTTTAAAATCTCAATTTTTATCTAATTCCAAATCAAATTTATTCAAAGATAATTCTTAAATAACTTAATTCAAATAAATTTCATATTTATCTTCCAACCTCAAATTTATTTAAGTCAATATAAACCCTATATACAACACAATTTTAAACATATACTTAATCATATTATATAAAACAATCAAACTTTATTATTTAACTTATTTTATATTTCAAAACAAATTTAAACATAGCTAAAATCAATAATAAAATAACAGTTATATAACTTCAAAATTCAATAATTAAATAACCCATATATTTCTTTATAAAACCAAAGAAATCATTTCAAATTATTTTTATATATAGACTGTGGTGTCTGTATATAATTTTTTATCCTATGGTCAAGTGATGCAGATATTTATCATTTCAATCCGTAATTTAAAATAAAAATATGGTTATATATCATTTCAAACCGCAATCCCAAAAGAAATAAAAATGCATAACAATTTGCAGTTTATAACAATATAAAATACAACATCCATTCACCCAATATCAACCATTTATCACAATCATCATCCAATTCAAACAATAACATCAATATAGAACAGATAATAAATAACTAGTATTTACTGGAAGTTTATATTCAATAATAAATTAATAACAATTTAACTGGAAGTTTATATGCAATAATAAATTAAATAACAATTCAATTCAATAAATTCAATTTAAATGGATTGATGATAAAAATGTACCAAACAGCCATAAATAAATTTCTAATCACATCAGAAATTAATTTGACACATATAAGAAATTTTAGAAGTTGTGAGTGGGTTAAACACTTAGCTTTTGAATTCAAATTGAATTTAAATCCAATTTAAACCCAAAATTTGAACAGTCTCAGAATTCGTCCAAACCAGCATCAAAATGTCCAAAATTTTGATACGATCCTAGCGAAGAAAACCGCACGTAACTTCGACCTCGTATGTGAACGTTATAGTCATTAGAACATTTAGAAACGAAATTTAAATAAATGAAAAAAATAAAAGCAAAAGAAAATGGCCACGTCACCTGTCTTCTACACAGCCCAAGTCCACAATCTCGAACGCACGCTACAGCTACAGTCCGGCACGAGCACCCTAGGATCGAATGCCTTCGTTTGCCGCGCCTACGGCCGCTGCTGGCCATCGCTAGAGCATTCCACGTGCTCGCCTCCTCACGCATAAGCCACGACCAGGAGGCCGATACCTCCGATCGCCTACAGGAAGCCGCCACCGTGAGCAAACCAAACCCTTGATCGAATTTTCTAAGTCGATCCAGCCATCAATTCGCGAAATGAAGCATACCGTGGAACTCCACTCTGTCCACTCCACAAAACCTATAAATCAATTCGACGATCCGATGAAGTCGATCAACGCGTGATGAACGGTCGCGAATTGTTCTCAAATTTTTGGACAGACAGAGGTTCAGATTGAAAAATGAATCACAAATCTGAGATGCACTCGTCGAGAGTTTTTCGATGATATAAAATATGATATAGTTCGAAGAGTTTGAAATTTTGATTTGGTTTTGAATTGCAATTGGATTTGGAAGTGAGAATTTGTTTGTCTGCCATTGAGGAGGAGAGATGGCTGAATTGTACGTACAGAAATGAGGAATAAGAATTTGGCTAGGGTTTATAACAAGGTATATATAGACAAAGCTGAAAAATAGTGGAACGGATACTATTGGTTTGGACCGTTGAACGATAAATGGCCTGAAAAGCCCGTTTCGACTTCGGAACGAAATTGGGTCAACCCATATATCAAAATAGATGTTTTTAAATATTTTAAATGCAATGGAACTAGTTTCAAGTCCAAATTCCATCGTATGAAGAAGTTATGCTAAAATCAAATTATTTTAAATTTATTTCAATTGATTTCAATTAAATTGATTTCTAGGCATTTCGCGTTCGTACGATCAAACGACAAGTCTGATCGCTACGAAACTTGAAATCCTACAATAATTCACCGTTACGGATCTGATGAAACTGGTTTCATCGAAATCTGAGTAAATGGCCAAAATGGCTATTTTTACATTAATTATATAAATTAATAATTAATTAATTAAATCAAAATTTCAATTTCAATTCGATAATTGAAAATTTTCATCATTTTTTATTTCTTAATCATTTACAACGATTTAAACAAATTTAAATGTCAATTTAGAATTGATTAATTTATCAATTTCATTGTTAACCCCGATTTCATTAATTCAAAAATTATAAATTTAATTTCCAATAGTTCTATTTAATTTACTTTTCATTCTAATTATTATCAAACGGATGAAATTAACATTGGATTCATAATCTATTACATTAATATTCTCACATTCCATCTTAATTTCAATTAGCGTAATATCTAGATTTTAATTTCATTTACTTGCAATTAAATCCAATTATCATAGTTCAAATCCTATTAGATTGATAAGTCTTCATTTCCATTCTTTTAAATCCAACAAATTGTCCTATTATGGATAATATTAACATTATTTTCAAATATTACCTTAATTAATTAACGTAATAATTTATTTAGATTTATTTCAATTGATCCCAATTCAATTTAATGGATTAAAACATATCGGTAACTTATAATCATTGTTGCCACTAACTCTTAATCATACTCTTATAAGTTATCATTTCCAATCAATATTATAATTACTTATAGGACATTGATTTTATTTAATTACTATTTATTATTACTAATTCATTAATTAATTCAAAATTTACGTTTGTTTTCTTATATTCAATTTATAGCCTAGTATAACAATTTACATTACTTCAACTAATCGTAGTTTCATTTCCATTGTTAATAATTAGCTTTGCATTTCATTTTAACAATTATTTCATTATTAAATTACAAAATTTTCGTTTCGTCTTAATTTATTTACCAAAACCTTAATAAACCAACAAATTTAAATCGTCGAAAATTACGGGTCGTTACAATAGCCATGTCTCATGACTCATGGCCGAGCATACATGACCTAGTCCGAGCCTATGTGTGGTTAAATCAAGCCCATTTGCATTTTGGCCAAGCTTATGTTGTCTTGTACAAGTCTTTTTCTCCTAAGGTTTGGTTATCTCTCTTGTTTTGCAAACAAAGGTTGTTAACTTTATTTGTAAGTCAAAATTTATACTTGTGCTTATGTATGTTATATTTTGTGTTGTTTATAAGGCTCTCCATCCATTCAAATCTAATCGTGCTTGTCGTGCTTTTGAAATTGTTTTTGAGTGTTGTTTTGGGTCTCTAGCTTTGATAAGGTTGAGTCCTTCTCACTCTGACATTATTATTTATGAAATGGTAAATTGATGACAAGTGATTAGTAATTAAAATGTTTATGCAAGTTAATGATGATTATGTGATATGTATTTCATGTTATTACCATGTTAACTTTGTTAATTATCACCTGAAAAATGATATATGACAGTATATTGTGACATTGACATGTAGTATAATTGTTTATATTGTTTATGCATATGTTCACACTGAAAGTTCCCTGTTAGAATAGAATCACTATGGGTTGAAATGATATATACCCGAACGGACATTAGAATAGGGAAAAATCATTATGAGCTGAAATAATAGGCTCAAGTGATTTTTATTGTATTTTATTTGACTTGGGATTGCGGGTTTGAAATGATAGAACCCGGGTTATTCTTTTTAAATTGCGGATTGAAATGATCACTTGACTTAGGATACAAAATTATATACATACCCGGTGGTATATTTTGAAAATTTGATATAAATATGTATTTTAAAGTATGAAATTATGATTTAAATATTTTTCTTATATTTTAAGAAAGTTAAATACTTGAATTAAATTTAAGTATGTAAATTTAAAGTGAATGTAATTTTTGACTTTAAATTTTATTTTTAAAAATGTAAGAAAATAATGAAAATTAAATTTAAAGTTTTGAAAAGATATTTGAAGTAAAATATTAAAGTTTTGTTAAACTAAAAAGTTAAGAAAATAATAAAATTTTGACTTAACAAATGAATTGAGTTTTAAATTGGATATTTAATTATAAAATTTTGTTGTGATAAATCATATGTTACATTGATTTAAATGTGAAGTTTTGAAGCCTAAAAATATGACTTATAAGTTTAAAATTTGCTCAAATTGAAGTTTTATTGTTTCTAAAAAGTTATAATAAAATCTGGAATTTTATTGATAGCATTTCCAAAAATGCTGTGGTTTTACGATGGCATTTGTTAAGTGCTATCACTTCTGAAATTTAACTAAGTTCTGAAATAACTAAATGTCTATTACGGCATTTATAAATGATGTTGTTTCTGAACTGAACTATTTTGGAAATTAAATACCTACTGTAGCACTTTATAAATGTTGTCGTTGCTAAAATTTGACAATGTTTTGAAATGTTATCGATTTTAACACTGTTTGAGTTATATTTTAAAGTGATAATGATTTAACTTTTGGAATTGATAAATTGTGAAATTTAAGGAGTTTGAATATATTTTAAAATTTAAATTTGAATTTTTAAGGAATTTAAATAATGGTTACTTTGTTATGTGTTAAATGGAATGAAATGAAATGAGATAAGTGAATTTTTGAATGGAATTTTTAAATGTGTTTTGTAATGATATTTGGAATAATAAATAAATGACATATTTGATTTTAAAATGATATTTAATTTGAATATTTGAATTAAAGAATGATAATGAGTCAATAAAGGATTTGAAAAGAAATAATTTTGAAATGGTTTTGGTTTCGAAGTATAAACTATTTTGATTTGAATATAGTTTTGAAATAAAAATGGTTTTGATTTTGAAGTATAAACTATTTTGAAAGGAATATAGTTTGGAAATGAAATGATTTGATTTTGAAGTATGAACTATTTTGAAATGACCATGGCATTATAATAACGATTGGTTGTTAAAGAGACCGGGATCGGAAGTTGTCATACTCTCTACCAACTCCGAAAACCACTGTAACAACCGTGTACGCGGTGGAGATTCCAGAATGAAGTAGGATGGTGGCGACGTCCTTTGAGGTATTTACGTGGATCCAACTCCCGTGAGTTGGCATAAGGTGGCTAAAACAGGAGCGATCTCAGGCCCAGGAGGTAGCCTCTCTTATCGGACACATCCCTTCGATATTATACTCTGACTTTTGGATTGATTCGGTGGCCACATTTGATTTTTAATTTAGGGGTGTGGCTCGAGGTGGGCAGTAGTAGCTGCTACCTGTGTAGTTAATGCCCCGCTATATCTCATAGCGGATTTCCACCGCTATGATTTTTTCATATAGCCCCAACATATAGCCTTTCCGCTTTAAGCCCCGCTATTTCCGCTATAACCCGTTATTCCCACTATATTCCGTTGTTTCCGCTATATCTTCTTTAATAAAATGAATTGAAAAATTGCATTTATACATTATAAAAATTATGAAACTAATTTATTTGACTTAATTTTTAATGTATTTTCAAAAATGAAAATACTCTAATATTCTACTAAATTCAATTATGTTATATAATAGTTTTACACTTATTTAAATTATATTCACACATGTTTTTATTTAAAATTATTAATGTATTAATTATAATTCAACTGAATGATAATTTTTCATTTAGTTACCATTTACATATTTATAAAAACATTAAGTACGAGTTTTTATGCTATTTTAGAGTCATCCGCTATATCCCGCTATATCCTTGCTGTATCCCCGCTATGACCTTTTGCACATCCACCTCTTTGAATCTGCCGAGCGCTTTAACTGCATAGGCTGCTACGCGTTACCACCAGCCCGTGTGCGTAATTGGTTTATCTACCCTGGCATTGCCTTGTGTGCCGTGTCACCTACCCTATCGCGCCTTGTACGAGTTTGGTTTTCTTCCGTAGCCCGTGGAGTATTTAAGGTAGTCTCCCGATCTGGAGATACGCTGATACTGGGACTATTACGTGTTAAGGTAGAAAATGTAAAGCCTTAACGCTATTTAAAAGTAAGTTTATTTACTATAGACATTATTATAATAGCGAATATTACTACATAGTAAATAGTTTAACAGATCCTTAAAGAATGGGCGATCCCAAGCATCCTTTAAGTTACTGATGCATTTTGTTACTGCTCACTTGAGTTGATTTACAGTTCATAAGTATGTATGTCCTGACTCGAGTGTTTTGTGTTTTGCTTTACGCTCGGGTCAGACTGAGTGATTCAGCATTCAGAACTCACCTTCGGAGTTGGAGCTTTGCTTGAAGATCCCGCCATCTATTTTGCTTTCACTATCCAGTGATTCCAATAATGTATTCTGATTTGTACCTGATGTATCTTGTTATTCTTCTATTGTATCTTGTTTAACTCTGATGTATCTTATATACATATAGTAGCTTCATGAAATACTATCTCTTTTACTTTCGCTGCATTATTATTTACTCTGTGTCTGTGATTATGTGATTATTTATTTATTGTATATGATGAGATTGCCAAATTTTATTTACAATGCGGTATTTTGAGCAATTCAAGTTCGACATGTGCGCATGCGAGTGGTTGAAAATATTGGGTCGTTACACATAGTCTGTATAATTGAATCCAAGGTAATTCAAGAAACTCCTTAACATAATGAACCGGTATTATGACATGAATTTACTGAATTCGATCCTAACATCTCAAAAATTCAGGTATTGTCAAAAGTAGAGCTGCCGTTTCTTGCATTGCTTCCGACACTTCACCCTAAGGTAAAGGTCATTGCAGAATGCGGTAACTGGTATTTATTTCCTGGTCCAACCAATGTACTTACTTTTATTTAAGCAAGTTAGGCAATACTTCTATTTCTTCATATGAAATGTTGATGATCAATATTTCATTTCTTTTTTGGTCATATTCAGTTGGTTGTACAGTAATCCTTACTTAGAATTAAAAGTAATTTTTGGTTGAACGGGAGAAAGCTTGTGTGGAAGCCATTGAGAGCAATAGCAGGTCTCCCAGAAGTTATTATTGGCTGATTTCATCTTCACCATTTTCCCTTGTAATCTACCAACTTTTACTTACGTTTGCACATATGGATACATGCACCTAAATTAAACAACCATTATCTTGCCCTATCTTTATCAACACAAAACATGGATCCATCAACCATGCCTATATTTGTATCTTCATTGCTAGTACCCTTATAGTTGTCTATATATTTCACCTTTGACGCCTTCAATGGTTATTTCTCTATCTTAAGCTTCTTGAAAATACTGTGCATATGACCCCATTTTTAACAGTAGTAACATGTTAACTCTCCATTTTCACTTATTTTCTTGTTCGATGACCATCTTATTAAGATGTCATAGTTTCTTCTCTTGAATCTTGGTTTTTCTTGGGCAAAGTAAAGCTTTTCTAAATGATTGCGATTTTCATCTTCATTGTTGAGATTCATCTTTTTTATCGCTTATCTTTTCCTTCAATATTAAGCTCTTTTGGGTAAATGTGGGTTTACTCTTCACTATTGAAATTCATCTTTTTCACCTCTTTATTAACCATGCTTCTGATTAAATGAATTTTTTGAAACAACTCCATCCAAGTTTGAGTTGATCAATGATACCACGAGCATCTTCCAACTTTTTGCCAGTTAACTTATTAGTATGAAGCTAGCCATCCATATTGTACTTGAAAACGACCAATTAATCCACAATCGCTTCATTTATGTTCACCACTTGATTTGCTTTCCTTCAGCTTTAATTGTATCAATTCTGACACTCGTAATGCCTCGTTGTCAAAAATTTTGCATTGTCTTCATCCATCTTCTTCTATGGTGTTGGATGATTCGATCTCTTGATTGCAAAATGATTAACAAAACCGAGTTATTCAAAATTATCAGTCACCACTTTGTCATCCACAGTCACTGGCTTTCGATCATCCATCATACTAAGTTTTTTCCCCTTTTTCTTAATTTGCTTATGGATAATAAAGATCCATTAGAACCAAGCATCTTTCATCAACAACTTTCGAATTTCCTTGTTCTTTTCATTTTTTTTCCATGCCTATGGGAACCAAACCCACCATTGATTCCATAATATTTTATTCAAAAAGCATCTATATGAGGATCTAATGGAAGATACTAGACCCATGTGATATACAGTATCATAGGATATATGGATACTGAAGTGATAATAATTTAGTTGATCTGTATCCTAAATTCACAAAATTGACCTAGTCCAGTCTGTGTGCCTACTGAACACTCATAAATCATAGTATATATGACCAAAATTCCTCGTCATACATTGCATTTTAATGAGTACCTACATATGATAAATCTGTAAGATGTGAGTACAAAATATGTCCTCTTACTTAACATTTAGGTAGGATCGAATATAAAGAAAATATTTAGAGAAGAGGCAATTCAGATCTTACTGGAAACAGTTGCATCTAAAATGAATCCCAATGCACAATTACTCTCTACGACCATTCTTTCAAATATAGGTGGAACATATTCTTGGGAAGGTGAATCGTATACTGCTGCTTGGCTAGCCAAAAAGACTGGGTTGACATCCGTGTATCACAGGAATATGTTCAGAAATATCGACTGGTTAGACCCCTGACTGCAGGCAAGATAACCAAAATAAATATCACATAAAATGAAATTAAAAATAAATAAAAATGATGCAGGATTCAAAAATTTATGCATGGAGTACAAAAGTAGCAAGAGGGATAATCAAATTTGGAGCACATGTATTCAATTCTTTAGGCCAAGGAATTAAAAGCCAGATAAAGAATGTTCGATTTGAATCTCATAACCATCGCATGGCTAGGAAGTGAAATGCTGATTATAGATAAAAGAGACCTTAGATTTATTGTTTGTGATAATAAATGATGTAACAGCTTTTCTACACCCTGGTTCAGATCTTAAGGAGAGAGTTTAGCACGTTTGAGTGTTTACATGTCTGATATACTTTAACTATGCAAAACAATTTCATAATCATCCGTTGATTATTAAACTTATCTACAGGTAATTAGCTTTTTAGGAGTAAAGACCAGCTGCAGCAAAGAATTGTGGGTAATCAAGTAATGAATATGGTTTTAATTGTTATATATACCATAGCATTTTGTTAGTACTTGTGTAAACTTGTTTGAATTGTTATGGATTTTATGTGAATTTGCTTAGTTTGTTGAAAAACTATTATCAAAATGGTTATGAATATTGTATTTGATTATGTGATTAGTGTCTTTTTTCTAATTATTTGAGCGTGATGATTATATGATTGATTGGTGGTTTGAATACGACAATTATGTGATTGATTGCTAGTTGTAATAAGACTATTATATGAGCGATGGCTCGAAATGGTACAAGCCACTAACGGGAAATGGTAGCATGTATAGTGTGCTACAAAACGGGTAATTACTTTTCGTAGCATTTTAAAAACGTTACGAAAATAAAGGTAAACAACTACTATACGGCTTTCCTAGCGTTGAAAAAAACGGTTCCAAAATTTTTAGTAGCGTTTGGTAAACATACGATATGACATGCTACTAAAAGTCTTCAACCTTTTGTAGCATTTCTAAAATCCTACAATAGGTCATGTTTTGGTTGCGTTTTCTACAACGTTAAAAATGATTTCAGACTTTTAGTTTTATGTCGTATCGCAGCGTTTATCAAAATGCCACTGAAAGTTTTGGTAGCATGTTTTCAACTTTACGGAAGGCCTTTTTTGGTGCAGTGTACATACTCGGAAAAAGTCCTTTCTCCATGTTTCAACTCGATAAACTTCATAAACAATATCGACTTTTAGGTGGCCAATATGAACTTCTTCTCGAATCGGGCTTTAATCAGCTCCCAGGTAAACTGGTCCTCGGGGGTAGCAATCTTCATAGCATTCCACCATCCCATAGCTTGTCCCTAAAGTTGTCTAGAGGATAAATTCCTCTTCATCGCATCCCCCAACCCCATATCCTTAAAGATGCACTCGCAGGTATTCAACCAACCCTGCACTTCAATGGGTGATTCTGTTCCAAGAAAAGGCTTGCCACCTAAGGTAGAATAATCCTTGTTTAGTTTAGCAAAATTAGCTCTTAGCGCTTTCACAGGAGCACTACCACCAACAATTGCAGCTGAGGCAACTTGGGCATTCTGAACCATGTTTAGGACCATCTCGATGAACATGTTTTGCAAGTCGAGGTTAGCAGCCCTCATACCCGCTCCTTCTTTAGCTCTAAGTGCGGAGTTCCTTGTAATAACTCTTGTATGTCGACTCATTATTGATCCGCAACAAGAATGATTAGTCTCTCTTAAAGAAAACTGTATTTATGGTAATCATGTGCATGCGGCTTATATACTATATATATTTTAGTTTTAAAACCATAATATAATAAATACGCTCCCTCATTTTTCGCTTGATCCATTGTAAGGCGATATCTCCTTCCTTATCTCTAATAGATCCAAGTATCAACTTAGGCCGTTTACGCAACCTAAGCTCTAGTACTAAATGTGTCGACCTCCTTACATCTCCGGCATCCAATATACCAAAATAATGCGCTTCTTCCATGCCCTATCGATGTAGGATGGTTGCAAAGAATATAAAGTAAAGAAAATTCCAATACAAAACCTGTAGAACATTTCATAACCCATAGGTAAAATATAATGTAACAACATATATGTAAAACTGATAAGACAATGATATAATCAAATGAACCGTAAATAAGAACATCGGAGTGCAACAGTTTCACATACTGTAAAAATTAAAATAAAGAGTTTATACATCCCACATCTCTAAAATAAACTCCAATAATACAAGCACTGACATAGCTTCACAATACTACATAACAGAATATAAGCCATAGTAAGCTCCAAGTATAGATATATGAAAGCATAGCCTCCCGCTCCTACTCCGTATAGCTCCATGCGCTATCCAGACCTCTTATCACTATTCTACTCATTTACGAGTACCCAAGATAATAAGAAGCAAATTTTAAGACCTCGGGTCGGATAATAGTCTAATGTGAGCGATATATCATCTCAAAATACTATAAAAATAGTACATAGTAAATATGGACATTAGATATAAAGAAACATGTCTGACCAGTCTACATCCAACAAGTTAGCACATAACACCATATATGCTACGCTATCATCATCATAGGGATACATTACACTTAGTATAACATGGGTGTCCGGGTGTCTAACGTGGGTGATGATTTGGTGGCCAAGCGTGGAGGTCTATTCAGTGCTGAGATGGAGCGGTGGCCGGGCATTGGAGTTAGTATAACATGGGTGTCCAGGTATCTAACACAAAATACTAACATCATTATACCAACATGCGGTTTAGGCTAGAATTTCTGTCATTTGAAATCCTGTAGCGTAAGCATTCACAAAAACGCAACTATAAAGACCTAGAATTTCTATCATTTGAAATTCATATATTTAATTAATTTTAAATATTCACAAGTTTTAATAACTTATATTTCGAATATAGTAATAAATTGGATAATTAGATTGTTAATTTGATATTTGAAATTGCTGAAATAATTGAAATTTGAATTTAATGTGAATAAAAATGATTTATAAAGTTGAATTAAATTCTATTTGAATTAGAATGATGTTAGAGAACTTTTAAAATTGAATTAAAAGTTAATTTATAGAAATTGAATATTTAATTAACGTGTAAAAATGGCCATTTTCCATACAGTCTCCGATTTCGACGAAACCAGTTTCGTTTGATCTGTAATGTTTTATTATTGTAGGATTTTAAATTTTATGTCAATCGTATTTATGGTTTGTCCGTGGCAAGCTAAAATGCGTAGAAATTTGTTTAAGTGAATTTTAAATTTAAATAGTCGATTCGAAAAAAATTCTTCCAAATATGATCGAATTGGCTTCCAGTATATATTCCATTATGTTCGAAATAGTGGTAAAACATTATAAACGCCAGGCGACACGCTTCATTTCGAGTTTGAAATTTTTTTGGATGAATAGTGTCGCGAAATTTTGTATAAAAGGACATCGTCTTCTGTTTTTTTACAAAACCAAACTACGGTTTCACAGCCGCCGTTCTTTGTGACCAATGGCCAAGAGTTTTGAACCTTTCGCCCTCATTTTTTTCAATCCATAGACAATTAGCAAAATCTTTCAACTACAACTTTGTAGAGCTCAACGAGAGCTACAAATCCAACAGTCGTGATTGGATATGGAGAAGTGGATTGGCGACAATCCTCGGTTAAAGGTGGCGCATTGAAGCACGACAATCGAGGCAATGGAAGCTCTATCAATTGGTCTCTGGCCGATGGTGTGTGGTGGAGTGGGCGTTCGTCTAGTGAGCTTTGATCGTCGTCTCGATCAATTATAGGAGGCGCGATATTGAAGATCGTACACGAGCTGATAGGTTTCATGTCATGATGAAGATGATGGGAAGAAGAGAGATCTTGCAGCCTAGATCTGTTGTATCAAAATTGAACGACTACGATTATATGAGGTTAAAAATATAAAAAGAAATTGAACTTAAATTATATATTAATTTGTGTAAACTTTAAAATGCTATAACTTCTTCGTACGAGGTCCGTTTTTTACGAAACAAGTTGCGTCGAGTTCATATTGACAAGCACTACATTTTAGAGATAGTTTGGAGTTGATTGGAGCTAGTGTAAATTTTGTTGAATCGCTAGTTTTGATTCATGACAAAGCAGTTTAGAAGAAAAAGAGAATACATGATTAATCTCGACAAAAAGAGACAATAAAAGGACTATGGTGATATCGAGACTTTGAATCTATGCTTTCACTGTCTATTACTTATGGTTGAGTCTTAGAAATTTGTTAAAATCTATTCCCAAGTAGCCCGCACTTCGTTGTTCTCACCTTTGAAATCAAAACAGAGCTAATTGTGAAAAAATACTACAGCCAGTCGACTGGCTATAAACTACCAGTCGACTGACTGTTGTACATACACGAGTATGCACTGCTTATTTTTTAAGCTTGTTGCATAGTCAGTCAACTGACCAAGAACGACCAATTGACCGACCTGAGTCCAACTGTCATTTTTTGAATAGACATCTTCATTCTGCGAAAGGTTGTGTTATTTCTATGAAAAGAAATGGACGCTCCTTTTGGTCAGAACCTTCACCAATGGCAGTAACTCTCTTACTACTATATATACTTGTTCCCAAACATTTCACATTCACCGAAATTCATTCTTACTCTCTAATATTCTTCTTGTGCTCTCATGCTTGCATTCAAACAGCGAACAAACATTTTTACTGCTTTGAATCTTCAAATAGAATTTTATAATCTTTGATTCTTAGCATTACCTTCTCTTCATATCTTCACATACACTTCATATACTTGAGGATTTGATTATAGGAGGTTTGTACTATCAGAGACAAATCAGTGTTACCAAGAACACACATTGTCAGATATTCTTTTGTATTAATAAAGTCATCTTCTGCTGCTGAGACGAAAATCTTGTTCTGCTGTTCAGGTGTCTGTTCTGTTGCTCAGACTATGTATACCTGTTCATCCGGGTTAAGTGAGGATTATTGTTTTAGTGAAATTCCAGGAGTCTGGGACTGGACGTAGGACGGTGCTCCGAACCAGTATAAAAATCTCTTGTGTTATTTTTATTATATTACTGCTTTTATATTTCACATTATTTACTACATTATTATACTCTGCGTTATTATATCCATATTGCATGATCCTACACACTTTCAAATTTTGGGTAAAATCAAACGCTTGTTTAATTTTACTCGGAATAAAACACTACAACTGCTATTGGCATCAATGTGAGTACAACTCACTCTTTTTGACTCGTTGATATTTTTATATAAGTGAGAAATGGATTTATTTATGATGATTAATGATTATTTGGATGATATATAGTATATTATCTAATATTGATTGGTATTTGAATATATTCCTACCTATTGGAGCAGATGAGACCCTATACGTTCCCGTGTATGAGCGGATGACACTTTCTACGCGCATCTACCTTGAAGAGGACACTGTACACATATTCTAATATGTATATTTGTCGCAGGTGATAGGTTGGAGGGGTCCAACTGGATTCCCCACTAGTATTGACTTATTTACAGATATTGATATACATGTTGTTATCATGTGATATATGATGATTTTGGATGCTGTGATTGATGTATTTGATGCTGTTGCAGCATTGGGCTTATTTTGGAGATTTATAAATGTTTAAGTGATAATTTCCAAATTTAAAAAGGATTTTCATGTGATTTTGAAAATAGATGTTTTGTTAATTTTGAATTGTTAAGATTGGATCTATTTTAAATAAATAAAAGTTATAATTTTTATGTTATAAAAATTATGATTTTTGTTAAATATACTTAAGTATGGCTTTTGGAGTTATATAAGTTTTAATAACGATTTGTAAATTATTAAAAGAATAAGTTTAGTTAAATCGAGATTTTTGAATTATTATAAATGGTATGTATATAAGATTTATAAATTGCTATTTTATAATTCAAAATGATGGAATTGTTAAGGAGTTTTGTAAGTGTTAAAATGAAGTGTAAATAAAGAGATTTATAAGTAACTAAGTTATAATTTGGATTTTGGCATGTAAATGAGATAAATGGAATTTTGGTAAATTAAGGGATTTTATAAATTAAAGTTTTATAAAATAGAAATGTGCATTTATAAACATTGATTTATAAATCCGTAATCAATTGAGTTTGATAAGTTAACTATAGAAGCTTATTAAGGGAATTTCATCCACAACTTTGGACAGTGGATTATCCTTTAATAATTATGTAAAAGTGATGAATTTGGCGAAGGAGATACATTCATGATTTTGGACAGTGGATTATCATTTA
Source organism: Allium cepa (assembly GCA_030765085.1). Taxonomy (NCBI): domain Eukaryota; kingdom Viridiplantae; phylum Streptophyta; class Magnoliopsida; order Asparagales; family Amaryllidaceae; genus Allium; species Allium cepa. The sequence goes on from CM060938.1 coordinate 337,380,009, forward strand.
ATAAATGTGTAGAAATATTGGACTTCGGTAAATGAACTATATTCACGATTTTGGACAGTGAATAATATTTTAAATTAAATAAATGTTTTGGGAAGTGATATTTAAAATGGAGTTAAATAATTTGAAGATGTTTTAAAATGTATTAAGTATCGAATATATATATTTCAACATCCATTGTTGAAATAGACGTTTTTGAGAAGAATGGAAATGATGGACTATAACACTGTTGTTATAGTAAATGATTTTCGAAAGGAAATGTTTTGTATAGTATATGGGATTTATATATCTATCTACTTATCGAATCTCTATACTTGTGATTTTAGGTTGTCGTAATGATGTTTTACGCAACATTCATTTTGACCTGAATAAATGTGTTTAAAGAGAATGTTTTCCTCAAAGAATAAAATATATACTTAATCTTGATTTAAGTATATGGAATATTTTCTATGTGTTGAAAATAAAGTAATTGTGGATTACTTATTATTAAATAAGTATATGAAAATGTTTTCAATGTTGAAATGGTTTGGAAATATATCTTTTTAAAAGACAATCTAAAGTAAATATTTAGCAAGTGATTTTATTAATAAAAGATTAAATAAAAGGGCCTACTGATTTTATGGTGCTGAATATTTGTTTGTTTGCTTTGATAGTTAAATAACCGACTATCAAATTTGGCCATTCTGGTTCCTCGACTTGATGTGGGAACTATTTAGTTGTACACTTAGTACGTAGCCATCTATGTAGGCTTGATTATTGTTTGTGTTAAGGATGTTGATTCATGTAGTGCGAAGTATTACTCTAATCTATCGAGCTTCCTTCTTAGCCGAAGGATAGCAAGTTGAAAGTTGAAGACGTGATAATTCTAGGAGACTTAGTTTTTATGTGAAGTTGAGAAATGCTTTCGCATTGTTGGTGCGAAGAGACTAGGATCGGTTTGTCCAAAAACCACTTCGGACCAACGTATATGCATTCGACTGTGCAGGTTATTGATGATATTGATATTCAGTATTTTCATAGTGGGGACTGCTTGTTGAGCATTTGGGGTTAAAATCCCAATATACATATAGTAGCAGTGGTATCTTCATTATGAAATATCCAATGCGAGGAATATTCACTATTAATCCTAGGGATTTCCCAACAGGATGTGGTAAGAAAGTACTTTTGACTTGTCCTGCTTCTGGACAACTTGTATGGATGTTTGTCAGACATTACATTTCTACACATTACATACATTGTTTTTTACAAACGTACATCAGTGGTGGCGGAGAAGGCAACTTCTCTTAGATGAACACCCTCCTTGAGACGTATGAGCTTAAGGGTTGTATTTTTGTGGAGGACAATTAGTAGCCAATGGAAATAGCCGTATGGCATTCAAAGTGACGTGATATGTGATTTGTGAAAGGTAATCGTTACCTCATGCCTCATCAACCGGAAATGACCAAAATAGGGTTAGATGCGACAAGGTTAAGTAGGTCACTCTCAAATAGGGTATGACCATCCTTTTCTAGATATATCTTTATACGCTATGACGTCGTGTATTTGATTATTGCGGTTTGTGTGCTATGAGGGCCCTCAGTAAAGGGCGGTAATGACTGGAGGATGATATATTCGGTACCATCTAGTTATAGATGCGGGCCGGTATTGGTAGAGGATCCTTTGTGATGGTCCTCGGTACATTCTTCTGGAGATGTACTGCCGGAAGGTACTCCCTTCACCTGGTCATTTGTATGAAAATCCAAACTCCACTATATACCTACCATTTTGATTGTATTACCCATTTTGGGCTATATGCTGGAATTTAATAAATGTAACAATTTCGGCTATGATTAGTATTATTTGTATACTAGACACTATTATATTATCAGATGATTTGATATGAAATGCTTTAGTCATCGTAAGGTAAAAACATGTCCGTGTTGTGTGTGAGCGTGTCTTATGAGATACTTTTGTTTTGATAAAGGAAAAGTTTGGTAATTTAATAAATTCAGTTGAATATGTTTCTCACGCTGGTCTGCCAGACTGACCGGGCATTCTTCCCTTTCAATGCTCGAGCCAGACCGCGTATATTTACAGGTTCAGTTTTGGTGCTTTTGGAGCTTCAGTGGGCGAGCTGGAGATCTTCAAATTCATATACACATCAGTTTTGTTTATTGATTATCCGCTATGCTTAGTTGTTGTATATTATTGGAAATTGTGAGGATAGAGTATTATTACTGTCCAAGCTGATAACTATGTTCGATTGTTGAACTCTGATTGATGTATGTATATACACTTTGTATTTTGTAAAAATCATTGATCTGATATTACATGTTTTCCATTGCGATGTGAGATTCTGTATTGTTCAGTTTGGTTCTATCTTCTCTCTTTCTTCTCTTCTCTTCTTCTCTCTTCTTTTCTTTCTTGACTTTCCATCAATCTGTGCTTTTTGGATCGGACATGTGAGGTTTATTGTCGATTCAAAGGGTATGAATTTGCGGGTCATCACAGTAACACAAACAAAAATCACATCCAACATCCAAACAAACATCAAACCATAGCGAGTCATCATGCAACTATGTCCATACTATAGTCTATCACATGCAAAGGCAACTATACTCCAAGACAACATGTTAAGGCACTTTAAACATTTCAACATTCGTTTTTACTTTAGATTTATCTTAGAAAAGAGTTCCAAAAAATTAATTTGACTACAAATGGATTTAAAATATATCAAAACCTATAGATACATATAGTAAGGTGAGAGATGATAAATCACTCAGCAAAACCTTCAAAAACTAAGTTTTGCACGAAAAAATGATGTAAATCCATGATTCCAGCCAAGATCCGATTTTTCTTCCCCGTAGATGTAGATTTGAAGCTCTTTAATGTATCCCTCTTTTATCTGTGGTTTGGACAAGGTTTAGATGAGAAGGGAGAATGATTTGATTGAAGAATGGAATAATAGAGGTAGAGGCTTGAATGGGAAGTGGTAGAAAAATGATTTGGGGGAGAATGACCCACTTATTTATAGACAAAACACCGAAGCACCTCCTCAGAAGCTCAAGACCACCCTCCTGAATCGACACCACACAACCAAACACATACAGGATAGAAATCCCCATCCGGTCTTCCTTGCCGAACCAAACCCCAAACATGCCTAGCAGGGACTAGAGCCAATCTTCAAACAGCTGTATCTCCTAGCCAGAAAACCCAAATCGTTATTATTACCATTCTATGGAGAGTAAAACCATTATATTTTTCTAATGGGCGCGGTCTCGATGCAAATTCGGCTTCCTTCAAAAGTTATAGCTGATACAAGTTCTTCAGAGTAAAATCGTCTAAAAAATTTAAAAAATAGGAAATGTCATTAATCGGTATTTCCCTAGGTTATAGAGTCATAGGACCTCATATGCATTAAATAATAATATTTTACGATTCTATGATACATAAAACACAGGTTGTTACACTTACATTCATATAGAATAGTATTATTTCTTTCTCTTTAATTTGAAATAGTCGAGTTTCATGGGTAAAGTATCAATGTTTAGTTTATTTTAATTGAATAATTAAGTTGTAAATATATTTTCTCAATTACTATATCGTCAAGTTATTTGTAAAAGACCTTTATACAAATATATATCTTCTTTATTAACAGTTTTAATACATTTTGGCATCATATTTTTCCTACGTAAATGTAGACTTTTGAAATGCCAATATGCTCTCAACTAATAATATTTGGATGTCATAGGATCTAATCTTAACATGGAAAAGAACATAATCTTTTAGCTTTTAACATTAAATTTTTTATGAATAAGTAACATGTTTTAATACGATCCCTAACAAAAAAAATATAATGTTCTTTCATTAGTGTTTTTATATTTTCAATATTGTTTTATGTACATTATACAATGTTTATTCTTCATGGTGTTCATACATTTAATATTAAACTTATCTAACTTCATTTATGAACAATATTTCTATTACTCAAATTTTTTCTGATACCGTTTTAATTGTACATTTTTTATGCATTGTTCAAATAAAAAATCAACCAATCTTAAAAGTAAAATTAGACAACAGCTTTTTTCCTCTTTTAATATACTATAAGTTTTAACTCTTATAAGAAAATATTGTTCAAAATGATGTAAGCATCTACATTTATTTTCTTTTATATATGAAGTTATACATATATATAAATAATGAATTAAATACATTAGACATATGTAAGTAGAAATCCTTAGAAGAAGCATTTCATCGATTACAGTAATGAATGCACTCGTAATCATAAGTATAATTGATAAGTACATACAAACGTAATACTTACTTCTTAAATGTTCCTAGTCAAGATGTATTGGAAAATATATATCGATATACCTATTGAGATTTGTGTAAGTAACGCTCTCCATATGATGGACAGTAATTTAATCATGTCTATTGAAAATACCAAGGGGTTGCGTATTTGCAGTTGTTTGGAATAATCATAGAACGATTCGACAATAGTCTTCTATAGATTTATATAATTAAGTCAAAAGTGAGATCTAGGAGAAACGACATAAAAAAGTCTTTTGATGAAAATACTATCAACCTTAAATACATGGATTATACTATCAATATGTTCAACCACATGATGTAACGAACATGTTACGGCTATAATTGGGTACATGTTGAACTATTCAAAGTGAAAATGACTCAAGGGAGGGTTCATCTCCTTTATTATAGAAGGTCGGCATCATCATAATTGGTAAGTCAAGTTAAAGTCAAAATCTTCGGTCAAAGTAAATCAGTTGACCGATAAATGTTACTAGATTGAATCAAGGGATTTAAAGTAGCCTACATAAATAAATATTGATATTAATAGAATTTTTGACTTAAGACCAAACTTTAAATATCTAAGTGATGTAGCAATGACGAAAATATTGTGTGTACAGGTTTTCATTACTCGACGAGCTTATTTAGATCATGAATTCAATTTCACGTAAAATGGTCTACAAGTATTGAACTTGGCCCTATACTATGCTCTAGAAAAGTCAATACAGGCTTCAGTGTTTAAATTGCTTAAATTTCAATTATAAATCGAGTTCACACTAGAGAGTCAACACAGCCACATTGTTAATTATTTCCAAGTTCGACCGATGGAAAAAAAAGTAGTTTATAAATGCTATAATTAACAATAGATATATGCAAATGTTGTGTTAGTGTTTTTCGCTATTTTAATTATTTATTTAAAGCTTAAAATCGGACAGAACGATCTATCAAAGTTATACAACGGTTCGGTCGGTTTAGAAATTAATTAACTAAACGGTGATTCAAAAATGAGTCAAATGGATCTTTGATCTTGCTTCATCAACCCCTAGGCTGAACACATGGGTAAATAAAGACTAAACCAAGTCTTTAAAGGCAAGAGGAAACTGTGGAGAAAAGGGTGCAAACCCTGGCTATAAATAACCTAGCCTTCATACACTTTAATATGCTTATTCAGTGTTCTTTCCTTGCTGCCTAGCCCTACTCTTACCCCATTATGAAGCTTTGATTTAGCATTGCGAACTAAAGTTAAGTAGGAGACCATGAAGCTCTAAGAGGAAATTCTGAACAAACAACTTGTTAGGCTTTTGGTAGGATTACTTCGGTGAATGTGATATTTTCCAATCTTTAGATATTCATGTTTACGTTCATATTATGTTATTATATCCCTTATTATACCTTAATTATTCTCGATAATAAAATTATTATTAATTATAAAACCTCTTTAAACATGATATAATTTTAAAAATATACACGCACATAAACACATACATATATTTGTCTAGAAAAATTCAACATATTAAAAAAGTTCAAAATTCAATTTTTTTAGTAAGGTTAGCAGGTTTTATAGTGGATCATGCCACTTTATTAGTAAATGAAAACAGTGTGTTGCACATTCATAGAACAACTATTATGGTATTATAATGGTTATACCACTTAAAATAAAAATAAAAATATAGCACAGAGTTAGGCAGAACGTCCAATCTATTATTATCCAAGACTAGCCCCCCTCAAAAGAGGAGGATCTACTACTATCATCAGTCAAATCAGCACCAATGACACGAACAAACCCAGAGAGGAGAAGAGAAAGGTTAGGAACAAAGTTTATGGAGGCATCAGTGAAAGTGAATTTCCTATCCTAAGTGGTATCCCAAAACAAATTCTTGTACACTTCACCAATTTCACCCTCCCTAGTAAGCATTAGACCCTCACCCTTAATATGATAGAAAAGTCGACTGCTCTCACCTTCAGCATCACTCACAAACCTATACTAAGAATCATTCTTGGGAGAATATCTCATATCAAAATGCACATGAATCTAAGATTGCTCATCAAAATTCCAAATAATAGTATCAAATGGAGGCACCGTAATCAAAGAAACAACTAGAACATCAACCACCTCAAGAATCGTAGGAGAAGGACTTCTAGCAATGGGAGGGCCTATCTTTCATGACCGAGGGATGAGGAAGAGCAATCCTATCAGATACTGTATAGGAGTGATAGTAGACAACAGAGAACAAGCTTCAATAACGTCATCAAAAGATTGATAGGATGTGCAAATATCATGTATCTAATTGTACTAAAAAACCTTGGCATCATGTCCCTCGGTAATTCTGACCTTTAGCGAAGAAAGTAAAGGCTTCTTAGGACTGATTTCAATCAAGGCTTTAGCGTACACCAATCTTTTCCTATCCACAGTATTAGAATACAAAAATCACTTTGCCAACAAGGCTAGCAAGCTAGTCAAGACTAATCATTGGTTACAGAATAGAAGGGATATTAGAGAAGTGCGCCAAACAGGAATAGATAATATATATGTGCCTTTACCTGGTCTATTGATGGACTCCAAGTAGTAATAATGAAAGGCTTCCCAGCTATATGTATTATATCAGCTTCTAATATATGTTATCTTTCTTTACTTTTTGAAAATTTAAAATAAAACATAGCATTCACACCAAGTCTGTGCTTGGGCTTCCAAACTTGACTACAACGTGTTTTAACCAGGTGATAAGGAGGGTTAGAATCCAAGAAAAAATCAACTAAATACTCAAACCAATTGTCAACACTTGCTTGTAGAACTTCGACAGGAGGAACTATCACTCCATCAATCTCAACGTTGTCAAACAATCGGGGAGAGTAGACCCAGCAATTTTTTAGCAGTTTAAAGAATAACAATGATGGGTTAATAGCCTCAATGGGAGGGGAGGATTGAGCTCTAAGAACAGGAGGAACCTAGGCAGAAACCTAGTATGCGGCATTTCGACAAGCATCTCCAGTGCAAGCAATATCCCCATCCACATGTGCTAAATCAACATTACCATGCATACCAAATTCAATTTTTTTAATATGTATTACATATATAGTTTAATATAATATTTTTTATAAAATATGGTTTTGATTTAGATATATATACATCTTTTAATCTTTAATGTCTCAGTAAAAAATATTATTATATATAGGTATATATCCACACGGATATTTAAATCAAAAAATTATTGCCTTCCAATCTCATTAAAATTTGGAAAAAAATATAATTTTTGAATTTATTTTAAAGTCAAAATGATTTAAAGTATTCATTTTTGAATTTCAACCTTTACTAAATTTCGATTGGATATTAAATATATATAAAATATTATTTTTGGTTTTTGGTGACTTTAGCAAATAAATTATACATATACATATATACTGAATAAGTAAAATATTTGAAATTTTAATTTTAAAACTAATTTTTAATAACTGATGAAATTAAATCCGATATATATATATATATCATGAAAAATAAATAATTTTAATGTATTATACATATATAATTTAAATTATATGTACATATTTGATTTAAGTATAAATATTATCTATAAAATTTTAGTGGTTGAAAAATACTTTATTTATTTATATAATTATAGATATAATATTGCATGATTTAATTTATGACACCAATTTGACATCAATTCATCATACATGACATTGTGTTTACTATAGACATGAAGAACAATTTTCCCTATGAACCTTAAGGATATATGTATGTGTGTGTGTGTGTGTATATATTTGAACGTGGTTCATTAATTTTGTTACTACAATAATTCATGTCGAAGAAGTTCGATATTTTGTGACTTCGCATCAGTGACCTCAATGAAATCATTCGATCAAAGAGGTATTATGGACAGTATCAGGAGATAGGAAGTAGCACCTCATCAATTAAGAATGTAAGGGAGACTTCGAGGATATATGAAGAGCGATATAAGATGGTATAAGCTCACAGTAGGGCTTCACTCTTTGATCACATAAACTACAATGAACAGCTTCGAAGACATACAACTGACGTAGCACCAATAAATCAATATCGAAGAGGCCAAATACAATCTACTAATCCAGTTGTTTGAAAATTTCAAAGTGATCGTGCTGAGCTTCCTTAGTGCAATCCCCTATCTGCACCACACCATTCATGCCCTTCGAAGGCATTGTTACACATAACAATGTTCCACTCATTGATAGCCACTTCATCCTTCACCCTTATATTAGCAGCACCGTATTTTACTAGCTCTCCAAAGATGTTATGCCAGTGGTGTTGATATGGAACACTATCAACTTCCACAAAGATCCTCATATTACAGCAATGCGACATCACATATTGCAACACTTCGAAGGTATCCTTATATACCTTCATAAATTGATGATAGCAAGGAAGACATCAGGAAGAGACAATGTCGCATCTCACATGTGTAACTTAGATGTGAGGACCAATGCCAACTTAGCACTGTCGAAGACATACTAGCGAAGAGGTAAATGCTAAAGGATATTAAAGACTCTCCCATGTAATGAGGACATCACTACATACCATCGCCTAATAATGACTCTACACCAAACCCATTTTAGTGCCATCGAAGTCAACATGCTCGAAGACATGTGAAGCGAAGTGTTGGTTGCGCACCCCTATAAATACAATCCTAGCAGTGCCAATTTTATGGGTCAAACTTTCTCTTCTCCCATTTCTTATACTGTAAACCCTAAATCGATTTGGGGTTTTTAAAGCATATTATATTTCAAGAACATTGTACACCTAGGATCTCGAATGCTGAACGAGGACATAACACATCATACGTGTAACCGATTTGAACCTATGACTTGAACCTACTTGTGACTTAATATATAAGAACTGCTATGACTTCGAAGCTATCATTGCATAATTACCTTTGACCCAGGGACTTTGAACTTGAATTTTCTCTGCACATACGACTTCGAGTTCAAACTTGCCTTGAATATATGACTTTGAACTTGTTCTTTTCTTGCATATATGACAGCATAAAGGATGGATACAAAAACTCTTATTGCATTGCTTACTTCGATAGGCCTCTTCAGGGCCTCTCTTGAATAACTAAGTTTTCCAAACACTTTTGAGGTTAGCTAATTTATTTGCTAACATTTTGTTGCTCAAAGGAGGGATTGAACCTCCGACTTCATTAAAACCTTAAGTGGAACTATCTTGACTTGCATATCTATGGCATAAAGAACTTTCCTTTCCAAGCATATCCCCATTCCAATTAACTAACCATAATCTCTAACACCATGTTGCCTAACTGTATTAAGCGATCTCTATCAAATCACAGTAATCCGCAAGTCCAGGAAAATTAATGAAAATGAAGGACTTACAAATTATAAATAAAAAACAAGCGAACCCTTATGATTTGGATAATTGGAATATCAACCCATTCCATATTGGCTATACTTCAATTTTCTCTTGGGAAGAGAGAGCCCTAAGAAATATAATCTGTTTTTAAAGATAAGATGGGCCATTCCGTTTCACACCAAGGGAACTATATTTAAGAAAGGGATCACAAGTGATTTTGACACATTTGATCAGAAGTGGAATAGATTCATAAGTTAATCATTAACCCTAAGCAAGATTCAAAGGACCTTGAAGATAAAATTGATCATTGAAAGTGAAATGCCCACACCAAGCAGCGAAAGAGCTAGACATTAGCCAAGAAGACCAGCCTCCAAATCAAGACTTCGTAAGGATTGCAACTTCACCACCTCTTTTGAGAATATTTACTTATTGGCCAAAAATAAGCTTGATTATTGGCCTTCACAAAAGAAAAGACCCAAGTTCGAAAGGAATCTTAGGGAATTGTGTTGCCACTACCACTTACAAATGGGCATGATACTAATCAATGTAGAAGCTTAGAAGAATTGGTTATCAATTTTTTAAGACAAGGCTAGCTTGACGACTTTGTAAGAAAATATTAGACAGGTTCGGTAATAAAAAATATTCTTTGAATAAGTGATTCTACATGGTTGAGGAGTAAGATTATCTTAGTATAATGGAAAGTCTAAATCACCACCTAAGATGGTAGTAAGGGTCTCAAGCTAACATGAGCCTAGACAAAGTGCCTTCTAGAGGAAGGATGGAGTAAGCCTTTGGTCTCATCCGAAAGGGCCTTTCCAAAGCATCAACTAAGTATTCAATCCCACCTACATGGCTTGGTAAGAGCATAAGCCCTTATGCCATCTTCAAAGGCTTGGTTTAGGTGCCTCATAGAGGGAGGCCAGAGTAATCCTTTGGGCCCACACGAAAAGGCCTGTCCAAAGTTTTTATAAGCCTTCAACCCCTGCCTACGCGGCCTGGTTGGAGCACCTCCTAGAGTGAGGATGGAGTGAGCCTTTAGTGTTATCATCAAATGCCTCACTAAAGCGCCGAACCAGCCTTCAGTGCCTGCCATCAAAGGCCTCACTGAAGTGCATCCTAGAGGGAGGTGGGTAAGTCTTTGGTCCTTATTAAGATAGCTAACCAAAAGCATCGAACAGTTGACCTAAATCATTACCTAAGATAGGGATAAGGGGTCTGAGCCAAAGTAGTGTTCCAAAATCAATTAAAATCAGAGCCAAGTAGTGCTCCCAATTCTATCAAAATCTAATCCAAGTAAAGCTTCAAGTTTATCTAACCTCCAAAAAGAAAAAGATCTTTGGAGATTCGACTTCCAAACATGGGTTTCTGGTCTTCTATTACCGTCAAATATAGGTTTTGTTTCTCTTTATTATGTCGAAAGCAGAGTTTTTGGCCCTCTTTATTACCAAATATTAATTCTTGGTTCTTTTCTAGATTTAATATCAAATAAATGAGAATCTCCGTTATTAAGTATTCACGTTGAAATTTTAAAAATGTCAGTCGGCAACAATCTTAGTACATAAGCAGAAGGTGAATTCAAAAATTTAAAGTATGGGAATAGAGTATAAAGCATCATATAATTTCAAGTCAAAACTTGAATTTTATTTATAGTTACATATTTGGGGAAACATTTGTATAATTATAGATTATTTACAATTTAACACACTATTTATACAGTTGTAGGCATAAAAGGTAGATAAAAAAAGAAAATCTAATCAAAAATAGGTTCTCACATAGCTCGAGATTTTGTGTTGATTTGTCCAGATCCTTAGAGATTAATGGACCAGTAATATGACGAATGGATATGTCCACAAGTTCCTTGATCTTATTTTCTTTTTTGCGGATAGCATCTGCATCATCAATTGGGTTAATCTGCTTTCTCAAGGTATGGAAAAGAGTCTTATTAGCTCCTCATAAAGTCTAAATCATATTCATCGGCTTTTTAATTTCTTGATTGAGATCATACTTCTCATGTTCGACCTTTTGAAACTTAACTTCATATTCATTGATGCGCTGGGATATCTTTTCCTCCCACTTCTTATTGAAATACTGCATCATTTCAAATTTGACTTGATTACCCCACTTAGAGAAGGGTACGGTAAAGTAGAAAACTCGTGATTGGTTGAGGATGAGGATCTTGTTCTTCATCTTGGAATATGAGAGTGAAGGCTAGAATCACCCCCACTTACAACAAGCTCTAAAGATTGGCACAATACTTGGCTTTTTGTTAACTCTAAATCGAGATCACTTTTTTTGATGAAGCTTAGCTATATCAATGTTAGCTTCAACGGGAAGTTAGATCCATGAGCTCTGTCCTCTCTCTTTTTCAGCAACTAAAGCTCATTCTTCATTTCTTTAAGTTCTGCCTCCATGAGAGCAGTCATTTTTTTGTAAGCGCTAAAAGCTGATTTTAATAGGAAATAGTTCCTATGCCACTCTCATGCCTTGAGGTTATTTAGGAATCGTAAAGCGGATTCATCACGAGATGATCGTTTCTCCTCCATATATGCAAACAGCCGATACATAAATTTAATAATTTGCGAGGTGTCTAAGGAACCGGATTTACGTGCTAACTGGATGTCCTAATAAAAATAAAGAAAACAAAAATTAACATATAAAGGACAAAATCTTTCATTAATAACAAACGAAGTTTACAAATAATAACAAGAGTCAGGATTACATTGCAATTTCATTTCAATGATGTTTAATTAGTGTTCAAAGTTTTGAAATCCCAGCCTAAGCCTTTACAAATGACCCAGCAGACAAAGTAAGTGTAGAATCAAAAGAAGCCTTGCTCCCATTCAGGGAATAAATTAGAGGAAAATGATGATAATCACATTCCACGGCTAAAGGGCTATCGCGACCACATACTAATTTTATGCAGAACGATCGGATTTCGCTAGTTAATTTCTCCTTTTCATCACCCAGAAAGTCAAAATGAAAATGGGGAAACTGCATGTAAATTTCTTTTAAATCACTTAGGAAAAAGTATCTCACTAATTGTGATGATTTGAGAATTAGAGATTTTCTTTAAAATCCTTCCTCGACTTAGCAAATTTACTTAGGAGATCCTTAGGGACTGGACTGCACGAGAAGTCTTTTGTCTGTGCAACATGGAAAAATGAAACGATGAAATACATAAACCAAGTAACATATCACTATTGTACAATCATTCAAGTTAATACAAAATAGATTTCTTATTAATTTCAGAGATGAATCTCTTTCTATTATATTTACTAGTATGGGGCCGTGCTTCGCACATGGGCTGTTAGTGTTATTGTATACATTGATATTTTGTTTGAGCGCAAATATGTAAACGGAAAGCAAGGCCATTTTTGGAATTTCAAAAGGATGCCGAGTAAATTAGTTCAATAAATTTTCTTTATTAGTAGTAGAGATGTTTCTCATGGGGAAGAGAGTTTAAAGAAAGAGGAATGTGAGCGACTTGGGGAAGGTTCTAGCATGCCTCGTGATAAGGATCACTCTTATGCTCATCCAAGTATCTATGGTGAAGGCGTCTTAGCAAACCTCCACCGTTATCACCTAATTATGAGAAGCTGACAAAATAAACCCCTATAATAAACCTTATACAAGAATTCTACCAAGGTGTCCCTATCATTAATTAACTAAAGTAGTTAATAAGTTAACTAAAGATTATTTAATGATTGTAAATATTTTTGTAATGAGATCCATACCTAAGAACGTGGAATAATAGATGATGGGATTTTCTCTTTGTTTTTGGGCTTTAAGCCTCGGGGAGAATTTGGTCCCTCGGGAGAACTTGCACTAGAAGGATCAGCGATTTCAGTATCCCCCGCACTTTGGGAAGATAGATCTAGGTTAGCATTTCCTAATCCATCCTTGCTAGCCGATGGTCAAGAAATGCCATTTCCACTAACTCAACCATCATTTTCATTATCATCATCATTGTCGTTAGGACCATCATCACCCTCATCCTTATCCCTATCATTATCTTTCTTCTCCTCATTTGAATCAATCCCTTTATCCAATGGAGGATCTTCAAAAGTCTATAGCTTGGTGGCATCAACATCCTCCTCTTCTTCAGGAACATAATATCCCTGTGACGTCTCCTTAAATTTGCTCCAGAACTTTTTATTCCATTCTAGAGGAATAGAGGGAAAGCTAAAGTCCAAGCTCTTGTAAGCATTATCAACATAAGCGATGAAGTGTGCCTTCTCAAAGGATCTTTCAACAATAATGTCAAGAGATGTGTCAAGAAAATGGGACACATTTTGTTTTGTGTCTTTAATCACTATTGTTGACTTGTCTATAAGATCCTTCATTTTTAGCTTCTTGTTGAGTGATGTGTTCTCCACCATGATCCCAGCTTCTTTCATTTCAGCTTCCTTGAGAGTGATTCTAAAGCCATCACCCTATCATTTAAGTTTGAAGTAGAGTTTTCATTTCTTCAAAAGATGCAGCTAGCTTGCTTTTATCTTGCATAGCTTCATCTCTTTCGATAGATAAGTCAATAATATGATTCTTAAGTGAGGATTTTTCCTCCTTTAGCCTAGAAATTCCACTTGATGACTCTAAAGCCTAATCTTAGAGTGAAAGTAGATGCTTGGTAACCTAAAATGGATAATGAAACTTGGATACATATGATATTAGGAGTTTAAAGCAATTAGACAAAAAGGTTGTATACCAGTAAGTGTTGTCTATGGAGAGAAAACCGATGGTCTTAGGTGTAGGAAGAAGGTTCTAATGGATGAAATACAGCAAAAGAAAGAAATTGAATAACCAATTGAAGAAGGTTATAGAATTCACTTATAGGAGCTGATGATTGGGACTTAAACGGGAAGGGGTCCTTCGAAGTGAAAGAGAACCCAAGTTCTTCACAAATATGGTATAAGGATTTGGGGAGCTCGAGACAGTAATATGTTGAAGTACGTCCTGAGAAGATTCTGCCTCAACCACTTGTTGTGTCTTTTCGATGGCTGTATTAAAATCTGGCTTATTTCCAGCTGTAGAATCAAGATCAAGAGACTTAGGATTAGCGCCTATGTCGACTAGTTCCCCCTCTTCAATAACAACTGGAGTCTGAACATCACCAATATTAGGCTTTTGTTGGGAATGGGAGTAGCGGTAGAACCATCACTTATTCTTCTTTTAGTAGAAGAGAATGAACTAGAGATGTCATCCTTGAGAGATCGAAATTTAAGAGCCTGAACTATAGCAGAAGTGACATTTTCTATAATTTATCTTTGGAAGTATCCACAATAATTTCTTTTTTGGGGGGAGCAACGACCAAAGAAGACATGCTTGAGTCAAAAAGACAAACTTATGAAATTACATTATAATAAATTTTTGAATGATTGTAGTGATACCTTGCCAGGTATCTCTGGTTGAACAGGAGAGTTAGAAGAGAAGAGTTTGGGTTTACCCATTACAAATAAGCCCTTTCCTTTAGATTTACGTTTTTACCAGTAAGGGTTCCATTAGGATCTTGTGTCCAGCTGAGATAATAGAGAATTGATGAAGATCAAATGAAACTAGTAGACTAAGCTTGTTTCCTATTGTTACCGCCGCATCGGCCAACAACTATACTAGTCCTTGATCTTTTGAGCTCAGTTTTTTGGGAACAGGGTCTGAAAAAGAGGTACCAATCAGCAAAGAATGAGGAACCAATATAAATAAGCAAAGAAAAAAAGAAGCTCACCAATAATAGAAAAGGTTACTCTGAGATCTGAAAAGCATTTCATGGAGAAAACTTGAGTCTCCCATACTTTGGCTTTATTGAGAATCTTAGAAATTAGGCCTTTTGAGTGAGGGTGAATTTAATATAATTGGCTGTGTGATTGATCATCAACTTTAGCAAGACTGACAATATGGTAAAGGATGTCAGAACTAAGAAAGGGAAGACTAGCTTCTTGTGCCAAAACTTCGAGACAAGTCAAGTATGCATAAAAGTTCGACAGGAGTTAGATCAGTGCGATATACAGACGTTTCAACTAATTGAGAAGAAATTCTAGAAAGGGAAGATAACATGTACGCTAGATATGGATAGTGGAGAAAGCGACATATCCTTCCGGAGGATTGTAGATGTTGGCTGAAGATCCTGCTGGGATAGCCTCCATCCTAGCTAGTCCAAATTGATTAAGAATGGAATCTACTTCAGCCTGAGAAGTGGCATGTGACAGCTTTGAAATAATGTCTTCTTTCCTACCATAATTTATTAAGTTTTTGCTTAAGTGGTCTGCAATTGCCAAAGCAATAAAGTAATTACTAATTACAAAGCAGCAACATTTCAATAACGTATGGTAAGTATGTTAGAGTACAAAAATTATGATCTCAATAAGAGGCTTTATGAAAAGAACAATAGGACATGAGTTAGCATGTGATGTTTGTAAATGTGTAAGTTAAAAGTTTACAATCTATCAGGATGGAAAAATCGTGGGTAGTGATGTAAAATAAAACTCCATTGATATTGTAACTTATAAAAAATGATTCTTATACTATGTTTAATTCCAAAATGATAAAATCGTTAACACTAACGCGCAGTGGAAAAGTGAATCAAAAACATAACATTGGTTAAGCAATTCACAACACTCAAAAAGTAATGGAAAAAATAGTGTCGAAACCATATAGAACTCTGCTTACAATGATTAGCATCATTATGAAAAAGTGAGAAAATAAGATCATTTGTTATCAAGTTATATTTATAACCAAACACTGAAGACATATGGCTTCGCACTAAATTGGCATCAAAGTCATTTATATCACTATAAACTGAAGCAAACACTGTTGGCAACCGCCAAGTTCTCAGTTAAAAGTATTGTACTTTGACATAGTCAATAAGATGTGAGAGGGTGTCGGCTCTGTTAGCTACGATCGAATAATATAAAAGGCTACCAAAAACCGAACGATATGCATAACTCAAAATGGATCACTTCGACCACTAAAATCATTACCGAATGAACCAAAAAGGTAATAAGGAATGTTGACTTTGAATGCCATGGTAAAACTATAAGTGTGATCGAGGTCGTTCGATAATGGGTTGTGGGTCAAATGAATTGTCTCTCTCAATACCTAGCATAGAATGTGTTTGGTAAAATACCAACTCCAATTAATGGTGAAAGAGCTACTAATAATCCAACTTTGGTTTACCTTCGTTAAAACTGATGAACATTAAGACTTTAAAGATTTAATTCAAACCTTATGGGATCGATAAGGTTCAAATCAAACTAATACAAACAACGAAATCCCCTAAGTTTTGAAGTCAATGCGTAGGTAATCAATGGATTTAAAATTGATAAGGCAACGTTATGAATTAAACAACCAACAAAATTAATAAATAGAATTTAGCAATGGAATCTAAAGATTGGAACTAAACGTTTAAGCACAATTCACAAGTTTCGGTCAAAACCTAATTTTAATTTCAAACTTGAAATAGACAAGCCAAATTATGATTCAAAAAAATTCTACCTTGATTATGAGTTGAAAAATCCAAATTTGCTGATAATTTGTGAAAATTTGATTCTTTCTTGAGTATTTGAATTGTAGGTAAAAACAGAAGGAAGAGGAAGCTCGTGTATTTATAGAGGGAAATGAAGTCATTGGAATCATTAGATTGATTTTAAATGAACGTTAACATCGACATAAGAGGACCAAAAGGCGAAAAAGGGTGTCGCCGAACTAATTGGCTTGAAAAGACAAGGACTCCTATAGAAGTCTAGTGTTTTTGACTTCACATCAGTAACCTCACCGAAATCAATCAATTGAAGAGGTATTACAGGATAGTATCGAAGAGGTAGGAAGCAACACCTTATCAATTAAGAATGTAGGGTATACTTTAAGGATAAATGGAGAGATATATAAGATGATAAATTCATGCATAGTAGGGCTTTTTTCTTCGATCACATAAACTACAACGAACAACTTCAAAGACATACAACCGGCAAAGCACCTACAAATCAATATCGAAGAGGCCAAATATGATGTACTTATCTTTGTTAGAAAATGTAAGAGTAATCATGGTGAGCTTCCTCGGTGCAAATCCCTATCCACATTGCACCACTCATGCCCTTCGAAGGTTTTATTACACATTATAATTCCACACTTCATTGATAGCCACTTCGCCCTTCACCCGTATACAAACAGCATCGCACTTTGCAAGCTCTCCGAAGATGTTGTGCCAGCGATGTTGATATGGAACACTATCAACATTCACGAAGACCCTTACATTATAGCAAGACGACATCACATATTGCAACATTTCAAAGGTATCCTTCTATACCTACACAATTGATGATAACATCGAAGACGTTAGGAAGAGACAGTGCCATCTTTTACATGTGGAATTCAGATGCGAGGACCAAGGCCAACCTGGTACCACCAAAGACATACTAGTGAAGAGGTCAATGCTAAAGGATATCGAAGACACTCCAACATCTCGAAGACACTCCTACATGACAAAGACATCACTACATACCACCACTTGATACTGACTTCATATCTGACCCATTTTAGTGCGGTCGAAGTCAACATGCTCAAAGACATGCTAAGTGGATGGTGACTGTGCAACCCTATAAAAACGACCCTAGTGGCGCCATTTTGAGGGACCAAATTTTCTCTTCTCTCATTTCTTATATTGTAAATCCTAAATCGGGGATTTTTGATCATATTGTAATTCAAGAACATTCTGCATATAAGATCTCAAATATTGAACAAGGACATAGCATAGCATATGCGTAACCGATTCAAACTTACGACTTGAACATATTTGTACTTCGTATATAAGAACTATTGCGACTTCGAAGCTATCATTGCATAATTGACTTTGACCCAAGAACTTCGAACTTGAATTTTCTCTGCACATACGACTTCAAATTCGAACTTACCCTATATAAACGACTTCGAACTTGTTCTCGTCTTGCATATATGACTCGACTATGACGACAACATCAAGAATGGATACAAAAACTCTTACTGCATTACTAACTTCGATGGGCCTCTTCAAGGCCTCTTCTTGAATAATTAAGTTTTCCAAACACTTCTGAGGTTAGCAAATTTATTTGCTAACAAATGTCAACAAGTATCGATTTTGAGGATCGAACTCATGACCTTTAATCTCGTAGTCGAAGCTACCAACTAACTGAGCCAATCATGTTGGTTTATATATATTTATATAATTATGATGTTCATATTCTGAATATGAGTACCATAAAATATAAGGTTATAAAATTAAAATAAATTAATGAATTAGTTTTAATTAATTATTAATAAATATTATTTTAAACATTAACAATGAATAAACATTTCCAGTAAGTTAAATAACTTAGAATATTATCAAAACTCTTTTATTAATTAAATCCTAAATTTAATTTTGTTTGAATAAAATATTATTTATAGAAACACAACATAAGATCTTGTGCAATTTACTAAAAGATAAAAATTTGAAATTCACAATGTTTACTCCTCTATTAGTATATCTGATCCAATAGATGTTCCTCATGAGATAGTTTTATATACTAAGATTGTCTAATTACTAGTCTTAGAGTGGTATCGTTTTAATCAATGTTAAATATATGCATCACACAAAAATTTCAACAAAGTTAAATATAATCCTTAATTATCCCAAAAAAATTGTTATATATTCCAATATAAAATTCAAATTTTATGTTAAATGAATAACCAAAATTGGATTCTAGATTAATTATTGAAATATAGATATTTAATATTTATTTATTTTCTTTAAATATATTAAATCGTTAAAAATAGTAAATTTGATGAATAATACCCTCATTTATATTTTGACAAAACGATACAATAAAATTTGTTTCACATATACAAAATGATGAAATATATTTGATTTTCATATGAATATGCATGTAGTTAACGTGATAAAAGTTATATCTTCTAACAAATGCAATCAAATTCTTCACGTCTAAATAGTTAAATTTACCTACTAAATTATCGAGTTCTTAAAAAAAACAATTTTCCTTTTTTTCCCAAAAAAATGAGTACATGTTTTATAGACCTACCATTTTCAAGCTAGTTTTCAGTTTTGTTCAAAGTACAAAATTATTTCTTTAACCTACTATGTTTTTTTTGTACACTTTTATTTCAATATAGTTAATTAATTACAACAAGATTTGACCCAAACATATTTATATAATCGATCAAAAAACATATAAATATGTTAATGGACGCTTCAAAAGTTCAAAATCGCTACAAGAAAATGTGCTTTTGGTAAAATTAAATGGTAGCGATTAAACATTACTAGACCGTTGACTAAAGATCTATTTTGTGAACCTATGCTAAGGTACGAATGGCAATTATGTATCTTGTTGATTTATATGCACTAATGGAAAGGAATTCCTCTAAAGTCTTATATATATAAGAGGGCTAGTCAGTCTTCAATGTGGCTGGCCTGCAACAGCTACATGCTCTCCATTAGAGAAATTATTCAACTTTAATATATGCAAATATGAACGCAGGATCACATACATCGGCACCTTCATCATGCAAAATGGTTCATTAGACTATCATCAAGACTAAGGTTGACCGTGATGGTAGCAATAAAGTTTTAGTTTACAAGTACATGCAGAATGGTTTATATTAGATAATCATCTACTAGGTAATGATTTGCAACTTTCGATAATGTATGCGCTGTATCTCAGTCTGTCTCATTACGAATAAAGCTTGTATATTAAAATTTACCGATCTTCCTAGGGAGAAAAAGCCATTAGACTGGGACGCAAGAATGAAGATAGCAGGTGTAGCAAAAGGTCTAGGGTTTCTACATGACAAACCAAATCCACCAGCCATGTACCGCGACTTTAAAGCTTCTAACATTCTTCATGACCAAAATTTTAAGTCTAAAGTATCGGATATTGGACTAGCTAAAATATGTTGTAGTTAATCTCAAACTTTGAAACGTTGCAGTTGAATTTAGGAGAGTGTTTTATTTATTTTGATTTTGTCATCCAGTTTAGCATGTTTTTAGGAGTATGAATAAGTCAAGAGGTGGTGGAGTCTATTTAGGAAACCACTTTCAGTTGTGTGCTATTTTGTTGCATTTCAGTTTTCCTTATTCCTGTTCTCTATATATTTTGATGTATTTTTCATTTTAATAAATAGTGAGAAGACATTTTGTCAAGCAAATCACCTTATTTATTGATACAGTTTGTGCAATTATTGTACTTGTGGCAAAGAAGTGGTATCAGAGCTTAAAGGTCTTGGCGGACATTCTTTTTCTCACCAAGGATGGAAGTGAACAAAGGTAAAGGAGGCTCGTACGGTCTGAGTTACCCAATGCTGGATAGAAGTAATTATACGGCTTGGCCTCTTAAAATGAAGGTCTATATGCAAGCGCAAGGGGTCTGAAACGCTGTAGAGCCAAGTGATCCCAAGGTTGCTGTCGAGGAGAAGACAGACAAAGTGGCGTTAGCAATGGTATATCAGGCAATTCCTGAAGATGTGCTCCTTTCGATTGCAAACAAGAAAACAGCGAAGGATGCTTGGGAAATGATAAAGACATTATGCCAAGGTGCGAACATAGCAAAGAAGGCACGTATTCAGACTCTAAAATCTGAGTTTCAAATGCAGAATATGAGTGACAGTGAAAAGGTTGAGGACTTTCACATGAGAATGAACAGCCTCGTTACAAATATACGAGCACTAGGAGAAACGATGGAAGAATCATATGTAGTAAAGAAATTGCTACGTGATGTACCTGTAAGATTCCTACAGATAACTTCGACACTGGAACAATTTGGAGATATGGAGAACATGACGGTTGAAGAAGCTGTGGGTTCACTCAAGGCACACGAAGAACGAGTGAAAGGGAAGACAGAAATGAAGGAAACTAAGCTTATGTTGATAGAAGAGGAATGGGCCAAACGAGAAGGAGAAAAGAAGAAATTACTGTTGACACGTGAAGAGTGGCTGAAGCGAAACAATGGTGACAGATCAACAAAATAGAGGGGTCGTGGAAAATTTGACAAAAGCATTATCAAATGCTACAATTGTAACATCTATGGTCACTTCGCCTCAGAATGTAAGAAACCCAAGAAGAATAAAGGAACGCAAGAAGTGGAGGCAAATATGGCTGTGATGGAGGATGATGAACCGGTTCTACTCTTGGCCAAACACGAGAAAGAAGCACCAGAGTTGTTATTGAATGAGGACAAGTTTCTATCCGCACAATTGCCAAAGAGTGGAGAATGTGCAAGCGAATCAAATGTTTGGTACCTCGACAATGGCGCAAGCAATCATATGACTGGGTTTAGAGGAAAGTTCGTGGAACTGGATGAGAGTTTTTTTGGCCAGGTTCGTTTTGGAGATGGATCCAAAGTTGAGATAAAAGGAAAGGGTACTGTTATACTGCTGTGCAAAATTGGAGAGGAGAGGAAGCTGCGTGCGGTATATTATATCCCTAGCTTGCAAAATAATATCATATCACTGGGATAGATATCCGAAGAAGGCAACAAGGTAGAGCCCAAGGGAGAATTTCTGAGGATCTATGACAACCAAGAGAGATTGCTGATGGAGGTAAAATGATCTTCTAATCGACTTTATAAAATTATTAAGAGACTAACAAGCAGGAATGTTTGATGACAAAGACGGATGAGATCTCAAGGTTGTGGCATGCTCGTCTTGGGCATGTCAACTATCAGGCCATGGCTCTTATGTCCAAACACCAGATGGTGGAAGGAATGCCAAAAAATAATAAAGCCAAATGCTGTATGTCACGGATGTCTAATGGGGAAGCAAACCAGGAAAATGTTTCCAAACAAAACTAAGTACAGTGCAAAGAAGGTGCTAGAACTCATACATGGTGATTTGTGCGGCCCGATATCTCCAACAACTGCTTCAGGATACAGATATTTTTTCCTGTTAGTCGATGACTTCAGTAGATTCATGTGGGTGTATTTTCTAAAAGGCAAGGATGAGGCACTTCAAGTATTCAAAAGGTTTCGCGATTTGGTTGAGAATGGGTCAGAAAAGAGGATCAAGGTGTTCAGAACTGACAGAGGAGGTGAATTCAACTCTAACGAATTTAAGGAGTTTTGTGAAGGTGCTAGAATTGAACGACATTTCACGACGCCCTACACTCCACAACAAAACGGAGTGGTAGAGCGTCGAAACAGAACCGTTATAAAGATGACTAGAAGCATTCTAAAGGAGATGCAATTGCCAGCAAATATGTGGGCAGAGGCCGTTAGAAATTCAGTATACATCCTCAACAGACTTCCTACGCGAGCATTGATAGGCCAGACGCCGTATGAGGCATGGACAAAAAGGAAACCAGAGATAAGTCACGTACGTGTTTTTGGGTGTTTGGCGCACATGAAAACGCCAAGTGTGCACAATACAAAGCTTGACGATCGCAGCAAAAGGGTGGTTAATTTGGGTAGAGAGCCTGGAAAGATTGCAGAAAGGAAGGATAGGCAGGAGAATTTCATTGTGCCAAGTATGCTTGAGGTTGATGAAGAAAACCCAAATGACACCGAAGATGCAGAGAATGGAGACACTGGAAATGACAGCTACAGCGGTGATGACACCCTGGTATCAACTCCACAATATCAGTCCTCTGTTTCTAGAATTGATCGAGATAGTTATGATGATAGTATAGAGCCAAAGAAATTTAAATCGTTGAGTGAAATTTACAATGTCACGGAGGAAGTAGAACTTGATGAAGAGTTGTGGCTTATGGGGATAGACGAACCTGTCAATTATGCACATGCAGTAAAGGATGTCAACTGGCAGAAAGCAATGAGACAAGAGATAGATTCTATTGAGGCAAATGATACATGTAAGTTAACAAGCCTACCACCTGGACAAAAGATCATAGGTCTAAAATGGATCTATAAATTGAAAAAGGATGCAAACGGGAAGGTGGTAAAATACAAAGCATGTCTCGTAGCAAAGGGATATGTGCAAGAACATGGCATTGATTTTGATGAAGTGTATGCACCAGTCACACGGCTAGAGACAGTTAGGTTTTTGTTAGCATTGGCAGCTAAAAATCAATGGGAAGTTCACCATATCGACATGAAGACAGCATTCTTGAATGGAGACATAATGGAAGATGTATACGTTGCCCAACCGGAGGGATTTGAAAGAAAAGGACAGGAGCACCTAGTGTACAAGCTATCAAAGGCTTTGTATAGACTTCGCCAAGTGCCTCGTGCTTGGTATGCTAAACTGAATTCATGCCTTGTAAGTCTTGGATTTACTCGTTGTCCATACGAGCATGCTGTATACACGAGGAAGAAAGGAGAAGATAGTTTGGTTATTGCAATCTACGTGGATGATATTCTAGTGACTGGTACGAGTGTCTCAGTGATCGAAGATTTCAAGAACCAGATGAAGCTTCAATTTGAGATGAGCAACATGGGTAAACTCAGTTATTACCTGGGAATAAAAGTTGAACAAGGAGAAGGATACATCGAATTGAAACAAGCAGGTTATGCTCGAAAGATTCTGGAAAAGGCGGGCATGGCAGATTGTAATCCAGCGATGTACCCAATGGATCCAAAGGAACAACTTGGTCGAGACAAGATAGGAAAATTAGTCAATGCTACAGAATACAAGAGTATGGTGGGGGGTCTGCGGTATTTAGTTCATACACGACTAGATATCGCGTACTCTGTGGGCATAATTAGTAGATATATGGAGAAGCCCATGAAAAAGCATCTGGATGCAGTGAAAAGAATTCTCAGGTACGTGAAGGGGACCATGCAGCTTGGGTTGGTGTATTCAAGGGACAGTGGTAATAATGTATTAACTGGTTTTTCTGATAGTGACTTGGGTGGACAACTGGAAGATAGAAAGAGAACGGGAGGAATGGTTTATTATTTGAACGAGAGTATTATAACTTGGGTTTCACAAAAACAAAAGTGTGTTGCTCTTTCGTCGTGTGAAGCTGAGTTTATGGCTACCACAGCTGCGGCTTGCCAAGGTATCTGGCTCAGAAACATTCTTAGTCAAATAACATCTGAAGCTGTTGGTCCGGTTGTTCTATGTATAGACAATCGATCTGCAATTGACTTAGCCAAGAATCCCATGTTCCATGGCAGAAGCAAGCATATTGATATAAGGTTTCACTTCATCAGAGAATGTGTAGAACGAGGAGAAGTCGTCCTGAAGCATGTTTGCTGCAACGATCAGAGAGAAGATATTTTAACAAAGGACTGGCTACTATCAAGTTTGAAAATATGAGGAAATTAATGGGAGTCAAGAACCTGAGTAAACGAGTTTGAGATTAGGGGGAAGAGTGTTGCAGTTAATCTCAAACTTTGAAACGTTGCAGTTGAATTTAGGAGAGTGTTTTATTTATTTTGATTTTGTCATCCAGTTTAGCATGTTTTTAGGAGTATGAATAAGTCAAGAGGTGGTGGAGTCTGTTTAGGAAACCACTTTCAGTCGTGTGCTATTTTGTTGCATTTCAGTTTTCCTTATTCCCGTTCTCTATATATTTTGATGTATTGTTCATTTTAATAAATAGTGAGAAGACATTTTGTCAAGCAAATCACCTTATTTATTGATACAGTTTGTGCAATAATTGTACTTGTGGCAAAGAAAATATGGCCTAGTGCAGGCAAATAAAATGTATCAACATGGGTTATGGGTACATATGGATATTGTGCACCAGAGTATGCATTGACTGACCAACTCACCACGATATTGGATGTGTATAGTTTTGGGGTTGTTTTCTCAAATATTATTACTGGAAGACGAGCCAATACTTCCAGAATTTCTAATGAGCATCAGCTTATGCAGTGGGTATGTCATATATTTATTTCACTCTTTAAAAAAAATTGAATTCCGGTTAACAGTATTAATAGTTCTAAGACTACATGTTTGCTCTGTTCAAGATATATTTGATTGAATACGGGATAGGCTATGTAAACTTTTGCTATTAAGGTTTTCCTACTCATTGGCTAACTGGAAGATAAGCTGACTTAATTTTTAACAAATGAAATATTTATTCTGACTTAATGCTCTTGTTGATCAATACCCTCAGAGATTGCTGGATTCCGTTCATCTCACTTTCTCCGACAAGAACATCACTTTCAGATTTTTGGGATTGTAAGTATGTTCTTTTACCTTCTCCTCTGTTTTTGCGACGATCAAATTCAGCTAATGCAGTAGTTGTTTGGAAAGTTTTATTTTTGTTTTGTCATCAGTTGGCTTGATACAAAATATCAATTAGTAAAGTTTTTTGAATTTTTCATTGTTTTACTTGTTAGTTCGATTGTGGCACTTGCTAAAAAAGCCTTTTAATCTTATAGTTATATGCCTTACACTGTAATTAAGGTTTTTTGAGGTTAATCTATTATGTTACATGTATATTTATTATTTAGCTATAGAAATTAATACCTTTTTATGTCCTTTGTCAGACAATGAATTGGTTTGGCTTATAATTTTAACATTTAAATTTTGAAGAAATGTTGCAATTAGTGGATTTTTTTAAAACCATATCTCACTGTTAATCCTTTCTTTGAACCATTTTGCATTATGCATTGGCAACATTGGGGATTCTGAATATGAGGTCTGGCATGTTGTTTTTAGGCAAGAAAACTAGGATTAGGACAGAGACATGGCCAAGCAGAGGCTTGAATTCGCGGAGCCAAGAGATTTAGGCCAATGTTCCGTTTGTTAGCTATTGGAAAATTTGGTTTTAAAGATGAATTGTTGAAAATGTTGAAATGATCATAGAACTCTTATTGAATAAATAGTCTTACAATGTGGAAAACTATAAAGTATTCCTATTTAAATATATAAGGTTCACAAAAGAAAGGAAGGACCCTTTGGACACGTAATGTTTTATCTTGTATTGAGGAGGAAGACCATGCTGATCATCACACATGCACACCGACCGACAGACTCGACTCGGGCCGGGGTTGGCTTGTGTGACATAACACTTTTTATTTTTGACAGTATAGTTCTAAATCGACTTTGACTTGGTAATAAGATCTAGCAAATCCCAGATCCGGTATTTTCTCATAACTCAGTCCCGTTTTCTATTTAGAATTTTCCCTGTATAAATTAAGCTATTCAACAGAATTTTATATAAGTTTCAAAATCGAGTTCTCTTCTTCTTTTGGCTTATAACACAACTTTTGATTTGAGCATTATTTTTTAGGGTGTTATTGAATCAGCGGTCTTTGTGCAAGAGACTGTTGATACTAATATTTAGAGCTGCTTTATCTTGGAGGTAGCGTTGCATCAGAGACTGCCTTACACCATTCCAGCACGGGGCGAAAAGTTTTAAAGAGAGTGACCAAGTATATGACTCGGCCACAAAGAAACTACATATTCTGATCGAAGTACAATAATTTCAAGACGTTATGGCTTCGATCAATAATGACTATACTGTTCCAACGTCAATATTTCAGGTTCCAATTGTGTCCGCTGTGTCGTTTAGATTCGAGGGTCTGCATTACAAATGATGACGCTAAAAGATGGAGTTGTTTTTTACTATGATGAAGGTGATCGTTGTACTGACAACAAACAAACCACATCTGCCAGACAAACCCAACGAAGCTGAAATAGAGCACATGTTAGCCCGAACTAAAAAATCAAATGAGCTGCAGACCTAAATAGAGCGATGTGCAAGAATTTCATCCTCAACGGATCCAGTGACGAACTGTATGATTACTACAACTCAAATAAGTTAGCAAATGAGATTTAGGATGCACTGCAAAAGTCAGCAAATGAGATTTAGGATGCACTGCAAAAGAAATATGATGCCAAAGAAACTGGAGCGAAAAAGTACGATGTCAGTCGCTATTTGAAGTTTCCAATGACAGACGAAAAATTTGTATAGGCGCAGTTGCACGAGCTTCAAAAAATTACGCATGAGATCATCTCCGAAGGTATGGCTTTAGATGAACAGTTTCAAATTGCTCTGTCAGTGGATAAATTACCCCATAGTTGGAAAGACAAAAATTATTCTTTGGCATAAGACTATGGATTTTTCCTTAGAAATTGATTTCTCGTCTTTTTATTGAAGATTGTTGAATATGAGCTTATATGATTTTTGTTTGATGATAATAAACATATATACATTCGTTTAAATGTATTTGTTAATATACTATTTTATTTTCACAGATTAAATAAATATTTGCTGAATAAAATAAATAACACGAAATTTGAATTCAAACGAATATTTTATTCAAACAAATATTTATTGCAATTTTGAATAGTACAAATTCAAGCTCTCACTATACATATACAATTTTGATTACAAATTCATCACAATTTCATATTTACATTTAACCTCACTACACATCACTCATTCACTCAATTCGTATTTTATCTTCAACTTCATTCCAGTTAGAATCCAGCATCTTAGCAATCTGCAAAAATATTCACTAACGCAGTAAAATTGAAAAAGAAATATTTTTGCAATATAAAATAAAATATGATTTTTTGAAAATAATATTTGCCTCAGTTATTTGGGTTGTTCGTCATCATTCATATTCGAATTCGTCATACACGAACAACTTGTGACATACACAGTGTATCACTGTATATGCCACAAGGTCGTGCACACCAATATACACTTGATTGATTTACAGGGACAGGTGAGCACAAGGTCAAACCCAAATATACAGACAGGTTCAACTCAGGTGCAATATATTCAAAATCACGTCATTAGCACAAGGTCAAACCCGAGTTTTTAAAACTGGGTTCAACACAAGGTAACATGAAGAATGCAAAGTTTTGACAAATCAAAACTGCATCAAAGCATCAACAACAGGATGAACCGCAAAGCCAAGCATGATACAGGTGAACAGAAGTAACAAGTGCAGGTGAAAAAATGAGCAAGTGCACAAACTAAACCAACATGAATGAAGATACAGTGAGCATATGCATATGTATGTAATGCAAAGGTGCAGGCCGAGTCAAAAGCAAGTTCAAGTGATGTAAAATGAAAATCAATAATGCATGAAACAATGAAACAACAACATGGACTGCAACAATCAAACAATGACACAGCTATACGATACCACAATATCAAGTTCAGGTGACATCAACCAAACAGTGGCAAATGAAGTACAGTATACAACTACAAGCCCAAGTCAAGATGGAGCTACAGGAATGCATTCAAGACCAAAACCAGGCAACAGTGAATGGGAGACATACATGAACATGAAGACTGAAACAACATCAAAGCATGAACTCACATATACACCATGATATGGAGTGCACCAGTGATGCAAGAAATGTCCAACACAAATGGCTAGGGAAATACTCAATGCATGCAACAATGTGCACAGTTCAGAAAGGCAATACACAAGTGACCATACACATATATACATACAAGAATGTATGTATACAAATGATCAGCCATCAAAGTACAAGTGCAAGTGAAAACAAGAAGCAAATGCTACCATGACTCAAGTGAATGCTACAGCAACAAAGACCAAGGCTACAATGTGCATAGATATGCAAACAAAACAAGCTATAATGAATGCATCAATAAACCAGTTACAACAATGCATCAGTGAGCAACAAAGCAACATGAATACAGATTCAAGCCAATCCTAACAGCATGAATCGAGCTCATTAAAGGCCGCAACAGAATACATCAAAAGCAAGCCGAGAACAAACACCAAATGAAACAATGAACAAAATACATGCAAATGCATCAAAGCACTGATACATGAATGCAACATTTACAACATACAAACAAGCACATGAAGTAATGAAGCACTGAAGTGATGCAAACAGTGAACAACCGGACAACATCTGAATGCAATGAAGGCAATGCTTGAAACCGAGTATGTACAGAATAATGCATGATGAATCAGACAAGCAACGGCAACAGATATAATGATACTTCAATGATCAAACAGAAGCAATCCAGTGCCAACATGAACAGAGAACCATGCACAATACCAACTGCAAATATCCAAGCACAGCAAGCTCTTTACAATGCCAGAGACGAAGCTCACAGGGATGAACACAGTGACGGCCGAGAGATGCAGTCAAGTCAAAATGCCGAAGTTCAAATAATGTCATCAGAAATTCACAAAATCAAAATATATAACCAATTCAAAGCCGCAAGTCAAAATCGTGGTAGCAAACGTAATTGACCAAGTCACGAATCAACAACGTGACTATCAAGCAAAGAAAGTATATTCATATGAAAAAGTCAGTGAAATCTCAATCATAAAAGAGAAATCAAACGGCCGAAGACAAATTCAAACAATTTTATACGAACGTAAAAATAGGAATTCGAATCCTATATAAACCCTAAGATCGTCATCGGCATATGTATCGAATTCCAGAAAGCATAAAATCAATAAAGCAAAAGCAAATAATTACATACCGAATCAAGGAAAGAATTCGATCAACGAAGCAGCCGAAGTGAGCAACAATCGATCAAGGCTACATGCGAATAATCATCGAATCAATCAACATATTGTCGGCACTTCGAAAGCCCTAATTTGGATCAGGGACGAAGCCCTAAATTTGCAAGAGGAACGGCTGCCATTACGAACGAAGAAATAAAAGAGACGGGTCGAATTACAAAGGGGGTCGGCCTATTTTCTAAAAGAGTTTTTATTAAGGGCTTTAAATTTTTAATTAGGGTTTAATTTTAATTGTTTTTTTATTTGTATTTTTTAAACCGTTTAATTTTCTAGTCGTGTGACTAGGGTATAAACTACGTGTCGTAGTTTGGGAATTCGCAACTCGGTGGTTGAGTTGTGGCAGGGTTTCGAGCGTAGATTTAGGATAGTCAATAGCGGGTATAGCGAGTTTACGTGTGTAAGCGAGGGACTTTCTAATTTCTAGTAGAAACCTTGGGGGCAGCACGTAGGCAGGGTTCTGCCGAAGCTGGGTAAATTCTGTGTTGTTCTGTTCTGCATTTTATTATTCTGCTATTTATTTCTGTGCTGGTAATATTCTATGATCTGTGTTAATATTGGTTTATAAGCTTCCGCAATTAATTTTTATAATTAACACTATCACCCTATTCACCCCCCCTCTAGGGTGAAATCGATTCTACAAGTGGTATCAGAGCTAGGATCGAAAGCCGTTTTTGTTTTAAAAATTTGATTTTTTTTACAAAAACCAATTTTTGTTTTAAAAATTTGAATTTTTAAAATGGCTTCTTTTAATACTACTTTTGCTGAGGGTCAATCGATAGTTAGACCACCAATGTTCAATGGTGAATATGCTTTTTGGAAAAATAGGATGAAATTTTTTCTGAAAACCATTGACGCTTGGGATATTGTTGAGACAGGTTACATAACTCCAACTATAACTGTAGATAATCAGGAAATAGAGAAACCAAAGGAATAATGGAAAGAACTAGAAAATAGATTACAAAATGCTAATGCTAGAGCTATGAATTCTATTATCTGTTCATTGGATCAATTTGAATTTAATCGTGTCGCACATTGTCTAACTGCACAGGAAATATGGCACACACTAGAAGTGACTCACGAAGGAACATCTCAAGTCAAAGAATCTCGCCTTGCCATGCTAAGCAGCGAATACGAGAACTTCACAATGGCGAAGGAAGAAAATGTCAAAGAGATGCATGGACGACTTTCCAATATCGTTTACAAATCAAAAGCTCTTGGAAAATCATACACAGAGTTGGAGATAGTCCGAAAAATCCTTAGACTCCTTCCACGAAAATTTGAAGCAAAAGTAACTGCCATACAAGAATCGAAAGATTTAAAACAACTCAAAGTTGAAGAACTCATCGGAAATCTCACCACATATGAGCTAGAGATAAAATTCAAAGAAGAGCATGAAGGAGGAGATACTCGAAAGAAACCGATAGCTCTCAAAGGAACAACTAAAAGTGATGACGATGATGATGGTGCAGAAGAACTAGAGTTGTTGATAAAGAAATTCAAAAAGTGGAATCGCAAACACGGAAATCCAGCTCGAAATCAGGAATTGAAAAGCAGAATAGGCAAAGCATTTGACCACTCAGAAGAACAGAAGATCATTTGTTATAATTGCAACAAACCCGGTCATATCAAGCCTGATTGTCCACAAATTAAATTCAGCCATGGAAAGAAACAGAAAAAGAAAAGTTTTGTAGTCACTTGGGATGAAATAAACGAGGATGATCAAAGCACTGGCAGTGAAAGCGAAAAGGCAGAATTGTGTCTTCGAGGTGATACAACTGACAGTGACGTTGACGAGCCAAGTGAGGTATTAAAACTTACCCATTCTGAGTTGCTTATATATTTTCATGAAGTAAACGGCTGTTATGAACGGCTTAGGGAAAAATACGCCAAACTTGAATCTCAAAAGGATACTTTGATAGAATGTAATGAACAACTTGACCAATTAGTTAAAACCTATCAGAGTAGGATCCCTAAGTGTGATAAGTGTCCAACATTCGAAGAAGAAATTAAAAAATCAGAAATCAATATAAAATCTCTTGAAAATGAAATTCTGATTTTGAAAGAGAATGAAAATACTAGGAGAGAGAATTCTATTAAAAAGTGCACACAATTGTTAAACGAAAATGAATCTCTCAAAACACAAGTCCAATATTTATCAACGACTTTAGATAAATTTTCAAAAAGTGAAAAATCGTTGAATATGCTATTAGAAAAGCAAACTGGTAATACAGTTAGACAAGGACTTGGATATAATAATTCAAAAACTGTTGAAAGCAATATTAGTCAAGCTAATTCCATGTGCACAATTTGTAGAAAATATGGACACAATCACAATAATTGTTGGTATAGACCCAAACATGTGAACACTATACCGATTTGGGTTCCAAAAGGCACAAATATAAAATCTCTCAAAGTTAAACAAATTTGGGTGCCGAAGGGAACAATTATAAATAGTTTTGGGTCTCCACAAAATTATTCTTCTAATTATTCTGCCACTAACAACCATGGACCTATAAAAACAAATAGGTCACATAAATCCTTTTCCGTGTAGGTGTGGTGGCAGGCTAAGGAACAACAATAGTGTTCTCTGGATTTTGGCTGTTCCAGAAACACAACGGGCGACAAAGCTAAGTTCCTTAGCCTAGTATAAAGGTGACAGAATCACAACGGACAACAACGAAAAATATCGTAAAGGTAAAACAGGTAAAGGTATATAAATTTGAGCGATATATTAAATGTGATAATCTGCACCATATTCTGAATTAAAATCAGCCAATATTGAGATGATGAAAAGATGATGATTCTGACTTATTCAAAATAGTTGGCCAAGTATATTCTTATGCCAAAAACACTATAATAATCTCTAGATTCTTTGAATTACTTCATATATATCAGTTTGGATTAAAAAATAGTGTTTTGTTGGATAATACAATTGGTTATAATGCGGCTAACTCTATATTCACGGTTTTTGATTATTAACACGGCTTCATTTCAAATTCAAGAGAATGTCGTTTAAATTGCTGCTAAAATTGAGTTTGAAATTTTTGGTGCACACTTCATGGTTTGGTCAATCAAATTCAATTAATGATGATTTTGAGTGAAAGAGAAATTCAGATGCAGATTACACTGGTAATCTAGTTGATAAAAAAATTACTAGTTGAACGTGATTTTTGAGACATTTAGTAACTGCATCGTGTTTCAAAGAAAATATCTGCATATTCTTCATTTCAAATAATTTTCAAATAGCAGAAAATTTTCTTTTAAAACCCCTTGGAGAAAATCATTTTTGACCATAGTTTCATATTAGTCATTTTTGAAAAATTAATTTCATAATTATTTTTGAATTTGATTTTAAATGACTATTTTGACTAATCTGACTCCCTAATGTTTATCGAAAAGAAAAATAGTGATTGAAAAAGTGATGAGTGTTAATATTGATCAAATATTATGACTCGAGACGGTATAATTAATAAATTTCTTTAGAAATTTAAACAAGAGTTATAAAACTGTTTGTTGGTAAAAATTCCATGACCATCTCTATATCTATCATATTTCTAACAACCATCACTCATCAAAATTCTATATAGTTTGTCGATATGTGGTACTTTAAACAGGAATCGTTCGTTTTTCATTTTTCACATTTTTTTGAAAAAAAAGGGTAATAATAATAAATACCAAAGTATTCACTCTCGTTTAAAAGTCCTCACGGTTTTGCATGGGTGAATTACTTGGAATTTGTGATGTGCTTCCATGCTCATTTAAAAGTCCTCACGGTTATGCATGTATGGAACGCATATCAAAAGTTGATTTTTAAATAAACAAGTTGATTCTAATCCCATTTAAAAGTCCTCACGGTTATGCGTGGTTAGAAGATACTTGAATTTATTTATTTTTAAAATAAAATTGGAATACTACTAATCTCATTTAAAAGTCCTAACGGTTATGCATGGTTAGTAGATATTCAAATTCCTGATATAAATATACCATAAATAGACACAATTGTATGGTTTTATATGATGACATAATTCCCATCATTCTAAAAATGGAATATGCGCCTAATAAAATATTTATGATTTTTGTTTGATTTTTTTATTGAAATTTAATATTTATATTCAATTGAGTTTTAATGTTGGATTAATATCGATCACTTTATCTCTATTTTCTCTAACACTATTATTCTTTTGCTGATAACAAAAGGGGGAGAGAAAAGTTAAGATTTTGTCAAATAAAATCAAGCAAAGGTCAAATAATTTTCCATTTGCATCTAGGCTCATTTACATATTTTTATTTGTATGCATATATGTAGGGGGAGTATTGCGTAGAGAGGAAGCATTTAAATAGGGGGAGCAATTAGAGCATATCAATGATCAAATACATTTAATATATTCAAAATCTTAAATATATGTTTGTTATCATCAAAAGGGGGAGATTGTTGAATATGCGCTTATATGATTTTTGTTTGATGATAATAAACATATATACATTCGTTTAAATGTATTTGTTAATATACTATTTTATTTTCACAGATTAAAGAAATATTTGCTGAATAAAATAAATAACACGGAATTTGAATTCAAACGAATATTTTATTCAAACAAATATTTATTACAATTTTGAATAGTACAAATTCAAGCTCTCACTATACATATACAATTTTGATTACAAATTCATCACAATTTCATATTTACATTTAACCTCACTACACATCACTCATTCACTCAATTCGTATTTTATCTTCAACTTCATTCCAGTTAGAATCCAACATCTGAGCAATCTGCAAAAATATTCACTAACGCAGTAAAATTGAAAAAGAAATATTTTTGCAATATAAAATAAAATATGATTTTTTGAAAATAATATTTGCCTCAGTTGTTTGGGTTGTTCGTCATCATTCATATTCGAATTCGTCATACACGAACAACTTGTGACATACACAGTGTATCACTGTATATGCCACAAGGCCGTGCACACCAATATACACTTGATTGATTTACAGGGACAGGTGAGCACAAGGTCAAACCCAAATATACAGACAGGTTCAACTCAGGTGCAATATATTCAAAATCACGTCATTAGCACAAGGTCAAACCCGAGTTTTTAAAACTGGGTTCAACACAAGGTAACATGAAGAATGCAAAGTTTTGACAAATCAAAACTGCATCAAAGCATCAACAACAGGATGAACCGCAAAGCCAAGCATGATACAGGTGAACAGAAGTAACAAGTGCAGGTGAACAAATGAGCAAGTGCATAAAGTAAACCAACATGAATGAAGATACAGTGAGCATATACATATGTATGTAATGCAAAGGTGCAGGCCGAGTCAAAAGCAAGTTCAAGTGATGTAAAATGAAAATCAATAATGCATGAAACAATGAAACAGCAACATGGACTGCAACAATCAAACAATGACACAGCTACACGATACCACAATATCAAGTTCAGGTGACATCAACCAAACAGTGGCAAATGAAGTAAAGTATACAACTACAAGCCCAAGTCAATATGGAGCTACAGGAATGCATTCAAGACCAAAACCAGGCAACAGTGAATGGGAAGACATACATGAACATGAAGACTGAAACAACATCAAAGCATGAACTCACATATACACCATGATATGGAGTGCACCACTAATGCAAGAAATGTCCAACACAAATGGCTAGGGAAATACTCAATACATGCAACAATGTGCACAGTTCAGAAAGGCAATACACAAGTGACCATACACATATATACATACAAGAATGTATGTATACAAATGATCAGCCATCAAAGTACAAGTGCAAGTGAAACACAAGAAGCAAATGCTACCATGACTCGAGTGAATGCTACAGCAACAAAGACCAAGGCTACAATGTGCATAGATATGCAAACAAAACAAGCTACAATGAATGCATCAATAAACCAGTTACAACAATGCATCAGTGAGCAACACAGCAACATGAATACAGATTCAAGCCAATCCTAACAGCATGAATCGAGCTCATTAAAGGCCGCAACAGAATACATCAAAAGCAAGCCGAGAACAAACACCAAATGAAACAATGAACAAAATACATGCAAATGCATCAAAGCACTGAGACATGAATGCAACATTTACAACATACAAACAAGCACATGAAGTAATGAAGCACTGAAGTGATGCAAACAGTGAACAACCGGACAACATCTGAATGCAATGAAGACAATGCTTGAAACCGAGTACGTATAGAATAATGCATGATGAATCAGACAAGCAACGGCAACAGATATAACGATACTTCAATGATCAAATAGAAACAATCCAGTGCCAACATGAACAGAGAACCATACACAATACCAACTGCAAATATCCAAGTACAGCAAGCTCTTTACAATGCCAGAGACGAAGCTCACAGGGATGAACACAGTGACGGCCGAGAGATGCAGTCAAGTCAAAATGCCGAAGTTCAAATAATGTCATCAGAAATTCACAAAATCAAAATATATAACCAATTCAAAGCCGCAAGTCAAAACCGTGGTAGCAAACGTAATTGACTAAGTCACGAATCAACAACGTGACTATCAAGCAAAGAAAGTATATTCATATGAAAAAGTCAGTGAAATCTCAATCATAAAAGAGAAATCAAACGGCCGAAGACAAATTCAAACAATTTTGTACGAACGCAAAAATAGGAATTCGAATCCTATATAAACCCTAAGATCATCATCGGCATATGTATCGAATTCCAGAAAGCATAAATCAATAAAGCAAAAGCAAATAATTACATACCGAATCAAGGAAAGAATTCGATCAACGAAGCAGCCGAAGTGAGCAACAATCGATCAAGGCTACACGCGAATAATCATTGAATCAATCAACATATTGTCGGCACTTCGAAAGCCCTAATTTGGATCAGGGACGAAGCCCTAAATTTGCAAAAGGAACGGCCGCCATTACGAACGAAGAAATAAAAGAGACGGGTCGAATTACAAAGGGGGCCGGCCTATTTTCTAAAAGAGTTTTTATTAAGGGCTTTAAATTTTTAATTAGGGTTTAATTTTAATTGTTTTTTAATTTGTATTTTTTAAACCGTTTAATTTTCTATTCGTGTGACTAGGGTACAAACTACGTGTCGTTGTTTGGGAATTCGCAACTCGGTGGTTGAGTTGTGGCAGGGTTTCGAGCGTAGAGTTAGGATAGTCAATAGCGGGTATAGCGAGTTTACGTGTGTAAGCGAGGGGCTTTCTAATTTCAAGTAGAAACCTTGGGGGGCAGCACGTAGGCAGGGTTTTACCGAAGCTGGGTAAATTCTGTGTTGTTCTGTTCTGCATTTTATTATTCTGCTATTTATTTCTGTGCTGGTAATATTCTGTGATCTGTGTTAATATTAGTTTATAATCTTCCGCAATTAATTTTTATAATTAACACTATCACCCTATTCACCCCCCTCTAGGGTGAAATCGATCCTACAAAGATGAGGCCAGAAATAGGATCAGAGAGAAGATGTGCTTGGTGTATCTAGCAACAACACTAAGAAATCCACAAACGCGGGTCTGAAACCAAATATGAAAAATTTTAAAAATCAGAATCGCAAACCCGATCAGATCCGCAACAATCATCCTCAAAACAAACAACAAAATTTACCCCTAATGAATGACACTGGACAGTTGTTCTTATGTTACAACTATGACTAAGCAGGCCATATGTCACGAAAGTGTCGAGATAGATTAAATCCTACACCGCAGGCTAACTTGACTGAAGAAGTCCTTATGGCTATACTTACTGAGATCAACCTAGTCAGTGGATCAGAAGGGTGGTAGGTAGACACTAGTGGCTCTCGCCATGTCTGCTATGATCATGAAATGTTTAAAACATATAATGCTACTAATGATATGAAAGTAATGTTGGAAGATTCTCACACCACTACTATTGCTGGAATTAGGACCGTGGAGTTAAAGTTTAACTTTGGAAAGAACTTGTTACCGAAAGTTGTGACACATACTCTAGAGATGAGAAAAAATTTAGTATCGAGTTTCTTGTGTTAAATAAAGCTAGTTTTACTCAAACTATTAGATTTGACTTGAACATCATCGCTAAAAATGGTATTTTTGTTGGTAAAGAATATGATTATGTGGAATGTTTAGGTTCAATGTTGATTTGAATAAAGTTAATAGTTCTTCTTATATGTTGTGATTTTAATATTTGGCATGCTAGACTTTGCCATATTAATAAGCGAATGATTCATAACATAAGTAACTTATAGGCTTAATCCTTAAAGTACACATAAGTGATTCATAAAATACGAATATTGTAGTTAAGCTGAAATTGCGAAGACCCCATATAAATCTATGTTTAGAGGGTCAGAACCTTTAGATATAATATATTCTGATATATGTGAACTTGATGGCGCTCTAATCAAGGATTACAAACACTACTTTATTACTTTTTACTTATGAGTGCTCTGATTTCACTTATGTTTATCTCATGAAAAATAAAAGTGACGTGCTAGATATATATATAAGTTTGGAGTGACCCACCGTTCCGTACCCTTTGAGCTAACATTTAAACACACTTATCCAACACAAATTGTACGAAAGGACGAATAAATAAGAGAAAGAAGAGGATAGAAGAAGAAACAGAAACAACAACACAGAATCTCACAATCGCAGCGGAAAAATATATAATAAATAATAAGAGATCTTTATACAAAAGAAACTGTAAGTGTTAATATACATACCATCATCAGATTAGAACAATCAACAAATCAATTTGGATAATTATAATAACTTGTCCTCACAAATGCTGAATATATAGCTTACACATATAGCGGAATATAATCAAGTACATGGAATATGCCCGAGACTCCTCCAGCTCGTCCCCTAAGCTCCTTAGTATCCTAACCTGAATTTGTAAGTTTAATGGCCCGTAATTTTCGATAATTAAAAATATTTAATTTAATAAGATGTTGGTGTTAGTATTAGAAGAAATTAACTTTTGTGATTTATTAATGAGAATTTAACTAGACTGTAATATTAGTAATGTTAATTTAAGGTAATTGCTAACTATTTTAATGAAATTTCAATTAATTAAAATGATTGTAAATATAAAATTTGGTTATAAATTGTAAATAGTAAATAAACGAAATGTTGTAATAAAAAGAGAAATTATATGTAACTAATTGAAAATGGGTAATATAGAATAATTAATCAACATGTGAATTTATTAGTTTTGTTTGTTAACAATAAACATAGAAATGTATTTGAATTGGTAAGTTGTAACAATGGTTTAATTATCATTTCACTATTTAATCTGTTTAAATTTAACTGGAATTCGATTGCAATTAATCTATTTAAAGGTTGCAGTTAATGTGAATCAAGATTGTAACTATAGAATATTGAGGTAATAAATGGTAAAGCAATGTTAATTGTCCATAAAGTAATGATTGATTGAATAAAAGATTGAAATCACATTTAATCAATTTATTACAATTTAAATTATAATTAATGGATTTGTTGAAATTGAAACTAACTATAATTTGTGTAATAATTAATATTGAATTTGACATGGGAAATCGGTTTTAGAATAGATTGTTAATTTCTGTGTAATTAGAAATGATGAAACCAATTCCAATTCAAACCCTAAATCCAATTCCAATTCAAACTCTAAATCCAATTTCAAAATCAAATTGAAAATCAAACTCCTCAAAACCTAGCATATTATATACTATTTCGAGGCTCTCGAAGAGTGCAATCTAGATCTGCAGCTTGTTTGCTAATTTGGGTCTCCATGTGTTCAAAATTTTATGGATAATTCTCGACTGTTCATTTGGGTTTTGATTAACGTCGGTGATCTCTCGATGCGTGGGTACAGTTGCGAGGAGATCGTCGTGGGAAACGCATGAGTGTAGTTCATTTGGGCAATCGATGGTTGGATCGGCTGATCAAATTCAAATAGGATTTTAACTTGGTGGCGGTGGCCGTGCTTGTGGGTCGATCAGTGAAGAGGCGTTCATGGTGAGGTGGTGGGGACGCGTGGCCGGGGTGGCGCATGAGCGACGGCCTTGATCAGTGGTCGCGACTGACACAGGAAGTGGTGGGTTTGCTTCGAACGTGGTAGCGGGCTAGGTTCAAACTAATGGGTGATGGTCTTGTGCAGGTGAAGATGAGGCGTTAATGAACGTGATTGGGTGGGGTTTAATTGTTTTATTATTTTATTTATTTCTTATTCTAAATCGTATAATCTTCTAATCTTTATATCTTTTGCATATGAACTCGGATTCGTGATTTGTTCTGCTGTGATGATATCGAAATTTCGGACATTATGGAACTAATTTAAATGAATTCTAAGACTATTCAATTTTGAGCCTTCATTTGGATTTCAAATCGATTTGAAATCAAAAGTGAGTGTTTTAACCCACCTACAACCACTAAATTATCTTATGTTTGTTAAACTAAAAACTACGATGTGATTTGAAGTTGATTGATTGTTGTTTGGTATATTCAAATTGTCATTCCAGTTAGATCTGAATTTTTTCGAATTTAATTGCCTTTTAATTTAATATTGAATTTAAATTTCTAGTTAATACATGTTAATGATAATCAATTAATCATGTTGTTTATTGGCTGATTTGAATGATGATTTTGATGGATGTTTAATTGTTGACGTCGGATGACTGGACGTTATGTTTATTTTATATGTCGTTATCATACTGCAAGTTCCCTTAGTTTATTGTTAGTAAATCACTATGTGTTGAAATGATACATACCCGAACGGGATATAGATTAGAAAAAAATCATTATGGCTTGAAATGATAAACCTGAGCGATTTTATGGATTTTGATTTTATTCAAGATTGCAGATTGAAATGATAACATCCGTAAATTTAAATTACCGCGGGTTAAAATGATATATATATATGTACCATTGATCATAGGGTAGAAAATTATATACAGACACCGGATTAGTTAAATTAAATGATTTTAAATTCTTAAATTTTGAATTCAGTTGAATGATATTATGAAATGAATTTTTGATTTATATAAACTAAATTATTTTTCAGAATCCATGCTTTAAATTTTGAAATTGGAGTTGGTTTAATGAATTGTTTTTTCTTGGGCTAGGCCAGCCGGTTTTAAAGTGGACCATCCACTTTTTATTACAACAAACGTAATAAAGAAAATACAAGGAACATGAGATAGGCAGGGCACCTATGCTACAATACATGGAAATTAAGTGGAGCGACCACTAAAACTAACTAGCTTAGAGAATAGGTGCTAGACAACATATCTAGACAGCTAATAGCAAATGCACCACACAGGGAGCAACACACAACAGTATACCAAAAGGCAAGTACAAATACACAGACCAAAACATTTCCTAAGCAAACAATAACATAAGACTATGACATTGCACATAACAAGCCAGCAAACTGCTAGTAGATGACATTGATCAAAACATCACGATCACTAGAGGCATAATCCAAACAGCAGACACGAAGCATACCAAGATTGCCAAAGGGAATTAGATCCAGTATAACACATACAGGAGCTACATAAGCTACCAGTTGCAAAAGAATGACATCGAGCAAAGCAAACAAGCAGACACCAAGAACAGCAGTACCACACGACCACCGAACACACAAAATCGGTCGTAGCAAGGCTATCGCCACCGAGCGAGGCAGCGGAAGTGGAGCAGAGCTGAGGAGAAGCTCCCGCGATGAGAAGCCAAAATCCACTCACAACCCCAAGATCAGAACTAACAAAAATCACAAAAAATGACCAGATTCAAAACCAGACGCATAAAACACATGACCAAAACCGAGATAGCTCACCAGAGTCTCGTGACGAAAACCAAGGCTGCAGATCTACCAAACGCTGTAAACAGTCACTAAGGCAGCAGACCATGTTGACAAACGAGAGGGCGCAGGAGATCCAGAGGTTCCAGACATGGGCAAATCATCAGCGAAGAGAATCAAAGGTCGAAGATTAAGGGTCAGATCTGGAAGAGAAGGAAGGGGTTCGAGAGTGGAGCCATCAACAAATAGACAGTAGTGAGGAAAGCTAGAAGTAGAAGTGCAGCAATTGATGTAGCGAAGAGGGATTGAAGGGATTAGAAATGAAAAAGAAAATGATGGAGGCTGCTCCTCTGCCCTAGTCCCCATTAATGGGTATCAGTTAGATGGCTGCTCTTATTGCTTTAAATTATTTGGATTCACTATGGTTTAATGAATTGTTTAAAAGAATAAAAATGGAAATTTCAAAGTTGAATTTGAAATATTACTGAAATTTATCGAGATGGAGTTATTGGTAATGTTTAAAGATTTAAACTTTGAAACCTATGAAATTGAAGTGCTTTAGAATTGTAGTTCAACCATGGATTTATAATCAATATATATTGAGATGGTTAATGAAAATTGAATTGAAAGTTTAAATTCGAGTTGGTAATTTGAAATCTGGATATAGTCTAGATTTGTTGAAAAAACAGAAATAGTCTATTTTAATTCTGGTTAAAAACCTATATACTCTATTTTAAAACTATTTAATCTATTTTAAACATATTTAGTCTATTTTTAACCTATTTAATCTATTTTAAACCTATTAAGCTATTTTAAATCTATTTAAACTATCTTAAATCCACCTAAACTTTTAATCTATTTTTGAACTATTTTAAGTATTTTAAATTATTTTAAACTATTAAAACTATTTAAACTATTTTAAAACTATCTAAACTATTTTCTAAAAAAATAAAATGATGCAAGGTTGGACTGCTATATTTAAATCCTTGATTAAAAGTGAACATGGATAAATGATATTATAACCTAAGTTGAGATTTAAATGATATTTTCTAGTGAAACGACATATTTGATTGAATATGATGATTTTGAAATGAGATTTAACTTATTTTGTCGATATGGTTTCAAAAGCGAATATGATTTCGAAAGTAAATATGATTTTGAAAGTGATATCTTTGAATCGAATATGATATTTTGATATCAATTATGAATTGATTTTTGAAATGTAAAAGAACCATCTGGTGTGAAATAAGCGTTTGGTTGTTAAAAAGACTGGGATCAGATATTTTCGTACTCTCTGCCAATACCGAAAAT
Organism: Allium cepa; assembly: GCA_030765085.1. NCBI lineage: Eukaryota > Viridiplantae > Streptophyta > Magnoliopsida > Asparagales > Amaryllidaceae > Allium > Allium cepa. The sequence goes on from CM060938.1 coordinate 337,423,093, forward strand.
CAATTTAACAACTCTGTACATTATGGAGATTCCAAAATAAAGTAGGATGGTTTGGCAAATGATTCTTTATGAGGTATTATCGTAGCCCTAACTCCCGCGAGTTAGCTTGATGTGGCTAAAACAGAAGCTATATCGGGCCAAGTGAGGTCTCTTCTCCTATCGAGCACATTTCTTCGATACCATATTATGACTTTATGATTGATTTGGTGGCCAACCCTCGATTTGATTACGGGAGTTGTGTTTTGAGGTGGGCGGTAGTAGCTGCTAGCCGTTACCACCAGTCCGGGAGTGCAAACGGTAGAATCCTATTCTGGCATTGCCTCAGTGCCTTGTCACATGCCTTTTTGCGCCCACTACGAGTTTGTTGTGTACCGTAACTGTAGAGTGCTATCTGGGTAAACCACTGATTTGTTGGAGCTTATGTACTGTATAGACTACATGAATATATAAAATGTGATAAGGAAGGCATGAGTAACGCCTTAACGCTATTTTAATACTTTACCGCAGACATATTATAATAGCGTATTGTACTACATAGCAGATAGTTCAACGGATCCTTAGGAGATGGTAATACCGAACATCTCTTAAGTAATTGCACACATGTTAGACACTGGATAGGAAATGTAAAACCCCGTAAATGTCTCTGAAGCCATTGCATTCATATTTATTTATTGTTGATTTAACTTACATAAGATCTTTTAGTTCTGACTCGAGTGTTGTCTTTTCAATTCGCTCGGGTCAGTCTGAGCTTTTCAGCACATCGAAGACTATTTTTGGAGGACGAAGACAAAGAATTTGTAATATTTTATATATTTTATTTATTCCACTGCATCATGCGTTCTGCTATATCTCTTTATTTATTCCTGTTGTATGTTACTCTGATCTGTATTGTGAAGGTGTAATCAAATGTTATTTGTAAAACAGCTTCATGAACTGTTTATTTGATTATTATATTTTGTCATTCCACTGTGAGATTTTGAATTTTGTATTTCCTTCTTCTCTCTTCTTTTTCTTATTTACCCCATAACAATCCTTCCTTTTGAATGGTTTGAGTCTTTGTGTGGTACATCGTTGATTTAAACTGTCCAAAAAGGTAGGTTGTTACAGTAATCTCGGTCTGACTCGAGCATTATAATAAAATAACACCCGAGTCAGTATGGAAAACCAGTGTGAGAAATTACACTCAATTTGAATTTAATTAATTTTCAAAAGTCATTTTGAAAATCAAAGTTTCTCGTAAGACCACACCATACATAAATACATCGAGTTTTAACCTTATGATAGCCGAAATCTTTTATATCAAAATCATCTGATATTATAATAGAGTCTATAGAAAATAAACTATAAAACAACTGAAATGCTTACATCTCATGTTTCAGCATACTTGGTATACAACTAAAACCGTACAAGCTCGTAGTGGATATTGGATTCTATACAATGACAGGGCTCTTGGGGTACCGTCCGCCATAGTACACCTCTATAAAATGTACCGAGATCGAACCTATTGATCCCTTCCAACACGAGACTGGCCTAGCTCTTACTAGATAGTACCTAATATGATCACCACTAATGGGCCTCGAAAGGCATACAAATGAAAGTGATAATAGATGTCCACTCTAGATGAGTGATGATCATACCCTAATGGAAGCGACCCATATAGCCTTGCTGCATCTCCCTTGTTTTAGTCATTTCCGATTGATGAGGCTTGAGGCTACGTATTACCTTAAGAGTAGCATTCATACTTGGAATGCTAACACTACCTTCCAGGCAACGATGCAATGATAGCATTCATCCAAGATGTTCTGGGTCCAAACAAACCGAATCTCCAAGATCACCGTCTCCATTGTCTTCACGATATCACAATTCGTAACTCACAGATCGAATCAAAGTGGTTTTCATATAATTAAATCTAATCTCAGTCTTTTCGAAACAATCAACGAAATTGGTAAGATATGATAGTCGGTTATTTAATAATCAAATCCACACATAAACAGTCACTAGGCCTACATTATAAATATTTTAAAATATTCATCTCAAAATATCTTTACAAAGATATATATTCAACTTTTTTTTCAATATTTGAAAGCAATTTCAAATACTTAAATCCCTAACAGGATATTTCCAACCATATCTTATTTCAACACTTAGAAATATTTCCAAGTTCAATTCATAATTCATTACTTAGAAAAATATTTCCATATAAATCATTTCGTCTTTTAAACATTTCAATAACCTTCATTCCCCATACTTATAAAATATTATAAGTCTATTTTTTCCAAATCACTTCTAATATCTATACTTCGTTACATTTTCATCACTTATCTCATAAATCTTCGAAATTTTATTAATTCCATTTACAATTTCCAAAAATTGATTATACTTATTTATAACCTCAACTAACAGTTTATAACTTCTTTTATGAATTCAGATTCATTTTCGAAGTTCCCGTATCTAACATTTTGCAAATTTTCTCAAGTTTCCAGAATTCCATTATAAGATTTCTCTTATAAAATCTCATTCCTCAAATAAAACCTGATTCACAAATCCTGAGAGTACTCATAAATAACTTCATTCAAATTCCAAAACACTATATTTATAAAATAAGTATTTTAAAGAATAATAATAATAAATTTTCAAACACATTTAGGTAGTTTTTAAAAAAAAAAGCAAAACTCATTTTAAATAAACAACGATAACTAATTTCCAATTCATTCATAAATAATACTAACCGATTTACAAAGCCTGTTATAAAAATAAGAATTCATTTCAACAAATTTGAATATTTGACTAACTAACCTTCCGAAATATTTTAATCTAAATCGTAGTTTTTAAACTACATAGTTTAATAAATAAAAATCCTTTTCTGAAAACAAAACTTACTTCTTGGAAAAAACTATTTTTAAAATTTAACACAGCCAATTTTATATTTATAAATCACTCTCGGTTTATCACAAATCAATTTACGTTTCCAATTTTAAACTTTTTTCAAATTCCAAAATAGAATCCACTAAATCGATTTCCATATTTCATTTTATATTCACGCTGTAAATTTATATTTTCAATTCATCAAATGATAATCATTCTGCTTTGTTTATAATTGTTTATAACTTTTAAACTCAATTCCAGTTTATAACCAATTTATATTACTAAAATGTATTTATAAATCGATTTGTATTTAAAATTCCATTTGGAAATCTATTTATCGATAAATACAGTTAAAATTCAAAATCTATTCAAAAACATGATTTCAACTTCCATTTATAATTTACGACATACTATTAAAATCTGCTGTTCCAAGTTCCTTATATAAATTAATTTCAAAAATATTTATCTAAACCTTGTTAAAAAATAGTTAAGTGAATTCCAAATCTAATCTTTTATTTAATCCAAACCCATTACTTATTCAATATTCCAATTTCCATATAAATATTTTTATTTTCAAAAATCACCTTTGAATTTATTTTTAAAATTCAAAAATATTATTTATAGTATTTAAAATACCAAAATTTGGGTTAGTGCTACTATAGCATCCAATAAGTCAAATCACACAACAATCCATAATAGATTATTCAATCACATCATATATCCTATATATGAAACAAATCAATATATATTTTTGATGAATCCAGTTGGATCCCTCTAACATTTTTCTGTGCATCCACAGATGTAATATATCATAAAATACCAACCCCGCTTCGAGGCAAGATATTACGGTAATATATGGCCATCCGCTGTTATGCAGGGCGCATAGCGTCTCATCAGCTCCAACGACGGAAATATAACCAACTACTACTATACACACACACACTACCATACATAATATAATATTCAACTGATCATAATATATCAATTCAACCATCAACTAATAAATAATTTCTAACATTTTATATTAAATCCAATAATCCAAATGAGTAAGATTTACTCATCTTGATTTTCAATTTACCAAATAATCATTTTAGATTAAATCAAACTGACGTTTGATTTAACCAAAAATTCCAGTTATCTCTAATCGACTCCAATCCAATTCCTATGCATAGTATTCGACGCTACGAGCGTAATGCAACTTGTTCGTTCATTTTGGACCTCATATGAATTAAATATTGCATTTATAAGATTTCCAAATTAATAAATAAATAAATTAGTCTCCAACACATCATTAATCTAAACAATTACCTATTAACAATTAAACCTTTCTCCCCCAAAATGACTCATGCATGTACATGAAACCCCTCCCCTAGATGCTCGTGCACGCACGCCATAGCTCGGCCTCCTCTTAACGAAATTTTTCTCCGATAATGCCGCCGACTTCCCCCTACGCTATCTAAACCCGCCCCTACACCCAGAACCTCCTTCGCACCTCCGCATCGCATCGTGACCCATGAGCAGGCTATGCTCCTTAAATGTCACATCCCAAAATCAGTGCCGCACCTCCCCATAAACGTCTCCAAGATGCTCCTTGCCCCTACGATCGCATCGCCGCGATTCTCTAGCCCTAACTCCACCTAAATCGCTAGAAAAACCTAACCCTAGCTCATCACGACCTGTGCAGTTAAAGCTCTCGGCAGATTCAACACGGTGGAGGTATAGAAAGTCATAGCGGAGATACAACGACGATATAGCGGGATATAGCGGATAACTCTAAAATAACATATAAAACTCGTACTTAATGTTTTTACAAATATATAAATGGTAATTAAATGAAAAGTTAACATTCAATTGAATTATAATTAATACGTAAATAATTTTAAATAAAAATATGTGTGAATATACTGTAAATAAACATAAAACTGTTATATAACATAATTGAATTTAGTACAATATTAGAATATTTTCATTTTTGAAAATATATTAAAAATTCAATTAAATAAATTAATTTCATAATTTTTATAATGTATAAATGTCATTTTCAATTCATTTCTTTTAAAGAAGATATAGCAGAATAGCAGAACATAGCGGGAATGACGGGATATAGCAGAAATAGCGGAGCTTAAAGCGGAAAGGCTATATTTGGGGCTATATGGAAAAATCATAGCGGTAGAAATCCGCTATGAGATATAGTAGGGTTATAGCGAGGTAATAGCTGGGTGTTAACTGCACAGATCATGACACGCCCACCATCACTATCGAATTCAAAAACGTATGTCACACCCTCCACCAAGTATATCGGGGGTAGCTCGATGCGAAATATGAATTTTAAAATTGGTTTGGGTATTTTTCGTAGAGTAGATTTCAAAATATAAATTTTTGAGGGCTTCTTTTTTTGTCTCTCTTAAGCACGGTTTAAATAAGGGAGGGAGTGGTAAGGTGGCATGTTCTCAGGGGTAGGGTGGCATTGATGAAGGATAGGGTTTGACTTTTTAAATTATATAAAATTATTTAATTTCAAAATATCTCGTTTTATTCGCACGAAAATCTCGAGCAACTATCATGCCGCCTGACATTCCTAATGTTATACTCCTATTCCGAGCACAATAGAGTAAGTTCCGAGACCTAATTCGATCGTATGCAAAAGATGGCTTTTTGAACCTAATTATAATATTAAATTTTCGATATTAAATTCAACGCGTTTCTATCCCGTACAACCAAACGGTGAACCCGTTTGCCATAAAAATTAAAATGTGATAATAAAATCTTATTATAGATCCATTGAAACTGGTTTTTTCGAATTCCGAGATTGTGCCTCGAATCGCTATTTTAACGCGTCGATTTCAAAAATCGACGAAATCACTTGAAATTCCAATTTTAAAAACATACGAACTCAATTCTAATTTAAATAGAATTTATATCAACATTAGAAATCGTTTCGATTCATATCAGTTCAAATTTCAATTATTCACCATTTCCGTATTACGATAACTCGTTATATATGAAATTTAAATTCATTCTATAATTTCAACCAAAATCTTATTATTCAAAATCAACTTATATTCCAAATCCAAAATTTAAAACCATTTAAATATTCAAAATCAACGATAAAAAATTTGGGTCGTTACATTCCTCCACCCTTAAAAGAATTTCGTCCCTGAAATTGCTAACGTAGGAAAAATGTTCCAAACCCATTAACTTATCAAAGCCCACTTAGTTAAAACTCGATATTTCACTTTCCTAAATCATTTAGTTCCATACAAACATTTAATATCCATTTCTAATTCAAAACCTTTTATTTCAATCACAACTAAAAAAATCAACCTTTTAGTTAACAAAAAAATTACAAAAATTACAAAAAATTTCTAACACCCTAAATTTTTGAATTTTTTTGGCAAAGTCTCCCTTGTACAAAGAGCCTTTTGCAATATGAAAAATATGATAAAAGATATACATTTTCTCTCATGGTCAAAAAACACAATACATAATAATATTTTATTTCCTCGCGCTAAATTCATAAGCGTACCTTATTTTAGCGTTATTAAGCGAGCTCGCTAAATTTATATGCAATCGTGTAACCAAAATATAACCAAATGGTCTTCTTGTACCTGTACTTACTTAATTAGAACAAGTAATTTTCATGAATTTGAAATTTAATAACATTTCATACATTTAACTAGTTAAACACATTATTTTCATAACCGACAAGTTATATCGTGGGTGTATAACCTATTTTATAAACAATACACGCTATAATATGTATATCTAGCATGTACATGCAAATACCATGTTCCAACATTTAACCTTTCACTTCCAAATTGATTTGCATATCATTTATTTGGTTTCAAATTTATTCACAACAATTCAATTGCATCCAATTTACATTTACACCCACTACATACATTTCCATTTCTTTAAGCTTCCATTTATTCGTTTAAATTGATGCGTGTCAATTTATTCTCTTCCATTTATTTCAATTGAATGATTCGCAACAAATTTTATTTGCACCCATTTCATATTCACATTCAATTTATTAACTTGATTTATATCCATTTATTTCATTTTATGCTCAACAACATTTCATTATTATCAAATCAATATTTCAAACCCATGTTCATTTTAAATTTGTTTCATATTCAAATTAAAATCGATTCCATTTCACTCAACAACGTTCCAAACACCTTTAATCCATTTTAATCCATATCCATTTTACATCTTATTCTTCCATTCTCTTTTCATTTGAGTCACTAAGTTTTTGTTCACTTTACTTTCTAACAAATGACAATTGCATGCCATGTTAATTTGTGCATGAATCATTTCATAAAATATTACTTAATTGAATTCCATTCTTATCAACAATATTTCCAACCATATCCAATTTACACTTAAATTGAATTCATTTATAACATAGGTCATCGCTATTTCAATCTGTTTCCATATATTTGACAACATTCCAAAATATATTTAATTTTCTTACACATTAGTCGAATTCCATTTACAACTCAAGTTCCACATTCAACATCAATCCACAATCCATTTTGCTTAACCGGGTTAAGTTCCATTTTTAAAAATCCGGCTCATTTGGTTTGACTTGAGTTCAATCTCATTTTATAGTTTATATTTGGATTTACTTTTCTTCAGCAAAACATCAAACTATTTCTATTTTGGTTTTTCTATCCCACTTTTCCAATTTATAAGTTACATAACTTATTTTTCACATTTACACCAGTTCTATATTTGTGTTGATTCCATTCAAAATTTATAACTTATAGTTATATAACAATTTCACAATTCAAATTTTATATTCAATTCAATTTGACATAATTCCAATCCCAATTCAATTTTTATTTAACTTAAGTTAAATTTCAATTCATACAATTCTTTTTAACTTACTTAAATTAAAATTCAATTCCAAATTCAACTTTTCACACTTCCTTTCCTTATTAACATTATTCTAAATTCATAAGTTCAAAACTTATTTTTTTTCTCTGGTTTCACAAAACATTTAAATGAATATTCCAGAATTCAACCACCCGGATTTATTTCAAATCATTTGAAATCATAGGTGTATGTGTGTGTGTGTATATATCTGTATATCAAACACACTTTTTAAATTTAAAGCAAACCAAGTTTTATCCAAAACAAATTCTCTTCAAAATTTCAAAAACAACATTTGTTTCCAAACAAATATCCTCATATCAAATTACTACGGTAGCAATCCGTTACTTAGAAACTCGTAAATGAAGACTGATGATCATCACCGGAATTATTTTCTAGCGACTGACGCGAGTTCCGTACTTAATCACTTTTAAAATCCATTTAAAAACATTTTGTATTCAAATACATTTCCATAATAATATTCCCATTATTTATTTCAAAACACTTGGAAAATATTTCTGAAATTTTCAGGATTTAAGTTTCCAAATTTTGGTTTAAATCAAATTTTAGTTTTAACTCATTGTATAATTCATACTATTACCTTATAAATTTGGTTATATATGACCATTCTAGTTTATAATCTTACTTTGATTATAATAATAATAACCAAACACAACAATATACTATAATAATTTTAAAAAATTATTTCTTTTATATCAAAATATAATTTGGGTAAAATTATTTCATTTACCCACTTTATAACAATACTATGTCGATTTAACTTGTTTAGAATTTAGAAACCCCTAATGATATAATTGTCCAGACCGTACTGACCAGAATTCATAAACACTCCACCGATAAGTCAACACAATATAAAACAATTTATATTCACTAATAAATGCGCCCTCATATCTATAATATACTCAAACTCATTCTAGGATACTACTAACCCTATCTCTAATGAGTAATTCCCACCAAAGCTTAGGTATTTACTCAACCTGGCTCTAATACCAAGTGTAGTGATCCACAATTCTGTACCCTTTGAGTTAACAATTAAACACACTTATCCAACACAAATTGTACGAAAGGATGAATAACTAAGAGAAAGAATAAGATAGAAGAAGAAACAGAAATAGCAACAAGAATCTCACAGTTGCAGCGGAAAAATATATAATAAATAATAAGATATCTTTATACAAAAGAAACTGTAACTGTTAATATACATACCATCATCAGAGTACAACAATCAACAAATTAATCAGGACAGTTATAATAATCTATCCTCATAAGTGTTGAATATATGGCATACACACACATCGAAATATAATCAAGTACGTAGATACATATGAGACTCCTCCAGCTCCTCCCCTAAGCTCCATAACATCCTAACCTGGATTTTTAATACTCGGTCTGACCCAAGCATTATAATAAAATAACACCCGTGTCAGTCTGGAAAACTAGCTTGAGAAATCACACTCAATTTGAATTTAATTATTTTTCAGAAATCCTTTTGAAAAACAAAGTATCTCGTAAGACCATGCCACACATAAATACGAAAATATCTCATTTATCCATACGCAAATCTTAAACTCCTATCGAGGGGTGCCGCTTGGCGTTTCTCATGTTATACCTCTATTACGCGCACAATGGAACAAGTTCTGAGACCTAATTCGATTGTATGCAGAAGATAGATTTTTGAACCTAATTATAATATTAAATTTCGGATATTAAGTTCAACGTGTTTCTATCCTATACAACCAAATGTTGAATCCAATTGCCAAGGAATTTGAAATCCGATAATAATATACTATTACGGATCCAATATAACAAGTTTTGTCGAATTCCAATACTGTGCCCTAGATCACCATTTGAACGCGTCGATTAAATCGATAATTTCAAAAATTGGTGAAATCACTTGAAATCCTAGTTTTAATAACTTACTAACTCAACTCTAATTCAAATAGAATTTATATCAACATTAGAAATTGCTTCGATTCATATTCAACCCGAATTTCAATTATTCACCATTTCCATATTACGATAAATCGTTATATTTGAAATTTAAATTCATTCTATAATATCAACCTAAAATCTTCATATTCAAAATCGAATTATATTCCAAGTCCAATATTTAAAACCATTTAAATAATAGAAATCAACGATGGGAAATCTGGGTTAATACAAAGTTATTTGTCATTGAAATTGAAAAACAATTTAATAAGAAAATTAAGAGATTTCTGTAACGACCTGGAAATTCCGATCTCGAAAATTCCAGATAATTAGAAAGAAAAAGAAAGAGAAAGAAGAAGAAACAGGAATAAGACACAGAAACCTCACATTCGCAGCGGTTCAAAATATAATATCACATAATAACAGTTTATAAAAGAAGAACTGTATCAATACATTTATATTTATACATCAGAGTTACAACATTTACACAACATTGAACAGAAACAATCATGCCCAGATACTGCAATATCACAGCGGAAACTCCATACGATCCTGCCATCCAGCTCGCCTCCTGAGCTCCGGAACGTCCTTACCTGAAAATCTGTAATACTCGGTCTGACCCGAACATTACATCAAAGTAACACCCGGGTTAGGTTGGAAACCAGCATGAGTAAACCTATCTAACATGAATTACAAGAGCATATAACATATATATAACCCGGAGTAACTTATATCAATTTTCAATCTTCACAAGTTGTTATAGATATCACACACATCAATTCTAAGTGCCAAAACTTAGATTAAATGATCCAATCTACTTAAATCATTCCATTGCAGTAAATAGATTTTACATATCAATTCTGAACATAGATTACAAGTCGAAGTGGTTTCGGGTATTTACTAATACCCGACTCCGGTCTCTTCGAACTCAATGTCTTCTAGTCCTAAGCTATTCAATTAAATATAACTCACTTTAATTATCAGATGTCACTTATACATAACAACTTATCAATGATAGATAATCACATTATCACTTTCCATCATATCTCAAAGCAATTCATATCAGAGATATTAACCAATCCAAAGCACTTATCATAATTTAATCATTCATAAGCATGATTGATCACTTTCATAAATTATATCAATTCATGATCCTCTAATTTCTTTCATTGGTTAATTACTCTTAACCTTCATTTAGAAATTAGCCTTTAACTAGATTACAATCATTAATCAGCCTTGATTATCACAATCAGAAATCAACTTTTCTAAGTTACTCCATCAATTAATCCAACTCCATGATTAATTATATTAATTAATCCTTTAATTCCTTCCACCAAGTAATCATCCTTTAATTACTTCCCATCAAGTAGTTTCCTTTAATTAATTACATCCAGTAATTATTCATTCATTACTTCACTAAAGAGTTATACCTCATTATTTACCTTAAGTAATTATACTTGATCTTTAATTAATTATATTTATTAATCACCTTGACTAATCTCATTCTGTAATTAATTACTCTTAATTAATTACATCACTTAATTAACTTCCCATAACTCTTATAAGTCAATTCTTAAATTAATTACACTAAGTAATTGATTATTCATTACTTCTACTAAGTAATTATTCCTCAAATTAATTATACTGGATAATTAATCCAAAACTACTTTCAATCTTCAATTAATTCCACCCTGTAATTACCATTTCTAATTACTTCACTAGTAATTACACTTTATAAATCTCATTAAGTAATTTTACTCAATCCCAACATTAAGTGATTATTAAAATTAATTAAACCAATTAATTAACTTAAATTAATCATATTAATTAATTACATTGAGTAACTAATCCCTTTAATTAATTACACTAAGCAATTAATCCTTAACTACTTTCATTAAGTAATTCCCATTGGTTAATTATCCTCTCTTAATTAATCTTTAATTATTAATCAAATTAACCCTTGACAGATTTATTCTTTACATGAAGTAATTATTATTAAAGTAATTAATCACTAATTACTTACATCAACTTATCCTTAATTATGGATAATTAATCTCTAATTAATTTGACTCATAATTAGTTAAATTATCTTCCCTTTCCCTTAATAACTTCAGTAAATTTAATCAATTCATAATCATCTAAGGTCTTAAGATAAACCATTTATCTTAATTCAATTTCCTAACTATCAAAATCATACTCATGTTTTGAATCATTTATCTTTAGATTTTACTTACTTAATCAAAGTATTTAATTTAAGTTGAAATAACATACGCATTTAACTTAATAATTTAAGTTAAACAAATTTCGTAACTTCCTTAAATCAAATATTTAAAACTCTTATCATATAACAGTTAAAACCGAATTCATTTAAAAATTTTAACTTATTTATATTTAGCTTAAAGTTGCACAAAGGTTCTGCTTCGGGTCCAACCCGCAAGTTACTCTAGATTTGGCTCGAGAAATCACCCCTTTTTTTCTTGCTTTCCTTTCCAAAAGAAAAACATAGTTTAGTTGAAAGTTTAAAACTGGAAATGTCCCACCAGAACAGAAGTACTTCACGAGCAAAACAACTACATCCCCGAGCAAATCTCACAACCAGTTCCAGATACTCCGGATATACGTGCACGTGCACGCACCATGGCCACCACTCCGGTCATCGTCACCCCTGCCGGCGAGTCAAACCGGACCTTCCCACTCGATTATGACCACCAGAGCTTCCATTTAAACGCGAAAACGAGAACGAGCTATACAGAAACCCATCAGGAAAAGTTCATTCATCCTCAATCACCTCTAACTGCCATCACCGATCACCTGAATTCGTGCAACTACCCATAAAAGCTCGCTAGCCCATCCTTTTCCTAATTCACTTGGTCCGATCCACTCAGATTCACAAACGTCGACGAAATTCCCTCTCAACTATTCGACGTTCCTCCCTGACCTTAAACCCTGGTGTAGCCTCACCGTGCCACCATGACGAGAGGTAACTTATCAAATCATTTTTCCCATACGCCTCAACACCCAAACCTACTTCAGCCCAAACGCCGAACAACCCGACGTCGCCAATCACCTCAAATCGACGAAAATGTCGAAAACACTCAACTCCAAAATTCCCATGAATTAACACACTAAAAATTATGAAATGCATGTTAAAATTCGTGATTTTCAAGCACGAATTCATTAATGCAACCCAAATCAGATTTTAAGATTTGTTGATTTTTATCACAAATAAATATTTCACTGTTATTCCTATTTTAAAAATTATTTGATGGATTAAAAATCCTGAAATTATTTGTAAAACCATCATTATTCATTAGCAAACAACTTCCGTTTGAAACTCAAAGTCAAATGTTGATTAAATTTAAGGATTTGAATTTTTGAAGCCAAAACATGGCCTGCGAAAACAACAGAGAACAGAAAATGTGTATACAGGAACCTGATATTCACAATTCAATCTTCATTCACAAAAATCATTAATTTAAGCATTTATGCATCATCACGCTTCAATCTATCACATGTATTCAGGTTGATCCACAGATCTTTAAACTGTTTATAAATATCAATGTTTACTTACATACAGATTCAATACTTTTATTCCACATGCAGGCATCATAAACACAGAGATCTCATAAGCAAAATAAATGATCAACTTAAACTTTTAATTTAGAGATTTACTCACCTTAATTTATGCAGACAGAGATCCTTGTCCTGCTTTCGAAATCTGAAAGTGATGATGCTTTGTTGCCTTTAAATCTGAGAGGATTTGTTTGATCCTTTGGGTTGCAATATCTTACAGGCTTTGATTAGATCTTCACGTGGACTGTAAAATGTTTTACAGTTGATGCTCTTTGCTTTTGATCTTGAAATTTTTAATTCCAGGTTGAGTTTTATTTTTTCTGCTAGCTTTTCTTGAATCATGCTTTATTTTGTTCTGGTTTTCAGTTTGGATTTTCTTTTAAGTCTTAGATTTAGAGAAGAAAAATGTCTTCTGTCTACAGCTTATTCTTTTCCCTTTCTTCTTCTTCTCTTTCTCTTTTTTTATTTATTTATTTACATTTTTAATTACAATAGGAAGATTAGATCTACCACCTGTTACATATCATGTCATTACTCCAACAAGTGTTAAATTTTGATGAGATGATTACATTTGTTAATCTTATAATATATTTGCCTCATATTTATTTGAATGCATTTTATCTTGTATATAAATGTTGCACATACATACAAATTTCCTTTTATCACATGTTATTTTTTTTCTAAAATGTATTAAACCTTCCTTAAATCTTATTAAGGTCTATATCTACCCTTTGTCTTTTTAATTATATTTTAGATAAATACATTCCTTTTTCTCAATTTATATTTTATATTTATATTCATACCACCTGGATATTTACACATATATAACCTTTAAAAGAGAAGATTTAAAAATCTTAATCTTACATTAATAATAATCATATATTAACAAACACATATTTAATCTGTTTGAAGATAATAAGTTTGCCCAATCTAAACAATCGTATTAGGAGATTATGAAATGAATATTTATTCAGATATTTAGTCTAGCATTTATTAGTTCTAATTTATCTATATACACATCCAAATATATATATATATATAATCAAGTTTATTTGTTCAAATTAATAAATCAGTGTTTAATAAATTAAGTCCTGTTACTTACAAATTAACAGCTGTCCAAAAATCCGGGTTATCACAATTTCAAAGTGATAAAGAATCAAAATATGAATCTAGCCAATTCATTGAATTTTATAATCAACATGGCATAACACATGAGAGAACTACACCATATTCATCTGAAATGAATGGTAAAGCTGAAAAATATATATATCTCTTACCGAATTAGTTATAGTTGTTTTATTAAATTCCGGTGCATCATCACACTAGTAGGGGAAATTCTGTTAACTGTTTGTTATGTTTTGAATGAAATTCCTAAATCTAAGATCACAATTTTTCATTTTAAGATTTTAATAAATCATGAACCCAGCTTGTCTTACTTAGAACTTGGGCTACTTATCGTATTCCCGATCCTAAAAGAAATAAATTAGCAAATCGAGCATATGAATGTGTTTTCATTGGTAGTCGATTAACAATAAAGAATGTAGATTTTTTTATTTGAGTGCTCTTATTATTGAGTCAAATAATGTTGATATCTTTAATAAATTTCCATTTAAACTTTGGAATAATGGAGGTACATCCACCACTAATAATTCAATAATCATAAACAATGAATATAATGCGGAAATTGAATCTGAACCTAGAAGAAATAAACAAGCTAGGATAGCTAAAGATTTTGGTCCAGAATATTATACTTATGCAGTAAAAGGCGACCCTGCTAATCTAAAAGAGCTCTGTCTTATTTAGATTTAGACCTCTGGTAAGAAGCTATAAATGATGAAATAGAATTTCTTGAATCTAATAAACTTGGCATCTTGTTGACTTACCTCCAGGTTGTTGTAAGTGGGTACTTAAAAAGAAGTTGAAACATGATTGTATAACTAACAAATATAAGGCTCATCTTATAGCCAAAGGATTTAGACAAAGAGAAAACATTGAATTTGTTGATACCTTTTCACTTGTGACAAGAATAACATCAATTCGAGTATTAATTTCTCTTGCTTCACTTTATGATCTACTAATTCATCAAATGGATATAAAAACTGCTTTTTTGAATGGTGAATTAGAAGAAGAGATTTATGTGGACCAACTTAAAGATTTTGTTATACATGATCAAGAGCATAAAGTTTGTAAATTAGATAAAACTCTATATGGTCTAAAACATGCATATAAATAATGGCAATTTTTTTTTGACAATCTAGCTATTTCACATGGTTTTAAAGTAAAAGAAAGTGATAAGTGTATTTTTTATAAATTCGAGCATAACATTTGCACTATCGTATGTTTATATGTGGATGACTTATTTATGTTTGTTTCTATTGACAAGAATACTTGTCAACGTCCACAATATTTTGGTAAGACAATTTTACTTGGGCATAACTACGTGGTTAAGATGATTCTCACTTCTAAAAGTGTATCTTTGAATAAATCATCCTAATCAATTTAGTTTGGAAGAAAAGAAAAATATATAGTCATACCTTCTGACCTTGTTAAAAGGTTAAACAGGTTGCTGCAACCCTTCGACTAAGTTGACAATGTACTGGATTGTCAGGGCTTTCGGCCTTGTCGAAAGATTACATGCATGTGCATCCCACCTTTCGTTTAGGCTGGAGTGATAAGGATTAGTTCAACCTTTCGACCTTGTTGAAAAGTTATTAACTGGATCAACTCAACCTTTCGACTAGGTTAGAATAGATGTAAGTTGCCAGGCATATCGTCTTTGCCGAAAGGTATGACAAGACTCTTCCAACCTTTCGACTAGATTGAAGTAACTTTTAATCGTTTAGCTTTCAAAAATCAATAATATTGGTTGTTAATGATAAATATCGTCACCACCCCTATTAGTGCTTTGGATCATTGGTCATGTTTAGGTAAAAACAAGAGTTGATGTAATATGTCATAGAATCATATCAAGGATTAGATATCACATATTTATTGAGTCATAAGTTGTATTCCCCTTTCATGGCTGAAACCATGAATTCAATGTATATGGAAGTAAAACTTGTGGAAGTATACCATGATGGTTCCATGGCATATACTCATAATAAATAAAGAAGATAAGAGATAATTAATGTGTGATCAGCCGTTAATGTTGAATTAATGCCCGATTATGATCATACCCAAATTCCAAGTTAATTGGCTCCCAAAACTAGACCCATTGGGTCTTATTTACAGATGGAGGTGGCCCTCCTTTCTATTTCATGATTTCAACTAGGTCGAAAGGTCACCTTTTATATGCAGTTGTAAACCTTTTGACCTTGTCGAAAGGTTTGCCCTTCGTATGCCATTATGGACCATTGAGCATTATCGAATGGTCTGCTCTTCTCTATACCTTCATGAACCATTTGTCTTTGTCGAAGGGTTTGCCTTTTATATGCTATTGTGAACCCTTCGACCTTGTCAAAAGGTTGCCCTTCACTTGACTGTTGTGAACCATTCGACCTTGTCGGAAGGTTGTCTCTTTACTTGATTTTTGTGAATCCTTCAACCTTGTTGGAAGGTTGCTCTTCACTTGATTGTTGTCGAGAGCTATGCATCCTTTCATTATTGTCAAAAGGTTGTCCATCATTATTTGCTAACTCATGAATGTTCCTTCTTCATGAACCTTTCGACATTGTCGAAAGGTATTTTGTATGTGTTTCAACCGGTTTGAAAGGCTTGTTATGCTTTCGTAAAGATCATTATAGAGTTGCTTGCACTTGCTTTGACTTCTCCTCTTTCTCCAAAAGGTAAGAACTTCTAGAATGTTGAGAGATGAAACCTTTCGACTCCTTTGAAAGGTCAGGGACTCTATACACTATTGACTGCATCCCTTCGACTCCTTCGAAAGGCTTGATTTGAACTCATTTTATTTGATCTTTATTTTATGATGAAGGGTTGCAAAACTGTTCTTCTATCCCAGCCGGAAGGTGCTTGGAGTTTGTATACCTAGCTGCTTTTTTGTACCTTAGTAATTCATTTCCTCCTGCTTGCGAAAGCCTTGCTCCGAAGTTCTTAAGTGCTCTTCTTCACTAGCATCGAACAATCCTTTCGACACCGTCGAAAGGTGACTTTACCTGCTGCTCTTTATTCATACGGAAGCTTTTTGGAAGGCCTTCTTTATCTTTATTCATATTTTATGGTTAACATTTAGACCCCTTTGTATATAGAAGGCTTTTGTTCTTTAGGACAAAAATTCCAAGATTGCCAATTTGTCCCTGTGGTCCTGCAATACATCTAATAATAGTCGCATGTTTAGTTCATACTACAAGCATCTTTCAGTTTGGTTGACCTTTAACTTCGATTTTATTTTAGCGAAAGATTTATCCTTTGAATATCCAGAACCTATAATGATCATCGGTATTTGAAGTCCCAGATTCGGGTTTTGATGGTCGAAATTTATCATTTTCTTTCCAGATAGTAATTATTTCCCATTTTGTCATGAATGATAGAAATTCCAAAAGTTACAGTAAAGGACCTGTATTTCCATGATGGATAGACCTTATTAATAAGAATAGGGAGGCCAAAATCATCTTGATCATCAATGTAAAAGGTTAAAACCCCATATCAACCTGGTAATAATTAGAGAGGACCAGAATACCAATCAGATCATCCGTTCTGATATTAATTAAGAAGGTCAAGAAGATTATCTTGGTTGTAAACGTTAGAGGTTCATACGGCTTGTTTTGTCAGTCAATAATAGAAGATTATAAGCCTTTTTTTGGGGATAAACAGTAGTAGACCATAAATCCATATATGGTAATAAGTAATAGAAGACCAGAAATTCATAGCTGGTAATAAGTAACAGAAGGCCAAAATACCCAATTTGACATTGATAATGGAAGTCCAGAAAACCATTTCTATCAATAAGTAATATAAGACCAGAATACCATTCTGGTAATTAATAATAGAAGACCAGAATCCATTTTTGGTAATTAATAATAAATGAACAGAAAACTAATCTGGAAAATGTTCATGAGGAGAAGTCAGAGAACTCTTTCTGATTCTTTTTTCGAATGTGCCACCTTCAGGCTTTGATGATATCTTACATATTTGTTCTTTCTCGAGCCGAGTTTTCTTTATTCCTTTGTTTTGGCCTATTTTAGGCTTTTTTCATTTTAGAACTTCTCAATTTCTGGCGGTTTCCATGTTAGGTGGTGCCGATTTCTGGCAGTGCCCATTTTAGGCAGGGACTTTTCTTAGTCCGTCGGACATTTTATCTGGGTTTTCGATGCGCTGTAGCTTAGTCTTAAGCAGGGCCCGAGTACTTACCCGACCTCCCTTTAGGAGGCGCCTTAACCTAGCCATTGCATGACGTGGCTATGGGCTTAATCGATATCTTGGCCAGGTTATAGCATGGCAGGACCAAGGGATTACCCGTCCTCCCTCAAGAAGGTGCCTTTTCCTGGCCCTAGCATGACGCGGATAAAGGCTTGTGCTACTTTAACTTGGCCTTTTCTAAGTTTGGTGCGACTAAAGTCTTACGCCCTCCCTCCAGGAGGTGCCTTGACCTGCCCATCTTGGCGCAACCAGGGGCTTTCTACCATTATTGGTAGCCTACCATTTTAGGTAGTTCAAGTTTAAGGAGATTTTTACTCCTAACTACGTGGACTTTTCTTAGTGAATCATAGTAGAGACATTCACGAAAATGCTTTTTATGGTTCCACTCTTATGGAAAAATCGTGAATAATTCTTCACTTGAAAATCGGATTCCATTGTCGGAGATTATCTTGAATGGTATTCCAAACCTTTTGACAATGTTATTAATGACAAATCTTAGCACTTTCCTAGAGGTGATCTTTGGAAGCGGTGCTGCTTCGACCCATTTTGTGAAGTAATCAATGCAACTACAGCATACTTTGCCCCAAACATCAAATGGCCATGGGCTATTGATGAGGGTTAGTTGACTCGGAGGAAGACGTGGTATCTTCGAGTAGCATTGGCACTTTTCACATCTTTTAACATACTCGATTGCTTGGTTGGTTAACTGTGGCCAGTAAAATCCATGTCTCATTATCTTTTTGGACAATTTGATCCCATTGGAGTGATCTCCACAAATCCCTTCGCGGGCTTCCTTTAATATCCTCAATCCGCTCTTGGGTTTTACATATCGCAAATAAGTAAGGGCATATCCTTTCTTGTATGAACTCCCTCTATAATGGTAAAGTTTTGGGCTTGCCTCTTTAGCTTTCATGCCTCTATTTTATCTATAGTGTCCTATTGATAATATAACTCATAATCCGAGCCATCCAAGTGTTTTCATAGTATTCTTCCGTTATTGGACCTGCGGATTTTTCACTTGGCCTTTCTCGATTTGTTTCCCCCGCTTCTTCTGCTATAGCCTGTGATCGGGTCAATTCTAATAACTAATTAGATTTTTCTTTTTTTTCCTCAATATTAGGATTAGCCTGAAATCCCACAGGCATAATTCGAGTCTTAAGGGTCCCTCTTGAACTTGCCAACTTAGCTAATGAGTCTGCGTGGGAATTTTCTCCCCTCGGTATTTCATGTACAGAGAAATCATCGAAAAATGTGAACATTTTTAATACCCATTTCACATACTGACTGAGTTTGGGATCTTTGGTCTGGTATACTTGTTTGATTTGATTAACCATTAATTGAGAATCACTGAATACTTGAATCCTCGAGATTTTGAATTGTAAAGCAAGGGTTAATCCTGCAACTATAGATTCATAATATGCCATGTTGTTAGTTGCTAGAAACACCAATTTCATAGCATAATGAAGTCTGTGTCCATCGGGGTAATTATTATGTATCCTACTCCAGACCCTTGTTCGTTTGAGGCATCATCCATAAATAACTACCACTTGGGTTTTAAGTACCTTTTCTTTTTGGATTGCTCTGAAATGAATCATGTACATTCAATAATGAAGTCTTCCAATGCTTGTCCTTTTACAGCCGTGCTGGGTTGATATTCTATATCATATTGACTTAGCTCAATTCCTTTGCTTAATCAGTCTTCCAAACGTTTCAGGTTTACTAAAGACCCGTTTCAATGGAAAGTTGGTCAACACCTTTATTGGGTGCGCTTGAAAGTAAGGTCTTAACTTTCGGGCCGTGAGAATTAAACAGTTTGCTAGTTTCTGAATAACCGAATATCAAATCTTAGCATCCTTCAGCCTTCTACTTACATAATAAATCGGTATTTGCAATCCATGGTTTTCCTGTTCAATACTGTGCTTACCATGTGCTCCGAGATTGCCATGTACAAGAATAGATCCTCCCCATCTTCAGGGCTAGATAAGATCAGAGGTTTTTCCAAATGTGATTTCAACTCTTGAAATGCCTTTTTGCAATCTTCACCCCAATCGAAATTTTTCCGCTTCTTTATTACCTCAAGAAATGGGATGCACTTATCAGTGGACTTTGAAATAAACCTGGTTAGCACCGCTACTTTTCCATTTAAACTCATAACATCTTTACTTGTCTTAGGCTCTGCCATATCCTTAATGGCTTCAATCTATTCCAAACTAGCATCAATTCCTTGTGCACTAACGATATATTCTAAAAAATTTCCAAATGAACTCCAAGATTGCATTTTTGGGGGTTGAGTTTCATTTGATGCTTTCGGAGCATGTTGAACATCTCATCTAGATCTTCAAGATGATCCTTTACCTTTTAGGGTCTTAGCTACATGTCATCCACATAAACTTCCTATTTCTTCCGATTTGATCTTTAAACAACCGGTTAACTAATATTTGATAAGTTGCCCCAGCATATTTCAACCCGAATGGCATAACTTTGTAACAATAGGTACCCTCATCTGTAATGAAGCTGGTATGCTCATCATCAGGTTTAAACATATGGATTTGATTGTACCTGGAATATGCATCCATCTGGGATAGCAGCGTATGTCCACTAGTTGAGTCGGCCAACTGATATATCCTTTGGACAAGCTTTTTTTAAATCCGTATGATCCATGCAAGTTCGCCATTTTCCATTAGATTTTCAAAACAAGATTTGCCAACCACTTAGGGTAGAAGACTTCTCAGATAATCCCATTTTGTTGCAATTTCTTGACTTCTTCCTTTAAGGCGTCGGTCCTTATATAACTTATCGAACTGCTTCTTCTATTGCCTGACCGGAGAGATGTTTGGATTGATATTTAGGGTGTGGCTCATGATTTTAGGGTCAATCCCAATCATGTCAGAGTGGGTCCAGGTAAAAATATCCTTGCTGGATTTTAAGAATTCTGCCAATCTCAATTTTAAGTGCTCCTCATGATCTTTCCCCACTCTGACTATTTTGGTAGAATCGGTAGAATCTATTGGAATTTCCTCAGATTTCTCAACTGGCTTAACTCTTTCAACCTCTACTCGACAATCTAGCACTGTAATAATCTTTCTTTCCTCTATTGAGTTGGTATTCATTCTCTTCCTCTTTCCATAAACTACAAAACATCTTTTGGCAATAAGTTTATCAGTTCTATTAGATTTTTTCTTCGCTTCGATTGATAGATGTAGAAACCCATCATCCAAAGGCTATAAAGTAATGGAAGAATCAAAGTAACAAGTAAGTTCCTTATTATATTGTTCCAAAGTTGTGAAGTACATTTTCCTTAATGCAAATTGCTCACCTCGGATAGCTCCCCACCCATTCTTAGTAAGGAATTTGAGCCTCAGATATTTAGGTGAGATGAAAGCACCCACTTCGCCTAGCGTTGGAAGTGCGAAGAAAGCGTTGTAAAAGATGGCTGATCTAAGATTACAAAAGTAGTTTCGAAAACACGAGAGGTCCCAGTTGCACCAAGAGCTTCACTTGTCCTAGTGGAGTTGTTCCCTTACTATTGAACCCGAAGATGGGCTCAGGGCTAAGTTCAGGTTTGTCTTTAGAGATTCCCATTTGATCGAACGCATGTCGGAAGATCACGTTTGCAGCGCTTCTAGTATCGACCAGGATCTTTGTTGTAGGATCTAGATTAACCCGAGAGGGGGGTGAATAGGGTTATAGCAAATTTTCTCGATTTAAACACAGAAAATAAACTGCAGAAATAAATATGCTGAAAAGTAAATCACACACAAAATTTACCCAACTTCGGCAACCCCTGCCTACTGCTGCATTCCCAGATTTCTATTAGAATTAAATAGTATCCCGCTTACAAACACTCTACTAGACTCGCAAACCTTTGCTCCCGCTCACAAACACTCTACTAGACTCGCACACCCTGCTCCGCCAATAGAGTTTCGTTTACTCGCAAACTCTGCTCCCGCTTGTAGAGTTTTGCAAACTCGCACACCCTGCTCACTGAATTAATTCTAACTAGACAATCTGACACTACCTACAACCTAGGTGGTGATTTACAAATTCTTAGACTCGAAAAGAAAAAACAACTTCAAAAATAAAACCAGGAGCAAAAATTAAAATATAAATTTTAATTCCTAATTTTTGCTCAAAATAAAAATAAAAAACCCTTCAATTAAAACCCTAAAACCAAATTATCCCCTTTTATAATAAACAAGGCCGGCCCACTAATTCTTGAACCCGATCCTTCTTTCTTGCTTTGAGAAAATGATGGCGGTCGTTCCTCTTGAAATTAGGGCATCGTTCCCCTTTTTCTTTGCTACTGTAAAATTGCGGCTTTGTTCTTCTTTCTCGAATTAGGGCTTCGGCTCTTGTGAGAATTAGGGCTTTCGGCTCTTGCTCGTCCTCGATTTCTAATGATCGATTGTTGCCCTTGCTTACTGCTTCGCTTATGATTGGTTCTGGTGGGCTTCAAGATTGCGAATTGTTTGCAGCTGCTTCTTTTGATCGAGTTCACTGTTGCGGTATGTAATCTCTTTGCTTGTTTGTGCTTTTGTGATTCTCAAACTCGATGCCGATGATGATCACTTAGGTTTGGTATTTATATGAGTTTGAGTATACTTGAAATCGTTCGTATTATTTCGATACTTTCCTGATTTTCTATTGCTTGATGCGTACGATTTTCCTGATATAACTTCAACCTTGATGCGCACGGCTTTGATTTTGTTGCGTTTGATTTTCTTGATTCACACGGCAACAACTTTCCCCTTTTTCATTGCTGACTTTTTCAAAGATACGAATTTGATACACTGTCATGAATTCGAATTGGACTTGGAATTACTATTTGATTTTCTGGCCCTCTTTTCTGGTTGGTTTAACAAGAACTTCACTATGAACTTTGGCTTTGTTGTAACTTCGTTTATCTTATATCATTGCATCCATTCTGTACTTACTAGGTTTCAAGCATTTTCTTCATTGCATTCATGTCTGCTGTTATGTTGGTGGCAATCTTGTTTAAGTGCTTGTGTCATCACTTGTTTGCGGTGATATTGTAGTTTGCATTGAGCATTTTGTATGCTTGTAACTTTGGTTTTACACTGCTTCATCATGTTGCATACACTCCATAATATTATTGATACTTGGTTCAATCTAGTCTGGTTGAATTTATTTTGAACATGGTAATTGTATTGGACATTCCTTGAAGTTGTAGCTTGCACTTTTTGTTGTTTCCAGTTGCACTTGGTCATTTTGTATCTGCATCCTCAGCTGAGTAATTTCCACTGTCTTCTGTTCACTTGAGTTTGAGCATTTATGTGTACATTTTGATTTGCATCACTTGTAGCTTGCTACTGTGTTGCATTGAGTTACTGTCGTCTGCACTTGCTTTTGATATAGCTGTTGGTTGATGTGCATGCTTGTTCATTCCAGTGAGTTTTGTTTTGTGATATCCATGTTGCAGCTGTTTTGGTCGAGACTTGTTGTTTGTTGGCACTGGACCTGATCTGCATACATGATTGTTGCAGTCCATTTTGTTGTTGATCACTTGATTCTTTGTTGGCACTTCTGGAAGTTTGCAGCTTGGTCTTTGTTGCAACTGGCTGTTTCATTGTTTCATGCATTATTGATACTTTGATGCAGTTTTGATTTGTCGAAGCTTTGCATTCTTCAAGTTGCCTTGTGTTGAATCCAGTCTCAAAAATCGGATTTGACCTTGTGCTCGTGTCGTGATTTTATTTATGTTGCACGTGAGTTGAACCCGGCTTTTCATTTGGGTTTGACCTGTGCTCACCTGTCCCTGTAGCGTTATCAAGTGTATATTGATGTGCACGGCCTTGTGGCATGTACAGTGATACACTGTGCATGTCACACTGTTCGTGTGATGAATTCAAGTGTAAATGATGACGAACAACCCAAATAACTGAGGCAAACCATATTTTCAAAAATCGTATTTCATTGTATATTGCAAAAATATTTCTTTTTCAATTTTACTGCGTTAGTGAATATTTTTGCAGATTGCTCAGATGCTGGATTCAAACTGGAATGCAGTTGAAGACAAAATATGAGTGTGAGTGATATGTAGTGAGGATATTAATGAAAATATAAAATCGTGATGTATTCAAAATTGTATATGAATAGTGAGAGCATGAATTTGTACTATTCAAGATTGTAATAAATATTTGTTTGAATAAAATTTCTGTTTGAATTCAAAATCTGTGTAATTTGTTCTGTTTGAATTCAAATTCAAATTCTGTGTAATTTATTTTATTCAACAAATATTTATTTAATCTATGAAAAACAAAATAGTACATTACCAAATACATTTAAATGAATATATATGTTTATTATCATCAAACAAAAACATATAAGCGCATATTCAACATTTGTAACCACCGAGGAGCCTATCTGAGCCGTGATCATCAATGGGTCATTGTGGGGGTGATGAATTCCCCTTCTCAATTCCTGGGGATTGATCACCAAAGTGTGTGTGTGTGTGTTGATATTATACTTTGGGTTCTTAAGCGGTAGTTCATCTTGCATAGAAAGTACGCCCTTCATGGCTTCGTGAATGTATATGTTCCTGGCATCATTTCTTCTGCCCGCAGGATGTGGTCCCACCATATATTACGTCAATTTTGTTTTGGGGTGGACTCAGGTTCAATGGATCTTCGCCGTCAATCATATTAACAGTAGTATCGGCATGTTTTCTTGTCTCAATCTCTGGCAAGGAAGTCTGCTGTGGCTTTTTCACAAACTCTTTTAGTTGTCCTTCTTGAATTAGTTTTTGAACTATCCCTGCCAGCACTTTACACTCATTGGTACTGTGACTGTTTACCTTGTGATAAGCACAGTAGCTATCTCCTTTCTTTTGCTCTGCATAATTTTGAGCTTTGAACGAGGTCGGAAAATTGGCCTTATCTTGAGTCATCGCATAAATGTAGGAGATTGGTCTGTTTAACACTACTGCGTTAGTATTAGCATCTTCCCATCTAGACTTTTTGTGAATCCTTTTCGAGCCGAATTTTCCACTATCCCTCCTCTAAATAGAATTCTTCTTAGAATAGTACAATTCATCCATTCGGATGAACTTTTCGGCTTGAAAATGAAAGTTTTGCACGTCTCGGCAACCATGGATGAATAATTCTTTCCAAAAAGGAGATGGATCTTATTTCAGTCAATCGATGGATCTTTGCAGATGTAGAACTGAGCCGAGAATTCATAGAAGAATTGTTTCCAAGAATAGATTGTGTTATTGTGATATTGTCGACACCATTTGGCAGCAGCTCCTTGAAGAGTAACTGGAAAAGGCGGCACCTAATGGCACCAGAAGCATTGTACAAATCCATTTGACTGTCGAATGTCATCAAATGGTCATCAGGACTAGATGTGCCATGATATTTCATTGTAGGGGCCTTCACGTGAAAGGGATTAGGTGTTGTCATTATCTCATCAATGAAAGGGGCAACCCTCTTATTATCATTTAGTCTCTCGTCTGCTGTTCTCTTACATTTAGCATTCAATAGATCATTCACTGCCTTCTCAGCCATGTCTTTGAGGTAAGCTTCATTGTTCAAGTAGTCTTTCTTATTTGGTTTGTAGCCATCTAAGGTAGAGCTTGCAGAATTCTTCCTCTTGGATCCTTCCTTGATAATTCGCCTTTAGTGGAAGACGATCCTTGTTCAAGGAAATGTTAGTTTTGCTTTTCGTGGCATTAGTGTTGATTTTCAAGTTTCTCCTATTAGAGACCACTTCCTCTCTTGTTGTGGCAGCTTTCATGGATGACTTGCGGGATAGAACTTCATCTAGGAGATTCTTTATCTCCATCATTTTTTGCTTTAAGTGTGTGATTTTAGCAATACGATCCACTGGTTAAAGATTTCGAGCTGAAGCTAATTGCGGAGACAGTAGAATTTGAGCCGGTGGTGGAATTGGTTGAGCTGGTGTAGAGGACTACCCTTGTTCCCTGTTTGCAGGGTTAAAAGATGGCGAAACATTTTCTTCTAGCAAAGTTGCATGTTCAGCCCTTTTTTTTAAGGTGGAAAGTCTTTTCGATTTCATTTTCCTATAGCAAACCAAATTTCCACAATTAGTTGTATTAAGATAACAAGGATGGAGGTTCAGGCCCTTCTTCTAGCCTTAAAAATGTTGACACGAAAACTTGTCAACATCCCTAATGTTTTGGTAAGACGATTTTGCTTGGGCATAACTATATAATTAAGATGATTCCCACTTCTGAAAGTGTATCTTTGAATAAATTGTCCAAATCAATTTAGTTTGGAAGAAAAGGACAATAGATAGTCATACCTCCTAACCTTGTCAAAATAAAGAGGTTGCTGCAACCCTTCGACAAAGTTGACAATGTACCAGATTGTCAGACCTTTCGACCTTGTTGAAAGATTACATGCATGTTCATCCTAACCTTTCGTTTAGGCTGGAGTGATAAGGAATAGCTCAACTTTTCGGCCTTGTCGAAAAGTTATTAATAGGATCACTCAACCTTTTGACTAGGTTGGAATAGATGTAAGTTGTTAGACATTTCGTCTTTGTCGAAAGGTGTGACAAGACTCTTCCAACCTTTCTACTGGATTAAGTTACTTTTAATCGTTTAGCTTTCAGAAATTAATAATCTTCGTTGTTAACGATAAGTATGGTCACCGCCCCTATTAGTGCTTTGGATCATTGATCATGTTTAGGTAAAAACAAGAGTTGATATAATATGTCATAGAACCATATCAGGGATTAGACATCATATATTTATTGAGTCACAAGTTTTATTCCCCTTTCGTGGCCAAAACCATGAATTCAATGTACAAGGAAATAGAACTTGTGGAAATATCCCATGATGGTTCCATGGCATATAATCATAATGTAATGACCCGGAATTTTCGATCCTGAAAATTGCAGATAGCTGGAAGAAAAGAGATGGAAGTAGAAGAAGAACAGATACACCAAAACACAATCTCACATTCGCAGCGAATAAAATATAATAACAAATAATAACAGTTATACAAAGGAAAACTGTACTTGTCAGATTACACTTTAATACATCAGAGTTACAACATTTACAAACATCGGACATATTCAATCAACATGTCCCAGAAAAACTACAATATCACAGTGGTATACACTCCATACGTTCTCTCCATCTAGCTCGCCTCCTGAGCTCCAGATCGTCCTTACCCTAAAAATTGTAATACTCGATCTGACCCGAGCATTACATTAAAGTAACGCCCGGGTCAGGCTGGAAACCAGCGTGATAAACCCATCTAATATGGAACACAAAAGCATACAACTTACATAAACCCAGGTAACTTGTATTAATTTACAACTTCACAAGTCGTTAAGGGCATCACTTACATCACACATCAATTTCTAAGAACTAAAACTTAGATTAAATGGTCCAATTCACTTAAATCATTCCATTTCAGCCTATTGATTTTACATATCAATTTACAAAGAATCGAAGTGGTTTCGAGTATTTACTAATACCCGACTCCGGTCTCTTCGAATTAAATACCATCTTAACCCAAGTTATTCAAGTGAAATACAATTCAATTTTAAATACAAGATGTCACTTTTTACACACAATTCATCATTGATAGATAACCACATAATCACAATTCAAAACAAACAAATCATATCACAAACATTTCATGTCATAGATATCAATCAATTCAAGGCATTTAACACCACTCAATCATTCATAAGTAGGATTGATTACTTCCAAAATTAATTTAGTCATCTCTAATTAAATTAATTTCTAACCTTTAATCACCTTAAATTACCTTTACTTAACATTAATTAATTACAAACTAATTAATTAATCATCTTTTAATTATCCATCATGATTAATCACCCTTGACTAATTATTCTTTAATTGCAATAAGTAATTAACTCTTAATTAATTACACAAATTAATTAACCTTCACTTATCACATTAAATAAACCCCTTATTGCTCTTATAAAGTAATTAACAATGATTTATTACCTTAATCCCTAATTAATTACTCAAATTAATTATCCTATGATCACTTACAATGATTATTTATCCTTTAATTAATCATACTTGTAAATTAACTAACCCTTAATTAATTCCTTAATTATCCAATCCTTTAATTAATTACTCTAAGTAATTAATTCTTAATTACTTACATTAATTAATCCTTTAACTTATTACTTTAAGTAATTAGTACTTAATTACTTACATTAAGTAATTATTCCCTGATTACTTTCTTAAGTAATTTCCCTTAAATCAATTTTATTCAGTAATTAATCCATTAATCACTTACACTAAGTAATTATGCTTTATAGTTTACATTAAGTAGTCATACTTTAATTACTTTATTAATAAAATCTTGATTAAGATAAAACATTTATCTTAATAAATTATTTTCTTAATTAATTATTACTTAATTTAAATTAAAAGTTTGGGATACAAAATCACTTAAGTTCCCCTTTATTTTGATTACTTAAGTTCATTAATTAATTCTTAATTACCTTAATTCTTATCTTATCTAAGATAAACCTTTATCTTAGTTATTATTTGAATTTATGTTTGAATTTGACTTATACAAACTCACTTGAGTTCTCCGATCAGTCAAAGTTTGATATACTTAACTTAATCATTATTTGATTCAAATATTTTGAATTCCATTTGAAGACTTAGGAAAAATTATTTCAAAACCACATCAGGTAAATTCAATACATGTCTATCTTATAAACTAAATTTAGGAAAAAAATTGTTTGTTAACTTAACAAATATTTTATTTTCAAAACTTTTACTTCTTTGCTTTAAAACTTGTTTAACATAGTTTTCTTTGAACTGTTTTTCATCAAAATTTAAATTGAAAACTCAATTAACTACACAACTATTCCGAGCCAAAGCTTCAATATACGAGCAAAAATCCGATGCCAAGCAGTAATTCACCATACCCAAAACTCGAGCTCAAACCCTTTAGGAAAATTCCGTGATCACACGAGTACAACTTCGAGTTCCTCCCAGAGTCTCCAACTTTCTCCTTCTTTCTTCCTCCATTCTATAGTTACAGCACAATCAAACTCCACTGATACCTCTGTGCACCGTGCACGTACACATGACGCATCGGCCATCGACCACCTCGCCGACTCTCCACGCAAGACGCCTTCGATTACCTTCCCATGCTCCACCACCTGAAACATCGCCACGACCCTCAAATCAAAATTCGAACCTTCTACTCTCAGGAACGAAAAACTATGATCATCAAATCGCCTCGCCAACTTCCCAATGCCGATCACCAGTCCACTTCACCGGAGATGCGTCATCCTTCCTTTAACCTTTTCCACCAGTACCGCATTCACCGATTGCTACCTTAACACCTCAAAAACTAGCAAACCCACCTTGTCCAGAAACAAGCGTGAAGCCCTAACTTACCCTCCTTCAGCCACCATGGCCCCCTAGAACTCAAGCAACTATTTTTCCCGTATCCTCCATCCCTTCAGCCAACTCCAGTCGAAAGCCCGACCATCAATTCCTCCATAATCGACGAGTATCGACGATTTTCTTTTTTTCGTTCATCATACATTCCTCTCGAAACCCAAAACTAAATATCTCATTTATACATCTAAATTCAAGATATTACTCCACGAACCAGATTATAATATTAAAGGGTTAAATTAACACATTCGATTTTACCCATTTCTTCGATTTCCACTGTAATTTATAACTTCTGAGTTAAATACTAACTATATATTCTTGAATCTATTTTTAAAATTAAGTTTACATACTTATATCATTTTCTATTTACAAATCCTAGCCTATCATCAGATATATGGGAAGTTATGAATTTTTTTTCTATAAATTTTCGAGGCCAAGATATGAACAGAGGACTTATATTCAAACATACAATTTTGATCCGATAAATTTATTCATACACCCATACATTCACATGTAAAAACATATGAAAACCATATTTTTCTCAAAAATTCATCACTACACTTCACAGATTTCAAAACTGTTTCTAAATTTAATGTTTACTCACCTGTTTACTCTGGTTTGACAGAGAATCCTGGAAATGGTTTAAATTTGAAAATCTGGAATAGATCTGTAGCTTGAATTAGATTTGAATCTGATTTACTTATGTTTGTTGAATTGAATCTTGCCTTTACTTGCTTTTGATCAGGCTTCAGAAAGTTGATTGTTGTTGATATTTTTTTTCTTCTCCTAGTTAATTATCTCTGGCTACTGAATTCTTCTCTTTGAAAATGAAAATAGAAAAGGTTTGAGATGAAAGAGTATAAAGTATTTAGTCTTGACTTAATGATGATATTTTTCTTTCTAAAAAAAAAGGTAAATTAGATTGTGACACTTGTAATTTGCATGTAACAACACATTTACATTTGTGATTTAGTATATAAATAATCTACACTTGTATTTTGTATGTATATTAATGTTCTAAATATATATATTGATAATATTTTCCATTTAGTAATTACTTTTCTTAATTTATATAAATATGATATTTTCAAGAAAATAATATAAATCAAATTATATAATAATAAAATCATATTCATATATATTTTATAATTTATTATAAGATATTTATTCTTTGAATTTCAAATTCGAATTCAAATTCAAATTCAAATTCAAATCAACTCATATAAAGATATATATATATGTTCAAACAAACACAAATTCAATTTGTAAATAATAATTCTATTTAAAATCCTTTTATATAAATAAAATAATACATTATTATTGTTTTGGAAACAACAATTTCACCAATTTTAAATAATTAAAAAGGAGATTATCAAATACATATCTATCCAATATTTAAAACCAGCATTATTATAATTCAGATTCTTATATATATTCAAATATATCTCAGAATTTTATTTGTTCAATTTAAAAATAAGTATTTTTAATAAATTTAATTTTGTTAATTTCCAATTAACAGATGCCCAAAAATTCGGGTTAGCACATTCCTCCCCCCTTAGAATCTTTTCGTCCTCGAAAAGGAACGAAGCCAGAATTTATTAAAATGCTTATTATTAGAAAAATTATTCTTTGAAACACTTTTAAAATCTACATAATATTATAAAATAGTTTTACAAAAATACTTTTTATAACTCGATGTTTCAACCAGTCCATCCTTGTTCTCACATAAATTTGGTCATACGTTGATTAGGCGTACGACTAAAAATCTATAAGTACTTAGCAGACCCGTTTTCAACACCCAATGAAAATACTTGGAAAATAATTTTATTGAAAATATAGAAAACATTTTGAAATAGAGGAAATATCTTTGGTGAGAATGCTCTGGAAATCATCACTCCCATCCATAGTCGTAGTTAAACCGATGGTTACGTTACCGTCCCGGCAAAATCCATAGATAACTGTAGGCCTCTGCACCCCTCGATTATGCCATGGAACCCGCTACAGATCGCAGTTACAACCGGGGTTACGTTGCTGTCATAGAAAAAACCCATATAACTGTAGGCCTCAGCGCCCTCGAATTTCGCTGCCAAAAGAATGAAACTTCTCCGCTCCCACATAGGTCATAGACTACATCAGTCAAGTCCCAATGTAGCCTTAGGCTCTCACAGCCTCTCGACTTTCGCTATGTCTCTATAGGTCGCAGTCTACCGATATAAAATCAAACGTAGACTGTTGGCTCTCAGCAGCACACACGACTTTCGCTATATTACCATAGGTCGCAGTCTACCGATGTAAAATCAAACGTAGACTGTTGGCTCTCAGCGGCACACACAACTTTCGCTACGGTCTGCAGTAGATCGCAGTGACATTGAGCTATACTGTCGTCAAAGCATAACCCAAATGCCTCTGTAGGCATTAGCGCCCCCGGCTTTCGCTACACAATACACATGATCCTTCGGAACTAGTTTTGTCCGGACTCCTCACATGATCAACTTTTGAACCCCCCTTAGGGTTCAAGGCTACCCTATGGTACTCCTGAGAAGTTCATTCCAAGGGAGCGCCTTTTTCTCCAGAGCCATTTTCAAAACACTTTATACTATACACATATAGTATCTTTCAAATCATACACCTAGTATGAATCTCATATAAAACTCTTTTCTCAAAGTCGATTATTCCAAAATCGATAATTCTCAAACTAGGCTTTCCAAATCCAATATTGAATTTACCCAAAAATCAAAAGCCTTTCCAAATCCAAAGGTTCCAATACTTTTCCCAAAATCCTTCTCACAAGATCCTTTATATATATAGATATATATAACCTTAAAAAATCTTTGGATCATTTCAAACTTGTATAAAACCCCATTTTTACTTCAAATATTTTCAAAACCCTTTTTCTTCTGGCTATAGATTCAACAAGGGGAGTTTGTCATATGTATAACA
The DNA here is from genome assembly GCA_030765085.1 of Allium cepa. NCBI lineage: Eukaryota > Viridiplantae > Streptophyta > Magnoliopsida > Asparagales > Amaryllidaceae > Allium > Allium cepa. The sequence continues at coordinate 337,456,007 of CM060938.1, forward strand.
AAGATACATAAATCTGTTTATGCCAAATCAAATGTTCAAATTCGATTACTCTTCACAAAACCACTTACCATATCACTTACTTCTATAAAGTAAATTTTTACCATAGAAATATCAATTTTCCACTTTACTTCATCATATATTCCACAAAATATACCTTTCATTCCAAAAACCATTTCACATTTCTTATCCACAAATTCCGAGTATCAATTTCATTCAAATCCGTACGATGTACACATATCATCTGTACGCTATACCAATCTGATCGCTTACTCGATCACACAATTTCATTTCCGAACTAGTATCGTCCACCTGACTTTCTTGTGCGGACTCAGATCTGGTTTCTTGATCAAAAACCGTCATTCTCCTTGCATAGCCATAACTATGATAGAGAATATTCAGAACCAATCAATAATCCATATCCAGGTTCACCGTCGAAAATCGAGTGAAAAATCCCAACTCGGATCGATAAACTATCTCGAAATTCTATGCTCGAATCTGGATCAAATCACTATGCGAATAGAATAATATATGTACATCCTATGTATTTATCTTTATTGATTATCAACTAAATCAATTTCTCCTTTCTATTCACATCCATTTTTGATTTCTATTTACTTATTCACATTTGCCTCAATCCTCTTTGGATTATCACTTTAATTCTTATCTCAATGGGTATTTAATTATAAACAGTTTGCACTCTGACCATCTTAAAATTAGAAAATGGCTTGAATAATTAAAATAGATAAGTAGTTGAAAAATAATTATTAGTTTGTAAATTAGCTGTAAAATAATTAAGTAATTGTAAAATAGTTGGAAAATAGTCAAATAGTTATAGAAATTTTAAATAATTGCAAAATAGCTATAAAATAGTAATTAGTTATAAAGTAGTTGAAAAACAGTAATTAGTTTATAAAATAGTTGAAAAATTGTTAAATTGTTCCAAAAATAATTGTAAAACAAGTATAAAATAGTTTTAGGTTTAAAAAGAAAAGATGTATAGTAAATAATTTGGAAAAAATAGATTTATATTAAAATAATTTATTTTGAAAATAGTCCAAAGTCAAAACTGCTCATTCCCAATCTCCATTCCCATCAATTCAATTTAAATTTCCACTTCCATTTAAATTGACTCAATTTCAAATATAAATAACTTCAATTTCCATTGAAATTGATTTAATCCCCAATTCAAGTTGAATTAACCTCAACTTCTTTCCAAATTCAAATCGAATTCCATTTGAATTTACTTATTCAACTTTAATCATAATTTCAATTAATTCAAATAAATTTCAAACTGAACCAATTTCAATTCATATCAATTCCATTTTGAATTAATCCCAACTCCCATTTGAATTTGAACTCATTCAACTCCAATTTCATTTCAAATTAATCCAATTCAAATTTTCCATTTGAATTTTTAAACTTATCCATCTTCAATCACAATTCCAATTAATCCAAATCAAATTCAATTTGAACTAATTCAATTCAAATTTCAAATTTAAACCATCCCGAATTATATAAATTCGAGTTAAATTTGTAAATGTTGATGTAATCCTTTAAATCAAATCAACTTATATCTTTAAACCATTAAATTCTGAATCCAAGTTCCATTTTATCATAATAATGGATATATTACCACACCCCATTTCTAATTAACCATTTTACTTTCCAAGTTAAATCCCAATTTCATCTTGAAATTTCCAAATCAGGTTGTTCATTCAAACTTATTTAACTTCTTTTAAGTTAACTTCAATTTACTTAATCCAGCCAACCTTACCCAATTCGAATTCCCATTCCAAATTCTAAATTTCACATTAATAATCTTCCTACTTATAAGTTCAAAAACTTATTACTTTGGGTATCACATCTCATTCCAATTTTGAAACTCAACATTTAGAGTTTATTTCAAACGATCTTTGATTTTATGTATATTCCTCAAGTATACATATATTTCCTTTACACACCAAGTTATCTTTAAATTTTAAATCACCTATGATTTTTAATTCAAAACAAATTTCTGTAAATTTTCAAACAACTCTTGTTTGAATCAAATTGTTCAAATAATACTATTTATTATTTCTTTCAACATTTTGAAATAATTCAAATGTTTCTAGACTTTAGGTTTTAAAACTTCATAACTTAAAACCTACTTCAATCTATAAGTTATACTCATCCTAAAAGTTTACTTCATTTGGCTTACATATTAACAAATATATCATTATTAAATACAATAACTATTAATGATAATACCCAAGATTATCATATCTGGATACCAATTCATTTTTATCTTATTCTTACTTCTTCAAATTCAGGATTTTAGTCCAGTTTGGATCTATTTCAAACTTATCTTCATTTAATTACAATTTGGTTGTATTACTATTACCACTTAATTCTTATTATCATTTAGTTCCAATAACCAACAACCAACTTCCTTATATATATCAAAAGATAAACTTATATAAAAATCATTTCTAAAACCATTTAAAATCTTTATATAAGTAAATAACAAGTACGCTCTCACACACACACATACTCAACTTATTTTAGGGTACCATTGACCCTATCCTTAATGAGTATCCCCCTCCAGAGCCAAGGTTCTCGCTTGACCTTCTGGTCTGATACCAAATGTAACGACTTGAAATTTTCGATCCCGAAAATTCCAGATAGTTAGAAGAAAAGAGATAGAAGAAGAAGAATAGAAACACCAAAACACAATCTCATAATCGCAGCGGATAATATATAATAACTAATAATAACAGTTATACAAAGGAAAACTGTACTTGTCATATTACACTTTAACACATCAGAGTTACAACATTTACAAACACTGGACAGATTCAATCAACCTGTCCAAGACAAACTACAATATCGCAGCGGTATACACTCCATACGTTCCCGCCATCCAGCTCGCCTCTTAAGCTCTAGATCGTCCTTACCCTAAAAAATTGTAATACTCGGTCTGACCCGAGCATTACATCAAAGTAACACCCGGGTCAGGCTGGAAACCAGCATGAGTAAACCCATCTAATATGGAACACAAAAGCATACAACTTATATAAACCCGGGTAACTTGTATCAATTTACAACTTCACAAGTCGTTAAAGACATCACTTACATCATACATCAATTTCGAAGTACTAAAACTTAGATTAAATGGTCCAATTCACTTAAATCATTCCATTTCAGCCTATTGATTTCACATATCAATTTATAAAGAATCGAAGTGGTTTCGAGTATTTACTAATACCCGACTCCGGTCTCTTCGAATTTAATACCATCTTAACCCAAGTCATACAAGTGAAATACAATTCAATTTTAAATACAAGATGTCACTTTTTACACGCAATTCATCATCGATAGATAACCAAATAATCACAATTCAAGACAAACATATCATATCACAAACATTTCATATCATAGATATCAATCAATTCAAGGCATTTAACCTCATTCAATCATTCATAAGTATGATTGATTACTTCCAAAATTAATTTAATTATCCCCAATTAAATTAATTTCTAACCTTTATCACTTTAGATTACCTTTACTTAATATTAATTAATTACAAACCAATTAATTAATCATCTTTTAATTATCCATCCTGATTAATCACCCTTGACTAATTATCCTTTAATTGCAATAAGTAATTAACTCTTAATTAATTACACAAATTAATTAACCTTCACTCATCACATTAAATAAACCCCTTATTACTCTTATAAAGTAATTAACTATGATTTATTACCTTAATCCCTAATTAATTACTCAAATTAATTATCCTATGATCACTTACAATGATTAATTATCTTTTAATTAATCATACTTGTAAATTAACTAACCCTTAATTAATTCCTTAATTATCCAATCCTTTAATTAATTACTCTAAGTAATTAATTCTTAATTACTTACATTAATTAATCCTTTAACTTATTACTTTAAGTAATTAATCCTTAATTACTTACATTAAGTAATTATTCTCTGATTACTTTCTTAAGTAATTTCCCTTAAATCAATTTTATTCAGTAATTAATCCATTAATCACTTACACTAAGTAATTATGCTTTATAGATTTACATTAAGTAATCATACTTTAATTACTTTATTAATAAGACCTTGATTAAGATAAAACATTTATCTTAATAAATTTTTTTCTTAATCAATTATTACTTAATTTAAATTAAAAGTTTGGGATACAAAATCACTTAAGTTCCCCTTTATTTTGACTACTTAAGTTCATTAATTAATTCTTAATTACCTGAATTCTTACCTTATCTAAGATAAACCTTTATCTAAGTTATTATTTGAATTTATGTTTGAATTTAACTTATACAAACTCACTTGAGTTCTCCGATCAGTCAAAGTTTGATATACTTAACTTAATCATTATTTGATTCAAATATTTTGAATTCCATTTGAAGACTTAGGAAAAATTATTTCAAAACCACATCAGGTAAATTCAATACATGTCTATCTTATAAACTAAATTTAGAAAATAAATTGTTTGTTAACTTGACAAATATTTTACTTTGAAATCTTTTACTTCTTTGCCTTAAAACTTGTTCAACATAGTTTTCTTTGAACTGTTTTTCATTAAAATTTAAATTGAAAATTCAATTAACTACACAACTATTCCGAGCCAAAGCTTCAATATACGAGCAAAAATCCGATGCCAAACAATAATTCACCATACCCAAAATTCGAGCTCAAACCCTTTAGGAAAATTCCGCGATCACACGAGTACAACTTCGAGTTCCTCCCAGACTCTCCAACTTTCTCCTCCTTTCTTCCTCAATCCTATACTTACAGCACAATCAAACTCCACTGATACCTCTGTGCACCTTGCACGTACACACGACACATCGGCGATCGACCACCTCGCCGACCCTCCACGCAAGACGCCTTTGATTACCTTCCCATTCTCCACCACCTGAAACATCGCCACGACCCCCAAATTAAAATTCGAACCTTCTACTCTCAGGAACGAAAAAATCAGATCATCAAATCGCCTCGCCTTGCCAACTTCCCAATGCCGATCACCAGTCCACTACACCGGAGGATGCGTCATCCTTCCCTTAACCTTTTCCACTAGTACCGCATTCACCGATTGCTACCTCAACGCCTCAAAAACTCGCAAACCCACCTTTTCCAGAAACGAGCGTGAAGCCCTAACTTACCCTCCTTCAGCCACCACGGCCCCCTAGAACTCAAGCCACTATTTTTCCCATATCCTCCGTCCCTTCAGCCAACTCCTGTTGAAAACCCGACCATCAATTCCTCCGCGATCGACGAGTATCGGCGATTTTCTTTTTGCTGTTCATCCCACAATTCCTCTCGAAACCCAAAACTAAAAATCTCAATTTATACATCTAAATTCAAGATATTACTCCACGAACCAGATTATATAATTATAGGGTTAAATTAACACATTCTATTTTACCCATTTCTTCGATTTCCATTGTAATTTATAACTTCTAAGTTAAATACTAACTATATATCCTTGAATCTATTTTTAAAATTAAGTTTACATACTTATAATCATTTTCTATTTACAAATCCTACCCTATCATCAGATATATGGAAAGTTATGAATTTTTTCTATAAATTTTTGAGGCTAGGATATGAACAGAGGACTTATATTCAAACACACAGTTTTGATCAGACAAATTTATTCATACACTCATACATTCACATGTAAAAACATATGCAAACCATATTTTTCTCAAAAATTCATCACTGCACTTCACAGATTTCAAAACTGTTTCTAAATTTAATGTTTACTCACCTTTTTACTCTGGTTTGACAGAGAATCCTGGAAATGGTTTAAATTTGAAAATATGGAATAGATCTGTAGCTTGAATTAGATTTGAATCTGATCTACTTATGCTTGTTGAATTGAATCTTGCCTTTACTTGCTTTTGATCAGGCTTCAGAAAGTTGATTGTTGTTGATATTTTTTTCCTTCTCCTAGTTAATTATCTCTGGCTACTGAATTCTTGTCTTTGAAAATGAAAATAGAAAAGGTTTGAGATGAAAGAGTATAAGTGTATTAGTCTTGACTTAATGATGATATTTTTCTTTTTTTTTAAAATAAGGTAAATTAGATTGTGACACTTGTAATTTGCATGTAACAACACATTTAGATTTGTAATTTAGTATATAAATAATATATACTTGTATTTTGTATGTATATTAATGTTCTAAATATATATATATATATATATATATACATATATGTATTTATAATATTTTCCATTTAGTAATTACTTTTCTTAATTTATATAAATATAATATTTTCAAGAAAATAATATAAATCAAATTATATGATAATAAAATCATATTCATATATTTTATAATTTGTTATCAGATATTTGTTCTTTGAATTTCAAATTCAAATTCAAGTCAACTCATATATATATATATATATATATATATATATATATATATATATGTTTAAACAAACACAAATTCAATTTGTAAATAATAATTCTATTTAAAATTCATTTATATAAATAAAATAACACATTATTATTATTTTGGGAACAACAATTTCACCAATTTTAAATAATTATATAGGAGATTATCAAATACATATCTATCCAATATTTAAAACCCAGCATTATTATAATTCAGATTCTTATATATATTCAAATATATCTCAAAATTTTATTTGTTCAATTTACAAATAAGTATTTTTAATAAATTTAATTCTGTTAATTTCCAATTAACAGATGCCCAAAAATTCGGGTTATCACACATAGTGAATAAGGAAGATAAGAAATAAATCATGTGTGATCAACCATTAATGTTGAATTAACTCCCGATTATGATCATCCCAAATTCCGAGTTGATTGCAAGCCATAATCCTCTTTATTTTCTCAAGATGAAGTTTGATACAAAGTTTAAGAAACAAATCCCTAGTTTGAATTCTAAAATAGGGTTACAAACGTAGTGAGCGGAAGCAAAAGTTGTAGAGTGAGCAGAATGGGAGGAAATTGGCTCCCAAAACTGGACCCCTTGGGTATTTAAAGATGTAGGCAGCCCTCCTTTCTGCTTCATGCTTTCGACTAGTCGAAAGGTCGCCTTTTATATGCAGTTGTAAACCTTTAGACCTTGTCGAAAGGTTTTCCCTTCATATGCCATTATGGACCTTTAAACATTGTCGAAAGGTCTGCTCTTCTCTATGCCTTTATGAACCTTTCGTCTTTGTTGAGGGGTTTGCCTTCTATATGTTATTGTGAACCCTTCGACCTTGTCGGAAGGTTGCCCTTCACTTGACTGTTGTGAACCCTTCGACCTTGTCGGAAGGTTGCTCTTCAATAGAATGTTGTGAACCCTTCGACCTTGTCGGAAGGTTTCTACTCATTTGATTGTTATGGAGAGCTATGCATCCTTCAATATTTTCGAAAGGCTGTCCTTCATTATTTGCTAACTCATGAATGTTGCCTTCTTCATGAAACTTTCAACATTGTCGAAAGGTATTTTGTATGTGTTCCAACCGGTTCGAAAGGCTTGCTATGCTTTCGAAAGGGTCATTATAGAGTTGCTTGCACTTGCTTTGACTTCTCGCTTTCTCCAAAAGGTAAGAACTTCTTGAATGTTGAGAGATGAAACCTTTCGACTCCTTCGAAGGGTTAGGGAGTGCTATACATCGTTGACTACATTCCTTCGACTCTTTTGAAAGGTTTGATTTGAATTCCTTTTCTTTAGTCTTTGTTTTATGACGAATAGTTGCAAAACTATTATTCTATCCTAACTGGAAGGTGCTTTGAGGTTCTGTACCTAGCTGCTTGGTTGCGCCTTAGTAATTCTTTTCCTCATGCTCGTGAAATGCCTTGTTCCGAAGTTCTTATGTGCTCTTCTTTACTAGCATCGAACAATCCTTTCGACGCCATCAAAAGGTGACTTTACTTGCTGCTCTTTGTTCATATGAAAGCTTTCTTAAAGGCCTTTTTTTAATCTTTATTCATATTTTATGGTTAACAGATTCAAATATTCATGTCATAAATCATGTTAAGTCCATACTATGTGCCAATTTTGATATGAAAGATCTTGGTGAAGTGAGTGCAATTCTTGGTATTAAGATTACTAAGTCTGAAATGAGAATCTCCTTAGATCAATCTCAATATATTGAGAAGATGTTAAAAAAAATATAATCACTTTGAATGTAAACATGCTAGTACACCATATGATCCAAGTGTAAAACTATTTAAGCATACTGGTGATGGAGTAAGACAGTTTGAATATGCCAGCAACATCGACTACTTTCGGTATGCCACTGATTGTACTAGACTCGACATTGCCTATGTCATGGGATTGTTGTGCAGCCTTACTAGCAGACCTAGTATAAAGCATTGACATGCTATTGAAAGGGTCATGAGATACCTTAAAAGAACAATGAACCTTGGATTACACTATTAGAAGTTTTCCACTGTCCTTGAAGGATATAGCGATGCAAATTGGAATACGTTATCAGACGATTTCAAAGCCACTAGTGGATATATTTTCAGTATTGTAGAAGAAGTCGTTTCTTGATAATTTAAAAAACAGACTATTTTGGATCAATCCACTATGGAGTCATAAATGATACCACTAGCTACTGGTAGTGAAAAACCAGATTACTTAAGAAATCTGCTAGCTAAGATCCCCTTATGGAAAAAATCGATACTAGCTGTGTTAATCCACTACGATAGTACCGTTGCTATTGCAAAAGTTGAGAACCGTTATTACAATAGTAAGAGATGACAAATTCATCGTAAAAACGGTACTGTAAGAGACTATATCTCTTCAGAATCTATAAGGGTGGATCATGTACGCACTGATGAAAATCTAACGGATCTTTTAACGAAAGGATTGGCCAAAGAAAAAGTCCTTTCTACATCTAAAAGAATGGGACTATTGCTCATAGAATGAGAACTCGGAGAATGAGTAGTCACTCATAATTGCAATCCAACCTAATGACTAGAGATTCCAAGAACTAAGTTCAATAGGTAATAACAACTTATGAAGTGACATTGATTGAATATGCTAGTTTCATTATATAGAAGCATGTAATCATGAAGTGATAGGAGGATGAGTTTAACTCTTAATGAAATCTATACTCTATGTGGAGTGAAGTATCTAGCCACAGGAGTACTCTTGATAGATTCACTTATGTAAATGTGGAAATGTGACCGTTTCCTATGTAATTTTGGACAAAATTCATAGAGTATTCGCTAAACTGGGATAGATGTGCATGGCCTTTAAAGCACGGGCTATAGACTGCACCCTGGAAAGGTTGTGTGTGATTTGATGTCAGATATAGAGTTTAAGACTACGAGTCGCTTTAGTATAATCATCTTACTCACTGTGCAAGGGTTCCAATCGAAAGATACATTTGTTTATGCGCAACTATATAAAATTAGAAATTGCTTGAAAAAATATTTTTAAAAATTCAAGTGGGGGATTGTCGGAAAATTTGATTTCAAAAATATTGAAAAGAGTATAGAATGCCCCCTTATTGAATGGTCTCATATTGTGGGGAACTATAAAGCATTCCTATTTAAATATAGGATTCACAAGAGAAAGGGTGGGCCCTTTGGGCGCCCAATATTTTCTCTTGTGTTGAGGAGGGAGACCATGTTGACGTTCATATGTGCGCACCGACCGACCGACTCAACCCGTTCTAGGCTTGGTTTGTATGATGTATAACTCTTTATTTTTGGCAGTCTATTTTAAACTGACTTTGGCTTGGTAATAAAACCCAGTAAACTCAGATCTGGCATTTTTCCTATAACCTAAATTGCGTTTTCTACTCAGATTTTTACCTATATAAATCAAGATATTTGATAGAATTTTATACAAGTTTCAAATCAAAGTTTTCTCCTTCTTCTGCTTTATAACAGCACTTTAGATCTGGGCAATATTTTTTAGGGTGCTATTGAATCAACAATCTTTGTGCAAGAGATTGTTGATATTGATATTTAGAGCTGTTTTATCCTAAAGGCGACGCTACATCAGAGACTGCCTTGCACAATTCAGATATAGCGGCAAAACGTCTTAAAGAGAGTGATCTAGTCCGCAACTCAGCCCTAAAGAAACTATAGATTTAGATAGAGGTACAACATTAGCTGAGGCTTGAAAAACAGAGGTTTGAAGTCATTGACAAGGATCACATGTTAGTCGAAGCCAGTTAGCTTGGCTGTAGTTTATCAGCAATATTCGAGTATGACCATGACAAAAGAGTGCCGATGTTAAATGTGGCAAGGTGTAGAAATAGGAATGTGGCACTTCTTTATAGCTAAATGAAATGGCGTGAGCTGAACCGCTTCTATCCTAATCTGAAATGGCCAAGTCGTGGTCTGACTGTAGCTGCTTTAACTGAGCATATGCTTGAGGATGACAAAGTGAGCATATTTGTGTAGACGGAAGAAACGTTGCTAACAAGTGTGAATTCTATAATGATGTAATGCAAATTGTAAAGTATTAACCATCAATTTTCCTCTCATAGCCATTTTTAATGTCTGTATTAACTTTGAGATATGTACTTTCTTTATTTTTAATGTAATACGTTTATTGTTTTGGTAACCATTTCTTTCATTTCGAATCAGTTACTAAAGTTGCATCTTATTAATCATCTATTAATATTCTTTTGTAGCTTATTTTTTTGGGGAAATTGTGTTGGCTAAAAAGATTCCATATGAGAAGTTTGGCAATGATTTCGTTATCATTTTGTGTCACATAACCTGTCAGTTATGAATCGCGCTCAAGACCCCGTAAAAGAGTGCTACCAAAAATTTCAGCAGGTTGGACATATTAAGGCATTGAGAGCCTTCTGCAATTGAAGAGTGCTACCAAATATGATTAAACTTAGGTTCGAAAACTCGGTTTCGATCTCGGTTTCTCTCATTTAAATTTTTAATAATTTCAGTCAATTTCGAAAGTTTTGGTTTCGGTATCGGTTTTGTTTTGATCTCGGGTTTACATATTTTTTCTATTAGAAATGAGTTAATAAAGGATTAAATTAAAATTAAGTTGAAATAAACTAAACTAATGTTAATTTGAAAGGTGAAATCCTACTTGATTAAGTCAAACAATTCAAAACCCTAATCAAATTACTCCAAGTCTCCACAGCCATTAATAAATTACAATACATAGTTAAGCCCGTATAGGCCCAACCCAAATTAGTAAAACCCAGTCCTAAATTAGTAAAACCCAGTCCCAAATTAATAAACCCTAATGCTCTCTTTATCCTATCGATTGCCTCCATCCATTCTCATCTCATTACATTGGAACATTAGGGTTTAAAAAGTTGCAGCAGTGGGAAAAAAGGATCGATTTCACTACATTTGACTAGATTAAGTTCGGTTCACTTACTGGGATTATATGAGAGGATTGATTTCAAATTAAGATAAGTTCTAAGAGAATTTTCGAATTCCTTTTTTATTTTTAGTACCTTTTGCTTTTGATTTTAGATTCAATTTTATGATTTATTTTACCAACTAGTTCAAAACCAGATTTTATGCCTAGTTTCGGATCGAGATTCATGGTACTGGTACGGTACGACCGAAATTTCGATGTATCGAGTGGTACCTTGAACCTTGGATTAAACCAGTTGTGCTCCAACTCTATTTGGGAATAGTGGATTGGTATGCTTCTCACCTTCCTTCCTTTTGTTTAAAACACCAGTTGTTTGTTGGCAAATTTGTGATTTGTTCCAGTGCTAATGTTTTACTGCTCTTTTCTAATCCTACATAGACATTTATTTAGTGGGATGAAGGTCTATGGTTCAAAATAATTTCATTTTTCTACTATGTGCTCTTGTAGGCAATTAAGATTTTGTAGGCTAGATAGTTTCCTATGGTCTTTTTCGTTTACACAGTGTCCACTTACATGTATACTTATTGGAGTTTAATTAAGCTGTTTATATGCCATCTATGATATTGCAAATACTTCATACAACTCTGTCGACCTAACTTACCTAACAGTTATACACATTTACAAAACATGATTTATTTAAGTTGTTCATACACCTATGATAACGTCGTCAAATATCGTGGTTCAATTGAAGACTCAAACTACTCTTTTGTGGGTATTATGATTTTTTTTCTCTACACTTAATGCTCATCAGCACTTCCTCCGTATACCACAAAATAGTTTCTGGTGTAGCATCTTGTTTTTATTATCGTAGTTCTCATTTATAACAGATAGGGATGATTGCTTTCTTATCATGATCACTCAAACCAAATAAGACTTGTCAAATGTAAGGATGGGTAAGGGGAATGAATGTTATAGGGGTAAGTATGTATATTAAAAAGCCCTTTGGCGGAGAAGATATCTATATATAAGATGTATACACAACCGAAATCATCTTACCATCAAATACTTTTCCTCTTGGATTTCCTCATATGTTGGAGTGATTTATAAAAACATCAAACAGGCTTGTATTTTATCTTGTCGAATCCTACATACTTATTTGTTTTTTGCAATTTGAAAATCAGCAAAGACAAATTACATGGCAGCTTGGAAAATTTCGTTTAAAAAATTAATATTGGGTTTACATTTATTTATTTATTCTCTTTTATTATTATTGGTGGTCTCTAATTCTACATTATATAAGTTGCCATTATATTCGACCGTTAAACAAATTTCTTCTAATCTCGAAGGTTCCAAATGTTATTTCAGTTATCATGTATTCACTGATATTCGTAGTTTGGCATGTGAGAACTTTCTAGTATGTCCATTCTAATAATCTAATAGTCTAAAGTTTGAGCTGGATTTTGATTTTCAATGTATAGTCCTACAAAATCTTCGGCAAGCAAAAAGTGTTCCTTGCAGCATCAGCATTTGCAAACATCAAGAAAGATGCTCAAGATTAAGGAACAATTAATGCCTTTACAATGTTAGCCATGTGTCTGCTGATACAATATCTTCTGGTTTTTCGGCTGAGGACCTTCTATATTAACAACGGAGGATACCACCAATGCTAAAACTGTTCAAACATATATTGTTTTTCGGTGGGATGCCGAGCCATTTAATTACCTTTCCAACTTTATTACATTTAATATTTACATGCGAAAAATGCATCTTAATGTTACTTAATTTGCAATTCAAAAAATTCACATGTTCACTTTTTTCAATGTCTTAGTTAATGATTTTGTTTGATATGCAATTGTGGGTAGAAACAAACTGGTTCCTTTCTCGATGCCAAGCTCAAATTGGCCTTTTAGGGTTTGGTATGGAGAAGGTATTAGTACCTAGCAATTTTTCAAGTTCAGGCATCACACCAAATTCATTTTTATGTGATTTGGGCGTGACGGCACTGGAAGAATTAGCTTTGGAGATATTAGAATGTCAGACCAACAAGAAAATCTGTTTCATGTCAAGCAACCATAGTCGGTACCGTTATTACCATTAGTATCATTTCTTCCCCATATACTTTCTGGATAAATTTCTCTATTTTCTTCTAACCGTTTTTGGTCTTGGATTTCGTTTTTCCCTATATACAACACTAACATGGATAAAACAAGAAACTGTAAGAGAGTTGTGTCATGTGCATGTATGTATATGGCTTGCCTTTCTTCCAACAGTGCACGTGCAGTGGTTTCAGTGACAACTAATGACACAAATAGTACTTTATATATTCGATCAATACTATGTACTTAGAAATGATAATTATGGAAACTCGGACCCAAAAATTAATTTCGAATAAAAGGCAGAGATGGCTCAGACTTGATACATAAATCTTATTGTAAACTTTAATATAAGAAGATTAATTTATTTTTGATTATGGGGTGAATATGTTTTGGAGGTGGTGTCTTGGCGCAACGGTTTGGTTACCTGCATGGTGATCTAGACGCTCAGGCTCGAGTTCAGAAATAGCCTCTTCGCAATGCGAGCGAAAGACTACGTACATTATCGACCTCCGTAGAGCTAGCTATCGTGCAGGAGCCTCATGCATGCACTGGGTTCCACCTTCATGGGGTGAATATGTTTAAAAATAACTAATATGGATACAATATCAGATAATATAAATGCGCTTTATAATTTAATTGGTCCTTACTTTACAGGAAAAGGAAGTATAGATAATGAGATGAGTCTGAAATGTGTTTCATCTCTTTTAGTAGTGAAAATGTAGGCAGTAGCTACCAGTTTGTGGCATGTTAGTAAAAGTATGGGATTTTCATGTTAGTTCATGTAGTATTGGAAAAGAAGACAAGTTCTATCAATATTGCTATTGTATAACATAAAATTAGTACCATTGCTATGTAATCTAAAGTTAGTTCTCATAGATGATTGTTGAACTTGGGTACAAGTAATTAAGGTTTTTCGAAGAAAAGACCGGTTGGAGAAAAGAATTATATCGAAATAAACTATTATATCGACTCTAATCGTTATATAAATATAACATTTTGTTAGTGCTAGTTGTATAAATTTATTTATAAATAGTTATGGATTTGTGTGAATTTATAACATTCTATTAGTACTAGTTGTGTAACTTATATATGAATGGTTATGGATTTTGTGAATTTGGTCATTTTGTCAAAAAACTATTATACCGAAATAGTTATGGATATCATTTTTGATTATATGATTAGTGCTCTTTTTAATTGTTTGAATACGATGATTATGTGAATGATCGCTACTTGCATATTGAAAGTTGTATGGTAGGAAAGCACAAATGCGATAAAAAAAAATATGGTGGCAATCAAATAATGCTATAGAAAATATAAAAGGAAAGCTAGATTAAACGCTGCTAATTTTTCAGTAGCTTTTACCGAGATGCATACAAAGTTCCAGGATTTTAGTTACACCTTTTATGACGGCGTTTATCAAAATGCTATTACAATCTTTAGTGGTGTTTTTAGGACGTTACAAAATCCCTTTTTTGTACATATTGAAAAACGCTACAATATGTTAATTTTTCGACAGTGTTTACCGAAAGGCAACAAAAAGTTATGGACTTTTTTTACACCTTCAATAATAGTATTTATTAAAACTATATCACATGTTTTATTAGCATTTTAGGATGCCACAAAATCTCTTTTATGGTGCAGTGAATTGATTCGCATCTGTATCTCAAACGAATAAATATCTAATATCCAAAAATATGCATGCATTCATAGATATGAAAGTATTTGCATCCAAAAATTATCTATTTGGTTTTTGTCAAGATCATATAGTTTATAATATGTGTATTTCAGTATACTAAAGGATATGTATTTTTTGTTTTACCAAGATAATAGTTAAATTATGGTGGAAATTTGCTAGGCGCATATATTTCCAAACTTACTGACTCCTTCTACCCCCACCAAAAAAGCAATGCACAAAATACTACTAAATTTTTCAGGAAATTCGCATTTATTTTAAAAATATTATCGTTGGAAATTTGTAGTTTTAGTACAGATATTTATACTAAATACTACAAACATTTTCACTTTCTAGTATAAATATTTGCAAAATATTTCTTCAAACCCACATTACTCAAATTAAGTTAGTAATGTTGATTTAACCTTTTTCAAAAAGGAACTTAGCCAAAATAATTTTGTGGTTGTGAGAGGGATTTGATGTATGGAATTTTTGAATGATGTTTGGCAAGCATTCCCTATGTTATGTGGATACGAATGCTTGTTCACTGCTTAAACTATCTTTTATCATTATGGTCTTTTTGTACTTTTATAATCAATGAGACTTATGCAGTTTTATTTTAAATTGTAGTTTTCTACTTATGTCTTTAAATTTATCAATTGTCAGCAGATATGATAGTATTCAATATCCGTCTGCTATTTAGAAATGTAAATATTCAATATTCGAATATGATTTTAGATGTTAATACAAATATGGAATTATCCGCATACAAAAATATTTGTTAACAAGGTTAGAAACATAAAATCATCATAATGACGTATAACTTTTTTAACTTTAGGAGTCCAAAACTGTAAGCAATAAAATGAAGGAAAAAACGAAAAAAGTTATTTTGATTAGGAAACAGATAATGTAACATCAAATCGAAAGTTGTAACATGTGAAATTGCATTTGATTGAAAATGAATTAAAGACAAAAAAAATAAATGTAGAAAAACATATATTAGATGTATTATACACTTGTGAGTTATATGTGAGATTATACTTGGTTGAAAACGAATTAAAGACAAATATTATGAAATAAAATAAAAAATAAAAAAAGTAAGATCACAAAAGCATGGTGATTTGGCTAATAATTGCTACATGCGAGGTAATTTTTCATTAGTTTTCTTAATCTCAAGTACAATGCAAAAATTCAGAACACAATGATCTATTTATCAAAAGAAATGAAAAATACATCCTTTGCAATTCTACTGAGGGAATTCTATTCAGTAGTTTTATAGCTCTCAACTTGTCCGCTAATATTGTTCATCTTTGGTGCGTTTATATGTATGTGGTTGTGATGAGATTTGGTTGACACCTCATATAGATTAGATATTTTCCATTTACGACCATGTCAGATCGGTAGGGAATGGTTCAGTAGCAAACAGTCCGACAAGATAAATGCCAAACACTTTTTTTTTGCTCAGGGGTCCATTTGACCGATAGGCAACCATCGAATTGTTTTTCTTGTTCGGCGCATATTTTGATCAATACCAAATGGATTTACTTCTTTTGCACTTAGAATCCAGGTTCGAGATTTCAACTGACACGACGGAAATCCAGCGAAACCGTTCGAGTTCGGACGTTGACTAGGTTGAAGTTCGCTCAAAAATCTGGTTCCAGTCAAAATAATGAATAAAATCATTGTATAAGAACGAAACTGAAATTAAAAAAAAAGATTTCGAAGATAAATGTACAAGCTTTATAAAAGGTAGAAATGTTCAATTTCAAAGAAATAAATTAAACAAAAATATAAAAGAACCCGAGAATCAACCTAGGGCATCATGCTACATCGATGTTTTGATCGATTAAGACTTCTCATGGTGGTTTCAATCGATTTGACTTTGATCCATTCAAAAACAATTTATGTTGGGGTTTAAGCATTTCGAGTTAGGCTGGACCACAAAGAAGAAACAATGATGATTTAGGGTTGGGTGTGATATGTATGTTTATCAAAATTTATTGATTGTGCTTTAGACATAGTCAGTTTGGGCTACAAGGTTTAGCAGATTTATTAGGATTTAGATGTCAATTGGGCTTTTGGGAAAATTTGTTGTATTTATTAAAGTATATTTATGGATAAAAAGTAATGAAATAAGGAATTGAAAATACAACCGAATATTCGGATTTTTCAAAATGGAACTGAAACTTTCAAAATTTTAAATGACTGAAACTGAACCAAAAAAACTAAGGGTCCGTTTGGTTTAGTTTGTATTTTGTGTTTTGAGTTTTCAATATTAATATAAAATATGAGAAGAGTGAAGGGACGAAGAAGTAGTGGAAGGAAGATGGAGGGGACGACGGAGGAGGTGAAGGGACGATGAAAGGATGAATTATTTCTCGTGTTTCTGTTATTTCTCAAAATAAAAAAAAGTTGTTTTCTATTTTCTATGTTAACTTTGTTTTTAAAATTAGTCATTTTTCACAATATACATGTGCGAAGTGCATTTTTGTGTGGATGAAAACCCAGAACAAAAAGGGTAAACTAAAAGCAGCCTAAAATTTTGATCTTGCTTAAAACATATCGAGGGAAGTTTTGCTCCTATTTCGACTACCGAACCAGGAAAACGGTTCGATAGTGTTATGTCTGGTATTGGATAGTGATTTCTAGTCATCATTATCATAAAAATCTTACAAGTAATAAAATTTCATATTGCATCCTCGTTTCTCTTGACTAGGCCTGTCAAACGGTTTGGGTTGGGTCAAAATAGGTTGGGTCGAGTTTGACCCAATCCATTTATGATCCATACTTTTTTATCCATTTATGATCCAACTCATTTATAACCCAATCCATTTATAACTCAACCCACTTAATAAGCGGGTTACCTATTTAACCCATTTAAAAATTTAAATTTATTTGATTAATAAAAAACAAATAAATATAAAATAATTCTAATTCTAATTTTTATGTTTTGAATTCCGATGCAAATTTAAAATTTTAGTTCTAATTTTCATCAAAATTCAAATATGGGGATGTAGTAGCATATACAACTGTCAGTTCTCTTGGAGAACTATAATGTGCGTTAACAATATGAAGTATCCAAATGTTTCATACTGTCCGTAATTTAGGTGGGAGTTCGTTGGTCAAGTCTCATCTAATTCCGATTTAGTATGAAGAGGTTACTGAAAACTGAAGAAAAAATAGCGGCTTCTGCACTAGGCGGAGTTCAAATATGGAGATGTGCTAGCCTGTTATTTTCTAAGTATATTTGTCAGTCCCCTTGGAGAATTACAGCGTGCGTTCACAAAATGAAGTATCAGAGTATTTCATATTGTGCGTAATTTAGATGAGAGCTAATCGGTCGAAGTCTCGCCTGATTCCGATTCCGAGTTAATATGAAGAAGTTATTGTAGTCTGAACAAAAAAAATAGCGGCTTCTGCACTAGGCGGAGTTCAAATATGAGGATGTGGTAGCATGTTAATTTTCTAGTACAACTGTCAGTCCCCTTGAAGAACTACAGTGTGTGTTCACATCGTGAAGTATCCGGCGTTGCATATTGTTCGTAATTTAGACAGGTGTTCATCGGCTGAAGTCTCGCCTGATTTTGAGTTAGAACGAAAAAATTGTTGTAATTTGAACAAAAAAAATAACGGCTTCTGCACTAGACGGAGTTCATATGTGAGGATGCGCTAGCCTATTATTTTCTAAGTACAACTGTCGGTCTACATGAAAAACTACAATGTATGTTCAAAATTCTTATTTTTCAAATTTATATTAAAATTTAATATTTTTAATAAATGGGATTCATTTCTAAATTTAAGGCAATTAAAAATGAATTGAAAGCATGGCCCAAGTTAAGAGCAAGGGATAATATTATTGTCAAACTTGAGACTGAATTTGATACAGTTTTTCATCACGCAGACCAAGATCTAGAGAATTTATTTTATGACCATATATATCATATAGGCCAGAGGTTAAATGATCAACTTGAAATAAAACATGAGTTTTTGCAGAAACAAAGTCAATTGTTGTGGCTACAAAAGAGAGATAGTAATAACAAATATTTTTGTGCCAAAATATCAATGCGAAGGCACAAAAACAAGATTCAACTTTACTGGATGCTTAAGGACAACATATTCATAAGCTTTTATCTTTGGGTTCCCCACATCTATAATAGAGTTAATCCATGAATGCATTTCTACGCTTACCTTTTCTATTATGATCGATGATAGACCACAAGGATTTTCCTCAAATAGAGGAGGGTATTGTTGATGGATACCTACAACCTATATCTACCATACAACATGCCATAACTCATCTGTTAGAAACAATATTTTTCTTCGGCTGAATCGTGGACTACGTCACTTTCTTGAAGACGTTTCGGCGATCTGCTCCTTAGTGCAACCAGTTCGTAACTACACCACCGCATCTAGGATAAAATGGCCTCTCAAAGTTGTAGGGTATCGGTTCGTTTGCACGGATGAAGCGATTCAGTTTGCACTCAGAAATTTTGCTCGAATTTTTGTGAAAACGAAAAATAATATGTTGTTGTTTTTGTTTTTCGTCATACATCAGTTAAGAAGACGGAATGAAAAATAACGTTGCTGGTTGGGGGAAACGTTGTCAAGAAAAACGGATCTGAGAAATAACTAGTCAAACAATGAACATTGTGCAACGTTCTTCAATACGGCCTTGAATAGATTTTACCGTTCCAACCCGGTCAAAAAACTGTTAATAAATTTGTAGCAAAAATATAAGTATTACACCACTACAAGCACCACTACAAGCCCGAACACATGTGGTCGAGTCGAGTCGGTCGGTCGGCGCACGTGTGGTGGTCAAGCAAGATCTTCCTCCTCACAAAAGAGCATCATTGGTTGCCCAAAGGGTCCAACTTAGCCTTTAAGAATCAAGTATAAATACTTGATTCTTGCATATAATCCTACAATGTAGGACTATTCACATATAGCAGCCAACTTCCACTTAGTCAATTTTTTAACAATTCACTTATTTCAAAAAATAATTTCCAACATCATCTTTTATATGCTGATGATTTCATGATTTTTGTATCCATTACTAAAGAAAATGGTACTTATATGAACTATATCTTTTCTACAATGGAGGAGACTGTCGATTTAAAGAAAAATCAAACTAAATCTCAGTTATTTTTTAGTAATGGTGCTATGTACAAATCAGAAATCTCAAGCATCCTACTTATAGCAGAAAAGATCTACCTGTAAAGTATCTTGGCATTCCTTTCACATCGGATTATATCCAAGCAAGTCATTATTCACCCCTACTAATAAGATCAACACTAAGTTAGAAGGAGAGGACAACAATTTATTAACAACAACATAAAGGGTAGAATTGATTCACAGGACCATAACCCTCATTGTAGGAGTGGACATTTAACCGATTTTACCGACTTAACATATTTAACCGACATCCACCGAACTGACTTAACCGATGAAAAAGGTTAACCAACATCGTTGGCTAACCGATCGACTATAACCGACAATTTTCGGTTCGGTTAATGGTTAACAAAATTTGGTTGGTCGGTTAACCGTTAACCAAGCAAAAATTAAATTTTTAACACAGCCCAACCCAGTACTTATTACCCCATACCCGAACTGATACCGTGCCATACTAATTAATTACTTTGGTGCGTTCTCAATAATTTAACAAAATCAAAAGAAAAAAAAGTGTGTCAAAGACCATAGATTCGCTCAAGTGCTTACTGGTCATATTCACCTACTAATCGAATCCCTAGATCGGTAATCCACCGTATTACTAACGACTCATCACACTTGTTCCAATGCTAAATTGTTGCAGAAAACTATGGCGTCCAGAGAAAGCATGCGAGTATAATTAACTTAATCGATTCTCAAGTGATTGTTAAATAATCAATTCTTTAGTTGTACTGTTCTATTCTTAATTAATTATTAAAATGATTTGAGCTATTATCATTGTCAACTACAAACTTGCGCATTGTTTGTTTAGATTATTTTTCTAAGCATCATTGTTTTTGGTGTTGGTAAATTAATAATGTTAATTTTGATTTTGGTGTGGGCTTGAAATTTGCTACAGTTTACAAAATTAGTCATTTTTCACAATATACATGTACGAAGTGCATTTTTGTGTGGATGAAAACCCAGAACAAAAAAGGGTAAACTAAAAGCAGCCTAAAATTTTGATCTTGCTTAAAACATATCGAGGGAAGTTTTGCTCCTATTTCGACTACCGAACCAGGAAAACGGTTCGATAGTGTTATGTCTGGTATTGGATAGTGATTTCCAGTCATCGTTATCACAAAAATCTTACAAGTAATAAAATTTCATATTGCATCCTCGTTTCTCTTGACTAGGCCTGTCAAACGGGTTGGGTTGAGTCAAAATAGGTTGGGTCGAGTTTGACCCAATCCATTTATGATCCATACTTTTTTATCCATTTATGATCCAACTCATTTATAACCCAATCCATTTATAACTCAACCCACTTAATAAGCGGGTTAGCTATTTAACCCATTTAAAAATTTAAATTTAGTTTGATTAATAAAAAACAAATAAATATAAAATAATTCTAATTCTAATTTTTATGTTTTGAATTCCGATGAAAATTTAAAATTTTAGTTCTAACTTTCATCAAAACTCAAATATGGGAATGCAGTAGCATATTATTTTCTAAGTACAACTGTCAGTTCTCTTGGAGAACTATAACGTGCGTTAACAATATGAAGTATCCAAATGTTCCATACTGTCCTTAATTTAGGTAGAAGTTCATTGGTCAAGTCTCATCTAATTCCGATTTAGTATGAAGAGGTTACTGAAATCTGAAGAAAAAATAGCGGCTTCTGCACTAGGCGGAGTTCAAATATGGAGATGTGCTAGCCTGTTATTTTCTAAGTATATTTATCAGTTCCCTTGGAGAATTACAGTGTGCGTTCACAAAATGAAGTATCCGAGTATTTCATACTGTGCGTAATTTAGATGAGAGCTAATCGGTCGAAGTCTCGCCTGATTCCGATTCTGAGTTAATATGAAGAAGTTATTGTAGTCTGAACCAAAAAAATAGCGGCTTCTGCACTGGGCGGAGTTCAAATATGAGGATGTGTGGTAGCATGTTATTTTTCTAGTACAACTGTCAGTACTCTTGAAGAACTACAGTGTGTGTTCACATCGCGAAGTATCCGGCGTTCCATATTGTTCGTAATTTAGGCGGGTGTTCATCGGCTGAAGTCTCGCCGATTTCGAGTTAGAACGAAAAAATTATTGTAATTTGAATAAAAAAAATAACGGCTTCTGCACTAGACGGAGTTCATATGTGAGGATGCGCTAGCCTATTATTTTCTAAGTACAAGTGTCAGTCTACATGAAAAATTACAATGTATGTTCAAAATTCTTATTTTTCAAATTTATATTAAAATTTAATATTTTTAATAAATGGATAAATAGGTTATCCATTTATAACCGTTTAAAAAATAGGTCAATCGAACACATAACCCATTTAATAATATTCATAAATGGGTTGGCCCAATCCATTTATAAGTAGGGTAAGTGAGTTGGGTTAACGAGTTGGGTCATATCTTGACAGGTCTACTCTTGACCTAACTTCTGATATTCTGATTTTCTCAACTTATTGTTGTATCCATTTGATCATGTTATCGTCTTATCCATTTGATCATGTGTTACCAAGCATATCACAGGCTATTTGATCATCTCTATGCGTCTGATGTTTTTCATCATAGGACGAGTTGTGTATGAGAACACCCACACATGACATACGGATAGAACATTATATACTAACAAGTTACAAACACAGAATTATCTCGTATGACGTCAATCTTTTCTAACATTTGGAATAGTCCAAATCTGGGAACAATAAAATGCGAAAAAACACAACAATTTATTCATTTAGAAACCAAAACCATCAAGTTGATATAACTTGGTTGTGCTTGAAGATACAGCGAAGTTGCAAGAAAAAAAAAAAGCAAGGCAGACCGCTTTGGAAGTGACACTCCATGGAATGCCATAAATGCCCCTACTGAACAACCCCTTAACAAATGGCCAAAAGCTGAGTATTAACCATAAGCTACAAACTACTTCCCCAAGTCCCCACCTATGCTCATTACCCGTAATCACATCTCTCGTAGCAACAACCAAAGACACAACATGAACCAATAAAAGCGCAGTTACAGGAACACATATTGAAGATGAATCAAACGTAAACCTTCCAACATCAACACTTTCAGCTGAATCATTTTGATCTTTCTTAGTGACTTCGAATATTGTACTAGAGAGACCAAAAAATTTTGAAACTGCAGAAAGGAAGCTGAATAGAAATGATGATGCACATACAATTCTGTTCATCCTTTGATTGTTCCACCATGCACGTACTGTCAATCCACATTCCAAGAAATCAACCAATGTGGATGTGTTGTAGATTACGAAAAGAGCTGCTGGTACCACAAACTCCTTACTTGCTGCCTGTGTTTCACCAAAAAAGATAGTAGTATTTGCCATTAATATGCATCATAATTCATATGAAAAGATGTATTGGAGATGCCCTAACAAAGGGATTTTTCTCTTGAATGTTAATTTGTCAAACCAGTTAGTAATTCTTTTACCTTGGGAAGGAAAGTGGAATTTGTTATAAAACAATATGCTGGAAGCGGCGCATACAAAAATTCTACAGGCGCACAAAGTGACCACATAGTAATCCATAAGTAGTTCAAACATTGCCTGAAACTAAGATTTTCATATAGAAAAGCAAATATTGGAGTATTTCTTCCCAGTAGAATCTCTAATAGACCTGTTCCCCATCTTTTAAATTGCCTCAGGCTGACAGTCGCACTAGTCGGAGTGTCTCCAAGAAATGCAGGTGGGTTTATCCGAAGGTAAACAGATCTCCATCCACGTGCATGTATCCATAACCCGGTAAGAATGTCTTCTGTCACTGAACCATACATCCATCCAATCTTCTGTATTATATATGAATTAATGCTTCATTAAGGCATATGCTGTAGCATTTTGCGCGTGCAGTGTACACATACAGAAAGACAAACCTTCTTTCCCCAGCTAGTTTTACGTTCATACGCGCAGGCAGCAACTTCTTTTGCTGCTGGAAGAATGCTGTAAAGCTTGTTTTTTGTTTGAAAAGCCAGAGTTTTGTTCGATGTGGTTTCCTTGATTGAGTCAATTAGCTCCTTGGAACTCCCATATATTCTTCGAAGTTGTATATATGATAACGCTGCAAAAGCATAGAATACACATGATACACATCCATGTACTGTATGAGAACTATTGATACAATTGAAAATTAATGACATACTGAGCTGACTTGTATGATCATTTGGGGATGACCCATACATGATTTTTCTTCGATGAAAACATCCTGTTCCAGAGTAATACGGACCTTGTGTCCCATCAAAACCTCTTCCCATTTTCTGTAATAAAAGAACTGGACGTAATTTGTTTGAGAGGAGCAATACTGTTAAGGGTTCATAATACTTGGTATTTAAAATACGTACTGTGAGTAAAACCTCCATGTGATTCCCAAAAGGATCGTCTTTCAAAGCATTGTAAAACTGTTGGGGCGCTTGAACAAAACCGCTTGATTTCTCATCCTCAAATCCAAGTAAGAGACACATGGCATGAAGAATAAGGTTTGGATTATTTGCAAACATGTCACAGTCCACGTTGAGGATGAATGGCGCATTTGTCATCACCCCTGATACTCTTGTCTGCAATTTTTTTTGCAATCTAACGATGTAAGATAGGGATTTCTTTGTGATATATCATAGTCATATGAAATCATACTACTCTTTTGGTAGATTATATACTATACAGCAAATACCAAAACATTCATTGCTCCTGCTTTGAAGTGATGTGGGTGTTCTGGTCTCTTTTCTCTGGCTACATAAACAACATGAGGGATGTCATCTTCTCCTTTATTCTCCGAAATAACCTAATTGTTATTGTATTCATAATAAGATAGACATGCACAGTGAAAAACTCATGAAGAAAACATCAACTTTAACCTACAACATTAGCACACAGTTTTGAAAATAATGATAATTTTTGTTCATTAAACAATTACAATTGTAACGTAGAGTAGCTGAGAAAGTTCAACTATATGAGATAAGCTGCACTAGCATACTTCATCATAATTTAATGTGACTGAAGTGTTTTCTACACTGCTTTCTAACAAGAGTTGTTTATATAGTTTATACTATACAAAATTGGGACCCAAACAAAAGGATAAATAGTTGCATCTGACATCACCTTGATAATGCTTGGATGATTTCCTTGTTCTGATGTAGAGAATTCCACAAGTTCTTCCTTCATCTGGTCCTGATATGGGCCATAATTTTTGGCAGCATCTTCTACTTTTCTGCACAACTCTTCGTACTCCATCTACTTGCAATATTAAACAAGTTGATAACATTTTATTTAAAAAAGTCATTTAATATTACCCAAGTGCAGAAGGAATCATAATAGTTTCATATTTAAAAGCCTGTCGATTCCCTTTACAGTGATAAGTGAACAGAGATTTATCCATTTATACAAATGTAAATATATTTAAGTTCAACCTAAGTATCACCTTCACTTGCTTCCGTTCTTCCACAAACTCCAGCCACAACAGCTCTGCAGGTTGCAACTCCACAGAAAAATACATAAATGGCGCACGAACTTGCACATTGTACTTTTTGCAAAAAGGCACCCACAGTTTTCCAAATTCCGAAGCTTGTTTAACAGCATAGTAAGTCAGTGGAGATATTCCATCATCGGATACATAACAAGCAAGGCGATTAGTTGGATACTCCAGTGAAAGAAGAGAAAGCATCGTGTTTGCAGTTGTGATTGGAGGTTCTAGCTCTGGATCAGCTGTTGTTATAAATATATCTACAGCTGGAAGATCTTCATATCTACATATCATCATATTATGTTTCACTCGCACCTTCACACGAAGAAATTTGTTATATCAATACACAGACGTGTTTACCTTTTCAAAAGTCTTTCGGGGTATGTCTGGTAAGAAACGGGGTTCCATCTACAATTAAGAATAAGATACCAATAAAAGGTGAGCCATGACTCGCAAAGGAAGGCAATAATCAACATGAAGCTGCTGCCTTCATTTCGAATCAAATCTAGGCGATAGAGAAGGAGAGCAGAAAGGAGGAAGAGGATCAGAAGATGAGTGCCTCTTTCTAGTGCGTGGTGATGGAGGATTTTTTCTTGAAGAGGTAAGAGTTTTGAGCTATCATTTGACATCAAGTTCACTGTTTTCTGTTTAATTTTTCTCTACTTGGAGAGGTATGGGTGAGTTTCAAGGGCTATAATAGCTCTTTATCTTATTCTTGGTATATATTCATGAAGCAAAACGATAAAAGTTGGGGAATCAATGACTCAAATATCTATTTAATGTATTCTACGCAGCCACTTCCTTCAATGCTTGTGTACAATTATTTGTTTCCCTTGTTTAAGATGAGCTGCACAAATTTTAATATGATTTTTACATTTTCTTTTGGTAGTAAGTAGACCACTATTTTTTAAAGTCAATTGGGAAGAAACAAACAACAGTGACGACATTTCAGCGATGGATATAAGAGTATCTCTAGTGTTTGTTAATTTAGCAATTTTATAATATAATATATAATAGACCGCAGTTTTCATTAAATCGAAGAATACTGCATGTTGTAAGATGAAATATCATGATTATTTTTGTCTATTCCATTCAGAAAGTCAAAAGTTATGCTTCAACGCCTTATCCCACCACTTGTGTGATAACTACCCAATGTCCCCCTTTAAATTCAATTGGAGAGACACCTTAGTGTTAGGCAATAGTTTATATCCTTTACAGATAGCCACATAATTATGAAATGTGCGCACCTTTGTTGTTTTTATTTTTTAGGATCAAAAAATGGATAGAGATTAATACTTAAAATTATTATATACTAATACAGCTGCTGCTATTATTTTGCAAATTCTGATGGGTAGTTTTATTATTGCTAAAAGCTAGAATATGTTGTAATTGCTATGAAAAACCTAACTATTTTTCTGTAATATTTTAAAACGAGTTGTATTATAAAGTACATAATATATGTAAAAGAATCAAATTTAGATTTCTATTTTATCACTAATGTGCATTATTCTTTTGGATTTTGATTTTTAGAAAGACGGTTATATTTGAAATTCTATTCTTATAATAGTATGTTTAATGATGTTTATGTGAAATGTTTAACAAGAATCTTTGTTGTATACATTTTTTTGTAAACAAATATTAATTATGTTGGACTTTTTTAGTTAATTGTTATGCACAATAAATTTATATATTTTATTAATTGTTATGTTTAACGACATTATGTTTAATGATGTTTTGTGAAATGGTTAAAATGACATCTTTGTTGCGTGTGTTTTTAGTAAATTAAATGTGCATGTTGTTCACTATGTCGTTTGGCAAGGCTCCAAGATGGTTTTGTGTCATGGTTTATCAGTAACTATGAGCATGACCATTGATCACTAAGAGTTTTGAGCTTGTATTTTGATTTCTCAACTAGAGCATTAAAATATCAATGTTCAAATTATTTTACAACAGTAGTTACAAAAATAGATAGCCTTGTAAAAGTTTTTTTTTCCACATCGCATATATAAGAAAACTTTACTAAACAAGAAAACTATACTAAAGATAAAGCTCCACGCCATACATTGTAATAAAAATTTTCGCTTACTCTAAAATTATTTTCCCAATGCATTGAATATAAACTTATTATGCAATTTAACATTTAATATCCGTAATGTTATAAAAGGCAATGTTCAGTTGTATGCTACCATTACTCTTCGATGGTATAAAACCACACTCATACATTTCAATTTCCATGAGGGGAGCTAAGGAATACACCATCAAATTTTACATTGCTTTCGACATTAGAATTGGAGTAGTAGGTTTTCCACTGCTTCCATACAATGATAGGCAGTGTGATCCTCTGCTTGTTTATGACATGTTTCCTCATTTAGACGCCACACTAGAACTTTGTTGTCCATCTTCTAACCTTGATAGTATTGTCAAATAGTTTTGGTATGCATGGTTCATGAATCAGTATCCTTCTCTCAGTGAAGCCTAAGTTCTCTTTACTGGTTCCAACGTATTGTAGAAGTTGTTGGCAACTTTTTGCGAAAAGTTCTCACCTTTCTTACTGTTCTCTATAATATTATCATTTGAAATTTTAATCCAAGATTTAGCAAGCGATGCATACTGTTAGGGAGTAAATTTTATTTGATTTTTCCTCAAATCGTTTGTTTCCACTTCATCTTCGTCACCTTCGACTTCTTCGATATCTTCTATTCATGTTGAAGTTGAATCCCTACCAAGTCCTCCAAGCATACTATTTGATGATTACCACTTATTTTTCTTCTTGTTGTACTCCGACCTTTGAGTAACTTCTATTTCTTGCGCACCTTCTTCATTGTCATCTTCAACATTTTCTTTCTTTGCTTTAGCTGATTGCATTTGTGCATCTCTTCTAATTCATCATCGCTACTTTCATCTTCAACATCACAATTAGTGGTTGGGCCATTGTGGACCTAAGAAAACTGCCTTGCTAGATTTTGCATAACGTCTCTATGACAAATTCTAATTGGTGAACATTAAGACGATGTTGTTGTTGATCACCTTGCATCATCGAGGACATGGACGATGCATGGTCTTTACTGGAACCAAGTTACTAAGGGGTGGGTTAGTGGTTTTATAACAGTGGAGATGCAAAAATCTTAACGAGAATATATCAAAAAATAGTATAGAGTAAAAATCTTTATTGGGGATAAAGTCAAATCTTCAAAGTTGTTTTATTTTGAATGAAGACTATATATTTTATTGGTTTTCTTTGAAAAGGTATGTACAACAAAGGTTCAAAGCAACAATTATGAAAAACATACAAAACGAGCCAAAGCCCAATAATTGCAATTATTGTTAGCGACATGAGATCAGTTGGCTC
Organism: Allium cepa; assembly: GCA_030765085.1. Taxonomy (NCBI): domain Eukaryota; kingdom Viridiplantae; phylum Streptophyta; class Magnoliopsida; order Asparagales; family Amaryllidaceae; genus Allium; species Allium cepa. The sequence goes on from CM060938.1 coordinate 337,485,037, forward strand.
ATTCGATTAAGTTGCCCACTTTCCTTTTTTTGAATCAAGGGTTTTCTTTGTGAATTCCATGGAAGCTTCTTACATGAAATTAGTGATGCTTTCTGATTTTTTCTTTTCGCGATTGATGTTACAAGTATCTCTAAAGCTAAGATTGCTTTTTTATCATCGAATATCCCAAGAACTCCACGAGATATATTTTCTACAACATTGAGGAACAAAATGTTATTGTTTCTCAGTATATAATCTTTTCAAAAAAAAATTCTATCAAAGAAAATTAACATCGAAGTTGTAGAATTGGATGAGATCTGAAAGTGTAACACGGAGACTAAACTGGCGGGAAAATCAAATTCATCGTATATGATAACACATGAACTATTAGAAGGTCTAGTAAGGAATCTTGTGTATTAGACAGATACTTCAGTTTTCTCACAGACAGAGAGAAGGAGAACTGCGTATTAGACAATGGCACTCCTCTATCATTCAAACAAGAACTGTAGAGTAGAAGACTCTACACTGTAGCTTAAAGATATGAAATCCAAAATGGATTCCATGTATGAAAACAAAGTGAGGACATTGGATGACATGTTCGAAGTGATTAAAAACCCATCGACTGCAAATGGATTTTTAAGAAAAAACTAAATGTAGATGGACAAGTGGAGGCATACAAAGAAAGTCTAGTTGCGAAAGGATTTTGTTAAATTTAAGGTGTTGATTATGATGAAACTTTTGTGTCCATAGTAATTCTCAAGTTCATTCAGATAATTCTATCTATTACTGCATTCTATGACTACCAAATATGATAAATGGACGTAAAGACGACATTTCTAAACGGTGATTTAGAAGTGACGTTCTATATGTCACAGGCCGAGGGTTTTGAGGTCAGTGGGAGTGAGGGCATGACTTGCAAGTTGTTAAAGTCTATTTATGGTTGGAATAAGTGTTTTGATAAAGTAATTGAATATTTTGATTTTTATTATAACACAAAGGAAGCATGCTATACCAAAAGGAACAAGGAAGTGATGTCGTGTTCTTAATTCTATATGTAGATAATCTGTTGTTGATTGGCAATGACATTTCGTTATTGCAATCAGTAAAAGCTTAGCTTACCAACAATTTCTCTATGAAGGATTTGGGAGAAGCAGCATATATACTACGTATAAAAATATATAGAGATATATCTAAGAGGCTGTTGGGATTGTCTCAATCCCAATGCACAAATACCATATAGAGAATATTTGGTACGGAGAATTCCATGCATAGAAATGTTCCGATGCAATCTAAATCGTATTTTCTAAAAAGGATGCTCCTCAAACTAATGAGGAGAAAGAGTGTATAAAGAGGATACCATATGCTTCGACAATCGGTTACATGACGTATGTTATGCTATATAACAGACTAGATGTGCCACACATATTAGGATGTGTAAGACGATATCAATCTAATCTTGGAGAAAAGCATTGGACCGCTATAAAATGTATAATAAATTATTTAACAAATACTAGGAATTTATTCCTAACATATAGTAATAAAGACCTCCTTAAAAAGAAGTATATTACTCTAGATTTAGAGTGATATCGATGATAGTAAGTCAGTATTGGGTTACATCTTTGCTATAAATGGTGGGACCATCAGTTGGAAAAGTTTCAAATAAGAAGCAGTAGTTGATTCCATGACGGAGGTTGGGTACATTGCCCTCAATAAAGCAGCTAAGGCAACAGTTTAGATGTGCAAGTTTATAAGTGATCTACGAGTGATTCCTGACATAAAGAATCCGATGACATTATTTTTCAAAAACAATGCAGTGATGCAGATCGCAAAAGAACCTACACATAAGAAATTATGACATATTCTTTGCAAGTTCCACCTGATTAGAGAATTCGTTGAGAAGAAAGAGATCGTGATACAAGGAGTTGATACGAAGGACAACATAGCAGATCCATTCACGAAGACACTAGCTTAGTAGGTTCTCATCAAGCTGATCGAAAGGATGAGATTAAGATTCTGTAATTGGCCCCAAGTGCAAGTGGGGGGTTGATGAAGTTACGAGTATGCCCTAGGGGAAATTTTGTAATTTACTGTAAATTATTTACACTATAATAAAATTTCGTTTGGAATAAAAGGTGTTTTTCTTTCTATTATATACTTTTTCTAATGTGTTATAATTAATTGTTTATTTTAAGTATACTTTATAAAAAAAGCCGTAAATGACATATTTTGTGATAGTAATCGCATGTGTTGTAACCATGAGAAGTTTATCACAATTTAATAAACATATTGTTTTAGATATTCTCAGTCAAGATGTATCAAGACTGGATATCGATACATCCCTTGAGATAGAGCACGTGACGCTCTTTAAACGTTGGGCAGTGTATCAATCAAGGCTACTGGGGGACTAATGAGTTATGTATTGATAATTATTAGATAACAATGGAATGACTCACTCGATGTTTTCGGTTGGTTAATACAACTAAGGTCAAATAAAAAATATCAATGTGACAATATTATACAGTTCTCTCGACTTGAGAATATTAATGAAATTCAAAATGGACACTTCACTTTGATTATAGTTAAATCGTGGCAGGACATCTATCGAACGACTATAATTGGGTCTGAGTTGAAGCATTGTAAGTGAAACACTATTCGGTAGATAATTCATTTTCTTATTGATACGAGTTTAGTATCACAGTCAACTAAAATTCAACTCAAAGTCTCTAACCAAAGCAGTTTAATAATAATTGTTATTATTGAACCAAAGACTTTGTGTTTGGACTATACAAGTTAAATGTGGACGATATTGAAATTTTGACCAGTACCAAATTTCATAAGTCCTAATGTGATATAGTTTTGACAAAGAGAATTGATGTAAATAATTATCACTACTGGAGACTGCTTAAAATGATAAAAATTAGATTTTACTGAATTGTGTAAGCGATAAATTAATTACACTATCACACCACTAGCTAAGGTGATATTTAAACATTAATATGTTAGTTGTTCGGTATTAATCGCTGCCAGAATTTACATCTAAGAGTCACACAACTGCAATGTTGAATATTCCGACTAGCTACCACCTGATTTAATTAAATTATAATTATAAATTAATTAATTTATAAAATTTTATTTGATTTATGTTGATTAGTATTTATACTAATGCGTATATAAAAGTATATGCACGTGTTTCGATACACGATATCAATGCATATTTGCACTTGATTTAAATGCAAATTATATAGCATGGTTTGAACTGGAATGGTAGCCTATAGGGCCCATGTTTTGGTCGGCCAAACAATAGGGAGAGGAGGGGGTGATATGTCGATATTTTACGTTTGAATGATAGAGAAGATGATGGATTTAGATCCACTCTTTCCTCTATGCTTTCTTTCTTATTTAAATCCATCGACCAACGCCCCTCACATTTTATATTTTACTTGTTGGTTCTCCTGTATACATATCCTCGGTCGAAATTCCATACTCCATTACTCCATTATTTTCAAACTAAACACAAATTCGAATCAAATTAAGAAAGGTCTGTGGATCTCTTCTGTTACTAGCAATTTCTGAAATAGTTGGAATCGGATTCTAGAAGATTATATCATTCAATAAGGTAATCTTATTTTACAATGATTTATTTGTGTACTCGTCATGCTATTTGCTTATATATATCAGATTTATATTATGAATTCTTATGGATGTATGTATGTATATAACATACATACATATTTGTTATCGAATTATATATATATGATTGTTAAAATACAAAATATATCATTACGCATATATTTTTTCACTTAGCTTTCGACCATTCCTAAAAAAACAAAATAAAATTTGAATTTAAATATTAATTGTAAAAGTTATTTTAAGTAAAAAAATTAAATTCCTAAAGCTAATGTAAATATACAAATATATATATTATATTATAAATTAAAAAAATTGCATATATTATTTCAAATAAAAATAAAGGATTTTTTATGAATAGATTTTATTTAATTTGAAATTTTGTGTGTGTGTGTATATATATTGCTTCAAAATATTGATTAGTAAATTGTTAATACACACACATATATATTACAAAATATAATATATATATATATATTATATAAAAAATAATATAATTTTTCCAATGGAAATTAAAAAAAATTGTATGGATTTTTAATTAATAACAAAATAAACTTTAAATCCATAAGCATTTATTTTAAAAAATTGTTTTAAATGGCCAAAAATAAATGTATATATATAATCTTATATGTATAGATATATTTATAATACAATAATATTAAAATATATAAATTACTATGAATTATATAGTTTAAAATACATTAATTAAAAAAATTGTTTTGAATATGTTCATATAAGTATGATATATTAATTTATATGTAAATTTTGAATTCGATTTGAATTTTAAATCTGGATCTAGTTTTGATTTTTATTTTTAAACATTTAAATTTGTATTTTCATTAAATTATAAATAATCATTTGAATATGTGTTTATGTAATTAAGACAAATTTAATAATATATTTATACACACACACACGAGTATAAATATATGTATCCCTTATATTATATTAATACTGCATAAACGACATCAAATTTATATATGAAGGGGGTAATATGTCTATTGCAGTTGAATCCTAACACTCATATATGGGCTGTTAAACCATGTATGATGTATATGTTGCACGACACATACATGTACATGTGTATATGATACACATGTACACACTATATATTATACATAATATCAGACAAAATCCATTTATTAATAAATAAAATAAAAAATGATTTTATTTAAAATTTACTTAGATCAGATCTATATCAATTTAGACTTTATAGCCAAATAAGATCCAAAATGGTAAAAAAATTGAAATTCACCCATTTGACCTGTTACATGCTGGCTAACAAAAACTTGACTATATCATGCGAACAGTATGTAATACAAGCTTTTGTATTGCAGCATATCCTACTCTCAAGTCTATTATTCTGGGTCCTTGAAGGATTATATGGACAACAATTATACAAGACCACACTGGATTTCAGGTTCTGGGGAGCTTTCCCCTAAAAGTAAGAAAAAGTCATGTACCGAGGAAAGACCATTATCAAAGAATAGATTAAGCTGATTTATTTTGCTTTTCAATCGTAAACTTATACTTTTGTAATGTAATTCTATAAAATTTGTCTATGCACTTTTCTTTGTCTTGTACTATGATTCTTTCAATATACATCTTGTCTAATTACTTTGGCATTAGTACAACAAATGCTTATTTTTTGGACTATTTGCTACATGCATGCATACATGTATATACATATGCATATACACATACATGTACGTATACATACGTACATACGTACATACATATATATAAGAGCTCTTGTCCTTTCAAGAGCTCTTATATATGTATGAGTGTATATATATTTGTATATGCATGCATGCATATGCATACACACATACATACATACATACATACATAAGAGCTCTTATCCTTTAAGTATCTTAAACTTTGCATCGCAGTGTGTATGATCCTTTCTTGCTTATTTCAAGTTTACCATATTTTGAAAGGTTTTAGCATCCAAATATTTCGGTTTTATCTATTCTTACGATTGATTCAATGTCTTGCCTTATCAGCTGCTTCTAAGGTCATGTTTTGAGTTCTTCAGAATCTGTCAAGTAAACTTTGATTTCTAGAGCCTTCTTGGCTATTGATAATGCTACTTCAAGAGCTTTGATGTCTTGAATCTATTCTTGTACATTTCTGAAGAATTTTTCTTTTCCTTTCGGCTAATTTTCAATTCCTTACAGGGAGCTTAGGCATCCACGGTTCATATGATGTCATTCTGTCAATAATCAGTTAACTTTCTAAGGTTTCTTTGCTGACATATCCAGACCTTGCCGAGTTTACTTTCATTAATTTTTGACTTAAATAGGTCGAAACCTATTTAGTAATATATAGTTGCTATTTAGGCTCGGGTTCTATCGAGTTTACCATGCATACGAGTTTAAGGGCATCTAGCCAATTATAAATCATGGGTATCTAACCCAACACCTACCTTAGTAAATTAGACCGAGGGTTTCTAACCTAACTATGCGGATGCTTTGAAATTCGACAACATATGGTCTGATAAGGTCTCAGGGTTTATCAAGCTTGCTTAACTCGGCCTTGGGGTGTCTAGCATTTGACTTATAGCCATCTATAAACCAATAGTTAGATAAGGTTTGGATTACCAAGCCCGTTTAACTAAATGCTTAGGCATTGTTCCTGTATACTTTGTCTTTTGGTTTACAACCAACATGATGGATTATACTTTTGATTTAGAGTCAGCTTTATGGCCTATACTTTTTATTAAAACCCTACCTTGTAGTTTATATTTTCGAATTAAATCCAACATTGGGGTCTATACTTTTGGATTAAAGGTGGCCTTATGGCGATGCCAGCCTTATGGTATATAGGCTTGTGGTGTATACTCTCGGTGTCACCTTATGGAATATACTTTTATGCTTAGGATCCATTGAGACTCACTATCAGTAGAATCTTAGACGTTTCACGGTCCATTGTATGCAATTCGATTCTGTATCGACTGTTAGTAAGTCCCAGGTGAAATGGCCTTCTCTTATAGGTAGTGTAAGAGTTTTTCAATGGATGCTTCACTGTGCGAGCATGTGGGGACGAACCCCTCAAAGGTCTGCCCTCTCTTCGTCGAGGTCGCCTAATTGAATTTATCCTAGATAAAAAGCGATGGGGTTTGAACATACTTGGGGAAATATTATTATTAATGAAGTACATACACGTATGGTTGGAATTAACCTTTAAAATGGTTTGTATTTACAATGTAGCAGGGTTGAAGGGAGTAGCGCACTTTTCACTACCAAATTATGTCAAGCCAACAGTAAACAAAAAATGTTTTTCAAAAACATGTACCCTCAATGGAGAAGTTACATGTTAATTTTTTCATTTCTTTTAAAAGGTTCTACAAGGCACTCCTTTAGGAGGAGTTGATCTAATTCATAATCTTGTAATTTTGTAAACATTATTCCTTTTAAAAACATTTTGGGTAATGACATTTCGGTGTGAAACTTGTAATCAAGATCCTGGTTCTCATTTGGAATTTTCGCAAATGGAAAATGTGCACAGTAAAAAGCCTATGGAAAACCATAAATGAAAAATATAAATGGCATGGGACAAAATTCATAACTAACAACAAATGCACCTCAAGTATAAACCTGGTAGAATGGACATATGTAACAGAAATAGTACCCATTTCATTAAAAATCCAATTTTCAAAAATCCATAACACGATACATATCCTAAGCACTACATTTTCAAAATACATCATAATACTTTAATAGGTACATCAGAAAATAACGTACGTATATAAAAAGGTGTATTGCCATAAGTTTCCTCCTCGCTTTCGCCTTCAGCATCGCCTTTCCTAACATGTGTTGTGATGAGGAGGGAGTTAGAATAACATATGTTTAGTGAATAAAAATCTCGAGCCTTACTATAATAGTACTTCAGCAATAGAATTTAAATGGGAATATGGCTTTCGTATGTTAGCTTTATTCCAAGTCTTTCCAACTTTAAGCTTTAAGGCTTTCTAAATTCCAATTCCATAATCATTGCTCTTTCAACCCTATAACCTATATATATCATCATTAATGTCATATCAATGTAGATAGTACCTAAGTCGCTTAATACCTTTTTCTTGCGAACTAGGCAGATTCTGACCATTCAATACCTTATTTAAGGCAGGTCCCCTGTTATTTAGTGCCTATCCTAAGGCGGACTCCTTACTGGTACGTTAGTGTCTTTGCACATAATCTTTTTAGTTACTTAATACTTCATACTGAAGCAGACCCTTTTCAAGATATCCACTAACATGCTTCACTGTTATCCTAGACCATTTACTGCTTCCTACATAGGGAAGAGGGAGGCCCTTACACACCCACTTAATACCTTCAATCTCTGAAGCAGGTACTTTGTATTATGACCCATACCCCCACAGTGACGTCTCACATTAGTTCGACTATTTGCAGGTACTGGTAGCTAGATTAGCTAGATAGATTTACCCTATTGAATTTGGGACTAACCTTGCATCATCCTTAGTTACTTATTATGGACGATGTCTTATATCAATCCCAAAGTCATATTGCTGGTAGCCAGATTAGCTGGAAAGACTTCTGTGTACTTTTGACCAATCTTGCATCCTTATGACTTAGTCATAATTTATAACACTCTCTTAACATATTACCACACATTTCACCGTATCCATTATTAAGGCCTTATAAGTATTTTTTTTTGGAAAAGGGTACTTTATAAACGGAATGAAAGAAAAGAATCATATACTTCCGTGATATGCCTCACTAAAAACTTACGACCCTCCTGACCTAAATGGGTACCTTGTAAGGAAAAAGACTACATATTATTTCCGTTTATTAACAGTACATCAAAACTGAATCTAAACCAAGCTGTCACATAGATGGAGGAGTAAACAAACATGAGAATACACTCAAAACCATCCGTACGAGAATCTTGGAGCAGAAAGAAAATAGAAAATCCAGACAACCAACACAACAACAAACCCGAGAATAACACTAACAACAAAACAAAGAGAGAACTGAAAAGTTAGGCACGTCTTCACACCAAAACCAGCTGGAAGAGAGAGAAAGAGCCAACTCCCAAATTATCACAAAACAATGTTCTCGAACCAGCAGAAGATTAAAAATGACGGAAGTAATCACCACCAGGAGAAAGTAGATAGTTGATTCAAGTTCAGATCACCAAATCGGACAAAGATCAAGGAGGACGAAAGGTATCATAAAGATCAGACACGATGTTGAGATCAATTAAGATAAGTTTTTCTTCCCAGTTTACCTTTTATGCTCGAATATTATGATGAATAAGATGCTTTCTATCTTGGAAAATATGTGTAATTCTCAACTTGTGAGGTTGTTCAATACCTTTAAAAACTCGGCTATTACATTCACACCATATATTCCAAATAATGGAAGTAAAGTTGATGCTAATGATATGATTATTAGTCGGGTTATTATTATTATTTTTCTGAGCTTGAGTAATAGTAACCAGCAAATCGTTGAGGTCATAGTTGGAACAAAATTTAATCTTGAGCTTGGACATAATATCATCCAGAATCCTCTTAGAATATGAGCAATTAAAGAAGAGGTGATCTCTATCCTCGATATTATTAGCACATAAGACACATTTTTGATCTGTGTTAGGAGACCATTTACTAATTCTAGCCTTGGTATTTAATTTGTTTCGAATGGCCAATAGAGAGCACGTAGACATTTTAGGAGCACATCCTTTGTCCCGTATAATTTTGTCCCATTCAAACTCGTTGTGAATGTCTCAAAAAGTGTTTCATGTAGATTTTAAAGAAAACCGACCTTGATTGTTAGGGAGCCACCACTAGAAATCCTGTTTCAAATGTTGATGAATGATAACTTTTTAACAGAAAGTTGTGATTGTGTGGGAATATAACTTAGATTATGTTTCCATTTATTTTCTGAAATAAGCATAGCAACTTTTTTGTGGCATCCACCTGAAATGTACATGTTATTCCAACCATATTTATCAATCAGGGATGATCCTTTCAACCATGGATCAAACCATATATCTGTATTTGCACCATCAACTATTTTTCTATCTACAAACCCCTTACACCATTGTCTAGCATGTAAAATGGTCTTCCAAGTGTGAGAGGCATTGTTGTCCATGTTGGCAGTCCAAAAATTACCCTACTGCAATACTTGTTATGCATCCACATAGACCAAAGGGAGTCACCATTAATATATTTCCATAGTAAATTAGTTGCAATAGCTTTTGAAATGTCTTCTATTTTCCTAATTCCCAAACCTCCTCCACCTTTTGTTTTGCACACCTCATCCCAGTTCATTTTATGAGCTCTTGACTTCCACAGAAAATTTGCACACAGGGAATTTATTTTCTAAATAATTGAAACAAGAAATTGAGTCACCTGAAGCCAGAAGTGAAGCATAGGATAGATTACAGTTTTTATGAGCTCAACTCTCCCACTGATGTTGAGAAATCTGTTTTGCCAATTACTGAATTATTTATTGATTTTTTCAATGAGCCAGCCAAAATCTCTAGCTTTTAAAGAGTTGGATGATAGAGGAATGACCAGATATATTATAGGCAGGTTCATAGGCTTGATTTTAATAATATCAGTAATTTTCTTCTTATATTTTGCACCTTTACTGAAAAACAAACTGGATTTATCTGTGTTTAGTTCAAGGCCAGTAAAACTTTTCATTATATGGAAAATATGATAAATAGTATTAGAATTTTTTGTAGTGGCTTTAGCCAAGATTAAAATATCATCATCATAAAGCAAGTGTGTAATCATAGGCTCAACTTTATATATGGGACTGATATTACCTTTAAGGAATTCCAGATCCAAATTAAGCATCAAATATTCCATTGCAATAGAAAAAAGGTAAGGAGATAGAGGATCCCCTTGCCTTAATCCTCTCGAGCTATTAAAGAAACCATAAGGGGAACCATCTATTAACACCGAAAACGAAGGAGTGGAAATACATTCATATATGAGATCAGCCAAAGATTGAGGAAATCCCATTGAAATCAGCATATGATGAATAAATTCTCTACTAAATTTGTCGTAAGCCTTGTGTAAGTCAATTTTCAGACAGACATTGTTAGCATTTTTCCTGTTAAATCCCCTTACCATTTCATAAGCTAAAAGGGAATTTTTTGAAATAAATCTACCTGGGATGAATGCATTTTGATTGTATGAGATTAAGTCATTCATATAAACTTTCATTCGATTGCAAAGCAAATTGGCTAATATTTTGTAGGGAACATTGCAAAGAGAAATTGGTCGAGAATCAGAAATATTAGTAGTATCAGGAATTTTTGGTATAAGGCAAATGAGTGTATGATTGATTTCTCTAATAATTTTGTCAGATTATAGAATACTACTTATAGCTTTCCACATATCATTTTAAGCTGCTCCCAATGAACTTTATAAAATTTAGAGTTAAAACCATCAAGACCAGGAGTGCTATTATCATTAATCTGAAAAATTACCTCTTTAATTTCCTCAATCTGAAAAGGTTTGCACAGATTAATTCGAACATTATCTGTTAGAATTTTCTTGCATGTAATGTCTGGAAATTGAACTGTAGCTTGAGATGATTGAAATAAATCTGAGAAGTACAAAATAGCTTCTTGAGTAATTTTATCTGATGCTGATATCCACAATCCCTGATTATTAATATTAAAATTACTCCTTCGAATAGGTTTGAAACCATTGATTTTACTGACAAAGAATTTCGTAGGTTTGTCCCCTTTTGCAAGCCAATTAATTTTCATTTTTTTCATTATCAATGACTAAATTCCTTAGCATATTATGCAACTGATCACAGTTAGTAGAATATAAACCCAAGAGATTATCATCAAAGGGATTACATACCAATTTGTGATAAACATTATTATCATGTTCTTTTAATCTATCAATCACAGACAATAAATTGGTCTTTTTTCTTGCTCAGCTCTTTAGGAAAGATTGTACTCTTTTCAGCTTACATAGCAGCACATAAAGAGGACTCCCAGTGTACACTAGCTCCAGAGCTTCATTAATGGAGAGATAATAGTCTTTTTGCAAATGCCAAGAATTCTTGTATTTAAAAGGTATTCTTTTATTTCTTTTAATATACACATTTAGGCTGATCAAGATTGGATTATGATCACTCAAAGAGTGATTACCAAAGTTAATGCCAAAACGATCAAATTTATCAATCCGTAGAGAGTTAACAAACACACGGTCTATCTTACTATGAGTAGAAAACAAATTACCTCTTCTCCATGTGAAAAAATTGCCTAAAAAGTCAGGTTCCATTAGATTCGCGTGAAATATGCAATAAATAAAGTCTTGATCACCAACAGAATTAAATCTACCATCATTCATTCTTTCTTTACTATAAAGAATAGCATTAAAATCACCTGCCACAAGCCACGGAAGGTTCACTTTCTTTGATTGGTTAATGATGTATTGCCATAACTCCTTACGTTTCACTTTCTCATTAAATGCATAGACAATTGTGCACAAAACACTAATGCCAATAGCGTTGTGAAGAATACAAGATATAAATTGTGCTTTTGTGTGAAGAATAATAGTGGACCACTGAGTGGAGTTCCAAATAATAAGGATACGACTTTTTTGATCTGCAATTATGTTATGAGAAAATTTCCAGTCCTTAGAAACTTTGCCATATAACTAGTAGTAGAGTCTAGAAAGAGTTTATTTTCAAGAATTCCAATAAAAGAGAATCTATTAGAATTAAGAATTTGTAGAACTTCCAATTGTTTGGAGCGGGCATTCGTCCCCCTAATGTTCCAATTAAGGAACTCCACTAATTGTTAGTATCAGTAGTGTTACTTCCTTCTGGGAGAGTAATTTTCCCCTTAGTCTTAGCCTTTTTGGATTTTTTGCTTTTACCTTTCAACTGATTTACTATACTTGACCATGTAGCATTTTCCACTACATCAGACTTCAAAGATGCTCTGAATTCAAAAGGCAATTCCTCTGTTCTAGTCTTGCTGTAGACTTCACTCTGGCTATGGAAGCATGCTTTGGATTGGAAGATGCCACCCTTTGATTCGAAGTGGAATCTAAATTATCAACTGTCATATTATCTGATTCCTCATTGAGAGAGTTGTAATTGTTGTTTGGAGATTGTAATGCATTAACTGTATCATTATTATTAGTGTCGTGCGTTGTATTTAATTTATCAAACTGTTCAAGAGGCACAGCTATATTAAGAGTCGGACTATAAATAGTCAACTGGGTTGTTTGGGTTTTGCACTCAGAAATTTGATTAGAACTTGATATATTATCGTCTGATTTAGGATTACATGAGGATTTTTGACCTGAACCACTGAGCATTAGATGCTCCTCAGTGGTAGGTTTAGTGAGTAGATTTGGCTGGTTGTCCTGATTATCATTTCTTACATTAAAATTCGAAGTGGGAAAATTAGAATCAATATGCATATCTGCATTATCATTCACTGAACTTTGGTTAGCTTTAGGCAACCAAACTTTGCTAAAATGACAATGAATATCCGCATGTCTAAAACTAAAACAATTTGAACATGTGCTTGGTTTCCATTCATAAACTACTTCTTGCCAAGTAATCTAATCTTTTTCATTTAAGATAGGAATTTTGTTTAGGAATTTGAAAGAGTTTTCAATTTCTATAAGCATTCTAGCATAAGCAATCTTAATTATACCTTCAGTGAATTTATCAAGTTTGATAGGAGATCCAAGTGCGGAGGCGATTCGACTAATTCCCTCCTCCGTCCAAAAATCAAGTGGCAGAGGAGACAGATCCAAATCAGAATGGTATGAAGAAGCTCTTTGTTGAGCTGCATTTCGAGAGACCCTCTCTTCATCATCATAAGTTTCTTTTTACAATAGTAGGGTCCCCCTTCTAGAACATTAACAAGTCTTGTTCTTTGTTGAATCTAATCACATAAAACTATTTTCCATAGAGTACATAGAGAACTCCTCAACCGGTTTTCAAACTCTTATGATGTAGTCCTTGAAATATGGGTAGTATGGTTTAGGGCCAACTACATAAACTACAATGACATTATTCCACTGTTTTCTGGCATCCAAAATCACTTTGGAAGACATTTTAGCGCATTTCAATGAGTTGACTTCACACGGATGATAAAATTTCAGTGGAACAGAAACCGGAATATTATTGCCTTTGACAACCTCATTCCGTGCTCTACTAGATAAGAAGCAAATGTCCATTTATTAGAAATAGTCTTGTTGACCGAAGGGTTAGGGTGGGCAGCAGAATCGGTTGGGGTATGAGATCGACTTTAGGAAGATGGAATGAAAGGCACGACGGTGTGGATATAGTAGTGGCACGAGCAGCAATATTGTGAGATCGAGAGTAGGAAGCCAGATTAGGTTGTCTTTTCCATTTACGTCGAACAACTGGGACGAAGCCATCATCCGGATTGGGGCTAAGCTCAGAGGAGCCGATGTGTTGAATGCCAGGGGAATGAGCTGGGGTAGTAAGCGGTGGATCAGAAGGCGGAGAGGCTGGTGGCTACTAGGGTTGGAGATAAACATCGTGAACAGGGGGAAGAGGTGTCGCAGAGAGGCCGGCGGCTAAGGTTCCTCAAAGAGTTTATATAAGAAAACTTCTTATTTCGCCTCTATAGTTAATCACTTTCCTAAGAGGATTCAATAATAATCGATAACCTATTAACTACGCAATTAAACGTTTTAATTATATGTTATTTACGCTAATTTATACATAGATAGAAGTACATCTAGTAATATTTCTAAGCGTGTAGTGCCCTATACTAGCATTTAAATGTCAAATCTTCAAAAATTATACAAAGTCCCATTTCCATAGTAACAAATATACCATAAATCCAATATCTATAATTTAATCAACAGACTTAAATAAAATAGAATCCAAACCCAATTTATTTTATACCTAAACAACAGAATAAACCAATATTAGAAACTTACAATTTAAATATGTTTATGCTCTAGTTAACTATTTTTACGTGAAAATAAATAATGGGATTTCTATTCAAATTATGGAAATATACGGTGCAAACTATGAATAAGAACTCAAACCTTACACACCATAAGGACTGGTCACCGCTCCTACCCTACCAGTCGACCGCTAGCAGTCGGCCTTTATAGCTATTTTAGGAAGGATTTTTTTGTGTCGTCGATTAATTTATTTTACCCCTTAATTAACCTTTTAACGTTGATGTTAATTTTAACTATTAGTTAACCCCAGATTCTAATTATTGTTGCTATTTGAATTTCAAATTCCAGAATTATTTATTTGAGAGCGGTCGACCTTTATAGCTATTTTAGGAAGAATATTTTTGTGTCATTGATTAATTTATTTTATTCCTTAATTAATCTTTTAACGTTAATGTCAATTTTAACTATCAGTTAACTCTAGATTTTAATTACTATTGCTTTTTGAATTTCAAATTTCAGAATTATTTATTTATTTGAATTTGAATTCTATTTAAATTATTTTGAATCTGAAAACCTCAAACGTCCATAACTTTTTCGCTTGGGCTCCGTTTTCAAAACATTGCATATGGAAATTGATTAGGATTTCACCATGAACACAATGACATAACCTCTATGGTCAAATTATGACTTTGCAAAATTTTCATTTTTAGCTTTTATTTTATTTAATTAATATATCTATTTTTATTTATTTCTTATTTATTTTTACGGGGTGTTACAATGTACTTCTTAAAGCTAATAAGAAATCCATGAATGCCGAAATGAGATCCGAAGATCGTTGAGAAGGCCAATTAATGCCCTAGGTATAGACTGGAATAAAGGCATACTTCCAAGAGCTAATAAGAAATCCATGAGAGCTAGAGCCTACTAAAAAGTCAATCAATAACACTGAAAGGAACTAAATTGCCAATATTAGATAGCAAAGTGTAAGCCTATGCCAAAACATTAATCCAAGAGTATACGAATTTTTTTAAAAAGATTTGATGCTTAACTTCTTTTCAAATGACAAATTGAACAACTAATTTAAACTTATTTATTTTTAACTCCGTTTAATGTCAACTGGCGATCGCGATTAATGTCTTCAGCCGTCTTCTTTTTCGCTGTTCTTTGGTTACGCGTTTCCCCTTTCTGTCGCTCCTTCCTCTCTTATGTCCGATTCTTCCCTGTCCCCTCCTGATTCCGTCCTCCTTCCTCCCTCTGCGACTCGATCTGGTCGAGTTTTCAAGCCTTCGTTGCCAATGTCTGTGCGTCCCACTTCCCTCCTCTCGCCCTCTGATTTTCCCCCTTTGCTATCTTCCCCAGTTCGGCCCTGTTCTTTAGCTGCGAATGAAGACATGCGTGTTACTGTGCCTCAAGCTACTGCGTGTGTGCAAGGTCTGGGTAAATTGAATTGTATTGATGGAACTGCGTCCTTGTCTGTTGATCTTGGTACTGGAATGGTAGTTGGTGAGTCTGACCATGTCCATGGGTGTGATACAGCTGATATTCCCTGTTGTGGACTTGGCACAACACATGTTTGTAATTATTCCCCTAAGAATGCTGAACCAATTTTCATTGTTTCTAGCTCTGTAGCTGCTAAACCCACTGCCTCTAGTGCCCCCAGATTTGTTGATAGTAGTGTCTCTGCCGATATGCAGCAACCCGCTAAAACGTGGTCTTCTCTTTTCACGTCCTTGCCCCGTAATGCGGGAACCTACATCCCGATTGAATTTGATATGGTTGAGGAAAATGGAGTGATGATTCCTCCCCCTAGTGTGTTGCAAGCCGGTGAAGATTTTTGGTCTGACTATTTGGTTGGTTTTTTTCTGGACCCACTTCATCATCTTACTAATGTGGTTTCGGTTCTTCGGAGGGTTTGGAAGCTTCGTGGAAATTTGCATGTGAAACTGATTGATACGATGTATTACTTACAGTTTTCCTCATCGGAGGATCGTCGGCTTGTTTTGGATGCTGAGCCTTCGATCGTTGATGGAAGGCCGTTTATAGTTACTCCCTGGTCTCCTACAGTGGCAAGTGCTCGTGAACAAGTTTGTTCCATTCCTGTTTGGGTATATTTTTCTCATATTCCCTCTGTTCTTCAGCCTCTTATTGGTCTGAATTGGCTAGCATGTAACGTTGGTAAGCTGAAATGTTTTGACTCTAATACGGTAGCGCGTGATAAGTTGATGTTTGCGAAGGCGCTTATTGAGATTTCCCCCGCTAAGCCTCTGCCTTCTACTATTCCTGTTTAGATTGCTGTCGGTCACATTGTGGAGGTCAGAGTTCGCTATGGCTGGGTTCCAGATATTTGTACAAACTGTCTCTCCTTTGGTCACCTTTCTAGTGTTTGCCAGCATTCTGAAGCCTCCGTCGCTGCTCCGAAGTGTCCTTTACCGCGCCCCCGCCGTAGGATCTGGGTCCCCAAAGTTACTGCCCCTCCCTCTCCCTCTTTACCTGCTCCTGAGCCTGCCATGCCTGATCTGGGTGTTCCTTCTCCCCTAGTTATGCCTTTTTCACCGCCTGTTTCAGGAATTCCTGGTGCTACTCCTGTCTCTTCTGACCCTTCGTCGTTGTTGCCTCCTGTAGCTTGGGATGAAGCGGAAGGGTGTTGGATTGATCCCATTTCTGATATGAGATATAACCCAGGTAACGAATCCTTCTTCCGGTTTGTATCAGATGATCAACTAGACCTTCGATGCCTTCGCTACAAACAATCTGGTGATTCTATAGTCCTTGATATGGACGGTTTCGATGCGACTTCGAATTCTGTCATGCTAGCTGATCCAACCTGGGATCGATCTTTTATTTACTGCCCTGATGATGTGGCTTACGATCCTTGTCTTGCTCTCCGTTTCCGCCCGTTTGCTGGTCTTTCTGGGTCTGCCCCTTTGAGCTCTTCTTTGGTGTCAACGGTTGTTGGTGATTCTACCTCCTCGGGGGTGTGTTAGTTTTTTTTATGTATCTTTTAGTTACTGTGACATAGCTGTCACGTACCTGTGCTGTATTTTCTGCTTTGAGTAGCATAGGTGCTTTTACCTTGCTCCTGTACTTCAATTTTCATTACGTTCGTAATAAAAAGTGGACGGTCCACTATAAAACCGGCTGGCCTTGCCAAAAAAAAAAAAAAAAAAAAAAAAAAAAAGTTACGATTTTCCCCCCTTGTATTTTGTTAATACACAGAGTTCCGAAATAAATGGTTCCAATAGCTGAAATGTATCTTATACATTTGCGCTTTTGCTAAAAGTTTAACTATAATTCTTTTCCTGAAACAAAAAACAAGACAAATTACTAAAACTATTGCTTAACAAGTTCTATAAGCGCTTCCTTCCGAATCATTTTTTCTGTTGCTAAAGCAAGTTTTCTATACTTGCTATTTTACATCCATTCATTTGATAGCATTAGCAGTAATTTTTACTTTTATATTCTTCGGCTTTCAAAGGACGGTGGTTTGGATAAGGGAGCTTATCTTGGGTGCTTTGGAAGATGTTGGTTAGGGTATCGCTCAGAGGAGTTATAATTTTTTTGTTTTTCAGATTCTTCCGAGGTTTGTCTTTTGAGGATTTGGGAATAGGTTGTCTGTTGGATTTTTTTGACTACTGGGCATGATCTTCATATGTCATTAACTTAATACTCAATTATTTTATTTCTTCATTCATTTCTTTTAAAAAAATTCTATGTTAGGCATATTCTTGCAGTGATTTTTCTAGATATCTTGAAAGTTGTCTGACTTTTGAAGTTCATGGACAGGGTCATAGATTTCTACCAAGATGATGGTGGCCAAATGTTCATTATTATCTTCTTCTATAAGCTGAATCCACTATATAAAAATCTAGTTTCAGTAACACATAATACAAGTGTTTCATTCAAAAGTGCTACCGATATTTGTCATCTCATTGATGATCCACGTCAACCATTAGCAGCGAAACCTTACATACCTTCCTCTAACTCCTCAGGATCACCCTTTTGATTACTAAGGATTCCTCACCATTTTATTTGTATTCACTGGTGCGATGTTGCAAGTATTTGTTATGATTTTAGTTTCATTTAAAATTTGAGATTGGCAATAGCTTGATATTTTTATTGATTTCAAAAATCTATTTTATTATTTTGTCTTGTATTAGTTATCTGTAGAACATAAATTATGCAAAGTTAAAAACATGGAATTTGAGATGAAAATTTATGGAATTGGAAAAGTGAGAAAGTTGTCTGATTTTACTAGGTCACTAGAGTTAGAAAGTAGACATAGGATTTCTCTCATTATTAGCGAACTTCTGAATATATTATGTAATTTGGTCCAATATAAGTCATCTTCAACATTACACACAACAGCGGCAGCTGAACATAGGTAAAGAACAACTAGCAAAAAAATCCTAAAAAAAGGATGAAACATAACTTAGAGTCCTAAGGACTCACCAGTAGCAGCATAAATCAACAAGGACGAAGCAAAGGAATGCAACATTGGAAGGGGAAAAAGTGCAACATTAATGCCAAAGTAACATAGCTTTTTACAATAGAATGAAAATGTTTGGCAAACCAATTCCTCAAATATAATAAAAGAAATGTTTCTCTCGAAAAATGATCAAATTACGATAAACATCCGTATCAGAATAACACAATGAAAAATATGATATATGATCTCCTGAGTTCAAGACAAGGTTTCAATGTTTAACATAACTAAAGCTTTAAAGCACATCAAATATTCATATGATCAATAAGGTGGAAAGACCTATTTATTCAGAGCAGCATGAAGAGGATAGCATATGATGAGCTTTACCATTACAAGTTGGACCAAACGATAGTGCAAAGTTTACTTGATTTATTCAACAACAATAAGTAATATAGAGAGAATTGGTATAGTAAAAGTTGTGATAAGAAGGGTGAAGTTGATTTAATTCTCAGAGCTATAGGAAGTATTATAGCTTGACGAGCTTTCATCCTACTAGCACTTGAACTCATATGCCCATTCAAGCCCACTGCAATAATGGCGGGGTGGATTGAACCTGTGATTGAAAAGGTCTAAAGGGAAGAATGCCTCCATTATTTACTAAATATTTTACATCTTTTTTTTTTGTTTCCCTACCATGGTTCGAGGTTTCGGCCGGCATGCCGGAACTCCGCCCACTCCGGTCCGGTTCCGACAGCAACCGGACCGGAATTCACCTAAAAATCCGATTTCATAATTGAATGAAATAAAAAACAGAGGAAATATGGATGAAGGATTATGGATTTACAAAGTCTTTTGAGTAAAGAAAAAAAATTTGATTAAGAGAGTAATAAATTTCAGTAAAAAGATTAAAAAAAATTCTAACTATAATCACCTGAGCATGAAAATCGAGCAGTCTTCGAGTTCATGTTGGAAGAAGTTTCAGCATGAAAATCAAACAATTTAAGATGAGCGTTTTTTTTGGTCTTCATATTCGAAGTTTGGGCGTCTAGCAATTCAGGAAGATGAATGCTAGGGTTTAGGGGGAGAGATTCACTGATAGGCCTAGTAATATATGGGCTTGGGTTTTAATGATAAAAGAATTGGGCTTAATATTTATTTAGCATCCTTTACTTGGCAGCCAACTGGAATTGTTTTTTAAAACAAAACAGATTGGGCTTTGTTTAATTAATTTAAAGGTAGAAGTTAAAATAATTTGAAGGACAAATCCATTTTAAATATAAATCTGTAATGTTTATTAATCTATTTATTTATATAAAATTGTTTAAAAAGTAACGAAACTCGGAACCGGAAATAAAACGGAATCTCCGAAATTTCCGAAACGGAACCGAAATTTTAAAATTTTCAAATGAACGGATCGGAACCGAAAACCGAAATTTTAAACCTTGTTCTCTACAGCACTATGAAACGGAGTCCCTGGTCATTTATACAACATTAAAGAAGCAATGCACAATTAAATAAAGGTTGTGCATAAAATTTAGAGTTAACTCCACATAACAAATACCAGCATAAATATAGCAAAAACTATAACAGAAGGTTAATTAAATATGAGGTTATAATAGTTAAAACTGCCATAATTGTATGGAGTAATACTAGTAGTGGTGGTGGTGGTGTTGTTGTTACATGTCATGATGGTGCTTATCTAAACGACTTTAAAAGGATAGCCAAATGCAAAAAAAGGATAAATTTTGTATTTAGGTCAATTTTGTAAACAAATTACAAGAATAGCTCACTTTGCAAACTAATAACAAAAATAGACCAGTTTTCGCCACGTAGGACGCCACGTGTGCTGGCGGCATCTCAAATGCCGCCAGTACACATCTATGTTGCATAATAACACTGGCGGCATTTGAGATGCCGCCAGTTTGCGGCATCTCAAATGCCGCTATTTCTACTGCTCTCTGTAAATTGTGCAGCTCTTCCTCAATACCACCCCACTCTCCCTTCTCTCAACTCATCTTCAAAAAAGAACCGAACCCACCCCTCAAATCACCAAAAATCAAAATTTCAAGCTTCCAACTACCAAAATCTAGTTAGAATTTGAACTATGGCTTCATCATCGTCCCAAGCTCATCCTATAGGTATGAAATCTATCAATTTTCTCTCTAATTGTCATTTTTTTTTTCAATTTAGGGTTTAGGGATAAAATTGTTCTATTATTGCAAATCTATGATTGTATAGTACAATGAAGTTGAATACCCACCTAGAGCACATGTTTAATTGTTTTTCCATCATATACAATGAAGTTGTATAGTTGCAAATCTATGGTTCTATACCCATTGAAGTTGAGTATGATTATGCAATTTTATTGTGGTAGAATATGAAGAAATGGCACCTGGACCGATCGATCCTAGTGTGCTTTACCTCCAACCTTAAAACCGCACAAACAACATCGATATGATGGAGGTACAAGGTCAAATAATTTGTTATTACTTCTGCAAATTGGTGGTAATTACCATAATTTCTTTGCTCTGTTACTATGTATCGACAGGGGGTTGAGTCAGACAGCTTCATTGTCCTTTCATTAACTTTAAAGCTCATTACGTCAGCGCATCCAGGCATGTTGGAACTGTTAGACAAGGCTGGATTTGGTGTTGTCAATAAGTTGGGATATACACAGCTCGACCGGAATCTTTTGACGACTTTGATCAATAGATGGCGACCGGAGATGTCTACATTTCATCTTAGAGTAGGTGAGATGACAATCACTTTGAAAGACGTAGCTGTATTGCTTGGATTGCCGATTAACGGGGATCTCATCCTGAAATTGGATTTTCCAAGAAATTATATGGAATTGTGCGAGCCCTTACTTGGATTGGCTCCTCTAGAAGACGTGAGGTGGGAAAACGAATCGATAGTGGCCACGTGATTTGGGGAGCAGTTGGCCGGTGATATTCCCCGTCGTGCCTCTCCTTTGCAGATTGCCCAGCGTGCCCGCGCTATAATGTTTCACATCATCAGACAACGTCTTTTTTGTGATCGATCGAAGACAAGAGTGGCCCTTCAATGGCTTCCATTGTTAGAAGACTTCGATTCATGTCGGCAATACTCCTAGTGTAGTACGGTGCTTGCTTTCACCTATATGGAGCTTACGAGAGTTGCTTTGGTCCAACAACGGTCCGCCGGAGGTTGTATGACTCTACTTCAGGTACGGACATAGTCATTCGTTGTTGCATAGTTGAGTATTTCGTAAAACCGTAACTAAAATTAAGTTTCACACTTGCAGCTTCGGTCATGGGCTACCTTCCGGTTGGTCATATTTCTATGAAGACGCAAATAATTGACAATTCAAAGCCTTATGGAGCAAGGTAAAACAGTGTTGTTAGTGTTGTTGTATCGACATAGTAAATTTGAATTTCGTATAACATGTTGCTATCATAGGTGGATTGGCCCGAAGAATACAAAAATGACACCCATACGCAATTTAACTTTCTACCGGAATGAGTTTGACGTCTTAGATTACAATGCAGTAACATGGAATCTGTATTCTAAAGCAGACCTTCATGCACTTCCGGCTATTTGTACAATGGACAGGACGTTATGGCTAGCAAGACTTATGATTTTTTGTTTCGGAGATTTATCATACCATCTGCCAGACAGAGTCATGAGACAGTTTGGTCTTCGACAGCACCTACCGTATCCTTCTCCATATTACATGCTTCCATACGGCGAAGATGAGTTCGAAACGATTATTGAGTTATAGAACAACTGTTTCATAGCCGCGGAAGACGAGCACGATGTCACTCTGACCGATGAGGAGTATCTTAGCTGGTACTGGAATATCACTCGTCGTTATGTGCTTCGAAGACGAGCAGAGGAACCCGAGCAAGAGGTGGCACCTTACACTCCATGAGCTCCGCTAGAACGGAATGTGGTATGTATTAATATTGAAAACTTATGTAGTACTTATGAAACTCATACGGATTTATGTTATACGCAGGCGGATGGTATGTATCATGTATTGGACATTGTCGACGAGCTTGCGGAGGAGGTTCTTGAAAAGCGCAAGGCAGAATGCTTCTCTATCAAACAAATTCTGCTATCCTGTTTGTCGAAGAACAAGATGTCAAGGCGCATTCCACCTCCACCTCCTCCTCCTTATGCAGTGCCACCACTTATCGAGGATATTGCCCCTCCCGCGTCATATGAGGACATAGCTGCAGTCCCACCAGACCCCTCACCGAAGAGAAAGTATGGAAGAAGGAAGAAAAAAGAGGGCGAGAGTTTCGGAGCGATATCTTCCCAGCATACACAACCCGTCGGGCCATCGCAACCCCCAACGGAAGGGACGCAAGAGAAGGGTAGTAAAGAGATGTCACTGGAAGAGGAGAAATTCATGCTCAAGCCTAGAAGACCGAAGAAGAAAACTCCTAGGGAATTAAAAATTTTGAGATGGAATTTTAGACTAACCGTAGTGGACTGTGGTTTGTATTTGTTGACTGTAGTGTTTATTGATCTTTTGTGCGGTATGTTGACTGTAGTATTGACTGCTCATGGTCTGTATTTGTTCATTTGGGTTGTTTGGTCGTTAACTAATGTAGACTAGTGTTTGTCGTTGTGATTGTAGAAGTGACTCTAGTATTCCGATGTTGGTGTGAATGTTACTGGTTTTGGACTTGTATTTGATGTTGGTAAATGTAGTCATGAGCTTAGAAAGTTGCAATGGTCAAGGTTCAGAAACGGCTATTACGTTGGTGTCGAATTATAGACACTGTATTTTCCATTTGCAGTTTGTGTGAGCAAGCAACAGAGCGGTATTTCAAATGCCGCTTGAGGCGTCATTAGAAATGCCGCTTGGGGCGACATTTCAAATGCCGCATGGAGCGCTATTTGAAATGTTCGAATTCGTCGTACATTTTCATCATTGTTACGTCATCAATTTCCCAATTTTCCATTATGCACCTATGAATACAACCAAAAATACATCGACAAAACAATTGATGAAATTGAATGAGAAAAGTATAATACTTACCTTCGGCGCGACAATGTTGAATTGAAATATGGGAATGGGTTGTTGCAAATTGTTGAAATCGGACAAGAATAGTATGCCAATATGAAACTAGAGCTTTTGCTAAAATAAATTTGGTAAAGTTAGGGTGTGGGTGGGGTAGTTGAAAAACATAGGAAAATATATTGGAAGCAGATGGGCGGCATTCGAAATGACGCTAACAGGGTATTTTGAAATGCCGCATTACACGGCATTTTAAATGCCGCAGCAGGCGACTTTTGAAATGCCGCCAAAAGAGACATTTCAAATGACGCATGCTGCGGAATTTCGATTGCCCCATCCAAGCGGCATTTCAATACACTTTGAATACAGTCTGCGTTAGAAGGCTAACAGCAAAATAATAAAATTGAAAATAACATTTTCGTCCAACATTAGATTACATAAACATTTGTTCTCAGACAAAGTAGAATGCGTTCGAATTAGGATTACAAACAAAATAAAACAAAAACATTAAGTTGTTGTATTGCAACGATTTTTTATGACCATAAACACCACATTTGTTGCACCTATTTCCTTTAGGGGTCTGCATCTCGTCCATTGTACCTTTAATTCTAGTTGAACGTGGGCGTCCTGGTTGTCTTTTAGCGACCGAAGGTAAGACCAATTGACTGTGACTTGAACTCCAATAACATTTATCTCGTACCGGGTGAAACTCAGGGGTGTAAGCTGCCAGGTAATTCGCTGTGGAATACCATGTTGAGGCAAAGTCGTGATGGAATCTATTTGCTCCGTTGGAAACCGTTGAGCAAGCGGCCATAACATGCATACACGGTAAGTGCTCTAAAAGGGGGATGTTGCACGTACAAGAGCAACTATTACCGTTGATTTGTACTTTGAACTCGTAACCGAAATAGTGTACAACTTGCCACTCAGATTGACTAAATCGAATAATTCTTATATGCCTAGCTTCGTTAGCTCTTTCAGCGATCTTGGCTTCCCACTTCGGAGTTAGACGGGAAGTCAGTTTTGCTGCCGCTTCTCTTCGTTGATAAAAATAATCAACCGACCTGGAAAAGGTGCGTGAAACTAAAGCTTTGACAGGTAAAGACCTAGCTCCTTTAAGAACACCGTTGAAACTTTCTGCACAATTGGTAGTCATGACATGAAATCGACCGCCATCATCTTTACACAACGCTCAGTTCTCCTCGTGCGCTCCCAAACTCCTTTCTATCCAATTGTGAGCCATGATGCTTATAGTTTTTATTTCTTCACGTATTCTGATGTACTCGGCTTCTTCCGTAGCACAAGCTGCAGCATAAAATAGTTCGGTGAATCGTTTTTCTCTAAACCCTGCAGCTTGAAAATAAGCTTTAAGATGTCTAGCACAAAATCTATGTTTATGTGGAAAACACCATTTCGATTACAAGGCTGATGGTATTCCTTTCATTCGATCCGAAATGAAGGTAATTCGTCGATTGTTAACACTGTGAATGAACCGCCGCATGCAGGCAAAAAACCACCCCCAGCTATCCCCGGATTCGGACTCTACAATTGCGTACGCTAAAGGGTATAGATGGTCATCCACATCAACAGCAGTGGCCGCAAGTAGCATCCCTTTATATTTCCCGTACAAATGTGTCCCGTCAATACATAACAACGAACGACAATGAACAAATCCCTCAATACAAGGTCCAAAAGCCCAAAAAGCTCGATCGAAGACTCCATAATCATCGGTCGTAACATGTCCAACACTTCCCGGGTTCGATCTAGTTATTTTAGCAAAATATTGCCTTAGACTACTATATGACTCAGCCCAACCACCATAAATTCTTTCCACCGCCTTACCCAAAGCTCTCCAAGCCTTCATATAACTAATTTTCACAAACAACTGTTCTTCCATCAAAACTTGTACCGTTCTAGCTGTAATGTTTTGATCGGCTTTTACAAAAGCTAATATTTTTGCCACTACAAAGTTAGATGTTGCCTGCTTGTGGGTGGAGTTCACCGTTGGATTAACACAATTGTGTTCGCTAGGATATTTCCTTACAATCCACCAATTCTGCTCTGATTTTTTTGAGACAATAGCATGAATTCTCCATGGACAATTTCCATCTATATTACAAACGGCGGTGTATTTGGTTTTATTTGATTTTATTGCTTTAAAAGATACGGCATGCAAAATCGACCATTCGCTCAACTATTGTAAGAACTTGGCTTTCGTCTCGAAAATCAAACCAACTTTAAATCTATTCTGAACGCTTACGGTTGAAAACATCTCATTGTTGAACCCAAGATTTGCAACAATTGACCTTGCCATAATTTGTGCGTTGCACAAATCATCATCCAAAGGAGCTTCCATTTCCACCTCATCGCTGTCTTCGAAAATATTGTCTTCAACCGGAAAATCATAGCTCAAAGGTTCATTGTTCACTTGCATACTACCTATCCACGACATGTCGTTCTCCACCATGTTCACTAATTCCGTACTATTTACGGGGGATTCATCATTGACATCTTCACCTTCTTCCCTGTCCATCTCAGTATCAACATCTTCATTGTTCACGTTTACGTTTACGTTTACATTCTCCAAATCAGTATTAGATTGCATAACAATATCGTTCGCGGGGAATCTGCTATTTAAACATACGTATTACTTTAAAACCATTACCGTAATTACTACCTACACGAATTTGATTTTTAATGAGACATACCTCTGACTAAGATCATATAATTCGGATGGAGTGGGACATATAAATTGAGACATATGGCATTGTGATGGTCCAGCAGGACTAGGCGGTGTTGGTCGACAAGGAAGATAACTGCATATAAGGCGAAAAAAATGTTAAGTAGCGCACAACTATCAAATTAATAGGACCTAAATTTCATAAATAAATGTTTCACCTTCTGAGCAAATGCGTAAAGCTGTCTTGACTTGGATAGGGGTACGTATACTGAATGCCCTGTGGATAGGTCATACACGGAGGATATCCATAAAAACCTTGTTGTTGACCGTACATCGCTGTCATGGTCGGATTAATGAAACTCGAGGACGCGTTTCCACGGCTGATACTTACTGCCTCAACCGTTCTTCGGTGCTCCTCAATAACACTGTTAACTTCTTGTTCTTGTACGGGTTCTTCTAGTTGCAAGCGCCTAATTTTCTCAACAAACAGCTCAATTGATTTCGATGTCGCTGAAAACATTAGCTCGACATCGTCATCATCGGCTATTTTAATGGCTTTCGACCTGAGTCCGCCGGCCAATTACACACTACCTTTATGTCAAATTCTTCAGATTTTATCTTGGTCGCTTTATAGATCGATTCTTTCAGCTGCATCAAATTACAACCTTTCAACACTTTAGCTAGCTTACACGACCCCCCGACATATTTTTCACAATTAAGTTCATAACAACCAATTCGCTATCGAAATAACATATGGTCAATACACACTTAGGAGCCATTCTACAATTTAGTAAACTATTATCAGTTGATACCAAACAACAAATGAAATTAAAAAAATTGAACTAGGGTTTTCAAAGAAACATACCTGTTATAGCTAATAACTTGTTGAAGAGGAAGAATTAGATGTTGTTCCTCTAATGTATCTGAATCCAACCAAGATTAAACTACAATTTGCAGATAATTTAATAGTTTGAAGTTTAGAATTTTAGTAGATCTAAGCAAAGTTTGGAACAAGACAGACAATAAAAGGTGGCTGTCCAATAAAGTAGCGGATATAGCGACATTTGGGATGCCGCAATGGCATCTCAAATGCCGCCGGTGTTATTATGCAATATAGACGTGTACTGGCGACATTTGAGATGCTGCCAGCACACGTGGCGTCCTACGTGGCGAAAACTAGTCTATTTTTGTTATTAGTTTGCAAAGTGGGTCATTCTTGTAATTTGTTTACAAGTGGCCTAAATACAAAATTTATCCAAAAAAAAACATTGGAATTAGAAGTGTCTAACTAAAAAAAGGAAATAGAAAATATTATGGACGTTGCGTAGCAACACATTTTAAATTATGTATGTACATCATATAAACTAAATGCAATAGCATAATGGGTCAAATAAACTGGTTAGTGCATTTACATTATATCAACTCTACTATGACAATAGTTTCATTTTGGGCGGCCTTTTCCTCATACTTCCTTGGACTACTAAGGCAGAAACCAAGGTTGAGAAAGTGGCAGCTATATACTCTTCTATTCATGGCAGAGCATATTTGGATGGGGTACCAGTTAGTGGTGTCCCTTTATGTGTGTCATAATTGCTATATTGGTCCTACTTGCTCAGTGTTTGCTTCAAATTGCACTATTGATGCCACTATGCAAGCTAGATAGTTGTTTTTATTAAAATATTAAAACGGCCTAAGGCCCGAATAAATAAGAACAGGGTAAACAGACCTGTAAATACTTTAATACAACACAGATCACTGGTATACAACCCTAGCCGCATTTCAGCTCATTTTATCTGCCCTTCGAAGAAAAACTAAAACATCACCAAACCACTAGGATTTCTTCAAAACGAGGTGATTTTCACGATTTACTATGATTTTAAACTTGCGAATGATTCAAGGCATTTCGAGATCCTTGCCATGATTTTGCTATTCTTAGTCATGCTTGGATCTGATATTTTATTACTTATTTTGCAAAATCGTTCTTCAAATTGGATCGATCTACTCTCATTCGCTATATTTTTAAAGGTTGCAAGTGATTCAAGTGGGTTTCCAAATCCTTGCCATGCTTTTGCTACTTCAATCGTGCTTGGATCCGAGATTCTATTACCTGAATTGCAAAGTCTGAAATCTTTAATTGGTGTTTTCTTTCCTTTTGTATGAAGGTCACTACTTTACCTTATTCCAAACAGATATGTGACTTTATCATTTAGCTCCCTCTTGTATTGATTTTCTTCAACTCTTCATTATAAAGTAATAGTTTGATTAGCATTGTTCTTATCATTATAATTTAAGTGATAAATATTGTTACATGCATGCTTACTTCCCTTGCATAAGACTCTCCTGGTTTTGGATCTGGAATGGTTGCATACGTCGTATGTGCCTTGGAGCTTACAATAGTTCCAAATGAGCATTTTTGACCTGTAACGACCCAAATTTTTAAACGGATAAGTTGGGATATTTAAAATGGATCTAAATATTCGATTTGAACTATGAATTGATTTTTAATATGAAAGGTTTGGTTTTATTTAATAAAAAGGATTTAGAATTTAAATATAGCAATCTATTGAATAAATTAATTATTTAAGTAGTAATTGGATATTGGGTAAAATATAAAATCTAGAATTATAAGTTTGCTAAAATTTTCAACGGCTTATAAAATTTATACTGATAATACTAAAAATAATAGATGGGTTAAAATTGAATTTAACAGTGGTTTTTTCAATTTTAAAAATATCGTTTAAATTGATATTTAAAAATAGCCTTCCGAGACACAGTCTCGAAATTCGACGAAACTAGCTCCATTAGATCCGTAATATTGAACTATTATCGGATTTCAAATTTCGTAGCTTTCGAAGCTATTATGTGATCGTACGAAATATAAACGCCTAGAAAATAATTAATTGAATTAATTTTAACGGTCGATCCAAAAGCTATATTCTCCATACGATCAAATTAGGACTCGAAACCTTCTCCATTGAGTTTGGAATAGGGGTATAATATTATAGACGCCTAGCGGCACGCCTCGATAGGATGTCGAGACTTTAAATTGCTTTTATCAAGACGTTTGAATTTGAATTTAATATTTATATACCCTAGTCTACACAGTTAAAATTCTTTCTCGTCAGCCACTTTTCCGTTCCATCAGAGCACTGTAGCTTGTTTTCTTCCATACGCTTCCCATTTTCTTTAAATCGCGATGTCTTCTCGTTCCAAATCAAAATCTTCTCTGAAGTATTAACATATCCCTCTTTCTCCATTCGCGAAATCAATCCCTCTCCATTTTTCAATTTACGAAGTTTCCCCTTTTCCTTTTTCTTTCTCATAGCCGAATTCGACGACATTAAAAAAAATATAAAAGCCCTAACACGAAATCGAATCAAGTGAGCCATGATTTTTGAAGCTAGGTCTCGAGAAGAGGAGGTCGCAATTTCGTGGGCGAGGCAGCCTCATGTTGACGAGGTGCGGTGGCGAACGTGGTTGCTCGAATTGGAGGCGACCTGGGGTGTTGTGAATATATCGATGGGTCGCGCGGCCGACCGGAGGATAAGGGGATAGGCGACTCATCTCGATGGTCACGTCGTTGTTGTGGGGCAGTGCGGCGACTTGGTGAAGGCACTGGTTGTTTTGGGGTACGATTTCGATTTTGGGTGAAGTCGTCGATGAAGCCTCGACTGTTTGAGGGGGTCGCGCGGTGGCAATTTGGGTCGGTGGTGAAGGAGGCAGTCGCATGTGAGAGGCCGTGGGCTAGGGTTTCTGTGTGCAATGAGGTATATTTCTCTGTTTTTATTTGAAAATTTAGATTTTTGTCAGTAAGCCAGGGTTTTGGTTTTAAAATAAAATAAAATATAAAGATTAGATTTTTAAAATAAATATAAGTCATTTTGGTATAAGTAGTTTCAAAGAAGAAACTAAAATAAAAATATATATATCTCTACATTTTAAATATTACTGGTTTATTTAAAATAATGAATTATGGTGATTAACTCGTTTAATTAACTTGTTTAATTATTTTAGTTACTGAAGATATTTAAAAGGAGAATTAGTTTAAAATTTAAGTATTTGTTTAAATTATATCATTTGTTAAAATTAAATTATTAGATTGAACTAAATTTATTAAACGGTAATTAATTATTCGATTTGTTCGACTGTTAATGAAATCATATAATTGTTTATATAAGGTCAAAAGTCAGAAAATCGAGTCGAGATTGGAAAGGATTGCAACTTAAAAGCAAAGGTGATACTCATATGGATGCCTTGTTAATTAAATGTTAAATTTAAATCATTGGATGTGCTTGGTTGATTTATAATAATTTATCCACTGGATGATATTATATATATATATATATATATATATATATATATATTGGAGTGATTGATTTTCCCGCATTATATAGCGGATGAGACCCTATGAGCCGCATAATAGCGGATGATATTATATAAACCCATATTCCACGATATTCCACCTTGAAGTGGAATTGATATTTTATTTTGTGCTAACATCTGTAGATGCAGGGAAACATGTTGGTGGGATTCAACAGGATTCCTCAAAGATATTTATTGATTATATATATGTTGTCATATGACAGGATGGATGAATTGGTATGGAATTGCATGCGAATTGAATTATTTAGTGTTAAATAACATGGAAATTGGAAATTTTTAAATACCATAAATAATTTAATTGAAGGAAGTTAAAATAGAACGTGAATAGAAAATATTTACTGAAAATTTGGATTTGTTTCTATTTGAGAATCAAGTAAATAAAAGTATATTTATTACTTTGGTTATACTTAAAAATTGGTTAAAGTTGAGTTTGGTAAAAATTTAAATTATATATAAAAGACTCGAAGAAATATTGGAATCGATGAGTGGATTTGAAGTAAAGCGTAGTTTTACTAAGAAATAAAAAGAACTAGAAATGAAATGGAACTTTATTAAGAACAATATAGGATTTTATTATGGAATAAAATTATAAAAATAGGATTTTTGAATAAAGTTGTTTTTATAAATAAATGGAAAAAATCAAGGGAGTTATAAATTTATAAACGGGGTTTATAAATGGGATAAGGAAATATTAGTGGATATGTAAAGAGATAAGTCATGACGAGAACTTATATAGAGTTATACAATTGGTTTTGAAAGGAAATAGTAGAATATTTCCGAAGGTGAGAAATGAGAATATGGTCGTTGAGACAGGAATCAAGAGTAATTTATGGGTGGATATTGGATTTTCTAAAACAATATAAATTTGTTTTAAAAGGGAATATTTTTTAAAATTACCATACCATATAATTTTTATAGAACTATTATCTAGATTTAGAATATTCCGGCATATTTATTTTAATGCTTAGTATTTATTAAAATAAATTCTACTTTTCTAAATCAGCTTTGTAAATTTGTTAATAACTGGATCTGATTTTGATATTTATATTTAGTTTTACCTTAAACCATATTTTGAAAATAAACCATTATTTTTACTTATATATATATATATATATATATATTTAAACGTTTTGAAATCCAATTATAAATCCTCTTAAGAAGGAACGCAAGTGTAATTAATTTGAATAAGATTTTTAGGAAAGATTTTTTAGAGGATTATGAGAACTTGAATAAATCCCAAGTATAAGATAAGTGAATTTCGAGGTGAGATAAAATTCACAAGAAGAGCAGGAGTGAAACCTGAAATTTTTAATAAGCTAAATGGCTTTGGAAATAAAAACGGTAATCAACTAAGGAATTCTGGGATCTATAGGATTCATGAGAAATAAGTTTGGGAAATTTACATATGAAATTGTAAATGATTTTTGAGGAAAGAAATAGGAGATAAAGAAATATTTTTCAAGTTTTGAGAAACTATTGAAGTGGGAAAATATTATAAGTAATCGGCAAAGACTTAAATAATTCCATGAGAAATAGAGGAAATTGAAACTAATTTCAAGGTGTTGAAATATGAAGAGAGTATCTTAAGTAGATATTTTGAGATAAATGATTTGAGCAAGATTATTTAAGACTTGATGGTTGCTTGTGGATGATTATTTGATAGTTAAATAACCGACTATCAATATTGGCCAATGCGCTGATCGTTTCGAAGAGTCCGGGATCGGATTTAATTATCCGAAAATCACTTCGATCCGATTTGAACGATAACGAATGAAGACCATGAAGATGATGAAGACGGTGATTCGGTTTGTCCAGACGTAGGGCAACTTGTATGGATGAATGCTTTCAGAACTTCATCAGGGGGATGATGAACATTCTAAGTGGGACTCGTTCTTGAAAGGTAACGCTTAGCCTCAAGCCCCATCAACCGGGAATGGATAAAACAGGGGAGGTGCAGTGTGACGACCGCCCATGACTCCCGCACTAAAACAAGAGAATGGTGCGCTGAAAGGCGTGCCAGGCAGCCATAGACGATAGTCAGGGAAAGATAAAACAGAAACTCTATCGTATTACTCACAGCGCATGGATAAAATACAATAGAAAGTATACACAGTGAAGCTCTATAGAACAGAATAGTTTTATACAATCATCTGAATAGTCAATACATCAAGCCTCACTACATAGCACTCAGAGTATCAAACAAACAGCGGAATATCCAGTACATATAATAAGAAAATAATATGCTAAAGCCTCCAGCTCGTCTTCGTCATCAACAGCGTTGGTAGCCAAGAACAGCACCTGTCACCTGCTACCTAGTCTGCCCATCCCAACATGGATGAACAACCCAAGGTAATAAGAATTGAACATAAAACCTTGAGTCAGACAACAGTCTTAGTGAGCAGTAATTAACTATCAAACATACCAAAAGAGCATAAAGGATAAAAGGAATAGGAACTCAACCATCCCACTCCACCTCATTCTACAGTGATAGCCCCCAGACCCACTAAGCATAAACAAGCATAGCAAAGTAGACAATTTAAGTAAAGTAATTATCACTCGAGTCAAGGTCGATGTTTTCCAAGTACAGACCCCTAAGGCCTAAACCAAGATCAGATAAGCACCTAGAAAACACCGCTCTTGAGTCCGAATGACGATACAACCAAACATCCATGACTCTGGCTATCACTGTTATCATTGCCTCGATTTCACCGTTAATTGAATGACCGACACCTTCTTTCAGCCGTCCGTCAGGGGCTAACGGCAACCCCGGTTCTAGACATAACTCCGCACGTCATCATGACCCGTGCCTAGGACTATCGCATCTGCCCAGAGTACTAACACGTCATCATGACCCGTGTCTGGAATGTCATCGTGACCCGTTCCAACGTACTCTTGCTTTGATCATGCTAGAATCTTCAATAACGATAAGATCCAAGCCTCCTAGTCATCCTCCTCGACGACTATTCTCACACTAGCTCAAGCGCCTCTCGAGCCCACCATTATCAACCAACCCGGACCGCATCACCGAGTTATCAACATGCTTGGGATGATCCCGTCTGGATTAAACCAAGACTTTCACAAATCATGCTTTGCTTCAACGCATCATAGCAAAGTCCCATCTCAACATCATGGTTTTCCCCATCGCATCATGGCAAAGTCCATCATCATCGAATCTATCCATATGAGCTTCCACATCCGCTTCATATGCCACAAGCAGCTTTCACCATTCAAGAGCCTTTCCACTTAGCTTTTGAATCATCTTCGACCAACTTGTCCTAAATCAAGTTATCGATCAACTAATCAATCAAATTAAACATCAATTCAAGTAATCAATCATTCAAACAAGATCTAATAAGAAATTACAACAATAATGGCAATTTCGTAAATAAAGAGTGCAAATCTAACATGCATTCTAACAAGCATGAATTATGAACAATATCTCTACAACTTGATGAATGAACTTGCATAAGTGAACATGTAGTAAAATAGGTGTCAAAACTTCATAGGTGATAGATCTACATGCAAACTTAAGGAAAATGCAAGAAATCACTATCTTTAACACATAAACAAGCCACCAATCCAATATACTCCCTTGGGTCCGTGTGAGAGATAACTACCACTCACCGAATCACCTAAACACCTCAAAAACAACCAACTCCAGATCTGGACAGCAAGGAATCAAGCTTGATCCTCCAAAGCTCCGCTTCAAACGATGAAATCTCTCTTTGTTGGATGAAGATCTTCAACTTTGGCTCTTGGATCTTCGATTTGATCTTCAATTTAGATGGAAGGAATCACTAGATTAGAGTGGAGAAAAGAAGTGAAGAAGTGTTGTAGTCGAGCTCTCAAAATGGCAGCACTTCGTCGCTTCAAAATCCGGTGCCAAAAAGTGAAGATATGGACGCATATTTATAGGCTGAAACGTCCCTTAAGTCGTTCGCCCCATGAGTCGGTCACGACTTATAAACCCCTATGACCTACGACTTAAGCGTAAACAACCCACGGCCTATATGACTCCCGACTCAATTTCAAGGCCTCAACGACTCAACACACGCGTGCGACTCAACGGCCTACGACTTAAAGCCCTGCCGGCCTAACCACTAAACCTGATGTCGACCCAACGACTCAATATGCACGCGACCTAACAGAGATACGCGACCTAACTCGTACACGAGTTACGACCTACCACTAAGTCGCTCACACGACTCAACGACCTAACGCTATACGACCCAATTCAGCACACAGAGTCCCACGACTTAAGTCTTCCTCCTTAGGTCGTTCGAACGACTTATCCCTTAGGTTGTTAACCCGTTAACCCTGTTAAGCCGCTAACTCCCCCAAGCCGTTAACCACTAGGTCGTTATCACCTTATCCCCTAAGTCGCTGGCTCTCTTAACTCGTAACCCGCTTACAACCTTAAGTCGCTCAATACACTAAC
Organism: Allium cepa; assembly: GCA_030765085.1. NCBI lineage: Eukaryota > Viridiplantae > Streptophyta > Magnoliopsida > Asparagales > Amaryllidaceae > Allium > Allium cepa. Next base: position 337,520,475 of record CM060938.1, read on the forward strand.
TTGCTAACCCTTAAGTCGGTCATATCTATGAGTCGGTCCATCCCACTAACTCGTCCCATCTTAAGTCGGCCCAACTCCTTAAGTCGCTCACACGAGCTATCCTCCACACGACCTAAGCACTAAGTCGGTCACGACTTAAGCTCTCTCACGACTTAAGCACCACACGAGCTAGCTTCCATACGACTTAAGCTATGGTCGACTCAAACTTTAAACGACTTAACAACATCAACGACTTAAAGCATATAGTTTAACAATGTTTCGATCCGTAAAAATACGGGTCGTTACATTCTCTCCCCCTTAGGAATTTCGCCCCCGAAATTCCAAACAAACAAGAACAACCAAAGTTATTCTGCATGCCTACCATCCATAGCAATCAACAAACCATGCATCCAATTACTAGCCTAGCATGCAGAATTCTAAGACTTAGAACAAGCTACAAATTCGTGAGATGTCACGACACCTTAGGGCCATACCTCGAAGAGTTCAGGATGAGCTGTCTTCACCCTCTCTTCCTCCTCCCACGTACAGTCGTCAACATCATCACTCCATTGTACCTTGAGCAACGTAATCGTATTCCTCCTAAGCTGTTTCGTGTCGGTTTCAACAACACGAAGCGGCCTACGAGGTCTCGTAACAACTGGGTCAACCTCTAAATCTTCACAGCTATCAACAGAAACCACCGTATTCGAGTCATGCACATACTTCCGTAGATAAGATACATGAAAAACATTGTGCACACCCGCCATCTTTTCCTGTAACTCCTATCTATAAGCGAGCTTTCCAATTCGCTCGATGATCGGGAATGGTCCAACAAATCTCGGAGTTAACTTTCCTTTCTTCCCGAATCGAATAACATTCTTCAGTGGAGAAATCTTCACAAAAACCATATCACCTACGTCGAATTCTAAATCCTTACGACGCTTATCGGCATAACTTTTCTGACGATCTTGGGCTGCCTTCATTCGTCGCCGAATGATCTCTATACAATCCGAAGTCTGTCGAATCATCTCTGGCCCAAGTATCAACTTTTCTCCAGTTTCCAACCAACATGTCGGAGAGTTACACGGTCTTCCATACAATGCTTCATACGGTGCCATACCAATACTTGACTGGTAACTGTTGTTATATGCAAATTCCACCAAATGAAGATGATCTTCCCATGATCCTCCGAAGTCCAAAACACATGCTCTGAAGAGATCTTCCAAAACTCGGTTGACTCTCTCGGTCTGACCATCCGTTTGGGGGTGATAAGCTGTACTCAAACACAACTCAGTTCCCAAAACTTCCTGAAACCTCTTCCAAAATCCACTAGTGAACAATGGGTCTCGATCGCTCACTATACTCTTTCGGAATACCATGGAATCGAACTATCCACTTAACATACAACTCAGCCAACTTCGATGCAGTCCTGGTAGATCGAACAGGAATGAATCTTGCACTCTTAGTCAAACGATCTACGATGACCCAAATCCCTTCATTTCCTGCCCTGGTTTTAGGTAGACCATCGATAAAATCCATCGATATCTGCTCCTACTTCCAAGTAGGAACTTCCAATGGCTGAAGCAATCCACTTGGCTTCTTCTGCTCGGCTTTTACCAACTGGCAGTTCATACATTTGGAAATAAAATTTCCAACATCCTTCTTCATACCTTCCCAGTAGTAGGTACTTTTCATATCCCGATACATCTTATTTCCTCCTGGATGAATCGCCAACTTCGAGTGATGACTTTCCCTCAGAACTTCATCTCTCAATCCATCTATATCGGGAACAACTAGTCGTCCTTGCTTCCGAAGCCAACCCTCTCGATCGACTTCAAATCCGTTATCCTTTTCTGGATTCAATCCAGATTCCAAATCGCGGATAATCTTGACAAGCTTATCGTCTCGCTTTTGGCTCTCGCCAATCCTTTCCACAAGAGTAGGTCTTATTGATAAGTTTGCCAACATCTCAGGTTCCAATTCACATCTAGGCCTGAAGTCAAATCCAGCCAAATACTCAAGGCTCTTCCATTCCGAAAACATGGCTCCCAATCCTGCATGTCTTCGACTTAACGCATCCGCCACTGCGTTTCCTTTTCCCGGAGTATAAGCTATACCAAAATCATGTGATGCTAAAAACTCTAGCCATCGTTGCTGCCGAAGATTCAAATCCTTTTGGGAGAACAGATACTTCAACGACTTATGATCTGTAAACAACTCGAATCGAACTCCCAATAGATAATGTCTCCACATCTTCAGAGCAAAAACAATCGCCGCTAACTCTAAATCATGAGTCGGATAATTCCTTTCATGCGGCTTCAGTTGTCGACTTGCATACGCAACAACTTTATCCTTTTGCATTAGCACTACTCCAAGTCCAGTACCACATGCATCGGTGTAAACCACCATCTCATCATTCCCACTTGGAATAGTCAAAATAGGAGCACTTGTCAGTCGCTCTTTCAGGATTACGAAAGCTTGCTCACACTTAGCATCCCATCTGAACACTTGGTTCTTTTTCGTCAATCCTGTCAACGGTGCAGCTATCTTGGAAAAGTCTTTGATAAACCGACGATAATATCCTGCTAATCCAAGAAAACTTCTCACATCAGATGCATTCTTAGGTCTAATCCAATCCTGGATCGCTGCCACCTTAGCGGGATCAACCGCTATTCCATTTCCAGAGATAACATGGCCTAAGAACCTCACTTCACTCTTCCAAAAGTGACACTTCGAAAACTTAGCCTTTAGCTGATGTTTCCGCAAGATTTCCAAAATAATACGCAAGTGTGTCTTGTGCTCTTCCTCAGTTCTGGAATAAATCAGAATATCATCCACGAACATAAATACAAACTTGTTCAACTGATCTCTGAACACTCTATTCATAAGATCCACAAAATATGCTGGTGCGTTAGTCAATCCAAACGGCATTACCAGCCACTCATAAAAACCGGATGATGTCCTAAAAGCAGTCTTTGGCACACTATCCTTAGCCACTCTCAACTGGTGAAATCCCGTTGCCAAATCCATCTGAGAAAACACCCTAGCTTCGTGAAGCTGATCAAACAAGTCATCTATTCTCGGCAATGGATACTTGTTCTTCTTAGTCACCTTATTCAGCTCACGATAATCCACACACAACCTCAACGATCCATCCGCTTTGGTTGTAAACACAACTGGTGCACCCCATTCGGACACACTACGCCGAATGAATCCTTTTCGAAAAAGGTCATCAACCTGCATCTTCAGCTCTTGCTGCTCCCTAGGCGCCATTCGCCTAAGAGGCATCACAACAGGTCTGGCTCCCTCAACTAGATCGATACGAAACTCGATCTCCCTATGCGGCGGTAACCCTTTGACCTCGTCAAAGATGTCCTCAAATCCATTCACAATAGGCACCGATGACAGTCCATCCCGTGGAACAACCAGCGAATACATGAAGCTCATGAAGACGCCCTCCTCATGCTTACATCGTATCACAACCTTTCGCCCCTCCACATTCTCGAATGTCACCTCCATCCTCTCACAATCAATCCTTGCCGCATACTTCCTGAGCCAGTCCATACCCAAAATAAGTCCGAACCCCGCAAAGTTCAGAACAAAGCAATCACAAACAAAAGAGCAATCATGACTCGATACAACTAGACCACGGCATATCATACACAAACAAGACGAACCCCCAACTGGATTAGTCACAACCAATGGTCTATCAACCATATCTGGTTCCAAACCCAACCGGTCTACCAGATCATTACAAACAAATGAATGCGACGCTCCAGTATCAAACAACACTCTAACTGGAACACCACAAATGGAAAGAGTACCTTGAGCCACCACACTCTTCCCTTTCTCATCAACAGTAGGAGCTTTCGAAGACGATGGAACAACTCCCAAAGCATAAGCTTGCACAATCTGCTTATCTTTCCTCGGTTCTGGACAGTCCTTCTTGATATGTCCCAGCTTATCACAGTTGTGGCACTTCAACTGCACCTTTGGATTCTTGCAATCCCTAGAGAAATGGCCCTTCTGCCGACAATTGTAGCAGGTCACTTCACCCTTTGGCTTCTTCTGGCCATCCTTACCCTTCTGTTGCTGCTGCTTCCTCTTCTTGTTTCCACCCTGTTGTGGTTTGGACTCTTCCTTGGTCACAGCAACAACAGACTCTTCCTTAGGAAACAAACTCTCATGTCTGAGAGCTTTCTCCACAAGCTTCTCAAATGGATCGTCCAGATGATCCACCAACTGTCTCCCAAGATAACTATCCAAGCCTGTCACAAACTTCTCATTCTTCTGATAGGGAGATTCAATATACGACCGAGCATACTTGGACAAAGCTTCAAACTTAGAAACATACTCAAGAACTGGTCTCCCACCTTGCTTGAGCTCCACAAACTTCTTAAACAGAACAGATTTCTGAGCCGTAGAGATGAACTTAGCTTCAAATCTAACTTGGAATTGCTCCCAAGTGATCTCTTCCTCTGGAGTATCAATGGTGATAGAGTTCCACCAATCCGAAGCTCTCCCCTGAAGCTGTCTCGATGCAAGCTTCCTCTTAGTTGCATCCTCAATTCCCAAATCACCAAAGATCCTTCTACAAGCATCAATCCATCTCTGCACTTCAATGGTTGATTCTGTTCCCAAGAAAACCTTTCCTCCAAGAGCAGTATAGTCCTTACACAACTTAGCAAAATCCACTGGTCTTGGAGCTTGAACTTGAACTCCAACATCTACTGATGGTCCTGAAGTTGGTATCCTTCTCATGATCGAAGTCATCATAGCTTCGAACATTGCAGCATAGTCAGTAGCTCCCCCAGCAGCACGGCTTTCCCTAGCAGCTTGTCTCTCACTTCGACTCATCCTTAATATCTACAAAAAGGAATGATTTAGAACACCTTGAGAAACAACTACATAAGGAGTTCAAATCCTTCTAAACTACTATATTATATATAGTAATCATCCATCAAAATTACAATTACGTCTCTCATACGTAGTTACGTCAGCGAGCGTTGGCTAAAATCGATTAACCAAAGCTCTGATACCAAATGTGACGACCGTCCATGACTCCCGCACTAAAACAAGAGAATGGTGCGCTGAAAGGCGTGCCAGGCAGCCATGGACGATAGTCAGGGAAAGATAAAACAGAAACTCTATCGTATTACTCACAGCGCATGGATAAAATACAATAGAAAGTATACATAGTGAAGCTCTATAGAACAGAAGTCTCATCATATAAACTCATAATAGTTTTATACAATCATCTGAATAGTCAATACATCAAGCCTCACTACATAGCACTCAGAGTATCAAACAAACAGTGGAATATCCAGTACATATAATAAGAAAATAATATGCAAAAGCCTCCAGCTCGTCTTCGTCATCAACAGCGTTGGTAGCCAAGAACAGCACCTGTCACCTGCTACCTAGTCTGCCCATCCCAACATGGATGAACAACCCAAGGTAATAAGAGTTGAACATAAAACCTTGAGTCAGACAACAGTCTTAGTGAGCAGTAATTAACTATCAAACATACCAAAAGAGCATAAAGGATAAAAGGAATAGGAACTCAACCATCCCACTCCACCTCATTCTACAGTGATAGCCCCCAGACCCACTAAGCATAAACAAGCATAGCATAGCAGACAATTTAAGTAAAGTAATTATCACTCGAGTCAAGGTCGATGTTTTCCAAGTACAGACCCCCAAGGCCTAAACCAAGATCAGATAAGCACCCAGAAAACACCGCTCTTGAGTCCGAATGACGATACAACCAAACATCCATGACTCTGGCTATCACTGTTATCATTGCCTCGATTTCACCGTTAATTGAATGACCGGCACCTTCTTTCAGCCGTCCGTCAGGGGCTAATGGCAACCCCGGTTCTAGACATAACTCCGCACGTCATCATGACCCGTGCCTAGGACTATCGCATCTGTCCAGAGTACTAACAAGTCATCATGACCCGTGTCTGGAACATCATCGTGACCCGTTCCAACGTACTCTTGCTTTGAGCATGCTAGAACCTTCAATAACGATAAGATCCAAGCCTCCTAGTCATCCTCCTCGATAACTATTCTCACACTAGCTCAAGCGCCTCTCGAGCCCACCATTATCAACCAACCCGGACCGCATCACCGAGTTATCAACATGCTTGGGATGATCCCGTCTGGATTAAACCAAGGCTTTCACACATCATGCTTTGCTTCAACGCATCATAGCAAAGTCCCATCTCAACATCATGGTTTGCCCCATCGCATCATAGCAAAGTCCATCATCATCGAATCTATCCATATGAGCTTCCACATCCGCTTCATATGCCACAAGCAGCTTTCACCATTCAAGAGCCTTTCCACTTAGCTTTTGAATCATCTTCGACCAACTTGTCCTAAATCAAGTTATCGATCAACTAATCAATCAAATCAAACATCAATCCAAGTAATCAATCATTCAAACAAGATCTAATAAGAAATTACAACAATAATGGAAATTTCGTAAATAAAGAGTGCAAATCTAACATGCATTCTAACAAGCATGAATTATGAACAATATCTCTACAACTTGATGAATGAACTTGCATAAGTGAACATGTAGTAAAATAGGTGTCAAAACTTCATAGGTGATAGATCTACATGCAAACTTAAGGAAAATGCAAGAAATCACTATCTTTAACACATAAACAAGCCACCAATCCAATATACTCCCTTGGGTCCGTGTGAGAGATAACTACCACTCACCGAATCACCTAAACACCTCAAAAACAACCAACTCCAGATCTGGACAGCAAGGAATCAAGCTTGATCCTCCAAAGCTCCGCTTCAAACGATGAAATCTCTCTTTGTTGGATGAAGATCTTCAACTTTGGCTCTTGGATCTTCGATTTGATCTTCAATTTAGATGGAAGGAATCACTAGATTAGAGTGGAGAAAAGAAGTGAAGAAGTGTTGTAGTCGAGCTCTCAAAATGGCAGCACTTCGTCGCTTCAAAATCCGGTGCCAAAAAGTGAAGATATGGACGCATATTTATAGGCTGAAACGTCCCTTAAGTCGTTCGCCCCATGAGTCGGTCACGACTTATAAACCCCTATGACCTACGACTTAAGCGTAAACAACCCACGGCCTATATGACTCCCGACTCAATTTCAAGGCCTCAACGACTCAACACACGCGTGCGACTCAACGGCCTACGACTTAAAGCCCTGCCGGCCTAACCACTAAACCTGATGTCGACCCAACGACTCAATATGCACGCGACCTAACAGAGATACGCGACCTAACTCGTACACGAGTTACGACCTACCACTAAGTCGCTCACACGACTCAACGACCTAACGCTATACGACCCAATTCAGCACATAGAGTCCCACGACTTAAGTCTTCCTCCTTAGGTCGTTCGAACGACTTATCCCTTAGGTTGTTAACCCGTTAACCCTGTTAAGCCGCTAACTCCCCCAAGCCGTTAACCACTAGGTCGTTATCACCTTATCCCCTAAGTCGCTGGCTCTCTTAACTCGTAACCCGCTTACAACCTTAAGTCGCTCAATACACTAACTTGCTAACCCTTAAGTCGGTCATATCTATGAGTCGGTCCAACCCACTAACTCGTCCCATCTTAAGTCGGCCCAACTCCTTAAGTCGCTCACACGAGCTATCCTCCACACGACCTAAGCACTAAGTCGGTCACGACTTAAGCTCTCTCATGACTTAAGCACCACACGAGCTAGCTTCCATACGACTTAAGCTATGGTCGACTCAAACTTTAAACGACTTAACAACATCAACGACTTAAAGCATATAGTTTAACAATGTTTCGATCCATAAAAATACGGGTCGTTACATGCAGCAAGGCTATGTGGGTAGCACCCATTAGGGTGAGGTCATCCCTGTCTAGATGCCCCTTTTATTTTGGCTTAGTGGCGGTTGGTCGCGCCAACCGTGGGGTGATCTTACTCGGCATTATCCAGTAAGGGGTAGTCCCAGCTTTGTGTTGTAGGGGGTCGGGAGTGATCCTTAACACGGTGATCTAGGCCCCGTACTATGACGGACGGTACCCCGATAGCCTGCCATTGTATGGAATCCAATCTCCAATAAGCGCCTGTACGGTTTTGATTGTCCCCAACTATTGTTGAAACGTGACATGCAAGTATTTTTCAGATAGATTCTATTTTACTTTCTATAGACACTATTATAATATAAGATGGATTTGATAAAACGTGTTTTGGCTATCGTAAGGTAAAAACCGGACATGTTTATTTGTGGCGTGGTCTTACGAGATGCTTTTGTTTTTTCAAAGGATTTTTGAAAATATAATAATCCAATTGAGTGTGATTTCTCACGTTGGTTTTCCAGACTGACTCGGGTGTTGTTTTATATGATGCTCGGGTCAGACCGAGTTGAACAGGATTAGGTTAAAAGCTAAGGAGCTCAGGAGACGAGCTGGATGACAAAGCGTACTTTGTGTTTGACTATTATTTCCGCTGTGTATGGACAAATATTAAGTTATCTCTGTATGGATGTTGTTGTACTCTGATGATGGCATGTATATGTGTAACAGTACAGATTTCTTTATGTTTAAAAGCTGTTATTATATATTATATTTTGTTCCGTTGCGATTGTGAGACTCTGATGTTGTTTTATTCTTCTTCTTCTACCTCTTTCTTCTTTTAAACCCGAAGACTCGTACTTTTGTGCCACTTTGGGCTGAATTGTTGTGGAATTTTGTCAGCTCAAAGGGGTACGTATTTACGGGCCTTTACAGTTGGTATAAGAGATGAAATGTTAAGTGAGAACCTTGGCTCTGGTGGGGATTACTCATTAGAGATAGAGTCAGTAGTACTCTAGAATGAGTTTGAGCGTATTAATACATATGAGTGCATGTTTGTTAGTGAATAAAATGATTTTATATTGTATTGATTGATTTATTGAGTGACATATGAACCTTCATCGGCACAGTCTACACAACTATATCGAAGGGGTTTCTAAACACTTGAATAGAACAATTCGATACAATATTGTTTTCAAAAAGAGGTGAATGAAATAGCTTCACCTAAAATATATTTTGATATAAAAAGAAATTATTTTCTACAAATTATTGTATATAATTAAAGTGTTTGGATGATAGTATTATAGTCAAATAAAATCATAAAGATTTAAAATGGCTTATATAACCAAGGAAAGTATGAGATTTATATTTTGGAGTTAAAATTAAAAGTGAAGTTAAAAATAAGGATTTAACTTGGATTAAGTTGAAAATTTAATTTTTGGAATTTAACTAATGATGAATAATAATAATTTAGAATGTAAATGAATTGGATTGGGAAATTTAATAGAAATTAAATTGGTCTGAGATTAACTTAAGCTTAATAATTGGATTTAAATAAAGATGAAATGAAATGAATTGAGATGTGGATGATATTAAATGAAATTAAGCTCTTACTTAATTAAATCCAAGTGAATTAGCGGATTAAAGAGAATAGTATGATGCTCGATTTAATGGAAGTTAAGTTAAATAAATTGAATTGAAATAAAATTCAGTTGAGTTATAGATGATGTTAAATAAATTAAATTCTTACTTAAATAAACAAAAGTAAGTAGAAATGAAATTGAATTGGAATAAATATATTCCGATGTCTTATAAAGGAAATTGACAACACATTGATTAAGAATATTTTTAGCTTTAAATGAGTGTTCAATCTCGAGTTAAAATGAAATATGAACATATTCAAGCTTAAAATGGGAAGGAATGTGAAAAATATAAATGTGTGACATATAAAAGAAAAATATGGAGAAGTAAAATAGTAAGCCAAAATAAAATTGTTTAGTATTTGGAGAATGAAATAAAAATCCAAACTTGAATTATAAAATAAAATTGAATTCAAGTAAAATAATAAGATGATTTTTGAAGATAAAAATCCAATATGGAATTGGAAGTGAGAGCGAACTAATTTGGAATAAATTAGTTAATTGAATATGTTAATGAGATTTAAATTGGTTAAATAGAAGTTGGATTATGAGATAATAATGGAGTTGGGAATGAACTTGAGTTATAAATAAAATTCAACTGGGATTTATGGTGAATTAAATATAAGTGGAAATGTTGTGGAATTGGATTGAAATAAAGATGGTTTGAATTTGCAAATAAAATCCAATTCGAGTATAAATGAGTTAAACATGACCTAGTTAATAATAAAATAAATTCGGATGAATTGGGTATGGAAATTTAAACTTTGAATGGATTATGAGAATGACTAATTGAATTAAATGGAATTTGATTAGATGAGAATCAACTTAAAATGGAAATGAACTTAAGTATGAAGTTGAAATATGTAAATTAACTTAAGTTAAAAAATAATAGAAGCTTGGCTTCGAGTAAGGGTGAAAGCCCATTAACTGAAAACTTGGGTGAATTTAATTTGGGAAATGGTTATTAATTTATAAGCATGGAAGTGACGAGCTTAATAAAATGGTTTGGCTGGAACCAATGCGGAGATGGGATAAAATGCAAATGTATGGTTTGTAAATAAATTAGAATGGAATGGACTTTAAAATGATAAGTAAATTGAATTAAATTAGTAGGTGGAATGGATTTGATAAAAAAATGATCAAATCAAGGATTTAAAATGGAGATTGGTTACAAGAAAAATAAACTTGGGTTATGGGATTGAAATAAGTTGAAGAAAATAAATAACTTAAGCAAATAATTGAATAGAAGCTCGGCTTAAGTAAATATGTTAATGGTTACTTAATGGGGTGTTTCCAAGCTGAATAAAGTGGTTTCGAATGAAACCTATGCAAACATATTAAATAAAATACAGTGTATGGTTATGAATAAATTAAAATGAAAATGATATAAATTGAGTTAGAATCAATTTAAAATGGTTATGAGCTCAAGTGATAGTTTATTTGCATAAATCTCGTCGAATTGCATAAAAATTTATTGTCGTTTGACGTAAACAAGATTAAATAAAAATCCGATGGATTAATAGAAATAAATAAAGTGGATTTTGGAATCAATTGAAATGAATATGAGTTGTTTGGACATAAAAATGAATTGAAGATAAGCAAGTGGGTTGTAAATCACTTAAGTTGAATGCAAATGGTATATGAATCGGTTAAAAGCAATTGAACTAGTTTGGAAACTGTACAAATTGCTTATGAAAGTTATTTAGAATGCATTACTTTTAGTATTGATGTGTTGTAGTTGCTTATATGAGTGAAATTTTATAAATTTCATAGATATGTTGCTTATATGTTTAAATTGAGTAAGTACAGGTACTGTGAGGCCGTTTAGCGGGATTGTGGTTGCACCAATTGCTAAATAAATAACCCGCTTGCTTAAAAACGCTAAACAGAGGTACGCCTACACAATAAAAGTTAGGAAATATGAATATTGTTTTGGTTTTGTTTTTCCGACCGTGTGGGTCGATGTACATATATTTATCTCTCTTGTAAAATTGGAAAAGCTTCTCCGTACAAAAGAGACTCTGCCAAAAAATTTCAAAAATTTTGAAAATTTTTGGAAAATATTTTTACTAACGACAAAATAATTTAAAATTGGAATTGGAATAAAAGATTTTGAAGTTAGAATTGAAAACCAATTGTTTGGGTAAAGGGAAAGATTAGGATGGTGAATAACAAGTCTAACTAAGTAACCTTTTAAAAAGTTAACGGGTTTGGGCATTCTTCTGTGTTAGTAATTTCGAGGACGAAATTCTTTTAAGGGGGGGAGGAATGTAACGATCCGAATTTTTAAACTGATAAGTTGGGATATTTAAAATGGATTTAAATATTCGATTTGAACTATGAATTGATTTTTAATATGAAAGGTTTGGTTTTATTTAATAAAAAGGATTTAGAATTTAAATATAGCAATCTATTGAATAAATTAATTATTTAAGTAGTAATTGGATATTGGGTAAAATATAAAATATGGAATTATAAGTTTGTTAAAAATATTCAACGGCTTATAATATTTATACTGATAATACTAAAGATAACAGATGGGTTAAAATTGAATTTAACACTGGTTTGTCCAATTTTAAAAATATCGTTTAAATTGATATTTAAAAATAGCCTTCTGAGGCACAGTCTCGGAATTCGATGAAACTAGTTCCATTGGATTCGTAATATTGAATTATTATCGGATTTCAAATTTCATAACTTTCGGAGCTACCGTGTTATCGTACAAAATATAAACGCTTAGAAAATAATTAATTGAATTAATTTTAATGGTCGATCCAAAAGCTATCTTATCCATATGATCAAATTAGGACTCGAAACCTTCTCCATTGAGTTCGGAATAGGGGTATAACATTATAAAAACCTAGCGGCACGCCTCAATAGGATGTCGAGACTTTAAGTTGCTTTTATCGAGACGTTTGAATTTGAATTTAATATTTATATATACCCTAGTCAACACAGCTAAAATTCTTTCTCATCAACCACTTTTCCGTTCCATCAGAGCACTGTAGCTTGTTTTCTTCCTTATGCTTCCCAATTTATTTAAATCACGATGTCTTCTTGTTCCAAATCAAAATCTTCTCTGAAGTATTAACATATCCCTCTTTCTCCATTCGCAAAATCAATCCCTCTCCATTTTTTAATTTATGAAGTTTTCCCTTTTTCCTTTTTCTTTCTCATAGCCGAATTCGACGACATTAAAAAAAATATAAAAGCCCTAACTCGAAATCGAATCAAGCGAGCCGTGATTTTTGAAGCTAGGTCTCGAGAAGAAGAGGTCGCGATTTCGTGAGCGAGGCAGCCTCGTGTTGACGAGGTGCGGCGGCGAACGTGATTGCTCGAATTGGAGGCGACCTGGGGTGTTGTGAGTATATCGATGGGTCGCGCGGCCGATCGGAGGACGAGGGGATCGACGACTCATCTCGATGGTCGCGTCATTGCTACGGGGCGGTGCGACGACTTGGAGAAGGCCCTGATTGTTTTGGGGCACGATTTCGATTTTGGGAGAAGTCGTCGATGAAGCCTCGACTGTTTGAGGGAGTTGCGCAGTGGCAATTTGGGTCGACAATGAAGGAGGCAGTCGCGTGTGAGAGGCCGTGGGCTAGGGTTTCTGTGTGTAGTGACGTATATTTCTCTGTTTTTATTTGAAAATTTAGATATTTGACAGTAAGCTAGGGTTTTGGTTTAAAAAAATATAAAGATTAGATTTTTAAAATAAATATAAGTCATTTATATAAGTCGTTTCAAAGAAGAAACTAAAATAAAAATATATATATCTCTACATTTTAAATATTACTAGTTCATTTTAAAATAATGAATTATGGCAATTAACTCGTTTAATTAACTTGTTTAATTATTTTAGTTACTAAAGAATTTTAAAAGGAGAATTAGTTTAAAATTTAAGTATTTGTTTAAATTATATCATTTGTTAAAATTAAATTATTAGATTGAAGTAAATTTATTAAACGGTAATTAATTATTCGATTTGTTCGAATGTTAATAAAATCATATAATTGTTTATATAAGGTCAAAAGTTGGGAAATCGGGTCGAGATTGGAAAGGATTGCAACTTAAAAGCAAAGGTGAGATTTTCTCACTCATATGGATTCCTTGTTAATTAAATGTTAAATTTAAATCATTGGATGTGCTTGGTTGATTTATAATAATTTATCCACCGGATGATATTATATATATAGTAGTATATATATATAATGGAGTGATTGATTTTCCCGCATTATATAACGGATGAGACCCTATGCGCCGCATAATAGCGGATGATATTATATAAAACCATATTCCGCGATATTCCACCTTGAAGTGGAATTGGTATTTTATTTTGTGCTAACATCTATGGATGCAGGGAAACATGTTGGAGGGATCCAACAGTATTCCTCAAAGATATTTATTGATTATATATATGTTGTCATACGACAGGATGGATGAATTGATATGGAATTTCATGCGAATTGAATTATTTAGTGTTAAATAACATGGAATTTGGAATTTGGAAATTTTTAAATACCATAAATAATTTAATTGAAGGAAGTTAAAATAGAACGTGAATAGAAAATATTTATTGAAAATTTGGATTTGTTTCTATCTGAGAATCAAGTAAATAAAAGTTTATTTATTACTTTGCTTATACTTGAAAATTGGTTAAAGTTGAGTTTGGGAAAAATTTAAATTATATATAAAAGAGTCGAAGAAATATTGGAATCGATGAGTGGATTTGAAGTAAAGCGAAGTTTTATTAAGAAATAAAAAGAACTTTATTAAGAAATGAAATGGAACTTTATTAAGGAACAATATAGGATTTTAATGAGGAATAAAATTATAAAATAGGATTTTTGAATAAGGTTGTTTTTATAAATAAATGGAAAAACCAGGGGAGTTATAAATTTATAAACAGGGTTTATAAATGAGATAGGGAGATATTAGTGGATATGTAAAGAGATAAGTCATGACGAGAACTTATATAGAGTTATAAAATTGGTTTTGAAAGGAAATAGTAGAATATTTCCGAAGGTGAGAAATAAGAATATGGTCGTTGAGACAAGAATCAAGAGTAATTTATGGGTGGATATTGGATTTTCTAAAAAAAATATAAATTTGTCTTAAAAGGGAATATTTTTAAAATTACTATACTATATAATTTGTATAGAACTATTATCTAGATTTAGAATATTCCGGCATAGTTATTTTAATGCTTAGTATTTATTAAAATAAATTCTAGTTTTCTAAGTCAGCTTTGTAAATTTGTTAATAATAGGATATGATTTTAATATTTATATTTAGTTTTACCTTAAACCATATTTTGAAAATAAACCATTATTTTCACTTATATATATATTTTTAAACGTTTTGAAATCCAATTATAAATCCTCTTAAGAAGGAAAGCAAGTGTAATTAATTTGAACAAGATTTTTAGGAAAGATTTATAGAGGGTTATGAGAACTTAAATAAATCCCAAGTATAAGATAAGTGAATTTCGAGGTGAGGTAAAATTCACAAGAAGAGCAGGAGTGAAACTTGAAATTTTTAATAAGCTAAATGGCTTTGGAAATAAAAACGAGAATCAACTAAGGAATTCTAGGATCTATAGGATTCATGAGAAATAAGTTTGGGAAATTTACAAATGAAATTGTAAATGATTTTTGAGGAAAGAAATAGGAGATAAAGAAATATTTTTCAAGTTTTGAGAAACTATTGAAGTGGGAAAATATTATAAGTAATCGGCAAAGACTTAAATAATTCCACGAGAAATAGAGGAAATTGAAACTAATTTCAAGGTGTTGAAATATGAAGAGAATATCTTAAGTAGATATTTTGAGATAAATGATTTGAGGAAAATTATTTAAGACTTGATGGTTGCTTGTGGATGATTATTTGATAGTTAAATAACCGACTATCAATATTGGCCAATGCGCTGATCGTTTCGAAGAGTCTGGGATCGGATTTAATTATTCAAAAACCACTTCGATCCGGTTGATCGACAACGAATGAAGACCGTGAAGATGATGAAGACGGTGATTCGGTTTGTCCAGACCTAGGGCAACTTGTATGGACGAATGCTTTCAGAACATCGTCAGGGGGACGATGAGCATTCTAAGTGGGACTCGTTCTTGAAAGTAACGCTTAGCCTCAAGCCTCATCAACCGAGAATGGCTAAAACAGGGGAGGTGCAACAAGGCTATGTAGGTAGCACCCATTAGAGGGAGGTCATCCCTGTCTGGATGTCCCTTTTATTTCGGCTTAGTGGCGGTTGGTCGCGCCAACCGTGGGGTGATCTTACTCGAGATTATCCAGTAAGGGGTAGTCCCGACTTTGTGTTGTTGGAGGTCGGGAGTGATCCTCGGTACGGTGATCTAGGCCCCGTACTGTGACGGTGCCCCGGTATCCCTGCCATTGTATGGAATCCAATCTCCAATAAGCGCCTGTACGGTTTTTATTATACCCAACTATTGTTGAAACGCGAGATGCAAGCATTTCAGCTAGATTCTATTTTACTTTCTATAGACACTATTATAATATCAGATGGATTTGATAAAAAGTGTTTTGGCTATCGCAAGGTAAAAACCCGACATGTTTATTTGTTGTGTGGTCTTATGAGATGCTTTTGTTTTTTCAAATGATTTTTGAAAACATAATAATCAAATTGAGTGTGATTTCTCACGCTGGTTTTCCAGACTAACTTGGGTGTTGTTTTATATGATGCTCGGGTCGGACCGAGTTAAACAGGATCAGGTTAAAAGCTAAGGAGCTCAGGATATGAGCTGGACGACAAAGCGTACTTTCGTATTTGACTATTATTTCCGCTGTGTATGGACAAGTATTAAGTTGTCTCTGTATGGATGTTGGTGTACTCTGATGATGGTATGTATATGTATAATAGTACAGATTTCTTTGTATTTAAAAGCTGTTATTATATATTATATTTTGTTCCGCTGCGATTGTGAGACTCTGATGTTATTTTATTCTTCTTCTTCTACCTCTTTATTCTTTTAAACCCGAAGACTCGTACTTTTGTGCCACTTTGGGCTGAATTGTTGTGGAATTTTGTCAGCTCAAAGGGGTAAGGATTTGCGGGCCTTTACATGTCCTTTGCTTAGCATTGAGTTGAGATGTTTTACCATGGGAAATGTCGGTATTGACATTCCCGCTCTGTAAGTATGCTTCATCCTTTCATTGTAATTGTCCATATCATGAATTAATGATGCTTGGCTTTGTGAATAAGCATGAGTTTTCCCTACCTTGTAGTTTAGAATCTAAAACTCCGTCTCTATTATTTTCCAAAGTTTAATGCTTTCTGTTTCCTTTTTCACGTGAATTCTTACATTTCTTTCCATATATGATATATAGCTGTCGTTTGTAGAATGTTTGCTCTTTTGAATTCCTTTGATTTGGATTTGAATCTTTGTTGGATGTGTTGTATACTTGTTCTAATATTGTGCAAGGAGAAGTTTTGATTGAGATTGAGTTTTCCTTTTGTAATAAAACAAATATGTCTCGAATATATGCAATCAAAATATATATGCTCCATTGATTCTTTTTCTCATTTGCAAAGAACGCATTTGGTTTCACCATTTTTGCTTCATTTGTTGCACATGTCTCTTGTGTGCAGTTTATTTAGTAAGGCAAAGTAATCACAATGAGACATTTATAGGCAGTTTGCCCTATTCCAAATTGTTTTATACCAATCCACTTTAACATATGCTCTCTTCATGTAGTCCCATGTGATTTTAAAAGAAAATTTACCTTTTGCAGAAAGTTTCTAATACCAGCTGTCTTTACACATGTTTATATCAATTTTAATTGCCTTTTTGAAAATAGAAGTAGCTGAATTTAAACTTGTGTTCCATTTGTGTTTTTGAATTATGCTTTCCGCTTTTGCTTTTTCTCCTTTAAATTGCATTAAATTAGACCAGCCTAGAAGGTTTACCAAAGAGTTTCCTTTGATTCAAGGATCAAACCAAAGGCCTGTATCTATTCCATCCTTAAATTTTCTATCTAACAATTTCATTCCAATTTCCCTGCTTTCCAATATGCTTTTCCAAGTATAAGAATAATGATTTTTAACTGGCATTATCCAAAAGCTTTAATTTTTAGCATACTTTTCTTCCATCCATTCTTTCCATAATGAATAACCTTCCTCAACTTCTAAAATAGCTTGAGTATACAGGCTTCAATTAGATCTTTGATGTTTCTTGAACCTAAGCCTCCTATGCTCTTTGTTTTGCAGATTGTGTCCTAAGAAACTTTATGCATTTTCCCCTCCAAATGAAGTTTGCACACCTTTTCAATTTTTCGAATTGTTTTATTGGGATATTGTGAGTCTGAATCCAAAACGTTATAACAGCTGTGATGACAGTTTGTGTAAGCTCTAATCTTCCGGTTATAGATAGAAATTTGCTTGAACAACTTTCCAGTTTTCCCTGAATGATATCAAATACCCTAGTGCAATCTTTATCTGTAATCTAATTCTTACTTAGTGATAATCCTAAGTATTATACCGGCAGACTTCCCTCCTAAAATTTTAAAGTTTGAACAAATTTCCCTTTTCTATTATAGTTCCTATAGGAATAAGCCTTACTTTTACTCTAAATAATCTGCAATCGTGTATAAACACTTAAGTTTATAAATATTTTTGCAACAGAATTCGCACTATTAATGTTTGCATTCATAAATAATAGCAGGTCATCTGGATATAGTAAGTGGGAAATATTGGGGTTAACTCTATTTATTGACTTTAAAATACCCTTAATATGCTCTAATTCTAATTGCATAGAAAAATATTTCGTTGTAATGGTGAATAGATAAGGAGATAAGGGATCTCCTTGTCAAATTTCCTAATTTATATTTATAAAACCACATGGGGTACCATTAATGAGTATAGAGTATGAAGCAGTATCAATACAATCTTTAACTAAATCATAAATTTCTCATGAAATCCATTTGTCTCATCATGTGAATTATAAAGTGCTTATATATTTTATCAAATGCTTTGTGTAGGTATATTTTTATGCAAACTTTATTTTTACTCCCTTTGTTAAAAGTTTTGATTATTTCATGGGCTAGTAAAATGTTCTCTACTATATATCTTCCTAGAATAAATGCACTCTGGTTTTTAAAAATTAGATATTTTAGAATTTTTTTAATTCTATTGCACAACATAATAGTTATAGTTTTGTGAACAAAATTACAACAAGCAATTGGTCTGTAATCTCCCAAAACATTGGGGATTTTTACTTTTAGTATTAGTGTAATGAAAGTGTGATTAAAGCTTTTTAGCAATTTACCTAAAATAAAAAATCCAGTAATTGCCTCATATAAAAATATTTAAATCTTCTCCCAGTGGTTTTTATAAAACTTAGCCCCAAATCCATCAGGACTTGGGCTTTTATCAATATTAGAATTAAAAACTATATATTTAGTTTCCTTTATACTAATAGGAGCAAGGAGAATTTCATCACTATTACTGCTAAGCATATATTTTGTATCAATCCTTGGGAAATCCCTTATGTATAAATCAGTATTATATAACTCAGTGAAATATTTGATGGCGCTACTCTATATTTGTGATACATAATTTATAACGGCACCCTTGTCATGTAGCAATTTTCCTCTATCATTCTTGGATTTTCTAATTGACATTTTGGCATAGAAATTTTTGCTATCTTCATCGCCAGTAATAAGCCAATCAATTTTGGCTTTTTGTTTCATGTTGATAGCTTGCACATGCAATTCTTTAGTTAATTAGTCTTGCATTTGGAAAATTTTGTTGGCCAATATTTTGTTTGAGCTATCAAAATCTATTTTATTTTGTAAAGACTTGCATTCCTCCCTTAACAATTTTGTGTTTTTTTTAAATGGTACTTAGATACAACAAGTCACTGGGACAACAAACCATAAATCATGTGTCAACAAATATTCGAATCACGCTACACTAGTTTCGAACTTGTGACCTCTCGCACCAAAGTCGAATCACTTGACCACTAAGACAATGGTGCTTGTCATTTAGTGTTATTTTTGTTTTTGTTTTTATTAAGTTTTCCTCTGTATTTTTGAGAATTTTATTGAATTTATATTGTATTTTCTCATGATTTACTATTGCTAAGCTATCCTTAACTATTTCTTTGTAATTTTTCTCTAGAGTCCATCCATTTACAAATTAAAGGGGGTGTTTATTTTTTCAATATTTTTCTTTAAAAGAATAATTTTTAAAGGGGTATGGTCACTAGAGGCCCGTGGTAAAGTAAAACACTGATAATCCATAAAAACTTTTGCCAATTTTTGATCTACTAAAATCTTATCCAACTTATAGTGAATTTCCCTATACTCTCCTGACTACTATGTAAATTTATTACCTTTAATTAAAGGTTCGTTTTTTTAGTGATTTTAATTTTTCAAAAGACATTGGAATTCCCTCCCTTTTTTTCGAAAGAATGAAAAATAGTATTGAAATCTCCAATTATTATCCAAGGTTGGGAAATGTTTTTGTTTAGATTTTCGAAATTATTCCAAAGTATATTTCTTTCCTTTTCACAATTAAAAGCATATACAAAAGTAATATTTATTTGAAATCCACCTTTATTTATAAATTTTCAATGTATAAATTGCAAATTTATAAAATGTTGATGTAAACTCCAAATTTTTAGATCCCACAGGACCATAATCCTCCCATTACCCACGATATCATTATTATTTACTATAGCCCAGCCTCTTAAACACCTAATCTGATAATACTCAATTTTTTATTGTCTAGCTTATGTTCAAGTATACCTATTATGTTTGGTTTATAAGAAAACAATAGATTAACCAAATCTAACTTTCTTTCTAGGAAATTTAGTCCCCTAACATTCCACGCTATAACCGACATTACAAAATAAATGATAATTATAAGGATATTGGAAAGGATATCACAACTGCTATGCTAAGAGGCCGGAATCCTTTTCTTTTGATAGATTTTTTGGACTGTACTTTAAACTGCTCTTCACTTTCTTGGATTTTTGATGATATACGTTTCTTGAAAATTAATTTTCTCATTGCTATGCTCTGTGTTGCTGTACAATATTTCGTGCAAATTTTTGATTCTACTCTTTTTCCTCTTGTTTTTGATAGGAGAAGATGAGTTTAGTAGTAACTTTATTGCCTTTTGAATCAAATCTTCTGGTAAGCTTTGTAAAGAGAAAATTATATTCACCCCTTTCTGTGCGAATTCAATATTATATTATTTTTGAGTTCCGAGTTTATACATATTTGCATTGTATTTTCTAGATTATCCTCTGTTGTCTTCTCAAGTGGGGAGTGTTCAGAAATCTGAATGCAATGATCCTCTACAAGCTGTTGTTGTTTGGCTTCTTGTTTATTACATATTTTTCTATTATAACTTTTACAGCAGATTCTTGCATGTTATTCTATTGCAAATCAAGAAGATTATCTATAGTGATTTCTTGTACATTAATCATTGGTTTTTCTTGATTTTGGGTTATATCCATATGCTCGATATCCTGCCTTTGCATATTTCCATCCATGTTTTCAAGAATTGCTTCATTGCTCACATTGACCTCCATGGTTTGAGGAATTTTTTTATTACCCATATTTTCAAAGAAATGAATTTTACCGCTGATTGCATTAGATCCAAAGTCATTCAAGTTGCTATTATTTTGATTTGAACCCATTTTTGGACTGTTTTGAACCCTTGAACTTGTTTCTTGAGAGAAACTTTTCTTTATTAACCAAATTTTCTTTTTCCTTCCACACTTTTGTCGAGAAAGATTCAATATAATGCCCAAAACAAGCGCAAATCATACATCTAGGAGGTACCCATTTGTATTCAATTTTCTGTAGTATATTTTCACCATCATGCATAGTAATATATCCTTCTTTTGGAAGCTCTACATTAACCTTTATTTCTGCAAGTATTCTTGCAAAACTTAACTTTATTTCTTTTGTTGTTGGTTCATTCAACTTTAAAGGAATCCGTACAACATTTCAAAGGCACCAAATACCTCCTGTCTCATAATTTTAGACTCAATTCAAGAAATCTTATACAAATAAGAATTGTGGATAATTAGTCTCTGTTGAATGATAATTTATTATTCCATTTCTTCACTATAATAAGTTTGATATTGATATAGCAAGGCCCTTCATTAATGATTTTCTCATAATCACTTGGAATTACAAATCTGATAATAAAAAAACAATTATTTCTAGTAAATATTTTGAAATTACCAGTGGGATTCCAAATTTTATGCACGAAGTCTTTGAAACGATGATAATAGGACCGATTTTCGAATACATATGTAATTATTGAACTGCTCCATTTAGCGTCATTTCTTTTGCTCATGCCTTCCTTCACTACAGCTCTTTCTTATTGCTGATTGTTGTAGGAGCAGCATATTCAAGATCAAAACTGTTACCGAGGGAACCATTTTTGACCAAATCTGCCCAAGAAGAAAAACTATTCATCGAAGAGCCTTTGCTGCTTTGATTCTTGAATTGCATCGATTCAATCCCAATTGTATTCTGCGTACCTTGATTAATGTTGAAATTATACGATCTGCTTCTTGAAGTTCTTGAATCATTTTGATTGAGATTTTTGTATTGTGGCTAGGGCTTGACAGTTTCTTGGAATAAGAATCTTTGTTGATTATAAAAAACCTTGTTACGGTGGTTTCTAACTATTTAGAACCCCTCATTGTCGATATATGGTGGCTTCTCCTTTGAATAAGAGGAGGAAAGAGGGTTAGAGGGAGGAGGAGTGGGCTGAGATGAGGAAAGATTACCCTTAGAGATTTGGTCAGAGATTTGGTCATTGACTGCCGTTGTTTTTCTCTCTAAAGACTACTACTTTTTTATACTATTTCTTACTGATACCTTTTCAGCTAGATAGTTGTAGTTATACATATATTTTCTTTCTAAATGCATTCCATATGCAACTATGTAAAATTATATCATATGTTATAAAAAGATTAAATGCACATTGGCCAATGAATATACATATATATGCAAGCACAGTCACACACGCCCGCGTACAAATTTGATTTCTGTTACAGTAATTGTACCAGTGAAAAACATCAAGTAATATATAAGCGCTTAAAATGGAATGAAACAAGTCATTTCACTTATTGTATTACTATAGATCATCTTTTTATTCCCATATATACATTTCCAATCGATTAGCTGAATATTAATGATTTTTACTTGTGTTTTTTTATTTTTTAGTTTTTGGTACTAGTTAATTAACGAGAATAAGCTAGTTTTCAAGATTGGTAAAAAGGCAGACCACAAATAAGATTTAAGAAGAATATGGATATGTTTGATAGAACCATCATAGAGACATACGTTATGAAATATTCTAAGAGCAAACCTAAATTTTGCAATAAAAAATGAATATAAATTTTAAGAAGTAATACCATACAGTAAAATACTAATAATGAAATCGGTACTAATGAAAAATGAAAAAAAATCTTGGCCCTATATTTGTGAATTAATCCATCGTCGCACAAATAAATTTAGTGCAATTAAAGCATCATTTTAACACAAAAAGTACATTGTAATAACATTTATTTGATAAATACTACAACCTACTAATTAGTATACAAAATTTAATTTTATATATAAATACAGTCGTGATTTGATGTTTCTAAAGAAGTACTAGCTCCATCATAGGATAAACACAGCTATTTTGGAATATGGATGACATAGAATGATTATTCGAATAAACATAAATCTAGCTACACTAGCACTATACCAATAGTATATGCATGTTAGCTGCACAATGACATAGCTTAATTGTTCTAACATGCATAATACCCGCTATTTGATATCTCCATGTTCTAAATTGATGTTAACTACACGCATTTATCTCATGACTTAAATTCCTAGTTAATGCTCTTTCATGACTTAAGTCATCTTATATATTGTCTATTTAAAGTCCAATTCCCTTTTGTTGCTTTTATTTATTTATGATCTAGTGTTTCTAATTTGCTGTGATAAGCTCAGTGTAATGGCATTACCATCTTCATAATTTATTCGTGTTATACATACACTACATTCAATTTGACAATTTCTAAAGGTAAATGATTTTAAAGAAGTTCTCTAAGTGATATCTTTGATCCAAACTTCTCTAATTAATGATGTTTGCTTCAATATCTACCTCGTAATATCAAACTAAGTTTTCTTCGTGATATTTATGATATTGTACTGCATTTGATTTTGAACTTCTAGCCCATATTTGCACTTCACAATAAGCATAATTCTATTATTCATGCACATGCTTATACTATGTTCATATGCGTATTTATTATGTTGCATACAGACTAGTCAAGAACGTCACTCCTTTTCTTTATTCAAAGCAGTTTAGGTATTTTTAGCATATACATATATGTATTGTGACCATTTTAGCCTTGTTGTGTATTAGTGCTTCAAGTGTTTTAAGTATATACGTATAATTTATTCGACTCATCGATTGCATCTGCACTTTTGCAAGATGATGCTTAGAATTTGCAATGTGATTTATTAAAGTTCGGTTATTTACCTTGTTGTTTAACCTGTTATTGTATTCTACACAACATGTCACATTTACTTAAATTAGTGTCGTTACAAGATCATATGTTTATACAAATAGGTCATATATACCTGTTGTATTCCATGCAGTTTTCTAGTTAAGGTTGACATTAGGAAGTTGTATATTATTTAATTGACTTCAATTATCAACCACAGGGGCCATAGTTTAGAAGTCAGAGTAGATGCTTCCTTAAAGTAACTACAAAGTAACATCAAGAAGAAACATATTAAGATACAAGTATTATCTAACTAAAAGGTACGCATACTTTTATATTTCATCATAGATAATGTCTATAGATACATATTCATACTCACATTGAATTTCATCATTTGGATGCAAAACAAACTATTTAACTACTATTGGATAATTTCATTTACAAGTTGTTGAAGTAGACAGTTTTCTCGAGAATATTATTTGGCAATGCAAGCCTTGAACTTAAAGGTACTTTGTTGGAAATAAACTTAATTTGCAATCTAGATTTCTCGTATTAGAAATATCTAGAATCAAGAATAGAAAGGAATAATGCATTTAAAATTGTATGAGAAAATATTTAGGAGATATTTACGGAGAACCATTAGATTAAGTGATTTCCACCATTTCTTTGACATGTGAACTCCTATAAATAGAAGTGGATTCACACATTTTGGATGCAAGGAAAAAAAAGAACCTTTGTAATAAAGTTTTGTAATAAAGTTTTTCTCCTTATAAAAAAAAATCGTTTTTCTTCTCCAACCTCTTATCTATCTTCTTTTAAAATCAATTCTATTTTCTATTGAAGAAAACTTCCAACAAAGTGGCATCAGAGGTTAAAGATCCACCTAAAAAGATGGCGAATGGCGGAGTTTCCTTAAAAATCCCAATGCCCATCAAGATTAATTATGAAAATTGAAGTTTAAGGATGATGGCCCCCCTTGGATCACACGGTGTATGGGAGATAGTCGAGAAAGGCTACATCGAATAAGAGAACGAAGATAATCTATCCCAAATTCAAAGGGATAGTTTGAGAGACTCAAAGATGGAAGACAAGAAGGTTCCCTGTCTAATCTATCAAGCATTGGATGACGATATTTTTTGAGAAGG
The DNA here is from genome assembly GCA_030765085.1 of Allium cepa. Lineage (NCBI taxonomy): Eukaryota > Viridiplantae > Streptophyta > Magnoliopsida > Asparagales > Amaryllidaceae > Allium > Allium cepa. Next base: position 337,545,556 of record CM060938.1, read on the forward strand.
TTTCATGATCGAAATCAGCAAAAGAGGCAAGGGAGAAGCTTCGAACATTTTACAAAGGAGCCGATCATATCAAAAAGGTACATCTTCAAATTTTAAGTGGAGAGTTTGAAACACTGCATATGAAAAAAGGAGAACTTGTCTCTAATTACTTCTCAAGCGTTTTAACGGTTACTAATAACCTAAAAAGAAACGGTGAGAAGTTAAATGATGTAAGAATTATGGAGAAGATTCTTAAATCATTAGATTCAAAGTTAAAACATATTTTCGCCATCATCGAAGAGACAAAAAACTTAAAGGTCATGGCAATAGAGGAACTTCTCAGTTCATTGCAAGCTTATGAAGAAAAGAAAACGAAGAGATTATGGAGCAAGTGCTCAAGACACGAATTGATTCAAAAAAGGAAGAAGGCAATCGAAGCGATTAAAGACAAGGATGTTATCAAGAACGAGGAAGAGGTCGTGGATATGGACACGGACGAGATTGGAGATCAAATGATAACAACAATGACAACAATAACCAAAGGGGAGAAAGATCAACAAGAGGTCGTGGGATAGAAAATTCAAAGTCAAGACATGATAAATCACACGTTAAATGCTGAAATTATGATAATTTTGGACATTATGCTTCTGAATGTAGAGCTCCCAACAACAAATAAAGTTGAAGAGAAGACCACTTACATTAAAGAAAGAAGTTAAGAAGATGGTACCTTATTGCAATCTTACAAGGAAAATGAAAGAGGTAAGGATAATCAATGGTACCTAATAGTGACGCAAGCAACCGTATGTGTGGAAGAAGCATGTTCGTGGAGCTTGATAAATCAATCAAGGGAAATGTGGCATTTGGAGATGAATCCAAAGTAGAGGTGAGAGTTAAATGAAATATTCTCATTCAATTAAAGTATAGAGAGCACCAATTCATTTCCAATGTTTACTATATTCCAAAAATGAAAAGCAACATCTAGAGCCTAGGACAACTCTTAAAGAAAGGTTATGATATTCGATTAAAAGATAAAAACATTTCTTTAAGAGACGGTGCAAGTAACTTCATCGCTATGGCGCCGATGACAAAAAATAGAATTTTCATTCTCAACATTCAAAATGATGTCACACAATGTCATAAGATGTGCTATAAAGATACTTCTTGGCTTTGACATCTTTGATTTGGATATTATAATTTCAGAGGATTAGAGTTGATCTCTAAGAAGGAAATGGTAAGAGGATTACCTTGCATCAGCCATCCTGATCAAGTGTGCGAAGGATGTCTACTTGGAAAGCAATTTAAAATAAGCTTTCCAAAGAAGTCATAATCAAGAGCTAAAAACCATTGGAACTCATGCATATGGATGTGTGTGGTCCGATCAAGCCAATTTCACTTGGTAAGAGTAACTATTTCCTTCTTTTCATTGATGATTTTTCAAGAAAAACATGGGTGTATTTTTTGAAGGAGAAATCAGAGGTGTTTGAGAACTTTAAAACGTTTAAGGCCCATGTTGAAAAGGAAAGTAGCCTTATGATTAAAGCCATGACCGTGGAGGAGAGTTCACATCAAAATAGTTCCAGAAGTATTATAAAGATAATGGAATTCGACGACAACTAAGGATGCCTAGACCCCCCCCTCCCAACAAAGTGGAGTTGCAGAAAGGAAGAATAGGACAGATGGAGAGAAGCGTACTCAAAAGCAAGAGGCTACCAAAAGAGTTTTGGACGGAAGCAGTTGCATCTGCGGTTTATCTATCAAACCGATCTCCAACAAGAAGTGTGTGGGGAAAAATGCCACAAGAAGCATGAAGTGGAAGAAAGCCAAGAATTTCCCATATAAGAGTGTTTGGAAGCATAGATCACATACACGTACTGGACAAGAAGTGAATAAGTTAGATGAAAAAACTGAGAAGTACATCTTTATTGGTTACGACACCAACGCTGAAGGCTACACGCTCTATAATCCTGATAAGGGGAAGATAATCATTAGTCGGGATGTTGCGTTTGATGAAGAAGGAGAATGGGATTGGAGTTTATATAACAAAGACTACAACTTCTTTCCACATTTTGAAGAAGATGATATGCAACAACCAATGATGGAACAATTAAGAGAGAGGCCTACTTCTCCCCAGCTTCACCAGCCACAAGTTGTCAAGAAGTCGAAAGCTTGATTGAAAGGGCTTCATGCTTTAGAAGTCTTCAAGAAATATATGAGATAACCGAAAATCAAGACAATCTTACTCTTTTTTTTGTCTATTTGTGGATTGTAAGACCGTAAACATCCATGAGGCTTAGCAAAAGAAGAGTTGGAGAAATGCTATGGATGAAGGGATAAAGGCGGTCAAGAAGAACGACACATGGAAGTTGACTTCACTTCCTCAAGGGCACAAGGAAAACGGTGTGAAGTGGGTATACAAAGTAAAGAAGGACACCAAAGGAGAAGTTGAAAGATACTGGGCGAAATTGGTGGAAAAAGATTATAGTCAAAGATCTGGCATTGAAGATGATGAGGTATTCGCTCCAGTCGCTCGATTAGAAACTTTAGACTAATAATTTCATTAGCCGCTCAAAACAATTGAAGATACATCAAATGGATGTAAAATCTGCCTTCCTAAATGGAGTTCTTGAAGAAGAAGTTTACATTGATTAGCCGTAAGGTTACGAAATCAAGGGAGAAGAAGGCAAGGTCTTAAAGCTAAAGAAGGCACTTTATGGGTTGAAACAAGCCCCAAGAGCTTGGAATGCTCATATTAATAAGTACTTCCAAGGGAGAAACTTCATCAAGTGTCCATATGAGCATGCACTCTATATCTAAATCCAAAATAGTGATACTTTGATTATATGTTTGTATGCAGATGACTTGATCATCACTGGTAGCAATCCAAGTATGTTTAATGAATTTAAGAAAGAGAAAACGAAGGAGTTCGAGATGACTAATATCGGGCTCATGTCTTATTACCTTGGCATTGAAGTAAAATAAGAAGATGAAAGCATTCTAATCACTTAAGAAGGTTATGCTCAGAAAATGCTGAAGAAGTTCAAGATGGATAACTATAACCCGGTCTGCATGCCAATGGAATGTGGAATCAAGTTGTCAAGGCATGAGGAAGGAGAAAACATGGACCTGACACTCTTTAAGAGCTTGGTTGGAAGCTTATGATACTTAACATGCATAAGACCTGACATCCTATACGCGGTAAGAGTTCTCAGTTGAAACATGGAGAAACCAACAACAACTCATTTGAAGGCAGCAAAGAGGATTCTTCGCTATGTCAAACAGACAACAAACTTTGGCTTGTACTACTTATTTATGATCATTACAAGCTTGTTGGATATAGTGATAGCGATTGGAGTGGAGATATGGATGACCAAAAAAGCACAAGTGGCTTCATTTTATATATAGGAGACGCGACCTTCACATGGATGTCGAAGAAGTAGTCGATTATCACTCTTTCCACATGCGAAGTGGAGTATGTAGCTGCTACTTCATGTGTTTTTCATGCAATTTGGTTACAAAACCTGTTAAAAGAGTTGAATTTGCTACAGGAGGAGCCAATCAAAATTTTCATGGACAACAATTCTGCAATTGCTTTGGCCAAGAACCCAATCTTCCATGATCGAAGTAAGCATATTGATACACTATCACCACATTAGGGAGCATGTCACCAAAAAGGATGTACAACTAGAGTATGTAAAGACACATGATCAAGTAGCTGATATCTTCACCAAGCCTCTTAAGCATGAAGATTTTTTCAAGTTGAGGAGTCTGCTTGGAGTAGAAAAATCAAGTTTAGGAGGGGGTGTTGGAAATAAAATAAATTTACACTCTAGATTTCTCATATAAGAAATATCTATAATCTAGAATATATGGAAATTTAAAATTGTATGAGAGAATATTTAGGAGAAATTTATGGAATAATATATTTGAAACTGTACGAGAGAATATTTATGAGATATTTATGGAGAACCATTAGATTAAGTGAATCTCTATTATTTTTTGATATGTAAAAAATAGGTGCACTCATTTTAGATGAAAGAAAAAAGAAGAAAATAATATGAAATTTTGTAATAAATTTTTTCTCTTTATAAGAAAAATCATTTTTTCTTCTCTAACCTCTTATCTATCTTCTTCTAAAATCAACTCTATTTGCTATTGAAGAAAACTTCCAACATACTTGCCACTATATTATTCCAAGACGGTTTAACATTTTCCAGAGAATTTTCATTTGGCAGTAAATGAAACCGAGAAGAAATTAATTATCAAAAGCATATATTTTCGAAAAATAAAATAGATAATAGTGTAGAAGATTATTGACTGTTAACTTATATTCAAAGTGAAATAACTCTTGGATAAAAGTTTCCCTTATATGTATATATGTACGTGTGTGTGTACACATCAATTTACATCTCGAGAAGTTATTTTAAGCATCAAGATTTCTAATGGTGAAAAAGATGAAATGGAGTGAGCAATGATGAGTGTTAAGGTTATGGGTAGTCTGCTTATGTTATTGGAGATTTCTGTTTAGAACTCACATCTCACCTATCATTGTCAATGAATAGTAATGAACTTTAACAATCGCTTGTAATTTGCACATTCTAAACAGAGGTGTTATGCCAAAAAAAACTTTATTTATAATGCAATTAAAGCTTAATTTTTTGCAATATTCAAATTATCCTTAGCATAAATTGTTTTTTTAATTATCTAGAACAAATTTATACTCGGTTTTCTTTATAATTATTTATCTAATATTTACATTTTCATTTGATATTGAATTCATATTCGCAAGTTATGAAATATAATGTTTCTTTTCTTTTATCTTGTCTATAGGAATAAATTTTGTCTTTAGGTATTACATGCATACACATCATGTTGGGGTCTATCCTTCCATGTTGATATTACCTAATAATACAAACACGGAAACAAATAGGATCAAATATAGAATGGTGAAATAATCAAATAAAATTACTGGGATTATTCATCTTGAAAATGTGAAATTAACCAATTAATAGTAAATGAAAGGGAAGCATAATTTTTTTTAAAGTGGTTTCACTGTCAATGTGATAGTGTATGTCCACTAAGTGGAGAAGAATTTTATTAATACTTAGAGAGAAGATTATAGAAAATGTACCGGTTATTTCTATTATGTAGGCTCCTTTAAATATAGGCTTTGGAACTTGGATTTGAACTTATCCCGCAATGTGGGACTAAACAAAACATCAAAACCTAATGTTGTATCACTTTTTTCAACACTCCACCTTGATACAATATATATTTTTAAATAAAGCAATCCAACTTCATCTACACCTTCATACTCTGAGAGGTTTCGAGCACAACAGATACATTCTCAATGACCTTTGGCAATGCCATCGCCTATTACATTTTTCGACAAACTACGGTAACGCCACCGCCCGCCAATAAAGTGTTTAAACATATACTTTTCGTGTAAGACCTATTAATCCTCTCATTGAAAACAAATGTCTCCATCTACAAATTCTCACCATGTGACACCTAGCACCTTGATAAGTGGATCAAGTTTGAGTAATGCTCGAACTTTGTAATAGGTAAGAACTTAGTTAATATGTCTGATGCATTCTCCTCTGTGTGAACCTTCTGAAGACGAATTACCTTTTCTTCATTAATTTGAGACAAGAAAGGATTTCCTTACCTCTATGTGCTTCGTCCTTGAGCTAAAAGCTAGATTTTTAGATAAGAGAAGTGCACTTTAACCGTCATTACCACTTCTACTCCATCATAAACGAAGACCAAACCACACATCAATTGCCTTAAATACAGTGCCTTCTTAGCCACTTCAATAGTAGCTATAAGCTCTGCCTCTGTAGTAGACTAAGCAACAATGATCTACAACCTCGCTCTCTAACTAATAGTTATCCCTGTAAAAGTGAACACATAACATAAGGTTGACTTCCTTCGATCTTTATCGTTGGCATAATCAGAATCACAAAATCTTACCAAGCTGAAATCTCTATCTGTACCGTAAAAAACAAGCTCATGGCCTAGATTTCCTCTAAGATATTGGAAAATATACTTTATTGCCTTCCAATCCGTCTTTCCTAGATTTTCCATATATCTACTAACCAATCCAACAGCCCGTGCAATGTCAGGCCTAGTGAAAACCATACGATACATCAAATTACCTACTGCACTTGCATAGGGCACCTTCTCCATGTAAGCTTTGTCCTTTTCTTAGATCGGAGAGCCTTTATTTGAAAGTTTTGTGCGTAAAGGCATGGGTGAACTAATTGCCTTTGCTCCTTCCATACTAAACCGAGCAAGCACCTTCCTAAAGCACTCCTTTTGAGTGAGCCTCAAAGTCCTAGCTCTCTATCTCTTTGGATTTCCATACGCAAAATTTTCTCTGCTTCCCCAAGGTCTTTCATCTCAAATTCCGCTCTCAAATTCATCTTCAAAATATCAATATGAGTTTTATCCTTAGAAGCAATCAACATGTCATCCACAAACAAAAGGAAATACATCCAACTTCTACCATTTAAATTCTTGAAGTACACACAAGCATCTTTGATACAACGATCAAAACCAAGTAAAAGCATAAATGAGTCAAAACTCATGTACTATTGTCTAGTGACTTCTTAAATCCATAAAGTGAAGTCTTTACCTTACAAACATATTTCTCTTTCCCACTTACAACGAATCTTTCTGGCTTCTTCATGTATATGGTCTCCTCCAAGTCACCATGCAAGAAAGAGATCTTCACATCAACTTTCTCCAACTCCAAGTCATGAGTATAAACAATAGCAAGCAAAATATGGATGGAAGTATGCCTTACAATGAGAGAAAATATCTCATCATACGCCACTCCCTTCCTCTGTGAAAACCCTTTAGCAACTAATTTTGCTTTGTATCTCCATCATCCTACACCTTAAATACCCACTTACAATCCGTGGCTCGGCTTTCTAGAGGAGGTGGTACCAAATCCCAAGTCTTGTTCTTTCTCCACGACTCTGACTACTCGTTTATAGCGCACATCTATTTCGAGCTATCACTCGACTCCATAGCATCTTTAAGATCAAATGGTTCATTATAAACCACATGTAGAGCATAATCAAATTGATCATCAAGGCTAAGATTTGCATAATTTTAGTCTTCATACCTCTCAGATGGCCTAATAGTCCTACGACATTGCTCAAATAGGTATAACTTCGCCTAAACTCCTTCCAGCTCCACCTTGAATTGAACTTCCTGAAGCCTCATGCACATCATCCACACTACTTGAAGGAACCTATGGACTACTCTATGATGTCTCATCAACTACATCTACGTCTCTCTCAATAGCAAGAACTCTACTATTAGGTTGAAATATAGGAACATCTTCCTACTCTTTAGGCCTATCAGATTCAAATAATGTAGTAGGTAACTCCTTCTTAGGATTGAACATTGCAGACTCATCAAAAGTAACATGTCTAGAATGCACAATCTGTCTATCAACAGGGTTCCAAATGTGGTACCCTTTGACATCGTCCGTGTATCCCATAAATATGCCTTTGTATGCTCTAGCCTTCAACTTATCATCACTGGTATGGTGAATATACACAGGACAACCAAAAATACGAAAGTAACCAAAATACACTACTTTATCCTTTAATTTATCCTCCAAAATCTTTCCATCTATGGCTAACCATGGAATTTGATTTATAATATGCACTGTAGTCGGTAAACCTTCAGCCCAAAAGCTTTTCTAGACAAGCACGTCATCAATCTCAAGCAACATGCCTTCTTAAGTAGAGTTTGATTAATCCTCTCGGCAACTCCATTGGATTTAGGGTCTCCTAGTGTAGTGAAATGTCTCTGAGTACCATGCTGTTTACAAAACTTTAGGAACTACTTAGAAACAAATTCACCGCCATTATCAAATCTAAGCATCTTCAACTTACAACTAAATTGGTTCTTAACAAGCCCTTTCAAGGTTTAAACATCTTAAAGCTTTTGGATTTGACTCTCATCACACACGACAAATTTTTTTGAGAAAAACCATCAATAAACAAATAAAATACTTTGCTCCCCCAACGAAAGCAGTAGTTATTGATCCCCTAACATTTTTATGCACACATCAAGCACTCTCTCCGGTCTAACTTCAAAAGATACCATTGTCTTCTTTTCCAGCACACACTCCTGAAAAAATTCCAACTTATCGAGTCTTCCTCCTTTGATCATCTTTCGGTCGTGAAGCAACTCCGAACCTTGTCCAAAATATGACCTAATCTTAGATGCTAAATCAAGTGGTGTCCAACATGATAACTATCCACTCTAACACAAGAATGTCCGAAAACTCTGGTTCTCTTCAGTAGATATAGATTTCGGAACACATCTCCCTTCATCAAAACAAGTGCACCTCTAGAATCCTTTAAACCATCCTTCTACATAGTCACCATGCATCCCATGGATGCCAACTTCCCTAAAGAAATCAATAACTTTCGAAGACCCGGAACATAGCGGACACCTGTTACAGTGTGTATCACTCTATTTAACATCCAAATCCGAATTGTACCCTCTCCTATGGCTCTACAACTAGCATCATTTCCCATAATAATTGTATTTCCCTCTTTTCTCTAACAAAAGAGCTGAATAATCCTTGTTTGGTGTTATATGGAACAATCCCCCAAAATCGAGAATCCAATGGTCTGATACATCATATATCGTTGCAGTCAACACATCATCGAATACATTCTTCTCCAGCGCAATCGATGAAGATCCATCCTCCGCCTTGTTTTTTAAATCCGAACAGTCTCTCTTCTAATACTCTAGTTTCTTACAATAGTGGCATTTTCAATCTCTAGACTTTCCTCTCCAACCATTTTTGGGCTTCCTAGACTTGGAGCACTCCCTAGGATTCCAACTCTTCTTCTCCTCTCTTCCTCTCACAACAAATAGGCACTGACTATTACTCCCTTCTCTTCCTTCACCGATCTCCTTTATCTAATCCCTCAAGTTTTTAGGTAGAAGACCCGATTCACATCATCTATAGGTAAAGTATCTCTACTATAAATCAAACTGTCAGCGAAACCTATGTAACATTCGAAAGAGAACACAAATGAACCATCGCCTTCTGTTCTTCATCCACCTTCAAATCCACAGTCTTCATCTTCATTACAAGATCATCATGTGAGAAATGTGGATTACAGATCTTAAGGACGGAATAACATTAGTGAGAGGTGAATAGTGTTTTTCGGATTTTTTTTTTAGATCTTTTTGAAACTTATGTAATTTAAACACCAACAAATGCAATTCATAGACACAGACATAATCACAGAATAAGACACAGATTCAAATACTAAATAAAAACAATAAAGGAAAGAGCACATCATGATTTTATACTGGTTCGGAGTTGCCCTTCATCCAGTCGCGCACAATTGTACGGATTTCCTTCCAAAATAATCTCCTAGATTACGCCCTCGGTTTCAAGGCTACGAGGTACAACCTTCAGTATTCGAGTCCGAGGAAAACTCTCTTGATTTAACCAGGCCACAAGATCACCTAGTCGATTTTCGAGGCAACGATCACACCCAATTGATTTCAAGGCTTAACACACCTTTTTACTCAACAGTTTGATTTACAAATGATCCTATAACTATGAATAGCACTGAGATCTTATGGGGAGAGTGGCAGAGAATCAAACAAGAGATAATCAAGTTTGATTCACTTGGTATTTCGGCAAAGTATATTTTTGGATTCTTTAGAATAAATGTGGAAGATGAAGAGAAGAGAAAACAAGTTAAATCTGATTAAAAATTCATTCAGAACTACTGGTATTTATAGAATATCAACAGCCATATCTATTCATGAAAGGCTATGACGAATAGACACTTCTTTTGAAAATTTAAATTTTGAATTTAATGGGCATCATGTCGACATGGGAGTAGGGGTATGTCGACATGCTCAAGGCAAAATTAATGTTTTGATTTTCTTATTAAAATGGTTTCTATAATTTGTCAAAACAATTTATAAACTTTTGTAAATATATTTGAATATACTTTAAACATATAAAAGAGTTTAGAAAGTAATTTTTAATATGTATAATTTTAATCTATAAAGTGATTTAAAATCTGAGTATATAAATACTTTTAAGCTAAAACTTTAGAACAAGAGATAGTTTAAAATCAAGGACAATTTTGAAATCAAAATAATAAAGAGAATTTTGAGGCTAAAATATTTCAAACGGGAGAAATTTCTTTTTGAAAAGAAGGTTTTGAAAACATTTAAAATGAGAGATATATTTTGAATTTTTTTTTTATAAAATTAGTGGATATCAAAATAGGACCACTATATGTTCCACTAGATATTGTCGTGGGTTCCATTCCACTAGGGTTCCATCCCTTTAACAGGCTCGAAGTGGATTCCATTCCACGAATAAATTTCAAATAAAGATGTAAGTGCTTTCAAGAAGTTTTAATATTATTCTAGACTCAATATTTATCTTTATTCTTGAAATCTTTAACTCCTGATATCTTGACATCTTCAATCTCGAATCTCTATACTATACAGTCTTCATTCTTGGTACCTACATGGTATATCCTGCATATACATGTATATCTAAACCATAACGTTAGTATTTATATTTTATCACAAGTCATAAGGTTACTGTCATTAAAACGATCATCCCAAGAACTAATACATCAAAGAAACTAAGATTTGCCTTCACTGAAGCACTCTCTCCCATCTTCATGGTGAAAAACATCTTTAGCAGAATCAAACGATTAGTAAGCGATTTCTTCAGATAGAGATTCTCCAACTTGGTCCAAATTCCTTTAGCGGTGGTTTCCATACTAACTTTCGAGATAACATTTTCTTCCATGGCCAGTTGTCGAGTAGTAAATGCCCATTCTTCCATCTCCTTCTTCTCCAGTTAGACATTTTAGCCGGTAACTCCTCAGTGTCAAAAACTACCTGATGTACCATATTTCTTTTTATAATAGTCTTCATCCTCCATTGCCACTTTTCGAAGTCTTTATCCCCATTCAACCTTTCTATTGCCAACTGAGATCCAAATCAATATAGGAACCTCTAACATATGGTCATGTTACAACAGGGTAACCCCCAAATTATGTCATAATTCCTTACACCTTCTATAAACCAACCTAGATGCTTTGATACCAGATTGTTTGAGTCTATCCTTCCAAGTTGATATTACCCAACAATACAAATGCAGAAATAGGTTCAAATATAGAATGGTGAAACAATAAAAATAAAATTATTAGGATTATTCACCTTGAAAGGATGAATTTAACTAATTAATAATAAATGAAAGGGAAGCACATAATTTTTTTAAAGTGGTTCGACTATCAATGTGACAGTGTACGTTCACTAAGAGGAGAAGAGTTTTGCTAATATTTAGAGAGAAGATTACATGAAAGGTACCGGTTATTTCTATTACATAGGCTCATTTAAATATATGATTTGGAACTTAGGATTGAGCTTATCCCGCGTTGTGGGACTACAAAAACATCAAAACCCAATATTGTATCACTTTTTTCAATAAAGGTATGGATTGCATTATGAGTACGTGGGTTAAATAAGTAAAGTCCCACATCGCAAGAAATATGGCGTATAACGTGGTATATTTATGGAATTGGTGGTACGTAACATTGGGAATTCCTTTTGTTATAAGAAACTATTGCCAGGACCATGTATGTGCTTATTTTGGAAGTCGATGAAATGGATGTTCAATCGGGACGCTGACATATTAAAACTTCACTAGATTTTCCATTACAAATAATAAAGCACACATATATGGGAATATGTTGGAGTGCCGAAAAAAAACATGGTATCAGAGCCGATGGTTCGAGGACAATCAGATGATGCAAGAGTGACTATAGATGGACTCCTTTAGAGGCTTGAGCAAAGAGAATGACTCATCAAGGTGGAGATATATGATTAAGCAGCTTAGCCCCCACTGCTATAGAAGAGGACTCAATGGATATGTTGCATATCCTCACTGTGTTGAGGGATCATGTTCAAAATGACTTGAGTGGAAATACTCCTATTAAGGTAGAAATTTTGTAACATAGATAACTGCATAAAGAAATGAATGTAGCCTAGCTCACTACAAAGCTTATTTAGTATGCTTCGAATGAAGGTTAGAGGAAATGCACGTCAAGATGGAGATTTGTTAGGTGAGGCTCGCATTGTGAGTGCGTGGGTTGAACAAATAAATTCTCACATCGTAAGAAATATGGCGTACAACGTGGTATATGTGTAGGTTTGCAGGCACATAACATTAGGAATTTCTTTTGTTACAAGAAAGTGTTGCCAAGAACATATATGTGCTTGTTTTGGAAGGCGATGAAAGAGATGTTCAATCGGGACGTTGGCACATTAGAAGCTTTACTAGATGATGCCATTACAAATAATCAAACATATGTATATGGCAATGCATTAGAGTGCTGAAACACAACACATTAAAAGAGAAAAAATATTGGTATCGATAAGGAAAGAATATTAAATACAAATATGGATGATTAAATTGTATTATTTTCCCCAATCTAAAAGAAGCAAGACCAGAATAGCAATTTGAACATGCATATTTCAACCCAAAAGTGAGGGAGTAATGGTAAAGTTTAATTTCTATATCAATGAAATAAAAATATTAAATTAGAATAACCATTTTAAGACACTCTACTAAAATTACTTACTTTTATTTTTAGCAAATTAACAAACAAATAATCATTTTGATTCCAATAGTTACATTCTTAACTAATTGGTCCATTGATTGAGCCTAAAGATATCGATGTTGGCGTTGATTAAGAAAATAACATTAGCTATTGTTTTTCTTCTAAATGATTTAATGATTATATTTATTTAAATCTACAGATAGAAATGAATCTAGTACCTGCGTCTTTTAACAAACAGAAAAACGGCAACCAATGTGGCCTAAATTCATAGCGTACAACTAAAAATGAAGACTTCATGAGAAGAAACTAAAAAATAGAAACGTAAGGAGTTTTTTTTAAATATTTTATGGGAAATGTTGTGAGTTCTAACATGGATACGAAGACCAAGGTTGCAAATCTTTTGAAAGTCCTGGCACGTGGTAATCCATAGTGTTTCTAATATGTTGTGTGTTCCTTTTAATACTTCCATGTATGCCTAGATGATAGCTCACTTGAGATAGAATTTGCTACTATGGGATAATCATGTGTAGGTATGCTAAAAGTAGTCTTAAATTTTGCCAAATAATCACATCAAGTATATTGTGCGTGTGCACGTGCGTGCGCACACATTGATGTGTTTTACCTAAACGACCAACTTTATCTGTATCTATCCATGGCTCATAAATTCATTTTCAGGTACCTTATAATGATGTAAAGGTTGCATCTACACAAGTTTTACCAACACTTGACAAAACTTGGTTTTAATCAAAACCCGAATGTCAAATGTGCAAGTATGGATGCATTCAGAGATGGTGCTCATCATTTCAAAAATTATATGGCATTCAATACTTATCTAAATTATTTTTCACCATTTGATGTTGATGGAACTAATTAAAATGCACGAATTATTGACGGTTAGCAAGATACACATATAAATGGATGCTTCCATAGAAGACGGGTTTCATGAAGCTACAATTATTGTAATCCATGCCCTGGTAGGTACAGTACCACGTACAACAGAGAGATTATATGAATATATCCTTTAAGACATTTTGCTACTTATATTCATATTGGTTTTACCTTGTTATTTGCTTTCAAATTTTCTTAATTTCATACATCTTCTACCAAAGATACCCTCACTTGCAGCTTTATTTGGGGAATGGAACAGATATTACTCGTCGATGTGAGGAAGTAGATGTTTTTTATGAGGTAGTGCGTGCTCTTGATACTACAAGTTAGACTTGTAATATGTTATCCAGCCTTTTGACAAGGCAACATTTGGATAAACTTAAAATTATCTAGGTAAAAATCCTAGAGAGATAGACCAAGAGTCCGAAAACCAATTACAAACAGAATTTCAAGATGAAAGGCAAACCAATCCAAGAAATCATAAGCCAAGATCCACCTAAGTGGTGGATCAACACCGATCCAACATCTTGGATCGGTGTTGATCCAACTTCCATCATCCATATTTGCTCTACTTCAACCTATCCACTCTACTTGATGCTAGAAGCCTACTTCATATTGTTTCATCGATCCCATGCAATTTTCCATCGATCTCTACGAGCACTTGAATTAGCAATTCTATTCTTCAATAGATCCACCATTTGAACTCAGAAACAAGCTAGTAATGGTATAAACCACTATGGAATCACAAAGCTAACAACAGATCGAGCCAAGATAAGAAGACCAAGACCATCCATATGAAGAAGTTATGGATCGGTACCGATCCAAGAGTTTGGATCGGTATCGATTCGTGATTGTTGCTAAGTTATCCACCTATTTTCTTAGAGAATTGGTCTATGGCGTGAAAAATGAAGTGGATAGCTTTGGGACGAGATTTTAGGCTTCTTACGTCTATAAATAGAAGGGAGAGACTCATTTATAAGGATATTTATGCTTTGGATTTATCTTACTCTATTTTCTTATAATCACCCAAGGATTTATATCGATCTGTCATGGATTTATACCAATCTGTAAGAACAACTGCCTGTTATCAAGTGATATCATCAGTAAAATCACCAAGCGGACGTAGGGCAAGATTAGTTAAACCACTGTAACACTGTGTGTTCTTTTCTTGCTCATTTTTCATTTAATTTCTTCACTTTTTACTCTCTACACAATCTTTTTGAGTGTTTGTGCCATTTTTAGTTCAAATATTTTAGTGCTTTCATTGAGAAATGATATTTTCGGGCTACTTGGATCCATAATCTACTACTGGATTTCTTAGATCTAAGAGATAGATCTAATTTTCCAACCTTACAGTTCTACCATTCAAATTTTCAATAATCTAAGAAAAGTTATTCGCCATGGTCCCATCAAGGAGGGAATTTGCTACAGCTTCTAGAGCTACTAATGATGCTGAGAATCAAGGCAGTCATCATGTGGATGGAGTTTCCTTAACAGAACAACCGAAGATCCTTAATCCAGCATATGTCATAACCAAAGTGAAACTGGGTCGGATGATGAAGCAAATGGCGGATAGGTTCCAAGAGAGTCATAATGAGATGAATCAACATATGCACTAGAGCTTGAGACTACTTAATGAATTGGCTCAGAATAGTCGTAGGAGAAGTAGGAGAGATTTAACACATTTCGAATCAAAATCTAAAGGTTCCTCTTCATCCAATCAGAAATGAAGGGATATGAGGCAAAAGAAAACACAAAACATAATTGGGACTTCACATTAAAAGAAGAGACTGACCTATGACAAAGAACCATGGATCGGTACCAATCCAAAAGTATGGATCGGTATTGATCCAATTTATGCTGGCTCCAGGGGTCGGCCTTTGGAGGGTAACATGGTATTGGCCTCTAGTCGTGTTGTTGAAGGTCAAAACTTGGAATATCGAGCTTCTGCTAACGATACAACATACATGAATCAAACAGGGGGACTGTTGGATGAATGGATCTCCCAAAGTGTGGAGAGACTAGCTATCGTGAGCCTACCTGCGAGCATTCGTCGGGTTGAACACTCGGAGTGGACCCCAATTACCGTTGTTCAGTCGAACCTGTAGACCCGAAGTACTTCAAAGATATGGTCAAGAGCTTTTTAACCAAAAATAGATTTAGAAGCAATGATGAATGAGGTACTTCTCCTAGTTGGAATTCATTTACTAAGAACATTCTGCGTGTGAAGTATCCATGGAGGTTTGTAATGCCAACAATGCTGTTGTACAGTGGAAAGACTGATCCAAGGCAGCACTTGATGAAGTACAAGTGACACATGGATTCAGCTAGAGCATCTGATGCCATGAGATGTCATTTCTTTCTAATTTTCCAAGAGGGAGTAGCAACAATGTGGTTCACTCAGCTCCCTTCGAGATTCATATCGTTATCAAACCTCTTCTAAGGAGCAGGACAGCCAATAAAGGATTTCTTGAACCAGTTCTATATGGTTGTCATGGAAGTAACAAATCCGAATGATGACATAGTATTAATGGCATTGATTAAGGGGATTCATCCCGAGACCGACTTTGGGAGATGGTTGCAAATGAAACCCCCATTGACGATGGACATCTTTTACAGGAAGGATAAGGCTATCAATTCCTACGTTTAGAGGAGGTATACAATCGTTCCCGAAGTGGTGAGGCTGGGAGTTTAGCTGAAATGATACAGAGCAACATTGCTGTAAAATAGTCCAAAGGGAGTTTTAGGAATGTGGATGTGAACATTGGCAACAAGAGCAGTGATCAGAAACAAAATGGCAATGGGGGAAAAGAAGAAAAAAAGAAAAAATTGATAATAGGAATCGTCCCAGGATTCCTAAGTATGATAATTATACTGAGTTGAAGAACTCAATCGAGAATATCTTTCTAGCAACTCAAGATACTGAGCAGTATAGGAAACCGACTCCGAGAGAGTCTATTGAGAAGGAGAAGAAATCTGACCAGTTCTGAAGGTTTTATGAGATGAATTGTCATAACATGAATGAATGTAAGCACTTGCGCGATATGATGGAGGAGCTGATTCAAAAGAAGAAACTGCAACAATTTGCAAAAGCCCCATAGGATGGTGGGAAATGAAACTCTAACCCTCCTGGTTTGACATCTAAGCAGGGTCAAGTTGGTCCCGATGGTAAGGAGCCTAGGCGGCTTGAGAAACGTTTCGTGATAAATATAATTATAGATGAACCACATCCAGCCGACAAGAGTTTCAACAGGATGGATAAGTCTGCTAGTGCTTTGAAGCATACCGAGAATGAGAGCTGTTTGGAAGTTGAGGACAAAGGTCCGACAAAACAATTCAGAACCATGACAAATGACATTATTTTCCAAAACAAAGATGCTGATGAAGTGGAACCCCGACGATTGATCTGTTGGTTATAACGGCCACAATTGGTCCTGCTATTATTCGACAGGTCTAGTTGACTGTGGAAGTTCAGTCAACATTCTATTAAAAGGCTTATGATCAAATGCTTTTAGAAGGAAAGGACTTTGAAACCATGTAAATCTCGAATATAAGGATTCAACAAGATGACTACGGATCTGATTGGGTATGTTGAACTACCGTTGGTACTTGGAGAGGGCAACCATAGGCGAGTATATGTTATGCCTTTTGTGGTGTTAGATATCTATTCTGCTTATAAGGCATTTTTCGGCTAGCCAACCCTAAATTAATCCAGAGCACCTGTAACTCTTTGGCGTTTAACACTTAAATTTCCTACAGAGAATGGTGTTGGAGTTATGCGTGGAGAACAAGGGATTGGCCCTGAATGTTTTGTCGCTGAGCTAAAGGAGGCAAAGCAAAAGGGAAAGGAAAATTATAGAAGAGACCCTCTTCATCAAGGCATTGAATGCATAGCAACCACTGCCTGAGCCCAGGCTCGAGTAGCACAGTCAGTTCCATAAGGATATAGATCCATGAAAAGAGCCAAAAGGCGGAAGAGGAGCTCCAACCGAGCTGACGATTAATGTCCTGATCAGTCAGGATTATTCAACATGGGTCTTGAAAGTCGGATCGTAGCTTGGTGTGAGGATGATGAAGGAGTTGACTGGTTTCCTCCGGGTAAACCTAGATGTGTTTTCCAAGATGCACTTTGATATGTGTAGGATCTTGCTAGAGATAGCGAACAATGCATTAAATGTAAATCCTAAATGTGTTCCTACGAAATAGAAGAGCCCCAGGCTGGTCTAAAGAGATCAGCTGCACTCAAAGATGAAGTGGAGAAGCTCAAAGAAAATGGATTTATCCATGATGCCTTATACCTAGAATGGGGGTCAAATCCAGTCTTGGTGAAAAAGTCAAATGGAAAGCGGAGGGCATGCTTTGACTATTTTGATATGAATAGGGCATGTTAAAAGGATAGTTTCCCGCTCCTATAGATTGATTAGCTAATTGATTCGATCAGTGACCATGGATTGCTTTCATTTATGGACACCTACTCTGAATACAATCAAATCCCAATGCATGTACTAGATACTTGGAACTTAGCCTGAGTTAGGAAGGTCCGTGCATGATTGAACAAAAGCTTGGAGATGGCCTTTTCAGATTAGCTATGGTTGATGACTTCTCACTCTCAAGGGCATGGAATAGGAAGCATCTGCATGCTATTTCACTTAGACATAAATTTATAAAGCCATGTAATAAGGCAGAACCTGTTATTTCCCATCTTCAATAAATCAATGGCTTTCTAATTCTGTGTCTCTGTCTTTACATAGCTTAAGAGTTGTGAAGTGTGACCGACATGAATGAATCTTCATGTGTGCAACGTAGGTGAGCAGGCATCCGGAGATAGGCACCAACCAAATTTTTATGGTCCATGATCGGATCCTTGAAATTTAGTTACTCTCAGTGTCTAGAGATTGATACCAGCTAACTCTTGCCCTTGGCATGGAAGCAGGAGTATATACTTAAAACAGACATCGTACGAATGTTCGTGTGCTAACTCTCCCCCTTGATATGGGGGCATGTGTACAAATCGACGTGAACGTGATATGACCATTCATCCATTAACTTTGGTCGTTGGATTAAGGGCAAGAGTGTAAACTCGAAAAAGGACGTGATTCGACTATACAGCACCCAACTCGCATTCTTGGATTAAGGACAGGAATATAAATCTAAGTGGACATGATCCGACCGTCCATTCACTTACTGGTGCCCTTGATGTAGGGGCAGGAGTATAAACTAATAGGATGTGATAGACTGTCCACCAACTAACTCTTGTCCTTGATGTAGGGGCATGAGTACAAACCGAGTAGGACATGATTGACCGTCCATCAGCTAACTCTTACCCTTGATATGAGGGCAGGAGTATAATCCAAAATGGATGTGACATGACCATCCAATCACGAACATCTTGCCTGGCGTAGGCAAGACAAAAGATCCATGCCTGGTGTAAGGTAAGACCTTGCCTATAAACTTTGATCAACGTCCAGGGTAAGGCGTGATTGAAAGTAAAACATCATGGATGAGGATGTGCAAACTATGATCTTAAGTAGTTAGCTCAAACCGACACCTGTAGCTTGGCATGGCCAAATGTCACAATCCAACAAAAGGATACCTGGACCGTTATACTAAATGGTTTACCCTAATCGATGCATAGAGCTTGGCACTTCAACGATTACTTTGTGTTCTCTAAACGATAAATGGTCGAAAAATCATGGAACAGACTGATGTTTTAGTGAGATAAATTTGCACAAAGATTTACCAAAACAAAAGTCTTTATTATTCACATTTAAAATAAGATGAGGAAGAAAAGTACATGTTTTATATACGCCTAAGATGGAAAAGCAAAAGCAGAGGCCGAACCCTCATAATACCGACCAAAAAAAAAAAAGATAGTTAGAAAGTGCCTAACTGTACAACCAAGATAGAACAAACTAATAGTCACTTTTTATGCTTCTGCTTCTTGGACTTCTTCTTTTCTTCCCATAAGGAGGTGTCACTTGATCAGTTTTCCTCCCGCCTCTTCCTGAACCCTTAGACGGAGTGCTTTATGATGACACAACAGGCACGCTCTGGTGCTTCCTGGCAGAGGAAGAGTGACGGGAGCAAACATAGTCTGACCAGGCAGATCTATGGATAGCGTAGGAGGAAAAGTCTCTATCTTCTCCAACTTGACATTTTGGTTAGGACAAATTCTGACTCAAGCGTACTTATGGTAGGACCCCGTAGAGGCTTGGAGGGCCCAGTAATAACGTCATCGTAAATCTATGCTAAAAGTCGGGATATTTGGCACCATTATACGCTTACCAAGCCCAGGAGTTTGACCAATCGGGATACTCGACACCATCATTGGAGTTGTCATGGTCACTGATTCCATTGTAGATGCTTGTTGTCCTGACTTGAGGCCTTCAACGAGGATCAGGATGACCTAAGGCTGACCTAAAAGTTGAGAGATATAAAAAAGAGACTAGCGATGACAATCAACGACATATAAACTCTATGAAATACATGTGAGGTCAACAAGATACCTCCTTCAGTTTGGGATTCGGGATGGGCTAGGGTGCCATCGGAATTCCCTTCTAAGATGGAGAAAGGATGGTGGACTTTAGAATTTGGGGTTGATCTGGATTGTGCCCCAGGACCAAAGATGGATCTTGAGAAATTTGGACTCGTAGGTGTCCCCTGTAGTGGCATCTTTGGGCGATGATCCAGAACCTTCGCCTAAGTCTTTCTACACCGTATCGGCTAGCTCCGGATGGATAATAAATTGGCCTTCTTTTAGCACCCTAATTTTAACTCCTACTAAGATCTCATTCTTAAGCCGTGCTAAATCCACCTCACCACCTTTCAAGAATTCCCTTTCCTCCTCGATGATTTGTTCCCAAGCAAGGGCAAGAACTCTGGGGTAATCACAGTCGCACCACACACCAAATTGCAGGATTTGAGTACTTTGGCATTGTAATTTTGAATATTGGTTCAAACTTCTCCATCAACCATTTTTCTAGGGCTTCAACCTCCTTCTTGACAAGTGCATCCTCGTCTTTGGCGAATTTAACTGCCTTGTCTCCTTCATTGAGAGTATTAAGCAGCTCTGCACAATAGTCCTGAGCTTGTTTGAGAGCGTCATCTTTCTCTTTCATTTTTCTCTCGAGTCTGGCTGACAACTTAGTCACCTTTTTGTTCAAAACATCTTTTTCTGGCACTAAATCACGATTTCGATGGTGGACAATCTATATATCATCGCGATGCTTGGTCCTCTCTTCTTCAAGAGCTTTGATAGCTTCCTCAGATTTTCTCTCAGCTTCGGGTTCTGAATTCCTTAAGTTCTTTACCTCAGCATAGAGATAGGAGACGATTCTTTTGTCCTGCATTGCCATGAGATTCAGATTATCAATCTCGAGTTGCCTTTCTCTTGAGACCTTAGATATTTCTCAGCAACCCATGCCCATTCGCTATATTGATTATAAGTGTCGGTTACATAAACAATGGTTGTATTTTTTTATCTTAGGTGGAATTCTCTTCAGCTTAGGCATAAACATAAGTCCGTCAAAGCAAACATCTAGATATTGTTCCCTTAGTTCGACCATTTGAGCATCGACGATTAGTTGTTGCTCTATAGTGAAGACCAAAGCTTTGATCGTTTGTTTGTCGGCTCTATGATGGGATATCTCAAATCTACTTTTTATGGTGCCTATGGTTGTAAGATCGACAGGAATGGGATGGTGCCAAATGCTGCATAGGACTGGAAGCTGGAGGAGGTGCACGAGAAACATCGCTTGGTGGAAAGTCATCGTGGCGATCAAAATGCCTATCTGAGCCTCTCGGCGAAGGTGAACTAGACTTAGATTGATGTTTGGAAGTAGAGTCATGCGATGGTCTCTGTCGTAAATACCTCTATTACAGTAACCTCTATCTCGACTAGATTAGTAACCGGACTTTGAATCTCGACCATTGCCTTGATGTTATATGCTTGGACAATGCCTATGTGGTTGAAATACGTTTTCCTTCAAGAATTGATATATACTTCTTCCTCTCGATGGATCCTGCAAATGAAATAAGAATGAATTAGTTTCGACTAGATGAGGTGCATGTCAAGTGCAATGTAGTGCATGTCTGTGCTGGTGTCCTGATGTCCCCCCAACAGATCATGTTCTGAATCTTTGCTAATAAGAGTGATCTCCCCTATGCTAGTATGAATGATGTCATCGTCAAAGCGAAGGGGATAGTTAGGACCCTCTAGACTCATGTTTCTAATACCGAAGGAGCCAAACTCGGTAGGAATTGGCCATAAGCTAGCAAATGTATCTATTGAGTGAAGAGAGGGAGTTTTCTCTGTAGTTGTAACTAATGGAGGTTATGTTTGGGTGTCAATGACTCATGGCCAACAATAGCATTTTTCTGACCAGTTTTGCCACCTTCACCTCTGATTTCGCCATCTTCGACGTGTTTTTGCTCTCTTACAACTTCGACCCTTGGACTTGGGACTGGGGGTACGTTAAGATTTACATCACCACCTATAGGCAAGTTACTATTATCATCGCCACCACTATCATTGTCAAAAGCCACTTGGAATAGACTAGTGCTATAGCCCGCTTCTAGCAGATTATGAACTAGGAGATTCTCATCAGAGAAAAGGACTCCATTATCTCTATCCCCCTCTAAAAGTGCCATAAGAAATCAGACGATATCCGCAAGAGCCGCGCCGTTGGTTATCGCTAGAACATTTGAATGACAGAAAGAATATGAGTTGAGCTTGTGGAATCATAGGACAAGATTCATATAAAACACATGAATTAGAACCTACGTCCAGATATCCGTCTTCGTGCAAACCCAAGTGAACAGCGTACATAGAACTATTCACCATTGAAATAGTTGAGTTTGTTCCATGTTCCAGTGATAACTCTACAACTCCTAGCTGGTTCCTAGTAAGTCAAAGGACTACCTTTTCAATTCTTAAAACCGTATATGTATTGGATCTCCTCGTCATTGGGTACTCGGTGAAAATGTTGAATGGAGACAATGTACATACTAAGAAGGAATTCATAGCGATTCGGGCGTAATTGCATCGAAGCTAATCTCTTGTTGATTAGAACTCGAAAAATGAATAGGTTGAATGGTTGAACGCAACCCACCAAACACATATATCTATTACAAGCAATGTATCCCTTCGAGGGATCATGAAATCTCTGGTGATGGAAAGGATTAGTATGTCCTCAAATGGAATTCCGTGCTTATCACAGATTTTGCGGAGCAATTTTTCTTCTATTTTTGAAGCAATGGAATCAATGAGATCATCTAAAAGAACAACACCTTTGAGAGCATCAGAAGTAGGTTCAACTTCAGGCCCTTCTGCAAGCTTTATTTGATTTTCCAAAACCTATTGTTTAACTTATGGATTTTCTGGTTGATATGCTGGCTGTAGTAGTTCATGTCGCATAGGATTTGTAGTTAAACTTGACTAAATATCAGATTCAATGCATTTGGAAGCAGATGGACCTACAACTTGAACGGCAAGATACTTGGAACGTCTGTGATCCAATTCAATAAGAAACTCAATAGATAATCAACATCAGATTAATTATAAGCAGCACCCCTATGCTAAAGTGAAACCTAGTGTAGTGTTGTGAAGTTCTGATTTTCATTATTATACAACAATTCGTTTTAATCCTTGGGCCTCTCCTGAAGTGACCATCATTGCTGAACCGTCTCGATGAGCTTTGCGTTGTTGACCATGATTTATAAGTGCTTTGAAATCAAGGAAAAGACATTCGATTGAAATCTTTAGTTCGCAAGGCAAAGTTCACTTGTGAACTTAGAGTTCATGAAATCCACCAAGTGTTGGATTTATGCCGATCCAACCCATTGGAGAAATCTCATCATCTTCCTCCTCCATCTTCTTTATTCCTAAATTACGACCATCGACAATGACCTCATCCATGCCCATGTACTACTTATCCACCTACCTAGAAATGATCAAACGTTAAACTGGATTCAAGGAATTAAGATTTAAGGCTTGGGTTGGTGAACTTCCAATCGAGGCGAGGCGGTTATCCAAACAAGACTTGGGTGGTGGAAATATAGAAGTTGAGGTCCGAGGTGATGGACACTGGTGTATGGAGGCAAGGCGAAGTTCAATTCAAAGGCCAAGGATTTTTAATGGGGGGGAGGGGGGGCAAGCTTTGGATCGATGCAAGAAAGGAAGTGAGAAGGTGAAATGGAAAGATGGGTTATATACCCAGCAAACCCGATTCTTAAGGTAATGGAAATGGGAATTTCTCTTCCAAGTCTTTGATCGGTATCAATCAAAGATCTTGGATACCGAGGCATATTTAAAAAAATGGATATTAAATGGTTGATGGTATTAGCTTAAATGAGCATGCATGTGAGTATATGTACGTGTACTTGTCCAACACACAACCACTAGAATCAATTGAAATCAGATTCAAACCTAGAAAGTCCATGACAGGAACCGATTCAAAATTATAGAGTTTGGAATGGCAGATCATGAGAACATATTTTAGATTTATAGTACAAGATTATGTTTAAGCGCCACAACGAATAACCATGGATATAACTTTTTATGGAAACGCTTTGTAGGAAGAATAATGACCATTCATATCATAGAAAGGAGTCCTTAATGGCAATCCCGACTTGTCTCGATTCAAAGCATATCATGTTTTGAAACAAGATGTACTTTAGGGGGCAAATGATATCCCCCTTTTAACCAAGCAACATTTGGATAGACTGGATGAATAAAACATAGAGTTATCAAGGCACGAAACCTGAAGAGATAGCCCAAGAGTCTGAAAACCAAGTACAATAGAACCGTAAGATAAAAGGCAACCAATCCGAGAAACCAGAAGCCAAGATCCACCTAAGTGGTGGATCGGTACCGATCCAACATCTTAGTTCAGTGCTGATCCAACTTCCATCATCTAAATTTGCCCAACTTCTGCCTATCCACTCTATTTGTCGTTAAAAGCCTACTTTATATGTTCTCTCGTTGATCCCATGCAATTCTCTGTTGATCTCCATGAGCACTTGAATCAACAACTCTATTCTTCAATAGATCTGTCATTTGAACTCAGAAACAAGCTAGTAGTGGTGTAAAATGCAATGGAATTACGAAACTAACAACAAATCGAGTCAACATAACAAGACTAAGGGCATCCATATGAAGAAATTATAGGTCGGTACCGATCAAGGAGGCCGGATTGGTACCGATCCATGATTGTTGCTGAGCTGTCCACCTGTTTTCTTGAAGAATTGGTCTATGGTGTGGCAAACGAGGTGGAGATCATTGATATGAGTAGCTTTATCGTCTGTAAATAGAAGGGCGAGGATCATTTCTAAGGGTCCTTTAGCTCTAGCTTTCTCTTACTCAATTTTCTTGTAATCACGTACAAATTTATACCAATCCGTAAGAACTACTGCCTGTAATCAAATGATATCATAAATAAAATCACTAAGTGGACATAGGCCAAGATTAGCCGACCACTATAAATGCTGTGTGTTCTTTTCTTTCTCATTTTCCATTCAATTTCTTTATTTTTTATTATCCACACAATCCTTTTGGGTTTTTGTGTCATTTTTGATTCATACATAACACAAACCAATGCAATCTCATTTTCCTATTTTTGTTCATGAAATACAATCATATCTTTTTTAATGGGTAGATTTTTCATCGACTAGCACAAGAGGTTTACTTGTAACATCGATACAAAATCTACGAAAGACCCGTATTTTTTAGATCTAGCTCACAAAGAAGCATTAGAAATCATGTAAAAGGAAAGATTAGGGGTTGCATTTGAAAGTATAAGCAAAGCAATAGGAATGGGGGCACATTTAGGCATTGAAAACTCAATAACTAGTTTCTTTGGAGAAAGACGAGGTAAAAAGAACAGTGGTGATCAACAACATTTTGAAGCTACGACTTCCCCTCCGCCACTAGCCTACGAGCACTGCCGGATAGAACTAGGTTTCAAAGAATGACCAGAGGCCGGTTTACTAACATTTTAAGAGGTAAAGGAAAAGGAACCGATGATTTACCAACTTAACTTATGTACAATTTACAATATTATGTACAATTATAAACGTAGTAATATTATTCTACTAAATAAATTTATAATCATTATAATACTAATAATAAATTATAAAATATTAACTAAGTTTACTAAGTTTTATATAAATTAACTAAGTTCATATATAATAATAATAATAACAAGTTAACTATAAAATTTATAAAAATTAACTAAAATTATAATAATACTAGTACTAATAATAATAATAACTTATAACCAAGTTAACTAAATTCTATAAAAATTAAATTAATTTATACAATAATATATTAATAACCAAAATAAAATAACTATGTTATAAAAACTAACTTTGTTAATTAAGTTCCATAGTAAAAAGGTATAAAAATTAACTAGGTTGATAATAATAAGAATAATTTAAGCAATGTTTATGAGAATTAACCAAGTTTATAATACTAATACTAATAATGACAACAATAAAAATAATATTAATAAATAAACTAAGTTTATAAAAATCAACTAAGTTTTCTGACAATTAACCAATTTTGGAACAATACTAATACTAATAGTAACAATTCTTATAAATTATAAAATATTAAACAAGTAAACTAAGTTATAATAAAGATAATGATAATAATAATGACAAGGATGATAATGATGATAAATTATAAAGTATTATCCAAGATAACTATGTTTTATAACTAATTTGTAATAATAATAAAAAATTAAATACAAGTTTTATAAAAATTAACTAAGTTTATAATAATAATACTAGTAATAATAGTAATAATAAATTATGAAATATTAACCAAGTTAGCCAAGTTTTATAAAACAGGAAATTATTGTCAAGGACAAAATTTCACAGCTTTTTAGCCTCAAGGACAGAGCTTCAATATTTTATCCTGAAGGACAACTTTCTGTAGGTATCAGTTTTTAGTTATTGATAGCAGTTTTTAGGTATCAGTTTGTAGTTATCGGTAGCAGTTTTTAGGTATCAGTTTTAGCATGGTAGCAGTTTTGTTGTCCTTGTGAATAATTTTAAAAAATATTTGTCCTTATGAATAATTTTTAGAAAAATGTTTGTCCTTGTGGTAAAAATATTGAGGTCGTGTCCTTGAGGCAAAAAATATACAAATTTTTGTCCTTTAAAATAATTCCCCCTTTTATAAAATTAACTAAATTTATATAATAATAGTAATAGTAATAATAGTAAATTAGCTAAGATTAGAAAAATTAACTTCGTTTATTAAGTTATATAAAAATTGACTAAGTTGATAATAATAATAATTTAATATGCAAATTAACTAGTTATAATAGTAATATTAACAACAACAATAATCATAAGTTTTACAAAAATTAACTAAACTTATAATAGTGTTAATAATAATGATAAATTAAACATATATTTTACAAAAATTAACTAAGTTTATAATAATAATAATATACCACTAATAATGATGATGATGATGATAAATAAACCAAGTTAACTATGTTTTATAAAAATTAACTAAATTTATATAACAATAATAAATTAACCAAGATAACAAAATTTAATTTTTTAATTAAGTTGTATAAAAAATTAAATAAGCTTATAAAAACTAACTAAATTTATAATAGTGATAGTAATAATAATGAATAAATAATAGTAGTAATTTAACTATAAGTTTTATAAAATTGACTAAGTTTATAATAATAATATATACTAATAATAATAATAAATTAACAAATTAACCGAGTTTTACAAAACTTAACTAAATTTAAATAACAACAACAACAACAACAATAACGCATTAACTAAGATTACAAAAGTCAATTTAGTTTATTAAGATATATAAAAATAAAAGTAACAAATCTTATATAAGAATAAAAAGGAATAAACAACTAAGTACGTAAAAATTAACTTCGTTAATTGAGTTTATAAAAATTAAGTTCTTTAATTAAGTTTATTAAATTAACTTCGTCAATTAAGGTTATAAAAAATAAATTAAGTTCAATGGAAATTAAAGATTCTTTGGTTATAATAATACCACTGCAACGTATATTTTGACCTATATAGTTGAACTTTTTGTTTCAATTAGATTTTGAACCCAAACTATAAATTAGCTAAAAACAACAATTTGAAAAGTTTAGATAATTCATGGTTGAATGCATATGTTTGAATGTTACTTAATAAAGTTTGTAATTTTTATTGTCGATTGTTATACTTATTTATAGATAATTAGCTTTTTTGAAGTAAATATCAGCATCAACAAAGAATCATGGGTAATCAAGTAATGAACATGGCTCTAATTGCCATATGTATCATAACATTTTGTTAGTACTAGTTATGTAAACTTGTTTATGATAATGACTGGTTTTATGTGAATTTTCTTGTTTTGTTGAAAAACTATTACCGAAATGGTTGTGGACATCATACTTGATTATGTGATTAATGTGTTTTTTCAATTGTTTGAAACTTGTTTAAATACGACGATCAAGCAATTGATTACTGGTTTTAATATTACTATTATATAAGTTATTGCTGGAAATGATACAAACCATTGACAAGAAATGGTAGTGTGTAAAACATGTTGCAAAGCAATCAATAACTTTTCTAGCATTTCAAAAACGCTAAGGAAATAAATGTAAACCACCACAAAAATATATTGTAACAAGGTACAAACGCTATGAAAAATGTATAGCAGTAGAAAAAACCCCATTAGAAAACCAAAGAAGGTTGCAATTAAAACGATACTAAAAATTGTTAACTTTGACAAGCGCTACAGAAATAAACTTTTGTAGAACTTCTAAAATGCTTCATTATGTCAAGTTTTGGTAGTGTTTCCTACAATGCTACGAAAAATTTCAGACTTTTAGTAGCATGTTGTATCCAACATTTACAGAGATACCACTAAAAGTTTTACTAGCGTTTTTTCGAAGCTACAAAAGGCATTTTCTGGTGTAGTGATCCGAAGGTTAAGCAGTAGTTCTAGGTTGGAATTTTCACCATCATTTTGTTTGCTGAAGCATCATTGATTAGTTAATTTGGCGAATTTTCTAATCAAAGAATCAGTGGTTCAAATCCTCCTTCTAGCGTCAAATTCTTCATTATCAATACATGCTAGAGCATATTTTACCCAAGGACTTATAGTAAATACATAAGGTCGAAGGGTCTATAGGTATCTTATTCTGAAAAGAAAAGTATACACAACTGAAAGCAGTTATATATCTACTAACCCTGAAGCTTAAAATGATTATAATAAGGCTATAAAACTTGGACCCGGAAGCGTAAAGCCTGAAATGTTATATATCGAAAGGATTAATGTGTTTAAAAATTAATTTACTTTCCCAAGGCCTGAACCTGAATGTCTAAATTACAAGGTCGATGTAACATAACACTTTGTTTATTTATGTGTACAGACTTTCAAGTAGGAGCCGAAAGCTGAAGAATGCCATATTCAAAAAGACTAAAGCTTTAGGAGACCAGATCAACTTAAAAGAATGTGCAATAATACCATGATACTATGAAATTTGAACCATCCATGTATGCATTCCAGATGTTGCTAAAGTAAAGACATCCATTAAGTAAACATTATCAATCTGTAGGCTATACTCGAAGTAAGCTGGATCAATGATAAGTGTCAATAGTCCAAAGACTCAGCTCAGTTATGTAAAGCACATCATCGATATGCATCCTCTCCAAATGGTTATAGATAGGCACGTATCCCAACGCAATTAAGACATTTTATCAATAGAATAATTTAGATATTAAGTCATGAAATAATTGTACATTCGTGTATTAGAGTTTTTGTTAAACCTCAAAATGACGGATTATGCCAGCTCAACGCTATAAAAGCATTCCGTATCGATATAAGTCTCTAAAAAGAAAATAACAAAGTGGTTTAGGACTATGGCTGAAACCACTATAATCTCTGTGTCTATTTTACTTACTGCTTTCGGCTTAACTAAAATATATACTTTCAGAATTAACTCATAAAACCCACCCCAACTTTTGGTGATTTCTCTAAATTTCCGGTAACCAGTCTATTGAAACATCTAAAATTTACTCAACACATTAAAGAAAAACCTTCATTCTTTGGATGTTAGTCATAACGAAAAATTAGATCAATAATTGTCATTTGCGAGTTCTGTTGTGGTCAGTAGGGGCAGATATGTAGCTTTTGTGTTATCAGGCAGCAGCAGCAATGTATGATGAGCATTGCATTTATGTCCCACGGTGTACTTTTCATTACAGTTGAAACCATGACCTCGTGAGCGCCCGTGGTTCATTTTAGTTGGGTTTTTTTTCGGATAATGATGGTTGTTGGTTTGGCTTGGCGAAATAATTGACGATGGAGAAGGAAGAAGAGGTGGTTGGTTTCGATTATAGGTATTTCAGGTGAGGTTTCAGATTTCGTGTTGTTTTGTTTCAATTAGTTTTTCTATGTAAATAGCACCGAAAATGGAAATTAGACAGAGAGAAAGGAGTTCCCTTTTGATTTAGGGTTTTAGGCGAAAAATGAAATGGTTTAAAATGACGTCGGGTGGAAGATTGGTGATGCGGTTGCTAGTTTGCCCGAATATGGATTAACACTCTTCTACAATGTCACCTTTTTCAAGTTTAAACAAAGTAATTTGTGGGTTGATTAAGGAAGAGGATTCAAACTTTTCTTTAATTGCTTTGACGAATGTGTTCCTAGAGAGTTATTGGTTGCGATACATCCATTGAGACCACATTAGTGCTTGTACCATCTTGTAGAAACTAGAGAGTTTGATTCTTTATTCATCAAGAATTGAATTATAGGTAAAAAAACTCTTCGCTTGAAAGATCTAATCAGATGGGTTCACTCCGTCAAAATGTGTTAATTCACATTTAGGGTTTCTACGGGAGACTGTACTATGTGGAAGATTTGTATGAAAGGAGGGGATTGGTTTTGACAAGGGGAGAGGTAGGGGTGATAGAATAGATGTGCAGTGAAGTTATGAAGTGTTTGTAGATGTAATTTGTGATTGAGATGGTGAAGTGGTGATTTTGAGAGATAGATCATGAAATATTTGTGTCATATTGTTCATGGAAGTTTGAAAGTCGAAGATGGATGCATGATAGGTGGCAAAGTTGGCGAAGGATTCGGATCTCATGGATTTGATAGCGGTGGAGTTTTGGGTGGATGTTTCTCGAAGTTGCGAGATTGCCTTAACAATGATTCAATGGCTCAGTTTTGATCTTGTGTTGTTTGAACCATGAGTTATAGGAAGTGGAAGCTCCAAATGATCGAGAGCTAACAACACATAATATAGATGATGTAGAAAAATATTACAACAAGAAGGGTAGGAGAGAGACAAAGAAGAAGAATATAATTTGCTGGACAATAGCATGCTTTTCATTCCATACCAAACCAAACTATCATCGTATAGATATGGTTTACATGATTCTTTGTATAAGATTTTGCGAGTTGGCAATTCACTTTTCATAAAGAAAAATAGAATTGTCATAATTTTATCTTCTTTTCTAGTTATCTATATTATTATATTATTAGTGAGTTGCATTTCAAGAGCGCAGAAGCCTCCTTGAATTTTTCAACTGAACGGTTGCGTTTTATATTGTTTCCTTCTCATACCAGCTCTTCGCTTCATCTTTTCCTCCATCTAAAAATTCCGTTCTTTCCATCCCTAATCTCCTTTTCCCAATTTCTTACGCTCGAAATCCATCGATTCCCCTTGTGCTTATCTCCTCTTCCATTGGAAATCGATAAATTCCCTTCCATTTATGCCATCACCATTCCTTTACCATCGCTTCTACCCCACATCGAAATATTGTACAAATCTTAACCTCAATGCCTTACCCATTTACGCCTCTCCATCGATTTCCTCTATCGCCATTCCTTACTCTCCCATGTTTTTCGTCCGCTTCCACTATACTGTTGCTCAGCCAAAAATGAACAGAACGATGTCGTTCTCATCCTGCTTGCATTTTAAGTATTTCGAGTCATTCATTTTCATCGATTTCTTTCAATTACCGCAATTCGTTTAACTTTTTATGTTAGTCTTCTTCCTTGAACTAACTTATTTCAGTTGTATTCACTATTTGCTGCCGCTGCCTATGATTTATATCCGGCCTCACTGATTCCTTCGCTGCCTTCAAACGAGTTTCAGGTATGATTTTCTTTCATTTAATGGTTTGTTTTCTAATTACTCAGGTACAAATTCCTTTTTATTAGATTGAGCAACTGGATTGACTGTACTCAAATTTTCTTTGGAACTTTATCAAAAAATTACTTGCTTGAGAACTTCTTTTAAGATATGAGATTGCTTTTCTTATATTCCAGTTGTTGTTATAGTAATAGGCAATGATGGAAATTAGTATGATTTTTTAAGTTTTATCAATCAATTTAGGGATGATATATGAAAAGTTCTCAATATCTCATTTTGTGACATGTTTTTTCTCAAAGATAATAACTTAAATATTCAAAAATAAAAATGTATAATTTATTGCTTTTTTAACTTACAAATATATTCCAGGTTTTTATGTGAAATGAAGTCATTTTAGAATGATTCGGTGCTGGAAGGTTTCATAGGAGCATCTCTCAAGGTTTAAAATGATATGACATTGTAAATACTAAGAATACACATATAACGCCTCTGCTTCTAATATTAAAAGAAATAAGTTATGTAATAAAGAAATTTGTGAATTGTCCAAAATGATAACATTACCGGATATGATATATTGACAATGTTGTCCAAAAGGATAACATTATTGGATATGATATATATGGAACAATTCTCTTATCACCCTATAGCGATTATACGATCGCTAACAATAAAATCCAGTTACGTACTTGCTTCGAAACATTCAGTTGTGCAAGTGTAGCAGATGTCACATATTGTATGTTTTAGCATGTTTTGCATTTTATGTGTTTATATAACTGGCCTCATTGCTTGCTTCATGTCCCTTACAATTCATATGATTGCAATAAAGGTCATGCCATGTTCAAATTCAAAAGGGGCAATTGAATATATTCAATTCGCATAGCTAGACCCTGACCTCATTTAGAATGAGAATCGTTAAAATCATTCAAATGCTATTAATTAGGATGTTATATTTTGTTTTTCAATCTAATTTTATTAGTCGTTGATAGTTGTTGATTTCATTGTACTTTCCTCCTATTCATGGCAAAAAATCCTAACCTCACAAAATTGAGATATTTTCAGGTATGGTTGAATAATGGGATGAACTTGAAGGTTCATTTGTATGTACTATTCTTTTTTTTTGTGGGCTTAATAATGTTAGTTATTTTTTATTAGCCATCTTAAAGAATTATTAATTTTTGATTTTTGTTTATCTGCCTAAATGTTTGATGCACACATGAATTTTTTCACTAAATGTCAAATCATCAACAACACTTATTATATTTGTTAAAGCATTCTTCAACTAAGATAAAATCATCATCAATTGTTGATTAAAATTTATATTTATAACTGTTATTTATAATTGAATCTGCTACTCTTTAACCAAGTTTGGAAGGATTTTTTTTTGTTTCAAATATTTATTACAGATTAGTCTTGAATATATATAATGTGTAACAGTATATGCAAACAAAAATGTTATGCTTCTGTGATCTATAACATTATATACATAATAGACTAGTCATGACCATGTATTATGTACAATAGTATACGCAAGCATAAACACAAACTTTGTTTTTACTCGCATGCTATAATTAGCATTTCGCTCGATTTCCTACATCATTATATTATACTTTACAATAATTTGCGCTTTATGAAAGATTCTTTTAATAATTTTGCTACATTATAACTATGCATTACAGTTATCACAAAATCAAAGCTTAACTAACCATGTTTCTGTATATATATTTAATTTAGTAGTTGATAATTGTTTGCTTTCTTCAACTTTCCACCCATCCATGATAAAAAATACTGATGATAGAAAATCTAGGCTTTTACCAGTATGTTGAATTAAGGTTTTTCTTGATAGGAATTAATAAGGGGATGAACTTGAAGGTACTTTTGTAAGTATTATTCTTTCTCTTCTTGCGAGCTTAATTTTTGTTATTTTTAGTGGTCATCTTAAATAATTAAATTTTCTAGATTTATGTTTATCCACTTGAATGTTTAATGCATACATGATTTGTTTCGCTAAATTTAAACTGCTTAAAGTGCTATAATTATATATGTTAAAGCATTCTTTAATTGAGATAAAACTCAGGTTGATCAGTTGTTGATTAAATTTTGTATTTGGAAGCATTATTCACTGATCCATATATGTTATATGTTTTGAATATTTATAATAGATCGGTCACGACTATATATATAATATGTAACGGTATATGCGAACATAAAATTGTGCTTATTTGATCAATAATACTTATAATAGGTTAGTCCTGACTATATATTATGTGTAATAGCATATGCAATATAAAAGATAACTTTTTTTACTTGCATATTACTGGTTGCATTTCACTTGATTTCCTCTATCACGCCAAATAAAGGAAGTTGAATGTTAATAGACGGATCAAGTGACTTGAATCCATTGTCATCGCGTTGTTTTCTTTATTTGATTCTTTCCTCATGGCTTCTCAAAACTTCCTCTATTTCAGGTTACTGGCTATTTTACTATTATAGGATGGTATGAATTTACGCACTGATTTCTGGTTCATTTAAATCAAATTATTCTATTAAATAATTGATTCTTGATTTGGACAATAATTTTTGCGTATACCTTTATTTCGTTTGACATGGTCATCTATTCATTCGCTGTATTCATTTTCTTTCTGAAGAGTTCAAGACTTTTAAATTTATTTCGGTATTACAAAATGATGGATTTAAATTTTATCGTTTCAATGTATTTTTTACATCTCTTTTACATGTTATTAAATTAAGAAAACCAAAATTGTAAACTATTGACTTTGGGAATTTAATATCCACATATAATTTGTTTCATATGAGATTATGATTTTAAATTTATCATTTGGATTCAACTTAGGATTACTTTGTTAGTTAGATTTTATCCTTTTCCTAATGAACTCGATAGCCTAGTGGATAAGATGCTTAGTTTTAAAAAATGTGTTCTGATTTTTGAACTATGATGACTTAAAGCCATTATTCAAATCTCTATTTCCTCCAAAAGAAAATGTGGAAATCAAAAGGATCATGCACAAATTATTAACTTTTTTTAAGCTTATTCTTTATGGACTGTATGTATTTCGATTAACCTGAATGGAATTGATTCTTTGATAAAATCTATGAAAGTACTACGTCATCAAATCTGATCCTATTAGTGAATCAAATAGAAATAAATGAATTTGAATGGACTCTTCTTTTACTCTATTTTATGTTAAAGTATTGCACTGACGGTAATTTTATTTTCTATTTTGTTATAATGTGTTCCATTACCCACAAAAGGCAAAGTTAGTTAGTTAATGTTAAATAAGTCACATACAAGAATATTAGTATACAGGTCTTAAATCCCATTCAAACTATGGCAGTTTTATATTCCAATTCCTTTGGCAGTGACTTCTTTTGGTTAGAATAATTCTAAATTTGAGAATTTATTCACCAGTTGAATATTTATTTTCAATAGATCTGTGGCTCATGCAATTCCTGTAGGTTTTTCATTTTTTCCAGAT
Source organism: Allium cepa (assembly GCA_030765085.1). NCBI lineage: Eukaryota > Viridiplantae > Streptophyta > Magnoliopsida > Asparagales > Amaryllidaceae > Allium > Allium cepa. The sequence continues at coordinate 337,580,704 of CM060938.1, forward strand.
ATGTCTATTCTAATTTCAAATTTTAGTGAAGTATGATGAGTTTATTTGATTTTACATGCTTGGATATGCAATTGATACAACTTATATATTTGTTTCCTCACACTCTACCATGGATTTCGTTTAATGTCATTTTCCGCCTTTAGTCTTGGTAATACCGAGCATTTTTAAGCATAAACTTGGATCTATAACAGTTTTTTTAAACATTGTTTGACATGGGCAGAGCATAAAACATTTAATTAACTATTTTACCAAGGTGGTCAATTTTGATGTCATCAATATAACTATTGAGTATGAGAGGATTTACAAATCTTTTAATTCTTACTTCTAAAAATAGCTTCTTTTTCGAAATACGATCACCCTTTCACCAAAGTAGCAATGAAATCTTCTAAGTTTCACAAAAAATGATGGATCCACATTATTTTCCCACATAAGTTTTTAAAGAGAAGTGGAAAACATCGAAATAGTTTCATAAAGCGTGCCATTCTTTCCTGACATAATCAGTCAGGAGTTAAGAATTGATTCTTCATGCAAGGTCTATTATCATTTTTATATGTGAGACTGGTAAAGTTTTCGTTCTTAGAAACTCCAAAACAATAGAAATTAGTATGTAGGGAAAGTAATGGTGATATTGAACAAGCCAGAATCTAATAAATCTTCACTATGACTTTGTGCTTACCTTCTAATAATTTGAAGACTATAATAGAAACATATTATTTTCTTCATTTTCATGTAAATTTAATATATATTCTATTTTAACCCAAAAGTATAAGCTATTGGTTGTAAAAGTCTTCATCCAATATTCTCAAACCCTTGGCTAAATTGGTGCTTGCCTAGAGTTTGGCCAATTCAGACTGATCAAATGTAATATACTGAATTTATGGGCTCTTTGTGAAGGTTGATACAATCCAAATTAATAGGCTATCTTATTATAAATGAACTTTTTTAGTCATTCACTAACTAACCCAAAAAATATTTACTATTTTTTCTAGAGAAAAGGGACCAATAAAGAAATAGAAATATACTTAGCATGTTAATGGAAAATTGATAATTTTTTTCCTTATGATATATAAATGTGACTAACTACAATAAAATGTTAATTCATTCTTTAGCCACAATTGTTCTAAGTATTGGCCGTCACACCGTTTATCTGGTAGCGATGCATGCATGATTTATTTGGAATAGAGCTCCTAATATGAAAACAACACATCTTACACTATTGAATCTTCCAAGTATTGCTTTCTTAATCTTCAATTGATTGTGCTTTTCTGTGCATCTAGGGTCGATCTTTTCAACTATTGATTGTGTTGATAGTTGTACTAGAAACTTATGCATCACATTCTTTTGCAGAATTAGCCAAGTTTTGTCGCTTTTGTTGCAGGCAATTAACCACTTAGTTGTAAATAAACTTAGCAATATTATGGTACAAAAGAATTTTAAAAAAAACCTATTTTTGTGAAATCACATTCTATGCATTACGGAATAACGATGCATGAACTAAAGTAAAAAATTAAAGTTGGATAATTTATCCCAAAATAATATTTATGCTTATGTATAACCATATCCATATCACTATTTATTACCAAAAAAAATTTAGATAAATTCAAAACTTAATGACTTTGTTTATGCGGTTGCTATATATTTGATAGATGAGTTATGACGCTAAGTTTTATTACACCTTTTGGTTAGCTAAAGACCTAGAATCCATTTACAAGAAGGGAAACCATCTATATTATTATATTAATAGTGAGTTCAGTTTCAAGCTCACAGAAGCCTCCACCAATTTTTGGAAATGAACAGTCTTTTTTTCCCCTTTCCGCTTCTGTCCTTGCTCCGTCCAATTCTTAAAAAAAATCGCCATACCTACTTACTCCTTTCTCTCTCCCATTTCCGATGCAATTCTAGCACTAGCCCTCCCTTTCGGTTTTCGCTTCCCCACTCCGTACTCTAATCTCAAGACAAACACAGATCAAATCCACCGTGATTCATACTTAACTCGGTTCAGATCCACAAATCATATCCCAAGACAAACGCGGATCCCAAAACTTCGGCGACTTCGTAGCTCTAATGGCGGCCTTGGATTACGGCAGGAAGGAAATGGATTATGACGCCATTCAAATCAGCATTAATCGAGTCCAGATCTGCTAAACCGCTATCGTTTGAAGTTTTTCAGTTCCTCCAAAATACCAACAAATAGATCCAGTTCTGGTACGAATTTTTCCTACTTCGAATTTTTTTCCGGACTCGATATATTGGTTGTCCTTGAAAACTGTATTGAAATTTAATATCGGCTTCCTTCTGTTTGTTGTACCCTTTTCTATTTGATGCATTAGTGGAACAATTGTTCATATCCTGTTTAAAACTAATAACTTCGATATTGAACTTCTATCTAAATGAATTTACCTATCCCTTCCACACGCTCTCGATGCTGATGTATTTTTAACTTTTTTCATGTTGGCGTTAGTGATTTGGCTAACGCATTGTAGATTACAATTTACATGTTATTCATAAAAAGGGACTTTCTCTAAGTTTCAGTTAGAACAATGTGCATTGTATGTGTATAGTTAATTTTTGTGGAAAATTTCATAGTTTTAAATTCAAGAAAAATATCAATAGCTTGATTATATTATTATAAGGGCTGATCATTAACTGTTTCCTGTCATAAAACAAAGCATTCTCCGCTTCAGCGTGAAGTAAGGTAAATATTTGTATCTATACGAGCAAATTGATTCTTCACCGTGTAATACAAATTTCCAACCAGGTTGAAGTTACTCATGGCTGTTTATCTTTTACTTTAGTTACTCTATAATTACATTTTTATTTTCTATTAGTTAATGCATGTGAAAATCTGCAATTACTAGCATCTGAAAAATATTGTTCATTATAACACGATTTGCTTTCTTTATGCTATATATACCATCAATGCTTCAATGATTCTCAATTTAAAATGCTTTATTATGGACGAAATGATCGTTCTAATTTCTTTTTCTCTTTCTACCTATACTGATGTATTGTTAGCATACACAGAGCAATGTAATATTCGATAAAGTTATACTTTAACCATGGTCTTTGTATTATCCTATTATATTTATGTAGTCTGTACTGTATTTTCATTGCGAACGATTACATTTAGTTTCTTTTTTTAATTCTCAATACATTTACCAATCATTTTATAGTAGAAGTAAATAAATTTAATATTTGTAATGGATAAAAATAATATCCACATGCAACGCTAATCTATAATTCCAATTATTTAAGACATGTCTGAACTTATTATAACATTCAATATTTCATTAGTTTTTTGGATACATATCTCATGCATACTAAAATGATTGTTCATCTGATACAGAAGCCTAACAACGTGGCTATATATCTTTGCAAAAAACATCTTATTTTAATCCTATTTGAATATTACAATTTGTACTTATGATGCACCTCGGCCAGATCTTGAAGACTTTAAACAAATCGCTGCCCTAAATAACAACCATAAGAACATTCGTAACTTAAGTCCTGTCTCGTATGAGATCAGCCAATGTATGCACAAGCTAGAAATATCAGTTGCAATGAATATATTTTTTAATCATATACTTATTTGTTTGCTCTTAGGAACACTTCATTTCCAAGACACCGTAAAGGATATCTTAAATAGCAATAAACCAATGGTGTGTTCTTATTACCTCTACACATTGGAATAAATGCATTCTTTTGAAAAGTGCATTTTTGTGAAACATGAACTCATTTTCCACTGTATGTCTAACTAAATTTCTATTTCAACTCGATATTTTTAACTGTCAGGCATATTAGAGGCGATAAGACGTGCTTTGTTCCGATTAAATATATTTTTTAGCTGACTAGACATATGATTGAACTCACACACATGTTATCTTATTACTGACAACATATAACAAATTGGCCGACTAAAATCTATGTTGGCAATGTGTCTTCTTTGTATTATCATATTCCATGATATCTCTGTTGTTTCGCAATCTACTAATAGAGGTGCGAATTTACTTAAACTGTAGTGAATTTACAATTTTTAGTCCCATTTTACCAACGTTTCACATCTAAGCTCAGTATCTGCTGTGTTAGCACTTGCTGACTTCACACCTACATTGATAACTATTTTGATTAGCTGCAGCATGAGGTGGTAGTGTATTAAAAATGTTATTCTCATTCAATTCATGCGCATTTCATTCAACAGACAATTACAATTGGCATGCTCTGTTTATTATTCTATTTTGTTTAGTTTGAACGTAAACATTACATATTTTGGCCATCTTTGGATATTTTTACCACAACATCATTTTCTTCATCAGTTGTTAACATCTTTGTCTCCTATGATTTGTAGAAACAATTAGTCAGTGAACTAAATGGGCAGTTTGTACTACATGCTAATTGCGGGCGTTTCTCCCCTGTGCCAATTGGCTCACTTTCTAGCATGAATATTACTTCATTCAGCATCCACGTTCGTTCCCAAATTTTGTATTAACCAGTCATGATATTGAACAAATCAAAAATTTATGCCCCAACATTCAAATAACTTTGTTATTCTTTGATTCCTTGCTGCTTTATTTCATACAAACTGTCAAACATGTGACGTGTTGCGCATTTCGCACTGCCTCTTTGTCTCTTAAAATTTCTCTTACTCTTTTTTTGTGTATTGGGATTGAAAATAGTTGCTACATTAGTCTTATCTCATTTATCTTCGGTGTTCGCTGTGTTCAAACCAATATATGTGATTTCCACATAAAATTCATATGTTCGGTAATTGAAAATAAGAGCCACTCTTTTGCATGTTTAACAAATGAATTTAGGTTATTATTCTCAATCGCATGACAATTGGAACATTTATATGCTCTGTTTTTGAGTGATAAATTTCTAATACTACTCTAACATTTTTGACAATTAACCTATGTGTGAATATAACCATGCCAGGAATATAACAATGCCTTTATATCTGTTGTATGACATTGACTGCTTTTAGCGCAGTGGGTGTTACAGACGCTTGGTGCAACACAATTTAAAGCTATAGTGGAGCTGTCCATTTTGTTAGCTGGGTCTTCGCCTGACTGTAAGTAATTTTTGGTCCCTTTAGTATCCTTCATTTTACGAATACCATACTGTTATCTGTTGCTTTAGAACAGATTAAGTTTTGTTATCCTGGTTTTTTTCCTATGACATGGAACTGCAAGCTTTTTCCTTCACTTTTTTCACATTAGATTTCTTTTCAGTCCATTTATTTCTTTTTTCTTCATTCTCTTTTACTTGTTCATATATTATGTACTGTCTTTTTTAGCCAACTGTAATCCGAGCATATACAAAAAGGTACAAAATTTTGTATTATATATGGCAACCAATAGTGTTTCAATTTCATTACTTAACAAAAAGGCCTGACCCATTTTTAATCCATAAAGAGCTGTACTACCGTTTTTTATTTAAACAACTTAGAGAATTTATTCATTAACTGTGCAATATTTTTTCTAATTTTATTTTGTAGGTTGGTTAGAATAATATGTACTGTTCGAAATAGTACTATGTCATATCTTCAAATTAATATATAAAGTGAGGCATGAATATTGCACTTTGCGAACTGCATAAACCAACAAATAGTTCTCTTTCGTTAATAAATAGACTGTGCTAAGATGCTTCTATTCTTTGCTTATATGTTTTACGAACCTTCACTTTAGGCAACACATAATAATTAACCAAGCATCTATAGTTTGTATACATACTTTGTACATATATTACTTTTTCTCCTCTGCTTCATATATTTTCTTATATTTCAGTAACCACACGCAACAGCTATGGTAGTAAATGTAATTTTTTTGGATATATGTGAGAATGACATGCGCATATATTAAATCTCTTTCTTCATTTCTAACCGTTTCGAACATAATTAATGCAACAGTGGTTTGCTATAATGAAAAATGGCAACAGTGATTTTATAACTTTTCTGTTTGTACCAGATATCATTTTAGGGATGGAGGCAGTTAACAAAAATAGAAAGAGGAAATCAATCAGCAGGACAACCTCTCCTTATTTGTCCAGCAATTGATCCTTAAGATTCAATGTCAATTTTGTTACTACCCTTCATCATTGGCGAGGGAAATTATGTAACTACACAAAGAGTTGGGGAAATTTTACAATGTTACATAGAACTTCAAGACATTATAGCTAACCTTGGGTTTAAGTTTTGCATTTAACTGACATATATGTTATGTTAAATCTTAATTTGCATTTTTGTGATGTGAGATTGACTCCACTTCATTAGTAACTTATAGAGTTCTCATGTACAAGGATGTTTAATATCTTTGTCTTACACAATATTATTTCATTGAACGGGAGGTCCAGAGGCTAAAAGTCGAAAATAAGAGAAATGATCATGCAATCACACTAGAGGAAGTAAAAAACATAAAAGAGAACCATGGAATACCCAAACCGCTTTTGAAATGATGCATGGAAAAAGCTCAGGTATCGAATATTTTTTATACATGAGTATTCCCTTGGGTTTGCAGTAGCTCTGAAGCATAGAGAATTATTTGTGAAAAATATTTCGTTCTACGCTTTTGTTACCATTTTGTGCCCTATTGATTGCTTCAATAATAAAAATATTGTACCCAACTATGGTCTCTTGACATTCTTACGCCTTAATTTTATATTTTGATTTCCCTTAGCTAGCCTTGAACCAACAACTTTATAAAAAAAAATCTAATTTATCAAACGCAAGGGAAATATGTGCACATAATTCCCTTTCCTTTTTGGAAAGGCTTTCACCTATCATTTAGCTTCAATTTACAAAATTTAAAACAACCGGAAACTTACTTCAGAAATAATTGCACATGGCAGCAAGTTTTGTGCTATTATATTTGTTTGCCTTAAATTTTCTTGGATTATTTGTCAAGATCTTCTTCTCATGTACATCAATGTATGGCGCGTTAGTTTCTTCTTTAATAAACACTTATTTAGTTACTACTGTCTTAATATTTAGCATAAAGAGTTATATTGAATATTAATATACTTGAATAACATTGAGAACAAGTTTATGTGTTTGTATTGAGGATGTATATACGAAATCATTGGATCAAATAATGAGCAAATGATAAAACCTTAGATTTGTAAATTATTTAATCTTATTGCAACTATGATCCACTTTAAAAAAGGTGTAATTTATAAACTTATGTTGTTCCAGACTTTTGAAGGCTAAGCTATTTGTGTAAATGTTGCTTTCAACATAATTTTTATTTCATAACAATCATCATAAATAGTTTTCTTATGCCATGGATTATATTTAAAGGATTGTAATGTGTTTATTTGGAGCATGCTCCTCTTTAAAGGCTGGATTGTAATGGTATATGACTACAACACTTATTAATACTCGATATTTTACTTAATTGCAAAATATTGTCTAATACGTGAAGTTTGTCGTATGTCGGGTCTGAACATAGTATAGCTGGATCTCAAGGCAAGGCCAATGCAGTGTGTCCAGTTATTGTCAATCGAAAGCATGAACTCCAAATTTTGATTGTACAGTTCTTTTATAAAGTCATGAGATCAACATTTAATCGGATAGTTACACTTTTCAAGTTTACGTTGCAACTTATAGTAGTGTGTAGCTTATGGACTTTAACCCGTTGGGAGAATTCACCAATCCTTTGTTTTTCAGTTGGGAGAGACTACAAAATTACAGCTTTGGAGAAGAGGGAGTCAATTTTAGGATCATGGAGAGTAAGATAACGGTGAGACCCAGTTTGAAGATGACGATGCCATATGACTATATTGACATAGGAGAAGGGGCAACCGGGATCAATTTTTCAAGAAGGCAGTTCAGGAGCTAAGGAGTCAGCATGTCTAGAATTTATTGTAACTTATTGATTTGCATTTGTTAAGTTTTTTTTCCACCTCTAACTACCTACTTTATTAGAATTGCAATCAACGGATAACTGGTTTGTTTAGAATTTGATTAGTTTATTGTAAAGGTATGTCACACACTGAATTTTATAAAATCTTAAATGTAATATCTCCCTGACTAAAAATATATTCATTTGATGATTTTAAGACAAATTTGATATGAAATATATGCGCAAGTGTTATATGCTATCAACCTGTAATTGGGTGCATGCTCGCACATCTGCAGCGCCAAATCATTTACTTTAGTGTTTTAGTCTACCGTCGCAACTGTATGTTAACTTATTCATGTATGCTTATTACCAGTCCTCACTTCAGCATTACCACATGTCTACAACTGTCACACTACAAGCTTCAGCAACTTAGTTATGGTAGTATGCAACTCACACTTTGAATCTCATTTCAATTTTAGCCCATCCATGCTGGCAACTCAGCAATATCTGTTAGCTCTCCCACTTTAATTGCTTCAACAACTCTCAATTCATTCACGTCAGACCATGGTAGCAATTCACGTCAGTTCATGCTGCTGCACTACTGTATCTTCATATTACAATCCTTATTTCATTTCTTAAGGTAGCGGCCACATACTTGCATCAAACGACAATTGGTTATTGCAACTTCATATTTCAATTCTCATTTAAAGCTTCAGCTGCACACATTTTAATTAACGCCAGCCCATGTTGCCAGCCCATGTTGCTAGCCCATGCTAGCAATCCTAATTCACGTCTAAGTATAATATAAAAGACAATAGGTGACATTTTGCTGAAAGATAAATTAAATGAATTTTTTTGTGATGCATTGGTGATCATAATGCCAAAACTGTAATGGCCCGATATTCACGGCCTGAGTCTGATATTGTACAATGGTGACCCAATAGCAGATAAACTTCTCTTTATGTTGTTGTATTTGCATCTGTCTTCCTGCTTCACTGTCATGCATGTGTTTATAATTTATGTGTACTGTGTGAAATTTTTTTCTTTGGCTTCGTTTTTGCTCCATATTTTTGCAATTGTTTATCAAGCACCAGTGCTATCTGCATTATTGTTTTCAAACATTTATACACAAGTTTCAGTTGTAATATTTTTTTAAAACGGATTAAAAATATCAATATTTCTAATCAATATACCATATAAATCGTGTAAACAGGTTATGATGATAAGATGTTTAGTGTGGTCCGTATGCGGAGCACGGGTTCGCACTAGTTGGCATGTAATAATTGAGTGCAGCACTTATTAACTTGCAATCATAAAACCAACTACCCTTCACCTTCTCTTTTCTTGGACTAGTTAGGGTCATGAATGAGGCATCAATTTATTTTTATGCAATTAATTTTTCATGCTTATCTATTTGATCAAATCCATTGTATTATTTATTGTTTTAGATGATGTTAATTCATATTCTGGAGCTTTTTCCTACATGATTCAAATTTGAACTTTGCTACAAGGTCAGAATGATCAAAAATACCCTTTGATTAAGCGTTAAAGGGCCTTAAAAGAAATTAACATTAGTTGTATATATTTTCTTAACTTATATTTTTTTAATTGATTTTAGAAGCGGCCAACAAGAAAATAGTAATACTTGGCTGCATTTTGTCAAATAATCTTTCAAATCGAATACGGAGGAGCCCAATATGAAAATAACAATAGTTTCTTAAAGGATTTATTTCTAACGTGATGTAGAACTTTAAATTATTTCATGTTATTTGTTATATCAACATGTTAGCAAATTCAGCTTTTATAACTATAATTGCTACGTTAGAGTTATTTTTTAAAACTGTATGTTCTATCATATTATGTCATGTTTTTTTGTCACAAATTTACACAAATAAAGTTTAGAAAGTTTCTTTGTATGAGGATTTACTTGTCCGGTATTTTTGTTTTAATTTTCTTCCCATGCTGCAAAATTTATATTTCACATATGTTATTTATCATTGTATTCTTTAGTGTACTAATACTATAATTGTAATTGCTTAGTGATTAGCCGAAGTAACACGGTTCCCTACGTACACCACCATTGTGTATACATAAAATTGTAAAAAGTTTCTCTTAGGGTCTACTATCTGGTGAGTGTGACACTCCATGAATAAAAATAAATTACTAGCATTTTGACTAATTAAATAAGTGTACATTTCATTTCATGATGGCCAATGATTAGAGGTTTCACTGTCAAATTTTTTTCTAAAATATTTATTATAAATTATCCGACACCTATAGAAATGCAAAGTGGAAGGGTCAAGGAGAGTTGTTGGGCGAATTCTCACCCAGGAGACCATCAGTTCCTGACTGAAAGGGAATGCTTTTGGGCTTTCGAAGTGCCGATAATATGTTGATTGATTCGATGATTATTCGCGTGTACCCAAGACCAATAGGCGTCAGTTCCATCTTGGATCGCAGTCTCCATCCTCGTTCGGCGATACCCCACAAGCTCCATTCGGCACCTCCGTGGACACAGCCCCATTCGGCACCTCCATGTACCCAAGTCATTCGGCGTCTCCATGTGCCATGATCCACCCGGCAGTCCCATGCTCCTTCACCCATTCGGTATAGCCGGTCCAAGCCCCGCCGGCTCCTTTCCAGCTCCAGCCTAACTCATATGCCATCCTGGTGAGCCTCTTTGTTATCTTCCAGAGGAGGTACGGGCGTCCTCCTTCTAACCGGGAAATCCGATACTTGTACAACCTGAGAGGCTATAAGAAGGGGTCTCCGTATATTAGTCTGGAGGCGGCCGTGCCCTTCAAACCAGTTCTGGACTTGTATTCCAAGTTCACCATGTTCAAGAAAGAGTGGTTCTTCGTCAAGGACGATGCTGTTTCTTTCCGCCTTTTCACTTCCGGCTGTAAGATTGATTTCATTTATATTTTTCATGTGTTTTAACTGTAGTGTTTCTTCTGACATGCTTCTATTTCTGGCTAGCGACAGGTGGTATTGCAGTCGTGGAGGACGATTCCTTAGTGCGAATGGTTGCTGAACTAAAGGCTATTCCGGCACGGGACCGGTCGGCCTCTTTCTTGATCAGGAACGCAACCCTCTTGGAGTATAATTTGATCTTACCGCGCCAGTCCGTGGTTAAGCAAAGGGATACGGCTGAGGAGAGGGCTGCTAAAGCTAAGGAGGGGGCTACGGTAAAGAGCGGTAAAAGGGAGCCTTTCGCAGCGCGTCCTGCGGTTGGGGGGAAGAAACTGAAGAAGTCCGATGGCCCTTCTCCAAGTACTTGCCCGACTGTCTCGGAGGAGGAAGGTGTGGAAGAGGAGGAAGGAGGCGAAGTTGGAGAAGGGTCGGAGGGTGGAGGAGATGGCGACGGTCAAGGTGGTAGTGGTGTTGCTGCTCTAACCTCTGAACAAGACCTCGAACTGGATGAGGCTCTCCGTCGGGCCTTCGGGGAGTCGGAGGGAGAGTCGGAAACGGAGAAGGGAACGGAGAAGGCAAAGGAAACCGGCAAAGCTGTGGCTGGCACTGACCCATCCTCTAAGGGTTCCTCAGCTAAGGTGATTCCGGCGATGCAAGGTGAACTTTTGTCTTCTGCCGATTCTATTTTCGATAAGGACTTAGAAATTTTTTACGGTTCACTTCCGTCCTGGAATGAGATCCAGGACTTATTGCAGTATCCCACTCCTCCGCCGGGTTTGTATAATAGATGTGTCTCCTCACTTTTCTTTCTTTTTAACTTAGCACATTTTCATGAACTGCGGATTATTGTATGTTCGTAACACTTGTTCTTTATTCCAGGGGCAGGCCAGGCGGGTAAAACGTCGGATGTTCGACACCGCCTTGAACAATTTAAGTCGAGGAGAGCTTCCGCGAAACCTTCTACTGATCGCACTGGGGACGTAGTCAAGTACCGCCCTCTTCTTGGGGTCATCGAAGAGGGCATTCAGAAAAGGAAGCGGAGCCGTTCCTTATTTGAGTCTTCTTCTGCTTCGCAGCTTCCTACTCTGTCTCCCCCTACTCAGCCTCCTCGTGATACTACGGAGGAGAGCACGGAGCCCTGCCCCCCTCCTCCTCCTTCCAAGAGTTCTACTGTCATTCATATAAGGCGTCCCGATGTGCCTCGCCCCGTGCCTCGTGACCCTTTTGCCGGCCATCCTGATTTAGACCCAAGTTTTCGGGACATTTCATTCGATGAGACCACGGGCGAGCACCTTCTTCCCCGCAACCCCATGGTAAGAGTGCTGGATGAGGCCAAGTCCCTAGATCTTGATCTGCTTACTACCCGAGTAGTTACTATGGGGGACGAGGCCAAGGCTAATATTGATCGGGTGGCCGAAGAGACTAAGAAGTTAATGGAGCATCATGCTCGATTGGTCAAGGCCGGGGAGGAGATTGGGAGTGCTAACATTCGGTTAAGGCTAAAGGTTGCCGATCAGGCCAAGCAGCTTGCCGACCAAGCCATCCAGATCTCCCAGCATGAGGAAGCTTCCCAGCGTCTGAAAGAGACCATGGAGAAGGCAAGTAGGGCGGAGTTACGGAAAATGGAGGTCACCTGCAGGGAGCGGATTAACATGGCTATTACAACGGTGGATGAGGTTCGAAATGCGGATCTCGAGCGGGTAGAGGAGTTGTCCGGGAGGCTCGAGGCTGCGGAGATGGCCCAGGCCGAGTTGAAGGAGGAGATGGAGGAGATGAGGAGGTCCCTCAAGTTGAAGGAGGAGGAAATGAGGAGGAAGTTCCAGGCTGACTGCTTAAGGTACCAATCAGAGAGGGATGCCGCCGTTGCCAAGCTGCAAGCTTCTGAAGCCCGGGTGAGGGAGTTTGAGGAGAACGAGGGGATGATGGATGAGATGTTGCAGGATATGTACTTCCACACTTGGAAGGAGGGCGGCTTGTCTTGGATGGACGATTACCCTCGGGTCATGGCCAAGGTGTATCTCCAGGCTTTAGAGGAGGCCAGGGTGAATGCGGGTAAGGAAGGCGGAGAGGCTTTCAACTTGAGTGCGGTTACTGCTCAGTTCTCAAAGGAGGAGCAAGCGGCGGTGAAGGAGGGGATGCGGCTACTCGCTGCAGAGGAAGCGGGCGTGCAGTTGGATGATGAGGATCAAGCGGCGGATGCTGGTGAGTTATTCTTTTCCCTTTCTTTTCTTTTCGTGTTTTCATAACTTGATCGTTCGTTTAATGAATTCCTCTTCTGATCTGGACAGGTGGGACTTCAGATCCACATGCTGGGGGCTCCGATCCTGCGGCTAAGTAGGCTGGGGGAGTTGGTGATGGAGTGTGGATGCATCTGCCATCTTTTTGTTTCTTTTTTATCACTGTTCATGTTAGTCTTTGATATGCAACTGTAATAAAATTATTTGCAAAGAATAACTTCGTGTGATCTTATAATATAAGCTGATTTTGTCGTGTTTAAATGTTGTTGCTATCTTTATGTGCTGTGTGAGAAGTATAATTATGTATATGCCTGTGATTCCACTTGTGTTTGATGTTAAGTTTTTGCTTGAAATATAATTTCACGTTTTGCAATGTCAGTGTATGAATAAGTCATAGTTACGCATTTATGTACAAGAGAAGAGAGTACCGCCCTTTATGTTTTATTCGCAGGCGGTAGCTTTGAGTGTCTTGTGTAACTGTTCACGGGTATAGCAGAGCGCCCTGCTACCCAGCACGCAGGCTTAGAGCCTCATGAGTGAATGCTTCCTATTTGGTTTCCTGTACTTTAGAGTTTGTTATACAGGATAGGAGAAAAATATTTAAATGAAATGGAAATATAGTAAAAGTAAAACTTCCAGTCACGGAAGGCCGTCGATGTGCTTAAGTTCGTGGCAAACGGGTTTTGTAGTCACTTTCCCTAGCTGTGGGTCTTGGAGACATTTGTCACCCATCTTACGCCTCCGCGGGGAGTTTTCTTTTTTACCACAGCCGCACTTAAGACACATCGGAGCCGAGATCGCGCACGGTAACTACCCGAACCATTATGGTCCGTAATCGTGGGTATTATTCGATTTACCGTGGCCGGCTAGCGTGGGTGCCGTTGGCCGTGAACTACCCCTGGCTGGCCACACCTTATGTTGGGGCTTAAAGTAGGTTCACAGTTACCGGCGAGCCGAACGCCGTAATGAGCTGCCATCGGCTATAGTCGGCCTTTATGATGACTTATAATCGGCTCATTACAGTTGGCTTTGAGGGCAGGCGCACAATGAGTTAACCCGCAGCAGAGGGATGCTGGAGCAAAAGTGTCTCATTGGCGAGTGCATAGAATCGTAGCGTACCTGTTAGGCCTAGTCCAGATGAGGCCGCGTTGCATCTTGAGTGGAGATGCCATAGGATTTTGTTCAACAGAAAGGGATAAAGCTTAACAAGCAGCCAAGATATGAAGGCACAAGGTAACAAGAGATAAGATTTTTAAAGTGGTTCGGCACGATAATGCCTACGTCCACCGTGTTAATACGCTTCATATGGGCGGTACGTGTTAAGCAAAGTATCGACGGAGGTGTCGGATGTTCCAAGCCCTCTGGAACACCACTCCGTCCACTGTTGACAAAATATAAGCTCCGTTGTTGTGAAGATCTTGATGAATTTCATATGGTCCGTCTACTGGTGCTTTCATGGTTAGGTAGCATGACAGGCTCAGCTATATCCGACCCCTGCCTGGCACCTCCCCCGTTGGGTTTGGTTCCAAGTGTTTCCTCAGGTCGGAATTCGGGCTGAGTCCGGGCTCGGCTCCTACCATGACCATTTCTTTATTAACCTCTTCGAAGAAGAAAGGTCATTGTTGTCTCACAGATCCTCCAGATTGGGACTCGGTCCATGATTCGGTGTTGCGGGAGGATCCGCATGAGGATAAGATCTCCCTCTTGTAAGCTGCGATGCTTGATTTTGGAGTTGCATTGTGCTGCCACTTTTTGCTTGTGGGCTTCTGCTTTTAAGTGTTGCATCGTTTCTCCTCTCCTCAATCAGATCCAAAGACATGAGGAGGAGTTCTTCGTTTTCTTCTGGGTTGCAGTGGGTCCCATGGTGAGATGGCGCTACAGTTTCAACTGGGGGCATGGCCTCCAATCTGTATGCCAAAGAGAAAGGAGTATGCCCCGTTGATGTTCTATGAGAGGTGCGGCAGGCCCAGGGTGCCGTAGGAAGTTCATCCACCCAAGCGCCTTTTGACTTTTCAAGCTTCTTCTTGGTTAGGGTTTTGAGAATTCTGTTGACAGCTTTGACTTGTCCGTTTGCCTGAGGATAAGCTACAGATGAGAAGCTTTTGTGAATTATGTGCTCTTGGCATCGGTTGGTAAACTCTTTGTTGTCAAACTGGAGTCCGTTGTTTGATATGATCTTGAGTGGGACTCCGTACCTGCATAGAATATTTTTTGATCAAGAAGTTGATAATTTATGTAAGAAGTTGATAATTTGTGCCAAAGATATTTTATTTTAAAGGGTCCGCTTCCACCCATTTGGTGAAATGATTAAAAACATCCTTCTAGCCATCCAGGACAAAGTTTAAAGCAAGGGAGGGGGGCAAGAGTCAAATCTCTGTCCTGGTTGATATAAACGCTTTCCTCCCTTCTTGCCCCCAGCGTTATCTCTAGAGTCATTTCTTCAAACGTCCTTTGTTGCAGCGGGAGTGTCGCCATGGGTAGTCTTAGCCTGTTGTCCTGACTGTCTTTTAGCGGTAGCGTTTTCAAGCCTCATATACTTCCCAGCTTCATGGAAGAAGTCAGGTAACGTAGCTGGTTTATCTTTTGTTAACCTCCTAGCAAACTTGGTATCCGGATGCACGCCACTACAAAGGGCCGTTAGGATAAGTTTCTCATTGGCATCTTGAACTGTTGCTGTTGTGGCGTTGAACCGTGTTAGATATTGTTGCAGCGTCTCTCCGGATTTCTGTTTGATATCGGATAGAGAATAAGCATCCTTGGGTTGTTCCACATGGATGAGGAACTGGCTAATAAACCTTTCTTTCAACATCTCCCATGAGCTGATGGATCCTCGGGGTAGATGGCAGAACCAGGAGGTAGCTAGATCTGCTAGGAATAGCGGAAAGCATTTACATAATACTCCTTCTGTTGCTCCACTCATGAGCATATGCTGGGTGTATCTCTGTAAGTGTACGATGGGGTCGGAAGTTCCTTTGTAAGGTTCCATGGTTGGCATTTTCCATTCCCGGGGGGCGATGGTAGTTTCGATATTTCGGGTAAAGGGGCTGGTGACCCTAGCGCCTATCCCCCGGTCCCTTTGCTCTCGTTGGACACACTCTCTGAATAATCGTGCCATTCGTTCGTCCGAACTTGGAGCGGACAAAAATGAGCTTAGTTCTTCCCTGCGGGATCTATCTCGTCCAGAGGACCTTTGCTGTCTCCGAGATCCTCCAGATTGAGACTCATCCCATGATTCAGTGTTGCGGTTGGATTCCTCAGCATCCCTTAAGCGTGACATAAGTTGGTCCACTAAAGCTTCTTGTTGGGATGTGAAGCGGTTGGTTACTTCAGCCACAACTCTGTATAGATCTGCCCTAGTTATTGGTTGTTCGGTGGCAGGAGCTATCAGATTTGCCTGGTATCCATCTGGTGCTGCTGTTGAAATTGGATGATCCTCTTGATCTGGGGCTACTGGATCCGGAAGACTGCTAGTTGCGATGTTCTTTCCTTTGTTAACATCCTTCCGTTGCTTGGAAGGCATGATTTCTAAGCGACGAACGTCGTTATGAGGAAGAAGGTTGAGTGGGAGAAGCTGAAGCTTCGAGTTCAACTCTCAATGAAAGCACCAAAAATGTTTGCACAAAAAATGGACAAACACCTCCAAGTCGTCTTATTTTAGTTGAGTATGTGTGATTTTCAATGATTTTAGATGAGTATGTAAATATGAGAAAAGTAAGGGCTGAAATGTAAAAGACACGCAGATTTATAGTGGTTCGGCCAGAATGTGCCTACATCCACTTTATATGTTATTATCTTTCTTCTTCCAGATTACAAGTACAATGCTTTGTATATAAGTGTATGAAAGAAGTTTGAAAGTTCCTTCCTTGCTTGAGCTCTCAAACTTGTCTGCCATTGTTGTACCCCTGCCCCTCTATTTATAGAATGAGGTAGGGGGCAGGGGTCTTGGAAGTATATAACTGCTGGTGGGCCCGGGCTGAAGCGATCTGGACTGGTAGTTGTCTGGTTCGGCGAGGTTCATTCGGTGGTGAGGTTGGACCGGTGGTAGCCTCGTTCGGTAGGGAGATGTTGGAGTTTGGACCGGTGGTGCCTGGTCCGGCTATGGTGGTCCGGTGATGGGTGGATATTGGAGAGGTTGGTCCGGAGGAGATGTGATGGGAAGGTGGTTCGGCAATAGCGTGGTCCGGTGGTGGTATTCGGCGGGGCTTGGACCGGCTATACCGAATGGGTGAAGGAGCATGGGACTGCCGGGTGGATCATGGCACATGGAGACGCCGAATGACTTGGGTACATGGAGGTGCCGAATGGGGCTGTGTCCACGGAGGTGCCGAATGGAGCTTGTGGGGTATCGCCGAACGAGGATGGAGACTGCGATCCAAGATGGAACTGACGCCTATTGGTCTTGGGTACACGCGAATAATCATCGAATCAATCAACATATTATCGGCACTTCGAAAGCCCAAAAGCATTCCCTTTCAGTCAGGAACTGATGGTCTCCTGGGTGAGAACCAGAGTTAATGTAACATCATTGCAAAAAGGAACTACTATGAATTCTTTTGCTCACTGTAGGTTTAAGATACGTATATAATAATATGTGTGAAATTTACATCCTAGGGCCAACATATTCAAGTATATAGTAATATTAGTACATGTTATGTTATTTTAAAATTTTAAAATGTAGCATTTTATGTCCATGATGTATTCGCATCAGAATTCAAAAATTTATAGCCTGACTTTGTGATTATTATATAAGCATAGTTGTTGACTTTGTATCCTTCCTTCACCATCCTTTCCCAAAGAGTTCATCATTCACAATACGATTTGCGTGTGCATTCATTCTCACTTACTGAAGTAGTTTTTCTTAACTTCAAGGATATTATTTTTGATCATTATTTCATTCGTATAGAAATTTTGAAGGTTTGTTTGAGGGAGAATATTTCTCATAAAAGTTAAGGACACTTTGCTTAAGGTTTTGATAGTTCCATTGATTGATCATACAGTAACATTCCTTGTCTTTTGTTTGGTAGCTCTTTTGTTTGTCAATCATATTTATAAAATCATCCTTTTTGAACGTATGTAGGTTCAAGTGCTTACCTACCAAGAAGCATTTTGAGATGTCTGGACATCATCTAATTTAATAAGAGGCTTCTGATAAAGAGAATATGAATATGGTCAATCTGTATTAAACAAGTTGAGGGTTTTTTAGATGGAATTTGCTGCAATGTTTATGTGAGAGCCTTACATTTAGATGGAATTTGGTACACTATTTTTTTTTTCTAAAATAATTTTCTGCAATGGAGTTTTCCTTGAATTAGCTACATTGTATAATTCAAGTTAGAATTTTTTGGGTATTAGCATGGTTACAGGACTATATTTATACAACTTTTCCAGTAGTATTGTTTCGAAAGATTGTACAATGCGGCTTATAAATAAAAAAATTATGAAAATTTGGAAGTAAAGGACAAATAAAAATACAATATGGCACCCATTGACAATTTTTGTGCCATAGACTATTCTCAACTCCATTCATTCCCTTTTTCTTAATTGTCTACAATGTTAATCTCATAGTTATCAAATATTCGATTTTTTCACCAATTTTATGTCGCCAACACAGTTAAGTCAATTTTAGCATTTATCAAACAAGCAAGGCAGTTTCTTAGTATTTATTGGACAGGCACCCGTACGATTGTGAATATTATTATGGACTATAAATCTAAACTCAAGAGATTTTTGTAAATTGCATTGATTTTATAGTATTGTTGTAAGTATCAATTCTGTCGTTAGTTGGATGTACTTTGTGAATCCACGTTTCTACGAACAATCGTGTGTGAAGCACATGTTCACAATAGTTATGTAGAATATTAATATCGACACCCTATTTTATAATTGAATTGTAAAGCGGGTCATTTAGTCAGTAGTCATATAAATTAGGTCCATGCTTCTCTAACATCACACCCAATAATTATTAGCATTCGTCAACTTATATATTTTCAATTTTTAAAATTAGATAATTATCTGTAAATTAATCGATTTTAAGAATCTATTTCACCAGAAAATCACGATTCAATAAACTTTCCAATGATATCAATTGTTGATGCCTAAAAATAAAATTTTGAATAACATAATTTGTGTAGCAATTTTTAACTGTATTTTAGTAATGCAGTTAGTGCACAAACTACATTTTGATACACCATTAAAATGAAGTTTTTAACTTTAGTAATTCAATTAAAAACCGTATTTTAATGGCGTATTAAAATGCATTTTCAACTGCATTTTTAGTAATGCAGTTAAAAACTGCATTTAATTGGTGCAGTTTTTAAATGTATGTGCACCTAATGAATTTAAAAACTACATTATAACGATGCAGTTTTTTAATTGCATAGAAATACAATCAAAAACTGCATTTTTGGATACAGCTATGCTTGTATCAGTAAGATGCAGTTTTAATTGCATCAATTGGTATATTTTTCAAGTGATATAATTGAAAAAATATGATTGTGTTTTGAAATTTTCAAAAATTTGGATTTGAAAAATATGATTTTTAAAATTTTGATTTCTACATATCCATAATACCTATCGTTAGAAAGATAATAACATTTATGATTTAACGGTGAAAACAATTTGTTAATCAAATGTTTTTAGAAAAAGCTATTGTGCTTTAAATATTGATAATTAATGGAGTGCGGATTTTAATAAGAGTGTTAAAAAATAATCATATATTAAAGAAACGCATGCAAATATAAATTGTTAAGTAGAGTTGTTTTGTTTATTTTAATTAAAAATAAGGACATGTGGAACAAAGCACATATTATATAATATAAGAAGTTTCTATTTTGTAGTCAAGTGCTTCACGCTAGCATGCCTTAGCTGGTTCATTTCTTGCAGAATAATTTAGTGGTTCAGATAATCTTGCAGGTATCTTGATAGTGCATTTAGGTCTTGCATTAATAATTGGTGCATGTACAGGCTAAGCTGTGCCATATTACCCTGCTCTGCTTTTAAGCTGAGAAGACGATCTTAATTCGCTTTGACCAGCGAGGATTAAGAAAACACTCAATTTGCCATTTAGTAGGAGCTGAGATTCCTTGTCCCCTTTTTTCATGTGTTCAATTGAATAATTTGAATCCCAGTCATCAATTATAGCGATTTGATTAATACTCGGGATCTACGGTATTAAAAAGGGCGATGATGAAGAAATCGATATCTGATATGTAGTTGGTACACGAGAACATACACAATAGGTCATGAATTGAGCTCATTCAGCACTACACACAAAAGAGAAACTGGCACTTATTACAGATTGATGAAGATGCAGTTTCTTTTATTGAAATGAAAAATAGTGTTTTCTTAGTACATATTGCAATACAGAGATATTGGTATTTATATACAGTATATTGGGCTAGCTTATACAGGCCCATGATCTGAAATTAAAAAAACAAATGAATCATAGTCGTTGAAAGCTTGAATGGCTGAGATGAGTTGTGAGGGATGACTTGGATTGATATATGTGCTAGTTAACCCGATATCCATCTTATTCTAATTCCCCCTCTCAATTGCGGCTAGGGTTTTCTTCTTTTCTTCCTGCTTTCGTTCTTCAGAAATGTCTCTGATGCAAAGTTTGCTCTTTAATTCTTCGAAGTATTTGCGAGATAATGCTTTCGTAAATATATCAGCTATCTGGCTTGAAGCTGGAAGATGATTGACTTCAAGTTTTCCTTTAGCTATTTGATCTCTGACGAAGTATAGATCGATTTCGATATGCTTCGTTCGAGCATGAAGAACTGGATTCGCTGAGAGTGCTACTGTGCTAGAATTGTCGCACCAAATGGTAGTTTTGTGTGAGAGATCAATCCCTAGTTCTTTAATTAGGGTTTCTGTCCACATTACTTCGGCGGTAGCTGAAGCAACGCTTCTGTACTCCGATTCTGTACTGAAACGCGAGATGGTCGGTTGCTTTTTGGCACACCACGAGACAGGATTTCCACCCAAGAAGATGCAGTGTCCGGTTGTAGATCTCCGGTCATCGCAATCTGAGGCCCAGTCGGCATCAGCAAATCCCTGAATAGATAAGTTTCTGTTCTTAATTAACTTGATCCCTTGATTTGATGTTCCTTTGAGATATCTGAGTATTCGCTTTACTGCCTTCCAGTGTGAGTCTAATGGTTTCTGCATAAATTGGCAAACTTTATTAACAGCAAATGAAACATCAGGTCTAGTTACAGTTACATATTGCAAAGCACCCACTACACTTCTATATAGCTTTATGTTGTCAATCTGTTCTCCTTTGTATTTAGACAAGTGTAAATTACTTGTCATTGGTGTAGGCATTGGCTTTGCTTCATGCATTTTAGTTCTGCTTAATATTTCATGAATATATTTTTGCTGACTTAAGATAAGCCCCTTGTCAGGAGTAGTAATGACTTCTATACCTAAAAAATAATGTAGCTTGCCTAAATCTTTAATGGAGAAAATTTTGTCTAACGTGTTAATAACATATTCTATTTCTTCTTTGTCACTGCCTGTAACTATAAAGTCATCAACATATACAAGTATGTAAGTAATATACCTTTTACTTATTTTTGTGTAAATAGAGTTGTCAGACTTGCATACCTGATATCCCATAGAAATTAAAGTAGCTTTTAGTTTTTCATACCATACTCTGGGTGCTTGCTTGAGACCATGTATTGCTTTATGAAGTTTGTAGACGAAATCTCTTTTGTCATTTTGAATGTAACCTTGAGGTTGCTGCATATAGACTTCCTCTTGTAACTCCCCATTTAGAAAGGCATTGTTTACATCAAGTTGTCTTATGTCCCATTCATAGTATAGAGCTATAGTTAAAATGATTCTGATAGTGGCTGGTTTGACTACTGGTGAGAAGGTTTCAGAGAAGTCAAATCCATATTGTTGAGAGTATCCTTTAGCTACAAGTCTAGCTTTGTACTTGACATTTTTACCATCTGGTGATGTTTTTAGTCTGTATGTCCACTTGCTGCCTATAATATTTTTATTTGTTGGTGCTGGAACTAAGCTCCATGTTTTGTTTCTGACAAGTGCACTATATTCTTCATTCATGGCTTCTCTCCATTTGTTGCTTTTAGCAGCTTCATCATAGTTGATTGGTTCCTTGTTATTTATGCTGGCTGTGTAAGCTTTTGGTTTGAATATTCCATGTTTTGTTCTTGTAATCATAGGATGTCCTTCTTGTGTAGGTGCAGTGTTAGTATCTGAAAGTGGGCTGATGTCTTGATCATTATTCTGGTCTTCAGATTCACAGCTTTCAGACTCGTTGTTGTCTGAGTTTGTATCATCAACTTGACCTGGCCCTTCAGTGGGTACTGCGTGTTGAAGGCTTGATGATGTATTCTCGGCATTTTTTTATTTTTCCTCTTTCCACATAGGTATGGGTGGTAAAAATTTCTTGGCACTATAAATTTTCTGGGTAGTTTTTATGTCTTTACTAGTGAAGGGAAATACACATTCATTAAATGCAACAT
Organism: Allium cepa; assembly: GCA_030765085.1. Taxonomy (NCBI): domain Eukaryota; kingdom Viridiplantae; phylum Streptophyta; class Magnoliopsida; order Asparagales; family Amaryllidaceae; genus Allium; species Allium cepa. The sequence continues at coordinate 337,603,183 of CM060938.1, forward strand.
GCCTTGATACAATTATTTTTCCTTCACTTGTAAGACATTTATATCCCTTTTGGCCAATGGCATATCCAAGAAAAGTACAGGGTAATGATCTAAAACTCAACTTATGTTGATTATATGGTCTGGTGTATGGATAACATAAGCATCAAAAGTTTTGAGAATTGAATAATCTGGTTTTGTATTATACAATACTTCTAATGGTGTTTTGTTCCCCAAAATTTTTGTAGGCATTCTGTTTATAAGAAACACAGCAGTTGTAAATGCATATGGCCAAAACTTTAGAGGCATTGATGCCTGTGCAAGTAGTGTTAGACCAGTATCAACAATGCGTCTGTGTTTTCTTTCAACAATGCCATTTTGTTCAGATGTATGTGGGCAGGTAATCCTATGATTTATGCCTTTTTCAGAAAAGAATTCTTTTAAAGTTTTAAACTCAGACCCACCATCTGTTTGTATAGTTTTAAGTTTTTGATTTGTGAGATTTTCAGTCTGTCTTATGAAATGAATTACTGCATCCTTTGTATTAGACTTTGACTTAAGTAACAGTATCCAGGTATATCTGGAGAAAGAGTCTACAAAGGAGATGTAGTAATTCATTCCATAATCAGAGTTAATAGGTGAAGGTCCCCATAAATCAACTGCAACCATTTCTAAAGGTTTGCTATACTTTGTTAATGACTTACCCAATGGCATTTTATGACGCTTTCCAAGTTGACATGCATGACATATATGTGGCAGAGATATATTCTCACATTTGATATTGTTATTTTTCAAAATATCTTTAACAATTGCTGTGCTGGGGTGACCCAGTTTACAGTGCCAAGTATCAAAAATTTTATTAAAATTGCTTGTATCATCAATCTTCAAATGATTACACCATTTGTCCTTTTGCCTTGATTCATTTTCTTGAACTAGACATAATTTATATAACCCATTTTGCATTTTACCCTGTAGAAGAACATTTTTATTTAGCAAGTCTTTGACTAGATAGAGTTTTGGATAAAATTCAAAATATACTTGATTGTCATTAGCAAACTGAGACACACTTATTAAATTCTTCTTAATTTGAGGAACTCTGAGAAGATTGTTTAAGTGTAATTCCCTTTTGCTATTGAGTTTGGCTTTGCCAGTGTGTGTGATTTTCAGTGAATTACCATTGCCAACATAAATAGATTGCGTACCTTTGTATTCTTTGTTTCCAAGATTGAGATTTTCTAAATTGTTTGTGACATGATTGGTTGCTCTAGAATCTGGATACCAGTCTTCATATAATATATCATCATTCTTGATTTGTTTGTCCGATTCATCTTGATTCTTTGAATGACTGGCTTGATTTCTTGTTTCTGTTTGAGTGAGACTGATACTAGGATTGTGATTTCTTTGAGTATTACTTTGCTGTTGAGGTATGACAAAGTTTTGATCAAATCTGAAGTAGCATTTTGAGGCAATGTGTCCTGGTTTTTCACATATTTGGCATTTGGTTCTGTTGTTGCCTGACCATCTTCCTCTACCTCTGCCTCTGATGTTTTGACCACTTCTTTGATTTGTTTGAGTTCTGTCTTGTCCCCTTCCTCTAAAATTGGTAGTGAAGTTTATTGAATAGTCTGTGTTATTGGACTTCTTTTGTTCAATTCTTCCTTCTTGAGACAGGAGAGTAGAGTGGACATATTGTATGTCTGGTAGAGTTCTTTGAGATGATAGAACAGTGACTAAAGATTCATAGTTTTCATCTAGACCATTTAAAATGGTTAATACTTGTTCAGATTCTGAGACCTTGTGTCCTGCAGAGGCAAGTTTGTCGCAGTAGTTCTTTGCCTTGGTGAGATATTCTTGCATTGTCATGTTCTCTTTCTTTAAATTTTGAAATTTCTTTCTATAGTGCATAATCCTTGCTGCAGTTTGAGAATCAAATATTCGTTCTATGGCTTCCCATATGTCACTTGATGATTTACATCCAACAATTTGAGATAAAATGCTTACATTTACTGATGACATTATCCATGAAGCAAGAATGCTGTCTTGTTTTAGATAATTTGAATATTCTGCCTTGGGCACCATATTTTCTTTATCATCTTTGATCATTTTGGGTGGAATAGCTATCATACCATTGATGTATTCATCTAGACCATAGCCTCTGATAGCTGTTTCGATTTGATATTTTCATAGCAAGTAGTTGTCTTCATCTAGTTGCACTGCTAAGTGTCCTTTTGGTTTGATAATTTGCAGATTTTGATTGTTGCTGATATTCCTGGTGGTTGGAGAGGTGGTTGCAGAGTTTTCTTCATCTCCAGCCATGATTTCAGTGACTGGCAAGGCAAATGAGTGCAGATTGTATCCAAGAACTGATACTTTTGCTTTAAGAAGCGGTTAGAGGTTGTTTTGTTTATCAAGAACTGGATTCTTGATAAATTTCACACTGAGGTGGAACTTACTTGATGATGTTCACAAGAATTGAAAGTTTTCTGCAGCCTGGCTCTTTTGAGTTTTCAGGCGAGGCAGAGAGATAAGATCAGATGCTAGATCGAGAGAAAATGTTATAATCTCCGACGATGATAATTTTCTGAGGAGATAATTGTAATACAATCCTTTTTGCCGTTAGGCATTAAAATGGCTCTGATACCATATTACAGATTGATGAAGATGCAGTTTCTTTTATTGAAATGAAAAATAGTGTTTTCTTCGTACATATTGCAATACAGAGATATTGGTATTGTATATTGGGCTAGCTTATACAGGCCCATGATCTGAAATTAAAAAAACAAATGAATCATAGTCGTTGAAAGCTTGAATGGCTGAGATGAGTTGTCAGGGATGACTTGGATTGATATATGTGCTAGTTAACCCGATATCCGTCTTATTCTAATTGCACTGCCTCTTGTCAGATGAGCTAATTAACTTGAAGCTTAAAATCTTAGAATTATAGTCACAAATGTGATTTAACAGGTGCAAAACAAGAAAAATAAATATTGCAAAATTTCGGAAAGCATACGAACTGAATACATTACATTACATGATTTCATGAAGTGTCATGTATAAATACTATTCTGCGCTATCAAACCACATAACTTTTAACATTCTTGCGTCTACTACCTCAAATCTTTCATTGCATTCATACGTTTCATGTCCACGTTTCCTTCAGCAGACTGTTTTCTTGATTTGTACAGTATTAATTTATGGAATTTATGCCACTTCATGTACACTATTTCATGTGATGAAACAAACCAATCATATCAAAATCTAGTTATTTTCCTGCTTTACAAGGCCCTCAAGTGCTTTTTTCCAGTGCCAAGCTCTTTCTTTAGGATCTTCAAACGATCTTACCTTTGATGGCTGAAAAGTAATACATGATCAGTGTCAGAATAGCTATCTGTAAAGTAAAACAAGAATTAAGCCCCTAGGAGTCAAAAAAAAAAAAAAAAGTACCATGCAAATTTTAAAGTGCGAAGAATTAGCTACTTGGATGGTAAGATCACAAGGTGTACCAGACCATAACACTTTATGCTTCTCCAACTTGTTACAGTCTACGCAGATTAGTTTTGGCTTATCTGTTAGTATAAGTTGCACTTTCTTAGATGTCAGTGTTTGCAATTTCTTCACCGTGGATGTCATCACAATCGACTCCCCAGCATCAAGAAATTCTTGCCTGCATGAATAAAATTGAATCTAAACTAATCATGAGAATAAAAGGATCAAATTTATAAATACTTGTGATTTTGATAAGATAGAGAGCATTGTACCATTTAGAGTCAAAGGAGTCGATTGTAGCTAGCTTAGCCATATTAAGATGTGCATCAAATGAGGATGATGATGATTCTGTACTGCTGTTTCCATCACGCACTGCTCTTTGTGTGCCACTACCCTATAATAATTGCCAATTAATGATTTGTTTGATCATAAAACTTTAAATATCTGACACAGATCGGTAAAGATAATGTACTTCGGTTTCTTGAGCAAGCTCAGGAGGAGTTGAATGCCATAGATTAGCCCAATCAATTCCTTTGAAAAAAGGATGGAATTTAAGAGCAGCATATCCATCTAATCCTGCGCCAAGCCTTTGATTTGGATCTTTATCCTAATGATGTAGAATACCATGTTTATGAGTACTGATATATAAATATCATGTGTATCAGTTGTTCATGCATGCATTGTTTTTAGTTTTTACTTACTAGTAGTTTATCGATAAGGTCACTAGCTGCATCAGAAAAGTAATTTGGAAATCTGATGTCTTTTTTTTTTATTCTTTGAAATATAAGCCATTCGCTGTTATCGTTAAACGGAGATGTACCAGATAGCATTTGGTACAATGTGCATCCAAGTGCCCATAGATCATTTCTGCACAATAAAATTAAATATACAAACCATGTATTAACAGAAGCACTACATACACATTAATACATGTATATGCATAAAGTAATATGATTTGTATATACACAATATATATGAATGTATGCTATAAATTAGTTACCCAAAAGTGGGACGGGAAGACTCGAGGACTTCTGGAGGTACATAAGCAGCTGTTCCTATAAAATTTGCATCCTTGTCATCTGCATTTCCATACATTAATACTGTTAGCTCTCAAAAAGTAACTTAAATCAAGCCCTTGAAAATAACATGAAAACCCATCTAATCTCTAATATACAACATACTGATTAATGTGCAACAGTATAATTAGTAATAAGACTTACTTGTTACTTCAGGTAGAACAGTTAACTTGCTATTTCCTGTTGGCTTTACACTGCCAAAATCTGCTATTTTAATATGCCCTTCTTTAGTTAGGAGCAAGTTCTCTGGCTGACACACACTGATGTAATTAGTTTATCAGGAAATTCAGAAAAAAATATGAAAATTTTAAATTTCATGAAATATCTTCTACCTTTATATCGCGATGAATTATGCCTAAACCGTGTATATATTCTAATGCATCTACTATTTCTGCAGCATAAAATCTAGCTTCATGTTCCTCTAGACGGCCTTTCTACCTCCAAGATAATAGAACACAATTGAGTTTACAAATGCTAATAAAATGATTTTGAACGTTTTTTGAAAAAAAATTCAATAATATACCCGTGTTATTTGATCAAACAGTTCTCCACCTTCACAAGACTCAAGTGCCATATCTACATGATGATTTAATGTCAAATGAGACAATTCATTAAACAGCTTAAAAATAACAACTAAACATGAGCTTACATAGCGAATGATTGTCTTGAAATGTGAAAAATAATCTAGTAACACCAGGATGATCCAGCTGATCAAGAACAATACGTTCGAGTTTTACATGAGAAGCTTTGTTTTCTTTAGTTATGAATTTCTTATCCATTATTTTCAATGCATACATTTTTCCGTTGTCTTTCTTTTTCGCCCTCATCACCTATGATAAAACTAATGTTATTCGAATTGTTCAGAAAATAATAATAATAATTAGAAGTGCATGAAACAATATATGGGGAACCTTGGAATATGATCCAACACCGTAATAGGGGCCAATTTCAAAATCATCAAGAGTGTAATTCTCTTGGGGAGCTCGAAATGAAATGTTGCTTGTTCTGCCTACACCAGAGCATCTAACGCGTTGCTCCATTTGAACTCTGGCCTCAAATTCCTTCACCATTTCACCCTCGATTTCTTCAGCAACGATCACCATTATTTTGTTGATTTGATATAGTATTTACATTTATCTTTTATTTATTTTTAGTATTTTTTACTTTTGGGGAGAACCATTTTTCCTAGTTTTGTATTCTGTAAATTTGAGAGCGGGGAAATAGCATTTTTGCTAAAGATAGAACAGTTCTATGATTTGTGGATAAAGAAATTAAAGGGTTGTGGATGGGCCGTTGATGTAAATCGATGCCACCCGGTTATTGGTTAGAATAAATGTTGTTCTATTCTAATTTAAATCATTAAATTATCTTTGATTTATGTATTATTACTGGAAGAAAGCATGTGTCAGTGATCACTTGTTTTATCTTGTTAAGGGAAGAAAATGTACAGAGCACATGGATTTATCAACGGTGTACTAAACTATGCCCTTTTCAAACACTTTGTTGTATTTGTCCAAACGTATGCATATAAACCTATCACACTCCAGAGAAAGGGTAGGAGCATATCAATCCGGTGCCGTTTGGGTTCCAAACTACTTCCAACGTCCAAACTGCATTGATCTATTTGACTATTTGACCAAAATTGATACCCTATTAGAATTTATTCTATAGTTGTTGCAAATCCATTTATATCTCTGTTCAATTTGGTTTGGTAGTAGACATGTCAACGGATACTTTCGGATGCTGATAGTGCCATATCCGCATCCGCATCCAAAATTATTTTCGGATATCGGATATCCGTATCCACGGATTCGGACAGTTATCAGACGATTATCCTATCCGCTAAAGGCCGATAAATTGAGAAATATAAATGGAAAATTTTTGGATTAACATAAACTTTTTTCAATTCCACCAATTATAAAGTGTTAAACATAAATTTTAGTTTAATATGCATTTATTGCGTATGGTATAAACTTCTAACCTGATAAAACCATAAATAAATATCTTTCATTGTACTAAAATATACATAATTTAAACTATAATCTTGAAAAATACTAGACGGATAATTTTTGGATGCGGATGTCTTCATATCTGCATCCGTTTTTTCGGATAACGGATATTTATCAACTTTTCAAATGCGGATGCGGACGGATTTCAGATTTTTCGGGTATCTATTGACAGCCTTATTCGGTGGGGTTGTAGTTTGGTATGATATTTATATAATTATAGAGTTTGATAGGTAAAACGTAAATATCTTTTCATACTCAAATATTTTGAAAATTCGTGTTAAATACAGTAAAAAATGAAATGTTAAAAAGAAACTTTACATAAATGCTTTAATTATGTATTGGAGATTACTAAATTAACCAAGTATAAGAAGTAGGACAGACATTTATTCTGTACTAGGAAGGAAAGGACTTACAAGGAAAAAAACGACAGTACAAATGAATTGCACCTGATTAACTGTAATCCAAATTTTGTGTTGGGAGTTTTATTGAAATTGCTTTGTATAGACTTAAAAGATCGTAAAGAGCCAACTCACTTCTTGGTCTTTGACCCCCTCAGTCACTACAAGCCTGATTAGTGCAATAGGGTGTGCCTATTTATCTATCTCTTGATTCGAAATGCGAGCAGGTTTGAAAAAGGATCTTAGAGTGTCTAGGGTTGGACCAGGAGGACTCTTAACCCATTCTTTTTCTTCCCATCAGAGTTATTTCGTGAAGACTAGCCCACTAATCTATCCTATTATATCTATAAAGTTCAATATGATCTTTCGTCATTTGTTCTGACATTCCTTCTCAAGCCATGTTTTGAATTCTCCTTTATTTAAAGTTCATATTGTATTTTCACCCTTCAATTATTTTATTTTTGTCTTCAAACACGAACTCTAGATATCAATGACGTCCCCTCAACTTCCCTTTTTCTTATCAGCTTTCTTAAATATATTCATTTTTTAACATGAGTCTTCTTTCATTATTCATCAACTCATCAATTCCTTGGTTAAACAACACATATTTCTAAGTCTAATTTTAGGTCATTCCAATTATCATCACACTTTATTTGTTTGCCAAATTTAGTATTTTGATCTTTCTCAATTTTGTGAGCAATATTAAAGTAATATGCATTTTCTCCAACGTAATGAGACAATGGATCGTTAAAAGCCAATTAAGTTCATATTATTTTTTTTTCATATTTTTTGCTTTAAATGTAACAATCAGCACACCAGTGGGTCTGAATTTTTGCTGAATCAATAATCTAAGTCCACCAAAGTATGGATCGTTGGTTTAGCATCCTACAAGTAAACAAGCAAATGTATCTCGGAGACCATCGATATAACTTAAAACATAATAGTAAAGTATAATAAAAACATATAGGCATATTTTGCATAATCATTACACGTATACAATTAACTATCTCATTCGTGATTTATATCAATTCCTTACGTGTATAAAATCAAATATCCAAATGGTGAATCCTAAGCTCAAATCTAAATATAATTTAATCCTTTCCCCAGATCTATAATTCTAATAAGTGTATACCAATTTTGTATTTTGGATTTAAAGAGGGGGTCAAATAAAAATGGAATGGATCTAGATCCAGATAACTGAAGCAAAAAAGAGGTGAGTGGGAAATTACATATACTGTAATAATATTAGGTTTATATCATTATTAAGTGAGTGGGAAAAAATATTCGATGATTTTTCTAAATTGTGAAAATAAATTCTAATAAAGGAAATATTTTATACCAAAATTGATATTGAACAATAAATAATTTTCAAACTTTTATCATACTGCAAAATTGAAACAATGTCCTTGAAATAGTAAAGCACATGCAATTTTTGAAACTATCTCCTGTTAAACATAAATCTTCCTTTTACTAAAACAGGAAATTATTGTCAAGGACAAAATTTCACAGCTTTCTAGCCTCAAGGCGGACCTTCAATATTTTATCCTGAAGGACAACTTTCTGTAGGTATCAGTTTTTAGTTATTGATAGTAGTTTTTAGGTATCAGTTTATAGTTATCGGTAGCAGTTTTTAGGTATCAGTTTATAGTTATCGGTAGCAGTTTTGTTGTCCTTATGAATAATTTTGAAAAATGTTTGTCCTTATGAATAATTTTTAGAAGAATATTTTTCCTTGTGGTAAAAATATTGAGGTTGTGTCGTTGGGCAAAAAATATACAAATCTTTGTCCTTTAAATTAATTACCCCTTACTAAAATATGGAACATTATTTTTTAGTTCCATTGTAACTTAAATACTAATTCAACTTTTAACCTCATATACTAATTGCTTAAACTCTAACAATATTCCTAACTATGATATCGGTGGAATCTACATATGAAATCAACTTAACGATGTAATATTGAAATGACCACAATTATATGTTTGGTTTCAATAAAAAAATTATGAATTGATTCAATCTAATTTCTCAATAGGCTGCAACATCCAACATACCAAAGGAGTTAAATTTATTTCCTTTTATTTAGGATTTGTTAAAACCAAGAATGATGAACCCATATTGAAATCGATGAGCATGGTTTGAGATACTAAGCAAATTAAGAAAAACCTCCTCATATAAATTATAATTCGTAAAGGAATTCTGTTAAAATTTGGTATTTACTAACCAATTTTATTATCTATAATAATACAACTCCTCTCAGGTCATATGAGCAATACAGAAGATTAAACACAGAACCTCTAGCTGAAATCAACATCTCTAACAACTCAGATACAATATGGAATCACAAAGATTGATATGTATATCACTCATTTGTAGTAAACTGTGAAAGAAGGCTTTGGTAACCAGAGTGAACATGTTTGGTTGTGGAAGGAAAGAAAAGTTGTATCCCAATAGAAAATGATTTTTTAGTCGATTACCCAAGCACTTTTTATGCTTGCAGGAAATTATTATTGGTAGTAGGTATAAAAGTGGTATATGAATTTTGTAGGATCTAGATTTAACCCTAGAGGGGGGGGGGGGGGGTGAATAGGGTTATAGCAAATTTTATCGATTTTATACACAGAAAAATAAATATGCAGAAAAGTAAATCACACACAAAATTTACCCAGCTTCGGCAACCCCTGCCTACTGCTGCATTCACAGATTTCTATTAGAATTAAACAGTATCACGCTTACAAACACTCTACTAGACTCGCAGACATTTGCTGCACGCTCACAAACACTCTACTAGACTCGCACACCCTGCTCGCAAACATTTGCTCCACGCTCACAAACACTCTACTAGACTCGCACACCCTGCTCCTCCTATAGAGTTTCGCTTACTCGCAAACTTTGCCTCCCGCCTATAGAGCTTCGCTTACTCGCAAACTCTGCTCCCGCCTATACAGCTTTGCAAACTCGCACACCCTGCTCACTAAACTAATTCTAACTAGACAATCTGACACTATCTAACCCTAGGTGGTGATTTACCAGTTCTTGATTTTAAAAGTAAAAACAATTTAAACAACAATTAAAAGATAAACAACCCTAATTAATTAAAGCCTAAAAACAAAACCCCCTTTTAACATAAACAAGGTCGGCCCCCTTCACTATCTGTTAGCCCGTTCCTTTATCTCCTTGTGAAAAATGGCGGCCGTTCTTCTCTTTCGTTCCTCTCAGTTCTGAATTTAGGGCTTCGTCCCTGATTTCCAAATTAGGGTTTGTGCAAATTGAAGTCGCCGCTTGATACAGATAGTTGTAGGCTTCGTTTCTCTTCTATTAGCTCACGGCTCTTCGATTTGGATCGAGTTCGTATGTGATTTTCTGGTATGTGTTTTATTCCTTTTGCTCTGCTGATTTTGGCTTTCTCGAACTCGATGCTTTATGCCGATGATGATTTTGGGTATTTATAGGAGTTCGTTCTTGTAACGACCCGTATTTTTACGGATCGAAACATTGTAAAACTATATGCTTTAGGTCGTTGATGTTGTTAAGTCATTTAGAGTTTGAGTCGACCAAAGCTTAAGTCATGTGGAAGTTAACCCGTGTGGTGTTTAAGTCGTAGGAAGCTTGGGGTCGTTTGGTAGTTTAGGTCGTGTGAGCGAGTTAGGGAAAAGCTAGCGACCTATAGAATTGGAGCGACCTATAGATACTAGCGACTTAGTGAGGTAGAGCGAGCTAGGGACTTAGGTCGTATGATAGTTAGGTCGGAGGAGTTTTGGAACGACTTAAGGAAGCTAGCGGGTTAACGAGTTAAGGTGTTGAGCGACCTAAAGTGGAGGAGCGACTTAAGGTAGTTAGCGGGTTAAGGATTCTAACGACCTAGTGGGGAGCGACCTAGTGGTGAGCGGCTTAGAGGAATGAGCGACCTAATAGTTGTAGCGACCTATAGGAAGTAACGACCTAGTGGATGGTATGTGTTGTAGTTAGGTCGTTGAGTCCTGTGTTTGTTTTAGGTCGTTGAATTGTTAGGTCGGTAGGTTAATTAGGTCGTTAGACGACCTAAGGTAGGCCGCTATGAGTAGTTAGGTTGCGGCATTGTTAACTCGTGAAGTTGTTAGGTCGTAAGCTGATGAGTCGTATCTTGGGTAAGTCTTTAGGTCGTATGAGTGATAAGTCGTACGAAGGCTTGAGTGTTAGGTCGGCCATGACGTTAGGTCGCGTGAGTATGGTGATATTAGGTCGAGCATTGGTGTAAGGCTTAGGTCGTTGGGCAGCTAGGCCGTGCGTATCTGTTAGGTCGCGTGCATGTGTTTTAGGTCGGAGGTCTTTAGGTCGGCAATAGTTAGGTCGTGGGCGACCTAAGGGGGCGGACGACCTAAGGTTTCAGCCTATAAATAGAGGCGCCTATCTTCACTTTTTGGCACTGGATTTTGAAGCGACGAAGTGCTGCCATTTTGAGATCTCGACTTCAACATTTCTTCATCTTCTTTTCTCCATTCCAATCTAGTTCTAACATCCATCCAAGATCGAAGATCAAGATCAAAGATTCAAGGGCCAAAGTTGAAGATCTTCATCCGTTCGAGTGAGATTTCATCGATTGAAGCGAGATTTTGCCGGATCAAGCCTTGATCTTCGCTGTCCAGATCTGGAGTTGATTGTTTTTGAAGTGTTTGGGTGATTTGGTGAGTGGTAGTTATCTCTCACGCGGACCCAAAGGAGTATATTGGATTGGTGGTTTGTTGGAGTGTTGTAGATAGTGATTTCATACATTTTCCTTAGATCCAAGTGTAGATCCATTACTTATGAAGATGTTTACTTATGCAAGTTCATTCATCTAGTTGTAGAGACAAAACCCATGATTTATATTTGTTAGATCTATGCTAAAGACCCATGATTCATGTATGTTAGATCTATGCTCATTTATTTACGAAATTGCCATTGTAATTATAAATGCCTATTTAGATCATGTTTGATTACTTGATTTTCTATGTAGATCTTGTTGAATGGTTGATTACTTGGATTAATGTTTGATTTGATTGATTAGTTGATCTATTACTTGACTTGGACAAGTAAGGTCGATGGTGATTCAAAAGCTAAGTGGAAAGGCTCTTGAATGGTGAAAGCTGCCTGTAGCATATGAAGCGGATGTGGAAGCTCATATGGATGGATTTGATGATGTGGAACCTTGCCATAATGCGAGAAGGCAAAGCATGATATTGAGATGGGACTTTGCTATGATGTGATGGGGCAAGGCATATGTTGAGATGGGACGGGTCATGATGACGTTCCAAGCACGGGTCATGACGACGTGCAAAGTTATAACTCGGTGATGCGGTCCGAGTTGGGATGGATAATGGTTAGCTTGAGAGGCGCTTGAGCTAGTATGGAAAGAGTCGTCAAGGAGGATGACTAGGAGGCTAAGATCTCATCGTTGTTGAAGGTTCTAGCATACTCAAAGCAAGGGTACGTTGGAACGGGTCACGATGACGTTCCAAGCACGGGTCACGATGATGTGCTAGTACTCTGGGCTGATGCGTTCGGCTTAGGCACGGGTCATGATGACGTGCGGAGTTATGTCTAAAACCGGGGTTACCATTAGCCCTTGACAGGTGGTCATTCAACTAACGGTGAAATCAAGGCAAGGATAACAGTGATAGCCAGAGTCATGGATGTTTAGTTGTATTATCATTCGGTCTCAAGAGCGGTGTTTTCTGGGTGCTTAGCTGATCTTGGTTTAGGCCTTGGGGGTTTGTATTTGGAAAACATCGTCCTTGGCTCGAGTGATTATTGCTTTACCTTAATTATCTGCTATGTTATGCTTGCTTCTTCTTAGTATGTGTCTGGGGGCTATCACTGTAGAAAGAGGTGGAGTGGGATGGTTTGGTTCCTATTCCTTCTATCCCTTATGCTCTTTTGGTATGTTTGATAGTTGATTTACTGCTCACTAAGACTTTGTCTGACTCAAGGTTTTATGTCTCCTCTTATTACCTTGGGCTGTTCATCCATGTTGGGATGGGCAGACTAGGTAGCAGGTGACAGGTGCTGTTCTTAGAGATCTACGCTGATGACGACGAAAACGAGCAGGAGGCTTTGCATATTAGTTTTCTTACTATATGTATTGGGTGTTCCGCTGTTGTATCTGATTGAGTGTTATGTAGTGAGGCTTTGATGTATGACGATTCATATGTTTGTATAAAACTATTATGATGCTTATATGATGATTTCCTGTTCTATAGAGCTTCACTATATTATATTTCTCTATTGTATTTATCCATGCGCTGTGAGTTGTACGATAGAGTTTGCTGTTTTATTTTACCCTGACTATCGTCCATGGCTACCTGGCACGCTTTTCAGCGCACGATTCCCTTGTTTTGGTGCGGGAGTCATGGGCGGTCGTCACATTTGGTATCAGAGCTTTGGTTAATCGATTTTAGCCAACGCTCGCTGACGTAACTACGTATGAGAGACGTAATTGTATTTTGATGATGATTACTATACATAATATAGTAGCTTAGAAGGATTTGAACTCCTTATGCAGTTGTTTCTTAAGGTGTTCTAATCATTCCTTTTTCTAGATACTAAAGATGAGTCGAAGAGGGAGACCAACTGCAAGGGAAGGCCGTGCTACTGAAGGAGCTGTTGATTATGGAACTATGTTCGAAGCGATGATGACTTCGATCATGAGAAGGATACCAGCTTCAGGATCATCAGTAGATGTTGGAGTTCAAGTTCAAGCTCCAAGACCAGTGGATTTTGCTAAGCTTTGCAAGGACTATACTTCTCTTGGAGGAAAAGCTTTCTTGGGGACGGAATCGACCATTGAAGTGCAGAGATGGATTGATGCTTGTCGAAGGATTTTTGGTGATTTGGGAATTGAGGATGCAACCAAGAGGAAGCTTGCATCAAGACAGCTTCAGGGAAGAGCTGCTGATTGGTGGAATTCCATCACCATCGATACTCCAGAGGAAGGGATCACTTGGGAGCAATTCCAAGTCAGATTTGAAGCCAAGTTCATCTCTACGGCTCAGAAATCTGTTTTGTTTAAGAGGTTTGTGGAGCTCAAGCAAGGTGGGAGACCAGTTCTTGAGTATATTTCTGAGTTTGAAGCTTTGTCCAAGTATGCCAGATCGTATATTGATTCTCCCTACCAGAAGAACGAGAAGTTTGTGACCGGTTTGGACGCTTATCTTGGAAGGCAGTTAGTGGATCATTTGGACGATCCGTTTGAGAAGCTTGTGGAAAAAGCTCTTAGGCATGAGAGTTTGTTTCCCAGGGAAGGTTCTGTTGTTGCTGTAACCAAGGAAGGGCCTAAGCCACAGCAGGGTGGAAATAAGAAGAGGAAGCAGCAGCAACAGAAGGGAAAGGATGGCCAGAAGAAGTTGAAAGGCGAAGTGACTTGCTACAACTGCCGACAGAAGGGTCATCTCTCCCGGGATTGCAAGAATCCAAAGGTGCAGTTGAAGTGCCACAACTGTGATAAGCTGGGACATATCAAGAAGGACTGTCCAGAACCGAGGAAAGATAGGCAGGTTGTGCAAGCTTATGCTTTGGGAGCTGTGCCGTCGTCTTCAAAGGCTCCTACTGCTGAAGAGAAGGGGAAGAGTGTGGTGGTTCAAGGTATTCTTTCCATTTGTGGTGTTCCAGTTAGAGTGTTATTTGATACAGGAGCGTCGCACTCTTTTGTTTGTGATGATTTGGTAGGCCGGTTAGGTTTGAAACCGGATATTGTTGATAGGCCATTGGTTGTGACTATTCCAGTTGGGGGTTCGTCATGTTTGTATATGATATGCCGTGGCCTAGTTGTGTCGAGTCATGATTGCTCGTTTGTTTGTGATTGCTTTGTTCTGAACTTTACGGGGTTCGGAATTATTTTGGGTATGGACTGGCTTAGGAAGTATGCGGCAAGGATTGATTGTGAGAGGCTGGAGGTGACAGTCGGAAATGTGGAAGGGCGAAAGGTTGTGATACGATGTAAGCATGAGGAAGGCATCTTCATGAGCTTCATGTATTCGCTGGTTGTTCCACGGGATGGACTGTCGTCGGTGCCTATTGTGAATGGATTTGAGGACGTCTTTGACGAGGTCAAAGGGTTACCGCCGCATAGGGAGATCGAGTTTCGTATCGATCTAGTTGAGGGAGCCAGACCTGTCGTGATGCCTCTTAGGCGGATGGCGCCTAGGGAGCAGCAAGAGTTGAAGGTGCAAGTTGATGACCTTTTGCAGAAAGGATTCATTCGGCGTAGTGTGTCCGAATGGGGTGCACCAGTTGTGTTCGCAACCAAAGCGGATGGATCGTTGAGGTTGTGTGTTGATTATCGTGAGCTGAATAAGGTGACTAAGAAGAACAAGTATCCATTGCCGAGAATAGATGACTTGTTTGATCAGCTCCACGAGGCGAAGGTGTTTTCTCAGATGGATTTGGCAACGGGATTTCACCAGTTGAGAGTGGCGAAGGATAGTGTGCCGAAGACTGCTTTTAGGACACCATCCGGGTTTTATGAGTGGCTGGTAATGCCGTTTGGATTGACTAACGCACCAACATATTTTGTGGATCTTATGAATAGAGTATTCAGAGATCAGTTGAATAAGTTCGTGCTTGTGTTCGTGGATGATATTCTGATTTATTCCAGAACTGAGGAAGAGCACAAGACGCACTTGCGTATTGTTTTGGAAATCTTGCGGAAACATCAGCTGAAGGCTAAGTTTTCGAAGTGTCACTTCTGGAGGAGTGAAGTGAGATTCTTAGGCCATGTTATTTCTGGAAATGGGATAGCGGTTGATCCCGCTAAGGTGGCAGCGATCCAGGATTGGGTTAGACCTAAGAATGCATCTGATGTGAGAAGTTTTCTTGGATTAGCAGGATATTATCGTCGGTTTATCAAAGACTTTTCCAAGATAGCTGCACCATTGACAGGATTGACGAAAAAGAATCAAGTGTTTAGATGGGATGATAAGTGTGAGCAAGCTTTCGTAATCCTGAAAGAGCGGCTGACAAGTGCTCTTGTTTTGACTATTCCAAGTGGGAATGATGAGATGGTGGTTTATACCGATGCATGTGGTACTGGACTTGGAGCAGTACTGATGCAGAAGGATAGAGTTGTTGCGTATGCTAGTCGACAACTGAAGCCGCATGAAAGGAATTATCCGACTCATGATTTGCAGTTAGCGGCAATTGTGTTTGCTCTGAAGATGTGGAGACATTATCTATTGGGGGTTCGATTCGAGTTGTTTACGGATCACAAGTCGTTGAAGTATCTTTTCTCCCAAAAGGATTTGAATCTTCGGCAGCAACGATGGCTAGAGTTTTTAGCATCATATGATTTTGGTATAGCTTATACTCCGGGAAAAGGTAACGCAGTAGCTGATGCGTTGAGTCGAAGACATGCGGGATTGGGAGTCATGCTTTTGGAATGGAAGAGTCTCGAGTTTTTAGCTAGATTTGACTTCAGGCCCAGATGGGAATTGGAACCTGAAATGTTGGCAAACTTATCGATAAGGCCTACTCTTGTGGAAAGAATTGGCGAGAGCCAAAAGCAAGACGATAAGCTTGTCAAGATTATCCGTGATTTGGAATCTGGATTGGACCCAGAGAAGGATAAAAGATTCGAAGTCGATCGAGAGGGTTGGCTTCGTAAGCAAGGACGACTGGTTGTTCCCGATATCGATGAGTTGAGAGATGAAGTTTTGAAGGAAAGTCATCACTCGAAGTTGACAATTCATCCAGGAGGAAATAAGATGTATCGGGACATGAAGAGAACCTATTACTGGGAAGGTATGAAGAAGGATGTTGGAAATTTTATTTCCAAGTGCATGAATTGCCAGTTGGTTAAAGCAGAACAGAAGAAGCCCAGTGGATTGCTTCAGCCGTTAGAAGTTCCTACATGGAAGTGGGAGCAAATATCGATGGATTTTATCGATGGTTTACCTAGAACCAGAACGGGAAATGAAGGGATTTGGGTCATTGTAGATCGTTTGACCAAAAGTGCAAGGTTCATTCCTGTTCGATCGACTAGGACTGCATCGAAGTTGGCTGAGCTTTATGTTAAGTGGATAGTTCGATTCCATGGTATTCCGAAGAGTATAGTGAGCGATCGAGACCCATTGTTCACTAGTGGATTTTGGAAGAGCTTCCAGGAAGTTTTGGGAACTGAGTTGTGTTTGAGTACAGCTTATCACCCGCAAACAGATGGTCAGACTGAGAGAGTCAATCGAGTTTTGGAAGATCTTCTTAGAGCTTGTGTTCTGGACTTCGGAGGATCATGGGAAGATCATCTTCATTTGGTAGAGTTTGCATATAATAACAGTTATCAATCGAGCATTGGTATGGCACCATATGAGGCATTATATGGAAGACCGTGTAACTCTCCGACATGTTGGTTGGAAACTGGAGAAAAACTGATACTTGGGCCAGAGATGATTCGACAGACTTCGGATTGTATAGGGATCATTCGGCAACGAATGAAGGCAGCCCAAGATCGTCAGAAAAGTTATGCCGATAATCGTCGAAAGGATTTGGAATTCGACATAGGTGATATGGTATTTGTGAAGATTTCTCCATTTAAGAATGTTATTAGATTCGGGAAGAAAGGAAAGTTAACTCCGAGATTTGTTGGACCATTTCCGATTATTGAGCGAATTGGAAAGCTCGCTTATAGGTTGGAGTTACCGGAAAAGATGGCGGGTGTGCACAATGTTTTTCATGTATCTTATCTACGGAAGTATGTGCATGACTCGAATACAGTGGTTTCTGCTGATAGCTGTGAAGATTTAGAGGTTGATCCAGTTGTTACGAGACCTCGTAAGCCGCTTCGTGTTGTTGAAACCGACACGAAGCAGCTTAGGAGGAAGGCGATTACGTTGCTCAAGGTACAATGGAGTGGTGATGTTGACGACTGTACGTGGGAGGAGGAAGAGAGGATGAAGGCAGCTCATCCTGAACTCTTCGAGGTATGGCCCTAAGGTGTCGTGACATCTCACGAATTTGTAGCTTGTTCTAAGTCTTAGAATTCTGCATGCTAGGCTAGAAACTGGATGCATGGTTTGTTGATTACTATGGATGGTAGGCATGCGGAATAACTTTGGTTGCTCTTGTTGTTTGGAATTTCGGGGGCGAAATTCCTAAGGGGGAGAGAATGTAACGACCCGTATTTTTACGGATCGAAACATTGTAAAACTATATGCTTTAGGTCGTTGATGTTGTTAAGTCATTTAGAGTTTGAGTCGACCAAAGCTTAAGTCGTGTGGAAGTTAACTCGTGTGGTGTTTAAGTCGTAGGAAGCTTGGGGTCGTTTGGTAGTTTAGGTCGTGTGAGCGAGTTAGGGAAAAGCTAGCGACCTATAGAATTGGAGCGACCTATAGATACTAGCGACTTAGTGAGGTAGAGCGAGCTAGGGACTTAGGTCGTATGATAGTTAGGTCGGAGGAGTTTTGGAACGACTTAAGGAAGCTAGCGGGTTAACGAGTTAAGGTGTTGAGCGACCTAAAGTGGAGGAGCGACTTAAGGTAGTTAGCGGGTTAAGGATTCTAACGACCTAGTGGGGAGCGACCTAGTGGTGAGCAGCTTAGAGGAATGAGCGACCTAATAGTTGTAGCGACCTATAGGAAGTAACGACCTAGTGGATGGTATGTGTTGTAGTTAGGTCGTTGAGTCCTGTGTTTGTTTTAGGTCGTTGAATTGTTAGGTCGGTAGGTTAATTAGGTCGTTAGACGACCTAAGGTAGGCCGCTATGAGTAGTTAGGTTGCGGCATTGTTAACTTGTGAAGTTGTTAGGTCGTAAGCTGATGAGTCGTATCTTGGGTAAGTCTTTAGGTCGTATGAGTGATAAGTCGTACGAAGGCTTGAGTGTTAGGTCGGCCATGACGTTAGGTCGCGTGAGTATGGTGATATTAGGTCGAGCATTGGTGTAAGGCTTAGGTCGTTGGGCAGCTAGGCCGTGCGTATCTGTTAGGTCGCGTGCATGTGTTTTAGGTCGGAGGTCTTTAGGTCGGCAATAGTTAGGTCGTGGGCGACCTAAGGGGGCGGACGACCTAAGGTTTCAGCCTATAAATAGAGGCGCCTATCTTCACTTTTTGGCACCGGATTTTGAAGCGACGAAGTGCTGCCATTTTGAGATCTCGACTTCAACATTTCTTCATCTTCTTTTCTCCATTCCAATCTAGTTCTAACATCCATCCAAGATCGAAGATCAAGATCAAAGATTCAAGGGCCAAAGTTGAAGATCTTCATCCGTTCGAGTGAGATTTCATCGATTGAAGCGAGATTTTGCCGGATCAAGCCTTGATCTTCGCTGTCCAGATCTGAAGTTGATTGTTTTTGAAGTGTTTGGGTGATTTGGTGAGTGGTAGTTATCTCTCACGCGGACCCAAAGGAGTATATTGGATTGGTGGTTTGTTGGAGTGTTGTAGATAGTGATTTCATACATTTTCCTTAGATCCAAGTGTAGATCCATTACTTATGAAGATGTTTACTTATGCAAGTTCATTCATCTAGTTGTAGAGACAAAACCCATGATTTATATTTGTTAGATCTATGCTAAAGACCCATGATTCATGTATGTTAGATCTATGCTCATTTATTTACGAAATTGCCATTGTAATTATAAATGCCTATTTAGATCATGTTTGATTACTTGATTTTCTATGTAGATCTTGTTGAATGGTTGATTACTTGGATTAATGTTTGATTTGATTGATTAGTTGATCTATTACTTGACTTGGACAAGTAAGGTCGATGGTGATTCAAAAGCTAAGTGGAAAGGCTCTTGAATGGTGAAAGCTGCCTGTAGCATATGAAGCGGATGTGGAAGCTCATATGGATGGATTCGATGATGTGGAACCTTGCCATAATGCGAGAAGGCAAAGCATGATATTGAGATGGGACTTTGCTATGATGTGATGGGGCAAGGCATATGTTGAGATGGGACGGGTCATGATGACGTTCCAAGCACGGGTCATGACGACGTGCAAAGTTATAACTCGGTGATGCGGTCCGAGTTGGGATGGATAATGGTTAGCTTGAGAGGCGCTTGAGCTAGTATGGAAAGAGTCGTCAAGGAGGATGACTAGGAGGCTAAGATCTCATCGTTGTTGAAGGTTCTAGCATACTCAAAGCAAGGGTACGTTGGAACGGGTCACGATGACGTTCCAAGCACGGGTCACGATGATGTGCTAGTACTCTGGGCTGATGCGTTCGGCTTAGGCACGGGTCATGATGACGTGCGGAGTTATGTCTAAAACCGGGGTTACCATTAGCCCTTGACAGGTGGTCATTCAACTAACGGTGAAATCAAGGCAAGGATAACAGTGATAGCCAGAGTCATGGATGTTTAGTTGTATTATCATTCGGTCTCAAGAGCGGTGTTTTCTGGGTGCTTATCTGATCTTGGTTTAGGCCTTGGGGGTTTGTATTTGGAAAACATCGTCCTTGGCTCGAGTGATTATTGCTTTACCTTAATTATCTGCTATGTTATGCTTGCTTCTTCTTAGTATGTGTCTGGGGGCTATCACTGTAGAAAGAGGTGGAGTGGGATGGTTTGGTTCCTATTCCTTCTATCCCTTATGCTCTTTTGGTATGTTTGATAGTTGATTTACTGCTCACTAAGACTTTGTCTGACTCAAGGTTTTATGTCTCCTCTTATTACGTTGGGCTGTTCATCCATGTTGGGATGGGCAGACTAGGTAGCAGGTGACAGGTGCTGTTCTTAGAGATCTACGCTGATGACGACGAAAACGAGCAGGAGGCTTTGCATATTAGTTTTCTTACTATATGTATTGGGTGTTCCGCTGTTGTATCTGATTGAGTGTTATGTAGTGAGGCTTTGATGTATGACGATTCATATGTTTGTATAAAACTATTATGATGCTTATATGATGATTTCCTGTTCTATAGAGCTTCACTATATTATATTTCTCTATTGTATTTATCCATGCGCTGTGAGTTGTACGATAGAGTTTGCTGTTTTATTTTACCCTGACTATCGTCCATGGCTACCTGGCACGCTTTTCAGCGCACGATTCCCTTGTTTTGGTGCGGGAGTCATGGGCGGTCGTCACATTTGGTATCAGAGCTTTGGTTAATCGATTTTAGCCAACGCTCGCTGACGTAACTACGTATGAGAGACGTAATTGTATTTTGATGATGATTACTATACATAATATAGTAGCTTAGAAGGATTTGAACTCCTTATGCAGTTGTTTCTTAAGGTGTTCTAATCATTCCTTTTTCTAGATACTAAAGATGAGTCGAAGAGGGAGACCAACTGCAAGGGAAGGCCGTGCTACTGAAGGAGCTGTTGATTATGGAACTATGTTCGAAGCGATGATGACTTCGATCATGAGAAGGATACCAGCTTCAGGATCATCAGTAGATGTTGGAGTTCAAGTTCAAGCTCCAAGACCAGTGGATTTTGCTAAGCTTTGCAAGGACTATACTTCTCTTGGAGGAAAAGCTTTCTTGGGGACGGAATCGACCATTGAAGTGCAGAGATGGATTGATGCTTGTCGAAGGATTTTTGGTGATTTGGGAATTGAGGATGCAACCAAGAGGAAGCTTGCATCAAGACAGCTTCAGGGAAGAGCTGCTGATTGGTGGAATTCCATCACCATCGATACTCCAGAGGAAGGGATCACTTGGGAGCAATTCCAAGTCAGATTTGAAGCCAAGTTCATCTCTACGGCTCAGAAATCTGTTTTGTTTAAGAGGTTTGTGGAGCTCAAGCAAGGTGGGAGACCAGTTCTTGAGTATATTTCTGAGTTTGAAGCTTTGTCCAAGTATGCCAGATCGTATATTGATTCTCCCTACCAGAAGAACGAGAAGTTTGTGACCGGTTTGGACGCTTATCTTGGAAGGCAGTTAGTGGATCATTTAAGTGAATGTATATATGTTTATTATCATCAAACAAAAATCATATAGCGCAAAGCGCATATTCAACAATCTCCCTCTTTTGATGATAACAAACATATATTTAAGATTTTGAATATATTAAATGTATTTGATAATTTCATTTGCTCCCCCTATTTGAATGCTTCCTTTTTATGTGATGCTCCCCCTACATATATGGCTCCCCCTACATATATGCATACAAATAAAAATATGTAAATGAGCCTATATGCAAATGGAAAATTATTTGACCTTTGCTTGATTCTATTTGACAAAATCTTAACTTTTCTCTCCCCCTTTTGTTATCAGCAAAAGAATAACAGTGTTATAAAAATAGGGATGAAGTGATAGACATGAATCAAACATTTAACTCAATTAAATATAAATCTCAAATTTCAATAAAACTCAAACAAAAATCATAATTACCCTTGTCAAGCGCATATTCCACTTTCAGAAGTGATGGGGATAAAATCATCAAAAATCATACAATTCTGTCTATTTGTGGTATATTTATTTCAGGAAATTTGAATATCTACTAACCATGCATAACCATTAGGACTTTTAAATGAGATTAGTAGTATTCACAATTTTTATTTAAAAAAATGAAATCAAGTATCTTCTAACCACGCATGACCGTGAGGACTTTTAAATGGGATTAGAATTAACTTGTCTATTTGAATCAATTAATTTTGATATGTGTTCCATACATGCATAACCGTGAGGACTTTTAAATGAGCATGGAAGCACATAATCACAAATCCAAGTAATTCACCCATGCATAACCGTGAGGACTTTTAAATGAGAGCGAATACTTTGGATATTTATTTTTATTGCTAAATATAATAAGTTGAAGCACAAATAATTTCCTTCACAGATTTAAAGATATTGAAGAACAAATGATTTCCTTTGTAAACTACCACAAATTTACATACTAAATATGATCTTGATGAGTGATGGTCGATAGAAAGATGATAGAAATAGAAATGGTCATGGAATTTTTACCCAACAAAAAGTTCTTGTTATGAAATTCTAAAGAAATTTTCTAATTATACTTTCTCGAGTCATAATATATGATAAATATCAACACTCATCTCTTTTTCAATCACTATTCATCTTTTCGATAATCAAAGGGAGTTAGATTAGTTAAAATAGTCATTTAAAATCAAATTCAAAAATTATAAAATCAATTTTTCAAAAATGATTAATCTGTAACTATGGTCAAACATGATTTTCACGAGGGGGTTTTATAAGAAAATTTTCTGCTATTTGAAAAATATTTCAAGTGAAAAATATGCAGATATTTTCTTTGAAAAAAAAAACGATGCAGCAAATGAATGTTTCAAAAATTAATCACGTTCCACTAGTAATTTTCCTATCAACATATTACCAGTGTAATCTGCATCTGAATTTAAATTTCACTCAATATTCACTCGATGGATGTCAACGACCAGATTGTGAAATTTCAACAAACTATCTCAGAATGAAATTTGAAATGAAGCCATGTTCTTACTCAAACAAATACCATGATGTTAATTTCAGAAACCGTAAGATAAACAGTTATATTCATGAGTAATCAACAGTCAATCATCATAATTATTTCAAAAACAATTTCTTGAAGTTTCAGTAATTTCTTAAAGTCCCTTTTAACAGCTTTCCCGTGATTGAAATCGTGCAAATTTACAAGCAGTGACCAAAATGTCAAAACAAATATATCTACGTGTAGCATGAGTAACCATCATTTGACCGAACAAATTTATATGGATTAGTTCAAAATTGAAAATCTGATTGGTCATCATTTAAGCACAAATCAATGTCATAAATAAGAACAAGTCAAAAATTTCTTAAAATCCTTTTTACAATTTTTTAAATAGAATTCATTAGGATTTTAAGTTGAAGCCATGTAAATAGAAGAAACCGTGAATATAGATTTAGCCAAAAATATTATCGTCAATCAATAAAAGCACCATCAGCAATCCAAATTAATCGATATAAAGTATTTCAAGGATTGTAGTGTTTTTGGCATAAAAGCATAATTGGCCAACAATTTTAAAAAAATCAGCATCAAAATCATTATCTTTTATTCATCTCAATATTGGCTGATTTTAATTCAGAATATGGTGCAGATATCACATTTAATATATCGTTCAAAACAAATTTACCTGTTTTACCTTTACGATAATTTTCCGTTGTTGCCCATTGTGATTCTGTCACCTTTGAACTAGGCTAAGGAACTTTGCTTTGTCGCCCGTTGTGTTTCTGGAACAGCCAAAATCCAGATAACACTGTTGTTGTTCCTTAGCCTGCCACCACACCTACACGATGAAAGATTTATGTGACCTATTTGTTTTTATAGGTCCATGATTATTAGTGGCAGAATATGAAAAATATGTTTTTGGAGACCCAAAACTATTTATATATGTTCCTTTTGGCACCCAAATTTGTTTGACTTTCAAAGATTTTATATTTGTGCCTTTTGGAACCCAAATTGGTATAGTTTTCACGTGTTTGGGTCTATACCAACAATTATTTTGATTATGTCCAAATTTTCTACAAATCGTGCACATTGAATTTTCTTGATTAATCTCATTTCTAACATATTCAGAGTGAGTATATCCAAGTCCTTGTCTATCAATATTGATAGTTTGTTTTCCTATTAACATATTCAACGATTTTTCACTTTTTGAAAATTTATCTAAAATCGTTGACAATTGTTGGACTTGTGTTTTGAGAGATTCATTTTCATTTATCAATTGTGTGCACTTTTCAATAGAATTCTCTCCTATTATTTTCATTCTCTTTTAAAATCAGAATTTCATTTTCGAGTGATTTTATATTGATTTCTGATTTTTCAATTTCCTTTTCGAATGTTGGACACTTATCACACTTAGGGATCTTACTTTGATAGGTTTTAACTAATTTGTCGAGTTGCTCATTTAATTCTAACAAAGTATCATTTTGTGATTCAAGTTTGGCATACTTCTCCCTAAGTCGTTTAAAACAGCCATTTACTTTGTGGAAATAAATAAGTAATTCAGAGTGAGTAAGTTTTGATACCTCGCTTGGCTCGTCATCGTCGCTATCGGTTATATTCCCATGAAGGCACATACCTGCTTCCTCACTTTCACTACTATCGCTTTTATTCCACTTGGCTGCAAATTTCCTTTTTGAATTCTCTGTTTGTAATGCCAGCTCGGGTGCTCCATCATCATCATCCTCATCACAACTGCTATTTACCAATCCTGTTAAGCATATTTCTTTAACTGAGTCGGTTGTGGAGGACTTCTCATTGTTGTTGCCTTTTGCACCATATATTGCATCGAGAGTATTCCAGATTTTCTGTGCATTTTCACTAAGAGAAACAAAATTAAAATTATCACGATTAATATGAGAATATAATATATGCATAGTAAGAGCATTAATCGAGATACTTTCCTTATCGGTTTTATCACACCCATTTTCAATAATATCCCAACATTTAATATTAACAGATTTTAAATAAAATTCCATTTTCAATTTCTAGTTCAAAAAATCTGTTCCATCGAAAATAGAAGGAATAATATTGAAATGACCCTCAAAAATATTATCTGGTGGATTCATGACTCTAGAGTTAAAAACAAAATACCGGGCTCTGATACCACTTGTAGGATCTAGATTTAACCCTAGAGGGGGGGGGGTGAATAGGGTTATAGCAAATTTTATCGATTTTATGCACAGAAAAATAAATATGCAGAAAAGTAAATCACACACAAAATTTACCCAGCTTCGGCAACCCCTGCCTACTGCTGCATTCACAGATTTCTATTAGAATTAAACAGTATCACGCTTACAAACACTCTACTAGACTCGCAGACATTTGCTCCACGCTCACAAACACTCTACTAGACTCGCACACCCTGCTCGCAAACATTTGCTCCACGCTCACAAACACTCTACTAGACTCGCACACCCTGCTCCGCCTATAGAGTTTCGCTTACTCGCAAACTTTGCCTCCCGCCTATAGAGCTTCGCTTACTCGCAAACTCTGCTCCCGCCTATACAGCTTTGCAAACTCGCACACCCTGCTCACTGAACTAATTCTAACTAGACAATCTGACACTACCTAACCCTAGGTGGTGATTTATCAGTTCTTGATTTTAAAAGTAAAAACAATTTAAACAATAATTAAAAGATAAACAACCCTAATTAATTAAATCCTAAAAACAAAACCCCCTTTTAACATAAACAAGGCCGGCCCCCTTCACTATCTGTTAGCCCGTTCCTTTATCTCCTTGTGAAAAATGGCGGCCGTTCTTCTCTTTCGTTCCTCTCAGTTCTGAATTTAGGGCTTCGTCCCTGATTTCCAAATTAGGGTTTGTGCAAATTGAAGTCGCCGCTTGATACAGATAGTTGTAGGCTTCGTTTCTCTTCTATTAGCTCACGGCTCTTCGATTTGGATCGAGTTCGTATGTGATTTTCTGGTATGTGTTTTATTCCTTTTGCTCTGCTGATTTTGGCTTTCTCGAACTCGATGCTTTATGCCGATGATGATTTTGGGTATTTATAGGAGTTCGATCTCCTTTATTTTCGTTCGTATAATCATGTTTGAATTTGTCATTTTCGTTTCTCTGCCGCTTGATTATGCTTGAACGATTGATGATTAATCTGAGTTTGTCAAATTCGTATACTTGATGCTTGGCACACACGGTTTTGATTTTTGACTGGTTCACAATTGGCTTCGGCCTTTGAGTTTGTGTTGATTGACTATGGCCGTGAATCTCTCTGTTGACCCGATTGCAATATGCTTTGAATTCGAGACATTTGTTTACCATGTGCTTTGAGATGATTGACTTGCTTTGAAAATTCTCTGTTCTGTTGATTTCGTGATGAATTTCTCGACTATGTTCTTGACTTTTGGTAGCACTGGTTTTTGACTACGATATTGAACTCCCCTGTGACTTGTTCAATTTGCTTGGTCAATACGGTGTTGATCTTGACTTGGTTCGATTTGCTTGGCTGTTTGATTATTTCTTGTTGTACTCGGCTTTGACTTGATTTTTTAAAACTACTGTCACATTTGGCTTTGGTCATTTTTGAAATTTTGATCAGCCTGTACTTGTGCATTTGCATCATGTATATATATATGTGTGTGTTAGCTTTAAATTTGGTCACTTGATCATCTCTGTTGATTGCCCTGTAAAATTTCATGCTGACTTCGGTAACTTCGACACGAGCTTGTACTTGGATACATGTGCTTGCTGTCTGGATATCTGCAGTGCATCACCATTGTTCTTTACATTTGTATATAATGTCATTACATGCTGCTTCACCATATCACTTGAGGTCTTGTAGTTGGTGATTTGCACTTGCACTGCTTCATAAATTCATTTCTATCTTTTATTTTTGAATTTCAAAAATATTTCTTTTTCGATTTTACTGCGTTAGTGAATATTTTTGCAGATTGCTTAGTTGCTGGATTCAAACTGGATTATAGTTGAAGACAAAAATATGAGTGTGAGTGATATGTAGTGAGGTTGTGATGTAAATGTGAAATGTCATGTATTGTAGTCAAAATTGTATATGTATAGTGAGAGCTTGAAATTATACTATCAAAGTTGTAATAAATATTTGTTTGAATAAAATATTCGTTTGAATTCAAAAACTGTGTTATTTATTTTTATTCAGCAAATATTTATTTATTCTGTGAAAAATTAAAATAGTACGTTAACAAATACATTTAAGTGAATGTATATATGTTTATTATCATCAAACAAAAATCATATAGCGCAAAGCGCATATTCAACAAATTTGAATTCCCAATTAAGGATATTAAGTCAGTAGATATATTAATATACAAATATAAGTCAAGTGGAATTTTTAGTTGGAAAACATATAAGCTGCTAAAACATTTTATATGACACTGAAAATTAGAGAAAACAATACTTTTTACTTTATATTATTGTACTTCATAAACAAGAACATGTAACAATGATATATAAAATGATTCAAAGAAAAGTTTCTCTTCATCATATATATTTGATGGTGCTGAAATATTTTTACTATAATTTGGAATAGGTGAAAATTCTCATAATTTTATTTTTGCTTCAACAATTGTTGATTGGAAAATGTAATAAACTGAGAAGTCAAGTCACCCTCCAATGCCATATCTATCCATGGGACAAACCTACATAAAGATGAAAAATATATATTAGATTGTTATTCGCACAAATAGAGTAATGATCACTTGGGTATGAATAATTTTAACCAATGGGAATATGAATGAAAATGTACAACCAATGTCAGGACCTTAGATTTGAAATTGAAGAAAAGTAGGCTTGAGGAAATATATTTGTTTTCGATCCATATAATTTCGTGCATGTCAAGTAACACATACTTCTATTTCACCAATCTAGTTCAAGAATTAGTCGTTTTTTAATTTAGATTACTTGTTGATTCAAAATTTCAATCCCAGTATTTCAGTTAACGTTTTTACTAAACATTATCATATTTCGAAATGTTCTTGTACTGCTAAACATGGTTTGGAAAATTAATTTGTAAACATTAAGCTTAAAGCTACAAATATGATTTCACAATTGATAATACATATAATATTCGAGTTTCATAAGTTGATCTACAATATTCGATGTAATCCATTACCTAATCCACCTACTATCTAGGAATGGTACTCAATTATTATTTAGAACAAATCAAACAATCACTTGATTAATCCAAAGCCAAATCTAACCTTATGATCGATTACAGTTTAAGAATAAGCAAAAAAATATATTAAAATTTCTAAAAAAGACAAACAATCAATTGAAAACCAAACATGTAAACTCACATATTCAAGTGTGACATGTTTGGAGACTCGCATATTCACCATCCATAAAAAATGTCCATAATATTCTTATAAATAATCCTTATGAAAATAAAATAAATTAAGAAACTATTAAAGAATTGATTTTTCTTCATAAGAAAAGAGGAAAAATAAACTTGTTTGACTGGAGTTTTATCAAATTTTGTGGAAACATTATAATAAATTTGAATAAGCACACCATGAATTGAAACACAATATTTTTTCAAGGAAAAACTCATATTACAAAGAATAGTTTACAAATATTACTTAAAAGGAAGCATCTAACTTTCGATAACACCTCTTTTAATTTTTCTTCAAAATTCTTATTATCCCACTTTAATTATCTGCAAAACATTGTATTGGACTTAAGGAATTAATGCAAGAATATTAAATAGTATTGGTAATACTAATTTAGCTAGCCTAGACCATACATATAATGGAAGAGAGATGAAAAGAATTTATCCAAATGCATGAGTGAAAAAAATTTAAAATTCCATTTGAAGCAAC
This sequence comes from Allium cepa, assembly GCA_030765085.1. NCBI lineage: Eukaryota > Viridiplantae > Streptophyta > Magnoliopsida > Asparagales > Amaryllidaceae > Allium > Allium cepa. The sequence continues at coordinate 337,632,323 of CM060938.1, forward strand.
ATTTCTGTAAAATTTTCCGTGTAAAGCATATCCCTATATAAATTTAAAACTTCCATGTAAAGCATATTCATGTAGTGAAAAATCAAAATTTTAGGCAGCAGAAGCAGAACACCCAGTGATCTGGTCTATCGATAATCTCAACAATTCCAATCCAACAAAAAGAGTAAAAAGAAAAATCAAAGAGCAAAAATTATAGATAGAAGACCAAAAGTAAAGAACACACCGATATAACGAGGTTTGGCTATGCCAACGTCCTTAGACCCAACAATCTTTGTCACTTCTTCACTTCAAGTGAGAGTATAATATGAGAAGAAAACAAATCACTCAATATAAATTTCTCAACCTGCAATAGATACAGAAATAGGGATCTTATTGAATATATTTTGTGGAGAACTCTCTTGTTATCTTGTGATGATAAAAGATGAGCAAAAGTCTTCATATTTATAGGAGCAAGAATGAATATTGCCTTAGAGATAAGGATGAAATGTTTTCGGATTCATTTGATTTGATTTCAACACAAATTTAGCATATTTGTGTTTGTTTCCACATATATATTTATCCGATTAATTCCTCAAATCAATATAGATATTAATTGATTCTCTTTTTAATTTGTTTCCCATATTTACTGATTACGGTAATCAGTTATATCTTCTCCTTAATAAATTTGGAATATATTTAAATCTTCCAAATTTAACACTCTACCTCCATTTAAATATATTCATCAATCAACAAAATTGGTTGTTGGGTCAGCGTCCCACGGCGCTAAGTATCTCATACCACACTAATCAAGTTTGAGCAATGCTCAAACTTGATTAGTTTGAGCACTGCTCAAACTTGTCCTTTGGAACCGATTTTATCAACATATCAGTTGGATTGTCTTTTATGTGTATCTTTAATAGCTTTATCTTATTTCTCTCTTCTTCAAGCATGAGAAAAAACTCCTAACATCAATATTCTTTATCCATGAGCAGTAGGCTTGATCTCAACAAGACGAATGGTGCTCTGACTATCCGAAAACAACTCCACCATCTTTGCATCATTGATAAATCCTTCAAAAGCTGCAACAAATACAATCCTTACTTGATCGCTTCCATAATAGAAATAAGCTCTGCCTCAGTGGTTGATAAAGCTACAACGGACTGTAGTTTGGATCTCCAAGAAATCGGGCCTATGCCAAGTGTATAAACATAGCCCAAAATCGATTTCCTACCATCTCTATCCCCAGCATAATCTGAATCACAATAACCCCTTAGAGTTATGTCAGTACCTTCAAACAACGAGCCAATATCAGAAGTGCATCTCAAATATCGTAGAATCTACTTTACTGCTTGCTAATGAGTCTTTCCTGGGTTAAATATGTATCTGCTAGCAACACCAACTGCAAGAGCTAAATCAGGCCTCGTGCATACCGTAGCATACATAATGCTTCCAACTGCACTAGAGTAAGGAATATTGGCCATATCCAATTTTTCTTCATCCAATGTGGGACATAAATCTCTGGATAATTGAAACTGAGAGCCTAATGGAATAGCCACTGGTTTAGCTTTCTCCATGCCAAATCGAGATATGACTTTCTCGATATATTGAGTGCGAGTTAGCCTCAAAACTCTTTGCTTTCTATCCCTCTGAATCTCCATCCCTAAAATTCTCCATGCATTCCCAAATTTTTCATATCAAACTCCTTGCTGAGCTTCATCTTCAATTTTGAAATCCTAATCATGCTCTTAGAAGCTATCAACATATCATCAACGTAAAGCAACAAATATATGATGTCTTCATTACACTTCTTAAAATAGACACATTGGCCCCTAAAGCTTCTAGAGTAACCATATTAGACCATAAACTTATCAAATTTCTTATACCACTATCTAGGAGACTGTTTAACCCATAAAGAGATTTGTTAAGCTTACAAACATGATTGGGCCTGCCGCCTTTAATGAACCCCTCTGACTGCTGTAGGTGAATGTGCTCCTCGAGGTCACCATGCAAGAATGATGTCTTGACATCTAATTATTCCAACTCCATGTCAAAGTGGGAGACCAATGTCAAAAGAATACGAATGGAAATGTGTCTAGCAACTGGAGAAAAAATATCATGGAACTCCATAACTTTCCTCTGAACATAACCATTCGCTACTAATCTTGCCTTATACCTCAAGGCACCATTGCCACTGTCTTTCACCTTATAAATTCACTTTCATCCAATTGCTCTCTTGCTGGAAGGAAGTGGCACTAAATATCAAGTGTGATTTCTGTTCAAAGACTCGATTTCCTCCTTCATAGGTACTAGCCGGCTAGAACTATCAATGACATCTCGATAGTATCTAGGCTCATCATGAAATATGCTTAATGCACAGGTTGTCATGTCATCGAAGTCAATGTCTGCAATACTTAATTCCGCAAAATCATCAAGCCATCTAGGTATATTACTCCCTCTGATTGGTAAGTTTGAATTTGAGCTCCATCTTGAGATTGATCCTCTGTCTTCTCCTCATCAACCATGTGTCATCGGAAAAACCATTTTTACTTGTATGGAAGTCTATGATCTACTTTGTGTTAGGTACTCTGAATTCATCATCTCAACATCATCATTAAGTGAAGAAGAAGGCTCCACCTCCAACATAGACTTTTCATCAAATGTAACATGTTTGCTAGTAATAGTCTTCTGGGTAGTAGGACACCATAATCTATAATCCTTAACTCCTCTCCTATAACCAAGAAAAATACACTTTCACGATCTTGGATCGAACTTCCTTTTGCTCCCATGCACATAAGCTGAACAACCAAACACTATGAGAAAGGAATATGAAACAGGCTCTCCCTTCCATACTTCTTCAGGAATCTTTGTATCTATGGTGGTAGAAGGTTTACGGTTGATGAGGAATACCGTCGTAGATAATGCTTCTTCCCAAAATCTCTTCTTTAATCTAGCATTCAAACGTAAGCAACGAGTTCTTTCTAACAAAGTCCAATTCTTCCTCTCTGCAACTCCATTTGACCGAGGGTGAATTATTGAGAAGTGAATTCATCACCATTATCTGAACGAAGAATCTTTACTTTCTTTCCAGACTACTTCTCAATAAGAAATTTCCAACTTTGAAACATATCAAAAGTTTCATCCTTGGACTTCATAAAGTAAACCCATACCTTTTTAGAAAAATCGTCAACAAATGAAACAAAATACCTGACTCCTCCAAAGATAGGCATAGTGTGGGGCCCCAAACATTAGTGTGAATATACTCTAAAACATTTTTAGACTTATGCTCTACAATGCCAAAAGAAACCTTCGTCTGCTTTTCAAGTACGCATCCTTCACAAAAACCCAGTTTTGAATGATGAATACCATCAATCAAACCTCGCTTTCTTAATACTTCCAAACCGTGCTCTCGAATGTAACCCATGCAAAAATGCCACAATCTGGTATAATCGAAATCAATAGAATGAACAACCGAAGAAGACTCTGCAACATAAATGGTACCCTTCAACAAATATAGGTTTCCAGTTTTTACCCCTTTCATCACCATCAATGAGCCATTTTTAATTTTCAATGAATCATTTTCTATTCACACTTTTATCCAACATTGCACAATACTCCAACGTAGATCAAACTATTCCTCAAATCAGGTACATGCCCGATATCACACAAAGTACGAACAACACCATCAAGCATCCTAATATTCACCCTTTCAAAACCAATCATGCGACTAGTAGCATTATTTCCCATGAGAACCTCTCCTCCATCAAACTAACGATATGTAGAAAAAGAGTGTCTATCTGGTGTCATATGATAGGATTCTCTAGAGTCAATAACCCATATAGTACTGCTCATAGAAGAGGCAGAAGTTGTAAAAATGCCAGGATCACTCTCTAAATCTGATGTTTTTGCCGTAGTAGCTGAAGCCTTTTGGGTAATGGCTTTTTTTATTCTCCAACTTGGGGAAACTTGCAATATAATGTCCAGATCTTCTACAATAATGACAAACTCCCTTTGTAGCTCCCCTTGACTGAGATCTTGACTTGGCTCTACCTCCACCATATTTGGGTATGCTCTTACTTCTTCCCCTTTGCGCAATAAAGCCTTCGAAATCATTCTCCATGATCATTTTTTCTAACTTTCCCTTCAACATATTGTTATACAAATTTGTCTTCACATCCACTAAGCAAATAGAAGAGCGCCCATAGATTACAGAGTTAATATACTTCGCATGCAAAGAACAAAAAAATGAAAACTTGTGTTTCTTCCTCAATTTTTACTTCAGTTGCTCGAAGATTTATAACAAGCGTATTTAGGGCATCCATGAGAGCTAATACATTGGTTATATACTTCATCTTGAACAAGTAAAGTTGTTGTTGTAGGATGATGCGTTTGTGAGAGACTTGTCATAGAACTTTTTTGAAGAGCATCCCATAATTCCTTAGCAGTTTTCACATGAGAAAACACACTAAGTATTTCCTCAAAAAGGCTATGTTGGATGGTAATAAGAGCATCCTATTCCAATTCCTCAATCTTCATGTGCTAATTTCTTCATTTTGTCTAGATCTGAGACAACCATAAAAATCCACTCTTTCTTCAACACTACTTCCATCTTCATCTTCCATATGCCAAAACCTCCCTTTCCATCAAATCTAGAGACTCCATAATTGGTAGAGCTTCTACCGATGCTATTCTTTATAGAATTAGACATAGCTGAAATAGTCTTCAAATAGAACAACAAACTCTGATACCAAACTGTAGTGAAAAATCAGTGTTTTGGGCAGTGGAAGCAGAACACCTAATAATCTAGTCTTTCGAAAATCTCAGCAATTCCAATCCAAAAAATTGAATAAAAAGAAAAAGCAAAGAGAAAAAGTTATATATGGAAACAGAAAGGAAAGAACACACTAATATAACGAGGTTCAATTAGCCTTCATCCTCGGACCCAAAAACCATTTTTACTTCTTCACTTTAAGAAGGAGTACAATATGAGAAGAAAACAAATCAATCAATATAAATTTCTCACCCTACAATAGATACAGAAATAGGGATCTAATTGAAGATATTTTGTAGAGAAGTCTTTTTTGTCTTGTGATAATAAAAAATGAGCAAAAGTCTTCATATTTATAAGAGCAAGAATGAAGATTGCCTTGGAGATAAGGATGAAATGTTTCCGGATTCGTTTGATTTGATTTCAACACAAATCTAGCATATTTGTGTTTGTTTCGACATATATCTTTATCTGATTGATTCCTCAAATCAATTAATATCTATTATGATATTGATTGATTCTCTTCCCAATTTGTTTCCTATATTTGACTGATTATGTGAATCAATTAATATCTGTTAGGCATGGCTCGCATTGTATTAGAGTGGATGCGTAGATTGGATTATGATTAGTCCCACATCGCAAGATATTCTAAAAGATATGAGCATATATATGAGGTTGGTAGCATGTAATAATAAGAGATTCCTTTTTATACAATCACACATTAGCATGAAAATATATGTATTCTAGGGCATGTAGGGATATTCAATCATGACGCCGACACCAAAAGAGCTTCGTTCAGTGGTCTTGCCTCTTCTACACTAAATGAAGTGCATGCGTGGCATAAGATGTGAGAGGATGCCGAAAATTACAACACGGTATCAGAGTCGATGGTTCGAGGGGACAAATATGATGTAGCATTGACCTAAAGTATGCTCTAGTATGTGGTTTGAGCTCAGGATTCTCATTAAGGTGGAGTTATAAGTTAGAACATGGTCTGCTCCAATCGTGGAAAAGAGAACTCTTTATAAAAATAGCTTGGCCCAACTGCTGAGAGGTGGTAGCGACCTAATCTAAAAACTGCTGGAGGTGTTAGTGACATTATCCAAGTGTTTGAGGACTCTGTATAACTTCAAGTTGAATTGCAAAAATGCTCGCCAAGGTGGAGATATGTTAGTTGTGGCTTGCATTGAATTAGAGTGGGTGCGTAGATTAGATTATGATTAGCCTGACATCGTAAGGTATTCTAAAAGAGATTAAATATATATGAGATCGTGTAAATACAAGGAATTCTTTTTGTTATAAATAAATGTTGCCATGAAAATATATATGCTCTATGCAATGTAGGGATATCCAATCACTACGCTAGCACCAAAAGAGTTTCGTTCGATGGTCTTGCCTCTTCTACACTAAATAAAGTGCACGCATAGCGGAAGATGCGAGGGTGTGTTGAAAATTACAACAATTCATACATAAATTTATCATAGCTTAAAACAGTGAACATTGAAATGAATAATATACGATACGGTGTAGTTACATATAAGTGCAAATTCATATATTTCTTTAACTATGTTGCAAACTGTATCTAGTGTCATATATCTGACAGTCTAAAATAATTCTATGTTAGTATAACTAAATATAACATGGCTATTTCATGCATAGTTAAAAGTAATTGGACAGTCAAGAAAATATTTCAAAATGTATCGTGATACAAGTAAAAAAATACATCAAATTGACAAGCATCATTGTTCCAGTGGTTAAGTGATTCGGCTTTGGTGCGAGAGATCACGAGTTCGAAACTTGCGTAGTGTGATTTGAAAGACAAGTGGTTTGTGTTCTGTTGTCCCGGTGACATGTTGTATTTAAGTACTATTTCAATTTTTTTTGCAATATCATATTATGAATCGCCATATAGTATCACATTATGTGAAGAGGTTTAAAAATATTCCCTCTTTACATCAACTGATAAAAAAGAACAGTATGAATCGCCAAGCTTGTTATATTTACAAACTAATAAAATAAGCAATAAAGGAAACAATGCAAAATGAAAAGGAAATGATGCAAAATGATAAGAAAAATTTGCAATATCTCAATTAATACAAAATATAACGTAATAATAGAAACTTATATTTTATACATTTCCTTATCCATATTCCCATCGAATTTTAGACATATTATTTCTGGAAATTTGAATCAACCATTTATTTGCAAGTTTTATACATAAAAGCCCTCCTAAAAAACATGTTTAAATTTTACCTCTAAAATTATTTTAAATAACTTCTTTCATTTTTTTTCAAAAATTAAATTTAAGCTTAATCGCATGTTTCTACGGCCAAACTAATTATTATTATTTGAATTTTGTTGATAAAGTATAATGTTTGCATTTTTTATAAATATTTGCACTTTAAACTGTAAAAATTTGCACTTTTCTATAGGTGTAAATATTTGCATTTGGCTGAACTAATAACAGAGGTGTTTTTTAAAATTTATTTTTGAGGAGTCGTGATTTTGTTTTTTCGACAATAAGAGTTTAATTTTATTCAATCATAGCATTTATTTTAATGTCTTGGGGGTTCTAATCTTTGATTTCTAGGACCTTGGACTAAAACAACGTACCACTGCCACTTGAGCTAGGGGTTCTTGACTAGATGGAGCATATTGTTAAACTTTAAAATAGTGTTTTACAAAAGTTCTCTATTATTTCACTTTCAAATATATTTTAATGGTTGCAATTTTTCGGTTAAATTTAAATTGATTTGCTAAAACAACCAAATTAAAGAAAATGACACATTTGACTGCGGACAATAAAAAATTGGTAGACTTGTGAAGAAAATGGAAACGAAATAGCATTCATTTAATTGTTATTTGAATGGTTAGAATCTGAACCTTTTTTGCTTTTATAGTGTTCCAAGGATGACTGCTTTCAAAATCGATTTTTTTAAACAATTTTAGCAAATAAACAAAACTCAAGTTTAAAATATTAATCACTTTAATAATTCACCAACTAAAAAAATTGACCAATTGCCCAATCATCTTCAAATAGAAGGTCAAATGCGTTATCATATAAATCAATGGTTGAAATAGAAATTCCAAAAATGAAATAAACATCAAAATCATGAATACACAATTTAAGTTAAACTTAAGGATACATAAGGAATTAGGGTTTATTACACCTACCATTGAAATAAACATATTAAAATCCAAGTTTAAAAATTCTAGCTATAGTGCAATAATGACATAACTTCTAATCGGAGGGAAAAACTTGAACAATACATCTATACCTAATGCAAAATAAAGAAAATAATATACATATATACATACATACACATACACAAATATATACATATATATACATACATACATACATACATATATATATCACTAAAAAAACCTTCATTCACATTTTCTAGAAAAATGAAAAAAAGATGAGTTGGACAACAATATAGGATTTTTCTAAAGTTGCAACATCTTTTTAACACCATATAGCAAGCAAATAGGTACAAGGACAATTGATACAAATGAATCAATAATTGATTATCTGAAGATTGAAATTGATATAACCTTGGATTTGTCCAACATGAATTTGAGAACTAAGCACTTGTTAAGTTTATATTTCATACAATGAGTTCCTAAATTAAATATGAAACTCAACTAATTACAATAAAACTTGGAAAGTTTATCCTGAATAGTTAGAGAAAATAACAATCTAAATTATACGAAGAGAGGTGTTCTCCGAACAAAGCAAGACAGTCCTCAATCTCAAATTCCAACAATTCGTGAGGAAAATTATAAATAGAAATTATTGGAAGGAAGAATAGTAAAATTTATCATGAATTACACCATAGATGAATGAAGAATAAGCATATGTATCAATAGTAGTTTAGAACCTCATAGTAAGAACTATCTGGGTAAATGATGAGTTCCGACAACCCTAGCTTTTAGATAGAACTAAAAAAAGGTGATGTTTTTTGTTCTGTACATTTAATTAAATTTAGTTATGGAATTCTTAGGGTGGAATTGTAGAATTAAACACTAAAGTTATAAGGATTTATTATTTGAATTGATTAAATGAAGAGATGAAAATGTGAATATTCGGTTTTATATATAATGGGATAGATAAGATGCTTCTTAATATGGAAAATATGCACTAAATTAGCTTTTGCAGTATATACCCTAAGGAAGAAAGTGCATTAATAAAGAAATTACAAAATAAATCCATTAAATTAACAAAAGCTATCCAGTTAGAAAATAGCTAGACCTACCATAATCCCTGCAGAATCTTTAAGGGGGGCTTTATTTATTATGTTCCAAGTGTAGAAAATATGTATGTAAAAGCATGTGTGAACGCTTCAAATGCTCTAAAAAAATAAACTGAAAATGAAATATCTTAATTTGAAAAATGTTAATCGTAGAACGAAAGATAGAGAAGAGATATGTCCAAAATGTGTAGAAGGTACTTTTTGCATTTTTTTTCTTTGGTTAATTGTAGTTTCTTAAAAAAATCTAAACCACCGAGAAATCTTGCATCCTGGTGCATGGTACATGCATCATTGAAAAATGGATTTATACATAGCGACTTCTCGAAATGTTTTTAAATAATAAATGTTATGCATTGGTGCAAATATACATGTACCAAAACTCTAGTGGTGTCGAACTAATGCATTTACATTAATATGCTTAACTATAAGTTGTCTTGAAATGCATAACATTTATTGTTTATGTAACGACCCTAGATTTTAATTTGATTTAAATTGATAATTAAATGAATTTTTGAATTAAAATCTGCAAAATTGATTTTAAATGATGCGAGTTTCCCCGATTCAAATAGAAAATATATTGAGTCATATGGGTTTGAAAATATGTATATATTGGATTTTTAATAAATTCTTATATTAGTGGTTTGAAAAATATATATTAAAGTATATACATTGACACAAGTACGAAATGAATAAATAAGTAAATTGTTAATTTATTATTGATGGTTAAAATATATATATAATAAATACAAGACAATAAATAAGAAGTAAATAAAATATAAGATATAACAATATAAAGTAAATACATATATATATATATATATATATATATCTTAATCTCATATTAATAAATCAATACAAAATAATACAAATGGAGTAGTCTACAAAAGTAATAAGAGTAAAATAAAAATAGAAGTTCACTTATTTTGTAAAGTAAAATAATTCATACTTAAGCTATGAATAAAAATAAGAACATTGATATATAAAATATAATCAATAAGTATTCAAACAAATAAAATAAGAAACAAAACTAAAGCAATGTACAATAGCATGTTAAGGAAAAACAAGAGGAAAAAAATAAAATAAAATAAAAATCTACTTAGCTAACAAATAAACAATTAATGCAAACATATCAGCCGAGCAAATACATGCAAGTAGAAAACAAATAAATAAAAATAATAACAACGTTCAAAAAGTATACAAAAGAAGAAATAAGTAAACAAAGTAATAAAACAAAAGTATAAATAAAAGAATTAAGGCATAAGCTTATAAAAACAAAGTAAAATAACAAGACAAGGCAATAGAACAAAAATAGATAGTTAAATGCATTCAAATATGCAGACAAATAAAAGAGTAAGTAAATAAACATAAAGTAAAATAAATATCCACAAAACAAAAATAAAAGCAAACCTGAATAAATACAAGCAAATATGGAACAAAGTATGTAGGCTAGTGTACAAAGAACAAGTAAAAGGAAAATAAGAAAAGGATGAAACATCACAAAGTATATATTTTACCTAAACAATAAAGCAAAGTACATCAACCTTTAAAGCTTCCATCTCTGCTCAGAAATAAGGTACTAAGTGATTAATGCAACATGCCTCCAATACAATTCAGCCATGCTTATTGAATGAACAAAGAAATAACACTGTATAAACATCACCTTGTATAAACAATATTTTATCACCTGCAACTTGTTTACATTTATTCACCTGCACACTGTCTTTTATATGCATCATTGCCTTTATACCAACCTTCTCCCCTCATTTTAGTTCGAGCACCATCATAACTGAAAGAAAAAAAAATTAATATAGCAGTTTCAAAAGAAGTATTCTCTGTTCCAAGCATGTACAGAGTGCATGCAGTTTTAAAAAGCAAAGCAAAATTTGTAAAGCAACTTCAAGAAATGCAAAGCTTCAGCTCAAGTTTCAATTTGCATTCAAAACTTCGAGTAGCAGTTCAAAAAAAAAAAAAAATAAATAAAACTGGGCAAGGCAAAGGCAACTCAGGCCTAAGATTTTTCTCTGTTTCTCTGTCTTTCTTCTCTGCCAAGTGAGTAACTTCATTTTTTTTTATGCTTAAGTGTATTGCTATATGGTTGCTTGATTTAAGTCTGAAAATAAATTGTAAATATGTTTATAAGAATATCAGGCATTATCTGAGTATATATGCAAGTGTGTGTATACTATGTAATTCCTGTTGTGTTCCCAGACTCAGATTCATTCAAAATTTATGTTCTATAAATCTAGGTGTTAATAGAACTTAGGATTTTAACAAATCATGTTTTTTTAGGTACAAAGTAAGGTTCAAAAATTTAATTAAGTTAAATAGGTCTGTATATTGCTCTGGAAAACCAAACCACTGAGCAAGTTCAAATTTATTGAAAATTCAATCATCCTGTTTTCATGATTCAGGAACATAGATGGCATACTAAAATCAAAACATGATTTTTAAAACTAAAATTATAATTTTTAGTAAAGGGGTTATGGTGAAATTTTGGGTTCATCAAAATAGGGGCTTTTGATGATCTCTGGTGATCCAAAGATTAGGAGAGGACGGGATTTTGGGAAATGATGGAGGAGGCTACAGGGATGCCTGGAAAAATGGGCGGAGGTGGTGAAGTTGGTCGTGGCGTCGGCGGCGTGGGGTTTTTTCTCCTAAACCTAGTTTTTGTGAGGTCGAGAATTTCGTCTCGTTCGACGTCTGTAGAGCATCGAGTTCGACACAGATTCGAGGGATGGTGGATGGGTCGTAGACGACGCTATGGCCGGAGTTTGATGGCCCACGGCGGTCGGTGCATCGAGAAATGGGTGACGACAGGTTGAGGTCGTATGGGTTTGAGTGTTCCAGGATTCGAATGTTTATTCGAATTTCGATCTCAAGGTGGTGGTGTGGATTTGATGGTTGGAGTTGGATCTGGGGAGCATTGTCGACGTGTTCGACAATGTGACGGGGTCGGAAGATCGCCAGAGGCGACGTGCACGTGCACCGTGCATTTGTTTTGAAGTCTGGAAGTTTTGGGAAGTGGGGAAGAAGCAGGGTGAACTCGCGTGTGTTGACTCGAGGCTTTACTCGAGATTTTAAGGGGTAGAACTCGAAGCAGAAGAGTGTTGCTTCGGGTTGATGGTTTGGTTACAGGTTTTACAGGAAACCTGTTATCCTGTTTTACAAATTCCAGATTTTGAAATTAAATAGTTTTATAACTTCAAATGTTTACATAAGTTAAGATTTTAAAGTAAATCTCTAAAAATGTTAAATTTAAAAAGGGATTTGATTTTAAACTGTTTTAAAATTCTTTCATAACCAAATATTACTTTAACATGTGAATTTAAAATGGATAATTTAATCATTTAAATTAATTAATGACTTGTAATTTAATAAGTAATTAAAGGTTCAAATCACTAATTAAAGTAATTAATTTGAGAAGAATTTATTCACTAAAGGTTAATTAATAAATGAAAGTGATTAAGAAATGATTTTAAGGATTAATCACTTGTTGAGATTAATGTTGGATATTTTGATTTAGTAAGGATAATGAAGTATGAAATTGGTTTAAAGGTTAATTTAATTTAATTTCTTAAAGTTATATAATAAATAATAGTTAACTAATTAGGGGATAATTAAGGTAATAAAATGATTTAATTAATAAGTAATTAAAGAATGATTCATTTAATTTATAAATAAATAATTAGATTAAATTTTAGTTAGAAATGATTAATAATGAATTTATCTAAGATAATTTCTTAAGAAAGTAATTAAGAAATATTATTAGTTAATAAGATAATTAACTAAGGATTATTAAGTATTAATTAAGGCGATTAATTTTAATAATAAAGTGGATTGATTAGTTTAGATAATCAATTATAAATGGTGTAAGTATAATTACTTTATGGTAAGTAATTAAAGGTTAAATTTCTTTAACTAATTAATTGGAGTTAATTAATTAGGAAATTGGTTTAAGAGTTGATTAAATTAATGTGATAAATTAAGAATAATTTAATAAATTAAAGTGTCTGATAAATTAATTTATATCAAATGATTTGGAATTAATAAATCAGAATTGGATAATAAATTCACAAATAATTAATTAAATTAGAGATAAATTGAATTAATTAGGATTAAACAATCCTGTTTATAAATGATTATTGAATGCTTGACCTTACTTATGAACGATTATATTGTATGAAATGCCTTGAATTGATTGTCCTATCTGATATGTGATGCTTTGTTTTGAGCTGTGTATATTTATTTGCATCTATATATTATCTGTGATCTATGAATGAAGATAAGCGTTATAATTTATATCGCTCATCAGATATATTGTTGTATTTGATCTGTCATGATTTAATGATGTGCACTACTGTGTATAACCCCTGAACCACACCATACACACACAAATATGGATTTCACGAGGAAATCGGTTAAGTCACAGATGTTTGAAATAGTTTTAAATTTGAATTTTTAAATTCAAATGTTTTGGAAATGGAATCGGAATAAATGTGAAAAGCTTTTGGAATGAAATTTCAAGTTAAAATTTATTTTAATTTACTTAATTAAGTTTTGAAATTTAAATAATTCAATTTAAATTTGAATTCGATATTTGGAATTGAATTCAACGATTGGAAAGTATGGTTAAAGATATTATAAACAGGTTGTATGAATTTAAACCATTTTAAAAGATATGGTTTTGGGAATTTGAATTTAACCCGAGGATTTCAACTCGTATAAATGAATCAGATTTCCAAAATGAAAACGGTTGTTTTCAAATGATAAACACTCTTAAATAAGAAATGAGACTCCAGTTAATTAGGGGAATTTCAAGATTAAATGGAGAAATGTTTTTCCTAAGTTATGAATGAATTCTTTTTGAAAGCTATGAATTAAATCTGTTTATTTTTAACAGATTTAAATAGATGATTTGTTTAAATCAAATTGAAATGAAATTGTTTTGAAGGCTATAAGTTAAATCTTTGATTTAAAGATTTAACGAGTTAATCAAATTGAAATGAAAATTGATTTGGAAAATCTGTGAATGAATCTTTTATTTAAAAGATTAAAATGTGAAGATTGTTTAAACCGTTAAAGGTTGTGAAAATGAATCTTTTTGTTTAAAAATTGAAAATGGTAATTTATTTAAACCATTTGAAGAAAAGTTTTGGGAAATAAGTTGTGACTTAATTGAAATCCCAATATCCATATATTTTTAAAATATTTTCGCTCACTATTCGGTTTAGCCGGGAAAGGACCTTTGTGTCGTATAACCCATTCCGAATATGTGATACGTCGTTATGGATAGCATTTGAAGACCTGTGTTGAAGACCGGGTATTTGCGAGAGCGATAGGATGACCTGTCGATTGACTCTGCACCGAGTAGCTACGGTATTGAGTTCTCCATATGTGATGGTGAATCCGATCAGGATTGTGAATATCCGGATTGCAAGGGCTTCGTAAGAAGTGCCTTCGGTTCTGTTCGAGCCCGGAACAGACTGGTATGGATTGTATGTCTGACATTACAAATTGAGATATAAAGCCGATTTCTTTCAAATATATTTCTGTTGGTGGCGAAGAATTTATTCTTTTAGCTTAACACCCTTCTCTGAGACGTACGAGCTCAGAGGTTATATAGTTGATGGTTATCAGCGATATATTCCCAATTTGGTAATGTGACATGCTGAGTGTTGCTGTGAAATGATCATTGTGTTGATTATTCGTGATAGGATCATTTGTTTGATCGTCTATCCTGGTGATCATTTCTATGATCATTTGTTGACCCAAAGCATGGCTTTTGTATAAAGTATGTTTTTGTGGACGTGACTTCGTCGAGCCTCACACCCCGTGAATGGTCAAAACAGGAAAGAAGCAGCAAGGTTATGAGGGGTAGCGCCCTTTAGGATGTGTGCATTTCCTTCTGGAAAAGGGTGGTATCATGGTATGGAGCCCAGATGCTTACTCATGTTGAAAACACTTTATGATTGTGTGAATTGATTATGAGATCTCGGATAAAGGTCCCAAAGGACCGGGGGATGGCATATTCGGTCAGTTGTTACTCAGTTAGGGGTAACCCGGCCTTGTGTTGGTAGAGATCCGGTTTGGTTCTCGGGGATGTCCATCCAGAGGCATTCTCATGTGGCAATGGGAAGTTCCTTGGCCTGATCATTCGTTGGAAATCCAATTCCCAATACGAAACTTGTACGGTATTAGTTGTAGAACCTGCCATTTACTTATGGTGGTCACCACTGTTTAGATGGTAGCTATAGTAGGCATACGATAATGGTCGTATGTTGGCTAAGATTTATATTCTACTTTCGAAATATTTCCTCTACACTATGCACTAATAATAATATCAAATGTTATTTTAAATGCGTATCAAGCATCTTTGACTATCATAAGGAGAAATCTCCTCCGATTCTGCGTTTGCATTGTGTGTGTGTGCGGGAGGCCTTATGGTAGTCTCATTTTTAAAAAGCATTGCGGATTTACTTTGAAAATCTTATGTTGAATGTTTTAAAAGATAAATTGTTTTTGTTGCTCACACCAGTCCCACGACTGATCCGGAGTTTATTGTTTTCTTTCCTAAACTCTGGGTGCTCATTATTTTCTACACGAGCAGTCTAGAGTTGGGTTTTTCAGATAGTTAGATATAGTGGATTATCTGGAGCTAGTTCAGTATTTGGATCACACCAGTCTTGTTGAGCTTGGTGATATGTTATTGGGGGTTCGAGCTATTGCTGGATTGCTTCTTGGAAATGGAGTTATAGTTATTTTTGGATTTCTTCCTTGAAGACTATCTTGGAGTTATTTGTTTCGCTGCTAGATGTAATCTATTTTTCTTTTCCGCTGCTATTTTATTGTATCACATCTCTGATGTATATTGATATTCATTGTATCGTTCTGTTGTATCAGATATTGTATATCAGTGTATTATTCTTTTATTCCGCTGTGTTGTTTACTTAATGATTGTTATAAGCTCCGGCGAATCGGATTTGAACGGTCGAATCTATGGCATTCGAATATGATTTGAAGTATGAATGTCGATTTTCGAGCGGGCAAAAATTCCGCGTCGTTACATTTGGTATCAGAGCTAAGGGTTGAACTTTAGCTCAGGAGTGTAACACATTAAGTAACTCATTAGAGATAGGGTGAAGTAAATCCTAGAATGAGTAATCCTTAAGATATCCGTTTGAATGCCTCAGTAAATTCTTTTACTATCCACTGATAGTAAGTATGAGTGCAAGAAGAGAACGCGATAGGGGAAGGGAAATACGACTGTAATTGGTCGATACTCTGTAACAACAACGAAAATAACTTTCTCTATCAATTTTCTTTGATTCGTTTCCGAATTCTTTTGATTTCTTCGTACCAGCTACAAAAAGAAGTTTTGGTGTGGTGATGCTCTACGAATCGTTGTAGAAGATTCTTACTTCGTATTTCATCAGATTCTTATCAGTTTTGGATTTAAACCTTAATGAAAATAAATTGGAAATTTTATAAATTGAGTTTAATTGGTTAATAGAATATGAAGGTAATTTGAATTAAATCAATAAAACGATTTCGTTTAAAACTAAATTTGAAATTCTATTATAATTTCTTGTATCTATTGTTGATATTCTGATTTAGTGAGCCAAATGCAGAACTGATAATCCAGTTTGATCTGAAAAGATATTTCTCTATCTTTCATCTATCCTTGTTGTTTTCGTGCCTGCGAATTTCGAGGACGAAATTCTTTTAAGGGGGGAAGTTTGTAACGACCCTAGATTTTAATTTGATTTAAATTGATAATTAAATGAATTTTTGAATTAAAATCTGTAAAATTGATTTTAAATGATGCGAGTTTCCCCGATTCAAATAGAAAATATATTGAGTCATATGGGTTTGAAAATATGTATATATTGGATTTTTAATAAATTCTTATATTAGTGGTTTGAAAAATATATATTAAAGTATATACATTGACACAAGTACGAAATGAATAAATAAGTAAATTGTTAATTTATTATTGATGGTTAAAATATATATATAATAAATACAAGACAATAAATAAGAAGTAAACAAAATATAAGATATAACAATATAAAGTAAATACATATATATATATATATATATCTTAATCTCATATTAATAAATCAATACAAAATAATACAAATAGAGTAGTCTACAAAAGTAATAAGAGTAAAATAAAAATACAAGTTCACTTATTTTGTAAAGTAAAATAATTCATACTTAAGCTATGAATAAAAATAAGAACATTGATATATAAAATATAATCAATAAGTATTCAAACAAATAAAATAAGAAACAAAACTAAAGCAATGTACAATAGCATGTTAAGGAAAAACAAGAGGAAAAAAATAAAATAAAATAAAAATCTACTTAGCTAACAGATAAACAATTAATGCAAACATATCAGCCGAGCAAATACATGCAAGTAGAAAAAAAATAAATAAAAATAATAACAACGTTCAAAAAGTATACAAAAGAAGAAATAAGTAAACAAAGTAATAAAACAAAAGTATAAATAAAAGAATTAAGGCATAAGCTTATAAAAACAAAGTAAAATAACAAGACAAGGCAATAGAACAAAAATAGATAGTTAAATGCATTCAAATATGCAGACAAATAAAAGAGTAAGTAAATAAACATAAAGTAAAATAAATATCCACAAAACAAAAATAAAAGCAAACCTGAATAAATACAAGCAAATATGGAACAAAGTATGTAGGCTAGTGTACAAAGAACAAGTAAAAGGAAAATAAGAAAAGGATGAAACATCACAAAGTATATATTTTACCTAAACAATAAAGCAAAGTACATCAACCTTTAAAGCTTCCATCTCTGCTCAGAAATAAGGTACTAAGTGATTAATGCAACATGCCTCCAATACAATTCAGCCATGCTTATTGAATGAACAAAGAAATAACACTGTATAAACATCACCTTGTATAAACAATATTTTATCACCTGCAACTTGTTTACATTTATTCACCTACACACTGTCTTTTATATGCATCATTGCCTTTATACCAACCTTCTCCCCTCATTTTAGTTCGAGCACCATCATAACTGAAAGAAAAAAAAATTAATATAGCAGTTTCAAAAGAAGTATTCTCTGTTCCAAGCATGTACAGAGTGCATGCAGTTTTAAAAAGCAAAGCAAAATATGTAAAGCAACTTCAAGAAATGCAAAGCTTCAGCTCAAGTTTCAATTTGCATTCAAAACTTCGAGTAGCAGTTCAAAAAAAAAAAAAAAAAAAAACTGGGCAAGGCAAAGGCAACTCAGGCCTAAGATTTTTCTCTGTTTCTCTGTCTTTCTTCTCTGTCAAGTGAGTAACTTCATTTTTTTTTATGCTTAAGTGTATTGCTATATGGTTGCTTGATTTAAGTCTGAAAATAAATTGTAAATATGTTTATAAGAATATCAGGCATTATCTGAGTATATATGCAAGTGTGTGTATACTATGTAATTCCTGTTGTGTTCCCAGACTCAGATTCATTCAAAATTTATGTTCTATAAATCTAGGTGTTAATAGAACTTAGGATTTTAACAAATCATGTTTTTTTAGGTACAAAGTAAGGTTCAAAAATTTAATTAAGTTAAATAGGTCTGTATGTTGCTCTGGAAAACCAAACCACTGAGCAAGTTCAAATTTATTGAAAATTCAATCATCCTGTTTTCATGATTCAGGAACATAGATGGCATACTAAAATCAAAACATGATTTTTAAAACTAAAATTATAATTTTTAGTAAAGGGGTTATGGTGAAATTTTGGGTTCATCAAAATAGGGGCTTTTGATGATCTCTGGTGATCCAAAGATTAGGAGAGGACGGGATTTTGGGAAATGATGGAGGAGGCTACAGGGATGCCTGGAAAAATGGGCGGAGGTGGTGAAGTTGGTCGTGGCGTCGGCGGCGTGGGGTTTTTTCTCCTAAACCTAGTTTTTGTGAGGTCGAGAATTTCGTCTCGTTCGACGTCTGTAGAGCATCGAGTTCGACACAGATTCGAGGGATGGTGGATGGGTCGTAGACGACGCTATGGCCGGAGTTTGATGGCCCACGGCGGTCGGTGCATCGAGAAATGGGTGACGACAGGTTGAGGTCGTATGGGTTTGAGTGTTCCAGGATTCGAATGTTTATTCGAATTTCGATCTCACGGTGGCGGTGTGGATTTGATGGTTGGAGTTGGATCTGGGGAGCATTGTCGACGTGTTCGACAATGTGACGGGGTCGGAAGATCGCCAGAGGCGACGTGCACATGCACCGTGCATTTGTTTTGAAGTCTGGAAGTTTTGGGAAGTGGGGAAGAAGCAGGGTGAACTCGCATGTGTTGACTCGAGGCTTTACTCGAGATTTTGAGGGGTAGAACTCGAAGCAGAAGAGTGTTGCTTCGGGTTGATGGTTTGGTTACAGGTTTTACAGGAAACCTGTTATCCTGTTTTACAAATTCCAGATTTTGAAATTAAATAGTTTTATAACTTCAAATGTTTACATAAGTTAAGATTTTAAAGTAAATCTCTAAAAATGTTAAATTTAAAAAGGGATTTGATTTTAAATTGTTTTAAAATTCTTTCATAACCAAATATTACTTTAACATGTGAATTTAAAATGGATAATTTAATCATTTAAATTAATTAATGACTTGTAATTTAATAAGTAATTAAAGGTTCAAATCACTAATTAAAGTAATTAATTTGAGAAGAATTTATTCACTAAAGGTTAATTAATAAATGAAAGTGATTAAGAAATGATTTTAAGGATTTATCACTTATTGAGATTAATGTTGGATATTTTGATTTAGTAAGGATAATGAAGTATGAAATTGGTTTAAAGGTTAATTTAATTTAATTTCTTAAAGTTATATAATAAATAATAGTTAACTAATTAGGGGATAATTAAGGTAATAAAATGATTTAATTAATAAGTAATTAAAGAATGATTCATTTAATTTATAAATAAATAATTAGATTAAATTTTAGTTAGAAATGATTAATAATGAATTTATCTAAGATAATTTCTTAAGAAAGTAATTAAGAAATATTATTAGTTAATAAGATAATTAACTAAGGATTATTAAGTATTAATTAAGGCGATTAATTTTAATAATAAAGTGGATTGATTAGTTTAGATAATCAATTATAAATGGTGTAAGTATAATTACTTTATGGTAAGTAATTAAAGGTTAAATTTCTTTAACTAATTAATTGGAGTTAATTAATTAGGAAATTGGTTTAAGAGTTGATTAAATTAATGTGATAAATTAAGAATAATTTAATAAATTAAAGTGTCTGATAAATTAATTTATATCAAATGATTTGGAATTAATAAATCAGAATTGGATAATAAATTCACAAATAATTAATTAAATTAGAGATAAATTGAATTAATTAGGATTAAACAATCCTGTTTATAAATGATTATTGAATGCTTGACCTTACTTATGAACGATTATATTGTATGAAATGCCTTGAATTGATTGTCCTATCTGATATGTGATGCTTTGTTTTGAGCTGTGTATATTTATTTGCATCTATATATTATCTGTGATCTATGAATGAAGATAAGCGTTATAATTTATATCGCTCATCAGATATATTGTTGTATTTGATCTGTCATGATTTAATGATGTGCACTACTGTGTATAACCCCTGAACCACACCATACACACACAAATATGGATTTCACGAGAAAATCGGTTAAGTCACAGATGTTTGAAATAGTTTTAAATTTGAATTTTTAAATTCAAATGTTTTGGAAATGGAATCGGAATAAATGTGAAAAGCTTTTGGAATGAAATTTCAAGTTAAAATTTATTTTAATTTACTTAATTAAGTTTTGAAATTTAAATAATTCAATTTAAATTTGAATTCGATATTTGGAATTGAATTCAACGATTGGAAAGTATGGTTAAAGATATTATAAACAGGTTGTATGAATTTAAACCATTTTAAAAGATATGGTTTTGGGAATTTGAATTTAACCCGAGGATTTCAACTCGTATAAATGAATCAGATTTCCAAAATGAAAACGGTTGTTTTCAAATGATAAACACTCTTAAATAAGAAATGAGACTCCAGTTAATTAGGGGAATTTCAAGATTAAATGGAGAAATGTTTTTCCTAAGTTATGAATGAATTCTTTTTGAAAGCTATGAATTAAATCTGTTTATTTTTAACAGATTTAATTAGATGATTTGTTTAAATCAAATTGAAATGAAATTGTTTTGAAGGCTATAAGTTAAATCTTTGATTTAAAGATTTAACGAGTTAATCAAATTGAAATGAAAATTGATTTGGAAAATCTGTGAATGAATCTTTTGTTTAAAAGATTAAAATGTGAAGATTGTTTAAACCGTTAAAGGTTGTGAAAATGAATCTTTTTGTTTAAAAATTGAAAATGGTAATTTATTTAAACCATTTGAAGAAAAGTTTTGGGAAATAAGTTGTGACTTAATTGAAATCCCAATATCCATATATTTTTAAAATATTTTCGCTCACTATTCGGTTTAGCCGGGAAAGGACCTTTGTGTCGTATAACCCATTCCGAATATGTGATACGTCGTTATGGATAGCATTTGAAGACCGGTGTTGAAGACCGGGTATTTGCGAGAGCGATAGGATGACCTGTCGATTGACTCTGCACCGAGTAGCTACGGTATTGAGTTCTCCATATGTGATGGTGAATCCGATCAGGATTGTGAATATCCGGATTGCAAGGGCTTCGTAAGAAGTGCCTTCGGTTCTGTTCGAGCCCGGAACAGACTGGTATGGATTGTATGTCTGACATTACAAATTGAGATATAAAGCCGATTTCTTTCAAATATATTTCTGTTGGTGGCGAAGAATTTATTCTTTTAGCTTAACACCCTTCTCTGAGACGTACGAGCTCAGAGGTTATATAGTTGATGGTTATCAGCGATATATTCCCAATTTGGTAATGTGACATGCTGAGTGTTGCTGTGAAATGATCATTGTGTTGATTATTCGTGATAGGATCATTTGTTTGATCGTCTATCCTGGTGATCATTTCTATGATCATTTGTTGACCCAAAGCATGGCTTTTGTATAAAGTATGTTTTTGTGGACGTGACTTCGTCGAGCCTCACACCCCGTGAATGGTCAAAACAGGAAAGAAGCAGCAAGGTTATGAGGGGTAGCGCCCTTTAGGATGTGTGCATTTCCTTCTGGAAAAGGGTGGTATCATGGTATGGAGCCCAGATGCTTACTCATGTTGAAAACACTTTATGATTGTGTGAATTGATTATGAGATCTCGGATAAAGGTCCCAAAGGACCGGGGGATGGCATATTCGGTCAGTTGTTACTCAGTTAGGGGTAACCCGGCCTTGTGTTGGTAGAGATCCGGTTTGGTTCTCGGGGATGTCCATCCAGAGGCATTCTCATGTGGCAATGGGAAGTTCCTTGGCCTGATCATTCGTTGGAAATCCAATTCCCAATACGAAACTTGTACGGTATTAGTTGTAGAACCTGCCATTTACTTATGGTGGTCACCACTGTTTAGATGGTAGCTATAGTAGGCATACGATAATGGTCGTATGTTGGCTAAGATTTATATTCTACTTTCGAAATATTTCCTCTACACTATGCACTAATAATAATATCAAATGTTATTTTAAATGCGTATCAAGCATCTTTGACTATCATAAGGAGAAATCTCCTCCGATTCTGCGTTTGCATTGTGTGTGTGTGCGGGAGGCCTTATGGTAGTCTCATTTTTAAAAAGCATTGCGGATTTACTTTGAAAATCTTATGTTGAATGTTTTAAAAGATAAATTATTTTTGTTGCTCACACCAGTCCCACGACTGATCCGGAGTTTAGTGTTTTCTTTCCTAAACTCTGGGTGCTCATTATTTTCTACACGAGCAGTCTAGAGTTGGGTTTTTCAGATAGTTAGATATAGTGGATTATCTGGAGCTAGTTCAGTATTTGGATCACACCAGTCTTGTTGAGCTTGGTGATATGTTATTGGGGGTTCGAGCTATTGCTGGATTGCTTCTTGGAAATGGAGTTATAGTTATTTTTGGATTTCTTCCTTGAAGACTATCTTGGAGTTATTTGTTTCGCTGCTAGATGTAATCTATTTTTCTTTTCCGCTGCTAGTTTATTGTATCACATCTCTGATGTATATTGATATTCATTGTATCGTTCTGTTGTATCAGATATTGTATATCAGTGTATTATTCTTTTACTCCGCTGTGTTGTTTACTTAATGATTGTTATAAGCTCCGGCGAATCGGATTTGAACGGTCGAATCTATGGCATTCGAATACGATTTGAAGTATGAATGTCGATTTTCGAGCGGGCAAAAATTCCGCGTCGTTACAGTTTAAAATATATCAGTGGGTTAATATGCATAAAGAAATGTATAAAAGTTTAGTTGACAGAGTGGCTGTAATGTATAGCAAAGCGTAATGACTAACAAAAAAGGAAATAGAAAATTAGTAGAATATCAATAGGATAATATGAAAAATAACAATTGATTTGATTGCCTTGAAGTTATTTAAAAGCAAAAAGAGTGACACCATGGCTTGTTGATGCCTTTTAGTGGACTGAATAAGAACATCTTTAAATGCATAAAAAGTAGAGGTTAGAAATAAACTTTGAAAATCTAATCTAAGAAACTTTGTAATCAATTTAATATAATTAGCTTTCACCTATGGTTGATACATTGTTGAAGATAAAGTAAAAATGCTTGAAAGAGAAGATTAGAAAGCTAAATCTACTTAATAATGAAACTAAACAAAATAAAAGGAAGAAAGGAATCAGAAATCCAACCATAGATCCGTAGAAAATTAGGCGTAAGTTAGAAGTCATAGAAAATTAGATAAAAGGATCAAAGCAAAACTTACAGGAAGTTGTCAAAGATTTTCGTTAGTAAGATAGTCAACCTGCATGTAAATATGTAGGATATAATTGAAGATTATCTTGATAAATAGAAAGAAAATGGTGAGTATTGAAACTGGTGGATAATTTTCTATTTTGTAATTGGGAGTGAATGAATAGAATAGAAATGAAAGCATATGAAGAGGAAAATAAACGTAGCCATGGAAAGAAAAGTGGAATGGGCATTTGCTATAGTTGTTAAAACCTGGAAATTAATTAAAATAAATTGGAGGGGTTAAATAGGAATAAATTATTAAATAATTGAGAGATTAGTATATGATTCAAATTTGAATGATGACATGATATATCATACTAAAGGAGCATTATTCTAATATAAATAAATGATGCAAGTGAATATATATAAGGGATTCAACATCATTTTTTGAAGGTTTTATTTTGATGTAGGAGAACAATTTCATTTTTCTCTATAATACTTTTTTAGTTAAGCCTATATCCTAACTTGTACATGGTAATATATTATGGTTGATGAAGGAATTGAAAGGCCCTATGTTGATGAAAGGTAATTCCATTCCATGATCATCTTATTATATTTTACCTTCAAGTTTTCTCTTTTAAAATAGTAAATAAGCTAAAACTTGTTTATGAGCCTATACTCATGTAGAGCATATGTATCGTTTTCAGCTTGATGACTTGCTTTCTTTGTGTTTTGGAATTTTTAATTCTTTCCCTTCCAATAAAAACATTTATCACATGTGAAATTTATTTTTTAATTAAAAAAGATAATTTAACCCTTTATATACCTTTTTCATAATTCATTTCATCATACGTGTTGAATTCCCAATGATTTGAAGGATTATTAACATTTGCATCCTTATAATTTTATTTCCATACATTTCGGATATTAACTTTACCATTAATGGATACAATATACCGTTAATTTCACATAACTATCTTCCAGTTATTTATCTTATTCTATTGTGTTTTCCATTTTAAGATATAATAATTAACAAATGTTTTTGGGCCTATTATTAACTAATTTAGTTTAATTTCTTATTTAGGATTGAGTTTTTTATTTATATATAAAGAAGAATATCTGACTATTTGTTAGGGTTGGGCATTTAATCGACTTAATCGATTTAAACGACCTTAACCAAACCATTTTAACCAACATATTCGGTTAACCGAACATTCGTTTAACCGAACATTCAGTTAACCGACCGAAGTTAACCGACCGAAGTCGGGTCGGTTTACGGTTAATAATATCATTCATTTTAGCTAACCGTTAACCGAACTAAATTATGTTCGTATCAAAATTTTGCAATCCGGCCCACCTAATAACCCTAATCCCTTCCCTTCTTACTCGCACTGCCGCTCTCATTTTTATCTTGTTCTACTAGAAAAATAAAACCCTAGATCTGCCTTTCAAAATCCAAAACTTTCCTTTAAAATTCAAATCGATCCACAGTATGCCGCTGCGGTGCTGCCTTCGTCATGCTTAAGTGCTATCTGGAATCCTTTGGTTTGACCTATGTTGAATGCTAGTAGAAAGAGGAATGTGAGTTTTAATTTTAGCAGTTTTATGTATT
The DNA here is from genome assembly GCA_030765085.1 of Allium cepa. Lineage (NCBI taxonomy): Eukaryota > Viridiplantae > Streptophyta > Magnoliopsida > Asparagales > Amaryllidaceae > Allium > Allium cepa. Next base: position 337,657,762 of record CM060938.1, read on the forward strand.
TTAGTTTTTACCGTGGTATACTTTTAGTTTGGTTGAAGCCATAGCATTTTTTCAAATTAATAAATCTCACGATATTTATCTGTGTATATTTTATAACTGCAATAAAACTGTGTTTAGGCTACAGATAATTTCATGTGTTCAGTGCATAATTATTCTAAGATTTTGCAGTAGATATTTGGTTCATTTTTTTACTACAAAGTGTATATTAACTGGAGTTGGGCAGAGTCATTTGAGGATAGTGCATTTTGGTTGAAAATTATTTGTTGAAGGATATGTATTATTCAATTTTTTTTGTTCTAGATTCATTTGTTTAGGAATTATGAAAATAATTCAAATGGTCTTTGAAAAGTAGAGTATGTTACTTTCGCCTTAATTTCGTAAATTGTTTGTTAACGCTATTATAAAACTAGAAATGTCATTTTCCTTTACTTTATAGAAGAATTTAGGATATCTAATTCTTTTATATGCATGCTGTAATGACCCACAATTTTCCGATAATTAAAATATGGAATTTAATAAGACTTTGTAATTTAATATTGTAAGAAAGTAAAATTTGTGATTTATTAATGAGAATAGTAGCTAGAATGAAATTTAATGATGTTGATTTAAGGTAATTGATAATTATTTTAATGCAATTTCAATTAATTGAAATGATTATAAATTTATAAATGATTGTAAATTTAAAACTGATTATAAATTTTAAATAAGTGAATAATTCAAATGTTGTATTTAATGGTAAAATTGTATGAGATTAATTGAAATTGGTTAATATAGAATAATTAATTAGTATATGAATTCATTTGCTTTTGTTTGTAAACAATAGACTTGGAAATTCATTTGAATTATTAATGAATAACAATTGCTTTAATTATCATTTCGTATTTAATCTGTTGAAACTAAATTGGAAATCAATTGCAATTAATCTACTTGAATATTGTAGTTAATGTGAATTAAAACGATAACTGTAGAATATTGATGAAATATAACATAAACCAATGTTAATTATATCTATTGGGTAATAATTGATTCAATAATAAGATATAAATCAAAATAAATTGATTTATTTGAATTTAAATTATAATTAATGAATTTATGTCAATTGAAATTAGAACGCTGTCATTTATGCAATATTTAACATTAGATTTGACATGGAACATTATTTTAAAAGATTATAAATTACAAGGTAATCAAAAATGATAAAAATGGTCAGTTATAAAATTTGAATTTGAAAAGTGATTGAATTAATTTAATAATATTTAATTAACGTGAAAATAGCCATTCTGACCACTATCTCAGATTTCGACGAAAGTAGTTTCATCGGATCCGTAACAGTGAATTATTATAGGACTTCAAGTTTCGTAGCGATTGGACTTGTCGTTTGATTGTGGGGCTTGAAACGCGTAGAAATCAATTTAACGAATCAATTTAAAATAGACTGATTTTAAAAGCTAACTTTTGTATACAATGAAATTTGGATTTGAAACCTGTTGCATTGAGTTTAAAAACATCGAAAACATCTATCTTGATATATGGGATGATCTAATTTTGTTTCGAAAACGAAACGGGCTTTTTGGGTCGTTATTGTTGTTTCGAACTAATTTGATATATTCATTCTTTCTTATCGGACCTTGCCTATATAAATAGTTTTTCTAAACCCTAGCATATTTTTTATTCTTATTTCTATACTTATCTGTCTACGCAGTCATCGGCTTTCTCCCTTTTCTAATGGCTGTAGATTCCAAACCCTAAATCCACTTTCAAATTCAAATCGAAAATCAAACTCCTTAAAACTATGTCATATTATATATCATTGGAAAGCTCTTGACATGCCTAATCAACTGCAACAATTCATTTTTCGATTGGATACATCATTTGGTAGAAATCAATGATTTATCCCTGGCCGTTTATATTATGTTTTTGGATTTGACAGTGGATCGTCGATTTCGGAACGGCCAACGAGTACTGCTACGTATAGGAAGGGGTATGCTTTCGATCCATATGGTTACTTGGTGTCAAATCTTGCCAGATTCTCCATGATCGGTTTAGAGTAGAGCGGCGATGGTTGAGCTTGGTGGAGCCATAGGCTTCGCCGCTGGTGTGGGGGAGGTCGGCTCGGAGAGGAGGAGAAATTGGCATTGGTCGATCGAGGTGGAAACTTGTGCGGGCGACACGATTTCACGATGAAGGTAGTGGCCATTCATTGTTTTCAGCGTGTTCGCGTTGTGTGGCCGGCTAGGGCTTTGTACGAGAGCAGGTGATGACATGGTACGTTATATATTATTTTATTTAATTTAAATTCAAACTTGAATCGTTCTAACTTCAATAACTTGGGGAATGAGCTCGGATTCACGTGCAGTTTTATCCATTGTGATTGCATCGGAATTTTGGTTATCATGGAACTAGTATGGTCGAATTTTGAGACAGTTGGATTTTGGGCCTTTCTCTGGATTTTAAATCGTCAAAAAATAAAATATGAGTGTTTTAACCCACTCACAACTACTAAATTATCTTATGTTAGTTAAATTAAATTTATGATGTGATTAGAAATTGATTGATTGATGTCTGGTATATTTAAATTATCATTCCAGTCAAATCTGACTTTTAATGAATTTAATTGCCATTAGTTTAATATTAAATTTTAAATTGCCAGTCAATACCTATTATTGATAATCAGTTACTTGTTATTTTATTGGTTGATTTGAATGATGATTGTGATGGATGTTTAATTGTTGATATCGGATGATTGGATGTTATATTTATATATTGTGATCACACTGTAATTTGCCTTAGTTATTATTAGAAAAACCACTACGGTTTGAAATGATACATACCGAACGATCTATAGATTAGGGAAAAATCGTTATGGGTTGAAATGATAGACCCAAGCGATTTTATGTATTTTGAATTTATCCTGGATTGCGGGTTGAAATGATATATACCCGTAAAATTTAAATTACTGCAGTTTGAAATAATAAATATCCGTATCACTTAAGCATAGGGTTGAAAATTATATATGGACACAGGATTGGTTAAATTAAATAATTTTTGAATTCAATTAAATGATTTTTTGAAATAAAATTGGATTTATATAAACTGAATTATTTTAGAAAATCCAAGCTTTAAATGTTGAAATTTGAACTGGTTTGAAGCAATTGTTTAAAGAAATCAAATTGAAATTTCAAAGTTGTATTGTGAATTATAAATGAATTTATCGAAATTGAGTTATTGAAATGTTTGAATATTTAAACTTTTAAATCTATGAATTTGAAGTGCTTTAAAATTTTGGTTCAAAATTGAATTTGAAATCAATATAAACAGAAATGATTTTTGGGAATTTGTATTGAAAGAAAATTTAGTTTTGTTGAAATTTGGACATGGTCCAGATTTTGTGAAATGGAAGAAATAGTTTAATTTGATATTAATTTCATATTAATTATTTTAATGTAAACTTTTTAAAGGCATATTATTTTAAATTCGGATTTATTTATGTTTTCAAACTATTTACTATATAAACCATTTCCAATAATTGAACTATTTTATATTAAACTATTAAAACTGTACTAATATTTTTAAACTATTTTAATCTATTTAACTATTTTAATCTATTTTTAAACTATTTTAACCTTTTTTAAACTATTTAATTATTTCATCTATATTTTAATCTATTTAAAAAAATTAACTATTTAAAACTACTTTAATCTGTTCTAAATTATTTATACCATTTAAATTATTTTAAAGTATCTTAACTATTTTAAACTATTTTAAAACTATTTATGGCTATCTTAACTATTTACTAAATTTCAGACTGTGTAAAGTTGAAGTGTTTATATTTAAATACTTGATTTAAAAGCGTATTTGGTTAAACGATGTCATAACCAATGTTGGAATTGGAAATAATATTTTTCTACTGAAACGAGATATTTTGGGTCAATATGATGATTTTGAAATGAGAGTTCAACCTACTTGTGAATATGATTTCGAAAGTGATATGGTTTGAAAATATGATATTTTGATATCAATTATGGATTGATTTGTGAAATCGTAAAAGAACCATCCGATGTGAAATAAGCGCTCGGTTGTTAAAGAGACCGAGATCAGATATTGTCATACTCTCTGCTAGTATCCAAAACCACTTTAACAGCAGTGCATGTGGTAGAGATTCTAGAATGAAGTAGGATGGTTTGGCAAACGATTCTGTATGAGGTATTAATGTAGCCCTGACTCGCTCAAGTCATCTTGATGTGACTAAAACATGAGCTATACCGGGCTAAATGAGGCCGCACCTTTGATCAAACATGCTTCTTCGATACCATATTATGACTTTATGACCGATTTGATGGCCACCCCTCGATTTCATTATGGGAGTGTATTTCGAGGTGGGCGGTAGTAGCTACTACGTGTTACCACTAGTCTAGGAGAGCAAATGGTAGAATCCTACCCTGATATTGCCTCGCGTGCCTTGTTACATGCCTTTTTGCGCCTTCTACATGTTTGGTTTGTATCGTACCTATGGAGTGCCCTTTGATAGGCCTTCTTTTTACGGAGGAATTACGGTACTGTATAGACTACGGAAATATATAAAATGTTTTAAGGGAGATATGGGTAACGCCTTAACACTATACTAATACTTTACTTTATTGATAGACATATTATAATAGTGTATATTACTACATAGTAGATAGTTTAGCGCATCTTGAGGAGACAGAATCCCAAACATCTCTTAAGTTATTGCACGCACATTTGACACCAGATAGGAGATGTAAAATCCCATAAACATCTCTGAAGCCGTTACACTCATATTTATTTACTGTCGATTTAACCTACATAAGATCTTTTAGTTCTAACTTGAGTGTTTTGTCTTTTCATTATGGTCGCATCAGTCTGAGATTTCAGTGTACTAAAGACTATTTTTCTGGAGGATGAAGATGAAGACTTGGTATATTATCTATATTATTTCATATATGTTTCACTACATTATTTATTTATTCCTACTGTATGTAACTCTGATCTGTATTGTAAAAGTATAATCAAATTTATTTGTAAAACAGCTTCATGAACTGTTTATTTGATTATTACATTTTGTCTTTCCATTATGACATTCTGTATTTTTTTTATTTCTTTTCTTTCCATTTTCTTACTTACCCCATACTTTTTTGAATGGTTTGAGTCTGACATGTGTGATTTATTATCGATTTAAACCGTCCAAAAAGGCGGGTCATTACACATGCATTATGTTTAAAAGGAATTTGTATTAGTTTTTGTTTACAATTTTCTTTATGAAATGTTCATAGTAATCTATGTATTAAACTGTGTATGTATAATATCAACTAAACTAGTATAGTGTAAATTAACTCAAATAATATCAACTGCAATATTAAATTAACATGGCTGATAGTCTGATACAAAACTCTACGACTACTACATCTGATATATGAATATATAACTTACTACATACCTAATTTTCAATATATTCAAATCTCATTTTGCTTCCAATTTATACGCACACACATTTTACAGTTATATGTACACACATGTCATAGTGTAAACTAATATATAGTTAATCCTCGGCTAATACATATACAGGGCCGGTTTGGATCATTGGGTTGCCCTAGGCAAGAAATATTTTTGTTTCCATTTACAAAGAAAAGAAGAGGAAAAAACCAACAAATTATTTTTTCTACAATTTCGTTACAAAACATCCAAAATATATAATATATTCAAGCAAAATGTAAACATGTCACACACATCTTTAACAGTAGTACATTCAACGAAAACAACTCCTTCTCGAGTTTTTAGAAGCAAACTCTTCAATTATGTCATCATATTCTAACATATCCAAATAATCTTTTTCGATGGAAATCATCGTGAAACCACTTAATCTTCTTGTGACATAGTGGTTCGAAGATAAGTTTTTATAGCTTCAACTTAGAGAAACTTCTTTCTACCGATGCTACCGTAACCGGAATAGTTAAAATAATTTGAAATACAATTCGTACATTTAGAAATCCACTCATATCAAGGTAAGATCTTAGGAAATCAAGAATGCTTGTTGATTTGGTTATTTCCGATGGGAAGACTCTTCTTAGTTGAGTAAGTTCAAAATACAACCCTTTTCCACAAATATCACTCTCTTCGTGGTGTTTTAAAAAATCTCTAGTTTCACACAATGCTCTTTCAATTGTTTATCGTCAATGGTTTTGAATTTTGCATTCAACAAAAATCCATAAATTACTTCATAAAACTCAAATTGTTCAAATCGATTCTTAAGCGAAGTAAGAGCTTGGTCTACTATATGAAGAAATTATGTAATTCTAAAATGTTCCTTCAACGATTGAGTTTCATTAGCATCAACTTCTACGTCATCGTTAAATTGTTTCTTTCTACGAATAACTCATTTTTTTGCAAACTTGGGTTTAATGCCAACTTCATCCACAAATTCTCTTGCTTCATTTATCATACTTTCATATCCTTTTTCTCTAAAAATTTCGAAAAATGCAATGAGTTTTTTTATTTTAATAATTGCATCTTCAATTCCGTATCCTCCCTTTGAAGTATTTTGCTAATCTAATTAATATTATCTAAAATAGTGTACCAAACACATAAACTAATTAAGAATGCAAAATCTTCTAAAGCATTTTGACAAAGACCTTTAGCTTCTACCCTTGCCATATCATCATTAGAATTATTTTCAATATCAATCAATGTATCTCTTAGCTTCAATGGTTGAGTTCTTATAGCTCTTACATTTTTGATATGACTTTCCCAACGAGTTGCCGATAATGCTTTTGGAGTTAAACCATTAACATATTTTCTAAGTATTTCCCATCGATGGGTTGAGCCGGAAAAAAAGTATATATATGTTGAACATATGCAAAAAAAAACATCTAGCTTTCACACATGATTTTTCCATATCGCATAAAGCAAGATTTAAGCTATGACATCCACATGAAATATAAATTGCTCTTGGATTTATGTCGAGAAGTATCTTTTGTACACCTTGGTGCTTTCCTATGTATTTAATTCAAGTTATGTGAGATAAAATTAAATAACATAATTAATATGAATTTATCTATTCTTATTGAAAATATCATACCTATCATATTTGATCCATTGTCACAGCTTTGGCCTCTCACATCATCAATGTTTAACTTAAGATCATTTAGTACACTTTCAAGCTTTTTAAAGGTCAAGTCCCGATGTATCGTCAACCTCTATAAAACCGAGAAAAAACTCCTCTACTTTGATATCATCTTCAACATCCACACATCTTATTATAGTTAACATTTGTTCTTTATGTCTCAAATTCGGAGTACAATCAAGAATGATTGAGTAGTATTTTGCTTTTAAAACTTTTACAAGCATTGCTTCTTTGATCTTCTTATCCAACAAAAGTATTAGTTCATTTTGAATACTATGACTAAGATAATGATTGTTTATTTCATTATTTACCACATGTCGAAGATGATCCTCCATGATTGGATCAAATTCGACAACAAATTCCACAAGTTGAAAAAAAAGTCCATTGTTTTTTTCATAAATCTTTTCATTTGAACCACGAAATGGGAGGTTATTTTGAGAAAGAGTTTTCACAACACCAATTATGCACACTAGCACCTTCTTCCAACGTTGTCTCTCTTGCTTGATTAGAGATTCTACTCTCTTGTCAATTGATGCCTTTTGTTGAAGGCCTTTGTGCAAATACACCCACCTAATAAGACTTGAAATATGCTCCGGATTATTTTCATGCTCCCGTAATATCGTCGAAATGTTATGCCAATCATTTACTCCTTCATTTCCCAATTTGAATGCATTTTGTGTACTTCTAAATAACTTGCAACAAAAACAAAATACCTTGTTCACTTCATTTGAATGAGCTAACCACTTTCTTTCATGCTTCGATGAAAAATGTCTACCGTCTTCATTTTTGGAAAATTTATCATTTTCTTTCGAAATTTTGATAGGGCCTCATTTAACCAACATTATACTTTTAGTATCCGTTATCCTTCCCCACAAACCGAGATCATAGTTAAAGTTGACATCTTTCTCAAGATCAAACACAATTAGTTCAGCACCTTCATCCATATCATTTCGATTATTATTTATGTCTTCTTCATTCATGTTATCATCTCTATTACCAATAATATATTCATCAATATTAGCTTCAACAATTTCATTTTCACCAATTGCTTCATTGATTTCGACGTTTTCATCAATATCATGACTACTTTCTTCAATAATATTTGAAGTTGAACATTAAGATTTACGTATTTTTTCTTGAAACAAATTAGAAATTGAGCCAATAAGTGATTTTTCTAGTTCCTCTTTTTTCCTTTAACTCTTATATTATGAGCTCCGGAATTTTGCTTTCGAAATCTAATTTGTTTTTTTTCATCTTTGTTCTTCGTCATTTTTCCTACGAATTCCCAAATTGATAATATAGAAAAGCTTAAAATCAATATAGGTATCCAATTCACCAATTGATTTCAAAGTTCAGGCATACTTAATTTTATTCATATTTTCTTTGCTTTTGTAGCGTAAAACATGACTTCTTTTTATCAAAGGAAAACTACAAACTCAAAATAAAAAAATATGAATTGAAAACTGGCTTGTAGCAGTTTTGCAAAACTCAAACAATTATATGACTTGTTTATAATTGCAAAACAATAAAAACTGCAAAATCAAACTGCATAAAATTGCAAAACTGCAAACATGGCTTGTTTCACGCTTCTACCAATTTCATTATGAAATCAATTCACAATTAATTCTAAGATCATCAATAACCAAAATTAAAAAAAAAACACATTGGCAAACTCAAAGAGCAGCCTTTAGCTTGTGCAGTGCGAGTGCGGTAGCGTTTGCTGATGGTGATAGGCAGAGCCGGCTTGTGTTGGCGCCGATCCAGTTTGTAGGGTTAGTATTTTTTCATGCGTTTCTGTGTAGCGATTTCGAAGTAGGGTTTTTTTGTGCTATTTTGAGTCGCGATTTCAAAGTAGGTTTTTTTATTCGTGGGTGTTGCTCGTCTAAAGCGGTTGCCCCAGGCCGGTGTCTAATGGGCCTGGCCCATGAGCCGGCTCTGTACTATACTGTAAAGTAATATACAGTTATATGTACACACATGTTATAGTGTACATATATAATAAAAGTTATATATACTATAAACTCATATAACTGTATGAATTTACTGTAAACTAATGTATAATTATCTATATTTACACTTTAGTACCGTCAACTGTATATTATGCATATATTACCGTAAGCTAGTAGAATGTAAACATACATATAAATGAAGCAAAAGAGTTTCTACATATGACCCATGGAAGTAATGTATACTTTTAGATTAGATACAAGGAATATATATATATATATATATATATATATTTCTATATGTACAACACTATATTTTAGTAAACTTTATTGTATGTACTAGTAACTCAAAGCTTACTGTAAGTTGTACCAAATCATTCGTCTTTGACTTGCCTGTTGATATTCTTGTTTAAATAGATTATTTTATAAGTTGTATTAAATCATTAAGCCAAGCATAATAGTATATTGTTTATTGAATCGTTTGCAAAAAAAGGGATCTAGAATCATTTGTTTAATGGCTAAGTTAGTTTAACAATATTTGTTTAACAGATATCGACACCAATCGTTTGTTCAACTGGAATAAATATATCGAGGATTTTAGATCTGATCAGCGACTATTGTTAGCCATAAAGTTTTGTTTACACATATTAAGTTTCTGTATTTTTTGTTTATTTCTTATTTGATTTTGTTATTAAAAGAAGCATGTAGTGTCTTAAGTCTATGTTTTGTTATAGGTTTGGAATGTGGGATTTCACTTATTCAAAAAAATCATTATTTGTGGGAGTTCATGTGTATTACATGTACAATTTCTATATTATATCCACTGCCAAGTACTGCATTGGTTGTTCCTATATAAGTTTATTGTTTTTTGCCGTTCCTTTTTAGCATTTGAAACTTGAGTGGTGCTAATATATTAATTATATTCATATTTATGTCAGTATTCATGTTCATTATTATGTTGTGCTCATATTCAGTTGCAGTTCAAGTTTGGTAATATTAATTACTTTTGTTTGGATAGACTAGGAGAATAGAAAGTGGAGACTGAAGTAGTGAAGCTGAAGAATAGAGAGTTGAAGTGGAGACTCTTGTAGTTGTGGACACTTGACATATTGTACTAATGTAATGCAATATGAATTTGAGTTAGTCCATTATAATGTAATAACCGTGTACTATTAATGTATGAAGTAATTATGAAATAAGAGTGACTGAGTAAGAACTTAAGAAAGTATATAGGGGTAAACCAGTAGTTATTCAGTATTTCATTGCATTGTAATTGAATGTATGTCCGTAATGTATTGTGTAATATGCATCATTACATTAGATGTGTAGTGTATTGTATGTGTGTATAGTGTAATGTGTGTAAATGTATGTATGTAACTAAGTGTTTGTACTTCTATGACTGTACGTAATCATTACTATTTAAAATTTTAAACGAGGGATATGATGTTGTATGGTCGGTTAACTGCTTTATTTAACGATTGACCGACTAATTTGAATGGTTAATTGATCAACGATTAACCGTTCGATTCACCGATTAAATAAACCGATTAACCACGGTTAATTTTAAGCGGTTCGGTCGGTATATCAGAATCGAAATTAACTGAAACTGGTTAACCGATCCGAACCTTCTTTACGGTTAACCGAAAATTTAACCGATTAAATCGGTTAACCGACCGCGCCCACCCCTACCATTTGTATACTACATTCAGAATTCATCTCATCGTGTATACTGGATTCTTAGCGATTTGAGAGATTTTTAACATTTACACCTTTATAATTTTATTTTCATACATCTTAAGTATTAATTATACCAATAATATTTATATTATAACATGAATTCACTTAACCTTCTTCCATTTGTTTATTTCATTCGAATTTGATTATTACAATTTTAAAAATATTAATTAACCAATGGTTTTTGGATTATTATCAACTAATATTATGTAACTCCATATTTAGATTGACTTTTTTTGTCTGTATCTGTAACGACCGTAAATTTATCACTTTGATAAATTATATTAATTTTTAAAATATTCAAATATAATGTTTTTAACATGTATTATGTTGCCATAAATAATAAATAATGATGGTAATCTTATTTTGAGTAAGTATTCACAAAAATATAAATTTTGGAAAAATATTGATAAAATGACCGAAAAATATTTTATTAATAAACAACTCTAGAATTATTAGAAGTCACACATGGAGCTGGATACATACACTTATTTATCTATTTAAACAAGAATATGAAATATAATTAATTATTTTATATTTAGGAACAAAATGTGTTTATGACATCATCAATAATGACATCATATTAATAATTGATTTATGAATTTAAATCAAGATTTAATGATTTAATAATTATTATAGTTATGAAAATAATTTTTTAAATGATAATAATTAATTTTAATTATTTATATAGTGATATTTAATCATTTATAATATTATTAATATATATAATTAATTTGAAAATATAAGAAAATTCGTATTGCTTTATCAATATAACAACAATTTTTGTAAAAAATTGTCTAATATTAATTTGTATGGTTTTATAAATCAAATATGATCATTTTAATTCATTAATAATAATGGTAAATTAGTTTTCAAATTTTATTTACGTTTATATATAAATTAAATTATAAGTAAAAAAGTAAAAGGGAATTGTCTTCCCGATTTTCAACGGTTTAACAAACGGAAGTTATTCATAGTTATTCATAGTTATTGCAACCTTATTTATATGTCATGTGTGCATTATAACATACACATGCACACCCCAACATATACATGAACACATATATACATACAAGTATACTTACCATTTACACTAGAATTTACATATAGTAAGAAGCATAAATATCCAAGAAATTTTCTACCCTAAAAAGCAAATATCAACTCACTTATATACCATCATCATCACACATATAAAGGCATAAAGAGGAAGCATTTTTTTGCGTCTTGAGGTGATGGAGGGGGTGTAGGCAAGGTCATTTTGGTCCTTACAAATTTGGATATTTATTTCCAAAGTATTTTCTGTAAATACCCACTATTCTCTTCATAATTTTTCACACTATTCTACTTTATCTTCTTCCTCATTCTTAAGCTTTTCAATGGCTTTCCATCTTAAGGAAATTATGAAGAAAAATTAGAAAAAAAGAAAATAAATTTATACAAGTATATATACATTTGCAGTCCACTCAAAAATAAACTCAAATCCACTCTTTTCCTTTCTCATAATCCACAATCACCACCTCCTACCACCAAGGAAGAGAGCTCCACCTCTTCAAGCATAGGACATGCCCTCCCTATGGTCCAAGGCTCGATCCTATAAGCTTTGATTCGATTGTGGAAAAGCTACAATGAATTTTTGTAAAGTTAAAAACCAATGAAGGTAAGAAACTATATATATATATATATATATATATATATGATAAAGATGATGTGATATATCTGCCATAGATGTTTACTGTACTTTGATCATCAAGTCTGGGTTTTTAATATAGTTTTTTAATTGTATAAACAAATTACTTAAATACACGTCGATATTACACAAGGAATCTTTTTCAGAATCAAGCTATAAAAGTGATATAGAATCATCAAACCCCTTTAACATGATTTATAAACACTAAAACCTAATTTAGTGAAGTTTCGACAAGTTATGAAAATTGAGTCAAAAATAGATGTGTCGTGTAACGACAGTTCGCAATTTCGCGCTAGAGAAAGTTAAATCCACTTGAACGATGGTTTCGAAGTCAGAATTCTTTGTAGTAAGAATTTTTCGAACTCTTATAATCATATTTTTCAAACAAAAGAAAAGGAACGAGATTTCATTTAGTAGATTTTGAAATATGAGCAAAGTAAGTTTTCAAAATAGTCGCGGTCGAAAATCAAAGCGATAAATTCTTTAAAATTAATATTTTAAACTTTTTTAAAATATGGATTAAGTTCTATAAATCTATAGAAATGTTTTAAAAGAGATTTGAGTTATGAAAAAGGATTTATAAATGATCGAAAAGTTGTTTCGATCAAATAAGCCTTAAACACACTATTTACAACACTATTCATGGCACTTTTTGCAGCACTTTTAATAACTTTTGAAAGGCGAGTTTAAACTTAAGTATTCTTTCCCAAATCTATTATAAACGTTTTCAAATAAATAGCTAAGTATTTTAAATACGATTTGAAGGTTTTGTAATTTATTTAAAAGAGTTTAAATAAATGATATAAAGAAAAGTTATTATAATTAAGTGATTCAATCTTGACTCTAAAAGCCTATGAGTAGACTCGATTTTTCTGTTCGTGAGAGCCGGATGTGAGGTGCTTAAACTAAGGAAATGTTTAGAAGCAACCAAAACCTTGGCTCACTTGTCCTCTTTCCTGGGTGAGTAATTGATAAGGTCGAAATGCCAGAAATTAGGCAAGTATAAAAGATTTAATTTTTCCAAATTTAACACAACTTGGATTATATGGAAATAATGTTATTATAGTTGGTATTAAATTCCAAGAAGCGCACCTGTACTATCCGTGTGAATTTAAAAGGTGATTTCACCGTTATTTTACGGATAGTAAAGCTTGAATATAGAAATTGATGTTGAGTAGAAGTAGTATGATTTCTATGGATCCATTTTACTTGAATACTTAATAATTTGGATTTACCTTCCTATATAACATGGTTTCAACCTATTAAAAAGATATGCATTAGAAATAAGAAATCTTCAATTGTGTATCGTCATCTAAGATGATTTGTTGCTTATTTGAGCTTTGTTATCCTTTTTCGAAAATGACTAAAATCAAAATGCGAGGGGGCCAAGTTATGTGGGGTTGCTCCCATTAGGGTATATTCATATATACTCTAGGTTGATTTTGGTTATTTATGCATTAAGATGTGAAATACTCAAATTCTCGATAAGGTTGACGGGGTCTGGCTTAGAGTTCTCGAGAGGTGTTGTAAGAAGGTGACCCTCTCAAGTATATTTACTAGAGGTATACTTTAGAAAAAGGAGAGCGTACCCTCCTAGTCATTGTTGGTAAATTTCCTTCCCTTATTGTATTGGGAAGAGCATAGCACTCTTCATGATGTTAATTATTTGTATTCATTTTTTTACATTTGGATGTTGTTCTTATGAGTGGAAACCCGTTTCATGTTTGGCGGTGTGGTCACACATTTTGTTGTTTAATTACGCTTATAGTTTAGAGTTTCACTCATACCAGATATATTTTCTGACCTTAGTTGTTTGTTTTCCTTATACTCTCGGATACTCATTTATATTTGAGTAGTCTAAGAGTAGCCAGTCTTTTGTGGGCTTTTTGAAGACGGCGTCTAAGCAAAAGGCTTTTATCTACTTAGCTATCTATTCCGCTAGCTGTTAGTCTGTATAAGTGTATTTTTTTCTCATTATATGTAAAAGCGGATTTTTATAACTGCCCAAGCTGATTGTAGTATTTTTGTATAACTCTGATAACTCCACGTTTGGAAGTAACCTTATATACTATATTACATTTATGTTATATTTAATAGTTTTTTATTGTGAGATTTTATTTTTGTTCTTTATTTTTGCCCATGAAAATTCATCTTTCGGATGCTTGGGCAATGGTACACGAATATCATAGATGTATTAAGTGTCGTCCCCATATGTCAGAAAGTTGGGTCATCACAGTTGATATCACAGCTTTAGTTGAGTGAACTCCTTAGCCTGACTGGGGTTTTACTCAATTGAGATTGGGTGAGAAGAGCCATAGAATGAGTTAATCTTGCGAGAGCATTTTTTATCACCCATCCTAAAGATTCATTTTAGATCCTTTGGTATTGTTTCCGTTAAAACCATTTTGGTACTATCTCAGTATTCTAATAACACTTGTCATTGTTCAGGTAATTGAAAATGAGCACAAGAGGAAAAGAAGGAGAGGATATGGAACCAACATGGCTACAAATGGCAGAGGTGCTAGAAATAGGCCAGTTATAGAGTAGGTAGAAGAAGCAGTAGTACAAGTTCAACTGTTTCAAATATGAAATTTTAACTTAAATTGGGTTTAATGATTTAAATAAATATTATAGTGATTTTCTATAAGTTAAAATGTATAAGTAAATAAATGGTTCAAAATGTAATTTAAAATATGACTTAACTGTATAATTGAAATTTAGTTTCCAAATGGAAATTTAAGCTTAACTTTGTAATACGAATATTTATTTATGAAATGGGTATTATAAATAAAGTATTAAGTTAATTGTTAAGAAATAGGTTAAGTAAATTAATGTACTTTGGACTTAATAAATGAATTATAGTTAATTTGGATATTTTATTTATAAAATTTTATTTTATTTAATAATCAGTTAAATGATATCCAAATGAATATTTTATGAAGCTTGAGATATGTTTTTTACAGGTTAAAAAGGGCTAAAATTGAGATTTTAATGTTTCTGAAATGTTATAATAAATATGGAATTTGTATTGGAAGCATTTCCAAAATGTTGTGGTTTTAAGGTCGCATTTGCTAAGTGCTACCATTTCTAAAATATAATTATGTTCTGAAATACTATTTTTGTCTACTGTAGCACTTTATAAGTGCCGATGTTTCTGAAATTGAACTGTTTTTGAAATACTAACGTATCTACTGTAACACATTATAAGTGCTGTTGTTTTTGAAATTGAACTGTTTTTGAAATACTAAAATATCTACTGTAACACTTTATAAGTGCTGTTGTTTCTGAAATTGAACTGTTTTTGAAATAATAAAATATCTACTGTAACACTTAATAAGTGCTGCTGTTTCTGAAAAGGAAATACTACTATATTTGCAGTAGCATATTCCAAGTGCTACGAATGTTATAATACAATGTGTTTTTTTTGAAATTTTTATAAATGAATGAACTTAGGAAGGCTACAACCTTGGAAATGAATATTATTTTGGGAGATATTGACATTGAATTTAAATGGTTTAACTGATTATGTTTTGATTTGAAATATAAACCATTTTGAATTTATAACCACGGGTAATAATAACATTTAGTTGTTAAAGAGACCGAGATCGAAAGTTGTCGTACTCTCTGCCAACTCCGAAAACCACTTTAACAACTGTGTCGCGGTGGAGATTCCAGAATGAAGTAGGATGGTGGTGATGTTCTATTGAGTATGTACGTGGACCAGACTCCCGTGAGTTGGCATAAGGTGGTTAAAACAGGAGCGATTCCGAGCCAATGAGGTAGCTCCCCTTATCGGACACACTTCTTCGTATGCCATTCTATTACTTTGTGATATATAGTGCGTACCTTTGATTTTGGGAGTGTGGCTCGAGGTGGGCGGTAGTGTCTGCTACGCGTTACCACCAGTCTGGATGCATAATTGGTATATCTACCCTGGCATTGCCTTATTGTGCTGTGTCACCTACCTTAGCACGCCTTGTACGATTTTGGTTTTGTGCCGTACATATGGAGTATCCTTTGGCGGCTTCCCAATCTGAAGGGACTACGGTACTGTATAGACAACTGGTACTATAAAATGTGTTAAGGAGGATATTGGGTAACTTCTTAACGCTATTTTTAAATATATTATACTTTACTTTAGACATTATTATAATAGCGTATATTACTACATAGTAAATAGTTTAACGGATCCTTAAAGAATGGGCGGACCCAAGCATCCTTTAAGTTACTTGTACATTTATTTTACAGTTCACTTGAGTTGGTTTACATTTTATAAGTATGTATGTCCTGACTCGAATGTTTTGTGTTTTGCTTTACGCTCGGGTCAGCCTGAGTATCAGCTTTGGATTTCACCTTCTGGAGCTAAAGGATTTGCTGGAGCTTATCTATCTATCTAGTTGTTATCTATTTTCATTCAGTATTTCTATTCAGCTTATGTACTAGTGGACATTTATGTATTGGGATTTCTGTTGTATTTACTTTTCAGACTCTGTATTTTGTACTGTTTTGTGATTCTGTGTTGTAGTAACTTCATGAACTACTATGGTTATTTTATTTCCGCTGTGAGTTATTCTGATTTATCTGTGTCTGTGATTCTGTGATTGGTTTTATTTGCCCCAAATTATATTACAATCTACTGTTTTGAATTATTCAAGTCAGACATGTGTGGTTTTATTGTTGATTTGAATGGTCCGAAATAGTGGGTCGTTACAATTTGGTATCAGAGCTAGGTTTTAGGCAAACCTTAGCCTGTGGAGCAAAAACTCATTAGAGATAGGGTAGAAATAATCTAGAATGAGTGAAATCAATCCTGCAATCCTTCTTTGTGAGAGAACATATTTTAAAGTATAAAATGATTTTCAAATGATTTTCAAAGGATTTTAAAAGAGTATTTTGATAAAAAAAACTTTTTTTGTTTTGAAATCAAATTTTTCTTAACTTCCTTCTTTTCCTTATCCACCGTGGTAGTAATTTCTTTGTTTGGGATATTCAATTCCCATTGCAACTTATCTAATCTTGTCTTTGTTTCTCAATAACCTCTGTTCTAAAATTCATTCTTGATTTTTCAGGATGAGTCATAGGAATGCTAGAGGTAGTGGACGTGGTGTTGCCCCAGCTCCTGAACCTGCTGCACCATTTAGGTTCACTAAACTCTGTAAGGAATACGCTGAACTTGGTGGAACCAAGTTTACCAGATCTGAGAGCATTATCGAGGCTCAGCAGTGGTTGAAGGATGTAGAGAGGATTTTCTCCAGTCTTGAGATCACTAATGCCTAGCAGCGTCAATTGGCAGCTTGGCAGTTGAAGGGAGCAGCCTTGGATTAGTGGGAGTCTGTTACAGCTCACACTGCTGAGGATTACTTGGGAGCAGTTTAGGTATCATCTCCCGTTTGTTTCAAATTTGGTTCAGTTTTCTCTTTTTGAAATCTATCTTATGTTCTTTATCGTGCTTTAGGGATCCTTTTGCTATGAAGTGGATGCCCGAGGCAGGGAAGTTTCAGCTGTATCGGGAATTCATGGATTTGAAACAGGGTGATATGTCTTTTGCTAAGTATGAGAGGAAGTTCAATGAACTTTCTAAGTTTGGCCCTAATCTGATTGACACTCCTCTCAAGAAGAATGAGAAGTTCATTGCTGATGCCCGTTTGGAGTACTATGATCATTTCATCGCTCATGTGCATAGCCCTTTCACTAGTCTGATGGATATGGCTATTGGATATGAGAATGCTACTTCTAAGGATCCTCCAGTTGCTCGTGCTTCTTAATCTCAGTCTTTCTCTGGTAATCCTAAGAAGAGAAAGCCCAACTTTTACCGTTAGAAGAAGAATCAGAACAAGACTCCAGGTTTGGGATCTTCTTCATCTCAAAGATAGTCAATCGACCTATCTTGCATTACTTGCTTCAGATGTAATCAGAAGGGACACTATGCTAATAGCTGTCCAACTTTAGTTGGTGCTGCAGCTCCTCCCCTTAGTTGACCAGGCGTGATCTCTGTCACATTTGTCTGCAGCCTGGCCATTTCAAGAAGGATTGCCCTACTCAGCAGAAGGGCAAGTCCTCTGGTATTTTTGTTGTTACCTCTGCATCTTCCCCAGCTCCACCTCCTGCACCTGCTCCTGCTCCTAGTGATTCTCAAGTTACACTTCAGGGCACTTTTTCTCTGTTAAATTTTCCTGTTCGCGTTCTGTTTGATACTGGAGCTTCCCATAGTTTTATTTCTGTGGATCTTTGTGATAAATTTGAGCATCTCCTTTCTCCCGAGTTTGTTCCTGTGCCTTTGTGTGTTGCAAATCCTATTGGTGGTCCTGCGAATCTTAGTAGGATTTGTAAGCGAGTGAAGCTTCTCTATTTTGATCACCATTTCAGTGGTGATTTCTATGTTCTGGGTTTTGATGCCTTCGATATGCTGCTTGAAGGTGATTGGCTGAACATGCATGATTCTGTTATCTCTTGTAAAAACCGAACCGTTTCTCTTATGGATTATTTTTGTAATTCTTTTGTGATTCGGTGTTGTTTTCCCCAGGATTTCGCTGGCAGCTTTATTTATTCTCTTGATGCTTCTCCTGGTGATATTCATTCTACTCCTGTAGTCAGACTCTATCCCAATGTATTTGGTAAAGTCACTTCTTTACCTCCTAAGCGGGAAATTGATTTTCGTATTGATCTTATTCCTGGAGCTCAACCTGTAGTTCTTCTTCCTAGAAGGATGGCACCACGCGAGAAGGTTGAGTTCAGGAAGCAAACTGAGGACTTGTTCTCCAAGGGTATGATCAGACCTAGCCATTCAGAATGGGGAGCAGTAGTGGTTTTCATCACTAAGCTCGATGGTTCTTTGAGGATGTGTGTTAATTATAGGGAGCTGAACAAGCTCACTATGAGAAATAGGTATCCTATGCCCCGTATTAATGATATGTTTGATCAGCTCCATGGAGCCATTGTTTTCTCTCAACTTGACCTTGCCACAGGTTTCCACCAGCTCAGAGTTGCTGAGGAAAGTATCCTCAAGACTGCTTTCCGTACTAAGAATGGCTTCTATGAATGGTTAGTTATGCCATTTGGTTTGACTAATTCTCCTGCTTTCTTTGTTGATTTGATGAATTGTGTTTTTCGTGATATGCTTAACAAGTTTATTCTAGTATTTGTTGATGATATCCTTGTCTTCTGTAAGTCAAAGGAAGAGCATGAATCGCATTTGAAATTTGTTCTGGAGACTCTTAGAAATCATCAGTTGAAGGCTAAATTCTCGAAATGCCATTTCTGGAGAGATGAAGTCCGATTTCTCAGGCATATTGTTTCTGGTAATGGAGTTTCAGTTGATCCAGTCAAGATCGTTATGATCAATGTAAGTCTTTCCTTTCTTCTCTTTCTATAATTTGATCATTCTATCTTTTCTATGGTTTTTATTTCTCCCTATTCTATTGTAGGATTAGGAAACTCCTAGGACTGCATCTGATATTCGTAGTTTTCTGGGCCTTGCCGGTTATTATCGGAGATTCATTGAGAATTTTGCACTGGTTACTGCACCTCTTACTGCTTTGACTCATAAGAATGCTAAGTTTATATGGAGCGATAAATGTAAAGATGCATCCAATGAGTTGAAGCATAAGCGTACTTCCGAACCAATGCTTACGATTCCAAATGGAAATGAGGGACTAACGATATACACTGATGCTAGTCGTGAGGGTTTGGGAGCTGTTCGGATGCAAGATAGGAAGGTGATTGCTTATGCCAGGCCAATTATGTAGCTCATGATTTGGAATTGCTTGTTGTAGTCTTTGCTTTGAAGCTTTGGAGACATCATCGTCTGGGTGCTAGGTTTGAGCACTTTGCTGATCATCAGTCTTTAAAGTATATCTTCACCCAGAAGGATTTGAATCAGAGGCAGGTTCTGTGGCTAGAGTTCCTTGCTTCTTATGATCTCGACATTAGCTATACCCCTAGAAAAGCTAATGATGTGGTCGATGCTTGGAGTCGGAAAAAGACCATGTTGTGTCAGCTTGTTGTTTCTTCTTCTCCTCTTTTGGACCGTATCATTGCTAAGTAGGATGAGGATGAGATGCTTAGGCGTATGAAGGAGAGTGTTCGTAATAGAGTTGGTGGTAGTAGTCCTGATGGTAGTGGAGCTCAGATAGAAGATAGAGGCATTTTGAGGATTAATAATCGGATTTGTGTCCCAAATATTGATGGATTGAGGCAAGAGTTACTTTGGAAAAATCATCGATCCAGATTTTCTATTCATCCTGGTGTGACGAAGATGTACCAGGACATGAAGAAGCTTTATTAATGGAGATGTATGAGGCGAGATATCTCTATCTTTGTTAGCAGGTGTGAGACTTGTCAGCAAGTCAAGGCAGATCATCAGAACACCCCTGGTTTGTTGCAACCCCTTGATGTTCCCAATTGGAAATGGGAATAGGTTTCCATGGATTTTATTGATGGATTACCTAGGACTAGGAGAGGTAATGAGAGTATTTGGGTTATTGTGGATAGATGACCAAGTCAGCTCATTTCATTCTGGTCAAATCTACCCATTTTGCTTCCAGTCTGGCTGAGATATATATGAGGTAGATTGTTCGTCTCCATGGTGTTCCTCTTAGCATTATTTGTGATCGGGATCCTATCTTTACCAGCCAATTTTGGAAAGCTTTTCAGGAATCTTTGGGTACTCGTCTGAATTTAAGCACTGCTTACTACCCGTAGACCGATGGTCAAACGGAAAGAGTGAATCTGATTCTAGAGGATCTTCTTCGTGCTTGTGTTCTTGATTATGGATAATCTTGGGAAGATCATCTCCATATTGTTGAATTCACCTATAACAACAGTTATCAGGTATATTTTCAATCTTCTATTTCAATCTTATCTTATTCTTTTATCTATCTCATTCCGTCTTTGAATTCAAGCAAGTATTGAAATGTCTTCGTTTGCTGCTCTTTACGGAAGACGTTCTAGATCTTCATCTCGCTGGATTGAATACAGTAATCGTTTGGTTCTTGGTCCTGATGTGATTTTGGAGCCGTCTGAGAAAGTTGAGGAGATTAAGAGGAAGATGACGATTGATAAAGATAGGCAAAAGAAGTATGCTAATCGACGTAGCAGGAGTTTGGAGTTCTCTGTTGGTGATCTAGTTTTCCTTAAGGTCTCTCCCTTAAAGAACGTGTTTCAGTTTGGTCGTAGAGGGAAGCTTGCTCCTAGGTTTGTTGGTCCTTTCCGTATCTCTGGGAGGATTGGTTCTCTAGCTTATCGTCTTGATTTGCCTAAGAAGTTTGCTGGAGTGCATAATATATTCCATGTTTCACATCTTCGTCGATATCTACATGATCCATCTTTGATTGTCCAGCCTTCTACTTTTGAGAGTTTGGATATTGAGCCTAATCTTACTGTCGAGAGGAAGCCACTTCGTATTATCAAAAGAGGTACAAAGCAGCTGAGAAGGAAATCTGTCAACCTGGTCAAAGTGCAGTGGAGTACGGATGATCGGGATTGTAACTGAGAGACGAAGGAGAACATGTGTGCTTCGAATTCAGAACTGTTTGTTTCAGGTACTATTTGCTTTTCTATCGTATCTTTCCTTGTTTTCGTGTCTCGTTCCTTTTCGAGGACGAAAAGTTTTGAGTGGGGAAGAGTGTAACAACCCATATTTTTAACAAATATTTTTAAATAGAATTTATTTTAAACTTTGATTTTATCAGTTAAAAATGGAAATTTTGGAATTTTCCAATGTAATTTTTGATTTTTTTTGTAATTTATTTTCCAAATAATAAAATGATGAATTTTTGAAATTTTATATTCTGGTCAACTGTGGTCAAACTTTGACTTTCAATTGAAAATTTTAAATTTGAATTTTAAATTTCTAATCTTTTTCTTTGAAACTATACTTTATTCTGATATTCGTGTTGTTTTTCGTTTCGTAAAATTCTATTTTATACTTTTTAAATTTGATAAAATTCAGAGTTTTACATGCAATTATTTTCGGTATCTCATTGTTTATTTTGTATTTTATATTTTATTTCATTTATATTTTCTATATTTCTATTATTATTATTTTCCATTCTCTACTTTTTATTTTATTTTATTTTATTTTGGGCTTAGGGAAATTCAAGAGACATATGTTTTCTTTTCTTTAATGTAAATTGTGACTTTTCCTTTCAAGCCGTTCAAGACCTTTATATTTCTTAGCCGTTCATTCTTTCCTCAAGTCACGTACAAAAGTTTCTCATCCCACCCCCTTTACATTTACGTTCCCATTTTTTTCTACTGAGAAAAATATTCGGTAAGTTTTCATGGCTTCTTCTCCTTCTTTTTCATTTTATTTTTCCCTTTCCTTTTGGTTTGCTTCTCAAACAAGCTCGGCCATCACCCTATAGCTGATCACCACCACCATACAACTACCTTTGGCAGGCCATCTCCACCATCTCACCATCATACCCCACCAGACCGTGAGCCCTAGATCCAAACCCATCACCTAGATGCTCCACAAACCCTAGCCGAGCCACCATATGCATCCAATTCCTCTTGACTTGCTTCGGCCACCACCTATCCTCTCACCATCTCCTCCTTTCCATGCCTAGCCGTGACCATATGATTGTGACCACATCTGACCTGACCAAGCATGGACCCAGACTGAGCCACTTTAGTTCATGGCCGAGCCATTTTTGGCCTTAGGCCGAACCCAAACATCATCATATCCTAGACCTTTTGCCTTCACTTGAATTTTGCCATGCCATCACTTAAGTTCAGTCCCTGGCCGTGCCTTATTTCTGGTCATAGCCGAGTGTATGTGCCCTAAACAATGATGGCTGAGCCATGTTGTGAGGATGGTCAAGCCTAATGTGTTGTGGCCGAGCCTACATGAATGGGTAAGCCATTTTGCTTCTTTTGATCTGTATTTGTGCTTTGTTTTGATTCATATTCTTTTGTATTATATTGTACTTATATATATTCATATTTATTTGTTTACAAGATTTGAATCTTGGCTCTCCATCCACTCGAATCTAAGTCGTGATTTGTCATGCTTTCCGAAGTTTATTCGTGTGTCGTGAATTGTTAACTCTAGATTTAGAAGGAGAGTTTATCACTCTCGACATTCGTACTTATATAATTGTGAAACAATGGCATGTGAATTGTAGTTGATGATAGATAGTAATCTATATATGCATGTGATATGATATTTCATGATGTTATAACCAGATATTTATTTGTTACATCACCTGATATTATATGCCAAAGTATACTGTTTATTTTATTTACTGTTTCTCACACTGCAAGTTCCTTGTAGAATAGAATCACTATGGGTTAAAATGATACATACTCGAACGGACTTTATAATAGGAAAAAATCATTATGAGCTGAAATGATAGGCTCAAGCAATTTTTATTTTTATTTATATTGACTTGGGATTGCGGGTTTGAAATGATAGAACCCATATTTTTATTTTAAACTACAGATGGAAATGATACATATCCATTTCACT
This sequence comes from Allium cepa, assembly GCA_030765085.1. NCBI lineage: Eukaryota > Viridiplantae > Streptophyta > Magnoliopsida > Asparagales > Amaryllidaceae > Allium > Allium cepa. Next base: position 337,681,737 of record CM060938.1, read on the forward strand.
TAATCTAGGTTAGAACAAGCCCGTGGTTAATTTTAAATATTTCTGAAAATTATTAAGTATTTTTGAAATTAAAATATGAAGTTTTAACTTAAATTGGGTTTAAATGATTTAAATAAATGTTATAGTGATTTTCTATAAGTTAAAATATATAAGTAAATAAATGGTATAAAATGTAATTTAAAATATGACTTAACTGGATAATTGAAATTTAGTTTCCAAATGGAAATTTAAGCTTAACATAGTAATAGGAATATTTATTTATGAAATGGGTATTTTAAAATAAAGTATTAAGTTAATTGTTAAGATAAAGGTTAAGTAAATTTAATGAATTACAGGTTATTTGGATATTTTATTTATAAAATTTTATTTTATTTAATAATTAGTTAAATGATATCGAAATGAATATTTTCTTAAGCGTGAGATATGATTTTTATAAGTTAAAAATGGCTAAAACTAAGATTTTAATGTTTCTGAAATGTTATAATAAATTTGGAATTTGTATTGGAAGCATTTCCAAAATGCTGTGGCTTTAAGGTAGCATTTGCTAAGTGCTACCATTTCTGAAATATAATTATCTTCTGAAATACTAATTTTATCTACTGTAGCACTTCATAAGTGCTTCTGTTTCTGAAATTGAACTATTTTTGAAATACTAAAATATCTACTGTAACACTTTATAACTGTTGTTGTTTCCAAAATTGAACTATTTTTGAATTACTAAAATATATACTATAACACTTTATAAGTGCCGCTGTTTCTGAAATTGAACTGTTTTTGAAATACTAAATATCTACTGTAACATTTTATAAGTGCTGCTGTTTCTGAAATTGAAATATTTTTTTTTGCAAGGCCAGCCGGTTTTATAGCGGATTGTCCACTTTTTATTACAAATGTAATAAAAATTTGAAATACAGGAGTAAGGTAGAGGCACCTTAACTGCTAAAAAGAAAGAAGAAAATACAGCACTGGAGTATGACAGACATGTCACAGCTACTAAAAATAAATAACATGACTAGTTCTCCTCCGAAGAGGAAGAATCACCAACGTCCTCATCCACCTGGGAAGAAACCAGAGAGCCATTTCCAAGAAGACCAAAATAGGGGCGAAATAGAACAGCAAGAGAAGGATCATAAATCACAGCATCAGAAGAGTAAATAAAAGATCGATCCTAGGTAGTATCAGCAAGAATTATAGAATTAATCTCAGCATACGAACCGTCCAAGTCAAGGACCAAGGAATTACCAGAAAGTCTATAATAAAGGCATCGAAGGTCCAATAGATCATCAGAAACAAACCTAAAATAGGAATTATCCACGGGGTTGAATCTCATATCAGAACGACATTCAACCCAACAATGTTCAGACTCGGCCCAAACAACGATAAGCGGAGAAAGATCCAGCACAGCAATGGGAACCGCAAGACCGTCACAAGGGACAAGCCGAGCTGGTGGCGGTCCAGGGTCAGATAAAGGAACTGTAGGAGGAGGAGCAACTTGAGAGACTTTGGGAACCCATTTCTTGAGCGGAGGCCGAGGCAGAGGGATCTTAGGAGCAGCAGCAGATGCAATAGATTGTGAGCAGGCGGAAGCTAAATGGCCAAAGGAGTGACAGGTGGAACAAATGTCAGGGACCCATCCATAACAAACACGGACATCCACCACGTGGCCAACAGCTAGCTGAACAGGAATAGTGGTAGGAAGAAGCTTATGGGGAGAAATTTCAATTAGAGCCTTAGCGTATACAAGCTTTTCACGTGCAACTATTTGGACTCAAAGCACTTCAATTTACCAACATTGCAAGCAAGCTAATTCAAACCAAGAAGCGGTTGAAGAGCAGAAGGAATTTGAGAGAAATAAACCCAAATAGGGATAGAAAAAACTTGTTCGGGAGCACTTGCTACCGTTGGAGACCAGGGAGTAACAATAAAAGGTTGTCCATCAAAGAAAGAAGGATCAGCCTCAAGAACACGACTACGTTCCTCAGAGGAGGAGAACAACAGGAAGTACAAGGAGTCAACCAGCTTAACACGGAGGTCACCGCGAAGCCTCCAGGCCCTACGACAAACAGCAGCCACATCATGAAGGCGATGTTTAGGGTCCAAGAAGAAGCCAACCACATATTCTGACCAAAAGTCCATACCCGCTTGCATAACATTAGGGGGAGGGATCATCACTCCATTTTCCTCAACGATTTCAAACTCAACTGGTTCATAAGCACCCGCATTATGGGGCAAGGTTGTAAAAAACGAAGACCAAGTTTTGGGTGCAGGTGGACAAGGAGCAGCAGGACGACATTCCTCAACACCAACAAAGGGCGCATGAATGGGGCATCGAGCATCAACGGGGGAAGAGGCTGCAAGCAGGGTAACACCAGAACTTAAAACATTAAGGTTTGGGACAACATTGTCAGCAACATTATGACGAACAGATGATGTGCATCGAGCACTACTGGACTGATCAGCAGTAGTAGCAACCAAGACAACTCCAAAACCAACACCAGGAGCACAATTATCTGTTGCGACAACAATCAAAGGCACATGGCGACATGACGCATCACCATCCAGAGATTTAACCAAATCAGGGCTCGAGCTTTGGCATTCAACAGATGTAGGGAACGGATACTTAATAGAAGGCAAAGGGGGAACTCGATTTCAGAGAGCATGGGAGACATAGGAATCGAGGTCACAGAAGGAACACCATTAAATATCCTTCCAGATCTAGTTGATGATGGCATATGGGAAGCAGCGCGGGAAGGAGGGGAAGAAGTGGGGGGCTACGCATGGAAGAGTGGTGGGAGAATGAAAAAAACAGCTACGATAAGGAAGAAACTAACGAGATCTGGACAGTAGAAACGCAAGGAAGAACAAACGGAAGAATGCCATTATTCTTATACTCATGGTATGTATGCATAAGTGCTACTATAACACTTTATAAGTGCTACTGTTTCTAAGAAGGACTATACTTCTGAAATACTACTATATTTACAATAGCATTTTCCAAGTTCTACGAATGTTATAATACAATCTTTTTTTTGAAATTGTTATAAATCAATAAACCTAGGAAGGCTACAACCTTGGAAATGGATATTATTTTGGAAGATACTGACATTGAATTTAAATGGTTTAAACGAATATATTTTGATTTGAAATATAAACGATTTTGAAATTATAACCACGGGTAACAATAACATTTGGTTGTTAAAGAGACCGGGATTGGAAGTTGCCATACTCTCTGCCAAAAACCACTTTAACAACTGTGTACGTGGTCGAGATTCCAGAATGAAGTAGGATGGTGGCGATGTTCTATTGAGGTATGTACGTGGACCCGACTCCCGTGAGTTGGCATAAGGTGGCTAAAACAGGAGCAATTCCGGGCCAATGAGGTAGCTCCTCTTATCGGACACACTTCTTCGTACGCCATTCTATTACTTTGTGATTGATATGGTGCGCACCTTTGATTTTGGGAGTATGGCTCGAGGTGGGCAGTAGTGGCTGCTATACGTTACCACCAGTCCGGATGCATAACTGGTATATCTACCCTGGCATTGCCTCGTTGTGCCGTGTCACCTACCCTAGCGTCCCTTGTACGATTTTGGTTTTGTGCCGTACCAATAGAGTATCCTCTGGTGGGTTTTCGATCAGGAGGGACTACGGTACTATATAGACAACTGGCACTATAAAATGTGTTGAAGGGGATATTGGGTAACTCCTTAATGCTATTTCTAAATATATTTTACTTTACTTTAGATATTATTATAATAGCGTATATTACTTCATAATAAATAGTTTAATGGATCCTTAATGGATGGGTGGTCCCAAGCATCCTTTAAGTTACTTGTACATTTATTTTATAGTTCACTTGAGTTGGTTTACATTGTATAAGTATGTATGTCCTAACTCAAGTGTTTTGCGTTTTGCTTTACGTTCGGGTCAGCCTGAGTATCAGCTTTGGATTTCACCTTCTGGAGCTAAAGGTTTTGCTGGAGCTTATCTATCTATCTAGTTGTTATCTATTTTCATTCAGTATTTCTATTCAGCTTATGTACTAGTGCACCTTTATGTATTGGGATTTCTGTTGTATTTACTTTTCAAACTCTGTATATTATACTTGTTTTGTGATTCTGTGTTGTAGTAGCTTCATGAACTACTATGGTTATTTTATTTCAGCTGCGAGTTATTATGATTTATCTATGTCTATGATTATGTGATTGGTTTTATTTGCTCCAAATTATATTACAATCTAATGTTTTGAATTATTCAAGTTAGACATGTGTGGTTTTATTATCGATTTGAATGGTCCAAAATAGTGGGTCACTACATTTTTAAAGCCTAGTTTATTCAAGAGGAAGGGAGGACTCAGTTGTTCAGGAGCTTCATAGATTTCAAGCAAAGAGATATGACAGTGGCGCGGTATGAGCATCGATTTAATGCATTGTCTCACTTTAGAGTAGGACCGATTGACATGCCATTTAAAGGAATGAGATGTTCGTGGAAGGACTGAGGCCGGAATTCCAACATGAGATGATCAATCATGTTAATGGTACCTTTACCAATCTGACCAGCATGGCCTTGATGTTTAAAGCTTTTGATATCAAGAAAGGAATTCAAAAAGGTGTAGTGCCAGTAGTTAGTGCTCAACCTTTATCTATTATCCTAGTTGCAAACAAGCTGAATTTCAAGCGCAAGTTTAAAGGGGAGAAGCAATGCTCGGGAAAGAAATCTGGAGGTGGAACTCCAATTCAGAAGGACCCATGGGACTTTTCCAAAATTATTTGCTTTAAATGCAAAAAAGGGGTCATTTTGCAAATCATTGCACTAATCCTCCTAGCAATCTAATCTGCTACAATTGTAACAAACAAGGACATATGAAGAACGAGTGCCTTTTTTCTAAAGAAGGTATCACAAGGACAAGTTTTTGCTATTAAAGAAATATCATCAACACGTAAGGATCAAAAGGGAAAGAAAGTGTTGCAAGGTACATTATCCATTTCAAATATTCATTTAGCGTATTGTTCGATACTGGTGCATCTCATAGTTTCATTTCAGTTGGTCTTGTTGATAAACTTAACCTTAAACCAATCCTTTTAGATAACCCTCTTTGTGTGTCGAACCCAAATGGGGGTCCAACCAATCTTGACACTATGTGACTAAGTATTCCTATTTTATGTCGAAACCATTTCTTTCCTTTTGACATGTTTGCTCTTGGGTTCATGGATTATAGGATGTTGTTGGGAATGGATTGGTTATCTAAGTTTAGGGCGATTGTAGATTGTGATCAAAGGATTATCAGAGTTACCGATGTTGGGGACGTTGGTATAGATATAAATTGTGCGAGGCCAAATGAGTTAATGAGCAGTTTTCTCTATTCACTCGTATTGGCTAAAGAGGAAATAAATGATATACCAATTGTTTGGGACTTTAAGGATATTTTTGATGAAGTACGAGGTTTACCTCCTTACCATGAAGTGAAGTTTCGTATTGACTATATTTTAGGAATGCCATAGACTGTACAATCACCTCGAAGGTTGGCCCCGAAAGAGAGAAGGGAACTAGAGAAGCAAATGTTTGACTTGTTGCAGCATGGTTTGATCCGGCGTAGCATATCAAGTTGGGGATCGCTAGTAGTTTTCGTTACAAAGGTGGATGGTTCTCTTAGGTTATGTGTAGATTACCGAGAGTAAAATAATAGGACTATGAAGAAAAAGTATCCTTTACCGAGGATCAACGGCATGTTTGATCAACTAGATCTTGCCACCGATTTTCACCAATTAAGGGTAGCAGAAGAGAGTGTGCCCTTAACAGCTTTTCGTATAGCTGATAGTTTTTATGAGTGGTTAGTGATGTCGTTCGGACCGACTAACGCAACCGCTTATTTCAGAGACCTAGTGAATCGAGTATTCTGGGATTTTCTTAATAAATTTGTCCTCATCTTTGTTGATGATATTCTTGTTTATTCTTAGACGGAGGAAGTTCAAAGTATCATCTCTAGGCCATTCTAAATACTTTAGAAGTCATGTGTTGAAAGCAAATTTTTTTAAGTGCCATTTCTGGAAATCTGAATTTGGTTTTTAGGGTAAGTAGTTTCAGAAGAAGGCATATCAGTTGACCCAACTAAAGCGATTGCGGTTCAAGATTGGAGGAAGCCCGAAAATGCGACAGAGGTCAGAAGTTTCTTGGGATAGGCTGGTTTTTATAGAATATTCATCAAAGATTTCTCGAAGATTGCTTTTCATCTGATGAAGTTGACGAAGAAAGATGCTAAATTTGTGTGGACACCTAAGTGTGATTAAGCATTCAATGAATTAAAGGAGAAATTGACCAGTGCTCCTCTTTTATCTAATCCAATTGGGAGTGAAGGGTTAACAGTGTACACGGATGCTTGTGGAACCGTATTGGGAGTAGCATTGATGAAAAATGGAAAATTCATTACATATTCAAGTCGACAGCTGAAGCTACATGAGAAGAATCATGCTATGCACGATTTCGAGCTTTCGGCAGTTGTCTTCGCACTAAAGATGTGGAGATATTATCTTTTGGTTAAAAGTTCGAGTTGTACATGGATCATCAGTAATTAAAGTACCTCTTCACCCAGAAGGATTATAATTTGATGTAGAAAAAATGGCTGGAGTTTCTTTCTTCTTATGATCTGGATATTCTATACATCCCTGGGAAAGCGAATGCTGTTGTAGATGCATTGAGTAGGAATGTTGCAAGGGTTGCCAACTTGCAAGTTAAACCAGTACTGTTGGAGAGGATCACAGCTAGTCAAGAATAAGATCCTATTTTGGCATGACTCAAGAAGGATGTCAAAGAAGGTATTGTTTCTAGTTTTGAGATTAATTCTTGTAGGGTATTGTGAATGAACGTGCGTATCTGTGTTCCGAACGCTAACGGTCTTTGAAGAGAAGTGTTAGCTGAATGTCACCGATCAAAGTTATCTTTCCATTAAGGAGTGACCAAGATGTTCAGGAATATGAAAAGAGTTTTCTGGTGTAAGGGTATGAAGCGAGATGTTTCGATCTTTGTGATTCAGTATGCAAATTGCCATCAAGTTAAGAGTGACCAACAGAAGTCAGCTGGACTGCTTCAAAACTTGAGATTCCGAAGTGGAAGTGGGAGAAGATCTCTATGGACTTTATTGATAGACTTCCTAGGTCTAAAAGAAGGAACGAAGGAATTTGGGTTACGTCGATCGGCTAACCAAGAGTACTTATTTCATTCTTGTCAAGCCGACTAGGATTGCTGAAAGCCTGGCCAGTTTTATGTAAAGGAGATTGCGACGCTTCATGGTATTTCTTGTAGTATTTTAAGTGACTGAGACCCAATATTCACTAGTAGGTTCTAGAAGAGACTGCAAACTGCCTTAGGGATTGAGCTGAGTCTGGGTGCAACTTGTCATCCCTAGACAGATGGGAAAATGGAGAGAGTTAACCAGATCTTGGAGGATTTGTTGCATGCATCACTACAACAAAAAGTGTCTTTTATAGCGGCATATAGCCGCTATTAATCACAACCACAGCGGTTTGATAAGCGTTGTATATCGACATGTTATAAAAAACTGTTGAATATTTATAACACAAAATATGCCGCTATGGATGAGCTTAGTTTTATAACGCAAATTCACCGCTATGGTACGTTAATTCAATAGCTCATTATAGCTGCTATAATACAACTAAATCTCAACAGAATTGGAAATCTTTATAACACCATTTTGCCGCTATAAAATATTTATTCAATAGCTCATTGTAGCTGCTATAAAAATCGTACATACACTTTTCAAGAGCTATGCCTATATATTACATTTTAATAATAGCAATCAAACTAAATCTTCATAAACGAATAAAGATTATAATCAACAAATATAAAGATTATAATCAAACTAAAGTACAAACATTAAAGCAATCCTTCCAAATATTACAGAGTACAAACATTACAGAGTTCCAACATGCAAGATCTAACATCACTTCATCAACATCAGCAAACTAACAACTCCTCACTAAACAAACAACCCACAACCAACATCACTTCATCCCAAAATAACACTACACATCACAAATAGTTCCATCACCTGCTCCACCAACAACTACAACACCACTTGACCACTTACTATAACTTACCATTGCTTGCTTGCATCAATGTTACACTCCTCGAACCACCTTCATTACTGCTGTAACCACCTCACACATCCACTTGACTTCCTCCTTTTCTTGTTGCCTGCCCACCAACATCATCACTTCTTTGACATATTACTGACCTTGCTTCACCTTACTGACCATAACAACTTACTTTACCTTACATATCAACTACTCCTCACCCGTGACCCTTCTCATCACTGCCCTGCTTTATCACATCATAGAAACCAACCTGCATTGCTATAAACCCCTGTGCATATCAGTGCACATAACCCATAATTCAACCACAACAATCTTAATAAACTCCTCACCATCCATCATCAACCAGTCCACCATTCTCCACCACTGCACCACAGCCTCATCACCTCTCTGCAAACCCATCACAACAACACTGTCTTACCACTCCCACACACAGCCCATACGTCACATACATATTAACTAACCACCTCACTACTTCATACTACCATATCAAACAGTGCACTTCATCTCTGTTCACAACTTCAAACAATCCCCACTGCACATATCCTCCAACAGTGCAGTATACAACAACCATTTCTACATTGTCACTTACCTTAGACAACAGAGACTCAACCCACTTCCTCATCCAACAACCTCCCCCTATCTGTTCTAAACAACAGACCACCTTCAACCACTACTCTGCCTACTTCCTTTCACTACCTTTATCACTGACTTTATTTTGCAAGTCCACCACCATTGTGCACATCATCTGTTACACCTGCACACTGCTTACTACTCTGCCAATACAATACATTCACTTCCACTTCATTAATACCCTGTCTTCAAAAACACCAATTCAAATTACTTCAAACCACTCAACAATCATTACCATACTTTCTACCACTTCAACCAAACCACACTAAGCTGCTATTTCTACTCTATTAAAGGTAAAAATATTTATTTAGTAAATAATGTATATAATAAAATTGCATGTTCATTGTGAAGAATTTTTTTACCTTATCCTCTTCTTCTTCAATGTGATCGATGAAGTTGTTGTAAAACTGGAGGCCCTTGGGGTTAATTTTCCCTCTTCCAGCTAATTATGAATTATCAATGTACTCTGAATAAAAATGGTTAATAGTAGAGATAAGTATAGGATGCTACCAAAGAGGAGAGCAACAATGTACTCTGAATACAAAGTACTGCAAAAATGAAGAACCTCACAGGCGAGCTTCAGTTCACGCTGAGCAACCCAACTCCGAAGGTCCCAAACTAATACGGTAACCATATTTATCATTTATCATGCACAAATGCAACACAATACTCAACTACTCATCTAGAATTCTAGTACATATAAATGGTCAAATTAGTCCAAGATAAACAAAATGTTGTTGATTACAAAAAAAGCCAGTTCTTAACAGGAAACAAACAAGTTTAGTTATAAACAACTTAGCATACGAAAGAAATTATAGACCAATCTCTAACATTATTTGAATTACAAATATTTTTGTATTAATTTTCTTGCAATATTCTGTTTCTACCAAATTATAATGACCATTAGTGCAAAACGCAAGCCTTAAGTGAATACTAACATCTCAGAACCAAGAAATATTAGCCACGGAAATGGGCGAATCAGCTAAGATAAACAAAAATGTTATGCTATACCGGGTAACAAAAAACGGTTCTTACTGTAACAAATGGAATACAAATGAGCAAATGTAGGAAAGTACAGTCCCAATCTTCAATAATAATTGAATTACAAATGCTATTATATTAATCTTCGAACAGTATCATGTTTCTATCAAAATATGATTATTCCTGAGTATTAAACTCAAACTACATAAATCCATTAAAATCACCTTTTTCATGTCCAGTAAATAATAAAAGGTCATGTGAACCTCACAAATAAATGTTCACCTCGCTGCTCATTTGCGACTCGGTACCATGATATGTGCATCAGTTAATAAAAGGAACAGAAGCCAATCCATTTTGATAAAGCATTTTGTTCAGAACATCAACACAAATAGTTAGGTATCCAAGACTGAAACCAGGCTTTCCTTGAATTCCGCCATGCTGTTATAAAAGGAACAATGTGTATTCTCAAGTGTAAAACAAGCTGTTTCTTCGGAAACCACATTGAATCTGCACATCTGCTCCAATGTTGTGAAGACAATATAGTTACCATTCATCGAAACCCAATTAATGTGCATTTGGCTACCTATTATTGAATTAGTATCAATACTATAGAGTTCAGTCCAAGACTCATTTACTCTACCATATTCATTGAACACCCAAATTTCTGTCTACTGGTCATTTGTTCTGAAAGCGCATGCAATTTTATCATGTACAACACATACAAGTTTTAAATGATGGAACAATAGAAGGCAATCAGCATACGGAAGAGATATAGATCGAAACATCTTAGATCAAAAATCAAAGCAAAAAATCCTTGTATATTTACGAGAATTATATCCCAACCAAAAGAAACAAGTTCCACTGTCAAATGGCATCTTAGGATTTCCAATAAATTTATTAAATGGAAAAACGGTGGTTACACATCTCCAAGAACTCATATTTAAGCTATATACTTCAACTCTCTTTTCATCACTGTAAATACTCTTGATAAGGCTCATCGCTTTATAATCATTGTTTTTAATATCAAATCCAAATCCGCCAACGATAGACAATAACCCCCCCCCCCCCCCCCGAACACAGCTTACAACTTTCATCGTACTGTGCTCTCCAAAGAGCAACTCTTCTCAAAATATCAGAAGGTGCTGAGTTGGAATCCCATTCATTCTAAGGATTCTTGTGGTTACAACGGTGGTCTTGACCATATTAAGTGCAGGCAATTGTGGGAGAACTCTTGATTGTTTAGTTGCAGGGTTCCAAAGACAAATACCATGTTCCAACTTACGGTTGAGAAGAGTCAAACAAACTATGCCATTATAACTCACTATATCAACTAATGCAAGAGGGATGTATCGACGTAGGTCCGAAAAATCTAGTTGTACTCATGTGCTTGGCTGTTCAAAGCCATCAATAGAGGTTAACGCAAAAGTTAAGGGTGAGTTCTTACCTGTGACTAGATGAATTAGACTGTGGTTTTTATCCTTCAGATTAGGATCGTACTGATAATGATAGAGATGTTGGTTGATAAAATCCTTACTTTCGATCAATGCGCGCCATGTTTTGCATGCAAGTTTTAATCGTAAGAGAGATATCACAGGTAACCATTGCAGGATTTGATACATCACATCATCATAAAGTGACATTTCAATCTTTCTTGGCTCCATTGTGCAGTTTTTAAATTCACCTATCCTTTTCTCCTGAAATAATAATCCATGATTTTACATGAGAACATGAACTAAGTATTTAGAACAACAACAAAAACACTGCTAAAAGACATATTTTGTAAATTTTATGTTACCGATTCTCCATTAATACAGCGGTAGATTTTCTATGTTTTTGAGATATATGTTGTTTTCGTTCCGAACGTTCAAATGGAGTACAAGCATTCATTTTTAGTGTAATTTTTGTATCGTCGGCATGTACATCCAAGCTTTAACTTGTTTTCATATTCTATTCAAGTCAAAAACTAATCGATATTTAACTAATCAACCTACAAAGGAATTTCCTATAGTTGAGACTAGCAGCAAGTGGACTGAAGAGAGCTGACCTGGTAGAGCGTGGGATTGAGATGAACGGATTAGTCTGAAGCAAGGAACTTGATTTAACCGAGGAACGTCGTCGACTTCACAACTATTGAAGAGCGAACTGAGGAAAATCGAGGATGGGGCTAAATTTCGAGGATTGAAGATGGAGTAGAACTTCGATTAGGGTTATTTTGTTTTAGGAGGGAAATGAAAATGGCTGAGTGTTATTTTGGGATGGAGACGAAATTGGGTGTTTCTTTGGGAGGGAGACAAAAATTTAGGGCCACAGCGTTACAAAACAAATTGTGTAAAAAAACAAATATCTAAAGCTAAACAATAACGCTTTAGAATAATACGTTATTAAATGGTGCTGTTAATAATATATTTTCTTGTAGTGCATGCATTTTTGACTTTAGATGTTCTTTGGAAGATCATCTACCTTAATTGAATTCACTTATAACAACAACTAACGGGTAAGTATTCGCACGGCCCCTTTTGAAGATCTTCATGGTCGTTCGTGCCATTCTCCCTCATGTTGGATTGAGTCTGGTAAAAGAATTGGTCTTCGACCCAACATGATCTTAGGATCAAGTGAGAAGCTACCTGTTATCCGAAGGAAGATGAAAGTGATGCAAGATTGGCAAAAGTGTTATGTAGATCGAAGGCGCAGGGATATTGAGTTCTCAGCAGGAGATTTAGTATTTGTGAAGGTTTCTCCATTGAAGAGCGTTGTGAGCTTTGAAAAAAATGGGGAAGCTAGCCCCTCGATTTATTTTCCCTTTTCCCATTCTTAATCGGGTTGTTAGACTAGCTTATAGAGTGAAGTTACCAGATAGACTATTGGATATGTACAATGTATTTCACGTATCTCATTTACATAAGTATGTACATGACCCTTCAACTATAATGAAACTGGCCCAACAGGAAGATTTGGAAATTAAGCCCAACTTAACCATTCTTAGGCGGCCTATTCAGACCATTGATCGAGATATAAAGCGATTGAGGACAAAGGTTGTAAATCTTGTTAACGTTCAATGGTGTGAGGATGATAGGGATTGTACATGGGAAACCGAGGACTATATTAAGGACTCTTACCCCGACTTGTTGTTAAAATAGTGTTTGTTTATTTGTACGAACTATGTATGCACTATTTGTGATATAATTGCTTAGTTTGTATTGTTGTATGGGTTTCCCGATATAATATACGCCATTTTTGAGTTATTTCGAGTTATATTCTTAAGTGTAAATTTTGGAGACGAAATCTTTTAAGATGGAAGAGTGTAAAGACCCAGAATTTCACCTTTTAGTCTATGAATATTTAATTAATTTAAGATAGCCATTATAATAATAAAAAATCTTTTTATTAAAAAATAATGATGGCGAAATAGTATTTCAAATTTGTTTATAAAAGTACGTAGTTCAAAAAAAAACCAAAATGTGACCGGAATTCGTTTTTCGAATTTTCGATTATTCTATGTCGAAAAGTTGTTGGAAAACATTGTAAACATTTGCGTGATGTATATACACATTTATATACAAGTTAAAATATATTTTAAAATATACACATATATTTATACTTTAATTTATCAAAATATGAAATGACATTTTAGGAAAAATAAACAAGTTAAAGAAAAAGTAAAAGGAAGATTGTCATAAAATGTCATTTCTTTCAAAACATAAGTACACTATGTCATTAATACATATTGGCTCATCGTATAAGAGACATGGACAGGGAAATTTTGAATTATAAAGGGGAGGAGACAAGGGTGATGACATGGCAAGCATGGAGTGGAGGTTATATCCTTTAAGGGTAGTTTGGTAATTTAATTTATCCTTTAGTGTATAGCTAAATTTCCTAATTATTTTTCTCATTTCTATTTTCATTTTCAGACCTCCATTCAAGTTCTCGTGAAAAATTTAATGATATCTAAGAATTCTTAAGTTCAAAAATCCATTCTCCTTTTCATTTTTTCCTTAAGCAAAAATCCATAAAACATCCCCTTTTCTTTTCTAAATCACTTAATCACCCAAAACAAGTCCACACACGCCATATTCATCTAGAACAAGGATTAACCCTTCTAGTATGAATCTCTTTGGTATTTCAAAGTATTTAAAAATCCATTATTCCATTTTAGAAGCAACAATCTCGGTCGTATTCTAGTTCATATAGAAGTTAGAGTTGAATTTGCAACTTTTATGAGTAAAAATCTCATCATTCAACGTCTTAATTTTTTAAATTTAAATATTGTTCATATATTTTTCATTAGTGGCTTGTCGTATTTGTATTACCATATGTTTTATGTTGGGTTGGGTTATACCTCGAAAAGTTGTCACCTTGTTAGTTTAGTAACCAAGTTAGTAAGCAATTTTTGGATGTTAGTGGTAAAAGTTAGTTATATTGATAATGATTGTCCACTACATGTTGTAGAATAGTTTAGTACTCGATATTATTATTTTGCTTATGTTATATGATGTATGGATGAAAGTAAAGTGACATGAAATTAGTTTTCAAAGTCTTTGTATAGCAACTATCTCTATATCGGTACTTTCGACAAACATATCCTTATCGAAAATTTTCAATTTATTTCACGAGCTTGGGTTTTGCTTTACAGGTTAGCAAATTTGCTTAATAAGAATGATTTCAAACTTAATTAATTATTTTAATAAAGATTTTTAAATGTAATTAATTAATGAGGATTAAGGTTAATTAATTAACTTGTTAGTGATGAGTTTAAATTTAGTTAATTAACTTGTTAATGATGAGTTTAAATTTAATTAATTAACTTATTAGTGAATAGTTCAAATTTAATTAATTCATTTTTTAATGATACTTAAAAAAATTAATCAATCTCTATAATGATGTTTAAGGTTAATTAATTATGTAACAAATATGGATTAGAGTTAATTAATCATTTTATTTAGTGTTATTTAAAATTAATTAATCATTTTTAATTAATTACTTTTAAAATTAATCAGTTAGTTTAAATTTAATTAATCTTTGTCATTAATAATATTTTAATTTAATTAATCCTTATTAAAAAATAATGTTTTAAATTAATTAATCAACTTAATTCACGAGATTTAAAATTAATTAATTAGTCTAATTATGTAATAACCTGGATTTTTGGGTATTGTAATTAATAATATAATTGGGTTAAGTAATAGGAATACTGGATTGTAAATTAGACAGATAAGAATTCTGATGATAATAGAAACTGAATTTTAATATTTGGATAAATATTTAATTGATAATCTACTAATTTAATTATTATCATTGGCAAATTATGCCTTTCAAACAAATAATATGTTGTTAAAAATATATAGGCTGATTTTAAATTTTACCTTAAATTGAAATTGAGTTTGAATTTGAAATTCAAAGGGTAAATATCTTATATATGGTTTAATTTCTTTTATTTTTCTTTAAAGGATTTATTTATGTAAATTTAAATAATGTGTTTACTAAATAGGAAATATATATATATAAGTTTTATAAAAATCATTTAAAATATATTAATGCATGAAATTTCATATGTAAAACAAATTCTCTATACATTAAACATACGTAAGTTAAGTACGTATAATACATAAAAATAGGAAAGTAGTAATAATTATTTCTTTAGACATTTGAAATTATTTACAGGACACTTAACATTTGTGACAAATTTAGCATGCATGAGAATACAAGTGTAAGTTAGTTTTATAATAATTTAACATTTGTAAATTGATTAGACATGCAAATAACAAGTGGCTTTGCTTATTTTATCCTCTTTAAAATAAAATAAAATAAAATAAAAAAAGAAGAGAAAAGAATAAGCTGTATACAGAAGACATTTTCTTCTCTAAATCTAAGACTTAAAAGAAAATCCAAACCACAATTCAAAAACTGAGCAAAGCTAACAGAGAAAAAAATCAAAGTCAACCTGGAATTATAACTTCAAGATCAAAAGCAAAGAGAAACAACTGTAAAACATTTTACAGACCACTTGAAGATCTGATCAACAGCTTGTAAGATATTGCAACTCAAACTAGAAGTATCAAACAATCCTTTCAGATTTAAAAGCAATCAAAGCATCATCACCTTCAGATTTCAAAAACAGGACCAGGGTCTCTAATTTCATAAATTAAGGTGAGTAAACTTAAAACTTAAAACAGTTTAAATTGATGTATGTGGAAATGTTGGATGGAAATTTTGTGATGCATGTTTAAATATATCTATGCATGCTTTCTTAAAATATGAATGCATGTATGAATATGAGTGTTTGATGCCTGAATAATGCTAGTATATCTGCAAAAGCAAAACTGAAAATCAGAAGCAAAATAAAATCAAAAGCATTTCTAGTTTCCTTTCAAAGAAGCTTTCTCTGTTCTCTTTTTTAACTGTGAGTAAAACATCTTTTCTTTTAAAAACCAAATTCTTTGATATCTTTGTAAATGTAAAATATGATTTAAAAGAAAAATAAAATAAGGACTTGGATTTGAATTCCATAGTAGAATAAATGGAATTGTTAGAAATACAGGAGAAATTCTCTATGCATGTCTGGGTATGTAAATGCATGTTGCTGGTTGTTATCACCAGGCCTAAATCCTTTCAAAAAGAATTCATTTCTCTTACCCAAATTCTTATAGCATAAGATGTTTTGAAGGAAACGTGTTAGTAGACAAGATTTTTTTTAAATGTATTCATGTAAAACTAGTGAGAAACCTTATTTCAAAACTCTGTCTCCCCGATCAAAGTTTCACAGTGAGTAACAATCTTTTCAAAGAAAATCAAATACATGATTCTGGTTGCATGATTTAAAAATCTGGACTGAGAATGTGTTGTCCATATATATTTTCAGTGTATGAATATATATATGAATATCTGTATGTGTTGTGCATGTTGGTTTCATCTAAGCTCTCACCGTTTTAGTTCCCTGGTACAAGTTTGTTTAGGAATCCTTAATCTTTCGATCCAGTCTTGGATAGAATTTAAGTTATAAACAAAAACTGTTTGTTTAATCTTGGATTTGGTTTTAAAATTTTATTCAAGATAAAATAAATTGAAAATATCCCTGGAAACCAAAGAACTGTGAAAGTATAAGTCTAGGCTAAAATTCAAGTATCTTGAATTAATGATTCAGGGATATGATCTGAATCTCTCTACGGAATCATGATTTTTGGAAGTGAAATTACGATTTTTAGCAGAGGAGTTTGAGAGCATTTCTGGTTTAACCAGAAATTGGTATTTGAGAATATTCTGGTTATCCCAGTGGTTTGGAAGGTCGAAGTTCTTGCTAGTGGTCGTGGTACGATCAGGAAGGTCAGTAAAATCGTCAGATGGTGGAGCAAAGCACTGTGGTGGTGACAGTGGATGTTTTCAAGCTGTAAACCTAAATTGGACTAGGTTGAGATTTTTGATCGGCTCGACTTCGATTGTCGATCGAGTTCTACAGGGTTTTGGGAAATGAAAGAAGGCGAGTTGACGAAGTTGTGGCCGGAGGATTAGTCACTCCAGTGGTCGGAGGCGCGAGAACAAGGAGGTTCCAGGTTGGTCGTTGGGTCCAGTTTTTGGGTTTGCCTACTCGATTTTGTTTCCAAGTGTGAATCGATGGGCTTAGTGTTTGGATGGTCTGAGGTGATGATCGTTGATGTGAGGAAGGTGATGTGGGTGGCTGGAGTTGGCCGGAGACACGGTGCATGTGCACGGAGCACATTGTGACCTCTGATGAAATTTAGTTTGGAGGCAGGGAAGTACTCGAGACCTTCTCGAGTGTTGCTCGAAGATTTTAGGAGTTTGGCCCGAAGATTTTTTGATTTTGACTTGGGGTTTCAGAAGTTTGGGCTTGGAACATTGCTAGTTTCAGGTTTAAAAACCTGCAAGGAATTTAAACTGGAGGCAAAAAATTTAAACACTTTAAATCAATTTAAAATATGGTTTCAAATTTAATTTGAATCCTTGTTGGAATAGATAAGTTTTATAAAATATAAAATGATTAAAACAACTTTAAATTGTTAAAGTACATTTTTAAATGGTATACTCGAATTTATCTCGAGTAAATTGAGATTTTGGCTCGAAGTAGGGTAGGGTTTTACTCGAAGAATTTAGGGGTAGCTCGGATGAATGTTTGGTTACAGATTTTCAGAGGATTATATAATAGGCAATTCCTATAGGTCTTTGAAGATGTTTTAAATAATGCAATTGAATGAATACAAATTATTTAGTAAGGATGGTAGTTGATTAATGTAATCAATTTAAGGGGATAAATACTTAATCTAAAGATTAATTTGTTAAGAATTGATGTGTTAAGGATTAAGTAATTAAATTTGTAATTAAAGGTTAAATTAAGTAAGGATAATTAACCAATGGATAATTACTTGATAAAAGCAAATAAAAGGATTATTTACTTAGTGTAATTAATTCAGGATTGGTTAAAGAAATTAATTAAGAATTATGATTAATTTAAGGATAATTGATTTGAATAATTAATTAAGGATCAATGTAAGTAATTTGGAGGGGTAAAGGTTAATTAATTTGTGTAGTTAATTGAGAATTAATTACTTGTTGTAATTGAGGGATAATTAATCCTGGATGGTTAATTAAGATGAAAAATGAAGGAATGATTGGTTAATTGATTTGAAATAAATTAATGTTAAATGAAGAAATCTAAGTGGGTGAGGTTAGTAATTCAATCAGAATTAATTAAATTAAACTTGTGTGTGATTAAGTTTGCTTATGGATGATTGAATGATATTGGATGCTTTGAATGAGTTAATATCTCCGATATGAAATGTTGTGTATTTCATTTGGATAACTTGGGTTAGGATGACTTGAGACTCGAAGAGAACGGGTTCGGGTGTTAGAAAATATCTGAAACCACTTCAAATTTTATAGATTGATATGTGAAATCTATATGCTAGAGTGAAATGTTTTAAGGAATTAGACTATTTTAAATCTTAATCTTGATACTTAGAAAACTTATATGTGAAATAAGTGATGTGTATAATAAATTGTGACATGTGAATTGCTTCGAGTTACCCCGGGTTTTATATGAGTTGTATACTTTTGTATTCCATGTTAGATGGGTTTACTCATGCTGGTTTCCAGCCTGACCCGGGTGTTACTTTGATGTAATGCTCGGGTCAGACCGAGTATTACAGGTTTCAGGTTGGTACCTTCTGGAACTCAGGAGGTAAGCTGGATGGCAAGAGCGTATAGAGTATTTCCGCTGTGTAATACTTTTTTGGGTATCTGTTACATGATAATTGTATATCCAGTATCTATGTAAATGTGTAACTCTGATGTATTTAAATGTAATCGACAGATTATTATTCTTTTATAAACTATTATTGTTTATTATTATTATTTTTCCCGCTGCGAATGTGAGATGTTGTTGTTTTTCTTCTGTTTCTTCTTATTTTTCTTTCTTCTTTCCCCTAACTATCTGGAATTTTCATGATTGAAATTCCGGGTCGTTACATTTGGTATCAGAGCTGAAGGTTAAGCGAGAACCTTGGCTCTGGTGGGATTACTCATTAAGGATAGGGTCAATGGTACCCTAGAATGAGTTGAGTGAATATATATATGAGAGGGTACTTGTTATTTTCTTATATAAAGATTTTGAATGATTTTATAAAAATATATTTTGATACATAAAGCAATATTTCTTTTTAATAAATATTAAAGTAATTGGTTGTTAAATTATTGGAATTAAATTAAGAAGTAATAGAAATACAACCAAACTAAAATTGAAATTGAATAAAGATAAGAAATGAATTCAAACTGAAATTAAAATCTTGAAGTCGAGGAAGAGTTTCAAAATAAGATGAATTAGGATTGGTTTTAAACCGGAGAAATTGAATGGATATTGTATTTAATAATGGGATGATTGTTTTCCAATGAATAATAAAATGTTTTAAGGAAGTAACTATTTAAAGAGAATAACTTGTAAATTAGAAAGGATGTAAATTAAAGTGGGATTCAAATTGTGAAGTTCTGAATTCTAAATTTAAACATTTGAAAATTGTTTTCAAAATTTTAAAGAAAATAATATTATTCAAACTATTTTGAATGTAATCTTATTCTAGAATAAGAAGTTGTTTGTAAATTTTAAGAGAATTTGTTTTGAATTGAAACCAAAGGTGGTCTAAAATTAAAAATTTGGCTTGGTGGGCCAAGAAGTAAATATGTATATATGCGTGGATATACATAATATCAAAGATGGTTTGAAATAAACTCTAAATGTTGGGTTTTAATTTTTGGAAGGTGATGTATAACCTAAAGTGATAAGTTTATGAACTTATAAGTGGGAAAATTATTAATGTGAAGTTAAATAAGTTTGAATGATCAACCTGGTTTGGAAATTTCAAGATGAAATTAAGATTAACTTGGGAAGTTAAATGGTTGATTATAATTGGGTTTGAGATTCGAAAATAGGAAATGGATAGATGTTTTAGATAAAATGGAATCATTTTGGACACAAATTTTGAACGTTCAAGATAAAAATTCAAATGGAAAATTTGAATTGAATTGATTTGAAATGAAATTGAAGTTGAATAAGTTCAAATTCAATTGGAATTGGGATTAATTCCAACGGAAATTGATATGAACTGAAATTGGTTCAGTTTGAAATTTATTTGAATTAATTAAAATTGTGATTAAAGTTGAATGAATAAATTAATTTGAATTTATTAAAAAAGAAATTGAGGATTAATTCAACTTGAATTTGGGGTTAAGTCAATCTCAATGGAAGTTGGGAATTGAATAATTTGACTCTGGACTATTTTCAAAATAAATTGTTTTAGTACAAATCTATTTTTCCAAACTATTTACTATACAACTTTTCTTTTTAAACCCAAAACTATCTTATACTTGTTTTACAATTATTTTTTAACTACTTAACTATTTTTCAACTATTTTACTAATTCATTACTATTTTACAACTATTTTGCAATTATTTAAAATTCTATAACTATTTGATTATTTTTCAACTATTTTACAATCACTTAACTATTTTGCAGCTATTTAACAAATTAATAATTATTTTTCAACTACTTATCTATTTTTCAAGCTATTTTCTAAACTCAAGCTAATCAGAGTACAAACTGATTATAAGTGAAGTAATAATCCACTTGGGATTGAAGAAATTGTGGATAAGTGAATAGAATTAAAGTGAATGTGAATAGAAAGGGAATTCATTTGATTAATAAATCAATAAAGATAAATACGTAGGATATACGTATATTATTCTATTCGCATAGTGATTTGATCCAAATTCGAGCATAGAATTTTGAGATAGTTTGTCGATCCGAGTTGGGATTTCTCACCCGATTTTCGACGACGAACCTGGATATGGATTGTTGATTGGTTCTGGATATTCTCTATCATAGTTATGGCTATGCAAGGAGAATGACGGTTTCTGATCTGGTTTTCTTTTCAAGAAACCAGATCTGTGTCCGCACTAGGAAGTCGGGTGGACGATACTAGTTCGGAAGTGAAATTGTGTGATCGAGTGAGAGATCAGATTTGATATAGCGTACGGATGATATGTGTACATCGTATGGATTTGAATGATATTGATATTGGGATATTTGTGGATAAGAAATGTAAAATGGTTTTTGAAATGAAAAGTATATTTTGTGAAATATACAATGAATAAAAGTGGAAATTGGATATTTCTATGGTAAAAATTTACTTTATGGAAGCAAGTGATATGGTAAGTGATTTGTAAAGAGCAATTCAATTTGAATATTTGATTTGAAAGCTATATATCTTTGTTATATAAGATAAATCTCCCCTTGTTGAATCTATAGCCGAAAGAAAGGATTTTGAAGGTGTCTGAAGTATAAAGGGATTTTATACAAGTGTGAATGATCCAAAGTTTTTAATTTTTTTATATATATCTATATATATAAAGGATCTTATGAGGATTTTGGGAAAAGGTTTTGGGAACTTTTGGATTTGAAAAGGCTTTTGATTTTTGGGTAAAATCAATATTGAAATTTAGAAAGCCTAGTTTGAGAATTATCGATTTTTGGATAATCGATTTTGTGTAAAGGAGCCTTGTATGAGATCATACCAGGTGTATGATTTGAAAGATACTATATGTGTATAGTATAAAGTGTTTTGATGATGGCTCTAGGGAAAAAGGCGCTCCCTTGAAATGAACTTCTCAGGAGTGTTGCCTTGAGCCCCAAGGGAGGGTTCTAAAGTTGATCCTGTGAGGAGTCCGGACAAAACTAGTTCCTGAGGATTATGAGTAGAGTATACCATAGCGAAAGTCGTGTGTGCCGCTGAAAGCCAACGGTCTACGTTTGATTTTATATCGGTAGACTGCGACCTATGGTAACATATCGAAAGTCGTGTGTGCAGCTGAGAGTCAACAGTCTGCGTTTGATTTAACATCGGTAGACTGTGACCTATGTAGGAGTGGAGAAGTTTCATTTTGACAGCGAAAATCGTGTGTGCCGCTGAGAGCCAACAGTTACATGGACGTTTGTTGTGATGGCAACGTAACCCTGGAATGTAGCTGCGATCTGTTGTGGGTTCCATGGCGTAATCGAGGGGCGCGGAGTGCCTACAGTTACATGGACTTTTGCTACGATGGCAACGTAACCCAGGATGTAAATGCGACCATGGATGGGGATGATGATTTCCAGAGCATTCTCACCAAAGATATTTCGTCTATTTTCAAAAAAAATTCTATATTTTCACAAGGTTTTAAAATAAAATTACTTTTCAAAATATTTTCACTGGATGTTGAAAACGGGTTAAATTAAGTAATTAAATTTGTTAAGAATTGATGTGTTAAGGATTAAGTAATTAAATTTGTAATTAAAGGTTAAATTAAGTAAGGATAATTAACCAATGGATAATTACTTGATAAATGCAAATAAAAGGATTATTTACTTAGTGTAATTAATTCAGGATTGGTTAATTAAAGAAATTAATTAAGAAATATGATTAATTTAAGGATAATTGATTTGAATAATTAATTAAGGATCAATGTAAGTAATTTGTAGGGGTAAAGGTTAATTAGTTTGTGTAGTTAATTGAGAATTAATTACTTGTTGTAATTGATGGACAATTAATCCTGGATGGTTAATTTAGATGAAAAATGAAGGAATGATTAGTTAATTGATTTGAAATAATTTAATGTTAAATGAAGAAATCTAAGTGGGTGAGGTTAGTAATTCAATCAGAATTAATTAAATTAAACTTGTGTGTGATTAAGTTTGCTTATGGATGATTGAATGATATTGGATGCTTTGAATGAGTTAATATCTCCGATATGAAATGTTGTGTATTTCATTTGGATAACTTGGGTTAGGATGACTTGAGACTCGAAGAGAACGGGTTCGGGTGTTAGAAAATATCCGAAACCACTTCGAATTTTATAGATTGATATGTGAAATCTATATGCTGGAGTGAAGTGTTTTAAGGAATTGGACTATTTTAAATCTTAATCTTGATACCTAGAAAACTTATATGTGAAATAAGTGATGTGTATAATAAATTGTGACATGTGAATTGCTTCGAGTTACCCCGTGTTTTATATGAGTTGTATACTTTTGTATTCCATGTTAGATGGGTTTACTCACGCTGGTTTCCAGCCTGACCCGGGTGTTACTTTGATGTAATGCTTGGGTCAGACCGAGTATTACAGGTTTCAGGTTGATACCTTCTGGAACTAAGGAGGCGAGCTGGATGGCAAGAGCATATATAGTATTTCCGCTATGTAATATTATTTTTGGGTATCTGTTACATGATAATTGTATATCCAATATCTGTGTAAATGTGTAACTCTGATGTATTTAAATGTAATCGACATATTATTATTCTTCTGTAAATTATTATTATTTATTATTATTATTATTATTATTATTATTTTCCCGCTGCGAATGTGAGTTTTTCTTCTGTTTCTTCTTCTTTTTCTTTCTTCTTTCCCCTAACTATCTGGAATTTTCATGATTGAAATTCCGGGTCGTTACAAATTATTGATAATTTTTAACGATTAAACCTTTTTAATTATGGGTATTTAAAGTTAATTGATCAAATGAATTAACGAAGTCTAAAGATAATAAAACACTCTTATTAATGACAGTTAAAGATGACTAATCATTTTAATAATAATGTTTAGGCTATTAAATCCTTTTTATAATAGTGTTTTAAAGTTAGTGAACCATTTTTTTAAAGATGTTTAAAGTTAAAAAATTGTAATGAGAAGCACAAGCATGAATTTGGTTCAAAAAGTAAAAGTTCGATTCGGTTATGGAAAAGAAGTTTATGTTACTGATATCACTTATATAGA
Organism: Allium cepa; assembly: GCA_030765085.1. Lineage (NCBI taxonomy): Eukaryota > Viridiplantae > Streptophyta > Magnoliopsida > Asparagales > Amaryllidaceae > Allium > Allium cepa. Next base: position 337,705,767 of record CM060938.1, read on the forward strand.
AAGAATTTAGTCATACTCTAGACACTAAACATCGAGGTTTGGAAACAGTTTACTATCTCATAGTCAAAAGGTCATCAAAGCAACACCTAGAGGTAACACTATCTTTACTTGCCCGACTTCTTTTTTGACCAAGAAATAGTACAAGTTTGAAATTGATGAGTAGTGGTAGGCATATGAGATTTACTATCTATGTAAGATCGTTTTTTATCCCAGATAGTTGGTTATTTAACTATCGGTTCAGCTTTCTTCAATTATTTATCGTCAATCTAAAATGATTTGTTGCTCATTTGAGCTTAGTTATCTTTTTTCGGAAATGACAAAAACCAGAAAGTGGGTGGGGGCCTACTTATGTCGGGTTGCTCCCATTAGGGTATATTCACATCTACCTTAGGTTGGTTTCGTTTATTTGTGCACTAAGATGTGAAATAATCGGATTCTCGGTAAGGCTGGAGGGGTCCGGCTTGGAGTTTCTGAAAGGTGTCGCAAGAAGGTGGCCCTCTAAAGTATATTTACTAGAGGTATACTTTCAAAAAAAAGGGTGCACCGTCCTAGTCATTGTTGGTAAATTTCCTTCCCTTATTGATTCAAACTTTCGAATTTATTTTACTTAATTGTATCGAGAAGAGTATAGCACTCTTCACTATGTTAATTATTTATATCCATTTTTTTACATTTAGATGTTGTTCTTGTCAGAGGAAACCTGTTCCTCTTTTGAGAGCATGATTTATCATGTTGTTTTTAATTACACTTATTGTTTAAAATTTTACTCACACAAGACATATTGTCTGACCCAAATTTTTTATTTTTCCTAAACTCTCAGGTACTCATTTATATTCGAGTAGTCTGAGAGTAGCAGGTCTTTTGTGGGATCTTTTGAAGACGGCGTCAGAGCAGGAGGCTTTTATCTACTTAGCTACCTATTCTACTATTTGTTAGTCTATATAAGTGTATTTTGTATCAGCATTTGTATAGGCAGGTTGTTATAACTGCCTAAGCTAATTATAGTACTTTTGTATAACTCTGATAGTCTAAGGTTGGAAGTAACCTTATGTACTATATTATTGTTATGTTAAATTTAACAGTTTTTTATTGTGAGATTTTCCGTTATGTTCTTTATTTTTACCGCATGACAATTCATCTTTCGAATTCTTGGGCAACAGCACACGAATACCACGGATGTATTAAGTGTAGTTCCGAGAGGGTGGGTCATCAAATCTACATTTTGGTGCTTTCATCTGTTATTTAGTTGTTCGTGCCATTTTTGACGCCAATATTTTGGTGCTTTCACTGGGAAAGAACTGGATTTCACAACCTAAAGCTTAGATATAAAATTTGGAGAAGATGAAGAGATCTAACATCGGATCTAAGATAAAAGAATGTTAACCAGGGAATAGGGGCTGCCAGAAGGTGTCCAAAGATTTCAATCATTCTATCTACATGACCTTAGAGGAGATAGAAAGGATGATGAAAGAAATGGAAGATGGAATAGTGGCCCGACAACAAGAACTACTAGATGGATTTTTCCAAAGAATGGGACAGCAAGGAATAGCTGGAGCTGTTAGAATTCAAAACCAAGGACTAGGAACGACTGTAAGGAAATCTGGAGTTCAAGGGAGAAAACTAGAACAATGCCCCTATAACAAAAACCACTTGGTACCAACTCCAATCCTCTCGTCGCTGAGAGGAATATACTCGAAGGCAATGTTGGATTAAACTTGGGCCAAGATGGGATATCGAGAACGGACGATGTTGAAGCCAAAACTGCAAATTAGAATATAAATGCATAATAATCAGAGGAATATGTGGACTTCCACGTAGGAACAAAGGACATGATAGAGCCAGAGGTGCAGCTCGAAATGCAGATGTGCAACCAATGGAGTATATGCTAGAATATGTACTGGATTTCCCCATAGGAGTAGAGGACATAAGGCAGCTGGTGATCCAAGACTTCTATTAGACAACAACAACCGAATGGCTAAAATGATTAGAAAGATAGCTGGAGGTGGACCCCTAGACCACATTTTGGAGGATGTAAACAGAAATCCATTTACCCATAATATCCAAAATGTGAGGAATTCCCCGATTTCAATCTTCCAAATTTGGAAGTGAATAATGGAAAGACAGATCTAAGAGTTCATTTAATGAGATATATCAAATACATGGAAGTGCTAGTTGATGAGGTGATGGGATGGTGCTACTCGTTATATCTGATAGATTTAGCAATAATATGGTTTAGACAGTTGGAGAATAAGTCCATAAGCAGATCAACCGACCTAGTGAATAAGTTCTTAAGATAGCTTATAGTTCATATCTCTAGACCAAATAATGTGATGATGCTATTAAGCGTAAGGCAAGGGCCAGAGAGACCTTGAGAAGTTATCTGATAAAATTTAACGTGGTAGCTGCTATAGTTGATAAGCTTGATCCATCGATAATCCTAACGGCGACAATGACTGGAGTCACAAGCAAGACCGAATTTAGAATTCCATTAAAAAGAGATCCACTAATGGATCTCGCAAAGTTTTAATGTGAAGCTGAAAAGTATATACATTAAGAGGATACCAAGGCTAATGATGATTATATTAATGTTGTGGATGGTGGTGGACTGCTCGGAGCAGGATATGAAAAAAAGGGAAATGAAAGCCGATAACAACTTTCGAGAATTGAAACGGAAAAAGGAAGGAGTCGAAATTCACTTCTTACACTGGTCTAACTGAGACCTCTAAAAGGATATACCTAGATACTAGAGGACAGATCCCCTCTCGAAGACCAACTAAGCGAGAACCCACGGATAAAGAGAGGTGGTCTAGAAAGTTTTTCCTTTTCCATGAGCTGGACGGATGTGAAACAAATGAGTGTCGATACCTTCATGAGCTGATAGATGAACTATTTCGGAGCAACCAACTATAATAGTACGTAAGAAACTAAACTATGATGGTGTAGTCAGAGCAGTCACCATATGCAGTGAATGCATCGAGACACAACCAGGGATCTGGGATGAGGATGGTAATCCCATGATTGGGATGGACACGAGTTAGGTTCGATTCTCATGCTTTGCTTTCCGTTTTGAATTACTAAGATAATAATAATCTCGGACCGCTTACATGTGTATGAGACCTTGATTGGTCTCTACGCACGCTCTGAGTTGAATGTCCAAGAAGTATAGATAAGATAATAATAAACATAGACCACTTACATGAGTACAAGATCTCGATCGGTCTCTAGGCACGCTGTGAGTCAGATGTCTGAGATGAAAAATTAAGATTTTTGTTTGCTTGTTTTCTTTGATCTAGATATTTGATTTCATGAAAGATCCATCTGAATGTGATGACAGATATTGATCATCGTAGTCCTGTCCGAAGAGGCGGAACAGTGACCGCAAGTTGCAAGTTCCCTTGTCAAAGAGCGAGAGGAAGGAGTTGTATGAAAAGTAAGTCCCCTCACCAAAGAGTGAGAGGAGGGCTTACTTGGTCATTGAGTCACCACACCGTAGAGCGAGCAGATTGAGCTTAGTAAGGGTCTGGAGAGATCAAATCCTAGATTGTATAATAAACGATCCGAAAAGATAGACTCCTATATTGGACGATAAACAATCCAGAGTGATCAAATCCAAGATTGGATGATAAATGATCCGGATGATCGAATCCTAGATTGGATCACAAATGATCCGGAGAGATCGAATCCTAGATTGGATGATAAATGATCTGAAGAGATCAAATCCTAAATTAGATGATAACGATCAGGAGAGATCGAACCCTGGATTAGATGCTAAACGGTATAGGGAGATCGAACCTTGGAACGGATGGAAACTTCATCAAAGGATTTGAATGCCCTGTAATCAGACTAAATTAATAAACCTCTGGCAAAAAAGGGGCAATTTTGATATACGATATTATAACTCTAGGTGAAAATGGATTGATTACGATTTATGACTAACATTTAAGCAAGGATTGGAGGTTAAAGCTGTAGCAGGTCTAGAATGACTTTTGGCTTACATGAGAACTCAAAGGAACCAGACGGTACACCAGGATCGGGATCGATGGATGGTCGGAGAGCTCAAATGTTGAAAATCGATTGCTGTCGAAACTTGTTCTTTAGCAAAGCACACATTACATTCGAAAGGTGTACTTTGAATGGTAAGTGTTAACCCTCTTTTTAACCAAGAAGATTTAAACTAGAATTAGAAAGCCAAAATAAAGACGAAGAATCACGAGCTTGGAAACATGCTAAGAAAGATTAGAGGATGGATCTTAGAAAGTTGCAAGTTGAAACCAAGCTAAGTAAAGGACTCTGTATCAAGAAAAATGTCTTGGTAACAAGAAGTTTCCTTCCCACCTATGCTTTCTACAACTCCACTTATTTGATACACTACTTCAACCTACCATCATCAAGTGATTTTCTTGGAGAATAGACAAGCAACCCTAAAGATTGATGAGAAAAAAACAAAGAAAATGGGATAACGCAAGTATCATCAAGAGAATCATCAAAATCAACACAAAGTCTATGGAAAAGAGCTTGGGAAGAATCGAATGAAAGATAGGAGAGCGAGTCAATGGATAGTTAAGGATTTGTAACTAAGTAAACCACTTGTCACTGAGAGGAACCTCTCGGTATCGAGAGGTTTTTATGGCCAATTGGGCCGATGTGCTCAATGGTGACTTCTAGGGTCGATCTTTTGACTTCAATGCAAGTAGGCTCCTGAACTGACACAACTATTTCTTCATAAATACCAGCCTTATGACAACCAAAGGAGGATCTTCACTCTGATTCACACTCTGCATCTTCTTCGCTCTTATTTCCTTCTCTAAATATACTACATAAACTCCATTATAAATATAAGATCCACTAAACTATGGTCAGATCTGATAAAACTAGTTGTAATCTGAAGAGAAAACAACTAATAATAAAGATTAAAGTAGGTGCAGTCCGAAGAATTTGCCGGACCGCGATAAAAGTTCTTACGTGTCCTTTTACTTTGTTCCTGTTTTTACTTGTTTGATTTGGATATCTACATTTTGGTGATTTCATCTGATATTTAGGTATTGGTGCCCTTTTTGGCACTAAGATTATTCAATAAACCGAGAGTGGTTTTTGGATTTTGATTTGTTCAAAGATCCTTTATCGACATAGTTCTCAAGAGATACATGAAGAAATATTTTTCAAAATCTATTTTTGTGAAGGTACTTCCTTAACACTGTTTTTAGTTGATAAATAGATAAAGGTTTTTAGAAATGGATCCATTTAAAGATACTTTCTCAATACGATTCTTAGCTGATAAATCGAGAAAGGTTTTCAGAAATTGATTTGTTCAAAGAACCTCTCTTGAATCAAGGATTTCTTTCATGTTTCAAAATTATCCTTTCATGAAAGAGTCTGAAGTGTACTTATTACAAAAAGCTTGGAATCAATATATTTCCTTACCCTTCTGAAAGAATAATAATGGCAACTTTTATTTTTGTCCTCTATTTGGATATATTTCGAACTGTTGATAATAGTTCCTCCCATCAGTCCCTTATAATGTTCCATGAGTTATTACAGTGGTTTCCCATTCATTAATCATCAAATTACTTAAAGTACAGTCTCAAACATTTGGCACTCCATGTCCTAGCTATGATATTGCCATCTGGTTTACTCAATCAGTAGGTCCCAAGAGGCATGACCTCATGGATGATTAAAGGACCTTCCCTATTTGGTTCTAAGGGCTCGTCTACTGAATTTTTGGTGTTTACCATTACACTTCTTGTCACCAAATTTCCTTTATGAAATGTGTTTCCCTTTACTCTTAAAGTATAGTATTTGGAGATTCTATGCTGATACTACGTTGTTCTAAGGGAGATTCATCTTTTGACTCATCGATTAAATCCAAAGACTCCATTTCTAGTTCTTGATTTGGACTACATGTGTATGCAATTCTTTGGTGTCAAGATATTTCAACCTCTACTGGTAACATTGGCTCAAATCCATATGTCAAAGAAAAGGTTTATGTCCATTTTTCGTTTTGGGTAAAGTCCGATATGACCATAGAACCAAGGGGAGGTTTAATTTACCTTTAGCTCGATCAAGTTATTTTAAAGGGTATTGTTAATAGTTCTATTTGCAAAAATAGGTTATTTCTTTTCTCTTAAATTCGATTCCATTATCCAAAATCATCTAATTTGGTAGGCCAAAACGAGTTAGAATACACTTAATGACAAACTTCAAGACTCTATTTGTAGTTATGTTGGACAATGGTTCAGCATCTACCCATTGGTAAAGTAGTCAAAATGGAAACAGCCACAACTTTAGCACCACCTAATAAGATAATAAAAGGTCTAAATAAGTTAATTCGACATATGTCAAAAGGTCAAGGTCTTGTTATGGTGTTAAATCGCTTAGATGGAATCGAAGAATTCTTGAGAATCGTCGGTATCTACCGTGTCTTTTTACGTATGATAGGGCATCCTTACTCATTCAAGGCCAACAGTTCCCTTTTCTCATCAACTTATTAGCCAGTTTCATTCTATTATAATTGTCCTCAAAAAACCTTCATGTGCTTCAATCAATGGTTTTATCCAATTCTCTCTTGTTATGCATGGTAGATACGTAATTGAATACCCTTTCTTGTATAACACTCCATATATCATGATAAACGATAGTCTTGATATCTTTTTTTATCACGACAATACCCCTCTTTCTAAGTATTCTACTGTGGGTGCCATCCAATTGTTTTTATATTGTTGCTCCTGAATTTCACTACACCAAAACAGGCAAATCCTAACATTTATAAGTGTTACAAATAATTTCGGTAACACTTTTTAAGTGTTACTAATAGACTGTGGGGAATGAATCGACTAAATTTGTGACACTTATAAGTGTTACGAACATACATATTACTAACATTTATAAGTGTTGGTACATAAATATACGGTAACGCTTATAAGTGTTGGTACAGTAATATACGGTAACGCTTATAAGTGTTGGTACATATATGCGGTAATGCTTATAAGTGTTGGTATAGAAATATCCGGTAACGCTTATGAGTGTTGGTACAGAAATATCCGGTAACGCTTGTAAGTGTTGGTACAGAAATATCCGGTAACGCTTATAAGTGTTGGTACAGAAATATCCGGTAACGCTTATAAGTGTTGGTACATAAATATACAGTAATGCTTATAAGTGTTGGAAAATGATTAATATTGGTAACACTTATATGCGTTACTAATTGAAATTATGTTTTTACACTATTTTATACACAATTAATATTAAATTCTTAAAACAAATGAATATAATATCTCATAAATGATGATGTCCATATCATATTTAATTCATCATATCAATTCAATATGAAGTCTAAAATGCTTCCATATCTCAAATGCAACAATACCATATTTAGATAATACTATAATATGAGCTACAAACTTTTCGATTTCAAAATACCACAATATCATATCCAAATTACAAAAAAGCAATTTCATATCTAATTTTAAATATGCAATATAAAACGAGCTACTAAAAAAAAGAATTTTAGATACTGCGAAGACGAAACACATGCCATATCACAAAGCCCTCATCTGAAAATTCACAAAGCTTGTGGTGCCCATTTTGAGGACCATCGTAAATTTGTGCTTCCAGTTCTAAAACTTCTGTTATCCAAACAACTTTCTCAATATTTGGAACTATCTCTCTGAAATGACACATAGTTTATGTTCCAATATAAGCTTTTGCTACATCCTTCTTCCTATCCTGTGATAGTAGCATTACAAATTGTTTACCTCTTGTAGATGATCCAACATCATTTGACGGAATACTAGCAACTCCAATATTCGAAGGAGAATTATTCAAGTTAGAAGCGGTTTCAGTCATAGGCGTCACATTACCACCATTAAGATTATGTTGTAACCCCGGTACGATAGTTAAGAAAGATGAAGCAAATGATTTAAGAGCCTCATTGATTAGGATCGACACTTGATTCGCCACTTGATTTGCCACTTGCTTTTGAAATTTCGATGACCATTGACGAAAATCTTCCTTTTTATTCTTATCGACAATTTCTTTTGAAGCTTGCATCAACTTTACTTGTTTTGCAGAGGAAGTGGAGCTAATTGCACGACAATAGTTTTTCTTTCTATCGGACCCAAAAACTTTAGAGATGGTATCATTGCCAAGGTCATATGTGTTTGCTTCCTCGTTACCGCTACATTCCAACTTCTATTTTTCTTCCTCTTCTTCCACAAGTGCCTGCATTCAATACGTATAGAAGATTAGCGGTTGAGAAGCAATAAGATAAATAATAAACAATTGGACACATTGGGATTATATCAAATGACATAAAAGTTTGTATTAATTTGAGGGGGGCAGATAAAACATCAGCTAGCATATGTATTGTTGTAGTTATTTTTGGTATATCCTAATCAAGGTACACTTAATATTTATGATTCACACAATGCAATAAAATATTATACACCAAATGTTCTACAGTAAGACTGTGTTGTGCTAGTAAAATAAAAAGTGTAGGTAATTTAGCATTCCCTTGTGTTATTTCTATTGAATGTGTACACAGAGATCGTGCACAATTCTGTTAGTTACTATTTCATGTCTAGCATAAGAAGGATATACATCACAATCCATTCCAGAATTAACAACTGCCTCATCTTTTACAATATCTCTAGTCAACCCCATCTCACCATTAACTACAACAAACCCAACAACGCCATAGTCTCTATTCAATTCACCCTTTAATTCAGCGTATTCATCTCATGAACAGAGAAGTCCTCCCCTGTATCATTTATATCAACCACAACAGATGATCCAATATCCCCATACGAAACAAGCCCACCTTCACAACTAACATTAACAATTTCTTTCTGATTTCCAGAAGTAGTATTAAAATCATTAGAAGCTTTCCTAAAAACATCTTTTATACACTTAACATTACCATTTATGGCAAAATATTTGTCAACCCATTGTTTATCTACTTCTTCCACTCAATCAGATAAAATAATATTTCCAACAACACCTTGATCGATAGCATATTGTTTAAGACATTCCTCATCTACAAGGAACATCTTTCCAGAATCGAAATTATTTCCATATGTCACTAAAGCACCGTTACATATCTTCATTTTATCCTTTATTTGTTCACCTAGAACATATTCAACTGATAGACCTTCTATATTTTCACTGAATCCAGACATCTTGTTGGAGAAATTGAAACCGACATAGTATTCCGGCATCCACCAATAATCTCCCTGACAGCCTCCCTGCCTCGTCATCAAACTGCAACCTATACATTTGTGCAGTCTCCCCATACATTTGTACAATACAACAACTATCCTTGACCACCTACCGAAACCAACCATCTCTGCTCAAACACATCAGACCATCTATCTTCTACCATCATTGATACTCTCCATTTCCACATATACCATCCTCCTTCCTTACAGTTAACCAAAACTTCCCCATATCAATCCACAATTTCTAACCATACTTTACATTTTCAAACAACTTCATAAAAAACCCGACCACTGCCTTAACATCACAAAACTGTGCATTAATTAACATAAAGATTTGCTGCTCGAAATTATGCTTGTGCACATTCATCTCCCTGCACATACCCTTCCTCTGCCTCAACATTCAACAGCTATCATTCCTATTTCACCCCCAGAACCACTACATTACTTCATCTCTACCACTGCACATCTCTGTGCATCACATCGTCACTGACCTCTTTACTGCCTTTCAACCTGCACCTCAAACCTGCTTTTCATAAATCACCTGAACCATTACCAAATCTGCAAGTGGTCATCGAACCATAAACACTCATCTCACAACTCAATCACCATAACACTAACCCACTTCAAGTGGTCATCGGACCTGCTTTATCCTTCTACTTCATCAATACTTCTCTTCACTTACAAATAAATAAACCACTTCTCAAAACCACATATCAAAAACATTCCACCTCTGCACAGTGCAAACATTCAATCTTGCATTTTCCTTTTGACAAACAACACTCATCCTCTGCCTTAACATTCAATCTGCAGTGGTCAGCAGTGAAACTGTTGCCATCAAACTTTTCACAACCACCTAGCAGTTACATACCCACCATCAAACATTTCAACATTCCATTCACATATCATACAAGTGCACTGGTTATCTCTGCCATCAAGCATTCCATTCAGAACTGCTCTGTCTCCTTCCCTGAACATCACCAGACATAGAACATCCAACATTCATTTCCACCCTATGCTTGCAACCATTCATGACTATCGCAGTTCTGCCACTAGATCATCACTGCCATAACCAACCACATTGATCATCAGACATATACAAACTCTCCATTTCATAAACTCTTCCATTTAAAAACAAATATGTTATTATTTTCATATGAAATTCACTTTGATTACTTAACTAATTCATTTTGAAAAATAATAATTGTATTATAACATCAACTTGAAGGATAACGTTGCTGAATATGTCTAAATAACCGTTACTTGGTTTAGACATAAAATGAAACTTCCATAATATGATATGGTTCCATATAACCATTTTACTTAGGTTATACATAAGACGTTTCTTAGTTAAAACATAATTTAATAAATTTACTGATGTGAAGATTATTATTTTAATTCAAAAGTAACTGCACTAAAAACTTACAAAATTTTAATAACATAAGTAATGAAAACAATTAGTTCAACTAGCATTTAACCCTTTTATTATTGGTACACCTGATCAATATGGACAACCCCGTTGTAGTTGATTCTTAATTACAAAATGTTTCATTTACTAAAGCAAACATCTGATTAAAACAACATTTACAAATACATAATATATTCATATGTTTTCTGCTGTAGAATACTCCATCAACCGAACAAAGTACGACCCAACTGGAAATTATGACCAAGGTACCATCTTAACCACTATAACTAAAGTCAGTGTCTAAAGAAAAAACTTTTGTTATAACCAAACTTATTTTACCAGGATGACAACGACAATGTTAGCAATAGTAAACCTGATACTTGAGCTCCAATAACAAGTAGACGAAGGGGAGGATATGAAATTCACTTTGATTACTTAACTAATGTACAAATACTTACATAGGCTTTTGCCGCAGATGGAAGAACTTGTCCAGATTTCTTATTTATATGTCCCGCCTTCCAAACCATTGTCCGCATAACTTTCTCTTTCGGATTTTCCTTGACCTGCAAGAACAAATATTTTTAAACTAATTAACTATTCATTATTAATATTTACAAGAAATATTTTTTATACTATTTCTTACCATTTCGTTGTAAACTCTACGGCATGATTTTCTTCCTAGTGTATGAGTAATAGTATTTTTAGCTTTGGCTTCGGCGTTTTTCCTACATTGCTCTTTCTTTATCTGAATATTCATTATCTATAAACTTTTCTCACCATACTCTGTCAATGTCCGCGGGACATTTAGTAATAGCAATATTCTTGGGTATGGTGGTTCTTCCGACTCTGAGCAATTTATTCCGCAAAGTAGACTTTACCGTACGATAATATCGTGGAATTTTTTTTTCTAAAATTGGCCGAGCTAGATCGGGATCTATATCCATGACAAATTCATTCTGTTTAACAAAGAAATGTTAGTGTTAAGGATAAATCTTGTGCAAAACATAAATGACTGAATAAGATGAATTCTTGACATACCAATAGCTCTTGCCACAAAATATTCTTGTAATAATCATCTACATTTCTCCACTCGTCATAGCCAATCGGTATATGACAACGAATTAGGGCTCCGCATCTGGAGCTCCATTTAGCTTCATCTTTACCTTTAACACCCTCAAGATCAACACTTATTATTTTTTATCACTTGTATGAGAAGGATTATACGCTTCAAGCTCTGCATTTGTACCTTTAGATGCACTAGCATTGCAATTGTTCGACATTTAGACCTGCATAAAAAAGATTTTAGTATACAATCTTAAAATGTCATTTCAAAGTACATGCATGACATCTTCGTTGAATTCATTCAAAAAACATGCTTCAACCTCTGCATTTGTACCTTTAGAGGATTTTTATTTTTTTTAACCATGCAATTATACATTCAAAATCTAGTAAAGTGAATAAATTCAATTTAAGGAAAGAAAAATAAAATGTAAATGAATGCTACAATAAACAGGAACTAGTTGAAAAATCATCACACAAACATATCACACAACCAAATACCAAGTATATCAAACAACACAAATATTCATTTCAAAATGATATCTATTTCATTTCACACATTTCAATAATGGTCCGCTTGTTCTTTCATAATAGACTGAAAATCGGTCGGTACTGTGTAGTCATCTATGTTGTCTGTCATGCGCTTCGGAGAACGTCGAACAACGGACCAATCAGGATTTTGAGTGTCTTTTACATAGAAAACTTGACCTGCTTCGGTTGCTAGAATAGCTGGCTCATCATACTCTCCATTAGAATTTTTGAGCTTTTTCAAGTTCACCATCAACAAATGTGAATCGGTACAAATCTTACAACCATTTGTCTTATCCGCGATGTTTATCCAATCACAATAGAATACTACATGTTGAGAATCATAATAATCGACTTCTATGATATCTTTAATGATACCATACCAAGTAGTGTCATCGTCTGTAGGATTTATATCTTTTTCACTTGCAACAAATATGGTGATTGCATCCATGCAAACACCGCTACCTTGGGTCAAAAGAGTGTCGTCGTAATGTTGAGGAGAGAATATATATCCATTCATTTTATACTTGAGATAGCTTTTGGCTTCCCACTTTGGACCACTAACATATTGCCACAATATTGTGGTTCATGCATTTTTCTTCTAGTAGCTGTCAGGAACAAACAAATTTGCATGACTAACATAAAAGGAACAAAACCTACAATTTTCATATTGAAATAACTTACTTTTTTGTGCAACCAATCAATAAATTCAGTTTGTACAACTACTTCTGCCATTGTGGTAACTTTTCTTTTACCACGAGACACATCTTCTAAAGAGGAGCGACATGCATTACAAATTAGATATTATAATGTGAATACATTCGCTATTTTATGTCATCGGTATTTATCATAATATGGAGAAAAATCATACCTATAATATACATCTCTCTCGGGAACATCGATTCTAAAAAGTAGCCACCTTCGAATTTCAACACGTTGCATCCTAGTTAGCTTAATATATTTGCCTTCAATGATGGGGCGTTCATATGTATCATCACCATCATCTAAAAAGGATGCTAGTGTAGAACTATGATTTCCATCATGTGGGTTCGGCATATATTCCATTGCATATCTAACTGATTCTGAAACAAGATATGCTTCAGCGATTGATCCTTCTATATAGCGTTTATTACTAGGTATATTTTTGCATTCTTTCATAGCCCTGCACACATGTAAACATGCATATATATTTAGAAATTATAATTTTGAAATAATGTTTACAAACTTTGTAAAAATAATATCTCACCTTTCAAATGGATACATCCATATATAGTTTGTACGTCCGCATGGCAAAGCTTGGCCAGCTAGATGCACCATAAGATGAACACTTATATCAAAGAAGTCTGTAGGAAAATAATGTGCGAGCACACACAATGCCTCGGAAATCATATCTTTGGCGGCTTGAACATGTTCTCGAACTAAAATTTTCGAGCATATTATGTTAAAATACAAACTCACTTGTAAAATAGCTCGTCGTAACTCACGAAGCTTTGGATATGCATGTTGAACCATTATAGGAAGCAAGTATTGCATAAAAATATTATACTCATATGTTTTTTTTATGTGCAAAGTAGGTGGTTGAATAGTAACAAGGCTACCAAATCTTGTCCCAAGACACGATGGAAGTTTGGCATCTTTTAAAACATGACAACATTTCATTTTATGAATCTTGTCCCATGCAAACTTAGATGATTGATTTCCCTTGTCAAACATTAAGTTGATAAGATGCTCTGCAACATTCTTCTCCGTATGCATCACATCAATGGCATGTCGCACTTTATGACTACTCCAATAAATTAAGTCATAGAAAATTGACTTCTTATACCAAGACAATTTTTCTATGTCACCATCTCCAACTGTAAAGAAACTTTTATCGGTAGCTTCATATATCGTTCGCTTCTTATTCTACGGTAATTTTCCAGGAAAATATTTTATACAATTAAGCTTTTCCAAAAGGGATGGCCCACTTAACCTTGTTGGAGGTTCTTTATCTTCGGTATCCTTATACCATCCATGTTTTATTAATCTATATGGATGGTCATCCTTCAAAAATCTTCTATACTTTGGATAAACAACCTTGTTACCAATGTACTCTGACTCAGTCTCCATAGCACAAACTGGACATGCTTTATAACCATGTGTCACGCAACCAGATAAATTTCCAAATGTTGGTAAGCCATGGATTCCCCATAATAGTATTGCCTTCATCGTAGACATTTCTCCCACATCCATGTCAAAAGAAGCCACTCCTTACGTCCAAAGTTTCTTCAACTCATCAACAAGAGGTTCTAAGTATACATCAATGTCTTGAGTTGGTGCTTTCGGTCCAGGAAGTAATAAACTTAGCATTTGAAATTGTGATTTCATGCATAACAAAGAGGGTAGGTTATAAGGAATCATATATACGGGCCAACAACTGTAACTATTGGAGAGAACCCCATTCGGATTAAATCCATCATTAGAGATACCAAGCCATATATTACGTCCTTCATTTGCAAATTTTGGCCACTTACATTTGATTGATCTCCATTCGGCTGAGTCAACGGGATGGCGCATGAAATTCCAAGAAGGATCGGCATGCTTATGCCACTGCATTTTACGAGCTATCCACGGTATAGTGTACAATCTAGTCAGCCTTGGAATTATAGGGAAATGTCTTAGAACTTTCCTCGGTTAGGTTGTCATTTTTTTTATGCCTAACGCATTTGCCTTATCTTTAAATCTTGGTGTATGACAATGAGGACATTCTACTATGTTAGCGTTCTCTTTCCAAAATAACATGCAATCGTTTTCGCATGCATGAATGCTTTTTACCTTCATTCCCAAATCATTTAACATTTTTTTCATGGTGGGATACTTGTCGGGTAATGTGTTTTCTTTTGGAAGACATTTTTAAATAATTTCAACAATTCCGTCATGCTATTTCCTGACTAGTTAAATTCTTTTTTCAAGTTCTGAAGCTCAACCATTACACCAAAAGTTGTAAGTCCATCTTCACAAGAAGGATATATTTTCTCATTTGCTTTGCTTCTGTATTCATGGTACATTTTCTGAACATGTATCTCTTCAAAGTTCACTTCACCGCTAGCATGTGGCATATCATGCACTCTAAATGCATCATTAACGAGATTTCCAAGAGCACCCTCAATAGGCTCTTCAACTTGCATTTGGTTTTGAATAGGTAACTCTTCGGCGGAATCTGATGCATGAGTCATTTGTACCATAGCAATGTTTCTCTCTCCATGAAAGAACTACACATCATATGTCGAAAGCATACCAAAAACTATCAAGTGTTTCTCAACTGTTTCTATTGAGATTTTTTTTGGAGTTTTTACACTTCTTACAGGGACACACACATAACTGGATATCTTGTGGTGAGTGTTGCTTTACAAAGTTGATGAAGTTCTCAACACCTTGCTTATATTCATCCTCATTTCTACGAGGATTTTTAATCCACCCTCTTGACGTTTGTTCTGTCATAACTAACATAATATATAATACTACATTAGTGCCATATAGATTTGCAAAGAAAAATAATATATAATATTACGTTATATAATCTAATAACATATCGGTTTATACATAATTGATCTTAAATATCATTCACATACAGATTATTGAAGTAAATACACGCATTTCGCTAGTAAATAAAGAAAAACAGTTATTTACATGACAATTCACAAAATGATAACAAGTTGTTTCAGCACAAGACAATTCACAAAAGGATACTAGCAGTGACCTTTATATTTGCTTATAGGAGAAAGAATTTCATTGTTTTCCCTACAATGTTTTGTATTATATTATGAAAATGAAGTATCCATTTGGATAAATAACATAGTATACTAGATGTTCAAATTAATATTCATTTGGGTGGTTTGATGCCTTTCGTTATACCTTACACCATATATGCAAGCTATCTAATATATTTTAACCTCCATGATTTGAATTTATGATTTAGATGACAATTTTTTTACGGTGCTGATTTTGTATTTCGATTTTATTATCTGTTCTATTTTAAAGGTGATTTACAATATCAAAATCAAGGGATCCTTCACCATCAAAATCAAAGATCCAACACAAAAGACCAAACAAAATTTGCATGCATAAGATAATGAAATTGGTTAAAGGTGGAAAAAATAATGCAATCCAAAACATGCCTAAAAAACTATATTTATTGCTGGTCGATTGCATGATTGAACAATGAACGTTATTTTTTTTCTTTTATAAAACAACTACTGAAGTTTTCCAGTAAATGAATGCATGCCATCTTTGGACATGTATTATACAAATAGCTATTTATATATCACTTGCCACGTCTTCAATCCTTATTCAAAGTTAAAGTGACATTTTTTGTCAAGTGTTTTGAAGCTTATTTTAGGATGATCCACACCTTTGTATAGCAGTGACAACTTCACTGCAGCGGGCACATCTATATGAGCTAGTTGCTGCACAGCGTGTATGAATGCAATAGTAGCAGTACCTGCAAAGTTTCAAGAATGAGACTACAAAATCCTTTCACTTCTACATTCTATTTCACTCAAAACTCGCCGCCCTCTGAAGTCTAAAAATACAGCTATGATTGTACACCGATACTTCAAAAATTACCAGCTTGAATAAACAGCTTTCTTTGTTCATGCATTCTCCTGTAGTCACTATATTTAGGTCTTGCAGTCCTACTTACTTGGACACTCTGCAATAACAATATAACCCTGCTCGACTGTTATAAGCAGCTAGCTCAACTTAATTGTGATATTTTTATCTATCATCGCGTTCACACATAAAATGAGACTCCACTTAATTGTGACTTATAAATAGTTTTGGTTGCTATTATGTCAAAAAGAGAGAAAAAAATGATGAAATTAGACATGAAACCCCCCTCCTTAAATCAGACATAAGAAAAACAAAAATCTCATGAAATTCGACCAGAAAAAGAAATTCATATTAGGTTTTAATAATTCCTCTTTGGTAGAGTTCAATCCAATCTTCCTTCATTCTAATTAATCCACACTTTCATTTTAACTGGTATTTTGAAACAATCGTTGCTATTTTGTCCATGTATGATTTACTACTCCAGCACCTTGCATTGGGACTTGTGTAAATTTGTAACCAGGCATCAAAATAATGCCTTTCATATTAAGAAATATATATATGGAACATGCTAGTGACTAGTAAACAATATAATTGCATAATAGACTGGAATGACCATAGAAGTGGATGTGGGCAACATGTAGATGAAGTCGCAAGAGGTAGGGGTGCATAAGATTTGAAGAAAACGTTTGAAATTTTTAGTAAGTATAACATGAAACTGAACCCAAAAAAGTGCTTGTTTATGGTGAAACCAGACAAGTTTTTGGAGTATGTTGTGAGATAGAGGGAATAATTGTTTGAGATTTTCCATTTTTGCTTTCCATTCTACTACAATAACTGACTGTTTATCATGTACTAATACGTAGGTACTCGTCTTTTTGGATGCATGTTTGATCTTTCCAAACCTCTTAGATTTTCTACTAATGTCACTAGACGAACCATTCAACAATTTTTTTTAAACTAATCACCAATAAAATAATTTTTCATATCAACTGTATATTTATAAATGCATTTCAAAGAAAAATTCTATTGTATTGATGTGTGATAATACTGTAGTCTGTAGTAGTAGTAGTAGTAATATCAAACTAACCTAGCTTCTGTAACAAACAACATCAAATTAAGTATAACATGTCATTCAAGCATTCCAACAAACACATAGACTATACATATAAACATAATCATTCTAACACGTCTAGATTCAATTCAAATAGTTAAAACTTCATTTAGAACTCGTTTTCAAACCAGGTAAGAAATCTGACGGTAGAAAAACAAAAATCTCATGAAACCTGACAAGAAAAAGATATTCAGCTACTTTATCAGGTTTTAAAAATCCTCTTCAGTTGAGTTTAATCCAATTTTCCATTCAGTTTAGTCAGTCCACTCCATATTTTAGCTACTTAAGATTACAAATCGAACAAACATAAATCGAACAATAATAACTAAAAGAAAATACCTGATTCAAGGTTTGAAATTGAAGAAGAGAGTTGTGAGAAGAAATAAGCTGCGTGGAGAGTTGCTTGCGAGAAGAACTGGAGAAGTTTCTTGTGAGAAGAACCGCGAAGAACTGGAGAGTTGCTTGCGAGAAGAACTGGAGGTGGGAACGCGGGAACCCTAATTAGATTAAAAATTAGGCGACCGACAGTGGAGATTGAAGGGAAAGCGTTAGAAAAACGCTGCATGTACAAGATTACAAAAGGAACCAATTTTTAATGAGTTATTTACAAATTTACCAACTATTCTAACACTTTTTTGTGTTGTAAATTATAACTGATGTGTTGGAAAGTCTATAAAAAACATTATTCATATTTCCCAACACTTTTTCAGGTATCCTAACACTTTTTCATTGTCACTAGGCTGTAACACTTATAAATGTTAGAAATTAACAAATATAAAATGTTGCAAAATCACTATTTTGGTGTAGTGTTTCTCACTTACGCTCATTCCTTAACCATCATGATTAGGTCATTGATCATTACCTTCTTCAATTTGGTTTCTGACTGTTTCTTGCTGGCAAGCTTAGGAATGCGTAACAACTCACCATTCATGACCTTATGATTTTATGTTCTAATCAATGCTACAATCCCAAAGAATGTAAACAATGAATCATTAGGGTGAAATATGATATAAACAATATACATAGCTCTCTATTTTTATTAAACTTTCAGAAATCATAATGGAAGGAAATAACCTATAATATAACATAACATAATATCTATATCAACTATACAATAAACTCAGCGTTTTTATGTCCATCTAAAATAATATTTTCATAGTAGGTAGTTCAACATTGTTATAAGATAATGAAATAGTAGATAACTAGATAAAAGCAATATAAACAGTATGAACCCATTGGATCTCTATTGTCATCTGCTCACCCCAAACATTCTCTAAACCTCTATTAACCAATTTAGATAGATACAAAAGAGAAATATATAGGAGGTTAGACATAAGCTCGGTGAGTAAGAACATATCATTAAATATATATACTAACATGCTAATAAAACAATTTTATATGTTACTTCTATACTTGTCATCTTAAGGGTTATTCAGCACTATCGGTTTAGTCTATCATTCATAGCATTTCACCATTCTCATGACCATAACGTATAAAAAAATCTTTAATTAACATATGGACGATGGTCGACAACATCCTAGTACCGGTCATGTGAGGTGATGATAAAGTTCGGTAACACATCTAGACTGATATGCTTTATGACTATTTAACGTACCTTACTATCCATATTTTGGTTACCATGTACTATGTAAGAAGGACTAGACGTATGCCATATCTTGACCTTACTGTAGACAACCAATAAAAACTAATATTTTAGTACCGTCACTACAGTGCATTGGATAGAGATCTCTATTCCCCCTCGGCTTATACATCGTATGTGATATGACCTAGCTATATATAGTAACTAAGTTGTCTCATATCGACCATACCAAACATCTCTCATCATCAACTTACTTGTAAGGATACATATTCACAACAACAACTTGAGTATTACTCTATACAAACTCATATATATCACTCAATGTCTCAAAGTGGTTATCTGACCAAGATAAAATAGCCTTAACCATTTATTTCGGCTTTATAGGTATAGAGTCAATCTGTGCAAACTATATACATTCAAATACCTGTTTAGATAATTCAGGCATTTGGATTCCATTTCAAACATCTAGTTGTGCAATTCAAATGTCTGACTTATTCATGGAAAATCCCATCAACTCTTTAGATATTCGACCCATTGATTTAGATGTAAGACTCAATATTTTTGTTGTCTAAACCCCATTTTAAATGTTTGAAAATGGTACAAAATGAATATGAATCATTTGGGTTTATTCTTTAGAATTTCAAACATTTAGATTTTAATTCAGACATTTAGACTATTGTTAAACTCTTTTTTTTATTGTTTTCTTAAGCTTTTCACTTAACAATTTATCTATCTTCATACTAACTACGTTTACACTTTCAAATACATTATATGAAGGCAATACGACATTTACATGGATGTTTTGTCCATGATATCATATTAATGGTATAACTCATGTTCCTTTATCACCGTATTCAGTAACTTCATTATCGGTCTAATTGGTTTCTTGTAACATTTGTCCTTATAGTTATCATCGTGATTACTCTGACTAAACTATAGTTTTCATCATTTTTATTTACTAAACCTTGTGTCGTTAAAACCCGTACATCAAACTTCATCATTTACATTGGATATTTGTACATATCGTTCATATATGTATATTTCCCAATCATCTTCTCCAAAAAAGGTTATATCCCAACATCAATGACCAATTATCATTTCTTTCTTTTCTGATAGCAAGAGTTGTAGTATATTCAAGTAGAGCACTCATTTTATGTGTTTCAGGGTTCATATCCATGATCTCTAGAACTTAAGTCTAAAGCATCATATCATTAACCAGTTGCGCTAGTGGTCCTTGATGACCTCATCATTTCTAAACCCAGATTTCAATATCAATGTTTTAGTCTAACATATATCCATGATTTATTCCTTTGAACTATGGCCATTACCCTAAAATAAGATATAAAGATCAAATAGAAGCATATATGGTAATATATAACAAGTAAACAAGTTCCCATTCACAAGTCAATCGAATGAGCCCCAATGTAGGTTGGAATCAGCTTCCAAACTCCACAAATCACATTGATTTTGGTACCGCTGTGTTGCACTTCTCGTTCTAATTCTTTAATATCAAATTTTATTAAAACTAATGTACAATTGGCTTTGGATTTATAGAACTTTAGATATCTGGGTTGGTTGTTTGGGAAGAAGGAGATGAGGAAAGTAAATAACCAAAACTAATTTTCTTACCGAGTTGGTAAATAATATAAGTACCCCATTTGGAACTAATGGTTTATTGGATCTAACAAACCCAATTCGAACTAACTTCTTCTTTTAGTTATAACTTTCAACCTATGCATTCGATTTAAATGTTCTTATATTGAAACTTGATTAGAAAATATGCCTTATGCAATGGTACAGCTTCAATCACTTAATTCGGTCATTTATAAAAATTTAAAAATTTCCCCTTTAGTGAAATTGTCGTTTTACCCTATATTGACTATTTATTTAATTATAAAAATGTATGGGTGTTACATTCTCCCTCCACCCCTCCAAAAGTATATCCTCGAAATTCCAAAGGATGAACAAAAAGAACTCGCTTTCTAGCATTTCAACATATACTACATAAGCATACACATCATATACATCCATATTAACGTATATATAGTATACAATCCATTAAAAATTCAAAAAAAGAAACATAGGTGTACAACCAACAGAGTTTTATATAGCAAAAGTTGCAAGTTGTAATAAGAGCAAGAGTATAGAAAGTTTATTTTATCCCTTCATCAAGAAAAACATAAATATATAGTAGTGAAATAATTTATTAAAAATTTATGATTGTTTGTGAAAAGAAATCTCCATTGAATTGGGTTGCCTCTCTTTGTAGAAGAAGATGGCCCATTAATAATTGAAATAATTTTTTTAGAAACATTGAAATTAACTATTATGTCACACAGTTGACTCCTTTAATGTAATTAGTTGGCTGATTTTGATTGGAAAACAAATATAGTTTTTCTTAAAAGAAATAGTTCAAAAGTAGCCTAGATTAGTCGTCTATTAGATCTTAACCAGTCGACTGAGAAATAGACCCTCGACTGGCAGGCTATTAATAAGTTTTTAAAATTTTGAAGAAATGGACAGTCAATGTACTATGTTATAACAGTCGAATAAAATCTGGTACTAAGTTTTTCAAATTGTGAAGAGGGTTTTTTGAACACAAAATATTTTGTGTTATTACAATAAGATCATGTGTGTGTACAACTACGATGAAGTTTAAACAAAAAAATTATAAGACACCAATATGCAAATGACTCTTACATTTATTCCTCCGTCAATCTTCTTTTTGTGTCTCTGTTGTTTTTTTCATTTGATCTTTCATGTCTTTCGAAGCTTTTATATCGGTATACAAGTATGATTTGTGTAGTTATCACTATCACAATATAAAAATTGATATTATAACATTCTCTCTTTTTGATGATGATAACTATATAATCTATAAGAGGTACTTATATACTCCCCTTAATATGAACAATGCTTGATTTTTCTTCCCTTTTGTCATCAACAAAAAGCCGAAAAAGGGAAAACGATAACAGAAGTTAACATACATAAGGCATGAACATACCACAAGTATAACATCATAAAGCACAAAAATTGTTATCGTAAACTAAAGCAAAAAAGGTCATCCACATCACAAACATGTTCGCGAGACAAACAACATCACAAATTAAAGATTACATGTTCACACAAAAAATTACGACCCAAAAAACACCTAGTTCACACAATTACATAACACTCTTAATAGACTAAAGGAATATTCTTTCCAAGTCACTAATTTTCATTATCTTCGCTCTTGTACTAGGATTCATCTCATTGACACTATGATTTAGATTTAAAGGTGGTAGCAAATTTGGATATGGTGATCTTGAGTTTCCGCTAAACTTTAGATTTTCCTAAGTATAACCATTGATAAAGATAAGGATGTGCCCTAGGGGAAAGTTTGTTGATAGTTATAGAAACATAATTTTTTAAACAATTTTGTTCGAAATAATGTGTATATTTTTTTTATACATGTTGTTACATAGAGACATAAATAATGAATTAAATGCATTAAACATGTATAAATAAAAAATTCTTATGAGAAGTATTTTATTGATCATAGTTACGAATTTTTTTATAGTTATGAGTCTTGAATCAATGTATAAATAATTCTTAAATATTCCTAGTAAAGATGTATCGAGAAAAGGATAATGATATGTCCATTAGGACTAATGTGTGCTACACTCTCTATATAATGGATAGTGAATTACTTATAACCGTTGGGGGCATCAAAGGGTTACATACTTGTCAATATTTGGACGATCACAGAATGACTCGACGAGAATTTTCTATAGGTTAATACTACTAAGTCAAAATAGAAGATCTTATGGTAATGACGTACAGTAGTCTTTAGAATTGAGGGTACTGCTGATCTTAGGCTGTACTTTGATTATGGTTAAACACTTGGCATGACGACCTTGTTACGACCATAGTTGGGTATATGTTGATTTTTTTAAAGTGAAACACTACCTAAGAGAGGATTCACCTCCTTCATTGTAGAAGGGTAGTATCATTGTAATTGTAGTCGACTTAAAATCATAATCTCTGGCCAAAGTATATCAATTAATCAATAAATTTTATTAGATTGAACCAAGACTCTAAACTGTTTAAGGCAATTAAAAACAAATATTAATAGAGCTTTGACCTTAGACCAAACTCCGGATATCTAAGTGATACAGCGTTGACAAAAAAATACATGTATAGAATGTCATTACTAGGTGCAACGTAATATAGATTAAAAGTTGGACTTTGCCTAACTAATTTGTAAGTGATTGAATTTGTGCCTGATATTGTACTTTAGAACAGTCTATATAGGCTTTAGTATTTAAATTTCTTGAATATTGGATGATGACTGAGTTCCATCGAAGAGTCAACACAACTGAGTTGTTAGTTATTTCCTGGTTTGACCAATGTAAAATTAATTCATAATGTTATAAATTAGTAATAAAACTAAATTCAAATGTTGTATTAAATTAAGTTTAATTATTTGTTTGATGCCTAAAAATTATTTAAAATGATGTATAACAGTAATACATTAATTTAATTAACGAATGACTTTGGATAAATTAATTTTTAATGAATGATTTAAAGTGTTAAATAACTTTGGCCTATTGTTTAGAAGCTCAAACTTGCCCATGATGAGGTTCACCATAACATGAGGCAAAGGAGGGGGCTTGATCTCCCGGATTTTGAGAGAAAGGGGCTAGATAGTTACCTGTACATAGCACCCCTTCTTACTATCTTTACATTGAATCGACCTAACACCAGCCTCCAGTGGACATTAGTGAAGCCAAGAAGAAGGTGTTGCAACCCGTAGCCAAGGCGATTGAGGAAACGACCAATAACCAGGGTGTTCGGTAATTGGTTGGATCACAAACAGGATAATATTTTTTATTTTAAATATATTTCATTCAACAAAAAAATCAAAATGTAACTCAAATTTTCAATAATTAATTAACAAAGAAGTTTCCTTAAATTTATTGATTAAAAACTAATTATCTAATGATTAAAGGTTGATTTATTTATTAATCAAGGTTGATAAATTAATAATTAAAGGTTGATTAATTTATTTTTAAAGGTTAATTAATGAATGGTTAAAGGTTAATTATTTAAAATGGTTTGTAATTAATTAATTAACCAGGATTAATAATTTAATCATAAGTGATTAATCTGATTAAACTTAATCAGATGAATAATTAATCTTACTTATGGATGTTTGAATTATATGAAATGCTTTGAATTATTTGATATCGCTGCGTGTAATGTTTTTGTGTTATGAATTATTTTGATTCAAGCTGCGATGAATGTAATTTATTTTTATCTGTGATGAATGTATATTATTTATTTGTGAATATGTGAATGGAAGATAAGCGTTATAGGAATATACCGCTTGTTGATATTGATGTGCTTGAATCTGTGATGGTTAATGATATTGCACTATTATGTGAAACCTCTGGACTTCACCATACACACACAAATATGGATTGCATGAGGAAATTGGTTAAGTCACGAATTTTTGAAATGGTTTTAAAATTGAATTTTGAATCCAAATGGTTTTGGAAATGGAATTGGGTTAAATATGAAAAGCTTTTGAAAAGGAGTTTTGAAGATAAATGTTATTTTGAATAACTTGATAAAGTTTTGAAATTTAAATAATTTGATTTGAATTTGAATTCAAGATTTGAAATTGAATTCTATATTTGGAAATTATGGTTTAAAAAGGGTGTACAAGTCATAAATGTGTTTATATGGGTTTTAAACAATTTCAAAAGTATTGTTTTGGGAATTTGAATTTAACCCAAATTTTATACTTGAAGGGCTTTAACTCGTGCAAATGTAATGGGATTTTTCCGAAGCGAAAACTATTTGTTTTCAAATAATAATAGCTTTCATATAAAGAAAGGATTTCCAATTTGTGTAGAAAGATTTCAAGTTTGAAATGGAAATGAAAATTGTTTTGAAAGCTATGAATGAATCTTTGTAAAAGATGGTTGAACTTTGTTTTGAAATTAAAAAGGATCCCAAAGGTGTATCTTTTGTATATAAGATTTAGGATTGAAATAGTCTTGAAAACTATGAATCTTTGTGAAAGATTAGTGAACTTGTGAAGTGAATCTTTTTGTTTAAAGATTTGAAAATGGTAATTTATTTAAACCATTTGAAGAAAGGTTTTTGGGTAATAAGTTGTGACTTAACTGAGATCCCATTATCCATATGTTTTTAAATACTACGCTCATTTTTCGGTTTAGCCGGGAGAGGATCTTGTGTCATATAACCCATTTCGAACAATGATACGACATTATGGATAGCATTTTTAGACCAGTGGTGAAAACCAAATATTTCCGAAAGCGAAAGGACAACTCGTCGAATGTCTCTGCACCGACCGATCCCCGGTATAGAGATTTGATCACCCTTTGTGATGGGAAGTCCGGACGTGATTATGGATTATCCGGATTTGTAAGGGCTTCTTTGTAAAGTGCCTTCGATTCTGTTCGAACCCGGAACAGACTTGTAACTACACTTTGAGATGTAAAGCTGGTTTCTGTCAAATACATTTCTGTTTGGTGGCGGAAATTTATTCTCTTAGCTTAACACCATTCTTTGAGACGTACGATCTTAGAGGTTATGTAGTTGATATTACTAGTGATACATTCCCAATTTGGTAGTGTGGCATGCTGAGTGTTTCTGATCATTTGTTGATCGAAGCATGGCTTTTGTGAAAAGCGTAGCTTTGTGGACGTGACCTCGTCGGACCTCACTCTCCGGAAATGGTCGAAATAGGGAAGATGCGGCAAGGTTATCAGGGGTCGCACCCCTAGGGTATGTTCATTCCTTCTGAAAAAGGGTGGTATCATGGTATGGAGCCCATATATTTAACCTATGTAGTTACTGCAAATATATTGATTTGTGGTTGTTGGTGTTGAGGTCCCTCGGATAAAGGTCGCAAATGACCGAGGATGGCATATTTGTAGGTGTTACTTTCGGGCAGGAGTAAGCCGACCTTGTGTTGGCAAAGAGCTGGGTAAGTTCTTGAGGCGTCCCTCCAGAGGCATTCCCATGTGGCAATAGGAAGTTCCTTAGCCTGACCATTTGCTGGAAATCCAAAGAAACAATATGCGCGCTGTACGGTTTTAGTTGTACAACCTTCCATGGAATGTGGCGGTAACCTGCTATTGAACATGGTAGCTATAGTAGGCATACAATAATGGTTGTATACTGGCTAAGATTAATATTATACTTTCTAAAGGTTCTCTGCACTATGCACTAATAATAATATCAAATAATTTTCGTGTATCAAGCATATTTGACTATCATAAGGAGAAATCTCCTCCAATTCTGCTTTTGCATGGTGTGTGCGGCGGGAGGCCTTATGGTAGTTTCAATTTCCAAAAAGCATTGCGGATTTCTTTTAAATTCTTTTGTTTTGCTTTTGACAAAGAAAACGGTTTTTTTTTGTTTGCTCATACCAACCCCACGACTGACTCGGAGTTTATTGTTCCCTATCTAAACTCTGGGTGCCCACAATTTTCCACATGGGCAGTCTAGAGTTGGGTTTTTCAGATAATAAAATAGTAGGAGTAGATTCAGTAGCCTTCAGTCTCTGGAAATCTTCTTCAGTCTTTGGATGACTGACCTTGCTTAGTACAACTTGATTGGGAGTTCGAGCTATTTCTGGATTGGTGCTTTAGAAATGGGGATTGATGATATTGGAGTTCCTTCTTTGGAGTTCAAGTTTATGTTATTGTTCCGCTACTGGTATTGTGTATCTTCCGCTGTGATTTTTAGTATCATATACCTGATATATGTTGTGTGGTTGTATCATTGTTTTATATCATCGGATATTGTATTCATTGTTATATCAGTAATATATTCATTTTCTTCCGTCGTGTTGTTGTACTTAATGTGTTATAAGCTTCGGCGTGAATCGGATTTTAACGGTTGAATCTGCGGCATTCGAGTACAAGTGATGTACGGATGTCGATTTTCGAACGTTGAAATTCGGGTCGTGACAACTTGGTATCATTTTTGCTTTTTGTAAAAATATAAATATTATTTTAGTACTAAATTTACTAAATTATATATATGTGTGTGTGTATGTGTATGTATATATGTTTCGGACCTAAATAATTTAATAATATATATATATATAATATATTTATTTATGTGTGTTTCTTTAAAAAAAGAAAATAATTAACTAATTTTTGTTTAATCACAGATTTAGATAAAAATTCCAATATATTATGTTTTGACATGGAAATATTTATTAAAAAAAATTCTTGTAAAGCTTTCAAGTTTCCCAGCAAAAAACACTTTTTAATTTACCTAAAAAGTCAAACAAATTTATAAATTTTAAATATTAAATAAAATCCATACGGATTTTGATTAATAAAATTTTTATAAATTGCTAGCAGCTTAGTTTATAAAAAATTAAAATATATTTATAGTTAATTTTCTTATTTGAAAAGTTCAGATAATTTTAGAATTTTTAATTTCAAAATTATTTTTTCAAAAACGGGTTCTTTATTACAGACCGAAAAGAACACAGTAAAGAGTTCGCCTCCTTAAATAACCTACCAGAGTAGTAAGGAAAATGAACACGACAACCCTTATTTTATATGACTTACTTAATAAAGTAAAATAAACAAATAAGCACACCCTTATATATTCATATAATCCACCAAACCCAGCCAAAATACCGATACAATAAAGAAGCCCTACTTCTCCACCATCTTATATTTTCTTCTTTATCTTGGGTCATTTAGCTCAATACCTAGATGCCATCCACAGCCAAAGTTAATCACACTACCATTTCTAACACACCTGACGCCCTAACGTTCCAAATCCAAAAAATGGAAGATTATGATCGTTCCAAGAAGAGGATATGCTCGCGTCCGACGCATCGGACACATCGGGTGTTTTCCCATAATGCCGACTTTTCTCAGCTCCAACCTGGCTATAAGTTAACCACCTTGCTCCAACAAGCACCAAAAACAGCCATCACTTCTTCCCCTTTCTCAATTTTTTTCGATTTGTTCGTCCATAAGTCCATGTATTTTTCATTGCTCTATTATTTTGGGATTTTTTCATATTTTGTGCACTTTTCAATTTTTAATATGGCGCACTCTTTTGGTTCTACTACTGCTTCTACTTCCTCCCTGCCATTGCTTTATGGACAAACGAAAGGGATGAGGTATTCATAGATCTTTGCATTAAATTTTTTCGGATAAAAGAATTCGATCAGTGGGTTTTATTCGTTCGTGGCATGGAAAGATATTAATGTCGACCCTTGAATGTCGACATTAATACATCTATCGTATTCAGATGCCAAGCACCTAAGTGTCAAAAAGAAGAATTATTAGAGTAAAAAATGAAAAAGAAATAGAACAGAAAGAAGAGAACACAATATCATAATCATGTATAGATCCCCATATCCTGAATAGATCATGAATAACGACAAGTGTTCAAGTATCTCAAGTACATCTTGAATCCCCATATAGATTCTAGCATCACGAAACAATCACGAACTAGTCACAAAGCAATCACGAACCTCTTCCAAAGCATAGTACACGTATATGATTTAGGAGTGGCTATGGTTCCAAGTTATCTCATATAAATACACTCCCTCGCTTACCAGGTGCTCCAAAACAAATCGATCGATTTCCTGGGTATCTCAACCTCGGTTCTGTACAAAATAAATAGATAATACATAAGATCAAAGATCACCTTCTAACTATTTAAGTGGATGGATATCCTTATCATTCGTCCTAGAAGAGAAAAACGAGTTTATATATACAATATAGTATCATTGAAGATAATTGTGCCATATAATTTCCGTGTTTCTTCTAGATATTTCTAGAGTATATTCTGGCGAAGATTTGATAATCGGTTCTTTAGCTATCAAATAAACAAACAATCTGATACAATGAGAATAATCATATATAGGAAATTAGTTCCCATATATTGGCCATAAGCAGTAACACACAAAGCAAGATCAAAACTAATAAGCACGATCAAGTCATTTAAATGACTTCTAATCCCGTTTTAACTAATCTTCCATTATTAATCAAAATCCTATTATATTTGTTAAACTCATTTTAGTCAATAAATGCTTTTGTAAATGAAACTCCATTTGTTAAATAAACTTTACTATTTAATTAAACATCACTATTCATTTTCAACACTTCCTAAAAATATTCATATACTTATCTCAACCATATAAGTATATTCACGGATCAATTTCAAAGGGCTTAAGATAAATGTTACTCAAACACTGTCACTATAAACCCAAAACCATTTCACTTATGATTAACTTTTGAAAAAAAAATTAAAATCCATTTACATTCATAAGTATAATCAAAACGGGCTAAAATCTAATGTTACTAACACATTGCCATAGCAAACCCAAAACCATTTCATACTTGTTATTATCTCTAAAATTCCACTGTTAAAGATCTAAGTATTTTCCTCAAAATCGTTTACAATATTTTAACACTTCAAAATATTACCCAAAGGTTTAAAAACAAATGTTACAAAAATATTATTTACGACCAACCTAAAATCACTTACTATCCCGTTAAAGATCCAATTACTTTTCAAAAGTATAGTTAACTGGATTATAACAGATGTTGCACAAACATCGATACTATAAACCCAAAATCTTTTATATTTGCCACTAATTTAAAATTTCCATTGAAATTTCTAAGTACATCTCCACTTATTAAACAAGATTATATACCTTTTTAATCAATTTACATAAACAATCCATATAAATAAGTGTTGTAATCCCAAAACTCCTTTTAAATTCCTTTACAAATATTAAACTTCCTTTTCACAAATAACTTCCTTTTTAAAACTTCTATATATTATAGCATTTTTAAAAAGATAGATATTACATATATTAATTTATCTATATTAATTTATTTATAAAACAAAAATGTTTAATAAAATACTATAAATCATTTGTAGAATATTATAATACAAAAGCGGGTCGAACCCACTAACCTGAAATCAACTAAGTCCACCTAAACTAAGGGATTAGCACCAATCCCCCTGCATAGTGGATGGGTACCGAGCACCCCTTACCCATGCTTTTTATTATATATAAGCAAGGTCCATAGCCTATATACTCAAGCATGTGATAATATATATGATATGCTTCTCTTGAAGCCCAAAATTAGTTAACTCTATGTTGGTAGAGGGATCGAGTATGATCCCCTACCTAGGGGATCTATATCAATCCCTTACCAAATAAAAAATGAGAGAGAAGAAAAGAAAATAGAAAATTGCAATGCTCTTTAACTTTAACACATAATATTACCAGCGATCCATGAACATGTAAACATGAGCGGGAGCTAATGACAAAAGTGTTTACATGAATGAACGTGCATGCGTGTACATATCCAACATTCGATTTCCTGAATCAACAAGAGTTGAATTATTACTTGGATTTCTCCAAAAAGAAGTCACTACAAGTAGCCAAGGCCTGCTAGCTCAATTGATTAGCTCAATGGAACTGAGCATGGAATGTTATCAATAGGTTATAATCCAATATTTATGTTGTCAGACATTGACCAAGCATCATACTGAATAAAGAGAGATACGACTCTTTCGAAAGATAATTCAATGGAAGGATAATGCTTATTTACAAAACTGAATGGAATCCTTTACGGCGATTCCAATATGCTCGATTCAAAGCACATCATGTTTAAAACAAGACGTACTTTGAGAGACAAGATTATCCGGCCTTTTGACCCGGCTATATTTGCACTGATTGGACAAGCTAGACTCGATGATCGATAAGGTAAGCAGACCAGGGAGGTGATCATAGAGACCATAGATCAAGCATAGATAATAGTATAAAGTAATGATCAAGCGAAGCTAAAAGATAGACTTTTTGGAATAGTCTAAGTATGGATTTATGCCTTTCTCTAGGTGAATCGGATCACTGTGGCTATGAATAGCATGAATCAGTAATTAAACTCAACGGGAATCGATGATTTCTCTAGAAACACAAAGGAAACTACGCAAATAACTTTGGAAACATGAAGCTAGCATGGGGGGATCCACCATGGCGATTGCATGGTGCCACTTGGCAGGAAAGACCGACCGGTCCCGATCTTTCCATATTGGGAATTGGGCCTCAACATTTTCTAGGTGGCCTCGTCTACATTTGAAGATTTTATCAGTGAATTTTCAAGAAGATATTAGGTTGTCTACCTCTATAAACACTGAGTTTATATTGGAAGGATCTTTATGTTATTTTTTTCTTTATACTCCATTGTATTCAAGGATTCTGATCTGATCCTTCTTATACTCAGAAATTCAAATGATTAAAAAAGTTATTTCGTCAAAGTGGACGCAGGCACTTAAATTCGAACTACTATAAATCCATTTGTCATTGTTTTTACTTGTTTTCTGCTTGTTTCCTCTATTCTAATTTTAATATCTTCATTTCTCTACTTATAATCCATTGGGCGTTGTGCCAACTTTTGGTGCAAATAGGATGCATGCGAGAGGGATCATTGGAAAACTTGAAAAATTGATATGTACTCATGGAGCAAGGGTATGTGAGGTTGCTCACATGTGTATTCTGGACCATATTTGATTGTTTAGATTGAGTAGTGATGGCATAGCCTTAGCGATAGGAAAACTTTATTAATGGTATATATTCGAGATAATACTTAGTGATGGAAAAAACCATAGTTGTTCTAGCTTGTAGCACCACAGATTTTTTGTAACATTATTTAGGATATTTAATTAGCTAAATAAAATAAAATAATATGTTGATTAGAGGATTGAGATTTGATTTAATCAAGGGTAGCCGTGCCATTTAACAATGGATTAAAAGAAGAAGTTTAAATTGAAATAGAGGAGGGGTAAAATAGGAAAGATGTCATTCTTATACCCTAAACCCTTAGATGTGTATCCATTCACGTTCATTTTCATTTGAAAATTTTTATAACCTAAGGCTGGCCGCCATTAACAAGGAAGAGAGGTAGAAAAGCTATGAAAAAGCTAATTCAAATCAAATCTATTCATATCTCAATCTCTTTAATCTCTAAAGCTAAGGTGGATAATGTTTACATCTCATTTTTTGATTTTATTTTTGGTTTTTAGATGAATGTCGAATATTTTGCATTGATTTTCTATGATTTTGAATGATGGAATGGTTATATGTAAGGTGAAAACCCATAAAATGACATTCAGTTGCCTTGAGAATTTTATAAAGATCATAAATAATATTTTAGAGATGGGTTTCAATTTTCAAAATTTTCTAAAATTGTGTGGAATTTATATGAATATTCTAGTAATGAAAATGTTTATTTGGGTTAATAATTATTTTCGGTAAAATAATAAAAGATTTGGGTCTAAATTTAAAATATATTAAAAGAGATTTTCTTGAGTTTTTGTAGAATTTTCCTAAGTGTTTTAATGGTTATACAAACTATTTAAGGTATGGGACTTAAATATTTTACTTAATTTAAAGAGGAGAAGGGGCTTTGTGTAAAATAATTTGAATTATTAAATCTGGAAAGTTGGCAACACTTTTGGAAAGTGCGGTACTATTTATTGATAAAGAAAATGGCAACCAATCATAATTAGACGCGTGAAGAATGTTAGGTGAAATGAACTATTTGTTGCATATTTTCAATGTTTCAACACTGTCAGCACCAGGTTCCGCCTCCTCGTCTTCACTTCCGACACAGTCAAAACCAAGGCGCATGGTATCAGTTTACTATCACGTAGTGAATTAGATGAAGGTGGAAGGTAGGGAGTCGAGACCAGGGGTTCTGAAGGGGTTGGAGCTTTGCATTGATTTTTAAAGGAAAATACGCCTGCTTGCTTCCGACTAAGAAGCTTTCAACTTGGTAAGCTTGCAGGTCAGATGATTTTAAAAGGAATAGTTTCGATTGGATTGCGCCACTGTTTTAAAAAATTTCTTTTGATTAAGTCAAAACCGTTTTTGCTGCCGTCTTTTTACCTTTCGACCCAGATGGTTTTGAAAGTGTTGTTTTGTTTTCTAAAAACCTAGCCACCTCTCCAAAGCTTTCAAAAGGGATGGTTTTGACACTATCACTTCTTTACTTAGAAAATGGTTTTAAAGAAGATGCTTTCGACTTAAATGTTTTTAAACCTTTTTCTATAATTGAAGTAAAACCCAAATGGTTTTGAAAGAGATAGTTTAAAATGGTTTCGAAACAGATGCTTTCAACTTTAATGGGTTTCTGATCCTTTTGCTCCACTTGAAGGCAGAACTCAAATGGTTCCGGCCGAGAGTTTTTCAAAGGTTTCGAAGGTGAATTTTCGAATGATTTTGAAAGGTTTCCACATGTTTTAAATTGAATCCAAAGTACTTTTGAAAGGATTGAGTTTTGACTGTTTCGAAAGATTTTACTGAATGGTTTCGAAAAGGGCGGTTCCCTAGGGTTTTGAAAGGGTCAAAGGGGAAGCTTTTTCCTATGCTTTCTAAAGGCGGTATTTTAATGGTTTTAAAAGGAGGATGTCTAATGTTTTGAAGCTTTCAGTTAAATTAAAGGAAAGGTTTTCCAATGTTTCGAAAGGCTGTTAATGGTTTCGAAAGGGTCTTTCAATGGTTTCGAAGGGGTTACCTTCAAGGGTTTCTAAAGGGCTGTTTAAAGGTTTTAAACAAAGTTTTCGAATGTAATAAATAGGCAATATAGCCTTAGTATTTTCAAGTTAAAAAGGGGTTTTAACTTGTTTGGAAGGATATATAGTTAATCCTCATTAAATCTCATCAACATTATTTTGAGTAAAGCGTATGTATATATCATGGAAAAATAGCTTAGAGTAAATCTAAGAATATATTTTTACTTGTATAAATATGATTTAAAAGGTTAAATTCTTTTAAAAAGGTTTCCAAGGAAAAAATATAGGGTAGTTAAACCTAAGAAAATGATTCGGATAGTTAGGTCAGTTTGCGAGTAGTCAACCCAGTTGTATGGACATATAGTCCATTTGTAGCATAATGGACCTTGATATTATGTTGCGGATAGATAGTCTACTTATTACCTGTTTTCTGGACAAATAGTCCATTTATTAGCATAAAGGATATTGCTATTTTAATATAATCAGTTTGATTAACCAGTCTGGTTGCAGAAAAGGATTTGCAAAATATATGTTTTAAAGAGGATATTAGTGAGGGGAGACCCATTCCTCTAAGCTGCGCGGTCTCACTTAAACCATGATGTAAAAGAACTATTCACACCGGGCTTTATGTCTGACTCGAAGTTTTTGTTTCCCCTTTAACTCCTGGGTGCTCAAAATTGATTTGAGTAGGCTGAGGGTTGAGGTTTTAGTCTTTTGGTGAATAAAGCTTCCGAAGACGAGCAAGTGGCTGACGGATAGCTAATTAGGATTGCAGTTTCATTTGTTTTGATTCTGTTGCGTATTAAGTCAGATGCGACTATATTACTTTGATCAACCAAGGGGGCATCGTCATATGTCGCTCTTGGCAAATTTCTGTAATGATTATAGTTAATCTTTACCTAGGAAACAATATGAGATTATGTAACTGGGATATGAATTTGTTTTGAAATGTAATCAATAAAAGTTATTTTTGGAAACCTATGATTTTCTTCATATTCAAGTGCTTTTGATATTATGAATACCATTATCATTACCCTATTTTTTCACTAGAAGTTAATGCCATGGATGACTTCAGCATCTGTAATGCTTAGCTTTTGGCCTCCAAATACGAGATGTTACATAGTTCGTCTTAATGATGCAGTACCTTAGTGATGGTATTTGTTCGAGCATCAATTTGATCATGACGTAGTGTGATCATGGACCTTATTGATGATATACGAGTTATCATATGCCAACA
Source organism: Allium cepa (assembly GCA_030765085.1). NCBI lineage: Eukaryota > Viridiplantae > Streptophyta > Magnoliopsida > Asparagales > Amaryllidaceae > Allium > Allium cepa. Next base: position 337,741,095 of record CM060938.1, read on the forward strand.
GGTAATTGGTAAGAGACCTTAGTGATCTTCTATTTCACCTTAGCGACGACGAAGAGCTACTTTGGGCAGTGTTGATGCCATGACTTGGAGCTGAGGCTAACCAATGATGGTTATAAGAGCCATGATATATCTGAGAGTGCTTCCCTGTGGGTGTTTATATTTCCCGACCATATGCGTGGGTTTAGGAATGGAGGATTGACATAGTTGTAGCATTATATTGAGGATATAGCCATGAGTAGGAACATAATACCTTAAGGATGTAGCCATAAGTGGGAGAAAATATGGTTTTGGAGGGTAAAGTATGAGACTGTACACCAATTATTTTAAGGATAAGACTATGAGGAAGTTCATCGAATGTTTTGATGATACCTATATTACGGTGGAAGTGTAGTCAGTATATGGGGTTTCATACGTGTTATTTGTTGGTATGTCATTGTGATGATGATTAATTGTAATTTTGACTAGATGTTCTTTCCTTTAGTAAGCTATACTTATAGTTGGCCTATATATTTATCTATACATGCTTGCTTTCGTCCAATTTGAATTTGTTGTGAACTTCTATATGCATTATTATGGTTGGATTATTGAGATGCGTGATATGAATTGCAAACAGAATTGATCTATGGTTAAGATCGTTTCACCATTTGTTGATGGACGTTATTATTACATGTATAGTTTTTGATTACATGGTTGGGGAATTGTATGTGTTGCTGCAACATATGTGTGGAAAATTGCCTTCATTGTAGTGAATAGGTCTGATTATGTAATTATTAGCCATTTTATATGGTTTTTGTCGTATACCACTTCATAAGTGGTTAGTTTATGATTTGTATACCTATCCATGATTGGTGATTAAATCTATGATAACACTTTATTAGTTAACTTTGTATATATCCATTTATTTGTAAAGTTTATTAGTGGTAGCAAATGAGAAAAAAAAGGTCTAGTTTCAATGAATATCTGTATGTTGTTTTACTTAGTATGTTTGCCAGATATTATAGTTGTACTTTCCATAGTTTAACGATAACTAATGTCAGTGAAGATGTTGATTTTTACCTATTGGATTGGATCTGGTATAGTATACATTGAATGAAATAGTATATGTATTTTTTTGTTTAATTCCACTGTGAGGTTTTCCATTTTATTCATATACGGAAATTTTATATTATATAACCAAAGACCCATCGTTTTTAATATCCAAGATTAACGTACAAGTGCATTTTGATGGCGATTATCACTAATTTTATACTTTGAAAATAGCAGAGCGTCACACTTGGTAATAAAATAACAAACATTTTGAGAGTGATAATAATAATAGTAAATATGTCTTTTCAAAAGTATTTTGGGTTAATTATTACTATTTTGAGGTAAATAACAATAAAAGGAGTTTTTGAGATTTAAAATGTATATAGTTTTACTTGTAATGACGATGTTATGAATTTTTATTATGGATATAATTTTTTTTTGGTTGGGTGGTTTGAATAATGGCATTTATATACTTAATAATAATCATGTGTTGCTGTTGAAAATAACAATGCGTCTAAAGTAACTGATGATTACCTTTACATTGTTGACTAGGCCTTATTAGTAAGAAATAGTTGAACCTGTTAAGAAACTAAGGGTTTCAGCCATTATTATCATTTGATATTTATATGTCATGTCTTAAAAATAAAATAGATAAGCATTCATTCAGTAGGAGCAATGAAAGAGTTGATGAACTTTTAGGAAAGCATGCACTGATGTGTGTGGACCTATATCTACAACTTCAAACGACGAAACCTCATACTTTGTTACGTTCATTAATGATTTAATTGGATGTGGATATATGTTTCTCATGAAACAAAAGTTAGACGTCTATGATAAATTCATAGAATATAAAAACGAAATAGAAACTAGACGAATAGGAACATTAAAATACTTCGATCTGATCTAGGCGATGAGTATATTGGACATGAACTCCAAGTGTACTTAAAAGAAAATCAGATTCCCTCTCAAGTCCCTCCTCTCTATAGTCCTTAACACAATGGTGTTTCGGAACGAAGGAATCAAACTTTATTAGACTTGGTTTGGTCAGTGATAAGTGACACTGAGTTACCTCTTTCATTTTGGTATATGTATTAGAAACTGTAGCATTTATATTGATATATATACCATCTAAATATATGCTTAGGACCTCATATGAGTTATGGCTTCGTAAGAAGTCTTACCTTAATCACCTTAAGGTTTAAGAGAACCCCAATAAGCTTGAGGCATGATCAGTTTTATGTAAGTTTATAAGATATCCAATAAATTCTCATGGATACATATTCTATCATAATGAGAAACAAAAAGGGTTTGTTTCAAAAATGCCACCTTTTGAAAAAGAAATTTGTCTCTCAAGAAACCAGTGGTACTAAGATAGACTTAGATGATGTCCAAGAAACTTCCATAGAAGCTAAGTATTTAGATAGTGATTCAACACCCAATGAAAATACGCAATATATTAAAAGTCTAATAGAGGATCTTATGTGCTAAAGAGATATTACAAGTTCTCATTAAAGGAGAACACATAGATTGAGTCATTCGCGATGACAATCCCCTCATATACTAATATACCTTGAAGAGTAAAGACTTTTCCTTATAGATGGATGCTATTAAATCCGGAATGGATTCCATGTAAAAAAACAAAGTATTATGTTTGAAGAATGTACCTAAAGGGGTGAAACCTCAACTATAAGTTGATCTTTAAGAAAATGATCGACGAGGATGGAAAGGTCATACCATAAAGCAGGGTTGGTGATGAAATATTTCCATCAAATTCAAGGTGTTGATTATAACGGATCATTTTCACCTGTTGCCATGCTTAAATCTATATGAATACAACTAGTAGTCATTAATTATTGTGGCTACAAAATTTGTCAGATGGACGTTAAAACAACCTTTCTAAAGGGTGATTTAAAATAGACTATTTATATGTTGTATCCAAAGGATTTCGATGTTACCGGGAACAATGATAAGGCTTATAGACTCTTAAGATCAACTATGTGTTGAGGCTTGGTTTTGATTCATGACACAAAGCTATCACCACAACATATAGATTTGACGACTGCTACGAAAAAAAAAATGTACTACAAGGAGACAAGACTTCAAAATTGGTGCATTAATTATATTATTTTGTTTTTGAGTCTTAGGTCAATTTTGTTAAAATCTCTCCTCGTTTATGTATATATTGGCTTATATATTTAACCGTCTTATTTCTAAATAATTTATACATATATAAGCATATATAATATATATATATTATATCATAAAAGTGTTTAAAGTTAAGTATATTATCATACCTGTGTAAATTGTGCAAATTGCACATATATTACCAGGTTAGTCGACTGACCCAGAGGCTCAGTCGACTGACCTAGAAATTTCTGTGCAACATGCACAGATGCATAGATATACAAATATATATTTAAAAATTCATTTGAATATTTAGTCGACTGACCCAGAGGTTCGGTTCACTGAATTTCTACAACAGCTATTTTTTGAAAAGACATGACTATTTGTGAAGAGTTACGAACCTCTACAAAAAGATTTGGATGCAACACTTCAACCGAAACTCTTCATCAACAGTCGCAGCTTTCTAACCTCTATAAACACATACTCTAACTTGATTCCAAATCACCGAATTTTCTTATCTAACTCTCTTGAATCTATTTGCAATTATACTTTCAATTATTCTGCATTAAAGCAATATTATACCTTTCTATTCTTCATAAACTTCAAATATATATATAAGGAGAAGATTATACGAAGGGTGTACTACAAGTGAAAAATCCATATATTAGAACGCACAAAGTCAAAACAAACCTTTGTATTTGTTGAAGTCCTGTTCTGTTGCTCAGGCATGTGAAGTCCTCTTCGGTTGCTGAAGCAAAATCCCGTTTTGCTGCTCAGGTCCCTGTTCGGCTGCTCAGGGGTTGCATAGACCTGTTCCTTCGGGTTAAGTGAGGGTTGTTGTTTTAGTGAAATTCCAAAAGGAGTCTGGGACTAGATGTAGGATGGTGCTCTGAACTAGTATAAAAATTTCTGGTGTTATTTTATTATACTGTTTTTATATTCTGCACTATTTACTATATTACTATCATCACTATACTCAGTATTATCATATATCCATATTACACGATCTATAGCGCACTTTCATTTGGTATCAGTGCATTTTCGTTTGGTATCAGAGCCTGAAATTCTATCGATCGTTATAACATCATAGAATAATGGCCAAAAAATGATCCAGTCGAAATACAATAGGAAAAATCCCTGTCAAAACCACCAGTGAGGACTATAAAAAGGTACTTTCTGATTTACAAATTTCTGTAAAAGGTAATAATGAATTATTTAGTATAAGAAAATGAAAAACGAGAAATTAGATTTACAAAATCAATAGGGTATTTTGAAAAATAATTTTGAGGCTTTTAAAGATTTTCTAGACGAACAAAATACTATTTTTGAAAAAGAAAAAGAAATTTTTTCAAAAGAAATTACGAATTTGAAAAGTCAAAATAATTTATTACATTCATCTTTAGATAATTCAGAATCTCGAATTTTTCTTCTCGAAAATAAGAATTGTAAGTTAAAAAAAGAGAGTTCTGAATTAAACAAGCAAATTGATATTTTGAAAAATAGTAATATTTCTTTTGAAAATAATAATTACGACTTTAAAGCTAAATTTGATAAACTTAACACTGAAATCACAAAATTTAATAAAAGCCAAAATGATTTAAACATGATTTTATATAGTTCTAGATCTTTACATGATAAAAGTGGTTTAGGATATAATAATACTGATCATAGAAATAGCATTAGATACGCTTTCATGTATAGTAAATATGTTAGTGTTGGTATTGGATTACTAGTAAAGTCTAAATCCAATTTCTATAGAAATTCAAATACTACTATGACCAATAATGTTTGTAATTTCTTTAGAAGTACAAAATCATTGATAGGAAATACGAGTAAAAATTATCTAAGTATTTGGGTTCCTGTTAATTAGAAACATAGAGAAAAATACAATGATGATTATTTTGATATGGTAGTTAATAATGAAAATTATATTTATAAAGGTTCAACCACACTCAAATGGGTATGGTTTCCTAAAAATTAAGCAATTATAAGAACCTTGGGTACCACATGCTTTAAATGTTAATTTTATTCCTGATACCTTACATTATAAGTAGTATTTATTTTGTTCTATATTGTTCATATTCCTTATTCTTTTTTGTTGATGATAAAGGAGGAGAAATATTATTACTCTAACACTATTTGCAGGAATATATAGCATATATTCAGGGGGGAAATCAATAGCACAATTATTGGAATATATTCAGGAGGAGAGATAAGTCAACAAAGCTTGTCGAAAATTCGTCCGTAGCGAATGGAGTTGTCATCATCAAAACTGGGGAGAATGTTGGATCATAGATTTTGATTGCTGACACGAAACAACAATTCACGAATCTACGTCTACAACGACATCCGGACTCAACGACTCAAAGTATGGTTCATATAGTTATATATTTTAACGAGAGTCATCAAATATGTATATAGAGTCTAGTTTAGTGCATTGTTAAAATCTTTTCTCAAGAATCATCATTCACATTCAAATAAACTTGCATGCATATTTTAATCAAAATCAAGTTTTCAAAAAATGCTCAAAGCGGGGCTCGAACTTGGGTCACTAGTTTAGAAGGCAAGTGCTCTAACCAAATGAGCTATGGTGATTTTTGATCATCAATAGAATTCAGTCGATTGAACAAAGTCATTCAGTCGACTGGAGTTCATAGACCAGTCGACTGACCTGGTTCCAATTGCTATTTTTTTAAAAGACACTTCCTTTTTGAGTAGCCTTCTTCCTTGCGAAGAGTTGCAGCCATTGCTATTCGTTGAGAACTCTTCACCAGCAGTTGCAATTTCTTAACACTATATATATGCGTGAATTTCCAGATCAAATTACTTCACTTACTTGCTTATACTTGAATTATATTTTCTGAATTAACTACTCTTTTGAATTCATACATCATTGCTTACATATTCATTTCCACATTCTTTAAGCAATTTAAAACTTCCTAATCTTCATATATACATAACTACACACATCATACTTGAGGAAAAGATTATAGGAAGGGTGTACTATAAACAGACTTACCCGTGTTATCAGAACACAAAAAGTCAAACAATCTTTTGTATTTTTTAAAGTCCCGTTCTACCACTCAGGCGTGTGAAGTCCTCTTCGGCTGCAGAGGTGAAATCCTGTTCCGCTGCTCAGATCCTTGTTCGGCTGCTCAAGGGTTGTATAGACCTGTTCCTCCGAGTTAAGTGAGGGTTATTGTTTTAGTGAAATTCCAGGAGTCTGGGACTGGATGTAGGATGGAGCTTCGAACTAGTATAAAAATCTCCGGTGTAATTTATTTATTCTTCTTTTATATTCCGCACTATTTACTGTATTTCTATCATTGCTACACTCTGTATTATCATATACCTATACTACATGATATATAGCACATTTTCACTATGGTCTTAAGCAAGCATCTAGGATTTAGAATAAATCTTTTAACAAGGTAATCAAATAGTTTGGTTCTAATCATAACATAGAGGAAGCATGCGTACATAAGAAAGAGAAAATTTTTGTTGTAGCATTTTTAGTATTATACGTCGATGACTTGCAAGTGATTGGCAATGATGTATCAATGTTACAATCAATGAAAGCATAGTTGTCCAATAATTTCTCAATGAAGCATTTCAGATAGGAATCCTATAAACTAGGTATAACGTTCTGTAGAAATGGATTTAGGAGTATATTTGGATTGTCCAAATCTATGTATGCAGATACAATACTAAGAGGATTTAGTATATTCCAAGCATAGAAATGTCCCAGTGTGGCATAGAATTTTCCATTCTATGAAGATGTCCCCATCTATGATCCGTAAAGGTAGTATATGACTCAGATTCCTTATGCTTGGGTAAAGGATTCAACAAACACTTTATGCTATGCACAAGGGTGGATATCGATTTTACACTTAGTGTAGTTAGCCGATATCAATCGAATTCGAAATAAAATCATTGGACAACAGTTAAGGCTATCCTTAAGTATTTAAGAAACATTAAACATTTATTTTAAACATATAGAAACAATTGAAATCCTTATAAAGGGGTATTAGAACTCAAGCTTTCAGAGTGATGTTGATGATAGCAAATCTATTCTAGGTTTGTGTTTACCCATGATCGAGGCTGATAGTTGGGAAAATTCCAAACAAGAAGTTATCGCCGATTCAACTAGGAGGCTTTATACATTGCCCTAAACGATGTCACAAAAGTAGCATCGTGGATGCGCAAATTAATTATGAATCTAGGAGTAATTATGAGCATTAAAGATCTGATGCTGTTATATTATGAAAATAGTGCAGAATTGCATATTGTAAAGGAACCGTTGGCTCACAAGAAGTCAAGACACATTCTTTTTAAGTTTCACATGATAAGGAAGTTTATCAATGATGGAGAGATCGTAGCCGAAAGAGTACACACCAATGATAGCATAGCAGATCCATTCACTAAGGTGCTTTCTCAGTCTAACACTATAAGAAAATGGGTTCTTTACCTACCAATTGTAAGTGTGGGTAAAACTAGCATAATGGTGGGTTATATGTTTTAGCTACCAATATCGAATTGATAGACACTAGTAGGTAAAAGTTAGTGGGCAAAGAGTTTTTACCTACACTTATTAATATTGATAGGTAAAAGAAACTATGGACCCCACTATGTTGTGAATCAAATAATGAGTCATCGGCTGATGTGTTTGATGATGTGTCATCCTACGTGGCTGCTGATATGGTTGCCATAGTAGCATACACGTGGCATACATCAATACCGCCACTTGGCATCTTATAGGTAGTCCATGTGTCAAACAACAATTTGTCCATGTGACATTATTTGATTAGTACAATTGGCATTATTTTTCTTAGGCTCCGTGGCATCATTTGATTATTCCATATGGAATTATCTGATTTTCCATATGGCATTATTTTATTGGTCTACGTTGTACAATATTATTGGACCACGTGGTGTTATTTCATTATCCCATGTGGCATCATTTTATTGGTCTGTTTCACAATTCATATTTTGGTCAAATTTAATGGTTATATGTAGATAAAAGATAATAGTAGTTATTTATAAATGTTCTATATTAGAAATAAACTAGAAAAACATATACTATTATTATTTACAAAACTAATATATTAAACAACCCAAATAACCAAATCAAAGCAGTTGTAGTCATTGTGATATTCAATCAAATGTATATGTAATTTAAATAAAATTCACATTTATATATGTACTAAAAACTAATTCCCATGTATATATAATTTACAGAAAATAACTTGAAAAAATTAGATCTCTCCTACGCAATGGCCATGAAGCATGCCTGATGAGCCAGCTATTGATACACTGCACGTGAAAAACATGTTTACATTGGTTGACTCCCAGTGCTTTCTTCGATTTCAAAATCATGCAAAAAAATTGAATACTTCGTTAATCGTCAATTAATAATGAGGCTTAACATATTAAATTTTTTTTTTACAATAGAGGTCGTACCTGAAGGCAAACTGAGCAACATATTGACCCTGATGCATAAGAACAATTCTCCATTGATATTTTAGTTGTTCTAATTTTATCAATTGCATCTTATGACATGCCTTCTGTATCGAACATATCAAGGAATTTGATTACTGGGGAGTCTACTGCGTTCGTATATAATGAACACATATATGATGTAAATATCAATTTTAGCTTTATGAAATATCTGTCTATAACATGATGATTTGACTGTATATTACCTGACTCTGACTATAGGTCCTATCTTCCCTCTAATGAGTCTTCCGCTCATAAGACTAGTAAGTACATCGATCGGTGGTCAATTGTACAATGATTGTAAGAATGTCAGGTCTGAAAATTGAATATATAGCTTGTTTTTACTTGATTCATTTTTTATTTTCCTGAAATAACAGCAATAAAAAGTTCCTTATGCATTTTTCCATCTTTAATTCTGTCTCCACTAAGATTCAGATCCTGTTTATCAGTTGAATATTTCTATAGTATCAACAAAAACTTAATTAAAAGCAATACGCAATATGAAACATACTAGTGAAAAAAAATATTTTTTCCTTATTTAGGCAAAAGTATGAGAAATGTGAAAGATTTTATACCCCGATTAGATGTTATAAGCATGTTATCAAACAGTAGATATAAGTATATGTATATTTTATATAAATTTATATTGAGACTGGAAAAGGAAGAGACTAACTTAAATGAAAGTGACTTAAGAAGCAACATCACATATTTGAGTAAAAAGTATGTCAAGCAAAAAAAATACCATTTTAAGGCTTTGAATCACCAATTGGTAGTTGAAGAAAAGTTGAAAATAGAAAGTGTAACATTCTCGGATTTTAGCCAAGTTTAATTTGGTGATTTATTCAAATCATGGAATTAAATTGTGAATTTAGTGATGAATTAATTAGAAAATTCCATAATAAATTAAAATACGTGCTTATAAAAATAGAATTCTAGTTTGAAATTCAAAAATAAACATCTTGAAAATAAACTTAATTTGAAAAAAACTCTATATTTAAAATTAATAAAAGTTTGTTTTCTTTTGGAAATAAAAATGATTTATATAAAGATATTTTAAACTTTAAGTTTAAGTTTAAATAAGAGTTGAATAAAAAGTTTATATTCTTTCTTTTTGAAATTTGCTTGAACTAAGTTAGTATAAAAATATTAAAAAAACATATCTTTTGAAAAATTTATAAGAAAACATATGTATGCAAAGAAAAGGATTTGTAAATTTGTAAGATGAGATTTGATAAAAGATTTGGATTACTTTTCTTTTATGTATTTGAAAATAAATATAGTAGTATATATATGTAAATAAATATAAAAGCTTTAATATATATATCTCTTTTGAAATAAAGGAGTTAAAAATAATTTGTGTAAACATGTAAACATAAGAGAATAAAGGTTTAAAACAAAATTTATAAAATTATTTAAAAGAGTGATATAAACATAAATTTGATATTTTTAACATTTGTAAGAAATTTAAACAAAGGGATGGAAAAGTGTTAACATGAATTAAACAAGTGGCAAGGATCATTTTCTTTTGAAATTGGATAATATACAAAAAGGGAATTTAAATCCATAGTTCAGTTCAAAATTTTCTTCATCTTTCTCTAAAATTCTCAAACCTGAAACAATTGGAACTAAAGATTTTTTCCAGATTTTGAAACCTGGAAATCAAAGCTGAAAAAAAAAAGCAAAATCTGTTAAAAAAATCAAACAGTTTTCAATCTTCAATTTGATTCAAATCTGAAGCATGCATTTCAATCAAACTAGATTATCTCAAACCTGAGATTAGATCATTTCAACATCAAGTTTCAGTAAATCAGTTTCAATCATCATTTCCAGAGCAAAGTCTTCAGCCTGGAAAACAAAGCCATTCAAAGCTTTAAATAAATTCAACTGTAAAGAACAAGTATCAGAGAAAATCAAAATCGAAAAGTCTGAGCAAAACAAATGCAAAGGCCAGATCTATTTCAACTTAAGATCATCAAATCCAGATCAAAGCATCAAGCTTCAGACCTTATTTCCAGATTTTAAAGTTAAGCTGGTCCTCTGCCTTTCTTCAACTTTCAGCTGAGCAAACTTACCTTTGATCTCATCTCTGACTCAATATGGTGATTTATGTTTGAAGTAAAGTCGTAAATGTGTTTGCATGTATGCAAAAATGCATGTATATATGTATGTATGAATGCATGTCTGGGTTCAAAGCAAATGGCTCTGTTCCAGTTTAACAGGTTTCCAAACCTATTTTCAAAATTTTAAATCTTTATCTCTAATCCTCTTTAGACCTTAGAATCCAAACAAAATGTGTTTGTTAAATCATAATCTAGTTCTTAATAATATTTTTAGGAAAATCAAGAAGTAAATTTTGATCTGGAACAAGAATTTACAGTGAAACTCAAATAAATGCAAAAACTCAAGTATCTTAATTCCTTGAATTGATTATATTATATGATTTGTTTTCGGAAATGATGATTTTTAAAAGAAAAATCACGATTTTTAATTTGGTAAATCTCGAGAATCTGTAAGTTGAACGTGAATGAGTTTTCGAGGCTTTTCTGGTGATTGGGAAATTCTGGGTGGTCGGGACCACCACTGAGAATAGCCTGGAGGATATAGATTAGGGAAAAATACTTGGAAGATTTTCAAGTGGTCGAGGTTGCCAGACGATGGCGATTTAGGGTTTTGTGTGCTGTTGGGTTCAATGTCGTCCGCGAGTTCATTACGTTCACGTCGGTGCTTCGGGGTCAACCGAACCAGTGGAATTGGAGCATAATCGAGTGACGTTGCTATGGGTGTGATGGCGAGGTGTTTGGTGGACGAGATCGTCGGCGGCGGGTGAATGTATCGATCGATTTATTTCCTATTGTAGTCAACGTGGTGATCGATTTCGAATCACTGGCAATTCGACGAGGCTGAGTTGTCAGGTCATCTGAGATTGTGGTCGTCGACCTGAGGATGGTCACAACATTGATCGTCGGCGGCCGAAACATGAGTGCATATGCATGCGTGTACATGTGTGTCAGTGATGAACTGGTTTATGGGGAGAAGGTTGCTCGAGTTGTTCACGTGAGATGCTCGAAGTTTTGTGAGGTCAGGCTCGGGTAAAAACAAGTTTGGCTTGGGTTTGTTAATAAGTTTCCGGGTTTTAAAAATTCAAAGAAAAAAGGAAAATGTTTAAGTTTAAAAAAAACAAATTGTAAATCAAATTTTTCAAAGTAAAATGAAAATAAGCAAGTTTTCATAAAAACTATTTAACAGGATTTTAAAACAAAATTTTGAAATATAGAGACTATAAATGCAAATGTGTTTTGAAATTAAATTATTTTGATTTGAATAATTAAATATTAGGTGATTATTTAATTTAGTCTCAAATTATTTTCAAAATAAATTATTTCAAATTTATTAAGTTAAAAGTGTTTTAATCTATACAACTTTGTTTTAAAGTTTATAAACTTAGTTTTTATAATTAAGTAAATAATTGTGAAAATAAAATGTTTTATAATACTTAATCTAACTTAAAGATTTTAAGTTAATTAATGTATTGATCATGATTTATTTCCAAAGGTTATTAAATAAGGATTAAATAATAAAGATACATGGTTTATCTTTTAAATTAACGAAAATAATTAAAGTAAATTAATTATTGATTTAAAGATTGATTAATCAAGTGTTTTAAAGGTTAATTAATTAAGGATAATTAATTAAGGATAATTAATTAATGTAATTAAGGTAATTAATTTAAGAAGTAATTAATTAATTAAAGGATAATTAATTAATTTATAATTAAGGATTAATTAGTGATTTATTAATAAAGGTGATTAAGAATTAATTAATTAATAATTAAGGATAAATAAATAATTAATTAAGGACTAATTAATTAAGAATAGTAAATTAAGGGCTAATTAATTAATATAATTAATTAAGGATAATTAATTGAAGAATAATTGAATAATTAAGGGTTAATTATTTAATGATTGGAGATTTAATTAATTTATAATTAAGTTTGATTAATTAATAATTTAAAAAAAATTAATTGATTATTTAAGGTTAATTAATTAAAATAATTTGTAATTGATTTATTAACCTGCATTAGTGATTAATCTGATTTAAATTAATCAGATGATTAATTAATCTTACTTACGGATGTTTGGATGTCATTGAATGTTAAATTGTTTGATATTCCTGATATGTGATGCTGTTTGTTATGAATTATTTTGATTCGAGCGGGGATGAATGTAATTATCTGTGATGAATGTAATTTATTTATCCGTAATAAACTTATCTTATCTGTGAGTCTGTGAATGAAGATAAGCGTTATAGGTTATACTGCTTATCAATATTGATATGATTGAATCTGTGATGATTGATGTTGTTGCACTATTGGGTAAAACCCCTAGAATACACCATACACACACAAATATAGATTGCACGAGGAAATCGGTTAAGTCACGGATATTTGAATTAAATATTTTAAAATGATTTTAAAGTTGAATTTTAAATCCAAATGTTTTTTGGAAATTAAATTGGATTAAATATGAAAAGTTTTTGAAAGGGGGTTTTGAAGATAAAAACTTGATAAAGTTTTGAAATTTAAATAATTTGATTTGAAATTAAATTCAAGATTTGAAATTGAATTCTATATTTGTGGAATTTTGGTTTAAAAAGGATATACAAGTTATAAATGTGTTTATACGGGTTTTAAACCATTTTAAAAAGCATTGTTTTGGGAATTTGAATTTAACCCAAGTTTTATACTTAAAGAGCTTTAACTTGTGAAATATATTTGGATTATTCCAAAACGAAAACTATTTGTTTTCAAATAATAATAGCTTTCATATAAAGAAAGAATTTCCAATTGGTGTTGAAAAGACTTCAAGTTTGAAATGGAGTTTGAAATGGAATTAAAACAATTTTGAAAGTTATGAATGAACCTTTGTGAAAGGTTATTAAATCTTGTTTTGGAATCGAAGAGGATTTTAAATGGTGTATCTTTTATATAAAAGATTTGAATTGGAAATGGTTTTGAAAGCTATGAATTGAATCTTTGATTTAATGATTGGAAGAGTTAATCCAACTTTGAAAGGGAAATTGTTTTGAAAATCTGTGAATGAATCTTTGTGAGAAATGGGTGAACTTTGTGAAATGAATCTTTTTGTTTAAAAGATTGGAAATGATAGTTTGTTTAAACCATTTGAAGAAAAGGTTTGGGAATTTAAAAGTGTGACTTAACTAAGATTCCAATATCCATATGTTTTTAAATATTGCGCTCATTATTCGGTTTAGCCGGGAGAGGACCTTTGTGTCATATAACCCATTCCGAATAGTGATACGACGATATGGATAACATTTGAAGACCGGTAGTGAAGACCGGGTATTTTGGAAAACGAAAGGATAATCTGTCGATTATCATGTACTGAGTCGCGTCGGTATAGAGATCTCCATATGTGACGGGGAGTCCGATTGGGATTGGGAATTCCCGGATTTGCAAGGGCTTCTTTGGAAGTGCCTTCGGTTCTATTCGAACCCGTGACAGATTTGAACAGATGTGTGTATGACGTTACACTTTGAGATGTAAAGTTGTTTTCTATCAAATACATTTCTGTTCGGTGGCGGAGATTTATTCTCTTAGCTTAACACCCTTCTCTGAGACGTACGAGCTCAGAGGTTATGTAATTGATGGTTACTAGTGATACATTCCCAATTTGGTAATGTGGCATACGAAGTGTTGCTGATCATTTGTTGATCAAAGCATGGCTTTTGTGTAAAGTGTAGCTTTATGGACGGGACTTCATCAAGCCTCACAACCCGGTAATGGTCAAAACAGGAATCGTGGCAGCAAGGTTATATCGGGGTAGCTACCCCTGAGGGTATGTCCATTTCCTTCTGGATAAAAAGTGATATCATGGTATGGAGTCCAGATATTTACTTATGTTGATTTTGAAAGTGGTATCATGGTATGGATACTTCGCTTTGTGGTTGTTGGTTGAGAGGTATCTCGGATAAAGGTCGGTAACAAACGGGGGATGGCATACTCGTGTCCATAGTTACTTCCGGGAAGGGGTAAACCGACCTTGTGTAGCAGAGATCCAGTTGGTTTTCGGGGACGTCCCTCCAGAGGCGTTCCATTTTGTGTGGGAAGTTCCTTTGCCTGATCATTTATTGGAAATCCAAAGAAACAATACGCATCCTATACGATTTTAGCTGTATAACCTGCCATGGAATGTGGCGGTAACCTGCTATTGAACATCGTAGTTATAGTAGGCATACGACGAAATGTGGTATGCTGGCTAAGATTAAGATTATACTTTCAAAAGGTTTTCTGCACTATGCACTAATAATAATATCAAAAGAATTTTGCGTAGTAAGCATGTTTGACTATCATAAGGAGAAATCTCCTCCAATTCTGCATTTGCATTGTATGTGCGGTGGGAGGCCTTATGGTAGTTTCATTTTCTAAAAATCATTGTGGATTTCAACGTTTTAAATTCTTTTGTTGTTTTTTTAAAGATAAACTATTTTTGTTTGCTCATACCAGTCCCATGGCTGACCTGGAGTTTATTGCTCCCTTTGTAAACTCTGGGTGTCCACAATTTTCCACACAGAAAGTCTAGAGTTGGGTTTTTCAGCTAATCAAATAGTAGGTGTAGATTCGATAGCATTCGATCTTGGGATTTTGGCAATCATATTTTGGATCGAGTTGCTTCACTTCAGCATTGTTGTTGGATAAAGCTTGTTGGATTGGAGTTCTTTAGGCTTTCAGTTTTGGATATGAAAGTCTTTAAGTATTTGGAGTTTTTGGAGTTTGGCATTGAAGACATTGTCTTTCTGCTGCTATTGTCTTGTATCTATCTTTGATATATTGATAGTCATTTGTATTTGATATTCAGTTGTATCTAATGTTGTATCAATTATATATCAATGATATATGATATTATCTTTTTCTTCCGTTGTATTGTTATACTTAATGTGTTATAAGCTCCGGCGAACCAGACTCGGCTTTTGAATCTACGGCATTCGAGTACAAGTGAAGTACGGGTGCCGATTTTCGAAGGTTGAGTCAGGGTTGTTTCATTTGGTATCAGAGCTGAAGGTTGAAACTTTAGCTCAGGAGTATAACACATTAGGTAACTCATTAGAGATAGGGTGAAGTATACCCTAGAATGAGTATATCCCTAAGATATCCAACCGAATGCCTCAGTAAATTCTCTAACTATAGTGAGTATGAGTGTGAGAAGAGGACGAGATAGGGGACAGGGAAGTACCACTACAATTGGTCGATACCCTGCAACAACAAGGAAATAATTCTTCTCAATCTTCTTTGATCCGATTTCAACTCTTTGATTGCTTCATGGCAGCTGCAAGAAGAAGCTTCGGTATGGTGATGGCTTGCGAATCGTTGTAGATAAGTTCTATTTCATATTCTCATCTTCAGTCTTAACTTTAAATGAATTTGAAATTTTATAAAAATGAATTGGTTAATTAAATATGAAGATAAATTAATTTGCGTAGATAAAACGATTTCGATTAAAACCAAATTTGTAATTCTATTGTGATTTATTGTGAGTATCAAAGTCCGAAGAGGGACAAGTTATATATACTTAGGGGTATTCCGACCTAAGTTTGAAATCCATACCTTGTATTTGGAAATTGTGGAAGATTGAATCTATCTATCTATTCTTTGGGATCTCGATATGTTCTACGAATAGTTAGTTGCCTTTCGAACTAACCAATTCCCTGAATATTTCATAGATCAGATGACATGAGTATTTCGTAAAGTATTGAATGAGTTTGTTCTCGTATCTATTAGTGATATTCTGATTTGGTGAACCGAATGCAAAATAACTATTCAGTTTAATCTGAAAAAACTATTTCTCTATCTTGTGTGTCTATCTGTTCTTTGTTGTCACCCTTGCAAATTTTGAGGACGAAATTTTCTTAAGGAGAGGAATCTATAACATTCTTGGATTTTAGCCAAGTTTAATTTGGTGATTTATTTAAATCATGGAATTAAATTGTGAATTTAATGATGAATTAATTAGAAAATTCCAGAATAAATTAAATTATGTGTTTATAAAAATAGAATTTTGATTTGAAATTCAAAAATAGACATATTGAAAATAAACTTAATTTGAAAAAAAAAACTCTATATATAAAATCAATAAAAGTTTGTTTTCTTTTGGAAATAAAAATGATTTATATAAAGATATTTTAAACTTAAGTTTAAGTTTAAATAAGAGTTGAATAAAAAGTTTATATCCTTTCTTTTTAAAATTTGCTTGAACTAAGTTTGTATAAAACTATAAAAAAACATATCTTTTGAAAAATTTATAAGAAAACATATATATGTAAAGAAAAGGATTTGTAAATTCGTAAGATGAGATTTGATAAAAGATTCGGATTACTTTTCTTTTATGTATTTGAAAATAAATATAGTAGTATACATATGTAATTAAATATAAAAGCTTTAATACCTCTTTTGAAATAAAGGAGTTAAAAATAATTTGTATAAACATGTAAACATAAAAGAATAAAGGTTTAAAAACAAAATTTATAAAATTATTTAAAAGAGGGATATAAACATAAATTTGATATTTTTAACATTTGTAAGCAATTTAAACAAAGGGATGGATAAGTGTTAACATGAATTAAACAAGTGGCAAGGATCATTTTCTTTTGAAATTGGATAATATACAAAAAAGGGAATTTAACTCCATAGTTCAGTTCAAAATTTTCTTTATCTTTCTCTAAAATTCTCAAACCTGAAACAATTGAAACTAAAGATTTTTTCCAGTTTTTGAAACCTGGAAATCAAAGCTGGAAGACAAAAGCAAAATCTGTTAAAATAAATCAAACGGTTTTCAATCTTTGATTTGATTCAAATCTGAAGCATGCATTTCAATCAAACTAGATCATCTCAAACCTGAGATTAGATCATTTCAACATCAAGTTTCAATCGATCAGTTTCAATCATCATTTCCAGAGCAAAGTCTTCAGCTTGGAAAACAAAGCCATTCAAAGCTTTAAACAAATTCAAATGTAAAGAACAAGTATCAGAGCAAATCAAAATCTAAAAGTCTGAGCAAAACAAATGCAAAGGCCAGTTCTATTTCAACTTAAGATCATCAAATCCAGATCAAAGCATCAAGCTTAGAGTTATTTCCAGATTTTAAAGTTAAGCTGGTCCTCTGCCTTTCTTCAAATTTCAGGTGAGAAAACTTACCTTTGATCTAATCTCTGACTCAATGTGGTGATTTATGTTTGAAGTAAAGTCGTAAACGTGTTTGAATGTATGCAAAAATGCATGTATATATATATATGTATGTATGTATGTATGTATGTATGTATGTATGTATGTATGTATGTATGTATGTATGTATGAATGCATGTCTGGGTTCAAAGCAAATGGCTCTGTTCCAGTTTAACAGGTTTCCAAACCTATTTTCAAAATTTTAAATCTTTATCTCTACTCCTCTTTAGACCTTAGAATTCAAACAAAATGTGTTTGTTAAATCATGATCTAGTTCTTAATAATATTTTTAGGAAAATCAAGAAGTAAATTTTGATCTGGAACAAGAATTTACAGTGAAACTCAAATAAATGCAAAAACTCAAGTATCTTAATTACTTGAATTGATTATATTATATGATTTGTTTTCGGAAATGATGATTTTTAAAAGAAAAATCATGATTTTTAAATTGGTAAATCTCAAGAATTTGTAAGTTGAACGTGAATGAGTTTTCGAGGATTTTCTGGTGTTCGGGAAATTCTGGGTGGTCGGGATCACCATTAAGAATAGCCTGGAGGATATAGATTAGGGAAAAATACTTGGACGATTTTTAAGTGGTCGAGGTTGCCAGACGATGGCGATTTAGGGTTTTGTGTGCTGTTGGGTTCAATGTCGTTCGCGAGTTCATTACATTGACGTCGGTGCTTTGGGGTCAACCGGACCAGGGGGATTGGGAGCGTAGTCAAGTGACGTTGCTATGGGTATGATGGCGAGGTGTTTGGTGGATGAGATCGCTGGCGGCGGGTGGATGTATCGATCGAGTTATTTCCTATTATGGTCAACGTGGTGATCGATTTCGAATCACTGGCGATTCGACGAGGCAGAGTGGTCAAGTCATCTGAGATTGTGGTCATCGACCTAAGGATGGTCACAGCATCGATCGTCGGCGGTCGAAACATGAGCGCATGTGCACGCTGCACATGTGTGTCAGTGATGAGCTGATTTTTGGGGAGAAGGTTGTTCGAGTTGTTCACGTGAGATGCTCGAAGTTTTGTGAGGTCAGGCTTGGGTAGAAACAATTTTGGCTCGGGTTTATTAATAAGTTTTCGGGTTTTAAAAATTCAAAGGAAAAAGGAAAATGTTTAAGTTTAAAAAAACAAATTGTAAATCAAAGTTTTCAAAGTTAAATGAAAATAAGCAAGTTTTCATAAAAATATTTAACAAGATTTTAAAGCAAAATTTTAAAATATAGTGACTATAAATGCAAATGTGTTTTGAAATTAAATTATTTTGATTTGAATAATTAAATATTAGGTGATTATTTAATTTAATCTCAAATTCTTTTCAAAATAAATTATTTCAAATTTATTAAGTTAAAAGTTTTTTAATCTATATAACTTTTGTTTCAAAGTTTATAAACTTAATTTTTATAATTAAGTGAATAATTGAGAAAATAAAATGTTTTATTATGCTTAATCTAACTTAAAGATTTTAAGTAAATTAGTGTATTGACGATGATTTATTTCCAAAGGTTATTAAATAAGGATTAAATAACAAAGATAAATGGTTTATCTTTGAAATTAATGAAATTAATTTAAGTAAATTAATTAACGATTTAAAGATTGATTAATCAAGTGTTTTAAAGGTTAATTAATTAAGGATAATTATTTAATGTAATTAAGTAATTAATTTAAGAAGTAATTAATTAAAGGTTAATTAATTAATTTATAATTAAGTATTAGTTAGTGATTTATTAATAAAGGTGATTAAAAATTAATTAATTAATAATTAAGGATAAATAAATAATTAATTAAGGACTAATTAATTAAAGATAATTAATTAAGGGCTAATTAATTAATGTAATTAATCAAGGATAATTAATTAAATAATCATTGAATAATTAAGGGTTAATTATTTAATGATTGGAGATTTAGTTAATTTATAATCAAGGTTGATTAATTAATAATTTAAAAAATTAATTGATTATTTAAGGTTAATTATTTAAAATAATTTGTAATTGATTTATTAACCTAGATTAGTGATTAATCTGATTTAAATTAATCAGATGATCAATTAATCTTACTTATGAATGTTTGGATGCTATTGAATGTTAAATTGTTTGATAAACATTATATGTGATGCTGTGTGTTGTGAATTATTTGGATTTGAGCTGGGATGAATGTAATTATCTGTGATGAATGTAATTTATTTATCTATAATAAATTTATCTTATCTGTGAGTCTGTGAATGAAGGTAAGCTTATAGATTATACCACTTATCGATATTGATATGATTGAATCATTGATGATTGATGTTGTTGCACTATTGGGTAAAACCCTAGACTACACCATACACACATAAATATGGATTACACGAGAAAATCCGTTAAGTCATAGATATTTGAATTAAATATTTTAAAATGATTTTAAAGTTGAATTTTAAATCCAAATGGTTTTTGGAAATTTAATTGGATTAAATATGAAAAGTTTTTGAAAAGGAGTTTTGAAGATAAAAGTTATTTTTAAAAACTTGATAAAGTTTTGAAATTTGAATAATTTGATTTGAAATTAAATTCTAGATTTGAAATTGAATTTTATATTTGAGGAATTTTGGTTTAAAAAGGATATACAAGTTAAAAATGTGTTTATACAGGTTTTAAATCATTTTAAAAGCATTGTTTTGGGAATTTGAATTTAACCAAGTTTTATACTTAAAGAGCTTTAACATGTGCAAATATAATTGGATTATTCTAAAATGAAAACTATTTGTTTTCAAATAATAATAGCTTTCATATAAAGAAATAATTTCCAATTGGTATTGAAAAGATTTCAAGTTTGAAATGGAATTAAAACAATTTTGAAAGCTATAAATGAACCTTTGTGAAAGGTTGTTAAATCTTGTTTTGGAATCGAACAGGATTTTAATGGTGTAACTTTTATATAAAAGATTTGAATTGGAAATGGTTTTGAAAGCTATGAATTGAATCTTTGATTTAATGATTGGAAGAGTTAATCCAATTTTGAAAGGGAAATTGTTTTGAATATCTATGAATGAATCTTTGTTAGAAATGGGTGAACTTTGTGAAATGAATCTTTTTGTTTAAAAGATTGGAAATGGTAATTTGTTTATACCATTTGAAGAAAAGGTTTGGGAATTCAAAAGTGTGACTTAACAAAGATCTCAATATCCATATGTTTTTAAATATTGCGCTCATTATTCGGTTTAGCCGGAAGAGGACCTTTGTGTCATATAACCCATTCCGAATAGTGATACGACGATATGGATAGCATTTGAAGACTGGTGGTGAAGACCGGGTATTTTGGAGAACGAAAGGATAACCCGTCAACTGTCTCTGCACTGAGTCGCGCCGGTATAGAGATCTCCATATGTGATGGGGAGTCCGATTGGGATTGAGAATTCCCGGATTTGCAAGGGCTTCTTTGGAAGTGCCTTCGATTCTGTTCGAACCCGGAACAGACTTATATGGATGTGTGTCTAACATTACACTTTGAGATGTAAAGTTGGTTTCTATCAAATACATTTCTGTTTGGTGGCGGAGATTTATTCTCTTAGCTTAACACCCTTCTCTAGGACGTATGAGCTCAGAGGTTATGTAGTCGATGGTTACTAGTATGTGGCATACGAAGTGTTGCTGATCATTTGTTGATCAAAGCGTGGCTTTTGTGTAAAGCGTAGCTTTGTGGACGTGGCTTCGTTGAGCCTCACAAACCGGTAGTGGTCAAAACATGAATCGTGGCAGCAAGGTTATTTGGGGGGTAGCTCCCCCTGAGGGGTTGTCCATTTCCTTCTGGATAAAAAGTGATATCATGGTATGGAGCCTAGATATTTACTTATGCTGATTTTGAAAGTAATATCATGGTATGGAGCCCAGATACTTTGCTTTATGGTTGTTGGTTGATAGGTACCTCGGATAAAGGTCGATAACGACCGGGGGATGGCATACTCGTGTTAGTATTTACTTCCGGGCAGGGGTAACCCGGCCTTGTATAGTAGAGATATGGTTAGGTTCTCGGGGACGTCCCTCCAGAGGCATTCCATTTTGTGTGGGAAGTTCTTTTGCCTGACAATTTGTTGGAAATCCAAAGAAACAATACGCGCCCTGTATGGTTTTAGTTGTATAACCTGCCATGGAATGTGGCGGTAACCTACTATTGAACATGGTAGCCATAGTAGGCATACGACAAAATGTCGTATGCTGGCTAAGATTAATATTATACTTTCGAAAGGTTTTATGCACTATGCACTAATAATAATATTAAAAGAACTTTGCGTAGTAAGCATGTTTGACTATCATAGGGAGAAATCTCCTCCAATTCTGCGTTTGCATTGTGTGTGTGGTGGGAGGCCTTATGGTAGTTTCATTTTCTAAAAAGCATTGCGGATTTCAATGTATTAAATTCTTTTCTTGTTTGTTTTAAAGGTAAACTATTTTTGTTTGCTCATACCTGTCCCATGACTGACCTAGAGTTTATTGTTCCCTTCCTAAACTCTGGGTGTCCACAATTTTCACACGGGCAGTCTGGAGTTGGGTTTTTCAGATAATCGAATGGTAGGTGCAGATTCAATAGCATTCAATCTTGGGATTTTGGCAATCACATTTTGGATCGAGTTGCTTCACTTCAGCATTGTTGTTGGATCAAGCTTGTTGGATTAGAGTTCTTTAAGCTTTCGGTTTTGGACATGAAAGTCTTTCGAGTATTTGGAGTTTGGCATTGAAAACATTGTCTTTCCGATGCCATTGTCTTGTATCTATCTTTGATATATTGATATCATTTGTATTTGATATTCAGTTGTATCTGATGTTGTACCAATTATGTATCAATGATATATGATATTATATTTTTCTTCCGCTTTGTCGTTACACTTAATGTGTTATAAGCTCCGGCGAACCAGATTCGGCGTTTGAATCTACGGCATTCGAGTACAAGTGAAGTACGGGTGTCGATTTTCGAAGGTCGAGTCAGGGTCGTTTCAGAAAGCACTTAACAAACCAATAATAATAGGTTTAGTGAAATTTTTGTAACAAATCTCATTTAAAAGTACTTATATATTTGGACGTTGATATATATTTGGAAATAAATGAAAACCAAATAAATTACATAACTTTATGGATTAAGTTATTCCCAAGAATATATTATAGATATGATAATCAATTAAAAATTATTCGTTTATAGTTACTTATGGTAGATGGCAACTATTATAGCTAGGCATATATTGAATCTACCATTATATTACAACATTACTAAATTAATTAGATCAATAAACTATCACAACTAAATATTAGGGGCAATAATAATGCAAGGGAAGTTAAATTTACCATTTTAATGCAAATTACAGCCTTATTATTGGATAAACTAATTTCCATGGGAGGACCTTTTTGGGAAAAAGATGAGCTAAACAGCCTATAAATTAGAAATAATTGATTTAGTAGAATGAATACTCAATGGGATAATTTTAAAAAAACTAACATGTAAGACAAACTAAATGATATAATTATAAAGTAGAAAGAAAACCTTTTAATTTAACTTTACAATAGTGAGTTTTAGTAGTAAACGAAAACATTTTGAAACTCAACTATGACGTGGGTCCCACCAGGGAATTAATTAGAGGTTAAATGGGATGGAAATAGAAAATTGATCTAAAATTCATAACATATCGAAACTTAAAAAGACATATAATACTCCCAAACATTCCTAGGAATAAAAAACCATATATAGTATTTATAAGACTTATAAAAATAGGTTGGTGAAATTTAAGGAAAAATGATATTATTTAAAGCACAGACCTATTTGGAAAATAACATGGACTTGGAAATAACATAAAATTGAGTTTATTCAGCAAAAATCATAAATCTCGATGTTGCACTATTCTTAATTTCAAAGACATTTAATCAAAAAATGGTATTGTACATATTTGAGACATATAGATATTAAAATTAGTTAAGCATATATTAGATCTATCCATGTATGTATCAATACAATTACTTTAGATCAATCTAATCAATAAACTATGACAAAGAAAAAGTAATTCTAAGTTGCAATTAAAGTTACCTTATTTACCTAAATTACAACATTAATTCCTTAATTTTGTGTACGAACTTTTTTTAGTTAAAGATGAGTTGAAAAGCCTATGAATTATACATAATTAATTTAGTGAAACGAACAATCCATCACTTCTGATTACAGAAGTAAGAGATGTACAAAATAAAATTGCTTCTATTTTCTAATTTTAGTAGTAAATAGAAATATTTCAAATTCAATCTACTACATGTCTTACCATAATCAACTATTACCAATTTAGAAATAAAATGAGACAAAAACCATAAGCAAATCCTAAATAATCTCATATGGTCATCAAAACTTCTTCAAAAATCTTATATTTTGAAAGTGGAAAGAATCTGAAACTGCACTGGGATGAATCTGTGGAAACTATAGATAACTGTAGAAAAATATAGAGATAAAAATTGCATACTGTTAAGGAGAAAAAAGATATTGGTATAAAAGTTATATTTATTGGTTGTACAAATACCAATATATCCTTTGTGTGCATAATCTGAAAGTCTTCATAGAGCTAGTAAATTTGATAATTAAACCTAAATGTGACATCGGAAAGGACTTTGTAAAGAAAAGCTATAACAATAAATTAGAGGTATGAAACATTGGATCTAATAACCAATGCCATAATTACTGACCAAAATTATGAGAAATAGTAAATGAAAGCTTGATAATGATTTTGTGATTCAAGCCTATACAACTAAACAAAATTCATAAATAAAGAACTTAGCTTTTATTTACTTGTGTGATTCATTCACTCATTAATCCAATTCTACTATGTGATTCATTCACTAATCCAGTTTTGAAAAATATGAAATTAACAGCTTAATGGGAAGGAGGAAAAAACTTTTTCACATTAGAAGCATATACATATATAATGCAACCATGTACAGTTAGATACCCTACAACCTAATCAGGATGTTGTCTTTGGAATGAGTACTAAAAGTAAATTTCCTAACATGATCTGAATTAGAAAGGGACCAAGTAATGAGATCTAGAAAGAAATCGCCTAAATTTGAGGAAAATTTTAATTCAAAAAGAATATTTTTTACAAAATATGAACATAGAGATAGAAGGCTTCAATAATAGATCCAATCTATATTCCATTGAAATCAAGAAGAATCAAACTAAATTACCTGGCATGATACATTTTTTTCTTGTATAAGTACAATTTTTCTTGTAGTGTCTCTTTCTGCCATGGTGTAATTTACAAACTTGTTCAATTAATTTGGGAATTAGGGTCTGGGAAGATGAGATGATTGAGGATCTGAATAGTACTTTGGAGAATGGAGATGTAAGGGATTGAAAGGTGGATAGTGGTTCCGTTGGTTTTTAGTATAGCCAATCAAAAGTAAATGTGCGGGTTGTGATCTGTACCGTTAGATTTGGTTTAAAATAAATGGTTAGATTTGTAGTTGGAGGGGATGGTATGGAAACTGGGGAGAATATGTTTTAGCCATTTTGTATGATGACATATTAGTATGAAATTGTGAAACTTTTTACAAAAATTGCAACACTTGCATTTTCATAGTCAATTGTTTAAAAAAGGGCAATATATGAAAAGTTATTAATAATGATTATTGAATATTTAATATTAATTATATGAAATTTAATTATTGTTTATTAATTATTAGTTGCTAATTATTTCATATTTCAAAATAATTATTAATAGTTAATAAATAACTGATTTTACATGGAACATTGCTAGGATATGCAAATGAAATCTTCATTCCAAAAATGAAATTGCTAAGATAGGGTTTTTTTGACACATCATCACACAACTCTTAAAATGATATGAGGGAAATATAGAAGTCAATTGCAAAAAAAATTTCCCTACAATATATGCATAGATTACACTTTTTACCTACTTATATTTATTGGTAGATAATGACCCTTCCAAAATGTTATAATATTGGCAATATTTGCCTACCAATAAATCTTACCATTAAATATTGGTAGATAAAGGTTATCTTTACCTACCTATATATATTGGTAGGTAAATTATTGGTAGGTAAAGGTCGGATTTCTTGTAGTGTAATTTAGGAAGATTGGTCGAAGGCATAGGGATGAGACTTCATAATTCGTTCAAAGTGCAAATAGGAGATTGACAGAGATAAGAGTGTGTGCCTTAGGAACAATTATGTAAATAGTAATATAAACATAACTCTAAAAATAGTCTTATTTGAAATAAAGCAAGCTTTCTTGGCTTTCTTCTCAACAACCTTGGAATCGATTATCCAAACTCAGGGAAAACCACTTGATCACAAGTTGCTGGATAAGTATACAAGAAGTATGAAGTTCGGGAGGCAAAACAGGGAGAAATTATAGGTTGGTACCGACGTATATAGCTTGATACTGAGCTATGCCACTTGTTCTAATCCCTTCGAAAAATTTCTGAGTTGTTTCTCTACTCCTTTTAAGCGTGCTTCCAAGTTTTTGAGTCGTTTCATCTTTGTCTTGGCCCTCTAAGTTCAGTTGAAATATGCTTCGAACCGACTGCTGCTTTGCTACAGGACGCCCTTCAGGCTAACTCGGTACCAACCTACTTCGGGCAAATCCTTGCTTTGCCTTAGGATGCACTTCAGGCTAACTTGGTACTGGCCTACTTTGGACTGATCCGTTCTTTGCTTCTGGACACATGTCAGGCTAATTCGGTACCGAGCTACTTCGGGCTGATCCTTGTTTTTCTTCAGGCCAAAAACTTGACATGTTAAATTTCCAACTATTTTTGAATTTTTCTTGCCTTTTATGATTTTTCCCAAGTCCTCGGGTTATTTCTTTGTTATTGGTTCATCCAGTTCGATTGTTTAAGTCTATTCAAAAACTGCAGAAAATTTAGCCATAACGTTTGTCCCCCAGAGTATGTTTTTGTTGAAGACAAAGCGTGCACTGAATCGAGGCAAGTTCTGCCTTATTATATTTTGAATTCTAGGTGATTGCTTAAGCATTGCTTCATAATGTTGCCTTTGTTTGATGGACTTTTATTTATACGCTTTGTGTAGTGTCAAACCATTCCTCACTCTAAGGACTAGATGTATGCTTCGGAGATCAAATTTATGCTCTAGACGAGCATGCTCTCTTATTATTGTGTATCATTATCATTTCACTTTTCTGTTGCCCCTTAGAGCTTTTAGCCCCCTCCATTGAGGGAGATTCATCAAAGGTTGGAGGAATGGAAATTGCTGGGGCGATGATGATGGTGGTGGTGTAGCCAATTGCTTCTAGGGGAGATAGTTGAAGTTTGGGTTATGCTTGACTATGATGGATCTCTAGCTTTTCCTACCCTGTATTCACACTACTTTAGAGACACGTCCGACTCTCTATCTTCAGCTAACTCCTATCCATGCATAGCTGTTCTTATATTGCCGCTTAAATTTCGATAAGACGATCCACTTTAGAAACGGTCATGTTGGATGATTCCATCGCTATGCTTTTCCTTTTGCTTCATTTATCGTGTTCTTGGATAGAAAAGTTTCTGCATCGCTCCAGACAGTGGCTCCGTTATCGATTATTCATCGATAATGGGTAAGTTCCGACATATAATATCATTGCACAAAGAGACTCGTTTTTATAGCACAAGCAAGCTATCTACACAAGGTGGTTCGTTCGCCGTATTTAGGACACATGACTCATACTGCATAGATTGACCCTTCTCACTTGCTGTGGCCAATGTTCAGAATATAATTGGTCAACATACATCAACATCCTTTGAACTCTGGGAATTAATCACATGGATTTTAATTTTCAAAATGACACATAGATTGCGTTGGACATCAAGTTTCCTTTCTAGAATGACTCGTCAATCGCCTAGCTTCAAGTCCGATGAGGGTAGATCTATTCCTCTTGAAGCTGGATCCTTTGCAGCTTAGGCTTTACCTTCTATTCCTGTTATACCTAGACAGCCGACCACGATTAGATTACAAGGCACAGTTGCTATTACATAGCTGTTGCTAAATTTGCCTCCACCTCTAAATGAGTACATGGCCTTACGGGTTTTGGACGAAGTGGGAAGAGCAAGCGGGGATCTCCTAAACTTGCTAGCCTATCGGTATACCTTTTGGTCGTATAGTCCGTATTCTTTGTTTTTTCTTTAAATAGGCCGTATTCCTTTCGATGAACCATTAATCATGAAGAATCCCAATTTCATGTCGCTCCTTACTGTCTTGGAGAAGCGGTTGGGGATTTATCCCCTCCTTGTATGCTCTTTGCCGTGAACTAAATCCTATTCATGGAATTTATTTTCCAAAATGCCTGATTTTGGGCGCTAGTGGTAGTTGAATGTTGTGGGGAAGTTATTCAGTTGCCCCCAATCTAAGTGTGTTGGCCCTATCCTAATCTAGGATCAGGAAAACCCAATGGTACCAGCTTTAGATTTCTTTATGATTATCTTTTCTTATTGTTGACCGAGCATGTCCCACATAGTCTCTAGCATTGGCATGGGAGTTCCATCATGCACTTATTTCAATCTTCAAAAACTAGCATGTGAATTGTTCTATTCCGAGCATCCCTCTTGAAGTTACCTACCTTCGGGCATTGGTGGATTCCTTCAAGTTGGGGTCGAATAATCCCATCGATCCTTGTGTGTTTATTTCTTCTTGAAGTTCCTTATTTCTTGGGCGACGACAAGTCCCTGATGATCTAGGTTCAGTTTCCCTTGGTCGACAATCATTGCAGATAGTCTAAGTTCTACATTGCTCCCTATTGTCGGGGAACATTATCTACAATATTTACCACTTATTCATATGTTTTTATTGTGAAATAAGTCATGTTCATGGAGTTTTCTACCGTGAATCCGGGCATTAGTGTGAGTTAAGCATGTGAGGAAAATTATTCTATTGCCCCCCACTATGACCGTGTTTTCCCAACCATGATCTTAGATCGGGAAAGCTCGATAATTCTCATGTTAACTTTCCATGACTATCCTCACCTATCCTTGAGCGAGTGTGTCCTGCTTGGTTGTTGTTAGCATCAAAATTGGTCACTAATACCCTTAGAAATATTGTGTAGAGAGATCAATAAAGAAAGTAAATTAAAACAGAGAACAGAATGTAAATTTAAATGCAGAAAGTAAGAACGCCAAATTTATAGTGGTTCGGCGTAGTAGCCTACGTCCACTTTGAAGTTGATCTTTATTCTTTTCATTGATACTTGATTACAGATACAATCCACTTCTAAGTACTGAATACAGTTGCAAGATACAAAGAAATAAGTTTGGAATGAGTCTTGAAAATGGCAGAGTCTCCCCAGTGTTCTCTAAAATCTGACCCTTTTTTCTGTGCCACTGCCCCTCTATTTATAGGCGAAGGTGGGTTGGACTTCCCTAGTGGGCCTGGTAGTTGAATATCTTGGCCCAAGTGGAGTGGTCTCTGTGCGCCGAACCAGTAAGGCCGAACGACCAAATGCCGAGCCTTCCTCCTTATGTTGAACGAGGTGGGGCCGGACACTCCGAGTGCTGAGCATCCGTTTATGCCGGGCGAAATGACTCGCCGAACAAGGTGTGGATGCCGAACGATGTTTTTGGCCAAGCGAAGTCCAATGCC
Source organism: Allium cepa (assembly GCA_030765085.1). Classification (NCBI taxonomy): domain Eukaryota; kingdom Viridiplantae; phylum Streptophyta; class Magnoliopsida; order Asparagales; family Amaryllidaceae; genus Allium; species Allium cepa. The sequence continues at coordinate 337,770,569 of CM060938.1, forward strand.
GAACGCTCTTCCAGATGCCGAGCGCTCTTTAGATGCCGAGCGGTGTGGTGCCGAACAATTTCCTTAGGCCGAATGAGATGAGACCGAACGATAGTTTAAACCTTGTGAGAAGCTTCCTGCCGAACACTTCCCAATGTCGAACGCCTCTAAGTGGCGAGTGTTCCTTTCTGCCGAGTGTCCCCTTATGCCGAACAATCTAGATAGGCCGAGTACTTAGTGGTCGTCCCATGCCGAATGGTCTTAACATGCCGAACGTTCTGTAGATGCCGAATGAGATTGGACGCCGAGTGCTTTTTGGATGCCGGACGTAGCATGATACTGAACGATAGTTTAACCAAACAATAAGGAGGCCGAGTACTAAGTTGCCTGGTTAATCTCCAGGAAACACTTGCCCTCCAAAGTGTATTACGTGACCGAACGTAGTAGGCTTTGGACTACGTATCCCCCATGCTCCGCTTCGAACCTTAGCCCCTCACACTTGGGGGTTGCCCTCTTGTGAATACCAGTTGTGGAGGTGTGTGCCGAATGGTGTAGCCGAAGCCGAACATCCCTCGTATGCTGACCAGGCGGATGCCGAATGTGATGTAAATGCCGGACGATGCAGTCGAAGCCGAACGTTCTATGCGTGTCGAACGATACCTTATTGACCGGTTCTATTGGTCACGGCCTCTTCAACTTCTTCTTCTTCCCTATAAAACTGGCATTCTCCTTCTTCCCCTCTTTTCACTTTTCTTTTCATTATTTTCCGAGAACTTGCAATTTGCCTCCCTGGAATCCATCACGCCTTGCTTTAGTCAAGTTTTAGCAATCTTCAATCCGAAACTCATCGATCCCCAAGCTCCCTCCATAATCTTTGGTAAGAAACTTTTGATCCCTCTCGATTCAGGAGGCATTAGATATTACTCAAACAAATCATTCATGACCGTAGAAAAATAGGAGGCGTGTGAATAAGAGTGATGAGTTGTGGCTCAGTCGTGGTCTAGGGTTGTAACTTAGCACGCTCTTAGGTGATTTCGAGGCGAATGGGCCGGAGAAGATAACGGTGGAAGGTGTATTGTGGCAACGCGGCATGATCTCTTGATGCCGAGTAGTCTTACGGTAGCACGAGAATGGACTCAGTGTTTGGGGCTGTTGGTAATTTTTTGACTGGGCTGTGGTTTGGCATAATCTCCCTGTGCCAAACGAAATTGGAGTGGGACGAGTTCGAAAGGTAACGGGGAGTGGACAGGAGGCCGAACGACAGCTGTGACGAACAGTACTTCGTTCGAACGATGCCTAGGCCGAGCGATGGTTTGGCCGAACAAACTTAGGCCGAACAACAATTTGGCCGAACGGTAGTTTGGTCGTTCAACATTTAGGCCAAACGATGATTTGAACGAACGATAGTTTGGTCGTTTAACATTTAGGCCGAACGATGATTTGGCCGAACGAAAGTTAAGCCGAACGACTCTTAGGACAAACCATTATGAATTTCGGACCATCCCTTAGCTTAGGCCGGATACTTATTTACCTTGCCTAAACAAATAACAAAACAAAGACAAGGACCCCAACATACTTGCACATCGAAATGATTCGGACTGATAACTTCCTAGCTTCAGTAGACAAAAATTTGAACTTGAATTAACATAATTAGATAACTTCTTCTGATATTTTTTGAATCCAAAATTGTAAACACCATAAGGCAGGCTTTTGGAGACGGTCAGCGATGAAGGTCTTCAAAGTCGACGGTTCGAAACATAGTTTTATATCCGTAACTCTGTGACTTTCAATTTTTTAATGCTTATATACGATTGATCGCACTAGTTCACACACCACTTGGGAGGGAATATTTGTGTTGTTAATTCTAACATCGAACCTTTTTCAAGTATAGTTCGCACAGGTGCTTAGCCAAATTCACTATTTATTGAAGATGTCGAAAAAATCCAGCTTCGCCATGATTTCTGACAAACCAGGGCCATCCTCTCGATAGGAAGTCGCAGACATCTCAAATCCATCCACCTCCCTGCCACAACTTAGCCCTCGATGCCCTGGAGGCATCGATTTTCTTGGACAACCCTGTCGACTCACAGGCTTCAAAGATCAATGAAGTCGTGCTTCGGCGAATATGCTCCATCTATGGAATACCTTTTGACGACGTGCTGGTTCCATCGGGGTGCGACCGGCCACACCTGCCCCTGATCGGATATACAGCGTGCAATAAATTCATGTGCTGGGTCGGCAGCGTGCCACCGTTCAATCTATTTCTTCGGGATGTGCTACAATACATCGACATCGCCCCGTCGCAGCTGCACCCAAATGGTCATGCCTTTACCTATGGCACCCACATCCTCTTCATGACCGTTTTCTCTAGGCCCCCAACTCCTGGCGACATCAGATACATATACATGATCAAAAAGCGGGGAGATAGCCCCTCTTACATGTTCCTCGAGCCATACCGTAAATGCCAAATCTTAACCGGGGCGTGGAGCAAATTTGCCTTTACAAAAAAGAATGGTTCTATGTGTGTTGCCCCCTGGTTTCGCGATAAGATGGGTCGAGGGAAGTAAGTCTTCTTCTTGGAGCAATACTCATGTTTTAATCGAAGCTATGCCTATTCTAACTCTTGTTTCATTTTCTCAGGTATCAATCCACGTCCCGACGGCCGTGGGTATTCTGAGGCCATTGAAGCTATTAGAGCTCTTCCCGTCGAGGAATGGGACATCCAAACTCTTATCTCAAATGAGTCACTATCGAGGTTCGGATTGTTAGCAGAAGGTCGTCGGATAAGTCTTCCCGAAGGCATCACTTTACCCAGGCCGGTCTCCGGCAAAGGGAAAAAATTAGCTGTGTCGTCAGCATGCCACACCCCAGATGTACAAGAAGAGGGGGAAATCAAGGAGGGTGAGACACCCGAAGCACAAGGTGAGAATCTGGGTCCAGGCCAAGACCCCATAGTTGAAGTGCACGATATCGAAACGTCGTCTTCTCCTTCACAGAAGAAAAAGGGATTGACGTACAAGATCAGAAAGGAGAAGGTTGACGGAGCTTCGAAAGTTACGCTTATCCCGATGGAGAAAGAGGCTTCTTCGCAACACGTAGAAAGTTCTTTAAAGGGTTTATTGAAACTCTCTATTCCGGATGATCTGCTCAACTATGACTTTGACGATCCGGAGGCATTCAAACTTCATTCGCCCATTAGAGACGACGCGGGTGCTCCAACTCAGAGTCAGGGAGAGAAAACTCCTATTAGCAAGCGACTGGTCCGTTGGGGGGAAACACTAGGACACACACACGAACACTTGCACTTCAATTTTCGCTTAGACTTTTGTCGTCACACTACTCTTTGCTAATTCGCCGCTATTTGAATTCTGTACAGGTGGTATGGGGCGTTCACATGGATTCGATCGCCTTCGCGGCTCGTCTGTTCTTCACCACTCTGTACAGGACTCGGGTTTCGGAAGATGTCGAGATAGGGATGGTGACGGCAATAAAGACTATCATTCCCAGGACTCGTCATCTTGGAGGAAAACTTATTATCAGCCAAAGTACCACTAGGATACCTCTTCTCACGCAAAGCAAAGCAAAGACAAGCGCGGCCATAAGAGGTCGCAACCTGATGCTCCCCGGGACCAACATTCTGATTCCTCTTCCACTCGACAGTCCCGAGATTCTTACAGGAGGGGCGAACTTTCAAAGCCGTCTTCCGCCACTCCTGCAGCAGACCAATAGTATCAGAGAGGCTGGTCGAGCTTAAAGATAAATTTCTGAAAATCTGCTTTGATGGCCTGAAATTCCTCCCGGCGATTCACCCTACTCCCGGACATGCCAAACAAAGTGCCCTTTCTTGTACGAATGACGTCTATGTTCAACATGATGCGATTGTTCGTCTAGCCAAAAAAATTTCTGAAGTTTCCATGGAGCGCCAGCATGAAATCGACCGCCTACAGCTTGAGGCTATCCATGACAAGGATATCATTAAAGCTCAGGACGAAGAAATGGCCACTTACAAGTCTGAGCTCGAGGCCTCCCGTCAGAGCGCTAAGGATACTGCTGAGGCCGTTACTCGTCTGGAGTCAACTCATAGGAAAGAACTTGACGAGGCGGTTCAACGATGTGGGGCTTTGGCTCTAGAGAAGGACTCAGTTCAGAAGGAGAGGGACGCGCTCAGCCTCCGAGTCAAGGATCTTGAGGAGCAGCTTCGCAGGGAGAGCGAAGAGACAACGACCGCCCAAGAGGAGTCACAACGATACTGCGACGAGATCGTTGCCACTCGACTTTTGAAAGAAAATTTTGAGGGCGAGCTTTCCAGGGTTGAGGTGTTAAAGAGGGAGGACCGTGAAGAGGGCAAAAGGATTGCGTCCATCGATATCGACTCGCGTCTTGAGGCGGCTAGAGAAGATGGCAGGGAGGAGGTCAAAAATATGTTTGACCCACTAATCGCTGAGTTCAACGCCTGCGTTCTCATGCATCGAGACTTGACTTTCTTGGGAGAGGGTTATCTTGAATCTCTAGCCGAGGCATGGGAGTCATTGATAGAAATCAGAAAGGCCGAGCACGGCACCGAAGAGATTGATGAGGGGGCATTGATAAAAGAATATCTCGGAGGAACCGAGCCTTCGGACTTGTCTGCAGCTAAAACTATATGTGGCAAAGGTTCCCCTTCAAGGAAAGGGAAAGAAGTTATTACTGGTCCATCCATCGCGCCTCTAGCTCATGTGCCTATTCGATCGGCCGATACTTGACCCATTCGAGCAGCATATTGGTTACAATCCAGAGGACCCTGGCCTTGGTGTCCATATTCTATCTCCCATTACGGAGGATGAGACCCCCTTGACGGCTGAGAGCCTGCCCGAAGCTGGTAGATAACTCTTCACTTTGAGATTCGAAATGTTGACATCCTGGGACCATTGTATTCTAATGTTTTTTTTCGTTTCGTGCGCGCATGTCGTTCTAATCCGGGGCCCACTCCAAGGAGCGATGTCGCCAAAGAGGTGGAGGAGAAGATAGGTGAGGCTAGTCAGGCAGGAGAAGCTCCCAGGCCAGATGCTCAGGTGATTTGGGCGCTAGATGAAGACAAATCTGAGAATTCTTCTCCCATCGAGGGGAGTTATGAAGTAGAGATCACAGGCACCTTCGAGCACACGTCTGAGCTGAGTATGAAGGAGCGGATGGAGAAAGAGAAGAGAGAAACAACCAAGATCAAGGTCGAACCCCAAGCCGTGGACACCGACGATCACTTGAATAGGCCGCTAAGATCATTCTCCCTGGCAGGTCTAAACCCGTGGATGTCCCTCATACCTCTTGGACTGTCACTCCTCCATCAACGAAGGGTACCAAGGGTAAAAGCGGAGGAGAGGGGTCGTCTGAGGAAACAACGGAGGTAAAGAAGGCAAAGAAACATAAGAAGTAATCATTACTCTCGTTCAACGAGGGTTAGTTTAGATTAGGCAAGTACTTTTGTTTTCTTAGTTTGCGTAAACAAACTTTTGATTCCGAGCTTCAAAGGAGTTGTAATGGAAACTTATCTTTGATGAATAAAACTTGGTTTTTCTGTCTTTCCATGGCTCTTGTTGTTCAATTTTTCTTTGTGATTGTGACTCAAATCCAAGCTGTTGTGAATATAGTAGACCTCTCGGTCCATTTACATATAGCTCGGAAATGCTTTGAAACTATCCGTTTTTCTTTTTCTTTTTTCTTCCACGCACCAAGCACTCAGAATACTTTCTAATACGCACGCTGAAGGCTCGATGTCTTCAAGTCATTTACATCCAGTCCGTCTTCGGCGGACCTGGTCGTTTAAATTGTTTGTACTTGGGTCTGCGCTCCGCGGACTTAGAGTACTCCAGTCCATACTCCGGGGTTAGGAGATTTTACGTCGTTTATACTCGAGTCCGCGCTCCGGGGACTTAGAGTACTCCGGACCGCACTCCGGGGACTTGGAGATTTTAAGTTGTTTATACTCGAGTCCACGCTCCAGGGACTTAGAGTACTCCGGTCCGCACTCCAGGGACTTGGAGATTTTAAGTCATTTATACTCGAGTTCATGCTCCAGGGACTTAGAGTACTCCAGTTCGCACTCCGGGGACTTGGAGATTTTAAATCGTTTATACTCGAGTCCACGCTCCGGGGACTTAGAGTACTCCAGTCCGCGCTCCGAGGACTTGGAGATTTTAAGTCATTTATAATCGAGTCCGCGCTCCGGGGACTTAGAGTACTCCAGTCCGGGCTCCGGGGACTTAGAGATTTTAAATCGTTTATACTCGAGTCCGCGCTCCGGGGACTTAGAGTACTCCAGTTCGCGCTCCCGGGACTTGGAGATTTTAAGTCGTTTATACTCGAGTTCACGCTCTGGAGACTTAGAGTACTCCAGTCCACGCTCCGGGGACTTGGAGATTTTAAGTTGTTTATACTCGAGTGCGCGCTCCGGGGACTTAGAGTACTCCAGTCCGCGCTCCGGGGACTTGGAGATTTTAAATCGTTTATACTCGAGTCCGCGCTCCGAGGACTTAGAGTACTCCAGTCCGCGCTCCGGGGACTTGGAGATTTTAAGTCGTTTATACTCGAGTCCGTGCTCCGAGGACTTAGAGTACTCGATTCCGCGCTCCGGGGACTTAGAGTACTCCAGTCCGCGCTCCGGGAACTTGAAGATTTTAAATCGTTTATACTCGAGTCCGCGCTCCGGGGACTTAGAGTACTCTAGTCCGCGCTCCGGGGACTTGGAGATTTTAAGTCGTTTATACTCATTCGTACGTTAGCCGAAATAACATAATTTTGTTTGCCCGTCATAGGATCATCATTTATAGAGACATTAGTAATTCATGGAAAAGATGGCTTCAAGCCTTTATTAATGAGAGCAAGCTAAATTACCTTATTACATGCCAAGAATTAGAAATAAAAGCATACTGGAAATGAGTGCAAAACTAATACATGAAAGAAATAGACTAAGTACAATAGTGTCGCAAGTGCTCGCTGTTCCATGCTCGGGGGAGTGTCGAACCATCGACGGTCGCTAGCTTGAAAGTTCCTTCTCCAAGCTTCCGTTCGATGACATATGGACCTTCCCATGCAGGATTAATATGAGATGGGATCGGGAAAACTCTTTTCAAAACGAGGTCCCCCACACTAAAAGTTCTTGGTCGAACTTTCTTATTATAATGTTTAGCGACTCTATGTCTGTATGCGGCCGCCCTTAAATTGGCTTCTTCGCGTTTTTCATCAACGAGGTCCAACGATTCCAATAAAAGATTCTGGTTTGACTTAGGGTTGTAATAAGTTACCGGATGTGATGGGACCTCAAGTTCCACGGGTATGACAACTTTCGTGCCATATTCTAATGCGAATGGAGTGTGGCCAGTCGCGGTTTTGTGGGCGGTCCTGTAGGCCCACAGTGCTGTTGGAAGTTCATCCACCCACCTGCCTCTAGCCTTTTCCAGGCATTTTTTCAATATAGATTTGATTATCTTGTTTACGGCTTCCACTTGTCCTTGGCCTTCGGGTGAGCAACCGCTGCAAACCTCTTTTCAATGCCATATTTCTGACAAAATTCTTTGAACTCCTTGCTTTCAAATTGAGTCCCATTGTCTGTAATGATGGTCTGTGGAAGGCCGAAGCGGCATATGGTATTTTATACGATGAAATTAATGACCTTCTTGGTGGTTATCTTGGCCAGAGGCTCTGCTTCTGCCCATTTGGTGAAGTAGTCGACCGCAACTATTGCATATTTCGCTCCGCCTTTAGCTATGGGTAAAGAACCAACTAAGTCAATTCCCACATTGCAGATGGCCAGGGACTTACCATTTGCGTGAGTTCCGCCGGCGGAGCTCTCGGGATTTTTGTATATATCTGGCATTTATCACATCTTCTCACATAGTCTGCAGCATCCCGATTCACAGTTGGCCAGTGGTATCCATAACGGAGGATCTTCTTTGCTAATGTATGCCCTCCAGTATGGTCACCGCACTCTCCTTCATGGACTTCCTCCAGGACTCGTTTTATCTCATCATGGGCAATGCATCGGAGTAGTGGGGTCGAGAATCCCCTTCGATACATTATTCCATCCTGTATTACATAACAAGAAGCCTTATGAAGGACTTGTCATCTTTCGCTCCTTTCTTTGGGGAAGATTTCGAATAGCAAGTACTGCTTGATTGAGGTCATGCACGATCCCTTCTCGATTTCTGTTTCCAATACGAAATCTACCTCCATCATATCTATACTCGGAGCATGGAGGGTCTCGACAGGAAATAATCCCATTTGTTTTGCGTCTCCTGTGCTTGCGAATTTTCCCAACGAGTCTACTGTCCTATTTTGCTCACGCGGGACATGTGAAATATCGTAGTACTCGAGATTCGATAGCAGTTCCTGAACTCGAACCAAATATAGGGCAAGTCTCTGCCCCCTTGCTTAGTAGTCACCTTGCACTTGGTACACCACCAGTTGTGAGTCGCTGAAGATTTCAACCGATTTTACTCCCAGTTCTTTGATAAGTTTCAAGCCGGCGATCAACGCTTCATATTCGGCTTCGTTATTCGTTGCTGTGAATTCGAGCTTCAAAGCGTAGCAGATCGGTCAGTTTTCAGGAGTTACAAGAACTATGCCAACCCCCGAACAACAGTCGTTAGATTCCCCATCGGTGTACATCTTCCATCGAACGGGAGGTATGACATTATGATCGTTTAATTCGTCCGTCGTAGTGAATTCGACAATGAAGTCAGCTAGTGCCTGTCCTTGTATGGCCCTTCGCGGCAAGTAGGTGATGTCGAACTGACTTAGCTCAATATTCCATTTTAACATCCTTCCGGAAGTTTTCGGTCGTTGGAGTATCTGTCGCAAAGGCTGATCAGTATAAACACTGTTTGAATGTGCCTGAAAATACGGACGAAGCTTGCACGCTGCAATCACCAAGCAATAGGCTAGTTTCTCAATCTTCGGATAATTTCTTTCTGTCCCCGTCAAGCGTTTACTAACATAGAAATGGGCTTCTGGACCCTGTCTTCCTCGCGAACCAGGGCTGTGCTGATAGCATGCTGGGATACAGCCAAGTGTACGTACAGCATTTCATGGTCTATTGGTTTCGACAATATAGGGGGACTTTCCAAGTGCCTTACAAGAGCCCGAAATGCTTCCTCACAGTCGGATGTCCACTCAAAATTCCTCTTTGCTCTCTTTATGACATCGAAGAAAGGAATACATTTGTCTGTGGCCCTGGATATGAATCGGCTCAGGGCGGCCGCCTTTCCATTCAAACTTTGTACCTGTTTTATGGTTCTAGGCACTTTTATATCTCGGATAGCCTGAATCTTCTCTGGGTTAGCCTCGATTCCCCGGTCACTTACAATGAATCCCAAAAACTTTCCTGACGCTACGCCGAATGAACACTTCAACGGGTTGATCTTCATTCCATAATGCCTGAGTATGTCAAACATCTCCGCCAAGTCTCGAATGTGGTCGTTTGACTGCCTCGACTTCATGAGTATGTCATCCACATAGACTTCCATTGTTTTACCAATCTGATCTTTGAACATTCGATTCACCAAGCGTTGATAAGTCGCTCCTGCGTTCTTCAACCCAAATGGCATTACTATATAGCAGTACAGACCCATGTTCATGATGAAACTGGTGTGTTCTTGGTCTGGGAGGTGCATTGGGATTTGATTATATCCAGAGTACGCATCCATAAATGACAGTAATTCGTGTCCGGCGGTAGAGTCGACGAGCTGGTCGATTCTAGGTAAAGGGAAACTATCCTTCAGGCATGCCTTATTCAGATCAGAGTAATCAACACAAGTCCTCCACTTTCCATTTGCTTTCTTCACCAACACTAGGTTAGATACCTATTCGGGATAGAGGGCGTCGCGGACGAACCCATTAGCCTTGAGCTTGTCCACCTCCTCCTTGAGAGCTGCGGACCTCTCCGGGTCCATGCCTCCTTTTTTGTTTCATAGGTACGTGTTTCGGATCTATGTTCAATATATGACTCACAATCACAGGAGAAATCCCGCACATATCAGAATGTGTCCAGGCGAAAACATCAAGATTTGCTTGGAGGAGATTAGTAAGGCTCTCAGCGGCCAAAGGGTCGAGTTACGACCCAATTTTAAGAACTCGTGTTGGATCGCTTCGGCTAACTGGGATGTCAATGGTTAGTTCAGCCGATGCTGCATTTGTTTCCCTGGGTTCCCCATCATCGTCTCTCGGATCTATGTTCCTGTAGATTCAAGAATGTTGCCCGAGCCAGGGCTCGGGCGCTGCTTGTCAATCATCAGTATTTCGGCTGCGGACAGAGCGGTCCGCAACATTTCCTTTCTCTCTACGCTGAGCCTCTCTCAGCTCAGCGACATAGCAGGCACGTCCGATCGCCTGATCGTCGTGCACCACTCCAACACCGCTGTCTGTGGGAAATTTTAATGTCAGACCCCAAGGGGCCAATGCTGCCCTAAATTCTGCCAAGGCTGAACGTTCTAGAGATACGTTATATGGAGAGTCAACGTCTAACACTATGAATGGTAGGATTCGCACTCTCCTACGGTCACCTTGTCCCAGTTCAACTTGTAACTCCACGTATCCCACTGCATCCGTTGCTGCGCCGTTAAAGCCATGGATTCTGGCATTGGATGGTTTCAAATCCTTAGCTTCCAGTTTCATTTGGTCATATGCCTTCTTGAAGATGATGTTAACGGAGCTTCCACAATCAATTAGAATTCTCTTCACATACGCCGGCCCGATTGTTGCAGATATGACCATCGGGTCGATGGTAGGGGCCTCCACCTTGTCCGCATCTCGGCTCTTGAACACAATATCATCATCCATCATTCGCTGCTATTTTGCAGGAGTCCCATCCTCCACATTCGAACAGCACTCATATTCCGAATATCTTAAAGAGTTAGCATATCGCTCCATCTCCTGCCAATTCTTATCCGCGGGATGAGGTCCTCCCGCAATCGTGTTGATAACCAATCTACCCACAGTTCGAGCAGGTTGCTCTGGTTGGCACGGAGCTGGCCCACATCTGGGGTCCGACGTCTCTTGTCTTCCATCTTGTGGATCTTTTACGAACTCCTGCAGCTTCTTTTGTCTGATCAACTTTTCAATAGCATCATGGAGGTGCCTTCACTCCTCTATGTTGTGCCCATAAAACTCGTGAAAGCGGCAATACTTCCCAGTCCGCTTCTGTCCCTCCATTGATTCCTTTGGGCATGGTTTTCTGCACTGGAAAGTGTTGCAAGTTGACAAATAGATGTTCTCGAGTGATGCGTTGAGTGGGGTGTATTCATTGTAGGTCGGGATCCTTGACTTCCATTTCCCTGTGTCATTTTTCTTTCCGGGATTTCCACCTCCGGATCCTTTAGACTGCCCAAGCTTGTTCTGGATGTTAGCTTGAGTTTTTCCAGAAGTATTGCCGGTTTGGTTCACGGCGATGTTACTTTTCACAGACTCCTGAACGGGCCCTGGTGCCTTGTCCCGCCTTGTCCACCGGGCTTCCTTTATGAACTGATAAGCTTTCGAATAAAAACGTTCCAGCGTAGCTGGGGGCTTTCCCGCCAACCAATCTTCGAATTCAAAATTCGGATCCACTCCATGCATTACCGCCATCAAAATTGCATGGTCGTTAGGATTGCTCACTTCGGTAGCAACAACATGAAATCATTGCAAGTATGTTTTTAATGACTCCTCCGGAGCTTGGATTACGCTTGATAAGGACATCACGTCCTTTGACGAGTGGTGTGTATCCTGAATTGTTCTATGAATTTCATTGCTAATTCATCAAAAATGGATATAGATCAAGGCGGGAGTCGAGTAAACCACATGGTGGCATTTTCGGACAAAGTGATCGGGAAGCACCTACACTTGGTCGCATCATTAGCTCTTGCAGAATCCATCATCCATCCGTACCTCATCACATGTTGCCTGGGGTCAGTCTTCCCCTCATAGGCTGGAATGGTGGGCATGCTAAATTTTCTTGGATATTCAGCCTGTAGAATAGTATCCGTGAAGGGAGTATGACTCTTAGACACTCCCCAATCTTCATTAGTCAAACCTTGATTTTCTTTCATCAACTGCCTGACCATAGCTGTCAAGTCTGGGGTTTGTATGGAAGATGGGAGGTTAGGTTCTTTGGGATCTTGGTGAGCATGGCATCCAGTCTCTTTGCAGGCTTGATCCCTAGTTGATCGATCTGTGACACCCTCCTGTGTACCTTCATCCTTACGGCATCTACGCCTAGGAGGTTCGTCAGCTGAAGTCGAACTATCATCTTTAGAGTAGAGGGCAGGGCTACCTCCAGCATTCTGATGCTGCTGCTGAGTAAGCTGAGTCATGAGGTCAGCATTGGCTTGCATTTGCTCAACAAGCTGCTTTTTACTTTCCTTAATTTCTCTTATCAAGTCATTGAACTCTGCTCGGGAAAAAAACTTCCGCTTGGTTTTGGTTGGAGGGCCCTACGCCTCGAATCACTTGTTGATTGCTAGGTCTAACTTGTTGCACACTAGCAGTCTCATGGACACCTGCATTATGAGAGGTTGATCTGGTTCGTGGTCTCCCCATGGTAGAGTTGTTGGTTATAACTCTGAGTAGAATCAACAGATGCCTTGTGGATGATTTTTGGATCTCCTTCGAGGGATTTATGTAATCCAGCAGCTAGAAAGCGTATCCTAATAGCCTGAGAATTCAATTCTCAGTGAAAGCACCAAAATGTTAGCACCAAAATTGGTCACTAACACCCTTAGAAAGATTGTGTAGAGAGATCAATTAAGAAAGTAAATTAAAACATAGAAAAGAATATAAATTTAAACACAAAAAGTAAGAACACCAAATTTATAGTGGTTCGACATAGTAGCCTACGTCCACTTTGAAGTTGATCTTTATTCTTTTCATTGATACTTGATTACAGATACAATCCGCTTTTAAGTACTTGAATACAGTTGCAAGATACAAAGAAATAAGTTTGGAATGAGTCTTGAAAATGGCAGAGTCTCCCTAGTGTTCTCTAAAATCTGACCCTTTGTTCTGTGCCCCTGCCCCTCTATTTATAGGCGAAGGTGGGTTGGACTTCCCTGGTGGGCCTGGTAGCTGAATATCTTGGCCCAAGTGGAGTGGTCTCTATACGCCGAACCAGTGAGGCCGAACGACCAAATGCCGAGCCTTCCTCCTTATGCCGAACGAGGTGGGGTCAGACACTCTGAGTGTTGAGCATCCGTTTGTGCCGGGCGAAATGACTCGCCGAACAAGGTGTGGATGTCGAACGATGCTTTTGGCTGAACGAAGTCCAACGCCGAACGCTCTTCCAGATGCCGAGCGCTCTTTAGATGCCGAGCAGTGTGGTGCCGAACAATCTCCTTAGGCCGAACGAGATGAGACCGAACGATAGTTTAAACCCTGTGAGAAGCTGCCTGTCGAACACTTCCCAATGTCGAACGCCTCTAAGTGCCAAGCATTCCTTTCTACCGGGTGTCCCCTTATGTCGAACAATCCAGATAAGCCGAGTACTTAGTGGCCGCCCCATGCCAAACGTTCTTAACATGCCGAACGTTCCGTAGACTCCGAATGAGATTGGATGCCGAGTGCTTTTTGGATGCCGGACGTAGCATGATGTCGAACGATAGTTTAACCGAACGATAGGGAGGCCGAGTACTAAGTTTCCCGGTCAATCTCCAGGAAACACTTGTTAATGCTAACATTGGAATCTGGTCATGCACTACTTTCAATCTTCGAAAACTAGTGCATGAATGATTCAATTTTGATTATTCTTCCTTGATGTTACCTTTTGCAGGGAACAATAGAATTCCTTATGATTGGTGATTATACCCTCTCGACATTTTTCGATCTTCAGACAATGGCAGATTCCTGTAGGTTGTGGTTAAAAGTCCAATCGTGCGCCAATTTCTATCTTTGGCAACTAGGATATCAATGACTCAACTCCGAGCCTCTCATTACCAAGAGGTTCCTTTTGGTATCGAAATCTTTTTGTTCACTACTTCCACTGGTCTATTTGCCTTTTTCGTCATGATTATGGCAAATTCTTCTGCTTTGCCAATGTAGTCAACTGCAATAGTAGCATATTTTTCTCCTTTATTCACCACCAGTTGCATACCAATAATTCTAATTTCTCAAATTTCCAAAGACCATGAGCTGATCATTTGCTTAGACTCCATCGAAAGGGCTCTTGATATTTTTTGCAAATCTCTAGAACGAATTGCACTACTTGGCGTTGTCAGTTGTATTCCAATTTGTCGTCGACCAGAAATATTCACAGTGAAGCACCTTCTTTTCCAAAATCTACCTCCCACCCACCTCCCTCTAGGTGTGATGACCATGGCTACCCTCACAATCTTCCAAGAGGATCTTCCTAGCTTCATCTTTGGTTACATGTTGAAGCGGGGGTGGAGAATTTACTCCTATATAGCGCTCCATCTTATACCATGGACCATGGATTTTTCCAAGGAAGTTTCTTCTACTAATTGTTGCCTTTCGGGATAATTCCTTTGAGCAAATAGTCCTTTATGAGAGCATCCACGATTCCACTTTCTTTAAGGTTTCTAGAATCTAGTATGTACACCAATCCTTGTTGGGAATTGGCGATATAATTGCTTAAGTTTAAGAACTACTTTTTGAGATTACCTATCTCTGGAAAACAATTGAGTTCCTGAAGTTCGCAACTGGAGATCCGATGATACACCAGTTTCTGTATCTGAAACTAGCATACTGATGGTTTAATTATAAAGATTCATCCTTGGTGTTGCCTATCTCCAAGCAATAATTGATTTGTGCAGGTTAGAGCCGACTGATTTGATAGGCTCAAAAGCGAATACGTTTTACTGACGTTTCCAGTCTCTAGGCAACATCGGATTCCTAAGGATTTTATGATTATGTCATCCCAGTGTTGCTAATCTTCAAGCAATGCCAGATCCCTGAATGTTAGGAGACACCTGATGTTGTCAATCTTCAGAAGTGTCAGATTCCATGAGGTAGGGCTAAAGTTTTGATCAAGTTCCTACTTCCATCTTCAAAAGCCATTGTATCGATGGTCCTATTCTTGGGGTTTCTACTTAGCATACTTAATTTTCGGGCGATGGAATATTCTTGCAAGTTAGGAACGAATGACCTAGTCGGTCCCTAAATAGGTTATCAATCTTTCTCATCACCGCCTGACTTCGGGAAAAGGAAAATTCCTAAAGGCTGAGGTCTAATTATCTGATCGATTCCTGGTTAGGTTTTGGGAACCTTCTTGTTGTTGCTATTCTTCAGGCAACACTGTTATTCAGAAGGTTAGGCCATTTAAGATAGACCAGACACCGTGATCAATTCGTTAAATTGTCCTCGGTCTGATTTCCATTACTGCTCTGGGATAGGCTGAGTTCGCTGGTTGGATTCCAAACCTTCTGTGACTTTCCATGCTTATATTCAGCCGTGCATCTCCCTTTTTGCTATTAATGTTATTCTCGGATGTTTTCCCTACAATAGGGTTCTTATCTCCAAGAACTAGTACTTTTACTGCTTATCTTTCGTCATAACAAATTCTTCTATTTTTCAGGGTTGAAAATCCATTCATGTTTCAGCTTTTATCACTGAAAACTAGCACATGAACGGTTCAATTTCATGAATTTTTCCTTAACGTTTCCTTCTTCGAGGCAACTGCTGATTTCTACAACTTAGAATTGAAAACTCAATCGAGCACCTACTTTTGCCTTTGAAAACTAGTGCATTTCCAATTTGATTTTGAAACTGCTTCATATCATCGCTTATCTTTGGGTGATAGTATGCTCCTGCCAGTTTTCGGGTAGCATTGACTATTTGGAAGTCGGTTTCTCTTTTTGACATTATTGGCCTTTGGGCAATGCCGATTTTTAGAAGATGAGCGGTTGATGTGACCATCGACCCAGTGGTTAAGACCTTCCTGATGTTGCCAGTTTTAGAATAACGCTAATTCTTAGAAGCTTATGGATTGATACAACCTACTGATCTGGCGGTTTAAGCCTTCCCGACATTACCAGTCTTGTGACAATGCCGGTTCTTAAAATGTTGGGGATCGATACGACCCGTTAATTCAGCAGTTTAGACCTTCTCGACATTGCCTATCTTAGGACAATGTCGATTCTTAGAAACTTTGGAATTGATACGACTTGTCGATCCGACGGTCTAGACCTTACCTATATTTCCAGTCTTAGGACAACGTCAATTCTGAAAAGGTTGGGGATTAATACGACCCATTGATCTGGTGGTTTGGACCTTCCTAAAGTTGCTAGTCTTGGGACAACGTTAGTTCTCAAAAGGTTAGGGATCGATATGACCTATCAATCAGGCAGTTTAGAACTTCCCAACATTGCCAATGTTAAGACAACGTCAGTTATCAAAAGGATGGGGATCGATACGACCCGTTGATGCGGCGGTTAAGACTTTCCCGACATTGCCAGTCAAAGGACAATGCCAATTCTCAAATGGTTAGGGATCGATGTGGCCCATCGATTCGATGGTTTAAACCTTCCCAACTTTGCCAATCTTGGGATAACCTTGGTTCTTAGATGGTTAGAGATCGATATGACCCCATCATCCAACAGTTAAGACCTTCCCAATGTTGCCAGTCTTGGGATAACCTCAATTCCCAAAGGTTTAGGGATCAATATGTCCTGTCAATCTTTAGACCTTTCCGACGTTGTCAGCCTTGGCACAACATCGGTTCTCAAAAGGTCAGGGATCGATATGATCCCTTGAATCGGCGGTTTAGATCTTTTCGATATTGCTAGTCTGGGCCAACACCAGTTCTTAGAAGGTCAGGGATCAATATGACCTATCAATCCAGTGGTTTAGACCTTCACGACGTTCCTAGTTTGGGGATAATGTAGGTTCTCAAAAGGTTGGGGATCGATACGACCCGTTGATATGATAGTTTAGACCATATTGACGTTGCCAGTCTTCGGACAATGTCGGTTCTTAGAAGGTTGGGGAATGCTACAACCTATTGATCTGGCGGTATAGACCTTCCTGACGTTGCCAGTCTTGGGACAATGCCTGTCCTCAAAAGGTTGGGGATTAATATGACCCATCAATTCGACGATTTAGACCTTTTTGACGTTGCCAGTCTTGAAGCAACACCGACTTTTAGAAGACCAGGTTCGATTTTCCTCATCGATACGGTGGTCTAAGTCTATACTCCACGTCTTTCATTTGAGAGTGGAGGAGCGTTTTCTCAATTGTGTTGTTGGTTGCGTGGCATGGGAGTTTTCTCGCAAGACAACGGTCCATTGGTTTAAGAAGTGGATATTATCAATGAGTGGAAGAAATGGCAAGTCCTTCCTATTTATAATTCCCCTAATCTCCATGGGAGGCTTATTTCTAAAGAAAATTAGATAAGGATGAATGAAACAATATTGTTTTAGGTTGCTGCTTCATTCTTGGTGACCGGTTAGCTTAAAGGTTATTTGATGACCGGTCTTTCATCAGCTTGCCCAGACCCCTCTTCGTTAGGTCTAGCCTTTTTCCTTGAGCGGGTAGATCTGGGGGTCTTGCCATTTCTCTGCCATTCAGTGGTTCCTTAGCATACTGCTACATCTTGTTTTTCCTTATCAGTTCCTCGATTAGATTCCTCACATGTCGATATTCATTGGTGTTATGCCCATGAGTTTCATGGAAGTGACAGTACTTCCCAAAAAGTTTATCTTGCACGGTTGCTTCCTTCCTAGGCGTTTTTTATATTGCTCTGTTCCTTGAGGGGCAATATAAATGTTCTTCGACATGTCATTCAATGGCGTGTGATCTTTAATTCCGAAGTTCTTTGGATGTTTCATATTGGCATCATGCTCGTTACTGGAGTTTTGACTTCTTTTCTTCTGATTACCAGAGTTTTCAGCATTTACTACGATGTTGCTCTAGATTATTTTCCTCGATTGTTCATCACCCACCTTTCTTTCATTCATTCCTCCTTCCAACCACACGAATTGATTCGCCTTCCAATGAAATTCTTCCATGGTAGTGGATTACTTCATCTTTAACCATCTGCCAAAATCCATATCTAGGTGGATGCCCCGGACTAGTGCCACGAATATAAGATCTTCTTCCAGATTGCTGACATTATTGACTGCAAGATTGAATCAGTCTAAGAAACCCTTTAGTGATGTAAACCATAAAATATGAGTAAAGATAGAGAAGGCCTTTTAGAAAGCTTCCGTATGAATAAAGAGCAGCGGGTAAATTCACCGTTCCATGGTGTTGAAAGTATTGTTCGATGCTAGTAAAAAAGAGCACACAAGAATATCGGAGCAAGGCTTTTGCAAGCATAAGGAAAAGAATTACTAAGGCACAACAAAGCAGTTAGGTACAGAACCTCCAAGCACCTTCCGGTTGGGATAGAAGAATAGTTCTGCAACCATTCATTATAAAACAAAGACTAAAGAAAAGGATTTCAAATCAAACCTTTCGAAAAAGTTGAAGGGATGCAGTCAACAGTGTAAAGTAGTCCCTGACCTTTCGAAGGAGTCGAATAGTTTCATCTCTCAACATTCAAGAATTTCTTACCTTTAAGGAGAAAGAGGAGAAGTCAAAGCAATTGCAAACAACTCTATAATGACCTTTTTGGAAGCATAGCAAGCCTTTTGAACCGATTGGAACACATACAAAATACCTTTCGACGATGTCTAAATGTTCATGAAGAAGGCAACATTCATGATTCAGCAAAGAATGAAGGACAATCTTTCGACAACACTGAAGGGATGCATAGCTCTTGAAAATAATCAAGTGAACAGCAACCTTTCGATGAGATTGAAGGGTTCACAACAATCAAGCGAAGAGAAACTTTCCGACTAGGTCAAAGGATTCACAACAGTCAAGTGAAGGGAAATCTTCCGATAAGGTCAAAGGGTTCACAATAGCATATAGAAGGCAAATCCTTCAACAAAGATGAAAGGTTCACGAAGGTATAGAGAAGAGCAGACCCTTTGAGAATGTTCAAAGGTCCATAATGGAAAATGAAGGGCAAATTTTTTGACAAAGTCGAAAGGTTTACAAGTGCATATAAAAGATGACTTTTCGACCTAGTCAAAAGCCTGAAGCCGAAAGGAGGGCAGCCTACATCTATAAATAAGACCCAAGGGGTCCAGTTTTGGTATCTGATTCCTCCCATTCTTCCTTCACTCTATAACTTTTTCTCCCGCTCACTACATTTGCAGCCCTAATTTAGAATTCAAATTGGGGATTTATTTCTTAAACTTTGTATCAAACTTCATTATAAGAAAATAAAGAGGATTATGGCTTGCGATCAACTTGGAAGTTGGGGATGATCGTGATCGGGAGTTAATGCAACATTAACGGCTGATCACACATGATTTATTTCTTATCTTCTTTGTTCATTATGAGTATATGTCATGGAACCATCATGAGATACTTCCACGAGTTTTATTTCCCTATACATTGAATTCATGGTTTCATCCACGAAAGGGGAATGCAACTTGTAAATCAATAAATATACGATGTCTAATCCCCGATATGGTTCTATAACATATTATATCAACTCTTGTTTTTACCTAAACATAATTAATAATCCAAAGCACTAATAGGGGTGGTGACGATATCTATCGTTAACAACCAAGATTACTGATTTCTGAAAGCTAGACGACTAAAAGTTACTTCAGTATAGTCGAAAGGTTGGAAGAGTCTTGTTACACCTTTCGACATAGACGAAATGTCCGGCAACTTACATTTATTCCAACCTAGTCGAAAGGTTGAGTTGATCATGTTAATAATCTTTTGACAAGGTCAAAAGTTTGAACTAATCCTTATCACTCCAGCCTAAATGAATGGTTGGGATGGACATACCTGTAACCTTTCCATAAGGCCGAAATGTCAGACTATCGAGTCATTATCAACTTAGTCGAAGGGTTGCAGCAACCTCTTTAACCTTTTGACAAGGTCGGGAGGTATGATTATCTATTGTCCATTTCTTTCAAACTAAATTAATTAGGACAATTTATTTAAATGTACACTTTCAGAAGTGGGAATCAACTTAACCACATCGTTATTCCCAAGAAAAATTGTCTTACCAAAACATTGGGGATGTTGACCAGTTTTCTTGTCAATAAGCGGTTCCTTACATACTTGTGACAAGCCAGACAGGGACATTACATACTTTGATTGGGCAACATGGAGTCTGAACTGCTCCAGAAACTTCTTAGCAAGTTCATCAAAAGTAGATATTAATCTCGGTGAGAGCTTAGTAAACCACATTTATGCTACTCCTTCCAAGAAGATAGGGGCGAACGACATCCGTAGCTCTAGCCCCATCCATGTCCCATTCATATTTCTGTAAGTGCTATGTGGGATCAGCAGTTACATTGTAGGATGGCATTGTCAGCATTGTATATTTGTGGGGATACTCTTCTCTCATAATATTCTTAGTATATCGACTTCGGCTTGGTGTGGAACCACAGTCTTCATTTTTCTTACCCCTGCTCTCCTCTACCAATTGGATTACCATGTAAGTAATATACATCTTATTGGAAAGGTAATCCATAGGTCGATCGTTGGGGGTTGCACCGAGTTTTCGGCTTCAAAAATGATCTCAGCTTGCCGGCTGAAGTCTAGGATCTCCATTTTCTAGGATAACCACTCTTATAGAGGTTCATTGGCATCTGGTTGGTCTTGCCATGGAAGTTTAAACTCTACTCCCAGCATTTTTTCCGTTAATGGTAGTATTTAACCCATCATCACCATCATCTAGCTACAATGTCGTCATCAAAGTTAGAAACCAATTATGTGTCTACATCCCGAGCATCGTTAAGTGGGATATTTTGGTCGGTACCAAGTTGTTTTGGCTCGGTACTGAGTTGTTTTTTTATGGGTGGAGCACTCCTACTTCCCTCCACAATAGCTCCTGCAACTCCAACGGTTACTTCCTTCTTCTTTTGTTTTTCATCTCTCCTATCTAGGCCAAAAATCGAAGAGTTCTCTTGTTCTTTTGCAGGAGAATTTGCTCTCTCAACTCTCCAGGTAGTTTGGGGTTGAAGATTGAGTACAGCATTCAACTTGTCCATGAGAACTTTTTGGCTACCCACCATCCTCTGGTTGAGTTCATGGACCATCTAATCAAACTCTACTCTTGTTACAATTTCGTGTTGAGCAGAGGATCCCGAAATTTCCTATTTACTGTTTACTTCAATTTCTTAAGCAATCCCTTCATCACCACCATCCATAGCTCCTAAGGATCTATTAGATTTTCTTGGTGTCATGCCTTTCTGTAAATAACTCTTCAAGTTCTTCAAGCAAGTTTTCCGAATCTAACTTTTGGATCTATCCAATCAAAAGTTGAGAGCTACATCTAAGCCTGGATTTAGTTCTCTCAATGAAAGCACCAAATTGTTGATGTCAAAAATGGATCAACACACAAGGTTAATTTATAGGGAACCAATATGACTTAGATCTAGTGGATAGTATTAAAAATAAAATAAAGTAGAAACAGAGAGACGCCAAATTTTTATAGTGATTCGGAAAACATTGATATACGTTCACTTTATTGTTTTGTTGATTAGGGATCTGAGATAGTTTTTATGAGATTACAAGGAGTTAGAGAGAGTGTAAGACACTAGTATAGGGGTTTAACAAGTTCTATAGCTAAGAACTGCAAAGAGTAGCTTCCTAGGTGATTATTGTGCGAAGATAGAAGATGAAGAAGAGGCAGAGCTTCCATGTATGGGTTTAGCAGAAAACAGATCCCCCTTTAGTCGCAGTTAGGTTGGTATTTATAAGGATATAGTTGCATGGAGTCAAAAGTCCGCTTACACTGTAGTCTAGATGAAGGCCTGATGTTGTACAAGAGAAACTAGAGTAATGTGATCAAACATGATAGGTCAGTATCGATCTACATAGCTTAGTATCGAACTATAATTGTTGGTACTAATCCAACTTCAACTCTTGCTCTACTCTTCTATCTTTTAGGTGATAGATTCCAAGCTCTTTTCATCGACTTTTGATTGATTCTATTAAGTTTTCCTCTATCACTTGAGTTGCCCAGCTTTTTTGACTTTCTTCTCGCCAATCTTGGAATCAATCGTCCAAAATCTAGGAAAACCACTTGAACATGAGTTGCTAGAGTAGTATATAAGAAGTATGGAATTTGGAAGGCAAAATGGGGAGAAATTATAGGTTGGTCAACCTATATAGCTCGATAAAAAGTTATGCCACTTCCAATCTCGATGAAACTTCTCTGAGTCGTTTCTTTATTCTTTTTAAGTATGCTTCCAGTTTTTGAGTTGTTTTGTCTTCGTCTTGACCTTCTAAGTTCAATTGAAATCTGCATCAGGTCGATCGCTACTTTGCTTAAGGATGCTCTCCAAGCTAACTTAGTACCAACCTACTTCGGGATGATCCTTGCTTTGCATCAGGACATGCTTCAGGCTAACTCGGTATCGACCTACATCAGACCAATCCTAATTTGTTTCAGATGAACTTCAGACTAACTCAGTACCATCCTACTTCGAGCCGATCTTTGCTTTGCTTTAGGACGCGCTTCAAGCCAAAAGTATGACTTTTCAATTTTTCAACTATTTTTGACTATATTTTGATGTTTCATTTTTCTGGCCTTTTTATGATGTTTCTCAAGTCCTTGGGTCATTTCTTCATCATCGGTTCATCAAGTTCAATCGTTTAATTCTTTCCAAAGACTGTGGAAAATTTGGCCGTAACATAACCCCGCATTTGGTATCATGGCTTTAGTTTTTAATATTTTATAATTTGAATTTTGAAAAGTTTAAATGGCTAGTAAAACAAATAACCTGCTTAACACATTTGTAGAAGAACAATCTATTACTAAACCACCATTCCTTAATGATAACAATTATGCTTAATGGTCATAGAATGAAATTTTATTTACGATTTAATGGTTTAAATATACGAAACATCAAACAAACTGAAAATACTAGGTCTCAGAATAAGTATGCACAATGGAAAATTAGCAAAATGCACAAGCAATCAATAATTCGAACGCCATGAATATACTTTTCCGTGCACTAGATAAAAATGAGTTCAATAGAGTGTTTGTTTGTAAATGTGCATATGAAATTTGTCAAACATTACAAGTCACATATAAAGGCACAAGCAAGGTTAAGGAAACCAAAATCTATATGTTAACCAACTAGTTTTATTTATTTAAAATGAAACCCAATGAGTGTAATCCTAATAGGTATTCTAGATTTAAAATATATTGCATGCTTTATGTAACATCCTCGT
This sequence comes from Allium cepa, assembly GCA_030765085.1. Classification (NCBI taxonomy): domain Eukaryota; kingdom Viridiplantae; phylum Streptophyta; class Magnoliopsida; order Asparagales; family Amaryllidaceae; genus Allium; species Allium cepa. Next base: position 337,793,756 of record CM060938.1, read on the forward strand.
TTTTAAATCAAAATTAAATTGGTAGTTTATTTAATTTTTGAAATTAAATTATGAATTAATTTGGTATTTCCAAATTTAAATGGATATTTGTTTGTTTATTAATATAAATGAATATAAATATGATTCTAAAATAGAATTTCTAAGTGGAAATTTAGAAATAAATATTTTGAACAATATATATTAATTTTAAATTTAGTTGTGAATTAATCTGAAATTATGGGAATAAATATATAAGTTTTTAAGATTTGATTTGGAAATTTAAATATTTATAGATTATAATTTAGAATTTGAAATTGAAATTCAAATACATATATGTTAAAAATAAATATTTGGAAAATAAATAGATTGTGAATGGAATAAAAATGTATATGTATAAAAAAAGATATTGTTTGTTTTTCATTTATAAATAAAAATTAATTGTATATTAATTTTTGAATTTGAAATTTAAATATAATTACGTTGAAATATAAATTGGATTTAAATCAATATTTCAATTTTATAGATTTTTGTTTAATAATATACATATGTAATATGTATACGTGTATGTATGTGTGTGTGTATCTTAATATTTGGAAGTTATGATTTGAAATTATATAATGTAATAATTTTCAAAAGGGTATTCAAAGTTGTATAAATATATGATTTAAAAATATATGCATGAATAAACACAACTAAGTATGATTTGCTTAAATTAATAAAAGGTTTAAAAACATAAAACATGTTTTATAAATTAAAACAAAGTAAGGGTTTAAAACTAAATTGAACTAAAGGACTTAAACATAATATTGCTTGAATTAACAAGTGTAAATGTTTTATAATACAATTTGACAAATGTGAGTAAATTACAACATGCATTAAACAAGTGTCCTCAAATTATTCTTATTTTTAAAATTAATAAATAAAATGTAAAACAAATTTATATATATCATAAATTTCTTTTTCTCTTATTTGGTTCAAAGCTAAAGTAAATCAAAATCTAAATCAAAACAATAACAAGCCTGAAGCAAACTACAAACCAGAAAAGAAATAAAAGCTACAGATCAAAACAAGAAAGTCTGGTTTTCTCAGACCAAACAAGCAAAAACCTAAAGTAAATGAGAATGGATTCAAGTTCAAATTTGGAAATCAAAGCATGCAACAGACATTAAATTCAAATTCAACTCAGCATGATTTAAATTCAAGACCTGTAAGGGAAATTTAACTCCATAAATGAAAGAATCAGAAGCAAATCAAATTTTAAAATGGCAAATCAATTATCAACAAATATCAAGCAATGGTTCAAAGCTCGGATCAGCTTTAAAACAAATGCAAAGATCAAATTCAATAATTAAAGTCCAAACCATCTCAACAACATCAAAATCAGGCCTCTGTTTCCAAATTCCAGGTTCCAAGATCTAAAGTTTGTTCTCTATCTTCAATCAGGTGAGCAAATACACCGGCCCTGTTATGTTTCTTAGCGTTTGGATCTATGTTGGAAGTATGATATGAATTGCATAACTGTGTGAATATGCTTGCATGTCTCTATATATATGCAAACATCTATATGCATGTCTGGAAGCACCTCTCTGTTTTAAAAAAAAAACTCACAGGCTAACAATATGTTAAAAATTCAACTCCTTCATCTCTAATAAGTTTTAAGCTATGATTTCTAAATTAAAAATATTTGTAATAATGTGAATTTATTTTTAAAAATAGTTTACAAGCATACACATTAAGCAATCATTTTTTATAGGATGAAACAGTGATGAACAAACATTAGACAGAAAAAACCAAATGATTTGATTTCACATTTGGATTGGATAACCTGGTTAGTATTTGTAAATGTTGAATTTTAAGAGAAAAATCAGGATTTCTAGTTTGTCAAATTAGGGAAAATCGTGAGTTACACAGAAAACTTATTTTTGTCAATTGCCGTTGATCGGCAGGCTTATACTTGTCGTAAACAATAGTGAAAGAGACTGGGTGTTTGTGGATTAAAGGAAAAATGTTCAGAATATTTGAAGATGGTCGAGGAGGTCGTGTAGTAGCTTTTAAGGGTTAAAGCTCAGTTTTTGTTAGGGCCGAAAAGAAGATCGCTGCACCCTCGAGGGTTGATCGGAGTTATCCCGACCTAGGGGGATAGAGACATAGGGGTGTGACGTTGCTTTGGACGAAATTGTGGAGGTTCTGGTGAACTAGTTCGTCGGGGTGAAGAGGTTTTTCGTCGGAAAATTTTGGTCCCAGTCAAGTCGAAAAGATTGATTTTATCGACGACGTGATTGGGTGATCTTGGAGCCCAGGCGAGATGAGGGGATCTACGATGATTGATGGGTATCGTCGACAATGATCGGAGACAATCCGATCACGTGTGCACGTTTACACGTGCATATCTTGTTCTTAGGAAAATTTAAGTTGGAAAAGACGAAGTTGCTCTCAGGTCTGGGCTCGAGAAAATTGAAGATTGACTCGAAGTTGTGGATGTGAGGGTTCGCTCGTGAGTGGTCGATGTTTACTTGGATTCTTACTCGAGAGGGGATTGGGTTTGCTTCAATACAGAATGATAGGAGGTTCTCGCTTCGCGTTTGGTGGCGAACGAGAGACTCTTACTCCTACATGTCCCTTTGAGATAGTATAAGGCCTTGGGTTGGTTGCGAGTCAAGAGGTTGGCCGTAAAAGCAAATTCGAGGTACCACTGTGTGGCACGGTGGAGAGTGGCCGCTGTCGATTGTTGCAAAGCCTAGACCATGACATTTGGTATCAGAGCTGAAGGTTGAAACTTTAGCTCAGGAGCATAACACATTAGGTAACTCATTAGAGATAAGGTTACAAATACCCTAGAATGAGTATATCCCTAAGATATCCATCTGTATGCCTCGGTAAATTCTCTTACAATTCACTGATAGTAAATATGAGTGCAAGAAGAGGACGAGATAGGGGATAGAGAAGTACCACTACAAATGGTCAATACCCTACAACAATAAGGAAACAACTCTTCTCAGTCTCCTTTGATCCAGTTTCAATTCTTTGATTTCTTCATGGCGGCTACAAAGAGAAGTTTTGATGTGGTGGTGGCTCTGCGAATCGTTGTAGAAAGGGTTCTAATTCCTATTTCATATTACTTCCATCATTTTTAACTTTAATAAATTGAAATAATTGGATAATAAAATAGGAAGCTAAAAGCTAGATTGTATCAATAAAACCATTTGGGTCAAAACCAAATTTGAAATTTTTGTTGTAATTTCTTGTGTCGATCGAAGTCCGAAGAGGGACAAGTTGGTGTAAACTTTATAATATTCCAACCTGAATTGAATCCATTTGTCTATTCTTTTGGATCCAGATATGTTCTACGAATGGTTAGTTATCCTTTTGAACTAACCAATACCCCTACATATTTCGTAGATTTGGTAACCCGAGTACTCGTAAAGTATTGTATGAGTTTGTTCTCACATTTTTTATATTCTGATTTGGTAAGACAAATGCAGAATAGATAATTAGCTTGATTGTTGAGTCGGTCCTTGTGTATCCATTCTTTGTTGTCTCCCTAGCAAATTTCGAGGCCGAAATTTTCTTAAGGGAGGAATCTGTAATATCCTCATTTTTAAATCAAATTTAAATTGGTAGTTTATTTAATTTTTGAAATTAAATTGTAAATTAATTTGGCATTTTCCAAATTTGAATGGATATTTGTTTGTTTATTAATATAAATGAATATAAATATGATTTTAAACAGAATTTCTAATTGGAAATTCAAAAATAAATATTTTCAATAATATATATTAATTTTAAATTTAGATGTGAATTAATTTGAAATTGTGGGAATAAATATATAAGTTTTTAAAATTTGATTTGGAAATCAAAATATTTTATAAATAAATTATAATTTGGAATTTGGATTTGAAATTCAAATACATATATGTTGAAAATTAATATTTGGAAAATAAATAGATTGTGAGTGGAATAAAATGTATATGTATAAAAAAAGATATATTTTGTTACTCATTTATAAATACAAATTAATTGTATATTAATTTTTGAATTTGAAATTTAAATATAGATGTGTTGAAATATAAATTGGATTTAAATCTATATTTTAATTTTATAGATTTTTGTTTAATAATATACATATGTACTATATATATGTGTGTGTCTATATCTTAATATTTGGAAGTTATGATTTGAAATTATATAATGTAATAATTTTCAAAAGGGTATTCAAAGTTGTATAAATATATGATTTAAAAATATATGCATGAATAAACACAACTATGTATGATTTGCTTAAATCAATAAAAGGTTTAAAAACATAAAACGTGTTTTATAAATTAAAACAAAATAAGGGTTTAAAACTAAATTGAACTAAAGGACTTAAACATAATATTTCTTGAATTAGCAAGTGTAAATGTTTTATAATACAATTTGACAAATGGGAGTAAATTACAACATGCATTAAACAAGTGTCCTCAAATTATTTTATTAAATTAATAAATAAAAAGTAAAACAAATTTATATATATCATAAATTTCGTTTTCTCTTATTTGGTTCAAAGCTAAAGTGAATCAAAATCTGAATCAAAACAATAACAAGCCTGAAATAAACTACAAACCAGAAAAGAAATAAAAGCTACAGATCAAAACAAGAAAAATATGATTTTCTCAGACCAAACAAGCAAAAATCTGAAGTAAATGAGAATGGATTCAAGTTCAAATCTGAAAATCAAAGCATGCAACAGACATTAAATTCAAATTCATCTCAGCATGATTTAAATTCAAGACCTGGAAGGGAAATTTAAATACAGAAATGAAAGAATCAGATGCAAATCAGAGCTTCAACCAGGGAACCAGAAAGCAAATCAAAATTTAAAATGGCAGATCAATTAACAAACAAGAAATTCAACTTCTACAAATATCAAGCAATGATTCAAAGCTCAGATCAGCTTTAAAACTAATGCGAAGATCAAATTCAATAATTAGAGTCCAACCCATCTCAACAACATCAAAACTAGGCCTCTGTTTCTAAATTCCAGGTTCCAGGCTCTAAAGTTTCTTCTCTGCCTTCAATCAAGTGAGCAAACACACTAGCCCTGTTATGTTTCTTAGTGTTTGGATCTATGTTGGAAGTATGATATGAATTGCATAACTGTGTGAATATGCTTGCATGTCTCTATATATATGCAAACATCTGTATGCATGTCTGGAAGCACCTCTCTGTTTTAAAAATAAAAATACATAGGCTAACAATATGTTAAAAATTCAACTCCTTCATCTCCAATAAGTTTTAAGCTATGATTTCTAAATTAAAAATGTTTGTAAAAATGTGAATTTATTTTTAAAAATAGTTTACGAGCATATACATTAAGCAATCATTTTTTATAGGATGAAACAGTGATGAACAAACATTAGACAGAAAAAACCAAATGATTTGATTTCACATTCGGATTGGATAACCTGGTTAGTATTTGTAAATGTTGAATTTTAAGAGAAAAAAATAGGATTTCTAGTTTGTCAAATTAGGGGAAATCGCGAGTCGCACGGAAAACTTATTGTTGTCAATTGCCCTTGATCGCCAGGTTTATACTTGTCGTTATAAATAGTGAAGGAGGCTACGTGTTTGGGGATTACAGGAAAAATGTTCAAAATATTTGAAGATGGTCGAGGAAGTCGCACGGTAGCTTTTTAGGGTTTAAGCTTGGATTTTGTTAGGGTCGAAAAGAAGGTCGCTGCACCCTCGAGGGTTGATCGGAGTTATCCGGACCTAGGGGGATAGAGGCACAGGGGTATGACGTTGCTTTGGACGAAATTGTGGAGGTTCTGGTGAGCTAGTTTGTCAGGTAAAAGAGGTTTTTCGTCGGCAAATTTTGGTCCCCGTCAAGTCGAAAAGCTCGATTTTGATCGATGACGTAATTGGGTGATCTAGGTGCTCGGGCGAGATGAAGGGATCTTTGGTGATTGATGGGTATCGTCGATAATGATCGGAGACACTTCGATCACGTGCTCAGTTCACATGTGCATATCTTTTTCTCAGGAAAATTTAACTTAGAGAAGACGAAGTTGCTCTCGGATCTGGGCTCGAGACAATTGAAGATTGACTCGAAGTTGTGGATGTGAGGGTTCGCTCGTGAGTGGATCGATGTTTACTCGGAGTCTTACTCAAGAGGGGATCGATGATGTCTCGAGTTTGTTTAGTTATATACCCAGTTTTAAATAATAACAGGTTTTGAACTTAAAACAAAGTATTCTAAGTTTTTAAAGAAACAATAAAAACCAGATTTAAAAGCAATGTAAAAAAAATTTGTTAATGAAGTTTTCAAAATAAGTTGACTAGTTTTCAAAAGCAATGGTAATGGAAGTCTTCAAAAAGAAGCTTCCAAACATAATTGACAAGGTTTTAAAAGTGAATTTATAAATAAGTTTTCAAGTAAACTAGTTAAATATGATTTTAAACAAGTCTCAAGGATTTAATTTTGAAGGTTATTAAGTTAAGTTTAATTAAGAAATTAATTTTAAAACGAGAACGTGGTTTAAATTTTTTTGTTTGTTTTAAAGTCTTAAGTAAATTTATGAAATAATAATAATTTTGTTTTCAAAGATTAAAAGTAAATGTTTAAACATAATTGATGGATAATTACTTTTTGTAATTAAATTAAAGCTAATTACTTTGTGTAATTGATTAGAAAGCTAATTACCTTGTGTAATTAAAATTAACACTAATTCGTTTGTGAAATTAAATTAAAGGTTATTTATTTATTGTGATTAGATTAAAGAGTAATTAATATAATAAGTTAAAGTATTTATTAATTAAAAGTAATTAATTACTTAAAGATGATTACAATTAAGTAATAAAATTAAATTTATAATTAAAGTTGATTGATCAAGTGATTAAAGAATAATTAATTAATGATAATTAATTTGAGTAATTAATTAATTAAGGTAATTAATTTGAGGATAATTAATTAATAAAAAATTAATTGATGAAAGTGATTAGGGTAATCACTTATTGTAATTAAGGTAAATTAATTTAATAATAATTAATTAAGGATTAATTAATTAATAAATGTTATTAATTAAGGATGATTAATCAATAATTAAAGGTTAATTTATTTATTTTTAAAGGTTAATTAATTAAAAATCATCTGTAATTAATATTAATTAACCAGGATTAATAATTTATTCATGAGTGATTAAAATCAAATAATTTATTGATCCTACTTATGAATGTTTGGACTCTATTGAATGTTGAAATGCTGATATCCCTGATATGTTATGCTTTTTGCTATGAATTGTTTTGGTGTGATCTATGATGAATGTAATTTATTTATCTGTGATAAATTTACATTATTTATCTGTGAATCTGTGAATGAAGATAAGCGTTATAGATTATACCGTTTATCGATATTGATATGATTGAATCTGTGATGATTGATGTTGTGCACTATTGTGTAAAACCCCTGGACTATACCCTACACACACAAATATGGATTGCACAAGGAAATTGGTTAAGTCACAGATTTTTGAAATGGTTTAAAAACTGAATCTTGAATTCAAATGTTTTGGAATTGGGTTAAATTTGAGAAACTTTTGAAATGGAATTTTAAAGATAAAAGTTATTTTGAATAGCTTGATAAAGTTTGAAATTTAAATAGTTTAATTTGAATTTTAATTCAAGATTTGAAATTGAACTCTATGTTGGAAATTATGGTTTAAAAAGATTATACAAGTTATGAATGTGTTTTGAACCATTTTAAAAGGTATTATTTTGGGAATTTATATTTAGCCCAAGTTTTATACCTTAAAAGATATAGATTGTGCAAAATGTAATTGGATTTTTCCGAAACAAAAAGTATTTGTTTTCAAATAATAATAGGTTTCAATTTGTGTTGAAAGGATTTCAAGTTTGAAATGAAAATAGTTTGGAAGCCGTGAATGAATCTTTGTGAAAGATAGTAGAACCTTGTTTTGAAATTTAAGAGGATTTTAAATGGTGTATATTTTATAAAAGATTTGAATTGTGAATTTTTTTGAAAGCTATAATTGAATCTTTATGGAAGATTGTTGGACATTGAATTTGAAATTGAAAAGGATCTTAAAAGGTATTCTTTGTAATAAAGTTTTGGGATTGAAATGGAATTGTTTCGAAGGTCTATAAATGAATCTTTATGAAAGATTTATGAACTTTGTGAAGTGAATCTTTTTGTTCAAAAAGATTTGAAATGGTAATTTTTTTAAACCATTTGAAAGAAAAGTTTTGGATAATAAGTTGTCACTTTACTGAGATCCCATTATCCATATGGTTTTAAAATATTGCGCTCATAATTCGGTTTAGCCGGGAGAGAACCTTGTGTCATATAACCCATTCCGAGTAATGATGCGACGTTATGGATAGAATTTGAAGACCGGTGGTGAAGACCGAATATTTTCAAGAACGAAAGGATAACCCTTCGAATGACTCTGCATCGATTAGCGCCCGATATAGAGATCTCCATATGTGATGGGGAGTCCGATCGGGATTGTGAATACCCGGATTGCAAGGGGTTCTTTGGAAGTGCCTTCGGTTCTGTTCTAACCCGGAATAGACATGTATGGATGTATGTATGACATTACACCTTGAGATGTAAAGTTGTTTCTATCAAATACATTTCTGTTTGGTGGCGGAGATTCATTCTCTTAGCTTAACACCCTTCTCTGAAACGTACGAGCTCAGAGGTTATGTAGTTGATGGTTACTAGTGATACATTCCCAATTTGGTAATGTTGCATACGAAGTGTTGCTGATCATTTTTTAATCAAAGCAAGGCTTTTTGTAAAGCGTAGCTTTGTGGACGAGACTGCATCAAGACCTCACATCCCGGAAATGGTCGAAACAGGAAGGATGCAGCAAGGTTTTCAGGGGTCGTGCCCCTAGGGTTTGTCCATTTCTTCTGAAAAAGGGTGGTATCATAGTATGGAGCCCAGATACTTAACTCATATGGACACTGCAAATTTATTACATTGTGATTGCTTTGTAGTTGGGAGCTCTCGGATAAAGGTCGCAAACGACCGAGAATGGCATATCTGTAGGTGTTACTCCCAGGAAGGGAGTACACCGGCCTTGTGTTGGCAGAGAGCTGTGCAAGTTCTCGGGGCGTCCCTCCAGAGGCGTACTCATGTGGCAGTAGGAAGTTCCTTAGCCTGACCATTTGTTGGAAATCAAATCTCCAATATGCGTCTTCTACGGTTTCAGTTGTATAACCTGCCATTTACTTATGGTGGCGCCCCACTGTTTAGATGGTAGCTATATAGGCATAGTTCGAAATGTCTATGCTGGCTAAGATTAATATTATACTTTCGAAATATTTTCTGCACTATGCACTAATAATAATATCAAATGGTTTTCGCATATTAAGCATTTTTGACTATCATAAGGAGAAATCTCCTCTAATTCTGCGTTTGCATGGGGTGTATGTGGCGGGAGGACAAGTTTCATTTTCCAAAAAACATTACGGATTTCAAATCTTAAATTCTTTTGTTGTTGTTTTTGTTAAAACTATTTTCGTTTGCTCATACCAGTCTCATGACTGACCCGGAGTTTATTGTTCCCTTCCTAAACTCTAGATGCCCATAATTTTCCACACGGGCAGTCTAGAGTTGGGTTTTTCAGATAATCAAATAGTAGGTGTAGATTCGATAACATCCAGCCTTGGGATTCGGTGATAGCATTTGTTCAGCATGATTGACCTTGCTTAAGTCATCGTGATGGGGGTTTCTCGCTTCGCGATTGGAAAGCATGTGGGTGGTTCTAGCTGTTGGAGTCTTTGGAGCTTTGGCAATGGAGATGCATTCTATTGGAGTAAGTTTTTCCGCTGTCAATGGTTGTAAAGTCTAGACCATCTAGTTGTGTTATTTTTCGCTGTTATCTTGTATCTCTGATGTTGATATCATTTGTATCGTTATTGTAATCAACTGTTGTATATCAATGATTATTCATTTTCTTTTGCCGTGTTTTTGTACTTAATGTGTTATAAGCTCCGACGAATCGGATTTTTACGGTTGAATCTGCGACATTTGAATACGAGTGAAGTACGGATGTCGATTTTTGAATGCGAAAATCCGGATCGTCGCACTTTAATTTCACTACGAAAAACTTTAGTAAGTAGGACCAAGTTCATAAGACTCGAAATTCACTTTTGAGTGAATGAGATCGAAGACATTGAGAAAAAAAGAAGATAATGATATAAGTACTATGAAAATGAAGAATTAATAGGTAATTTAATGTCACATGAAGTTTAGTTGAAGGGAAGAAAAGAAAACTAGGCAAATGAAAAGAAGTCACTCGCTTTCAATGCTACAAATAAAGAATAAGAATCAGATGATGACAATAAAGGGACAACATTTATCATAAAAAATTACAGACAATTGCCTAAATACAGGAACAAAGTTCGAAAAATGGACAATAACAATAACAACAACACTAGAAGTGCAGTAAAATGTTTTAAATGTGACAGGACTGGACAACTGAAAATGGGTTATCCAACATTGAAGAAATCAAAGGATTTTAGTAACAATTATTCAATTAAAAAGAGGAAATGAGCATTTATATAAACTAGGGATGATTCTGACACCGCTTCAATCAACACAAGTTCAGATACAGAAAATGCAGATTTATGTTTTATGGCCGAAGAGGAAGAAAGCTCCAAAAATTCAATAATACTAAAATCTATTTTTTTTTTGTTATTGATAATTAGGAATACACATGTTAACATATGCATAATTGAATTTATCATAAAAATAAATTAAGCAATAAAATTAAAATTTAAAGAGAACATTAAATGGATTATTATACATAATATTAAAAGAAATCCAAGATTAATATATATTTAGATTTTTTTATTCGAAAACTTTATAAATAAATATAATTATATATGTTCAAGAATAAATATATTTATTTTCATAATAAGTTAATGAATTAAACAAATATCTTTTCAATTCCTAAATAAGTAAATATATAAATTAAAATATCAATATAAATAAAATAGTAAATAGAATAGAATATCAAAATAGTAAAAGCAACAGCACATAATAAAACAAACCATACAAATAGATAATATTTGATTAAAAACATAATAACGGTAAAATGAATTAGCATAATTTCAGCACATTTGTCGACATACCAAAAGCCATATGTCAACATATGTAGGCATTTGAAATTCCCGCTCATTTTTCACCATTTCAGATTTTCAAATAACATTTTATTGATAGTCACTTGCATATTCAATGCTTATCGAATCTCCTTATCTTACTCATTAATTCACATCTTACTTTATTTCAAAATTCAAAATAAAAATAATCTTTATTCCCTCTCTTTTCTCTACAAATAATGGCTTCAGATAAAGCTCCATCCTCTAGAACTCCTAGACTCTTTATATAACATAAAAATAGGCTCCATAATGATGAGTTGACAATAGAAGCATACTCAGATTACAAAAGTATGCGAATGTGTTTTTTGGTCCTTCTGCTAAATTTGATGATTTTTCCTCTTATGATTTTATTTTTCTTTCAATTGAAAATTGAATTTTTAGTTTGATTGATTCTTCAAAGAATAATTTTTCTTACTATCCCGATCTTTTGAAAATGTTTTATGCAAATTTGAATGGTAAATTTTATGATGGAAATGATGATCAAGTTTAAGCTAGGGTGAAAAGCAATATTATTACTTTAGATTCAAATTTACTTGATAAAATTTTAGGACGCAAAAATAGAGGTAATGAACTTTTAAAAAAAGAAGGTGATTATGACAATAGTGATGGTATACACGATTTATTTGAAAATGATTTTAAAGTTGATATTAGAGGAAAGAATCTTTGATTAAAAGCAAGGTCTATGAGTTTACTTTTACAGCAAAGTATAACTCGCTGAATTGGGAATTATAATAACCTTACTTCAAGAGTTTGTATAGCTTTATTTGCTTTTTTTGTTAAAAGAGACACATATTGGGCACAAGTCATTCTTCTCGGCTTTTTGGCTAAGAGAGTCTCAAGGCATGAAGCTATACTTTATATGGAGTGTATTTATCAATAATTTTCATTTGTTTTGGAATTAATTGAAAGGAGACACCACCTCTTAAGAAAATGTGTTTGATAAAAAGAATCTTTCTCTCATGCATATCCTGCATGAGTTTGTACCTTATGAAACTCTTGCAGAAAAAGAATAAAAATTGGCCATGTAAGAAAGAATAGACGATGAGGAAGAAAATGCTATGGAAATTGAAGAGGAAGAGGAGGAGGAGGAGGAAGAAGAAGAAGAAGAAGAAGAAGAAGAAGAAGAAGAAGAGAAGGAAGAGGAGGAGAAGGATACTTCTCCTGAAAGCATTGAGAGCAAGCTTAGGCCAAACAACTTGGACTTACAAGGGAATTAAGAGAAGCTTCTTAATAATCAAAATAAGTGTAAAAGATCCATAAGAAAGAATTTCTCAAAGCTTTCCAAGAAAATGGATAACTTCTTTGGAAACATTGTGAGAACGATTGATGGTAACTCTTCATCATTTCTTATCTTTGTATTTTCTTTTTGTAGTAATTTGTATTCTTTTTTCTTTGCTACCGTACTTTGCTTCAAACCAATGCAATCGTTTGAATTCTCAAATATAAAAAAATTATATATGTTATATTCTATGGAAACATGTAAAAATAAAATTTGGCAAATATTTATATAATCAAAAATATAAATTACAGGAAAAAAATTAAAAATAGGAATATGGTCCATATGTTGACATACACAGAGCTATATGTTAACATATCAATCACAAAGGACTATATGTCGACATACACAACAGCCTATGTCGATAGACAATGGTAAAGCCAGATCTTAAAATTCAAATTAAATTTAATTATTAAACTTTTAGAGGGAAAAATTTAAAACGAATTTTTACACTATAAAAACATGTTGTCCACCAGAAAATTAGTTTGACTTCTCTATAAATATTTTCTTTCATTTCTTATCAAATTACTTTAAAATGGATAAAAGAAGAGGAGTTATTAAATAAAAAGTGAGTAAAAATCTTGAACCAACTTTACAAAACTTCAATTAGGCACTCTACACCATTCTAAGGAATCAGAAACATTCAGAGATAAATCAAAAACAAATGGTATATAAATAAGAAATTCAATTTGCCTCTCGTTGCTGCTTTATTTCTTATGTTCTCAAAGGAAGGAACAGATGTATTTATGGAAATGTTGGATATGGGGATAGCAGATGAAGACTTGGAAATTGATAAATAATTTCTTAAAAATTGGAAAGTGGTCTCAATAAACCGTATATTTGGTCTTAACAATGGATGGGTTAAAGATCCTCAGATAAATCTTAAGAAATCATTGTCCACTTAGAAAATAATTGTATATTTATGCATATAGTTTCTTTTTCATTATATTTTTATATGTATATTTTTTTTAATAGTTGTATACATACAAATCTAGTGATTTATGTATAAAATATTTGTTTGTTTAAATATCTATATCTCTTTATATATTTCTAAAATTAACAAAAAATAATATTCATATATGTATTATAAATAAAAGAACTATTCACACCTCATCACCCTACTAGTAATAATAAAATTTTATATGGATTATTTTGTCATATTTTTATTGGTGACAAAGTGGGAGAGAAAAAGGTACAAGATATAATAATAAAAAAGATAGCGAGAGCATTAACATTAGAGGAGTTTATGGAAATTCAAATTAACCTTACATTTTATCTAATAATATTTAGATGGTTATCATCATAAAAAATGAGATATGTGTTTTTTTCAAATGGTACTTTATATACAACAAATCACTGTGACAACATATCACATGTCAATAAACCTTCGAATCACACTACACAAGTTTCGAACTTGTAACCACTCGCACCAAAGCCAAAATCACAAACCACTAGGACAATGGTGCTTATCTAAAATGAGATATTGTCAGAACCACAAATATCAGTTTTGATGATAACAATAAGATAAATATTAGTATTAATGATTTTCTGAGTTTATGTATGATATAATATAGGAAACATAGGAATATTATAAAGACATATTGCAGGAGAATCAAGTAAAAAAAATTGTGCGTACATTAAGGGAGATTAATACAAGTACTCAAGTAAAAGACCGGGTAGATCGAGAGGAATCATGACAAGGCATATCAATATATGAACTCAAATATAAGACCAGGTAGACCAAGAGAAATCAAGATTAAGGAGACAAGAACAAGACTAGAAGAAAAAAGAGATTCAAATCCAAGGCTTTGAGAATGCAGGAGACTCACAGAATAAAGGTTGGAAGAATACACAATAACAATCGGTAAGTTTTAAGTGTAACAAGTCTTAGATTTAATATTAAATATTCCATGGCAATTCTTCGTATTTTCTCTTCTAAAACTCTTTGTTTTATTCTCCATAACCTAATTATAAAAAGTTTAATATTGTTTTTACAAGTTGAACAATTTAAAATAAAGACTGGAAGAGCACCCTTAAGCCACAGAGCATCTATAGTGATGTTTGCATTTTGCCTAGATAGGTAAGCATATTATGTGGCTTTGTTGAGCACCCTTAAGAGTTGCATAATTACCCTTAGGCTATCGCAAAGTGATAGATCATGAGTATCTAATGTACTTCATGATTTTTTGAATACCCTCAAGGTTATAAATATGGATAGGAGTAGTAAAAGTATGTTTAGAAGGTATATACGAGATTTAATTGGTAAAGAGTCACTAACCATTTATGGAACTACAACTTGTTGAGCACTTCAAGGCTGTAGTAATAAGATAAATTGGTCCTGACACTAACTGAATGAATTTATGAAATTTATGTATTCCCTTTATCGTTGTTGAGATGTAGAATTCAATGGAAGCCTTATTAGATAAATATAATAAACCATCTAATAAGTAAAGAACATATGCAATGTAATATAATTTACTCTAATGAATTTGCATAAATCAAATGACAACTATGAAGCTATTTCTAGAAAATAACACACTAACAGTGCCAACTACAAAGAGCAGTTAATAAATCTTAAAATTTCACTCACCTACATAAAACTTTAGTATATTGTTGCCAAAGAGCCCATGGCTAAAACCGATAAAAATACCACACCCGAGCAGCTTAAGTCCTACAAGTCTTGGTCCCATTGGACCATGAGCTCAATGTTATGGGTTTTTGACAATGAGCATGAAGCTTTAAAGGCATCATGAGAACATGGATGTTCGACCATATTCTAATACCTACAAAAATTGTTCGGTGAGCAATCTCGTATAGCAAGGTATGAGATCTCATGAAAACTATTCCATGTAAAGATAAACTCTTACCCAGGATCATCTACTCGATATGATTGGGTCATAGAGAGACGAGTTAGAAACAACTCTTGACAGTGAACTACAAACCAATTTGATTCTTGGATTATCAACTGTGCACTTTCACCTGTTCATGTTGAATTTTAATATGAATTTGTTGGAGTGTACTATTGTGGAACTCCTTAATATGTTAAGGATGGTCTAAAGTATGTTCACGAAGGAACTAAGTGCGATGCTTGTTGTTAAAGGGGCTTCTTCCTTGAATAATTCAAAGAAGAGAAAGCGTAGGTTAAAGGGTGGCAAGGGTAAGGCTAATGATTATCAAGAGAAAAGTGAATGTTGCTTTTTTCTCTAAGAAGGGACACTGGAAGAGGGACTATCTTGGTTATTTGAAGATGTTTAAGGGAAGGATTCTTATTATACTCTTAAAGGTATTTTACTGATAGAAAATTGTCTTTCTATAAGTGCTTCTAGTTCGGTTTTAGATATAAGAACTAGAGCTCATAGCCATGATTCGTTGCAAGGACTTACAAGCAAACGGCACATAGCAATATGAATGTGGAGTTCCAAGTTACAGATGGAGCTACTATAGCTATCATCATAGTAGGATATTACCATATGATGCTTGCTCATGGATATGGTTTAAATTTATATAATTGCCATTATGTACCAAATTTTATTGGTAGAATAATTTATGTTGACACAAAGTAGATATACTTTTATTTAAAATGATGGTACTACAAACATTTGTTATGGTAATAAAACTACTAGTTTTGATACTTTAAATATTGATATTTATGAACTTAACCATAATCATGTGTTTGCTGTTGAAAATAATAGCGTGCCTAAGATAAATGCAGCTACCTTTGGCATTATTGACTAGGACATATAAGTAAGAAACGACTGAACAAGTTTAGAAACTAAAGTTTTCTATCATCATTTGATTCTGAATTATTTGATACTTGTACATTGCATCTTAAAGGTAAAAATTTCAAACACTCAATCAATGGGAGCAATGATAGAGTTAATGAATTCTTAAAGTTAGTACATACTAATATATGTGGTCCTACATCTACAACTTACCAAAGGTGAAACCTCATACTTTGTTGTGTTTATTGATGACTTATTTAGATATGGATATGGATATGTGTATCTTATGAAATAGAAATCATGTCTATGATAACTTCATAAAGTATAAGAATGAAGTTGAAAACCATAACCATAGGAAATTAAAATACTTCGATCTGATTGTGGCAGTGAGTATATTAGATATGAGCTCCAAGAGTACTTAAAAGAATGGAGTTCTCTCTTAGATCCCTCCTCCCCATACTCCTCAATCACAATGATGTTTTGAAAGGAGGAATGGAATTTTGTTGAACACGGTTCAATCGATGATGATTAATACTGGGTTACCTCTTTCCATTAGGGGATATGCAGCAGAAACCGCAACATAAATGTTGAATTCTATATCATCAAAATATGTTCCTAAGACCTATACGAGTTATAAATAGGATGAAACCTATCTTAATTACTTCGAGGTCGGGGAGGGGTTTTTTGACTTGCGTTAAGAATATAAATCTAGTAAACTTGGGGCAAGATTGGTTTTATGTAAGTTTATAGGTGATCCAAGAAATTATTATGGATAAACATCATATAGAGGAATAAAAATTATTTTTTTAAGACATGCCAAAATAGATTTTTTTTTCCATGAAAAATTAGTTGTCGTAAGGTAGACCTGTATAAGATCTAAGAAACTTTCATAGAAAGTAAGGGCTTTGAATAGTAATTCAACACCAGAAGAAAATGCACAACATATTATTGAAGGTTTAATAGGGAATCTCACATGCTAGAAAGATAATATGAGTTCCTCATTGACAACAAGAAAGAGGATTGTCTTAGTCATGATTACAATCCCCTTACATACCGACAGCTTTGGAGAGCAAAGACTCTACCTTGTGGCTTGATCTGATGAAACCCAAAATGGACTTCGTGTACCGAAAGGTATAGACTTTGTATAACGTGCCCGAAGGGGTGAAACACATCGGCTACAAGTGGATCTTTAAGAAAAAGATTAATGAAGATTGTAAGGTCGATACCTATAAATAAAGGTTGGTGGTGAAAACTTTCCATCAATTCTAGGTATTTATTATGACTACATTTTCTTAATAACCATGTATAAATCAATTCAGATTTTACTTCCAGTCGCTACTCATTATGGTTACAGAATATAGAAGATGGACATTAAAATAATGTTTCTAAATGGTTAGTTAAAGGAGACCATTGATATGTCATAGCCAAAGGGTTTCGATGTCAATGAGAGCAACAACAAGACATGTAGACTCTTAAAGTCAACTTATGGTCTTAAGAAAGCATCTGAAAGTTGAAATAAATGTTTTGAAAAGGTAATCAAATAGTTTGCTTTCATTAATGAAACCGACGAAGCATGCATAGAGGAAAGAATTAACAGTGCAAAAATCTTCCTAGTTTTATCATTAAGAACTTATTAATGAATGGTAACAATGTATCAATATTACAATCAATGAAATCTTGGTTGACCAATAATTTCTTAATGAAGTATTTGGTTGAGGCATCCTTTATTCTTGGTATAAAGATCTATAAAGACTAATCTAAATGGTTATTGGGATTGTCCCAACCAATGTACATAGACACTGTACTAAGAAGATTTAGTATGGAAAATTCTATGTTTGCAAATGTTCCAGTGCGACATAGAATTGTCATTTCCACAAAGGAATTCCCATCTATTGATGAGGAGGGAAAGCACATGAGCATGATTCCTTATCCATCGGTAATGGGATCCATCATGTATGTTATGGTATGCACTAAGCTACATTTTGCTTTTGTATTAGGTCTAGTTAGTCGATATCTAGCACAAAATCAACGGTTAAGTTCCCCTTAAGTATTCAAGAAATACTATTGAGTTATTTATGATATATAGAAACAACAAACTTCTTATGAAATGGTATTTAGACTCGAGTTTTCAAAGTAATGCCAATAACAGTAAATCGGTCTTGGAATTCTTATTTACCCTCAACGGATAGGCCGGAAAAGTTTCAAATAAGAAGTTGTGGCCGATTCAACTATGGAGGCAGAGTACGTCGCCTTCAATGATGCCGCAAAAGGAGCATTGTGGATATGAAAATTCAGTAAAGAGCTAGGAGTAATCCTAGGCATTTAAGGTTCAATGCTGATGTATTTTAACAATAATAAGGACAAATTGCTAAGGAACCTCGAACTCATGAGAAGTCGAGACACATCTTCTGTAAGTTCCACAAGATAAGACATTTATTAGTCATAGAGAGATCATAATAGAGAGAGTAGATACCAATGATAACATCGTAGATCCATTCATTTAGGCCCTTTCCCATATTAATTTAGGCATACTGATCGAATGTATGGATATGCGGCACCATAATTGGCTCCAAGTGCAAGTGGGATATTGATAGGGTTAAGGATGTGTCCTAAGGTCAATTAGGTAATTTGTTAGGTTACTTAACTCTTTTAAGACAATGATATTTGAAATAAAGTATTTTTAGTTTAATTTTTTTTATCATGTATACTTTATATTAAATATAAGCAATGTACTATGCACATTAGATATATATAAATAGGAAATCCTTAGGAGTATATTATCGATTACACTTGAAGTGTTAACCATGAGTATTGGATCGATATTTAAGCAGTTACTCCTTAAATGTTCCTAGTCGAGTTCTATCGAGGCAAGGATATCAACATGTTTATTGAGACATCTTGAAGTGAGATACTCCATACGATAGATAATGAATTACTCATTACTGCTGGGGGCACCAAGTGGTTACATACTTGTGATTGTTTGGAATAATCATAGAACTACCCAACGAGGGTCTTCTGTTGGTTAGTGCAACTAAGTTAACATAGAAGATCTCAAGTAATGATAAGCAATAATCTTTAAATTGAGGGTATTGTGGATCTTAAGTATCTAGACTATACTTTGTTTATAATCATTCACATGACATAGAGATAGTGTTACAACTAGGAGTGGGAAGGGTCGCTTAACCAAATCGGACGGTTAATTAACCGACTAAATTATACGGTTCGGTTAACCGAATCAAAAATGAAAATGGATGCTTTATACCGAGCAAACCTCTTATTTTTAACTGTGGTTAACTGCCTATACCAATCGGTTAACCGATTAAGATTTATCGGTTAACCAACAATCAGTTAACTACGATTAACTGAATAATAAAGCGCAATTAATAGTTAAAAATTAATCAAAACTGATATAAACAAGTGCAACTAGTAAGGCAATAACATGGTTATATTACAACTCAGCATAATAGCATATATTTGATCACCAACTCCATGTAATAGACTAGAGCAAAAACTTGAGTTCAACATATTACATAACAAAACATGACATATTAATCAAACAACAAAAAATTAGCAAACATATTAACAAATACCAAAGTCCAAAGATAATACCTCGGTAATTACATGGACTACATACATTACCAAAGACCAAAGTTACTACAAATTTGAAACTCGGTACCTTGGCAACTCGATAAGAAAGTAATGATAAAACTCACCGTGATAGCTAACAGCTTAGCAACTCAACAAGAAAAATCCATGCTCCAAACTAATGATGAAACTGAATCACTAATGATAAAACATAGACGATAATCGTAAAAGCAATAAGATTATATAAAACTCGGTAAAGGCTTAAATTGTGTATACTATAAACGATGAGACTATATTATACATGAAACTCAATAAATTATAAGATCAACAGGCCTAAACTTAAATTATGTAAACTGTAAACTAATAAATATGTAAAAGTGCAAGCTAACTGATTATTCAATTATATTCAATTATTGTAACTTAGCACAGCTAAATTTTGAAGCCTTTACTACTGGGATTACTATTGTTAATTATTCTTTTTGTAAGGTGCAACACATTATTGTTTGAGACTTTATTCATTTTTCGCGTTTTGGCTGTTGTGTGTATTTGGATCAACTCCACTTTAGACAAATAGGCCATACCTATTTAACTAATTTCAACATAATCTTAGAAATTAAAATAAGAAGGCATCAATTTATGGTGATTGTAACATTCTTGCTTTTTTTTCCAATTCTTGTCTACTTCTATTTGTTGCACATTTCATATCAGGCAATAGTAGTATTACATAAAATATATATCAATATTTCCCTCTGTATATATCATCCTTGAGTCATGATATAAGTGTTGGCAAGTTAATTATAAGTCTGCTTGTCTGCTTCTATTTGTTAAACATAAAACTGTACATTACGTTTAAAGTATTAAATTATAAGTGTTTGCAAGCTAGTTTAAAATAGAAATGCATTTACAAGCTAATAATGTACTGCCACCATGACCATATCATCATAAGTAACTACAGACTAAAGAAAACAGTTTTAAAGAGCAATAAGATTCTACTTTAAGTTCATGTATGCACCTCCTCAATCACAGTGTCACCCTTAAACTATTCGAGGATCCTTTTGTTGTTTTTATAAGGAAAAAAAATATGCCAAGCTTTATGATATTTTAGTTAAAGAACCTTCATGATTATATAAAACATATTTTATTCATTGACTATTAAACTAAATTCTAAGGCATGTAAAACATGCAATTGACTGCATAGTATCAAATAAATATATCAACTAAATGGAAATATATATAAGATAAATGGAAAAATAACTTAGGTACAAAGCAATTGTGTTGTATAATTGAAAGATAGGTAGATAGTAGTTCCATTGAACAGGGATAAGAAAATGGCACGTATTATATAACACAAGGTGAGTTGCTTTTATATAAAATAATATGTGAAAAATCTTTGTTGAACAGACTATGCCAAAACTTGATAAAATAGATTATTAATTTTAAAATATGCTATGTTAAGACTATTTGTTTGAACTAATTTGGAAATAGTTATATACCATATAGCAAATTAAAATATAATCAAATGAAAACACATTAGTGTTAACAAATGTCTCTGTAAAAGAATCATCAATGCTACATGGTAAGTTAACAAATGTCTTTGTTAAAAATCTATAGTTATATACCTTTATAGCAAATTGAAAGATAATCAATAGAAAACATTTCATTCTTAAGAAAAGTCCCTACGAAAGAATCATTAATGCTTCATTGTTGGAAGAAAATGGTGATATACGCATTTATTTAGTGAACAAATTTTAAAACATAAATTTGTAAATCAAAGCAGATTATGTAAATCAAAGCAGATTCATCTATTAAGTCACTATTTACACCGATACACAACTTAATTACATATACATATCGAACTGAATTTGGTAAGTAACTAGGCCAGAATAGTAGAACTTAATTCAAATACGTATAGTAGATCAACAGAATCGAACACGGTAATTAGTAATTACACTAATTTAGAATTTAATGAACAGAAAAATATACTCACATTCCCTCTATTCCTTCTTTGAGCCATTAATTCCTGAACCATCTCAAATGGTAGCCATCACTAGCACGAAACATTGTGAATAACATCGGTGATTAGCAGACAAGATGAGCGCCATGTAGATCTATGTTTCGCCTTTTCTCGTTTTTTCTTTTTTGATCATTAGAATTGAGAATTGGATCTAGAAAGGAGAATATTAGGGCATGCTAACTAATAACTATCGGTTCAGGTATGGGTTGTTTACAAAATGGCTAACGGTGGTTTTGCATTTTATAAAAAGGCTAAAAAATTTGGTCAGTTAACGGTTAACCGATAGACCAGATTTTGTTAACCGTTAATCGAACCGAAATTATTCGGTTATGGTTGGTCAGTTAGCCAATGATGTCGGTTTACCGAAATTATTAGTTAAGTTGGTTCGTTTGATGTCGGTTAAGTCGGTTAAATACCCATCCTTAGTTACAGCCATAGTTAGGTATACACTGAACAACTTGAAGTGAGACATTACGCCGAGAAGATTTGAATCCTTTGTTGTAGAAGATTGGTATCACCATAACTGGTTGTTGACTCAAAGTCAAAATCTCATACCAAGATAAATTGGTTTTGATCAATGTTATCGGATTGGGCCAAGGACTATAAAATGTCTGTTTAATTAACTATGGATATTATTAGAGTTTTGGACCATTGATTAAACAATAGACATCTAAGTGATATAGTAACGATGAAAAGAATACATGCACAAAATGTCATTACAAGGTGTAGCTTAATGTACAAATTAGAAATTGGTTTTCGTCTAAATGATCTATAAGCAATTGTACTTGTGCCAGATATTGTACTTAAGAAATGTATGCACAGGCTTTAGTATACAAATTGTTAAATATTGACCGAGCACCGAGTTCACACCAGAAAGTCAATACAACCACGTTGTTAACTAATTTCTAAATTCGGAAAATTTTAAATTAATTTATAAATGCTATAAATTAATAATAAAATTAACAAAATGTTATATTGATTTTTTCATTGCATTTTAATTAATTATTCAAAGTTTGAAAATTAAATAAAATGATGCACCATTGTTATATGTCGACTGAACGAAAAATAAGGCTTAAATGAATTAATTGAGTAACTAATTTAATCGTAAAATTAATTAGGCCTATAGCCCATATCCCATAAAGAGGGTGCCAATCACGAAAGGGTAAAGGAGGGGCTAGGGTTTTTTTTTATGAAAGGTATAAAGTTATAGAATGTTTTGATAAGCGGTTGACTGTATATAGATAGCCCCTCTTCTCTCTTCATTATACATAACAATAAATTAAAAACCTATCCTCCGTTGCTCAAATAAAAGAATTTTTTTCGTAAAACCTAGAAAAGAGATTTGCAACCTCTATCAAGGATAATGGATTTGGAACTCAAGGAGACTGCTAACAACCAAGTGTAGGCAATCGTCAGGATCATAAAGTACACATTTTATTTAATCATTCACATGTGATATTTAATCTCTTCATTATCATCTTCATTTTTTCTTTGGCCATTTTTTTGTTTATAAAAATTGCTTGATACATTTATTATTTTAATTAATATATACATATATATAAGTACGTATATAAAATAAAAAATTTATTTTAAAACTCATGATTTGGCCATGAGCATATACATAATATATGTATGTGTGTATGTATTTGTAAATATATGTAATGTTTTTCGGTTTTAAAAATAGAACATACATGTTTTAACACTTTGATTCAAAAAAACATTATTTTGGTTTTCGATTGTAAAAAGAGGCAAAAGATATAGAAAAATATTTAATATTATATATATCTATGTGTGTGTGTCGCAGTTTAATTAAAACAAAAATTTATACATACACATATAATATGGTTTAAAAAAATTATATACACCTCAACGATTACATTTATAAAAAATTATTTTAATTAAATAAATTATAATTTAAGCAAGTCAATTATTTACTTACATAGAAGTTATATTATTTAAATTTTACTATATATATTTCAATATTCATTCAAGGAAATATTTTGTTGTATTTAAAATCGTGTGTATATATATATATTTGATGTATATATGTATATATTCATCAAATAAATATAAAATATTATGTTAAATTAATTAATGTCCGTAAAAAAAATTAACCTAATTTAGATACGTATGTATGTGTGTGTATGTTGGTTATTGACTACTTGTATAATATATCCCATGTTAAATTGTCATCCACTTATAACTTAACATAAATGTAATAACCGTAGATCTCAATGGTTATTTATTAACATGCGACATTTACTCATTTATGTACACCCCAAGTAATCTACCAAGTTTATAATTCTTAGCATCCTTGCAGTATGAATGCCAACACATTATAAATTAAAACACAAACTTAAAAGAAAGTAAAATAAAACAACATCTCATTTAAAACTTAGTAAATACAAATCATACTATACAAAAACAAATGCTTTGATGTAAATTAATCAAATCAAAATTAAAAAACAAAACTGTTTTATTGAAATTCGTAAATATGATTTAGTGAAACGTATATTGTTCATATAACAAAATATATGATCTAGTGAAGAATAATAAAAGAAAGTTTTTTGAAATTTTCCTTTTACGGCCTACTACCAACGCATCTGATCCACCATAGCCATGGTTATGAATTATTCCGTAACTGTAACTAGTTAAACACATTAGTATAGTGATTTCCATTTGTATGTAATAATGTACTCTTAATTTTACTAATACACACATACGTACGTACATACACATAAACACAAACACACACACACACACACAAACACAAAGGAAATAAAACCAAAAAGTATTCTTTTATTTCAAAGAAGATTTTACTAAAGAGTTAAGTTACATAATTTCCCCCAAGGCATACCCTAACTATATCTGTTCAAACATTTACATACATGTTTGGACAATACTTTGGTGTTTCAAGATGATGTTTAGATGTATCTAGATGATGTTTTGATTCGTTCAAATGATACACAAACAAGTTCAAAAGATGTTTGGATGATTCTAGAAAATGTTCAAACTAGTTTAAAAGAGTTCGAATGTGTTAAAGCAATATTCAAGAGATGTTCAACAATGTCCAAATGTGTTCGAACATCATATAAACATACATGGAAACATTTGTTTATCGATGCAACGTTTGAACACATTCCAAAATCATCCATATAGATAAGAACATGTTTGAACATCGTTCGAACGCATCCAAACATCACACCATCGCATACTCATCTGAACATTGTTTGTATTTATTCGAACATCAATTGAATGCATCCAAGTATGCATATTTAAAACTTTTCAAACTCATTTGCACACCATTCAAATTCATTTGCACACGTCCAAACATCATCGAACCATGTATGAACGCATTCAAACACATTGAAACGCGTTAAAATAACATCCTAACGTGTTTAAACAATGTTTGATCATGTCCAAGCATTGTTCAAACATATCAGAAGCATCTAAACTCATGTAAATATCGTTCAAACTTGTTTAAAGGTCATGTGAACACTGTTCGAACTTGATTAGTCATAAATATGTTCAAACATATCTTCGTATCATCTGAACTCATTCGAGCATCATCTAAACTCATCAAACACATCGATAGTCTACAAACTTGTTTCTCTTGAAATTATTTGTCATAATTTATCAAATCAAAGAGTTGATACCAAGTCAAAATCAGATGTTATTTTCGAAGAGATATTTTCTAGTGGAAAACTTCAAAATTTCTTCCTCTCCATGATATCTTTCTACTATGTAATTGTATAGGCTTTAACCATTATAATCAAGAAAATAAAGTAATAAAAAAAATATAATTTTTTATCTAGTATTCCTTTTCTAAATTGCACTCTTTTTTGTATCTCCTCAAATTCATTTATAAAGGAGAGATTTAAGTGCAATTTTGTTCCTATTATTGAATCTATAATTGTTCGTATAAACGGATCTTTTAATCCCCTAATCGGTTACTTTGGATCGGTTTAGTAAAATAACACTTATAGTTGGTATCAAATCTAGGGAGTCAGTGAAGGTTAGTTGGCTTTAGTGGGATCCAAATATAGAATCGATTCAATGGAAAATGAGTTTTTGGAATCTTGAGGCTGAAGATGGAGGCGGTGCTTAAGACGGAGAAGACTTTTAAAATGGTTTCAAAGCCAAATAAATTAAAAGGCCTATGAACGAAGGAATTGGAGGAGAAGTACGTAGAGGGTTTTACCACCATTCAGCTGTATCTTTTAGATGAGATTCTTAGGGAATTTTCCCATATGAAGGAAGCGAAGAAGCTGTGGGATGTGTTGACGATAGTGTATCAGAATAAGTCCTTAGCAAACCTATTGTTCTTCAACGACAACTTTGTACCTTTAGAATGAAACTCAAAACTCAATTTTGGAGCACATAGGTACCCTAACCATTTTGGTGATGAAGTTAAAGAAAATGGAGGTAGTTGTTACAAACGAAGCGCAAGTGTTCATACCGTTATGCTTACTACTTAGTATGGTATATTTTTGAATTCCATGATTTATGGGAGAATTACCATTACATTGGCTAATATTAAAGCTGGGTTGCACAGCTAAGTATTGACAGAGAAGTTAGCTGTAATGGAAGTGGAGATGGTTCGAAGGCTTTGTTTTTTAGGAGGAGAAAGAAGAACAAATTCAAGCAAGGCAGTGATAGATCGAAATCTAGGTCCAATCTAGAGGGCCTAAGAATGAGATTTGTTACTCATGTTGGAAGCATAGGCATCATAAGTACGAATGTCCATAATTTAAGAGGATAAGAGAAAATAAAGTAGAAAAGAAGATATCGACATATATAATAGAGGTACAGACATGAGATGAGAGTAATAATGCCGATGTATCTTTTTTTTTCAACTAGGTCATTTTCCAATAGGAGTGCACTATAGATTATTAACTTTGGAGCATTTTATCACATGACATCGCATAAAGAAGTTGACGAAATTTTAGTTCTTATGGGAAACGACGCACCTTGTCGTACGATTGGTGTTGGAAGTACGAGGATTCAGATATTTGATGGGGTGGTTAGGACTATTATTGATTTGAGACAAGTACCGCAATTACGTAGGAGTTTATTGTCGAATTGAGGTATTAGTAGACTTGGTTTGAGGATTGTTGTAGAAGGCGAAAGGTTGACTATAGTGAATGGTTCGCAAATTTTAATGAAAAGTATAAGGATGCGAAACTTATTTCTGTTGAATGAGACACAATTATAAGAGTCAGCTACATCAGCTGGTTCTTCCGACCCGGACTTTACTTGGTTGTGGCATCTTAGGATGAGGCATGTTGGAGTGTGGAGTTTGGGATTGTTATATAGAAGTAGCTTGATTGATCAAATCTTATGTTCTATGAGGGATGTGTGCTCGGTAAGCAGAAGGTCATGTTTGATGTTGGTTCGCATAAGGCAACGAATGTATGTTCTAGAGTATGTGCATACTGATTCATGGGGCCCTCACCATGTGCTTTGCTAAGTGGAGCAAAGTATTTTGTCTCTTTTAATTGGTATTTTCTCATGGAAAATCTGCGTATACTTCATGAAATGCAAAGATCGAAACTTTGGCATGTTCCTTAATTGAAAAGCAGTAGTAGAGAAGCATTCGGTGAAGAAGCCGATTTTTCCAAGATCAGACAATAGTGGTGAATCGATATCAACATAATTCATCCGTCGTTGTGAATCCTAAGGCATTAGTAGGCATTATGCCATATTGGGTGATTAAAAAGTCGAATGGTTTGGCAAAGAGGATGAATTAGACGTTACTGGAGAGGACCTGATGTTTGAGATTGACTACTAGATTGGAGAATGGGTTCTGGACTAAGGCCCTACCAGTGACGGTTTTCCTCATCAACCGCACACCTTTTTCTACCATAAACTTGAAAATCCCTAAAGAAGTATGGAAATCTAGATCTCCGAGCCATTCATTACTTCAAGTGTTTGGATTTCTAGCTTATGTTCATAAGAGAAAGAGTAAGTTGGATCCAACGGTGAGCAAGTATGTTTTTCTTGGGAATCGTGAAGGAATTAAGGGTTTAGGATGTGGTGTCCTAGTACGAAGAAGATTGTGACTAGCATGCATGTTTTATTCGATGAGAAGGCTATGTTGAAAGTGGAGCCTGCATCAGTTGATGATAGTTCGAGGACAAAGAGTACCAAACACGAAGTAAGTCATCAGGTTCTTTCATAGAGAGGTACTTGATGGTGTTATCAATGACAGTATGGTTGATGAGGAGGTTCAGACTCATGGTGGAGCTCAATCTACATCTAGGCAAGTTAGAGAAAGGAGGAAGCATACTTGGCTTCATGATTTTGTTAGGTTCAGTACTGAGGATATTGATTTTGACGGCATAGGTACATATGCTTGAGGTTTATTTATGATGAGCCAATGGACTATGGAAATGCTAATATATCAGCTGATTACGATAGATGGTGACTAACTATGGAGGAGGATATGGAGTCATTGCACAAAAATCACACTTGATATTTTGATTCTAGTGATTGCATATACTCTGACTTACTAGAATCAAATATTTTTTACCATTATCTTGGAGATGTGTGGTATTCTCTCCAATTGTGAGACATACTTCAATTCATGTATTATAGGCTATAGTTGCTTCTTTTGATTTGAAGCTTGAGAAATTAGATGTAAAGACTACATTTTTGCATGGAGATCTCGAGGAGGATATCTATATCATCAGCCAGAGGGGTTCACTGATTCTAGTAAGTCAGAGTATGTGTGCAAGTTGAACAAATCTTTATACAAACTGAAGCAATTCTCAAGTAAGTGGTACAAAATATTTGACAAGTTTTTGCTTGGATAAGGATTCGCCAAGAGCTACAAGGACCAATGTGTGTACTGTAGGATATTTCAAGGTAGTATGATTTATTTGGTGTTATATGTAGATGATATGTTGATTGCTTCACATTGTATAGTGAGGACAGTTAGGTTGAAGGCAGAGCTCGGTTGGGAATTTGATATGGAATTTGGTAAGTCACGGTGAATACTAGGGATGGAGATTATCAAAGATAGGCAAATGAGAGAGTTAAGACCTAGTCAGACACAATATATCAAGAAAGTTCTCGCTTAATATAAGATGGAGAAGGCGAAATCGATTGCTACTTCATTGGGCTCTCAATTTATTTTAACTCGTGATATATCTTCTACATCGGATAAAGAGAAAGTTCTTATGAAGGATATTTCATATGCTAGTGCTGCAGGGAGTTTGATGTATGCCATGGTGTGCACCAGACCAAATTTGGCTCATGTAGTAAGTGTTGTGACGCAGTATATGTCCAATCCGAACAAAGTTCATTGGCAAACAATGAAGTGGATTCTTGGATATTTGAAATGAACTTCGGATGTTGGCTTGTTATTTGGAGGAGTTCGTAAGGGTCTTGTCCTTATCGTAAATTCTGATACATATTATGTGGCAGATAAGGATGATCGGAAGTTGATGTCGAGCTATGTATTTATACTTGACATATAGCTCAGAGATCGAAGCTACAATCTATTGTTGCTTTGTCGACTACCGAGGCGAAACTACTTGCTACCGTGGAGGTGACTAAGGAGGGCTGTACTTGTTGCAATTGCTAGAGGATCTTGATATGATGCGGAAGACTGTGAAGATTCATCCAGATAGTAAGAGTGTCATAAATTTGGTGGAGAATAAAGCTTACAATGCACGCACCAAACATAAGATGTGCCTGGGTTCTTCCTTATGTTGGACGAGGAGCATTAGAAGATAAAATTAGCAACGGTACATACAAAAGAGAATCTGATGGATATGATGATGAAATCAATCCCAAAAGAGAAGTTTGTGCATTGCTCAAGCTTAATTAGCTTGGCTAAAAGCTAACGGCGTGGACTTGGTGAAATCCCTCCTTTATTTGTTGAGTTAGTGAGTCGAAATGGGTGAGAGAGATTGGAGATTTATAGTGATGGAGTGTTGAATTATTCGCCACTATATCAAATTAAAGAAGTCAAAGTCAAATACTATTTTCGATGAGATATTTTCTAGTGGAAATCTTCAAAAAAAAATTCTCTCGAAGCTATCTTTTGTTCTATAATTGCATAGGCTTTAACCATTGTAATTAAGCAAATTAAATGATAAAAAAATACAATCTTTTATTTAGTAATCTTCTCTTCTAAATTGTATTCTCTCTTGCATCTTCTCAAATTCGTTAATAAAAAAAGATTTGGTTCAATCCTGTTTTTACTATTGAATTTATAATTGTTCATATCAGCAGATCTTTTAGTCGCATATGCAGAGAATCTATATCGATCTAGTAAAATTACACTTACAATTCGTACAACGTATGAAACATTTCAAACATCGTTTGAATTATTTAGGTTCGTCGAAACGCATTTGATCATCTGAATTATTTAGGTTCACTGAAATGCATTTGATCATCGTCCAAACTTGTCTGTGTCATCTAAACTCATTTGATCAAGGCTGAATAGTATCCAATTAATGTTTAACTCATTCATTTATTGTTTGAACATGTGCACATATCGTCCAAACACATCAAAACATCATCCAAAAACATTAGAGCATCACTTGAACATGTATGAACATGTTTGTGTATAGTTCGAAAATTTTACCAACACGGCACATGCCTATCTATACGATTTTGATTATAAAATGGTAAAAGAGAAATCTAAATGATGGACGCTAACAAAATTTGAAACGTGACTTTAAGTCGAGAGATATGAAAATGGAACTAAGAAAGGTATGATAATTTGAAAAATACAATGTATAAAGAGTTATAAACATTACAAAGTGCTTCGGTTGAATAAAGTACTACTTTTATTTTCAAAAATAAATACATAAAGTAAATAGAGATTCACTTAATCTTACAGTCAATGAACTAAAGGTGGGAATTAGAAGTTGATATATTGACAATGTGTTTCATAAAATATGTTTTTTTGAAATGGCAGGAAGTGAATTTTGAAAATTAAGAATGATGTTTGAAAAGAAGGTTACTGACTACAATGGCCACACTTGGAAAGTGCAAGCTCCATTGCTTTGTGAGCTCCCGACCTCAGCATCTCTTTAAATAATGCTTCAGTTAACATCCACTACACAGTATCACCATAAAATAAAATAAATAAACACTCTTCCTAAATTCACCACATTCAATTGTACGAATAAACAAACAATCATTGTGCTTGTATTATTGAACATGTCAACAATAATCTATTTCCTTATGATCCACGCAATATATAATATGAGTTTATACATAACCAAATTTTTAACTCAGTTTGCTGATAAAAATAGAACTATCCATTCAAAAAATCGTAAGAAACAATTTATATTTTATTCGTAACAAATTTGAATAGAATTGGAACTGAAGGCAGAGGTTGCAATTGAAATAGAATTTGAACGTCATTCTATCGAATGTTTAAAATTTGAACTTTGATTTAAATCCAAATGCACCAATTGTGTTTTTTACAATGAGACGTACGAATCAAAGTTCGAAGAAATCTTTAATATTAAGAAATATTTCAGCACCCGAAAATTAAAGAAAAGGAATTTGCAGAATTCAATTAAGGTGGAGTCTACGTGGACTTCAAAATACAAGCGTCCACGTTGTTGCCGCACCATCGTGAGCCTTGAATTTTGGATTTATAGTGTTTCTGATTAATATTGAATTAGCGAATCAGTGTGTTCATGGAAATAAAAAGTCCACACATAGTTGCAGAAAATAAACAAATAAACTTTTAAGCATGCTTATATTTTCTACTTATAGTAGATTCAAAGGACAATAGAAGCCATCTTCTACAATGGTCTCAACCCATAGTTTATCGCCCAACCCTTGTAGTCAAACTCCAAGTGAAGAGAGTGATATATGATTATATCTTTACATTATATCCTAAACTATCCAAGATTGACAGGATGAATCAGTGTGTTCATGGAAATAAGAAGTCCACACATAGTTGCAGTAAATAAACTTTTAAGCATGCTTCTATTTTCAAGGAAATTCTTTTCTTTCTTTCTTTCTTTCTTTCCCTTTTTCTAATTTTTTTTTTTTTTTAAAAAAAAAAAAAAAGAAAGACAGGATAAAAAAACCCAAAAAAAAAGTCTGTTTGTTGCTTGTCAATTTCCAGAATTGGCATTCGGTGCAGATCAATAAGATTGTCCTCTCACCTATTAATACAAATATTATCTACAAGCAATAGCTAAACAAGCAAGCAAATAAAATGCAAAAACAGAAGCAAGGTGTTCAGGAAGCAACATTAAAAGAGAGGAAAATATAACAACCCATGAAATATGTTGCTGCCATGAGGAAGATATAATGATACCCTTAAAAAGAAAATATCTACTATTAATCTTTCTATCTCCAATTCTTGTTCCTCTATCCTGCATTTCAATTCCCTTCATCCTTGTAATTTTCGTTTGCATCCGGCTACAACGATGCAAAGCTGATGAACAGGAAAAGATGAAACACCAATTCGACAATGATCGCCGGTTTCTTATTGATAGATACCTTGAAGATCAAATTAAGCTTGTTCTTGTTGTGTGTTAAATTTCATTGTTGATATTATGCTCTTGTAATTATTACTGACTAATCAGCATGTCTTCTCTGTAGTTGATTAAATTTTGTATATATTATGGAGTTAAAATTAGAGTATTTCTTCTTTAGCTGGTTTAGGATTTAGTACTTTAGTTTTAGTTTTGCAAAAGGAGCAACTTAAATGTACTCGCTGTAATAAACAACATATGATATTAAAAATTAAAATCAAAACCTGATAATATTTGCAATAAACACATGATTGTTCAATTTCTAAAACAAAATCAAGTCAACATAAGTGTATTTACGCCTATCATACTTATTAATAGATGGCCAGCAACCTACTAAACCGAAAAACATTAACAGAATGAATCTAACTGCAGTCAATTCTAAACCAATATTTTTATATAAATAAGACCTGGGGATAGAAGAAAGTCAGCATGTTACTTTGATCTCCAAATGTCTCAGCTATGTCGCATTAAACGCCACAGATTGAAATTTCCAGTGAATAATCAGTTAGGAAGAGAGCGGATATTATTAAAAGAACGCCTCAACCTAAAACGAGAAGGTGTGGCTAACTCAAAAGAACGCGAAGATCGAGTATTGACAAAATTATCTGGAGATGCATTGCTTGAACTGTGAATATCATTAAAAGAATGCCTGTATATTGTACCAGCCAAATTTGAAGTAGCATAGTATGACATATAGGTGTTGGGAAAGCGAGGTGTGCTAAAAAGACGATGATTTCTAGAGGTTATTGGTATCGACAGAGGAGATGTTGGTAACGATGAGTGGTATGACTGTAAATTAATGGTTGAAGATAATGACGAAGAAGAAGCTGATGAAAGCAAAGGAGAAGATTCTGAAGCAGGAGGAATGTTGATTACTGTTCTTGCATCTCTTTTGCACACCGGGCAAAATGTTCTGTATGAAGTCAGCCAGGAATCGACACATTTAGTGTGAAATTCTGGAAAATAAGGATAAAAACAATTCAGTAATAGTTGAAATGCATAATCATCTATTTATGGGACAAATAAACTTACTATGACCGCAAGGTAAAATGCGAACCCTTTCTCCGGTGCAATAATCTTCAAGGCAAATAGCACAAGTTATAGATGTGCTTTTATCTTCACAAACTGAAGAAAAAATCAAACTTGGCATCGCTTTAACCAATCTACAACTCATTCCTTGAAACTCTTGAGCTGGAGAATCTGGTATTGCCTCTATGTCCATTTCTTGCCAATCGTTGTTTTTGTGTAGACCAAAATAGAGCATTGCTACAAGAGCTAATATTCCAAATAGGATAATGAATGATACAGACCACCATTTTGAGGCTGCAGGTGTTGGTAAGATCCATATATCAAAATTAGAATTGTTTGAATATCGCATTAATTCCTTGCCCGAATCTTTGGATATGAAAACAGCATGTATGTTTATGTCATCAGGGTTTCCTGCCACTAAAGGCAAAATTTCATAAACAAAAATAGAGTCAGAAATCAGCTTAATGTCACTAAGCATGGTTTTGGATTAATTATAAGTATTAAGCATTAAGCACTTTTTGCAGTGCTTATTGGAGTGCTAATGACTATTACATTGTAAAATACTTGATAAACATAAATTTCCAATTGAAAACAAACACATCTAAGCTTATCATCATCTAACAATCAAACGTCTTATTCGAAACAATAACCAAGTTAAAACATTAGCACATCATTCATGATGACTATACGATTGGTTATTGTTGTACTCATGCAGGAAGCAATACAGGCTATATCTTAAAATGCAGTTCATGGTTAAGCATGCACTTGTTAAGAGTATTAACCGGAGTATAAATTTGTTCTTTTTTGCCAAACAAAGAACCGTACGAGTAATGAAGCACATTTAATGTCATACAAATGTTTGCTAGTCTACATGTTAAGCATAACAGTTACGTCTCCTGGTTTTCAGTTCTTATATTTATGGAAAGCTCATCAAAAGTTCACAATTTATCACTTCAAGTAGGCAAATGCAGCATGTATCTTCTTCTTTTTTTTTCTCTTTTTTTTTCCTTTTTCCTTTTCTTTTTCTTTTTGGACCGTTACTGCAGCATGTATCGAATTTCGTGACTATTATGATTGGCGCAATCACGTAAGAATGCTGAAGTAAAATGTATTACTTTCAACCAAAAAAGGGGTTTTCTCTTCAGAATCATAAACAACAGCAGCGGTAAATCCAGCACTTTGAGCATTTCTAATTTTATCATCAAATGCACACCCTCCTCTAACAATTAGAGCGAATGGAGATTTCGTGCTTTCACCCATTTTCTTCATCAATGGAAAGCATGCATCAAGAGGATCAGCCAAGTACAGGACCCCACTTTCACCAGACACCTTTATTTTAGGAGCTGAAGTAAGAAGAATAAAGATAATCGTGTGAATAACCATATTTTATAAATGCAACAAATGAGTGTATTGACAATGGGAATGGTTTCCATGGTACAGAGAATGGGAATTCACAATCACATCAAGATTAGTTAACATTTAACAAAATATAGTATTTATCCTAGAAGTCCTGAGACGTGCAAATCTCAGCAACATTACTATACCGAAATCACCAGTAACATCATGGGAGCAAATCTCAGCAACATTACTATACCGAAATCACTAGTAACATCATGGGATAATTTTGCTAGGTAGAAAACCTGATATAAATATTGGTGCGCCGTGAAGATAAAGATACAACTGTGAAATAGTGTGTTTTATTGACAATGCAAAACAAAAACCTATAAACTGCAAGATGATTCTAACTGCACAGCAAGATTAATCAATATCTAATGGCAAAAACTTTCCCCTGTAGAGACTTCTACTTTTATCAACTTTGATATTTTATGCAACCCCAAAAGCTTTCCCCTGTAGAGAGTTCTGTCAACATTGATATTAATGCAAAAATGATTGGCAAAAATTACAACTCCTCAAGATATGGTACAATGTTTGTAATTACCAAGTTTACAATAGTATAAGTTAGCGAATATTTCAGATGCCACTGAGGTCATCTCCTACAGCTGATAGAATTCAGCACATGGTTCTCGATTGAGCAATGATGAGCTCCAACAATTTGAATTTCAGTTAATATCACATGTAAATTACAGTGCATGGTTCCGAATCTAAAATCAAAAGAAGACATGCTATTTTATAGCTACTTACTAGTAAGCTATTATAAAACAGACTCCTACTTTCCCACGGAACTGGAATGTAGAAGCCTATTTTACAGTTTCCTACTATGTAAACGGTTATATAATATGCTTCCTAACAGGCGACTATAAAATAGCCTATTTTATAGCCATCTACCACTCTTTAGATACTTCTTTAATTCAGATCCATAATTTTACGAAACACAAGATTGTATGTTTGTGTTTATTGAAGATGCCCTGACTTCGATAAATTTAAACAACAGAGAAACCATATTACACCGTATTACTATTCAAAATCTATAAAATACCATCCCACTTCAAAGAAGTTTATTTTGAATCCTACATCAGTTTTATTGGCAGATATACCACCGCTTTTTATAAAATTACCTCATCTATTTGTGTGAAGGAAGTTTTTGAAACACAAATACAAGCACAATATTTGACATAGTACATGTCAACCGTGTGCCCTCATTGTATTTATTCATGTCTGACATCTATCCAACAAAGATGTAAATATCAGAAAAACTGTGTCCACTCATTTGTATCTCTGTAGTCACTCCGTTAATGAAGAAATTGGTTTACTATAAATAGATGTTATGCTTATGTAATACTTGAGTTCCTAAAGCAATTTTTATAATTCAACATTTTTTGTTACGAAAATCGCAGCAATGGTCCGCTTCTATTATTAAAACATGCGTCAAAAGCTTTCTAGTGACATATTAATCAATGACTTTGGTTAATATTTTGTTAACATGTTAATCAATATCAATAAGATTTGATCACAATGACGTAGGCCAGAGTCAGCCGAACCACTATAAATTCTGCCTTACTACTGCTTTCTTTTTTATATTGATTGTTCTTCATATTTATATCCTCTTCATATATACTATTTGTGATCTATGATTGTGATTCGGTTCTTTCGTCTGCGTTTGGTGTTTGTGACCAATTTTGATGCAAACAGAAAGTAATATCAATGGACAGAAATAATTATCAATTTGTGATGAAAAATTAATGTGTCAGAAAGACGGTCTAGTATGATTTTCTTAATCTTGGCATTTCTGTCTTTCCATAATTTTTCTGTTATTTTGTATATAATCTGTATATAACGAGAATACTCTCATTTGAAGCTTTTAAAATGTCTAAATTATCCTTTTGAATTATTCTAAACAACAAGGATATTTTCTTAATTAATACCAACCATGTTGTTATGCCACTAACAATAACTGTGATGGACATTTTCTTTCACCACATTTGTAATTCATAATCCCTAATTCAATGCTTCTTTTCCCATAACAAAATCTCAAGGTCTAATCATAAATTACCCAAAAAATTGTTTTTAATCTCTCAAAAGCCACTAGAAAATTAATTAAAGCATCATCTTAGGCTGTAAAAGATCTGACAACAGCAAAAATCACGCATTCGCTCGAATTAAATTACATCCAGGCAAGTGAGAAATTGTTTCAGGTACAATTATAACAATCAAAAAACCGGTTCAAGCAAAGTTTCAGGCAAATTCTATCATAGCCAGCATGTGATGCGGTTCATATATCTTTTATAGGATAAGGTAATCAAAAATAATTTATTCACATTTAGGAACAGCTAAAATGACGCATGAGAAACTGTCTTGAACACAACATTGCTAAGTAGCCAGGGTAGGGTATCATTTCTGTCATTTTGAAGCTCACATTTTTTGCTTAATTAGAATTATTTTGGCCCTGAATATTATGCTAATGTTGAAGATTACAATAAAATAAATGAAAAGTTAACATTTTTCAATAATCCACATGTAATCCTTCCTATAAACCAAGAGACCATGTCATTTATTGCAATTAATTTCCCATGTAATCTCACACAAAGAAAAATGCCACTTACTAAATTAATGTTTATTATGGTGTTGATAACTTGAGGAAAATGATACCAGCAGAACGAATGTACCAATAGATTTTTGAGCATCTATCACTCATGAATAAAGATAGAGTTTGGATCCTTCACATAGTAGCGTAGAATAAGTTCCTTTGAGGATGAAGGGTTCGTTGCATTTACTGTGATGTTTTTTTACCTGAGACGTTTATTAGTTCACAAAACAATTTTTATGGGTTAACTCATTTGCTATAAATGGTGGTTAAGTTATGTTGCATTAATAACATAAATGAGTTCCACTTTTCTTTCAGTTCACTGTATATTTTCTTCCTCTTTCACTTATGGTGCATCCACAAAATTTAGAAAAACATCTATAAAGATGGTCCTCCTCTTATAGGAGTTCCCATTTCAATGTGAGCCACAAATGATGAAACATGGATTTGATGTTGATCCTTAGTTGTTAGAAAGGTCGATACCTTCAAGCAATGGTAAAATAGTAAGCTTTTGATTTAATTTGGAACTATTGATACTTTTACTGTTATTTTATAATTTTGAAAAAAAGGTTTCTGTTTACTATTATTTACTGTCTAATTCATTGTCATCTTCTTTGTGAATGCTTATTAATTTAAATTTAAATCATATTTTTTAAAATTCATTTTTATCATTAATGGAAATATGAGTTACACGACGACTTTGATCAGATGTGATTGTAAATCGAGCCCAAGCAAGGTACGGTTTTAAGGTAGATGGAACACTACCTTTATATGTTCAATTTTGTGATATCCGTGTATTTCCTATGTCGTTGATTGTTTTTTTAACTAAAATGTTTATGCGATTTGTACTAATTTTCATTAATAGGTTGCAAGCTGCGAAGTAGAAACACGTAATTTTAACCGATGAAGTATTGATAAGAGATAGACAGCTTTGAAAGGATTGTTATGAACAATAATCATTGAGATATCAAGTTTCTAAAACACAAAGCTACAAGATGTATAAAGTGGCTTATCTTTTTATCCACATAACCAGAGATGATGGAGATGTAGAATACTTTAGAGAAGAAGCCACAGCCAAAGATTGAGGAGGGAGAAAGAAAAGAGTCAAGTAGAAAAGTAGGCAGTGGGAGCAAGACAAGTATGATATGCAGGAAAACAAGAGAGCTAGAAAATTCCACATTTGAGAGAGAAGGTATGTTATAATGACTATGTACCAATATTCTATAGTACCAAAGAATGACCAAAAAATCAAGTTTCAAATATGATGGTAAACATATACATGTACTATCTGACGCTATTATAATAGTATTGTTCTCATTACGTTACATATCTTTCATTTAGTATGGTCGTGTTATAAATTTATCATGGTATATTTTAACGTTGTTATATTTTAGGTTCCTAAACGTGTTAATTTTGAAAGAGAAAAGTAGAATACCTCATTTTGAGGCTTTTGAAGTTACCATAATACCCTTTGTGTCTGTTAAAGAAAAACAAAAGAATAAAATGGCAGTTAAGTCTTTTATTGTTCCACTATCCTATGTCCCTTTGCTTTTCCTTGCCTGCTTTAGAGATGAAAGCGGACCGTTCCCTTATCACAAATTGAGGGCAAATCAACATTAATGGCATCGAGATCTTAAATCGTTACTCTTTTCCACTATCTTTTGAAAAAAGCTTCCATTTTTTATTATTGTAGAAAATGAAGAACCATTATTTGCTTGAGGCATTTGATATACATCGTGGTTCCATCAAATTGAGGCATCGGTAGTGTCGACTTGGTAATTTGGTCTTATGTCATAATTAATTTTATTTCTCTCATGGATTTCAAGTCCTCACTATAATTTGTATGTTCTTTTAAATTGATCTGTTATATCCATAAGTTTTTACCAATCTATTTAGGAATTATAGGTTAAAATCTAGAATTTACCATTTTAAAGTAGACCATAAATATATTTCTTAAGCATTGTTCGAGCATTTGATGTATAAATTACTCAGTGTGGTTTACTCGGCCTATTTTTGAGTTTTAAATGTTTACTTCTATTTTAACGGCAATGGTGGTCAAATTAAATACGTCACTATAATTGTATGAGGCTACTGCTTAATGTTATTCATCATATAATAGCGAAGTCGCTGTAATTTACAAACCCAGTTGTCCAAAGCTACGTAATAGGAAAGCTACCGAACAATCCAAATTCACATGATAGAAAATTTGCCATAACCATCATACAATATTACTGATTACTAAGGTACTATTGTTGCTAGATAAATAGTTCAAAATTCTTTTCGATAAGGGATGATAGCAATTATTTACAAACTAACGTTACTTACATAACCGTAGTGAGCTATTCAAAAATTGTTACTATTATTTTAGTTGTACAAAGATTAACAACCATTGACTATCTACGCAACTATCATATTTAGTGATGGCCAATATGGAAGAGTTGAGAGTCAAAGTGTGAAAAATGAGGAACAAGAATATTAAGCTATACATATTTCTCAAAATACGTTATTGTATAATTCTATTTGCGGTAAATGAAGACTTTTGATGCTTAATGGTTTTTTATTTGACTTAAATGCATACCATAAGTTATAGAATGACGATACATATTATATGTTTTCAGAAAGATAGCTATATTTTTCTGAAAATATGATTAATCTATTTGATTGAATTTTACTTAAGCATCTACAAATCATTTGTTTTATTCTAACATCAAGTAACATGAGTATTTGAGTTATAATAATTCTCGTAGTCTTTCGATTTGCTGCAAACATATGGATGGGAGATCATTCATCTTAGTAAACCAAATTTTTACATATAGTGAATATATTGAGTTTTGTGCTGGTTTGTACATAATATTTTGAACTAAACAAAAATTAACATACGGTTTTCTTTGCATACGTCCAACGGACATGCCATACGTACTGGTATAAATAAGGAAACTAGTTCAAAGGTAAAATTCGAGACCAATTTTGGTCCGAAGGACACTGCATGGTATATTAAACTGGCATCAGACAAATCAAAATGATATATTAAACTAGCGTCAAATAAGCAGACTACCTACACTAGATTAGAACAACTAGAATAGCTTACATTTTCATTTGCACAATTAAAGAAATGCCAAATTAATGGATCAATTTACACGTATAATGCCAAGTTCACGTAGCAGTACACAAACAATACAAATATTTATTGATGTGCCGCTTTAGAAAATGGAAATTAACACAGATAAATTGCTAACATTTGCTGAAATCAATAATAGCACGGATATGTTAAAATTAATTGTAAATTAACATGAAAAACCAAATGAATAAAAACTTACTGAAATTCGCCTCAGCGTCGTCAAACGATTTAGAAACATTTTTCCCCATCAAAACAACATTGGCATTGACACAAACCACCGCCATCATCATATAATATGCAAACACAAAACAAACACACTTAAAGATGCCCATGCCTAAACCTTCTTCACTTCACTAACAACTAACAATTGTAACGATTGCTCCTCTTTTACCTACTAAAACGTAGAATCTGCAAAAAGGGACAAAAAAGAAGGTTTATTTTTTCTTAATACGAATTTTCAACGGTTGGAGATTAGTCCAAGGGAGATAATCAACTGTG
Source organism: Allium cepa (assembly GCA_030765085.1). Classification (NCBI taxonomy): domain Eukaryota; kingdom Viridiplantae; phylum Streptophyta; class Magnoliopsida; order Asparagales; family Amaryllidaceae; genus Allium; species Allium cepa. Next base: position 337,834,645 of record CM060938.1, read on the forward strand.
GATGGAGAAGAACTTGGAAACTAAAACATCAAATTCCATGAAAAGAAATAGAAAAATGATAAACTAAGCTCTCCAAGTCCTCGAGTATCAATCGTACAATTAATTAACACCGCTAAAGCGAATTGCGGCGGCTATTTGGTCTGAGACGTAATATTTACTGGACTTGCCAAAAGTATCCTCAATTTTCTTCTAAGTGGACTTTTAATAAAATACTTGCGAGGTAAAGTCCATATACATCATGGATGTGGCCAAAGTCTGCAATTGTGCGGAGCTCGTGTACTGGATTTCATTTTTTTTTTTTTATTTGAAAGCAAAATTAGAAAAGCTTCATATGTGAAACCTTAAATTAAATGAAATTTTTTTTGATGTTTTACTCACCCTAAGTTGTAGATAGATAGATGCAATTTTGTTGTTTTCAAATTTAATTTGGACGGAAGAGGAGATTATCAATACTAAGATAAGAAAATGTAAAGAGTTGCGGAAATTTGATAAGAATGAAATGGAAAATAAAGACAAAAAAGAAAAAAGAAAAAACCAAGAAAGCATGAAATTATGGGAATGAGTAACAAATGCAAGATGAGTAAGGAAAGAATGAAATATACGAGGTAAAAGATATTTTTTTTCATAATTCTTTCAAAATATAGATTAAGGAGGAAACTTTGATGTTTAAAGGGTTTAAGTAGAATTTGCATTTCTTATGTTGGTGACAGAGAAAAGGATCTTTAAAGTTAAACATATTACATAAAGAGCTTATTCGATTTTTTTTCTTCATGTTTTCACTGTGATATGATTTTGACTGCAATTATGTTGATCCAACAATTATTAATTTGAGTATGTTTTGGCAAACAACTGAACATAAAGATGTCCCCTTCTTTTAAGTTGCTCTTTTTTAAACATGTTTTAACTTCATTGTAAGGAAATAAAAATCATTAGGCGGATATAGCTGGTTAATACGGACCATGGATTAATCATTTAAGCATGGATTAATCGAGAATTAATCAAAGGTAGAAATTTTTAATAATTCATGTATTTTGAATAAAATTTTAGTGTTTTATTTAGTGTCGATTGATGTAAATTGAAATTTTATGATTTTGAATGTGCTAGGAGTAGCCAAGAAAACACGATCGCTTAAGACTAGCATATTAATGCTTATATGGGGCATCAAATCTTAAATAATGCTTTATCATTGCTTAAATACATGTTTTGATTCTTACATAAAACAACAAACCTTGTCTAGACAGGGGCTAGACTAATCAATAGGCGATAAGCCTCGCATAGCGTCTAAGCGGAGGTTTGGATGAATTTTTGCAGTGGTGCTTTATTGATAATACAAAATTTTCAAATATAATACTAAGTTAGTCCGAACATGCACCAAAGAATATGCGATATATAAATATATACATACACAAACAAGCCTCTAAGAAATAAAAATTAGCACATGTCTCCTTCATTGTTAACAAATAAATGAAGTATATCGACAAATATTTCAAAATGCAACAAAAAGATGAATCCCTTCTTAACTTTTTGGTGCCTAATGTGTCACATCTTCATATTTTGAACATCTTTTTTGAAGGGCTTCATTATTTCTCATGCTAAGTTTTCTAAATCACTTTACAGTGCTTTCAATTCAGTTAGCGAAGGTATTACTCCAACTCTACGTCCTTTTGCTAGGTTGCTAAAATTACAAATTCTATTCGATTGATTTTGATTAACTATGCAGATTGTGTAGGTTCAAATAACGAGAAGCTAATTAGTGCCTAGCCACATATGAGACTAGATAGTCAAAGGTATGGATTAACTCAAATTAAACGAAGATCAATCATGCTAGGAGTGTTATAAAGATCTAGTACAAAAATTAAAATGCATCAAAATTTAGAATAAATTGCCATGATATTTGATTAAAGATTTAGCATCTCATAAGAAGTTAAGTAGTAAATCATAGTGTTGGCTGAATTTCAAGTCAACTTCGAAATTATGAGTTGAGATGGAATTTAACAAAGGTTACCTCCTAAAATGTGAGTTGAAATGTAAAATGAGGAGTAATTAAGAAAATGAAAAGTAGTGCAATTAAAGCAAATGGCACTAATGTAGAATGGTGTGATCTTAGTAAAGATCTACTTCTACTATGGTTGATGCTTGAGTTTTTCAGCTACAAGAAGTAATTTAATGGCTATTAGAATAGTTGTGAGTTGTAAAATATTTCTTATGAGTATAAAGATCTCTCACTTTACAAATGCATGGGATCTCTATTTATATTTATACACGTCATGCTTCGAAGGCCAAAGAATAATGCCTTAGATGTTAAGTTTCCATGTAGGAGTTGATTGCGATCCACGATTAAGATGGCGACCAGCTCGGATTTCCATGGAGAAAGTGGACCAAATGTGTGTTAGTTGGCGAGTCGTACCGTGGCATGTTTGTGTAAGAAGAATTGTGTAACAAACCCGCCTTTCGTAACACCCAAGAATCAGCATCTCACATCAATGCCCGACTATTAGATACCATAAATGACGGCTTATCGAAAAAAAGAGGAAACAAAATACAATACCAAGGCATAACGGTATGATTTTACAGTGGAATGATAACATATATATACTGAATATACATGAACAGAATGGAATGAATAGTATATAAGAGATTACACTGGCGGAAGTAAGTGATAAATGAATATCAATAAAGAAAGTCAGAATAAAATATTTGATACATTAATTCTTATATACAAATAACATTTGTCATATATTACTACAATATCAAATATACATATCCAAAACACCGATGCCATGCCTTCAAAATGCTCCAACCGCACATCTTGATAGCTTATCCCCAAAAGCACCCAAGTCTCAAACTACTCAATCGAGTACCCGAAAGTTGCGATGACATAAAAAGACAAAGACAAAACGCAGGTTAGACTTAAAGCATGGTATGAGGGAAACTATCTCAAAATATTGTATATCAAAATTCTATACAAATATAAAACAGGAAGTTACTAAGGCACATCCGTTCCTCTCTATAAACATGGCTCAAGTGTAATCCAGACAACCCATAAACATGTAAAGTAAACTCATCATAAAAGTAGGGAATTATATCATAACTTGCTCTTCTCTTATATTCAATGAATCAGCACGACTAATATAATGTGAATGATACGTCATAGTATAGCATGATAAGGTAATCCAATATAAAAATGTCGGGACATGTAAATATCACAATGTAACCATATCCTAGAATACACAATAATATTATTAGCCAATTAACATAACATATACAATATTACGATAAACAATGGACGTAGAATATATATTGATACTTATCATTACTGATAAGTGGAGTCTGCAGTGGCCTAGTGCTTAAGATAAATAGATTCAGTACCTTAGTGAACCATAGACCTTGAGTCGCATCTAGTGCGGTCGAACTCGTGTAACGATTCATAATTTGATGGAAACTAATTTAAAAGAAGCCGATTAATATAAATGATAGCACCATAGAATTTTTGCAAACATCGGAATTTGGTTATGTTACTCGCATTGTTGGATTTGTGACGATTTTTCTAATCAATTTCTATATACAAAGTTTTTCGATCAAAGTTCAAAGGAAAAAGTTATTAACGTTTGAATTTTTTTGAATCGAAAATAGTTATATATATAGTTATGGTAATAAAAATAAATTAAACAATTAATTGGTAACGTAATGGAAGCTTGCACATTAAGAAATTTTAACGTTAAATGAAATCTAGGGAAAATAAATGTTAAGGGAAACAAATTACCATAGTTAGTCAAATAAGGAGTAAACGTAGAGAAATTAAGCGGTATATTTAAAAAAATCATGCACGCTAATTAATCACCATAAAAAAAGCTAGGGTCGACCCTAGATGCACCTAGATTAATCGGTAGCGGTCGATCCAGTGTCACAAATGGTTGACTATTGGCGTATAAAAATTTAAGAATGTGCGTGCAATCGAATGGCATTGATTGATCTAGTTATTTTTCTTTGCTTCCAAGTTAGTAGTGCGCATTTAAGATGGATCTGAAGATTTCCTAGACTAAATATAATGCTCCAAATTAATCCCTAATCCCTATAAATTAACATCTAACCCAATCTTAATTTATTTAGAGAATTTACTGCGTACTAAAACTCTACCATTTTTTTCTAAATTCTAAAATCCTAAAAGTAGTAAAATTATTATTATTATATATATACATATATATACATATGTATATATAAAGTAGAGAATAAGAGAAGAGAAGAATGGGATCGATTCACAATGTATAAACAAAGGTAAATCATGGTTCTTAAACTCAAATCTAAATTTAATTCAATCATTTCCTCAAATCTATAGTTCTAATAATTGTGTACCCTTTTTATATTTTGGACTTAAAGTAAGAGAGAGTCAAATAAAAAGGGAATGAATCTAAAACCGATGAATCAGAGCTAAAAAGAGGCGAGTGAGAAATTACTTATTTTGTAATAATATTTGATTTATATCACTGTAGATCTATTTAATTTATGCCTAGATATAAATCATGATTTGGGTATTTAATTGTATGTACGTAATGGTTATGGAAAATATGTCTATATATATTGTTGAACATAAATAAGAATTGGTTATAAATTAAATTGGGATTAGACAATATTTTAATACATTAGAATGAATTGTGTAACAATGCGAAATTATATAAATTGTCCAAAATACAAATAGAAGTGTAGTGTTTGGAATATCAAGGAACGTAAACAAAAAAGAACAGATGTACAAAATAAGGAAATCATCGTATTTTGTACTATCTATTCCAGTAGAAAATTAAAAGTTAATTCCTTGTTATTTCACATATAACACAAGTCCTCTTTTATGTAATTTATAGAGAATTATAGTATTAACAATTTTCTTTAGAGAAAGAAGTAATTCCAGTGTATTAAATATAAAAATCCTTAAGTATAACTAAGGGAATGTAAGCAGGTATAAATGACATGTACTCTAGATTTCAATACATATATCACTCATTTCTAACACTAGGAGAAAAATATACTGATTTTGATATTGTTTTAAAAATTCCTAACTCTTTAACTGATGAGTGGGAATGAAAGGTCTTAGTTATTGAAGAAGTTAATAATATTTCAACTATTAAACCAAAAGAGTTAATAGGAAATCTCATGTCCTTTAAAGTGAATATGCAAGCAAAACGGGTACAACCTCAAGATAGGAAACAATTGCCTTTCAAACAAAGAATGAAGAATCCAATGAAAATGATGATACTATTGCATTTTAGCTAAGAATTTTGGAAAGTTTGTGAAGTTCAAAAAGAAAAAGAAGTTTGGCACAATAGGAATAGCAGCAACAATCCATCAACTTCCTCACTCAAGTGCTATGTATATGACAAGATAGGTCACATAAAGAAAGATCGACTAGAATGAAAGAGGAATAATTTAAAGAATAAGAGCAAGAAATATCGTACAAAGAAGAAGTAGGCTATTTCAGTAACTTAGGATGATTCAAACTCATCATGTTCGCCAGATATTGATGGTGATTCCAAATAAGCAAATGTGTATTTCATGGCAACTAAGAACGACGTAAGTGAACTCTCATTCGATGATCTATTTGAAATTTTGAGTTATTAGATAATTTAAAAGATTTGAAAAGAAAATATAAAGTTTCATTAAAAAGTCGAATAAAAGTGAACTAGAAGTCGATAAAAGATGAAAAGAAAATTCTAGAAGAGGAATTAGTAAAATCACAAGATTCATGTGTTGATATAACATCTCAACTTACAATGCTAAGTAATGAAATAGAAACTCAGAAAAATAAGAATGATATATCAACAAAAGAGAATTATAATTAAATTATATTGTTAAAATATTAGAATTAAAAGTAGTAGGAGTTAAAACCAAGTTAGAAATCGTCATTAAAAATATTTTGAATTTTTATAAAGGTAAAGAAAGCCTTTCTAAAATTATTGACAATTCTGAATCATCTTTTAATAAAAAAGGTCTAGGTTATCAAAAAACAAATAAAGAAGTAAAGTCTTGTCCTAAAAGATATAGCTAACTATATACGAATTTCAAAATGAAGGATGATAGTCAAAAGAAACCAATAAAACCTATCAAGTTGAACTCCATCCGCTTCTCTATTCTGTGCTCCAAGTTGCCTTATCTATTGAAATAAACTCTGGATCAACTCCTCCTTTTTCTTCATCATTGTCTCCATCTCGTCCCTATTGATGAAGATCGACGCTTGATTCGCTCCTGAGGAAGCCTCTTGACTTCCTTGATGTTCACTTCTCTCTGGCCTTTGTCTCTTACTTGTTTTTCTTGTCATAGCTTTTAGATCTGAATTCTCAAGTCTTCAAACTCAACTTCTCCTGAATAAGCCGTTCTCAGTGAAAGCACCAAAATGTTGCGCCAAAATTGGTCACAAACACCCAGTATCGCGAAAGCACCCGTTTATGAACACAAATCAGCAACAGTCAATATAGAACTCAGATCTAAGCAATAACAATCACAATAATTCCCAAATAACAATCACAAACACAGGATTTATAGTGGTTCGGCGATCTTGCCTACGTCCACTCTGAAGCTTATGTCTTTATTGATTCACTTGATGATTCAAATCGATTACAACGGATTACAATTGATGATAGGTTTCAAATATGATTACAACAGCGATAATGAAGTAGGGAACTGAATCCGGCAGAGTCTGGACGTTCAATCGCCAAAAGATCCCCCTTTCTGAAGGCTTCAGGTAGCTATTTATAGGCGTAGGAGGCCCAGATCTCGCTCAAACTTCGGGAGACTTTCTCTGGCACGTGAGTGGGCCCACGCGACCGACCCCACCAAGTTTCGACTCGATCTGAGATCGATACGAAGTGGTTTCGTATCCATCAAAAAATGACCCAATCGAGCTGAAACTTGGCAGGAACAATTTTTACCTTGTATGGAAGCTACTGTGAAAATTTCATGGCATTTGGACTTACGGATCTCGAGATATAGTCGATTCGAAATGGAGTCTTTCAGTTGCTGTTTGGTTCGAATCGATTCCTTCGAATCGATGCCTTCGAATCCATCAGCTCACGTGGTTCTGTGATGAGGTGACACGCGTCCTTCGAGTCGATCCGGTCTTCTCTCCGGGTTGAACGCTTCGACTCCTTAGATCTCGTCGACTTCGTATCGTGGAATGACACGTCATCCAAGCTAGTTGATTTGGTGGATACGAATAAGTGATTGTTCGTGGATTCGGACAAAGGCTTCTGATGGATGCGAAGCGAAACTCTCCGATGGATACGAAGTCACCTGATGAACTCAAGGCAAATGGATGTGAGGGACTTGTGCCTCTGATCGATACGAGGGTAATGGATTCGAAGTGAGGTCGTGCTTATGGATTCGAATAGTGGTTGCGCCGATGGATACGAACCAATGACAATCGATGGAGTCGAAATGCTCTGCCTAGATGGTTTCGCAGAGGGACTTCCGTGATGGATACGAAGCAGGGGAAGCCGATGGATTCGAGCATGATCGAGTCGAACTGAGGCATCCTGATGGGTTCGAACTCGATCGATACAAACGAGATCGGTTCGAAGCGACTATCTTCTGATGGATTCGAACATGGTGGATTCGAATGGATCGAGGTGACTAACTCCTGATGGATTCGAACCTGATGGATTCGAATGGACCATCACCTCGACCTCTTCATGGATACAAACGACATACTCTTTCCTTAGATTGAATCGATCATAACTTGCACATACGAGCTCGGATTGACATGAGATTTGAAACGCTGGTTCCCATGACTTTGCTTGCCTGTTCTATCAATTGTAGCCTGATCCAGGCTCGGACAAAATTCATCAATATCCACAGCGAAGCAACGTATAACCAACCTTTGAGACGAACTATCTTCGTTTTCTGATTGATCTTTTGGTAACACGGCTTTGCCAAAAAGCGGGATAACAAGATTTATGGAACAAAAACATACATGAATAAGGCAACACAGAAATACACAAGAAAATCAGTTATTTTGTAGTCGAAGAAGAGCATTCATCCGGTTCAATCTTGGTGACTTTAACATGAGGTTGTAGAGGTGACCAATATTTTTGGCGTTCCCAAGAGTTGGGAGACACCGGAGGTTGCTGCGGAATTTGCTCCCATGGATTCTAGCCAAATGTATGTGGTCGACGAGATGATGAAGGTCAGTAACGTCTTTCTTTGGTGATTTGCCGCAAAATTTTAAGACAGTCGATTCTATTAAGCGAAGATGTATAGAATATATTTGTTGTTCATAGTGCATCTCTCTTTGCAAGTTGATTTGCTCCCTTTGATAGTGGTGGATGTCGACTATTTTTTCTTTAGTTTTTGAAGAAATAAAAAGTGATCTCCTTGACTTCTTGCTATTTGGTGTATATCTAGTGTGATATTGTCCCCAACCATGAGCTGGTTCACTTTAGGAGTAGGAGTGGCCAAAGAAGGAGCTGAGCTCTTTGAAGATGGTAGTGTGGCATGTGACAGCTTAGAGTTGGAGGAATCATAAGAATCATGAGAAGCCACTGAAAAAATGTCGAAGAGTTTGAGAATGAAATGGTAATGGTGATTGCTATAGTATGAGAAATATATATAGGGGAGATGGACCAGAATTTGATGGCCAGAGATGGGAATGAACAAGAGCCATAGGAAATAATGTATGGAGGGAATGGATGAGAGTAAACTCAAAAATGGATGGTTACGGGCTGATGTGATATAAGTTAAACCAAAGCATGTAGCTTAGCAAGTAATATAACATAGCATAACCGATAAAGCATACACTTACCAGCCATGAGACCATAACTGGTAAAGCATACACTTACCAGCCATGAGACCAGAGTTCAAACCTTAGCAGCTACATTATTTTTGTAACCCGAAATTTTAAAGACTATTTTTAAACAAACTTCTAGTTGAGACAAGAAACATATATAACTCAAATGGCAAGTCTATAACTAAGAGATCATGAGTTCAAGTCCTTCTAGTGTCATGAAAACAAAACAAAAAATTAATTTTGTCGAAAATTTTGCATGAAAACTTCCTTTTGTAAGTCAATATTTTATCAAATCATGCTATGAATTTTGCACATAAAAAATGCATATAAAAACAATATGTTTTGGAAAAAAAATTCATGAAAATTTATAAATCTTTAAAAGAGACGATTCCAAATTCTCATCTTAATTTGATGAAAGTATTTTCATTTAAAGGTTTTCTAAAGATACCTTCCAATTGTTTGTCAGAGGAAACAAATTCTAGATATATCAAATCCTTTTCAATATTATCACGAAGAAAATGATGATGAATGTCAATATGTTTTGTCCGTGAGTGATTGACAGGATTTTTAGATAAATTTATAACACTAGAATTATCACAAAAAATAGTGGATTTGGATAAGTTAAAACAAAATCTTATAGTGTTTGTTGCAAAAGCTGCAGAAATACATTCTACTTCACATGTCGATAGTGAAACACAGTTTTTTTTCTTACTAAACCAAGATATAAGAGACCGTCCAATGAAGTGACAAGTCCCACTTGTACTCTTTCTATCTGTTCGGCTTCCTCCAAAATCAGCATCAGTATATGACAATAATTCAAAAGGACATTCCTTTGGATACAATAGTCCAAAGTCCTTAGTTTTATTAAGATACCGTAGTATGCGTTTCACTGCTCGCAAATGTGATTCTTTGGAATCTGCTTGAAAACGTGCACACAAACAAACACTCATCATTATGTTAGGTCTACTAGTTGTTAAATCATACTTCTATACAATATTTGGTCAACAATTTTGTCATTTTCATCTTTATCAAGATGTATAGTTGTACTCATCGGAGTTGGTTTGGTGGAAGTATATTTCATACCAAAGCATTTAATTAGATTGTTACAATATTTTTCTTGATTTATGAAAATACCATTTTCAAATTATTTTATTTGTAAGCCAAGAAAATAATTGAATTCACCCATATGTGACATTTCATATTCTTTGGTCATTATTTTAGAAAATTCCTGACATAAATTTTCATTTGTGGACCCAAAAATGATATCATCAACATAAATTTAAACAATTAAAATATCTTACTTATTTCATTTAATAAAAAGAGTTTGATCAACCTTCCCAATTTCGAAACCAAAATCTATTAATACCTTTTAAGACAATCGTGCCAAGCATGAGGTGCTTGTTTCAAATCGTATAAGGCCTTTTTAAGTTTATAGACATGGTCTGGAAATTTTTCGTGTACGAATAACGGAGGTTGTTCAACATAAACATTTTCCTTTATAAAACCATTTAGAAAAGCACTTTTAAAATCCATATGATATAATTTAAAGTTATGAAAACATGCATAGGCTAGTAAGATTCGTATTATTGCTTCTAGTCTAGCGACTGGAGGAAATGTTTCTTCGTAGTCAATCCCTTCTTCTTGATTATATCCCTGTGCAACTATTCTAGTTTTATTCCTAGTAATATTTCCTTGTTCATCTGCTTTATTTTTAAAGATCCACTTTGTACCAATAATTGATTGATCACTAGGCCTCGGAACTAAATTGCAAACGTTATTTCTTTCGAATTGGTTTAGCTCTTCTTGGTGATTAACCAATTTTCATCGGTGGATGCTTTTTCAATATTTTTAGATTCAATATGAGAAAGGAAAGCTACATGGCCCATTTGTTTCAATTGATTTATTGTCCTAACAGATTAACTAAGTTCTCCAATGACAATAATGGGAGGATGATCCCTTAATAATTTAGGTGGAGATCTTAATTTATTGTTATTGTGAACAATGTTTTTATTATTTTCAAAATTTGAAATTTTCGTATTTGTGATATTATCAGGGAAGTCTTCATCATCTCTTATACTTGGCATTTGATTAAAATTTTCATCAAAGGATACATGAAGAGTTTCTTCGATGATATTGGTTCTTTTATTAAAAATTCGATAAGCATTGCTTCGGTCCGAATATCCTACAAAGATTCCTTCATCGGATTTTGGATCGAATTTGCTAAGATGATCCTTTGTGTTTAAAATGAAACATTTTGAACTAGAAACTTTGAAATAAGAAATATTTGGTTTTCGACCATTAAAATGTTAATAAGGAGTATTATTAGTTAGTGGTCGAATAGAAACACGATTCAAAACATAACAGGCTGTTGCAACTGCTTCAGCCCAGAAATGTTTTGGTAATGTGCTTCCATTTAACAAAGTCCTTGTACATTCTTGTAAGGTTCTATTTTTGCGTTCTACAACTCCATTTTGTTGTGGAGTTCTAGGAATGAAAAATTATGGAATATTCCCTTCTTCTTACAAAAGTGTTTAAAGGCTTCGTTTTTGAATTCACCTCCATGATCACTCCTAATGTTTTTGACTTTCAATCGCTTGAATTTTGAATTCTTTTGACAAAAGTTATGAAATGATCAAAAGTGTCACTTTTATTTTTCATAAAAATAGTCCAAGTATATGTAGAAAAATCATCAACAATTACAAACATATATCTACTGTGATTAATGGATTGTACTTATGTTGGTCCAAATAAATCCATATACAGTAATTCAAGTGGTTGTAAAGTTGAAATAACCTTTTTAGATTTAAAAGATGACTTAGTTAATTTTCCTAACTGACATGCATCACAAATATGGTCAATTTTAAACTTCATTTTTGGTAGTCCTTTTACTAAATCATTTTTAGAAAGCTTATTTAAAGCTTTGAAATTAATGTGACAGAATCGTTTGTGTCATAACCGAGGATCATTTTCTTTGGCTATTAAACACATATCTGAATTATGGTTTATGTAACGTTTGCGACTTTTCGACCTCGAAAACCCACATCAATACGTCCACTGTATCAACTGTCGAGAAATCGAATGTCGAAAAACCGTACCGTTATGGTTAAAGAAGAAGAAAAAGATAGAAGAAGAAAGAAAAAGATAGAATAGAACAGAAAGAAATAACAGAACAAAATCAGAATCTCACATATCGCAGCGGAACAACATATAATAGATAAATGAATAATCTTTAAACAAAAGAACTATATCAGTCATTACACTAGATCATATTACATTTCATTATCAGAGTGTACAACAACAAACAACAACAAACAGCGGAAAAGAAATACTATATACTAGTGAATACGCCATGCCATCCAGCTTGCCTTTAGATTTCTCCAGCAACTCCCGAAGTCCAGAATATCCTGATAACCTAACTCTAGACTGCCCGTGTGGAAATTGGTGGGCACCTAGAGTTTAGGAAGAAAACAATAAACTCCAGGTCAGTCATGGGACTGGTGTAAGAACTAAAACAGTTATTTTCACAAAGAAAATCAAAACAATTTCGCTATGCTTTTGAAAAATGAAACTACCATAAGGACTCCCGCCACACACACAATGCAAACGCAGAATCGGAGGAGATTTCTCCTTATGATATTCAAATATGTTTACTATGCAGAATCCTTTGATTTGTATTATTTTTAGTGCATAGTGTAGAAAATATTTCGAAAATATAATATAAATCTTATCCAACATACGACCATTATCGTATGCCTACTACAGCTACCATGTTCAATAGCAGGTTACCGCCACATTCCATGGCAGGTTATACAACTAAAACCGTACAGGGTTCATATTGTTTCTTTGGATTTCCAACAAATGGTCAGGCAAAGGAACTTCCTACACCGAAATGGGTACGCCTCTGGAAAGACGCCCCGAGAACCTAACCGGATCTCTGTTGACACAAGGCCAAGTTACCACACGCTTCTGGGTGCAATGAAGCTGCAATTTGATAACTCCACACAAAAAGTATGCCATCCCCCGGTCGTTACCGACCTTTATCCGAGAATCCTCAATACCAACAACCACAAAGTAATAAATTTGCAGCAACCATATAGGTTAAATATCTGGGCTCCATACCATGATACAACCTCTATCCAGAAGAAAATGGACATAACTTAGGGGCGCGACCCCTAAAAAACCTTGCCACAACATTCCTGTTTCGACCATTTCCGGGTTGTGAGGCTCGACGAAGTCTCGTTCACAAAGCTACGCTTTATACAAAAGCTGTGCTTTAATTCAACAAATTCTCAACAGCACTTTGTATGCCACATTACCAATTTGGGAATGTATCACTAGTAACCAACAACTACATAACCTCTAAGAGTGTTAAGCTAAGAGAATAAATTCTCCGCCACCAATGGAAATATATTTGATAGAAACCAGCTTTACATCTCAAACTGTAACGTCAGACACACGTCCATACAAGTCCGTTCCGTGATCGAACAAAACCGAAGGCACTTACAAAGAAGTCCTTGCAATCCGGATATTCACTAATCACGACCGGACTTCCCATCACAAAGGGTAATAAATTTCTATATCGGAGATCAGCCGATGCAGAAACATTCGACGGTAATCCCTCCGTTTTCACAAATATCCGGTCTCCAACACCGGTCTTCAAATGCAATTCATAACGACGTATCACATATTCGGAATGGGTTATACAACCCCAAGGTCCTTTCCCGGCTAACCCAAATAGTGAGCGCTTATTTTAAAAATAAGTGTGGCATTCAAATTCAAGCAAATCACAACAAATACCTATTTAAAGGTAAATATTGATAGTTGGTTATTTAACTATCAATAAAAATGTGCAACATCATCAGATTCCAAATAATTTTCCAAATTATTTATTTTCCCTAAAATATCTTTACAAGATATATAATTTTCCACACTTAACCATTTGAAACAAATTTCAAATATTCACGTTTCAATTTATCTTTAAAAGATAAATTTTCAAACCTTTCATTTCATATTGGAAAACATTTTCATACTTATTTACTAATAAGTATTTTACAAATCTATTTATTTTCATCACTTGGAAAATATTTGATATACTTAAATCAAAATTAAGTATATATTTCATTCTTTAAGAAAAACATTCTTTTAAACACATTAATTTGAGCCAAAACGAATGTTGCGTAAAGTATCGTTACGACGACCCAAAATCACTAGTATAGGGATTCGAAATTTAGATAGATATATAAATCCCAATACTACACAAAAACATTTCCTTTCGGAAATCATTTACTATAACAACAGTGCTATAGTCCATCATTTCCTTATTTCTCGAAAACGTCTATTTCAACAATAAATGTTGAAATCTATGGTTTCGATTCATAATACATTTTAAAACATCTTTAAATCGTTTTAATTCTATTTAAAACATCACTTCCCAAAACATATCCATTTTATTTAATAATATATTCACTGTCCAAAATCGTGAATATACCACGTTAACCAAATTTAACGTTGCTACACATTTTATATAAGGGGTTATCCACTATCTAAAATCGTGAATATGCTCCCTTTAGTAAGCTATAATAATTTGCTTATTAAAATAAGTCAATTTTAGATTTATAAAAACAACATTTACAAATCCCATTTATATTTTATAACTTCAACTTATAAAATCAATTTATTAACAAATTCTATTTATACTTCATTTAAATACTAAAATCCGATTTATAAGTTACTTATTTATAAATCTTTTATTTTACAAAATCTATTCATTTCATAACTTCACAATTTATAAATCTATAAATTTTATTCACTTGTGAAATCCATTTACGCTTCATTTTAACACTTAATAAAACTCGTTTCACAATTCCTATATTTTTAGTTTATAAATATTAATCTTAGAAATCTTTATTATAAACCGTTTATAATCATTGAAAAATCTCAATTTAAATAAACCAATCCTTTTAAATAATTTACAAAATGTTATTTAAAACTTATATACTCCAAAATCATACTTAAGTACTATTTTCCAAAAATATAACTTTTATAACAATAAAATTACAATGTTTATTTATTTTAACAATTCAAAATTTAATAAAACGTATACTTTCAAAAATCACTTTTAAAAATTCCTTTTAAAATCAAAATCGTTATTTTAAAACTTCAAAAATGGATCCGATGATGCAACAGCACCAAATAGTCAATCACGACATCCAAATATCATATATCGATATGATAATCAACAAACATCACAATATCTGTAAATAAATCAATATTGTTGAGGAATCCAGTTGGATCCCTCCAATCTGTTTCTCCGCATCTAAAGATGTTAGCACAATACCAATTCCGTTCCAGTACGGAATTATCGCGATATATGGGATTTATAAAAATATTATCCGCTTAATAGGCGGCACAATAGGGTATCATCTGCTATATAATGCGGGAAAATCAACTCCAAGTACATATATAATACCAATTTCACTTTTCAGTGAAATTTTCGTGGTATATGGGATTTATAAAAATATTATCCGCTTACTAACGGCGCATAATGTCTATTTCAATCAATAACAGATAATAATTTATCATTCAGACATAAAATCAATAATTTTAAATCTAACTATTTATATTTAAATCGAAACAATTCGATTGAGTGAGAGGTTCTCACCTTGCTTTCAATTCAGTTTTCGCGTTTTATTTCGAATAAAATTAAACGTACGTTTAATTTTACCCGAAATTCAAACTATCTCTAAACGACTCCAATCCAGTTCCATAGCGTAGTGCTCGACAAAACAAACCCGATGCAATTCGTTTCGTGCGTTTTCGACCTCGTATGAAGAAGTTATGACATTTATAAGTTTACACGAATTTAAATATAAACAAATTACAATTTCTTTCATAATTTTCACCCCAAATTCATCCTGGCTGTTAGATCCATCATAACGTAATCAGGGCCGCACCTATCTTCATCTTCCCCACGCGATTTTTTCTCCAGTAAAGAAACGTAAACCGAACCCATTAGCCAAAATTAGGTTTAGACATCACGGCCACCACGATGCATGAAACTTCATCACTCAACCACCACGCTGAAGCCCTCCACGAGCCCTACCTTCGGCCAGAGGCACATAAGGCTCGGCTCTACCCTTGTCATGAAAAACGCACACGAAACCCCCATCAAGCTTGATTTGCCGTTAATTCGCTTCGCCTACAACGATATTCACCGTTGGATATCTAGTTCATGCCGTGCTCTATAAGTTTCTAGTTGAAAGTTTCTTGAAATGGTTTATGGATTGAGAGATTTTGAGAGAAAATGAAGTTAAATTTCGGCCATTGAATGTACTGGTGGCGGCTGAAGCTATTAGCTAGGGTTTTGGCAAAATTGTGAATAAGAGGCGCTTATATAGAAAATTGACGAAAACACTATTCATCCAATTTTTTTCGAACTACAAACGAAGCGTACCGATTGGCATTTCTAAGGATCACCCCGCATTTCGGACACAATGGAACGTGTTTCGGAGGCCAAATCGATCATCTGTGCGAGTTACGGCAATAAACGATCGATTTTAAATTAAACTAATTTCTATGCCTTTTGGATTGCCCCGGACAAACGGTAAATCCGATTTACACAAAATTTGAAACCATACAATAATATCACATTACGGATCTGATGAAACTGGTTTCGTCAAAATCCGAGACTGTTTGAAAAATGGCTATTTTAACTCGTCGATTAAATATAAAAATATTCAATTTTCACAAATTAACTTTAAATTTAATTTTAAAAGTTCTATAACATCATTCTAACTCCAACATGATTAAATAAAATTTTACAAATCAATTTTAATCATATTAAACCCAAGTTTCAATTATTTCTGTAATTTCAACTATTAAATTATCGATTTAATTATCCAATTAAATCCAATTATTCGAAATAAAATTTATTCGACTTATAAATTTCACTTATTAATATTTAAAATCAATTAAATATTCAAATTTTAATTAACAAAAATTTCGGGTCGTTACAATCTTCCCCCCTAAAAGAATTTCGTCCTCGAAATTACCAAGCAAGAAAAATTTACAGAATCCATTAACTTTCTAAAACAAACCGTTCAATTTAGATTTTTACAAATCTCTTAAGTGTTTAAATTTCTCAAAATTCATAGTTAAACTTCTTACAAAATCTTTACTAAGTTTCCAAATCCAACTTAGTTTTCAAAAAAATTCCAATTTTCTCAAAAATATTCTAACGCCTTAAATTTTCGGAAAAATTCGCCAGAGTCTCCTTTGCGCGGCTCGATCCGAAAAAAATGACAGTATATATATCACAAATATACATCTCATCAAGTGATGAGGCATCCCGTAGGGAAAAAAGTGTAAAAGTACGATATTTAATCCGAGATGTGTACCTTATATAGTATTAGCGAGCATATACGGCTAATATAGCGCGAAAGTAAGCTCCAAATGCGAAGCAAGCGCAATCCGCGCCTATAAACACTCAACAAACCATGAGAAACATGTATATATGAAATAATATCAATATACAACATATATCTACATATGCTAACATAGCAAATGCAACAAAAGCAATAAATGCAACTACCAAACCACTATCATCCAACAAATCCATATCAAATCAATATACATTCACTTCTTATTATTATTCAATGAATTGGTTTTCCAATTTAAATCACATTTGATACATTTACATTGGATTTAATTAACATTCATTCATTTGTTTCCAATTAGTTTATATTTACTAATTAAATTCAAGTTAGTTTACTTTCCATTCAATCAAATTCAATTTTGTTCAAATTCATTTTCTTCCAAGTTGGATTCAATTACTTTAGCTTCCAATTTCGCTAATTCAATTTCATCAACACTTAATGAATTATATACAATCAACTAACAATCATATAACAACGAATGTATATTCAACATAACCAAATTATTCAATTTACATTTCTTTACATTCAATTTTGTTCAACACATTTAATTCCAATTGGTTCATATTAAATTGACTTCCATTCAATTTATTCAACTTCCAATAACATTAGCTTTTAATGAATTAACACTTACATTCATTATTCCATATCAAATTATTTTACATTCAATTGATTAATATTTCATCCATTTATCAATTCAATTGCTAATTCCTTTAACAATATAAGGTTGAATTTCATTTATATAACTTCAAGTTCAAATTCTTAATGACTTTATTTCATTAATTCACTTATTAATTTACTTTCACACCAAAATCAACTTTATTCAACATCACTTAAGTTATATTCCATTTTAAAAATGGATATGGAAAGCACGTTCCCCCATGGATCACAGTTACTCGGCGGTTACGCTACTATCCCAGTAGAATCGCTTGTAATCTGTATATTTCACATCTCTTGAATTTCGCCATGGTTGTTTCCATAGATCGTAGTTCACACGGCGGTTACGCCACTATCCCAGTGGAATCGCTTGTAACCGTAGACATCTCGCCCCTCGAATTTCGCTATGACATCTAGATCATAGTTTACCCGGCGGTTGCGCCACTATCCCAGTGGAATCGCTTGTAACTATAGGCATCACACCCCTCGAATTACGCTAGTATACATCATGATCAATCAACAGGATCCCATCACACGGGATTCCAATTCAAATGGACACTCATACCGAGTTCCAACACCTTCACAAATTTTCAATGGAAGGTACTTTTCCATATCCTTTGAAATTCATTTTCAAAATCAAAAGGAATTTAAACTTTCCAAATCTCCAAATTCAGTTTTAATTACAACCCATATTTATAAATATATTCATACAGTTTCACTTCTTATATGTAAGATTATTTCACAATTGTAAATCATATTAATTATAATTCCATAGTTTATAATTCTTCGCTTATACAATTCATCCTTTTACAATTGTTGTTTTAATTTAACTTATTCAAACAACTTTTGTTTACTTGCATACATTCTTACATTTTCAACAATCAACAATCAATTTATATACACTAATAATTCTAAAAAATTATTTTCTTTATATATAAAAATATAATCGAGGTTAAATTATTTCATTTACCCAATTCAAATTGATAATGTGTC
Organism: Allium cepa; assembly: GCA_030765085.1. NCBI lineage: Eukaryota > Viridiplantae > Streptophyta > Magnoliopsida > Asparagales > Amaryllidaceae > Allium > Allium cepa. The sequence goes on from CM060938.1 coordinate 337,853,497, forward strand.
GGCTTGCCTCGTTTAAGAGTTTAGAAATCCCTATCGATAATATGGCGTCCCACATACCGAACAGAATTCACAAACAGCTCAACGGATAAGCAAACATAATATAAAACAATTTCATATCACTGACAAATATGTACTCGTATCTATTATTACACTCAAACTCATTCTAGAGTACTACTGACTCTATCTCTAATGAGTAACACCACACAGAGCCAAGGTTGTCACTTAACCAAAAGCTCTGATACCAAATGTAACGTTTGCGACTTTTCGACCTCGAAAACCCACATCAGTACGTCCACTGTATCAACTATCGAGCAATCGAATGCCGGAAAACCATACCGTTATGGTTAAAGAAGAAGAAGAAAAAGATAGAAGAAGAAAGAAAAAGATAGAACAGAACAGAAATAAATAACAGAACAATATCATAATCTCACATATCGCAGCGGAACAACATATAATAGACAAAATGAATGATCTTTAAACAAAAGAACTATATTAGTTATTACATTACATCATATTACATTTCATTATCAGAGTGTACAACAACAAACAGCGGAAAAGAAATACTATATACTAGTGAATACGCCATGCCATCCAACTTGCCTCCAGATTTCTCCAGCAACTCCCGAAGTCCAGAATATCCTAATAACCTAACTCTAGACTGCCCGTGTGGAAATTGGTTGGCACCCAGAGTTTAGGAAGGAAACAATAAACTCCAGGTCAGTCATGGGACTGGTGTGAGAACTAAAATAGTTATTTTCACAAAGAAAATCAAAACAATTTCGCTATGCTTTTGAAAAATGAAACTACCATAAGGACTCCCGCCACACACACAATGCAAACGCAGAATTGGAGGAGATTTCTCCTTATGATAGCCAAATATGTTTACTACGCAGAATCCTTTGATTTTTATTATTTTTAGTGCATAGTGTAGAAAACATTTCGAAAATATAAATCTTAGCCAACATACGACCATTATCGTATGCCTACTATAGCTACCATGTTTAATAGCAGGTTACCGCGACATTCCATGGCAGGTTATACAACTAAAACCGTACAGGGTTCGTATTGTTTCTTTGGATTTCCAACAAATGGTCAGGCAAAGGAACTTCTTACACCGAAATGGGTACGCCTCTGGAAAGACGCCCCGAGAACCTAACCGGATCTCTGCTGACACAAGGCTGAGTTACCACACGCTTTTGGGTGCAATGAAGCTGTAACTTGATAACTCCACACAAAAAGTATGCCATCCCCCGGTCGTTACCGACCTTTATCCGAGGATCCTCAATACCAACAACCACAAAGTAATAAATTTGCAGCAACCACATAGGTTAAATATCTGGGCTCCATACCATGATACAACCTCTATCCAGAAGAAAATGGACAAATCTTAGGGGCGCGACCCCTAAAAAAACCTTGCTGCAACATTCCTGTTTCGACCATTTCCGGGTTGTGAGGCTCGACGAAGTCTCGTTCACAAAGGTACGCTTTATACAAAAGCAGTGTTTTAATTCAACAAATGCTCAACAGCACTTTGTATGCCACATTACCAATTTGGGAATGTATCACTAGTAACCATCAACTACATAACCTATAAGGGTGTTAAGCTAAGAGAATAAATTCTCCGCCACCAATGGAAATATATTTGATAGAAACCAGCTTTACATGTCAAACTGTAACGTCAGACACACGTCCATACAAGTCCGTTCCATGATCGAACGGAACCGAAGGCACTTACAAAGAAGTCCTTGCAATCCGGATATTCACTAACCACGACCGGACTTCCCATCACAAAGGGTAATAAATTTCTATATCGGAGATCAGCCAATGCAGAAACATTCGACGGTAATCCTTCCGTTTTCGCAAATATCCGGTCTCCAACACTGGTCTTCAAATGCAATTCATAACGACATATCACATATTCGGAATGGGTTATACGATCCCAAGTTCCTTTCCCGGCTAACCCGAATAGTGAGAGCTTATTTTAAAAATAAGTGTGGCATTCAAATTCAAGCAAATCACAACAAATACCTATTTAAAGGTAAATATTGATAGTCGGTTATTTAACTATCAATAAAAATGCGCAACATCATCAGATTCCAAATAATTTTCGAAATTATTTATTTTCCTTAAAATATCTTTATAAGATATATAATTTTCCACACTTAACCATTTGAAACAAATTTCAAATATTCACGTTTCAATTTATCTTTAAAAGATAAAATTTCAAACCTATCATTTCATATTGGAAAACATTTCCATACTTATTTACTAATAAGTATTTTACAAATCTATTTATTTTCATCACTTGGAAAATATTTGATATACTTAAATCAAAATTAAGTATATATTTCATTCTTTAAGAAAAACATTCTTTTAAACACATTAATTTGAGCCAAAACGAATGTTGCGTAGAACATCGTTACGATGACCCAAAATCACTAGTATAGGGATTCGAAATTTAGATAGATATATAAATCCCAATAGTATACAAAAACATTTCCTTACGGAGATCATTTACTATAACAACAGTGTTATAGTCCATCATTTCCTTATTTCTCGAAAACGTCTATTTCAACAATAAATGTTGAAATCTTTGGTTTCGATTCATAATACATTTTAATACATCTTTAAATGTTTTAATTCTATTTAAAACATCACTTCCCAAAACATATCCATTTTATTTAATAATATATTCACTGTCCAAAATCGTGAATATACCACGTTAACCAAATTTAACGTTTCTACACATTTTATATAAGGGATTCTCCACTGTCTAAAATCGTGAATATACTCCCTTTAGTAAGCTATAATAATTTACTTATTAAAATAAGTCAATTTCAGATTTATAAAAACAACGTTTACAAATCCCATTTATATTTTATAACTTCAACTTACAAAATCAATTTATTAACAAATTCTATTTATACTTCATTTAAATACTAAAATCCAATTTATAAGTTAATTATTTATAAATCTTTTATTTTACAAAATCTATTCATTTCATAACTTCACAATTTATAAATCTATAAATTTTGTTCACTTGTGAAATCCATTTACGCTTCATTTTAACACTTAATAAAACTCGTTTCACAATTCCTATATTTTTAATTTATAAATATTAATCTTAGAAATCTTTATTATAAACTGTTTATAATCTTTCAAAAATCTCAATTTAAATAAACTATTCCTTTTAAATAATTTACAAAACGTTATTTAAAACTTATATAACTCCAAAATCATACTTAAGTACTATTTTCCAAAAATATAACTTTTATAACAATAAAATTGCAATGTTTATTTATTTTAACAATTCAAAATTTAATAAAACGTATACTTTCAAGAATCGCTTTTAAAAATTCCTTTTAAAATCAAAATCGTTATTTTAAAACTTCAAAAATGGATCCGATGATGCAACAGCACCAAATAGTCAATAACGACATCCAAATATCATATATCGATATGATAATCAACAAACATCACAATATCTGTAAATAAATCAATATTATTGAGGAATCCAGTTGGATCCCTCCAACCTGTTTCCCTGCATCCAAAGATGTTAGCACGACACCAATTCCATTCCAGTACGGAATTATCGCGGTATATGGGATTTGTAAAAATATTATCCGCTTAATAGGCAGCACAATAGGGTCTCATCCGCTATATAATGCAGGAAAATCAACTCCAAGTACATATATAATACCAATTTCACTTTTCAGTGAAATTATCGCGGTATATGAGATTTATAAAAATATTATCCGCTTACTAATGGCGCATAATATCTATTCCAATCAATAAGAGATAATAATTCATCATTCAGGAATACAATCAATAATTTTAAATCTAACTATTTAAAATTTAAATCGAAACAATTCGATTGAGTGAGAAGTTCTCACCTTGCTTTCAATTTAGTTTTCGCGTTTTCTTTCGAATAAAATTAAACGTACGTTTAATTTTACCCGAAATTCAAACTATCTCTAAACGACTCCAATTCAGTTCCGTAGCGTAGTGCTCGACAAAACGAACCCGACGCAATTCGTTTCGTGCGTTTTCGACCTCGTATGAAGAAGTTATGACATTTATAAGTTTACACGAATTTAAATATAAACAAATTACAATTTCTTTCATAATTTTCACCCCAAATTCATCCTGGCCGTTGGATCCATCATCACGTAATCAGGGCCGCACCTATCTTCATCTTCCCCACGCGATTTTTGCTCCAGGAAACGAACGTAAACCGAATCCATTAGCCAAAATTAGGTTTAGACATCACGGCCACCACGACGCATGAAACTTCATCACTCCACCACCACGTTGAAGCCCTCCGCGAGCCCTACCTTCGGCCAGAGGCACATAAGGCTCGGCTCTACCCTTGTCATGAAAAACGCGCATGAAACCCCTCCTTCAAGCTTGATTTGCCGTTAATTCGCTTCGCCTACAACGATCTCCACCGTTGGATATCTAGTTCATGTCGTGCTCTACAAGTTTCTAGTTGAAAGTTTCTTGAAATGGTTTATGGATTGAGAGATTTTTGAGAGAAAATGAAGTTAAATTTCGGCCATTGAATGTATTGGTGGCGGCTGAAGCTATTAGCTAGGGTTTTGGCAAAATTGTGAATAAGAGGTGCTTATATAGAAAATTGACGAAAACACTATTCATCCAATTTTTTTCGAACTCCAAACGAGGCGTGCCGGTTGGCGTTTCTAAGGTTTACCCCGCGTTCCGGACACAATGGAACATGTTTCGGAGGCCAATTCAATCATCTGTGCGAGTTACGGCAATAAACGATCGATTTTAAATTAAACCGATTTAAACTAATTTCTATGCGTTTTGGCTTGCCACGGACAAACGGTAAATCCGATTGACACGAAATTTGAAACCATACAATAATATCACATTACGGATCCGATGAAATTGGTTTTGTCAAAATCCGAGACTGTTTTAAAAATGGCTATTTTAACTCGTCGATTAAATATAAAAATATTCTATTTTCACAAATTAACTTTAAATTCAATTTTAAAAGTTCTATAACATCATTCTAACTCCAACATGATTAAATAAAATTTTACAAATCAATTTTAATCATATTAAACCCAAGTTTCAATTATTTCTGTAATTTCAACTATTAAATTATCGATTTAATTATCCAATTAAATCCAATTATTCGAAATAAAATTTATTCGACTTATAAATTTCACTTATTAATATTTAAAATCAATTAAATATTCAAATTTTAATTAACAAAAATTCCGGGTCGTTACAATCTTCCCCCCTAAAAGAATTTCGTCCTCGAAATTACCAAGTAAGAAAAATTTACAGAATCCATTAACTTTCTAAAACAAACCGTTCAATTTAGATTTTTACAAATCTCTCAAGTGTTTAACTTTCCCAAAATTCATAGTTAAACTTCTTACAAAATCTTTACTAAGTTTCCAAATCCAACTTAGTTTTAAAAAAAATTCCAATGTTCTCAAAAATATTCTAACGCCTTAAATTTTCGAAAAAATTCGCCAAAGTCGCCTTTGCGCGACTTGATCCGAAAAAAATGACAGTATATATATCACAAATATACATCTCATCAAGTGATGAGGCATCCCGTAGGGAAAAAAGTGTAAAAGTACGATATTTAATCCGAGATGTGTACCTTATATAGTATTAGCGAGCATATACGGCTAATATAGCGCGAAAGCGAGCTCCAAATGCGAAGCAAGCGCAATCCGCACCTATAAACACTTAACAAACCATGAGAAACATGTATATATGAAAATAATATCAATATACAACATATATCTACATATGCTAACATAGCAAATGCAACAAAAGCAATAAATGCAACTACCAAACAACTATCATCCAACAAATCCATATCAAATCAATATACATTCACTTCTCATTATTATTCAATGAATTGGTTTTCCAAATTAAATCACATTTGATTCATTTACATTGGATTTAATTAACATTCATTCATTTGTTTCCAATTAGTTTATATTTACTAATTAAATTTAAGTTAGTTTACTTTCCATTCAATCAAATTCAATTTTGTTCAAATTCATTTTCTTCCAAGTTGGATTCAATTACTTTAGCTTCCAATTTCGCTAATTCAATTTCATTAACACTTAATGAATTATATACAATCAACTAACAATCATATAACAACGAATGTATATTCAACATAACCAAATTATTCAATTTACATTTCTTTACATTCAATTTTGTTCAACACATTTAATTCCAATTGGTTCATATTAAATTGACTTCCATTCAATTTATAAAACTTCCAATAACATTAGCTTTTAATGAATTAACACTTACATTCATTATTCCATATCAAATTATTTTACATTCAATTGATTAATATTTCATCCATTTATCAATTCAATTGCTAATTCCTTTAACAATATAAGGTTGAATTTCATTTAGATAACTTCAAGTTCAAATTCTTAATGACTTCATTTCATTAATTCACTTACTAATTTACTTTGACACCAAAATCAACTTTATTCAACATCACTTAAGTTATATTCCATTTTAAAATGGATATGGAAAGCACGTTCCCCCATGGATCACAGTTACTCGGCGGTTACGCTACTATACATCATGATCAATCAACATGATCCCATCACGCGGGATTCCAATTCAAATGGACACTCATACCGAGTTCCAACACCTTCACAAATTTTCAATGGAAGGTGCTTTTCCATATCCTTTGAAATTCATTTTCAAAATCAAAAGGAATTTAAACTTTCCAAATCTCCAAAATTTTCAAATTTTGTTTTAATTACAACCCATATTTATAAATATATTCATACAGTTTCACTTCTTATATGTAAGATTATTTCACAATTGTAAATTATATTAATTATAATTCCATAGTTTATAATTCTTCGCTTATGCAATTCAACCTTTTACAATTGTTGTTTTAATTTAACTTATTCAAACAACTTTTGTTTACTTGCATACATTCATACATTTTCAACAATCAACAATCAATTTATATACACTAATAATTCTGAAAAATTATTTCCTTTATATATAAAAATATAACCAAGGTAAAATTATTTCATTTACCCAATTTAAAATGATACTATGTCGGCTTGCCTCGTTTAAGAGTTTAGAAATCCCTATCGATAATATGGCGTCCCACATACCGACCAGAATTCACAAACAGCTCAACGGATAAGCAAATACAATATAAAACAATTTCATATAACTAACAAATACGTAATCGTATCTATTATTACACTCAAACTCATTTTAGAGTACTACTGACTCTATCTCTAATGCGTAATACCCAACAGAGCCAAGGTTGTCACTTAACCAAAAGCTCTGATACCAAATGTAACGTTTGCGACTTTTCGACCTCGAAAACCCACATCAATATGTCCACTGTATCAACTGTCGAGCAATCGAATGCCGGAAAACCGTACCGTTATGGTTAAAGAAGAAGAAAAAGATAGAAGAAGAAAGAAAAAGATAGAACAGAACAGAAAGAAATAACAGAGCAATATCAGAATCTCACATATCGCAGCGGAACAACATATAATAGATAAATGAATAATCTTTAAATAAAAGAACTATATCAGTTATTACATTACATCATATTACATTTCATTATCAGAGTGTACAACAACAAACAACAACAAACAGCGGAAAAGAAACACTATATACTAGTGAATACGCCATGCCATCCAGCTTGCCTCCAGATTTCTCCAGCAACTCCCAAAATCCAGATTATCCTGATAATCTAACTCTAGACTGCCCGTGTGGAAATTGGTGGGAACCCAGAGTTTAGGAAGGAAACAATAAACTCCACGTCTTCATGGGACTGGTGTGAGAACTAAAACAGTTATTTTCACAAAGAAAATCAAAACAATTTTGCTATGCTTTTGAAAAATGAAACTACCATAAGGACTCCCGCCACACACACAATGCAAACGCAGAATTGGAGGAGATTTCTCCTTATGATAGTCAAATATGTTTACTACGCAGAATCCTTTGATTTTTATTATTTCTAGTGCATAGTGTAGAAAACATTTCGAAAATATAATATAAATCTTAGCCAACATACGACCATTATCGTATGCCTACTATAGCTAACATGTTCGATAGCAGGTTACCGCCACATTCCATGGCAGGTTATACAACTAAAACCGTACAGGGTTCGTATTGTTTCTTTGGATTTCCAACAAATGGTCAGGCAAAGGAACTTCCTACACCGAAATGGGTATGCCTCTGGAAAGACGCCCCGAGAACCTAACCGGATACCTGCTGACACATGGCCGAGTTACCACACGCTTCTGGGTGCAATGAAGCTGTAACTTGATAACTCCACACAAAAAGTATGCCATCCCCCGGTCGTTACCGACCTTTATCCGAGGATCCTCAATACCAACAACCACAAAGTAATAAATTTGCCGCAACCATATAGGTCAAATATCTGGGCTCCATACCATGATACAACCTCTATCCAGAAGAAAATGGACATACCTTAGGGGCGCAACCCCTAAAAAACCTTGCCGCAACATTCCTGTTTCGACCATTTCCGGGTTGTGAGGCTCGACGAAGTCTCGTTCACAAAGCTACGCTTTATACAAAAGCTGTGCTTTAATTCAACAAATGCTCAACAGCACTTTGTATGTCACATTACCAATTTGGGAATGTATCACTAGTAACCATCAACTACATAACCTCTAAGGGTGTTAAGCTAAGAGAATAAATTATCCGCCACCAATGGAAATATATTTGATAGAAACCAGCTATACATCTCAAACTGTAACGTCAGACACACGTCCATACAAGTCTGTTCCGTGATCGAACGAAACCGAAGGCACTTACAAAGAAGTCCTTGCAATCCGGATATTCACTAATCACGAACGGACTTCCCATCACAAAGGGTAATAAATTTCTATATCAGAGATCAACCGATGCAGAAACATTCGACGGTAATCCTTCCGTTTTCACAAATATCCGGTCTCCAACACCGGTCTTCAAATGCAACTCATAACGACGTATCACATATTCGAAATGGGTTATACGACCCCAAGATCCTTTCCCGGCTAACCCGAATAGTGAGCGCTTATTTTGAAAATAAGTGTGACATTCAAATTCAAGCAAATCACAACAAATACCTATTTAAAGGTAAATATTGATAGTCGGTTATTTAACTATCAATAAAAATGTGTAACATCATCAGATTCCAAATAATTTTCCAAATTATTTATTTTCCCTTAAATATCTTTACAAGATATATAATTTTCCACATTTAACCATTTGAAACAAATTTCAAATGTTCACGTTTCAATTTATCTTTAAAAGATAAAATTTCAAACCTTTCATTTCATATTGGAAAATATTTCCATACTTATTTACTAATAAGTATTTTACAAATCTATTTATTTTCATCACTTGGAAAATATTTGATGTACTTAAATCAAAATTAAGTATATATTTCATTCTTTAAGAAAAACATTCTTTTAAACACATTAATTTGAACCAAAGCGAATGTTGCGTAAAACATCGTTACGACGACCCAAAATCACTAGTATAGGGATTCGAAAGTTAGATAGATATATAAATCCCAATACTATACAAAAATATTTCCTTTCGAAAATCATTTACTATAACAACAGTGTTATAGTCCATCATTTCCTTATTTCTCGAAAACGTCTATTTCAACAATAAATGTTGAAATCTATGGTTTCGATTCATAATACATTTTAAAACATCTTTAAATCGTTTTAATTCTATTTAAAACATCACTTCCCAAAACATATCCATTTTATTTAATAATATATTCACTGTCCAAAATCGTGAATATACCACGTTAACCAAATTTAACGTTTCTATACATTTTATATAAGGGATTATCCACCGTCTAAAATCGTGAATATACTCCCTTTAGTAAGATATAATAATTTACTTATTAAAATAAGTCAATTTCAGATTTATAAAAACAACGTTTACAAATCCCATTTATATTTTATAACTTCAACTTATAAAATCAATTTATTAACAAATTCTATTTATACTTCATTTAATTACTAAAATCTGATTTATAAGTTAATTATTTATAAATCTTTTATTTTACAAAATCTATTCATTTCATAACTTCACAATTTATAAATCTATAAATTTTATTCACTTGTGAAATCCATTTACGCTTCATTTTAACACTTAATAAAACTCGTTTCACAATTCCTATATTTTTAATTTATAAATATTAATCTTAGAAATCTTTATTATAAACCGTTTATAATCATTCAAAAATCTCAATTTAAATAAACCAATCCTTTTAAATAATTTACAAAACGTTATTTAAAACTTATATAACTCCAAAATCATACTTAAGTACTATTTTCCAAAAATATAACTTTTATAACAATAAAATTACAATGTTTATTTATTTTAACAATTCAAAATTTAACAAAACGTATACTTTCAAAAATCACTTTTAAAAATTCTTTTTAAAATCAAAATCGTTATTTTAAAACTTCAAAAATGGATCCGATAATGCAATAGCACCAAATAGTCAATCACGACATCCAAATATCATATATCGATATGAATCAACAAACATCACAATATCTGCAAATAAATCAATATTGTTCAGGAATCCAGTTGGATCCCTCCAACCTGTTTCCCCGCATCCAAAGATGTTAACACAATACCAATTCCGTTCCAGTACGGAATTATCGCGGTATATGAGATTTATAAAAATATTATCCGCTTAATAGGCGGCACAATAGGGTCTCATCCGCTATATAATGCGGAAAAATCACCTCCAAGTACATATATAATACCAATTTCACTTTTCAGTGAAATTATCGCGGTATATGAGATTTATAAAAATATTATCCGCTTACTAACGGCGCATAATGTCTATTTCAATCTATAACAGATAATAATTTATCATTCAGGCATACAATCAATAATTTTAAATCTAACTATTTAAAATTTAAATCGAAACAATTCGATTGAGTGAGAAGTTCTCACCTTGCTTTCAATTCAGTTTTCGCATTTTATTCGAATAAAATTAAACGTACGTTTAATTTTCCTGAAATTCAAACTATCTCTAAACGACTCCAATCCAGTTCCATAGCATAGTGCTCGACAAAACGAACCCGACGCAATTCGTTTCGTGCGTTTTCGACCTCGTATGAAGAAGTTCTGACATTTATAAGTTTACACGAATTTAAATATAAACAAATTACAATTTCTTTCATAATTTTCTCCCAAAATTCATCCTGGCCGTTAGATCCATCATCTCGTAATCAGGGCCGCACCTATCTTCATCTTCCCCACGTGATTTTTGGTCCAGGAAACGAACGTAAACCGAACCCATTAGCCAAAATTAGGTTTGGACATCACGGCCACCACGACGCATGAAACTTCATCACTCCACCACCACGCTGAAGCCCTCCGCAAGCCCTACCTTCGGCCAGAGGCACATAAGGCTCGGCTCTACCCTTGTCATGAAAAACGCGCACGAAAACCCCCCCTTCAAGCTTGATTTGCCATTAATTCGCTTCGCCTACAACGATCTCCACCGTTGGATATCTAGTTCATGTCGTGCTCTACAAGTTTCTAGTTGAAAGTTTCTTGAAATGGTTTATGAATTGAGAGATTTTTGAGAGAAAATGAAGTTAAATTTCGGCCATTGAAGTATTGGTGGCGGCTGAAGCTATTAGCTAGGGTTTTGACAAAATTGTGAATAAGAGGTGCTTATATAGAAAATTGACGAAAACACTATTCATCCAAATTTTTTCAAACTCCAAACGAAGTGTGCCGGTTGGCGTTTCTAATATTTACCCCACGTTCCGGACACAATGGAACGTGTTTCGGAGACCAATTCGATCATCTGTGCGAGTTACGGCAATAAACGATCGATTTTGAATTAAACGATTTAAACTAATTTCTATGCGTTTTGGCTTGCCTCGGACAAATGGTAAATCTAATTGATACGAAATTTGAAACCATACAATAATATCACATTACGGATCCGATGAAACTGGTTTCGTCGAAATCCGAGACTGTTTGAAAATGGCTATTTTAACTCGTCAATTAAATATAAAAATATTCAATTTTCACAAATTAACTTTAAATTCAATTTTAAAAGTTCTGTAACATCATTCTAACTCCAACATGATTAAATAAAATTTTACAAATCAATTTTAATCATGTTAAACCCAAGTTTCAATTATTTCTGTAATTTCAACTATTAAATTATCGATTTAATTATCCAATAAATCCAATTATTCGAAATAGAATTTATTCGACTTATAAATTTCACTTATTAATATTTAAAATCAATTAAATATTCAAATTTTAATTAACAAAAATTCTGGGTCGTTACAGTTTATTTTCATGTTCAGAACATAGATATTTCTATCTCTATTTCCTTTAAAGATAAGATTTTGATTTTGATCAAAATACTGCATTTATTTTCATAAAATGTGATTTTGAATCCTTTGTCACATAATTGGCTGATACTGAGTAAATTATGTTTCAATTTTTTGACTAGTAAAACATTTGAAATAAGAGGTAAATGTGAAATACCGTTGTTGCTCACATCGTCTTTACCGATGATATAGCCTTTGGAATTGTCTCCAAATCTGACAGAGCCTCCATTTGAGTAAGTAATGTTTGATAACATATCTTTGTCTCTTGTCATATGTTTTGAGAAATCACTGTCGAGTATCCATTTTTTTCCTCTCTTTTTAAGTGGGACCTGCAAAAATAAGGAATTATATTGGTACCCATATTTATTAGGGTCCTAAGAGTTAGCTCTTAGGAAACCAAACCCAAGAGGGTTCAGTATTCCTTTTGAAAATATAATCTTTATTCTTATGAATAGTTAAAAAGGTGTTAATATATTTCTTCCTAATCAAACTGTTGTTTGTTTTAGGAGCCCAAATTTTTATGTTTTTAGAGTAAGTATTCCTTTTTGACTATTTTGTAGTAGGCCTAATATTTCTCCTAATTTCCTTTTTAGGTGGAGATTTTGATTTCTTAGCATATCCTAATCCTTTCCTACTTGAAACAGATTGAGAGCTATCAATAATTTTAGATAGAGTTTCTCTTCCTTTATTAAAGTTTGAGACATTTTTGGTGATGCTTTCTAACTTAGTTTTGAGACCCGTATTATTTAATTCTATCAATTTTACTTTTGTCTTCGACTCGTGATTTTCAGAAACAAGAGCGTCATTCTTCTCTTTTTGAGTTTCAATTTATTAACTTAATAAAGTGAGTTGAGAATTAATATTAGATAATGATTCTTGTAATTTTTCAAGTTCTTCCTCTAGTATTTTCTTTTCATCTTTAAGCATATCTCTTTCGAATTCTGCTTTGTTCTGATGTTCATGTGTTTCCTTATATTTTCTTTTGAGATTTTTTGAGAATGTCAACTAGTTCAGAATTTATCTTTATCATAGCATCAAAGGTAAAATCACTAACCTCGTTTTCAGTAGCCATGAAGCAAACATTAGCTTGCTCGTTTTCACTATCACTGCCACTATCTGATGAAGAGGAATCTGTATCATCCCATGTCACAGAAAATGCTTTCTTTTTCTTATCTTTTCTACCCTTGTTGAAGTATATTTTCTTTAGTTCTGGATAGTCTTTCTGGATATGACCTTTCTTAAGGCAATTAAAACATTCTAGCACTGAAGATGATGGATTGCTTGGTAAGTTTCTTTTTCCATTGTTTATGTTGTTTTTTCGGAATTTCAAGAAATTCTTGAAATTTTTGGCAATAAATGCTAGATCTTCTTCATCTGAATCTTCATCCTCTTTTTCTTCAGCATGAAAAGCTATGTTATTTTTATCCTGTGTTTGTACTCGTTTTACCTGCAAATTCACTTCATAGGACATTAGATTTCCTATTAACTCTTCTGGTTTTATGGTAGAGAGGCCATTAGCTTCTTCGATAGCCAAGACTTTCCTTTCCCATTCATCCGTTAAAGAGTTTAGGATTTTCGATATAATATCAAAATCAGTGAACTTTTCTCCTAATCCTAATAGTGAATGGTAGATATCTTGAAATCTGGAGCACATATCATTGATGAATTCATCTTGCTTTATTCTAAAATTTTGAATTGATTTTTGAGCATGGAGATTTTTCTTTGTTTGACTTTGCTAGTTCCTTCATATGTGATTTTAAGTGTTCTCCATATTTCATAAGCAGTTTGACACATGCTAACTTGATTAAATTCATTTCTATCTACTGTGCAAAATAACATGTTCATAGCTTTAGCATTGGCAAAAGAATCTTGTTTTTGTGTGTTTGACCATGTGGAGTATTCTCTGGTAGAAAGAGTGTATTCATTTTATGTGATATTCCATGATTCAAAACTATTTGATTGCATATAGATTCTCATACGAGTAGCAAATAATTATAGTTCAAACCATTGAAAAATGGAGGTCGTGCAGTGGATTGACCTTCTACGAAAATGGTGTTAGTGCATATAGTGCTAGTGCTAGTGTTACTATCCATATTAGCAAAGAAATAAATAACTATGTTACAGTTAGATGAACTCTTGCTCTGATACCATATGAAAGTGTGTAAGACCGTGTAATATGGAATAGTGTGAAATAATAAATTTGATAACAGATAAAAGTAGTAAAGTAAATGAAATAATAAATGAGTACACCAGAGATTTTTATACTGGTTCAAACTTCATGTTCTACGTCCAGTCCCAGACTCCTTTCTGGAATTCAACTAACAATAATATCCTTGCTTAACCTGGAAGAATATGTATACACAACCTGAGCAGCAGAACAGACACCTGAGCAGCAGAACATGATTTTTGCCTCAGCAGCAGAAGAGGACTTCACTAATACAAAAGAATATCTGACACCGTGTGTTCTTGATAATAATGATTTGTCTTTGATAGTACAAACCTCCTATAATCAAATCCTCAAGTGTATGAAGTGTATGTGAAGATATAAAAAGAAGGTGTTGCTAAGAATCAAAGATTACGAAAGTTAATTTGGAGATTCAAAGCAATAAAATGCTTGTATGCTGTTTGAATGCGAGTATGAGAACACAAGAAGAATATAAGATAGTTAGATAGATTTTCAGTAAGTATGAAGTGTTTGGGAACATATATTTATAGTAGACAGAGGGTTCCTGCCATTGGTGAAGAGTTCTGACCAAAAGAAAAAACCATTATCGTTTAGAGAAGGATCGCAACCTTTCGCAGAATGGAAATGTCATTTCAAAATATGACGGTTGGGTTCAGGTCAGTCGACCGGTGGATTTGAATCAGTCGACTGATCGTTCAACAATTTAAAAAAATAAAAGTAGTGCACATTCGTGCATGTACACCAGTCAGTCGGCTGGTTGTTTATAGCTAGTCGGCTGGCTGCAGTGTATTTGCATTTGTAGCTTTGTTTTTAAAAAAAAGGGGAACGATGAGGTGCAGACTGCTTGAGGATAGATTTTAACAATTTCTAAGACTCAAACACAAGTATTAAACAGTGAAAACATAGATTCAAAGTCTCGATATCACCATAGTCCTTTGATTGTCTCTTTTTATTGTGATTGATCATGCATTCTCTTTTTCTTCCAAATTGCTTTGTCATGAATCAAAACTAGTGATTCAACAGGATGTTCAAAAAGAAATGTACTATGAACAACGCACACAAGGAGCACGTCTTAAATTTCTTGAATGATGTATTTTGGTAATTTGTGGACATTTACCAACAAAAAATAACATACATAAAAACACAACTCATCTAATAGAAACTCCAGTCAAAAATATGACTTAACCCTAAGAAACAGGGCCATTAAACCACGATTGGGATCCAATTCTAGTTCGTATAAATAGGTGGTTTCCACTTATTCCTTCAAATGAGAAAACTAAAACCGAGGAACCATACTCATAGGAACATTTTCCTACAGATTGCTCTAAGGGAAGAAAAATAAATTAATAATATTATTATTATTCATACTTAATCGATACATAAAACTTTGCATTTGTTGACATTCTTATTGAATAAATAATGTTATCATTTAAATGACACATTCAAATATAATAAAAAGTCGAAAACAATATCATGCACAAGTCTAAAATTCAAAACTTCAAAAACTAAAATTATTTAAAGAAACAATGGGTTCAGTCAACTAAACGCCCTAGTTCAGTCGACTAACTAGAGTTATAAATTTAAAAGACAACGGATTTAGCCAATTGAATGCCCTGATTTAGCTGACTAGATGAGAGCAATAAACAAGCAACAACATAAATTTAGTCAGTTGAATTTCTAAATTAGTCAACCGAAAACACCAAATTTACACCAGAAACTTTCAGGATAAGATTCTCTATAATTCAGTCGACTGATTTTATAATTTCATTCTACTAGTCATATAAATTTCTATTTACAAAATAGGAGAACTAGTCAAATGTACACACCATATGAGATATCTACCCATTCGCATCATTTACACCTCTTCAAACCATATATACTGACTTAACCACACCTACTCCTTTCTATTCCAAAAATTTAAACAAACCAAGTTTTTTTACTCTTATATCTCTTCACTACAAATCAATAACACCAAAGAAAAGATAGGATCGACCTTCATCATCAGCAAGTAAACCATCCAAAGCACTAATCCGTAGTTGGCGTTGCAATGACATGGATGTTCGTCACTTCAACAAGATGAAAAACATGTGATTCTTCGAGGGATTTTTCATCAAGTTTCAAGATTTTGATGGCTACACTATTTGACAATTTTCACAAGCTAATGAAATTTATTTCATAATCAGCTATGATGCCAACAATCTCAAAATCTATCCTCTTTTAGTAGAAATATTTTATGCTAATCTTAATCCCGACTTTAGCCATAAAACCATGAGGATATAATTGGAGTTTAGTTTGTGGAGTTAGGATTATTTACCCATTCAACAAATAGGAATGATTTTACACTACTCTTTAGATGGTGAAGATTTAAACACTATTGAGCTTAACATGCTAGAGCGTAATGAATTAGTCATAGGTTTCTTATCGATAATCTTGCAATCTTAAAAGATATATTTTTGCGACCAAAACCTAGAATTATGCATCGGATTCTCAATCACTCATTATTACCTGGAACTAGTAGTTATAAAATAATATATAAACATAATTACCAATGTCTTTATGATTTAGGGTGGAATTTATGTAAATTTTTCTAAGGTAATCATGGATGAAATTGGGTCATTTCATAATCAATGCCAAAACAATTCATTATGATGAATATATAGTAAGGATCCTAATGAATTTTCTAGCCATTATTCCTGATATTAATATACCATGGTTGGTTGCCTCAACTACAAAACACTAAGTCTCATGTCGCTTCCAACAAGAGTTCAACTCCATAGCATCATTTCTTTTGAACAATGGCAATCAAATAAAGCTTCTGAAAATCCATGACCACTTGAATGAAGAGCCTCTTCCTCCCAAAAACAACATGTTGAAGAAAGTGATGATGACGATGCCATAGAAGAGTTAACAATGGATTCAAGAGCATGATAATCTTTTGTTACTTTATATAGAAACCAAAGCAAGCTAGGGCGCTGGATAAGTCATGTAGAAAGCACTGTGATTCGAATGGATAGTAAGCTAGAAAAAATCAATGGTTTCTTGGTAAAAATTTGGAATAAAATGTCTTGTTCAACATCTATGGCTCATACTTTTCCTTTTCAATCAAAAGAAAATGTTCCAACTACTTCGGCTGATTTTAGATGAACAACTTTAGAGGAAGGAGAAGAAGAAAAAGAAATTGCTAAGGATAGAAAAAAAAGTGGAGACTTTTAAAGGGTTGTAAGATTGATTAACTATGTTTTCTTTCAAGTGCTTATGTGTTATGTTATTTTGAAACTTATTTAGTATTCTGTCATTGTGAATGTCAAGTATTTTATGACCTTTTGATCCGTGTTTGTGGATGTGTTATATGTTCTTTGTGTCTTTCCTTATTTATGTCTAGTATTGTAATGTTTATTATTAGTGGATATGTTGTAATGTGTTGGTATATTATTTGTGGCATTCCTTGTTCACGTCTCGTGTTCTAATGTTATATTTTTTAGTGGATGCGTTGTAATGTGCTAGCATGTGGATAAATATGCTTTTATTGTTATGTGATGTTCAAATTTATTTTATGTGCACTACTACTTTAAATGTTTGTAGTACTCCTGTCCACTTCCTTTTTGTCAATAATAAAAGGCGAGAAAAAATTTAATAGCCATATCAATAAGGGGAGTGTAAACTTAAGGGGAGGATTATCTATTTGCTCTGATTTTCAAAAATCTTTAAATGTATAGTTGTCATCATTAAAAAAGGGAGAATGTTAGAACGTCATATTTTGATAGTGACTGCTATGTAAGAAAGTATTTCATATATTATCGACATTTGCAGGAAATTATCTATTCAAATATATCTACATGACGAAGACAAGGTAACGATGATGCAAAACAATAATATTAGTCATAGAGTCATTTGTCTAGAGTATACACATGTTCAATCTCTTCAAAATGGTATGCACACACTTACAAATAATCAACATATGTTCTAAGTTTTTAAAATAAAGAGAAATATATCTCGGCCGACTAAATTGGACCAATTCAATCGATCGGTATACACTTGTATACCATATTCATAAACGTAATTCAGTTAACTAATTGTATACATGGTAGACTGAATCGTCTATTTTTTGCATTGATTTCTTTTGGGATAAAATTCCCTTTGATTTTGTCGACTAAATTATTTTGTTTAGTCCACTAAACGTTGCAACGTGTCATTTTTTATTTAAAATTCTAAAGAGATTCTCCTCAACTCGAATAGTCATTTCTCTTCATTAATGGCCGCTACTCTTCCATAAGATCATAATCACTTTGCAAATAGTTGCAACCATTTATTTTCTGTATAAAGAAATCTCCATTCTTGAATGCACAATCTAATCTACTGCTTTCAATTTTCAGTCTCCTTTAAATTCACTATCATTCAAAATAATCATTTGCTTTCTAATTGATCGCTTGATCTTTTAAGATGATCCCTATAGTGATCAATCTACTTCCATTTCTTCACAAACACACATTCTACAATCAAGAAGAAGATTATAAGAAGGTTGTAAGTATTGGCTCATTCGTGCTATTCAAAGTGCACACAAAGTCATAAACTCAACTTTTTATAATAGTCGAAGAACTATCTTTAAGTATGAAGTCCAGTTCAGCAACTCATGCAGTCTGTAATACCTATTCCTTTAGATTAAGCGAAGGCATTATTTAAAATCCAGAAGGAGTAATGGACTGGAGGTAAAACGAGAGTTCGAACCAGTGTAAAAATATCTGGTGCACTTTACTTTATATTTTTTCGTATATGTTGCTGTTTCTATACAAATTTTAAATTAGTAGAATTATTCATATTACTCGATCCATAGAGGATTTCACGGATTACTACCATCAACTAAGGTTACCTAACCAAAGAGAAGCAATTCTAACACGAATGACTCTAGCCAAGCACCTACAAGTCATCCGTTCAGTATCTTCTCATTGCTAGGCATCCACTAAACCCTACTTGGATATAAATCTAAGTCACACCTCATTGACCGACCATATTCAACTTGCAAGCTCGTGCATCAAGTTCAAATGGTAGTGCACTTGGTCACTTCTCCTTATCCTTGCAACAAAGGTTTCTTATACAAGGTTTATATTTATCAAAGAATTTACCTAGTATGAAAGGTATCAAATTTAGTCTATTAATGAGTAACTAGCAACAGATAAATATATCGCTCATGTGTCGAAAGGAGTAGAAGTGAATTCCCTAAAATAAAGCATACCTTACTGCATAAACTCCTGCTTTTCTTGAGCAGTAGGTCTACTAGGATCCGGTAATACCTGTAAGGCATAAGTCATCATCACTTATCCACCCCTTAACAATGTAAGACAATCCTTCTTTAAGTGATCAAGGTAATCACAATTGAAGCACTCAATGCTTCGCTTTAGCTGGAGGGCATTTGATAGCGAAATGCCCCTATTTGCCATAGGAGTGGCATACTAATCCAACTTTCTTCATCGCATAAGTTCAATCTTCCTTGTATCTCGTTTCTTGCACTTCGGTTGGAGCTTTGATTTGCTTTCCACTTTCGCTACCTCCAATGGTACCCCGTAGATGCTCTCACGGAGGAGAACCATCCTAACAAGACTTCTAAAATGGCCCCAAATAGGGATAAGACTAAGCAATGAACCCCAACTGATGCTTTAAGGCCCAAGGAAAACCTCTTTGCCTACAATAATGGACAACCAACCATTTCCAAATAAAAAAGATTGAATTGGTTAATATACGCCTTCACTAACAAGTTTCCCCACACAGGATGGATGGGATGCTTAAGAAACATGCCCATCCTGATCTCGGAGATAAATTGAGAATTAAAACGATGCCTGAATTCATTCCAAGTCACAGTCTGCTCATCAGCCTCCCGAACACAATGTCTTACCCATCCAAAATCTCCCAGCTCCAAATGCCGAGAAGCAATCATCCTTTTAAGAACATTCTATAGACTTATATCGATGGAATCCCTCTCATGCATGTGTCTAATGTCATGCCTCAGAAAAAGTCTTAGGACCTAGATATGGCTTACCTCCAAGGCTAAAGAAATCTGGACATGGCTTCGAAGATTCTAAAGCCTTGGAGTTAGAAATACTGGTGCCCCAAGGGCCACACCATCTCTGACGCTAACTGCATATGATGAAAGTGTTCATGGGCTGCAAAACATCTTTTACGGTAGCTAATTAGTCTCTAAACTAATCAGGCATCTTTGACTGCCCATTCATAGTCGCTCGTGTACTTCATCTTCCCACATTGATAGCCTGTCAAAGATTCCTCAACACCTAGCGATAGAAATAAATCAAAGTCCATTCGACAAGTGGTGTATATAATATAAAATAGAAGAAAAATACAAGTATGCTCTCTTAGAATATCTCCTTTTACCAGATTGATTAACTCAAATTGGCCTACTTGGTCTAGGTGTTGAACATAGGCTTTGATACAAATGTAACAACCCACCCTTCGTAACGCCCAAAAATTAGCACATCACATCAACGCTGACTTTTGAATACCGCAAAAGATGGCTTGTTGGTAAAAGAAAGAAAGAATAGGAAAGATAGAATGCTAAGGCATAATGGTATGACCTCACGGCGGAATGATAACATATAATATACTGAATATATGTGAATAAAATGAATGGACAATATATAAGATGCTACAGTAGCCAAAGTAATTAATAAATGAATATCAATATAGAAAGTTAGAGTAAAATATCTAATATAGTAAGTCTCATATACAAATAACACCTATCATGTACTACTAAAATATCAAGTATAAATATTCAAAATATCGATATCCTGCCTCTGAAATGCTCTAGCCGTGCATCCTAATAGTGTATCCTTATAAGCATCCGACTCCTAAACTACTCAATCAAGTATCTAAGAGTTGTGATGACATAAATAGAAAAATACAAAATGCGGGTTAGACTTGTAGCCTGGTGTGAGGGAATCTATCTCAAATTATTGTACATTAAAATTTTATAAAAATATAAAATAGGAAGCTATTAAGGCACATCCAGTCCTCTTTCTATAGATGTAGCTCAGGGGTAATCCAAACATCCTATAAATAAGTAAAACAAACCCATCACAAATTTAGAGAATCATATCATAACCTGCTCTTCTCTTGTAATCAACGAATCAACACAACTAATATAATGTGACTGATATGTAATAGTGTATCATGATAAGGTAATCCAATTACAAATGTAGGGACAATGCAAAAGTCATAATATAAGCATATCCTAGAATACACAACAATATTATCAGCAAATTAACATAACACGCCCAATATAATGATAAGGGGTAGATGGAATATAAATTGATACTTGCTACTGTTGACGATTTGAGGCTGAGGCAGGCTCGTGCCCAAGATAAATAGAGTTAATATCTTAGTATATCATAGACTCTAAGTTGCATCTAGTGTGGTCAAACTCGTGTAGGTCTCACCGCACCCCACACTGAGCATAGGTGATATATGGCCGACCGTATATATCTGAAACTTGAGGATGCGTTAGACATCGATCGTAATCCAATGGTTCTCATTAAGGGTCCAAAATAAATAGAGTTGGTACCTTGGTGTACCATAGACTCAAAACCGCATCCTTAGTGATGAGTCTTGTGTACATCTCACCATAATCCTCAATGAGCATAAGTGATATGTGATCAACTCTATTTACTTAATACCTATTTGGATCTCACAGTACCTCTCGGTAAGCATAAGTGATATATGATCCACTCGTAAATAATCGTCATGATCTCCCCTTAGACCGTTACAGATTTCTTAATAAATTCGTATAACATCTTTACACTAGAGAATAATGGGCATATCTAATATAATATGCCACTGGGACCACAAAGGAACATCAATGCCATATATATATATATATATATATATATGTGTGTGTGTGTGTGTGTATCAAATATAACGTCACATAATCGAATACATCTATTACAAACGAATATTGATATCTTGTCATCGTCTATTAGTATGGATGACCTCTACTACAAGATCAATAATAGGCATGGCCACTAATATAAGGCCAATATAGTGTATGATCACAAATATAAGATTAATACTATGTACGATCGCTAATATAAGCCTGATAAAATTCTCCAAACTACACATATTCCAAGGACAATTCTAAGGGTACGGATTTACTCTGTTTGATTATATACGTTCATCAGAAGTGATCATGTGACCAATCGCCCTATCGATCTAATGCTCCATCATGGTTGATCCCATAGGAATCATTTAACATTCGCATCTGGATCCTGTGCTTCACTGTGTTTTCACCTCCTTGAGTAGCCCATAGTCGCCGAAGTTTCACCGAGGCTCTGCAAAAACCCGCCTCAAAAATAGGGGAAGAAAGCCTGGTAAAATGGTACATGACCAAGGATTTACTACCCAAGTAAGTGCACCATCGGTCGACCATCCCATCTTCTCCATTGCTTTATCCAATGAGTCGCCTACTCCCGTAGCCTGCCTTCGCCGCATCGGACCTCTTTCAGAGTCCATTGGTTGATATTATGGAAGTGGTTTCTTAAGACTTTGAAAACAAATTTCGATACAGAAAACCACTCTTTGACACGTAGAATCCCACGGGACAATTCTTTCGAACCGGCTTCCTCTTACATGCTAAAATGAATAAAACCGACCTTCTCACTTCGTATGAAGGTCATATATATGTAGATATGCATACTCATGCCTGCATATTCATACATGTGTACCCAAGCATGCTTCCACTATACAAATCTTATTTCAGGCTTCATCGAGCGATCGCTCGATCCAGTACTCTCACATGCAACTTATTGCACCCGATAGTCGCTATGGCTACAAAAATGTGCCAGTAACATGTTTATATACATGGATATTCCCATGCACAGAACTAATCACACAAATTAACGAAAATTATCTACAATCCAAACCATTCAATAATTCTAATTACAATACTTGACTTGTATTGATTATTATATATTTTTAATACATATATACATATATTTATCCATATACATATGCATACACATATATTTAAATGAATAATTCAATTATTACTTAAATCTAAAATAAATTTTATTTACTAAATCTTTTCAATAAAAATAAAACATCGTTTTATATTATTTTATAAAATCCCACATTATTATAAAATATATCATTTATATTCTTTTATAAAATCTACTTCTATTTTATAAAATATATCATATATATTATTTTATAACTCTCATTCTATTTTATAAAATATATATCATTTATACTATTTAATAAAACGTCCTTTTATTTTATGAAAATATACCATACAATTATTTCTTTACTTAAATATTATTTACAATTACCACGTAAGTTTGTTAAAGCTCTAATCACTTTAATAATAAGTGTAGACCTCATAACTCACTTAATTAGCTCACTAACTTTCTTAAACTGCTCATTTAATTTCATTACTATTATATAATTATTATCAAACTACAGCTAGAACACATAGTCAAGCCTAAATAATCACCCGCAATCCTTAATCAACCCAAACCAAATTCAAAGCTTACTAACTTTTCAAAACATGGTCTTTAAGGTTTCCAATAAATAACGTGGTGGTATAAACTTGTTTTAGGCATAAACATACATCTAATTACATTACTTACATTCTCTAAACCATTTCATATCACTTCATAATCACAAATAAATGAATGTATGAAATATAACTTGTAAATTAAGTAAGAGAATCATCCTACTCGCCTCTTCTTCTTCAAATCAAGCTCTAATCACCAAAAACCCAAACCTTGCTCTCTTGAAATCTTGGATGAAGATCCAAAATTCTATTCAAGTTAATTCCCTGATGGGTTATGTGAGAAATTGGATGAGAGGAATCATGGTGATTTTAGTCCAAACTTAGGAATTTTATATGAAGGGATTAGAGTAGACTAAGGTTTAGGCTTAATGAAAAATTATGGAAGTGATTAGGAGATTGAAACGAAAAGTAATATGGAATGACAATGAGATGAAGAGTAAGCTAGCTTATCGGTCTTAACCTAAATTCATTTTCCACTCTTTTCTAGAAATCATCACACTTTAAATACTTATCGACTCCAAACATATCCAAGTTTATACTCATTTTTTTCCACCTAAAAACCGGCCTCAATTAAGGTGTCTGGAGACCCAATTCATCTGTCTTTGAAAAATCAAGTATAATGGAAATTCCGTCAATTAATGATTAAATATTTAAATTGATTATTTAAATATCCGATTATTACAATTATCGGGTGTTACAAACTGCATGACACGATAAATGGCTATTGTACATCAGTTCTTTTGTAAAGCAGAGCAACATAGATAAAGTACAATCTATTGCCTGATTTAGTATCGGTTCTTCCGTCCACCCTCAGTGTGGGACTGAGGTTCAATTCTATTACTAGAAATAATGGAATGAGGTGCACCGGTGTTGAATAAAGTGCGAATGGAAAAATCAGAGATAAATGACATACCTTCAATTACAGTCGTCTTCCCTTTCTAGCTAGAGAGTTGAAGCTTGGAATAAGGTGGTGCATTCACTGCATTAGCTTCCACTATTTTTCCGTTACCTACCAAATCAGGACATATTGTCTTATAATGCCTAAATTGTTGGCAATTATGGCATTTTATCTTGCTCGGATTTGCGAAGTGGCCCCTTCTACTGTAATTATCGGATACAAGCATACCTAACAGCTTCTTTTTCCCTCTTACGTTTCTTTCCATTTTCTTGTCCTTCTTCCCTGTTAGGCTCGTTCTTCATGTACTCCCATTGCATGGTATTCAATAGTGCCATTTTGACCAACATTTAGGCAATTCATCTACATATTCCTTTATGGTCATATAGCTTGCACCAAACAAGTAAACTTTTTCAACTGTACTCCCTTTTTGGCCTCTGACACAAATTTGGATTCAAATTACCTCTACCTGAAATTTCCCCAAGTGATGTCCTTATCGTTGGTCATAACTATTTTTATTTCCCATCAATTGAAGGCTTCTCCTTGAAGATGCCATGCAACTAGCTGCAATCTTATGGTGTTTCACAATCCTAACCAAGACTCCAAATATCCTTTCATAATTTCGCAACCATGTCTTTGTATCCACATAGGGTTCAGTGCTGCAAAACTATTTTCCACTTAGGTTCTGTTAAGTACTTGCATAGGTTTAGAAAGTTAAGGTCAGGTGGTACCTTAAGAACCGCTTGAGATGCAGCATGTGTTGGTGCATTAGGATTAAGGTTTTCTTCACCGATGACCTGTAGAAACCAATGCAAAAAAACTGGCATGTTCACATATACAATATATGGGATTGAATACCTAGTACCTTCTCTAGTTTATTGGCTTATTATATATTAAATATAAAGCGTTTGATTAGGATCTTCCCAAGTTAAGGGAAAAATAAACTGGAATAAGGATGTGTATACGTACTATACGCATGCAAAAGAAAAGTATGCTCCCTTCGTATGTTTTGAACCCAAGCGATTGGGTAACCTATGCTCTACAACCAACTGTAACAACTAGCCATTTTAGCGTACCGGAGCTCGAACTAATTTTTTCTTCTTCTGAAGGCTCAAGTACCGAAATAGGACGGGAAGTTTGGGTGAATTTAAAACTACCAATATTAAAGGATATATAAAGCTATTGAAACTAAGCAATATTTTCAGTACTCACGACGAAAGGATCAAAATATAATATATAAATATACTAACTGAAGGTCATAGGCTAGGAAAATGTCACATAATGAGTATATAATATGTTTCAAAAGTTTTGAATACTGTAAATAAATAAAATATGTTATAATATATTTAAATATATAAGTGAATATGCTTTTGTGTTTTTCTATTAGTCCCACATCATGTGATATGTTCCATCTCATGCTCCAATGCCTATATATAAAGGAGCCTGTGAAATGTAATTATATGAATCAATCTGATATAATCTATTCTCAGAATGAATAAAATGTCTCCACTATTTTCCTCTAATGTCATCTGCTCTTGTTTATTTATAACATATTCTTATTTGTTTATAACACGTTATCAGCACGATCTTTTTCTGCAATGTATTGGATATTCTAATCCAGAAGATTAGATCCGTTTTTTCGTGTAAGTACATCTCTTTCTCTTATTCAGTTATTGAAATTAGATCTATCTCTTTCTCTTATTCAACCATTGAAATCGGGTTTGAAATTTTATAGATATGCTTTTCTAGATTTATTTTACGATTAATTTAGAACTAGATTTAAGTATTCTTGTTTCACAATTCTATATCTATTTTTTAATTTTTCAGATTTGGATTTAAGTTTTAATATATGTTATCTTTTCAAGATTTTATTTTGTCATATATCTAAATTTATAGATCTTATTCCACTGTACATGTATTTTTGTCATTATATTTCAGATCTCATCCTACAATAGATCTGATTTTTTTGTTCTTATTTTTCTGATCTTATTGTATTGTAGAGCTCAAAATCACACCCAAATAATATACCTTTGAGATTTGTACATTGTTTAAAAATAAAATATTGTGATTTTTTGAATTTGAATTTGAATTGATTTCAAACTTGCTTATTATTGCATGTTTTTTTTTGAGTTAATTATTTTGGAAAGCAAGTTTCGAATTTGACAATTTCTGTTGTTGATTCAAATAAATTTATTGATCTTGATTACGTTTTGGTTTGTGATATAGATCAAAGTAATATATACATGTTTGATAAATGAAGTTTTCATTTTGAAAACTCTTTGATTTGGATTTTGGAAATTATTTTGATATATATTGTTTATATTTCCAGAAGAAATATTTTATTATTTCTTAGAGAAACATATACAAGAATAATGTATATTTAGAAGATCATATTAGTTTAGATCCAATATTAATATTGATTTAGTACACCTGAAGTGAATGGAAACGTTAATGAAAACATATACGGTAAACTTAATTTCTAGCATTTGAAATAAAAGTTGAGAACGTGCAGTTCCTATAATGCTAAAAGGTTGAGTTTCCATAAATTATTAAATTTCAAGTTTTCTTATAATAAGAACAAGAAGTTTCAATAAAAGAGCAGAAATTTGAATTATAAAAAAAAAAGGATATATATATATATATATGTATGTATATACATATATATATATAAGAGTTATTTTTGTTATTTTAGAAATTTTGACTATTAAGAAATAAAGTTTCTCTTATGGTATTCATTTAATTTTATTATTGAGTATATTAAACTTAGCTTTGAGATTAAATTTTGCTAACTAAAGTTAGTTAGATTGATTTATTTGTTTGTAAAGAAATCAATTCGTTGTGATAATATTTTATATTTTATGCCACAATAATGGTAAATTGCATTCATCTTTTAATCATAAATGCATTAAATGTTGTCGTCATGGTAATAAATTAAATTACCATATCATCATAAATGCACTGGCTACAGTAAATTAAATAATGTTGTATTTTTATGTTTGGAATAAGAATAGACATATGGTTTATTATATGGTGTATTCATTTTGGCAAACAATGTTCGATATAATGAAAGAAATAAGTTTGAACAACAACCTGAAGTTGTGCAAAGATTTTTTTTTTGAACCAGAAGTTGTATAACTCAAAGTCCAAGACCCGAAGTCTTGAATTATGAAAAGATTTTCTAATAAATTTTACAAGCTCAAATCTTGTCAGTATTTTTTTTGTCAAAATGTACAAGTCTTGAAATAAGAATAGACTTTTATTTTGTAACAATATGGTACAAAAAAAAGGGGTGAGAAGTTTACATAAAATTAAGAACCTGAAGTTCATAACAAATTAATGAACTTGAAGTTCATGAATTAGAAGCCCGAAGCTCTATTGAAATTATGTAAAAGGATAAGGTTGTACTTCCTGAAGAAGTTAAAGAAAATTAATAAATAATCATATGAGAAAATGATGTTGCATTCAAGAGATTACAAAAATCTCCAAATGAGTTATATCTTACCTTATATCTTAACATTTACACTATATTAACCAAATATCATGAAGATATTATGTTATATGATATTTCAAACATCATTGGATGTGTATGTGTGCATATTAATCTCTTGAAAAGATGTTTTAGAGATTTATTTATGTTTATATTGTAAAATATAACATCCCAGAAGAGATGTTATAGGAATTTTATTTTTGTTACATTGCAATTCCTTAAAAGGAAATACTATATTCCCCGAAGGAATAATGATATAATTTTTTTGAGTAATAACAATAATTTATCGAAAAAAAATGATATTGTATACCAATGTTACACTCCAGAAGTAGTGGTTTTATCTTTCGCATCTTACTTTCATTTGGTGCATCTAATTTTGTCACTGTATTTAAAGTCTGATATGTCATATCAAAGATAGTTACAACAAAAAATCTCCAGTAGGGATGTTTTATGTTATTGTAAAGGTAGGAATTATGTAATTTCTATAAAAGAAACATTGTACATTGATATGACATTCCAATGGTACACACATATATATCTGTAGAAGAGATAAATTCACTCCAGAAGTAGTGATAATAAAATATCCCTAAAAGAGACTAATAAATTAGGAAATGATAACATATCTCTAGAAGAGATTTGCTTATATATTTGGTAATTTTATTAAACCAAATAAATGCATATAAATTTTATTATAAAGGATCCTAATTTAGTTTAGATTAGATCCTAAAAGTTTGAGAGCTATACATACGGTCTTGAGGAAATCTGTATCTGTAACATTCCAAGTATCCAGAAGATACTATTATTATTTTTGCTGTAATTTTTTTCGGAACTCTCAATAGAAATGTATAGAAATGTCTATATGCAATTAAAAATTATTCCTTGATAAGTAATTATAATTAGTGTTCAAAACTGATATTTGAGATATAATTGAGGAATAAAACTTAACAACTTGAAGTTGTGTATATTTTGTTCGAACCAGAAGTTCGATATGGTTTCAAACCAAATGTTTTGAACATTATCATGCGGTTTTGACAGGTTTGCATTGACATTGATTTATAAATAGAAATTAATAGTTTGGATCCTTGTAATAGTTTTTTCTAAAAATCACTAATTCAAATGAGAAAGACTATGAAAATTTTATAATATATATGTGATACGTGGACGCACGTATACATCCCTATATGTAAATATTTAGCTAACAACCTGAAGTTTGTTATAAGCTATTATTTGGTGATTATGCATATATATTATTTAGTGATTTAAAATTCAATCAACATAAATGTTGAATGACCTGAAGTCATGTATGTATTCAAATGATCTACACAATAAGTAAATTCCTCCAATTGCTTAGATTAATGAATGAGAACAAACTCTAATAATCAATATCAATTGAATGCATCTTATCAACTAATAAAATAATTATCCTCCTATTATTAACATGTATGATGTATTTGCTAGTAGCAATATCATAATGGATAAAAATGAGAGTCCAAAGACGATTATTATTTAATGTGACAATGTTTGTCAACATTGAGGGGGAGGATAAAGGGATACAAGTTCATTTTAATCATCAGTGTTAAATATTTATTAAAATATATAATGATGCAAAATACTATCAATATTATCCTTAGTAGACTTTCTCCAATATAGATTTGAATCCCTGAAGGATCAAAATTTGTAAACCACATCTGAAATATGGTTCAAAAATCAGTTCAAAATATTTTTGGAGTAAGTAATAAAGATGCCAAATAAAGGAGGTGAGTGTTATTGAAGAAACACTTAAGGATGCTCTGAAAGAGATCCATGACATTATTCTTAAATAACCCTAGAAGTGGGTTAGGTACCTAAAACATAATTAAAGAGATCTCAATAAATCATGTCTAGAACTGACAAGAAATAATCATCGATGATAAATTTGTAAATAATAAAGTGCTTATTTATAAATAGATTAAGAATCTTGAATTAGGGAAAAACATGACTGGCCATCATGAATCCTTTAATAGTATAGAAATATGGACATGTAATCCACAAAGTACCGAAAGTACTTGAAATGCTTAATATACCCTAAAGGTATAAATGTGGTTTAAAATCATATTAAATAATGAAAGCATACAAATTCCTGAAGAATATAAATAACTTTCATTGTTATAAAGAATGCAAAGAACAAGGAGAGTAAATTTCAACCTACTTTTAAGTATTGTTGTAATGAAAATCTTGGTATAACTCAAGATGAGTAGATTACTTCCTACTTTCTAGTAATGTTGTAATGAAATTTTTAATATTCATAAAAGATGTATAGTTGCAATGCGCAAAACTAATTGGAAGCACAAAAATAAAAGCACATGAAGTGTTTTTCATAAAAGTAGCATACAAATTGCATAAAAGGCAAATTATATTTGAAAGAAACAATCTTAGAAAATTTGATTGTATTGAACGAAACTATTAATAAATTGTATTATTATGAGACACATATTTATAGATCTAGAAGTATCTATAACCAATTTGAGTTATCGAAAGACGAATACAAATTCAGAGGAAAGTTTAAATCAGAGGGAGCATTTATAAGTATTTTATAATGCACTCTTTTTCCTTAACTAAGGTTTTTCCCACCGGGTTTTTATTAGCAAGGTTTTAACGAGGCATTATCTTGATCCAGAAATATCAACTCTAGAGTAACATTTGAAAATAAGTTACAATGTACTCTTTTTCCTTATTTAAGATTTTTCCCACTGGGTTTTTCTTACTAAGGTTTTAACGAGGCATTGTCTTGATCTAGAAGAATCAAACGTCTTTTCAAGAAATAACATCTCAAATATGTTATTTAAGTTAAATTATATTTTATCCTTGACTAAGGTTTTTCCCATTGGGTTTTCCTTTATAAGGTTTTTAATGAAGTATTGTATTGATCCAGAAGTATCAAACTCTATCTGATGCAGTAAATTATTGAAATATGACATACTATATTGTACTCTTTTTCCTTCACTAAGATTTTTCCCATAGGGTTTTACTTAGCAAGGTTTTAATGAGGCATTAGTTTGATCCAGAAGTATCAAGATTTATTTAAAGAAATAAGAAAATAAGATATGTCATTGTACTTTTTTTTTCTTCACTAAGATTTTTCCCATTGGGTTTTTCTTAATAAGGGTTTAATGAGGCATTATATTGATCCCGAAGTATCAAACTCTTAGAAGGAATATCATTTTTAGTATGATATTTATGATTTCACAAGTTGCACTCTTTTCCTCGTTCAAGGTTTTTTTCCCACTGGGTTTTTCTAATAGAGGTTTTTAATGAGGCAACAAACAATATCTATATCGACTGAATCGATAAATGCAAGCAAGATAAAAATAAGGGGGAGCAATCATCATGCATGTTTCGAAATGGAAAATTTCAAGTTATCAGAGCATTCAAGATTTTGAAGACGCATATTCAAGGGGGAGTGTTATAATATATGTAAATATATAAGTGAATATGCTTTTGTGTTTTTCTATTAGTCCCACATCATGGGATATGTTCCATCTCATGCTCCAATGCCTATATATAAAGGAGTCTGTGTAATGTAATTATACGAATCAATCTGATATAATCTATTCTCAGAATGAATAAAATGTCTCCACTCTTTTCCTCTAATGGCTTCTTCTCTTGTTTATTTATAACATATTCTTATTTGTTTATAACAAAATAGAAATAATAGGAATTCTGCATCATCTGACTATCAATGCTAAGTCTATTTCCATCAACCTATTGAGTAAAGACATATGAAAAAGTAAATGAGGAGTGGGGTCATATATAAAGTCTGATGAGCTAAAAGCATCATATAGGCATATAATAATAGTCAATATTTAAAATAATAAAACCATACCTCAACCTGTATTACCAGCACCCAACAAGTCGCATATATAATATATAATCACTAATGTGTACCTTGTTAAGGACTGTTATCAAATAGGTATGATCTTTCTACTAATATTATATCCATAATCTAGTCTACATCTGTGTGGGTAACATTCATCATTAATCATTACCAGATTTACCTTATATGGTTATATGTGGATATTACACTTTATTTCACTATTTTGAACCACAAAGCACATCATCTATTTGCAAGGTTCATAGTTATATGTGGTCCCATACACTACTCACTGTACCTTGTTCCATGTAATTAGCTCAATCCATATATTTGAATTTATGTATGGTCTCAACACTACTTACTACACCATGTACCAAGTAATTGGAACAATGAAAGGAAGTGTCTGTTGCGAAAAGTAACACTTTTGGCATTGCAAATGCTACTTTTCTCAATGGGTGTACCCATTGGAAATTCAACTATAAATAAGGAGGAAACTTGATCACTTTCCTCACTCAATTTTAATTCCGAATTTTCTCTTCTTCCTCTTCGTTTCTTAACATATACAATCCTTGCGCTTTTGCATATCACACAGAAGATCATACACATCACAATCTCGAACAAATCGCGTCTGTTGTATCTTGGGAGACTTTGAATAAATTCTTAAGGAAATTTTTACGACAAGCCTCAGACGAAATTTTCTTCTTCAACCGGTTAGATTTTTAGCTGATATATATATATATATATCGTTTTCGTTTCTGTGTTGTACTATTTCTTTAAATAGTAAAACTTTTGATTTATCGCTATAGTTATTATTGCTATAGCTGTTAGTTTGTTGTTGTAATTAATTACTACATACTTATTGTTAAAATAACTAATACAGAATTTCAAAGTAGTGAAAATCTGAGTTGTAAAATTGTGAGACAAGTTTATTATTGATTAGTCTCTATTTTGGTATACTAGACGTATAACATCTTAAGATTTTCTGTTTTCGCTAAAACAGAGATGGCAACAGTTAAACTATCAACAAAGGCTACTACTCACAATAGTCCTGATCCGTTCAAAGGAGATGGTGGTGACTTCATAACATGGCAAAATCAAATGCTATTTTATCTCACCACACTCGGTCTGCAACGGTATCTCGAGGAGGAGGAACCGATTCCTGTACCAGGCAAGGAATTGGATGTTGATACATGGAAGCATTTCGATTTTCTATGCATAAACTATATTCTGAATTATCTCAACAAGATGCTATACAAACTATATCAGCCACTAAAGATAGAAAAAGCACTCTGAAAGGCACTTGCCACGAAGTACAAGACGTAGAATATCAGTCTTAAGAAATTCATTATAGACAGATTCATGGACTACAAGATGGTTGACTCCAAACCGCTGACTGCTCAACTGCATGAACTGCAAATCACCATTCATGAACTCGAAGCGGAAGGTCATAAGGTTGGAGAATCGTTTTTGGTTGAAGCCATCACGGAAAAACTGTTGCCTTCATGGAGAGATTACCGCAACTATCTAAAGCATAAGAAGAAGGAAATCTCTTTAAAGGATCTCACAGTCCGACTAAAAATTAAGGCAGATAACCGTGGAGTTACAAAACCAAGCGAGGAGGCATTTATGGCTGAAGGGTCAAAGACCAAAAACAAAAAGGAGAATTTACAGAAGAAAAGAAAAGCTGCAGACAACAAAACAAAAGACAACAAACGAACCAAAAAGCTTAATGGCGAGTGTTGGGTTTGTGAAAAGGTTAGACATGCCGCTAGAGATTGCAAATACAAAAAGGAATACAACAAAGAGACAAATATAGTAGACAACATGGAAGTAGACGAGTCCAACTTCTCGGCAGTTGTGTCTGAATGCAATTTGATTCAAAATCCTAACCAATGGTGGGTAGACATAAGCGCTACTCGTCATGTCTGCTCTGACAAATCCATGTTTTCTACATACCAGAAATTCGATCACTAAGAAAAACTCAAGTTTACTTTTGGAAAGACTATCAAGTTGAATGACGTGCTCCATGTTCTAGACATACGCAAGAATCTCATCTCTGATGCAGTACTATCGAAGAAAGGATTCAAAATAGTGTTCGAGTCAGACAAGATGGTTCTGTCCAAAGCTGGAATGTATATCGAAAGGGGATATTTATGTGATGGCCTATTTAAGGCAAATGTAGCCGTTATCGGCAATAAAACTACGTATTCTGATTGTGCTATTAATAAAATTGAAGTTTCTTACTTGCTTGAGCATGAAATTTTACTATGGCATGATAGACTGGGACACATAAATTTTCAAAAAATGAAAACATTATCAAACTTGGGATTAATTCTGAAATTTCAAGTAGACAAGAACTGCAAATGTGAGAAAAGTGTATAAGCAAAATGGTTAAAAAACCATTTCAATCTGTTGATAGAAGCGTCGAACCACTAGGTTTGGTTCATACAGATTTATATGATTTTAAATCATTGACTACAAGAGATAGGAAAAAGTAATTTATCACATTTATTGATGATTATACGCGATATTGCTATGTATATTTTTTGAATAGTAAAGATGAAGCAATTACATGATTTATAAAGTACAAGGCTGAGGTAGAAAATCAGTTAAATAAAAAGATAAAAATATTGAGATCTGATCAAGGTGGAGAATATGAATCACCATTTGAATAGTTCTGTGCCGAAAATGATATAATTCATCAAACAACAGCTCCATATTCACCACAACAAAATGGTGTAGCCGAGAGGAAGAACAGTACGTTAAAAGACATGATTAATGCCTTGCTTTTAACCTCTGGTCTACCGATGAACTAGTGGGGGGAAGCCTTAAATATGTCTAATCACATATTAAACAAAGTCCCTCATAATAAAACAGGAACAATTCCATATGAGATTTGGAAAGGACACAGACCAAGATTTAAATACGTCAAAGTGTGGGGGTGCTTGGCAAAAGTTCAAATTCTGCCTCCCAAGAGTCTCAAACTTGGACCAAAAACAATAGATTGTTACTATCAAGGGCCAGCCCAAAATAGTAGTGCCTACAGATTTTTGGTATTCAAGTCTGATATAGCTGATATTCATGTAAGTATCATGGAATCTAGAGATGCCTCATTCTTTGAAGATGTGTTTCCGCATAAAAGGAATAAAGTTAATAATGTCCCTAAAAGGACAAGAGAAGAGTCAAGCAATTCACATGAAGATGAAACTCATGAGATCGAGGAAGTTGAACCAAGAAGAAGCATAAGGGCTAGGACTTCCAAGACATTTGGTTCGGATTTTTCACATATGTATTAGAACACGAACCTCAAATGTACAAGGAAGCAATGTCATCTTCTGAATCTTCATGTTGGAAAGAAGAAATCCAAAGTGAGATTGATTCAATTCTAAGTAATAAAACTTGGGAAATTGTTGATATTCCACCTGGAATAAAACCTATTGGCTGTAAATGGATTTTCTGGAAGAAAATGAAAGCAGATGGCTCTATGGACAAGTATAAAGCCAGATTAGTAGCCAAAGGATATCATCAAAAAGAAGGAGTAGACTTCTTTGATACATATTCGCCGGTAACACGAATAACCTCTATAAGAATGCTAATAGCAATTGCATCGATCTATAATCTAGAAATCCATCAAATAGATGTAAAGACAGTATTCTTAAATGAAGATCTCGATGTGGAGAACTACATGGAGCAACTTGAAGGTTTTGTTTTCAAAGGAAATGAAAACAAAGTCTGTAGATTATGTAAAATCATTATACGGACTACAACAAGCTCCAAAAAAATGGCATGTAAAATTTGATAGTGTCATGATAAGAAATGGTTTTCGTATAAATTAGTGTGATAAGTGTGTTTATTATAAACAAATTGGACAATCATATGTGATGACTTGTTTATATGTATACAATATGTTAGTATTTAGTCCAAATACTCAGGTAATAGAGACCATAAAGAAGATGTTAATTAGCAATTTCGATATGAAAGACTTAAGATTTGCAGACGTTATTTTGGGAATCAAAATAATAAGAACACCTAATGGAATTGAATTGTCTCAGTCACATTATGTAGACAAAGTGATTGAAAAATTTAAATTTTTTAGAATTAAAGGAGTAAGAACACCGTTTAATCCATCAGAAGTACTACATAAAAATACTAATGAGAGTTTAATGCAACTGGAATACTCTCGTGTAATAAGATGTCTCATGTATCTCATGAATTGCACAAGACCAGATATAACTTATGCAGTAAGTCGACTGAGCAGGTATACAAGAAATCCAGAAAAGAAACACTGGAAAGCACTAATGAGAGTGCTTGGGTATTTAAAAAATACCACAAATTATTCCTTGCATTATGGAAAATATCCTGCCGTCTTAGAAGAACATAGTGATGCAAACTGGACTGCTGATTCAGAGGAATCAAAATCAAAAAGTGGTTATGTATTTATCTTAGCAGGGGCAGTAGTATCATGGAAATCTACTAAACAAACATGCATAGCTCGATCCAGTATGGAATCGGAGTTCATCACTTTAGATAAAGTAGGTGAAGAAGTAGAATGGCTTTGTCACTTTTTGGAAGATATTCCGTTTTGGCCTAAACCTGTACCGGCAATATGTATACACTGTGATAACCAAGTAGCATTAAGAAGAGCGCAAAACTTTGTGTATAATGGAAAGTCACAACACATTCGTCGACGCCATAACACCATTAGGCAGTTACTTTCAAATGGAACTATTTCCATAGATTGTGTGCGATCAAATGATAACCTAGCGTAACCATTTACCAAAGGTTTATCAAGAGTGAAAATTAACTGTGCATCGAGAGGAATGAGTTTAAAAGCCTAAACCAACAAGAATTATCTTATACGGAAACCTATCCTAGCGACTGGAGATCCCACGGACTAGGATCAATAAGCAAACCAGTTCTGTATAACTCAAGACATAATGCATTTGTTTGGACTTAGTCCTACTCCATTTCTATGGTGCACAATATAAATGTATGCCTACAGAAGTATTAAAAGGTAAAATTATGTTTTTTTAATGATGACTATATCTTGAAAATAACAAGTGGGGTATATATAGGATACTCTTAATGGTTGTGATCACCTATGTTAGTGTGAGCTGGGTCGGCTCTACGAGAATATTAAAGGCTTTTATTCTCGAAAAACACTCGCAGAACCAAAACTTGTTTAGGACCAAAATGAACACAACCAATAGATTAGATGTGAAGGGAAATAATGCTTTGTAAAGCTTATCGTCAGGTTATACAATAACGGCTAATTGTTCAAGATGAAATAATTCACCGATTAGCCTAGTATATCCGATAAGTTTTAACTAGGGAAACTTCAAAGTGAAATATCTACTTATCCTTGATATAGCATTATTTTCATATGAACTGTGTGATATTACACTTTGTATGGGGGAGACATATATCATCATTC
Organism: Allium cepa; assembly: GCA_030765085.1. Classification (NCBI taxonomy): domain Eukaryota; kingdom Viridiplantae; phylum Streptophyta; class Magnoliopsida; order Asparagales; family Amaryllidaceae; genus Allium; species Allium cepa. The sequence continues at coordinate 337,891,299 of CM060938.1, forward strand.
ATGTGGGGAATTGTTAGAGTTCTCAAAATAGTGAATGAGATATATCCCACACCGACAAAAATAAGTCCATTTTCTTGTTTAAATAGTGTATTCTCAATCTCTATATTGGCCCTTAGGGTTAGGTAATTTTGTGCGAGGGGGATGATCTATATGGCCATGGACTAACACACACGTGTGTGCCGCCGCCCGCTTGTCCGACCGATCGAACCGAGCCGGGTGCGGGTACGAGTCCAATAAGAGTGGACAGTGTTATATTTTTGCTGCGCAGAAGTGAATAGTTTTCTACTATTTAAATTCAAATAGAAGCGACCAGTGGATTGGACGCGACTATTGCAAACCGCAACAGTTTTTGGCCGTTGCAAACGAAGAGACGCGACTGTTGCAAACCGCAACAGTTTCTGGCAGTTGCAAACGAAGAGATGCGACTGTTGCAAACAACAATAGTTTTTTGGCATTGCAAATGAATGGAAGTGCCTGTTGCGAAAAGTAACACTTTTGAGGTTGCAAATGAAGGGATGTTACTTTTCTCAACGGGTGTACCCATTGGAACTTGGCTATAAATAAAGAGGAAACCTTATCACTTTTCTCATTCAATTTTAATTTCAAATATTCTCTTCTTCCTCTTTGTTTCTTAATATCTACAATCTGTGCGCTTTTGCATATCACACAGAAGATTATACACATCACAATCTCGAGCAGATCACATCTGTTGTATCTTGGGTGACTTTGAATAAAGTCTTAAGGAAATTATTACGGCAAGCCTCGGATGAAATTTCCTTCTTCAACCGGTTAGATTTCTAGCTGATATATATCGTTTTTGTTTCTGCGTTGTACTATTTCTTTAAATAGTATAACGTTTGATTTATTACTATAGTTATTATTGCTATAGCTATTAGTTTGTTGTTGTAATCAGTTACAAAATACTTATTTTTAAAATAACTAATACTGAATTCCAAAGTAGTGGAAATATGAGTTTTAAACTTGTGAGACAAGTTTATTATTGATTTGTCTCTATTTTGGTATACTAGACATATAACATCTTAAGACTTTAGCAAACCGCAATAGTTTTTGGCCGTTGCAAATGAAGAGGCGCGATTGTTGCAAACCGCAACAGTTTTTGCCATTGCAAACGAAGAGACGCGACTGTTGCAAACCGCAACAGTTTCTGACCGTTGCAAACGTAAAGACACGACTATTGCAAACAACAACAATTTTTTGGCGTTGCAAATGAAAGGAAGTGCTTGTCGCGAAAAGTAACACTTTTCGGCGTTGCAAATGAAGAGATGCTACTTTTCCCAATGGGTGTATCCATTGAGAATTCGGCTGTAAATAAGGAGGAAACCTGAACAATTTCCTCACTCAATTTTAATTTCGAATTTTCTCTTCTTTCTCTTCATTTCATAATATCTATAATCCGTGCGCTTTTGCACATCATACAGAAGGTCATTCACATCACAATCTCGAGTAGATCGCATCTGCTGTATCTTGGGAGACTTTGAATAAAGTCATGAGGAAATTGTTACGACAAGCCTCAGATGAAATTTCCTTCTTCAATTGGTTAGATTTCTAGTTGAATGATATATATATATATATATATATATATATATATATATATCATTTTTGTTTCTGCGTTGTACTATTTCTTTAAATAGTATAACGTTTGATTTATCGCTATAGTTATTATTTCTATAGCTATTACTTTTTTGTTGTAATTAATTACAACATACTTATTGTAAAAATAACTAATACAGAATTCCAAAGTAGTGGAAATCTGAGTTGTAAACTTGTGAGACAAGTTTATTATTGATTAGTCTCTGTTTTGGTATACTAGACATATAATGTGCAACTCACAATACCATAATACAATATAAAGAAAGTTGCATCTATACTATATGTTTACCAGCTTCATAAATACATGTACATGGTCTCATACACTACTCACTGCACCGGGTACCTTATAATTGGCTCAGTCCATGTGTCTCACTAAGTAATAATCCATTGCTTATTTGGTAGTCACATTAACAAAAGTGCTTAATTCCGCAAGATCTAAACATGTGCATACACAAATTTCTTAAAAGGAATACCCAAAAATACACTACAAATTAAAGTATGTATACAATGCAATAGTAAATAATTTTATTTATTGTGTTAATCACTTTACTTGATTTGTTTCTATTTACGATCATTCTAGTCAAACTAGGTTAAGGTCGGCCTATATCTAGTAAGCCAACATTACTAATTTATTAAACCAGCTCAATCTACGTCTCCATTTCTAACTATTTACAAATAAAAGAAATAGTACTTGTAGTGTAATTTGTATTCATAAAATATGAGACTTAATACTTAAGTGAAGACTTATGAAAAGAAAAATATCTAGCACTCTGAAATCCATGACTGGGAATAAAGGACATACATTTCAAAAATAGTCGATAAATATGGTCTCCAAGAGAAATGTAATAAATAAACAATTAGCCAGTATATCCTATTAGCTTAGGATAATGACTTATGGAAAAGATGCATCATCATATCTTATAAATTAATATGAAGAAAGCGATAATATATCAAGATTTAGTACATTTTATAATGAACAAAAATTTCACTTTTCACGTAAAAGAAGGGAAAAATGTGTTCAAATTTATATTCTTCAGTTTTGCTATAATTCAATCAAAAGAGCATAAAATATGTGTCACACGCTAAGGGGTTTCTCCCTCATCTAGTGGTGGAAAAATATGCATGTAAAATAGAGGTTCTCTTTCAAATCCAATCGAGAGATTCAGATCATAATATACATAGTACAGCTTTGACCATTTCTCCAAAAGAAAAAAGAAACCATAAAATAGAAAATTTAAGGAGTTGTCCCTTAAACAAAATTGTGAAACCTAAAATAATAGTTTTGAAAAAAAGATTGAACATGTGGCATAAATAAAATATAGGATTTTTTTTCATTTTCTAAATAAAATCAATATATCAGTGATTGAAAAATAGGCATGTACAATAGAGGAAATATTTCTCTTTCAGATCTAATGAGAAGATTCATACCATAATATAAATTGTACAATTTTGACCACTTTTCTGAAATGATGAAAGAAAACATGAGGTATAAATTTTTAGGGAGTTGTCTCTTACACAAATTTGTTAAGCTTGAAATCTTATTTCTTTTTAAAAACAAACGATTGAATGTGTAGAATAAATAAAATATAAGGATTTTTCCTTTACCTTACATAAACAAAACTAAACATTTAAATCAAAAATTTGTAAAGTAAGGATTCATTTCGATCTTTCAAAATGGGAAAAATAAATCATAAATGCGTAGAAAAGGGAGGATCTGTGTGTTAATTTAAAAGAGGGATTATAGTTTCCAGAGAGTTTCAATCAAACCTAGAGTGTCAAAAGTTAACCTACTAATAATGTATGTTAAAAGTTAACCTACTAATTGCAACACATTACAAATTCAAATAATAAATAAAACACTAATAAGGGTAAAAGTGTAATTTACATAAAAGGAACAAATGGAAAATTTTCATAAATATTGGAATTAGTCGAAGAGACCTAATCCACTACATCTAGAATGCCATTTAAAATTAGAATATGTATAACTTGTTAAATTCAATAAAACAGGTTAAAATTAATGAAAACTAGACCTAGTGACATTTCCGTAAATATTAGTTTCGAGATTTTACCTAATAACCCTAGTTTTCAACTACAAATAAACCCCTAACTCTCACATACTTCACTTTAAACCCTAGTCGTCACCTCTCTAATTTCGTACATTCTTTTCTTCTTCTTACTCCTCCTCAAAATTTCTTAATTCAAATATCATTCTCTATTATCTTCTCTAAAGTTCTAAATTAAAAATAAAAGAAGATAAATCAAATTAAAAGAGAGCAAGGGAGAGAATAAAATCGAAAGAGGAAGAGAAGGAGAAGCGCAAACATATCAAATAAGGGAGATACCGATTCAAAAGGGATTAGAAAAAGAATCTCTTTGAATAACCCTTCAAGTTGAGTGGATTTATCTACGAAATACCTATGATATGGATTATTAGTAAATATCCATTTATATACCTTCTTCGAACTACAAATGTGGTTTTTAATTTTGAATCAATGCTTCCATTTGAACTTATTTCTGAATTGAAAGAATGGAAAAACCCTAGGCAATCAACTAATAAAATATCAATATAATTTAGGAGAAATGGGTAAATTGGAATTAATATACCTCTAATTCTAAAGGACTAGTTTTTGTATAATAAGTTTAGATTGATTTTGGTAAATAAAAATAAATGGATTCATCCCTTTGAATTCAACTAGATTTTATTTATAACTTGAATATACATAGAAAATTGATTGAAATACACATAGATAATTGATTGGAAAATATGTAGATAATTGATGGAAATTCCATATACAATCGCTAAATCAAATCATGTGAAGTTGTGTATAAACAAAAATGAAACTATAACCAAACATTTGGTAAAGATGAACTTAATATGTATGCTTGAATCCGTGAAGAAGGAAAATAAAATAAATAAGTTAATCAGACCTGCAAATGCTTATTCGAGCGTCTAAATTTATAGTCAAATGCATGAATTTTAGATAACATGAAATAGAAAGGAAACAACTCAAATTGACTTGATTTAGATGTCTAAACCCTCATTCAGCCATCTAGAATCAAACTTAATTGTTCGAATAAGAAACCAGACATCTAAATGCCTATAAGAATTTTTTTTTATATAGGGGATTAGATGTCTAAAGTAAAACTTAGATGTCTAAATTATTGCAGCAAGCCCAGGTTAAACTTGAAACAGTTAGAAGCTAAGTAAGTCGGATCAAGGAAACTTGTTCCAACTTTCTTGTCTTTTGAGGGTTCACGTAGCTGAATGGAGTCATGCAACAAGATGGAAAAATATCACAGTTGATGACATCCTAGCCTCTCACGTCATGAAGTTATTAAACATGGCACTCATCTAGGCTGGAAATTACATCACAATCAGAAGCTCTTATCATTCATAGCCAAGTTCCAGCCACCTATTAGTGAAAATAGAAATGTGTAGGCAAAGAAATTCATTATAGTAGGATATGTTAATTCTGCATAGGAGTTAGATTGGTTAATTTACTTCTTGTTGCTACTTGTGTAATGATATAATGTCTAGGATATGGACACTAACGAGGAGATTACTTAATGCTTAAGTGATAAGTTATTGTTAGGATTGTTAACCCAAAAGTTTATATTGGGATTGATAACCGGAATGTGTAAGCTTAGCATTGTGAGGTATGCTCAGCTAGGTTCAACTTAAGTGATCATCATTGAGGTTGTTAGCTCATTATATAGCAAGTGATTGCCCTTGAGAACGTTAATTCAAAGTATAGATAGGTGGTCTACTATTGATACCATATACCAAGGACACTTTTGGATGTTTTCTTTATGTACCAATTGTGAGTGCAATGTTCATAATCATAGACTTAGTCACATTAAGAATAGTTAAGATATATTATGAAAGTAATTATTCCATTACATATATAGGACATGCACATTAAAGAACAACCTTGGGTGTAGGTTATGACTGGACTTCAATTACTTGTCAACACCATACCATTAGTGATATAATTTACTCACTAAACTTTGTCCGACCCCCTTTATTTCTCCATTTTATCTCTATTTCAAGAGGTCAGAGTAGTAAGTGATGCGGGCAAGACAGGGTACGCAGAATAGGTGAGGCATATTAGCGATTTATTTTACTTATAGTTACTTCTCTATGTACTTTATACTATATCTATCAGTCATACTCCGATGTATTGTCATCTGGACACATTATTGTATGTACCACGTTTACATTGAGTTTTGTTGTCGTATATGGTTATTTTCAGTACTTATATTTTATTTCCTTCCGCCATGGGATCTAAATATGTATAATATTCTAAATCTATAATTATCTCCATATAATGTAACTCTAAAAATATAATGATCCATACTTCTTGGCACAACTCGAATTCAAAAGCCATTTTAAGGCTTTGAATCGGCGTATCCGAAGGTGTAAGTTGTTATAGTTGGCATCAGAGCATGGTTCAAGATTCATTAGGACTTTGGCGCATATTGAGAGAGCGTACTTGAATATTTTCAAAATTATTATTTTTATTATTGTATCTATATAATTATAACATGAACACACCCTTACGCTCTAGTAATTCTTACCACTATCAAAGGAAACTTGCTAATAATTCCTAATTGTGGATAAGTGAAACGAGCAATCAAACTGGAAATAGTTCTAGTGAAGTAATTGAGATACCAAGCCTTAGCGTTTCTATATAGTTCCACCTGTATCTTCAAGCAAGAGGACAAACCAAACTTAACCCCAATGGACAACTTGCAGCGCTAGCACAAGGTGCAGCCCTAGCTCCTTCGCTTACTTTGGATTTTCCTTAGTTACATTAGGATTTCTACAGTCTTGGTGGGAATAATTATTACGGGAATGAACCATTTGTTGTGATGTGTGAATGGTTGGGAATTATGATAGGATTATTGCTATTACATATATAGAGGATGCAACGAAGAGATAAATAGCTTTATGGCACTTGCTAGGAGAAGACTTGAACTGGTGGGAGATTGTAATTGCTGAGATTGACGAGACTAGAATCCATGGAATGATTTTAAGAGGCTCTTTGAGACTAAGTTTATTTTTGAGGTAAAATGAGGAGTGGGATTAGAGAATTTTATTCATTTGGAGCAAGAGACCACAGTGTCAAGGAGTTTGTCAATAAATTTAATCAACTAGCAAAGTATGGTGTAGACCTTATTAACACACTAGTGAAAAATGCTCCAAAGTTTGCTAAAGGATTAGGACCAACATTGAGGGATATTGTTTTAGTCATGTACCCAAAGGAGCTACTTTTAAGAGCTTGATTGAGATGGCACTATTGAATTCAATCACAAAGGATAGACCTAAGAAAGCAGAAGGGAAGTCAGTTCAGCAGAGTCAACACAAGGGTGTAATAGGGGCTCAAGGCAAGATAAAGAAGTAGGAGCATAGGTGTAGGAATTACAATTTCAGGGGATATTTGGCTCAGAACTTCAAGATGAATCTAGCAAGGATCAAATGCTATAACTATAGCCGGTTGGGTCACAAGAAGAAGGAGTGTCTGAACTTATCTTAGAAATCTACACAGCTAGTTCCATCATATACACTAGATATTATTCTTGCATAACTTCAGCTATGGAAAAGGAGAAGAAAGTTAATATAAAAGGTGTTAACTCTTTCGAATTTATCTGTTCAAACTTAAGTTGACACTGCAGCATCACATCATTTTTTTGAGTAAATGAACAGATGAATTGCGCATATTGACTAGTATAATTACAAACCCTATTATAGTATCGAACCCTATCAGATGATTGATTCACTTATATATGATTTGTAATGGTTGAAATTATATGTTCTAGATGTCAAATTTGATTGTGATGCTTTTTTATTGGGATTCTCAGGGTTTGTTTAATTTTAGGAATGGACTGGATGATTAGTATGGAGCATTACTAGATTATTATAGGATGGTGGTTCGTTTGGGTATTTGTAGTGGGCGTAGCCTTGAGGTTTACCGTGATCCCGAAAGTTATATTATGTTGAGTTACCTATGTTCTCTACACATGTTACATGATGAGTTAGCTTCAGTACAAGTAGTTCGCGACTACTGGAAGTTTATAGCTTCCTCCTCATAGGTGATTGAATTTTGAATTTATCCAGAAGAAAATGGTAGACCTGTTGTCATACCCCTTAAGCATATGGCTCTTAAAGAAAGATAGGAACAAAATAAGCAAGTGAACGAATTATTGAGGAAAGGATTTATTTGGAGAAGTATTTTAGAGTGGGAAGAACTTTGCTACCAAAGAAGATGGCTCTTTAATTTACATCGATTATCATGAATTTAATAAGAGGATAAAGAAGAATCGTTATCCACTACTGTGTATAAATGTTCTCTTTGATCAGTTTGTTAGAGAAAAGGTATTTACCTAGCTTAACTAAGCTACCGGATTCCATTAGCTACACATGGCCAATGACAGTATTTAGAAAACCATTATTCGAATACCTGATGAACTATATAAGTGGGTGGTAACATCATTTGGACTTACCAATGCACCATCATATTTGATCGACCTTATGAGTTGAGTCTTTAGAAGGTTGCTAAATAGGTTTGTGGTGGTATTCATTAGTACATACTATTTGAAAAGCGAGAAAGAGCATGGATTGCATTTAGGAGAAGTGCTTGACACTCTCCATAGGCATATGCTAAAGGCGAAAATTTACAAATGTCACTTTTGACACAAGGAGGTTCTCTTTTTTAGGGCACATTGTCTTCGAGCATGGACCATCAGTCGATCCTAGTAAAGTTGCTGCACTACAAGATTGGCATATATCAAAAATGCAATGAAGGGGAGAAGTTTTCTTGGTTTTGCTGGCTATTATAGAAAGTTCATTAAGGATTTCACTAAGATTTTCGCACCATTGATGCGCCTTACCAAGGATAATTTATTTTTATGGTGGAACTCAGAATGCAAGGATGCTTTTATTAATCTAAAGGAGTTGTTGACCAGTACACCCATTTTAGTACTCCCTGATGGTTCGAAGGCGTTTGCGGTATACTTTGATGCTTGTAGTGCAGAACTAGGTGTCGTTTTAATGCTGTAGGGTTTAGTTGTCTATTATGTTAGTTGACAATTGAAAGTACACGAGAGGAACTCTCCAGCCCATGATCATGAGTTGCTAGCTATTGTCTTCGCCCTTAAATCATGGAGGCATTATCATTTAGGGAGCGATTTGAGTTATTCATGGATCATAAGTCCCCAAAAAATTTATTCTCACAAAAGGACCAAAATTTATGGTAGCATAGGTGAATGGAGTTCTTAGCATCGTATGATTTCAGTATCTCATGTACTTCAAGAAAAGAAAATGTTGTAGCCGATGCTTTAAGTAGAAAGCATGCGATGTTGAGCCTTATGTTTTTGGAACGGAAGTACTTGGATATCATTTCTATATTTAATTTTCAACCTTCATCCAATATTACACCAAGATGGCTAGTGGCTTTAGATGTTTAGCCTTCACTTATTGACTGCAATGGTTCATGTCAAAAAAGGACATGGAGTTACTGGACAATTTTGATAAGTTGAATTAAGGGGGGAATTTGAGTCCTTTGGACTGCTATTCCATTGGTTCGAGAGGATGGATACGAAGAGATGGTAGGCTTTGTATTCCCCTTATTAAGGAGTTAATTGATATTGTACTAGCAGAGTCCCATCATTCTATGATGACCATTCATCCCGGTAGTGAAAAGTGGATCATGATATAAAGATGCTGTATTACTGGCCAAGTATGAATGGATATTTAGTGGAGTTTGTTTGCTAGTGTGTTACTTGTCTAATAGTAAAGATGGAGTAGAAGAAGCTTGAAGGCTTATTATAGCCGCTGGATATTCCATAGTGGAAATGAGATAGTATCTCTATGTTTTCATTGATAGGCTACCTATGAGTCTAATGGGGGAGAGTGCTTGGGTCATAGTCAATCGATTGACCAAATATGCTCATTTATTCTAGTTATAAGTATGAGGATAGCTGCATCTTTGGCAACCTTATATATGATGGAGATAATTTGTTTACAGGGAGTTACTTATAGTATTATCAGTGATCGAGATCCGCTTTTTATTACTGAATTTAGGAGGAGTCTTCATGAGGCCTTAGAAACTGAAATAAATTTGGGTACCACCTATCACCCATAATTGGACGAAAAAACCAAGAGGATAAGTTGAGTATTGGAAGAGTTCCTACAGATGTGTATCTTTGACTTCGGAGGTTATTAGGAGGATCTTTGCTTTAGCACGGTTTTCATATAATAACAACTATCGCACATGTATTAGAATAGCACCGTTCAAACCATTTATGGGAGGATATGTAAATCCCTATCTTATGGTAGGACGGTATGGATAGAATCATTCTTGGACCTAACTTAATTGAGGAGACTTTGAAGAAAGTAGGTTGACTGTAGAAGGATGAAGACTATAGTGGATATCTAGAAATCATATGTTAACACAAGATGCATAAAGTTGGAGTTCGCAGTGGGCGATCTAGTCTTTATGAAAGTCCTGTTTCTTAGACATGTTATGAGGTCGGTGGTTCGAGAAAGTCATCAGCGAGGTTTGTAGGGCCTTTTTCAGTTTTGGAGACGGTATGGAAGTGAGCTTATAGAGTTAAACTTCTCAAAAAAATTGGTTGGGGTTCATAATGATTTTCATTTGTCACACGTGTAGAAATGTTTACACTATTATGCTACTGTGGTCAAGCCAAGTCATTTAGAAGAATTTGAAGTAGGGGAAGAGTCCCTTGTTCGTCATGCATCCATCCATATTATTGAGAATAGGATGAAATGACTCCATAATAAAGTGATTACATTGGATAAAGTCAAATGAGGAGTAGGTCTAGTTGAAAGTACTTGGAAGCCAGAGGAGAAAATCCAAGTTACCCATCTAGGCTCTTTCTAATAGTTTTCTATTTAAGTTAGTATGATTGCTTATACGCATAGTGTTTAGCTTAGTATGTTCCATAGGTTATTGTTTGGGAGCTAGGCATGGATATGAACGTATCATGAGAACATGTTTTGTGCGGTGGTTGCTAATGGGTGAATTTTATTAGTTAGTATTGCACGTATAGGCTAATACGTTCATGTTGGCCTACGACACACATCACCTTGTCAATTTTATTGTATTAGTTATATGCATAATGATTGTCACATTTTCACATATGTATTGAATGATTGCTTATCCATGTAGAATTTCAAGTGTATAAGGCTGTTTGAAACCAAATTGACCACAAACACCCAAGAATAGGTTTAAGCAATGATAAATGGAGAAATTAAATGAAAACAGAGGAGAATCACAAAATATCAAGAAAAATACAACAGAAAGTAAAAACAATGAGATTCATAGCGGTTCGACACTGATTGCCTACATCCACTTTGAATATTCTCTTTATTGGTTCTTAATTCACTTGATTACAATTAAAAATAGCAAGAAATAACAAGAGATCATAAAATAATGGAGGAAGTTAATTACAATAATGGTGGAGTTTTAACAATAGCGTAAGAGTCCTCAGAATGACCCCTGTGCCCATATTTATAGATGAAGGCGGCCTCCAATCTGACTGAAACTTCGACAGCAGGACCTCCTCCACCATATGGGCCCACCATAGGGAAGTCTAGGCCTAACTTTCAATGGTTAGGGATTAGTACTGTTATCCGGCCACTTGGTCTGGCTACAAAGCGGTAATTGCATTACGATATGGTTGAAACTAGACAGTACTCAAACCAAGAGATATAAGAGATTGATGCAACTTGTGCGGTTCAGCATGTCTATGTGGATCAGTGTTCGATGGTAGTTTGGTTGGAGTAAGATAGCTCTTATGGATGGTCATGGATCGGTCGGCCTTGGTGGGTTGGCACATGTTTTTTGGTCAGGGAGACAAGCCAATGTGGGTCGGCACGTGTGGTTCGGCCTAGGTGGCTCGTGTAGGTGGGGATCGGCCTTAGGAGGATTAGTATATGTGGATCGGAAATTTATATGCTGTTCGGCACATGTATACGGTTCGACACGTATAGATCGGTATGGGTGGCTTGGTCAAGGAAGGAAGCTCGAAGTGGGTCGGTCAAGATGGTTCGGCCTTGGTTAGTCGACATGTATGGATCAGTGGAAGTGGGTCGGCATGCCTGGTTCGGTCTACCCAACTTACTAGCTATGGGTCGAGCTATCTTAGTCATGGGCCTACACTGGGAAGCCAGGCTAACTTCGTCTATAAATAAAAGGGGTAGGGGTCCAGTTGAAGGGGCCTTTTTTGAGAATTCTAGAGAGTCTCTGCCATTTTGGACATTCACTTCCTTTCTGCTACAACTTGTATTCAAGCTGTTTGTTTATGGATTGTATCCGTATTCAATTATTTGGAAAATCAACAAAGATTATATTCAAAAAGAACGTAGGCAGTTACGCTGAACCACTATAAATCTAGTGTTCTTATTTTTTGTTGTTGTTTTTGCATTCTATTGTGACATTCCTCTATTTTAATTTACCATCTTCATTAATCTCTCTACAAAAATCTATTCAAGGGTGTTAGTGACCAATTTTGGTGCTTTCACTAAGAATTGAATTCTCAGCTTGATTGGATCTCATCATCTAATAGCGGATTTCCATATTCACGAGATAGATCTAGTTGTTTACCAGCAAACTTCCTATTCTACTTAGATTTGAAAGAAATCTAAAGGAAGCTGATAGTCGTAGTCAGAGAAACTAAGTCTACTGCCCCTGTTTTTGGAAGATTTGATTATGCTAATTTTCTTGTTTAGAGTTAATCATGTGTTCATGTTCATTTGAAAGGATTAGGTTCACTGATGTACGCAAGATATGGGGATTGGATGTTGAAGTTTGCACTCAAGTTGAATGAAGGCCGACCCTCCTTTGAGGGCAATTTAGTCGATCTTTCATATGGTCGAACCCTCCCCAAGGCAAATTAGGTATATGCCGATAGCTCTAGAAAAGGCGTATGCCGACCGCTCTAGAAAAGGTGTATGACGATCGCCTTAGAAAGCGTATATGCTGGTCACCCTAGAAAAAGTGTATGTCGATCGCCCTAGAAAAGGTATATGCCGAATGCTACAGAAATGGTATATGCCGAACGCTCCAGAAAAGGTGTATGCCGACCCCTCCCTAGTGTATACCAACCCAATGTTACCGATCGTATGCATATCGATCCCCCCAGTGTATGCCGACCCAGTGCTACCGATCATATACATATTGATCCCTCTACTGAATACCGATCCCTCTCTCAAAAAACCATCTAACCGGTCCTTATACCCAAAAAAAGGTTCTACTGCTTCCGCGTGTTACATTTGAAAATCAACTCAAAGATGGTCCATTCTATTTGCTTCCCATACGTCTTATGACCGACCAGGGGATAGAGGATCAAGCAAAAACTTCTAAATGGCAACCAGGGAATGGACAAGCAACCGCTACTCAAACAGTGCTCCCAAAGGTTGGAGAACATGGATGAGACGACTCCAAGCAACATTCTTCATTGACCTAGCACTTTGAATTTAGTAACTCCAAGCGAACTAATGATTGACTCCAAGCAATTTGTTCCAAATGCTAACAAGGATATCATACTGATTGCATTGGAGGGGAATAGACCCTAGATATATTTTGGCAGCTAGTTAGCTGGAGAGCCTCCTACGACCTTGGATCTTTTCTGTTAAAAAGTGAATCAAAACCAAATCGAGGAGGAGAAGAGTAGACTAGGAGAAATTACAATACAAGCCTGTTGGCTAAGGACTCAAACTCCAATAGACGAACCAAGATCTCAAAATTTGATTCGTATGTTGCTTTGAAAGATTCAATCGATAGCCTATACTTGGAGACTCATGACTCAGGGCAATACTAAAAAGTAGTCTCGAGGGAGTCCACCAAAGCCCAGAGAAAATGTGGGGAATGTTGTATATCCTAAGATGGACACGTTCCTAACACTGACGATTACAAACAGCTTCGAGATGTGATTGAAAAGTTGATTCGAAAAGGAAAGCTTCAACGGTATGTGCAATTGCAGAATAGCGAGTAGGGAAATTCCGATGCCCATCAATAAAGAACTTTAACTATCAATTGGATAGTTGACAGTCGACGTCCCGGTAGAAGGTGCTAGTGGTAGAGTTGAATATCGTGCACACGATGCTGCTTTACTTATCAATGATGTTTATACCAATCTTTTTTAAATTATTTCTATTTTGATTTCAATTGTGCTTAGTATTATGATCGACTTGAACTAAACTTCTTTCAAAACGATGAAGGTGACTAAATACTCAGAGTTGGGCGCAACCAATTCACCTAGACCTTGATTGGACCTATGGAGTTTCATCAAGATGAGTATGATTCGATAGCTCATCGTCAACCATGTGCCTTTGATTTGGGGCCAAGGATTAGAGATTGAAAAGCTCATCATGGTCAAAGCCCAATATAAAGCGAACCATGACCGACCACATATTCATCGACCTTCACATATTACTTGGAGACCTAAGCAAGACTTGAAAAGAATATGGCCTGATGATCCACTCAAATCGAGTCATAAAACAAAGTTCAACAAAATACAAATGCCTCTCTTGGAGCTCAGTGACACTGGGATCTATCTAGAGTGGATGTGATTTGATCATCTACACATCAAATCCTACCTTGAACACAAAAGGAAGTTCGAAAGCCCGACTTGAAGTAGCTATGATGGACTGCCTACTCGTTAACCATTGCTCTCAATACAAGGACATGACTGCGCCTTGAAACATATGCAACTTATTTTGTCTACTCAATAATCCATTATCCTCGTCTTTTAGAAAGAGATAAGAAGCAAATTGTGCGAGACCTGATTATCCAACCCAGGCATTGATACGATCCAACCATCAATCATACACCTCCTTCTTTGACTAGATTGGAAGAGCTACAATCGCTAAGTGGACGAGAATCGACCATTCATTTTTTGAATTTCGTCCTTGATGCTGGGGGAAGAGTCTAATTCCATGAGAAAATGCGATTCGACCATTCATTAGACAACATTAGGCTCGATAGGGTAAATGAAATACAAATCAAACGGGTGGAAATATGACCGCTCTCAACAAAAATCTCTAAGTCCCAGAGTTGCGGACTAGAGTATAAACGACTTGAGAAAAATCTCTAAGTCCTTGAAGGAGACAAGAGTATGCTGAGTCCCCAGAGTGCGGGCTAGAGTATAAACGACTTGAAAAAAATCTTTAAGTCCCTGAAGCGGACTAGAGTACTCTGAGTCCTTAGAGTGCGGACTAGAGTATAAATGACTTGAGAAAAATCTCTAAGTCCCTGAAGCGGACTAGAGTATTCTGAGTCTCCGGAGTGTAGACTAGATTATAAACGACTTGAGAAAAATCTCTAAGTCCCTGAAGCAGGCTAGAATACTTTGAGTCCCCTGAGTGCAGACTAGAGTATAAACGAATTGACAAAAATCTCTAAGTCCTTGAAGTGGACTAGAGTACTCTGAGTCCCCAGATTGCAGCTAGAGTATAAACGACTTGAGAAAAATCTCCATGTCCCTGAAGCAGACTATAGTACTTTAAGTCCCCAGAGTGCGGACTAGGGTATAAACGACTTGACAAAAATCTCTAAGTCCTTGAAGCGGACTAAAGTACTTTGAGATCCTAGAGTGTGGACTAGAGTATAAACGACTTGAGAAAAATCTCTAAGTTCTTGAAGTGGACTAGAGTACTCTAAGTCCCCAGAGTGTGAATTAGAGTATAAACGACTTGAAAAATATATATAAGTCCTTGAAGCGGACTAGAGCACGTTAAGCATCGGAGCGTGGACCAAAGTATAAATGAATGGAGAAAATCTCTAAGTCTTTAGAGCGGACTAGAGTAATTTGAGTCCCCAGAGTGTGGACTAGAGTATAAATAACTTGAGAAAAATCTCTAAGTCCTTGAAGCAGACTAGAGTACTTTGAGTCCTCAGAGTGCGTACTAAAGTATAAAGGACCTGAAAAAATTTTCTAAGTCCCTGAAGAGGACTAGAGTACTCTGAGTCCTCAGAGTGCGGACTAGAGTATAAACGAATTGAGAAAAATCTCTAAGTCCCTGAATCGAACTAGAGTACTATGAGTCCCTAGAGCGCAGACTAGAGTATAAATGACTTAAGAAAAATCTCTAAGTACCTGAAGCGGACTAGAGTACTCTGAGTACCCAGAGTGCGCGGACTAAAGTATAAATGACTTGAGGAAAATCTCTAAGTACCTGAAGCGGACTAGAGTACTTTTAGTCCCCAAAGTGCGGACTAGAGTATAAATGACTTGAGAAAAATCTCCAAGTCCCTGAAGCGGACTAGAGTAATCTAAGTCCCTAGAGTGCGGACTGGAGTATAGATTACTTGATAAAAATCTCTAAGTCCCTAAAGCGGACTAGAGTACTATGAGTCTCTAGAGTGCGAACTAGAGTATAAATGACTTGAGAAAAATCTCTAAGTCCCTGATGCAGACTAGAGCACTCTGAGTCCCTAGAGTGTGGACTATAGTATAAACGACTTGAGAAAAATCTCTAATTCCTTGATGCGGACTAGAGTACCCTTTGTCCCCAGAGTGTGGAGTAGAGTATAAACGACTTGACAAAAATATCTACGTCCTTGAAGCAGACCAGAGTCTAAGTCTCCAGAGTGCGGACTAGAGTATAAAAGACTTGAGAAAAATCTCTAAGTCCCTAAAGCGGACTAGAATACTCCAAGTCGCCAGAATGCGGACTAGAGTATAAATAACTTAAGAAAATCTCCAAGTCCCTGAAGCGGGCTAGAGGACTCTGAGTCTCAAGTGTGCAGACTAGAGTATAAACGACTTGACAAAAATCTCTAAGTCCCTGAAGTGGACTAGAGTAGTCTAAGTCCCCAGAGTGAGGACTAGAGTATAAACGACTTGGGAAAAATCTCTAAGTCCCTGAAGCGGACTGGAGTACTCTAAGTATCAGAGTACGGACTAGAGTATAAACGACTTGACAAAAATTTCTAAGTCCCTGAAGCGGACTAGAGTACTTTGACTCCCTAAAGTGTGGATTAGAGTCTAAACGATTTGAGAGAAATCTCTAAGTCCCTGAAGTGGACTAGAGTACTCCGAGTCCCTACAGTGCATACTAGAATATAAATGACTTAAGAAAAATATCTAAGTCCTCGAAGCGGACTAGAGTACTATGAGTCCCCATAGTGCGGACTACAATATAAACGACTTAAGAAAAATCTCTAAGTCCTTGAAGTGGACTAGAGTACTCTTAGTCCCCAGAGTGCAGACTGGAGTATAAACGACTTGAGAAAAATCTCAAAGTCCCTGAAGCGGACTAGAGTACTATGAGTCCCTAGAGCGCGGACTAGAGTACTTTGAGTCCCCAAAGCGTGGACTAGAGTATAAACGACTTGAGAAAAATATCTAAGTCCCTGAAGCGGACTAGAGTACTTTGAGTCCCCGGAGCGCGGACTAGACTATAAACGACTTGATGAAAATCTCTATGTCCCAGACTGTAGGCTAGAGCATAAACCAGTCAACAAATCTCTAAATCCCCGAAGAGTGGATCAAAGCAAGAACACAAATTGGGTGTGAGTCGACTGGGGAAAGAATAACTCTAAGTCCCCAGAATGTAGAGTGACGTATGAACATTGATAAATAGATAAGTGGATTCCAACCGTTCTCTATTCCAAAAACTTCAGCCTGAAATCGACAAAAGGAGTATTTACTCGCTAGTGATGGATTACGACCATCCAGCTTGTGGCCTGGCCAAATCAATGCTGGGAGCAGGAGTACAAATCACTGAAAGCTGAATACGACAGCTCATTATAGCTCTAGCTTGGAGTTCTTTACAACTTAAGGCAACAGCTGCAAGGAGGCCTCAATACAAAACCAATTGAAACGACATCTAAAGCTACGGGCGACCAACTATATCATACCTTAGATCAAGGGTCAATATCGATCCACACCAAGCACATACGAATGTGACCTGAATGTCCTTTGAAAAACTATAACCACCAGAGTATGGAAAGAAGAGTAAACTGTAAGGACTTGGTCATTAATTCTCCAGCACCCTCCTTCGATTCATCAGAAGGAGTATGAAACTGGATGAGCATGACACGGCTACACTTGAGCCAACTTTACCCCGAAATCTGATTACAGAACATGAACCGAAGTGCACGTAGCTGACCGACCAGTACCCAACTTACGTCCAGAAACCGACGAGGCATCAAAGTATTCCCCTTGGAATGAAAAACCATAATACAATCCTGGATAGGCGAGACTCAGCCTCCCATCAACTGACCTGATTCCACGATTCAATGGAAAGAGAGTAAAGCTAAAGTGGGCATGGCTGGCCTTCCTACTTATCGGTATATGCCCCAGATTTGGGGGCACGAGCGAGAAGTAGGATGAATGTGAACCATTATTCACCGATCAACTCTATATCTTTGGAGTTTAGGCGGGGGTATAAATATAGCTAGGACGAGAGTCAACCGTCCACACAGTACATTTACAACCCGAGACTGAGAGCAGAAGCATGATCATCCAAAGACTGGCTGCGATAGCTCAATACTAAAACTTATATATAGTGTTTACAACTACTCAAGGCTACAACCGAAAGAATGCCTAGAGATAGAATCGTTAAATCGATGCCTAAGCTCGTGGGCAACTGACTATCACTCCAACCCAAAGGATGGGTAAAGGATCATGCATGCGTTGAATGGAAAGTGCATTACTCGAATATACAAGCAATTTCAAACTCAAAGCAAGATCTAGCTATGTAGCTTCACGCAACTCGAGGCTGACCCCTACTCGACATTTTCTTTAACGTGCTTCTGAGCCTGATCTTTGGCCGTTTGCAGATAATCAATCAGAGCATTCAGAGCCCTTCACTATCAAAATTAATAACTCATGACAAGACTTTAGGATCCGACTGGAGTAACCATCAACATTAACCGTCCCAACCACATTTCACATCGAATGTTATGCAAAATAGGAACATCAGAAATCAAAGAATCTGAGATTGCACCCGCTAAATCGACAATCGACATTACAGTCAGCTATGGCGACCCTTCACGGGTGCTAAAGATCGAATCAGAGCTCAGTGTAATGACGATAAAAGAATTAGTTGGATTTACTTAATAAATGATGATATGTTCCCTTGGACCCATTTTGACATGCGTGTGTGATTTCACTGATTATCGTGAGTTGTGCATTGAATATCGACCCGAAGCTACAAAAACTAGTGTCATATAAGGACCTGAGATGTCTGAAAGACTACTTAAATAGTACATCGAGCTAAGCCAACTCAATATCACTTATTTTCCTCGAAGAACTATTCGAGGACGGAAGTTGGCAGACCTCATATTTGAATTCACTACATCAGATGACTACTCGAAGAGTAGTGGAGAACCAACCAACAGATGGGAAGTGTACGCGGATGGAGCATCCAATAATCAGTGTTATAGCACAGGAGTCGTGTTAATGACTCCTTAGGAATGATCAATCTGCTACGTCCTAAAACTTGATTTTCTTGTAACAAACAACGATGCTTGGTATGAAGCCTCGACCGCCAGCCCTAAACTTGCTAGAGAACTCGGAGTGGAAACTTTACATATCTTTTGTGATTCCTGATTGGTATTCTGCAAAGTTAGGAAGTTAATCTTTCTGGGGGGTAGTGTTTTTCTCCTTATCTCAGCCAAGTCCAAGAGCGACTAGCTGACTTCACGTATTACGCCATTACACACATCCTCAGCAAACGGAATGAAAAGAGTCGAACCACTGGCTAAGCTGGCTAGTTTCAGGGATGCGCAGCGGACATACTTTGTTCTGGTTAAAGTGCTTAATATTCCAAGCATTGACAGATGGAGATCGGCTAGATCTTGGAGACAAACCAGAAAAGGGGCCATAGTTGACTTTTATCAAAGACTGTCTATAGTAAAGAATTCTTACCGAACAGAGGAATGAAAAATGATAGATCCTTCTCAAAGCATCATGCCAAATCATCCAAGAAGAAGTCATGTGTAGAAAGGAGTTTATCCATTCCCATGCTTCGGTGTATCACCCATGATGATATCAAATGAATCTTGAGTGAAGTCTATGAAGAAAATTTCAGCGATTACATCAGGGGGCAAACATTGACAAAGAAAATACTCTGCTACGGGTATTACTGGACAACTATAAATCAAGATGTGGTTGATCATGCTAGACAATACGACGGCTGCAAGATGTTTGTAAAAATTCCAGGGGCCCCACCGATGAAAATTACTCAAATGGCTAGTCTATTGCCATTTGCCACTTGGGGGCATTGACGTCATCGTCTTCTCATTGATCCCTAACGTGGTACGAAATATGCCATTATAGCAGTTGATTACTTCATCCAATGGGAAAATGATGAACTTTTAACCAAGACCAAGATTAAGAAAATATTCAACTTCATTGTCCATAACGTTATCTATCCTTATGACCTTCCATGATCCATTATAACTGCAAATAGAGAGGTTGAAGCTATGAACGAAATCATAAAGTATATTCTGAAGAGAGGTTTGGAAAAGGCTAAAGGTAAATGGGTGGATGAACTTCCAACAACATTATGGGCTTATAGTACTACCCATGAGTCTGTGACTGGCCGTACTCCCTTCATCTTTGCTTACGGCTTCGAGGTCGTCATCCATGTAGAACTTGAAGTCCCCTCTCATCAAGTGGATGATTACAACCCTTATTTCACAAAAAATAATATAAATAAGGAACTGCAATCGAAAATGCAATAAAACTAGATGGCATTAGTGACGACTTATGAGCATATAAAACACATCCAAGAGCCAATGGCAAGAATGTGTGCCCGAATATGCACGTGTATATTCGAAAAAATTTGACCTTTTGAAATCAACAGAAATTGAATTTTCACTTAGGGTTATTAAGAAAAGACTGGATCAGATAGCCGAAGCTTACTAGTCCTGTAGAACCGGACACAGATGGCCATTGATGAACTACAATCCTGAATATATACTATTGGGAATCGACCAAGCGTCATGATGACCAAAGAATGATATGACACTTTGGGAGGATAAAATTGAAGGATAATGACTATTCAGGAACATGATGGATTTCTATGATAACCCGAATTACTGGACATCTGTAGTTGATAAATAATTGTGTTAATTAATATAAACACTGAATTATAGATTGAAAAAATGAATCTGATCAAATACATATCTATATTTTTAACCGTGTTGTGTATATATATTTTAAATAGAATTATTACATACAAATTGAATATGTGTTTGTTTAAATATTTGTATATATAAAATTGATTTTCAAATTGGATTTGAAATTGAATTTGGATATTTAAATTTGGAATTCAAAAGATATATATATATCTTAAATTATACTTTGGTTTTGAAATGTATTTTATTTGATTTTATTTAGAGCACAAATTGTTTTATATTATTTTTCTTATTAAAGGAATTTATTTATATATGTATTTGCAAATTAGGAAATTTATTTTTAAGGCTTTATAAACATTTAAAAATTAATTCATGAATGTAAAGTTACATGTGTTAAGTTATAAACTTCTCTAATAACATGTGTTAGCAAATTATTTAAGGATCATGACAAGTGTCCTTTATATCTTCTTATTTTTCAAAAAATTAATAAGTGAAAAAACTAAGTTATATAAACATCTCCATATTCCTCTTCATATTCTTTTATCAGTTGATTCTGTAAAACAAAAAAAAGAGAAGAATTAAACTAGAACAAAATCAAAACTGAGAAATCAAAACCTGGGAAAAAAGAAAAGAGATCAAAGAAAATCAAAAGAATATCAAAGTAAATTCAACAAATTTTATTTTGCTCAACCTAGTTCATGAGCAACTCGAAGATTAAGTAGAGATTTAATTCAGATTCAAATTACAATTTCAAGTCTCACCTTTAAGAATCAAGCAGCAGTTTCAGATTTTCTTACAGACTTTCTCTGTTCTTTCTAATTTCACTTGCAGGTGAGTAAATTTAACCCCTAAATTAGTTTAAAACTGAAGTTTGTGAAATGTCTTGTGTAATCCTGTAATGTATGTTATAATCCATGGTTGCATGTCTGATAAAATCTAGGATTCAGGGTGATATGAATGTATGTTAGTATGCATGTGATAAAGCTGCTCTGTTTATTTCCTAACAGGCTAATATTGGAAAAAAAATTCATTTCTCTTCTAGAAATATCTATTTGATTGAAGTACACAAACAAAAGTTGTTTGTTTCAACATAATTAAGTTTTTTTAAATTTTATCTATACGAATTATGTTTGAATATTTCTGGAAAATGGAAGATAGCAGTGGAATTTAGAAATGGGTTAAAATCAAGCGAAATGATTTCTAAATTCAATTATATAATCTGAATACCCTTTGTAAATTATGATTTTTAAGATAAATTTCTCGATTTTTAGTTAAGCATCGAGGGTGCAGTTTAAAGTTGAACAGAAAATGGGTTTTCACCCTTTTCTGGCGATAGACGAACATTTGGATGTCGTGGTTTTAGATGAAGTTAGATTGTCGACTGAGGAGGTCGGGAAAAATGGCGATGGAGGTGAACGATGGTCGTGGCATCAACCGTGGTGGAAACTAGGGTTTAAAACCCAGTGGGGTTGAGGTCAAGTTTTTAGTGTCGTTCGTTATCCTCGAGCGTCGAGTCAAGCGTGGAGCGGAGGAAAGGTGCTGGAGTCATGGATGAAGGCATTGGCGAAGTTACAGTATCTTCGGTGGTCGGAATTGGTAGGTCGAGGCTAGATTCTGATGAAGATGGTTTCCAGTTTTCAACTGGAAAGCTTGAATTAGTTTTGGGCTTCGCGGGATTTGTTTAAGGGTCGGAACCGATTATGTGGTCGATCGTCAATGTGTAGGGCGAGTCATCGGAGGTAGCGGCGGCGTGGTTGAACTGTGCATGTGCACGGTGATGTCGTTGGTGTCAGGGTGATTGGGTTGCTGTCTGTCTCGAAGTGGATCACGGAATAGAGGAGGATTGGCTCGAGTTTTAGTTCGTGTTCGTGTGGGTTATGTTCTACGGTTTAGTTTAAACTAAACTTAAACTAAACTTTAAAAGAAAGGGAAGATGAAGAGAAACTCGAGTGGGCACTCGAGTTAGGAACGGGGTGAACCCGAAGTAGAGCTTGTAAATGTTTTTAAGAGTTTTGTAAAGCCAATTTTAAAATTTAAATTTAAACTGATTTGAACTATTATGTTTAAACTATTTTGATTAAAAAGTTTTATGCTTTGTTAAACTTAAATTTGAGAAATGTCAAGTATTTTAAAAATTTATTTTTAAAATATATATATATATATATTTAAGTTAAATTAAGATGAAATGTTTTAAAAAAACATTTGTTAATTAAAGTTTAGTAATTAATGTAAATGTTTTATTTTGGAAGTTAGTTAAGATTTTTATGATTAATGATTACTTTAATTAATAAGGTAATTAAAGTTAAATTAATTAATAATTTAGGATTGCTTAATTTATAAAGGTTCTTGGGTAGCATATTTTAAAATAAGAATATGTTAACATATATAAAACTAATAAAAAACATTTAATATTCTTTATAAGGAAAGGAGGCAGGTCCAACCACTTACTACCTTCTATTTCAGAAGTAGGTTTCGAAAATCCCATATACTAATTATACATCATAAATAGCTAATAATGTGAAAGACGGTACCAAAGCCACTTAATACCTTTTATTGGAAAATAGGCAGTCCCTGGTCATTTAAGACCTTCACTAAGGCAGACCTCATTATTGAAGACCTATTTCCAAAAGCAGACCCTGTAGAGATAAAACCTAATGTGTCCCCTTAACCAGCAGCCGGGTCGGACGAGCCAATAACTCGAACGCGATTTAATACTTTATGTGGTAAAAAGAAGTAGGCCCATCCACTTAGTATCTCAAAACCGCGAAGTATACCCTTCGTCTTATGGCCCATAGTCATAAAGACTTCTCACATTAGTCCGATATTCGTAGGAACTAGTAGCCAGATTAGCTGGGCAGATTTCCCCTATCGAATTTATGACTAACCTCATGTAATTACAAATATTTATTATAAGGACATCTCACATTAGAATAAGCATACACAAGTGCTGGTAGCCTCAAAGTAAAGGGCATAATTCCATCATGCAGATCTATTGACCTTGCATTCCTATGGCTTAGCCACAAATCAATTACTCTCCATATATATTCACACACTCATCTCACCATTTCATAAATAAGGCCATATAAGGAACCTTACTGATAATGCCCTTACAATAATAATTAGGCTATATAAGAGTTTCTTCTTTTTTTCCTCACAATCGGTTACCTTTCTAACGGGTGAAATGTAAATAATGCCTAATTAACTGCGCCATATATGCAATAGTTATATGTTAATTATGTAAGTAGAGAAAAATAAATATTCGTACCTAATAAGTTCTAAACGTGTGGATTTTATGCTCTAAACTAGTGTTAAATGTTAATTCCCTAACTAAATATTATTTCAAGTCCTTTTTCTTCAACTTCCTAGGATTTCATAGGATTCTAATATCCAAAATAGGAAATAAATACTCATAACCAAAACTGCAATAACAGACTTGTAAATAAAATAGAAACTGGATATATTACACCGGTTCAATGAATATCTTAAACAATAAGATTTGCAACCTAAATCCCATATTCTAATCAACTCCTCTTTTACAAAGAAACTAATAAGAATAAGTGGTGTAAATGACGAATAGATTTTATAATCTAAGCCCTTTATTTTATTGAAGAATTATAATTTGACCCAAAGAAGAAGGAGAAGTGGAATAGACTATGAAATTATCAAAAATTGCATAAACAAAAAGAATTCCATCAAGTTAATGTAAATAATTGGGAATCTCAACATAGAATTGAGATATCGAAATAAAAGGGAATTTTTGGGTATTTTTTCCATCATATTTTCGGAACCCCAAAATTGCTAAGTTATATTCAAATCCAAAAGGAAACACACTAAATGTTAACCTAAAAAATGGATCAATACCCTGGTCAGAGTTTGAAAGCACCAGCCCTGTTCTGATAGTGCAATATCACAGATCACAGATATAGAAAAGAACAGTAAAAGAAAGAAGATAAAGAATTTTTATAATGGTTCGGTTGTTAATGAAGCCTACATCCACTTTATATTTTTATTATAGACTGAGTGTGTTACAAGAAGTGTTTCATTACAAGGCTTTGATTATCCTAAGGTAGATTGAATCCCCAGAGTTGGAATCCACGGGAGAATCATAGTGAATCCTTTTGGAGACTGTTCTGAGGGAGGTAGAGAGTGAAGAATATTTACAGCAGAGCTTCAGCAACCAGTCCAGAGAAGAAGACCCTCTTTATGTTGCATGCAGGATGGTATTTATAGGGATTGGAGAGCTTCTGGGCCAGGCCAGTTCATCAACTGCTTGATGGTAGCTATAGAGCGACCTAGGGGCTTAGCCCGCGATTCGAACCAAAACCATGGGTCACTAGCGACCCATAGAGTTGGCTCACTTGCGAGCTAATTACTTAGTTGTTATCGTCTCATACTCCCATATGCAAGGTCCTAAGGAGATTAGCTTCATATGGATCACTAGCGATCCAATGTGTATGGATCGCTAGCGAACCATACACTTTGAGTTTTTTTTGCTTCTGTCTCCAAGGCTTCCTATCCATACTGCTCACAAAAATCCAAAATGCTAGCATGGATTACTGGTGACCTATAGGTATGGATCGCTGGCGACCCATAGGTATGGATCTCAAGCGACCCAAGCATATTGATTGTTTCTGATGATCCAAGTTTGGGTTACTTTTATATTCTTGCATTGATGCCATTCGTGTAGTCTTATTGCTCGTTTTTCTATCTTGATGACATTCAACTAGTTGATTGTGCTTTTACTGCTGAATGGGCTGAAAGAATACCGGTCTCCTGGTTTTGTCGAATTTATACATTGCCTTAATAATATAGCTTAGATATCGTTAACTCCTTGCCTTATTCTTTCTGGGTAAGTTCAAAGCCAACCAGCTGTCACAGAATTCTTTTGTCGTGGGATCCTGCAGGGTTAAAAACCCAGATAACATTTGCCCCCAGAATCCGTCTTCGTTGAAAACAAGGCATACTTTGGAAGTTATCATTTCCAGTATTTGTTCTTCGAATTCTAAGTGAATACATTTGTGTTTTATGGATAGGTGGCGGATCAGGCTGTTGATTACTTAGCTCTGGTTCTGACCACTATTACTTGTCGTAACGAGTCAAATTTCCTTTTATAGCTTCTAGGTATGCTTAGAAATGATTGACAAACGTCGAAGCACGAGTATGGGAAAAATTTTCCCCTACCTTATGGGCCACTTATGATCCATGTATGATGGGCTGCTAGCGACCTAATCTTGATAAAAATAGCCTTTAATAAGATGGGTCGCTAGCGATCCATGAAGGATTGCTGGCGACTCAATGACTTAGTAAAATTTTTGCTTCATCATTTTTTTGCCTATATATGTGTTTGAGCCGACTTGCCCATTCATTTGACCCGAGCCAACATATTCCTTTACAAGATCAGAAACCCTAGGCAACTCGATCCATCTTGCTCCGTTCAATCCATTGTTTTCTTAGATCTACATTGTCCAATCTCTTAACCTTGATTTCCAGTCACACTGCCATGCTTCATCAGTTCATCTTGGAACAAAACCCTAGCTCGCCTTTGAATTTCCTCGACCCACCATTAGCTTACCGCCGACCCATTATTAGCTTGTCGCCAACCTGATTACTATGTTGCTGGCTTGCGTTTGGATTGTTGATTCAAATCTTCAACCAGTTTTGTGTTTAAAGTTTAATCCAAGGTGGATCTGCTAATTAGTTTGCTAATTATAGCATTCAGGTAACGATACAATGGAGAATTTGCATTTGCAATGTTGGTCGCGAGAAGTTTGACTCCATTGCGATTTTTGGGAAGAAGATAGTAAACCGAGTCACGAGTTCTTTATGGAGCGACATTTGAATTTTGTCCCAATGTTCGACATGCTTTGCTGTCTTTTTCTTAAGAATCAAAATTGACTTGTGCAAAGTTACATAGTTGAGGCAGCACGATATATCATAGTTGTAGAGTTACAATATCTTCATTTGCATGTTTGGTGCCCTTGTAATGAAAAGGGTCTTCCGCGTCGCTTCGAACAATGGATCTGTTGTTGATCATTGATCGATAAAGCATAAGTGTAGGAGAGTAAATACAAAAAATAAAGTGATGCAGGAAGTCCTTTTCTGCTTCCTCTGTGAGGAAATATCTACGCGGGATATAGCATTTGTAGTGGGCATCGAGTTTATCGCATATAGATAGCATATTGCACTTGCCCCAGTTCACATTTGAAATCCGATGGGCCATGTCTCTTTGGTATTCAAGTGTGGTAGGGGAAACTTTATTTTAGGATAGATTTACCTAACCATTTCGGACGCGAGTTCTGTTATCTAGAAGAAAGCAGCCATCCATTCGTCGTATGTCAAGCGGGGGAAGCCCGACACTCTTAGAAGCCGAGTCATCATCCGTCGCTCTTCCTTATGCCACTTTGCAAGCTCAGTATGGTCAGTTGGTCCTAGTCGGGCCAATCGTGGATCCAACGCCTCCCAACTTTAGAGTTCTAGTTAATTCGCCTGAGAGAGCTTCTTTGGTGGTTTCTGCTAAGGTTCTTTATAACATCTATGCACAACACGGAATTCCAAAAGAGAATGTGCATCTGCCAGGGAAGGACAAATTCACCTATATACTTCCCCTGAGGTACACCGCTTGCCACCAGTATATGTGTTTGGATGGAGCCATGCCACCTTTAACGACTTTCTACGTGAGACTCTTTCAAACTTGGGTATTTCCCCATTTCAGCTTCATCCTAACGCTATGCTATCTTGACTTGCTTATATGTTCTTTTTATGCGGATGTTCAACCACGCTCCAAGCTTTGATGAGTTGCGGTACTTTCTGTCATTCAAGAGGAGAGATGCATGCCCCTCCTTGATCATAATCGAAGCCTAAAGAAACCAAAAAATCATCCTACCCTTGCAAAGCAACTTGTCGCAATTCAAGACACAATATTTCTTTGTTAGATGCCCCCTAGGGTTTCAATTATTGGTGGATGACGGGGGGTAAGTTTCTTTTTCCCATTTATCAAGCTCCTATGCGTTGCAATGTAGTTTCTTACCAGCCGTATGCCTCTTGTATTTATTCCAATTCCAATTACATGGCTCTCAATGAAGTTTATCAGACTCTGAAGACTATTGATGCCGAGGAGAGATGCGTTAAAGTGTTACTGATTGAGGAGAACTTGGGTCGATATGGATTACTAGCTCCAGGTAGATCTGCTATTCAAGTTGAAATTCCCTCTCCTTCCCAATCCAAAGTTCTCACAAGATCTACTTCTTCCTTCTACGGTCTGATGTAGGCGCTTCTCAAGAGAGAGATCCCGTCCGGGGGATCAACCGGCGTGGCCCACGAAAGGGGAGATGCTACTGCAACTGGATTAAGCGGCCCGATTATAATGCCTCCAATTTCACAGGAAGGAGAAGAAGAGTTCAAGCAAAGAGAATGCAAGGCCGCATTGGACTTAGAAAAGGAAGAAGGGGAGTTTGAGAGTAGCAGCGTTGAGTGTACTTCTAGTGATGAACTTTACGCAGGATCTGACAACGAGGACTCAGAATCATGCAATGAGACCCCAGGAATGAGTCCCGTCCTTCCAAGCTCGCCTCTCCCTGATATAAGTGACAAATACAAAGCCTTAAAGACCAAATGGAGTCAAGATTCTCCAAATGAAAACTTCAGAGAGGAGTTCAGGGATTTTAGCGACGTTTATGTTGACTTTGATGCGCTCATGAAAGAAGATTTCAAATTTGATACGGCGCCTCCCAGTTCCAGTGATATCATGTGAGAAGTTAGCCTGATTCCGCCTACAATGGCCGAAGTTAGTCTAATTCCCCTACGACGGTCGTTCATGCCGGTTCATGATGACGTTTTGGGCATACCTTAGAAACACACTACATGTTTGACTAGGATTACACTCATTTCCATTCATTCCTCCATTTTTATTGTGCTTATT
Organism: Allium cepa; assembly: GCA_030765085.1. NCBI lineage: Eukaryota > Viridiplantae > Streptophyta > Magnoliopsida > Asparagales > Amaryllidaceae > Allium > Allium cepa. The sequence goes on from CM060938.1 coordinate 337,919,943, forward strand.
TTATGCTTCTGAAACCTTTTGATTTATGCTTCTACTAGATATGAAGAGTGGATGTGGCTTTTACGATGACTTTGAAGAATTCACTGATTCATAGCGGTATTCCAAGCGCACCTTCGGTCATCATCAATTTTGAAAAATGGAGGAGGAATATAGAAGGAGGAAAGAGCTCGAGGAAAACTATGGCTGACCATGATCTGATTGTTGAGGGGCACAACAAGACTATCTTTGACCAGGCTGAGACAATGGCCAGGTTACAAGCCCGGTTCGTGCAGCTCAGTGCTGATAAGAGTTGTTGGACACCTGCCGCAATGATGAATCAAAGAAGGCATTTCTTGAGGGTCGGGAAATTCGTCGATTTGAAAGAGAGAAGGAGGCCACCGATGTTGTCTTGATGATTGCCGCCGAAGCACTCACCAAGCCTACTATTTTCGACGCCGGTGAATTATCAGAGCAGCCCCATAACCTGCCAGCAAGTTCATGACTTGAAACTCTTCCTCAGGTGGTGGAGCCATCGAAACAAGGCAAAGATGGTGAGTTTAGGTTGCTTTTCTCGATCGTTCCTCCGGTGTAGGTAATGTCCTTGCATCATCTGAATTCAGGGGCTTCCAACTTATGCCGCAAGAGCAGGAAGAATTTAACGCTTTCATTTTTATATTATAGATCCATCTACCTTTCCTGTTGACCTGCCAGCTTCTTCGACTCCTGGACCCACTGCTATCTCATAGCCTCCATAGTCATCTCTGTTCCTTTTCCTATTCCTACATCCGTGTCTAGCTCGCAGCCAGGACCGGAGTCCGAATAGATAGTCGCGCTTCATGGCCTGGATGATCCTTCTATGTCTTTAGAAGGCGACATGACAGCAGTAGAAACTAAGGAGTTGGAAGTTCAAACAGAGCAGTCTCGCAAGATAAATCATGGACTGGTTGCAAGAAAGAAAAGGTTGAAGCAATCAATCCCTCATAGAGCTCCCGCAAATCATAGAAGTGAAAGGAGAAGGGAGAATCTTCCATGGATGCTTTAGAGGGAGAGGAGGATATTGCCACCGAGGTGTTTGTTGACATTATCGGTAGCGACACCATTCCCGAGAAGTAGAAGAAGCTACCAATCAAGGGTGGAAAGTGGAGCGGTGCAAAGAAGCGTTAAGCAGCTTGTATGAAGACTGTCTTGATTTTGGTTGAAAGCTTGCATGAAGATCGATTTGTTTATGTTTCTTTTTGAGTCATTCTGGTCAAGTGTAGAGTCTGCAGTTAGCGTTTTTACTGTGGAGTCTATACTTGGCATGATCTCTAGCATCATGATTTATCGTTGGCTAGAATTACCTGTATCGGAGGACTTTCTTCCCAAGGGTCTACCACTAAGTGTGGTCTCCACATTAGCCTTCATGTACCTCCTTTAGGATTCGTCGTGCTTCATCATCTGTCACACACCTAAGAAGGGAGGTTGAGAATCCCCTTCTATAGAGTCTTCCGTCTTGTATCATGAACCATGGAGCCTTTCGAAGGAGCTTCATCTGCTGATTTCAGTCTGTTGGAAGGGATCCTGCAATTAGATTGTCCTTTATCGACATCATCCATGTATCTGGTTCAATGGTGGTTTCGAGAATCCAGTCTATGTCCATTTCGTCTATGCTTGGGTTGGTTAGACTTTCAACTGGGACCAATCCCAATGACTGAGCTTCTCTAGAATTTTCCAGCTTAGCAAAATAATCTGCCTTGGTGTTTTGTTCCCATGGGATATGAGTTATAGTGTAGTGTTCAATGTCGCTTAGCAGTTCTTGTACTTTGGACAGGTATGGGGCAAGATTTTCTCCACGTGCTTGGGACCCCCCTTTCACTTGATAGACGACCAGCTGGGAGTTGTTGTATATGTGAATAGATTTTATCTTGAGCTCCTTTACAACCTTTAGTCCAGCGATCAGTGCTTCGTACTCTACTTTGTTACTTATAGCGTGGAATTCCAAGCGCAAAGCATAGCTAATGGGTCATCGCTCAGGGGTTTCAAGCACTACCCCTACTCTCAGACAGAAGTATTTGGATGCGCTATCAACGAAGAGCTTCCACTGCGTACTCACTTTTAACTAAACTTCTTCCTCGTCATCCCTTATAATAAATTCGGTGACGAAGTCGGCCAATGGCTACCCATTGATGGCTTTTCTAGGATGGTAAGCATATCACGCTGACTTAGCTCTATATTTTGTTTGAGAAGTCTCTCAGAAGTTTCAGGTCGGTACAAAACTTGCTTCAAAGGCAGGTCGGTTAATACATTGATTAGGTGTGCTTGGAAGTATGGTCGTAACTTTTGGGATGCGATCAAGAGGCAATATGCTATTTTTTCCAGTTTTGGGAATTTTTGTTGGCTCTGGGGAACTGTTAACTAATGTATTACACGGTTCATTGAATTCTTACCTCTTCCTGTACAAGAGAGGCGCTCAATGCATGCAGTGAGATTGCTAAGTAAATGAACACGTCTTCTCCATCCACCAGCTTGGACAAGATTGGCGGAATTTCTATGTGTCGTAGTAATTCTTCAAAAGCCGTTTGACAAGCTTTGCTTAATTTGAAGTTTTTCTTTCCCTTCTTTAGTGCGTCAAAGAATGGTATACACTTGTTCCTAGCTTTTGAGATAAAGCGGCTTGGTGATGCGACTTTTCCATTCACGCTTTGAAGTTCCTTCTTATTTTTCAAGGCTTGGACTTCTCGTAACTTTGTTATTTGTTTTGGATTTTCTCGATGCCTCGTGCACTTACAATAAACCCCAAGAATTTTCCAAAGGCTACTCCAAAGTGGCATTTGAGTGGGTTGAGCTTCATTCCATACTTTCGGAGTATTTCAAACATTTTAGCGAGGTTGCATAGATGGTTAGCAGCTATTCGAGACTTGACCAACATGTAATCCACATAAACTTCCATAGTCTTTCTGATCTGGCATTTGAACATAGTATTCAGTAGCCTTTGGTATGTTTCCCTTGCATTTTTCAAACTAAATGGCATTACTCTGTAGCAGTATAGTCCCAAATCAGTAATGAAGCTGGTTTTGTTTCTATCTGGCTCAAGCATCAGGATCTGGTTGTAGCCCGAGTATGCATCCATAAGTGACAGTAGTTCATGTTGTTGAATATGCTAAATATGATTTTCGTTTGATGATAATAAACATATATATATATATATATTCATTTAAATGTACTTGTTAATGTACTAGTTTATTTTTCACTTGATTAAATAAATATTTGCTGAATAAAATAAATAACATAGAATTAAAATTCAAATAAATATTTATTCAAACAAATATTTTATTACAATTTTGAACAGTAGAAATTTAAGCTCTCACTATATATATAATTTTTTTGATTATAATACAATTTTGATTACATAACGATTTTTAATTTACATGCACCTCACTACATATCACTGATTTTCTCGTATTTATAACTCTATTCCAGATTGAATCCAACATCTGAGCGATCTGCAAAATAAATACTGAAGAAGTAAAATTGAAAATGAAATATTTTTGCAGTGTAAAATAAAATGTGTTTTTGAAAGTATTATATGCCTCAGTTATTTGGGTTGTTCGTCATCATTTAATTTTGAATTCATTATACACAAACAGCTTCTGACATTCACAATGTATCACTGTACATGCCACAAGGCCGTGCACACCGATATACACTTGATAAAACTGCAGTGACAGGCGAGCACAAGGTAAAACCCAATCAAAAGCCAGGTTCAACTCAAGTACAAACAAATAAAGTCACAACAAGAGCACAAGGTCAAACCTGAGCTATAAGCTGGGTTCAACTCAGTTATAAAGTGATGTACACATAAAGAAAAATTCCAAAATAACAATGAATCAGATAGCACATCTACAAAGCTTCAAAATGCATGAACTAGACCTAAATGTACATGAACACGATGCAACAATCAATGGTGAAGCCTCAGCGGTCAATGGTGACGCCTCAACAGTCAAAGTTCAAATGTCATACAACAGAAACTGGAGCATAACAACAGACCACATGAACACAATATGCAAGCATTTAGAAATGAATCAATGCTGACATAACAACATGAATACATATACGTGTGCACAAGCAAGCTTCAAAAGTGCAGAATGCACAGTCAAACTGCAACAACCAATGGAACTACACAAGACTCAAGACTGCGACATATAACATAAATATGTACATGAATTTCAAAATAAGTCCAGTGAAAACAATAAATTGGCTCAAAGTGACAAGAATCTCAATAACTCAATGCAAACATACCAGACAGACTCAAGTGTGTCAATCAAGATTCAACTTCAAAACAAAATATGCAAGCATACACATGGTGATACACATTCAGGTTAAAACAAATACCACAGCTAGCATATCAGATTGCAACACTACAACACCTCAAGACACAATGCTACAGAGACCATAGAACCAAGGACATATACACTAATAACAGAACAAAATATACACAAGACTCAAGGGGAACCATGGACAATGAAACCAGAAAAGGAACTGACCAGTTTCAACATCAACAATGCAAACCAGGCAGAACTCCAAGAAAAATAGTGATCAAGAGACAATCAAACAAGTGCATTCAATCTCGAATAAAAATGAAGCAGTTATAGGTTTTTACAAAACTCAACAGTTCAGCAAGGTATATATGCAAGGAACAGTTCAACAAGCTCAAATATACAAAGGGTGATGCTAGGAAATAGAACATGTGCATATATACACAAGTAATTCGAGAATCATAGTGAAGACAACCAAATAGCACATATGGTCAGAGAATGCAAGTTACTACAAGCACATAATATCACACCTCAACATGAAGATAGCTTCTCCTATGAGCAAATACCAAAGGCTACAGCTTCAAGCAAGTTAACCAAAGTGCAAAGAAGTTCAAAAATCAGGTTGAACACAGTTGTGCCTAGACAACTGATTACAAAACAGACTATGTGACAACCGACTTTTTCTCCATAGAAAAGTCGTATCATCATGAAGAAAGAAAGGAAAAGAAAAGAGAAAAGAAAGAGAAGAAAGAGAAACAACATCAGAATCTCAACAGCGGAACGAATAAATTATATTAATAACATAAATATTACATAGTTTAAAACACTAACCAGAGTTACACAGATTACACATCACATACTAGACAGTTATAAACACCTGTCTAGTTATACAACTCAATACAACTTAACAAAGAAACACCTACACAGAGAACACACAGCGGAACTATATATCTAACGCCGAAGCCTCCTGCTTCATTGCTCCTCCATAATTCGTCAAAAGCTAACCTGAATCCCTTGGCTACTTGTAAAAATTTGAGTACCCAAGAGTTTAAGAAAACAGAAGATAAACTCTGGGTCAGACATGGGTCTGGTGTGAGTAACAGTTAAAGTTGCTTAACTTTAAAAAACCTTTGAAAAGAAAGGTATCACGTAAGACTTCCCACACATAAACATGGAAAAGTTTTTACCTTACGCTAACCAAAACATTTTATAGGAAATCCAGTGATATTATAACAGGTCTAGGGTTTTCAAGTAAATATGAAATAGCCGAAATTGTTACATTCATTAAATTCCAGCTACTAGCCACAAAAGTGGGTGATACAATCAAAACCGTTGACACTTATTGGTTTGTGGATTCCATCAATGGCAGGGCTACTGTGGTACCGTCCGTCACAGTACGTGGCCTAGATCAACGTACCGAGGAGTACGCTCGCTCCCCTGCAACACAAGACCGGAACCATCCCTTACTGGACAGTCCCGAACAAGACAACCCCGCAGTTGGTGTACATCCAACCGCCCACACAGCCGAAATAAAAAGGGACCTCTAGACAGGGAAAAATCTTTTCCTACTTAGGCATGACCCACTTAGCCTTGCTGCACCTCCCATGTTTTAGCCATTCCCGGTTGATGAGGCTTGAGACTACGATTACCTTTAGAGAACACATCTCTTAGAATGCTCATCGTCCACCTGACGATGTTCTGAACGCATTCAATCCATACAAGTTCGTTCCGGGTTCGAACGAAACCGAAGGCATTATCTCGTTACACTCATTTTGGAATCACCCTCAGAGTTAACGTAGATAACCCTTGCACTCTAAATCACCATCTCAAGCCTATAAGAACTAGCTCCGTCAAACTCATCGCGGAATCACCCCCAGAGTTATACTGACGTATAGTCCTTACACCTCGAGTCTTCACTCTTCACAAGAGATTCACGACCTATCGTTAATTTGGATCGATGTGATTTTCGGATTTCCAAATATGGAAACCCGATCCCGGTCTCATCGAAATCCAAAGCATGTCTTTTAAGGCCAAGTTATTTTAAAGGTTTAAAATAATTCAATTATCTATATACACATATAGATAAATCATAGATTCACAATAGATAATTAACATTATCATCACAACAGATAATCCATATTATATTATCAAAAGGTAATCCAAATCATCATCACAATGCAACCAATGCATCCATATCACCTAACATTTCTTATCTCATATCTGAGATTCAAACCATTCAAGGCAAACAACATCATCATCCATCCATATAAGCAGTGATTAACCACACCAAATATAATTAATTTAAAATGAATTAAATTAATTACATCATTCTAATTAATTTAAAATGAATTAAATTAATTACTTTATCAATATAAATCTTGCTTACATCACTATTAATCAATTATTAATTAATTAATTAATCATCAACCAAATATTCATTTTAATTAATCATCCCTGATTAATTTACCTTTAATTACATTCAAGTAATTATCCACTAATTAATTTCTCAAATTAATTACAATTAACCAAGTACAGTAATCAATCTTAATTACTTCATAAATTAATTAACTATAATTAATTACATTATCCTTAATTAATTACATTAATTAATCTATCATTTATTAATTATTTCCAAATTAAATTTATCCTTAATTACATCATTAATTATAATAATTAATGATTCTAATTACATTTTATTTTAAATTAATTACATTAAGTAATTAATCTTTATTTAAACCATAATGGTTAATCACCCTTGATTAACTTCATTCAGTAATTAACTACCCTTAATTACTTCACCAAATAAATTAATTCCTCATTAATTAATTATCTCCAATTAATACCTTGATTAATTTTATAAAGTAATTATACTCAAATTACTTTCATCATCAAATCACTTCAATTAATTACATACAGTAATTACCCATTAATTACTTTCCTAAGTAATTCTCTTCATTTAATTACATTAAGTAATTATACTTCACAATCATCAAATGATTATTTTAAATTAATTAAACTGAATTAATTAACATAATCTAATCAAATTAAACTCAATTAATTACAATTAGTAATTAATTCCTTAATTACTTCTATAAGTAATTGTACTTAACCATTCACACAAATGATTATCTTTAAATTAATTAATATAATTAATCATTATAATTAATCACATTAATTAATTATTAAATAATCCTTAGTTAATAACCTTTATTAACTATTAAACAATTCATTAATTATTTTCTAAAATAATTAACTTTTTTAATCATTATTAATTACAAATTAATTAATCATTAATTAATCCATTAATTAATCCCTAATTAATTAAATAATTAAGGGTTATTTAAAACTTAATTAATCCATTATTACTTGACTAATTAATTATTAATCATTAATTAAAAATCAAATCTTATTAATTAATTATTCTTAAATTACAAGCTAATTATTCTAAGAATAATTAATCTTAAACCTTTATGATAAATCCTTAATTACCATTTCATTAATTTATTAAATAAATAAATTATTCATTTTAATTACCCTAATAATTAAATGCATAACAAATTATTAAATTATAATTTAACTTCAACAAGTTTTAGAATCAATTAAAAACCTTTAAATGATAAATAATACTTCTCTTATAAAAGAGATTTTACAAAAGTTTTAAATCAAATTCCCTTTTAAAATTTAAAACATTTAAATTTTACATTGTCATTCAAATTTGTTTTAAACGCTTAAATTTATAAAACTTAAATCTATTTTGAAACATAGATTCAAATCCAGATTTGAATCAGTTTAAAACTTTGTTAAAACATTTCTTTATATTTTAAATTTATAATTTAAATTCAAATTTCTTTAAAAACATTTTAGACACTTAATCCCTTTTTAAGTTATTTTAAAACAAATTTGAATTTAAATACTTAATCATTTCCAGCTTAAGATTCAAATCAACTTGAATCCATAATTTAAAATTAGATTTAAAACTAAATTTAAATCTTTGCTTAATGTTTTAAAATTTAATTTAAATTTTGAAATAGGACAAGTTTCAAACTTGAACAAACTGACTTGAGCTAAATACTAAATAACTCGAGTAACTCGAGTAACACTTCATCATGAATTCATTCAAATTAAACTGACAGGTTTAAACAAATCCTACAACAACATATAACCCGAGCCCACAAGCAATTTACTTCGAGCTCACTACCCACATGCTTCGAGCACAAACACACATTAACACGAACAAAAACTCAAGTACCCCTTCATCCCCAAACCAGCTGATACCCAAGAACGCCGTGCACCTGCACCGCCACGGCAACAACTCCGACCTCTTCGCTACAACATGCACAACTCACTGATCATCACCAAACACCAAATCGACCTTCAAACCAACTGCAGAAACCCCAAATCAAAAATGAGCATCGAGCTCAAAACTGGAACAAAATTTCGAACTGCAATTCGCCTCAAAACTCAAAATTCTAATCATCAGCGAATCTACGCCTCCGACCACTACTTCCTCTATATCCCATCTACCACCTACTAGAATTTGGAAGTACTCGATCGCTTCTAGAGATTGCGGCAATCTATTTTCAGATGAACAGAATACTTAGGGTTTAAAATTTTTGATCCTAAATCACAACTGCCTAAATGCATTAATCCACTTAGCAATAATGTTCCCTTAATCTATGATCATCACGCAATCACCAGAGAAAACCATGGTCACCCCGACCCCCAAAGATGACAGTTCTAACCCCAAACATGTTTTATGGTTAAACCAGAAATACACAGTCGAATGCAAACTAAAAATTAAAATTTTAGTTTTAAAAATCAAGTCATTGATCAAGTAATTGGTTTATAAACTTTGATCAATGAATGTGGAACATTTAAATATTACTTACAAAAGTTTGCTCTGTTGCATTTTGTTTTTCCAGAGTCATCACAATTTTTATCATCATTTTCATTTTTTTTATTTAAATAAAATTAAAGCTTTAACTTACTTTACAAACATACTTTGTTTAAGTCTTGAACTATAACAAGGGTTTGAATATGAAATCATGAAATTTGATCAGGATTAAAATTTGAATTCTGGACAGGCAAGATCATATATTCAACAACAAGCATATATATTCAGTATCTATCAAAATGAACTTGAAATATAACATGCAAACACACTTATTTTCAGAAATAAACAACCAACTAATTCAATACTTAAGTTAGTTTTAAATAAAAGTGTTACTTACCGAATTTTATAAGAGCAGAGCATCCATGTTTGACAAGATTGAACCAGAATGTACTTTGAACAGAAAATCCCAAGTTGCTTCTCTTATTTTTTTCTTAAAAACTTTAGTCTTAATTTTACTGCAATGCTTTGCTGAAATGCTTCTACAATTGCATGCATCCAGGAAAAAAATTGCAGGCTCCCAAAAAAGAAAATGCATGAAGTTGCAGAATTGCTTTTTTTATATAAAAAAAAAAACATTCATCTTGTTATCGTACAATGCTTTCGCTTCCAGATTCCATTTGCATATTTCCATTAAACAAAGAATTGCAGGCTTCCAGGTTCATTTGCATGCATGTTTGTTTCCAGTTGAAAAATGCAGACATTGATTTAGCTTTGAAGTTGCAAATGAATTTCAGGTATTTGAATTGAGGTTGCAGAATGATTTGAGGCATGGATTCAAAAGGCTACAGGTTAATGATTCAGATGGTTTTGGTTTTAGAGGTAACATTAGTTTCAGATTCATTTTTGTGAGAAAAACAGGTTTTGAAAATGGTTTTGGTTTTGAGGAAAGAAGTTTTTTTTTGCAGATTTTTAACTGAAAATTTTCTGAAGTTTGAAAAAAAAAGAATAGAAAAGAAGGTAGAATGAGGAGCAAAGTTTTTATATAAGATTTTTTTTGATTTAATAAAAAGAAAACTAAAAAGACACTTGTTCTAATTATAAACATTTGTCACTTTGTTTTATTATATGACTAACACATATCAATTAGGTGTTAATAAATTAACACATGTAATTTAAGAGTATTTTAATTTAAATTAAATTGTTTATAAAAAAATTAACTTATTTATTTCCTTATGCATATATAAATGAATTTATCTCTTTTTAAATTAAAAATAAATGAAAAAAATCAAATTATAAATATAAGCTTATTCAATTTTTTTAAAGTATTTATTCTTTTAAATTTCAAAACATTGAATTCAAATCTAAATTAATTTATCAAATCCAATTTTAAAAATCAAGTTATATATAGATGCATATATAAATCTTGTTAAAATTAAAAATAACAAATCCTATTTCTAAAAATCTATTTATGTTTTATGAAAAACAATGTATTATCATTTTTATTTGAAAATAACAAATCAAACAAAATTTTAAATGATTTATAAAAGAGGTTATAAACAAATTAAGATCATTTATAATTTGTATTTTAAATTCTTATATATAAATTTCCAGTAATATAAAGTAAAACTTAGCTTTTATATTTATCTAATTTAAATTCATATTTAAATTAATTAAAATATAAATTTAAACAAATAAGATTTACCTTTTATATTTACAAACCATATAATTATTTATTAAATTGCTTTGAAAAATTAAATGTTAAATTTAAATCAAATTCCCAATTTACCAAATATGAATTAGAATTAGAAAATTGATCCATTTATTAAATTCCAAATCAAAGTTTATCAATTTACAATATATACAATTATATATATATATATATATATATATATATATTATAAACAGAAAACAATTTATTTGCTTTAAAAGATAAAATCTACAAATTTAAATATTTATTAAAAGATGATTGTTAGATCAATTCAAAATTTTATTATCAAAATTTATTAAATCAATTAAATTTTTTACACAGATTATTAAATTTATATTGCCAAATTTCCGGGTTATCACAGACTACAATAACAAAGTGCAACCGAAAACCCAAAACTGCAATCATACATAATTACCATAACATGAATGTCCAAGCTAGGTGGACAAGTGAAAAATGCACAACACATATGTACATGTGTGAAACAACATGTATACATATATGAAGTTATGAATAAGACCAACCAAACGGCACAGGACAGTGAACAATGTAATGCAATCAACTGAAGTGCTGCAACATGAAAACAATGTTGAGTGGCATGGCACAAAGGCACAAAACACAGCCGAGACATCACATACACATATACATACATGTATGTGTACAAATGGAGACATCAATGCATTGGAACTAAACATTAAAACTAAACCGCAATGCAATAAACAAGTCAAGTAGGTTTTATAAGTTTTAAATCAAGTCAAATACTCACATGTAAAGTTTAGGATAAATCAGAGAGTAATATAGATGAACAAAATAAAAGCACATCAGGAATTTCAAATTTGAACATGTCAAATGCCAAAGTCAAATCCAATTGAACAAGGTAGCAGTTTTTTTTTAAACCAAAGTCAAGTTTAAATGCCAGCTATTCCAAAGCCGTGGTGACTAAGATAATAACAGATTCAAATTAAACGAGTCAAAGTGTCAAAGTCACGGTAGAAATCATTTCAGGTAGCCGAAGTCAATAGCATAAAGAACGAAACAAAATCTAAAGAAAACTCATGAAGCCGTGGTGACCAAGCAACGCAAAATATACGAATTGAAAAAGTCAGAAAATTCTCAAGCATTCAAGCATAATCGAATGACCGGGCTAAAATTATCAGACGATTTCAAAAATATTTTCAAACGAAAATAAAAGGAATCGACCCTATTTAAGCAATCTACATCATCGGCATTAAAATCATCGAGTTCAAGTAAATTAGCCCAAAAAGCAAAGAGCATAAAACATATATCAAATTTAATTCAAACTCGATCAAATTGGATCGACCGAAATCATATCACAACTAGAGGATCAATTATCCAAGCCAAACAGAGGAGACAATCACTGCGATTAATCAGAAACAGGGGGCGATTCCATTTTCACAGGAACCCTAACTTATCAAAGAGGAAAGAGGTAGCCATTTCTCGAGCGAAAGAAAATGAAGCAGATACGGAAAAGAATACAGGCCGATAATTAAATTGGAGAAGGGGATATTTTTTATCACTTACTTATTTTTAGGCCGGCATAATTCTTTTGGGCTTTAGATTTTTAAATTAGAGTTTTTACTGTTTTAAGTTTTTTTATTTGTAATTTACTTTTAAACGTTTGTAATTTCTAGTCGGTGACTAGGGGACGAACTACTGTGGTGTAGTTCGAGAATTCGCAACTCGGTAGCTAAGTTGTGGCAGGGTTTTGAGCATGGAGTTGGGTTAGTCGATAGCGGGTTTCGCGAGTTTATGTGTGTAAATGTATGACTACTTAATTTATAGTAGAAACCTTAGGGGTAGCACGTAGACAGGGTTTTGCCGAAGCTGGGTAAATCTATGTGTTCAATTTTCTTCTTTTTATATTCTGCTATTATCCGTGTTGCTATTATTCTGCTATTATCAATGCTGCAATTATTTTATATACTTCCGCATTAAATTTTTATAATTGATAGTATCACCTTATCCACCCTCCTCCATGGTAAAATCAATTCTAAAAGTGGTATCAGAGGTAGGAACAAAAGTCATTTTTGTTTTAAAATTTTGATTTTTCAAAACCAATTTTTGTTTTACAAATTTGGTTTATTAAAATGGCTTCTTTTAATAGTTCTTTTGCTGAGGGCCGGTTCAATATTATTCCTCATGTTTTTGATGGAACGGATTTTTTGAATTGGAAGTTAAAAATGGAATTTTATTTAAAATCTGTTAATGTTAAATATTGGGATATTATTGAAAATGGGTGTGATATAATAGATGAGAAAAATACTTCAATTAATGCTCTTGCTATGCATATACTATATTCTCATTTTGATCACAATAATTTTAACTTTATTTCTCATTATGAAAATGCATGGGAAATTTGGAATATTTTTGATGCAATATATGGTGCAAAAGTTAACAATGTTGATAAATTCTCCACAATCGACTCAGTTAAAGAAACATGCTTAACATGATTGGAAAAAGGCTGCAATGATGAAAATTCAATAGCCGATGAGATAAGTGATTTTCCATTTAATGATTTAGTTCTCTTCTGCCAAAAATTAATTGAAAGTAATAAAGCTCTTGAGTTGAAAAATAATAAGTTGGAAAGGTAGTAAGCTAAAATTCATCAGAAAAATAATGATTTGGAAAATGAACTAAAAAATATCGAGACAAGTGAAAATTCTAATTGCAAAATGTGCTTGAACTATTAAAAGGAATTTGCCTGTTTCATGAAAAAATTCAAAAGTTAGAAAATGAAATCTTAATACGGAAGAAAAACAAAACTGAGTTGATTTGTAAAAAATATATTTTGCAAAAAGAGCTGGATAGCTTTAAGAAGTCAGAAATTTCTAAATGTGCGATTTTTGAAAAAAATTAAATAAGATCAACGAAAATTTCAAAACCCTTTAAAAAACGTGATTTTGGGAAAATCTTGAATTATTTGATTAAATCACGATTTTGAAAAGGAGAATGAAAAAATGAATTAAAAAAAACTCCAACTGTTTGAAACCGAGATGCTGGAAAGTAAAAATAAAATTAAAGAGCTTCAAAATGAAAATATGCGATTAAAAATGAATAGTTTTGAAAAGATAGACAGCACCATTAGTTGTTGTTCGAAGCTAATATATGAAAATAAACTTTTATAATCCAAAGTTAATAAACTTGAGTTGGTTACTCAGAATCTTTCAATAGAGATAAATCATTTAATATACTCTTAGAAAATCAACTCTTCGAGAATAAAAAGAATGCATTTGGATTTGCAAAAGTGTCAAAATATGAATAAACAACTAATAACACTGTTAAAGGGAAAAGTGTGATACCCAAACACGTGAAAACCATATCAATTTGGGTTCCAAAATGTACGAATATAAAATCCCTTAAAGTCAAACAAATTTGGGTGCCAAAAGGAATAAATATAAATAGTTTTGGTCTCCATAAACATATTTTTCAAAATTTGCCACCTACAACCATGGCACTATAAAAATAAATAAGTCACAAAAATCTTTTCTCGTGTGGATGTGGTGGCACGCTAAGGAACAACAACAGTGTTACCTGGATTCTGGCTATTCCTGACATGCGATGGGCAACAAATCAAAGTTTCTTAGCCTAGTATAAAGTGGCAGAATCACAATGGACAACAACGAAAAATTATCGATAGTGGTAAAATAGGTACTGTATATTTTTCTTGAACGATTTATTAAATGTGATAATTGGCACCATAATCTGAATTAAATCAGCTAGTTACGTGATAATGAATTTTGATTCTGACTTATTCAATATTGTTGGCCAATTATCTTTTTATGACAAGAACACTTTGAACTAGTTCGAATTGATTTGTTTGGAATGATAATTGTGTTTTATTGATTTTTGATTACTCTAGATACATATGGGTATAGTTGTTTATCTTACCGCTTTAGATCTGACACTGTGTTCATGTGTAAATTTGCACGGTATCAATTCAAATTCAAAAGAATTTCATTAAAAGCTGTTAAAAAATGATTTTAAGGTATTTTTCGCAACTTCACGTCTAGTCTATAACATCCAACGAATGATAATCTTGAGTCAAAAGGAAATTCGGATGCATATTACACTGGTAATCTAGTTGATAGAAAAATTACAAGTGGAACGAGTTTTATGGAAAGACATTCATTAGTGCATCACATTTTCAAAGAAAATATCTGCATATTTTCATTTCAATTGATTTTAAATTAGCAGACATTTTTCTTATAAAACCCTTCTAGAAAATAGTTTTTGTTGACCTTGTTTCAGATTAGTTATCCTAGAAAATTTGATTATTTTTGGATTTGATCTTAAATGACTACATTAACTAATCTGACTCCCTACTGATTTTCGAAAAGATAAATAGTGATTGAAAAAGTGATGAGTGTTGATATTAATCATATATTATAACTTGAGACAGTATAATTAGTAAATTTCTTTTGAAATTTAAACAAGAGTTATAAAAACCGTTTGTTGGTAAAAAATTCCATGACCATCTCTATTTCTATCATATTTTTGATGACCGTCACCCATCAAAATCCAATATAGTATGTCAATATGTGGTATTTTAAGCGAGAAATTATTTGTTTCTCATTTTATTATATTTTTAGCAATAAAAACATCCAACGTATTCACTCTCATTTAAAAGTACTCATGAATATGCATGGGTGGACTACTTGGAATTTTTGATTACATGCTTTCATGCTCATTCAAAAGTCCTCATGGTTTTGCATTTATGGAACGCATATCAAGATTGATTATTAAATAGACAAGTTGATTCTAATTCCATTTAAAAGTCCTCACGGTTATGCGTGGTTAGAAGATACTTGAATTCATTTTTAATTTTTTTTTGGGAATGCTACTAATTTTATTTAAAAGTCCTTACGGTATGCATGGTCAGTGGATATTCAAATTCTTGATATAAATATACCACAAACAAACAAAACTATATGGTTTTTCATCATCCCTATCATTCTAAGTGGAATATGCACCCAATAGAGTATTTAAGATTTTTGTTTGATTTTTAATTGAAATTCAATATTTATACTCGATTGGGTATTAATGTTGTATTAATGCCTATCAATTTATTTCTATTTTTCTAACACTACTATGCTTTTGCTGAAAACAAAAGTGGGAGAGAAATGTTAAGATTTTGGAAAATAAAGGTCAAATATTTTATTTTGTATTTTCTATTTGCATCTAGGTTTATTTGCATATTTTTATTTATTTTCATGCATACATGAAGGGGGAGTATTGTGTAGAGAGGGAGCATTCAAATTGGGGGAGCAAATTGACTGATCAAATACATTTAATAAATTCAAAATCTTAAATATATGTTTGTTATCATCAAAAGGGGGATATTATTGAATATGCTAGTATATGATTTTTGTTTGATGATAATAAACATATATGTATATATTCATTTAAATGTATTTGTTAATGTACTATTTTATTTTTCACGTAATTAAATAAATATTTGCTGAATAAAATAAATAACACTGAATTTAAATTCAAACAAATATTTTATTCAAGCAAATATTTTGTTACAATTTTGAATAATAAAAATTTAAGCTCTCACTATATATATATATATATATATATATATATGAACACACAAATTTTTTGATTACAATACAATTTCGATTACATAACAATTTTTAATTTACATTTCCACCTCACTACATATCACTCATTCACTCATATTTACAAGTCGATTCCAGATTGAATCCAGCATCTGAGCAATCTGCAAAATAAACACTGAAGCGGTAAAATTGAAAATGAAATATTTTGCAGTGTAAAATAAAATGTGTTTTTGAAAATATTATATACCTCAGTTATTTGAGTTGTTCGTCATCGTTTAATTTTGAATTCATCATACACGAATAGGTTGTGACATGCATAGTGTATCTGTACAAGCCACAAGACCATGCACACCGATGTACACTTGACAAAACTGTAGGGACAGGTGAGCACAAGGTCAAACCCAATCAAAAGCCAGGTTCAACTCAAGTACGATACAAATAAAGTCACGACACGAGCACAAGGTCAAACCCGAGCCATACGTTGGATTCAACTCAGGTATAAAGTGACATACACATGAATAAAAATTCCAAAATAACAATGAATCATATAGCACATCTACAAAGCTTCAGAATGCATGAACTAGACCTAAATGTACACGAACACAATGCAATGGTGAAGCCTCAACAGTCAATGGTGAAGCCTCAACAGTCAAAGGTTCAATTGATATACAGCAAAAACTATAGCATAACAACAAGCCACATAAACACAGTATGCAATCATTTAGAAATGAATCAATGCTAACATAATAACATGAATACATATACATGTGCACAAGCAAGCTTCAAAAGTGCAGACTGCACAGTCAAATTGCAACAACCAATGGAACTACATAAGACTCAAGACTGCGACATATAACATAAATATGCACATGAATTTCAAAATTAGTCCAGTGAAAACAATAAATTGGCTCGAATTGATAAGAAGATCAACAACTCAATGCAAACAGACCAGACAGACTCAAGTGTATCAATCCATATTCAACTTCAAAACAGAATATGTAAGCGTACACATGGTGATACACATTCGGGTTAAAAAAAATACCAGAGCTGGCATATCAGACCGCAACACTACAGCAACTCAAAACACAATGCTACAGAGACCATAGAGCTAAGGACATATGCATTGACAACAGACTAGAATATACACAAGACTCAAGGGGAACCATGGACAATGAAACCAAAAAAGGAACTGACCAGTTTCAACACCAACAATGCAAACCAGGCTGAACTCCAGGCAAAACAGTGATTAAGAGACAATCAAACAACTGCATTCGATCTCGAACAAAAATGAAGCAGTTACAGGTTTTTACAAAAATCAACAGTTTAGCAAGGTATATATGCAAGGAATAATTCAACAAGCTCAAATATACAAAGCATGATGCCAGGAAATATAACATGTGCATATACACATAAGTAATTTGAGATTCACAGTGCAGACAACCAAATAGCACATATGATCAGAGATTGCAAGTTACTACAAGTACATAATATCACACCTCTACATGAAGATAACTGCTCCTATGAGAAAAAGAACTCAAATACCAAAGGCTACAGCTTCAAGAAAATTAACCAGAGTGTAGAGAAGTTCAAAAATTAGGTTGAACACAGTTGTGCCTAGACAACAGATTACAGAGCAGACTACAATAACAAAGTGCAACTGGAAACCCAAAATTGCAATCATACATAATTACCATAACATGAATGTCCAAGCTAGATAGACAAGTGAAAAATGCACAACACATATATACATGTGTGAAATAACATATATATATATATATATATATATATATATACAGTTATGAATAAGACCAACCAAAGGGCATAGGACAGTGAACAATGTAATGCAATCAACTGAAGTGCTGCAACATGAAAACAATTTTCAGTAGCATGGCACAGAGACACAAAACACAACCGAGACATCACATACACATATACATACATGTATGTGTACAAATGGAGACATCAGTGAATTGGAACTAAACATTGAAACCAAACCGCAATGCAATGAACAAGTCAAGCAGGTTTTACAAGTTTCAAATCAAGTCAAATGCTCACATGTAAACTACAGGATAAATCAGAGAGTAATACAGATGAACAAAATCAAAGCACATTAGGAATTTCAAATTTGAATAGGTCAAGTGCCAAAGTCAAATCCAATTGAACAAGGTAGCAAATTTTTTTCAAACCAAAGTCAAATTTCAATGCCAGCAATTCCAAAGTCGTGGTGACCAAGATAATAACAGGTTCGAATTGAAGGAATCAAAGTGTCAAAGTCACAGTAGAAATCATTTCAAGTAGCTGAAGTCAACAACATAAAGAACATAACAAAATCTAAGGCAAACTCATGAAGTTATGGTGACCAAGCAATGCAAAATATACAAATTGAAAAAGTCAGAGAAATCTCAAGCATTCAAGCATAATCGAATGACCGAGCTAAAATTATCAGACTATTTCAAAAATATTTTTGAATGAAAATAAAGGGAATCGAACCCTATCTAAACCATCTACATCATTGGCATTAAAATCATCGAGTTCAAGTAAATTAACCAGAAAACAAAGAGCATGAAACATATACCAAATTCAGTTCGAACTCGATCAAATTGGATCGACCAAAATCATATCATAACTGGAGGATCAAATTTCCAAGCCAAACAAAGGAGATAATCACTACGTTGATCAGATACAGGCAGATTCCAATTTCATAGGAACCCTAATTTATTGAAGAGGTAGGAGGCAACCATTTGTCGAGCAAAAGAAAACGAAGCAGATACGAAAAGGAATAATGGCCGATAATTAAAAAGGAGAAGGGAATATTTTTTTATCACTTACTTATTTTTGGGCCGGCATAATTCTTTTGGGCTTTAGATTTTTAAATTAGGGTTTTTATTGTTTTAGGTTTATTTATTTGTAATTTATTTTCGTGTGACTAGGGGATGAACTACGGCGGTGTAGTTTGAGAATTTGCAACTTAGTGGTTGAGTTGTGACAGGGTTTTGAGCGCAGACTTAGGTTGTCGATAGCGAGTGTCGTGAGTTTACGTATGTAAATGTATGGCTACTTAATTTCTAGTAGAAACCTTGGGAGCAGCACGTAGGGAGGGTTTTGCTGAAGCTGGGTAAATCTGTGGGTAGCTATTCTTTAGACAAGCTTTGTTTAAGTTTGAGAAATCGATACAAGTTTGTCATATTCCATTAGAATTCTTGACTGAAACTGGGTTTGATACCCATTCAGGGTACGTTGCATCTCGGATGAAGCCGTTAGCCACCAGTTTATCTACTTCCTGTATCAGTGCCTGGACCGTTCGGAGCCCAAGCTGTGCCTTTTTTGCTTCACTGCTGTAAATTTGGGATCAATATTGAGCTCATGGAAGGCAATTTTGGGTGATACCCCACACATATCGAATTGTGTCCAGGAAAATACGTCTAAATTAGCATGGAGGAATTTAGTTAGTTCCGACCGCATCCTTTTTCCAAGGTGCGATGCGATTCTCAAGACCCAAGTTGGGTTCCATGTAGACTAGGACAGACACTGTCAGTTCTGCCGATGCTGCCCATTCCTCTCCTGAGTTTTTCTTCCTAGGGCCCAAAGCCTTGTCGAATCGGCTATGGTCCCCAAGCCAAGAGCAACTTTATAGTTGCTACTCGGAGGGTTCACGGATGTGGAGAGTTCTTCCCACGTCCTTCCTTTTTTCTCTTCTTCTTGATTCACGCAGTCATGCGATATAGCATTCCCGAGCAGCGCGTTGGTCTCCCTTCATAATTCTGACTCCATTCTCCATAGGAAACTTCATTGTAAGGCACCACTAGGTCAATGCTATTCTAAATATAGCCAGTGCAGGCCATCCCAAGAATACGTTGTATGCTGACATTTCATCTACGATCACAAAGGTTAGAATGAGGGTAACCCTTCGTTCACACTTTTCAAGCTCCATAGGTAGGTCGATTGTTCCCACTGGTTGTTTGGGCTTACTGTTAAACCCTTGAATCTTGATTTGGCATGCGGATAGCTTTTTATTCCAATCTTCATCTGATCAAAAGTACGCCTGAAAAGTATATTAAATGAAGTGCCTCTATCAACCAACACTCATCGGATTACGACGGGCCCGATTCCTACTATTACCGCCATTGGGTCAAGAGTTGGAGCTTCGATTCCTTCGGTGTCCCAATTGTGGAACACTATATCGTCACTTAGAACCTTTTGCAGCTTGACTAAAGTTTCATCATCTATTGTGAGACATGAGTCTTTCAGAGCATGTTTCAACAAACTAGCGTACCGTTCCATCTCTCTCCAGCTCCTATGTGTGGGGTGTAGACCCTCAGATATCGTTCCAATAATGAGCCTTTGGTCGGTTCGTTTCGATCCTTCGTCATTAGTTCCAGCATGATTTCTTTATTCCCTAGGAGGCTGTGGGGACGTAGATTAACTGGGTTTTTATGGCATTTTCACATATTGTTGAAGCTTGCTGTCTCGGATCAACCCTTCAATGAGGTCCTTTAGGTGGCGACATTCGTTTGTATTGTGGTCGTGTGTCCCGTGGAAGCGGTAGAATTTCCCTAAGCACTTTTTCTACTTAGTTGCCTCTTTTCTAAGAGGTTTCTTATGTTTTTTGTCTCCCATATTGCGAGATAATTATTCTCCAGAGTGTCATTTAAAGGGGTATAGTCTTTCTGTCTAAACTCTCTAAATCTTTTGTTGCTACTACTGTTATTTCTTTTATCGGAGTTCTGATTTATTCTCTTTTGATTAGCACTCTTTCCTGCAACTCCTTGAGCAGTTCTAGGATCGTGCATGTTTCGATTTTTCGCCACATCATTTTTCTCGGTGTTCATCTATTTTACACTAACAGACTTTCTTTCCAGCTCCTATGCTTCCTAAAATCTCAAGTACTGTCTTGCTTTACGATTGAAGTCATTCCTCGTGGTAGGTTGCTTCATCTTAATCCATTTCCTGAACTCCGTTTTCGGGTGAATAGAACGGACTAACGCTATAAAAAACCATATCCTTATTAGGGTTGCTCACTTCCGTCACCGTGATATTGAACCAGTTCATGAAGGATTTCAGCGATTCGTTGTGTCCCTGGAACAATTCGAATAGGGACATGACATCCTTTGGTTGTGCGGTATGGAGCCTGAACTGGTTATGGAATTTCATTGCAAATTGGTCAAAGGTATAAATAGATCTCAGGAGGAGTCTGGTGAACCACATAGATGCAACTCCTTCTAGAAAGATAAGGAAACATCGGCAGCGAACGACCTTTAGAGCATTGGCTCCGTCCATATACCGGCTATACTTATACAAATGGCGTTTTGGGTCTTACGTCCCATCGTTGAAGGTGATAGTTGGCATAGTGAATTTTTCTGGGTATTTGTCATTCAAGATTTCGTCGGTAAAGGGGGTCTGACTTGAGGCAAATCCCCCTTCATCATATTTTTGGTTTTTACTCTCATCCATTAGCTGTTTGACCACGTTTGTTATGTTTGCTCAGATGACCGGTAGTCTAAGGATGGAGATCAATTGCTGTGCCAAGTGTTTGGTTCTGCAGACGGTCTTGATGCATGGGTTGAAGCATAGACCCTCCTGTCATCGGAAGAGCCACTTCTGCGAGACCTTGTTGGCTCGCAGTTGGCCTGATTGCGGAAGTTTGGACGTTTCTAGCATCATCGAACGCATTGGCATTTTCTTCCATTTGATTGTCTTAATCTTTATCTTTTGAATCGAAGAGATGCACAACTATATTCTTCCTGCGGGGTTTTGGCCCCTTGATTTAAATTCAGGATTGGTAGCCTTGTGGCAGCTGGAGTATTCTCATTCTCTTCCATAATATATCCTGTTGTTACCCTTTTTGTTGTTGTTTTCCGTTTCTTCTATGCAGGCCGAAAATGGAGAAATTCTCTTGTTCTGTAGCAGTCACTGGTTCAGATACAGTCCTTGGAGCGGGGATTTATTGTTGGGTCAATAGAGCGTTAAGCTTATCCATTAAAGCCTCTTGACTATTTTTCATCTTCTGGTTGATCTCAGTAACCATCTTTTCAGCTCATCCCTGGTGACAACCTAATGCTAATTGGAGGATGCTGGTGCTTGATTTCCTAATTAGCACCACTCATTTCAATTTTTTGGGGATTAACATCTTCTCCAGCTATTACTGCCCTTATGGATCTCCCAGATGCAGTTCTTCTTCTTCTAGGAGCCATTGGTTCCAAACGGATGATTTTTAGGCAAAGATTGAGGATCTACTTCCGGACGTACGGGATCTAAAGTAGATAGCTAGATCTGGATCCTAAGCTCAAGTTCTCAGTGAAAGCACCAAAATGTTAACCCAAAAAATGGATCAACACCCTGGTTAGTGTTTGAAAGCACCAGCCATATTCAGAAAGAGCAATATCACAGATCCTAGATACAGAAAAAGAATAGTAAAAGAAAGAAGATGGAGATATAGTGGTTTGGTTGTTAGTGAAGTCTTTGTCCACTTTATAGCTTTATTGTAGACCGATTGTTGTTACAAAAAGTGTTTCATTACAAGGGAAGAAATTTGAAATTCCCTTTATTTATTGATTTCATATCCTGTTATAGACTGAAAAGTATTTATTAATTTCAAATTTCAAACTAGGGAGTTAACTATTTATTTGAATCCTATTGAAATTACTTTTAATCTGAAAATTTCAAATGCTCATAACTTCTTCATTCGAGCTCCATTCTCAGCATATTATATATGGAAATTAATCAGATTCCACCAAGAACGCAACGATATAACTTTGGTAGGAAAAATCTAATTTTTATAAAATTTCTATTTTCTACCTTATCACATTTAATTTAATTTACTTCATTTATTTATGGTTCATTTTCTTCCGAATCAATAAATCATTATTATGGGTTTAATCAAAAAACATAGGGAAGTATATCAACCATAATTTATCTACTTATAAAGTAGTATACAAAAACTGCATATCACAATCAATAATAACATAATAATATTCATTCACAAAAATGAATTCAATACTCATACTATAGTAAAACATATTTTTCCTCAATCACGTAATCCAAACTAAAGTATGTAAAATTAAAACACTATCAACAAGGATGAACAATCTCAATCATACACCAAGTCTGTCCAAAAGTCATATCAAGCATCTCAACAATCCAATCATGATTGCTTAGCACAAAAGTATAAAATAAAATTTAGGTTGGTTAAAACATGCATGCACAACAAAAATATATAATCAACAATCAGCATAGCTTATGAGAATCAACACACATATCAAAATATAATGGTACCATCACCATATTATCCTATCAATAAATAACACATGTATGTCAATCCCTACGCTAATTACACATTCGTCATAATATGTGTACCTACAAAACCGTCGATGAAATTCCTTCTAGTCTTATCCCCAAAATAATCGACGTGTCATCCATAAATACACCCTCCAAAATAATATATGTGCCCACTCATGGCTACATCCTCAAAATAATTCCACATCTGCATCAATCTTTGATCAACAAACCAACATAGATGGTCAAGAAGTATGACCCCATACAGACGGTCAAGAAGTATAGACCCAGAGACGCAATCTAATACCAAGCACCCTTAGATATTTAATAATCTAAATGATCCATACAAATGGTAAAGGAGTACTCAAGAGCTACACAATGCTTATATTCATGCTCATATAGATGGTTAGAAATTGAACACACATGAACGTCAAAAAAATAAGGGTACACACAGACTACATTGGGTACACACAGATTACCTTATCCCTATTTTATGGATAAACACCAAAACCTCAAAGTTACCTATAACTATTTGGTGCGCATCCACATCAGAACCCACTTTGTTCCAATCTTTATATCTTATCGGATATTTGACTCCAAAATCCTTCTATACTAATTTTTTTGACAACATTCACTCACCCAAAAGGTCTACTATCTATTTAGAGTGGTGAGAGCTCCAATTACATCTTTAAATCAAAACATCTATTATGAAATTATATTCTCAAATCAAAGCTTCCATGTTCTTTTCAAACGAAATCTTTTCTCAAGATGTCATTTTAGTTATACAAAAGATTTTTTTAAAATATTATCATCAATTTTCAAAATCAATTGTTAAGAAAATAGAATTTTATAGAAGTTATGGAACCCAGTAAAAACTAGATTTCAAAACATTTATTTGGTAAAAACTTTAAATTTTCTAAAAATGATGAACCAAACCTCCCACCATCACTTGGATTCCCCAATGGTATTCACTGAGTTCTTAGTCACCAAAATATACACTCGTTATTATTCATCTTCAAGGAACATCTTGACATCTTTTATTTAACTCAAATATTAGTCTTCCTCCACTTAGGAAACTGCATCTAAATTAGATGTCCCTTAATATCTAACTAGTTTCTCCAATGTACATCCCACTAAAATTCAATATTGGACAACTATCTCATTATATAATTATCAACAATAACAACATAACCTAGCATACAATACAAATGATCAAAACACGCAAACACCAAGTAACCAAACAAATTTGAAAGAAAACAAGCAAACAATTAAGAAGGTCATAGCAAAACAAACAATTAATAGGAACACAAAGCAATCAAAAAGGATTAATTCAAATATGCATAAAATAATTAATGACAAACCATTTTCGACAATTAAACAACAATAATTTAATTCAAATATAATAATTTAACTCGAATAATCATTTCGTAGACCATAATGAAAATATAGCCAAACAAAACAGTCAAATTACGCTACCAGTTCAACCAAAGAGAACAAAAAATGCTAAGTACAATGTCATCCCAAACATCAAAATGGATAATCATAACTTTGTATCCATATTCTTCCTATGAAAGGGAATGACTAGACGCCCTATAATACATTAGGGAAACAACATAGAACAGGGACACAATTTACATTATCATAATGGATTATGGACAAACTTAAAACTCACATCAACCAGTCATCCCATATCCAATGTCATTCAATCTAGTCTCATAGTTCTCAAAATGTTCTTTTGGTAAAATATCTTCTCAATGAAATACTTTTAACAAAACAACTCTAAAGTTTGTAATTCAAACCAAAATATTTTACTTCTTTAGCTATTCACTTGTGAATCAAATCATTTCTAATCTTGTAAAATATTTTTGAGTATAATATCAAATAAACATATTTTTTTTTTCAACTTAGGCATTTTCAAACCAAAACTCTTTACCAAAAAAATGCTTTCTCTACCAAACCATTGTTTACCAAAAAGAGTACACTTCCAATAGAAGTCTTTACAACCAAAATCATCTTTTAAGCAAATAGCTTTCCCAAAATCAGAGATACTTTTCGGTTGAAGCACCTTTCTCAAATAAAGATGTTACCCGCATACTTTACTAAAATATATTTCTTAAATAAAAATATTTCCAACCAAATATTTTCTTCAACAAAATAATTTCTCAAAATATCCCTTCATATCAAATATCTTTTTATCAAAACGGCTTTAAAATAATTTTCTTTAATATGGTATTCTAAATATTTTAAAATTTGACACTTCTATCAAAAATAGTTTTCCCTCAAAAACATATGTTAAATAAATACCCTATAAAGTTTGTAGTGATAATTTTAAAACATTTTTCTCCCCTTAAATAAAATTTTGCCATCAATGTCCATTAACAAAATACTTTTACCAAAGCATGTCCTAAGCATAATAGTGTTATAAAACAACTTCACTATATTTATATTTATTTTCAAAGGATGTTTTCTAATAAAAATAAATTTAACCTAAATATTTCCATCAACATATTTTCTGCCAAAATATTTCCTTCTTCCATAAAAATATATTTTAGTGTAACCATTTTCCCTGAAAAAATTACTGTTGTCAAAATATATTCTTTCTCAATTAATTGGTATATTCTTACCTATGTAGAAATTTTCAACAACTTACATTATGCTCAAAATATACATTTTTCCATTTTAATAAAATATCTTAAATGCATATTTAGAATAAATTTTCCTAGCAAATTTCATCTACTTGAAAATACAATAATAAAGGTAATTCCGTTTATTATTTAAGTTTCAATTACAATTTAACATCGTGTGTATGTCACGTGAGTCATAACCAACACTTAATCCCTCTTGTAAATGCTCTTTCTAACGTAGTCCTACTTTATTTATTTTTCTTATAAAGGTCATCATAAACAAATATTGTTTCAGGATGAGAAAATAGGGGCATATGAATGACCCATGCATTCAACACATACAATCACCAATCAAAATTCTCTCTCATTTTATATTCTAACCCAACCTAAGGTGCAAATTTAGCTACTCTAAATGGTCAAACCTACCCAAGACGTAGGGAGTCGCTAAACCTCGCTCTAATACTAAGTAAAATGCCCCGTTATGTTTAAAGTCTAAAATCAGTTATAAATATCATTAAAATACACTTGCAACTGATTTCATATGTTAAAAGAAGTTGATCGTTGGTTATAATTAAAATTCTAAAAGTAATATGGATGAAGGGAAAAAACTGTAGGAACGTTGCAATATACCTTAGAGGGGGGGAAATAGGGTATTTTAAAAGTATTTCACAAGGTTGTCGATAAAATATGAAATAGAGTATAAGAGCGTAAATGCGGAAAATAGAGAATACAAACATACACCTAGTTTCGGCCTAAAGCCTACTGCTGCCCCTATAGTTATTACTAGACTAAATATCTAAATGCTTATAGCTAATAAACTCGAACACACTATTAACAAAAAATTCTAACTTTATGCCTTATAACTCTGTCTGAACTCAATATCCAAAGATCTGAATTCCTAAACTATAAACATGTAGCTCATAAACAAAAATCTAGAGTTCAATAAGAAGACAACAAAGGCTTAACGAAAACAAACAAACAAAATTGTGGATTTTTTGACTCAAGCAAAAAGTTGAAGAAAAATTTATGATTAGAGGCAAGAAGTTTGCTTTTTAGGCTTAAGGACATTTTTAGTGAAAATCACAGAATGATAGTTGCAGCTATCATTTTCTGTTTACACTAAAATGTGTCCTTCAGACTAAAAAACAAACTTGCTATCCCTGAAAATAATTTTTTTGCAACTTCTTACCCGTATCTATTTTTTTTATTTTCCTCTAAATAAAACTCGACTTCACCAAGTTGCTTCACCCAAAAAAAATTCGACGCCCAAAAATTAACTTCACAACTGACTCCTCGACACTGCAATGCTGCTCAGCCCACAAGCCACCATGACCCTGCCACTTGATAAAATCGTCGTCGCTTGAAATCAAAGTGCGACCGAGGTCTAGAACTACAGCCGCCGTAAACTAATTATGTCGAGATCTGGATATCGAGTTTCCTGGCTAAAAACTGATTTGAAGCTGCCTAAAGCAATGCCTACGCTTGCTTGGAACTCACATCACCTGAAAGAAGATACTCCATGTAGCCTTGGATTCTCTCATTGAATTCCGATGGTTTGCTTTGGATCTTGGGAAATTACGCCTTTCCTTAAGATAATGATGATTTACTTTGTTTCGAGGTGCTTTGATGTATGAATGTTAAGAAATGAGATTGTCTAAACCATGAGTGCATGCATCTGCATGTTGTTTTGGTTTGTAATGGGTCCTTAGATATTAGAGGAGGTGTCGAACTTTATGTTGGCTTTGACATGGAGTTGGTCGTTTGTAGAAGTCTAGCTGATATCATTGAGAGATTCACATCCTGATCTCGAGATTAGTTTTCAACTTGATATGCCGATTAGCCACTTTGGTTTAAAGCTTCATTATCACGCTACTGGTATGATATTCTACAAAGAAATGTGTTTGAGATGTTGTTCGGTATTGGCACGTAGATGATTAAGCTATATCAGTGTTGAGTGTAGGTGATGGTGGTCATTTGTTGGCTAATAATGGTGTAGTAATATGGCTGTGGTAGAGATATGGTATTGGTGGGATTTCATGATGTATCGATGAGGTTTGGCTGTTCAGTTGCTTGGAAATAAAATGGAATTTGTTTTGCTGATCAATCCCCTAATCCTCCTATTATTTCATCTATTTAGCAATTTAGATATTCTTAATAATGTTACTAAAAATTAGGGTCATTACAGACTCCCCACCTTGAAGAATTTTGTTCTCGAAATTACGATAAGATACATTAAAAATCAATCTAAAAGGTAGAACATACCATCAAATAATCAAGATAAGCGTCTCTAATCCTGCTCTCAGTCTCTCTCCTCATCGCTCCACTGGACTTTCACTAATCTGACTATCTTGTTCCTTAGCCTCTTCTCTTCTCTCGTGATAATACGAATCGACTTTCTAACTATAGTCAAATCCAGCTCTACTACTAGATCCTCTAATACAGTCGGTGCAATAGTAGTCTCCGGGTATCTACACACTTTCAAAGATGAGAACCATGGAAAAATCATCGACTCCTGTCAAACTACTCGGTAACTCTACTCGATATGTGAGTTTCTCGATCCTCTCTACAATACGAAAAGGTTCAACAAATCTCAGTGCCAACTTTCCTGATTTACCGAATCTAATCGCACCCATCATCGGTGAAATCTTAATAAACATATAATCTCCAACTGAGAACTCTAAGTCTTTCCTTCTTCTATCTGCATAACTCTTTTTCCTAGACCGAGCCTCCTTTATTCTAATTCGAATCAACTCAATCTTCTTTACAGCTTCCTTTACTAAATCTAGACCAAGAACCAACCTATCCACGGTCTCTAACTAATAAATGGGAGATTTGCATGGCCTTCCATACAAAGCTTCAGACGGTGCCATCCCTATACTAGTCTGATAACTGTTGTTATACGAAAATTCGACTAAGTGTAGATGGTCTTCCCATGATCTCCAAAAATCTAATACACAAGCCCTTAACAAATCCTCCAAGACTTTGTTAACCCTTTCCATTTCTAACAAATCCTCCAGGACTTTGTTAACCCTTTCCATTTCCACATCGGTCTGTAGATGGTAAGAAATGCTCCTCTTGTGCTTGCTTTCCAAAATCTCCTATTGACTCTTCTAGAACTCACTAGTGAGCAAAGAATCTTTATCACTA
This sequence comes from Allium cepa, assembly GCA_030765085.1. Taxonomy (NCBI): domain Eukaryota; kingdom Viridiplantae; phylum Streptophyta; class Magnoliopsida; order Asparagales; family Amaryllidaceae; genus Allium; species Allium cepa. The sequence continues at coordinate 337,949,381 of CM060938.1, forward strand.
AAAATACTAGGAATTCCATGCAGTCTAACCACATTCTTCATAAACAACTTCGCTAAATAAGGTGTCGTCCTAGTTGACTTAACTGGAATGAAACGGGCACTCCTGGTCAATCTATCCACTATGATCCATATACTTTTGTTTCCTCTTCTAGATCTGGCGACCCGCCAATAAAATCCATAGAAATAGAATCCTACTTCCAAACTATAATATCCAATGGCTGAAGCAATCCACTTGGCTTTTGATGTTCAGCCTTTACCTGTTGGCAGTTCAAACACAGCTTCACCCATAAGCCAACATCCCTCATTATTCCTTCCAAGAAGAAATCCTCTTCATATCCTGATGCATCTTAGTTCCTCTTAGATCAATAGTGAACTTTGAATGGTGGCATTCCTCCAAAATCTTTCCTAATGTCTCCCACATTCGAAACACATAACCTACCTTTCTTTCTCAACCACCCATTCTGGTCAAGATCGAAATTCTTCAAGACATTTCTCTCCATTCCATCCTTTAACTTCGTGATCCGTTTAACCAAAACTGGATCCTCCTCCTTTTTAGTAGCAATCTTTTCAATCATCACCGATCGAACTTCTAAACAACACAACACAATAGATTCTCCACTAGATCCAGCCTCATATCTCCGTTGAATTATACAAGCCGTCAACGCTTCCATATCCATCCATTTGTGGGACCCCGGCACCAACATTCTCAGCTTGAGTCTGACGTTGGTACATTCTTGTATTTGGTCGGGCTTTCCATTAGTGGCGTTGTTGTCCCCTTCTAGGTTAACTCTTCCTCTTCTAGCGTACATATCTATATTCAATCCTCGTAAGATACAAAAGAATAGCCTAAGGGAGATATGAGAATAAAGATATAGCGTATACATATATGTAACAAATACAAGTACGTTACTATAGCATTAACACATACCTCGATTTTAATCTAATTCCTTATGTGTTCAAAATCATTTTTAGCTAAAGTTTTTTATAAACCTATGGTTTAATCCAGGTTGTGACATCCCCTATCTAGAGGCCCGAAGCTAAGCCTTACAAATGTTGCAGTCATCTATAATAGTAACTTTCGACGACTAAATACGGCTATGTTAATGGTATCTAGAATATCAGAAGCACTTGAATATGAAACAAATCACATATTTCAAAACAACATTTTTCATTACATTTCAAAACACATGTTTCATATCTTGATTACACAATCCCATAATGTTTCCCAGGTAAAGATCAAATATAATTATTATATAAATATGCCAAGAGCGACATATGATGATGCCCCATTGGTTAACTAAAGTACCATATTGCCATAACTGGCATAACACAACAAAGCAAAAATAAAACAACAAAAAGAACGACATCTCCTAAATAGCTATCCGTCAGCCTCCTTCTCATCTTCGATAGCTTTATTCGTCATCCTACTAAAACCCGTAAATCTCAACCCTCAGCCTACTCAAATCACTTTTGAGCAACCGAGAGTTTAAGGAAAAAACATAAACTTCAACTCAGACACAAACTATTTTGTGAATAATACTATGCATCTCGGTTATTTGACATTAAGTGAGACCATGCCGCTTAGCGTAATGGGTTTTCCCTCACTAACATCCTTTCAAAATATATCTATTGCACATCTTTTCCTACAACCAAAACTAGTAAAAACTGTAAAGCATCATTATGTAAACATACATATCATGTAATAAATGAACTGTCTGTTCGAACACTATAGTTTTGTTTGGCTAACTACTAACCTTTGGTGACTCAGGCCTACCAGTCAATATAAACAAAATAATATAACATCTTTTAGACAGTCCTCTTCTGGACAGTCTGTCATTAATTATCTGTTAAATTCTCCTCTTTTGGACGGTCTTTCCCTAACTTAACATCTCCTAGGGTCACTTGATTCTAATGATTTTCCAGGCTCACCAATAACCTATCTGCAAACAAATATATATTGTCTTCCATGTGTAATCATAATTTTAGTCTTACCTATAACAAAGCTCTACAAACCGAAATTTTGGACTAATTTAGCCAGCATAATAGCTAATGCATAGGGTGCGACCCTATACCAGTCCCATCTGGCATTCTAATATATGAGTCATCTTACTTAGGGTAACCTTCCTTTAAATTTTCCTAGAAAACCTTTCCAAACAGACTTAAAACCTTTAAATCAAACTTAAACAAGGAAAATATATACTTTATGCTTTACTCAAAACACTATCTGTGTTATATATACTTTACTCAAATCTTTCTTGATGAAAACATTTAAACCTTTGAGAGTACCCCTTTCAAATCTATTGGAAGTATCACTTTCGAAACCTAGTAAACTCCTTTTTATAATCTAGGCCGAAAGGCTAAAGCATTCCTTTCGAAACCATTCAAAATATTCCTTTCGAAACCATTAGAAACCTTCCCTTCGAAAGCTTTAAACCTTAGACATTTTTCTTTTAAAACATTTTAAACATTTCCCTTCGAAACCTTTGGAAAACCTTTCCTTTAAAACCTTTCGAAACCCTTGTCGAACTATCCCTTCAAAACCATTCTTTAAAATATTTCGAAAGATTTAAACCTTATAAACTCAAACCTTTCGAAAGCACTTGGGTTCACTTTAAAACATTTGGAATACACCTTCCAAAACCAATTATAGCCATCTTCTTCGAAATCATTTGGGTTATACTTCAATAGAGAAAAAGGGCCATTTAAAACCATTTAAGTCGAAAGCCTTTCTTTCGAAACCAATTCCTAGGCAAAGAAGTGATGGTTTCGAAACCATCCTTCCAAAGGCATTGGAAAAGTGGCCAAGTTTTAAAAGCAAACTATACCTTCCAAAACCATTGACTTTGAAAGGTAGAAAAATGGCAGCTAGGGGTTTCGATCCCTTCGAAGCAATTATTTAAAACAATGGCGCAACCCATTTGAAACCATTCCTCTGAAACCATTTGACTTTGTCGAAAGCCAACCAAGTCGAAAGCACTTCCTTCAAAAGCAAAGTAGGCGATTTTCATTTAAAAACAAAGTAACCCTTCGACCCCATCAGAACCCCCATTCTCGACTAAGTACCTTTCGCCTTAGTCCAATCCACTATATACCAGTCAACTGATACCGTGTGCATTGGTTTCGATCAAGGAGGAGGTGATGGAACCCAATCAAAAGCTTGGGTGCCGAAAGTGGAGGAATGGGTAAAAAGTAAGAAGCCCTAAAATTTAACTTAAAAGAGAAATACTTTACAACTAACCTGCTATGTTTGTCAAATTCTTATTGGTTGCTAATTTTCTTTTCTAAAAGTACTACCAAGATTTTAGAAGTAAACAAATAATTTTATTTACAAAATACTCCTTCTCCTTTTATAAATATATAAAACATTTAAGTCCCATAACTTAAAAATAATTTTATATATTCAGCAAAACACTTAGGAAAATTCTATAAAATTCTAGAAAATCACGTTTAATATGTTTTCTAACATATATTAATTCAGACCCAAAATTATAATTATTTAGCCATAAATAATTTAATACCCAAATAATCATTTTCTTCACTAGAAAATTAATATAAAATCGACAATAATTTGGAAAATTATGAAAATTGAAACCTATCTTTAAAATATCATTTCTTATCTCAATCTAAAATCGCAAGGCATTTGGATGTCATTTAGTAAGGTTTTCAAATCAAAACATATCATAAAATCTATATGAACAAGCATAAATCATCAAAAAAAATAAACTTTTGACCAATCAAAACATGGCATAATCATGCAAAATAAGTTTGGATCATCCTTAAAACCAAAAGTCATAAGAAAAATGAGATGTATTAATTATTCATCTCAGCTTGGAGATTAAGGATTGAGATTTGAGTGAATTTGATTTGATTTAGATTCTTCCTTTAGCTCTCTTCCCCTTGTTCTTTAAAATGGTTGTCGGCCTCAATCTTTATTTTAGTTTTGCAAATGAAATGAATATGAGAATACATGGCTAAGGGTTTAGAGTATTAGGATGCCCTTTTCCTATTTTACCCCTCCTCTATTTCATTTTGGTTTATCTTAATTCATTCATTTTCTAAGGCATGGCTACCCCTTAGGTTAATCACAAAACTCAGTCCCCTAATCCTCTCATTATTTTATTTAATTTAGCTAATTAAATATCCTAATTAATGCTACTAAAAATTAGGATCATTACAGACTCCTTACTTCATAGAATTTCGTCCTCAAACTTATGATAAGGTACACAACAAAAAAATCTAAAAGGTAAAACATACCATCAAACAAATCAGGATAAGCATCTCTAATCCTGCTATCTCCCAAGTACAGTCTCTTTCATCGTCGCTCCACTGGACTTTCACTAATCCGACTGCCTTATTCCTTAGCCTCTTCTCATCTCTCGTGACTATACAAACCAGCTTTCTAACTATAGTTAAGTCCGACTCTACTACTAGATCCTCTAATACAGTCGGTGCAAATGAAGTCTCTGGGTCTCTAACACACTTTCTAAGATGAGAAACATGGAAAAATTGTGGACTCTTGTCAAACTACTCGATATGCGAGTTTCTCGATCTTCTCTACAATACGAAAATGTCCAACGAATCTCGGTGCCAACTTCCTTGATCTTCTGAATCTAATCACACCCTTCATCGGTTAAACCTTAACAAACACATGATCTACAACTAAGAACTCTATGTCTTTCCTTCTTTCATCTGCATAAGTCTTTCCTTCTTTCATCTGCATAAGTCTTTCCTTCTTTCATCTGCATAACTCTTTTGCCTAGATCGAGCCTCTTTCATTCTAGCTCGAATCAACACAATCTTCTATGCAGCTTCTCTTTCTAAATCTGTACCAAGAACCAACCTATTCCCAGTCTCTAACCAACAAATAGGAGATTTTCATGATCTTCCATACAAAGCTTCAAATGGTACCATCCTTATACAAGTCTGATAACTATTGTCATATGAAAACTCGATTAAGTGTAGATGATCTTCCCATGATCCTCCAAAATTTTACACACAAGCTCTTAACTATTACTCCAAGGCTTTGTTAACCCATTTCCATTTGCCTGCTGTGGATGTTAAGCGGTACTCATCTTGAGCTGGGTTTCTGAAATCTCCTGTAGAATCTTCTAGAACTCAATAGTGAACAAAGAATCTCTATCACTAACAATACTACAAGGAATTCCATGCAGTCTAACCACATTCTTCATAAACAACTTCACTAAATCAGGTGTCATCCTAATTGACTTAATTAGAATGAAATGTGCACTCTTGGTCAATCTATCCACTATGACCCATATATTTTCGTTTCCTCTTCTAGATCTTGGCAAACAGTCAATAAAATCCATATAAATAGAATCCCACTTCTAAACTGGAATATCCAATGGCTGAAGCAATCCACATGGCTTCTGATGTTCCGCCTTTACCTGTTGGCAATTCAAACACTACTTTACCCATAAGCCAACATCCCATTTCATTCCCTCCTAGAAGAAACTTCTCTTCATATCCTGATACATCATAGTTCCTCCTAGATGAATAGAGAACTTTGAACATTGGCATTCCTCCAAAAATTCTTTCCTAATGTCTCCCACATTCGAAACACATAACCTTACTTTCTTTCTCAACCACCCATTCTGGTCAAGACTGAAATCCTTAAAGTCGTCGCTCTTCATTTCATCCCTTAACCTCCTGATCCATTCAACCAAAACTGGATCCTCCTCCTGTTTAGAATAATCTTTTCAATCATCACCAGTCGAACTTCTAAAAAAGATAACACAATAGACTCTCCATTAGATCTATCTTTAGAGATCCATTGACCGTCAATGCTTCCAAATCCTTCCACTTGCGGGACTCCAACACCAACATTCTCAGCTTGAGCCTGACCTTGGTTCCTTCTCATATTTGGTCAGGCGTTTCCATTAGTGATGGTGTTGTCCCTTCCTAAGTCAACTCTTCCTCTTCCAGTGTCGATATCTACATTCAAGCCTTGTAAGATACAGAAGAATAGCCTAAGAGAGATAGAAGAACAAATATATAGCGTATACTTATATGTAGCAAATACAAGTATGTTACTACAGCATTATCTTATACCTCGATCTTACTCTAATTCCTTATGTATTCAAAAATCATTTTTAGTCAAATTTTTTCATAAACCAATGCTCTGATACCAAGTTGTGACATCGCCTATCTAGAGGACCAAAGCTAAGAGCTACAAATGTTGCAGTCATCTATAGAATTAACTTTTGATGACTAAATACGGCTATGTTAATGGTATCTATAATATCCGAAGCACTTGAATATGAAACAAACCACATATTTCAAAACAACATTTTTCTGTGTATTTTAAAACACATTTTTCATATCCAGATTACATAATGCCATAACGCTTTCCAAGTAAAGATCTAATATAATTATTACATAAATACGCCAAGAGCTACATATAATGATGCCCCCTTAGTTGTCCAAAGTACTATATTGCCATAACTGGCATAATACAACAAAGCGGAAATAAAATAACAAAATTCCTAAATAGCTATCTGTTAGCCTCCTACCCGTCTTCGGTTGCTTTAGTCGTCATCCTACTAAAACCTGCAAACCTCAATCCATAGCCTAATTAAATCAATTTTGAGCACCTGAGTGTTTAAGGGGAAAAACACAAACTTCGAGTCATCCATAAAGCCTAGTGTGAATAATACTATGCATCTCGGTTATGTAACATTAAGTGAGGCCATGACGCTTAGCGGAATGGGTTTCCCCTCACTAACATCCTTTTAAAACATATATTTTGCAAATATTTTCATGCAACCAAAACTGGATAAAAACAGTAAAGCATCATTATATACACATACTTGTTAGGTAATAAATGAACTATTTGTTCGAATACTATAGTTGTGTTTGGCTAACTACTAACCTTTGGCTGAATCTGGCTTACCAGCCAATATAAAAAAAATAGTCTAACATTTATTTAAATTCTCCTCTTTTGGATAGTCCATCCCTTACTTAACATCTTCCCAAGGTCACTTGATTTTAATGGTTTTGCAGGCTTACCAATAACCTATCTGTATACAAATATATATTCCCTTTTATGTGTAACCATAAGTTTGTCTTACCTGTGACAGAGCCCTACATACTAGAATTTTTGACTAAATTAGCTGGGGATTATAGCTACTTATAGGACGCGATCCTATACCAGTCGCATCTGGCATTCTAATATCCGAGTCATTTTACTCAAGGAAACCTTCCCTTAAATTTTCCTTGAAAACCTTTTCAAACTCACTTAAAATCTTTAAATCAAACTTAAACAAGGAAAATATATACTCTATGCTTTACTCAAAACACCTAGCCATGTTATATATACTTTACTCAAATCTTTGTTGATGAAAACATTTAAACCTTTGAAAGTGCCCCTTTCGTATCCATTAAAAGTATCCATTTCGAAACCATTCAAAATCTTCCTTTCGAAACCACTGAAAAACCTTCCCTACGTAAGCTTTAAATCTTACACATCTTTCTTTTAAAACACTTTAAGCATTGCCTTTCGAAACCTTTGGAAATCCTTCCCTTTAAAACCTTTCGAAACCCTTGGGGAACTATCCCTTCGAAACCATTCTTTAAAACCTTTCGAAAGCTTTAAACCTTATAAACTCAAACCTTTCGAAAGCTCTTGGGTTTAATTTAAAACATGTGGAAAACACCTTTCGAAACCAACTAAAACCATCTTCTTCAAAACCATTTGGGTTATACTTCAATAGAGCAAAAGGGCCATTCAAAACCATTTAAGCCAAAGCCTTTCTTTCGAAACTAATTCTTAAGAAAAGAAGTGATGGTGTTGAAACCATCCTTTCGAAGGCATTGGAGAAGTAGCTGAGTTTTGAAAGCAAAGTATACCTTCCGAAACCATTGACTTCGAAAGGTAGAAAAGCGGCAGCTAGGGGTTTCGACCCCTGCGAAGCAATTATTTAAAACAAAGGCATAACCCATTCGAAACCATTCCTCTAAAACCATTTGACCTATTCGAAAGCCACCCAAGTCGAAAGCACTTCCTTCGAAAGAAAAGCTGGTGCTTTTCATTTAACAACAAAGTAACCTTCGGCCCCATCAGAACCCCTATCTCGACCGCCTTAGTCTAATCCATTACGTACCAGTCAATTGATACCATGTGTGTTGGTTTCAATCAAGGAAAAGGCGATGGAACCAATCGAAAGCTTGGGTGCTGAAAGTGGTGGAACAGGTAAAAAGAAAGAAAACTTGATTTTTAACTTAAAAGAGAAATACTTTTCAACTAACCTGCTATGTTTTTCAAATTCTTATCAGCTGCTAATTTTCTTTTTTAAAAGTGCGATAAGATTTCAAAAATAAACAAATAATTATATTTACAAAATACTCATTCTCCTTTTATAAATATGTAAAACATTTAAGTTCCATACTTTAAATAATTTCATACATTCATCGAAACATTAAGGAGGATTCTACAAAATTCCAGAAAATCACTTTTAAAATGTTTTCTAACATATATTAATTTCAGACCCAAAATAATAATTATTTAGCCGTAAATAATTTAATATCCAAATAATCATTTTATTCACTAGAAGATTAATATAAAATCCATATTAATTCAGAAAATTGTGAAAAATGAAACACATCTCTAAAATATCATTTCTGATCGAAATAGGCATTTGGATATCATTTGATAGGGTTTTCATATCAGAACATGTCATAAAATCTATATGAACAAGCATAAATCATCAACAAAAATATATAAATTTTTAATCAATCAAAACATGGTGTAATCATGCAAAATAAGTTCGAATCATCCATAAAACCGAAACCTATAAAGAAAATAAGATGTAGTAATTATTCACCTTAGCTTGGAGTTAAGGATTTGAGATTTAAGTGAATTTGATTTGATTTAGCTTCTTCCTTTAGCTCTATTCCCCTAATTCATTAAAATGGTGGCCGACCTCAATCTTTGTTTCATTTTTGCAAATGAAATGAATATGAGAATATACGGTTAAGGGTTTATGGTATTAGAATGCTTTTTTCCTATTTTAACCCTCCTCTATTTCTTTTTAGTTTATCTTAGTTCATTCATTTTTTAAGGGGCGGCTACCCCTTAGGTTAATCATAAATCTCAATTCCCTAATCCTCCCATTATTATTTTTTATTTAGCTAATTAAATATACTAAATAATGTTACTAAAATTAGGGTCATTATACATTCTTTCTTCAGAGATTAGTTACGACATTGATAGAATAGGACATCAGTGAGACATGACATAGATCATCCCATTATAACATTGATGGCTTATGGTATTGACTATATACGCCATAGATCCATACGACATTATTTGATGACACAAGATTCCCAAATTATTTTTGTTGGCACGCAGTAGTTTTTTTGGCTTTTGGCATTGGCTTTGATACTATAGTACCCATATTCTTTCAACATCACTTGTTTATGCAGAGTTACGACAATGTCGTCATGCCACGTACCTTTGGTACTAACACTGGTAATTGAAAGTCTATGTGGATCGTGTGTGTGTGTGTGTGTCTATATATATATATATAGTATATGACAAGTATGTGTATGATAGTACAATATAATAATGCAGGTAAAATTAAAAGTAATCACACCAGAGTTTTTGTACTGGTTCGGACCTCTCGTCCTACGTCCTTTTGAAATTCACTAATCAATTGCCCTCGCTTCGCTTGGAGGAATATGCTTTTATACAAGAGTATTTCTTTGATATGTGCGTGTTCTAGGTAACACTGATTTTGACTACAAGTATAGTTTCTTCCTATAGTCTCCTTGAGTAATGTAATCATGTATGTGCTTGAGAATATAGAAGGGTTTAGATCAAAAATGAATATAATTTTGATTGTATACTTTGAAATCAAGAAGGCAAAAGTAAGAACTGAGATTTATAGATAGAGAAGATCAGTTAGTTGAAAATAATCTTAATCTTGTTCTTCATATTTATACTTGTAAAAGGTTGTGATAAATCATTACTTCCATTTCTTTTCTGCTCTGGAGTTGCTTCTGTTCAGATATGAAAAGTATTGGAGAAGAGACGTTGAAGCAACCTTTCAAATTTGACAGCTATGTCTTTTTAAAAAAAAAATCCCGAGTCTAGTTTTAGAAGCCTGGTAAGGAAGGTCAGACGTCTAACCTGGTAAAATTTAAAAAATCCAAAGACAAAACTCACACGTCTAGTGTTCTTCATCCAGACGTCTGACTGTAGCATTTTTCTATGTTTTTGAAATTTTGTGCATATATGTGTGTATATACTTAAGGAGATTTTACATAACTATTCTACGATCATATATATATATATATATACATACTAATAACTTAATACTGGTGCTTTGCCTTATGTCTTCAGAATTGTCTTCTTGCTTGTAGTGAATTATCCCCGCACAATGATATTTGAAATATATATAGGATTGTATAGTTGTTGTCATTGAATCTATAGAATGGAGGTTCTAACAGTAGTGACATTGACCCCCGGTATAATAATAGCATTAACTATTCAAGTCAATATCATGGCATTGGCATTATTCCGTCTATTGGTATTACTGTTTGGATCTATCCTTACATTTAAATTTGATCCAGTGGCAACCGTTTGCCTTCTTCCTCATTTAAATACTGGAGCTTTCCTAGAATTCCTCTTTTATGAGAAATTTAAGAACTCGAGCAAACAGAATTTTAAATTCACCAGATCATTTGTAAGTTCCAGTCTCTCACAAAAATCAAGGAACATATCTTAATCGATTAAATGGTTTTTCATTTAAATAGTTGTTAACGCTCGTTCTGGGGATTTTTAGGTTCAAGTCAATATTTAGGTTTCGATATGCATGGGGATGGTTAATTTTATATTTCTAGAAAAACTAACTATTAACTATGCTAAACTTTGGTTCGTTACATCGTTTTGAAATATTAATGGATGAATCAAGTGATTATGATTTATTTTCCTGAAAGCTTTTAATTGAGGATAAAGCAGATAGACTACTCAACCTGTAACTTGATTTCACTCTATTTCATTATGATATTGATGCCTTATGATATTAGCATGATATTCGATATTGATTACCTTAACCTTACTTATCTCTTCGGCAATCAATCTCGAAGTTTAGAAAGTATATGGCATAAGTCCTTATATCATCAATATTTAGAGGTGCGATGTTAGCTAGGATTGTTGTTGTATCCATTCGTCATTAACTTAGAGTGCTACCATGTGAATTAAATAACCTTACAATGTGCTATTATTTATTTATAACAATTGGTTTTTAGCATTAGGACTCAATCTCTACGACATAGCTGTCCCATAATGTAATTGTTGTCATAAAAGATTTTATGTCGGATATCATCTATAGGTGCATCATACATAAATTCGACATTAAAAGGAAGAATTGCCGTTCGGATTCAAAAGTGATTTATGGGGTTAGTGTACGACGTTGATACCTTACTGTGATTATCTCCTATATTCTTATGTAGATCATACACGACATTATTACTTTACCACATAATTGTTGTATTAATTTTGTAGGATACTTATTAATCCAATACTTTTATAAAGTATTATCAAATTATGTCATGGTGATGCCTGTTATTTTACCATTTCGACATTAATTACAATCATGGCGTTATATTATAGTTTTATAGTGTAACTAACCTTCAACATTAATTTACCCATTCAACATGGGTTTAGTGGTATAACATTGTACTTAGGGTATTTTTAAGTTTACTTTTCGTGCAAATTCCCATAGATTCATCTTCTTATCATAAGTTTAACATTTTCTTGCACACTTTTAATCAGTCTAAAAGTTATGAATTCAACACTATCTATTCAATGGTCATTGATTTGTTGCAAATGTTATGTTAGACTTCAAAATTTTAAAATTTTGATGCAATAGACTAGATATTAATAAATCATTCATATGCTTTTTGACTTAGCATATAATAATCTGTCTTTGTAATAAGCATGAGCATTTCTCAAATTTGGATTAATATCATCTCGAAGACAGATGGAAGGCCAAAAGACTAGCACGGGTCCTAAAGCTTCTTTCTCTACTAATAAGAATGGGGATCATCTTTCGAATCTATAATATATCACTACCCATGGTGAAGTTGATTATCTTAAGTCGGTTTGGTATTATTGGTATTGAAGATATTCCAGTTGGTCACAATGGCAACATCTATAACCCTCAAGAAGGGTATATCGCTTTTACCCCAATCTAAGTCTGGCGTACTGGTTACCTTCCCTTTCCTGGCTTTCTTTTGAGATATTTGGAGCATCTAAGCATTGCTTCAATCCAATTTGCTTCAAATGTATGCACTTATGTGATGTGCCTAGAAGTCCTCCTCGCTAAATTGGACTTCCTTATTTGAGTGCTGAAATCCTCCATGTTACAGCTGACTCTACAAGAATTGGTGATCAACAGGATAATCCACTGTACCACATTCACCTCCTTTCGAAAAGCCTAATAACTGACATGGTCAACAAGACCAAGGAATGGGAGATGCAGTTCTTTACATTAGGTGTTATTCCAATATTTGGGGAACTTTCTCTGTCGCTAGTAAGTTTCTTTCCCTTATTTCTCACATTTATATGTCATTCTTTTCCAATAAATGCTTTTCTTTAAATCCTGCTCCTAAGCAGCTAAGTGATTCTGCCAAAAGAAACTTCCAAAGCTTTAACTCGACCATCGAAAACTATCATAGGAAAAGCTACTTCAATAATCTATAATCTTGGGTCATCAAAAAATCTTGGGAGAACCTCTTGCGATTAAAGGCAATGTTCAAGGAAAATGATCGTTAGTAATAGGCAAGCCAGGTTCTTTTTCCATTAATTCTACAGTTTAGCTTGAACCTTCTTATGAGCTTTTGATATGACCAATATGGAATACCTAATATCATTGTTTTATAAATTTATTTTCTTGGTTTTAGGCTTGTCTTCTCTTATCATCGCACCTAAAAAGAATTTTTTTTGAAAATTATCCTTCCACGAAGAGGATGAATAAAGATAAGGTTTCCGCACTTCCTCAATTGAGTAAGAGTACTTCTATCAAGGATTCTGTTGTTAGAGCAATTGAGGCATTAGAGAAGAATGTGGGTAAAGATGTCATTACAAATATTCCACCTCCTTCCCCAAGTAAAAGGCCTAAGCTTGTAGGGGATTTCACCCCATTTATTGTGGATGAGGAGGAACATACCAACATTGATTCAAGTTCTGAGGCTATGACTTAGGAATCTCTTGGGTATACATCTCAAGAATCAATTAAGGTGGCTCACTCTTTAGATCCCATCCTTAAAAATACTCTTCCATCTTCTTCTACAGCTCCGAGTCATTTGTATGGTGATCTTGGGCTGTCTCCTTCTCTAAAGAATCATCTTCCTTCGGAGGCCCGGGTCCAGTCTCCTATGGCCAACTTTGATGATTTGGTTCAATTAGCCATCCGAACTCCTTCTATCACCTCTCTATAGTCATCGCAACCATCAGTTTATTCCAAGTACCATCTTTTAATTGTTTTTAAGTAGCTTTTATCCATACACATTTCCCTTCGTTTGGTTAATCTTCTTTAGCTCCATAAATCTTGTCTTGACTTAAATTTGTTATACATTCTAGGTGGGAAAGAAAATGTTCCTTCTTCAAGAGGCTTCTTAAGGGCATTCTGATGAAGTAGTCGAGCTGAAAACATAGATCTCTTCGTTAATCACAATATAATTGATATTGCATCAGCAAGAGATGAAGTTGTTACTGAAAAAGAAAAGATCTTCTCGTCGCTAAATGATGAGAAAAATGCTAAACAATTGCTAAAGAAGAGGTGGAGGCATTGAAAGCAGACCTTGAGAGGTCAATAAAGAAACAGCCGAGCTGAAAGAAGATTTGGAGATTTCCAACAAAGAAAAGTTCGAGTTGGCTGATAAGAACAAATCCCTAAAGGACATGTTACAAAGGAAAGCTATAATCTGGCCTACTCAAATAGTATTATGAGCAATGCCAAGAAGAAAACTACCTCTTTCATTGATAATGCTTTTCCCAAAATTATTGAGAAGTACTATGAAGATGCTTTGGTTGTGGCACATGCTGACAACCTTCATCAATGTTCGAAATTAGACTTTCCATATCTCCCAGATTGGAATGGAAAGCTCAAAATAAAGTCCAGTATTAGGCTAAGGGAGGATAAAGAGACTCTTCAAAAAGAATTCCCGACTAAGGAAGAGGTCGATGCCGAAAAATAGCTACTTTTGATGATCCTCCAATTGACGAAGAGACCAAATTTGATAAAGAAGAGGGTGATGATGATAATGATAATGATGACAGCAATGATGATTGTGATGACGATAATGATGACGATGGTGATGGAATAGGTCCTGGAGGACCACATGAATGAGGATAGGATTAGGCGATCCTAACATAGACTCGTCTAATCATGGTGTAGGCTTTTACGAACTTCCCGATCCACAAGATACTACAAGGAAGGATTCTGCTACAAAAATGGTGCTCCCTCCAGTCATCAGCCGAGGGGGAAATAGGACCCCTCCATCTCATGTTTCGGCCTCCCAAGTATGGAGATTTCATTTAAAAGTCTAAGACTATCTTCTTAGCTATTGATTGATAAGCTTACTATTTTAGTTAGGGAAAAAGAACAAACAGCATTACGAGATTCCTTATGAAAATAGTGTGGATAAGGAGAATAAACTGCATAGGGAACTTGAATGTAACCTTAAGGAGTATAATGACTTGTCAGACAAATATAAATGCTATCTGGTGATACTACGTGTTTACAGTTTTTTAAGGAGAGGCAAGTCGTTCTTCACTTGAAAAGAGCTCGACTTCATCGACAAAGAATTACGAGAGAGAACACTGAATTGATGACTCTCTTTTGAATGTTGATTGATGATAGAGATGTTATGGTGGAGTTTCTCTACTAAGTTTACTCCATAGGCAAGTTTGTTGACTTCTCTTACTTAGGCGAAAATAGTCAGGGTTTAATTAGACGCCTTCATGAAAGATACTTGGACAAACATGGAAGTGACCCTTATCTGGAACTTGTTGGAACTTATCTAAGGTTTGCTAGCATTTATCTTACTCTAATTCTATTCCTTTCGAAAATATTAAGTATAATAAGAAGAGATTTATCTTCGAACTTTATAAGAAATCAATATTGTACGAACCTAAATAATTGTATAACTATAGTATGTAATTCAAGTAGCTCATAAACTTTATCGTTTTTGTTTCTCTATTATTGGTCTAATTTTAACATATTGTATAGATTAAAGAAATCTCTAGTTGCCCTATTCCTGTAGAACTCTTGAGTAATATTTTAAAGTTAAAGAGGGATTTTAAAGAAGTCTTTAACTCTTAGAATGTCCCAGTAAGCAAATCATTGCTTTCTTAGAGATCTGTAAGAAGTTTACATGTGATTTCTTCATTTTTGCTTTGTTTTCTTGGGTGATTAGAAGGATAAACTACTTGGTGAAATTCGAACTTACCATGCCAAATTGATATGTGATCATGCTAACTCTCGAGCCGAGGAATGGGACTGTCATCGATTTCCTCCTATTAATACCCCAGAAGGGATCAAACCTTCTTTCGATTCTACTCTTATCCTATTTGCTCAGTTATTTAAAAAGGCTAAAACTACCGTTTCACAACTTTAAGAGTTAGTTGAGTATTCAAAAAAATGGAATTGTAATATAATTTGGATCTCCTTATCTTTTGTAGATCTTTTTCTGTTATAAATAAAAGAGACTACTTTATGTCTATTGATTTCCGCTTTATTCATTTTAAATAAGAAAGTAAGTTAAAGCATGCATTTGGTCAAATAGACGTTCTTTTCGATTGCATGGTATTAAAGATAAATTTATGGCTAATATTTAAAAGAGGCGGTCTTCTCAAGATGCTTTAGCTTTACGGTTCCCAAATAACTCAAAGCACAAGAGTGGCATATAAAATATTATAAATTAAAATCAATGTCTAGTAACTATAGAGAAATGACCTCCAGCTTGGGGAATCAAATTAATGAGAAGAACAAAGAGTTTCGAAAATTGAAGGAAATGATAAACTTGGCCTGTGGATCTGGGTCCTCAATGGAGGTTGATGCAGAAATGGCTAGAATACATCAACGAATAAATGACCTTGAAGTGGACTTAATGAAGAGTGAAGTATCCTGCTAATCATTGGAATTTATTATGGGTAGAGACGATTCTAGCCTTCCTACTCCTACTACTACTACTACTCCTACTCCTACTCCTACTCTTGGAAGGACTACAAGATTTCAATCCTTAACCAGCAAACAATTTCCCACTCTGCGAAACCCACTTTCAAGATTAAGCAATAAAGAAATTTTCAAATGGAGCAGATGGGTCAAGTTTGAATGCATATAGGTTTTCAACAAGAAATGGGATGAAAAGGTCTCTCAACGTCTTGATGGTTATGAAGGTCAAGTTGAAAAGCTTGAGTGTGAGAAACATACTTTCAAGCAAGAGATTAAAGTATTAAAGGGTACAGTTCAAATCTTAAGAGGAGCTAATATGACTCTCCAATATGCACTGAAAACTCAAATTGATTCAGTTGATGATGGGGACGCTATTTGAAAAAAAGAGAAGAAGTTTAAAGAGATTTTGGATGTGGCAATTCTTCACATTACTAACTCTTCATCGGTTACTGATGATATGGACAAGATGGCATGGAGCCTTCTTCCTTAGTGAGAATTAATTTAAATAGATTCTCTTCTCCCTGTAACTTTGTGTATGATATGTCAGATTGTAAATATGTTTGTATTTAAATAAATGTTACCTCGAATGCATCGTATGTACCTTTTCCTTTTGAGATTTTGTTTTTTCTTTTCTGTGCCTTAACATGGTATGTATCACTGAATCGAACACCGGTCTTATTTGAAATTGCTTAATGATCAACATCTTGCTTTTCTATATTTTGAGCCTTGAGAATTCAACATTTCATTCAGTATGAAGACCATAAATTTTGATCTTGCTGTGAGAATTTGCCTCGTCATAGATTTTGATAGCTTGTTTAGTAGCGAAAATTTCCGTTTGATAAGAAAGTTGGATTTCAATCCAAATTTAACAGATAAAGAGCTAATTTAATGAAGCTCCACTGTTAGACAATCCTTCCGATAATAATTTGAATAGGAGTTGATAGAAGCTGGTTATAGTGTGAGTAAAGGATCAGAAATCATATGGCAATAGAAGAGAAGAAAATCCATCTGGAAATAATAATAGAACAGAAAATCCATCTAGCAATTATAATAGAAGACTAGAAAATCCATCTGTCGGTAACAATAGAAGACCAAAAAATTATTTGGTTTTTGGAGATTGCTTCGGCTGTGGAGCACAAGTGGCTCATTTTGACAAATCTTCCTCTATAAAATTAATTGACTGATTTCTTTCAGAAGCATGAATGGCATATATTCGATAGATCTTCTTCTATAAGATAGCTGCGGTCCTTCTTTCGGATCGAGTTGGGTTTAATTTGATTAATCATTCTCTAGAAGATTGTTTTTGATCTATTCTTTCGCATAGAGTGCGATTGACTCGATTGCATTTTGTTACCATCTTAGGTGATGATTTAGGTCTTTTGTCTAGTGCGTTTAGTTAACTTTCTTAAGTAGAACCAAAGACTTTACCGACCTCCCTCTAGGAGGCATTTCAGTAAGCCCTTGGAGACGACACTAAAGGCTTGTGTGGTGCTTTGGGTAGTTATCTTAAGCAGAACTAAAGGCTTATCTGACCTCCCTCTAGAAGGCTCTTTAGTAAGGCCTTGGTGATGGTACCAAAGGCTGGTCTTATGCTTTGGTCAGGCTAAAGGCTTACCCAATCCTCCCTTTAGGAGGCGCTCTATCCAGGTTGCATAGGCAGGGTTGAAGGCTCACAAATCCTTTGGTCAGGCCTTTTCAGATGAGACCAAAGGCTTATTCCTATCTCGTTCTGGGAGGTGCCTTAGATAGACCAAGAATAGCCAGAATAAAGGCTTATGCTCCAACCAAGTCACATAGGTAGGGGTCGAAGGCTTATAGATGCTTTGGTAAGGCCTTTGAAGATGAGAATAATGGCTTACTTTGACCTCCCTCTAGGAGGTGCTTTGACTAGGCCATGTGGGGAAAAAGGCTTTTTTATTTATTTGAGGAGAGTCTTACTCTTATTTTATGGTTGATCCAGTAGATATACTTATTTTACGCATAAAATCTTCTTCTATTAATGACTTGTTTAACACCTTCTTACAAATTCATTGAGCTTCCCTTGCCCTAGGAAATTTTTGATTATGCCTTCCAAACTTCGACATTGATTCTTGTTGTGCCCATTAGAATGATGATAGTAACAGTATAATCCTTTGAGATTTCTTTCATTCTTTGGTCGCTTCTTCTGCGAAGGCCAGTGGTTAAGCTTGTCCTTGGACATGAGGTAGATGTTCTCATAAGAAATAGTAAGGGAGTAATTCTTACACAGCCATGATCTTTTGGGAAACAATCCTCCTGGCCGGCATTTAATTCTTTTACTGCTTGAGACGGATTCCTCATCTTCGATGACTAATTTACTTTTTAGGAAGCCTAATGCTTTATCTATTTTATAAGATTGGTCAAGCACACTCCTCCATTTTATGGTAAACAGTTCGAAGTCCCTTTCTATTTCCTTTTAGAAAATGGTCCTCTTGGCTTTGAGTTTAGTTTCCTTTATCATTTGATGAAGATGCTATCCTTTTTATGTTACCTCCTTAAGGCGAAGATTGGCTTTGGCTCCACATGAAATGGATTTAAGCTCCATTTTTCTAGATTGTAAGGAGCTACTTGTCTTTTCTTATCTTCCATTACTTGTAATGCCATAAGTCTTAATACTTCTTCCTCATGAAGCCGAGGATCACTTTTAATTTGATAGGTTGGCCTATTCATTCGAGGCTCGAAGGATCCTTGTTTGGAGATCAAACACGTTTAATTGGCATAGCTAAGCAAAGCCTTGTGAACAACCAAAGGTAGGTTAGTTTGAAATAGGATATGTGTGGTAGGGATAAGTCCTGCCCTATATATGCAAGTAAAGGTTGTTCAATGAAGTCGGACGTTTAAGCCCTCTTTTTAGCACTAAAAAGTTAACAATATCTCTGTTAACCCAAAGATGCAAGGAAGGTGGATTTGCTAGGAAGACATATGCTCTGTATCAAATCCATTAATGTTTTAGACACGTTCAATATCAAAGTCAAAGTCATATTGCATGTCATGTAATAGTTTAAAATAGTGCCTTCATACTTTAGATTATGAGTGCTTTTGGAACTCTAAGTGAGTTATGATGTAAAATCACAAACACTTTAGAACTCGAAAGCAAGCCATAATTCAAGCCTTCTTTATTCATATATTATGTAACTGTTGAACGTACAAGGTCTTATGCGCAAAGTTCGAGTGTTACAATCGGTTCTAAAATCCCTAAACTAATTTAGGGTTAAAAAATTTAAAATGTAATTAATGAGAGGAATAATTCGCCCCTTCTCCTATACCCCTACGTTCATATTTATAGTAGTGGAAGTGCGACATAATAGCTTGACTTCAACATGAATGATATCGTAATGTCAATGGCGCAAAGTGCTAGGCCTTAGACAATGATGGCCTTTGACGTCACAATAGAGCGTCGGCCTCATCTAATAATGAAGGCATTCTCCAATTTGAAGCAACATTAGTATGTCGTGGAATTGACATGGAGCAGCATAATGTAACATATTTGGAGGCCCAAAACTAACTGCTAAGGATGCTGCAGTCATCCATATCTATTAATTCTCAGTGACCAAATGTGGTAATGTTAGATACATTTATAAAATAAAAACATATAGATATGGAAAAAAAATTAAACCATAAAATAAATTTCTCATTCCACTTCCAATCATATTTGAAATTCATTACATAATCCTATTGCGTGAACAACACTCAGAGAAAATATAATTATTACAAAATATGCCAAGAGTGACAAATGAAGATGCCCCCTTGGTTGATCAGAGTCTAAATACAGGCAAATAGATAACTTTGTCATTACAACCAAAACACAACAGAATCAAATAGAAAAGAACTCCCAATAGCTAGCTTGCCTCCCACACGTCTCCAGAAGCTTATTCGTTTAAGGAGAACCTGAAAACATTAACTCTCAAAGTACCCAAAATTAATTAAGCACCCAAGAGTTTAAGGGGAAAACATAAACTTCGAGTCAGATAAAAAGCCTGGTATGAATAATAACCTACCATCTCGAACCATATAGATATCTAGTGAGACTATGCCGCTTAACGGAACAGGTTTTCTCCTCACTAGAATCTTAACTCAATTTTTAATACCCATATACTGTGCACCTGCAACCATAATGGTTAAGACATAACATAATAAAATATATCATGGTGATATGTAAACATGCAATATTTTCTAGATTTCCTATCCTCATTCGTTTGACTATCTGTCTCAGTTATAGTTTCTAGGGTTACTATTAACCTATTAATTTCCATGGGCTGATTAATAGCCTGTTCAAAGTTTACGGACTATCTGCCCGGTTTCATAGTTTGATTGGGTTCACCAAGAAACTATCGGTATCTACAAATAACTTCATCCAATTATAGTTTTCATGGATTCATTACGAACCTGCTGGATTCTCCAATAACTTCCCTCATATCATAGTTTTCATGGCTTAAATGTGAACCTATCAGTCTCTGTCAACAACTTCATCCGGATATAGTTTTCATGGGATCACTAAGTACCTATTGGCCCATGCGAATAACAATTTCCAAACATAGTTTTCATGGGTTTACTATGAACCTGTGTAAACTAACGTCTCTTTGGTCAGTCTCTGAGCATCCTATGTTCTGGTTTACCTGACCTCTCAAAAGCAACTCTACTCATACATGAGTTAACTTAATTTATATATTCACTATTAGGTCAACCTAGCTGGTTATTCTACCTTAACACCCCAAATTGCAATTATGGGTTAATTATAAAGTGAATAGGTTTACAGAAAAAGCACACATGACAACTGATCATAACATAATAATGTAAACATCCATGGTTAATCCCTGTAATCATATTTCAAACAAAATATGGTTAATACCTTTAACCCATTACCTTTAGCAAGGAAAGCATCTTCAAAAACACCAAAGTTAGATGTCATTTCAAACTCTTTCATATTGCCATGGGTTCTTCTTTAAAAATTGAGATTGGTTTTCTTGTTTGAAAACTAAGGCTTCGAGACCTTAGGCCTTGTCTTTCAAAACCATTAAATTATATCCTTTGAAAGTATTCAAATCTTCTTTTCAAAACACTTAAATATATGCCTTTCGAGACACTCAAAACATCCCTTTCAAAAGCATCAAAACCTTCTTTTTGAAACCATTAAAACATTCCTTTCGACAATATTAAAGGTTATCTTTCAAAATCACTTAGTTCAAGTAGGATTTATAGAATCATAGCTTCAAAATCATATGCAAGTATTTTTTTCAAAATTATTGGGTTTAACCTTAAGCATAACTACTGGGTCAAAGTGATCATAAGTGAGAGTAACCATTTCAAAAACTTTAATCTTGAAGTAAAATAATTTAGAAAACATATGGCTTGGAAACCACCCTTTCGAAAGAAATGATCTTTAAGTATAATAATTGGGGAAAGGATAGCTTCAAAATGACCTTTCAAAACCATTGCCATTGAAACCATTAATATAAATGACTAATGGGACCCTTTTGAAAGCATTTGGAAGTGGCTTCTATATCAATAAAAAAAAGCTTCCCTTTCGAACTCATTGCTACAAGGCTATAAAGAAAAGCGGCCTTTAACCAATTCGAAAGGTATGAAGACGACAACTAGGTTTCGACTAGGTCCAAAGGCAACTACCCTTTTGAAAGCTCCTTTTAAAATTTAATGCATGGAAACTCAATCGAAAGCTACTTTTAAGAAAAAGTAAATGGCGTCTCTTTCGAAAGAAAAATAAAGGAAAGTGGGTTGATTCGCAAACTATTAAAAATAGCACCCACCCCTTCGAAAGCAAAACTTTCGACACCATCCCCTTGCGACTTTCTCCAATACGCTACATACCAGCTATTCGATGTCATGTGTATTAGTTTCGAACGAGTTTGAAAGCATACTGGGCATGGTTTCGGAGGCGAGCAAGTGGAAGTGGTGAAGTGGTAAATTATATCAAAATTGATTTTATGCCTTATAAAGTAACTCCTTTTCATTTAATTTGCCAACTTTTCAAAATATAATTGGTTGCCATTTCTTTTTCAAAAATGCTTTTTCTAAAAAGGTCATCAAATTCATCAATTAATAACTAGAATATTTTAGTAAAGAAGGCATTCCTCTTAATAATAAGACATTTAAGTCCTCAAACTTAATTAACTTTATTTCTATATTGAATCGCTTAGGAAAATTCCTCAAATTCATCATAATTCACTTTTAATATGTTTTCTAACATATATAAATTTCAGAGCCAAAATAATTTATATAATTGCCGTAATTAATTTTCAACCCAGATTATCTATTTATTCCATTTAAAATTCATAATAAATTATCCATATCTTGGATAATTATGAAAATTTAAACCCATCTCCAAAATAATATTTTACATAACATATTAAAATATTATGATATTCGAAACCCATTTTACATGATTTTTGCCTTAAAATCGAATCAAACATTTTACAAACAAACTTGTCTAAACCAAACATGGAATATAATCAATGTATATCACCATTCAAATCATCCAGATAATTTTAAAATCTTCAAACCTAATGCAGGATGTTTATTAAAACATGTATGAGATGGTTTAGATTATTATTCACCTTTTTTGGAAAAGGAACTTGAGATATGATCTTGCTTAATTCTTCCTTGCTTGAATCCTTAGCTTCGGGTTGATTTTGATCCCATTTCCCCTAGGGTTATGGCCAGCCTTGAAGTCCTTTGTTTATGTTTTTATTTTGTGGAAAATGCAAATGAGAATGAGGTAAGGATTTAGGGGTTATGGTATACAGCTATTTCCATAATACCTTTGTTTTATTCTCTTGGGTAGTTAACTTATAGTACATTTTATAAACAAATTCTTATGAGTTCATTTAGTTAAGTAAAGACTTCTATTTAGTTTACAAATCTCTTCCCCCTTATCGCTCTAGTCTTCACATTATACTATTTAATTTATCTAATTAAATCTCCTGAATAATGCTATTTAAAATCAGGGGTGTATAGGCTCCCCTCCTTAAAGAATTTCGTCCTCGAAATTCAGTAAGGACCAAATACTAAACATAGCAATAATCTATAACATCTTCTAACTACCATACTAGCCTACCTAGCTAGAAAACAGTCCATATAAAGCAAATATAAAACATACCCCTATAGTAGATTAGGATAAATATCTCTAATCTTTCCTTCTGTCTCCCAAGTACAGTCATTCTAAATTGTCGCTTCACTGAACTTTTACCAACTTGACTGTCTTGTTTCTTAACCTTTTCTCATCTCTCGCTACAAACTGAACCAGTTTTCTAACAAAAGTCAAATTCGATTCTACTATTAAATCTTCCCACTCAGTCATAGGAATATTAAACTCTGGATCATGCATATACTTAAGAAGACGAGACACATGAAACATATTATGGACACTTGCCAAACTGCTCGGCAACTCTACTCTGTATGCGAGCTTTTCGATCCTCTCTATGACTAGGAATGGTCCAACATATCTCGGCCAGTTTCCCTGACTTTTTGTATCATACCACACCCTTCGTCAGTGATACTTTAATGAAATCCCTATGTCTGACTGAGAACTCTAGATCCTTACACCTCTTGTCTTTGTAACCCTCTATCTAGATTGAGCTTCCTTTATCCTACCTCGGATCAATTCAATTTTCTTTGTTGCCTCTATTACCAGATCTGGTACTAAGAATAATCTGTCTCTCGATTCTAACTAAATGCTGGTGATTTGGATGGCCTTCTATACAAAACTTTAAAAGGCGTTGTTCCTATACTAGTCTTATAATTTTTATTATAGGAAAACTCAACTAAATGTAGGCGATCTTCTCAAGATCCACCAAATTCCAGCACATAAGCTCGTAAAAAATCCTTAAGTACCTTATTGACTCTCTCCGTCTGCCCATCCGTCTTAGGGTGATACGTCATACTCGTCTTGAGCTTGATATCTAACATATCATGTAGACTCTTTCAAAATTCACTAGTAAACAAAATATCTCTATCACTCACTATACTATTAGGAATTCCATGTAGTCTAACTATGTTTTTCATAAACAATTTAGCTAAAACAGGTGTCATCTTGGTTTACTTAACTGGAATGAAATGGGCACTCTTGTCTAACATGTCTACTATGACTCATATGCTTTCATTTCCATGATTCGCTTTGGCAATCCGTATTTGAAATCCATGGATATCCCGTTTCCAAAACGGTATCTCAAAAGGTTGAAGTAACCCACTCGACTTCTGATGCTCAATCTTCACCCGTTGATAGTTCACACACTACCTCACCCACAAACCAACATCCTTCTTCATACATTCCTAGTAGAAACTTCTTTTCATATCTTGATATATCTGGGTTCCCCCAAGATGAATCGTAAATTTGGATTGATGACATTCCTTAAGAACTTCTTTCCTTAAGTTCTTAACATTCGAAACACACATCGTCCCTTCTTTCTCAACCATCCCTTCTGGTCAGGATTAAAATCTTTTAAATCATTAGTCTCCAATCCAACCTCTAGCCTTTTAATATTCTTAGCTAATTGTGGATCCACTTTCTGCTTAGAAGCAATCCTTTCGGTCTGTACAGGTCGAACCTCCAAATAGGACAACGCGGCGGCCTCAAGATATTTCCATTCCGCCAACATGACTAATACCACATTCTGATTTTTTTGGTAAGAGCATACGCTATTTTATTTCCTTTTCCAGGTGTATACTCTATACCGAAATCATAAGCTGCTAAAAACTCTAGACACCTTTGCTATCTCATATTCAACTCCTTTTGAGAGAATAAATACCTTAAGGACTCATGATCTATGTATAGCTCAAATCTCCCCCTAATAAATAATGTCTCTATATTTTCAATGCGAAGATCACTTCATGCGGCCTAAGCTGTCGTGAAGTGTAAGCAATAACTTCATCTTTCTGCATTAACACAGCTTCTAATGATGTTCCACATGCATTGGTATACATTGCTAACTCTTGGTTTCTGCCTAGAACCACTAACATAGGCGCGTTGGTCAATAGATGCATTAACTTAAGGAATGCTTCCTCACATTTATTAGACCATATAAACCTCACGTCCTTCCTAATCAGCTTACTCAAAGGCGCTGCTAACCACGAGAAATCCTTAATGAATCTTTGTTAATAACCGTGAGTTCAAGAAAACTTCTAATCTTAGTCACCGTCCTTTGTTCTCTTCCAATTTTTAATAGCTTCGATCTTATTTGGATCAATTGATAAACCCTTCTCTGAAACCATGTGACTAAGAAATTTAACCTCTTTCTTCCAAAAATTACATTTTGAATACTTTGCTTTTAGCTGATGATGCCTTAGCATCTCAAGCACTACTCTAAGATGAGCTTCATGCTCTCTCTCATCCATGTAGTATAATAATATGTCATCAATGAATACCAACATGAACCTATCAAAGTATTCTCGAAAAATCAGGTTCATCAAACCCACTAAGAAAGCTAGTGCATTCGTTAAGCCGAATAGAATTACTAACCGTTCGTACGAACCATACCTAGTCCGAAATGTTGTCAACAGAATACTATCCTCTGCCACTCTTCGTTGATGGAAACCTATTGCCAAATCCATTTGGGAAAATATTTTGGCTCCACACAGTAGATCTTATAAATAATCAATTCTTGACAAGCGATGCTTATTCTTGATCGTCTTCTATTCAACTTGCGATATTCGGTACACATCCTTAGCGGCCCATCAGATTCCTTCTAGATCCACTAGTTGTACCTTCAATTCCTTCATCTTAGTCAGTGTCATCCTGCTAGGTGGTCTACTTATAGGTTCTGCTTCTAACATGATGCATATCTGAAACTCAATGGCTCGTTTCGGTGGTAGCCCTATAACTGGCTCAAAAACATATGCAAAATCTCTTGCTAACCGAACCCGACTCAAATCTTCTTCTACTTCCAAAGCACTCAACAAAGCGCAAGCACTCCGATCTGAATTCTCCACTAAGAATATAATTCGGTTATGACTATTAGGGTGTCTTAGCGATATTTCTTTATCTTGGAAAAATATCCTAGCATTATATTTTTCTAACCAATCCATACCTAAAATGATTCCAAAGTCTATGAAATCAAAGACATACAAACTGCATGCAAACTTATGACCTAATAAATCAAGTTCTAACCAGTCACATCTCATTCCCATAGTTGCATATCTAGTATGACGATTCTAAATATAACTTATCAACCAAACACTGAGATATAAATGAATGCGACGCACCGGTATCAAATAGTACCATAACTGGTATACTTTGAATCAAAAGCATACCTTCCATCACAATCTTTTCTTTCTCAGTAGTAGTTGGCCTATTAGACGACGGTCCAACTGCAAAGACCTTTCCCTTTTCTACCCAAACTGGTTCTGGACACTAATTCTTGTAATGCCCAATCAGGTCATAGTTAAAGCAGTACTTGGATCATGGAGATGTAGCATATCCGTATCTGGATAGCTCATCAAACTCCGTAGCATACTCAATCACCGATATCTCACCCTGCACTAGATCCATGAACTTTCTAAGAAATACTGACTTGACAACTTCAGATAAAAACCACTCTTCGAATCTCCTTTGAAATTCCACCAAAGTCAACTCCTCCAAAGGAACTCCCACTGTGACACTATTCCACCAATGAAGTGTTGCTCCCTGCAACTATCTAGAGGCAAGTCTTTTTTTCTACTTATTGTTTAATCCCAAGTCAATGAAGATCCTTCACAATGCAAAAGTTGATTCTCTACTTCTATGGTATTCTCTTTTCCTAATAACGGATTTCCACAAAGATTAATATAACCCCTACACAGCTTAGCAAAGTTGTTGCCAACTGAGGCCATAGGATTAGCTCCTCCTACAGCATTGCCTCCAGCTACTCTTACAGTTGCTCCATCTTGCATCAGATTGACAAAGAACTGATATGTCATTCCCATATCTACTGGCGGGATTCCAGCACCTACATTTACATTTGCATTTGATTTTCATTTGCACGTCGACCTGGGTTTCTCCTGTTGGATCGAGCATTTCCATTGGTTTTGGTGCTTCTTCCACCTAGATTTCATCTTCCATTTTCTGCCTTAGATCTTCCTTCAATGCAAATCTGCATATGAGCCTTAGTAAGATACAGAAGAACAGTCTAAGAGAGAAGGGAATACGTAGTTATATATATACATAACAAATACAAATACATTAATATAGTGTTAACCCAAACCTCGATTTATTGTCTGATTCATTGCATATTCTTTTGAAAAATCTTTTAGATTTAAGTTTCTTTTTAAGTATACATAAACCTATGCTCTGATACCAACTTCTAAAATCACCCATTTGGAGGCCCAAAACTAGCTGCTACGGATGCTGCAGTCATATATAGTTATTAATTCTCGGTGAACAAATGCGGTAATTTTAGATATATTGATATAACAGAAACATATGGATATGGAAAAAAAATTAAATCGCAAAATAAATTTCTCATTCCACTTCAAATCATATTTCAAATTCATTACAAAATACCAATGCATGAACCATGTTTAGAGAAAATATAATTATTACAAAATATGCCAAGAGCGACTTATAAAGATGTCCCTTGGCTGATCAGAGTCCAAATATAGGCAAATAGAAAACTTTGTCATTACAACCAAAACACAGCAAAATCAAACAGAATATAAATCCTAATCGCTAGCTTACCTCTTGCACATCTTCGAAAGCTTATTCGTCTAAGGAGAACCTGGAAACCTTAAAGCTTCAACTACTCAAAATTAATTGAGCAGCCGAGAGTTTTAAGGAAAAAACATAAACTTCGAGTCAGACAAAAAACCCAGTATGAATAATAACCTACCATCTTGAACCATATAGATAGCTAGTGACAGAGCGCTGCTTAGCGCAACGGGTTTTCCCCTTACTAGAATCTTCACTCAATTTATGATAACCAAATAACGTGCACCTGCATTAACAATGGTTAAGACATAACATAATAAAATACATCATGATGATATGTAAACATGCTATATTTTCTGGATTTCCCATCCCTATTCATTTGACCATCTATCTTTGTCATAGTTTCTAGGGTTACTATTAACTTATTAGTTTTCATGGGCAAACTAATAACTTACTCAAAGCTTGCGGACTATATGCCCAGTTTCATAATTTTCATAGGTTCACTAAGAACCTATTGGTATCTACCAATAACTTCATCCATTTATAGTTTTTATGGGTTCCTATGAACCTGCTGGGCATTCAATAACTTCTCTCATATCATAGCTTTCATGGTTTAACTATGACCTATTGATCTTTGTCAATAAATTTATCCGGATATAGTTTTCATGGGATCACCAAGAACCTATCGGCCCCTGCCAATAACAATTTCCAAACAAAGTTTTCAAGGGTTTAATATGAACCTGTCTAAGCAAACATCTCTTTGATTAATCTCTGAGCATCTTATGTTCTGATCTACTTGACCTCTTGAATGCAACTTAACTCATATAGGAGTTAACTTAATTTATATTCACTGCAGGGTCAACCTAGCTGATTATTCTACCCTTTAAACCCCAAACTGCAGTTATGGGTTGATTATAAAGTGGATAAGTTTACAAAAAAGCACATATGATAACTAATCATAATATAATAATGTAAATATCTCTGCTTTAATTTCCTTGTAATCATTTTCCAAATGAAATATGGTTAGTACCTTTAACCGGTTATCTTTAGCAAGGAAAGCTTCTTCAAAAACTAGAAAGTTAGATGACATATCAACACCTTTTCATATTGCTATGGGTTCTTCTTTAAAAATTGAGATTGGGTCTTGTTTGAAAACTAAGGCTTTCGAAACCTTAGGCCATATCTTTCAAAACGACTAAAATATATCTGTCGAAAGTATCCAAAACACTTAAATACATGCCTTTTGAGACACTCAAAACATCCCTTTCGAAAGCATCAAAACCTTCCTTTCGAAACCATCAAAACATTCATTTAGAAAATATTAAAGCTTATCTTTTAAAACCACTTATTTCAAGTAGGATTTATAGAAGCATGGCTTCGAAACCATATGCAAGTATCCCTTTAAAATCATTGGGTTGAACCTTAAGTATAACTTCTTAGTCAAAGTGATCATAATCAAAAGTAACCCTTCCAAAAACTTTAATCTCCAAGTAAAAGAATTTGGGGAAAAGATGGCTTCGAAACCACCCTTTCAAAAGCAACGATCTTTAAGTAAAATAATTGGGAAAAGGATAGCTTCGAAATGACCTTTTTTTAAACCATTGACTATGAAACCTTTAATATAAATGACTATAGGGACCCTTTCAAAAGCATTAGGAAGTAGCTTCAATATTAATAAAACGAAAGCTTCCCCTTCAAACTCATTGTTATGAGGCTATAAAGAAAAGCGACCTCTAACCAATTCGAAAGGTATAAAGACGACAACTAGGTTTCGACTTAGTTCAAAAGCAACTACCCTTTTGAAAGCTCCTTTTAAAACTTAATATGTGGCAACTCATTCGAAATATACTTTTAAAACAAAGTAAGCAGCATCTCTTTCAAAAGCAAAACAAAGGTAAGTGGGTTGATTCGAAAGCTATTAAAAATAGCATCCGCCCCTTCAAAACCAAGCTTTCGACACCATCCCCTTGTGCCTTTCCCCAATGCGCTACATACTAGCTATTTGATATCTTGTGTATTGGTTTCAAATGAGTTTGAAAGGCCTACTGGGCATGGTTTCGACGGCGAGCCGCGGAAGTGGCGAAGTGGTAAATTATATCATAACTGATTTTATGTCTTATAAAGTAACTTCTTTTTATCTAACTTGCCAATTTGTCAAAGTATAATTGGTTAGTCATTTCTTTTTCAAAAATGGTTTTTTAAAAAGGTCACCGAATTCATCAATTAATAATTAAAATATTTTAGCAAAGAAACCCTTCCCCTTAACAAAACATTAAGACATTTAAGTCCTCAAAATTAATTAATTTTATTTCCACAGTAAATTACTTAGGAAAAGTCCCCAAAAATCATCTTAATTCACTTTTAATACGTTTTCCAACATATATAAATTTTGGACCCAAAGTACTTTATATGATTGCCGTAATTAATTTTCAACCCAAATTATCTATTTCTTCCTTTCAAAATCCATAATAAATTATCCATAGTTATGGTATATATGAAAATTTGAACCCATCTCCAAAATAATGTTTTACATAACGTATTAAATTGTTATGGCATTCGATACCCATTTTACATGATTTTGACCTTAAAATCGAATCAAACCTTTTACAAACATACTTGTTTAAATCAAACATGGCATATAATCAAAGCATATCATCATCCAAATCATCCAAATGATTTTAAAACCTTAAAACCAAAATCAAGATGTTCATTAAAACATATATGAGATGGTTTAGATTATTATTCACCTTGTTTGGATAAGGAACTTGAGATTTGATCTTGCTTAATTCTTCCTTGCTTGAATCCTTAGCTTCTAGTTGATTTTGATCCCCTTTCCCCTAGGGTTATGTCCGGCCTTGAAGCTCCAATGTTTATGTTTTTATTTTGTGAAAAACATAAATGAGAATAAGGTAAGGATTTAGGGGTTATGGGATTATTATACACGACTATTTTCCATAATACCCTTGCCTTATTCTGTTTAGTAGTTAACTTATAAAACCATTTTATAAACCCATTCTTATGATTTCATTTAGTTAAGGCACGGCCTCTATTTAGTTTCCAAATCTCAATGTCTCTTATCACTCTAGTCTTTACATTATTCTATTTAATTTATCTAATTAAATGTCTGGAATAATATTATTTAAAATTAAGGGTGTTACACATTGATATGGAGTGGCATTGTCATGAAGTAGTGTCATTCGCTTTGATAGCCTCGGTAGGTATTGATAATTCTTGGCATTGATAAACTTGCAACATTGAATAGCTTATGCCATCATTAACCAATAGCATAAGAGAGCCGCAACATCATACGTTGGCGGCATTGTTCATTTACTGCCTCAATCTCCTTAAGACATGGTTAACTTATGATATCAAACACTTATGACACCAAGATGTAGTTGGCATCAATGATCTGTGACATTGATCTAGTTAATATTACTTCAATTGTGGCATCATTCAACCCCACAACATTGGCCATAGATGGTATCAATGATGAGTGACGTCGAAAAAGAGCAATATTGATGAGTTATGATATCCATTCTTTCTTCATAGGTGAATGATAGCATTAATAGAATGCGACATTAGTGAGATATGACATAGACCACGCCATCATAACATAATGGCTTACGGTATTGATTATATAAGACAGACTCCATGTGGCATTATATGGCGATACAAGAATCCTGACACTAAACATTCAATTCTATAAATGTTATATGACATTGTACATGATTCTTTATTGATGAGATGCAACATTGTATATCTCCGACATTGATCCATTTCCAATTTTATTGATGGGATGCAACGTTGCGAATTTACTTTTTATTGATGCATGGTGGTTTTTTTGGCTTTCGACATTGGATTTGATAATACATACCCACACTCTTTGGACACCACTTGTTGATGCAGAGTTACGACAATATCTCTATGCCGCATACCATCAGCATTAACAATAGTAGTCATAATACTGAAAAAATGTTCCCACAATTTGTACTTTTTAAAGAACCCTCTAAATATACAACACTAGACAAGCATATTAGATAAAAAATATATATTTATTAACATCAAACGAAAGTCGACGATTACATTATTCCACAAAAACCTCAAAGTGGAATTTAAATGGAAATATACATAAGTCTCAACAATGAATGCAATATCCTAATAAACAATATAAGGCTAAATAAAATAGCTAAAACAATCTTATATTTCTATACATCAATTCTTTATATACGTAATACAATGGTTATACAGATAAATAGTTGAGTAAACAACCTTTAAGTATTTCCTGCATTCTGATTTCCATTATCTCTCTCTTTTCCTCCAACCTGTAAACTTCATAAATGCATGGAAAAATGTTTAACTCTATT
This sequence comes from Allium cepa, assembly GCA_030765085.1. Taxonomy (NCBI): domain Eukaryota; kingdom Viridiplantae; phylum Streptophyta; class Magnoliopsida; order Asparagales; family Amaryllidaceae; genus Allium; species Allium cepa. Next base: position 337,981,596 of record CM060938.1, read on the forward strand.
TGGACTACGCCTAACTTTATACACTCCGGCCACAGCCTCGAGTTCTACTGCACAAGAAAAGACTGCTTACGTACTCTTTTGAAAATCAAGCTCATGTATTTTGGTTTCCTGCTCTTCTTTTACATCCAAATATTTGTTAGCCCATAAAAACCATGGCATCTATGCAACCAACGCAAGCAGGAAAACAACTTCCACTAAGCCATCATAATCAATCATCATATGGGTAACGACAATAATGACAATACACAACCATCAAATGCTACACAATCTGGTAATACATAATGCCAGCCTCAATCATCAAACAAACCGACATCAAAATAATATACTCACATACATTATAGTCATCAAGTATTAATAATGTCTTCAATGCAAGTATAAATAGACAAATGTGTACTAATCTATTGTATTAGTAACACAAATATCAACTTATCATCTGTACACTGACACACTACATTAATAATATAGATGTGACGACCCGGAATTTTCGAGCATTTAAAATCGAAATATTTAATTGATTTTAAATATTCAATAGAGTAATTTTAACTTGAATTACGAATATCACAATTTATTCGATAATTTAATTATTGAATTAAATAATTTGAAGTGGGATAAGATATGAAATCTGAGACTTTAAGTCTGTTTAAAAATAATTTGAAGGCTTATAAAATTTATAGTGATGATAGTGAAGATAGTAAAAATGTTAAAATTGAATTTGAAAGTTGTTTGTTCAGTTTTGAAATTTAAATCGTTTAAATTGAATCTAAAAATAGTCTTCTGAGGCACAGTCTCGGAATTCGACGAAACAAGTTCCATTGGATCCGTAATATTGGATTATTATTGGATTTCAAATTTTGTATTGATCGGAGTTTTCGTGTGAGCATGCGATACATTAACGCGTTGGAATTTATATCGTAAACTAAGCAACATATATTGTACTTGGTCAAATATTTTAACATCGGCCGCTTCCTTTCCTATCAGACGTGATCCTATCACCTTCAAAACACTGTAGCCTGTTGGTTTAAGTACATAAACATCTTTTCTTATTCCCTCCTTCCTTCTTTTGGAAGCCAAAATCGTGTCCTTCTAAGTAAATTCACGCACCCTTATCCTCAGTAATTCGAACAAATATCAGAAACAAATAATGGTCGCTTGCTTTCAGTTCGAACCGAGATTTCCCTCTTTTGATTTCATTTAAATCACATCGATTTCATTCATCGAAAAAAAGAAAAGAAGGAAGGACGCGAGCAATTGAAGGCGACTTCGCGGATTTGAAGATCAATTCTTCTCGTTCGTTGAAAAATCGACATCGATTCTTAATTGAATTCTATGTCGTTCGCAAGACTGGAAGGCCCTGTCTTCGTTCGAAGCGAGATAAGTTAAGGTTGTGGTTCATTTCGTGTTCGTCTTGGCCTAGGAAGGTGGTCGCAAGTCTTGGTGGCCAACATGTTCTTGAGAGCACACAGGAGGATGGTCAGGGCCGATGTGGGTTTGATTGCGATCTTCAGTGTCGCGACTTAATCTCGAGCTCGAAGGAGAGGAGGGGTTCGCCGATGATGTGAGTTGAGGTGAGCTGCTTCTCTTTTTCTTTTGTTTTGAATTTTAAATGGGAAACTCTGAACAATTTGTTGTATATAAACTAGAATTTGTTTTTGGCAATCTAGAAATCTAGCAGTAAATTTTATATGAGAATATGTTTAGGAAATGTATATATATAATTTACAGTGAGTGATTTAAATTTAAATGATTTATATTGAGATAGTATAGTTGATAGAAAATCATTTTTTCGGTAAGGTTTAAGATCTCGATTTTTGTGGATAAACAGTAAACAGATAATAAATATATATAGAAGATTTTGACAAATAAATATACCTATATACGTTTTAAAGTTATTAGTTTAAAACCGAATGGTTAGTTTAAATTTAATTATTTGTTAATTTAAGTAGTGGTAAATTTTTGATAGATTATCTTTGATGCTAATAAATCATATTGTAAAGGGTTAAAACTAAATCATAAATCAATTGGATTTTTATAAGAAAATGATCAGTTGAATAAATTTTTAGGCAATTAAATAATTTGATAAATTGTATAAATTATTTTTACAAGGTCTGGAATCATGGAAAATCAAGTCGGATTGGATGAATTGCAAATTAAATCAAAGGTGAGTTAATCTCACTCAGCTGATTATAAATTTAAATTTAAATTTTAATGATTAAATTTGAATAATTGATTGTGTGATTGAATTGATTGATGTGATATAGTATAGTATAATTTGAAATTGGCATATTATGTGATGCTAACGTCTGTGGATGCAGGGAAACAGGTTGGAGGGATCCAACTGGATCCCTCAACATTTAATTAAATTATTTAAATCCCCCTGTTATGATGATTTGATGTTCTGTGATGATTTATGTTGGAATATTGAATGTTATGGTTAGGTTGGATATAATTTGGAATAATGAATTACCATGAAATATATATAAATTGAATTTTTGGAAAGGAAATAAAAGAAGTGGATTGTAAGTAAGATATTTATAAATAAATTCAAAGAATGAATTCGAAAAGGGATAAGCGACTTTAAAATTCTAATAAATAAATCTCGGGTATAGAAAGGAAGTTTTGAATAAACAGGAAGTTAATGAATTTTAAATCTTTAGTAACATTAATTAAAGAACAAACATTTATTAAAAATTTAAGATTTAAATTATTGGAAGGAATAAAGAAGGAATTGGAAAATTTGAAAATTGTATATTCAGTTAAAAGGTTTAAAATCAAACGGAAAGTAATAACATAAATAATAAGTCCATAACCAATGAATTTTGAAATGAATTGAGGAATTAAAGGAACTCATTTTAAATAAAATAATTTGGATATCAATTTTGAAAAATTGATTTAAGTGATTGAAGTTGAAATTTTCACTTCTTAGATGTTAAACCATGTTTTAATGGTATTCTAAGGTCTTTGGCAAAGTTTGATGGTGTTTGGAGTTGATTTGATATGGTTTTGAAAAAGTTAGTAAGGATTTGGAAGAGAAAAGGAAGACATTAAAGAGAGCTTCAAGGAAGAAGAAGAAGAAGAAGGTAGAAAATGGTGTGAAAAAAATTGAGAAAGTGGTTGGTATTTATATAAATTTTTTTGGTTTAAATAATATTTTGAAAAAAGACCAAAATACCATTTACTTACCTTTTAAGTAACTTTATTTTTTCAACACTTAACATCACATTTCAAATCATTACTTTATGTCATTTTTCACTTAGATATTATTAAGTAAAGAAAGTATAATTATGTTTCTTTAATTTGATGTTTTATTTTTTGACTTTTGTACTTGTTTTGTCTTTTTGTGCTTACTTTTTGTTAATTATATTATAGAATTTTCAAAGTATGTTTAGTAAAAGTAAGCTTGATTAGTAAATTAATTAAACTTATACTATTTGAATATATGTTCCTATATAAGAAAATAAAGGTGTGACGACCTGGCGACAAATTTTAATTGACAAAATGTCGTTTTTCGACAAAATGTTTTACGGTCGCATTTTGACATTTTAGTTAAACTATTTATTTATGTAAATCAAATTTAAAAATAAAATTTTTACTTCTTATTTAAATAGATTAAAACACGTCTCTTTATATTTTAAAATCATATTTAAATAATATCAAAATTTCTAATTTTACGGTGTATGTAAAACTGACAAAATGCGACAAAAATTTGTTATTTTTGTAAAACAATTATTAACATACTTTTAAATATTTTAATATACTTTTATTATCTTTATTAGATGTTTTCAATAGGATTTATCTTTTTAAATAAATATTTAAACCTATTTATTTAAGCATTATTTATTTTTAACAAAACTTAACTTCTGTTGATTTGTTCTAAAATCCAAATTTATAATTTTTAAATTATCAACTATAAGAATAAATAATTTCTCTATTATCGTCTATTATATATAAATTGTTTATTTAAGTTTTAGACCTTTCTAAAAGAAATCTCTCATTTTCGAAGTAGCGAAATTACGGGTCGTTACATTCCCCTACTCAAAAGAATTTCGTCCTCGAAATTACCCAAAAAAAAGTTTGCCTGAAACATTTAACTATAAACTTAAATCCATATAATATACACAAATCATCTGTATGAAAGTTCTTATTCGATCTACTATTCGAATACAAAACTTTACTTTCGAACTAGTATCGATTCCCCGATCCTCTAGTACGTACCTCAATCAGGTTCTTTGCTCGGAAACATTTGCTTTTCTTGCATAGTGCTCAACTATGATGGAAAACTTAATACCCAACCAAAAACCCTCATCAATGTTTGCCGTCAAGAATCGAGTGATAAATCTTTTTTCGGATCGGTGTAAACACCTCAAACTTCCAAACTCGAATCATAGATCAAAATTTGTGTGATGAAATGATCTACATATAACATATGTATTTATTAAAGCGTAAAAACTTTTATAAAAACTTTATCTTAAAATCAAACACTTTATAAAGGTGCTTCTTTATATAATCCCTTTAGTTGTTTATTTTCAAATATTTTTATGAAAGGAAAATATTCTAAAGAAACCATTTTTCACTCAAAAGATAATTTATCTTTAAAAATCTTTTATGAAACCATTTCATAAATTTCCAAATATTTATTTTTTAAAAGGGAACATTTCATTCCAATTTTCTTTTTCAAAACTATTTAGTATAACACATTTCAAAATATTTATGTAGAATAGTTATATCTTCTTTTCTAAAATATTTATGCAAAATAGTTATAAATAGGTAAAACTCAAGGGCTTTATCACAAATTTTACCCTCTTCCCCAGTAAAACAATCACCATCGTCGGTGAACCTTGATGGCCCAAATTACCTAGCTCCGCCCATTTTACAGTCACCAAACATCACAGACGAACTCACGTCATCCCTCCTTCTAGGTGTGCCACCTTCGGCCACCCAATTCCGCCACCGCTACATGTATATTAAGGTTTTTGAAACCTAATCGAGCAATAGTCATTTATTTAGACTTTCTTACACCAAATTCCAACCAACTCTACATTCCTTCTCACAATTACAACTACCCCATGCCTTCAATTGCATCAATTGAGGCTTATATCAAAAACCCCTAATTCAAGTATCTACTTTTTACATTTTATATTTTGACCGGCAAATTAGGTTGATTTGAGCACTTTTATGATGAACGGCGACATGCCATTGATCTGCCTCATCGATACGATCATTTTGATATGTAATTCGATGTGTACTGGACATTTTTGAATTTGAATCACTTTCTGATTAGATGCAATTATCCCCTATTAGTAGATAATTAAGCAGTTTCAGGATTATGTCAGAAAAGTGAGAATATAAGTGACATTAGGGTCCCATGGCCTCTCATACATAATCGCCAAGCTAAGTCATGGGTTATGTACTTGGTTTGGCTTGAAATAGTCACGTAAATCGTTTCCAACTTACAAAACTCATGTTCCTAAAGCATAACTCCAAATTTAACAAATCTATATTCAGAAGTGGTCAACTTGGAAATACCTATACAATAGTTATACATAAGATTCCTAATGCAATGGTTAATGAAAAACTTATTTTTAATTAATTATCTTTAATAGTGTCAATTTTGTAGGGCCTTGCGTCTTGGTCATTGTTGATCCTACAACTTCATAAGTTCACATCATTGAAACTTCCTCCTTAGCCTATCCAAATGTAACGACCTGTTTTATTTTTGAGTCTTCGATTTTGAATATTTAATTTATTTAAATATTCAAATTCGAATTTAAAAATAATAAAATCCATGTTCCAAATTAAGACTTGATTGTAGTAACGTATTTTTTAATTTAGTTTATAGATTTTTCCATAATTTTTAATTTGGAATATAATTAAATTTTTTATTTATGCTTTTTGGGGAAAAACTCGGTACGTTTGAAATTTCGCAGAATAAGTTAATCGGTCTGTTTTAAAACTATTTTATGACCATGTCACACTGTTATGTGCAACTATATTTTTATTCTGTTGTTCACGGCTCGTACGCAAACGTGGTATTATATGGTGGAGTACCACCAAAATTTAAAAACAAAATATACACAATTAAACACACATATATGTTTGTTGCCTTTGAAATTTGGAAACATGTTTTGTTTCACAATCACCTAGTTTGGTTTTGCTTCTGGAAACTTTCATTATAAAAGAAAAGGCTGGACACATTTTGGATATATATATTTCTTTCATTTATTCTCTGCGCATATTCATAAATGCACCCACACTTTGCCATGTCTTTCTTCCATGCCACATGCATTCTCCAATATCACATGTCCTAGCTTGTCCATGCTCATGCTTTGTTTGCTTAACTATTAAGTAATTATTTTGCTTATATATATATACCCATACGTACATTGACATGTAGACAATGACATAGATACAACAAAAACATAAATGCACAAATATATGTACATAGTTTCTTCTATTTTCATGCAAATGAACAAGTACCATGGAAGAGGGAGAGGAATATAACTGAGGAAAGAAAAGAGGAGAGGCATTCACTCATAAAGAAAGTGGGGGAATGGAAATAAAAGAGAATGAAGGTGCGTGAGCTACGGGCGAAACAAGAAAGGATGTTTCTATTCATTTCAAAGAAAATTGCAAATATGTCCTCTTCAATTTGTTCTTTTGCATATGCTAATGAAGGAAGGAACTAGAGCTTTGTTGCATAGAGAATGCAGGCTTGTGAAATGAGATTGGGTTATTAGGCTTTTGCATGGGTTATTAGGCTTTTGCATGAAGTTGGTGGGTGAGGTTTAGTTAAGTATTCATTTGGTTGTTTTGATTTAGAAATTAAAAAGTGTTAACTTTAAAAAGGTTTAACTCCTCCTTACGAAGTCCGTTTAACCCGCGGTCTTTGACATTAGATTCGTATTAACGAATTGAACACACTAGTGTAATCTATAGACACAAGTAGTGAAGTATAATTTAGTGATAAATAAATAGCGATAAATTTAATTATGATTAGCATATTTAAATAATTATATTTCATTAGTGATATTCAATTAGCAGAATAAATCACCATTTCTCTATAATTAAAATGAATAGATTGTACTGGATATCTATTGAGCGGAATAAGTCCCCATTCTGCTATTATATTAATTTATTGGTTATAATGATATGTTTACATTTATTATTGTTGTTGTTTGATTATTTGTTTGAATTTTGCTCGGCCAGTTTATGAACAATTAATTATCCATTTTTATTTGGCATGGGTTGGGTAGAAAATATTTATTAGTGAACGTCTTGTGATTATAATTTCGCAGTTTGACTATAAAGTGTTTGATGAAAGTATTTTGTTAAGTAATTGTTATAATAAAAGATGTTTACTATTTTAAAGATTTTTATCTTTTAAATGAAATGGTTTCTTTGACAAGAAATAGAAATATTTGGAAGTGATTATGTATAACAGTGTTTATATAATAATTGGAAATAAATATTTTGAAGTGATTTTATATAAAAGAGATTTATATAAAAATATTTATAAAATGTGTTTTATAAATAAATAGAATTTTAAGAACTTAAATCCCTGTGGTTTGAAACTGATTTCAAAAAGCTTTTGAGAAAGTAAACAATACTCTGTTTGAAAGTATTTGTGATTATCAGTGCAAAATGATTTGTCACATCAGGGAACAAAATGATTTGTTTTTTTACTGATGGTATCGGTAACCCGTAACTTAAAAGCAGGCGAAGGGTTTTGGTAACCCTTGGTATAGTCTACTCTTTGTATAAAGGAATATGCTTTGTTTATTTACTTTAGAGAAGTTAGGAACTCAGTTGCCTTTTTATTGGGAGAAGCCTCCCTATTTAGTTGTATATATTTTGATATGCTTTTATACCAAAAAAGGTCTGCAAGCCATTGCTAGCAATGGGGATTCTAATGCATCTTCAAACCAAAATATTTTTCGAAATTTTTTATTTTCAAATCAAGGCTTCAGCATCCTTTATAAATCAAAACTTATTTTTTATAATCGTCGTCATTCTATTTCTTTCTGAAAAACTCAGCTTATGATGATTTTGAGAAAACACCGCTTTGTAAAAGTTTTATACCATATGATTTATTCTCTTTAGAAATCAATATAGAAGTCTTATGAAGATCAAAATTATGGAAGCTAAAAATCACTCGTATAAAATAGAATTTGAAACGATATTTGACCCTAAAATTTCAGTAAAGATGTAACGAATCCCGCACCCTTCATTTTAACACGTCTGTGGTATCCATCAAGTCTTTAATCATCAAAATTCTCTAGTCACTATTACTCATCTTCAAGGAACATCATCAAATTTATTAGTCAATCTTAATATCTAGTATTTCTTAGCTTAGGAAAACGATGTTATTCAACTATGACTAAATTCAATATGTCTCTTAGCATCTCACTAGCTTCTTCATTGTATATCCTACTAAATGTATGCATTGGACAGCTATCTTAACCTAAAATTATCGTAAATATTAAGTAACGTAACATATAGTACAAACGATTGCAACAAGGCATATAAACAAGCAACCCAAACAAACAAATGAGGAAACCAACAAACAATTAAAACTTATCATAGCAAGACAAGTAATCAACAATAACACATACAAGAAAAATAAAATAATTCATACAAGCATGACATAAACTAGTAAGCAAACAGTCAAACAAACTGTATAATTTTTTTCTACTATTACTATTAACTTAGCAGGGAATAGATCAATACAAAAACAATTCAACTAGCGTACGGAAATACAAGAAAAAAGGCCACTATCTCATACATCAAATGCATAGTCTATAACGACTTGGAATTTTGGTCATCGATTTTGAAATATTTAATTAATTTAAATATAAATGATTGGTTTGAAGGGTTAGTTAATTCAAAATTTCATATATTGTGATTTTATCATAGTTTATAAAATTGAAACTCAAATACAGTGATTATTAAAATATTTGAATTGAGGGTTTTAATATTTAGTGATTCAAATAACTGAATTTTAAATTGAATATCAATTCAATTAATTTAATGGGATTTTTTAGCTATTTTAAATGAATAAACAATAACGGTGATTTCAATTGTAATTCAATATCAATGATAACGGTTCAAACAAATAATCAGAAATTTATCATTGACATTATAACATGATTTCTCTAGATGTATTTTTTATCTAATTTATTTGATTTTTCCGTAATTTTAAATTTGAAAAATATTGATATTATTCGTTTGACAATTTATCGCCAAATAGCGGTGATTTTGTGATTGTATAGAATTCAATAACCAGTGCTATTACTATTTATCTAGGGTTATGGCACTTTTTTAAGCACGATGATATTTTTGTTTTGTCGATTTGGAGTTCATACGCGAACAGATGGCGGTATAATGAGACGTCGAAAATTTCAATTTAACCTAAAGAGAGACAATTAGTATCATCAGCCTCCTTTATTTTTCTTCTCGTGTACCATCTTGTTCTAATCTCTTTCCTTCCTCAAACTAATTTAATGGCTATGAGAACATAATGTCTGCTTTCTTCCATTCAAAGATAAGAAATCTTTTTTTTCCTTTAACCTCAAATAAACTCAGCCAGGTATTACTCACATCATAATCATCTGCCTCTTCTCTCTTCTCTATTCTTATCAACTGGAACGAAATTTTTTTGAAAATGCACCTTCAAAAATTCCTTACTCACAATCGACTTAACAATAATTTGCAAAACAAATATCTTTAAGATCCTGGAGGTGAGATCTCCACCTTGGTATGCATTATGAAGGGTTCTACTGTTTTGGGAAGGGGATTAAGGTTTGGGATGGTGATCAATTGAGAAGGCAATAAGGGAATTAGAGTATTGATTTGTACTTAAGGGATGGAGGAGCACTTACTGGCGAATTCTGGTGAGGTCGCGACTATACTAGGTAAAGTCCGACATTTGAACTGGCGTATGTGAGTAGACGAAGTCGCGGTCCAGAGAGAGGACTCGGGTGTGAGGGAGGGTGACGTTCGGGTAGAGCTAGGTGAGTGGGAAGTTTTGCTGATGTCAGCAGGTTTGATAGTGGAGAGATGGTCGAGATAGAGGAGGGGGAAGCCGTTGTAATGGTGAAGTGGAGTTCGGGGTAGAGCGTGAAGAAGAATTTGAAGAGGGAGGAGGAATTATAATGTAATTTAAATATTAATTTTATAATTAGTTTGATTGAATCGATTTCAAAAATCGTTTAAGTATATACTTACTTCGAATGCATGGTCCGATTGGGATGAACAGGCGGCAAGCGTTTCAGGGACCATTAGCGGTGATGAACAGAGCGGACATTTATCATAATCACCATCTACTGTTTGTTGTGTTTGGGGGCCATTAGCAGTGATCATATTTGGTACTATCCAGTAATGGGTAGGCCGATCTTGTGTTGGCAGAGATCGATAGGTTCGGTTTCGGTACATTTTTTAGGGATGTACTATGGTAGGCGGCACCCTAGTAGCCCTGTCATCGTATGTAATCCAATATCCAATACGAGCTGTACGATTTTAGTTGTATACTAAATATGTTGGAACTTGAGATGCTAGCATTTCAGCTACTTTATAGAACATCAGATGATTTTGATATAAAATGTTTTGGTTATTGTAAGGTAAAAACCCATCATGTTTATATGTGACGTGGTCTTACGAGATACTTTTGTTTTCGAAAGATTTTTGATAAAAGTAATAATTCAAATTGAGTATGCTTTCTCACGCTAGTTTTCTAAACTGACTCGGGTGCTATTTTATTATAATGCTCGAGTCAAACCGAGTATTATAGATCCAGGTTTGGATGCTATGGAGGTAAGGAGACATGCTGATGGATTCTTAGGCGTATTCCATGTACTTGATTATATTCCGCTGTGTATTTTATACTAAATATTCAGTACTTATGATGACAAGTTATTAACTGTCCAGATTAATTTGTTGTCTATTGTACGTTGTGATAGTATGTATATGAAATGTTATAGATTCTTTTTGTATAAAGATCAATTAATATATATTATATATTGTTCCACTGCGATTGTGAGATTCTATATTGTCGTTTCTATTTTCTTCCATCTTTTTCCTTTATCACCCCTAACGATTGGTATTTTCGGCACTCGAATATTTAGCATGCTATACAAAGTACGTATTGGTGTCGATTTTCGAGGGTTAAAAAAAACTGGATCGTGACATTCTGGCATCAGAGCCAAAGGTTAAGCAAGAACCTTGGCTTTGATGAGAATTTACACATTAGAGATAAGCTCAGTAATACCCTAGAATGAGTTGAGTGTATTATAGATGTGAGCACGTATTTTTTAGTGAATATAAAAATGTTTTATAGTTTGTTAATTTATCTATTGAGTGGCTTATGAATCCTAGTCAATTTGTGGGACGCCACGATATCGATAAGGGTTTCTAAACACTTGAACCAGGTAAACCGACATAGTATTGTTTTGAAGCAGAAAAATAAAATAATTTTACCCAAACTATATTTTGATATGCAAGAAACAATTTTCTAGAAATTATTATAGTATATTGGTGTGTTTGATTATTGCTATTATAATCCAAACAAAATTACAAAATTGAAATGGTTATATATATAACCAAATAGAGATTTTATAAGAATGATTTATGCATATGGATTATAAATAAAAATGGATTCAAACTAAAATTTAGAAATTAAAATCCCGAAAGGATTGAAAAATATTTTTCGAAGTGTTGTGAAAAATAAAAATGGTATTATTTGAAAATATTTTTGGGAAAAAATTGTTTTAAATGGATTTTGGAAGTAATAAAGCATTGAACTCACTTCAATCGCTGGAAAATAATTCCAACAATGATCACGACATTATCGGCGTTCATTTTCGATTTTTTAAGTGACGGATTGCTATCGTAGTAATTTGATATGGAGATTTTTGTTTGAAAACAAGGGTTGTTTTGGAAATTCTGAAAGGAATTTGTTTGGATAAAAAAACCAGGTTTGGTTTAAATTTGAAAAGTGTGATTTGGTATATAGAGATGTATACATACATACATATATATATGGCTATAAATGAAACCGAGTGGTTGAATTCTGGAATATTCATTTGAATGCTTTATGGAACCTGCAAAAAATAAGTTTGAACTTATAACCTGGAATTGTGAATTTTAATATGAAATTAAAATTTAACTTATACAAGTTAAATAAATTGAATTTGCAAAAGAAAATTGTATGGATTAGAATTTAACTTAAGATAAGTTAAATAAAATTGGATTGGATTTGAACCCATATCAAATTTAATTGAATATGAAATTTGAGTTGTAAAATGGATATATAACTATAAGTTATAAATTTTGAAATGGAATCAACTCAAGTGAAGAATTTATGAAAATATAAAAAATAAGTTGTGTAACTTATAAATCGAAAAGGTGGAATGGTAAGACCAAAATAAAAATGGTTTGATATTTTGTTGAACAAATGGAAATCCGATTTTGAATTATAAGATCAAGCGAACTCAAGCCAACCCAATTGAAGTGATTTTTGAAATAAAAATCAAATTATGAATTATGAAATGAATGTGAACTAATTAGATAAATTAATTAGTTAATTGAATATAGAAACGAGACTCAACTTGGTTAAGTAAAATGAATTGTGAATTGAAATTGAAAACGGATCTTGAGTTATAAATGGAATTCAACTTATGTGTAGCAAGTTAGATATATCTTGAAATGTTGTCGAATAAAATAGAAATAGTTTAAAATGGTGGCGACTTAAGTTATAAATGAATTCAATTTAAGTATAAATTGAATATGATCGGGAATATTATTGATAAGAATGAAATTCAACTTGAGTAACTAATTTATGAAATGGTTCTTAAATGAATTGGCATGGATTGGATTGTTGTTGAATATAAAATTGAGCGACCAAGATTTTGTGAATAGATTGAATGTGAATTAATAGAAAATTGATAAATCGATTTGGAATCAATTTAAAATAGCTATAAGCTGGAATGGTTATTTTTATTAATTGAATATCACCGAATTGCATGAAAAAAAGAAGTAAACAAAATTATGCAAATAAATAGTAATTGAATAAATTGGTTTAAAGCAAATTTGTAATGCACGTGAATATGAATTGAATGCCAATAATTTGGTTGTGAATCATTCGAATTGAATGAAATGATATATAAATCGATTGAAATGAATAACCAAATGTTGGAATGATTTTGGATAAATTAATGTGTTGCATGTTTGGTTTATGCAGATTTTGTGTTTAACTAGTTAAATAAAGATGATGTTATTAAAATTCATAAATTATGGGACTTATAGGTTTTGTTTGAGTAACTACAGGTACATGAGCTATTTGGCTAGATTTTGGTTGCGCAAATTGCATATAAATTGAGTGAACTTGCTTAATAACGCTAAAATAAAGTACGCTTTGAATTTAGCGTGCGAAAAATATAAATATTTATATATATTGCATTTCCTGGCCATGAGAGCCAATGTATACCTTTTTAATCATATTTTTCATATTGCTCTTTGTACAAGGGAAACTCTGCCAAAAAAATTCGAAAATTTAGGGTATTAGAAAAATTTTGAAAGAAAAAAAGATTTGTTAACTAAAAGTTGATTTTTGAATTGTAATTGAAATAAAGATTTTGAATTAGAAAAGGAAACTAGTTGTTTTGGTTGAAATTAAAAGATTTTGAGAAGTGAAGTGTTGATTTTTAACCAAGTGGGCTTTTAAAAGTTAATGGTTTGGAGCATTTTCCAACCTTAGTAATTTCAAGGACGAAATTATTTTAAGGGGGAAGAATGTAACAACTTGGAATTTTGGTCGTTGATTTTGAAATATTTAATTGATTTAAATATTAAAATGATTGGTTTAAAGGGTTGGATAACTCAAAATTCCATATATTGTGATTTTATCATGTTTATAAAACTAAAGTTCAAATACAGTGATTATTAAAATATTTGAAATGAAGGATTTAATATTAAATAGTGATTCAAATAATTGGATTTTAAATTGAATATCAACTCAATTAATAATGGGATTTTTTTATCTATTTTAAATGAATAAACAATAACGGTGATTGCAATTGTAAATACAACATCAGTGATAACAGTCCAAATAAATAATCAGAAATTTCTCGTTGACATTATAACACAATTTTTCCAGGCATATTTTTAATTTATTTTATTTTAATTTTCCATTTTTAATTTGGAAAATATTATTATTATTCGTTTAACGATTTATCGCCAAACATCGGCGATTTTGTGATTGTACATAATTCAATAATCGGTTTATATTATTATTTATCTAAGGTCATGGCACTGTTCTGGGTATGGTCATGTTATTTTTTTGTCGATTCGAAATTCATACTCGAGCAGATAGTGTAACGCCCCACCCGGAGACTCATCCTAGTAAAGGGAATTAACGAGTAATTCCGTATACTAAAGTGGAGAATAGGGCTGGTTAAGGGCGAACATCTATAATTTTGTCTTAAACATCTACTGAATACCCCGATATATGCAATATGATTTTTCTTTTCTATCTCAAGTGGATCGACAAACCCAGTAAATGCTTAATCTAAAACTATAGGTGGCTAACGGATCTATCAGAACAAAATACGATAACTGAATGAAAAGCACATCACAGAACAGTAATCAACATCATATATATACATATACACTGATACATGTTTAGTACAACACAATATGAATACAATAGGGGTGGTACTCGACCACACCATATACATCGAATCAAATATAAATACATCAGAGTATGCGAAAGAACATAAAGTATTCAAGAGAAAGAAGAGCTGATATCCAACATCAACTTCAAGCTAAGTCCAATAGATGATACCTGAAACAACTCAGTCTGACCCGAGTGAAAACACACGGATCGGGCTAGCTAAAATCATCAGTTAAACAGAATAATCGATAAGGATAAGTATGTGAAAGCTATGGTATCCTTTTTCTTAAAGGATGCCATGCCCTAAACAGGGTTTCAACATCATGAGAAAAGACAACAACTCTTTTTGGCAAGTAGAAGAGATAATGATGATCAAGTCATACTTAAGTGGCATAACTAACACTTAAGGTAAACATCGCTTTTGACTCATATCATTGGCGGTATTAAATAATATGGATAATGACTTCAAATGATTCAATTATCTTCTTAGAAGTGGTCATCAATATAATAATACATCAAAGGTACATATCCTTCATACATAGAATAAAATGCATATGGATGTGCCTTATCTCATTGGCACATCCCAAGGATCATTCAAAGAAATATAAAACCAAATCATAAAAGAAGCATCATACTTATTCATACCTCATCTCATCGGTATCAATATAGAAACATCTCAAATCCATCACTAAAAATCATCATAAAAGATTCTTCATAATCATTTATACCTCATCTCATCGGTATAAATATATAAATACATCTCAACTCCATCTTAACATCAAGAAGTCTGTAAAATCATCAAATAATCGATCCATAATGCAAATAACTCAATCAAAGAGTAACACCATAAATGATTTCACCATATATGAATACATCTCATATGGCATTAGGCTATCAATGTAATAATCATTTAAAGACGGTGAAGTCTAAAACATCAGAACTCAAAGAAATCCCGGATTGTTCATATCCTCGATTGCATGCCGAAGCAACGCGCGCTACATCGTGACTAGTACTACTATTTGGTACCATAAACATCGTGATGACTGGAGTCAAATAACATCTTAACCGCGTGAATATTATGAATGGCTATAGTCTATAACATCATAATGACTCCCAGTCACAAAGACCCAAGTTAATAACATCGTGATGATCGAAGTAGCAACTACATCGTGATGACTCCAATCGAGTACTCGTGGTCTGTAGTACTATCATGAATGTGTCTCAATTTCTCGGATAGGAACACAATAGGTGATAACGTATGTCCCATACATATGTTCGCACCTAACATTTTACTAGCCGTTAGTTGGTACCACACTAGTAAAACATCATAAAAATATACTCACCCTCATCTCATTGGCAGTAAGTACAATACCCTACTTGTCTCATCTTAGTGACGAGTACTAGTGGCATTGTGACTTGTCTCATCTCATCGACAAGTAAAAACTAGCATAATACATCTCAATATCGTAAAATCATCATAAAGAAGGTTACCTCATCTTATCAGCACGTAAAAATAACATCTAGATGGTTATTTATAATCTTAATTCCAAATAAGAATTTCTAGCTCTCAATTTACCTCATTCCATCGACGATTAAAAAATACATCTTAAAATGGTCCTTCATCGAATATGCTCTTAAATTGGAGTTCTCAGACCGTATAATCTACTCAAAAATTTAATAACATCTTAAATCATCTCAAACTGTTCAACGGAAGTGTTTCGATCGTATAAGTCCGATATTAAGCGATAACGCAAATTCATGTGTTCCATACCACATGTTTTACTTTAACGTTTAACTGTCTTTCTCATACGTCCAAAATTCATAAAAATAAGTAATTTTATTTATAAAATAGTTTTATTAGAGGAAAACGGGAATTTAAAATGATTTTTCCAAAAACGATTATTAAAGCCAATATTTGAAATTCCTTTATTATAGGAAATAAATAGATTTTATATCGGAAAAATAAATTTTAAAGTACCACATAATGATAATTTGAAATGTCCGTCCATTTCAAAAAAAACATTTCAAAATGGTTTAATGAAAACCATGCTAAAAAACAATGAAAAACAAGAAAGATAACTCAAGACCGATAACTTGAATTCAATACGAATACAATTCAAATTTAACCAAAAATCAATTCAAATTCTATTTAAATTTGGATTTCAAATTCTTCAAATTTAGCTAGCCTATTTATAGGCATCATAGCTCTCAAAATATCTAAAAAAACAACATCAAAACCGAACGAGAATGAGAGCAAAAATGAGTTGATACAATACTAAGGTCGATGATTGTTGTTGCTATCGATTTGCTCTGGGGACATCAACAAACAAGCACGATTTCGGCCAAGAAAACATCAAAATTTCAAAAAACTCAAAATATGAAAATTGTTTCTCTATATCTAAAATTTCCATAACATACAAAATTATTAAATTTGATTAAGAAAGGAAAGAGTTATGGCCAAAACAATTCTTAGGCATGTGATCGTTGTTGCTGTCGTTTTGCTCCCAGGATAGCAAGAAACAAGCACAATTTTGATCAAGTATACATCAAAATTTTATAAAATTAAAAACATAAAACTTGTAGCTCTATGTCTATGCTTTCCATGACATCTAAAGTTATTAAATTTAGTTAATAAATGAAAGAGTTATGTACAAAACATTACTCGGGCCTGTGATTGTTGTTGCTGTTGATTTGCTCTCGGTATAGCAACTGTAACAGCCCTAGTTTTTAGCTATTTATTTCTTTTAATTTTTTTGTTTTTAGGAATATAATTTATATAAATTGTGTTTACCAATATTGTTTAAATATTTAATTTAGAGAATTAAACTCGTTAATTTAATATGATTTTTGTAACTAAATTTAAGAAGAAGAAAAAAAAAGGAAATTTTTATAATGTATAATGAAGTGTGTGGTAACTAAATGTTTTGGATATTATCATAATATCTGTTGTTATACCCATTCCCTAAAAATAATGAAAAGGAGAAAATTTGTAACATATTAAAGTAGTTAATTAATTATGTTAATTTGGTAGGTTATGACATGCAAATCATGTTGGTGGAATATTCTCAATTTTGACATATTAATTATGTTAGCAGTGAACATTGTTAAGCAATTTAAAACAATGAAACTTACAATCAATTTATTTGATAAATCTACCTTATTCCTAGTTAGCAATTCAAAACTTGAATAAAGGCACATACGGATATTTTAAAATGGAGTTAATGACAATTAATAGATATTTCAAAAAGAAATTTATGACAATTAATAGAGAAATTAATTGTAAAATTTCAGTAGTTGACCAGAATTAATTTATTGAATAATTAATGCAAATTAATAAAATTGATGAAAGATAAATAAGTTAATTCTTTTGGTTAATGGCATGAGGACACGAGGTTAATCCCCATTTTGTAGGAGAAATCTGCCCGTGTAACCAGTCCGGCTACCAGTGCCTACAAAGCGGACGGATTAATGTGAGACGTCGCAGGATTGATAATTAACAAAAAGGGTTAATTAACTAATTAAGTTAGTAACCAAATTTGAGTATGTAATTAAAGGAGGATAATTAATTGGTAATATGGTAATTAATTGAAATCAATTAAGGAGGGTAATTAAAAGGGATAAGGTAATCAATTGAAATCAATTAAAGGCAATTAAAGGGGAATTAATTGATTAGAAGAATATGGAAATCAAATTTGCCTTCCTTTGCGCGTGACACAAAATTTTATTCTTTTAACATTTTGACATTTGCCTCTTACCATTTGTTTCTTGAGCATGTCACTGTATTCATTTATTCACGCAGCCTTATCCACAAAAATATCAACTCTTCCAATTGCCATTTTTCCTCTCACCTAAATTAAATGCATTCAAAATTTAATCTTGCCTATCTTTGCAAATTTTTGCATACCCATTATATCTCTCTGTTTCCACTGCGTTTGTTTTGCAATAAATAAATTTTTCGAACCATTGATCAAGTAAATATTTATGTAAGCATTTATTACTTTTGCCTTTTCAGTTAAAAGCTTTTTCATTGCTTACCATAAATCACGCAAGAGCTCAAGTTTTGCTTCCTCAATCAAATCTGTTCAAATTTGCAGTAACGCATGCTTTAAATTTAGATTATAACTGGTATAAATCACGCAAGCTATCTAAAAAAAAAAAAAATCCAAAAGAGTGATATCGTTCAAACATAAAACTGGAAAGAGAAATCAACGCATGCATTTATCACAATTTTCGTGTAGCGTTCAAACAAGAAGAACTGGAAATAAATCTCTTGCCTAAACGCATGCACTCAAAAATCAACGCTTGCATTTATTTCTTACGTTTTCAAACCTGCCTATTTATCTCCCCTTTTTATTTCGCAAGTTTATCTATAAATACTTTGCCTCATTCACATAAGTTTTCATATCTCCTTGTTTGTCCCTCTCTGGTACAAGCTTCTATCAAGTAAATAATTTGCATTGTTTATTTCTTTGCTTCTTCCAATTTTCCTTCCTCCTTCTTGTGTTCTCTGATTTCCTTGCTCGGCTACTTCCCCATCATGCCGTGCCATTTATAAATACATATAGAACTTTGTTAGTAGTAGGCTGGAAGAAATGATATAAATTGATTGTAGGAAGCTAGACTATGGAATTAGTGTAGTTATGATGTAGTTAGTGGTATTGTGGATTTGGATAAGTGCAGTTTGAAGAGGAAGGCATAGAAAGAAAAAAAAAAGAATTACAATTTAATAATGGAGAAGATAAATTGATAAGGAGAAAATGATATGAAATGTTGTTTAATTCAAATAAACAATATTGTATGAATAAATCTTGGGTGAATATAATAAAATGACATTTATTTCAATTTTTAATGGTTGAAATAAATTTAAGATGGTTAAAAATAAATTTAACTACTTATTTGAGAATTTGGGTGGATAAATATCAATGGATTGTATTTATTATGGTTAATAAAAGGATATTGGTGATGTATACCAATAATCACCTTTTAATGTTTAATAATAAAAGTAAAAGAAGAAATAATTTGCCTAAACATGATGAACATGTATGTGAAATAAAGTATTATTTAATGAATTCGAATGTAGTTAGTGGCTACATTTGATTAAATCGAATAATTTGAACAGTATTGTGTTTGTTGCCAATATTGTCATTTTATTTAAATAAATATATATGAGAATGAAAATAATTGATCATGATAAATATGATTAAAAATGTGAGAAATAATTTAATAATGTCTAAACATGTATTTGTTTTGTTTGGGTGCATAACATCTTTTTATTCAATCAATTGTATTAAATTTGCAATTTATTTTGCAATTTATTCAATTTATTTTATGCATGCGTACGGTTGAAGTATGGGCCTAGGATATGTTGAGACGGTTAGCGGGTTGTAGTAGTCGAGCAAGTTGAACTAAATTTCTTTTATTCTATTCGTTCCAGTTGTTCTGAAATTTTGCTTTGACCGTAATTTTTAAATTCGCATACTTGGTATTTGGATCTTATAGATTTAAGTCAAGGCTTTGCATCCGCCGAAGTTTGATCGTGCTTTCCGTTTTTTTTTTTTTTTTCCGAAGTAGATACCGTGTTTGATTTAGATCCACTGCAGCGTTTAAGGTGAGTATTTCTCACCAGACATATGTACATATATTTTGTGAATTATCGCAAGTGTATGTGTAAAATTTTTATTTAAATATTATCTGTCTGTAGTATAACGTAGAATGATGAATCCCATTTAAATTGACACCTCATCAGTTATTATCTGTTGTATTATTTCTGCAGTTATATTATATTATTGTTTATTTACTGCTTAAATCACCACTGCAAGTTCCCTGTTAAATTTAGATTGTTGTGGGCTGAAATGATAGGCCTAAATGATGATTACTGTGCTATTATTATGTTAACTATTTAACTGTTAACTTGGGATTGCGGGTTTGAAATGATAGAACCCGGGGTTTGTAAATTACGGATTGAAATGATATAAATCCGTATCACTTGACCTAGGCTAGAAAACTATATACAGGCCCGTGGTCCTTATAATATTTTCTGAAATATTTAAAATTATTTTGGAAGTTAAATATTTGATTTAATATCTTTAAAGGATTTTATATTGATTTTGAATGAGTTATAAATGTTAATAAATAAATAAATAAATATTTGAATAAAATTTTGGAATATAACTTATTTTGGAAATTCTGGATTTTTGAAAGGATAAGATTTCAGTTAAGAAATATATATATGAGTTATATTTGGAAATATTTATTAAGTTAAACAATCTACTAAAGCATTTAAATGCTGTCTTTTGAAATTGGACTAGTTTTACCCGTAACTTTAGGTAGCATTTCCTAAGTGCTATAGAATCTGGAATTTGATTGTTTTGAAATTTAAGGAATTTGATAAATTATATTTATGTTTAAGTTTTGGAGACCTTTAAGATATGAGATTTATAACTGGATTTTTCTTAATAAATTTAAGATGAACATTCTAGTGTAAAGTAAATTTTGAAATTATTTAATGGCATAATTTTGGAGTTTTATCTATGGAATTTATGGGAATATTCAAGACGAAATAATAAACACTAATTTGTTGAAAGAAAAAATATCCAACCTTAGTTTTGAATATTAATACTCCAATTGGATATATATATAGGAATTGAAATGGTCTTGGGAACATGAAGTGATATTTAAATTATGGTTTAAAATAAAGAAATATATTTGTAAAGCTATGTAAATTATCTTCTTTACAAAGTAACCATAAAGTTAAACCATTTATATCCAAACCATTTGTGTTTTGGGAGTTATGTTTTTTTTTAAAAGAAAAATTTCCAATATATTATGGTTTAAAGGTATAATTCAAATATTTGGTTTCCAGATATTATAAATTTTAAGCAGTATGGTTTTGGAAAAGAATTATATTTGAATATAACGATATCATGTTGTTTTGGGTTTTAAATGATATCGTATTTATAGTTTTGAAATGGAAATGTTTATACTGGTTTTAAAGTATAAATTGTTTTTTAAATGACCACGGGTTATAATAACGATGGGTTGGCAAAGAGACCGGGATCGGATATGGACATACTCTCTGTCGATACCGAAAACCACTTTGACCAACCGTGTACGCGGTGGAGATTCCAGAATGAAGTAGGTCGGTGGTGGCGTTTCCTGTAAGGTAAATACGTGGACCCGACTCCCGTGAGTTGGCATAAGGTGGCTAAAACAGGAGCAATTCCAGGCCAATGAGGTCATTCCTCTGATCGGACGCTCCTCTTCGATATTATACTATGATCTTGGATTGATTCAGTGGCCACTTCTATATTTTGATTTTGGGGGAGTTAGTTCGAGGTGGGCGGCAGCTGCGCGCTGCGCGTTACCATCAGCCTGGATAGCAATTGGTATATCTACCCTGGCATTGCCTAGTTGTGCCGTGTCACCTACCCTATCGCGCCTTGTACGAGTTTGGTTTTCTCCCGTAGCCCGTGTGGTATCCTCTAGTGGCTTCCCGATCAGGAGGGACTATGATATTGGATGGACTACTGGGACTATTACGTGTTAAGGGCTATATGGGTAACCCCTTAACGCTATTAAAAAGTAAGTTTATTTTATAAATAGACACTAGTATAATAGCGCAATATACTACATAGTAAATAGTTTGACGGATCCTTAGAGGATGGACGGTCCCAAGCATCCTTTAAGTTACTTGCTCTATATTACAGTACACTTGAATTAGCTTACATTATATAAGTATGTATGTCCTGACTCGAGTGTTATGTTTTATTTTTACGCTCGGGTCAGCCTGAGTTGCAGCTTCAATTTCTTCTCCGTAGCTAGGACACTCAGTAGATCATTCGAGCTGCTGGAAGTTGTTTCAGCCTTTATCTTTTCTGGAATTCAAGACTTTGAAGACTCTATCTCTATTTATGTCTTAAAATTTGTATTGAGGATTATAGACAATGTAAGTTCTGTTTTGTTGAAGTTATATCAGTGGCTTCATGAACCACTAAATTTTTAATTTCCGCTGCGAGATTCTGATATCTGTGTATGTGATTCTGTGATCTATTTATTGTATATTCTGAGTTTTGCCAAATTTATTCTACAACGCAGTATTTTGAACAATTCAAGTCCGACAATGTGCGGATGCGAATGGTTGAAAATATTGGGACGTTACATTTGGTATCGGAGCTTTGGTTCTAGGCAAAACTTAGAATGTATGGTAAATTTGATTTACAGAATCACGTTCATTCGAGATTGAACCACTCTCTTTCGAATTTTGGAACATTCCCTACGGTTCCAAAGCTCATTCGTATCCCTCACTTTTTCATCTGCTTTAGATTCTGGAGTATCTCATAACTCCACTTCGGATGATCTTTATTGTAAATTGGCGGTCTCGCCATTATTCTAATAAAGGGGTGAAACTCCTTTACCATTAGCATTGATTCACCGGAGATTTATATTTATCCTCGGTTTATATGCTAGTATCTTTGGTTATTCCAAATTCTATCTCTTCGGATCAAATGTAGATTTACCCCAACCACATCGATATGGCTCTTTAAGTCACGGATGACTAGGTCAAGGTTGTCCGCGACTTATATAGACTTACCCAGTTTCCTTATTTTGATCTTCTGATTTCAATTTATCTTGAATTCTATTTGATTTGAGTTCATCAAATTTGAGTCTCTATCCTGGTTTGAGAAGTTTATTCCTATATTTGAAATTAAAATCTAATATTATATATATGAGTATAATTTTCAAAATTTTATAATTAATTTAACTAGTTGTCAAGAGATAATAGTTTTGATTTTATTTATGGTGTTGTAAGCCATGTGTTTGTCTAATAAATAAGTGAATATAAAACAATGGTTATAAATTAATTTGGAAACAGAAATGAATTTAAAACTAAAACTTGAGAATTAAATTTCTGATGATTTCAAACCTTGTGTTTAAATTTTAAAAGGATGTAATAAGTATTTTTGTATAGAAATTTGTTTCCAAAGAAATTTTAAAATTAGTGCTTTTCTCTTTGTCACTGGAAAATAATTTCGGTGATGACTGCAGCATCATCGACATTCATTTTCGAGTCTCGAAGTGAAAAGACCATTCTGTAGTCTGGCTACAGTGTTTCCTTGAGATTTTAATTGATTTGAATTTCTAAAGTATGACTTAATATATATAGATATATAATTTAAATTTGATTTGACATATTAGGTATATATATTTAGTTATCTCTAAATGGTTTGAAGGGAATCAGGAATTTAATTCTTAAAGTTATCTTGAGGAAGGAAAATAAATATAATAACAAAAATTTGAATAAAAAGGTTCCAATTGGAGATAATTAAATTGAAAGTTTTATTTGTATAACACCCAATTTCATTTAATATAACTTACCTTGATTTTCAAAAGTTAACATGTAATTGGATAATATACAATATAAAAGGATTTTATGAGTGGTTATAATAAATATTATACACTTAAATTTTAGTTATAAAAGATTAATGGGGATAAATAAGGAAAAGGAATTTAAGGAATTTTATTCAAATGTCTTAATAATCAAATTAATTTAATATGGAGCCGTAAATCTAACCAAGAGATTTTAATAAAAGGTTATTTCCTGAAATGAATATGTTTGTGTAATAAACAAGGTATCTTTGAATAAGGAAAATATATTTGAAAGGGATATTTTTGGAGTAAGGATTATATATCTTCAAATCATAGTTTAATTGATGTCTAAATAAATAGTTAAGACGTATTCTAATATCACTAAATTTTGATAATTGAGAATTGGTTTTCAAATGGAAATTCAAGGGTAACTTATTGAAGGAATATCTTATTTATAAGATAAGTATTTTTAATAAAGTGTTAGGTTATTTGTTAAAATTTAGAGTTAAGTACATAATAAACTAATTAGGAATACTATTATATCTACTATAGCATATTATGAGTGCTGCTGTTTCTAAAAATAAAATGTTTTGGAAAATTTTTTTTATATGTGAACTTAGGAATATTTCAACCTTGAAATGAATATTGTTTGGCATTGAATTTAAAAGGTATAAATGAAGATTATTTTAAAGGTATTATGATTTTAGTAGCATGATTTCCAAATGATAATATTTATAAATTTAATGATTTCAAAGCATTATGATTGCAAATTTATTATCTTATTTGTTTTCAAACTATCTTTAAGTGTCCTTGGTTTCCCTATCTGCTACAGAATGAGGAGGCTATTGCTTATACCAGTCTATTTAGAAATCTTTTCTATAATCTTTAAAAATCTTTGTTACTCATCGGGGCCTGAGCACCGCTTACCACCCATAGACCGACGGTCGAACTGAAAAGAGTAAAACCGATTCTAGAAGATCTTCTTCGTGCTTCAAATCCGGAACTATTCGTTTAAAGTTCTTGTTTATCTAGCTTATCTTCCTTTGTTTCTTTTCTTTTGTTCCTTTTCGAGGACGAAAAGTTCTTAAGTGGGGGAGAGTGTAACAGCCCTAGATTTTAGCTATTTATTTCTTTTAATTTTTTTGTTTTTAGGAATATAATTTATATAAATTGTGTTTACCAATATTGTTTAAATATTTAATTTAGAGAATTAAACTCGTTAATTTAATATGATTTTTGTAACTAAATTTAAGAAGAAGAAAAAAAAGGAAATTTTTATAATGTATAATGAAGTGTGTGGTAACTAAATGTTTTGGATATTATCATAATATCTGTTGTTATACCCATTCCCTAAAAATAATGAAAAGGAGAAAATTTGTAACATATTAAAGTAGTTAATTAATTATGTTAATTTGGTAGGTTATGACATGCAAATCATGTTGGTGGAATATTCTCAATTTTGACATATTAATTATGTTAGCAGTGAACATTGTTAAGCAATTTAAAACAATGAAACTTACAATCAATTTATTTGATAAATCTACCTTATTCCTAGTTAGCAATTCAAAACTTGAATAAAGGCACATACGGATATTTTAAAATGGAGTTAATGACAATTAATAGATATTTCAAAAAGAAATTTATGACAATTAATAGAGAAATTAATTGTAAAATTTCAGTAGTTGACCAGAATTAATTTATTGAATAATTAATGCAAATTAATAAAATTGATGAAAGATAAATAAGTTAATTCTTTTGGTTAATGGCATGAGGACACGAGGTTAATCCCCATTTTGTAGGAGAAATCTGCCCGTGTAACCAGTCCGGCTACCAGTGCCTACAAAGCGGACGGATTAATGTGAGACGTCGCAGGATTGATAATTAACAAAAAGGGTTAATTAACTAATTAAGTTAGTAACCAAATTTGAGTATGTAATTAAAGGAGGATAATTAATTGGTAATATGGTAATTAATTGAAATCAATTAAGGAGGGTAATTAAAAGGGATAAGGTAATCAATTGAAATCAATTAAAGGCAATTAAAGGGGAATTAATTGATTAGAAGAATATGGAAATCAAATTTGCCTTCCTTTGCGCGTGACACAAAATTTTATTCTTTTAACATTTTGACATTTGCCTCTTACCATTTGTTTCTTGAGCATGTCACTGTATTCATTTATTCACGCAGCCTTATCCACAAAAATATCAACTCTTCCAATTGCCATTTTTCCTCTCACCTAAATTAAATGCATTCAAAATTTAATCTTGCCTATCTTTGCAAATTTTTGCATACCCATTATATCTCTCTGTTTCCACTGCGTTTGTTTTGCAATAAATAAATTTTTCGAACCATTGATCAAGTAAATATTTATGTAAGCATTTATTACTTTTGCCTTTTCAGTTAAAAGCTTTTTCATTGCTTACCATAAATCACGCAAGAGCTCAAGTTTTGCTTCCTCAATCAAATCTGTTCAAATTTGCAGTAACGCATGCTTTAAATTTAGATTATAACTGGTATAAATCACGCAAGCTATCTAAAAAAAAAAAAATCCAAAAGAGTGATATCGTTCAAACATAAAACTGGAAAGAGAAATCAACGCATGCATTTATCACAATTTTCGTGTAGCGTTCAAACAAGAAGAACTGGAAATAAATCTCTTGCCTAAACGCATGCACTCAAAAATCAACGCTTGCATTTATTTCTTACGTTTTCAAACCTGCCTATTTATCTCCCCTTTTTATTTCGCAAGTTTATCTATAAATACTTTGCCTCATTCACATAAGTTTTCATATCTCCTTGTTTGTCCCTCTCTGGTACAAGCTTCTATCAGGTAAATAATTTGCATTGTTTATTTCTTTGCTTCTTCCAATTTTCCTTCCTCCTTCTTGTGTTCTCTGATTTCCTTGCTCGGCTACTTCCCCATCACGCCGTGCCATTTATAAATACATATAGAACTTTGTTAGTAGTAGGCTGGAAGAAATGATATAAATTGATTGTAGGAAGCTAGACTATGGAATTAGTGTAGTTATGATGTAGTTAGTGGTATTGTGGATTTGGATAAGTGCAGTTTGAAGAGGAAGGCATAGAAAGAAAAAAAAAAAGAATTACAATTTAATAATGGAGAAGATAAATTGATAAGGAGAAAATGATATGAAATGTTGTTTAATTCAAATAAACAATATTGTATGAATAAATCTTGGGTGAATATAATAAAATGACATTTATTTCAATTTTTAATGGTTGAAATAAATTTAAGATGGTTAAAAATAAATTTAACTACTTATTTGAGAATTTGGGTGGATAAATATCAATGGATTGTATTTATTATGGTTAATAAAAGGATATTGGTGATGTATACCAATAATCACCTTTTAATGTTTAATAATAAAAGTAAAAGAAGAAATAATTTGCCTAAACATGATGAACATGTATGTGAAATAAAGTATTATTTAATGAATTCGAATGTAGTTAGTGGCTACATTTGATTAAATCGAATAATTTGAACAGTATTGTGTTTGTTGCCAATATTGTCATTTTATTTAAATAAATATATATGAGAATGAAAATAATTGATCATGATAAATATGATTAAAAATGTGAGAAATAATTTAATAATGTCTAAACATGTATTTGTTTTGTTTGGGTGCATAACATCTTTTTATTCAATCAATTGTATTAAATTTGCAATTTATTTTGCAATTTATTCAATTTATTTTATGCATGCGTACGGTTGAAGTATGGGCCTAGGATATGTTGAGACGGTTAGCGGGTTGTAGTAGTCGAGCAAGTTGAACTAAATTTCTTTTATTCTATTCGTTCCAGTTGTTCTGAAATTTTGCTTTGACCGTAATTTTTAAATTCGCATACTTGGTATTTGGATCTTATAGATTTAAGTCAAGGCTTTGCATCCGCCGAAGTTTGATCGTGCTTTCCGTTTTTTTTTTTCCGAAGTAGATACCGTGTTTGATTTAGATCCACTGCAGCGTTTAAGGTGAGTATTTCTCACCAGACATATGTACATATATTTTGTGAATTATCGCAAGTGTATGTGTAAAAATTTTATTTAAATATTATCTGTCTGTAGTATAACGTAGAATGATGAATCCCATTTAAATTGACACCTCATCAGTTATTATCTGTTGTATTATTTCTGCAGTTATATTATATTATTGTTTATTTACTGCTTAAATCACCACTGCAAGTTCCCTGTTAAATTTAGATTGTTGTGGGCTGAAATGATAGGCCTAAATGATGATTACTGTGCTATTATTATGTTAACTATTTAACTGTTAACTTAGGATTGCGGGTTTGAAATGATAGAACCCGGGGTTTGTAAATTACGGATTGAAATGATATAAATCCGTATCACTTGACCTAGGCTAGAAAACTATATACAGGCCCGTGGTCCTTATAATATTTTCTGAAATATTTAAAATTATTTTGGAAGTTAAATATTTGATTTAATATCTTTAAAGGATTTTATATTGATTTTGAATGAGTTATAAATGTTAATAAATAAATAAATAAATATTTGAATAAAATTTTGGAATATAACTTATTTTGGAAATTCTGGATTTTTGAAAGGATAAGATTTCAGTTAAGAAATATATATATAAGTTATATTTGGAAATATTTATTAAGTTAAACAATCTACTAAAGCATTTAAATGCTGTCTTTTGAAATTGGACTAGTTTTACCCGTAACTTTAGGTAGCATTTCCTAAGTGCTATAGAATCTGGAATTTGATTGTTTTGAAATTTAAGGAATTTGATAAATTATATTTATGTTTAAGTTTTGGAGACCTTTAAGATATGAGATTTATAACTGGATTTTTCTTAATAAATTTAAGATGAACATTCTAGTGTTAAGTAAATTTTGAAATTATTTAATGGCATAATTTTGGAGTTTTATCTATGGAATTTATGGGAATATTCAAGACGAAATAATAAACACTAATTTGTTGAAAGAAAAAATATCCAACCTTAGTTTTGAATATTAATACTCCAATTGGATATATATATAGGAATTGAAATGGTCTTGGGAACATGAAGTGATATTTAAATTATGGTTTAAAATAAAGAAATATATTTGTAAAGCTATGTAAATTATCTTCTTTACAAAGTAACCATAAAGTTAAACCATTTATATCCAAACCATTTGTGTTTTGGGAGTTATGTTTTTTTTTAAAAGAAAAATTTCCAATATATTATGGTTTAAAGGTATAATTCAAATATTTGGTTTCCAGATATTATAAATTTTAAGCAGTATGGTTTTGGAAAAGAATTATATTTGAATATAACGATATCATGTTGTTTTGGGTTTTAAATGATATCGTATTTATAGTTTTGAAATGGAAATGTTTATACTGGTTTTAAAGTATAAATTGTTTTTTAAATGACCACGGGTTATAATAACGATGGGTTGGCAAAGAGACCGGGATCGGATATGGACATACTCTCTGTCGATACCGAAAACCACTTTGACCAACCGTGTACGCGGTGGAGATTCCAGAATGAAGTAGGTCGGTGGTGGCGTTTCCTGTAAGGTAAATACGTGGACCCGACTCCCGTGAGTTGGCATAAGGTGGCTAAAACAGGAGCAATTCCAGGCCAATGAGGTCATTCCTCTGATCGGACGCTCCTCTTCGATATTATACTATGATCTTGGATTGATTCAGTGGCCACTTCTATATTTTGATTTTGGGGGAGTTAGTTCGAGGTGGGCGGCAGCTGCGCGCTGCGCGTTACCATCAGCCTGGATAGCAATTGGTATATCTACCCTGGCATTGCCTAGTTGTGCCGTGTCACCTACCCTATCGCGCCTTGTACGAGTTTGGTTTTCTCCCGTAGCCCGTGTGGTATCGTCTAGTGGCTTCCCGATCAGGAGGGACTATGATATTGGATGGACTACTGGGACTATTACGTGTTAAGGGCTATATGGGTAACCCCTTAACGCTATTAAAAAGTAAGTTTATTTTATAAATAGACACTAGTATAATAGCGCAATATACTACATAGTAAATAGTTTGACGGATCCTTAGAGGATGGACGGTCCCAAGCATCCTTTAAGTTACTTGCTCTATATTACAGTACACTTGAATTAGCTTACATTATATAAGTATGTATGTCCTGACTCGAGTGTTATGTTTTATTTTTACGCTCGGGTCAGCCTGAGTTGCAGCTTCAATTTCTTCTCCGTAGCTAGGACACTCAGTAGATCATTCGAGCTGCTGGAAGTTGTTTCAGCCTTTATCTTTTCTGGAATTCAAGACTTTGAAGACTCTATCTCTATTTATGTCTTAAAATTTGTATTGAGGATTATAGACAATGTAAGTTCTGTTTTGTTGAAGTTATATCAGTGGCTTCATGAACCACTAAATTTTTAATTTCCGCTGCGAGATTCTGATATCTGTGTATGTGATTCTGTGATCTATTTATTGTATATTCTGAGTTTTGCCAAATTTATTCTACAACGCAGTATTTTGAACAATTCAAGTCCGACAATGTGCGGATGCGAATGGTTGAAAATATTGGGACGTTACAGCAACAAACAAGCACGATTTTGATAAAGAAAAATTCAAAATTTCAAAAAATTAAACACACAAACTTGTAGCCATATGTCTAAGCTTTCCATAACATCCAAAATTATTCAATTTAGTCAAGAAATGAAAGAGTTATGAACAAAACATTACTCGGGCCTGTGATTGTTGTTGTTGTCGATTTGCTCTTAGGACAGTCACAAACAAGCACGATTTTGATCAAGAAAACTTCAAAATTTCAAAAAACTCAGAACATCAAACATGTAGCCCTATATCTAAGCTTTCCAAAACATCCATAATTATTCAATTTGGTTAAGAAATGAAAGAGTTATGAACAAAAAATTGTGGCTACAAGGAATCAGGAAAAAAGAACAACAACAGAAAGAATAACATATACCTTAGACGATTTTGCAAATTTTTTCGCAGAAACTTCAATTTTTAGCTAGAAATTTATGAGCTTGTACTCACCTTAGACATTAGTAGTGAATTTGGATGACAAGAAGCAAGCTGGCGATGGATCGGGGCTCTAAGCACCTGTAGAAGCTAAAAAGAAGACATGCAAAACTAACCAAAATAATACAAACAACTCATCTTGATTCAAGGATTTTGTGGAAAATTTTAGGAATTGAATGGAGATTACCTTGTAGATACATATTTAGGTGGATTTTATTGTTTATTTTGTAGAAAAATTGAGTGGAAAATTGAATTTAAATGGAGGCTGCCCTTTTTCTTTTTGTTTTACTGTAAGTTCATTTCTTAGAGGAGAAAGAAGAAAATTACGTATAGACTAATTTCCTTAACCAGAAGCTTCTAGTTATGGCTAATGGACCCTATTTCTTGCCCAAAGAGCCCAAATGCAAAAATACTTAAAGAAAATAAAAGGTATGCACATATTCCACTTAATTTATCACCATATTCTCATTTTTCTTTATTTTAAAGTCATATAAAGATGCATACATCTTATAGTATTGAAATAAAATAGTTATTGTAATAAAATAAAATTTATTCTAACAATAAAAATACATTCTAACAATAAAACCCCATTTTTAACAATATTTAATAATTTACACAATTTTAGTGCAAAAACACCATTTTAAAAGCATAAGTTGTTCAAAATTTATTCTCTTTGTCAAATAAATTGCAATAAATCATTCTAACACTTTTAAATCATCAAAATAATATTGTCAAAAAATATTGCATCTTTTATTTTAATGAAATACATGTTTTCTTCATAATTCACCTTTATATTCAATAAAAGGCTAATATTGGCAATAATTAACAATATTGTTGTATTTACCCAAATAAAATTGCAATTTGATTATTTTCTACTCAAATTCTCAAAATAAAGTTTTAAAACTTTATTTTCATTACTTTACATCTATTTCAACAATTTAACGTTGAAATACAACACCTAATTAATTTTTTAGCTCCAAACTAATTAATACCCAATATTTCAATTTATTTAAACCAAATACTTATCCAATCAATATTGAATCCCATATTTATACCCAAATAAACAAAATAAAGATCCAAACTTTATTCTACTCATTTTATTCATAAAAATCATTGTTTATTCCAAATAAACAATTTAAAATTTTCAGTTATATTTTAATTTACAATATTAAATTATAACTTCCATTATAACTTAATGTATATCGGTAATCTCCAAACCAGGGTTGTTACAGACTCCCCCCTACAAAAATTGCGGGGACCCCCCTACAAAAATTGCGTCCCCGCAATTTTCTAGAAAAAGAGTTGTAAACAACATGAAAATTCAATCAATAAAGGTGATAGACAAGCTCGAAACTCAAACCATTCGTACTCTTAGCATATAATGGTAGAGAGAATAAGGAAAAACTTCCTTGGTTAATCCAATGGTCCATCATATGCTAATATTGTGATTAGCAAACCATCGAATTTTCCAAGCAACTCGAAAGAATTTCGAAAATATACCATCTTCGAATTAGTACTCAATAAAAAGCTCAACAAATAATCTATCAAATAAGATAGATTTCTTAAAACTTTATGAATAGAGTCAGGACCCAACCCATTCCAACCCAAACTCTAAGGAACAAAAATGATCATCAACACAATTTTCCGCATAATAATACGGAGAGAACATCCTCACAACAAGGATAGACTCAATAGACAAGATAGATAAATCACACAAAATGGCTCCTCACGAGGCCACCAAACTCGAACGACCATGAAAAAGCACGTCGTCATCAATAGCACAAGAATAGATTGAACTCAAGAACAAGAATATAAGCTCAAATTACTTTTCAATACAAGATATTTAGAATTTTTTCCCTCGACATCTTTTAAATTTTAAATCCCAATTTTCTACATTTGAAAATTTTCAAACTCTTTATGTAATGATCCACTATTTTGGACCATTCAAATCGAAAATAAAACCACACATGTCTGACTTGAATAATTCAAAACAGTAGATTGTAATATAATTCGGAGCAAATAAAACCAATCACAGACACAAATAAATCAGAATAACTCGCAGCGAAAATAGAAATAATAGTAGTAGTCCATGAAGCTACTACAATACAGTCTCAAACACAGTCTCAAAACAGTACAAAATACCATAGTCTAAAAAGTAAATACAACAGAAATCCCAGTACATAAATGTTTACTAGTAAAATAGCTGAATAGAAAAATATTGAAAGAAATAGATAGCAACTGGCTAAATGATGATCTCCAGCAAATCCTAGCTCCAAAAGGTAATTCCAAAGCTGACACTCAGGCTAACCCGAGTGTAAGAAAATAAATATAAACACTCGAGTCAGGACATACATTTATACAATGTAAGCCAACTCAAGTGAAAATAGTAATATAAAATGCACAAGTAACTTAAAGGATGCTTGGGACCGCCCATCCTTTAAGGATCCGTTAAACTATTTACTATGTAGTAATATACGCTGTTACAATAGTGTCTAGAAGTAAAGTAAACTTACTTTGAAATAGCATTAAGGAGCTACCCATATCCCCCTTAACACATACATAGTCCCTGTAGTCTATCCAGTATCATAGTCTCTTCTGATCAGGAAGCCACTAGAGGATACTCCACAGGCTACGACACAAAACCCAAATCATACAAGGCGCGCTAGGGTAGGTGACACGGCACAACTAGGCAATGCTAGGGTAGATATACCAATTACGCTTTCGGACCTATGGTAACGCGTAGCAGCTACTACCATCCACCTCGAACCACACTCCCAAAATCAAAGGTGCGCACCAATCAATCACAAAGTAATAGAATGACATATGAAGAAGTGTGTCCGATAAGAGAAGCTACCTAATTAGCCCATCAATCGCTCCTGTTTTAGCCACCTTATGCCAACTCATGGGAGTCGGGTCAACGTATATACCTCAATAGAACGTCGCCGCCCTCCTACTTCATTTCTATAATCTCCACCCGTACACGGTTGTTAAAGTGGTTTTCGGTATCGACAGAGAGTATGCCCATATCCGATCCTGGTCTCTTTAACAACCAAATTTATTATTACCCATAGTTATAAATTTCAAAATAGTTTATATTACACTTCAAAACGTATTCATTAAACCATTTAAATTTAATGTCAAATAATGTTCATTTCAAAATTGAAGCCTTCCTAAGTTCATTCATTCAATTATAAAATTTACAAGACATTGTAAATTTCAGCTATAATAACACTTATAAAATGTTACGGTAGATATAGTAATATTTCAAAAACATTGTCAATTTCAAAAACTACAACACCTATAAATTACTACGGTAGGTATTTTAGTATTTCAAAACTGTTCAGTTTCAGAAACAACAGCACTTACAAAGTGCTACAGTAGGTATTTAGTTATATTCATCACATAGTTCAAATTCAGAAACTGCAGCATTTCAGAAATGCAACTATAGGTATATTTAGTATATTCAACACATAGTTCAAATTCAGAATCTACAGCATTTCAGAAATACTATTGTAGTATATTTATCATATTTAACACATAGTTCAAATTCAGAATCTGCAGCATTTCTAAAGTGCTACTGTAGGTACATTTAGTATATTCAACACATAGTGCATTAAACCACAGCATTTCTGAACCGCTACAGTTTCTGTTATAAGTTTACTATACCCTTTAAAACAATATATCTTCAACTTTTCTCATTTTTAACTTATCAAATTTATTTCACTTTTCCAAATTATTTATTTGGATATTACTTAACTAACATTTTATTAATAAATATCCAATTTAAATAAAAATTCATTTGTTAAGTCAAATACATTATAAATTGCTTCACTTTTATTTCAACAATTAACTTAATACTTTATTTAAAATACCCATTTCATAAAAAAATTATTCTTATCACTAAGTTAAACTTAAAGTTCCATTTGAACCCTAAATTTTCAATTATTAAGTCACAACAAAATTTACATTTTAATCATTGATTTGCTTATACAATTTTACTTATAGAAGTCACTATAAGATTTATTTAAATCATTTAAATCCAATTTAAGTTAAAATTTCATAATTTTAACTTCAAAAACACTTAATACTCATAAAATATTCAAAACTAACCACGGGTCTGTATATAATTATCTAACCTTGGTCAAGTGATATGGATATGTATCATTTCAATCCGTAATTTAAAAAGAAAAATCCTGGTTCTATCATTTCAAACCCGCAATCCCAAGTCAAATAAAATAAATAAAATCGCTTGAGCCTATCATTTCAGCTCATAAATATTTTTCTTATTCTAATGTCCATTCGGGTATGTATCATTTCAACCCATAGTGATTCTATTCTACGGATAACTTGCAGTGTGGGAAACAGAAAATAAATTAAACAGTACAACATATCATATGATGTCAAGTGATGCAACAAGTATATAATAAGGTAATATCATCATATAACGTCTGATAATAGGCAGATGTGAGCATATAACATAGCATATCACTATTACAATTCAAGTGACATTGTTTCACATTTATATAAGTACAATTATCTAGAGTGAATAACTCACCTCTAAAGCTAGAGATCAAATTCAAAACACAAAATCCAAACTCTGCAAAGCACGAAAAGGCACGAATAGATTCGTGAAGAAGCAACACCCAAATCCAAATATTGTAGATAACAAAATATATAACATATATAAGTGTATGACTCAACATCGTATTATAAATCAAAACAATGAATAAAACATGAATCAAAGTGAAGCAAAATTGAATTTTTATCCACAAGTGGGCTCGACCACTATGTAAATGGGCTAGCCACGCCATCACATGGCTTGGCCATGATCATTCAAGGGCATCTATGCTCGGCTATGGTGGTCATAAGGCATGGCTAGGCAAGGATATGAAGAGGAGTGGCAAGGCAAAGGTCAAGTGGAGACAAAAGCATGGATCAAGAGGAGTTTTTGCAATTTTGGTGATGGGATTTGTTCTAGGGTTCACAGCCTTGGTATGGGATGATGTGAGGAGGTGGAGGCCGATCATGTTGGTGGTGGAGAGGAGATAAGGTCGGCTAGCATGGTGTGGTCGAGCTAAATAATTAGAGAACAAAAGGAAAAAGAAAAGAGAAAAGTGAAGAGAAGGATGATGCCATGACTAACTGTATTTTTTGGACGCGAATAGGAGATGAGATGTGTTGAGAAACTTTTTGTACGTGAATTGTAAAGTGGAGTGGCGGCTAGGGTTATGGAGAATGGTTGTGAATAGCTAGGATTTGAAGTAGGTAGAAAATGAAGAGCCTACTTGATTTCCAAACAAATAAACCGAAGACTCTTTGAATTTCCAAGCCATTTATCAAAAATAAACCAATCAAAATCCAATAAACGAAATCAAATTCTAAACAAAATAAAATAGAAAAAGAAAATAGAGAGATGAACATAGGAAAAATAGAAAATAAAATACGGAAATAACTGCGTGTAAAACGCTGTATTTTATTCAATTTAAAAAGTATAAAACGGAATTTTACGAAACGAAAAGCAGTATGCATATCAGAATCAAATATAGTTTCAAAGAAAAAGATTAGAATTTAAAATTTCAAATATAAAATTTTCAACTGTGGTCAAACTTTGACTTCGGTTGACCAAAATATAAAAAATTTAGAAATTGCTTGTTTTATTGTATTTGGAAAATAATTTATAAACAAAATCCAAAATTATATTGGAAAACTCAAAAATTTCAAATTTCAAATAATTAAACATCAAAGTTTCAATTAAAATTGAATTAAAATATTTATAAAATTTATGGGTTGTTACACTAATGATATTACTTAGTAAGTAATATAAAACTCAAATTAAAAGTCCAAATTTCTTCTCTTCAAAATTAATTTTAAAAGAATTTTGTAAATCCATAATAATATTCCTCAAAATAAATTAAGGGTTTAAATTCTCTTTACTCTTTTTATTAAACCACTTAAATAGTTTAAAACAATCTTCAAACCCTCTTATAACTCTTCTCTGAAAACATCCGATGTATATAATATAGATTCTAAAATCTCAAAATATACTTCCAATAAAGTATAACTCAAGAATATTCTCATATATTCTCATCCTTATAATTTCAAAATAAATAAGTAAATAAATAAATTGCATTGCCTCGCCATTGAATCTTTAATAAATATATATATTCGTTAGCTGCAGAGTCGATCGAACGATCAAAACTGCCTCGCCTCTCTGATACTCGTCTCTAAAATCAATGGCTGCAATTACTATTCAAAAATAAATTTAATATATAATCTCAAAATATTATTTTCAAAATCTCAAAAAAATGACAAAACAAACCATCATGTCTGATTGCCTCATCATAGCATTCAGAAGATTCATATCGATAACGTTGATTAGGCATATCGACCCGAACTCTTAACTACTCGATGGAAAAATTCATATCGATAACGTTGATCAGGCATATCGACCCAAACTCTTAACTACTCGATGGACAACCCAACACTCTCAAAGTATTCCTATAAAAGAAATAGTACTCGTGTAAATATTTGCTCAAAATATTCTTCAATTTTTTATGTCAAAGCTCAAATTTCTCAAAACTCATATTTATATAGCTTCAAAACTCAAACCAAAGAGCATTAAGAGAATGCATCGAGATATTCCTAGAATACTCGATTCTCAAAATCAGAGGAGATAGAGTGTTCTTCAATCTTATGGTGTCACGAGCCACTCCCAAAAATCATCAAGATACAGAATAAGCAAGATATTCTTCTCGACGGAGAAGAAGCACACAATCCACGAATCACTACTTCAAACAGAGTAATGCTACAAGGATAAAGTTGATTAAGTATCTAAAAAGAACACTCGAACGAAGCTGAATGATAAACTCAATCAAAATCAAACAATTTAGAAACTCACCTCATTCCTCAGTGGATATCCTCATGGAAGGATAACCAAAGAGCTAAGAGCCAGTAATAAGGTTACCTCAACACTCGATTGCCCGATTGGATATCAAATCCAAACGGACTCACAAAACTCAATAAAGTCACCTTGACTGAAATTCGAGATATATCACCATCATCTCGATACTCAAGAGTGAATATAGAAAGTTCGGAATCATTATTAACATTCCAAAGTGATAGAAATAATAAACCAATCAAATTAGGATGCCTAAATAAATATAGGATCCTATAACAACAAAAGGATCGGACTTAACATCAAACGAGTCAATCCATCCCAAATTGGATACATCCCAAGATAGTGAGTAATAAACAAATACTCGCTAAAGCAGCAACAAATAAAAAACTCAGAATGCTCACTGCAAGCCAATCGTAGTGGATCCCTTCAATAGGATTCACAACTCTCAAAGGAATGCAACAAGAATGCTCAAACAAATCAATCAGCTCCATTGGTACGAACTCGCTCGTATCGAAAAAAATAAGAATAGAATAATCCCAAAACTCGAAAAAGAATCAGCTTTGATTCGAAAACAAGTTCGAATAAAGGACAATGATTCACTCGTATTGCACTTCGATGTATGATATATGTACTACTCTATGTTTATTCTACTTTGTTCTGACCATAGCTCAGATACCAAGCTGTAACGCCCCACCCTGAGACCCATCTTAGTAAAGAGAATTAATGAGTAATTCCGTCTACTAAAGTGGAGAATAGGGCTGGTTAAGGGCGACCATCTATAATTTTATCTTAAACATCTATTGAATACGTCGATAAATGCAATATGGTTTTTCTTTTCTATCTCAAGTGGATCGACATACCCAGTAAATGCTTAATCCAAAACTATAGGTGGCTAATGGATCTACCAAAACAAAATATAATAACTAAATGAAAAGCACATCACAGAATAGTAATCAACATCATACATATACATATATACTGATACATGTTTAGTACAATACAGTATGAATACAATGAAGGTGGTACTCGACCACACCATATACATCAAATCAAATATAAATACCTCAGAGTATGTGAAAGAACATAAACTACTCAAGAGAAAGAAGAGATGATATCCAACATCAAGTTCAAGCTAAGTCCAATAGATGATACCTGAAACAACTCGGTCTGACCCGAGTGAAAACACGCGGGTCAGGCTAGCTAAAATCATCAGTTAAACAGGATAATCGATAAGGATAAGTAGGTGAAAGCTATGGTATCCTTTTTCTTAAAGGATGCCATGTCAACATCATAAGAAAGGACAACATCTCTTCTTGGCAAGTAGAAGAGAAAATGATGATAAAGTCATACTTAAGTGGCATAACTGACACTTAAGAAAATGGAACATTGATGAGCAAAATTTTAAAGATAAGACTCAATAAACATCGCTTTCGATTCATACCATCGGCGGTATAAAAAAATATGGATAATGACTTCAAATGATTCAACTATCTTCTTAGAAGTGGTCGCCAATATAACAATATATCAAAGGTACATATCCTTTATACAGAATAAAACGCATATGGATGTGCCTCATCTCATTGGCACATCTCAAGGATCATTCAAGGAAATATAAAACCCAATCATAAAAGAAGCATTATACTTATTCATACCTAATCTCATCAGTATGAATATAGATACATCTCAAATCCATCACTAAAACTCATCATAAAAGATTCTTCACAATCATTTATACCTCATCTCATCGGTATAAATATATAAATACATCTCAACTCCATCTTAACATCAAGTAGTCTATAAAATCATCAAATAATCGATCCGTAATGCAAATAACTCAATCAAAGAGTAACACCATAAATGATTTCACCATATATGTATACATCTCATCTACCATTAGGCTATCAATGTAATAATCATTTAAAGATGGTGAAGTCTAAAACATCAGAACTCAAAGAAATCCCGGATTGGCCAGATCCTCGATTGCATGCCAAAGCAATGCTACGCGCGCTACATCATGACTAGCACTACTATTTAGTACCATAAACATCGTGATAAATAGAGTCAAATAACATCTTAACAGCGTGAACATCGTGAATGACTATAGTCTATAACATCATAATGAATCCCAGTCACAAAGACCTGGGTTAATAACATCGTGATGATCGGAGTAGCAACTACATCGTGATGACTCCAATCGAGTCTCGTGGTCTGTAGTACTAGTAAATGTCATGAATGTGTCTCAACTTCTCGGATAGGAACCCAATAGGTGTTAACGTATGTTCCATACTATACATTCGCACCTAACGGTTTACACCCGTTAGTTGGTACCACACTAGTAAAACATCATAAACAACATGAAAATATACTCAGCCTCATTTAATTAGCGAGTAAATACAATACCCTACTCATCTCATCTCATGTACGAATACTAGTGGCATCGTGACTTGTCTCATCTCATCGATAAGTAAAAACTATCATAATACATCTCAACATCGTAAAATCATCATAAAGAAGCTTACCTCATCTTATCGGCAAGTAAAAATAACATCTAAATGGTTATTTATAACCATAATTCCAAATAGAAATTTCTAGCTCTTAGTTCACCTCATTCCATCGGCGATTAAGAAATACATCTTAAAATGGTTCTTTATCGAATATACTCTTAAATTGGAGTTCTCAGACCGTATAATCTATTCAAAAATTTAATAACATCTTAAATCGTTTCAAACAGTTCATCGGAAGGGTTTCG
This sequence comes from Allium cepa, assembly GCA_030765085.1. Taxonomy (NCBI): domain Eukaryota; kingdom Viridiplantae; phylum Streptophyta; class Magnoliopsida; order Asparagales; family Amaryllidaceae; genus Allium; species Allium cepa. The sequence continues at coordinate 338,022,262 of CM060938.1, forward strand.
ATCGTATAAGTCTGATATTAAGTGATAAAGCAAATCCATGTGTCTCATACCATATGTTTTACTTTAACGTTTAATTTTCATTCTCATACGTCCAAAATTCATAAAAATAAGTAATTCTGTTTATAAAATAATTTTATTAGAGGAAAACAGGAATTTAAAATGATTTTTTCGAAAATGATTATTAAAACCAATATTTGAAATTCCTTTATTATAGGAAATAAATAGATCTTATATCAGAAAAATAAATTTGAAAGTACTATATAATAATAATTTGAAATGTCCATTCATTTCAAAAAAACACTTCAAAATGGTTTAATGAAAACAGTGCTCGAAAACAATGAAAAACAGTAAAGATAACTCAAGACTGATAACTTGAATTCAATACGAATACAATTTAAATTTAACCCAAAATCAATTCAAATTCTATTTAAATATGGATTTCAAATTCTCCAAACATGGCTAGCCTAGCATCATAGATCTCAAAATATCTCAAAAACAACATCAAAACCGAATGAGAATAAGAGCAAAAACGAGTTGATACAATTCTAAGGTCGATGGTTGTTGTTACTGTCGATTTGCTCTCGGGACAGCAACAAACAAGCACAATTTCGACCAGGAAATCGTCAAAATTTCAGAAAACTCAAAACATGAAACTTGTTTCTCTATATCTAGGCTTTCAAGAACATCCAAAATTATTAAATTTGATAAAGAAATGAAAGAGTTATGGCCAAAACAATTCTTAGGTATGTGATTGTTGTTGCTGTCGATTTGCTCCCGGGATAGCAACAAACAAGCACGATTTTGATCATGCATACTTCAAAATTTTAGAAAATTCAAAACAGAAAACTTGTAGTCCTCTATATATTCTTTCTAGAACATCCAAAATTATTCAATTTGGTTAACAAATGAAGGAGTTATGTACAAAACATTACTCGGGCCTGTGATTGTTGTTGCTGTCGATTTGCTCTCGGGACAGCAATAAACAAGCACGATTTTGATCAAGAAAACTTCAAAATTTCAAAAAACTTCAAAATTTCAAAAAACTCAAAACATCAAACTTGTATCCCTATATCTATGCTTTCCAGTACATCCAATATTATTTAATTTGGTTAAGAAATGAAAGAGTTACGAACAAAACATTACTCGGGGCCTGTGATTGTTGTTGCTGTCGATTTGCTCTCGAGACAGCAACAAATAAGCACGATTTTGATCAGGAAAACTTAAAATTTTCAAAAAACTCAAAACATCAAACTTGTAGCCCTATCTACAAAATTTCCAGAACATTCAAAATTATTCAATTTGGTTAAGAAATGAAAGAGTTATGAACAAAACATTGTGGCCACAAGAAATCAAGAAAGAAAAAAAGAACAAAGACAGAAAGAATAACATATACCGTTGACGATTTTGAAAATTTTTTCACAGAAACTTCAATTTTTAGCTAGCAATTTGTAAGTTTGTGCTCATCATAGCCATTAGCAGCAAATTTGGATGGCAAGAAGCAAGCTTTGGGGATAGATTGGGGCTTTAGGCACTTGTATAAGCTAAAAAGAAGACATGCAAAACAAACCAAAATAAATTACAAACAACCCATCCTGATTCAAGGATTTTGATGAAAACTTTTAGGAATTGGATGGAGATTACCTTCTATTACATTATAGACACATATTTAGGTGGATTTTCTTCTTTATTTTGCAGAAAAATTGAGTGGAAAATAGAATTTAGACGGAGGTTGCCATTTTTTTCGTTTTGTTTTACTGTAGGTTCATTTCGTAAAGGAGAAAGAAGAAAATTACGTATAGACTAATTTCCTTAACCAGAAGCTTCTAGTTATGGCTAATGGACCCTATTTCTTAACCAAAGAGCCCAAATGCAAAAATATTTAAAAGAAAATAAAAGGTATGCACATATTTCACTTAATCTGTCATCATATTCTCATTTTTCTTTATTTTAAAGTCATACAAAGATGCATACATCTTATAATATTGAAATAAAATAGTTATTGTAATAAAATAAAATTTATTCTAACAATAAAAGGATAATTTTAACGATAAAACCCCCTTTTAACAATATTTAACAATTTACACAATTTTAGTGTAAAAACACCATTTTAAAAGCATAATGTGTTCAAAATTTATTCTCATTGTCAAATAAATTGCAATAAATCATTCTAACACTTTTAAATCATCAAAATAATATTGTCAAATAATATTTCATCTTTTATTTTAATGAAATACATGTTTTCTTCATAATTCTCCTTTATATTCAATAAAAGGCTAATATTGGCAATAATTACCAATATTGTTTTATTTTCCCAAATAAAATTGTAAGTTGATTATTTTCTACTCAAATTCTCAAAATAAAGTTTTTTAAACTTTATTTTCATCACTTTAGATTTATTTCAACAATTTAACGTTGAAATACATCACAATTAATTTATTACCTCCAAACTAATAAATACTCAATATTTCGATTTATTTAAACCAATTATTTATCAAATCAATATTTAATCTCATATTTATACCCAAATTAACAATATAAAGTTTCGAACTTTATTTTTCTCATTTATTTACAAAAATCATTGTTTATTCCAAATAAACAATTTAAAATTTCTAATTATATTTTAATTTACAATATTAAATTATAAATTTCGTTATAATTTAATGTATACCGGTAATCTGCAAACCAGAACCGTTACAAATAGCGGCACAACGAGAGGTCAGAAATTTCAATTTAACCTAAAGAGAGACAATTAGTACTATCGGCTACCTTTATTTTTCTTCTCGTGTACCATCCTGTTCTAATGTTTGTCCATCCTCGAACCATTTTGACGGCTACGAAAACAAAATGCCTGCTTCCTTCCATTCAAAAACAAGAAACCTTTATTTCCTTTAACTCAAAACAAATATTAACTCAGCAAATATTACTCACACCATAATCGTCTGCCTCTTCTCTATTCTTATCAACTGGAACGAGTTTTTTTTCGAAAATCCACCTTACTTAACAATAATTTGCAAAACAATTATCTTAAGGATCCGGAAGATGAGATCTCCATCTCGGTATGCATTATAAAGGGTTTGATTGTTATGGGAAGGGGATTAAGGTTCGGGAAGTCGATCGATTGAGAAGGCAATAAGGGAATTAGAGTATGGATTTGGACTCAAGGGACGGAGGAGCACTTACTGGTGAATTCTGGTGAGGTCGTGGCTGTGCTAGGTGAAGTCCGACATCTAGACTGGCGTGTGTGAGTGTACGAAGTCGCGGTTCAAGAAGGGGACTCGGGTGTGAGGCAATGCTGACGTTCGGGTAGAGCTAGGTGAGAGTGAAGTTTTCGTGGTGTCGGCTGGTCTGATAGTGGAGAGATGGTTGAGATAGAGGAGGGTGAAGCCGTTGTAATGGTCAAGTGGTGTTTGGTGTAGAGCGTGAAGAAGAATTTGAAGGGGAGGAAGAATTATAATGTAATTTAAGTAACAATTTTATAATTAGTCTGAGTGAATCATTTTCAAAAATCGTTAACGTGTATACTTAATAACTTTTGAATGCGAGGTCCGATTAGGACGAAACAGACGGCTTCGCAATCATGTCGACGAGTGCTACACAACAAAACTGGTTTGGAATTTTTCGGAGTCAGCTAGAATTTTAGATTCAAAATCTGGATGTTTCGCAAATTAAAAATCAAGGTGAGTAAAACTCACCAATTTTGGTCGACTCGTTTTCAATTTGTAGAAATTAAATATTTATTGGCTGATTGAATAAATTATAAATTATTATCAGTTGGACGTTATGTTGTACGTAGTATGTGTGCGTGTATATATTAGTAGTTGGGTGTATTCACGCCGATTGGAGCGGATGAGACACTACGCGTCCCGCATAATAGCAGATGTTTTATTGCGATATTTCGCCTCGAAGCGGGATTATTATTTTATGTTATATGACATCTCTGTTTGTATGAAGATAGGTTGAAGGGATCTAAGTGGATTCCTCAAAAAAAATTATTTTCAATTTCATATATGGTAATATATGATGTGTTAGTATGATCTGTTATAGATTATGTTATATGTTGATTTATTATTGGACACTATAGTAGCACTGGCCTTAATTTTGGTATTATAAATACCATAAAAAATATTTTTGAATTTAAAAAGGGAATTCAAAGGCGATTTTGGAAATGAAAATATTTATATTGAAATTTTGGATTACTTAAAAAGGAATCGATTTGGATAAAATAAATAAATTTGATTTTTGATATTTATTTAGCTATTTCGTAAAATGGTTTCAAATAGAGATTTTAATTTGAGTATTTTTAAAACAGTGGATTTTAAATGGTATTTCTCGAAATACGAAATGGAAGACGAAATCGTGATTAGAATGGTTTTGGAATATTGTTTCGATTTATTAAGACGTAGATTTATAATGGAGATTTTAAATATAAATCGATTTATAAATGTAGTTGTTTAATATGAATCTTTATTAACAGAGAAATAAGAGTTGAGTTTATAAATTTATAAACGATGTTTATAAATAGATGAAATGATTATCGTTTGGTGAATTAGAAAAAAAATAAATTCACTGTTTGAATTTAGCATGAGATGTGGAAATCTATTTAGAAATAAATAGTAAACTCTATTTTGGAATTTGGGAATAGTTATGAAATTGAAATGTAAATCAATTTGTGATAAATCGAGAGAGATGTATAAGTATAAAAATAGGCATGTTGAATTTTTTAAAAAAAAACAAGGTTTTTCACAAGAAGTTAAGGTTTGTTTCTAGAAAAAGATTTTTATTTATTAAACTATGTAGTTTTAAAAAACTATTAATTAGATTAAAATATTTCGAAAAGTTAGTTATTTAAATATTTAAATTTATTGAAATGAATTCTAAGTTTTATAAGCAAGTTTTGTAAATCGGTTAGCAATTTTATAAATAAACTGGAATTAGTTATTGATGTTTATTTTAAAAGTGCTTTGATATTTTAAATAATTATTTAACTATGTTTTTGAAATTTATTATTATATATATAGTTTAAAAGTAAGTGATTGCAATTTATTTATAAATGCTCTCGAGATTTGTGGACCAGGATTTATTCAATGGACGTTTATAAGAGAAAACCTTATAATGGAATTCGAGAACTTAAGAAAATTTGAGGAAAAGGAAATTTCCAGATTGTTTAGATACGGGAACTTCAAAATTGAATCCGAATTCATTAAAGAAATTATAAATTGTTAGTTGGATTATAAATAAGTATAATTGATAATTTTTGGAAATTGTAAAGGGAATTAATAAAAATTTCGGAGATTTATGAGGTAAGTATGTAATATTTCCTAACTATGGATACTAAAAATGATTTTGGGAAATAGGCTTATAATATTTTCCTAAGTATTGGAATTAAAGGTTTTGGAGATATTTCAGTGACGAAATGATTTATATAGAAATATTTTTCTAAGTAATGAATTGTAAGTTGGATTTGGAAATATTTCTAAGTATTGATATGGGTTGAAATATCCTGTTATGGATTTAAGTATTTGAAATAGTTTTCAAATATTGAAATACTGGAAGAGATTTGAATATATATCTTTGTAAAGATATTTTGAAATAAATGATTTGAAAGAATTACAATATGGCCTAGTGACTGCTTCTGCCTGTAATTTGATAGTTAAATAACCGACTACCAAATCTGACCAATTTCGTTGATCGTTTTCGAAGAGACTGCGATCAAATTTGATTATCCCTAAACCACTTCGATCTAATTTGAGCGTTACGAATTGTGAAATCTTGAGGATAATGAAGACGGTGGTCTGTGAAAAGATTGGTTTGTTCAGACCCAGAAAAACCAGTATGGATGAACACTATCATTTCATTGTCGCCTAAAAGGCAGTGTTAGCATTCCAAGTATGAATGTTATTCTTAAGGTAAAACGTAGCCTCAAGCCTTATCAACCGAGAATGACTAAAATAGAGGAGATGCAGCAAGGCTATGTGGGTCGCTCCCATTAGGACATGATCATCACTCATCTAGAGTGGACATTTTTCATCATCACTTTGTATTGTTTGTTGTGTTTTGGGGCCCATTATTGGTGATCATATTCGGTACTATCGAGTAAGGGGTAGGCCGGTCTTGTGTTGGTAGGTATCGATAGGTTCGATCTCGGTATATTTTTCCAGAGGTGTACCGTGGAGGGTGGTACCCCAGTAGCCCTATCATTATATGGAATCCATTATACAATACGAGCTGTACGGTTTTAGTTGTATACCAAACCCGCTGAAACATGAGATGCAAGCATTTTAGCTATTTTGTAGTTTATTTTGTATAGACACTATTATAATATCAGATGATTTTGATATAAAATATTTTGGTTATCGTAAGTTAAAAACCTGGCTTGTTTATGTGTGACGTGGTCTTACGAGATGTTGTTTCCAAAAGATTTTTGATAACAGTTGTAACAATCTGCCTTTTGGACGGTTTAAATCGACGATAAACCATACAGTCAGACTCAAACCATTCAAAGGGGCAGATTGTTATAGGGTAAATAAGAAAAAAAAAGAAAAAAAAACAAATACAGAATCTCGCAATGAAATAACAAAAATATAATAATCAAATAACAGTTCATGAATCTGTTTTATAAATACATTTGATTATTCCTTTACAACACAAAATCAGAGTCACATAAAATAGGAATAAATAAATAAATGCAGGGAACAACATGATGCAGCTGAATAAATAAAATAAATAATTATAGTATTATATCTTCGTCTTCGTCCTTCAGAAAGCAGTCTTTGATAAACTGAAAAGCCCAGACTGACCCGAGCAAGTTGAGAAGACAAAAAACTCAAGTCAGAACTAAAAGAACTTATATAAGTTAAATTAATGATAAATAAATATGAGTGTAACAACATTAGAGATGTTTATAGGGTTTGACATCTCCTATCCAGTGTCTAACATGAGTGCAATAACTTAAGAGATGTTCGGGATTTCCATCTCCTAAAGATCTGTTAAACTATCTACTGTGTAGTACAATACGCTATTATAATATGTCTACAATAAAGTAAAGTATTAAAATAGCATTAAGGTGTTACCCATATCCCCCATAATATATTTTATATTAGGCCATAGTCTATACAGATACTGTAAATTCCACCCGTAGGTGGGCTATCAGGGAGCACTCTATGGGTACGACATAAAACAAACTCATAGAAGGCGCGATAGTACATGCGACACGACACTCGAGTCAAGAATATATATACTAATTGCGGATCCGGATTGGTGGTAACGCATAGCAGTTACTACCGCCCACCTTGGAACACACTCCTAAATCAAAATCAAGGGGTGGCCACAAAATCAATCACAAAGTCATAATATCGTATCGAAGAAATGTGTCTGATATGAGGAATAACCTCACTTGGTCCGGCGTAGCTCCTGTTTTAACCATATCAAGCTGACTCACGGGAGTCAGGGTCACATAAATACCTCATACAGAATCGTTCTCCAAACCATTCTACTTCATTTCTGGAATCTCCACCACGTACGTAGTTGTTAAAGTGGTTTTCGGTATTGGCAGAGAGTGTGACAATATCTGATCTCGGTCTCTTTAACAACCAAACGCTTATTTCACACCGATTGGTTCTTTTACATTTCAATAAGGTCAATTCACAATTTATATAAAAATATCATATTCGATTTCAAATCATATTTCTTTCATAATCATATTCACTTTTGAAATTATCTATAAGAAAGTCTAATTTAATTCTCATTACAAAATCATCATTATTTACTCAAATATGTCGTTCAACAAAAGGTATCAATTTCAAGTTCCAACTTAGGTTGTATCATCATCAAGGATTTCCATATAAATACTCCAACTTTACACAGTCTGAAGTTTTAAAAAATAGTTTAGGTAGTCATAATAGTTTTAATAGTTTGAAAATAATTTAGAATAGACTAAAATAGTTTTAAAATAGTAAAATAGTTTAAATTAATTTAAATTTGATTTAATTATAATTTGAAATGATTTATATAGATTTAAATTGATTAAGTGGATTTAAATTATCTTAAATTGATTTTAAATAGATTAAATATATTTATTAGTTTAAAATAGGTAAAATAGATTAAATTGGACTAAATAAGTTATAATAGACTAAAATAAATTAAAATAGTTTCAAATTGATTGAAATAGTTAATTTAATTAAAATAGTTTAAATTAGTTTAAAAATATTTCAAAGTTATATCCAAACATTTCAATAACTCAATTTTGATAATTCTTTTATATTTGACACTTCAACTTTGAAATTCAATTTTGAATCCTTTGAACAATTCATTAAATCAATTTCAATTTCAATATTAACGCTTGGATTATCGAAATAATTCAATATATACAAATCAATTTCTATTTCAAAATGCCAGTTAATTAAATTCAGAATTTAAAGAATTAAAAATCATTTAATTTAACCAATCCGGTGTCCGTATAAAATTTTCTACTCCATGGTCAAGTGGTACGGATATTTATCATTTCAATCCGCAATTTAAAATTTTACCGTTATATATCATTTAACACCGCAATCCTGAATTGAATAAAAATCCATAAAATCGCTCGAGTCTATCATTTCAACCCATAACGATTTTTCCTTATAGATCATTCGGGTATGTATCATTTCAACCCATAAGGAACTTGCACTATTATAACAATATAAAAATACAACATCCAGTCATCTAATATCAACGATCAAACATCCACCGCAATCATCATTGGAATCAACCACTAAACATCAATAGATAACTGATTATCATTAACAGGTATTTAATTGACAACTAAATTCAATATTAAATTAGACGATGATTAAATGCAATAACAATCAAATTTAACTAGAATGACAATTTAAACATACCAACCATCAATCAATTTATTTCCAATCACATCATACATTTAATTTAACTTACATCAGATAGTTTAGTAATAGTGAGTGGGTTAAATTACTCATCTTTGATTTTAGCCCATAAAAATCCAAACAGAAGCGCAAAAACTCAACAGTCTCCAAATTCAACTAAATCATTTTCATGCTGACCGGAATTTAAATATGAATCCAATAGTATAAATGCGTGTGAATCAGAGCTTATATGCAAAAAATATTCATGTTATAAGAAATATTATTAAAATAAAAATTAGTATGCATTAATTTTTTTTTTTTTTAATATTTACGTTTTTCTCAAGATGAGGCTTAAGGAAAAGATTGAAGAACAACTAAGATGAGGACAGGACGTGTACAAAAAATGAAAAAAAATCATGTTTCATAAAAGAAAGCTTTTGGATTTGCAAAAATAAGAACTTTTGAATATAAGGTGTCAGGAGAAACAAAACACAAATGAAGAAATAAGCTGCAGGTTATTTATAATTATGAAATGAAGATGGAGGGACAAAAATAAATGTCACATTTTATTTTGAAAGCTCTAGGCATTAATAACGCATAAGGAAATGTATGTAGGAATGACAAAGTTTGAAAATCAAAGAAAAGTAAAATTTTGTATACGTGAGAATGAGGTGGCAAGAATTAAATACAACCAAAAGTCTAAGCTCAAGCATTAAATAGAAAGAGAAATGAACGGATCAAGTATTAATAATAAGGTAATTATTTTAAAACGTTCATGCAACAATTAGTAACAAAAGAAATAAAGGGACTATGTACATCACACAACCTTTTGAAATTCAATTTTTTTGAAACGTAGCCAAATTAAATTCATTAACTCAAATAATATTCAAATTTATACACATTTAGGTTTTTTATCCCCGCATAATAAAATTTTTATACCTACCTTAAAAATGAAAACGTTCAATTTGATTTTCCCAGAATGATCTTTTTTTTCCATTAAAGTACCCTTTTTGTTTAACATAAAACGTGCGTTTCTTTTGTTATATCTGTTAATTGCAATCAATGTTTTCTTTCCTTTTAATTGAAATATTTGAATTACATTAATTGCAAATACTTACAAAATTAAATTTCAAAATAGACAACTAAAATGGATGAAAAATATAACAATTGTTTATTTAAACACGTTTATAAATTTGTTGTTTGTACACAAGAGTAATAAATAACTTTGAAATATATTATTTTTCTATTGTTGAAATCAATCTTTAAGCTAAATTACAGTTCAAATAAACATATATTTCTTCCTTTAAAATCAATGATTTTGTTCTTTATTTTAATGAAATTGAACCTTCACTCACAAAATGAAACATTCATTTTATTTGATGTAATATTCTTTTAATTAAATCAAACTTTCCTTATATTTTCACAAAACATAAGCTACTTTTAATTACACCTATTAATTTACTATTTAGTATTCTCTCCCATTAATTGAAAATTTTCAATTACATTAAGTTCTGTTGGTTAAGTTTCAAAATGGACTAAATGAATGTAATGAGAAGTAGAACAATTATTTCATATCTAATAGTAATTTAAACATACTTATACACTATTAGATACAAACAATAATTAAACATTTCTTACTAAATAATTGTTTCTCATCTCTACAATCAATCTTTCAGCTACCAAACATTTCAAATAAAAAAACATATGTTTACTCCTTTACTAAACTTATTCATTTTTATTCTTTTATTTTTATTTACACTCCTACTATTAAATAAACCAATACTTATGAAATTGTTAATAGGTTTCTTTCTTGTTATCCTCATTTTCTATAATTTACGCCTTTTCCTACATTAACAACAATATTAATTACATTAAATTCCAATTAATTAGATTCTAATTCTGATAAATTGATTTAATTTGATTTCAATCTTTGTATTCTATCAAACATTACTTTATGACATAGTTAACCTTGGTTTTTATCTTATCATATTAATATTCTCCAATTTCATCTTAATTTCCATTAACGCAATATTTAATTACATTTATTGCAATTTATTTCCAATTTGATTTCAACAAGTTAAACAAATAGGTAACAAATAACAATTGTCACCATTAGCTTAATTTAATAACATTTGTGAATTTGTTATCTACACACAAACGTCATAACTACTTACATAACACCAATTTTTATCAATTATGATCAATTACATACTATTTCATTAGTTAATGCAACCTTTAAATTATCAATTGCTCCTGTTATTCCAATTATCAATTTATACACACATTATTACAATTAAATAAAATATGTAACCAATTATAACCTTTTAATCATTTCAATAAATTGGAATTACTTTTTAAAGCAGTTATCAATTACTTTAAATTAATACTATTACATTTTATTCAAATTTTATTCTTATTATTAAATCACAAATTTTCATTTCTTCCAACATTTAATTCACAAAACCTTATTAAATTAACTAATTTTTATTACCGAAAATTACGGGTCATTACAACAGTAATAATTCAAATTGAGTATGCTTTTCTCACGATGGTATTCCAGATTGACTCGGGTGTTATTTTATTATAATACTCGAGTCATACCGAGTATTACAAATCCAAGTTAGGATGCTATGGAGCTAAGGAGACCTGATGATGGATTCTCAAGCATATTACACGTACTTGATAATTTTCCGCTGTGTATGTTATACTGAATATTCAGTACGTGTGAGGACAAGTTATTATAACTGTCAAGGTTGATTTGTTGACTATTGTACTCTGATAATGGTATGTATATGAAATGGTACATATTCATTTTGTATAAAGATCAATTAATATATATTATAAATTGTTCCGCTACGATTACGAGATTCTATGTAGTTATTTATAGTTTCTTCTATCTTTGTCCTTCTTCACCCCCAACAATTGGTATTTTCGGCACTTGAATATCTGGCATGCTATATAGAGTACATACCGGTGTCGATTTTTGAGGAGCGAAAAAACAGGGTCGTGACATAATCCCTATATCATATCCCTACTCTGTCCTAGAAGGGAATAAATAGATATTTTATAATATACCGATTCTCAATAATATATTTTCAAATATATTTCAATTTTCAAATTAGGTAATTTTCCAACAAAATTCCTTTACTCGAAAATGTTTTCCTATAAGAACAACGTTTATCAAAGATTGCCCTTTAAATAAAAGTTATTATAACCAAAAGACGGCTTTCAAATAAAAAAAAATTCGAATTCTAATATACTCTTTGTATAAAACACTTTTCACAAATAAATATGTTTCTCAAGTGCCTTACTCAGAATTATATTTCTCAAATAAAAGTATTCCCATCAAAATATTTTTGAATATTTCCATCGATAAAATAATTTCTCAAAATCTCCTTTGGGAATAAAATACCTTTCCAAATTAGCTTTACTATAAACATCTTTTAAAATAATTCTTCTCCAAATTATATGTTTTTTATTGTAAATATACTTCAGTCAATATATTTTCGTTTTAAAATAGAGGATCTCGCTAATTATTCTCAATATGGCGAGTTTAACGAACATTTTCAAACCATGGTACTTCTATGAAAATAGTTTCCACCTAACGCCATTTTAGATAATTACTTCATAGATGTGATGATATTTATTTTAAATACTCTTCAAAAAAACATTTCTTTCTAAAACATTCCTTAACAAAATAATTTGGCAAAGCATAATAAATCATAATGGAGTTATAAAAATACTCTTCACAATATATTTTTCATAGGATGATTCCAAATCAAAATCACTTAACCAAAAAAAATCCATCAAAATATTTTCTTCCAAAGTAAAATATTTTAAAATGGACTTCCTTTCACCAAAGTGCTTTTGAATAAAATATATTAATGGTAATCATTTTTTCTGATGAAAATATTCATAAAATAATATTTATTCCTAATTTAAATGTTCCATTTTTGCCTATGTATAAATTTTCAACAAATCATTTTATGTCAAAAAATAGAATTCTCCTTTTAATAAAGTACCTTTAAAACCAAAATTGTACATTTAATATTTATTTTCCCAAAAAATTCTCATTTTAAATTCAATAATAAAAAGTAGTTTCATTTATTAGGATTGAGTTTCAATTATAATTTGATGTTGTGTGTGCCATTAGGGTTATAAACAACATATTATCCCTCCTATAATTCTTAATCCTACCACATTCGTATTTAATTACCTTCCATACAAGGTTAATCATAAATAAATATTTTCTTAGGGTGAGGTAATGGTGCTACACAAACAACCCAAAAAAAAAAAAAAATCATACAATCAGCAATCAAAGCGCTCTCTCATTTTATATTCTAACCCAACCTAAGGTGTAAATTAACCTACCTTAAATGGTTAAACCTACCATTGGCTCAGGAAATCACTAAACATTAGCTTTAATACCAAGTGCGAAGACCCACTATTTTTAACCTCTAAAATCCATTACAAACGTCGTCAAAAATACGCTTGCAATTAACCTTAGATATAAAAACAATGGACTATATGGATTTACAATTTAGAATCCACAACGGTGACTGGGCCTAAAATTTATACATGTTAGAAAAAAAATATAAAAAGTGATTTTTAGGAATTTTTGTTGAATTTTCCTAAGTTTTTTTAGTGGATATATAAAATTATCTAAGGTATGGGACTTAAATGTTTTATACATCTATAAAAGGAGAAGGGGATTTTTGTAAATACATCAAATTTTCTATTTCTGGAAATTGGTAGCACTTTTGAAAAAGTAAAATGGCAACCAATTAGATTTTGACAAAAAAAGGAAAGTTAGTTGCAAAAGAAATAGTTTAAATGGACAAATAAACATATTTTAACTATTTCGGTACTTTCGGCACCAGGTTATGCCTCTTTCCTTCGCCTCTGATACAGTTGAACTAATGAACATGGTATTAAGGAACTAATGAACGTGGACAACCTCTCAAAAACGTTTGAGATGCTTTTGTGGTAAGGAATGAAGCTTAACCGGCTAAAGAGTTCTTTTGGCATAGCTTCTGGGAAATTCCTTGATTCCATCGAAAATTCTATAGGCATTCTTGTTAATCCTAAGCAAATCACCGCCTTATGAAACGTCACAGCCCCTACGATCAAAAAGGAATTGCAACGTATGAATTAAAAGGTTGTAGTGCTGAGCTGATTTATTTCTAAAGCAATAGACAAGTTATACCATTCTTCAATGCATTAAAGAAGGGTAACAAGAATTTCGAATGGAATCAGCCTACCAGACTACCTTTGAGGAATTATTGCAAAATATGAGACCCCGTCAGTTTTGTCCAAACCTGTGGATAGGGAAAACCTATTCATTTATCTAGCCATATCAACTCAGGTCCTGAGCACAGCCATATCAACTCAGGTCCTGAGCACAGCATTGGTACGTGAAGAAGCTAGGATCCAGCGATCCATTTATTACATCAATAAGTGATTCACTGGGGCATAGAACTATCTGAAGTTGGAAAAACTTGCCAATTTCCCGTTGATAGAATAAACACCTATACTTCCAGGCTCACCCAATCAAAGTGTTGACGTATCAACCTTTGAAGCAAGTATTGTACCACCAGGAGACATCGGGCAACTTCTTAAATGGAACGTCGAGTTGAGTTAGTACAACGTCACTTATCACCCCAGAAAGGCAATCAACGAACAGGCATTGGCAGATTACATCGTTGAATTCACAATACAAGATAACAAGAAGAAAACACTCAAAAGTAGTGTCATGGTGGAAACTATTTTTCGATGGTGCATCAAATGATTTTCGTTCAGGAGCAGGAGTCGTCCTTGAAACTCCTGAAGGATAGTCTGTTTGCTAGGCCTTAAGGTTGGATTCCCTGCTACTAATAATGAGGTGGAGTATAAGGCATTAATAGCAGGACTGAAAATTATAAAGGAACTTGGAATAAGGGCCATGTATATCTACAGCGACTCTCGCTTGTTGTTTGTCAAGTGAAAGGGGAATATTAGGAAAAGCGGAAAATCTTCCCACTTGTCTGTTAAAGGCATGGAAATTGTTGAATGACATTGAACACTATACCATAAGTCATATTTCAAAATAGTAGAATATAAAAGCCGATTATCTAACTAAACTAGCTAGTTTCGAAGAAGCACGGTTGATGGGGCTGGTTCAAGTTAAGACACTAACAGCTCCCAATATAGATCAAACGGACGTCGATTGGCTTTTAGAAATCCCAAAGAAAGAGGGATCATGGATGACATCAATAAAAGACTATATGCTCAAAGGGACAATCCTCAAGGATTGGAATGAGCAGAAGAAGCTTCTTCGAAAGATACCACGATTCATACTACAAGATGGAGCGCTCGGCAGGAGGGAATTCTCCACACCTTTACTTAAATACGTAAGTAGCAATGAAGCCAGGAGGATCCTTTGGAAAGTCCATGAAGGCAGCTATAGAGACCATATCGGAGGGCAGACACTGGTAAAAAAGGTCCTCCGTTATGGATATTTTTGGCCATTAGTCAAACGAAATGTAGCAGATTACGCTAGAAGTTGCGATTGGGTGCCAGAGAATTATTAAAATCATGAGAACTCCATCCAAAGAGCTAACGCAAATGGTCAACCCTTACCTGTTTGCAATCTGGGGGATTGATCTACTTGGAATATTACTAATATCTAAGGGCAGAGCCAAATATGTTATCGTAGTAGTTGGTTGCTTCATAAAATGGGCTGAAGCAGAATCGCGGGCCACCATGACAACTAAGAAAGTAATTTACTTCATCATGAAAATATTTTTTGCATGTTTGGAGTACCATAGAAAATCATCACAGGCAATGGAACTCAATTTGAGAGTGCTAAGTTCAGGAACTTCTCTGAGTGTTTCCGGATCGAGAAGAGCATCTCTACAGTGGAACACTCTCAAGCAAATGGGAAAGTGGAGGCAGTAAAAAAAATATCAAATCCACTATCATGAAATGGCTGACAAAAATTAAAGGAAATTAGTTTGATTAAATTCCACTTGCACTGTGGGCTTATAGATTGACTCATAAATCGACAATCAGGCACTCACCTTTCGCTTTAGCATATGGTTTAGAAGCATTGATTATGGTGGAACTGGAAGTCCTCTCTCATCGGAGATGACACTTCAATCAAAGTAAGAATAAGCAGCTCCTACTGAAATCGCTGGCTCAAATCAATGAGAAGCAAGAGGAAACTAAACTAAGGAATGATGCTCGTCAAAAAGGGTAGCACAACACTTTAACTCTAACGTCCGTAACCGTACCTTTAAAGTGGGGGATCTTGTGATTAAGCGGATTTATCTTTATCCAGAAGCACTTGGACCAATTTGGTAAGGACCTTATATGATCGGCCAAAAACTTAGAAATGGAACTTTTAGGCTAACTATGGTCAATCGACTTCAGATTCCACGTGCTTGGTACAATGACTTGTTGCGGCACTATTTTGTTTAGCATTTATTTGTATATTTTCTATATTCACAAATAGGCCACCCAAGGACACCAGGGGTATTGTAAATAGGTAGGGATTTGCCCTTCTTTCTTTATTTTATCAATAAATTTCTTTAGCTTCTTGAATTAACGGAACCATGTGTACAAAAGCAACCCTATAAGTTGATGGAAGAAAATCGCCTCAGACCGTCGAAACGATAGAAATCTGATCCATGCCTTTTGGGAACTAATGTTGCCTCGGCAGCATCAGGAAGGTCCAAACTCCCAAGTGCATCCATAAGTCACACTTTGCTGCTTGAGCAGGTGGAATCAAGCTTAAGTATGCTCCCTTCACTCGCTGCTCGAACCAATGGGACTACGTTTGAGTATGCCCCATTCTTTAGCCACTTGAACCGAGGGAACCACATTCAAGGGAACTCTATTTCTTTTGCTTCTTCGTCCAATGGAACCGCATCCAAGTAAGCATCCATTCTTTTACCACTTGAACCGATGGAACTGCATTCAAGTGCGCCTCACTCCTTTGCTTCTTGGACCAATGGAATTGCATCCAAAGTATGCACAAGTTCCTTCATTGCTTGAACCAATGGAATCAAATCACTGGTGTTATCCCGATAACATCGTCAGTTTGTCCAAACCTTTTGAGTTTCGATGTTGCCCTCATAACATTGGAAAATTTATCAGTTGCAGGATTGGAAAAAATCAATCCTTGCCTTCGAAGACTTAACAGTGCCTTAATATCGGTAACGTTGAAGGAAAATCCAAGGGTTTGAGCTGTCCACATGTCTCAAGAAATAGATGTAGATATGTGGGTAGAACCTTAACACCGAGCTTGGAAGAAATCAATCGTATTGAAATAACAAGATGTTCGAAATCAATCATTCAACCTATAAGTTCTTAAAGATAGGAGTTGTAACACATCTTTGACTGAGCGCAACCAGAGAGTAGCCCAGCGTACATAATCCCATGACATTTTTTCAAAGTAAGCAGTCTTGTAGAGAAGGGGCAGACATGCACCAACCCTTGGTCGTAATAAGGATTACTCTATGGCTCTATGATGCTGAACAAAGAATTTTGGATCCCACAATAGAACTGAGTAAAGTAGTAAACTAAATAACTGCAAGTTATGATATTCACAAATAGTTGGTATATGAATAGGCATAGTACATAGAATGTAAAAAGTGCACAAAAGAGATAATGGTAGAAATGCTAGTCTTTTCATTGCTTATGTCACTTTATGTATAGAATCAAATAGCGGAGCTATTCTCGCACAATGTCGGCATGTTTGGTCCAAAATGCAAAAGTACAAACTCCACTAACACAATAAAAAAGAAAGGACGCTAAGTACAGATTACGTACTTGTACAAAAGACTCAAAAAATTGAAAGATATATGAACAAATGACCACCAAAATGTGGGTCCAATGTTGCTCGATCCCGTCACTTCTTCTCCTTTTTATCTCTTCCTTTGCTGCCATGCTTGGGCAGATAGGAATCTTCATCCTATTGTGTTTATCGGTCTCTCCCCCTATAGAGGGATTAGACCTCACTGATCCACTGACGATCTTCTTGGGCACCTACTGTGTGATGGTAGTGGGAGTCTAGCACTTCCACTCCCCCTTCTCCTTCTTCACCTCCATCCTTTTCCTTTCCTCCTCCAATCTCTCCACCATTTTATCAATCGGTCCTACTCGTTAGTACTTACCACTTCCTTGTCGGTGGATGTGGAGATGTCCTCTTAACTCTATAATGCTTCAATCTTTTCAAAATCAGGCCCGGGCTCGGATCCAGAAACTGGGATGTTCCAGAAGCCACTAGGAAATGGCGATGAAGAAGATAACGGTTGCTCCTTAGCCCGTTATAGCCGTAGGATGAGGCAGGAAAGATGGCTAACCTACAAGTTCAAAAAGGGAAATGCATAGTTTAGAGGACTCCAAAGTGAACCGAATTGCCTAGAGCATTGAAGAGATGAGGCAAATACCTGATTAAGGAGTTTCGTCGTGAACTTGAACTTTGTAAGCTTCATCATCAATCCCTATCTTGGAGGGTCACACTATAGCTGGACTAGGTATGGCTCACACAAGGTTCCAAATTTCCCATAGGTATGGGTGGCCTAAGAAACATTCACTGTGGATATCAGGATGGATGCTGCTTGCTCTTGAGAAGTAGGAATAAGTGTTTGGTGCTGACCCAAAGATCTTGGTCCAGCAAGAGCTTTTGCTGTGGCGTCGATGGCTTCCTTCTTCCCCTCTTCCCGAAGCATAACTTTGCCAGCAGCTAGGAAATCTATATCTTCGAAAGTAAAATATTCTATCATCAGCTCTTCCTTTGAACGCATATCATTAGCTTGCTTTGACATAGCCAGCACCTCCTTTCTTACCACGGCAAGGCAAGGGTCTGGAGATAGTTGACACCAAGCCATTTCAAGCTCCCCTAACTCATCACACAACTGGTGTAGAGGTGGAGCACAATGTCACCATATCGCTTATCACATCACTATATTCTTTCAAGGGATCAACAAGCACTGGCTTTGTGGTTAAATGATTGATCTCTTCCGCTAGTTTAGTAGAGACGGCTTGTTCTTTCTCTTTTATTAGCCTTTCATTCTCCTTCAGAAGTTAGGTAAACTCATCATATTTTCAACATTAGAAATGGCATGGCCAACAATGGTTTGGTGCCAGGACTTATTAGTCTTCTTCGCTTCGGTGAGCTGCTCTTTTAATTTTTCCAGATTCAATGTAAGCATCCGTAAGTTGATGTCACGACCCATCTTTCTATCTCCAGAAAAACGCATCATGATTTAAGAAAGAAAGGGATGGAAGAAGAAAAGATAAGAAAAGAAGAAACACAATAACAACAGATACTCTCAACGGAACGAATGAAATATAATATATCACATAAAATATTGCATAGTATCATATTACATTAGAGTACACAACTTATACAACACATATTAGACAGTTATACACATCTGTCTAACCATACAACTCAAGATATCACAAGATACAGATATCACACAAACACAGCGGAACCATAATATATCTACACGCGGAAGCCTCCTGCTCCAAAACTTCTCCAGAGTTCGTCAAAACTTACCTGAATCCCTCGACTACTCATACATAATATGAGTACCCAAGAGTTTAATAAAACAGAAAATAAACACTCGGGTCAGACAGGGGTCTGGTGTGAGTAAACGGGTTAAAATTACTTAACTTTAGAAAATCCTTTGAAAAGAAAAGGTATCACGTAATAATTCCCACACATAAACATGGAAAAGTTTTTTCCCTATGCTAACCAAAACATTTGATAGGAAATCCGGTGATATTATAATAGTGTCTAGGGTTTTCAACTAAATAAGAAATAACCGAAATTGTTACAATGTTATATTCCAGCTACTAGCCACAAAAGTGGGTAATACAATCAAAACCGTAGGGTCTCGTAGGAAGAATGGGTTTCCATCAATGGCATAGCTACCGGGGTACCGCCCGTAACAGTACGTGGCCCAGATCACCGTACCGAGGATCACTCTCAATCTCCTGCAACATAAAGCCGGGACCATCCCTTACTGGACAGTCCCGAGTAAGATCGCCCCGTGGTTGGCGCGACCAACCACCCACTAAGCCGAAATAAAAGGGACATCTAGACAGAGATGACCTCACCCTGAAATGGGCGCTACCCACCTAGCCTTACTGCACCTCCCATGTTTTAGCCATTCTCGGTTGATGAGGCTTGAGGCTGCGATTACCTTTATAGAACACATCTATCTTAGAATGCTAATTGTCCACCTGACGATGTTTTGAAAGCATTCAATCCATACAAGTTCGTTCCGGGTTCGAACGAAACGAAGGCACTATCTCGTTGCACTCATTTTGGAATCACCCTCAGAGTCAACGGCCATAGCCCTTGCACTCTGAATCATCATCTCGAACCTGAAAGTCTATCTCCGTCAAACTCATCACGGAATCACCCTCGGAGTTATACTGACGAATAGTTCTTACACTTCGAGTCTTCACAAAGCTCCACTTGGATTCACGACCTAACGTTTAATTTGTATCGATATGGTTTTCGGATATCCAAATATGGAAACCCGATCCCGGTCTCACCGAAATCCAAATGCCATTTTAATGTCCAAGTTGTTTAAGGGTTTAAACAATTTAAACTTATATTCAGGATGATATAACAGATAGATGAATCACATTATCACAATAGATAATTCATATCAACCATTCATCTCACAAAGCAGCACATATCACATATCAGAGATATCACATCCAAATCATCCAGTATCAATCAATCATCCATAAGCAGGCTTGATTAACTCTTAATCAATTGGATTACCTTAATCCTTCTTCTCAACATTAATTAATTATAAATTAATTAATTTATCATCTCTTAGTGATCTTTCTTAATTAGTCTCCCTTGATTAATTTTTCTTTAATTACATCAAGTAATTAGCCTTTAATTCTTTAAATTAATTATTCTTAACCATATACAGTAATTAACCTTTAATTACTATCATTAATTACAATAATTAATGATCCTTCATTTGCTTTCATTCATTAATTAACTGTAATTAATTACGTTAAACCTCAATTAATTACAATTAATTATTCATACTTTAATTAATCACTTTTATTAGTCAACCTCGATTAATTTCATTAATTATATTAACCAATGATCCTTATTAATTAATAATCCCTTTAATTAATTAAATAATTAACTAATAATTAATCATCATATTAATTAGTCTTAATTAATCATAAACAGTAATCAACAAACTTGTAATTACTTATCTTAATTAACATCTTAATTAATTATATTAATCCTTGATTAATTACTCTAATTAATTAATCTTTAATTACTTCATTAAGAAATTATTAATTAATTACATCAATTAATAATCCTTAATTAATTACTTTAATAATTAATCACATTTTTAATTAATTACACATAGTAATTAATTTTAAATTAATCACATTAATTAATTAATTAATCATATTAATTAATAAACTAAAATTAACTAAGTAATTAACCGTTAATTACTTATGTAAGTAATTATCTTCTAATTACTTTCATTAGTTAATTACTCTTTAAATTAATTACCTTAACAAGTAATTAATCCCATTAAATAACCTCAATTCTTTAATTAATTAATTACTCTAGAATTAATTAATTAACTTCAAATCAATTAATTTAATTAATCCTTAAATTACTAACATCATGTGATTAACCTTTAATCACTTCACTCAATTTCTTCCATAAGAAATTTCCATTTATTACTTCCATAAGTAATTTCTCTTCTTAATTACATTCTGTAATTATCCTCCATTAAATAATTACACTTAATTGATTCATAATTAAGTGATTATATAAAATTAAACAAACAATTAACTAATCATTTAAAATTAATTAAATAATTAATTAACTTCTTATATTTAAAAATCCTAAATTAATTAAGAAAAACATTAATCTTAATTAATCTTTTACTTATTAATAAATCATATTAATTAAGTATTCTTAAGTTTATAACAATACTAAATTAACCATATTTATTTTCACAAATTAATTATTTGAAATTAATCCAATCTTAATAACTTAAAGATAAATTATTTAATTTGGTTTACAAAATTATAACATCAATCTTATTTGAAAATAAAGCATTTAGAATTGAATTTGAAATTTAAAACAATTTAATCATCTAATTTAAACTTATTCATTTTCAATATAAATTTGAAAACTTATTTTTTAAAACATTACCTTAAAATTTACTTAAAACTTAAATTCAAAACACTCCTTTAAATTAAAATTCAAAATTTAATTGATTTAAATTACTTTTTAAAGGAATCATCTTAAACATTTTAAATTTAAGAATAAATTCAATTTACTCTTTTGAAAGTTTGATTATCATTACTTCAAGAGAACAAGTTTTTAATTTTGAAAATTTATTTCCTG
Source organism: Allium cepa (assembly GCA_030765085.1). Lineage (NCBI taxonomy): Eukaryota > Viridiplantae > Streptophyta > Magnoliopsida > Asparagales > Amaryllidaceae > Allium > Allium cepa. The sequence goes on from CM060938.1 coordinate 338,044,519, forward strand.
TTATAAAATCATAAGCTTTAATTAGCAAACACCTAAACCCGAGACAAACTCCTACGAACCACGTGCTCGCCTCGAGTCACTCACCCACCCTCATCTGCTTCGAGTCGACTATAGGTAAACACGAGAAACACTCCGAGTCACCCTCGTCTTCCCCAACTCCACCACCTCCAGTGTACAAAACGTACACGCATACACATACCCCATCGGCTCCGGCCACCGTAGGCCATCGCGACCATCAACGACAAACATACGAACCCATGTGACCTCAACCGAGCACCAGATCGAACCACAACCACGCGAATAAAAAATCGACCTCTTTACACGAAAATCTAAAGCAACCTCGACCACAAAACCCCCCAAACGTCGACGAACCTGACGCCGATAGACTCCGCTGACCTTACCATCGAACCACCTCGACCCCGAGCCTCCATTCCCCCTAACGCGAACGTCCCCGATGGTCCAGTGACGATGCGACGGTCACAAAAACAAAAGCCTATAAAACTAATGACGAAACCCTACTACGATCTATTCAGATCAAATCGGCCATAGGAAAAATTCAAAAGCATTTTCCCTACATCAACAATTCACAAGCTAGCTTCGACCAAGATATCACCTCCGATCAACGGCATACCACCAAAACACCCAATTCGAACAGTGGGCGAATTCTCAAGAATTACTAAACTACAAATTACGAAATGCATATCAAAATTCAAGATTTTCCATCATGATTACATGCATGTAATTCAAATTAAATTTAAGGCAGTTGATTTTTAACAAAAATTTTAGTTTCACTGTTAATCCCCTATTTAAAATTATCTGTTGCATTTAAAATCATGAAACTATTATTGTTCTCTTCATTACACATTCTCAAACAATTTTTATTTACATATTCAAGGCTAATATGGATCAAATTGAGAAATTTGGATTTTGAAAACAAAAGTCATAGACTGTAACAAACAGAGAACAAGATATCAACATATACTGTCATGCTCACATACATGTATTTGCAACAGATAAGCTTCGAACTATAGGATTCAATTCAATCTAACATCATCACATGCACTTAAGTTAAAACAAGATTAACTGTTTTTAAAAATATTTACTCACCAATTTTTTTGGAAGAGGCAGAGCAGGCTTAAAATTTTTCCCAGGCTTTGCTGTTGAAACCCTTGCATGTTTGAAATCTTTTGATTTAAGATGTTGAAACTTGCTGTTGCTGTTGATCTTCATTTTAGTTGCAGGTTGAAGTTGCAGTTTTTGGTTGCTAGAAAACTTGCTTGTAAATTTGAATTTCAGGTTTCAGCTAGCATTCACTTTTAGTTTCAAATTTCAGGTTTTGAAATTAATTTCTGGTTTGCTCTTTAATTTTGAAAGAAGGAAGAGAAAGAAAATAAATTGAGAAGAAGAAAATTTTGAATAGAAAGTGGAAAACAAATTTCTCCTCAAACTATATTTTTATATAAAAAAAAAAGAAAATTAAAGTGAAAATGACAGTTGTTATTTAAAACTTACATTTGTCACTATAGTACTTAATTGTCTTACATATGTTATTAAGATGAGCTAAATTGTTTACACATGTCCCTAAGTATTTTTAATTAAATTTTCATTTAATTTAAATGTTAATATAAGCTTACTTACTTAATTTACTAAATTAATAAATACTTACATATGTATATATAAATTTGCTTTTTAAAGAAAATATTATAAAACTAATTATAATACAAATAAATTCTTATACATGTATTTTAAAATCTAAAACATTTATCTTTATTGTCTAAGAGATAATTTTTAAAAAGAAAGTTTTTTATTAATAACTTTTTATATATATATATATTTATATAACCATTAATTTAAGCATTTTAAAGAAAACAAAATAAAAATTTGTTTAAATCTTATTTAAACTATCACATTCTAAAAATAAATAATTATCTTATATTTTGGAAAAAAATTGATTTAGTCTTAAATTAACTTTTAGAAAATATTAAATTTAAAACAAAGCTTCAAATTACAATATATTCATACATACATATATATATTATCAATAGATTATATTAAATTTCAAAACAACTCCAAATTATAACATATACATACATATATATTACGATTTGAAAATATATCTTTTATTTAAAAGAAAAGATTTTGTACTCATAATATATATATACATTATAAATAAAATAAATTTTTATTAGCTTTGAAAGATAATTCTTATTAATTTTAAATTGTCAGAAAATATATTGATCAATATTGCCAGATTAAATATTTATTAACCTTTAAAAGATTTAAATTCACCAATTTAAATTAAAATTATAAAGGAAAATTATCATATCAATTTAATTATAAATACATATTATTAAGTTGATATTGCCCAAAATTCCGGGTCGTCACATTCCTCCCCCCTTAAAAGAATTTCATCCCCGAAATTTAAAAGGAAAGATAATTTAATAACCCAGCAAAGATTTCAATTTCAAACAGCAAAGCATTCCTTATCATCCAGTAACTGACAACCATAACAAATAATCAACAAACAAACAAACCTTACTAATTATCCTGACACAAATCATGATAGATCCTCTAATACTATCAAGAGTTTCCCAATTATAAATCACTGGGAGACTCGCTCTACAGAAGCTAAACTAACTACACCACCATAATCTAGAGCTCCTCTCTTCTCTAGATCCATCAATCTGAACAGAACATCAGACTATACTCAAGTCTAGCTCAACTTCCAAAACCCAACTGAACTGCAAATTCTACATCCAACGATGAATCATACACGTACTCCCTCAGAGATACGTGAAGTGCAATGAATTCCAGCTATCCAAACTGGCAATTCAATCTTATAGATAAAAGAACTTATCCTATCAAAAAAATACAGATAAGAAATCCCAAATACATCAGAACTAGCCATCCAATCTTACCCAATCATACTGTTCTCTTAACCAGAGAAACCTTAAGAACAATGAAGTCTCCAACTTCGAATTCCAAATTCCTTATCTCATAACTGCATAACTCAAAACTAGATCTGACCAACCCAAATTCCAAACTCCAAAAATTTCTGAGCTGCTACACCAACTCTTCCTTTTCCAAGAACCATCCTACCACCAGGCTAACTACCAGTATTGCTTCTGAAACCAAAACAATATGGAACTCAACTCCAGATGCAGACAAACTTCTGATTACATTAGTAGCTCCTACTTCTATATGAGAACTCTCAGTCTCAAACAAAAGATTGCCCAAGATAAATTCCCAAACTAATCGCAAGTCACTTTTGTGATCCTACCCAGTTCGGATTCCAAAGAAACTGTCCTCTCTTTACCAATTAGAACAACCTTAAGCTTCTCCAAACAAGGTTAATCCTTCAAGAAAACCTTCACCATCTGCCCGGACTGCTGATAGAAGAACCACAAAGATTCCTGAACCATCGGAGAAACAGGCCATACTGCTGCTTCCAAACTCTACCTCGATGATACTGCAAAGCCAAAAGGCCTTCTTACCAGCACACCGAACACTTCGAGCTGAAACTGCTACCACAGCTAACCAAAGACTTCTAATCCAAAGGCTCCTCGAACCCCAAAACAATCAACAAACTACACAAAAGACCTTCGAAATGGTAGACATCCTCTCAAGAACTCAGGCCCAAACCAAGCATAACATCTCGCTCTCCTTAAGGGATGACAAATGAGACCATGCCGAAGCGAAGTAACTTATAGACTTTAGTCTCACATTCCAAAACAGCCAACCTCCTTGCTAAAGATCCAGATAACTTCTACACAGACGAGTCTTCCCTGCGGCAGGAAAAGACTGCTCCTCAACCACTTCTAAAACTGCTTCAAGAGGAAACATCTTCGAAAATATCCATGGGTACTGCATCTCACCACGCAGCTATCAAGATACCATCACTTGCTTCTGCACTTCCGACAGATTCAAACTTATAAAATCCGCTTACCCAAGTGAAATCCAAACTTACCCTCCAAAGACGGACTTTGAATATTTAAAAGATTTCCTTAGGAGATCAGAGAAATCCTTACTCCAAGCTGCAAAGTTCATTCGAGACGGTATTAGGTCTACCATCTCGACAAATACACTTCCAACCTCAAACATATGGACCTCTTCCATTAGTGGTAGTCGTGTTACACACACACACACACCACTTGCTCCATCTACATTTAAATCTTATGTTGGAAAATCCGAACAGATAACCCAACAAATTATATATATATATATATATATTACAAGCATGCTCTCTCAAGAAAGACACCACTCCAGAGCCTAGGTATTCACTCAATCTAATGCTCTGATACCAGGCTGTCACGACCCGTCTTTCTATCTCCAGAAAAACGCATCATGACTTAAGAAAGAAAGGGATAGAAGAAGAAAAGATAAGAAAAGAAGAAACACAACAACAGATACTCTCAGCGGAACGAATGAAATATAATATATCACATAAAATATTACATAGTATCATATTACATCAGAGTACATAACTTATACAACACATATTAGACAGTTATAAACATCTGTCTAACCATACAACTCAAGATATCACAAGATACAGATATCACACAAACAAAGCGGAACCATAATATATCTACACGCGGAAGCCTCCTGCTCCAAAACTCCTCCAGAATTCGTCAAAGCTAACCTGAATCCCTCGACTACTCATACATAATATGAGTACCCAAGAGTTTAATAAAACAGAAAATAAACACTCGGGTCAGACAGGGGTCTGGTGTGAGTAAACGGGTTAAAATTACTTACTTTCGAAAATCCTTTGAAAAGAAAAGGTATCACGTAAGAATTCCCACACATAAACATGGAAAAGTTTTTTCCTTACGCTAACCAAAATATTTGATAGGAAATCCAGTGATATTATAATAGTGTCTAGGGTTTTCAAGTAAATAAGAAATAGCCGAAATTGTTACATGATTAAATTCCAGCTACTAGCCACAAAAGTGGGTAATACAATCAAAATCGTAGGGTCTCGTAGGAAGAATGGGTTTCCATCAATGGCAGAGCTACCGAGGTACCGCCCGTCACAGTACGTGGCCTAGATAACCGTACCGAGGATCACTCTCAATCCTCTGCAACACAAACCCGGGACCATCCCTTACTAGACAGTCCCGAGTAAGATCGCCCCGTGGTTGGTGCGACCAACCACCCACTAAGCCGAAATAAAAGGGACATCTAGACAGAGAGGACCTTACCCTGAAATGGGCTCTACCCACCTAGCCTTGCTGCACCTCCCCTGTTTTAGCCATTCTCGGTTGATGAGGCTTGAGGCTGCAATTACCTTTATAGAACACATCTATCTTAGAATGCTGATCGTCCACCTGACGATGTTTTGAAAGCATTCAATCCATACAAGTTCGTTCCGGGTTCGAACGAAACCGAAGGAACTATCTCATTGCACTCATTTTGGAATCACCCTCAGAGTCAACGACCATAGCCCTTGCACTCTTAATCACTATCTCGAACCTGAAAGTACTATCTCCGTCAAACTCATCACGGAATCACCCTCATAGTTATACTGACGAATAGTTCTTACACTTCGAGTCTTCACTAAGCTCCACTTGGATTCACGACCTAACGTTTAATTTGGATCGATATGGTTTTCGGATATCCAAATATGGAAACCCGATCCTGGTCTCACCGAAATCCAAATGCCATTTTAATGTCCATGTTGTTTAAGGGTTTAAACAATTTAAACTTATATTCAGGATGATATAACAGATAGATGAATCACATTATCACAATAGATAATTCATATCAACCATTCATCTCACAAAGCAGCACTTATCACATATCATAGATATCACACCCAAATCATCCAGTATCAATCAATCATCCATAAGCAGGCTTGATTAACTCTTAATCAATTGGATTACCATAATCCTTCTTTTCAACACTAATTAATTGTAAATTAATTAATTTATCATCTCTTAATGATCTTTCTTAATTAATCTCCCTTGATTAATTATTCTTTAATTACCTTCAAGTAATTAGCTTTTAATTCTTTAAATTAATTATTCTTAACCATATACAGTAATTAACCTTTAATTACTATCATTAATTACAATAATTAATGATCCTTCGTTTGCTTTCATTAATTAATTAACTATAATTAATACATTAAACCTCAATTAATTACAATTAATTAATCATACTTTAATTAATCACCTTTATTAATCTACCTTGACTAATTTCATTAATTATATTAACTAATGATCCTTATTAATTAATGATCCCTTTAATTAATTAAATAATTAACTAATAATTAATCATCCTATTAATTAGTCTTAATTAATCGTAAACAGTAATCAACAAACTTGTAATTACTTATCTTAATTAACATCTTAATTAATTATATTAATCCTTGATTAATTACTCTAATTAATTAATCTTTAATTACTTCATTAAGAAATTATTAATTAATTAGATCAACTAATAATCCTTAATTAATTACTTTATTAATTAATCACATTTTTAATTAATTACACGTAGTAATTAATTTTAAATTAATCACATTCATTAATTAATTAATCACATTAATTAATCAACTAAAATTAACTAAGTAATTAACTTTTAATTACTTCTATAAATAATTATCTTCTAATTACTTTCGTTAGTTAATTACTCTTAAATTAATTACCTTAACAAGTAATTAATCCCATTAAATAACCTCAATTCTTTAATTAATTAATTACTCTAGAATTAATTAATTAAATTCAAATCAATTAATTTAATCAATCCTTAAATTAATAACATCATGTGATTAACCCTTAATCACTTCACTCAATTTCTTCCATAAGAAATTTCCATTTATTACTTCCATAAGTAATGCCTCTTCTTAATTACATTCAGTAATTATCCTCCATTAAATAATTACACTTAATTGATTCATAATTAAGTGATTATTTAAAATTAAACAAACAATTAACTAATCATTTAAAATTAATTAAATAATTAATTAACTTCTTATATTTAAAAATCCTAAATTAATTAAGAAAAACATTAATCTTAGTTAATCTTTTACTTATTAATAAATCGTATTAATTAAGTATTCTTAAGTTCATAACAATACTAAATTAACATATTTATTTTCATAAATTAATTATTTGAAACTAATCCAATCTTAATAACTTAATTTAATTTGGTTTACAAAATTATAACATTAACCTTATTTGAAAATAAAGCATTTAGAATTCAATTTGAAATTTAAAACAATTTAATCATCTAATTTAAACTTATTCATTTTCAATATAAATTTGAAAACTTAGTTTTTAAAACATTACCTTAAAATTTGCTTAAAACTTAAATTCAAAACACTCCTTTAAATTAAAATTCAAAATTTAATTGAGTTAAATTACTTTTAAAGAAATCATCTTAAACATTTTAAATTAAAGAATAAATTCAAATTACTCTTTTGAAAGTTTGATTATCATTATTTCAAGAGAACAAGTTTTTAATTTTGAAAATTTATTTCCTGCTGTAAAATCTTAAGCTTTAATTAGCAAACACCTAAACCTGAGACAAACTCCTACGAACCCCATGCTCGCTTCGAGTCAATCACCCACCCTCATCTGCTTCGAGTCGACTATAGGAAAACACGAGAAACACTCCGAGTCACCCTCGTCTTCCACAACTCCACCACCTCCAGTGTACAAAACGTACACGCGTGCACATACCCCATCGGCTCCGGCCACCGTAAGCCATCGCGACCATCAACGACAAACATACGAACCCATGCGACCTCGACCGAACACCCAGATCGAACCACAACCACGCGAATCAAAAATCGACCTCTCTGCACGAAAATATGAAGCAACCTCGACCACAAACCCCCCGAACGCCGACGAACCTGACACTGATAGACTCCGCCGACCTCACCATCGAACCACCTCGACCCCGAGCCTCCATTCCCCCTAACGCGAACGTCCCCGATGGTCCAGTGATGATGCGACGGTCGCAAAAACAAAAGCCTATAAAACTAACGATGAAACCCTACTACGATCAATTCAGATCAAATCAGCCATAGGAAAAATTCAAAAGCATTTTTCCCTATATCAACAATTCACAAGCTAGCTTCGACCAAGATATCACCTCCGATCATCACGCCGATCAACGGCAAACCACCAAAACACCCAATTCGAACAGTGGGCGAATTCTCAAGAATTACTAAACTAAAAATTACGAAATGCATATCAAAATTCACGATTTTCCATAATGATTACATGCATGTAATTCAAATTAGAATTTAAGGCAGTTGATTTTTAACAAAAATTTTAGTTTCACTGTTAATCTCCAATTTAAAAATATCTGTTGCATTTAAAATCATGAAACTATTTTTGTGATCTTCATTATACATTCTCAAACAATTTTCATTTACATATTCAAGGCTAATATGGATCAAATTGAGGAATTTGGATTTTTGAAAACAAAAGTCACAGACTGTAACAAACAGAGAACAAGATATCAACATATACTATCATGCTCACATACATGTATTTGCAAATCCAGATAAGCTTCGAACTATAGGATTCAATTCAATCCAATATCATCATATGCACTTAAGTTAAAACAAGATTAGCTGTTTTTAAAAATATTTACTCACCAATTTCTTTGAAGAGGCAAAGCAGGCTTAAAATTTTTCCCAGGCTTTGCTGTTGAAACCCTTGCATGTTTGAAATCTTTTGATTTAAGATGCTGAAACTTACTGTTGCTGTTGATCTTCATTTTAGTTGCAGGTTGAAGTTGCAGTTTTTGGTTGCTAGAAAACTTGCTTGTAAATTTGAATTTCAGGTTTCGGCTAGCATTTGCTTTTAGTTTCAAATTTCAGGTTTTGAAATTATTTTCTAGTTTGCTCTTTAATTTTAAAAGAAGGAAGAGAAAGAAAAGAAATTGAGAAGAAGAAAATTTTGAATAGAAAGTGGAAAACAAATTTCTCTTCAAACTATATTTTTATATAAAAACGAAAGAAAATTAAAGTGAAAATGACAGTTGTTATTTAAAACTTACATTTGTCACTATAGTACTTAATTGTCTTACATATGTTATTAAGATGAGCTAAATTGTTTACACATGTCCCTAAGTATTTTTAATTAAATTTTCATCTAATTTAAATGTTAATATAAGCTTACTTACTTAATTTACTAAATTAATAAATACTTACATATGTATATATAAATTTACTTTTTAAAGAAAATATTATAAAACTAATTATAATACAAATAAATTCTTATACATGTATTTTAAAATCTAAAACATTTATCTTTATTGTCTAAGAGATAATTTTTAAAAAGAAAGTTTTTTATTAATAACTTTATATATATATATTTATATAACCATTTTAATTTAAGTATTTTAAAGAAAACAAAATAAAACTTCGTTTTAAATCTTATTTAAACTACCACATTCTAAAAATAAATAATTATCTTGTATTTTGGAAATAAATTGAATTAATCTTAAATTAACTTTTGAAAAATATTAGTTTAAAACAAAGCTTAATTCAAATTACAATATATTCATACACACATATATATATTATCAATAGATTATATTAAATTTCAAAACAACTCCAAATTATAACATATACATACATATATATTACAATTTGAAAATACATCTTTTATTTAAAAGAAAAGATTTTCTACTCATAATATATATACCAAATATATATACATTATAAATAGAATAAAATTTTATTAGCTTTGAAAGATAATTCTTATCAATTTTAAATTGTTAGAAAAGATATCGATCAATATTGCTAGATTAATTTATTAACCTTTAAAAGATTTAAATTCGCCAATTTAAATTAAAATTATAAAGGAAAATTATGATATCAATTTAATTATAAATACAGATTCTTAAATTGATATTGCCCGAAATTCCGGGTCGTCACAGTTGATCTTTAATTACTAAGGTCACCTAGTTGTAGACCCGGTTTACCTCGACCATAAAGCTATCAACAGCGGCCTTGCTCTTCTGGGTTGCGCCCCTCCTAGCCCTCAACTTGGCAATTTCATCATCATGAGCTTCAATCTCCCTAGCATGATCTTCTCTCTCGGCTTCAAATGAGAGGGTCTCTTGATAGTTGATGCGGTTTACATCCGATAAGGCCTTCAAGAGATGCTGAGAATCGCTTCCAGCCTCTAAGTCCTCATGGACTGTATCAAAGTTACAAAGAAAAGTAGCTCTATTTAGCGGCCTTATCGCTTTGTCAAACTTGACTCCCTTCAAGAACATATTTGGAAAAGAAGCCATAAGCAAGGGTGGGCCGAAAGGAAGCACAAAATTTTCCCTTCAGTGAGAAGAGATGGGAGTTATTGTGTAATGCCTCTAATTTTAAAATGTTATATCATATGTTTTGATTGGTGATATGAAACAATAATTCACGAATCTACGACTACGACAGCATCCGGAATCAACGACTCAAAGTATAGTTCATATAGTTATATATTTTAACAAGAATCATCAACTATGTATATAGAGTCTAGTTTAATGCTTTATTAAAATCTTTCCTCAAGAATCATCATTCACATTCAAATCAACTTGCATGCATATTTTAATCAAAATCAAGTTTTCAAAAAAATGCATAGAGTGGGGCTCAAACCCGAGTCACTAGTTTAGAAGGCAAGTGCTCTAACTAAATGAGCTATGTTAATTTTTTCTTATCAACAGAATTCAGCAGGCTAAATGGCTGAATGCTGAAACTTTTCATAAATTGATATGAAGTTTAAGCCGACTGAATGGTTTTATTCAACCGGCTGAATTATGCCTGAATTTTCCTATTTCTTTACTGTTTTCGGTTTTAACAAATTAAGAAGGCTGAATTATTATTTCAACCGGCTGAATATTTTCAACAGCTATTTTTTGAAAAGACACTTCCTTTTTGAATAGCCTTCTTCCTCGCGAAGAGTTGCAGCCATTGTTGTTCGTAGAGATCTCTTCAACGGCAGTTGCAATTTCTTAACTACTATATATATGAATGAATTTAAAGATCAAATTACTCCATTGACTTGCTTGTACTTGAATCATAATTTTTGAATTAAATACTCTCTTGAATTGATACACTCATTGCTTACCATCACAATTCTATATTTAAAAGCAATTTGAACCTTCCTAATCTTTATATACTCACAACTGCACACATCATACTTAAGGAAAAGATTATAGGAAGGGTGTACTACAAATGATAAATTTGTGTTATTAGAACACATAAGGTCAAGACAATCTACTCTGTAATCAAAGCCCTGTTCGGTTTTTCAGATGATCAAGTCCTATTCTATTGCTCAAGCGGCCAAGTCCTGTTCTGTTGCTCAAGCGGTCAAGTCCTATCCGGTTGCTTAGGCGATAGAAGTCCTGTTCGGTTGCTTAGGCGGTGTAAACCTATTCCTTCGGGTTAAGTGAGGCTTGTTTGGTTAATTCCAGAAGGAGTTAGGGATTGGACGTAGAACGGGAGTTCGAACCAGTGTCATTTTACTTTACTATTTATTTTTATACTCATATTCCACATCAGTAGATAACTTAGTTCATCCCGCACAGCCACTACATTTACATTGTTTACAACTGTTGACCATTCGATCCTATAGCATAGCAGCCATTTTCATTTGGTATCGGAGCATAGTAACTTCATTTGGTACCAGAGCTTGTAATTCTAGAGATCATAACAACATCCTAGAATAAATGGCCATAAAGAGATCTAGCGAAGGCAATAGGAAGAGGAAGAGCAATACAGAAGAATCAATGAAGCAAACAAGCAAACGCTTCATAGCTAAATTTAGATCGCAATTGGTATGCTTAGATTCTTTATATAAAGATCTTCTAATAGCACATGATGAATTATTAAAAGATTGTGAAACTTTAAATAAAGTTAATAGAATTGCTTTAGCTAAGTTAAAAGATTATGAGCAAGAGATTTTCAAGTAAAAGAGGAAAATAAATTTCTGGTCAAACAAACTAAATGTTTTGAAAATACCAAAGAAGAACTTATTTTACAAAAAGATTTTCTACAAAAAGAAAATAGCAATTAGAAGATAAAAACAATGATCTTTTGGAGGAAATCAATGTTTTGCAAAATAAAAATACATTTTTGAAAAATTCTTTAAATAATAATAATTCTTTAGTTTTGTCTCTTGAAAAAGAGAATGAAGCTTTAATTAAAAAGACTTTAGAATTATCTAAAGAATGTGAGATTTTAAAAGTTAATATAATATTTTGCAAAAATAGTTTGTAATTCTAAGGAAAATTTTGAAAGATTAAATAGAAAGATCATAAATTTTAACGAAGGTAAAGATAACTTATCTTCCTTAGTTACAAATTCTAAAGCTCACAATGATAAAAGTGGTTTAGGCTATAAGCAAGCTAAAAGTAAAAATAGTGCTAGATATGCAATCTTATATAAAAAAATTAATGACAGCACTAGTAACAAAGATAGTTCTTAAACCTCTTACAATCATAATAATACTTTGTTTAGAAATGGTAGAAATTATTTTTCAGGTACTAAGCTAATGGCTAATAGTATTAAGATATGGATTCCTGCTAACATGATTGATCATAATAAACAACTTTATATTAGCAACTATTATGAGAATATAATTTGAAATGAAAACTATATATATAAAGGTTCAACCACACCAAATGGGTATGCTTTCCTAAAAATTAGGAAATTATAAGAACCTTGGGTATCGCATGCTTTAAATGTTATTTTTTTTCTGATACCTTACATTATAAGTAGTAGTTATTTTGTTTTATTGTTTATGTTAACACCTATGTGGAATATAATTTATATCATCATATAAACTATCCTTTTTGTCTATGAAAGGGGGGAGAATGATATTGCTCTAACACTATTTACAGGAATAAATGATGCAAGCACAGATTATGGAGGAGGAAAGATTAATTATTTTTAGGAAATATAGCATAGATTTTAGGGGAAAAAATCTATAGCACAATTAAAAGGATATATTTAGAGGGAGAGATAAGTCAACAAAGCTTGTCGAAAATTCATCCGTAGCAAATGGAGTTGTCATCATCCAAAAGGGAGAGAATGTTGGATCATAGGTTTTATTGTTGACATGAAACTACAATTCATAAATCTACGACTACGACAACATCCGGACTCAACGACTCAAAGTATGCTTCGTATAGTTATATATTTTAACAAGAGTCATCAAATATGTATATAGAGTCTAGTTTAGTACTTTGTTAAAAAGTTTCCTCAAGAATCATCATTCACATTCAAATCAACTTGCATGCATATTTTAATCAAAATGAAAATTTTCAAAAAATGCATAGAGTGAGGCTCAAACCCGGGTCACTAGTTTAGAAGGCACTTGCTCTAACCAAATTAGCTATGGTAACTTTTGTTTATTAACAGAATTCAGTCGGCTGAATAATACCTTTCAAACGGCTGAATGGTGAAACATTTCATAAATTGATATGAAGTTTCAGCTGGCTGAATGGTTTTATTTTGCCAGCTGAATTATGCCTGAATTTTCCTGTTTCTTTGCTGTTTTTTATTTTAACAAATTCAGAAGGTTGAATTATTATTTCAGCCGGCTGAATATTTTCAACGGCTATTTTTTTGAAAAGACACTTCTTTTTGAATAGCCTTCTTCGTCGCGAAGAGTTGCAGTCATTGTTTTTCATAGAGATCTCTTCAACGACAGTTTCAATTTCTTAACTACTATATATATATGCATGAATTTCAGGATCAAATTACTCCACTGACTTACTTATACTTGAACCATAATTTTTGAATTAAATACTCTCTTGAATTCATACATTCATTGCTTACAATCACAATTCTATATTTAAATGCAATTTGAACCTTCCTAATCTTCATTACACACAACTACACACATCATACATGAGGAAAAGATTATAGAAAGGGTGTACTACAAGTGACAAATTCGTGTTATTAGAACACACAAGGTCAATATAATCTAGTTTGTAATCAAAGTCATGTTCTGTTGCCCAGACGGTCAAGCCCTATATTGTTGCTCAGGTGGTCAAGTCCTATTCGGTTGCTTAGGCGGTAGAAGTCATGTTCGGTTGCTTAGGCGGTGTAAATCTATTCCTTCAGGTTAAGTGAGGGTTGCTATTTTAATTCCATAAAGAGTCGGGGACTGGACGTAGAACGGGAGTTCGAACCAGTATAAAAATCTCTAGTATCATTTTACTTTACTATTTATTTTTATACTCATATTCTGCATCAGTAGATAACTTAGTTTATGTCGCACTACCACTACATTTACATTGTTTACAACTGTTGGCCATTTCGATCCTATAGCACAGCAGCCATTTTCATTTGGTATCGGAGCATAGTAACTTCATTTGGTATCAGAGCCTGGAATTCTAGAGATCATAACAACATCCTAGAATAAATGGCCATAAAGAGGTCTAGTCAAGGCAATAGGAAGAGGAAGAGCAATAAAGATGAATCAATGGAGCAAACAAGCAAATGCTTCATAGCTAAACTTAGATCGCAATTAGTATGCTTACATTCTTTATACACAGATCTTCTGTTAGCACATGATGAATTATTAAAAGATTGTAAAACTTTGAATAAAGTTAATAGAATTGCTTTAGCTAAGTCGAAAGATTGTGAGCAAGAAATTTTCAATTTAAAAGAGAAAAATAAATTTTTGGTAAAACAAACTAAATTTTTTGATAATACCGTAAAAGAAGTTGTTTTACAAAAAAAAATGAGCAGTTAGAAGATAAAAACAATGATCTTTCGGTGGAAATCAATGTTTTGCAAAATAAAAATACATTTTGGGAAAATTCTTCAAATAATTATAATTCTTTAGTTTGTCTCTTGAAAAAGAGAATGAAGCTTTAATTAAAAAGAATTTAAAATTATCTAAAGAATATGAGATTTTAAAGGTTAATAATAATATTTTGCAAAAAAGGTTTGTAATTCTAAGGCAAATTTTGAAAGATTAAATACAAAGACCATAAATTTTAACAAAGGTAGAGATAACGTATCTTCCTTAGTTACAAATTCTAAAGCTCACAATAAAAGAGGCTTAGGCTATAAACAAGCTAAAAGTAAAAATAGTACTAGATATGCAATCTTGTATAAAAAATCAATGATAGTACTAGTAACAAAGATAGTTCTAAAACCACTTACAATCATAATAATACTTTGTTTAGAAATGGTAGAAAATATCTTTCAAGTACTAAGCTAATGACTAATAGTATTAAGATATGGATTCCTGCTAATATGATTGATCATAATAAACAACTTTATATTAGCAACTATTATGAGAATATGATTTGTAATGAAAACTATATATATGAAGGTTCAACCACACCCAAATAGGTATGGTTTCCTTAAAATTAGGAAATTATAAGAACTTGGGTATCGCATGCTTTAAATGTTAATTTTTTCTAATACCTTACATTATAAGTAGTAGTTATTTTGTTTTATTGTTCAATGTTAACACCTATGTGGAATATAATTTATATCATTATATAAACTCTCCTTTTTGTCGATGACAAAGGGGAGAAAGATATTTCCCTAACTCTATTTACATGAATAAATGATGCAAGCATAGATTAAGGAGGAGGAAAGATTAATTATTTTCAAGAATATATAGCATAGATTCAGGGGGAGAAATATATAGCACAATTACAAGAATATATTTAGGGGGAGAGATAAGCCAACTAAGCTTGTCGAAGATTCATCCGTAGCAAATGGAGTTGTCATCATCAAAAAGGGGGATAATGTTGGATCATAGGTTTTGATTGCTGACATGAAATAACAATTCACGAATCTATGACTACGACAATATCCGGACTCAACGAATCAAAGTATAGTTTGCATAATTATATATTTTAACAAGAGTCATCAAATATTTATATAGAGTCTAGTTTAATGCTTTGTTAAAATCTTTCCTCAAGAATCATCATTCACATTCAAATCAACTTGCATGCATATTTTAATCCAAATCAAGTTTTCAAAAATTGCATGGAGTGGGCTCGAACCCGGGTCACTAATTTAGAAGGCAAGTGCTCTAACCAAATGAGCTATGGTAACTTTTGCTTATCAATAGAATTCAATCGGTTGAATAATACCATTCAAATGGCTGAATGCTGAAATTTTTCATAAATTGATATGAAGTTTTAGTTGGCTGAATGGTTTTATTCAGCCAGCTGAATTATGCCTGAATTTTCCTGTTTCTTTGCTGTTTTTGATTTTAACAAATTCAGAAGGCTGAATTATTATTTCAGCCGGCTGAATATTTTCAACAGCTATTTTTTTTGAAAAGACACTTCCTTTTTGAATAGCCTTCTTCCTCGTGAAGAGTTGCACCCATTGCTGCTCATAGAGATCACTTCGCCGGTAGTTGCAACTTCTTAACTACTATATATATGCATGAATTTCAAGATCAAATAACTCCACTGACTTGCTTATACTTGAATCATATTTTCTGAATTAACTACTCTCTTGAATTCATACATTTATTGCTTACAATCACAATTCTATATTTAAAAACAATTTGAACCTTCCTAATATTCATATACACACAACTACAAACATCATATTTGAGGAAAAGATCATAGGAAGGGTGTAGTACAAGTGACAAATCCGTGTTATTAGAACACACACGGTCAAGACAATTTACTTTGTAACCAAATTTTTGTTTGGTTGCTCAAGCGGTCAAGTCCTGTTCGATTGCTTAGGCGGTAGAAGTCCTATTCGGTTGCTTAGGCGGTAGAAGTCCTGTTCGGTTGCTCAGGTAGTATAAACCTATTCTTTCGGGTTAAGTGAGGGTTGCTAGTTTAATTTCAAAAGGAGTTTAGGACTAGACGTAGAATGGGACTTTGTACCAGTATAAAAATCTCTGGTATAATTTTACTTTACTATTTATTTTTGTACTCATATCCCGCATCAGTAGATAACTTAGTTTATATCGCACTGCCACTACATTTACATTGTTTACAACTATTGGCCATTTCGATCCTATAGCATAGCAGCCATTTTCGTTTGGTATCGGAGCGTAGTAACTTTCATAAATTACTTTATTAAAGAGATTTAATTAGATAAATTATAAAGACTAGAGGGATAAGAGGATTGAGATTTTAAAACTAATTAGGTTCATGCCTTAATTAAATGGATTGACAAAATGGCTCATAAGTGAATACTTAAGAGGGTAAGGTAAGGGTAATATGGAAAATAGTCATATACTATAACCCCTAAACCCTTATCTCATTTTCATTCATACATTTATAAAACAAAAACATAAACTAAGGAGATCAAGGCCGGCAATAACTTAGGAGAAAAGGAATTCAAATTTATTAGAAGCTAAGATTCAAGCTAGGAAGATCAAAGTGGGAAAATAAATCTCAATTTCCTTATCGAAACAACGTGAATAATAATCTAAATCATCACGTTTATGTCTTTTTGAACATTTAATTTTGGATTTAAGTTTTTTAAAACTGTTTAGATGGGTGAATGATGATATGCTTTGATTATATGCCATGTTTGATTTAAACGAGGTTTTTTTGTAATGATATATCACGATTTTAAGGTTGAAATCATGTAAATTGATTTCGAATGGCATGATGGTTGAATATGTTATATAAAAAATTATTTTGGAGATGTGTTTAAATTTTCATAATATTCCAAGTTATGAATAATTTATTATAAATTTTTGAATGGAAGAAATAGAAATTTTTGGGTATAAATTATTTAAGGCCATTATATAATGATTTCGGTTCTGAAATTTAAAAACGTTAGAAAACATACCAAAAGGGAATTACTATGATTTTTTGGGGATTTTCCTGAGTGTTTTAATGTGGTTATTAAATTATTTAAGTTAAAAGGACTTAAATCTTTAAATGTTTTATCGAAGTGAATGACTTATTGTTAAAATAATTTCAATTATAAATTATTGAATTAAGCGAACTTTTTAGAGAAGGACCTTTAAAAGAATTTGGCAACCAACCATGTATTGACAAATTAGGTAAATTAGGTAAAGTGATTTCTTTTAAAGGCATAAACTTGGTCTTGTTTCAAATTACAACTCTGTCACTTCCATTTGCTCGCATCTGAAACCATGTCCAATAGGCATTTCGAACCCACTCAAAACCAATACACATGGTATCAAGAAACTGGTACATAGTGTATTGGAGAAAGGCGGAAGGGAAGGTGCCGAAGGCTTTCTTTCGAAGGGGTTGAAGTCATTCTTATAAGCTTTCAAATACAATACTTGCCTTTTTTAAAAGATGCTTTCAAAGGGGTTAAAGTTTTCAAGTTAACGAACTTATCTTTGTTCAAAGAGCCGCTTACCTTTGTTTTAAAAGAAGCCTTCGAATGTGTTGCTGCTTATACTGTTTTAAAAGGAGCTTTCGAAAGGGGCACCGCTTTTTTACCTATTCAAAACCTAGTTGCCACATTCATGCCTTTCGAATTAGTTAAAGGCTGTTTTCTTAATAACTTTAAATCAATGCTTTCGAAATGGGAGATTTTGCACTTTTAAAATTTAAAGCCTCTTTCTCAATGCTTTTGAAAAGATTCCCATAGCTACTTTTACCAATGGTTTTGAAAGGGTGGTTCCAAAGCTATACTTTTCCTCAATTTGTTTATTTGAAGATCAACGCTTTTGAAAGGGTTACTTCCGCTTTTGTTTTCTTTGATTCGGAAGTTATGTTTAGTGTTAAAACCAATGATTTCGAAGGAGATACTCTTAAATGGTTTTGAAGCTATGCTTTTATAATTTTTCTTTAACTAAGTGCCTTCGAAAGATAAGCCTTAAGTATTTCGAAAAGTATATCTTTAATGGTTTCTAAAGGAAGATTTCAATGCTTTCGAAATGAAGGTTTTGAGTGTTTTGAAAGATATACTTTAATAATTTTGGAAGAAAGGTTTTAATACATTCGAAAGATATGCTTTAATGGTTTTAAAAGGAAAGGCTTAAGGTTTTGATTGCCTTAGTTTTCAAACAAGAAATACAATTTGAATTTGAAGAATAAACTCATGGCGATAGAAATGGCATTTAACTTTGGTGCTTTTAAAGAAGCTTTCCTTGCTAAAGATAGTGGGTTAAAGGTATTAACCATGTTTCATTTGGAAAATGATTAAAAGGAAATTAAACCATAGATGTTTATATTATTATGTTTTGATTAGTTATCATGTGTGCTTCTTCTGTAAACATATCACTTTATAATTAACCCATAACTGCATTTGGGGTGTTAAGGGCAGCATAACCAGTTAGGTTGACCCAGTAGTGAATATACATTGAGTTAACTTCTGTATGATTAGAATTGCATCCAAAGGTTAGGTAGAACCGAATATAGGATGCCCAAAGACTTATCAAATAATTATTGGTTTTGATAGGTTCATATTAAGCCCATGAAAACCGAGTATGGAAATTGTTATTGGCAGGGGCCAATAGGTTCTTAGTGATCCCGTGAAAACTATGTCTAGACTAAGTTATTGGTAGAGATCGATACGTTCATGGTCAGCCTATGAAAACTATGACCTGAGAGAAGTTATTTGAGAATCCAGTAAGTTCATTGTGAGTCCATGAAAACTATATTTGAATGATGTTATTGGTAGATACCAATAAGTTCTTAGTTATCCCATGAAAACTACGAAATTGGACAAATAGTCCGTAAGCTTGAAAAGGTTATTAGTTTGCCCATGAAAACTAATAGGTTAATAGTGACCCTAGAAACTATAATTCGAGAAAGATGGTCAGATGAATGGAGATGGAAAATCTAGAACATATTGCATGTTTGCATATTATCATGATACATTTTATTATGTTATAATTTAACCATTGTGGATGCAGGTGCATAATATATGGTTATTATGAATTGAGTTAAGATACCAGGGAGGGGAAAACCCATTCCGCTAATCAGCGTGGTCTCATTAGATATCTATGTTGTTCGAGATGGTAGGTTATAATTCATACCAGACTTTTTGTCTGACTCAAAGTTTATGTTCTTCCTTAAACTCTTCGGTGCTAAATTGATCTTGAATAGTTTGAGAGTTAAAGTTTTACGGTTCTCCCTTAGACGAGTAAGCTTTTGAAGACATGTAGGAGCAAGCTAGATATTAGGAATTCTTCCTGTTTGATCCCGTTGTGTTTTGGTTGTAATGGAAAAGTTGTTTATATGCCTATATTTAGACTCTGATCAACCAAGAGGGCATCTTCATATGTCGGTCTTGGCTTATTTTGTAATAATTATATTTCTCTAAACGTGATTTGCGAATTGGGATTATGTAATGAATTTGAAATTGTGATTTGAGGTGGTATAAGAAATTTATTTTGCGATTTTAAATTTTTTCATATTCATGTACTTTTGTTATATCAGTATATCTAACATTATCACATTTGGTCGTTGAGAATTAATAACTATGGATGATTGCAGCATTGGTAGCAGTTGTTGAATATGCGCCTTGCGCTATATGATTTTTGTTTGATGATAATAAACATATATACATTCATTTAAATGTATTTGGTAATGTACTATTTTATTTTTTTAGAATAAATAAATATTTGTTGAATAAAATTAAATTACACAGAATTCGAATTTGAATTCAAACAGAACAAGTTAAACAGATTTTGAATTCAAACAGAAATTTTTATTCAAACAAATATTTATTACAACTTTGATAGTACAATTTCAAGCTCTCACTATACATATACAATTTTGACTACAATACATGACATTTCACATTTACATCAAAACCTTACTACATATCACTCACACTCATATTTTTGTCTTCAACTATAATCCAGTTTGAATCCAGCATCTGAGTAATCTGCAAAAATATTTTCAAACGCAGTAAAATTGAAAGAGAAATATTTTTGAAATTTGAAAGAAACGATGATTTTGAAAACATTGTTTGCCTCAGTTATTTGGGTTGTTCGTCATCATTTCTTGACTGTGCAATATCTGTGCATATCAGTATTTTTTATCAGGGACAGGTAACTATGAGTGGCTGCAGTACACACGTGTACATTCGTATACGTGTGCACTGCCTCGCCAACTCGTGTGCACAGCTTCAACCAGAAATTCAAGGCAACAGAGACCAAGCAATGAACAACTCAAAGCAACAGTCAACTGGCCAAGACTACAAGTACAAGCAGCAGTGTGCAACTCGAAAATGTACACAAGTGAAACCAGGAAAATCATGACATCAAGTATGATCAAGACCAAATGCGAACAGCAGCATACAAGATTGCCACCAACAACAACATGAATACTGTAACAACAATTTAGCACTGACTCAAAGCACCACTGACCAGAATACTGCAACAACAAGTATGGTGAAGCACTGACTCAAAGCACCACTGACCAGAATACAATGCAACAACATAGTCAACAAGGCAACAATGAAAATGAACATCACAATGAACCAACAGGTCAGAGGTGAAAACAATGGAATGCTGAAGTGTTGAAGTGCATACAAACAACTGCAACACTGCATACAATATGGTGCAGAACCAAATGCCATCAAGTATCGATGCAATGACCAAGAAATGATACAAGACTTCAAATATGCAATGCTCAATATCACTACAAACTGCAGTAAACAGCAAAAATGATCAAATATACACAAATGCAGTCCAAAAGACCAAAGTACAACATCAAAGACAGCACTGACTTAAGTATATAAGTGAAACTGTAATAACTCAGTGGACAGAAATGCACAAAAGCTACAATGGATAATCAAACTCAATGGACCAGACTACAAGCACGACAAACATGAACACAGTATCCACAGCAAACAACATGGTGCAGCAACCTACATATATAGTGAAGCAGTGCAAACTCAACAAAACCAAGTGCAGCATCAATGCAAACAGCAAAGTGATCGAACAAACAAGATCAGGGCAGTGGACAGTACAAGACAGCAAATGCAACAAACTCAAAATGTCCAGTTATAGTCACAAGACCATCAAGCAGTGAGCAAGTGGAAAATCGAGCTCCAGAAATAACAAATGCAGACACAAATTTCAACAGTGCAGTGAAATGCAGTGGTATGCAGCAGAGAAAATTTAAAAAGCAATGGTGATGATCGAAGCTAATACAGAGTAGTGGATTCACATACCCAAAATCAACAGTCGAAAATATACGAAATTGACAAAGTCAAATATCTCAAATCACGAAATCAATTCAAAGCCGTGTGAATCAAGTTACTAGAAATACGAAATTGACAAAGTCAGATTAATCCTCAGCATCAAAGCGTAATCGAACGGCAAAACAAGAATTTTTGCAGCAATCAGTCGAACGCAAAAATAGGAAATCAAATCCTATTAAAACCCTAATCATCATCGGCATTTAAAATTCGATCGAGTTCAAGTATCAATTTAGAAAAGCAAAAGGAGACAGTACATACCGAATTCACAAGCATCAAACTCGATCGAGCAACTGCAAACAAGCAAAGGTCAACCATCAGAGAAGCAGCAAGCTAGGGCAACCAATCACAGATCAATTGAAGAAACCGAAGCCCTAATTGCAACAAAGAGCCGAAGCCCTAACTGGATCAAAAGGGAACGAAGCCCTAATCAGAATGAAGCCGCCATTATTTCACACGAACGAAGACAAAAAGAGGATCGGGTGAAATAAGGAAGTGGGCCGGTCTTAAAAATCAAAAGGGGGTTTTGTTTAATTATAGGGTTTTATTAATATTGTTAATTAGTTTAGGGTTATTTTATATTGTTCTTAATTATTGTTTTTATTTTACGAATCAAAGAGTTTAGGTAAATCACCACCTAGGTTTTAGGTTGTGTCTGATTGTCTATTTAGAGTTAGTTCAGTAAGCAGTGGTTGCGAGTTTGCAAAACTCTATAGGCGGTAGCAGGGTTTGAAAGTCTGTTAGAGTGTTTGTAAGCGTGATACTGTTTAATTCTAATAGAAATCTGGGAATGCAGCAGTAGGCAGGGGTTGCCGAAGCTGGGTAAATCTTGTGTGTGATTTACTTTTCAGTATATTTATTTCTGCAGTTTATTTTTGTGTTTAAATCAAGAAAATTTGCTATAACCCTGTTCACCCCCCCTCTAGGGTTAATTTAGATCCTACAAGTGGTATCAGAGCCCGGTATATTTTTTTTTAACTCTAGAGTCATGAGTCTACAAAATAATGCTTTTTCTGAGGGGCAATCTGTTGCTAGGCCACTCATGTTTAACGGGAACGATTATGCTTATTGGAAAGTTAGGATGGGTATCTATCTCAGTTCTGTTGATTATGAAGTTTGGGATATTATTGAAACTGGCTATAAACCCCCCACTATAATCGTTGGTGATACTGAGATTCCTAAACCTAAGGATAGGTGGGATGCTAACGATAAGAAATTGAAAACAACAAATGCTAAAGCCATGAATGCTTTGATATGTGCTCTTGATAAAAATGAATTTAATAGAATTTCTCATTGTACAACGGCACAGGAAATATGGCATACTTTGGAGGTGACACACGAAGGAACTTCTCAAGTGAAGGAGTCTCGGCTAGCCCTATTCAGCAATGAATACGAAAACTTTGTGATGGACAAAGGCGAGAGCATAAAGGATATGTTTGGACGCTTTTCAACCTTGGTATACAATGCTAGAGCGCTTGGAAAGGTATTCACTGAGGTAGAGCTTGTGCGGAAGATACTACGAGTTTTACCAATGAACTTTGAGGCAAAAGTCACAGCAATCCAAGAATCGAAAGATCTGAGCAAACTAAGCATGGAGGAGTTGATTGGCAACTTGATGACATATGAGCTTGAGCTAAAAGCAAAGGAAGAACGCAACAACTCCGAACCAAAGAAGAAGACGATTGCCTTAAAGAGCAAAGAAGAAAGCGATGAAGAAGAAGAAGATCCAATTGAAGAGCTTGCAATGGCTGTCAATAATCTTAAAAAATGGTCAAGATTCAAGTCACGAAAGAAGAAAATAAGTGGTAATAAGTCAAAGAATTCTGATGATTCCGATAATGAATTGACATGCTATAACTGCGAGAAGCCTGGCCACTTCAAACAAAAATGTCCACTTCTCAAAAACAACAAAGGAAAGAAAAAGAAAAAGAAGGCCTTTGCAGCAACTTGGGATGATGAAGAAGGAGAGGAAGTTTCGAATAATAGCTCAGAGGAGGCTAACTTGTGTCTTATGTCAAAATCGGATTCAGAAGCAAGCTTAGAGGAATCTAGTGAGGTAAGTAACTACTCTTATAAAGAACTTGTTTCAATGTGTTGTGATTTTACTAAAATGATTGATACTCTTGAATCTAAAATTGAAAAACTAAAATCTGATAGGAGAGAACTTGTTCATGAAAATTCTAGGTTAGAAACTGAAATTGAAAATATTCAAAACCTAGAATGTAAAAAATGTAAGATTTTAGATTCAGAATTATCAAAACTGAGGAATAACTTTGAAAGTCTTGAAAATGAAAACTTGAATCTTAAGTAAACCATCGACACTAGGAGAAAGGATTTTATTAATCGATGCACCTCACTTGTTACTGAAAACTCAACATTAAAAACCAAAGTCCAAAATCTTGAGAAATCTTTGAATAACTTTTCAAGAGGCGAAAAATCTTTCAACATGCTATTGGGAAATCAAATTTTTGCTAACAACGGAAAAGGACTAGGTTATGGGAAAACACAAGTTGATGATAATGCAAAATATAAGAATGTCTTTGATAGATGTGAAATATTTAGAAGTCGTGCTGAAAATTATAGTCATAGGAACAAGAACACAAAATTTATACAAGTTTGGGTTCCTAAGAATTCTACAAACAAATTTCATGTTTATTGGAATAAAAATAAAAGGACTAAACAAGTATGGATTCCAAAGGGATTGTTTATTCACAATGCTTCTATCACTAATAACATTGGACCTAAGAGTTTCTCTAGGTCATCTTCCTCTCTTCTTATGTAGGTCTGTTGGCGGGCTAAGGAACAACAAGAATGGTTTCTAGATTCAGGTTGTTCTAGACATATGACAGGTGACAAATCGAAGTTCCTTAGCTTAGAGAATTTTAAAGGTGGAAATGTGATCATGGGAGACAATAGCAAGTGTAAGATTATTGGCAAAGGTGAAGTTGGTAACGGTATTTTTTCCTTGACTAATGTTTTATACGTTGAAAATCTGCATCACAATCTCATTTCTATTAGCCAACTATGCGACAAAGGTATGAACGTGATTTTTGATAGTGATACTTGCAAAATCATTGATAAATCTTCTAATAACATTGTTTTTATGGGCAAAAGAAAAGGGAATGTTTACTCACTTTCATTTGATAATCTAAATCTTTCTAGATGTTTGGTAGCCACTGACGAAGAGGCATATTTATGGCATAGGAGACTTGGACATGCTAGCATGAGTCTCTTAGAAAAACTCGAATCAAAAGAATTAGTCAGAGGGTTACCACATCAGAAATTTAAAAATAATAAAGTGTGTAAAGCATGTTCCTTGAGCAAGCTTAGTCGATCATCATTTCGTCCTAAAAACATTGTTAGCACATCAAGGGTCCTTGAACTAGTCCACATGGATTTATTTGGACCAAATGAAATTTCAAGCTTGAATGGAAAACGTTATTGTTATGTATTGGTTGATGATTATTCTAGATTTACATGGGTTTACTTTTTAGCCAAAAAGTCCGAATCTTTCGAATATTTTTCAAAATTTGCAAAACTTGTTCAAAATGAAAAAGGAGTTACAATTAAAACCTTGAGAAGTGATCATGGAGGCGAATTTGAAAATTTTGAATTTGAAAATTTTTGTGAAGAAAATGGTTTAAAACATGAATTTTCTGCTCCACGAACACCTCAACAAAATGGGGTGGTTGAAAGGAAAAATCGTACATTACAGGAATTGGCTAGATCCATGTTAAGTGAGTATAAGCTACCTCTAATCTTTTGGGCAGAGGCAGTGAATACTTCGTGCTATGTAATGAATAGAGTAATGATTAGACCAATACTTGGCAAAACGTCTTATGAATTGTGGCATGAAAGGAAACCTAACATTTCTTTTTTTCGTATATTTGGGTGTCCTTGTTTCATTCTTAACACAGGTGATCAACTTGGAAAATTTGAATCAAAGGCTGATGATGGAATTTTCATGGGCTATTCAACAAGGAGTAAGGCTTACAGGATATATAACAAACGAACAAAGACAATTGTTGAGTCAATCAATGTGAAATTTGATGAATCTGATCTGGAAAAAACGACTGAAAGGATGGTTGACGATGGAGTAGATCCTGAAGGCACTGAAGAAGGGACATTTAGTGAGAAAACTGAAAGAAGGACTGTTGATGCTGATAAATTAAGGTTCAAACCTAATCATCCTCCTGAATTAATTATTGGTGATCCTACGGAAGGTATACGTACTCGTTCTTCATTTGATGAAAATTTGTGTGCGTTTTGTTGTCATAGTGGTTTTATTTCTGAAATTGAACCTGATTCTGTTGAAATGGCTCTTAATGATGAAAATTGGTTTTTAGCAATGCAAAATGAACTTAATTAATTTGAGAGAAACAAAGTTTGGAATTTAGTTCCTAGGCCTAATGACTATCCAATTGTAGGGACTAAATGGGTGTTTAAAAATAAATTTGATGAATCAGGAAATGTAATTAGAAACAAGGCTAGGTTGGTTGCAAAAGGTTATAACCAAATAGAAGGCATAGACTTTGATGAAACATTTGCTCCAGTTGCTAGGTTAGAAGCCATTAGAATCTTGCTAAGTTTTGCATGTTACAAGGGTTTCAAACTTAAACAAATGGATGTAAAAAGTGCCTTTTTGAATGGTGATTTAAAAGAAGAAGTTTTTGTTGAACAACCACCCGGTTTTGAAAATAATGAATTTCCAAATCATGTGTATAAGCTAGAAAAAGCATTATATGGTCTTAAGCAAGCACCAAGAGCTTGGTATGACTGTCTCTGTACATATCTTTTGGAAAATGGTTTTAAAAAGGGAAGTGCTGACACGACTCTGTTTCTATTACATAAAGAAAGTGATTTTTTGATTGTTCAGATTTATGTGGATGATATTATCTATGGTGCTACTAATGAGCTTTTGTGTGAGAATTTTGAACAAGTCATGCAGGCTAAATTTGAGATGAGTTTGGTTGGTGAATTGAAATACTTTCTTGGATTTCAAATTAAGCAAAGTAGTGATGGTATTTTCATTTCACAATCCAAATATGTGTTGGAGCTATTGAAGAAATTTGGAGTCGAAAATTCCAAGCCATTGAGAACTCCTATGAGCCCATCAACAAAGTTGGACAAAGATGAGAAAGGAATTGCAATTGATCAAAAGAAATATCGAGGGATAATCGGTTCACTTCTCTATCTTACTGCTTCTAGACCTGATATTATGTTTTCTGTGTGCTTGTGTGCACGTTTTCAAGCTAATCCCAAAGAATCTCATTTAAAAGCTACTAAACGAATTTTGAGATATCTTTCACACACACACAAATTTGGACTATGGTACCCTTCTTGTGAAAATTTTGATTTAGTAGGTTATTCCGATGCTGATTATGCTGGTTCATTAGTTGACAGAAAAAGCACTAGTGGGACATGTTTCATGCTAGGACATTCATTAGTCTCATGGTCAAGTCGGAAACAGAATTGTGTTGCATTATCCACCACTGAAGCAGAATATATTGCTTTGGGAAGTTGTTGTGCTCAAATTCTATGGATGATGCAAACTCTTTCTGATTTTGGCTTAGTCTATAAACAAGTTCCATTAAAATGTGATAGTAAGAGTGCTATAGATTTGTCAAATAATCCTGTCCATCATTCTCGCACAAAACACATTGATGTGAGACACCACTTTCTTCGAGATCACATTGCTAAAGAAGACATTTGCATTGAATATATTTCAACAGAAACTCAACTTGCTGATATTTTCACAAAACCTCTCCCCGAAGACAGATTTTCCAAATTACGTTTAGAATTGGGAATTATAGAGGTTGACTAATCATTTTTTCTAAAAAAAAAATTTGATTTTTGAATTTGATTCTAAATGACAATTTTTCTTAACTAATCTAACTCCCTAATGATTATCGAAAAGATGAATAGTGATTGAAAAAGTGATGAGTGTTGATATTTATCATATATTATAACTCGAGAAAGTATAATTAGAAAATTTCTTTAGAATTTCATAACAAGAGTTATAAAAAATTTTGTTGGGTAATAATTCCATGACCATTTCTATTTCTATCATCTTTCTTTCGACCATCACTCTTCAAGATCATATTTAGTATGTAAATTTGTGGTAGTTTACAAAGGAAATCATTTGTTCTTCAATATCTTTAAATCTGTGAAGGAAATTATTTGTGCTTCATCTTATAATATTCAGCAATTTAAAAATAAATATCCAAAGTATTCACTCTCATTTAAAAGTCCTCACGGTTATGCATGGGTGAATTACTTGGATTTATGATTATGTGCTTCCATGCTCATTTAAAAGTCCTCACGGTTATGCATGTATGGAATATCAAAATTAATTAATTAAATAGACAAGTTGATTCTAATCCCATTTAAAAGTCCTCACGGTCATGCGTGATTAGAAGATACTTGATTTCATTTAAAAAAAAATTGTGAATACTACTAATCTCATTTAAAAGTCCTAACGGTTATGCATGGTTAGTAGATATTCAAATTTCCTGAAATAAATATACCACAAATAGACAGAGTTGTATGATTTTTAATGATTTTTATCCCCATCACTTCTGAAAGTGGAATATGCGCTTGACAAGGGTAATTATGATTTTTGTTTGAGTTTTATTGAAATTTGATATTTATATTTAATTGAGTTAAATGTTTGATTCATGTCTATCACTTCATCCCTATTTTATAACACTATTATTCTTTTGCTGATAACAAAAGGGGGAGAGAAAAGTTAAGATTTTGTCGAATAGAATCAAGCAAAGGTCAAATAATTTTCACTGTGCATATAGGCTCATTTATATATTTCTATGCATATATGTAGGGAGAGTATTGTGTAGAGAGGGAGCATTCAAATAGGGGGAGCAAATTGAAATTATCAAATAACATTTGATATATTCAAAATCTTAAATATATGTTTGTTATCATCAAAAGGGGGAGATTGTTGAATATGCGCCTTGCGCTATATGATTTTTGTTTGATGATAATAAACATATATACATTCATTTAAATGTATTTGGTAATGTACTATTTTATTTTATTTTAGAATAAATAAATATTTGTTGAATAAAATTAAATTACACAGAATTCGAATTTGAATTCAAACAGAACAAGTTAAACAGATTTTGAATTCAAACAGAAATTTTTATTCAAACAAATATTTATTACAACTTTGATAGTACAATTTCAAGCTCTCACTATAAATATACAATTTTGACTACAATACATGACATTTCACATTTACATCAAAACCTTACTACATATCACTCACACTCATATTTTTGTCTTCAACTATAATCCAGTTTGAATCCAGCATCTGAGTAATCTGCAAAAATATTTTCAAACGCAGTAAAATTGAAAGAGAAATATTTTTGAAATTTGAAAGAAACGATGATTTTGAAAACATTGTTTGCCTCAGTTATTTGGGTTGTTCGTCATCATTTCTTGACTGTGCAATATCTGTGCATATCAGTATTTTTTATCAGGGACAGGTAACTATGAGTGGCTGCAGTACACACGTGTACATTCGTATACGTGTGCACTGCCTCGCCAACTCGTGTGCACAGCTTCAACCAGAAATTCAAGGCAACAGAGACCAAGCAATGAACAACTCAAAGCAACAGTCAACTGGCCAAGACTACAAGTACAAGCAGCAGTGTGCAACTCGAAAATGTACACAAGTGAAACCAGGAAAATCATGACATCAAGTATGATCAAGACCAAATGCAAACAGCAGCATACAAGATTGCCACCAACAACAACATGAATACTGCAACAACAATTTAGCACTGACTCAAAGCACCACTGACCAGAATACTGCAACAACAAGTATGGTGAAGCACTGACTCAAAGCACCACTGACCAGAATACAATGCAACAACACGGTCAACAAGGCAACAATGAAAATGAACATCACAATGAACCAACAGGTCAGAGGTGAAAACAATGGAATGCTGAAGTGTTGAAGTGCATACAAACAACTGCAACACTGCATACAATATGGTGCAGAACCAAATGCCATCAAGAATCGATGCAATGACCAAGAAATGATACAAGACTTCAAATATGCAATGCTCAATATCACTACAAACTGCAGTAAACAGCAAAAATGATCAAATATACACAAATGCAGTCCAAAAGACCAAAGTACAACATCAAAGACAGCACTGACTTAAGTATATAAGTGAAACTGTAATAACTCAGTGGACAGAAATGCACAAAAGCTACAATGGATAATCAAACTCAATGGACCAGACTACAAGCACGACAAACATGAACACAGTATCCACAGCAAACAACATGGTGCAGCAACCTACATATATAGTGAAGCAGTGCAAACTCAACAAAACCAAGTGCAGCATCAATGCAAACAGCAAAGTGATCGAACAAACAAGATCAGGGCAGTGGACAGTACAAGACAGCAAATGCAACAAACTCAAAATGTCCAGTTATAGTCACAAGACCATCAAGCAGTGAGCAAGTGCAAAATCGAGCTCCAGAAATAACAAATGCAGACACAAATTTCAACAGTGCAGTGAAATGCAGTGGTATGCAGCAGAGAAAATTTAAAAAGCAATGGTGATGATCGAAGCTAATACAGAGTAGTGGATTCACATACCCAAAATCAACAGTCGAAAATATACGAAATTGACAAAGTCAAATATCTCAAATCACGAAATCAATTCAAAGCCGTGTGAATCAAGTTACTAGAAATACGAAATTGACAAAGTCAGATTAATCCTCAGCATCAAAGCGTAATCGAACGGCAAAACAAGAATTTTTGCAGCAATCAGTCGAACGCAAAAATAGGAAATCAAATCCTATTAAAACCCTAATCATCATCGGCATTTAAAATTCGATCGAGTTCAAGTATCAATTTAGAAAAGCAAAAGGAGACAGTACATACCGAATTCACAAGCATCAAACTCGATCGAGCAACTGCAAACAAGCAAAGGTCAACCATCAGAGAAGCAGCAAGCTAAGGCAACCAATCACAGATCAATTGAAGAAACCGAAGCCCTAATTGCAACAAAGAGCCGAAGCCCTAACTGGATCAAAAGGGAACGAAGCCCTAATCAGAACGAAGCCGCCATTATTTCACACGAACGAAGACAAAAAGAGGATCGGGTGAAATAAGGAAGTGGGCCGGTCTTAAAAATCAAAAGGGGGTTTTGTTTAATTATAGGGTTTTATTAATATTGTTAATTAGTTTAGGGTTATTTTATATTGTTCTTAATTATTGTTTTCAAAGAGTTTAGGTAAATCACCACCTAGGTTTTAGGTTGTGTCTGATTGTCTATTTAGAGTTAGTTCAGTAAGCAGGGGTTGCGAGTTTGCAAAACTCTATAGGCGGTAGCAGGGTTTGCAAGTCTGTTAGAGTGTTTGTAAGCGTGATACTGTTTAATTCTAATAGAAATCTGGGAATGCAGCAGTAGGCAGGGGTTGCCGAAGCTGGGTAAATCTTGTGTGTGATTTACTTTTCAGTATATTTATTTCTGCAGTTTATTTTTGTGTTTAAATCAAGAAAATTTGCTATAACTCTATTCACCCCCCCCTCTAGGGTTAATTTAGATCCTACAGCAGTTAATTTTGGGCCTCCAAATGGGGGATATTACAAGTTGGAATCAGAGCACAGGTTTATGCAAATTTAAAAGAAATTTAACCTAAATTTTTTTCAAAACATATCCCAATGAATCAAAAAATAAGATTGGGGTTTTGTTTAACCCATAGTAACGTACTCGTGTTTGTTATGTATGTATCTATAAGTATGCACTTCCCTCTCTCTTAGACCATTCTTTTGTATCTTACTAAGGCTCATATGCAGATTTATGAGAAAGGAAGATATGGAGGCAGGAAACAGAAGAGGAAATCTTGGTGGATGAAGCATCATAACTAATGAAAGTGCTTGACCTAACCCCAGAAGAAACCCATGTCGACAGGAAAAAACTAATCTAAATGCAAATGCCAACGTATGTGTTAGAACCCCGCCAATTAGATATGGGGATGATGTATCAGTTCTTTTTCATTCTGATGCAAGCTAGAGCAGCTGTAGGAGTAGTTGGGGGTAATGTTGTACATGTTGGAGGAGCTAAGCTAATGGCCCTAATTGGCAATACTATGCTAAGCTGAGCAAGGATTATACTCGTTTTGGTTGAAAGCCGTTTTTGGGAACAGAGAATGTTGTCAAATTAGAAAACTAATTACACTATGAATGGAATTTTTCTGAGTTGGGATTAAACGACGAGCAGAAGAGGAGACTTGCCATCAGACAGTTGCAGGAAGCAGCACTTCATTAGTGAAATAGTGTTATCGTGGATGTTCTCAAGGAAGAGTTTACTTAGGTAGAATTTCGAAGGAGATTTGAAGAAAGGTTATCTAAAGTTGCCAAGTCAATATTGCTGAGAAAGTTCATGGACTTAGTATAGTATGAAATGTTAGTGATTGAGTATGGTATGAAATTTGATGACTTGTCCAAATATGGATATGCTACAATTGACACCATCCTTTAAAGGAATGAGAAGTTTATTCTAGTGTTAAGATCTAAGATTGCCTGGGCAACTACGCCACATCTCCATGATTCAACTATAGTTGTAGTAGAGATGGTAATACGAAATGAAGAGATGCTTTTTACTTATGGGAAGGAGAAGTAGGTTGGAACCAGGATTCTCAGGGCAAGAAGAGAAAATTCTTTAAGAATAAAGGAGCTCAAAAGGGAGAAGCTTCCAAAAAAGGAAAGGTCGATGTAGTCTGCTACAAGTGCGATAAGAAAGGATATTATGCTCATGAATGTCAGACTGGAAAAAAGAAGAAGGTTGCCGATAAGAAAGGGGTGAAGTGCTTTAACTATGACCAGATTGGATACTACAAGAATCAGTGTCTTGAACCAGTCCGCGCGGACAAGGGAAATGTTTTTGCTTTGGAACCCTTTTCTTCAAGACCAACTGCCGCTAAAAAGGGAAAGACGGTGATGGAAGATATGGTTTGATTCATAGTATACCGGTTAGGATACTATTTGATACTGGTCATCGCATTCATTTATATCTCAGGGTTTATAGATAGGCTATGTTTAGAACCCTCACACCTTGTTGCTTCTTTAACGATTGTGAATCCGATAGGAGGGTATGCAACTCTAGCGATAAGATGTGACAAGTTAGAACTTGAATTGTTAGGTCAAAAGTATGAATGCAGTTTGTATTTTTTTGATTTCATGGGCTTGGGGATCATTTTAGTATGAATTGATCGGATAAATATAAGGCTAGGATATTTTGCCATGATATGGAAATATCGTTAATACACCCTAATAGTCAGAACCGAATTATACACTCTGTGGAGAAATTTGACTCAAGCACTTATGTTTCGTTGATTTTAGTGGAAGTGGAAGAAGAGTTGAATCAGGCTTTGGTAGCTAGAGAGCTTGCAGATGTTTTTGAGCTAGTCACATGACTACCACCTAAATGAGCCATGGAGATTTGGATAGATCTTGTGCTTGGAGCAGAACCTGTAAGTAGACCACCTAACAAGATGACACCTACCGAGACAAACGAATTGTAGGCACAACTAGTGGAATTAGAAAGAATGAATTTTATTAGACCAAACAGTTCTCCTTAGGGAGCGGCAGTGGTATTCGTAAAGAAACTGTATGGGTCATTAAGGATATGCATTGACTAAATGTAAGGATGATCAACAACAGA
This sequence comes from Allium cepa, assembly GCA_030765085.1. Classification (NCBI taxonomy): domain Eukaryota; kingdom Viridiplantae; phylum Streptophyta; class Magnoliopsida; order Asparagales; family Amaryllidaceae; genus Allium; species Allium cepa. The sequence continues at coordinate 338,078,323 of CM060938.1, forward strand.
TATTCTTTGCCAAGAATTGATGATTTATTTGATCAGTTGAGTACAGCTAGATTATTTTCCCAATTGGATTTGGTGATAGGTTTCCATCAGCTAAGAGTGGCAGAGGACAATACTCCATTGACGGCATTTTGGATTAGGTATGGTTCGTGTGAATAGTTAGTAATGCCATTCCGGTTAATAAATGCACCAGTTTTTTTTATAGATTTTATGAAACAAGTTTTCCAAGAGCATTTAGATAGGTTTGTATTGGTATTCATAGATGACATTTTAATGTAATCAAAGGATGAAAAGAGCATGAAGTTCATCTTAGAATAGTTCTTGAGACATTAAGGCAGCATCAGTTGAATGCAAAGTTTTCAATATGTCATTTTTGGAAGAAAGAGGTTAAGTTTCTTGGTCACATGGTTTCGAAGAAGGGTTTATCAGTTGATCCAGATAAGATCAAGGCTTTTAACAACTACAAGATACCCAAGATGGTGATTGAGATTATACATTTTAATGAACTCGCTGGCTATTACTTGAGATTCATTAAAGATTTCTCGCAGATAGCAGTGCCTTTGACTAAGCTAACTAGGAAGGATGTGAAGTTTATTTTTTCTGTAAAATATGAGGAAGAATTCCTTAAGTTAAAGAATTTGTTGACCAACACGCCTGTGTTAGTAGTCCCAGAAGGAAATCAAGGATTAGTAGTGTGTATTAATGCATGTGCAACCGGATTAAGGGTTATGTTGATGCAAAAATGTCAAGTTATTGCCTGCCTTCACGACATCTTAGATCGCACGAAGTGAGGTATCCTACAGATGATCTTGAGTTGGCAGTGGTGATCTTTGCACTAAAACTATGGAGGCATTATCTCTTAGGAGAGAGATTTGAGTTATACACATATCATAAGTCCTTAAGGTATTTATTCTCTCAAAAAGAGTTAAATATGAGACAGTAGAGTGGTGGAGTATTTAGCACCTTATGATTTTGGTATAGAGAATACACTTTGAAAAGGAAATAAAGTACAGATGCCCTTAGTAGAAAATATTAGAATGTGGTGTAGCTATGTTAACAGAATGGAAGGATCTAGAGGCTTTGACTACTTGTAGTGTGTATAGTTAAGAATTTGACTGCTAGTTCTAGTTAGAGCATTGCCATGTTATCCTGCTTGTAAATTTGACCAGTACTGATCGAGATGATTTCTTAAGCAAAAAGAGGATCCATTATTAACTGAGAGGATTTAAAGGATTGAGGTTGGATCAGAGATTGATGATCTAAAAGATTTCAGTCTTAACCAAAGAGGATGGTCGAGAAAGAAGGAACGGTTGTCTTTTTCCAAATGTTCGGGACTTAAGGAGAGAAGTCCTCAGGGAATGTCATCGATCCAAATATATGATTCATCCTGGGGGAACCAGGATGTATCAAGACATGAAGAGGAGTTTCTACTAGGAAGGTATGTAGAAGGATGTTGGCTTGTGGGTGAGGTAGTGTGTGAACTGTCAACAAGTAAATGCCGAGCATCAGAAGCCAAGTGGATTTCTTCAACCTTTAGAGATATCAGTTTGAAAATTGGATTTGATATCCATGGATTTTATAAATGGGTTTCCAAGGTCGAATTGAGGAAATAAGAGTACTTAGGTCATAGTGGACAGGTTGGACAAGAGTTCCTATTTCATTCCCGCTAAGTTAACCAGGATGGCACATGTTTTAACTAAATTATTTATGAAGAACATAATTAGCCTGTTAGGAACTGAGTTGATGATGTTTTGATGACAACAACCTTATATAGTTATTATACTTTACTTTATAAAATATATACTAACATTTCCATATATATATATATATATATATATATAGGAAGTATATGCAGGTATCATCGAAGACTGATCAGTATAAAGACTCAAGCATCAAGATGAAGATTAGAGATTCAAGATTCAAGACTCTAGAGAATCAAGATTTCAAGATCTCAAGATAAGTGTCTAGTATTTTGTTAAAACTTCATAATAGCACTCTCATCTTTCTTCCAATTTTCTTTTGGGATGGAACCCAATTTCTATCGAAACCATTGGCTTACAAACCCACGACAAGTAGCTTACAAACCTATGACAAGTGGCTTACAAACCCACGAAAATCAAAATCATTTAAACTACTTTGTACAAGTTCTCGAGTCCTATGGAGGAGCTCTGTAGGAAGGTTCTTGCAATTTCAGTTTGAATAGATTTTTCAAAATGTTTTTAAATCTGTTTTCAAAATGTTTTAGCTTTCGAAATCATGTTTTTGAAAATATTTTCAAACTTTGTTTTAGCCTTGAAATATTCCTCTATTCTGATTTTAAAAACTTCTATTTTTAAAACATCAAAACTTATTCTGATTTTAAATATTACTTATATAATGACGGTCTATATCAATTATATATATTTAAAATAATGTTTTATATTCATTCTCTATCTCAAAATATTGTTTAAACACTTTACTTTGCTTCAGAGAAGTTTCAACTTGTTTTAAATTCAATTGTCTTTACAAAACAACATCTCTATAATTTTGAACTGAGGGATGTCGACATATGGGGATACATCATGTCGACATGGTGAATCCCCATTGGATTCAAAATTCAATTTTCAAAAGAAGTGTCCATTCGTTCGAAAACCTTTCGCCAATGGTTATGACTGTTGGGCATCTATATAAAGGCTTCCAAAATGAATTTTTTTAACAACTACTTTCTTATTTTCTTCACTCTTTCTTCTCCACCATTACATATCCATAAAACTTTATATTTTCAAGATCGTGCCATCATTCTGCCAAATTCTCAATAGGAAATCATTTAGATACTCTCTCTATTTGATTCTCCATCATTCTACTAAAGATCAAAGTGCTATTCAGAGTTATAGGATTAATTTGTATTCAAAAAGTCCATAGAGGCTATCCATTCAAAAGGATTGTTATTAAGAAGTATTAGGGTGATCTTGTGTCCCGTAAATCAAGAGAGTTTACCCCAGACTCAGAGATAGGAGGGTTCCTCAAGGCCTTAGAATTGAGGGTTGTAATTTGGATATTGGCTTATAAAAATCTGTATAAGGATATTGCCTTGGTGCAGGACTGGATGTAGGAGGATTCTGAACCAGTATAAAATCCAGTGTGTTCTTTCCTTTTACTTGCTTTACTTTACTATTTGCATTTGTTATATGTTCTATGATCATTCTGTGTTAGAATTCTGTTTATATTTGTGTTGAAAGTTTTAATTTAGTCATATAGTTCATATATTCTTTAAAACACTATTCACCCCCCTCTAGTGTTATTTCTGCCTTAAGATCCTTAATCCGCATCCCCAACAATTGGTATCAGAGCGTTGGTTTTCATTGTTTTCATAATCTGAAACTTGAAAAATATAAAAATGGCATTTTTGGAAAATTGTGTTAAAACTGTTTTGAATCTATGCATTTCATCGAAGTTTCATAAATCTGCATATAGTTATTTTGAAAAATCAAGTTATCTACCGAATTGGTGTGTTATGCAGGAACAAACATGTTATATGGCTTTGACGAATCAACACCCAATGGACAAACTGTGCAAATTGAGAAAGATAAATGGATACTTGATAGTGGCTGTTCGAGGCACATGACTGGAAATCCCAAGATACTCAACGACATTACTTATCAAGATGGTGGATTAGTCAATTTTGGTGACAACTCTAAAGGATATGTGGTTGGCGTCGGCAATGTCGGTAACTCTAAAACTTTACTTGTTTCTGATGTTTTATTAGTTAGGAACTTAAAACATAATCCGCTTAGTATAAGTCAACTTTGCGATAAAGGTTTTAAATTAAATTTGGAAAAGATAAATGTCACATTGAAGATGATAAGTCTAATATAATTTTTGAAGGTATTAGGAAGAAAAATATTTATATCCTTAGTATGAAAATTTCAAATGATAATCTATGTCATTTGGCTAATACAAGTGACCCTTGGATTTGGCATAAAAGATTTGGCCATTTGAATTTCAAATTATTATCTAGGATATCAAAACTTGACTTAGTTAGAGGTCTACCCAAGTTAAACTTTAAAGTAGATAGTATTTGTGATGCTTTTCAATTAGGAAAACTTAAGAAAAGTTCATTTAAATTAAAAGCTGCTATTTCTACCTCTAGTCCTCTAGAATTACTTCATTTAGATTTATTTGGTCCATCTCAAGTTCAATCAATTAACCATAGTAAATATGTTTTTGTTATAGTAGATGATTATTCAAGATATACTTGGAAAATCTTTGTAAAACATAAAAGTGATGCTTTTGAAATATTTAAAAACTTTTCTAAAAGAATTCAAAAACTACATTCTTTCAAAATTAAAACTATTCGTAGTGATCACGGTGGTGAATTTGAAAATAAAAATTTTGAGAATTTCTGTACTCAAAAGGGAATTACTCACAACTTTTCATTTTCAAGAACTCCACAACAAAACGGAGTAGTAGAACGTAAGAATAGAACGATTCAAGAGTGTGCTCGTACAATGCTTTCTGATAGTAATTTACCTAAACATTTTTGGGCTGAAGCAGTTGCTACAGCTTGTTATATATTAAATAGAATTTTAGTTAGACCATTAACAAATAAAACTCCATATGAATTACTTTATAATAAGAAACCTATAGTTGCTTATTTTAAAGTCTTTGGGAGTAAATGTTTTATACTTAATACAAAAGATAATTTAGATAAATTTGAACTAAAAGCTGATAAAGGATTCTTTATTGGTTATTCTAATAGAAGCAAAGCATTTAGAGTTTTTAATTTAAAAACTAATACTATTGAAGAAACTATGCATGTATCTTTTGATGAAAATCTTAAAGATATTGTACAAATAGATGATGAAGAAGATTTTATAAATTTAAATCAATCTAATGAAACTATTAGTGAAATAAATCAACCTAATAAGAGATTTAAAATATCAAAAGATCATCCTATAGAAAATGTTTTATGAAATATTGAATCTGTAGTAAGAACTAGAAATCAATTAAGTAGTATGAGTAATGTAGCCTTTATATCAACAATTGAACCTAAAAATTCAAAGGAAGCATCGTCTGATGATTCATGGATTCTTGCTATGCAAGAAGAATTGAATCAATTTACCAGAAATGCTGTATGGGAACTTGTTCCTAAACCTGAGGATAAAAGTATAAATGGAACTAAATGGGTTTATAAAAATAAAATGAATGAACTCGGTGAGGTCGTAAGAAATAAAGCTCGTTTAGTCGCGCAAGGTTATTGTCAAGAAGAAGGAATTGACTATGATGAAACCTTTGCCCCCGTAGCAAGATTAGAAGCTATAAGAATTCTACTTGCTTTCGCTAATTATAATAATTTTAAATTATATCAAATGGATGTTAAAAGTGCTTTTCTAAATGGTTTTGTAAAAGAAGATGTTTATGTTGAACAACCTCCACTTTTTGAAGATAATAAATTTCCAAACCATGTATACAAGTTAAAGAAAGCTCTATATGGTCTAAAGCAAGCTCCTAGAGCCTGGTATGAAAGACTAAGATCTTATTTACTTCAATCTGGTTTTGAAATTGGTAAAGTAGATACAACACTTTTTATTAAAAGAAATAATCAAGATATTCAACTAGTTCAAATATATGTAGATGATATAATCTTTGGATCAACTAATAACATAATGAATAAAGAATTTTCAGATATAATGACTAAAGAATTGGAAATGAGTCACATGGGAGAATTAAGTTTCTTCTTAGGGCTTCAAATTAAACAACTAGAGAATGGAATCTTCATAAGTCAAGAAAAATATGCTAAAGACTTAATCAATAAATTTGGTTTAAGCACCTCTAGTGGGAAACCAACTCCAATGTCAACAAATGTAGGTTTAAGTAAAGAAGATAAATCAAAAGATATTGATCAAACTTTATATAGGGGAATGATTGGTTCGCTACTCTATATAACAGCGAGTCATCCTGATATTAGGCATAGTGTTTGTCTCTGTGCAAGATACCAATCACAACCTAAAGAAACTCACTTAAAAGCTGTTAAAAGAATTTTAAGATATGTAAAATACACTTTAGATTATGGTTTATTTTATTCTAAAAATAATACTTTTGATTTAATATCATATTGTGATGCTGATTATGCTGGTTGTAAATCAGACCGAAAGAGTACAAGTGGAACTTGTCACTTTCTAGGACATTCACTGGTTTCCTGGTTCAGCAAGAAACAAAATACTGTTTCCTTGTCAACAACTGAAGCAGAGTATATATCTGCTGCTCTGGCCTGTTCACAAGTCATATATATGCATCAAACTTTAAAGGATTTTGGAATTAACATAAGTAAATCACCAATATATTGTGATAATACTAGTGCAATAAATCTATCTAAAAATCCAACTCATCATGCTAGAACTAAACTTATTGATATAAGACATCATTTTCTTAGAGATAATATAACTAACGAAATAATAACTCTAGATTATATAAATACTGAAAAACAAATTGCTGATATATTAACTAAACCATTAACCGAACAAAATTTTACTAAATTTAGAAGAGAATTAGGTATTTGTTCAAAATCGGAAATATAAAATAATATAATATAGTAATCAATAAAAATTCAAAATAAAAATTACATTTTTTTGATGAACATGTCGACATGCCCCATCTCATGATGTCGACATACTCAACAAAAATTTGAAAATTGAATTTCTCTCCAAAAGTTAGTTATTTGGTTATTTATCTATTCATTGCGTTTTCTCTCCTCTTTCTTCACTATATTCTCTGTAAATAACTTCTGAAACAATAATGGCCTCCTCTTCTACTAATGAACCCACTTCACCCACATCTCCTCATTCTGGTCCATTTCAACGAACTACGCACGCTCGAGTGATCAAATTGCAAGAGAAGATGAAAGATATCCTTCGATTGATGACTGAAATTCAAGTAAGTCAACTTAGGATGGCTAGAGAACAACAAAGGCAAGGGAATATTATTAGGAATGTACAAAAATTCCTTATGGATAACCGTACAAATCCTATTAATATTGAAGACTCTTCACAAGCCATGGAATCCGAGGAAGAAGAACCTATGGAAGAACCACAAGAAGACCAAGAGGAAGATCAACCTTTACCTCAACCCGAAGTCCCTATGAATACGGACGAGAGCGTTATTTGCATTGGCGAGATCCTTGTTGATACTAATGGAAACATAATTGAACAACGTGGAAACTTTTGTCTCCACTACCCCAATTGTTCGATTCATAAGTATCCTATAGTTAAGGATCGCCATTAAAGCGTACTTTCATTTTATTATTTGTTTTAAATTGTTTTGTTTGTTCGTGTTTATGTATGTTCTTATATATGTTGTAATAACTAAAGTGTGTTCACTTATACTCATTGTTTCATGCTTGTTCTATACATATTATTTGTTCATACTAATCATTCTTGAATTCTTAAGTAGTTAATAGTTTTTGTTGATGATAAAGGGGGAGAAAGTTATAAAAATATATGTGCTTGGTGTAAGGGGGAGTCATGGAGTAAGTGGAAGTTGTAGTTTTAAGAAGAAATCACGAAGTAAGGGGGAGTTATGGTATGGTAAGAATATTTTATAAATAAAGGTTGTCATCATCAAAAAGGGGGAGATCGTTAGGAACTCGGTTGATGATGTTTTGATGACAACAACCTTATATAGTTATTATACTTTACTTTATAAAATATATACTAACATTTCCATATATATATATATATGTGTGTGTGTGTGTGTGTGTGTGTGTGTGTGTAGGAAGTATATGCAGGTATCATCGAAGACTGATCAGTATAAAGACTCAAGCATCAAGATGAAGATTAGTGATTCAAGATTCAAGACTCTAGAGAATCAAGATTTCAAGATCTCAAGATAAGTGTCTAGTATTTTGTTAAAACTTCATAATAGCACTCTCATCTTTCTTCCAATTTTCTTTTGGGACGGAACCCAATTTCTGTCGGAACCAGTGGCTTACAAACCCACGACAAGTAGCTTACAAACCTACGACAAGTTGCTTACAAACCCACGAAAATCAAAATCATTTAAACTCTTTGTACAAGTTCTCGAGTCCTATGGAGGAGCTCTGTAGGAAGGTTCTTGCAATTTAAGTTTGAATAGATTTTTCAAAATGTTTTTAAATCTGTTTTCAAAATGTTTTAGCTTTCAAAATCATGTTTTCAAAAATATTTTCAAACTTTGTTTTAGCCTTGAAATATTCCTCTATTCTGATTTTAAAAACTTCTATTTTTAAAACATCAAAACTTATTCTGATTTTAAATATTACTTATATAATTGACGGTCTATATCAATTATATATATATTTAAAATAATTTTTTATATTCATTCTCTATCTCAAAATATTGTTTAAACACTTTACTTTGCTTCAGAGAAGTTTCAACTTGTTTTAAATTCAATTGTCTTTACGAAACAACATCTCTATAATTTTGAACTGAGGGATGTCGACATATGGGGATACCTCATGTCGACATGGTGACAGTTGGATTCAAAATTCAATTTTCAAAAGAAGTGTCCATTCGTTCGAAAACCTTTCGCCAATGGTTATGACTGTTGTGCATCTATATAAAGGCTTTCAAAATGAATTTTTTTAACAACTACTTTCTTATTTTCTTCACTCTTTTTTCTCCACCATTCCATATCCATAAAACTTCATATTTTCAAGATCGTGCCATCATTCTGCCAAATTCTCAATAGGAAATCATTTAGATACTCTCTCTATTTGATTCTCCATCATTCTACTAAAGATCAAAGTGCTATTCAAAGTTATAGGATTAATTTGTATTCAAAAAGTCCATAGAGGCTATCCATTCAAAAGGATTGTTATTAAGAAGTATTAGGGTGATCTTGTGTCCCGTAAATCAAGAGAGTTTACCCCAGACTCAGAGATAGGAGGGTTCCTCAAGGCCTTAGAATTGAGGGTTGTAATTTGGATATTGGCTTATAAAAATCTGTACAAGGATATTGCCTTGGTGCAGGACTGGATGTAGGAGGATTCCGAACCAGTATAAAATCCAGTGTGTTCTTTCCTTTTACTTGCTTTACTTTACTATTTGCATTTGTTATATGTTCTATGATCATTCTGTGTTAGAATTCTGTTTATATTTGTGTTGAAAGTTTTAATTTAGTCATATAGTTCATATATTCTTTAAAACACTATTCACCCCCCCTCTAGTGTTATTTCTGCCTTAAGATCCTTAATCCGCATTACCAACATAGCCTACATGGTAATCCTCGTAGTATAGTAAGTGATAGAGATACTTTGTTTACTAGTAAGTTCTAGATAGATGGATAAACGGAGAGAGTCCACAAGGTACTCGAGAATTTGTTAAGATTTTATGCGCTAGACTTTGGTGGATCCTAAGATGATCACTTACACTTTGTTAAGTTTTCCAATAATAACAGTTATTAGACTAGGAAAGGAATGGTGCCTTCCGAAGCTTTGTATGGAAGGGCATGCAAGTCGCCAATATGTTGGTTGCACAGTAGAGACATATTAGTCTTAGGACCAGATTTGGTAAAAAGGGAAAAAGAGAAGATTGAGTTAATCCGAAGTAGATGAGAGAAGCTCGGTCTAGACAACAAAGTTATGCTGATAAAAAGCGTAAGGATCTAGAGCTTTCATTTGGGGATAAGATTTTCATTGAAGTATCACCGATGAAGGGTGTGGTACGCTCCAAAAAGTCAGGGGAATTGGCACCGAGATATGTTGGGCCATTCCCAGTTATAGAGAGGATCGAAAAGATCGCATACATAGTAAAGTTGCCGAGTAGTTTGGCAGGTGTTCATAATGTGTTTTTGTGTCTCATCTTCGTAAGTATGTGCATGATCCAGAGACTACTATTCCTCCAACTGCATTGGAAGATTTACTAGTACAGTCAAATTTAACTTTTGTTAGACTACCATTTCAGGATGTAGCAAAAAATGAGAAGAAGTTAAGAAACAAGACAATCAAGTTAGTGAAGGCTTGGTGGAACAACAACGAGAAGGACTGTACTTGGAAGACAGAAGATAGGATTAGAGATACTTATCTTGATCTACTGTAGGGATATGTTCTATATTTTCTTCATATAAATTGTTTTCTAATCAGGTAGGCTAGTATGGTGGTTAGGAGATGTTACAGATGATTGCTATAATTAGTATTTAGTCCTTGCTGAATTTTGAGGAAGAAATTATTTAAGGAGGGGAGCCTATAACATCCATAATTTTAAATAACACTATTCAGGAGATTTAATATATAAATTAAATAGAATAATGTATAGACTAGAGTGATAAGGGCATTGAGATTTGAAAACTAATTTGGGTCGTGCCTCAATAAATGGATTTATAAAATGGCTCATAAGTAAATGCTTAAGAGGTAAGGCATGGATAATATGGAAATAGTCGTATACCATAACCACGTAACCCCTAAAGTCTTGCCTTGTTTTCATTTATACGGTCATAAAACAAAAAAATAAACTTAGGAGATCAAGACCAACCATAACCCTAGGAGAAAAGGAGTTCAAACCCGTTAGAAGCTAAGATTCAAGCTAGGAAGATTAAAGTGCATAACAAATTTCAAGTTCCTTATCCAAACAAGGCAGATAATAATCTAAATCATCTCATATATGTCTTTTTGAAAAATTTAATTTCGGGTTTAAGTTTTTTAAAACCGTTTAGATGGACGAACGATGATATGCTTTGATTATATGCCATGTTTGATTTAAATAAGGATTTTTGTGCAATGATTTATCTCGATTTTAAGGTTAAAATAGTTTAAATTGGTTTCAAATGCCATGATGGTTGAATATGTTATGTAAAACATTATTTTGGAGATGATTTTAAATTTTCATAATATTCTAAGTTATAAATAATTTATTGTGAATTTTTGAATGAAAGAGATAGACAATTTTGGTTTTAAATTATTTAAAGCAATAATATAATGATTTCAGGCCTGAAATTTGCATATGTCAGGAAACGCATTAAAAGGAATTACGACGATTTTTTGGGAATTTTCCTAAGTGTTTTAATATGGTTACTAAATCATTTAAGTTGATGGACTTAAATATTTAAATGTTTTATGGAAGGGAATGGCTTATATGTAAAATAATTTCAATTATAAATATTGAATTCGGTAGCCTTTTAGAAAAGGACTTTTATAAAGAATTTGGCAATGAACCGTATTTTGACAAATTGGGTAAGCTAGGTAAAAAAGGGGATTTCTTTTAAAGTCATAAACTCAGTTTTGTTTTGAATTACAACCCTGCCACTTCCATTTTCTCATGTTAGAAACCATGCCCAGTAGGCCTTTCGAACCCATTCAAAAACAATGCACATGGTATCAAGAAATTTGTACATAGTGTATTAGAGAAAGGTGGAAGCAGGGGTGTTGAAAGCTTTCTTTCGAAGAGGTTGAAGTCATTATTATAAGCGTTCGAATACAATAATTGCCTTTGTTTTTAAAAGGCGCTTTCATAGAGGTTAAAGCTTTCGAGTTAATCAACTTACCTTTGTGCAAAGAGCCGCTTATCTTTGTTTTTAAAAGAAGCTTTCTAATATGTTGCTGCTTGTTTTTTTTAAAAAGGAGCTTTCGAAAGGGAGCCCCTTTTGAACCTATTCAAAACCTAGCTGGCGCATTCACGCCTTTCGAATTAGTTAAAGGCCACTTTCTTTATAAATTTAAATCAATGATTTTGAAAAGGGAGCTTTTTCCCTTGTAAAATTTGGAGGCGCTTTCCTAATGCTTTCGAAAAGGATCCTGTAGCCGCTTTTATCAATGGTTTCGAAAGGGTGGTTTTGCAGCTGTCCTTTTCCCCAATTCTTTTATTTGAAGATCAATGCTTTTGAAAGGGTTATTTTCACTTTTGTTTTCTTTGACCCAAAAATTATATTTAATATTAAACCTAATGATTTTGAAAGTGATACTCTTAAATGGTTTCGAAACTATGCTTCCATTAATTTTGCTTGAATTGAGTGCCTTCAAAAGATAAGCTTTAAGTGTTTCGAAATGTATTTTTAATAGTTTCTAAAGGAAGGTTTCAATGCTTTCAAATGGAATGTTTTAAGTGTTTTGAAGATATATTTTGAGTATTTTGAAAGGAAGGTTTGAATACTTTCGAAAGATAAGTTTTAATGGTTTCGAAAGAGAAGGCTTAAGGCTTCAAAAGCCTTAGTTTTCAAACAAGAAACCCCATCTTAGTGTTAAGAATAATCCGATGGAAATATGAAAGAGTTTTTAAATGGCATTTAACTTTAGTGTTTTTGAAGAAGCTTTCCTTGCTAAAGGTAATGGGTTAAGGGTATTAACCATGTTTCATTTGAAAAATGATTACGAGGAAATTAAACCATAAATGTTATATTATTATGTTATGATCAGTTATCATGTGTGTTTATTCTGTAAATTCAGTCACTTTTAACTAACCCATAACTGCGTTTTTGGGGTGTTAAGGGTAAAATAACCAACTAGACCGACCGAGTAGCGAATATACATTGAGTTAACTCCTATATGTGTAGAATTGCATCCAGGAGGTTAGGTAGACCAGAATGTAGGCTGCCCAAAGATCGATCAAAGAATTATTGGTTTAGACTGGTTCATAGTAAGCCCATGAAACTATGTATGGAAATTGTTATTAGCAGGGGCTAACTTAGTGATCCCATGAAAACTATGTTTGGATTAAATTGTTGACAGAGATCAATAGGTTCATAGTTAGCCCATGAAAACTATGACATAAGAGAAGTTATTGTAGAATCCAATGGGTTCATAGCGAGCCTATGAAAACTATAATTGGATGATGTTACTGGTAGATACTAATAGGTTCTTAGTCATCCCATAAAAACTATGATACTAGACAGATAGTCCATAAGCCTAGAATAGGTTATTAGTTAGCTTACGAAAACTAATAGTATAATAGTGACCCCAGAAACTATAACTTGAGACAGATAGTAAGATGAATGGGGATGAGAAATCCCGAATATATTGAATGTTTGCATGTTATCATGATACATTTTATTATGTTATGTCTTAACCATTGTGGAAGCAGATGCATAGTATATGGTTATAATAAATTGAGTTAAGATACTAGTGAGGGGAAAACTCGTTTCGCTAAACGGCATGGTCTCACTGGATATGTATGTGGTCTGAGATGGTAGGTTACTATTCATTACAAATTCTTTGTTTGGCTCGGAGTTTATGTTTTCCCTTTAAACTCTTGGTTCAATTGATTCTAAGTAGCTTGGGAGTTAAGGTTTTTAGGTTCTCCTTTAGATGAATAAGCTTTCGAAGATGTGCAAGAGGCAAGCTGCTATTAGTAATTCTTTCTATTTGTTCCCATTATGTTTCCGTTGTAATGGTAAAGTTGTTTATTTGCTTATATTATTTCTAATAAACCAAAAAGGCATCATCATATGTCGCTCTTGGCTTGTTTTGTAATTATATTTTTCTAAACGTGGTTCATGAATTGGGATTATGTAATGAATTTGAAATGTGATTTGAAGTAGAATAACAAATTTTTTTATGATTTTAAATTTTTTCATATTCATGTGCTTCTGTTATACCAATATGCTAACCTTATCGCATTTGGTTTGGATGACTACGGCATCCGTAGCAATTAGTTTTCGGCTTCCAAACGGGAGATGTTACATATTGTAATAGAGATTTCTTGATAAGGTGGAATTTTTTGATTCATAGTAGTCGGGACATTCGAATAAGGAGGAGTAATTGATTGCAAGGGCCCATAGCAGTCAAGAAAGTCTCTTTGGCATTTAGGTGCATCGTTTGGGGCGCCTCTCTAATTGTTTAGTTTCTTTTTTTCTCCCTTCTCACGCTCTCGTGCTATGTGGCAATCCTCATCGTCCTCCCTCTTTTTACTCTCTTTGTCTGTCTTGAAAGGAGAATAATATGTCAGATCAGAAGTTCTACTCTTTCAAAAGCTGGAATCCTGGCATAACTAGTGATATAGTCCACATCTTATTGTACCTAAAATGAAAACGAGAATGAAGTTAATACTCGATCTAACAAACTTATCACAATGCAGAGATGCGTGCTTGTGATCCTAAAGTGAAGTGCGTAGTGCTGCTGACCCCTATATACTACCAACCATATTGGTAGGGTGTAAGAGCCGAATCTTTTCACCACTGCTCCCAAATGCATGTGAGGAAACTTTGATTTCCAAGCCGATCTCAGCTATCATTTTGCTAATTGAGATATCCTCAAATTTGTCTACATGGATGGTGACATCTCTCATGAAATTAGAAGTAGACGTATCTCCCGCAGAGGTCCCGGTAGCTTGACCTCCTACTGATTACAAAGTCTCGATAGTAGGCTGTTCTTTAGGAGGATAAATTGGGGGTTCGAGGCTTGATGCCTTAATGAGTAACAAGTCTGTAGAAGGCAGTTGAGGAAGATCATTACTTATTTCCTGTGACTCAACTCTCGATTCGTCTTGTCCTACGTAGATGCGAAAGTCGTTATCGTCGCCATCTGTGCCTTCTTACTCTCTTTCCTTAACTACATGTTGCATCCCATCTCTCCTTTGATACGTTTCATCTTATTCTTTGAAAATTGGAGACATCATGCGGGCCTCATCCCTATCCCCCATAATGTTCTCTCTAATGGCTAAGTATATATCATCTCTAGGTATCTCTTCAGGTTGTGTTTCCTTTGACAGACCAGCTACTTTTTCTTGAGCTTCCTCTATAGAATCACAAGCATGAGCAGAGGAATGAGTGTGCCTCCTAGGGCCACTTGATGTTAATGGCTCGTCACGCACACAAATCTATCAGGATGAAGTAAGCCGAATTTCCAAAGGTGTTCATTCATCAGAAGAAACTCTATTGACTGCTCGAAAGCTAACATAGTCTTGAGAGTTTCTAGTTTCTTCTAAAGTTTGTCGTTGCATTCCCTCTTCGGGCTGACTATAATAAAACATGATAGGATGAGAAATGTGAGATATTGGAAAACCAATTGAAATAGAAATGCTTAGGAATCGTGACTTGCTTCCAAATAGCCAAAAGCGGTTGAAGCCCTCAGCACGCCTAGTGAAGAAATACTCATTCTTGAAAGCCGAACGTTTATTATAAAGGTGTGATATTAGCTTACATCCCTTTTAGGGTTCGATAATTAAAAAACATGGAAAGTCCAGTCTCCTCATGAAGTGCAAAAGAAACGCGAACTCATTTAACCTTGAGGGACACCCGTGTGTTCTCATAAAGAAAATATATAGGGAACCAAAGAGTGCATAACCATTGGGATGGATTTGAAATGGTGCCAATCTAAAGTCCTAAAGCACCATGGATAAGAATCAGTTGAATGGTGGTGCAATACTTACAAACAGTAAAACCTTCCAACGGCTTACGAGCAAATTCAACTCGAGCGGGCAGACGAACATCACCTTTACATCTTCCATGTCGTACGCATATATTCCCGAGTATTTCGTTCATTAGAATTGATGGTGCTTACTCTAGAGCATCATTTAGAATCCTTAATCCAAAAGGCAACTGGTCAAGTATAGGTCCCACCGAAACTGTTAGGCTATAGAAACCAGAGGATATGGGTTAGTTTGATCTCACGGGAATAGATGGAGGAGTTAGGGCAACCATCGTTGATTCTGCTCTGAAGATGTGGGTGCTCCATCGACAAACTTATGGTGTGCCAACTTACATGTCATTTTAGACAATAAAACTTGTTGATCACATTTAGGTACGCTTTGTTTCTAACTATAATTCTCATATGGTAAACAATTAAGATCCACGGGGAAGTCGGTGTGTGCTGACAAATCGAACTCTAATTATTAACTAGGGCAGATGCAGTGTGTTATCTATGTGGAATGAATCTGATGTCCCGAACATACGAACAGTCCATTGCTTGCTGATAGCTCGCTCATATTAGAAAAACGATATGTATTTTCCTTTGAAATTATCTTTCTTCTACCTACCAATTATCGATCAATGATCGATACAGGATCTGTCATCCGGAGTGATACGGAAAGTTCTTTCTTTTTATAGACACTAGACATATAAAAATGCAATGTGATAGAGATATTAATATGTCTGAACCTACGATGGATCATTATATCTGAGTTAATTCGATAATCATGTTTTGGTCGATTTCATGAAATGAGACGATTGAAACTAGGAGGTGTGACTTGTCTTGAGTCTTACATGTCCAAAATGAAAACTAAATCCTAGCTATATTGTCAACAAGTCAAAATTTGATACAACCATCTCCTCCTCTGCAAATCACATCCAACCAAAGCTAATCACCGTCTCCATCACCACCAAAGTGTTAGTGCACTATCGCTAACTTCCATGTCAAGATGCAAGGATGATTCAACCTAGTGTTTGATCGATTCGGGTCCGGATCTACATGCTATGGCGATGGAAACGGTGATCATTCTAGGTGATGGCGAACATAACATAAACGTAGTGGAGCTTGCTAGCAACGATGAAAGATGGTCGATGGTGGAGCGGCAGCTTGAAACAGAAGAACAAGGGCTTGGGTCAGTTAGTTTGGCTAGAAGGAAGTAAGGCAAGTGAGAATATGAAATGAAAAGGATATAAGTAGAGAAAAAAATTTCTCTAAAAACTCTTTAAGTCTTTAACTCGGCAACGAATTAAGGCTCTTAATTTGGTACTGAATTTACATCCCTCACTCGGTTAAATCTTTGCGTAAGTTTTGGAGTCAAGGTTGCATGAATCCAAACCGAAGTAAGAATAAATAGCTAGTCTGATTTAAACTAATGAGAAACAACATCCCATGATGGAAATCGGTGGATAACTGAAATTCATAGAATTGCAATTTGAGTCTTGTCTTTTTCCAGAGAATACTTTATTTTCAACGAAAGCATATTCTAGGGTGCAAATGTTAACCGGGTATTTAATCCAGCAGATTTCATTGGGAGTTAAAGCATCGATACTAAGATAGAATGGCTTAAAACTTGAAAAAGGCACTTAGAAGGGCAAAAGGATGAAGTCATAAAAGTATAAACCAAAAAGGAGACAAGTCCCTAATTCGGCCCAAATTAAGGGACCTTTATTTGGTGCCAAATTTAGGTATGTGGCCATAACATCTTTATACTCTTGGAAAGAGAACCCTAGCCCTCCTACGCATATTCGTGAAGTTTCGTAGATTTCTATAGAACCTATCATTAAGAATGAATACACGGTAATCCAAAGGATAGGATAATCCAAGTCATGGAAGAACAATGATTAAAACCCATTAACAACCTACCAAGCATGGAGAGCTTCTAAATGAAGAAAGAAACTCAACAAAAGAGTTTATCATCTAAAGCTTAAGGCTTAGATTCGATACCAAATTAAGGGTCTTAATTTGGCACCAAATTTATCCCTTAACTCAAGTGGTCACCATCTTCCTTATGCTATCTTGCATTGCTACCTGGATTTTTTTGGTAGCGGACTTCTGATCTAGTATGGCTCATACCACTATATATACGAACCTAAGAGTGAATAAGATTGGATCTAGACTCTGCCATTACTACACAAAAGACCTATCATTTCTTCAATTCTTTCTCTGCTCCATAGCCATCAAGATAGTTTATTTAGGCAATTCTAGGACTTAGAATCTGTCAAACACTTGTGCTTATGACTAACTCTCCCTCAATCACTTTGTAATCATACTCTATCAAAGATCAAATCAATAACAAAATTGTAAAGTGGATGTAGGCTTAGTTAATAGCCAAACCACTATAAAAATCTCTGTTTCTCATTTACTTTTCTGTTATTTTCTATTATATTTGCTCTGTTTTAACAAGGCTAGTGCTTTCACATCATACTTTAGAGTGTTGATCCATTTGTTGGATTAACAAGATTCCTTCGCTCTGAAACACTATAGTGTTGCAGAGTATATAGTGGAATAATTTGAGAGATGATCCCATTATCATTTAACTATTATTGGAGCTCTTATCTAACATACTTACTTCCTTAATCATACTGGAGAATATTAATTGATGGTTCATCTTGTTTTCAACCTCGTTTCTATATTTAATAAATTTCTCACAAACATTGGATTTGTTCTTAATAAGACACACATATCCCAATCATGAGAAACCATATGTAAAGATTACAAAGTAAGAATAATTATATTTGGAAAATATAAGCATTGAGCCACATACAATAATATGTACAAGGCCCAAGAGTTACTTAACTCTTTCGTTGCTCCCCTAAAGGTGTACTTGGTCATTTTTCCTTTGAGACATAGTTCAAACGTATCAAAAGATTTAGAATCAAATGATGGAAGAAAATCTTCAGTTTTAAATTTATATAGTTGTTCCTCGCTTATAAGACCCAATCCACAATTCCAAAGATAGTAATTGTTTTGTCAATATTAAAAGAATTATTCATAAACAAGTATAATTAGTATTTATTACATAAATGTGATTATACAAAATACCGTCGTAGACTTTATTACCTTCCAACATAATGTTCGTAAGATTATTAATATATTGAAAAAATATATCCAGTCTTGGATAGTCAGACACAAAATAGTACCAAAAACAAAGTATTTTACCTAATAACGAATATTTAATATTAAAACCAATTCATTTGGAAAACTTAAGTGAAAATCTCCTTGTGTCATTACATCTACTAGAGATTCATCGGCAACTTAAAGCCTCAATTCTCCCCTTGTCACATGACATATGGTACTAAGTCCTTGTAATGAATTACAAATGTGAGTTCCAAACTCTATGTCTGAACCCAATATAATTTATTGATTGCAAAACAATTTTGAACCATAAGTATACCTATAGGAGCAGCAGAACTATTACATTTCTCCTATTTGATAATCTTGAAGTACTTTGGACAGTTCTGTTTCCAGTGACCCTTCTTGTGATACCGATGGCATTTACCCTTGTCAATTGAAGTAGTCTTCGTATTCTTCTGATTAACCCTTTCTGCTTTTTTAAACCTTTCGAAGATGATGCGTTCCCCTTAACCACTAATATCGTTCCCTAATCCTTGGATGAAGACTCAGCTGACCTTAACTTATTGAGGAGCTCCACGAGGCATGCATTCAACTGGTTCATATTATTATTTAATATTAATAAATCAACTGAGGAGTAAGAGATCCTATGATCATATCCACTTGCAACTCGTTGTCTATCATCACATTTAACTTAGAAAGCTATCAATATAGCCTTTCATCATAAGAACATAATCCTCCACTTTCAAGTTCTTCATCATTTAAGCATTAAACAGTTTCTTCGTAAGTTCGTATCTTGTGAAATGTGACCGTCTCCCAAACAAAGCTTTGACGTATCGAAAATTTGATTGACTTTAATGTTTTTATGTTGCCTCTATAATGGTTTGTCTAACATAGATAACTCATAACTTAGGTGATATCAAGTTATGCAACCCATTTGTTAAAGATTATACGTAATTTAGAGTCTGCATTACAGGTTTTACCCTTAGAGGTTGGTTACTGACCACCATAGACGTTTGTATAATAGTGCTATCTTTATTGCTTTTAACTATTTTATGTAGTTAGGTCCAATGGGTTTGCTGTTTTCAGAAAACAACTTGGCTATAGATATTTTCTACAAATTTTAACTTAGCAGATTAAGACATTATTCATAGTATATGTTCTTAGAATATTAGTAAGGTTAAATATTATTTCACTTTACTAATAAGCTTCCATTAGCTTTTTATATTTCTCAAAAAACTAAGATGAAATAAAGAATTCTTTTGACTTCACTAGTGGGTGTTACTTGTTTGTCTATGGATTCTGACCACGAGTTTTCTCACTAAATCAAAGTCCTTAAAACGATGGACAACATTTTATTGGTTGTGTCATATACAACTTCTAACCTGTGGTCTTTGTCCAAATCTCATTTTGACCTTGTGTTTACTCAACGAATCAAAAGAGATTATTTACTCATACATACCATTTAGCGATGGCCTAAGATTAGTATATGTACCTTGAGTTTTCACAACCGATGCACATAGCTATCTAACCTCGTCTATTCTATAAATTAATAATACTACATACAACATCTTTAGCTAGAGTTTGATCAACTAACATAGAGTATGCAAGTAATTTATTAATATAAATGGTAGAGGACAAGTTATTATATTAAAGATTCATAATCTTTAATATATGTAATTGAGTTGTGACATGTCATCTCTATACTCACACCAACCAAGGACATTGCTGGGTAATGTCATCAATTAGTACGAAGAATAAGGCTATTGAGGAGCAACCATCTATGTAATTGTTCTGTGTGAGTATCGATATGCAAGATAGAAGGTCATGCATTTCATTTCAAGAGGAGATGTGACATATCAAATACAAACTCAAAGCTACTGCGCAGTGGCTATGTGGCTTTCGAAAACAAAAATAAAATAAGCATCAGTCATAGATATTCATTTCACTAAGGCGGAAACAGATATGAATGTAACACGCAGAAGTGAACATCAAAGTAGTGGTCATACAAGATCTACTACATCATCAAAGAATACATACAAGTGCTAGACAAAAGGATAAGTATACATCAAGGAGTCTCTATCTCGAATGTATAAAAGAAAAAACTACAAAGTTTAAGTAGTTGGCCAAAAGTCAGAAGCGAGTCCCTGCTAAGAAGTCAAGTGGAAGCATCTGAAACACCTCATTCTGAACCAAGTATTATTTAAGAAGAAAAATAATAAATGGATCAGTCCAGCAAAAAATATCTAGAAGATGAAATAGGATAAGAGATATCACAAAAATATATGATAACAATGACGTGATACTATGACAAATATATATTTGATAACAATGAAAATCATATCTCAAATCTCCTCAATTATCCAAAAAGAATATCCTTTTCCTTAACTTAATCAGCATACCTTAAATATTGACAAAATATGTCAATGCAAATTGCAAAAATTGGTGAAACACAAATTTCAGAAATCAATAACTAGAAATCTAGAAAACACAAAGGGGGAGGCCTATCACAAACGGGAGCATGAAAACTCACCAACACATATATCACAAACGGAAGGCTATTTCATGGTCGCTAACCTATCAAATTTGAGCTGAAGCTCCATAAACGGCCCGAAGAGCTTGGGTCGCTACCCCACCAATTTGACTGAAAATCCATAAACAAGGTTTAGTCCCCCATGTATACAAAGATACATCGCACATCGCTAGTCTAAATCGCAAAATTATCATCATTGGTCGATAAGTGTAAATCACAAAGCTGGTAAATAAATGAGTTTAGTTTCATGTCCCATAACCACTAGCTTAACTTTAATATTTATGAACAAACTGTAGATTTCCACTCAAAAATTGTCACAAGATTTCAATCGAACAAGTCTAATAATTAACCAACGAAGTAAACATAAGCATCATACCACTTATTTTGCTAAGTAGTTTGATTGGATTTCTCATACGAATAAGTTAAAGATTTGTATATACTAATAGATTGGAAAATGGTTTTAAAAACGAGCTTTGTATTAAAAGTAGTGTTGAAATCATTTTTGTGAAAGAGTTTGAGTATTTACTACTAGTATAAAGACATATGTATTTTAAAGTGATAAATCATAGAACCGATTGTAAAAACAATCTATCACCGAAAATTCACATTTCGACGATGTGAATTAAATCCATGAAAATCGATATCAGATCTATCAAATGGAAACACCAAAAATCCAGAAAAGAAATCATCAAAGTTGATAATGAATGACAATAACTAATCAGATCATCATAAATCGATAAAGATGGAAATCCATATAAAACTAGACCATAATCTAGAATTTTATAGCGCCAGACATCTGGTGGTTTTCCCAAACGTCTGAGTTAAGAGTCCGGAAATTTTCTTCCAGATCGCTCAAATGTCCGGGAATAACCTCAGACGTCTGAGATGAAGGTCTGGAATTTTTTATTCCTATGCCTCAGATGCCTGAGCGTTTTTCCAAACATCTAAGCTGAAGCTCAAGGCAAAATTTGCCTAGGCCAATGATGGCCAAATCAACTCGTAAGCGATCGAATAAGAGATGGTGGCTAGGTATTTATGCCATGCGACAACCCACCCCTATAGGCTCTTCAATACACTCCAAACGTCCATAGTAGGATTTTCATAGATTTTGACTTCAAAATACCAAAATTAGAAAATTCACAAAACCAATTCAATTCTAAAGTAATTGAACATAAATAGATGTTGGGAATTCATCCCTAACAAAAATGAAAGTTGTAGACATAGATGTGAGTTCAAGAACTCACCTTTAAACTCAAATATAGAAAAGACAAGCTCTAAAACAAGCTAAGATTGATTTCTCTTCAACTACAGCTCAACGATCTTCAACCTAGTATCACATGCGAAGATTTTCTTAAGTTAGGTTATAAGAAAAATAAAGAATTGGAGAGGAATTGAGATAGAAAATATGAAGAGGATGCTTTTCTAAGCTTCTCCTTGATTTATAATTTGAATTTGAATTTCCTAAGAGAAGCTATGGCATAGGAATTTTAATTTCCTTTCTTTTCCCCCTATTTTTCCTTTTGCTTGAGAGTGTTAGAAAATTATGAAAGGAATGAATGAAGATGAGTGGAGTGGGAAGTATTTGGTAGAAGGTTTGGGTTCTCTTATTGGGTTAGTTGGATAGAACACAACCGAAAGCCCAAACAAAATACCAAAATGCTAATCAACTCCAAATATATCAATTTTTACACTCAAACAAGTTGTGAACGTCGTTTTGAACTCAACGAAAGTGATCTCAAGTCCGGATTCGACTATTTACAAAAGTCACGTTGTGGACTTCAAATTAAATCAACGTTGCTATATTTAAATATGAAATTGTAAAATATGTTGGTAGTTATAGAATCCTCTCCTTAAAGATACGTCCTCGTAATGCTTAAGAAGAAAATAAAGAGTAACAACCACTGTAAGGCATAACAACATAAAATAAAAATTTGAAGTGAGAAGTTCACCTTAAGGAGCATGAGAGAGTAAGTTCGGATGTGTTTGCTCGATGAATTCTCTGGATTCCCAAGAATAGTCCTTTGGATTTAAGGATCGTTGAACTTTCACAAGCGGAAAGTCTTTATTTTGGAGGCGTTTACCCTCCGTAGCAATGATACGAATAGGATGTTGCTCATAGTCAAATTAGATGAAACTTCAATTTCTTCAATAATACCGAGATCAAGAATAGAATTGAAATCTCTAAGGAAAACATGGAATATGTCATGAATAGCAGAAAATTGAGCTGGTATTTAAAAGGCGATAAGCCACGGAACCAATCGTTCAGTGATGCGAAATGGACCAATATATTAAGGTGCTAGTTTTCCTAGTCGACTGAAACGCACAATACGCTTCATAGTTGAAACAAAGATAAATACCAAATCTCCAACCAAAAATTCTAGTTTCCTTCATCAGTTATCGACATAGGATTTTTGTCAACTTTGAGCTTCTCGCATCGTGTGGCAAATAAGATCAATCTTTTCAGTGGAATCACGAATAAAATTTGGACCTAAAACTAGCTTCTCACCGGCTTCAAGCCAACACGAAGGAGATCAGCATAGCCTTCCATAGAGTGCTCGAAAGGTGCCATACCAATACTAGATTGGAAGCTATTATTGTAAGAAAATTAAA
Source organism: Allium cepa (assembly GCA_030765085.1). Lineage (NCBI taxonomy): Eukaryota > Viridiplantae > Streptophyta > Magnoliopsida > Asparagales > Amaryllidaceae > Allium > Allium cepa. Next base: position 338,101,884 of record CM060938.1, read on the forward strand.
TAAGGGAAATATGATCTTCCCAACTTCCACCAAAATCAAGAACACATGCACGAAGAAGATCTTCAAGAGTTTGATTCACGTGCTCCATTAGTCCCTTGGACTGAGGATGATAAGCAGTGCTAAAATTAAGTTTCATTCCCAAAGCTTTTTGAAGACCCTTCCAAAATCCACTAGTATATAATGGATCACGAACGCTAATCATAGAAGTAGGAACTCCATGCAATTTAACAATTTATTTAACAGGGAGTTTGGCCAAAAGAGGTACGGTCCAGTTGGAACGAATGGGAAGAAAATGGATGGATTTTGTAAGTCAATCTACTATCACTCATAGCCTATCATGACCCGAACGAGAACATGGAAGACCGTCAATAAATCCCACTTCCAAATGGAATGCCTAAAGGTTGCAATAACCCACCGGGCCTTTGATGCTCTGCCTTTATGAGTTGGCAAGTCAAACAACGCTTAATAAAGTTAGCAATATCATATTTCATTCCATCCACTAATAAATTCGCTTCATGTCTGCATATGTTTTACTACTACCTGGATGAATGGTAAATTCAGAATGATGAGAATCTCCTAAAATGTCTTACGAAGATCACTAATATTAGGCACAATAAGTCTGCCAAATTTTCAAATGCCTCCGTAAGCATCGATTTCAAAGTCATTTAATCCATAAACATCAATTTTATCCCCACAACTTTCGCTAAGAAGAGCCAATTCAGGATCTTGCTTTTGAGCTTCAAGGATGCGGTCTAAAAGAGAAGGATGAGCCTCAAGGTTACATAAAACAAGAGACGAACATGAATCAGATCCATGATCTTGAATCTCACAAGTAGACAAAGTATCAGGATCATTCCATTCGGATATCATCATGGAAACAACCGCTTTTTGCTTACAACTAAGAGCATCGGCAACAAGATTTCCCTTTCTGGGGGTATAAAGAATATCAAGATCATAAGATGCGAGGAATTCGAGCCAACATTGTTGACGCAAATTAAGTTTCTTTCGAGAGAATAAATACTTCAAAGATTTATGATCGGTGTAGAGAACAAAGTTCTCTTCTAGAAGATAATGATGCCAAATTATAAGGGCGAAAAACATAGCCGCAAGCTCTAAATCATGAGTGGCATATCTAGTCTCGGTAGGCTTTAATTGCCTAGAAGCATAAGCGATAACACGTTCCCTTTGCATGAGAACGGCTTCCAAACCAACACTACTAGCATCGGTATAAACAATCAAGTCTTGGTTCCCTTTGGGAATCACAAGAATAGGAGCATTAGAAATGAGTTCTTTTAATTTCTGAAAAGCAGCTTCTATGCTAAATCATTTATTTCATGATCTGTTTTCCTAAAAGCTAGGACATTCAAAGTTATAATTAACTTCATGTAATCATCTTTTTAGAAAAAAAATTATTTTTTACAAGTCGATTTATTGTGTCTGACTGTCTCATCATAGCGTTTAGGAGACTCCTATTAATAACGTTGATTAGGCGCATCGACCAGAATTCTTAAAGCACTCCATGAGCAATACAAAACAAAATCATCTTCTATATGATAAACATGTCTCTTAAATATTTTACGAATATTCTTTGCTCGTTCTAAGAAAAAAATCCAATTATACTTATAAATATATCTTATTAAAAAGATTTGCAATTTTAAAGTGCTATTTTCACCCATAATCGAATACTAAGACGGACTCATCGAGATATAGCAAAATACCCGATTCATAAGATGGATGAAATAAACTGGGGGGTTCATCAAGCAAAATGGCATAATAAGAAATTCATAAGAATCATAACGAGTGTGGAATGCGATTAGTGGAACACTATTCTCCGCAACTCGTAGCTGATGAAAACCGATGGCAAAGTCGAGATGAAAAGACCTTAGCACCACTCAATTGATCACTTAGGTGGTAATCCTAAGACGGGCACAAAGATATAGGGAAATTCACAAACTACTTGAATGAGGAAAATAATATCTTCCTCATCATGTGGGTTTAAAGAATAAAATGATGCCACCGAATTAGAATCGAAATCATTAATAACAATAGAAATCCACTTAACAGATTAAGGATGTCGAAGATAAATAGTTCTCTTAGGCTTCATATCGATTAAGCCAATCCATTCCCAAAATCAATCTGAAACTTAAGTAGCGCATAACATGCAAATCGGATCGGAAACCATAATCACATAAAATAATCTCGAAATTTTTACAAAATAAACTGAGTGCTGCGGATCCACCATTCGGATTCACAATTCTCAGCGAAGTCATCAAGCCCATGATATTTAAAGAAAAAGCATCAACAAGCTCTTTTGATAGAAAATATTGAGATGCAGTATCAAAAAGAACTCGAATAGGATGATCATGAAACAAAACAATGCCATCAAGGACAGAATGAGAAATACCTTGACCGAGAGAAGTGTTACTAGAGGCTTGCACAACATTCAGCTTTCCCTCTTTCCTACTTTGAAATTTGGGACACGAAGATATTAGATGACCCAAACATTTGCAATAGTGACAAGTAAGGGGCTTCGGTCACTTATTTGCATAGTGGTCCTTATAACTACGATTGTAGCATACTCCACGATCAGGGTAGGAGTCTTTGCTACTGAAGTTGCTTCCTTTCCTTTCTTGTTGTGATTATGGCTTTTGAACTTAATATGCCTCTTCTTGTCGTATTGAGGCTCTTTTTGGAACCTCCAACATCACTATCACTTCCTTTATCGGCCTCTTCAAGTCGAAGAGTGGTATCTACAAGCCGATCGAAAGGACCTTCTATATTCATATGTAAAACTTTTTTGAGGTTCTTACTCCAAGCACAGATAAGCCTTTGATTCTTAACAGGATCCAAAAGTTCTTGGGCAGACATGAATACTCCATCCAGAGGAGGACTACTGGATTGACCAGCGCTAGGGCTGCCAGGTCTAACCATCTCTTCTGCTTTAAGATAGGAAAAAAGAACGAAGAAGAAAAAGGTCATTCTCAGAATGAATATCAAACAAACTTGATTGATAAAACAAGGCATCATAAAAAGAAAATAGGATAAAACGGGTCCTAAGACTCGAATTAAATCCTAAGACACGATTCCTAAGTGAGACTTAGGACAATGATTCTTTCCATAATATTCTATATTATTCTAAAGTTTCGCTCTGATACCAAGCTGTAATGCCCCACCTCTATACTCACACTAACTAAGGACACTGCTGGGTAATGCCGTCAATTAGTACAAAGAATAAGGTTATTGAAGAGTAACCATCAGTGTAATTGTTTTGTGTGAGTACCGATATGCCATATAGAAGGTAATGCATTTCATTTCAAGAGGAAATCTGACATATCAAATACAAACTCAAAGCTACTACACAGTGGCTATGTGGCCTTTGGAAATAAATATAAAATAAGCATAATACAAAACCAGTCACAAATATTCATATCACCAAGGCTGAAACATATATGAATATAATACGTAGAAGTGAACATCAAAGTAGTGGTCATATAAGATCCACTGCATCACAAAAGAATAGGTACAGGTACTAGACAAAACAATAAGTATATACCAAGGAGTCTCTATCTCGAATGTATAAAAGAAAAAACTACAAAGCTAAAGTAGTTGGCCAAAAGTCAAAAGCTAGTCTCTGCTAAGATGTCAAGTAGAAGCATCTGAAACACCTCGGTCTAACCCGATTATTATTTAAGAAGAAAAATAATAAATGGACCAGTCTAGCTATAAATATCATACAAGATGAGATAGAATAAGAAATATGAAAAAAAAATATGATAAAAATAAGTCATACTATGATAAGTATACATTTGATAACGATGAAAATCATAAATATCTCAAATCTCCTCAAATATCCAAAAAAAATATCATATTCTTTAGCTTACTCACCAAACCTCAAATATTGACAAAACACATCAACGCAAACTGCAAAAATTGGTGAAACAAAAATTCAACAAATCAATAACTTGAAATCCAAAAAACCCAAAGGAGAGGCCTATCACAAACGGAACGTTATTCCATGGTCGCTAACCTATCAAATTTGAGCCGAAGCTCCACAAATAACCAGTAGACCTTGGGTCGCTACCCCACCAATTTGAGCCAAAACTCCACAAATAGGGTTTAGTCCCCTACACAAACAAAGAGACATCGCACATTGCTAGTCTAAATCAGAAAAAGATCATCATTGATCGATAAGTGTAAATAACACTAAGCTAGTAAATAAATGAGTTTAGCTTCATGTCCCATAATCACTGGCTTAACTTAAATATTTACGAAAAAATTATATATTTCCACTTGAAAATTGTCATAAGATTTCAATCGAACAAGTCTAAAAATTAATTGACGAAGTAAACGCAAGTGTTTCATACCACTTGTTTTGCTAAGTCATTTAATTGGATTTCTCGTTTGAATGCGGTAAAGATTTGTATATATTAATAGATTAAAAAACGTTTTTAAAAATGAGCTTTGTATTAAAAGTAGTGTTGAAATCATTTTTGTAAAAGAGTTTGAGTACTTACTACTAGTGTAAAAACCTTTGTATTTTAAAGTGACAAATCATAGCAATGATTGTAAAAGCAATCTATCACCAAAAATTCACATTTCGACGACGTGAATTAAAACCATGAAAATCGATATCAAATCCATCAAATGGAAACACCAAAAATCCGAAAAAGAAATCACCAAAGTCGATAATGAATGAAAATAACTAATCGGATCATAAATCGATAAAAATGGAAATCTACATAAAAATATACCATAATCCATAATTTTACAGCGCCCAACATCTAGTGGTTTTCCCAGACGTCTGAGCTGAGAGTCTGGATATTTTCTTCCAGATTATTCAGATGTTTGGAAATAACCTCAGACGCTGAGTTGAAGGTCTGGAATTTTTATTCCTATGCCTCAGACGTCTGAGTATTTTCCCAAACGTCTGAGCTGAAGCTTAGGGAAAAATTTGCCTAGTCCAATGATGGCCAAATCAACTCGGAAGCGATCGAATGAGCGATGGTGGCTAGGGATTTATGCCAAGCGACAACCCAGCCCTATAGGCTCTTCTATACACTCCAAACAACATGTCCAAACATCCGTATTAGGATTTCCATAGATTTTGACTTCAAAATCCCAAAATTGGAAAATTCACCAAACCAATTCATTAAAAGCAACTGAATATTAAAAGATGTTAGGAATTCATATCTAACAATGGTGTAAGCTATAGATATAGATGTGGGTTTAAGAACTCACCTTCAGACTCAAATATAGAAAAGACAAGCTCTAAAACAAGCCAAGATTGATTTCTCTTCAACTACACCTTAGAGATCTTCAAACTAGCATCACATGCAAAGATTTTTCTAAGTTGGCTTATAGGAAAAATCAGGAATTGAAGAGGGCTTGAGATGGAGAGGATGAAGAGGATGCTTACCTAAGCTTCTCCTTGATTTATAACTTGAATTTGAATTTCCAAAGAAAAGCTAGGGCCTAAGAATTTTAATTTCCTTTCTTTTCCCCCCATTTTTCCTTTTGCTTGAGAGCGTTAGAAAATTATTAAAGGAATGAATGAATAAGAGTGTTGTGGGAGGTATTTGGTAGAAGGTTTGGGTTCAGTTATTGGGTTAGTAGGCTAGAACACAACCCAAAGCCTAAAAAAATACCAAAATCTTAATCAACTCCAAACATATCAATATTTATACTTAAACAAGTTGTAAACGTCGTTTTGAACTCAATGAAAGTGATCTCGGGTCTGGATTTGACTATTAACACAAAGTCATGTTTCGAACTTTAAATTAAATCAACGACGCTATATTTAAATAAAATATTTACATATGAAATAGTAAAATATGTGGGTTGTTACATGAGTGATATGGACATATGGAATAAAGTATTTCTTATGAAATATTCTTAAGATTCAAGTGTCAAAAACATCGGAAATCATGATATAGATACTATACATATGTGTTTATTCCTTAAATTTAATAGAGTTTCTTATTGTTCCACGATTTATTATATATTCATATTGTATAATGTTAATTATCATATAACTTCTATAATCAAATTAACATATATAATAGTCTTATGTGTAATCTTATATTAATAGTATTAATTAAATCATAATTAATTAATTAATTAACATTTTTATTAACTTTATATTATTTAATTAAACTTTTTATATTGAATATGTATACTATAATATTTATAGTTAACATGCATATCCTTATATATATATATATGTATTATATTAGTTATCAATTAAAATTCAATTAATTTATTTTATTTGATTATTTTAGTTAATTATTTTAATTTCGGTAATTTCATCTATACTTACATCACCTTAAACAATACAACATAATGTGACATATATCACTATATATATGTTATATAATTCAATTAATTAACTAATTAATCTAAATAATAATTAATTAATTTTTGAAATTAATTAATGATTTTTAAATATTTTCAAAAATTATATTATAACATTTACAATAAGTTATTAGTTTATAATTTATATTCTAAATTAAAATTTATTTTAATTTCAGAACAAATTTTGAAAATTAGCCCAAGGCTTTTATTCAAATTGGGCCTATACGGATAACGTTATTGGCTCACTTCATCATTCGAGCTAACCTGTTAGCTAAGTAAGGCATGGTACTTGATTGCCCAAACCCGGTCTAGACACTACTTTTCTAAACACTACACTAAATGGGTTAGCTTCATTAGTCTGGCATAATACTACTAATTCAGACTGCATTGGCTATCGGATACCATACCACTATGGATCTGGGCCATAAAGCAATGGGTTAAATGGGCGAATTTCGATTTTTTTACCATTTTAGGTCTTATTAGGCTATGAAATCTAAATTGATTTAGATCTGATGTAAATAAATTTTAAATAAAATTGCTATTTTATTTGATTTATTACTAAAAGGATTATGTTTGATATTCTATATAATACGTACTATACATATGTGCATCATATACACGTGTACGTGTAACTAAAAGGATTATGCATGTTTCATATTCTATATAATATATACTATACACATGTTATCATATACATGTGTATGTGTATGTGTACGTGCATATGTAATAAATATAGGATACATGGTTCAACATGCCCATATCTAAGTGATGGAATTTACAATGCAAGTGACATGTCAGCACCTCCACATACATAAACGTTGTCTAATATAGATGTATATTGTTAATGCAATGCAAAATTATATTTATATTTGAATACACATGCGCGCGCGCACAAATACACACATATACATAAGTACATATATATGTATATATAATGTAAAGTTATCTGATATACATATATGTACATATATAATATTAAATATACATAACCAAACTTAAAATTTCAAATTTCAAATTTTAAAACTAGATCTAGATGTGAAAATATCTTTTAGTTTTAAATTTTACAAAATAATCATATTTTACTAGTGTATATATACGATGATATTTTTTTAATACATAAAACATAACCGTATGAATACAGTACATATAAAATGATTTTATATAATTAAGTATATAAATAAACAAAATTAACCTTTTAGTAATTAAATTCGTATAGATTATTTCTTTTTCTTTTTAATTTAAAATTTAAAATAGATATGGAAAAATAATTTTTTTTGAAATAAAATATTTTGTACGGTATATAAATTTGAGTATATTAAAAAATATGTATTTATAATATATTAAATACAATTTAATAGATTATATTTGAAAAATAATACACACACACATATGTAACACAAATTTAATAAATGTATATACATAAAAAATTATTTTAGTAATAATAATCAGTAGGTAATTTAACAACATATTTTACATATATTTCATGTGTGTTTATTTAATTTAAAAATTCAATTTTTATTTGAAATATCTTTTAAAATTGTTTTTTAATTCTTTTTTATTTTAAATTCAGGTTGAAAATAAAATCATGTCTATATGTATAAAAAAATTATTTTTATTGAAACTATGTTTATATATATATATTCTAGACTAAGAGCGTACACATATAAGGATTCATGGTATAAAAATAATATAACCACACATAATAACATAATAAACTACAAATATAAATAAATATGAATTGAAGTGTTATCTCAACTATAGCCTAATAATGACACATTGAATGCTGAATCTATAGAACTCCCAAGATTGAATCCAATCTCCTTTAGAAAGCACTAATAGAAAGAGTGATATGTGCACCTTTCATTTATTTGATTTTAATTTGTGCTTAAATTTGAAAATAATGGAGGAAAGGGAAATGATGCTTTTGACTAGATGGAAGCAAGAGAGAACAAAAACTCAAGTGCAAAAAAATGAAGGGCAATGGGTTAAAATAAGAGAAAAAGGAGAGAACAAAGTGGATCTAGATTCCTTTTTGCTCTCTAACGATTCAAATCAAAAAATATCAACACAAACCCCTGTCCCTCTTAATTTTCGAACAGCCATCCCAAGGTGCCCATATTCTTCCATCCTACTTCAAACTATATCAAACAATTCATGTTTAAATCAAATTTAGATGTAATGCAATATCACATATGCAATATTTTCAATGTTGATCAACGCAAATCAAATAAAACTTTATAATGAATATTTCAAAAATATTAATTAATTTAATTAATTTATGATGATAAATTAAATTAGGTGGTATTTGGAGTATCTAACATTGCGGTTGTTGGACTTTTAGGTGTAAATTCAGTCAGCTATTAATATTGAACAATTCGAATATTAATGTTTGCACATCACCTTAGCTAGTGGCATGACAATTTGGCCAAATTTATCATTTATATACTTTTAGTAAATCTACTTTTATGTATTTTAAGTGGTTTCTAGTTATGACAATTATTTACATCAATTCTCTTCATCAAAACTATGCCACATTAAGACTTCTAGAATTTAGTAATGGCAAAATTCTAATATTGTCCACATTTAACTTGTATAGTCCAAAGATAAATTCCTTAGTAAAATAACAATAATTATTATTAATCGAAATACTTTGGCCAGATACTTTGATTTTGAGTTGACTTTAGTTAACCTGATACTAGCCTCATATAACTAAGAAGATGAATTCTCGATTGGATAATGTTTCAATTCTGATGCTTCAACTCGACCCAACTATATTCATTCGATGGATGTTGTACCATGATTTAACTATAATCAAAGTGGACTTCCACATTGAAGTTCAACAGTATTCTCTGTTCGTACCAAAATTGGGCACAACACTCTTCGGAAGTCTTTGAAGAGATAATAAATGAAGAATGTAAATTGAAAATGACGATTATCTAACAAAAACTCCAAATAACAGTAAAGTAAAGGCAAAGACAAGCGATTTATAGTGGTTCGGCGTGTTGCCTATGTCCACTATGAAGTTTTTGCAATTTTATTGATTCTCTTTCAACGGTTACAAATGATTACAGCAAGCAACAGCAAGTTACAACTGGAAATTCGAAATCAACAGCAAGAATACGGTGTAGGATGATGGAGATCTCGATCCGGTAGAGTCTGGGCGCTTGGGAATCCAAAAGATCCCTTTTCTCTAGGCTTTGGGGCTCTATTTATAGGCGTAGGAGGCTGAGATCGTGCTCAAATCTCGGAAGACTTTTTCTGGCACGTGAGTGGGCCCACGTGACCAACCTCAGAAAGTTTCGAGTCGATCTGTGATCGATACGAAGTCATTTCGTATCGATCAAGATGATGTCCAAATGGGCTGAAATTTGATGGACACATTCTTCATCATGCATGCAAGCTCCTATGAAAATTTCATGGCATTTGGATTAGTGGATCAAGAGATGTGGTCGATATGAAATAGGATTTTTTGGTTCCTGTTTGGTTCGAATTGATGGCTTCGAATCGATGCCTTCGACTCCATTTGCTCACGTGGTTCTGTGATGAGGTGGCACGCGTCCTTCGAGCCGATCCGGTCTTTTCTTTGAGTTGAACGCATCGATTCCTTAGATCTCGCCTACTTCGTATCGTGGAATGACACGTCATCCAAGCTCGTTGACTTGGTGGATACGAAGTGATTGTTCATGGATTCGAACAAAGACTTCTGATGGATGCGAAGTGAAACTTTTCGATGGATATGAAGCCACCTGATGAACTCGAGATAGATGGATGCGAGGGACTTGTGCCTCTGATCGATACGAGGACAATGGATTCGAAGTGAGGCTATGCTTATGGATTCGAACAGTAGTTGCACCAATGGATACGAACCAATAACAATCGATGGTTACGAAATGCTCTGCCTAGATGGTTTCGCAGAGGTACTTCCGTGATGGATACGAAGCAGGGGAAGCCGATGGATTCGAACGTGATCGAGTCGAACTGAGGCATCTCGATGGATTTGAACTCGATCGATACGAACGAGATCGATCCGAATTGGAGCGTGAGGATGGATGCGAAACTGAGGCCTTTTCCCTCAAATTGGACCGATCATAACTTGTGCATACGAGCTCGGATTAACTTGAAACTTGGAACACTGGCTTTCTTAGCTTTGCTTGTCACGTCATATTAATTGTAGCTCGATCTGGACTCGAACAAAATTCATCGAAATCCATGACGAGTCAAACTTGGTTCTCGATCAATCCTTGGCACTCTGGCCTTGCCAAAAGGCGGGATAACATTTGCCCCCCAAAGTACGTCTTATGGGAACATGACGTGCTTTGAAAAACTACAATTCTTATTCTGAACAGTAGTCTCTCTTTTATCGGAGGTTGTAATCTTGTGTTGTCTTGATGAGCTGTTGTATGGTAGTGCTTAGTGGTTTATCGCCGCAATCGAGATTGAATGAATGCTCAATTCTCTCCAATGCTGAAAATTTGATCTTAGTCTAGCATGAATGTGTTCTGACTTTTGCTAAGGTTGCATGCTAACAAGTCATTGTCCATTTTTGTTTGTGATATTGAGTTTCGCATCGATCCTCTCCTGAACCGGTGCGAAATTTGAGTTGTAACAACGTTTGGCAGTTGTCTTGTGGAGTTCCTTCGTATCGATCCTCTCCAGAATCGATATAGAAGGTTGAAAGATTGACTTCGCATCGATGGATTTGGAATTTGTTGGATGTGAAATGCTCATTCGTATCGAAGCTGATGCTCGAGTTGCAGTGGATACGAAACCACTAGTGTTCATATCGATAGACCTGTACTGCCCTGGGCCGATGGTTGCAAAGTGGACATTTCGAATCGATCCAGATTGTGTGGATTCGCATCAATGGACCTAGACTCACATCGATGAACGTTGGCTTCTGGAAGCACAGACTCATATGATTCGATCGATAAGGTTTGCATTAATAGCTTGTGGATGGAACCGAGTTGAGTAGAGGATTCGAAACGATGAAGTCTGGAAGCAACTTCGCCTCGATAAAAGCAGAGCCTGATGGGTTCGAAGAACCAATCGAATCGAGGCATGATCGGACTGGGTGTGGCCGTTCACATAGACCGGGAGGCGAATCGACCCGGTCGCCTACTAGGTTCCATATAAATAACTTGGGCTCGGTCATTTTTCACTTTTTCACTTTTTACCGCCGCCTCCATTTTTCCTATCGATTCGAAGCATCAGAGAAGATAAAACTATATCATGCCATCGATTCGATCAGTTTCAAACTCACAACTTTTCGAATCCTTCCTTAAAATTAGGTAATCAATCATGAATTCAAGCAACAAAACTATCTCAGATCCATCCTTCCTTCGTTGATTATCCGTTCTGGCCATTGGTAAAACCAGATCTGGTTTGGAGAAGAAGTAGTGGACAGAATAAAATCGAATCGATCTGGGGTTTCGATGTTCGAGTTGATGAAGGTGATAGTCTTATTCGTTGGGTTTCGCATCGATCTCTGGGATGCTTTAATGGAGAAGACGTAGTTCGTACCGATAGATATGGCGATGGATCGTATCGATTCGAAATGATCGATACGAAAAATGAGCTAATGGCCGATCCGAAGTCCTTAACTTTAGATCGATATGAATCATATTTTTATGGTCGATACGAAAGGTATCGACTCGAATGTAATCGATGTTAAGTTGATACTTTCCCGATCAGTACGAACTAGGTAACCAAGGATCGATACGAAGTCATCGGATTTTATCGATACGAACTCGGCTCCAGATGATCGATTCGAAACATGTTTATTGGCATCGATTCGAACTGGTACTTTGATGGATTCGAACGAACTCCATGTGATCGATTCGAACCGATATCACGATGGGTTCGAGCGGACTCCATGTGATCGATTCGAACTTTCCACATTGAATACGAAATTTTTGACACTCTTCAATACAATTCTGATGAGCTTCATTCTCGCATATTTGGACTAGATTAAACTGCATACTTGACTATATCTTGAAGCTCGTCGATGGAACCATAACAACCTTAATTGCTTGCACATCTTTTCTAACTTTGCATAAATTTATTCAAGTAATGCATTGCACTGCACAACACACACTCGTACACTTTACACTGGGGAATGCACGGGCCCTTTGTCGTCTAACGATAATTTCTCATAAGTTAGCCAGTTATGGAACCATCAAGTTCGCAGCCATAAGAAAACCCGTAAGAAATCCAAAGTACAGTTCCTTCGAGACTAGAGGTTTCAGACATTGAGCCTGAAATCATCGGTCCAGCCCAGGACGAATTTTCCAATGCGTCTTTTATTGCCAATCCATTGGACTCCGTTCGGTCCAATGTTTCTGAAGACATGCTGGGGAGGATATGCTTAAGGCATGGCCTGTCAATGGATGACGTGATATTACCGGGACCAAATGACAAACCACACAATCCACCAGAGGGATACACCGTATTCAATCGCCACGCGTGTGCGGCCGGGACGCTCCCTCCGTTCAATGAGTACATTAGAGAAGTATTGTCTTTTTTGGGGATCGCCCCATCTCAACTACACCCGAATGGATATGCTTCAGTGAATAGCTTGTTCATTATCTTCAGGAGTATCTTCATCGACCACCGATCCCGACCGAGATCAGATATCTGTTCAATTTCAAAAGCCGAAATGATTACCCCTCCTTCACATTTTTGGAAGCAATGAGGAATTGTCAAGTGGTCACCGGGTCCTGGACCAGGCTAAGCTATTACAGGACGGAATGGTTTTACATTATATGTCCTCCAGGGTTCGCCCGATGATGGTTATTCAGGCGTGAGTATAGCTTAGTTCTCAAATTATTACTAAGGCGATTGCAGTTGAAGTGAAACTTATATTTTTTCCTTTTTACGGCAACGATCCAGCGACCCGAAGGTGAACACTTCAAGGAGATAGTGCGGGTACTCCAAGAAGTCCCGAGTGAAGAAAGGGATATTGAATTGCTTTTGATGGATAGGAATCTTCTGACTCTTGGGTTGAACGAACGGGGCAGAGTATAAAGTTTGATGGGGCACTAAGGACCGTCTTGAAAAAACGAGTCAAGCACAAGAAGCCCAAAGTTATTTTAGCCGAGGAAGCTGATTCTGAAAGAACCCATACTGATGATGAGTCGTTGGCCGGGCCTACATATGTAGTTCAGGATGTCGTAGAGCAAAGAAAAGGCAAGGCAGCCATTTTTAAGTCGCTTGAAAAGGGAAGACGGAAGTCGGTCGTCATGTCCCGGCTCACCCCCGGAATTAGAATTTCGGAGAGGTCTCCCCCAGAACAGAAAGTCTCTTTGAAGGGCTTGCCGATCTTCCAATCCCGGATGATGTGTCTTTTCAACATGATGTCGGGTTGGAGGAATTCCATCGTACTCTAGAATTGAGCAAGCCTTTTATTACTTAGCGTGGTCGACACTTCCGGTTGGTCGGGGGGATGCATATTCATACACATTTCACGACATTACATAACCCTTAGTTGTAGGTCATCGGTTTCGAAAAGCCACTAACTCTACTCTCATTTCGCATTGCAGATATTATGACTGGACGCGGTTCGATGTTAGGAAGTCTGTGATAGGCTCGTAAATCCTCCTCATATTACGAGTCACAATGAAGAGAAGGAGATAGAGATTACGATCGCAGGTACTTTGGGTATTCTAACCAAGAACGATATGATAGAGATAGGGACTACAAACGTCGGTCTCGATCTCGCACTCCTCCTCCCAGAGCTCCTATAAAACCTCCTGCTTATGTTTCTCATCCTTCCGAATCTTCTCGATACAATTCAGCTTCTCAATCTTCTAGATCCGAGCCCCACCATCCCAGATCTGAGGCAATGTCCCCAATAGTTGCGGAACAGCCTCCTACTGAAATTTCGAGGGAAGGTGCAATCAGGCTTGCGCAATTAAAGAAGGACTTCCTGAATATTTGCTTTGATTACTACATTTTCCCTCTTCACTTGAAAAGAATCCCGCCGGAGGCCGAGACGGTGGCGCACGATTATGTGCATGACTTTTATGCCCAATACAAGGCGTGGTATAAGGCGGCCGAGAAAGCGTCGTCATTAGCCTTCGAACGAGCGGCTATCATTAAGAAGCTACAAGCCGAGCTGACACGAAAAGACCGCATCATACAAGTGCTGAACACAGAAGCCGAATCATCACGAAAATCAGAGATGGAGGCTCTTACGAAGGCCGATGAAGCTCAAGAGGCTACGGATAGGATGAAAAAAGTGCACTATGTCACGGTGGAAGACATGGGCCGCCGGAACACCATCGTCACCGCCGAGCGAGATGCGGCTTTGAAAGAGCTTAATGAGCTTAAGGCTAAAGTTTCTGAAATCATGAAGGAAAGGGATACCGCCAATATTTCTGCACAGGAGGCATGTGATCAAGCGGTAGAATTCCGGACCGAGCGTGATGTAGCGATGGCTAAAGTAATGGAGATCGAAGCCGATGTTGATAGAAAAATCGAAATCGTCGAGTCCAAGCTGGAGGCCGACATTTAAGACCTCCTCATCACTTATAATGCTAACGTGTTAAGGCACAGGAATTTGGCTTGGCTCGAGAATTATCCTGTACGTCTTCACAGCGCCTGGAGCCGGTTGATTGAGGAGGAGAAAGCGGCGCATCCGGATGAATCAATTGACCAGTTTGAGCTTGAAAACCGGTTGCTGACCGAAGACGAAAAGAAAATCCTTCATGACGCCATAATTTCTCATGAGAAGGAGACGGTCGGCGCCCGTCATCTGGAAGTCGGGGAAGGTTCTGGTGTTGAATATTGGGCTTCAGTTCTTGAGATCACCGCTCCACTCCCGTCAGAGCCCACATCTGCGGTTGATTCACAGTCAGTCCCTGCCTATAATCCAGAGCAACCGCAGCTATCTCCTATCCTGGAGCACGTTTCTGAGGCTGCTCAGTCGTCAGTAGGCCACGTTGAGGAAGGAATTCCGAACTTTTCTCAAGTGTATTCCAAATAGAGAGTTTGTTTTGAAGCGATTACTAATAACTTCTTCTTATCTTTGCTCAGTGACTGGAGTTGCACCGATTGCTGCGACTCAAGAATCAAGTCAAGGGAAGAAAGCCATCACCACTGAGATGGTCGTCGTGTAAGCAGTGTCAACTGAGATGACGCAGGGGAGCGCACTATCTCTTAATGAGCAAATGGTGAGCGAACTGCTCGGCCAGCATGGTGGCTTCTCTACAGACTTGCCGTTCATCGTTAGTGACCTCCCGCCAGCCTCAAACTCTTCAATGCAGACTGCAGATGCCCCCAGCCAGGCCCAAGCGATTCGTGATGAAGAAATTTTTGCCGGGATTATTGCAGAATTAGAGGCTGCGGGGCAAGGTGGTAGTATTGGTGGTGGTACGGCGGTGCACAGCCCAGCGCCTCTGAGGACAATATCACGGGGCGGCACTATCCCATCTTCCGTTGCGGATCTAGTCCCCCCAACCCCTCCAGTGAGCAGAATACACCTGGAATCAAGTTCATAGGAGGACGTCGACATTATGCCCCCAGCTGGGGAGCAACCATCAGAGGGGAGAGGCTCGAAACGGACAATTTCTAGCGAGTTGGAGGGTTCCCCGTTGGAGAGAAGGCCAAGAAAGAAGAAGTAGGTTGTCTGCTTAAGTAAATTTTTGATAGCTGGGAATTTGTTTTTGCTTCTTATTTGTAGGCCGTGTATAGATGCAGGTTCGGCCCCTGCTAGTAGGAATTTTTGGAAGAACTTGCACATAAGCTCTTGTTTCTAGTTAGTTGAAATAAAATTTAGCTTTTCTTCATTTCAACTATTTTTATTACTTTACTTGTTTAAGTGTTGTGACGATCAGCTTGTGACCGCACCCATTACATATCTTGAATACACGTCCATGCTCCGGGGACATAGAATAATTTGCAAGCGATAATTTGGTTCGCACTTTGGGAATCCGATAATTATCGTTGTTTATGACATAGCTTGCACTTCGGGAACTTCGAGTTGATACTTATACTTTAACTCACACCCCGGGAATTTGGAGTTAGTGCTTACGCTTTGGTTCGCTCTTCGGGAACTTAAATTCGATGTTTATGCCTCCAATTCGCACTCTGGGAATTTGGAGTTAGTATCTATGCTCCGGTTCGCACTCCGAGAACCTGAAGCTGATGTTTACTGTTCCAGTTCACGCTTTGGGAACTTGAAGTTAGCCGATAGATGGTCAGTCACATCCGTTTGAGATTTTTGAGAATTCGTTCACGCTCTGGGAATGATGGACTTTATGTTTATACTCCAATTCACACTCTGGGAATTCGGAGTCCGTTCACACTCTGGAAACGATGGACTTTATGTTTATACTCCAATTCACACGCTGGGAATTTGGAGTCCGTTCACACTCTTGGAATGATGGACTTTATATTTATACTCCAATTCACATTCTGGGAATTTGGAGTCCGTTCATACTCTGGGAACGATGGATTTTATGTTTTATACTCCAGTTCACACTCTGGGAATCTGGAGTTAATGAAAGAATCTTTTAGGTGTTGGTGTGGTGACATGCCCCCGAGCTCGGGTTTCACTTAGTGAGTGACCGGTCGTATCTCAATCACTCCCTATTTGAATAAATCCCACCGTATGATGGAACTTAGCTCTCCGTACATTGTGATGTTTTGTGTCGTATTCAACAAATCACAGCTGACTCGTAGAGATAGCATTTTATTGCTGAAATAAGAAAATATGGCAAAGGCAGCTGCCTTATTACAAGTTCAAATTTTAAAATGCGAAAATAAAATGCAAAGGAAATAATGGGTAAAACAAATAAAGCCTGTCATGTATAGTAGCGACGGAGACTCTCGCTATTCCAGGCTCTCGGCAGAGTAAGACCGTCAACAGTCGATAACTTGAATGTGCCATCTTCGAGCTTTTGTAAAATCACATATGGTCCTTCCCAGTTAAGCTTCATGTGTGAAGGAACAGGATAGATCCTTTTGAGTACGAGATCATCGAGTCCAAAGGTTCGTGGCCGGACCTTAGCATTGTATAGTCGGGCAACTCGACTCCGATACGCGGCTGCCCTCAGATCAGCCTCTTCATGCTTTTCATCGAGTAAATCCAGAGATTCCGCAAGTAGTATGGCATTTGTTTTCAGATCATAGTACGTCACACGTTGAGAAGATACTTCCATCTTGACTGGAATAACGGCTTCCAAGCCATAAGATAAAGAAAATGGAGTGTGTCCGGTCGCAGTCTTGTGGGTCGTTCGATAAGCCCATAAAGCCATAGGAAGTTCATCAACCCATTTGCCCCCGGCTTTTTCCAGTCGTTTCTTCAGAATAGATTTGATAACCCTATTAACAACTTTGACTTGGCCATTCGCTTGAGGGTGTGCAACTGCGGAGAATTTCTTATGGATATGGAACCGTTGACAGAAATTCTTGAATTCAACGCTGTCGAATTGGGCTTCATTATCGGTGATAATAGTATGCGGGAGACCGAACTGACAGATAATGTTGTGTACTACAAAGTTGATTACTTTCTTCGTCGTGATTGTTGCAAGAGGTTCAGCTTCAGCCCATTTGGTGAAGTAATCAAATGCGACGATGGCATACTTCGCGCAACCTTTGGCCAAAGGCAATGTACCAATAATGTCAATGCGCCATACTGCAAACGGTCAAGGACTGACCATTTGGGTTATCTCAATAGGTGGGGCTCTAGGAATCCGAGCATGTCTTTGGCATTTATCACATTTTCTGGCATAGTCTGTTGCATCACAGTTAACAGTGGGCCAGTAATACCCGTATCGGAGTACTTTCTTGGTGAGTGCTTGCCTCCCAGTGTGATCGCCACATTCTCCTTCGTGTATATCATGTAATACTCGTTTGATTTCATCGTGAGCGATACACCGGAGGAGAGGAACAAAATATCCTCTTCGATACATAACTCCGTTTTGAATGATGAACCGCGAGGCTTTTCGAAGAATCTGTCTCTTCTCACTTCTGCGCTCGGGCAAGGTCCCATGCTCAATATAATCTCGATAAGGGGTCATCCATGATTCCTTACTGGAAGTAGTCTCAAAGGTGAAGTCAGTCTCCATTTGATCAATGCTCGGAGAGGATAGAGTTTCAACAGGGACGAGCCCTAACTGTTGAGCTTCGCCCGTACTTGCTAACTTTGCCAACGAATCGGCTTTCTGATTATGCTCTCGGGGTATGTATAAAATGGAATAATAATCAAACTGATCAAGCACTTTTCGGATACGAGCTAGATAAGCAGCTAGCCTTCGATCTTTCGCCTGATATTCACCCCGGACCTGACATACGACTAATTGGGAGTCACAACAGATTTCCACCACGGTAATTTTCAGATCGCGGGCCAGCTTCAACCAGGCAAGTAAAGCTTCATACTCGGCTTCATTATTGGTCGCATGGAACTCGAACTTTAAAGCATAACATATAGATCGGCCCTCGGGGGTCTCAAGTACTACCCCAACGCCCGAGCACCGATCGTTGGATGCACCATCAGTGTGTAACTTCCAGATGTACTTAGGAGATTTGCTGGTTTCAGGCAAGTCTTCAGGAACAGTAAACTCGGCTTTAAAATCTGCTAAGACTTGACCATGAATAGCTCTCCTTGGAGTGTAAGTGATATCGAATTGACTCAGTTCGATGTTCCATTTGAGTAACCTAGCAGACGTCTCAGGCCACGTGAGGACCTGTCGTAACGGCTGATCGGTGTATACAGTGATGGGGTGAGCCTGAAAGTATGGACGGAGCTTCCTTGAGGCAATAACCAGGCAGTAGGCTAATTTATCTAGCTTCGGATAGTTTCTCTCAGCTCCGGTGAGTCGTTTGCTAACATAGTAGACCGGTTTCTGAACTCGGTTTTCTTCCCGAAAAAAGGCAGCGCTGATTGCATTTTCTGACACTGTCAGGTAAAGATACAATTGTTCATGGTTGATAGGCTTTGAAAGAATCGGCGGTGTGGAAAGATGTTGAAACAACGATTTGAATGCGTCCTCGCATTCCGCAGTCCATTCGAAGTTCCGCTTCTCTTTTCGAATCAAATCGAAGAATGGGATGCATTTATCGGTGGACTTTGATATGAATCTGCTCAGCGCTGCTACCTTTCCGTTGAGACTCTGAACTTGCTTTATAGTTTTTGGAGTTTGTAAATTTCTGATAGCCCAGATCTTTCGGAGTTTTCTTCTATTCCTCTAGCGTTGACGATGAACCCAAGGAATTTTCCGGATGCGACTCTGAAATGACACTTAAGCGGATTGAGTTTCATCCCGTATCTCTGAAGGGTATTGAACATTGAATCCAAGTCTTTAATGTGATCAGTGGAGTATCGTGATTTCACCAACATGTCGTCCACATAAACCACCTCCATGGTCTTTCCGATTTGGTCAGCGAACATCCGGTTAACCAAGCGTTGGTAAGTTGCTCCGGCGTTCTTCAATCCGAAGGGCATGACTTTGTAGCAGTATAGTCCCAGATCGGTTACGAAGTCGTATTCTCTTGATCGGGCACATGCATGGGTATTTGACTGTAGCCCGAGAGAGCATCCATGAAAGATAATAATTCATGTCCGGCCGTTGAATCTACGAGTTGGTCAATTTGAGGAAGTGGAAAGCTGTCTTTCGGACAAGCTTTGTTTAAGTCAGAATAATCGATGCATGTTCTCCATTTCCCATTTGGTTTCCGAACAAGTACAGGGTTGGATACCCACTCTGGGTATAGATAATCCCGGATAAACCCATTGGCTTTCAGCTGATCAACTTCTTCATTATGGGCGGCAGATCTCCCTGGATCCATACCACGCCTTTTCTGCTTGACCGGGATATACCGCGGGTCAATATTCAAGGTGTGGCTCGCGATGTCCGGCGAGATCCCACACATATCAGAATGCGTCCAGGCGAACACGTCGAGATTCGCCCGGAGAAAATCAACCAATTCTTGTTGCATTTCTTGGCTCAACTGAGACCCAACCTTCAACATTCTCGAATCATCATCATCACCATCGATTGGAACATCAATCGTCAGCTCAACCGGGGATGCTTGACTTTCAATAGATTCTTCTTTATTTTCATTGTCTCTCGGGTCAAGATCCCTGTGGAATTGGTTGTGGTGCCCGGGACGAGGCCCAGGCATTAATTGTCAATTATCTGCAAAACGGGCGCAGAGAGATTCCTCTACGCCCTTTCCTTTTTCTCTCCGCTGCGCCTCGCGCAGCTCAGTCACGTAACAGGCTCTTCCAGCAGCCTGATCTCCCTGTATAACTCCAACCCCACGATCAGCGGGGAACTTCAAAGTCAAACACCACGGGGCAATCACTGCCCTGAACTCAGCAAGGGCCGGTCGACCCAAAAATGCATTGTATGGAGAGTGAATATCCAAAACAACAAACTGTAAAATCCAAACTCTTCGTCATTCTCCAATTCCTAACTCCACTGGCAACTCTACTACCCCAATGGGTATATTAGCACTCCCATCGAAGCCATGAATTCTAGATTGACAAGGCTTTAAATCTTTGGCTTCCATTTTCATCTGATCGTATGCTCTCTTAAAAAATATATTCACTGAACTCCCACTGTCCACCAGGATCCTCTTCATCCAGCAGGACCAACCTGGGCAGATATGACAAATGGGTCAATAGTTGGGGCTTCGACCCTATCAGCATCTCGGCTTCTGAATACGATGACATCCGTCATCGTCTTTTATAGTTTGGCCGAATCCCCTTCATCGAAATTACTGCAACACTCAAAGTCCACATGCCTAATAGGATTGGCATATGACTCCATTTTCCTCCAACTTCGGTCTGCTGGATGGGGACCACCGCTGACTGTGTTAATAACTAACATCCCGCCTGTACGGGCAGGTTCCTCCTGTCTTTCTCGAGTTTGCGCACGGTTTTGATTGGATGGGCCCGCACCACCCGACTACGGCGCCCGAATGAACTGATCTAGCTTTCTTTCTTTGATCAACTTCTCAATGAGATCTTGCAAATGTCTACACTCATTGGTATTATGTCCATAGCTCATGGAATGTACAAAACTTTTCTGTTTGGATCTGCCTCTCCGGCGACGGCTTCGGGGCAGGTTTCTTATACTGCATAGTGTTGCAAGTCTGTAAATATACGTTCTCCAGCGACGTGTTCAGTGCTGTATAATTGTCAAACATTGGAGCCCTACATCAGGGGCCATGGTTCTGATCCCGTTTTCTGTTCTGATTATCACTGCTCCTTGGTTGTTGAGTTTGTTTATTCTGAATATTCAACTGGACTTTTTCTGAACTTTCACCAGATTGTTTGACCGCAACATTACTCTGAATCCCCTCACTGCTAGGTCTTACATCGTCCTGTTTCCTAGACTATTTCGCATCCTCACGCCTCAAGAACTGAGTAGCTTTGGAATAGAAACGGTCCAACGATGTAGGAGGCTTCCCAGCTAACCAGTTTCCAAACTCGAAATTGGGGTAGATTCCTTTAGTTAATGCCATTAAGATCGAATTATCATTGGGGTTACTGGTCTCTGCACAAGCGGCATTGAACCTTTTCAAATATTGCCTGAGTGTCTCTCCAGGAGCTTGAGTGACACTGGATAGAGTATTAACGTCTTTAGGCCTGGCGACGTGCATACGAAACTGCTCGACAAACTTAGTAGCCAACTAGTCAAATGAAGAGATTGATCGAGGAGGCAATCGTGTAAACCACATCGTTGCGATGCCCCTCAGTGAAATGGGAAAACTACGATACTTTACCGCATCATCAGCTCTTGCAGCACTCATCGACCATTCATATTTCAAGATATGTTGATTGGGGTCAGAATTCCCTTTGTACATGGGCAGAGTCAGCATTCTGAATCGCCGAGGGGGTTCAACGTATAAAATTTCATATGTGAATGGAGTATGACTTCGGGAGATTCCCCAATCGTCATTTGTCAAGCCCTGACTCTCGCGAATCATTTGGCTTATCATGGCTAAAAGGTCTGGCATCGGAGCATTTTGTGTACGTTGGGCCAAAGTGTGGTCGGGTTCCACATCGTGAGGTTGGACCGGGCGTGTCGACGGTCCGTGTCTCGCCTCCTTGGCTCAACATTTTCTGGAACTTACGGTTCATGAATACGCCCTTATTGGTTATGGGTATCGATCCCCATATCAGCCGTGGTAGCAGTGGCATGGTTGTCTGTGGTGTTTTGTGGAACAGTGCCCCCTCGGGAGGAGGGTCCAGTATGAAAACTAGCAGAAGGGCCAACTCTTAACAGTCCAACGGTCAATGCTGGCAGGTGGTCAATGGCCTGTGTAGGATCTAGATTAACCCTAGAGGGGGGGTGAATAGGGTTATAGCAAATTTTCTTGAATTAAACACAGAAATATAATAGCAGAAATGAATATGCTGAAAAGTAAATCACACACAAAATTTACCCAGCTTCGGCAACCCCTGCCTACTGCTGCATTCACAGATTTCTATTAGAATTAAACAGCATCACGCTTACAAACACTCTACTAGACTCGCAGACCCTTTTGCTCCCGCTCACAAACACTCTACTAGACTCGCACACCCTGCTCCCGCCTATAGAGTTTCGCTCACTCGCAAACACTGCTCCCGCCTATAGAGCTTTGCAAACTCGCACACCCTGCTCACTGAACTAATTCAAAATAGACAATCTGACACTACCTAAACCTAGGTGGTGATTTACCAAGATTCTTTGGTTCGTAAAATAAAAAAACAATAATTAAGAAACAATAGAAAATAACCCTAAAAACTAATTAATATAATAAAGCCTTAAATTAAAACAAAACCCCCTTTTGATTTTAATTAGACCGGCCCACTAATTAGAAACTTGCGTCCCCTTTCTCTTTTTTATTTTATCGGCCTGGTTCCCTTTTTTTTTGAGAATAATGCCGGCCATTGTTTTCTTCTTTCTGAGATTAGGGCTTGTAAAATTGGGGCTTTCGATTTCTCTGCTCTGGAAATTAGGGCTTGAAGTCGCCGGCTTTAATTCGATCGATCCATTGATATTTTGCGTGTCGCCTTGATCGATTTATTCCTTGTTGCTTATGCGGCTGCTTCGATGGAGTTCGTGTTCGAATTGGTGTGTTCTTTTTATTGCTTGAAATTGCTTGACTTCTGTATTGCGAACTCCTTCTTATGCCGATGATGATAATTTGGTTTTTATAGGGTTCGATCCCTTGAGTTTTCGTTCGTATATTCGTGTTTGAATTTGTCAATGAATTACCTCGGCCACTTGATGATGCTTGAATGTTTGAGATTGATTCTGACTTCTTCAAATTACTTGAACAACACGGTTTCGAATTCATGTGTTGACCACGGCTTTAATTTGTGACATTTGACTTTGTCACACGTATATTTTTGACTTGTTTAATCATCTTGATTGACACAGCTTCAGTCATCTTTGCATTCCTCCACTGTAGCATTGATTTCGTGATTTTTCACTTTGTTGCTCGGTTACTGATGCATTAGTTGTTGGCATATTTTCTTTGTACTTCATTTGAGGTTGTAGCTTTGGTCTTTGTTGCTCTGGTCCTGTTGCCTTCAGTTGCTTGTTGAAGATATTGCACTGCATCACCACTGTTCTTTGCATTTGTACATATGAATCTGCTCACTGTTGTTTGTACCTGTATTTGCCATACTGTACATATATTATTGGCTCTGGTTCATTGTTGTGTTTAAGTTAGTATGTTGCCCTTTTACTTGAACTTGGTCTGGTGCAACTTGTTTCATTATCTGTTGCATACATGAGAGTGACACTGTACTCTATTCATGCTTGTTACATTCAGTTTGCACTTGTTCATCATGTAACTTGTTGGTCTTCATTTGAAGTCGTGGCATTCATGTTTGACATATATGCACTGTGTGGTCTTGATTCATGCAGTCTTCATTAACTCGTGTGCTTCTACCCTTGCCAATGTGTCAAGTATGGTTTCACCTGTACTTGTGTTGTAGCTGTCTTGACTTATGCTGTATCAATGCTGCTTCACCATATTGCATTGTCATATTTTATTCCTGTTTGTATTTGAGTTTGTAACTTGGAGTCTGCAACTTGATTTGTGCCTTGTCCATTCTCATGTGTTCATGTTGCTGGACTTGAATACATCTGTGCAGTCCATTGTAGCTTTTGTGCACAGCACTGCATGTTATGTTGGCCATTTGGTCGAGTTGTAGTCCAGTCCACTCATGTACATGCTTCACTGCAGCCTTCATTATGTTCTGATGACATGTGCATTGCTTCATGTTGCCTATGTATTCTGGTCAGTGGTGCTTTGAGTCTGCACTGCTTGTTGATGTTGCTTGTGGCACTTGTACAGTGTTGTACTTGTTGTCTTTGACCTGAGCATGTTTATATTGAACTACCTCCTGTACTTGTATTCTAGTTCTTCATGCAGCCTTTTGGTCTGACTGTTGCATTTGTATACTTGGTCGAGTCCATTTGCATTCTGCAGGCTTGTACTGGAACTGTTTGTAGTCAATTGCTTTGTCTATTTGCCTTGAGTTGAACCTATCCTGGGTTTGACCTTGTTTTTGATTTCTGTGCTTTTGTTTGATTTTTTTTTGCACACAAGTTGGCGAGGCAGTGCACACGTATACGAATGTACACGTGTGTATTGCAGCCACTTATAGTTACCTGTCCCTGATAAAAATACTGATATGCACAAATATTGCACAGTCAAAAATGATGACGAACAACCCAAATAACTGAGGCAAACAATGTTTTCAAAATCATCGTTTCTTTCAAATTTCAAAAATATTTCTCTTTCAATTTTACTGCGTTTGAAAATATTTTTGCAGATTACTCAGATGCTGGATTCAAACCGGAATGCAGTTGAAGACAAAGTACGAGTGTGAGTGATATGTAGTGAGGTTAACTGTAAATGTGATGTGATTGTAATCAAAAATGTATATGTATAGTGAGAGCATGGAATTGTACTATTTAAAATTGTAATAAATATTTGTTTGAATAAAAATTTCTGTTTGAATTCAAAATCTGTTTAACTTGTTCTGTTTGAATTCAAATTCGAATTCTGTGTAATTTAATTTTATTCAACAGATATTTATCTAACCAAATACATACTATTCAAAATATTTGTTTGAATAAAATTTCTGTTTGAATTCAAAATCTGTTTAACTTGTTCTGTTTGAATTCAAATTCGAATTCTGTGTAATTTAATTTTATTCAACAAATATTTATTTAAACTATGAAAAACAAAATAGTACATTACCAAATACATTTATATGAATGTATATGTGTTTATTATCATCAAA
Organism: Allium cepa; assembly: GCA_030765085.1. NCBI lineage: Eukaryota > Viridiplantae > Streptophyta > Magnoliopsida > Asparagales > Amaryllidaceae > Allium > Allium cepa. Next base: position 338,127,490 of record CM060938.1, read on the forward strand.
AAAAAATCATATAGCGCAAAGCGCATATTCAACAATCTCCCCCTTTTGATGATAACAAACATATATTTAAGATTTTGAATATATTAAATGTATTTGATAATTTCATTTGCTCCCCCTATTTGAATGCTTCCTTTTTATGTGATACTCCCCCTACATATATGGCTCCCCCTACATATATGCATACAAATAAAAATATGTAAATGAGCCTATATGCAAAGTGAAAATTATTTGACCTTTGCTTGATTCTATTTGACAAAATCTTAACTTTTCTCTCCCCCTTTTGTTATCAGCAAAAGAATAACAGTGTTATAAAAATAGGGATGAAGTGATAGACATGAATCAAACATTTAACTCAATTAAATATAAATATCAAATTTCAATAAAACTCAAACAAAAATCATAATTACCCTTGTCAAGCGCATATTCCACTTTCAGAAGTGATGGAGATAGAATCATCAAAAATTCATATAGATATGTCTATTTGTGGTATATTTATTTCTGGAAATTTGAATATCTACTAACCATGCATAACCGTTAGGACTTTTAAATGAGATTAGTAGTATTCCAATTTAATTTAAAAAATGAAATCAAGTATCTTCTAACCACGCATGACCGTGAGGACTTTTAAATGGGATTAGAATCAACTTGTCTATTAAATCAATTATTTTTAATATGCATTCCATACATGCATAACCGTGAGGACTTTTAAATGAGCATGGAAGCACATAATCAAAAATCCAAGTAATTCACCCATGCATAACCGTGAGGACTTTTAAATGAGAGTGAATACTTTGGATATTTATTTTTATTGCTAAATATAATAAGTTGAAGCACAAATAATTTCCTTCACAGATTTAAGATATTGAAGAACAAATGATTTCCTTTGTAAACTACCACAAATTTACATACTAAATATGATCTTGATGAGTGATGATCGATAGAAAGATGATAGAAATAGAAATGGTCATGGAATTATTACCCAACAAAAAGTTTTTATAACTCTTGTTATGAAATTCTAAAGAAATTTTCTAATTATACTTTCTCGAGTTATAATATATGATAAATATCAACACTCGTTTCTTTTTCAATCACTATTCATCTTTTCGATAATCAAAGAGAGTTAGATTAGTCAAAAATTTGTCATTTAAAATCAAATTAAACATTATAAAATCAATTTTTCAAAAATGATTAATCTGTAAATATGGTCAAACATGATTTTCTCGAGGGGGTTTTATAAGAAAATTTTCTGCTAATTGAAAATTATTTCAAATGAAAAAAATATGCAGATATTTTCTTTAAAAAAAAACGATGCAGCAAATGAATGTTTCAAAAATTAATCACGTTACACTAATAATTTTTCTATCAACTATATTACCAGTGTAATCCGCATCTGAATTTAAATTTCACTCAATATTCATTTGTTGAATCAAGCCATGAGATGTGCACCAAAAATTTCAAAACATCATTCTTTTGAATTTGAATTTAAGCCGTGTTAACACTCAAACAAATATCATGATGTTAATTTCAGAAACCAGAGGATAAACAATTATTTTCATGAGTAACCAACAGTCAATCAACATCATAATTATTTCAAAAACAATTTCTTAAAATCCTTTTTCTCATGAATTTGAAATCGTGCAAATTTACAAGCAGTGATCAAAATGTCAGAACCAATATATCAACGTGTAGCATGAGTAACCAGCATTTGACCGAACAAATTTATATAAATTAGTTCAAAATTGAAAATCCGATTGGTCATCAATTAAGCACAAATTAATGTCATAAATAAGAACAAGTCAAAAAATCATATCAATTAAGTCTGAATCAGTCAACCATCATAATTACTCCAAGTAATTCTCTTTAAAGATGGTTAGTCAATATTTTAAAAAAATCATAGCATCAAAATCATCATCTTTTGTTCATCTCAATATTGGCTGATTTTAATTTAGAGTATGGTGCAGATAATCACATTTATTACCTGTTTTACCTTTACGATAATTTTTCGTGATTGCCCATTGTGATTCTGTCACCTTTATACTAGGCTAAGGAACTTTGTTTTCTCGCCCGTTGTGTTTCTGGAACAGCCGAAATCCAGAGAACACTGTTGTTGTTCCTTAGCCTGCCATCACACCTACACGATAAAAGATTTGTGTGACCTATTTGTTTTTATAGGTCCATTGTTGTTAGTGGCAAAATATGAAAAATATGTTTTTGGAGACTCAAAACTGTTTATATATGTTCCTTTTGACACCCAAATTTGTTTGACTTTCAAAGATTTTATATTTGTGCCTTTTGGAACCCAAATTGGTATAGTTTTCACGTGTTTGGGTCTATACCAACAATTATTTCGATTATGTCCAAATTCTCTACAAAACGTGCACATTAAATTGACTTGATTAAATTTTGTGTTTCTATGACTACGATTTTCAACATGATTTCCAATTATTTCAGATCGAGCAAAAACACTTTTACTTTTTGCATTATCATTATTTTGTGATTTCCCAAAGCCTAGTCCTTTTCTATTGTTAACAAAAATTTGATTTCCAAATAACATTTTGAAAGATTTTTCGCCTCTTGAAAAGTTATTCAAAGATTTCTCAAGATTTTGGACTTTGGTTTTTAATGTTGAATTTTCAGTAACAAGTGAGGTGCATCGATTAATAAAATCCTTTCTCCTAGTGTCGATGGTTTCCTTAAGATTCAAGTTTTCATTTTCAAGACTTTCAAAGTTATTCCTCAGTTTTGATAATTCTGAATCTAAAATCTTACATTTTTTACATTCTAGGTTTTGAATATTTTCAAGTTCAGTTTTTAACCTAAAATTTTCACGAGCAAATTCTCTCCTATCAGATTTCAGTTTTTCAATTTTAGATTCAAGAGTATCCACTACCTTAGTAAGATCAGAACACATAAAAACAAGTTCTTTATAAGAAAACTCACCTGCCTCACTAGATTCGTCGGAGGTTGCTTCTGATTCTGATTTTGCCATGCAACACAAGTTAGCCTCCTCTGGGCTGCTATCCGAAGCTTCCTCTCCTTCTTCATCATCCCAAGTCGCTGCAAATACCTTCTTCGCCTTTTTCTTTTCTTTGTTGTTTTTGAGAAGTGGGCATTTTGGTTTGATGTGGCAAGGCTTGTTGCAGTTATAACATGTCAGTTCATTATCGGAATTTTCGGAATCTTTTGACCTATTGCCCTTTGTTTTCTTCTTGCGTGGCTTAAATCTAGACCATCTTCTAAGATTATTGACAGCCATTGCAAGCTCTTCAATTGGATCTTCTTCATCGCTTTCTTCTTTACTTTTTAAGGCAATCGTCTTCTTCTCTGGTTCGGAGTTGTTGCGTTCTTCCTTTGCTTTTAACTCAAGCTCATATGTCATCAAGTTGCCAATCAACTCCTCCATGCTTAGTTTGCTCAGATCTTTCGATTCTTGGATTGCTGTGACTTTTGCCTCAAAGTTCATTGGTAAAACTCGTAGTATCTTCCGCACAAGCTCTACCTCAGTGAATACCTTCCCAAGCGCTCTAGCATTGTATACCAAGGTTGAAAAGCGTCCAAACATATCCTTTATGCTCTCGCCTTTGTCCATCACAAAGTTTTCGTATTCATTGCTGAATAGGGCTAGCCGAGACTCCTTGACTTGAGAAGTTCCTTCGTGTGTCACCTCCAAAGTATGCCATATTTCCTGTGCCGTTGTACAATGAGAAATTCTATTAAATTCATTTTTATCAAGAGCACATATCAAAGCATTCATGGCTTTAGCATTTGTTGTTTTCAATTTCTTATCGTTAGCATCCCACCTATCCTTAGGTTTAGGAATCTCAGTACCACCAACGATTATAGTGGGAGGTTTATAGCCAGTTTCAATAATATCCCAAACATCATAATCAACGGAACTAAGATAAATACTCATCCTAACTTTCCAATAAGCATAATCGTTCCCGTTAAACATGGGTGGCCTAGCAATAGATTGCCCCTCAGAAAAAGCATTATTTTGTAGACTCATGACTCTAGAGTTAAATAAAAAAAAATTAACCTCGCTCTGATACCACTTGTAGGATCTAGATTAACCCTAGAGGGGGGGTGAATAGGGTTATAGCAAATTTTCTTGAATTAAACACAGAAATATAATAGCAGAAATAAATATGCTGAAAAGTAAATCACACACAAAATTTACCCAGCTTCGGCAACCCCTGCCTACTGCTGCATTCACAGATTTCTATTAGAATTAAACAGCATCACGCTTACAAACACTCTACTAGACTCGCAGACCCTTTTGCTCCCGCTCACAAACACTCTACTAGACTCGCACACCCTGCTCCCGCCTATAGAGTTTCGCTCACTCGCAAACACTGCTCCCGCCTATAGAGCTTTGCAAACTCGCACACCCTGCTCACTGAACTAATTCAAAATAGACAATCTGACACTACCTAAACCTAGGTGGTGATTTACCAAGATTCTTTGGTTCGTAAAATAAAAAAACAATAATTAAGAAACAATAGAAAATAACTCTAAAAACTAATTAATATAATAAAGCCTTAAATTAAAACAAAACCCCCTTTTGATTTTAATTAGACCGGCCCACTAATTAGAAACTTGCGTCCCCTTTCTCTTTTTTATTTTATCGGCCTGGTTCCCTTTTTTTTTTTTGAGAATAATGCCGGCCGTTGTTTTCTTCTTTCTGAGATTAGGGCTTGTAAAATTGGGGCTTTCGATTTCTCTGCTCTGGAAATTAGGGCTTGAAGTCGCCGGCTTTAATTCGATCGATCCATTGATATTTTGCGTGTCGCCTTGATCGATTTATTCCTTGTTGCTTATGCGGCTGCTTCGATGGAGTTCGTGTTCGAATTGGTGTGTTCTTTTTATTGCTTGCAATTGCTTGACTTCTGTATTGCGAACTCCTTCTTATGCCGATGATGATAATTTGGTTTTTATAGGGTTCGATCCCCTGAGTTTTCGTTCGTATATTCGTGTTTGAATTTGTCAATGAATTACCTCGGCCACTTGATGATGCTTGAATGTTTGAGATTGATTCTGACTTCTTCAAATTACTTGAACAACACGGTTTCGAATTCATGTGTTGACCACGGCTTTAATTTGTGACATTTGACTTTGTCACACGTATATTTTTGACTTGTTTAATCATCTTGATTGACACAGCTTCAGTCATCTTTGCATTCCTCCACTGTAGCATTGATTTCGTGATTTTTCACTTTGTTGCTCGGTTACTGATGCATTAGTCGTTGGCATATTTGCTTTGTACTTCATTTGAGGTTGTAGCTTTGGTCTTTGTTGCTCTGGTCCTGTTGCCTTCAGTTGCTTGTTGAAGATATTGCACTGCATCACCACTGTTCTTTGCATTTGTACATATGAATCTGCTCACTGTTGTTTGTACCTGTATCTGCCATACTGTACATATATTATTGGCTCTGGTTCATTGTTGTTGTTTAAGTTAGTATGTTGCCCTTTTACTTGAACTTGGTCTGGTGCAACTTGTTTCATTATCTGTTGCATACATGAGAGTGACACTGTACTCTATTCATGCTTGTTACATTCAGTTTGCACTTGTTCATCATGTAACTTGTTGGTCTTCATTTGAAGTCGTGGCATTCATGTTTGACATATATGCACTGTGTGGTCTTGATTCATGCAGTCTTCATTAACTCGTGTGCTTCTACCCTTGCCACTGTGTCAAGTATGGTTTCACCTGTACTTGTGTTGTAGCTGTCTTGACTTATGCTGTATCAATGCTGCTTCACCATATTGCATTGTCATATTTTATTCCTGTTTGTATTTGAGTTTGTAACTTGGAGTCTGCAACTTGATTTGTGCCTTGTCCATTCTCATGTGTTCATATTGCTGGACTTGAATACATCTGTGCAGTCCATTGTAGCTTTTGTGCACAGCACTGCATGTTATGTTGGCCATTTGGTCGAGTTGTAGTCCAGTCCACTCATGTACATGCTTCACTGCAGCCTTCATTATGTTCTGATGACATGTGCATTGCTTCATGTTGCCTATGTATTCTGGTCAGTGGTGCTTTGAGTCTGCACTGCTTGTTGATGTTGCTTGTGGCACTTGTACAGTGTTGTACTTGTTGTCTTTGACCTGAGCATGTTTATATTGAACTACCTCATGTACTTGTATTCTGGTTCTTCATGCAGCCTTTTGGTCTGACTGTTGCATTTGTATACTTGGTCGAGTCCATTTGCATTCTGCAGGCTTGTACTGGAACTGTTTGTAGTCAATTGCTTTGTCTATTTGCCTTGAGTTGAACCTATCCTGGGTTTGACCTTGTTTTTGATTTCTGTGCTTTTGTTTGATTTTTTTTTGCACACAAGTTGGCGAGGCAGTGCACACGTATACGAATGTACACGTGTGTATTGCAGCCACTTATAGTTACCTGTCCCTGATAAAAATACTGATATGCACAAATATTGCATAGTCAAAAATGATGACGAACAACCCAAATAACTGAGGCAAACAATGTTTTCAAAATCATCGTTTCTTTCAAATTTCAAAAATATTTCTCTTTCAATTTTACTGCGTTTGAAAATATTTTTGCAGATTACTCAGATGCTGGATTCAAACCGGAATGCAGTTGAAGACAAAGTACGAGTGTGAGTGATATGTAGTGAGGTTAACTGTAAATGTGATGTGATTGTAATCAAAAATGTATATGTATAGTGAAAGCATGGAATTGTACTATTTAAAATTGTAATAAATATTTGTTTGAATAAAAATTTCTGTTTGAATTCAAAATCTGTTTGAATTCAAATTCGAATTCTGTGTAATTTAATTTTATTCAACAGATATTTATCTAACCAAATACATACTATTCAAAATATTTGTTTGAATAAAATTTCTGTTTGAATTCAAAATCTGTTTAACTTGTTCTGTTTGAATTCAAATTCGAATTCTATGTAATTTAATTTTATTCAACAAATATTTATTTAAACTATGAAAAACAAAATAGTACATTACCAAATACATTTATATGAATGTATATATGTTTATTATCATCAAACAAAAATCATATAGCGCAAAGCGCATATTCAACAGCCTGTGCATAATTTCCCTCTAGCCTGGGATGGGTAGATCTGTGATTGTAGTCGGATGAAGCAAAACTTTCAGTGGAGAAGCGAGACGCGTCATCCCTTCTGGATCTTCTACGCCCCTAGCGGTCTAGTTTATTAGCTAATTCAGTGTTAACGCGCAACTGCTCAGCTAGCTGTTGCCGACTTTGAGTTAGTTTCTGGGGCACTGTCTGGAACTCTTGTCTAGTAACTGGACCTGATGGATCGGAATGCCCGGTATCATCTTGATTAGGTGGAGGTAGTTGCGTGGGATTCTGTCTATCCCGGCCTTCTTGACCAGCGGTGGTAGAAGCGGTTCTTGTGCTAACCATCTTGAGAAGTGGACTCCTTTCCTTAGACTTTTGCAAATCTGAATAGAACGGAAGGAATCTGAAATTGGAATCTGGATCTCTCTCTTAGAATTATGCAATCCGGTATCGATGACAGATCCAATGAGCAGGAGAAAAACTGGGTTCTCTCAGTGAAAGCATCAAAGTGTTTGTATCAAAATTGGGGACAACACTCTTCGGAAGTCTTTGAAGAGATAATAAATGAAGAATGTAAATTGAAAATGAGGATTATCTAACAAAAACTCCAAATAACAGTAAAGTAAAGGCAAAGAAAAGCGATTTATAGTGGTTCGGCGTGTTGCCTACGTCCACTGTGAAGTTTTTGCAATTTTATTGATTCTCTTTCAACATTTACAAGTGATTACAGCAAGAAACAGCAAGTTACAACTGGAAATTCGAAATCAACAGCAAGAATACGATGTAGGATGATGGAGATCTCGATCCGGCAGAGTCTGGGTGCTAGGGAATCCAAAAGATCCCTTTTCTGTAGGCTCTAGGGCTCTATTTATAGGCGTAGGAGGCTGAGATCGTGCTCAAATCTCAGAAGACTTTTTCTGGCACGTGAGTGGGCCCACGCGACCAACCTCAGAAAGTTTCGAGTCGATCAGTGACCGATACGAAGTCATTTCGTATTGATCAAGATGATGTCCAAATGGGCTGAAATTTGGTGGACACATTCTTCATCATGCATGCAAGCTCCTATGAAAATTTCATGGCATTTGGATCAGTGGATCGAGAGATGTGGTCAATACGAAATAGGATTTTCCGGTTCCTGTTTGATTCGAATCGATGCCTTCGACTCCATCAGCTCACGTGGTTCTGTGATGAGGTGGCGTGTGTCCTTCGAGCCGATCCGGTCTTTTCTCCGAGTTGAACGCATCGATTCCTTAGATCTCTCCTACTTTGTATCGTGGAATGACACGTCATCCAAGCTCGTTGACTTAGTGGATACGAACAAGTGATTGTTCATGGATTCGAACAAAGACTTCTGATGGATGTGAAGTGAAACTTTTCGATGGATACGAAGTCACCTGATGAACTCGAGACAGATGGATGCAAGGGACTTGTGCCTCTGATCGATACGAGGACAATGGATTCGAAGTGAGGCCATGCTTATGGATTCGAACAGTAGTTGCACCAATGGATACGAACCAATGACAATCGATGGTTACGAAATGCTCTGCCTAGATGGTTTCGCAGAGGGACTTCCGTGATGGATACGAAGCAGGGGAAGCCGATGGATTAGAACGTGATCAAGTCGAACTGAGGCATCCCGATGGATTCGAACTCGATCGATACGATTGAGATTGATCCGAATTGGAGCGTGAGGATGGATGTGAAACTGAGGCCTTTTCCCTCAAATTGGACCGATCATAACTTGTGCATACGAGCTCGGATTGACTTGAAACTTGGAACACTGGCTTTCTTAGCTTTGCTTGTCATGTCATATCAATTGTAGCTCGATCCGGACTTGAACAAAATTCGTCGATATCCATGACGAGTCAAACTTGGTTCTTGATCAATCCTTGGCACTCTGGCCTTCCCAAAAGGCGGGATAACATTCTCAAGTCGAGAACTATGTAATATTGTCACATAGATATTTTTTTTGACCTTAGTTATATAAATCAACAGAAAACTATTGAGAGTCATCACATAGTTATCTAATAAATATCAGCACGTAGCACTTGGCAACCACAGCAATAATCAGTAATACACTATCCAGTATATGGAGAGCATTATGTACTTTAACCTTGGCTGATGTGTTGATATCCAGTCTCGATACTTCTTGACTGGGAATATTCAAATTGACGTTTTTATTATATTATGATAAATTCCTCATAAATACAATACATTGTAATTACTATCACAAAACATACCATTTATGTTTTTTAATTAAATATACTTAAATTAAATGATTAATTTATATAACATATGATAAAAAGTACATAATAGAAAGGAAAACACCTTTTATCTTGAACGAGATTTTATTGCAGAGTCAACAATTTATAATAAATTACATAATTGCCTCTAGGGCATACCCCTAACTCTATCACGCACTGGGGATAATTATGTATTTTTTTTTAATGTAATCTTAACTTTGTAACAAATCTTTTTAAAAATTAAAGTATGCTTTTTGATTTTGTTTTCTATTATGTGTGTTTTTTCTATATGATATAAATGATGATTATAATTGTTAGACATATGTAAATAGAAAATCACTTAGTAGTGTATTATTGATTGTAGTTATGAACCGGTCGTTACCATGAGCACTGAATTGATCTTGTAATAATACTCAACTTTAAGGAACGTAGCCATGCTATAACTCCTTTTGGGTATATGCCAATTGTGGGACATTGAATTACACATGACTATTGGTCACACCAAGGGATTATGTACTTGTGATCATTAGATGCTTATATAATGAATAAATAAGAGTCCTATATAGGTTATATATCCAAGTCAAAAAATAGGATCTCAGTGGAATAATATGTTGTATTTGTGGAGTATACATCTTGTTTGATGATAATAAACGTATATTTACATAGAGTGTGTTTCAGGTAAATTGTCAACAAAGCACAATTATATCTTCAATCGACTTGTCATCTATTATTATTCATCTGTTTGATGTACACATATCAAATATCAAGCATAATTATACTTTATTTGTACATTTTAACATATGTTTGTTATCGTCAAAAGGGAGAGGTTGTAGGATGTATAATTAATGTTTGTTTGATGTTATTAAACATATGCGTTTGTTTAATGTGTTTGTTAGGTGTTGTGTGTCTATAGTGTAATAAGATAATTTGATATTAAAGAGATTTGTTGTTGATATAAATGATGATTTAACATATGACGAGATAAGTTATTTTCAGTTGAAAGATTTATTTCTCACGTATCTTAGGTTAACTAGAGCTATTGACGTTCTTAAACTGAAAAATATCAAATTGAAATCAGAATAGTTTGAATTGCATTATAAAAATGATGAAATGGAAAAGAAGCTTCGTCACATTAAGAAATTTTAGAATTTTGATCATAAGGAATGTTTGAGTTTCAAAAATGGTTTTGTTCGCTTCGATGAAAATTTCAAAAAGCTTGAAAAGAAAATTTTAATTTCAAAAGAAAACGAAACTAAATTGATTTGAAAAAACAGAATTTTAATAAGAGTAGGAGAATTTTAAGATGTTTGAGAATTCCAAATGTGCACTATGCGAAATTTTTGGAAAGGATGATTTCTTGAAAATCGTGATGATTTTAAATGGGCTATAAAAGGAAATTGAAAAGATTAAAATGTTAGAAATCTTGAATACGATAAATGTGCAAATTTGGAAAAGGAATTACATGGCATCAAAGTAAATTTCAAAACACTTGAAAATGAAAATGTGATTTTGCAAATAGAAAAACTAAGATTATTCGTAAAAATCATTAATGGGAAAAAGAAATTGAAAAAATCAGGATTTTGAAAGTCTTGAATTTGAAAAGGTCAACTTTTTGAAATTGAAATGCTTAAATTTAAGAACAAAATAAAAGTGCTAAAAAATGGTCTTAAAGAGAAAAGATTTTGACAAAAAGAGTGTTCTTAGTCATTGTTATACGCTATTAATTGAGAATAATCTTTTAAAATCCATGGTTAATGAACTCAAGTTGATTCTTCAAAAAAAATCACCGTAGAAAAATCATTTAACATGTTATCAGAAAATCAACTCTTTGCAAATAACAGAAAAGGACTTGGATTTGAAAATGTGTCAGTTTATAAACACATGACTGGTAACACGGCTAAAGGGAAAAGTATGTTTCCTAAATGCATGAAGTGTGGCAATATTGAACATAGTTATAATAATTGTCGAAATAGGAACGTAAACAAAGAGTCAAACAAATTAGGATTTCTAAGGGTGTAGTTGTCAATATTAGCAGTTCGCTGTACAAACAAATTTAGGTGTCAAAGAATTAAAATATAAGCAAAGTAGTCCTACATATTTTTCTAGACCATTCACTTCTTCTAGCATGTAGGTTAAAGACTGGCTAAGGAGAAACTAGGATGGAAGTAGATTAGCGTTGTTCTGCATATTTGATGAGCGATAATTGCAATATTCCTTAGCCTAGGAAATGAAGTGGAGATCCTTGTACTTTAGGTAACAATGGTGAACAAGAATACAACTTCAAAGTTAAGCGAAGGTATGATTTCAAAACCCTACTTCCTAGTATTCTCTCCTTGTTTTGAATACAGATTTTCTGAGACTACTGTAGTACAGCTGTCATGACTTAAGCTCTAAAACTCCAATTCGCAAAATTAAATATTTTAAGGAAAATGAAAATCTTATAAGTTTTATCTTTTGAACTTCTTTAGATTACTGTTTTAGATAAATGAATAATTGCAAATAATCCAGTACACTATTTGAAACATGTTATAGAACTTTCTAACACTGTTGTAGTATTTTAGTCATAACTTTGCTCTGATCTTCAAATTTATAAATATGTAGATGTATTGAAATCCTTAAAGAAAATGATAAACTTTCATTCATTGAGCTTAAGATGATTCATTTCAGGAATTCTCATTAAATTGCATTCAAGTTGATACTATTGTTAATAAACACCATAGATTTGTCTTAATGTAGTTGTAGTTAATCGATCATAACTTGAACAACGTAACATTGAAATTTGAAATTCTTTAAGTTACGGAAGTCGCATTAATACGTAAATAGTTCTTTATTTTAATATTTTTCAGATTCTCATCATAGAAACCTTTAAAAAAAGTAATCAATTTGGTACATTGCTTGAAAAGTGGTTATGGGTTATTCAAACAAGCTATAATATTTTGTGCATAACATTTGATAAGTTTTTCATCTTGACTTGAGATAAAATTTGTTGGTTAGTGATTTAAATGTCTGAAACTTTCAAGATTTGTGCAAAATCAAATTCTAAACTTAATATTTCTAAATAATGGTTTCAAAATAAATTGACCTTTCAAAATAGCAATGTCACTGTTTGGAAAATGTGGTTAATATTTTGATTTACATATGATTATTATACTCTTATTTATGAAATAATACCATGTTTTTCCACTTTGAATGATGATTAGAACATAATATGTTCATGAGTTTTTTTATTTTTGTGCTTATGTCTGACATAGGTGATCTTGTTGATAAATTCGAATGTAGAGCCTATTCGAATGACATTGTGAAGTATGCAGTGCTTTTGTTCTACGGTGCTTATATTTGATGATTGAACTTAATGATGAAAGTATGTTGTCCCCAACTTTTGATAATGAGAATATGCAATGACTAGTTTATGACAAGATAGTTAATTAGAATAGAAAATTTTGTTTCCACCACCAAAAAGAAGCTGTCAACACCCCCAAATGGTATGATGTATCATTGTACTCCACCATCGGTAATTCGAGAGCAGTAAGTAGCATTCGAGGTATCATTGTACACCATCATAGGCAGCCTAGAGTATAAGTAGTATCATGAAAGCATAACACATTCTTTTTTTTCAAAATATCAGTGTATGATTTTTGACTTTTATGTTTCTTCATCTTTGATATTCTGTGTCCCATTATGTTTTAGAGGTTGACTGATATTTCATACATTATTCTGAACATATAGAGAGCTTGTTGTTTGTTTTTTAAATATTTTATTTCAAAAAATTCCAAATATATATTTGTACCTTTTTATATTTTTTTATCAAAAATATGTCCAAACCACTGTCTCCGTGGTTAGACACTTTGGTTTTAATCTATGAAGTCACAGGTTTGAATATTGCATGCCGCGTTAGTCAAATCACTAGACGTATGTTGATTTGTAGTATGTTATATACTACCTAAGGCTTGTAGTGCAGTTTGTTCTACCATCCAAGTACTGAATTTCAAATTATTTTCCAAATGGAAAATAAAAAAATGTTTTTTCCTTTTTAGATTTTTCTTTACTTCGCTCTCCATAGTTATTCGTGAAGTGAATATTTTGACATGAGGTATTTTGGTTGAATTTTTGACATGTATTTTGAAGTGAAACTCCTTTTGACATTAAAGTTTAGGCTAAAAAATTTCAAATTAGAACTACATGACATGACTTACGATATTCTACATTTGACATAATGCTTGAAGATGAATCTTTGAAATGAATTTTTTAACTTTGTGATTAATAATTTGAGATGAGTGTCTGATGTTTTTAATATTCTAATATGTGTATCCCTTAGCCATGTGATCTTTTTACACAAATAATATATAATTCGTATATTATATTCGAGATTATAATATAAAGCTGAAAATATTTTAAAGATACATACAAAGAATTTACTTGTGAAACCATATCATAATTTAAACTTTATTTTATGTTTTTTTAAAATGTTGATGTTGATTACATAGATGATTTAGAATGTTGCTTTTGTTCTTAATTAAAACATTACAATATTTTTCGACAGTCGAACATATTTTAACGTTTCTATTTTTTTTTGAACTGGTACTTTATATACAACAAATCAATGGGACAACATATCCCATGTCAAATAAACGTTCGAAAGCAAGTTTCGAACTTGTGACATCCTACACCAAACCGAATCAATTAACCACATGGACAATGGTGCTTGTCAACGTTTCTATTTTTTACTATTGAATATTCAACATCATCTTCAAATCTACCATTCGACATTCATATTTTATCAAAACATATTTTTTAGGTTTATAAATTGACATAATTGAAACCTAATAAAGATTAGTCTGGTTAAAAGCGAGTATCGGGTGCAAGACATTTACAAGCACCATATGAAAAGTAAATAACATTATGCTATAAATTTAAATTTAAAGTAAAGATGTACGCATGAAAAATGGAAGTGCTATGGGCTCAGAGTTTCAACCAAAGGGTATCCGACCAATGTTGAAAATTCTTTAGCATCCATGAGTACACACTCATCAAGAAATGGTTCTCCCTCGTCTAACAGTCCTCATGACAGTGCATCGGTATAATTATCTTGATCTCATTTACAGTGAGTTGGGGGAAAACTATCCTCGCATTAATACTTTGCTTGGATTATTATAATATGGTTTGTGGTTAGAATGGTTGAGTTTATTATCATCTGAACCTCGCTGTTTATAACTACACCTAACTCTCTTTCTAATCATCGATTATTTTTAATTCAATATAGTTGGTATGATTTATGGTTGATTTTTGATTAAAATATTTAATGTTATATTTTGATCATTCTTTACAATGCCTTATTCATATCCACTTTGCTGATTCGATATTTATACTTATGATTAAAATAAAAGGGATGAGAGAGAGATTAAGATTTTATGCTATGGTAAATTCATTGTTAATGTTTAAAAAAGGTATTTTTGGTCTAATATTTTATCCAAAATACATACATCACATATGTAGAGGGAGCATATGAATAGGGGATCTTTGCACATATTAAGACGTTGTGCTATGATTTTACTTTTACGATATCGAGAACACGCTCAAAACGTCTTGTCAAATCTTAACTTTTTGTTTGTTATCATAAAAATAAGGATTATGGAGTATACCTCTTGTTAGAAGATAACAAACATATATTCATATCATTTTATTTTTTTTGTATAGAGTTTGTTGCGGACAAAATATCGACAAAGCATAATTTTTACTTATCATCTATTATCTTACACATACTTAATGTACATGTATCACATATCAAATGCACTTGCACTTTATTTGTAAATCTTAACATATGTTTGTTATTTTTAAAAGGGAGAGATTGTGAAATGTTACAATAAATTTGTGATTGACGGTAATAAATATATATCTGTATTTAATGTGTCTGTTTAGTGTTTTGCATCTATAGAATAAAATAAGCATGTTGTAGATACAATATCTAAATACTATCGAGATGCAGAATAGAAATGACATATATCAAGAATTTAATCATTTAATATCTCATCTGAATACGAGAATCCAAAGTTATATGAAGTAGTTTTAAATGGTGCAATACATTTCAAAACTACATGGACAATTTATAAAAGATACCAATAGTATTATAGAGCTTTCTCATCAAAAAAGAATAGGATGTGAATTACAATTTTTCTAGCTATATTTCTCAATCTCGTCTTATTCGAACATCAAAAAACAATATGATCAATAAGTTGAAGAATACATCGTAAATCACAGCAGTGGGTTCATCTTAGAAAATTTACTTCTGTGATTAACAACTTCATTGTGTTTCTACAAACACAAAACCATTTTCAACCTGCTGCTTCATCAACATATCTATAGAACTCTCACTGGAAATCGGATATAGCAACCTGCCTGTCACAACAACAACAAAACACATTTAACATCATCACAAAGATGATCATTTCAAATTCATTTTTAACTTCCAACATTGTCTAAATCCATATACAAACTCAAATAGCATCAACTTCTTAGTTCTAGATTTTCAGTATCATACATCTCCTGATCAGCAAGTAAGCCTCCAAAGTAGCAACTATACCATCATGTTCAGATCAATTGTCAAGAATCATTGTTGTACCTGGTAGAAGCAGCTACTTTCAGAACTAACATCGCAAGGGGTTTCGATGACATTAAGACAGCCATCATCGGCTTAGGTTGCATTGCTACTTTTGAACATCTATAAGAAGCCAACTAATGGCATACATGTAATTCCCGGCCTTTTCGACCCTCAAAAGTCGACGTGAATACATGCACGGTTTTCACCTGCTGAGGATTGAAGTGCCGGGAAGATAAATTGTTGAGGTGAAAGAAAAGAAAAGAAAAAACAGAACAGAATCTCACATCGTGACAAGTAACATATAATATCCAAAGTATCTTTAACAAAGAAAACTTTAGTATTTACACAACAGTCAGAGTAACTAATCTATCATAAGCCTGGATAGTTATAACAACCTATTCTTACATGAGTAGAATATCATATGTTCAAGAATTTTTTTGTTTTTGTGCTTACGTCTAACATATGTGGTTTTGTTGAGAAATTCGAATGTGGAGCCTATTCAAATCACATTGTGAATTATGTAGTGCTTTTATTGATGATTCTTATATTTGATGATTGAACTTGATGATGAAAGTATGTTATCACCAACTTTTGATGATGAGAATATGCATCGACTGGTTTTATGACAAGATGGTTAATTAGAATAACGAAATTTGTTATCACTGCCAAAAAGAAGATACTAATACACCAAATGATATGATGTATCGTTGTACACTACCATTAGTATGACAGAGTAACAAGTAGCATGCGAGGTATCATTGTATGCTATCGTAGGTTACATAGATTACAAGTGGTATCGTTAAAGGATAACTCATTCTTTTTTATCAAAATATCACTGTCTTGCGGACAAGCACCATTGTCCCAGTGGTTAAGTGATTTGGCTTTGGTGCGAGAGGTCACAAGTTCGAAACTTGCCTAGCGTGATTCGAACGTTTATTGACATGTGATATGTTGTCACGATGATTTGTTGTATATAAAGTACGATTTCAAAAAAAATATATCACTGTCTCGGTGGTTAGGCCCACATGAAGAGCTTGTTTCATATTTTGAGTCCTTTCATGGATTAACTGATATTTCACACATTTTTATGCATGTATGGAGAGCTTGTTTTTTGTTTTTTAAATATTTTATTTCCAAAAAAATCCAAAATTATGTTTGCACCATCTTAGATTTTTGTCTCGCACCACTGTCTCGGTGGTTAGGCACTTCGATTTTGATACATGAGGCATAAGTTCGAATCTTGGGTAACTTATGATTTGAATCACTAGACATACATTGACTTGTATTGTGCTATATACCACTTAGTACTTGTACCACAACTTTATTCTACCCCCCAAGTACTTAATTTTAAAAAAATTTCCAAATTGAAAATCGAAAAAATGCGTTTTCGATTTCTTAGATTTTTTTACTTTGCTCTCTATAGTTATTCATGAAGTGAATATTTTGAAATGAGGCATTTGGTTGAATTTTTAAAACATATTTTGATGTAGAACTCCTTTTGACACTAGATTTTTAGCTAGAAGTTTTTTAATTAGAACTATGTGAGATGGATTATGATATTCTACATTTGACATGATGCTTGAAGATAAATTTTTGAAATGAAAACTTTGAAAATTTTGAAAAATAATTTGAGATGAGTCTTTGATGTTTTTGATATGCTAATATGTGTGTCCTTTGGCCATGTGATCCTTTTGCACAAAATTTTTAGAAATAAATTCATATATAACATTCAAGATTATAATATAAAACTGAAAATATTTTTGAAATATATACAAAGAATTAACTTATGAAACATTTCATGATTCAAACTTTATTTTATGATTTTCAAAACTGTTGATGGTGATTACATAGATGATTAAGGACGTTGCTTTGTTTCTTGATTAATAATGTTGCGATATTTTCGATAATGGTGTATACTTTAGCGTTTTTATTTTTAACTATTACGTATTCGTCATCATCTCCAAATCTACCATTTGATGTTCATATTATATTGAGGGATATTTTTTAGATTTATGCATGTGTTAGGAAAATTGACGTAATTGAAAATGTAATAAGGATTAGTCAGCTTAAAAATGAGTATCGTTTACAAGTCATTTACACGGACCATATGAAAAGTGAAGAACTTAACATACTATAAATTTCAAATTTAAAGTAAAGATCTATGCATGAAAAATGGATATGGTATGGGCTTAGAGTTATATCACCTTAAAGTATCCAGCCCACGTTGAATATTCTTTAGTGTTCGTGTGTATACACTCACCAAGGAATGCTTCTCCCACATCTAACAGTCCTTATGGCAATGAATGGGTGCAATTATCTTGATATTATTTACAACGAGTTAGCGAAAAACTATCCTCACATAAATACTTCACTTGGATTATTATTATACGGTTTATGGTTAGAACGGTTGATTTTATTGTCATCTGAACCTTGTTACATATAATTACACTTATTTTGTCACTCTCTTTCTAATCTTGAGTTATTTCTTATTTAATATAGTTGGTATAATTTATGGTTTAATTTTTATTAAAATATTTAACGTTATATTTTTATTATTATTTTACAATGCCTTATTCATTGTCCACTATGCTAGTTCGATATTTATACTTTGGTTAAAACAAAAGGAAGGATAGAGAGGTTAAGATTTCATGTTATGGTGAATTCATAACCGATATTTTGAAAATTATTTTTGGTCTAGTATATTCAAAACACATATACCACATATGTAGAGGGAGAAAATGAATAGAGGAGCATATCAAGACGTGCTATGATTTTACTTTTATGATATCGAATACACCCTCAACACGTGTTACACTTCTCAAATCATAACTTTTGTTTGTTATCATTAAAAAATATAGATTGTGGAGTATCCGTCTTATTTGATGATAACAAACAAATATTTATATTTGATTTTATATATAGATTGTGTTACAGGCAAAATATCGGCATAGCATAATTTTGACTTATCGTCTATCATCTTTCATGTGCTTAATGTACACATATCACATATCAACTGCATTTGCACTTTATTTGAAAATCTTAACATATGCTCGTTATTACTAAAAAGAGAGAGACTGTGATATGTTACAATAAATTTATGTTTGATGCTAATAAACATATATTAGTATTTAATGTGTTATTTAGTATTTTGTATCTATAGAATTAAATGAGTGTGTTATAGATACAATATCAAAATATAATTGAGATGAAAAACAAAAACGATGTGTATCAAGAATTTCATCATTTAACATCTCATATGAATACGAGAATCCAAAGACATATGAAGTAGTTATATATGGTGCAGCATGTTGTAACACCCTTAATTTTTGTTTAACATTATTCAGGATAATTAATTGGATAAATTAAATAGAATAATGTAGTTAAGGAGATTGAGGTTGATTAATGAATGAAGAGGTTGTGCTTGTACAAACAAATGAACTTATAAAATGGTTAAGTAATTAAACATAAGGGCATTAGGGCAAATAGCTGCCCATATTTCCCTTATGCCATTTTCTTTAGACCATACACGTTCATTTAATTATAAGTAAAAGCTTATAAACATAAGAAGGAAGCAAGGCCGGCCATTAGGAAGAAATAAGAGAAGAGAAAATCAAAGTAAAGCGTAGGATTGGAAGAAATCAGTCTCAATCAAATTTCAATTTTATTATCCAATCTAAGGTGAATATTAATTTTTCCATCCCTATTATGTTTTATAATTATATGGTTTCGGATTTATGGGTAAAATCTATTTTATGATGTAATGAACGATGATATGCTTGATTTATGATTTATATGTTTAAACATGATTGTTTAAAGGAGACATATATGTTTTTAGGGTAAAACTGAGACTAAATGATTTTTGAATGCCATGGAAAAAATTTATGTTATGGAAAACATGATTTTGGAGTTGTATTTCACTTTTTATAATTTTCCAAGCTGTGAAGAATTAGTCATGAATTTTATAAGGAAAATATGGTTATTTGGGTTTACAAATTTATTTTGGAAAATGTATTAAGAAATGGATCTGAAATTTTAATATGTTAGATAACATGTATAAAGTGAATTTCTAAAAATTTTGGGGATTTTCACTAAATGAAATTAAATTATTTTGAAAGAAGGAACTAAATGATTTAACTTTTTTTATAAGAGGAAAGGCTTATTTGTTAAATGTTAATTTGATTTATATCCAAGAAAAATATGGAAAATATTATCTAAATTATTTAAAAGTTGTGAAAGCCAATCAAATGTTTACAGGTAGGCACGTTTGTTACAAAAAGTTTACTTTTTTTGACAAAATCAGCTTTTATCCAGAAAAAGGTGATTCCACCTTCTCTGGCAAACCTCTCGACCCAGAACTTTCGACCTAGATTTTTGACTTCATTGACCAACAAGGTCGAAAGCAATGCACATGATATCATTCAGATGGTATGTAGTTAATTGGACCAAGTCGGAAGGTTAGGTGTCGAAGGGTTGCCTTTGAAGGCTTGCTTTCGAAGGAGTTGGTTCCTCGGTTTATTTTAATTTGAAAAGAAAATCACTTGCCTGTTTTTAAAAAGCTTCCGACCAGGTCGAAAGCTATGGTTTCGAAAGGTTTTACTATTTTATAAATACAAGCCTCTTCCTAAAACATTTCGAAAGGATCAAAAGCAAAAGCTTTCAACGTTGTCAAAAGGTCCATCCCAAATGTTTTAATGCTTTGAAAGGATGGTTTGATACCATCAAACTTCCCTAATATTTTATAAAATAAAAAGTGGTTTTGGAAGAGATACTTTCATCTATTTTCACTGTGACCAAAGTAATATTTTTAAGTATAAGCCTAATGCTTTCGAAAGGTTTGATGTTCAATGGCTTCAAAAGGTTTGAGTTTCAATGGTTTGAATCGGTTCGAGTTTCAATGGTTTCGAAAGGTTCGAATTTCAATGGTTTCTAAAGATTCGAGTTTCATTGGTTTTGAAAGGTTCGAGTTTCAATGGTTTCGAAAGGTTTGAGTTTCAATGGTTTCGAAAGGTTTGATTTTGAATGGTTTCGAAAGGATTAATGTTCAATGGTTTCGAAAGGTTTGATTTTCAAGGGTTTTTAAGTGTAACCTTCAATGCTTTTGAAAGGGATACTTTCAAGTGGTTTTGAAACTATGCTTCTACCATTATATAATAATACTTTAACATGTTCGAAAGGTTTTGAAAGGGGCTTTAAAGTATTATAAAGGATGGATCCTATTGTTTTAAAATTTTACGGTTTTATGCTTTCGAATGGGTCAAAAGCATACCTTTCAAAGGGGTCGAAAGGTTGCTTTCGAAAGGGTCGAAAGCAAAGCATTCGATGGGGTTGAAAAGTTGTTTTCTTTTAATCTCATAAAACAAATGTTGTTTAACCTTGGGGATATTAGGATGGGCTTAATGAGTTCAACATAATTGTTGTGGATATCAACACTTATATGTTTTGACAATCATTGGGGGATACCAATGTAAATTATAAATGAACATAACCTAAATGAGGATACTAATGGAAATAGGTCAACTATGTGGATAACATGGGATAATTGGGATATAACCTAAATTAGGGATACTAATGGAAATAGGTTAATCATGTGGATACCATGAGATAATTGGAGTCATGGGGATAGCATGAGTCAAGTGGCCAAGTGATGGGTTCATAGTCATTCTAGGAAAACTATAGGATGTTTTATGGATAGTCAATATCATGTTGGGGATGGATAGTCTCCATATGTTTAATAAAGGGTTCATAGCCATCCTAGGAAAATTATGAAATGTTTGATGGATAGTGAACATCATGTTGGGGATGGATAGTCTCCTTATGTTTAATAAAGGGTTCATAGTCATCCTAGGAAAACCATAGGATGTTTGACGGATAGCCAACATCATGTTGGGGATGGATAGTCTCCATATGTTTAATTAAGGATTTATATCCATCCTAGGAAAACTATGAGATGTGAGATGGATAGTCCGCATCAGCTTAAGTAAAATGAAAATGGGATGGATAGTCCCTCTTTGAAGCTAATAAAGTCTAGAATAGGATGAGGAAATCCTAATTATATTCAGGTACGCATATCATCATAATGTTTTGAAAATGTATGTTTTAACCATTGTGGATGCAGGAGCACTGAATATGGTTTAAAAGGGTTTTAGGATATTAGTAAGGGGAAAACCCATTCCGCTTAGAGCTGTGGTCTCACTAGATATCTAAAAGGATCCAGATGTTAGATTAATATTCATACCAGGCTTTATGTGTGACTCGAAGTTTCTGTGCCGCTTAAACTCTCGGGTACTCAGTTGATTTTGAGTAGTTTGAGATTTAAGGTCTTTAGGTTTTCTTCTTTGACGACTAAAGCTTTCGAAGGCATGCAGAAGGCAGATAGTTATTTAGAGTTTTTCTTTCCGCTATATGTTTTGTTTGTAAGGCAGATTTATTAGCCTTACTATATACCAAGGAGGCATCTTCATATGTCGCTCTTAGCGTATTTGTAATAATTATATTTTGCTGAACGAGGATAACGTTTTTGGGATTATGTAATGAACATCAATGTTTTGATTAGAGTGTGTGAATGTGTTTTTGAATTGTTAAAAAAATTCCATATTGTTATGATCTGTGTATCAATGAATCTAGCACCGTCGTATTTGGTTGCCGAAGATTAATATCTATTGATAGCTGCAGCATTCGTAGCCGTTAGTTTTGAGTCTCCAAGTAGGGGGATGTTACAAGTTGGTATCGGAGCATAGGATTATGAACTTTACAAGAAAATTTAAACCAAAAAGCTTTTTTAAACATAATCCAATGAATTTAAAAAGATGATCGTGGTTTGGGTTAATGTTATAGTAACGTACTTGTATTTGATATATAGGTATATCTAAGTACGTATCCCACTCTCTCTTAGACTGTTCTTCTATCTCTTACTAAGGCTTGTATGCAAATATACAAGAAAGAGGATATGGAGGCAGGAAACGAAAGAGGAAATCTAGGTGGAGGAAGCACCGCTACCAATGGAAATGCTCGACCTAATACTTGGAGTAACCAAGGTCGACAGGCTAATGCTAATAGAAATGCTGAGGCCAAGGTAGGTGTTGGAAATCCGCCAGTAGATGCAGGGATGGTGTATCGGATATTGGTTAATCTTTTGCAAGCATGAGCTACTAGTAATGCTGGTGGAGCTAATCCTATAGCTCCAGTTGGGCATAACTATGCTGAGCTAAGCCGAGACTACATCAGTCTTAGTGGGAAGCCGTTTGTTGGAACGAAGGATGCAGTTGAAGTTGAGAATTGGTTGTTGAACTATGAAAGGATCTTTACAGATCTAGGCTTGAATGATGGAGCGACGAGAAGGCTAGCCTCTAGACAGTTGCAAGGGTTAACGCTTCATTGGTGGAACAGCGTGACAGCCAGAGTTCCGAAAAAAGAGCTGACATGGGCTAATTTTAGAAGAAGGTTTTAACAGAGGTTCTTATCTGAGGTTGCCAAGTCGGCGTTGATGAGGAAGTTTATAGATCTTGTCCAAGGACAGATGTTTGTGATCGAGTATGCTGCTAAGTTTGATAAGCTATCTCAATATGGTTGTGCTTTGATTGACACTGATGTCAGAAGAAATGAGAGATACATTAGAGGACTGAGGCCAGATTTAGGCAGAATGACTATGGCCCATATCTGAGATCCTTTTAATGTGGTGGTGGAGATAGCCATTCTCCATGAGGAGATGCTTGCTATTTCAGCAAGAGAGAAGCCAATTGAACTCCATGGTCCTCGGGGGAAGAAGAGGAAGTTCTTCAAGAAGAAGGGCGCTGAGAAAGAAAGAGCGGCCAAGAAAGGGAACGCGGATATAGTTTTCTATAAGTGTGATAAGAAGAGGCATTATGCAAATAAATGTCCTTCGAGTGATAGAAGATTATTGTGGGGAAGTAGAATGTGCAATGCGACAATTGCAACCAAATGGGGCATTACAAGAATAAGTGTCCTGAAGCTTCCAAGGCAGGAAAAGGAAAGGTCTTTGCATTGGAACCATCATCCTCTAAACCAACTGCTGCTGAGAAAGGAAAGTCTATGATGAAAGGTGCGCTTTTGATTCATAGCATATCAATTAGGGTATTGTTTGGTACTGGAGCATCAGATTCATTTATATCACAGTATTTGTTTGATAGTTTATGTGTAGAATACACATACCTTGTTACTTTCTTAAGGGCTGCGAATCCAATAGGAGGGTATGCAACTCTTGGAATGAGATGTGACCTGTTAGAACCTGATTTGTTAGGTCATAAGTTTTCATGCAGCTTGTATGTCTTTGATTTCGTAGATTTCGGGATCATTTTGGATATGGATTGGTTGGGTAAGTATGAGGCTAGGAAATTTTGCCAGGATCAGGAGATATTATTGAGGAACTCAGATAGTCATAACCGAATCATTTTCTCAATGGAGAATTCCAGTAAGAGTGTTTGTGCTTTGTCGAGTGCCGTGGAGATGGGAGATAAGCTTAATCAGGTTCGTGTGGCAAGAGAATTTGCAGATGTATTTGAGCCGGTAACTGGGTTACCACCGAAATGAGCTGTAGAGTTTCGGATAGACCTTCTACCGGGAGCTGAACCTATCAGTAGACCACTTAGCAGAATGACACCGATAGAGATGAAGGAATTAAAGGTGCAGCTGGTGGATCTCGAGGGAAGGAATTTTATTAGACCAAGAAGTTCGCCTTGGGGAGCAGTTGCGGTTTTTGTAAAGAAACTAGAGTGGTCGTTAAGGATGTACATCGATTGTCATAAGTTAAACGAAAGGACGATCAAGAATAGATAATCTCTGCCGAGGATATATGATCTATTTGATCAACTGAGTAGAGCCAATATTTTTCCAATTATATTTGGCGATGGGGTTCCATCAGTTGAGAGTGTAGAGGATAGCATTCCTTTAACAACATTTTAGATTAGGCATGTTTTGTATGAGTGGTTGGTGATGCCATTTGGATTGACAAATGCACCTGCTTTCTTCGTTGATTTGATAAATCGAGTTTTCCTAAAGCACTTGGATAGGTTCGTGTTGGTATTCATAGATGACATTTTGGTGTACTCTAAAGATGAAAGAGAGCAAGAGATTCATCTTAGAATGGCGTTGGAGACACTGAGACAAAATCAGCTGAAGGCGATGTTTTTCAAGTGTCATTTTTGGAAGAAAGAGGTTAAATTTCTTGGTTATGTGGTTTCAGAGGAAGGACTATCAGTTTATCCAGTTAAGATCGAGTCAGTCAATCATTGGAAGAGACTAGAGATGGTAAATGAGATTAGGAGTTTTCTTGGACTTTCTGGCTATTATTGAAGATTCACTAAGATTTCTCGCATATATCAGCGCCTTTGACTAAGCTTGCCTGGAAGAAAATGAAGTTCGTTTGGTCCAACAAATGCGAGGAAGGTTTCCTTAAGTTAAAGCATTTATTAACCAATGCACTTATGTTAGTAGTTCCAGATGATAACCAAGGGTTGATAGTATACACTTATGCATGTGTACTGGATTGAAAGCAGTGTTGATGCAGAGGAGCAAAGTTATTGCTTATGCATCTAGGCATCTTAGTCCGCACGAAGTAAGATATCGTACTCATGACTAAGAGTTGGCTACGGTGACATTTTCCTTAAATATTTAGAGAGATTATCTCTTATAAGAGAGAGATTTGAGTTGTATACTGATCACACGTCATTAAAGTATTTATTCTCTCAAAAGGAGTTGAATATGAGGCAGTAGAGATGGTTGGAGTTTTTGGATGCTTATGATTTCGGTATACAGTATACTCCTGGAAAAGGAAATAAGATAGTAGATGCTCTTAGTAGGAAACATCAGAATGTGTTGTTTGCGATATTGGGGGAATGGAAGGACCTAGAGGCTTTAGCCCGCTGTGGTGTGCAGTTATGATCGACTTCTAGTTCTAGTCAGGGTATTGCCATATTATCTTGTTAAGAAATTCAACCAATGCTGATCGAAAGAATAGCTTCTAAGCGGAGAGAAGATCCAGCTATAGCCGAGAAGATTAGAAGGCTTGAGGTAGGATATGAGGTTGATGACCTAAAAGATTTTTGTCTTGACCAAAGAAGATGATTGAGAAAGAAGGGACGATTATGTGTTCCGAATGTAGGGAACTTAAGGAGAGAAGTTCTAGAGGAATATCATCGATCAAAGTTTACCATTCCTCTTGGAGGAACCAAGATGTATCAAGATATAAAGAGGAGCTTCTATTGGGAAGGCATGAAGAGAGATATTGGCTTGTGGGTTAGGCAGTGTGTAAATTGTCAACAAGTGAAAGCCGAACATCAGAAGTCGAGTGGGTTATTTCAGCCTTTAGATGTTCCAGTTTGGAAGTGGGATTCAATATCCATGTATTTTATAGATGTGTTGCCAAGGTCAAAGAGAGGAAATGAAAGCATATGGGTTATTGTGGAAAGGTTGACCAAGAGTGCTTATTTCATTCCAGTAAAGTAAACCAGAATGACACTTGTTTTGGCTAAGCTGTTCATGGAGAACATAGTTAGACTTCATGGGATTCGTAATAGCATAGTCAGCGACAAGATGCATTATTTACTAGCGAATTTTGGAGGAACCTACAAGAGGTATTAAGTACCAAGCTCAAGATGAGTTCAACATATCACCCATAGACGGATGGGCAAACAGAGAGAGTCAATAAGGTACTCGAGGATTTATTGAGAGCTTGTGTGTTAGACTTTGGTGGATCTTGGGAAGATCACTTACATTTGATTGAGTTTTCCTACAATAATAGTCATCAGACTAGTATAGGAATGGCGCCTTTTAAAGCTTTGTATGGAAGGCCATGCAAATCACCAGCATATTGGTTGGAGACTGGAGACATATTAGTCTTAGGTCCAGATTTGGTTAAAGAGGCATCGAAAAGATTGAGTTAATCTGAGGATGAATGAAGGAAGCTCAATCTAGGCAAAAGAGTTACATAGATAAGAGGCGAAAAAGACAAAGAGTTCTCAGTGGAAGACATGGTTTTCATTAAAGTATCACCGATGAAGGGTGTGGTATGATTTGAAAAAATAGGATAGTTGGCCTCGAGGTATGTTGGCCAATTCCAGATTATAGAAAGAATATGAAAGCTCGCGTACAGAGTAGAGTTGCCGAGCAGTTTGGTAGATGTCCATAATGTGTTCCACGTGTCTCATCTTCGGAAGTTTATGCATGATCTAGAGGCTAATATTCCTCAGACAGAGTTGGAGGACTTAGTAGTAGAGCCTGATTTGACTTTTGTTAAACAATCAGTTCGAATTGTAGCTAGAGATGAGAAGAAATTGAGGACTATGACAGTCAAGTTGTTGAAAGTTCAATGGAGTGATAACGAGAAAGAATGTACTTGAAAGACAAAGGACAGGATTAGGGATACTTATCCTAGGCTATTATGAGAGTATGTTCTATATTTGTTTTATATAGACATATTAGCTGGTAGGATATACTAGCTTTTGTTTATATAATTGTTATGCTAGTTTGCAGTCCTTTCTGAATTTCGAGGACGAAATTCTTTAAAGTGGGGAGCTTGTAACACCCCTAATTTTTGTTTAATATTATTTAGGATATTTAATTGGAAAATTAAATAGAATAATGTAGTTAAGGAGATTAAGGTTAATTAATGAATTAAGTGGTCATGCTTGTATAAACAAATGAACTTATAAAATGGTTAAGTAATTAAACATAACGTCATTAGGGAAAATAGCCACCTATATTTCCCTTATACCATTTTCTTTAGACTATACACGTTCATTTCATTACAAGAAAAAATTTATAAACATAAGAAGGAAGAGAGGCCCGCCATTAGGAACAAAGAAGAGAAGAGAAAATCAAAGTAAAGCTTAGGATCAAGCTAGAAGAAATCAATCTCAATTAAACTTCAATTTTCTTATCTAATCCAACGTGAATAATAATTTCTACATCTCTATTTGTTTTTATAATCATATGATTTCGGATTTAAGGGTAAAATCTGTTCTATGATGTATTGAATGATGATATGGTTGATTTATGATTTATATATGTTTAAACATGGTTTATTATAGGAAACATATACGGTTTTAGAATAAAACCGAGATTAAATGATTTTGAAATACGATGGGAAAATTTTATGTTATCGAAAACATGTATTTAGAGTTGGGTTCCCATTTTTACATTTTTCCAAGCCATGGAGAAATAGTTATGAATTTTCTAAGGAAAATATGGTTATTTGGGTTTACAAATTTATTTTGGAAAATATATTAAGAATTTGGGGTTTCAATTTTAATATGTTAGATAACATGTATAAGTGAATTTCAGAAATTTTTAGGGATTTTTACTAAGTGGTTTAGTATGAAACTTAAATTATTTCGAAAGAAGGACCTCAATGATTTAATTGTTTTTATAAGAGGAAGAGCTTATTCGTTAAATGTTAATGTGATTTAGATCTGAGCAAAATGCGGCAAATATTATCCAAATTAGTTAAAAGTTGTGAAATCCAATCAAATGTTTACAAGTAGGTAAGTTTGTTACAAAAAGTTTACTTATTTTGGCAAAATCAGCTTGTATCCAGAAAAAGGTGGTTCCGCCTTCTATGGCAAACCTCTCGACCCAGACCTTTCGGCCTAGATTAATAACTATGGATGACTGCAGCATCCGTAGCCGTTAGCTTTGGGCCTCTAAGTGGGGGGGTGTTACATATGTTTCAAAAGCTACAGGTACTATTTACTAAAGATACCCAAAGTGTTATAGAGCTTTCTCATCAACAAAGAATGGGATGTCAATTATAGTTTTTCTAGCTATATTTCTCAATCTTGCCTTATTCAGTATATCATATCAACAAAGCATAATAAACATCAAAACATAATAGGATCAACAAGCCGAAAAATACATCGTAAATGACTACAGCTGCTTCATCTCGGAAAATTTACTTCTGTAACAAACAACTTCATTGTGTTTCTACAAACACAGCACCATCATAGAACTATCGCTAACATACTACTTCATCAGCATATCCAGAGAACTCTCAGTGCAAATCAGATATAACAATCTACTTTGTCACAACAACAACACAACATGTTCAACATCATCACAAATCTGATCATTTCCAACTCAGTTTTATCCCTAACATTGTCTAAATTCATACACAAACTCAAATAGCATCAGCTTCTAGTTCTAGGCTTTCGGTATCATACATGCAACGATCTAGAATTTCACTACTTTAATTTGCGAATATATAACCAATTTAAATATTAAATTTATAGGTTTTAAAATTAAAATAAAACTTTTTTAAATAATAATTAATGATGGTGAAATAGTTTACCAAATTTTTTTACAAGATATTTAGTTCGAAGAAAGTTCAAAAATATGACTAAATTTTTGACTTTTTATTAGATAGAATTATCAAATTTTTTTTGAACTCTTTGTATTAATCAGACATATACATTTTTAAATAAGTTCAGATTGTAAAATGTATGTATGCATGTGTATACCCTAAAGTATTTAAAAGTTTAAAATATAACTAAGAAAAAAAAAGAAATAATGTCACTTCAGAGAAGACATAAACTACATTAAGTACTTAAACATGTTTTAACATGAAGTGTTAGGAGGTGGACAAGGTGGTGAGGTGGAGCAAATGCGTGAAGGATAAAGTACATGAGGGTAGTTTGTTAATTTCATCATTTCATTCTATATAAAAAAATTCCCCTTTTTCCATTTCCATTTCTCATTTATTTTCTCTTCTTTTTTCAAGTACCCTTTCTTATTTCAAAGATTTTAAAACTTCCTTAATGGCTTCTCCTTTTTCTAAAGTTTAAAGGATGAAAAAAACACAACTTTTCCTTTTAAATTCATTTCAAAACTGGTTCCAAATTTCTCCATTTTTCTTTCATTTCATTCGGCTATATCTTCCTCTACACTAACGCAAATCAAGAGTTTCTTTTGTTTAAACCGTGTAAAAATTCTAGTGGATACAACTTTTATTTGTACCACTTCTTTAAATTTAAACTTGCCTACGTCAAAAATGCATTTCTTTCAAACCCATTTTTGAACTCTGATTTTCTAGCCCAAAAATAGCACTCCTTCTTTTGACCATATCTTCATCAAAAAAATCAAAATGAAATGATTCTTTTTTTGGACTTATAAAGAAAAGAATCCAAAAATTCTTTTGAGAACTTTTCAAATTCCTAGAGTAATATGGATAAAAATCCAAGAGAATATGACTGACCTTTTGGTCTAGTTTTGTGAAGTCAACCTTATCTGAAGTTCCTCCACCTCTCCAAGTCAAGACCACACATCCTTGTACATATCATGACCAAGCCGTGCATGCCCTAGGCTGAGCCTATTTCAAGATGCAAGGGTCCTAAGTCAAATTTGCGAAGTTAATTCAAGTTTCAAAAAAAAATCTGAACTTTGGTGAATAAACTTTTGATTTAAATCTAAAGGTTTTAACATTAATTTTTATGCTACTTGGTTGCTAAGTATGATGCCTTTTTGGATGAGATTTATTTCGAGATGTATATGTACATTTGTGTTTGGGTTTGATGTTGGTTAATATGTATACATATATGCTTGGATGTGATGTCTGGTTTGACTTAGAAATCTAAATTTGAAAAGAGTAAGTAAATGGAAAATTTTAATCTTGCTTATGGCTTGTGTATGACATGTGAATGCATGACACTGGTTTGTATATGTGCTAAGAAGTTAGCAATGAGTTGTGAATAAGCAATGCAAAAATTCCTTGCTTTCAAAGTGCGTTTACTTAAGTTTTATAAAGTTTTAAAATTTGAAATCATTTTTAAGTTTGAATTTTGTTTAGCTTTACCAAATACTTATTTATATTTTATAAAAGTAATCTAGCTTTCAAAATGATAATGATTTTAAAGAAAACATAGAAAATATTTTTAGTTAAGGCATCCGTGGCGATAGCAGCTATGGATGCAGTTTCATTTAAAAATTCAATTTTTGGAAATTTGGTTTCTATACCTACAAATGATTTTAAAATGTTTTATGAACTTAATAACAAAAATTAGAAAGTTAATTAAATTTTTATAAATCAATTATTAATTAACTAAGTTCAGTAATTAATAACTAATTTAGGTTAAACAAGGATTGTTAATTTTCATAAAGTAAAGATTATTACTAATTATTATCTTTTAATGGTAAGATTAGTTTTTCGTTAATTATTAATTAATTAAGATTAATATTAATTAATTAGGAGTTAAGTATATGATTGATTTTTAATTACCTGTTAACCAAATATAAGGACAATTATTTATTTTATTTAATAAACCAAGTGTTTAACTATTTTTAATGATAAACTAATTAAGGTTTTAATTTAGAATAACGATTTATTAAAGGTTTAATTTATTCTTTAATTTTTAATTAAAATATTATTTAATTAATTAATTGAGATTAATTAATATTTAATTATCAATAAAGGTTTTAAATTATTACTTAATAATTAATAAAGGATTGGTCAAGGGTTTAATTTATAAATAAATTATTTATTAATTTAAATTAACTTCAAATTTAATAAAGATTAATTATAATTTAATAAAGAGTTTAACTTGTAGCTAATCATTTAAAAGAGAGTTTTAAGTTTTAAATCCTTTATTTTGAGAATCAAAATATATTAACGGTACTTCTTTTTCAAAAATGGTAAGAGAGTTTTAAGTTTTAAATCCTTTATTTTGAGAATCAAAATATATTAACGGTACTTCTTTTTCAAAAATGGTTTTGAACACAAGGGATTCAAATATCGATATCATCAAGTAGACAAATAATTGTAAACGAGTTTTGTAAATGGTTTGATTGTGTGGGCATATGTTAGGAGAATAAATCCTCATTCTGCTATAATGTAATGTTTATTGTGTGGATATATATTTAGGAGAATAAATTCCCATTTTGCTATAAGTAATGAATTGTTTGGACTCTATTTAGCAAGACAAATAAACATCCTTCTATTATGTTATTTGGACATGTATATGCTAGTTGATTTGTATTGAAATGTTAATCTCTGATTTGGATATGAATTGTATTTACATATATGTTGACTTATGTAAATAAATTGTTGAATGACTTGAAAGTGAAATTGATGTTTAACGGCAACTTAAATTACTACCATTGGGATTGTTAAGTCTCTTTTTGAAATTATAAAGTATGATTTTGAATTGACTTTGATTCTTTGATAAATTTTAGAGTTTAAGGTTTGTAAATGATTTTTCATGTTATATAATTATTTTATAAATATAATAATTTGTTATATAAAAGGGCTATTGCTAAATAAAAAGGTTTATTTAAAGTGATTTTCAAAGGACAAGTTACAAAATATGTTTTGTATAGGATTTTTCTTTAAGAAGATTTATAAAAAGAGTTTTTGAAATAGGGAAATAATTTATAAATATTTTAAGAGATTTGTAAAGAAGTTTTATCATTTAACTTGGAGAATTATAAAAGTGAGTAATAAATTTATTGAGAAAATTTATAAGTTATTTGAAATATGAAGTGACTTTTAAACATGAATTTTTTTATAAAGAATAAGTGTATCCATTTATAGTAATTAATGTTTTCAAAAAGAAATTTGGAAAGAAGAAAACTTTTGTAAAATTTAGTAAATATACTTATACCGTTGAGATAAGTATATAAATGATTTTCCAAGTATAAAAGGGATGATAGGGGTTTGGGGATAGTTTTTCATATATATCTTTTGATCGAATGTCATAAAGTGATTTTAATCAATTAAAGACTAATTAATAAAGGCCTAATAGATCCCATATCAAATTAATCGATGTTTGAACGACTGTTTATTTTATAGTCAAATAACCGACTATTAAACCTGGACCAAAACTTAACTATGGAAAATCTAGGAGAAACATGTGAGTTATATGGTACAGTAATCCCCAAGAATATTGTACTGTGTGTATAAATCTAATTTCATCCTGATAGGATAAATGATAAGGAAATCCATCCACTAATGGTTTGGAGGTGATCTTCACTCTTATCTTGTCTGTTTATTGCCTAAAGAATCGTGGTTAAGTTTACCGAAAATTATCGAAAGTTGTTTTGAAGAGACCGAGATCAGATATATTATCCAAAAACCACTTTGATCGAACTCAAGCGTTGTGAATTGAAAACATCTTGAAGAATATGAAATTGAGGATAGAGCTTTGAAGTGCAAGGGATGTTTGTTGTTTATCTTAGGAGGGATTCCTCGAAAAGGACTTAATAGAAGTAGTGACTTCAGTTTCGCTCAGTCCAACAACGAGCTTCTATGGATGAATGCTAGCATTGCGTTGATGCATGGAGGGCAGTGTAGCATTCTAAGTGGTAAGTGTTATATAAAGGTAAAACGTAGCCTTAAACCTCATTAACCGAAAATGAAAAAAATCAAGCATATAGCAGGGCAATGTGGGTCGCTCCCATTAGGGTATGGTTATCTTAATTCTAGATTAGTTACTATCTACTCATGTATGCTTCGGGGGCCGAAGTGGAGTGATCATATTTGGTACTGCTAGTCAAGTGGTAGGTTAGCCCCGTATGACAGGGGTACAAGATGTTCTTGTCAGACTCTGGTGCTTTGTATCTAGATATGAATCATCGGAAGATAGTTCCTTATCTTGTCATGGTATGGAATCCATTCTCCAATACGTGCTTTTACGATTTTAGATGGATCCCACTATGTTGAAATGTGGGATGCAAGCATTTTAGTTATATTCATATTTTACTTGAACCATTAGACATTATTTTAACATCATTGCGTATTCTACAAAAGTGTTTTGGTATCGTAAGGTGAAACCCGTCCGTGTTTATAAACGGCGTTGTTTTATGAGATACACTTGATTTTAAAAGTGTTGTAAAAGAAATAATTCAGTTATTTTGAGTTTACTCACACCAGACCCATGTTTGACCTGAACTTTTACTTTCTTTTCCTAAAACTCTTAGGTGCTCAAAATTTTATAGGCAGCAAAGTAATTCGAGTTTTCTATATATTCATTTTGGGAGGAGCTTGGAGCGAGAGGTTTCATCGATAACTACTTATTTTTTCATCGATAACTACTTTTTTTGTCATATTATATGTATCCTATATCTAATATGTTGGGATAGGCAGTTATAACTATCTAGGATAGAATTGTACTAGTATGTCTCTAACGTAACATTTTTGAAATGACTTTGTAATATATTATGTTGAGTAATATATATTGTTCCATTGCGTTGTAAGATTCTAGATTGTTTAGTCTTTTGTTTCTTCAATCTTCTTCTTTTCCCCTAATAACCTGACTTTCAGACACATAATTGATCGACACACGAATACCATGGATGTAATAAGTGTCGTCTCTAGGTGTGAGAAAGGAAGATCTCTACAATACAACTCCTCAACAATAAGTTGGCCTCCAAATGCAGCAACTATACCATCATATTTAGATCAATGGTCAAGAACTGTTTCTAGATCAAGCGGAAGTAGCCAATTTCAGATTCGATATCGCGAGGGATTTCGATGACATTACGATAGCCATCATCGGCTTAGATAGCATCACTACTTTTAAACACCCATTACAAGCCAATCATCAGCATACATCTCCAGAAAACATATTCAGTCCTCTATAGTTGCATAGTAGCATCTCCTAGGTAAAGAAGCAAATCATCAGCATAGACCAAGGCTTGTGGTGATAGTAAGGCAGCCTGGGATAGTTAGATTAAAGCAATCATCTATAGGCGAGCATAAATACTGATGCAAATCGATTGGTGATTATTTTTACCAACATTACAGAATAGGCATGACTTTAGTTTGGGAAAGGGGTCATTTTTGGGGCAACACAGTGCATCTCAGTAGGTAGAGAGAAGTTGAGATTTCACTTGCTGAAGAAAGCATTTGACCTGAGAAGAAAGAAAAAGAGGTTTATTTTTTTAGGAGTACATGTAGTTTTTTAAATAAAGATAGTAAAGGAAAATATTCTTAAAGCCCCTCACTGCCACTGAATTTGCACAATGATTTTGTTATTGTAAAAGCAGTGCTTTATTATTTTGTATTTCTTTAAATTTCAAACTCTATTTCCTTTTAGGATTGAGCTACATATTGTAGTTTCGGAATTCTAGACTAGGAATAAATTCATTGCATTATTATTAGGTATAGATTAGTATATTAAGATTAATAGAGAATGAAAGTTTACAAGTGTTATGAGCGTTGAATATTTAATTCTGCTAGTAATCTTTAGAGAAGTAGGAAGCACTAATGGATTAGTGGTTAAAGTTTTGTATGTTTTATGTTCTTTACTTTCCGCATTTATTTTTCGCTTATTTATCTATTTATCTGTATTTTGAATACACTATTTACCCCTCATTCTATGGTATATTGCATAATTCTAACAAGTGATACATAGCAAGCTTTTAGGGAAAATCTAATACCATGTCCCATCTTAGTTGTAGTCTTAGCATGAGTCAATCCATTTTTAGTCGACCTATTTTAGCGGATCAGATTTTCCAAACTAGAAATTTAGAATGGGATTTTATTAAAAATTATTAATTTTAAATTTTGTGATATTATGTAAAATGAATGTGATGTTGTAGATAAGAATATTACTTTACTTAATGCTAAAATTATGAATAGTCTTATTTATTTAATTAATAGAGCTGAATTTTACCATATCTCTCATTATTTAAGTACGTAGAAAATTTGAGCACTCTCAATGCGAAATATGGTGGAAAAATCAACAATAGCGAGAAATTTTCCGAAGCTGATTCAAGAAAAAATATGTGTTCGATGAGACTCAGAAATGATGATTCAGATGATGATAGTAAAGACTATGATATAATGATGAGATATGTGATTTTTAGTTTAAAGATTTATTTATCATGTGTCTTAAATTTATCAGAACCATTGATCATTTTAAACTGAAAAATAACAAATTAAAATCAGAAAAGTTTGAATTGCATTAGAAAAATGATGAATTGTAAAAGAAGCTTGATCAATCAAGATATTATAGAATTTTGATTGTGAGGAATGTTTGAGTTTGAAAATAGGTTTTGTTCGCTTCGACAAAAATTTCGAAAAGCTTGAAAAGAAAATTTTGACGTTAAAGGAAAATGAAACCAGATTGATTTACAAAAATAGCACTATACAAAAAGAGTTGGAGAATTTTAAAATGTTTGATAATTTCAAATGTGAAAGATGTGAGATTTTTGAAAAGGATGGTTTGCTAGTAACTAAGACAATTTTAAATGGGACGGAAAAGGAAATTGAAAAGATTAAAAGTTCAAGGGTTTTGAATCTAATTAATGTGCAAATTTTAAAAAGGAATTACATGAGGACAAATAAAATTTCAAAACTTTTGAAAATAAGAATGTGATTTTAAAAATATCAAAACTAAGATTATTTGTAAAAATCAATAACTGGAAAAGGAAATTGAAAAATTCAAGGATTTTGAAAGTTTTGAATTTGAAAAGGCCAACTTTTTAAAATTGAAATGCTTTAACTTAAGACTAAAATTAAAAAGCATCATTACCTTATCTAGTAGAAGCAGCCAATTTCAGATCTGACAGCACAAAGGATTTCGGGAGCACCAAGGTGATCGGCTTATGAAGCATCGCTGCTTATAAACACTGCTACAAGACAGTCAACCACATACATCTCTATGACACAGATTTAATCCTCTTCATTTATGTGACAGCATCTCTCATCAAATGAAGTGATTCACTAGCATAGACCAAGGCTCGCAGTGAAAACAAGACAGCTTGGGACATCCAAATATGATGTAATCATCTATGGGCAAACATAGATATTGATGAAAATCCAATGGTTATTTTTGTGGGAAATGTCATGCATTTCAGCAAGGTAAAAGAGAGGTTGCAATTTTTAACTTGGTGAGTTGATTTGATAATAAAGAAAGAAAAAGTTTTTTTGTCGGGAGTGCAGGCAGTTTTTTATCACAGTGGGGGGAACATAAGAAAAAGGTTTCAAGCCCCTCATTTTCAAGGAATTTGCATAGTGATATTATTATTGTAAAAGGGCACTTTATTTTTATTTATTTTTTGTATTTTTCTTTTCAATTTTCAAACTCTGTTTTGTCTACAATTTAGTTGTAGGTTTATAGCTCGTTAATTCTTGACATGGGATAAAGTCAAAGAATGGTTATTAGACAGCGTAGTATATTCAAGTTAGCAAGAATTGCAAGTTTATAGGTGTTATAAGCATCAAATATTTAATTTTAGTAGTAATCTTAGGGGGAAACAATAGACATTAAATGGTTAGTGACCTAAGCTGGGTAAATCTTGTGCTCTTTACTTTTTGCTTTTATGTTTCTTCTTTATTTATCTACTTGTCTACGAAATATTTTAATACTCTATTCAATTCCCCGTTTAGGATATATTGCTAGATCCTACAAGTAGTTTTTAAACTTGTGAATACCGCATTGCTTAAACAAGAAAGTCGTGCTTTGATTTTAGTAAATCAAGATATCGCGACCATGTTACGGCTCCTTTTCTGTATATATGCCAAATCTTTTAGAGTGAAACACTATTTGATAGAGGATTTGCATTCTTTGATATAGGAGGTTAATATCAGTATAATTGAAAGTAAACTCAAAACCAGAAACTATGATCGTAGTAATTTTGTTTATTGGATTATTTTTATCATCTAAACCAAGAACTTTGAAGTTGGTCTACATATTTAGCTACGATTATTATTTGAGTTTTGGGCCATCGACTAAACTCTAAGTATCTAAGTGATACAGTTACGATGAAAAGATAATCCCCGCAGATAACTTCACTTAAGGGTTTATGCTTGATTATATTAAAATATGATTATGTTGGACTATATATAAGCAATGGAACTTGTGTCATAATGTCACACCAATGAAGCCAAAACTGGTATTGGACATTGATATTAAATTATTTGATATTATTTGATGAAAAAGTTCATATTTATGAGTCGTACAAATGAAACTGTTTAGTGAATTATAAAGCGACCAATTTATGAATATTATAAACTAAATGGAGAAATTAACATAAATGTCATACTAATTTATATGAGAGAACTAATATTATTAGAGGGCTTTAAATTATTTAAATAGTGCATATATATTTTGTATGTATATTTAGTAAAATGGATAAAAAAATATCTAAATAAATAGAATAAGTATTTGAACTGTTTAAAATAATTTAAAATGTCTACCAAAAGTTGTTTGATTAATATATAATTGTTCCCATGTTCATAAAATACATATTGATGTGTTTTTCTATTTGTTTTAATGGCTGGTTTTATTAATGGAAAAATAGATTTGATCTAAGCTTATTGAGATGGGCTCTCTATTATTATATATAATAGCATCTTCATGTAACTCTAGCCAACAAAATCATTTATCCTTCTCTCTCTTTTAAACTGAAGTTTGTATTAAGATTTAATACAAGAAAAAAGTTTGCAACTTTATATAGGGAAGGATAGGGTCTCCAAGGAGGAAACACAATCAATTATGAGGTGTTAGCGGACGATCGGAAGTTAGGTAATTCATATTAATATAATAATATACACTCTTTAATATTAATTTAGGGTTTGGCATTACAATTGATTAGAAAACATTGAATTCAAATTTATATTACATATAAACTTTTTTATATTGGTTTCATTTAAATAAAAAAGAAAAAAATTATTTTTCAATTTAATTTTATAATATAATATTACATTTTTCAAAATCATATATATACACACACACATACACACTCAAATATATATACATATGTATGTATGTATGTATATGTAATTTACATATTCATTTTATTATATTTAATATATAATAATTTCTGCCGCCTATCTAACTTATTAAAAACAAACTTTTTCCCAAGGCCGAAAAAATAATATATAAATTAGGTCAAAATAAAACTAAAATGCAAAATTATAGAAGCAATAATAGGATCTAGGATATTAATATAAATCTAATATATATATATATATATATATTTGAAATTAAAATTAAAATTGTTTTAAATTTAAATAATATATTAATAAAAACTAAAAAAATTAATATATATATATGTATGTATGTATGTATGTATTTATGTATGTATGTATGTATAATTTTAAATGTAATTAATTTTTACTTAGTCAAACTATTATTTTAAAATTTGAAATTTGAAATTTGAAATTTGACCAAAATGATATCTAATAAAATTAACAATTTACATTATACATATACATATATACATATATATATGGTAAATATTTAAAGTAATATATATTATTGATAAATATATTTATATTAATATTCATGATCCAAAAAAATAAAGGATATATTAAGCAATATATCATTCCATGATGTATGTATGTATGTAATTTATATGTACGTATATATGTATGTGCAAATCCATACACACACGTGTGTGCGTGTGTAGTGCAAGTTCCAATGGTACATATATTATATATAGATAAATCCCAATAACTGAATTTTTTAGTGTGTGTGTATATATCTATTATTAATAAATAGAATTCGATGAACATGAATTCCATGGTGTCCTATTGAAATTCCAAAAATATCCCCATCCATCAATGGAATCTCACCATCTATTTGAAATATTCATTATCATCTCATTCCCATCTACCCATCAACGGAATTTTACTATTAATTTTTCATCGATACTACTATAAAATGACTTGAAATAAAAGTGTTGTGACCAACAAAACTTTTGCATTTACAACACACAACCGTCCATTTATTTTTTTAATTAAATAAAAAGTAAATATCTTTGAATATTAGAAGCACGTACGTTCGTTTTATACTAGTGTGTGTATATATGTGTGTATGTGTATAATGTTCACGTACATATAATATCTTATTGCACAAGTTACCATATGCATGTACACACCTACACCTAGATTTAGGCACACACGTGTGTGTGGATATTTGATATCTGTATTTATACTAAAAAATATGCATTTATAAATATTTTAAGAAGTATGAAATTTTAAAATATCATAATCCTTACTACGCTCTTTTAGTAATTAAATATCATTTAATAAATTAATTTATTTACATCAACACACAATAAGATCTTTTGTTGTAAATTATTTTTTAACTTGATCCAAATTATCTACTACTCAATGCACATGGTGCAACACCATAGTATTATATAAGATTTTTCTAAGTTTTGGAGTTATAATGGTGACTAAAGAGTAGAGGTTAACTACTAACTAAACCCACAATAAACATGATAATTGAATATTTGGAGTGATTCATTGTGATAAGGAGATGAAATATAATTGTTTTTTATGGACTTCTTTATGATCGAACCAACCATTAGGGAGGTTCATCTATTGTAGGTTTGAAAAACCTATGTGAAGCTAGAAAAACAAGCAACCTGTCTTTAACATATCTTCTTCAATCTCTCGAATGTCATTTACTTTATTCTCCCCACTGATATCTTCTTAAATCTCTATGGTTCCGAATTCTTTTTCAACATATTATCATTTTTTACCTTAAATTAGTGAAATAGCACATTAAATATATTTTTGAACTTATGTGTTCGAATGGTTGGTTCCACCATTATTTTGTACTAGTTTATTTGATTTATTCTGATCCAAAGTGTGTTGTGAACCAAACTGTCTAATAAATGAAAAACTTAATTAATTATTATTTAACTATACATCATTAAAAATAGGCACATAAAATGGGTAGGAATCAAGAAAAGTAGGCTACTAAGTGCTAGGACCAATAACAGAGTTATACATGGCAGGATTTGGTATGCTTTTGCATTAATTTTTGGATTATGTAGAAAAATTGTCCTTGTTTAATCGTACCACCTAAAAAGTGTTATGAAATAGGTTCATTTTCATGGTAAAACTATTTAGGATAAATGCATCTAATTAGTTTTTGTGGTGATTAAATTTGCTTGATAGGCATTTGATTGGGCCAATGATAGATCGTCGGAAGGTTATCTAATGGTAATGGTTTGACGTTAATGGTAGTCAAATGTGGTGGAAATGACTATATGAAAATAGGTAAAAACACACACTAGAGTTTCATAATTACAAGATTTCAAAGGATAAAAAAAATACCATGATAGCTACTTTGGATAAAGACTATGATCACACCGTTTAGTGTTCGTAGTGTGATTTGGATACAAACTAGAGAGCGGTCTATCAAATGCCGATCACCAAAATAGGATTAAATAATATGCTTAACCATAATTAGTGATTTGAATTGGATCATGGATCTACTTTTTAAACTAAAGGAGCTATTTGAGTGGTGTTAACGAATTTCTTTGCTAACACCCAAAAAGTGTAAGGAAAATGAAACTTGGTGGAGTAGAATCTAGTAGTCCTAGGTCAACTTGCTAGGAAGGTACATGCTCCATGTTGAATCCATATTAACCTCTAAATCATTAATGTTTAGGAATTCGAAACAAGCAATTATCAAATCAAAATTTTTTAAGAATTCGAGACAAATCACAATTTAGGATGACTTCCTTAATATGTTATAAAGTTGTTGAATATTCGAGGCCTTATTTGCTAATGTCACAAGAGTTCAAAATGTTTAATAGTGAAGCCAACGATCACTTAAAGTTATATACACTTAAGAATAATAAACCAACAATCTTGTCTCTTTATTCAATATACTATGCGATTGTACATGTATAATCCCTTATTTGTAATAAGGTTTGTAAGGTTATAATTGGCACTAAAATTTTGAAATTGATTTGGGTTGTAAAGTTTCAAAAGTAAGAAATGAGCAAAGAATTGAAAGCCCCTTCATACATGCCCCTTGGTCTATATTTATAAGGGTTAAGGGGTGCAACATGACTACCACATGTCACTTTCGGCATGCCTAGCTTTCGGCATCATCAACCATATTAATGGTGTTCCGCATTAGGTCTTAATTTGATGATCTTGGGTATTTCTTTATATGCTGATGAGTTATTGCATCTTTCCAGGCATTTGGCATTTGGCATTCGCACTTGCATTTATAACCTTCAGAATGACATTAGAAAGGAAAGACTTATGACATCCCTTATCGAATGGGTGAATCGTGACACTTGCTTCTTTCTGATGGTTTACAATATCTATAACGAACCATGGGATTTTCGACCCTCGAAAATCGACATCAATATGTTCACTGTATAGCATGCCAAAAAATCGAGTGTCTGAAATACCGGACCATTATGGGTGAAGAAGAAGAGATAGATGAAAAAAACAAAAACAACACAGAGAATCTCACAATCGTAGCGGAACAAAATATCATATATAATAACAGATCATCATACAAAGAAACAGTAACTGAAATATACATACAATCATCAGTGTACAGCAGTCAACAATCAATCTGGGTAGTTATAATAACTTGACCTCACATGTACTGGATATACAACATAATGCACACAACGGAAATAACCAAGTACGAGTAGTACGCCTGAAATCCTCCAGCTCGTCTCTTGAGCTCCATAGTATACTAACCAGGATCTGCAATACTCGGTCTGACCTGAGCATTATAATAAAATAACATCCAAGTCAATCTGGAAAACCAGCGTGAGAAAAACACACTCAGTTTGAAATATTACTATTATCAAAATCCTTTGAAAACAAAGGTACCTCGTAAGACCACGTTACACATAAATACGATGGATTTTTACCTTACGATAACCAGAACATTTTAGATCAAAATCATTTAATATTATAATAGTGTATATATAAAATAAACTATAAAATAGCTGAAATGCTTGCATCTCATGTTTCATCATAGCTGGGCACATATAAAACCATATAGGCTCGTAGTGGATATTGGATTCCATACAATGACAAGGCTACTGGGGTACCATCCGCCACAGTATACCTCTAGAAAAATGTACCGAGAATGAACCTATCGATCCCTGCTAACACAAGACCGGCCTACCCCGTACTGTATGGTACTGAATATGATCACCACCAATGGGCCCTGAAACGCATACAAATGAAAGTGATGATAGATGTCCACTCTAGTTGAGTGATGATCATACCCTAATGAGAGTGACCCACATAGCCTTACTACATCTTTTCTGTTTTAGTAATTTCTGGTTGATGAGGCTTGAGGCTACGTATTACCTTAAGAATAGCATTCATTCTTGGAATGTTAACACTGCCTTCCAGGCAACGATGCAATGATAGCATTCATCCATACAAGTTGTTGTGGGTCTAAACAAACCGAATTTCCTTCAAGATCATCATCTTCGTTATCTTCTAGATATCACAATTCGTAACGCACAAATCGGATCGAAGTGGTTTTGGTTAATTAAATCTGATCTCAGTTTCTTCGAAATGATTAATGATTATCAATTATTTAACTATCAAATTACACACATAAGCAGTCATAGGCCCCATCTTATGAATCTTTCAAAACATTCATTTCAAAATATCTTTACAAAGATATATATTCAACTCTCTTCCAGCATTCCAAAATTTGAAAACAATTTCAAATACTTATCCATAATAGGATATTTTTAAACCATTCAGCACTCAGAAATATTTTCGAATTCAATTTATAACGCTTAGAAAAAATATTTCTATATTATTCATTTTCACACTTAAAATATTTTCCAAAACCCTATTTTCAATACTTAGGAGAATATTTGTAGGCAGATTCTCCAAAATCATTTTAACATCAACTTAGGAAATATTTCACAAATTATCTCATAAATTTTCGAAATTATTTATAACTTCTTTTTACAATTTCCAAAACCGATTATACTCTTTTATAAACCCAACCAACAATTTATAACTTCTTTTACGAATTCAGATTCATTTTCGAAGTTCTCATATTTTGACATTTTGGAAACTCCATTTTTCTCCCAAATCCCTTTTAAGATTCCTCTTATCAAAATCATATCCGTCAAATAAACTCCATTTATAAATCTCGAGAGGATTTATAAATAAATTTCAATCATTTCAAAACTATATATATATATATATGATAAGTATTTTTAAAGAATGATTTATTTTTAAAACACATTAAGTAATTATTTAAAATATCAAAACACTTTAAATAAATAACGATAACT
This sequence comes from Allium cepa, assembly GCA_030765085.1. NCBI lineage: Eukaryota > Viridiplantae > Streptophyta > Magnoliopsida > Asparagales > Amaryllidaceae > Allium > Allium cepa. The sequence continues at coordinate 338,171,381 of CM060938.1, forward strand.
CATTTCCAATTCATTTTTAAATAAAACTAATCGATTTACAAGCTTATTATAAACATTTGAATTCATTTCAATAAATATTAAATATTTGAATAATCCACTTTTTGAAATATTTTAATACTAAAATAGTTTTAAACCACGTAGTTTAATAAATAAAATTTCTTTTTAAAAAAAAACTTAACTTCTCAATAAAAAATTATTTTCAAAATTCAACATAACCATTATTATATATTAAATTAAACAGGAAATTTTATTCAAGGACACATTTTGGGGCTTTTTTTTTATGAAGGACGGCCCATAAATATTTTTCTTTAAAGGACACTTAGCGTTTTTAGTTTAGCGGCCCAATTCTCGCGCGCTTATTCTTCTTCTTCGTTCGATCCAAATTTTGAGTCGCGATCAACTATCTTTCTCCTAATTGTAATATCAATCAACGTTATTCCTTTATTTCAATTTCGTCCACTTCAACGATTATTTTTTTCTTCTTCCGTGCTTTTGTTGATCTCGTTCTTTTCATATCTGTACGGTGATCTCGTTTTTCTCAGGTATGCTTATATCAATCTGTTTTTTTTATTTTTTTCTATTCGAGATAAATAAAATTGTTCGTGATTTATAATAAACAAGTTTATTATTATGAATGATGTGCAGTGTTGTTCTTCTCTTTGTTTTTTCATTCGTCGATGGATGATCGTGGAAGTACCAGCAGGTTTTTTATTGTTATACTCGTTTCTTTATGCAGTGTTTTTTTGTAGTTACTTTTCATTTGATTTATTTTGCATTTTCTTGCATTAATGTTGGGATGATTGGAGAAGTGTCGTTGGTTGGGTTGTATATCAATTTGTGATTGAGTGGAAAACTACTGTATTTTAGGTTCAGTTTCTAGGTATCATTTTTATATTTTCTTAGTATCATTTTTTTTAATCAGTTTCTAGGTATCAGTTTTATCTACGGTAGGTATCAATTTTGTAAAATTGAATAATTACTGTTCTAAATCGTATATATTTTTACTACTGTTTATTGTTTATTTATTTTTTGGCAGTGGGGATAACAGCCTTCTTTGTTTATTTGTGATGAATAATAATACTTTTAGCACTCGATTGTGTATCGCTTGCTCTTTGTTCGATTTGAAGAATGAGATATGCCGATATTGGTCTCAATTAACTCCTTCTTGCATTCAGATTTCTTATGTACTTGAGGGCAAAGTTATTATGGTTGACACTGACTCTGATATTCAGAGCATACTTTGTTTTCAATTACACAAGAAAAGTTCTTTCTTTGGTTTTACTGTTAAGGTTAAGGGTTGTGAATTGGAAGTTGTTGATGGTGCTTGTATTTCAAGTTCATCCTATGTTTCTGCTTCTTCATCTTCTCTTGTCTCTGTCTGTTCCAATGTTGTTGTTAATGGTAAAAGTTATTTAAAAGATATGTTGAGGAGAGGGTCGACATTAAGCATTTTCAATTTTGTTGGTTTTTGTTTCGGAGGCGCTGAACATTTTAGAGAGTTTTTGATGGCATATCAAATTCAAACGGGGTATGAATTAGTATTTTTAAAGAATTGTGCTACAAGAGTTACTGTAATTTTCTCTTCATATAAGGATGGTTGTCTTTTCAAAGTCCATGCTTCTTGTGATTCTGGAGAATTGAAAAGGTTCTTTATCATAAATTTGGTTCCTGATCATTCTTGTGGGGCTGGTCTTAGACATGTGAATAATCCACATATATCTAGTTCTTTTGTTAAATCGATGATTATTGATGAGATCCGCGATTGTCCAAGTAAAAAGCCTAAGGATATTATACTTGATTTTAAAAGAGAATACAATTTTCAGTTGTCTTATGGTTATGCTTATCATGGGAAACAACTTGCATTGATGGAGTTGCACGGTAATGATGCTTTGTCTTATAATGATTTGAGTTGGTATTTGGAAGCAGTGAAGAAATCTAATCCAGATAGTTATGTTGATATGGATGTTGATCCTTGTAGTAATGAATTTCAAAGGGTGGTTATTGCTTTTGGCGCTTGTTTACTTGGTTTCAAGTCTTGTCGTCCTATGATATTCTTAGATGCTACTCACTTGAAGGGACGTCCTGGTGTATTGATGGGTGCTACTGCAAAAAATGGTGATCAAGGTATGTGTTTGTTTTCAAACTTGATTTGTTTGTATTGAGATTATAATACTTGCCATAATTATTAATGTACATTTTTTATCATAATTTGTATTCTATTGGTATCAGTTTTAAGAAATGTAGTTTATAAGTAGCAAGTTTCTAGTATCAGAATTTTCATTGAATTAAATTGTAAGTGTGTATTTCGTATAATATGTTCATACTGCTAAACAGGAGATTAGTATCATTTTTTGTATATAATTAGTATCAGTTTCACTTAGTTCATATATGGTATCACTTATAGTTATGTAGTATTGGAATTTGTTTTGTATCGAAATATGTCATTTTTTGTTTCTTTGTTGTTTTATAATGAAGATTAATGTGCATAATGTTGTGCTTATCAATATTTTTATAATGGTCATACCAGGTTTTAGGTATCAGTTTTGTTACTGTTAGTATCAGTTTTATGAATTGTTTTATATTTATGGTTGTAGTTATTTTTATTTTATTTTTTACTAATTATTTTTTCGTTTGCAGGTTTCTTCCCTTTAGCTATGAGTGTAGTTTCTGTTGAAAATGTGGATAACTGGACATGGTTTTTGAAACATTTAAAACAAATGCTTCAAGAAGAGCGTACTTTAGTTTTTATGTCCGATCGCCACCAAGGTTTGCTTGCAGGTGTTCGTGATATTTTTCCTTCAGATTATCACAGTTATTGCTACTTGCATATGGAACAAAATCTTCTTTCTACAGTGAAAGCCAAAAATGCAAATGTGTCTATTGTTGATTTATTCAAAATGTGTTCTAGAGCTTCAAATCTATATGAATTCGAAGGAGCATATTCTAAGTTTTGTCAAATTGGTGGTATTGCTGGTGTTAATTTTTTAAAGGATAAGCCATTTGATAAGTGGGTGGATTTATTTTTTCCAGGGAAACGTTATGGTGAATATAGTTCCAATGTTGCAGAAAGTTTTAACAGTTGGATTTTAAATGAACGAGCATTGCCTATTACTTTTTTGTTTAGATGGTATTCGTATTAAGATTATGGAACAAATGGCTAGAAGAAGAGAAGAATGTCGTTTGTGGAGAACAAGTCTATGTCCTTCTATGGAGTTACGTTTAAATGAATTGATTGAAGAAGGGTTTGGATGGGATGTATATAAATCTTCTGATTTTGCTTTTGAAGTGAAATCTCCAAAGTCTCATTCTGTTGATTTGAAGGAGCGCATTTGTAGTTGCAACAAGTGGAAAATTACAGGATTTCCTTGTGCTCATGCTATAAAGTGCATGAACAAGTCAAAGTTGTCTGTATATGATTTTGTCGAGAATTATTTCACTGTTGATGCTTATCGATGTTCTTATGTCAATGCTATAAATCCTATTCCAAATTATGATAGGCCTATTGTTGATGGTAGCATACAAGATGTTATCAAGCCACCAAAGGAGAAACGTGGTGCTGGTAGACCATCAGTGAAGCGCAAAGGAGGATTTTCATATTTTCATAACAAGCAAAACAGATGTGGCGAGTGCAAGTAATTTGGTCATAATAAACGGAATTGTCAAGCTTCAAAGAGGATATGGTTTGATTTTATATTTTTAATTTGTTTAGAGTAATAAGTGTATGTGAGACTTGTTTCAGTGGTCTATAGTAATTGAACCTTTTGTTATTAATTTGTATTTAGTATAGCATATTATGGAATTGATTATAATTTCAGCTATTTTAGTATATATTATAGTATCGGTTTTTTGTTTTTGCAGTATGATTTCTGTTGTTTGTTTGTGGAAGTTTTGGTATCAGTATCATTTTTATAGTATCATATTTTTACAGTACCAAATATTATCAGTTTATAGCTGTATTAGTTTTTTTAAGTTTTGGTATCATTTTTTAAGTTTTGGTATCACTTTTCCAGTTTTGGTATCAGTTGATTTGGTTGGAGATAATGTTTCAATGATTGGATATAAACAGTTTTAATATCAGTTTCTGTTTGTTTTTAGAATCAGTTTTGTGTATTATAATATGTGCTATAATTTACAGCAGTAGTCCTTAATAATTATAATAATATATAGTGTTTGCAAAACCTGATACCTGAACTAATTCTTGTTGCATACAGTATGTTGAGTTTAAGTTTTAACAAAACTGATTTTATCAGTCATAAGAAGTGATTCCCAGTTACTGTTTTGTATTGTAATGTTACATGAAATTTGATAATATCATCTTACAACTGATAGTTGTATAATAAAACTGATAATATTATGTTGGATCCATAGTTGGATGATAGAACATACATTATTTAATCTTGTTATAATATAAACAACAGGAAAAGAAAAGAACATCACCACAACATGTCATTCCAGGAGATTAGAATTGTTTTTAGAAGTAAAAGCAGTAATGTTTTGCTTACAGAACAACATTACTTCATAAGTGTGAAATTACAACAGAACATCATTAATTCACAGCTATACATTTGAACATAACAACATTACGTCACAGGAATCAAATTTAATTGTGAAATAATGCAATGTGAACTCATTTCCTTTCTTTTCCTTGTTCATCTAGGCTTGACATGTATTTTGACAGACTCCAGCAGTGTTCATCGTCTGTTAATATTGCATGTGCAATTCTTGCTCTTGTTGATAATATATCTTTCTTTTCAATTTTAATTGGTATCCTGCTTCTGTTCAGCGAAATGATGAATATCATTACAAAAATCCCACAGTCAAGCCTGTTTAAACCAAGATGTAATATTAGTATTAATTTTCATCTGCTTTATTAATAGGTTTATAATTAGTACAAAAATTTGAATTTTAGAGATAATTGTACAACAATACAGTATGTTTTGAATTAAAATATTTAGCAGTTGTACTGGTACACTGTGAATTTATTTCTGTAGGTATCAGTTTATTTTTTGTAGGTGTCAGTTTTGTTTCTGTAGGTATCAGATTCTTGTTATGTAGGTATCAGTTTTCTTCCTGTAGTAAATGTTTATTTGTATTTAAAGTTTATTGTATTGAGAGATAATAATTCTCAATATTTTATTACAAATCAAATTCAATTAAATAAAAACGGTATATAATGATGTCTAGAAGTATGTATTGAAAATTATGATGCAAAAACATTTATTATAATGGAAAAAAACCTTACATGTCTGCTCCCTGCTGTGCACACTTTATCTGATGTATTTCATCTGGTTTCACTGCCATGTCTTTTATGTCATTGCTTTTCCAGATTTCTTGGAGCATTTCCTCTATTTCATTTCTCTAAAACAGGTAATATATTAAAAATTTAGCTCATATTCACGGTGATAAGTATTTTTTTAAAAGAAAGATAAATCTCATACCAATTTTATAGCCTCCTTTAAACTTGAATTGTTTCTTTCGTTTGATCTTCTTGGGCGGTTAGAATCAATGTGGCACCATTGCATTGTTGGGTATGTTAAAGTTACTAATGTCCAGTGGTTACCACAATGCAACGGAAAATATATACTTTCAGTAAATTTGTCGTGTACAATAGATTCTAGCATAGGGAGAATGAGACTTTTCTTCACACTCTTCATATCACAGACAATTGCTTTCTGTTTAATATGAAAATAAGTTATGATATAATAAATGAAGCAATTATTATGTATTTGAATATTAAAGTTTTATTTACCGTCATTGTTGTTGTGAAAGCATAGCTGTGGTCTTCTATTCCACATTTTGAAATGTACCAATCTATAATCTGTATTAAAATCAGAATAGTATACTTTTTTTATTGGTGGAGCTATATTAAATTGTTAATAGTTTCATTACTCTTAGTAGTTGGTGTGTATGTTGATAAGTATAAAAATAATAAAGCATAAGGTCAATTTAAGCATGTTGTGCATTTTGGTATCAGTTTTGACGTAAAGAAAAAAATTATTATGTACCTGCCCGTCTGTTTCGCCTCCTTCTAGTAGAAGTTTTATTGCATTCTTTGTTATGACACAACCTCCTCTGATTGTGTCATTGTCTTCCCATGCCACTACACTATTTTGATAACAACAATTTGTATATGTTAGATAAACTTAATTTCATATTTAAAATTAATATACATATTTGAACACTTACTTTTGTGATGATGTTGTTAATGAAAAGAAAGTTTTGATCACATTTTGTTGCTCAACGTTGAGGTAGATCAAACATTTGCAATGACCAAGCCCTATCTCGTAAAGTGTTGGCTCTATTACTGCAAGTGGCTTTGGACTATTGTCTTGGTCATTTTGGTTTTCAACATTTTCTTTTTTTCCAGGTTTCTGTTTTTGCTTATTTGCAACTTTCTTTTGTTTCATCCCATATTCAAAGCTATCACGTTGCTTTTTCACTCTTTTTCTTGCCTTTAATCTTTGAATATAGGAAGCTGTCCCTTTTTGTGTTGCTTTGATTTTTTTGTCAGTTGATTTTATGACTTTTTGTTTCCCTTTTCTAACAGATGTTTTCCCATGTTCTTCTGCATCTTTTTTTTCAGTTTTTTCGCTTTCAAAGTCTTGTGTGTCGTAAAGCTTGAAGGATGGAGGGGTAAAGTCAAGCACTGAAGCGACATACGGTATACTTTTGTTTTTTTCGTCTGTATCCTGTTGAAGAGTTTGAGTATCTTCTGATCTGTCTCCCTGCACTTCACTTTCTTTTTCCAACTCTTCTTTTTGGTGTACTTCAGTTGGAGTTTGTTTTCCTTCTTCATGTTCACATTGTCTTTCTTCACTCCTTGTTTTTTTACCCAATTCAGTTTCTATTTCGATTGGCATTTGTTTGTTCATTTGTTCTGTTTTATCTGCTGTTTTTTTTTACACTCTCTTCAGCTTTTTCTTCATTTTTTTCTATTTCCATTTGTACAATAGTATCTTCATCTAGTTCATTTTGTAAGATGTTGCTTTGTAGGTTGAAACTTTCCTTTTTATTTTCACCATTTTCTTCACTGTCATTCAAAACATCTTCAACTTTATTGTTGTTGTTTTCAGCCTGTGATGTTTTCTCTTCATTCTCTTTCAGTTTCAACTTTATTTCTTTCAACTCTTCTTTCAACCTGAAAACTTCTTGCTCTGCTTTAATTCTTTTCTTTTTTTCCACTTCTAATTCTTTTTTTGTTTTCTTTGTTTCTTCTTCCAAATCTTTTATATGCATTTGGAATATCCTGATGCTTACATCTTCCTCAAATGAATGTGCAGTTTCTGTGGTTTCTTCAAACTTTCTTTTCTTTCCATGCTTTTGTTTTTGAATTTTGGGAAATTTGTGTTGAACAGTCTCTGTTTGAAGTAGACTTTCTTCATATGGGCTGAGATTTGTGATTTCTTTCACCTAGAAAATTGGTATTGGAAAATTTGTTTCAGTTTTAAGCTATGATATCAATTTGCAATGATAATTGAATTTTTACTGTAATGAAAAAATAAAATTGTATTCAATAAAACAAATATTTATTTATGATTATTTTCTGATACTATTAATATCAGGTTCAATCATATTAGTATCAATTTCTTATAGTATAAATATCAGTTTATAATCATATTAGTATCAGTTTCTTATACTATAACTATCAGTTTCTAATATGTACAATTATGGTATCAGGTATTGGATTGTAGCATCAATATAAATTGTGAAATTATAAGGTATCAGTTTTTGCATTCTAGTATCAGTTTGGAATACATACACATTTATTTTCAAGCATGTAATCATTTGTTATCAGTTTTTTCATTTTTGTCTCAGTTTATGATACTATTAGTATTTGTTTCAAGCAAGTAAACATATTGTATTAGTTTTTTTCATTCTATTTTTTGTTATTGATACTATTTACTATGTTTTGCTATGATATCCTTTTTTGATCACTGTAGTATCAGTTTTATGCTATAGGATAAATGATCGACAATAAAACTTTATTATGCATAATAGTTAAAGCATATTGATTAACATAAAATGAAATGGAATTTTTACTTACATCACCCTCTTTCACGTTATCAAAAACTGCTTTGACTGCTTTGTCTTTGAGTTTCCTTAAATCCCATTTTGCAAATCTTGGTAAGGCTGGAGTATAATATTGTCTTTGTTGAATGAGATCCAGTTTCTCACAAATGCAATACTGTTAACATTAAAAGAATTGATTAGATATGTTTGTTAAAAAAAATAACTAATAAATTTTTTAATAAGTAATCTTACCAGTGGAAGCATGGAGCATCCCGACATATTTCTTGGATTATGAATGAACTTCTTAACAAATTTATTGAAATTCTTTTCTATCGTCAGTGGCCAAGAAACTAATTGCATTGTCTCTACATTAATTAAGTATGGAAGAAGTCCCCATCTTAATTTTTGCTGGTTGTTTGGAAAGAAAAATGTTAATAGTATTTCAATTACTATTAACATTGGCAAGTCTTCTTCATACTCTTTTTTCTTTTTTGCAACTTCTTGCTTTATTCTTTTTTCCACAACATTTCTTGTTATATAAGTGCTGTTGCCGAAGTTTCTGTTTGCAAATTCTCTACATTGCATTGGAATTGTTTTGTTTGTCATTTTTTGAGTCGGCTCAATGTTAATTCCTTTTAGTGGTAGGCCAAAAATCAAACTTATATCCGTTGCTGTAACTTTCATCTTTTCTGTGGAAAATAAGAAAGCATCTTCGGCAACTGAGTAGCATTTGTACAAAGAATCCAAATTGTGTTGATGCTTTTTGCATTCTTTCATCATAATTTTCTCTTCAAAGAAAACTCTAAAGAAGTTGTAGAAAGGAGTGCTCTTCATTATATCCATTTGCTTCTTTGATAGAGCATTTTTTTGTTTTATCAGTTTTACCGTTTTGAATATTGCCTGCAGTCCACATCGGTAAGTTGTTTCATGCTTTTTGTCTTCAGATTGCTGTTTTGTTTCCGATCTTTCTTTTATGTATTTTGGATGAGCATCAACAAAATCATCATCATCCTATTAGATAAAAATAAAGACAGTAAGTTATCTGTGAAATAAATCATGTTTTAAAACAACAATAGATTCGGGTATTAGTTGTAGTGAAAAATCTTCTGTCTAATATACAACAATTTCAATTTTGAAGTAACTAAGTATCAGTTTTGCAGTACCTAAGCATCAGTTGGTATTAAGTAGGTATCAGTTTTCTCTAATCAGGTGTCAATTTTTCCAAGTAGGTATCATTTTTTTATAACTAGGTATCAGTTTTTTGTAACTAGGTATCAGTTTTCCGTAAATAGATATTAAGTTTTGTAAATAGGTATCAGTTTTTTGTAAATAAGTATCAGTTTTTGTCTGTTTCATATTTCAACTAAATGATACTGACTATTATTTAATCAAACAATTTACGCTTAATTATAAACACTATTATTACTTGTTACTAGGTATCAGTTGGTACTAATTAGGTATCAGTTTTCAGTAATCAGGTATCAAGTAGGAATCATTTTTATATAACCAGGTATTATTTTTTGGTAATTAGATATCAGTTTTTGTTAGTAGGTATCATTTGTTTGTTTGTATCATATTTGAAACAAATGTCACTGACTATTGTTTTATCAAACAATTTATGCTTAATTATAATGACTATTATACTAGTAATTGGGTATCAGTTTGTTATACCTATTAGCCTTTTCTTTTACCAAATGATTTACAGGTAGTATTTTTGAAATATACATTATGGTATAAAGTTATGATGTTTTATATTTTACCGAATTGAGTTGTTCTTCGTCTGGTTCTTGATCCACAGCTTCTTTATCTTCTTTTTGCTGAGATTTAACAAAATGAAATTATTAGTATTTCAATGTTGCTATAACAAAACTATATTAATTTTGTTGTGTTTGATTTTATATTAATAGTTACCTTCTTTGGTATACTTTCACTTATTTCTGGTTTGCTTGTTCTTGCTGTCATTTTTTCCTCTCTTTTCTTTGTCCTTTTTTCTCTATTTTGGTTTTGTTCTTCTGTTGCTGTAGGTTTTTTAAGCCTTAATTTGTTGCTTTTTCTCTTTCGTGCCGCCGCTATCGTTTGTGCTAAAGGAAGGTTTTCCTCTTCTATCTCTGCATTTACTTTTTGAGCATCTGCTTCGTCGACATTTCGATTTTGGTTTTGTTGATTCGCTGTCGACTTAGTTAGGTTTTCTTCAGCTTTCGATTGTTGTGGTCGTTCTTCATCTACATTCGATTTCTGAGTTTCTGTTGGAGATGTAGATTTATTTCTTGTTTGCGGTGCCCTTTTTTTATGTCGAGGAAAATTAACGTGAATTCTTTGGTTCGAGCAAAATTACCGATTGTTGGAGTGTAAGGAAGGAGGAAGAAGATGGACAAAGTTCTTCGTTTTGTTTGAATTTATTTCTGGGCTTTGGGCTTTGTCCTTACGGTAAAAGTTATATGCGCGTGTCCTTTTGGACAAATATATATTATAATTTGTCCTTAAAAAATTTTTCCCCTTAAATTAAAACCAACATTTTTTAGGAATCCAGTTGGATCCCTGTAACCTTTTTCCTTGCACCCACAAACGTCCATAAAATAATAATAATCCCGCTTTGAGGCAGGAATCGCAATAAAAAGGGTCGTCCGCTATTATGCGAAATGCATAATGTCTCATCTGCTCCAATCGGCGGTAAATATACCTAAATACTAATATATATATATATACACTACTTTATATATAATATAACATCCAACTAATAAATATTTACCAATTCACAAAATCAAGCAATGAATAATTTTTAACACAATAAATTAAAAACCAGTTATCCAAAATGAGTGAGATTTACCGACCCTAATTTTCTATTGTCGCCGAGGCATTCCAATTTGGAACTAAAACCGGACAACGTCCGATTTTAGTCCAAATTTTGGTCGTCTCCAAATCCATCCAAATTAGTTTCATTTCAAAGCTCTCATCATCACAATTTCAACGCAAAAAGTTTCGTCCTAATCGGACCTCGTAAGAGAGAGTTATAATTTATAAGTTATCGATATTTTTTTTTTTAAATAAAAATAAATAAACAATTTCAACTTAATTACATTCATACCCCTATCCTTTCTCTCCTCATCTTCATCCTCCTTTCCCTAAAATCGTGCACAGACACCCATTAATATGCACGACTTTATAGTGATATGACCCAAGATAAATTTCAATTCTGTCTTGCGCTCCGCTGCTCGATCTCCACACAACCGACATCACGAATCAATGCATCGACCCCTAAAACAACAAGACCTGGGCCCAAAACATGCCAGGCCATACAACGTCGTTGTTTCCCTAAATGTTATCGGACCACCAAAAAATTGACCCGAAATGCTCCTTCGCGTCGCGGGTCCAATTCCATGCTTCGTTCGTCGAATCGACGACCTAATCCTCCGGAATACCCAACCCTAGCTCTGCCTCTCCAAACGGCCACTGCCCAAACACGTTCAAACAACACTAAACCTATACCAACATGAAGCTCTCAACAAAACAAGTTTTTAAAGCATGTTTTCCATTTTTCAATTGAGTTAATTTCGAGGAATTGATTTTTGAATTCAACATTTTTTCCCTTCTTTTGTTTGAACAACTGAAGAGAGGGGAACATGTTTTTTAAAAGAAAGAGGTAGGTACAAACGTAGGGTAGCTGAGTGTGAAATAATGGAGGCTATGATCAAATCATATATATATATATATATATAATTTAAAATTCTAAATATCTAGCTATAAATTTCGCATCCCAATCGAGACGTGCCACCTGGCGTTTCTAATGTTATGCCCCTATTCGAACACAATGGAACAAGTTTTGAGACCTAATTCGATCGTATGGAGAAGATAGCTTTTTGAACCAAATTGTTGTACTAAATTTTCGATATTAACTTCAATGCGTTTCTAACCCATACGACCAAATAGCGCATCTGGTAGCTACGAAATTTGATGACGTTTTATAATTCATTATTACGGCCCCGATGACACTGGTTTCATCGTAATCTGAGACTGTGCCCCGGATCTCTATTTTAACGCATCGATAAAAACGACTGTGATGCCCCACCTCTATACCCACTCTAGCCAAGGACACTACGGTGTAATGCCGTCAACTAGTACGGAGAATAAGGCTGTTGAGGAGCGACCATCTGTATAATTGCTTTGTGCGAGTACCGATATGCCAGATAAAATGTAACTTGCATTCTTTTCAAGAGGACATCCGACATACCGAGACAAACTCAAAGCTACTACACAGTGGCTATTATGTCTTCAGAAACAAATATAGAAATAAACATAACACAAATCAGTCACAGATAATTCATATCACAAAGGAGGAAATAGATATGAATATATATAACACATAAAAGTGTTCATCAGAGTAGTAGTCAAGCAAGACCCACACTATCACAAAAGAATAGTTACAAGAACTACACAAAAGAATAAGTATACACCATAGAGTCTATATCTCAAATGTGTACACCGAAATAAACTACTAATCTAAGTAGTTAGCCAAAAGTCAAAGAAATCAATCCCAAGTGAGAAGTCAAGTTGAAGCACCTGTAACATCTCGGTCTGACCCGAGTATTATTTAATAAGAAAATAATAAACGGATCAGTCTAGCTATAAATATCATACGAAACGATATAGAATAAGAGGTATGACAAAACACATAATAATCACAAAGCCAAGCTGTGATAAATAAGTAATTGAAAATGAACAAGAGATTAATCAATATCACAAAGATCTTCTCAAGGATCAAAAGGAATGTCATACTCTTTATTTCATTCACCAAACCATAAATATTGACGATTATACCAATATCATTCACAAAAGTCAATGACGCACAAATTCACCAATGCACAAATATTGATAAAACTTATCAATGAAAATCACGAAAATTGGTGAAGCACAAATTCTATAAATCATCTCAAGAAATCCAGAAATCACAAAAGGGGGAAAGGCCTATCACAAACGGGAGCATAAAGCTCACCAACACGTGTATCACAAACGGAACGCTAATTCCATGGTTGCTAACCATCACAAATTGAGCCGAAGCTCCACAAACGGCCCAAAGACCATGGGTTGCTACCCCACCAATTTGAGTCGAAACTCCACAAAACGGGGTTTAGTCTCCCTTGCAGACAAAGAGACACCGCACATTGCTAGTCTAAATCACAAAGATGGTCGTCATGATCAACGAGAAGTGTCAATTACACTAAGCTAGTAAATATATGAGTTTAGCTTCATGTCCCATAACCACTTGCTTAACTTAAATATTTACGAACAAACTGTAGATCTCTACTAGAAAATTGTCACAAGAGATCCAATCGAACAAGTCCAAGAATTAACCGACGAAGTAAACGCAAGCGTTTCATACCACTCGTTTTACTAGGTCGTTTAATTAGATTTCTCATACGAGTGAGGTAAAAGCTTGTATATACTAATAGATTGGAAAACGGTTTAAGAAACGAGCTTTGTAATAAAATAGTGTTGCAATCGTTTTGATGAACGAATTTTGATATTTACTACTAGTATAGAAAACCTTTATATTTTTAAAGTGACAAATCACAAAGAAGATTGTAGGAACAATCAATCACTAAAATTCACATATGAAGATGTGAATAAAATCCAAAGAAACCGATAAAGAATCCATTGAAATGGATATTCAAAAATCCCTAAAAAGGAGTCATCAAAGTCATAATAAATGATAACACCAAATAGGATCATCGCGAATCGATTTAAATTGGAATTCTTAAACAAAAAGGCAAGCAGGCAAAACACTACATTTTCAGACGTCTGAAATCAAGGATTCAGACGCCTGAATCCTTGATTCTGGAAAATAAATATTTTCCAAAAACAGAATTCAGACATCTGAATCCTTGAAATCAGACGTCTGAAATAGGGACTTTTTAGCCTATTTCCTCTCTGGTTCCAAATGAACCAATTCAGACGTCTGAAATATAGATTTAGACGTCTGAATACTGGGGAATAAAAATTTCGCAGTATAATATTCAGACGTCTGAATACTGCGTTTCAGACGTCTGACACCTGGGCTCAGGGCATTCCCTGTACCTAGGCCAAAAATGGCCAAACAAATATCGAAAGCGATTCGAACGAGCAAACAACGACTAAGGATTTACGTCAAGCGACAACCCAACCTTAACGGCTCTCCGATACGCCTCAAATATCAATGTCCAAATGTCCATAAAAGGATTTTCATAGATTTTGATTTCAACACACCAAAAATTGGAATATACACTAAATCAATCCAAACCAAAATCAAATGCACAAGAATAAGTGTTAGGAATTCATACCTAACAATCGAAGATAATTATAGACAAAGATGTGAGATAAAAATCTCACCTTTGAACCCAAACAAACGAAGAAGAAGCTTGAAAGCAAAGGGAGAATCAACCACACTTTAATCCCAACTCAAGAAGCTTGATTCTAAGCTTAAAAGAAGAACATTCCCAAAATTAGGTTTAGGAATTTCTGAAATTGATTAAGAGAATGAGTTGAAGAAGATGAAGAGAAACTTACCAATGGGTTCTCTTGAATTTGGAGCTAAAAGTTGGATTTGCTAAGGAAGACTAGGGTTTTGGAGTTTTAATTTCCCATCTCTCCCACCATTGATGCTTTAGAACTGAAAAGAAGAGGAAGTTAGAGTGAATGGGGGGAGTGGTTCAGATTTGAGTATAAGTTAAACGTAGGGCTGAACCCAAACCCAAACCCAAAGTTAAAAGGTAGCAAAACTTGACCAACTCCAAACATATCGAAGCTTATACTCAAAAAGGTCGCAAACGGCATTTTGAACTCAATGGGAGGGGTCTTGAGTCCAAATTCGACTGTTTGCAAAAAGTAGGTTTTCGGACTAAAATCCGACGAATGATAAAATATTTAAATATAAAAATCGATAAATATGCGGGTTGTTACAAATATGCGGGTTGTTACAGACTCCCCTCCTTAAAGAAATTGCGTCCTCGCAATATTTAAGAAGAAAATATAAAGTAACAACCATAAAAGCATATTCAACACAAAAGAAATTTGAAATAAAAGGTTCACCTTAAAGAGCACGGGAAAGCAGGTCCGGATGTGATCGCTCGATGAACTCTCTAGATTCCCAAGAACAATCCTTAGGATTTGAAGACCATTGAACTTTAACAAGGGGAACATCTTTATTTCGAAGGCGCTTGACCTCCGAAGCAATAATACGAATAGGATGTTGCTCATAAGTTAAATTAGGTGAAACTTCAATTTCTTCCACAACACCGGGCTCAAGAATAGAATCGGAATCTTGAAGGCACTTCCTTAGTTGAGAAACGTGAAACACGTCATGAATAGAAGAAAACTAAGCCGGTAATAAAAGGCGATAAGCCACGGAACCAATGCGTTCAGTGATAGGAAATGGCCCAATATATCGAGGCGCTAACTTTCCCGATCGACTGAAACGTACAACACCTTTCATAGGTGAAATACGAATAAAAAAAAGATCTCCAACAGAAAATTCTAATCTCCTTCTTCGATTATCGGCATAGGATTTTTTCCTACTCTGAGCCTCTTTCATCCTATGACGAATAAGATCAATCTTTTCTGTGGAATCACGAATAAAATCTGGACCTAAACCAGCTTCTCACCGGCCTCAAGCAACCAAGAAGGAGATCGGCATGGCCTTCCATAGAGTGCCTCAAAAGGTGCCATACCAATACTAGATTGGAAGCTATTATTATAGCAAAATTCAACAAGACGAATATGTTCTTCCCAGCTTCCACCGAAATCAAGCACACAAGCTCGAAGAAGATCTTCAATAGTTTGATTCACGCACTCGGTTTGTCCATCGGACTGGGGGTGATAAGCGGTGCTAAAATTAAGCTTCGTTCCTAAAGCTTTTTGAAGACTCTTCCAAAATCCACTAGTAAACAATGGATCACGATCACTAACAATAGAAGTAGGAACTCCATGCAATTTAACAATTTCTTTAATAAAAAGTTTGGCCAAAAGAGGTACGGTCCGATTGGACCGAACGGGAATAAAATGGGCGGATTTAGTAAGTCTATCAACTATTACCCATAAGCTATCATGACCCGAACGAGAACGGGGAAGGCCGTCTATAAAATCCAAGGAAATTTGATCCCACTTCCAAATTGGAATTTCTAAAGGTTGCAATAACCCATCGGGCCTTTGATGTTCGGCCTTAACGAATTGGCGAGTCATGCAACGCTTAACAAAGTTAGCAATATTAGATTTCATTCCCTCCCAATAATAAAGCCGCTTCATATCCGCGTACATTTTACTACTACCGGGATGAATGGTAAATTTAGAATGATGGGAATCTTCTAAAATATCTTTACGAAGATCACTAATATTTGGCATGATAAGTCTACCAAATTTCTGAATGCCGCCACGAGAATCAATATCAAAGTCTTTTAAACCTTCAATATCAATTTTATCCTTAACATTTTGGCCAAGAAGAGCCAATTCGGGATCTAGCCCTTGAGCTTCAAGAATGCGGACTAAAAGAGAAGGATGAGCCTCAAGGCTACATAAAACAAGAGATGAACATAAATCGGAAACACGGTCTCGAATTTCGCAAGTGGATAAAATCTCGAGATCGTTCCATTCGGATATCATCATAGAAACAACAGCTTGTTGTTTACAGTTAAGAGCATCGGTGACACGATTACCCTTACCGGGGGTATAAAGAATATCAAGATCATAAGGAGCAAGGAACTCGAGCCAACGTTGTTGACGCAAATTAAGTTCCTTTTGAGAGAATAAATACTTCAAAGACGTATGATCGGTATAACGTATAAATTTCTCTCCCAAAAGATAATGACGCCAAATCCGAAGAGCAAAAACAATGGCCGCGAGTTCTAAATCATGTGTGGCATATCGAGTCTCGGCCGGCTTTAATTGCCTAGAAGCATAAGCAATAACACGTTCTTTTTGCATAAGAACGGCACCCAAACCAACGCGACTAGCATCGGTATAAACAACGAAATCTTGATTCCCCTCGGGAATAACAAGAATAGGAGCATTAGAAAGAAGTTTCTTTAGTTTCTGAAAAGAAGTTTCACATTTGTCCGACCAAATGTATTTAACACCTTTATCGTTAAGCCAGTGAGAGGCACGGCAATCTTAGAAAAGTCTTTGATAAAACGGCGGTAATAACCTGCCAATCCAAGGAAACTACGAATCTCCGTCACACTCTCCGATCTCTTCCAATATTGAATCGCTTCAATCTTTGAAGGATCCACGGAAATTCCGGATTCGGAAATAATATGACCGAGAAACTTCACACGAGATTGCCAAAAATGGCATTTAGAAAAATTTTCTTTTAATTGATTACTCATAAGAGTTTTCAACACAATCCGAAGATGCTTCTCATGTTCCTCCTCGGTTTTTGAATACACAAGAATATCATCAATAAAGATGAGAACAAACCGGTCGAGGAAGTCTTTGAAAACTCTATTCATATGGTCAACGAAATAAGCCGGATCATTCGTTAGACCAAATGGCATAACAAGCCATTCATAAGATCCATAACGAGTATGGAACGATGTCAAAGGAATGCTATCCTCTGCAATACGAAGCTGATGAAATCCAGTAGCTAAGTCTAATTGTGAAAAGACTCTAGCACCACTAAGTTGATCGAATAGATTATCAATCCAAGGTAAAGGATATTTATTTTTGATAGTAAGATCATTAAGCTTGTGGTAGTCAATGCAAAGTCTAAGTGTACCATCAGATTTCTTCACAAAAATGGCTGAAGCTCCCCAAGGCGAGGAACTAGAGCGAATAAATTGCTTCGTCTCTAATTTGGACAATTGTTTACGCATCTCCTCATTTTCTTTATTGGATATACGATAAGGAGGACGAGTAATAGGTTGAGCTCCAGGGATAAGATTAATTCTGAACTCAATTGCTCGGTTAGGTGGTAATCCTAAAACGGGATCAAATATGTCGAAAAATTCACGAACAACGTGAATAAGAGAAATAATATCTTCCTCATCATCATTATCATCATCATGAGGATTTAAAGAATATAAAGATGCAACCAAGCTGGAATCCGAATTTTTAAGATCAATAGAAATCTGCTTAACAGATTGAGGATGTCGAAGATGAATAGTCCGCTTAGGACATAGGATATGAGCTTCATAATGGTTAAGCCAATCCATTCCCAAAATCATTCCAAAGCCTAAATAACGCATGACATGCAAATCGGCTTGGAAAGAAAAATCACCCAAAATAATCTAGACGTCATTACACAATAAACTGATTGTTGCGGACCCACCAACCGGATTCGCAATTCTCAAAGAAGTCATTAAAGCAACAACACTTAAAGAAAAAGTATCAACAAGTCCTTTTGATATAAAAGAGTGGGATGCACCCGTGTCAAAAAGAACTCGAATAGGTTGATCACGAAATATGATAATGCCATCAAGGATAGAATGAGACATACCTTGATCACGAGATGTGTTGCCAGGGGCCTGAGAAACATTTAACTTTCCCTCCTTCTTGCCCAGAAGCTTGGGGCATGAAGATATAACATGATCAGGAACTTTGCAGTAGCGACAAGAGATAGACCTTGGACACTAGTTCGCGTAATGGTCCTTCGAACCACAATTATAGCATTCCCCATGACCAAAGGAA
This sequence comes from Allium cepa, assembly GCA_030765085.1. Lineage (NCBI taxonomy): Eukaryota > Viridiplantae > Streptophyta > Magnoliopsida > Asparagales > Amaryllidaceae > Allium > Allium cepa. The sequence continues at coordinate 338,190,041 of CM060938.1, forward strand.
GAAGTCTTTGCCACAGAGGTTGCTTGCTTCCCCTTTTTGTTGGGATAAGAGCCTTTGAATTTACTGGGCCTTTTCTTGTTTTTGTTGAAGCTTGGTTTGGAACCCACCACTTCAACATCATTTTCCCTATCCGCCTCTTCAAGACGAAGAGCGATATCAATGAGTTGGTCGAAAGAAACTTCTAATTTTAGAAGTAATGGCTTCTTGAGATTTTTGTTTAAGCTATAGACAAATCTCTGATTTTTCTTCAATGGGGTGTTAATATATTCAACCCCGTATTTAGAGAGAGATTCAAAAGACACGACATAATCTGCCACGGAAGATTCACCTTGAACAAGGTCAATAAAATGGCGAGCCAAAGTCACCTTCTCATCTTCTGGTACGAATTTTAACTCGAAGCGCTCTCGAAATTTCTCCCAAGTGAGATCCGGTTCATTTATTTCAGAAATCAGAAGCTCGTACCAGTCTAATGCTCTTTCTTGGAGCATACTAGAAGCCACCTGAACTCGGTGAAGATCAATGAGGTTCATGCGAGAAAAGATTCGATCGCATGTCCTTAACCAAGCCTGGACTTCAATAATAGTTTCAGAACCTTTAAATGGCTTCCCATCCAGGTTGGTGTAATCATTGCACAAACGTGCAAACCCAGATTTGGGGTGAGTAGGTTCCGGATTAGAGCCAGCTGCTTGAGTATTCGTGACAAGGTCAAGAAGTTGCTGGGTAGTCATAAAAACTCCATCCTGGGGAGTAGCACTAGATTGACCGGCGCTGGAACGGCCAGATCTAACCATTTCTCTTCCTTTAGAAAGAAGGAGAAGAAAAAGGCTATTCACTAAAAGATATATCAAGCAATCTTGCTTGATAAAACAAGGAATCATAAAAGATATAGGATGAATCGGTACGACGACTCGAATTAATCCTAAGACATAACTCCTAAGGTGGACTTAGGACGATGATCCTTGTTAAGTTATTCTACATTGTTTCGAAGTTTGGCTCTGATACCATGCTGTGACGCCCCACCTCTATACCCACGCAAGCCAAGGACACTACGGTGTAATGCCGTCAACTAGTATGGAGAATAAGGCTGTTGAGGAGCGACCATCTATATAATTGCTTTGTATGAGTACCGATATGCCAGATAAAATGTAACTTGCATTCTTTTCAAGAGGACATCCGACATACCAACACAAACTCAAAGCTACTACACAGTGGCTATTATGTCTTCAGAAACAAATATAGAAATAAACATAACACAAATCAGTCACAGATAATTCATATCACAAAGGCGGAAACAGATATGAATATATATAACACATAAAAGTGTTCATCAGAGTAGTAGTCAAGCAAGACCCACACTATCACAAAAGAATAGTTACAAGAACTACACAAAAGAATAAGTATACATCATAGAGTCTATATCTCAAATGTGTACACCAAAATAAACTACTAATCTAAGTAGTTAGCCAAAAGTCAAAGAAATCAATCCCAAGTGAGAAGTCAAGCTGAAGCACATATAACATCTCGGCCTGATCCGAGTATTATTTAATAAGAAAATAATAAACGGATCAGTCTAGCTATAAATATCAGACGAAACGATATAGAATAAGAGGTATGAAAAAACACATCATAATCACAAAGCCAAGCTGTGATAAATAAGTAACTGAAAATGAACAAGAGATTAATCAATATCACAAAGATCTTCTCAAGGATCAAAAGGAATGTCATACTCTTTATTTCATTCACCAAACCATAAATATTGACGATTATATCAATATCACTCACAGAAGTCAATGACGCACAAATTCACCAATGCACAAATATCGATAAAACTTATCAATGAAAATCACGAAAATTGGTGAAGCACAAATTCTAGAAATCATCTCAAGAAATCCAGAAATCACAAAAGGAGGAAAGGCCTATCACAAACGGGAGCATAAAGCTCACCAACATGTGTATCACAAACGGAACGCTAATTCCATGGTTGCTAACCATCACAAATTGAGCCGAAGCTCCACAAACGGCCCGAAGACCATGGGTTGCTACCCCACCAATTTGAGTCGAAACTCCACAAAACGGGGTTTAGTCTCCCTTGCAGACAAAGAGACATCGCACATTGTTAGTCTAAATCACAAAGATGGTCGTCATGATCAACGAGAAGTGTCAATTACACTAAGCTAGTAAATATATGAGTTTAGCTTCATGTCCCATATCCACTTGCTTAACTTAAATATTTACGAACAAACTGTAGATCTCCACTAGAAAATTATCACAAGAGATTCAATCGAACAAGTCCAAGAATTAACCGACGAAGTAAACGCAAGCGTTTCATACCACTCGTTTTACTAGGTCGTTTAATTAGATTTCTCATACGAGTGAGGTAAAGGCTTGTATATACTAATAGATTGGAAAACGGTTTAAGAAACGAGCTTTGTAATAAAATAGTGTTGCAATCGTTTTGATGAAAGAAATTTGATATTTACTACTAGTATAGAAAACCTTTATATTTTTAAAGTGACAAATCACAAAGAAGATTGTAGGAACAATCAATCACTAAAATTCACATACGAAGATGTGAATAAAATCCAAAAAAACGGATAAAGAATCCATTGAAATGGATATTCAAAAATCCCTAAAAAGGAGTCATCGAAGTCATAATAAATGATAACACCAAATAGGATCATCGCGAATCGATTTAAATTGGAATTCTTAAACCAAAAGGCAAGCAGGCAAAACACTACAGTTTCAGACGTCTAAAATCAAGGATTCAGACGTCTGAATCCTTGATTCTGGAAAATAAATATTTTCCAAAAACAGAATTCAGACGTCTGAATCCTTGAAATCAGATGTCTGAAATAGGCACTTTTTAGCCTATTTCCGCTCTGGTTCCAAATGAACCAATTCAGACGTCTGAATACTACGTTTCAGACGTCTGAAACCTGGGTTCAGGGCATTCCCTGAACCTAGGCCAAAAATGGCTAAACGAATATCAGAAGCGATTCGAACGAGCAAACGACGACTAAGGATTTACGTCGAGCGACAACCCAGCCTTAACGGCTCTCCGATACGCCTCAAATATCAATGTCCAAATATCCATAAAAGGATTTTCATAGATTTTGATTTCAAAACACCAAAAATTGGAATATACACCAAATCAAATCAAACCAAAATCAATTGCACAAGGATAAGTGTTAGGAATTCATACCTAACAATCTAAGATAATTATAGACAAAGATGTGAGATAAAAATCTCACCTTTGAACCCAAACAAACGAAGAAGAAGCTTGAAAGCAAAGGGAGAATCAACCACACTTTAATCCCAACTCAAGAAGCTTGATTCTAAGACTAAAAGAAGAACATTCCCAAAATTAGGTTTAGGAATTTCTGAAATTGATTAAGAGAATGAGTTGGAGAAGATGAAGAGAAACTTACCAATGGGTTCTCTTGAATTTGGAGCTAGAAGTTGGATTTGCTAAGGAAACTAGGGTTTTGGAGTTTTAATTTCTCATCTCTCCCACCATTGATGCTTTAGAACTGAAAAGAAGAGGAAGTGAGAGTGAATGGGGGGAGTGGTTCAGATTTGAGTATAAGTTAAACATAGGGCTGAACCCAAACCCAAACCCAAAGTGAAAAGGTAGCAAAACTTGACTAACTCCAAACATATCGAAGCTTATACTCAAAAAGATCGCAAACGGCATTTTGAACTCAATGGGAGGGGTCTCGAGTCCAAATTCGACTGTTTGCAAAAAGTAGGTTTTCGGACTAAAATCCGACGAATGATAAAATATTTAAATATAAAAATCGATAAATATGCGGGTTGTTACAACGACGATTTTCAAAATCGACGAAATTACTTGAAATTCCCGTTTAAAAACTTGCTATCAAATTTCTAATTCAAATAAAACTTATATTCACTTTAAATTTCTTTTCGATGTATATTCATCTTAAATTCCAATTATTTGCACTATTTGTATTATGATAATCGCTATATTTGAAATTTAAATCTTATTCCACTTATTTGATCGATAAACTTCATATTAAAAATCCATTTACATTTCAAATTCAACATTTAAAATGAAACTAATGTTCAAAATTAAACGATTTAAAATCCGGTCATTACATTCCTCCTCCCTTAAAGAATTTCATCCCCAAAATTGCTAAGTAGGAAAATGCAACAAACCCATTAACTTGTTAAAACCCACTTAGTTGGGGCTCGATATTTCATTTTTCCAAATCTTTTAGTTCCACTCAAAAAAATTAGTTTTCGTTTCTAAATCAAAACCCCTTATTTCAAGTTAAATTTTCAAATCAAATTTTTTTTTGTTAACCAAAAGTTTCCAAAAAGTTTCAAAAAAAATTTAACCCCCTAAATTTTCGAATTCTTTTGGCAGAGTCTCCCTTATACAGAGAGCCTTTTTCAATATCACAAATATGATAAAAAGATATACATGACTCTTAGGTCGAAAAATGCAATATATATCAATATTTTTATTTTTCGCGCGCTAAATTCATAAGCGTACCTTATTTTAGTGTTATTAAGCGAGCTCGCTCAATTTGTATGCAATCGCGCAACCAAAATAAAACCAAATGGTCTTCTTGTACATGTACTTACTCAATTTAAACACGTAAGTCCCAAAAATATGAAATTTAGTAAAATTAAAGCATTTCCCTAGTTAAACACAATATTTGCATAAACCAACATGTTCTACATGTATTTTAAAGCAATTACATGGTTCCAACATTAATTTAATTATTATCAATCGATTTATGTTCCATTTTATTCAATTTGAATGATTCACAACCTAATTTACTCGCATCCGTTTTATATTACGCTTAATATATTCATATTCATTTCAAATGGATTCTAAACCAATTTATTCACTTTCCATCTGTTTGCATAATTTTTGTTACTTCTGTTTATGTCGAATGACAGTTCAATCCATGCTGTTTGGTGATATTAATAAAATAACCATTACAGTTTATGGCCATTTTAAATTGATCCAAATCAATTTATCAACTTTTTATTAACCCTCATTCAATTTATTCACAAAATCTTGTTTTCTCAATTTTATGTTCAACAACAAACCAATCCATGCCAATTTATTTATGAATCATCACATAAATTAGTTGCTTAAGTTGAATTTCATTTTTATCAACAATATTCCCACCCATATTCAACTTAAATTAAATGATTTATATTCCATGTTATCACCATTTCAATCCATTTTTGTTTTACTTAACCATGTTAAGTTACATTTCTATATTCAATTAACTAATTAATTAATCTAATTAGTTCACCTTTATTTACAATTCAAAATCTGATTTTTATTTCAAAAATCACTTCTATTGGGTTGACTTGAGTTCAACTTCATTTTATAATACAAATTTTTATTTCCATTCCTTCACAAAAATATCAAATCATTTATCTCGGTTTTCCGCTTTTCAAATTATAAGTTACATAACATATTTTTCACATTTTCATCAATTTTATACTTGAGTTAATTCCATTCAAAATTTATAACTTATAGCTATATAATTATTTTACAACTCAAATTTTATATTCAGTTCCATTCTATATCATTTTTAATCTAATGAATTTTTTTTTAACTTAGCTTAAGTTAAATTTCAATTCATTTTAAGTTACTTAAGTTAAAATTCAATTCCAAAATTCCATTTTTCACACTTCTTTCCTTACTAATATCATTCTCAACTTGTAAGTCCAAAAACTTATTTCCTGGTATTTTCTAAAAATTTAAATAAGGGTTGCAGAATTCAAACACTCGATTTCGTTTCAAATCATTTTGAAATCATATATATATATATACACACACACCAAATCACACTTCTTAAATTTAAACCAAACCTGGTTTTTATCCAACACTAATTCCCTTCGGAATTCCCAAAACAACCTTTGTTTCCAAACAAAAATCCTAATATCAAATTAATACGATAGCAACCCATCAATTAGAAACTCGAAAATGAAGATTGATGAAGCGGTCGTTATCACCGGAATTATTTTCCAACGATTGCAGTGAGTTCAGTGCTTTATCACTTTCAAAATCCATTTAAAAACATTTTCTATTCAGATACACTTTCACAATAATATTACCATTATTTATTTCAAAACACTTGGAAAAATATTTCGAAAATTTTTGGGATTTAAATTTTCAAATTCTGGTTTGAATCAAATTTTAGTTTTACTCATTTGTATAATTCATACTTGTACCTTTTAATTTGGTTATATATAACCATCCCAATTTATAATATTGTTTTGGTTATAATAATAACAACCAAACGCATCAATATACTATAATAATTTCAGAAAATTATTTCTTTTACATCAAAATATAATATGGGTAAAATTATTTCATTTACCCACTTCAAAACCATACTATGTCATTTACCATGTTTAAATGTTTAGAAACCCCAATCGATTTTGTGGTGTCCCACTACTCGACCCAAATTTATAAGCCACTCAACAGATTAATCAACATAATATAAAACATTTTTTATTCACTAACAAATACGCGCTCATATCTATTAATACACTCAAACTCATTCTAAGATTCTACAGACCCTATCTCTAATGAGTAATCCCCACCAACGCCAAGGGTCTTACTTATCCTTACGCGCTGATACCATTGTAACGAACCATGAGATTTTCAACCCTCGAATATTGACATTAATTGTTTACTGTATAACATGATGGAAAACCGAATGTCAAAAATACCGGATCATTATGGGTGAAGAAGAAGAGATTGAAGAACAAAATAGAAACAACACATAGAATCTCACAATTGCAGCAAAATAAATATAATATATAATAACAGATCTTTATAGAAGGAAACTATAACTGAAATATGCATACAATCATCAGAGCACAACAGTCGATAATCAATCTAGACAGTTATAATAACTTGCCTCACATGAACTGAATATACAGCATAACGCACACAGCGGAAATAACCAAGTACGAGTAATATGCCTGAAATTCTCTAGCTCGTCCCTTGAGCTACATAGTATCCTAACCTATATCTGCAATACTCGGTATGATCCAAACATTATGATAAAATAACACCCGAGTTCGTCTAGTAAACCAGCATGATAAAAACACTCAATTTGAATTATCAACGTTATCAAAATCCTTTGAAAATAAAGGTATCTCGTAAGACCACGCCAAACATAAATACAACGGTTTTTTACCTTACGATAGCCAAAACATTTTATATCAAAATCATCTGATATTATAATAGTGTTTATAGAGAATAAACTATAAAATAACTGAAATGCTTGCATCTCACTTTTCAGCATAGATGGGCACATCTAAAACCGTGCAGGCTGGTAGCGGATATTGGATTTCATACAATGACAGGGCTATTGGGGTACCGTCCGCCACAGTACACCTCTAGAAAAATGTACCGATATCGAACCTATTGATTCCTGCAAACATAAGACTGGTCTACCCCTTACTGGATAGTACATAATATGATTACCACCAATGGGCTCCGAAACGCATACAAATGAAGTGATGATAGATGACCACTCTAAATGAGTGATGATCCTACCCTAATGGGAGCCACCCACATAGGCTTGCTGCATCTCCCCTATTTTAGTCATTCCCAGTTGATGAGGCTTGAGGCTACGTAGTTCCCTAAGAATAGCACCTATTCTTGGAATGCTAACATTGTCTGTCAGGTAACAATGCAATGATAGCATTCATCCATACAAGTTGTTTTGGGTCTGAACAAACTGAATCTCCTTCAAGATAACCATCTTTATTATCTTCGAGATATCACAATTCATAATGCACAAATCAGAACGAAGTGGTTTTCGATTAATTAAATCTGATCCCGGTCTCTTCGAAATGATTAACGAAATTGGCCAGATTTGATAGTCAGTTATTTAACTATTAAATTACACACAAAAGCAGTCACGCGGCCCAATCTTATAAATATTTCAAAATATTCATTTCAAAATACCTTTACAAAGATATATATTCAACTCTCTTCCAGCATTCCAACATTTGAAAACAATTTCAAATACTTATCCATAATAGGATATTTTTAAACCATTTCAGCACTCAGAAATATTTCTGAATTCAATTTATAACACTTAGAAAAGTATTTCTATATAATTCATTTCCACTCTTAAAATATTTTCCAAAACCCTGTTTTCAATACTTAAGAGAATATTTATAGACGGATTCTTCAAAATCATTTTAGTATCAAAGTTAGGAAATATTTCATAACTTAACCCATAAATTTCCGAAATTATTTACAAATTCCTTTTTACAATTTCCAAAGCCGAATTTACTCTTTAGTAAACCCAAACAACAATTTATAACTTCTCTTATGAATTCAAATTCATTTTCAAATTCCCATATTTCAACATTTTGGAAACTCCATTTTTCTCCCAAAATCCCTTGTAAGATTCCTCTTGTCAAAATCTTATCCTTTAAATAATCCCGTTTACAAATCTCAAGAGGATTTGTAAATAAATTACTATCATTTCAAAACTATTTATACATATATATGATAAGTATTTTTAAAAAATAATAACTTATTTTTATAACACGTTAAGTAATTATTTAAAATATCAAAACACTTTAAATAAACATCGATAACTCTTTTCCAATTCATTTTTTAATAAGACTAATCGATTTACAAGCTTATTATAAACATTTGAATTCATTTCAATAAATATTAAATATTTGAATAATCCACTTTTCGATATATTTCAATACTAAAACAGTTTCAAACCGCATAGTTTAATAAATAAAATCTCTTTTTTAAAAAAAACTTAACTTCTCGAGAAAAAATTATTTTTAAAATTCAACATAACCATTCTTATATTTATAAATCTCTCTTGATTTATCCCAAATCGATTTTCATTTTAATTTCACCACTATTTCCAAATTCCAAAATAGAGTCCACTATCTTTCCCTAAACTGATTTCCGTATCTCACTTTAAATTCACATGGTAGATTTATATTTCCAACTTATCAAATGGTAATCATTTCACTTTATGTATAAACATCGTTTATAAATTTATAAACTCATTTCCAGTTGTTCTCTGTTAATAAAAGATTTATATTAAAAAAATCCCATTTATAAATCAGTTTCTATTTAAAATCCCATTTAGAAATCCATTTATTATAAAATCCAAACTACATTCCAGTATCAAACCTCGATTTTGACTTCCATTCCGTATTTTAAGAATCTCATTTAAAAATCCATTATTTTAAAATTCCTCAATTTAAAATTCTCTATTGAAACCATTGTACAAAATAGCTAAATAAATATCCAAAATCAATTTATTTATTTTATCCAAATCAATTCCTTTTTTAATAATCCAAAAATTCAATATAAGAATTATCATATTCCAAAATATAATTTGAATTTCCTTTTTAAATTCAAAAATATTATCTATGGTATTTATAATACCAAAAATAAGGTCAGTGCTACTATAGCATCTAATAATTTAAATCACAACATAATCAATATCAGATTATTCACACACATCATATATCACTATATATGAAATTAAAATCAACATTTTTGTGGAGTCCAGTTGGATCCCTCCAACTTGTTTCCCTGCACCCACAGATGTCACATAATATAAAATAATTATAATCCCGCTTTGAGATAGGATATTGCAATAACAAAGGTCATCGTTGTTATACGGGGCACATATGTCTCATCCGCTCCAATCAGTGGGAAATATACCCAAATACTAATATATATACTACTGTATATATAATATAACATCCAATTGAATATTTACCAATTCACCCAATCAATCAATGAATAATTTTTAATATGATAAACTAAAAACCAGTTATCTAACATGAGTTTCTCACCTTTATTTTCTATTGTCGTCGAGGCGTTCCGGTTTGGAACTAAAGCCGGACGACGTCCGATTTGAGGCTAAATTTTGACAATCTCCAAATCCATCCAAACAAATTTTGAAGCTCTCGTCATCATGATCGCAACGCAAAAAGTTTCATCCTAATTGGACCTCATATGAGAGAGTTATGAATTTTATAAGTTATCGGTATATTTTTTGAAATAAAAGTAAATAAACAATTTCAACTTAATTACATTCATACCCCTATCCTTTCTCTCCTCATCTTCTTCCTCTTTCCCTTAAAATCATGCACAGATACCCATTAACATGCACGACTTTACAAATATTAGACGAATTTCAATTTCGTCTTCGCCGTTGCAGTCCACTGCTCGATCTCCATACAACCGACATCACAAATCAATGCCATGACCCCTAAAAAAATGCGACCTGAGCCCAAAATCCACCATGCCGTATGACATTGTGGTTCTCCCAGAGGTGATCGGACCACTAATAAAATTGACCCGAGGTGCTCCTTTGCATTGTAAGTCCAATTCTATACTTGGTTCGTCGAATCGATGACTCGATCCTCCGGATACCCAACCCTAACTCTGCCTCTCCGAACGGCCACTGTCCAAACACGTTCGAACAACACTAAATCTATACCAACATGAGGCTCTCAACAAATCAAGATTTTTAAAGCTTGTTTCCCATTTTTTAATTGAGTGAATTTTGAGAAATTGATTTTTGAATTCAACATTTTTTTTCTCTTCTTATGTTTGAAAAATTGAGGAGAGGGGAATGCATTTTATAAAAGAAGCTGAGTGTGAAAGAATGGAGGTGTGGTCAAATCATATATATATATATATTATTTAAATTTTCAAAATGTCTAGCTATAAATTTTGAATCCCAATGGATGCATGCCGCCTGGCTTTCCTAATGTTATGCCCCTACTCCGAACACAATGGATCGAGACCTAATTCAATCGTACGGAAAAGATAGCTTTTTGAACCCAATTATTATATTAAATTTTTGATATTAAATTCAACGCGTTTCTATCCCGTACGACCAAATGGTGCATCTGATCACTATAAAATTTGACGGAGTATTATAATTCATTGTTGCGGATCTAATGACACTAGTTTCATCGAAATCCAAGGTTGTGCCCCGGATCGCTATTTTGACGCGTCGATAAAAACGACGATTTTCAAAATCAACGAAAGTACTTAAAATTTCAGTTTTAAAAACTTAATATCAAATTTCTAATTCAAATAGAACTTATATTCACTTTAAAAAAAATCGATTTATATTCAACTCAAATTCCAATTATTTGCACTATTCATATTATGATAATCGCTATATTTGAAATTTAAATCTTATTCCACTTATTTGATCGATAAACTAAACATTAAAAATCCATTTACATTTCAAATTCAACATTTCAAATAAATTAAATTTTCAAAATCAAACGACTGAAAATCTGGGTATCCATCTAGCGTATTGTCTTGGTTGATGAAGTTCGACGTCAATAAGATGCGGTATTGATGATAAGCGGCATTGAAGAGATGTAGCATTAAATAAAGGCGGTATTGATAAGACATTAGCTTCATGTGGCATCATTTACTAGTGATATATGATATGGATGAGTCGCGGCATCGAATATATATGGCATCTCCAATCATATTAATGACTTATGAGAAGCTACAACCTTTTAGCACTTGGAAATTATTACTAACGATATATGACATCGATAGGATGTGGCATTAATAATATGTGATGTCTTCGTCACATCGATAGTTTATAGCATGCTGCCCTATGTTGATGGAATATGATGTTGATGGTATGCACCATCTATTTTTCAGTGATACTTTATGACATCCACTTTCTTTGCGTGTGTTAGTCATTCGCAATATCACATGACATCTGATATCCATTTTCCATTTGATGGCATGCAACATGCCTCTATGCACTATTGATATACGGAAATTTCCTTTATTGATGAAGAGTGGCATAGATGGTATGCAGCATCATTGTAAGCCTTCGTCAGTGGCTTTGATGAACTTTTTTTAATTTGTACTTCCTTTATCTCCGTGATCCTTCGACTTCAACATTCTTGTTGTCGTCATGCTTTCAGAGTCAATAATGGTAGTAACATTTTCCCACCTAGTCGGAATGAAGTATTGACCCTTTAAGTCAATGGTTTGACAACGACGCCTGCCACTCATTGATCTTCTCCTTTAAATTGACCACTTATTTAAATATAATCCAACGGTGGTTGTTTGTCATCTTATGTCCTGTAAATAACAGAGCTTCTTCTTCATTTCCTTTTTTCCCTGCCATTCAGAACTCAAGTAAAAAAGAAAATTTAAATTTCTCAAAATCATTCAAATCTTTCAACCGTAGGAATCTATGCTTATATCAAGGTATGACCTTCATTTTTAATTACTTCAATAACCTAAATTAAGAAATTTTACATTGAATCAGAATTAGGTTTTCAGTTGGGGATTCTGGGATTTGCATTGACATTTGGGTTTATAAGTTAGGTTTTGACCGCTGATTTTCATACTAATAATTGAAATAATGATCTATAATGCTTACAAATGGAATTAATTTTGAATTACTATGTCGACGAAGGATTTACTAGGTTAATTAGAATCAGACGCCATTAAACCTGGGAGCTTCTGGTTTATTTACAATGTGGATAGCTTTATAAACCCAAAACCTGATATTAACTTGCTTGATTTCGAAATTGCCGCCTTACGCATCAAACTTATGTTCGACATCAGATAGTTTTTCCCTTTTTTATTATGTCCCGACAACCAATTCGAAACTTAGAAAATTTTATAATGCGAGATCCTAATAAGGTTAGTAACTAAATAAAAGTGTGTCAACCATTCATTAATGCAACATCAATTTAGGGGTTTATTATACGAGGCCGATAGCCTTAAATTGTGTGCCATTATTTTTTTTCTAACAACTATATACAGTGTTGTGATTTAAATTTTATGCAATATTACTAATTTGTATTATTTTAACAACTCATGAACTACTCATATACTTGATATTTGATAAAAATATTTTTAGACCATTTAAGCATCATTCATTATTTTCGGTTACTTGTCATTTCGATATTGGGTCATTATTACAACATTAGTTTGATGATTTTGACATTCAATTGGATTTCGTTTGTATATCTATGAATTTATCTTTCTACCATGGATTATCAATTATGTACATAATTTTTATTGACTAAAAATTTAAGCACTTCATAAATTTGGCATGGATATTTAATGGTCAAATATGTTGTACGTATAATAGTTAACTTATGCTTCAACACTTTTTATTAGTGCTTGGGTGATTTCTGATTAACTTGCTATTTTTTGTTTTATCATATAATTCTCTATTTTATATCATAAGCATTATAAATGTCAAAAAATATTTAATACTTCTCTGATTTGTTATAATATCACCTAGCAGGCAAATGGAAGGCAAGAAAGTAAGCAAGAAAGTTAGTAAGAGCTCCAAACCTTCTCCCTCCATCAAGAAAGGGGATTATCATCTCAACCAATCATATATCACCACTCAAACGGAAGTGGATGATATCCTCAAGCAATTCGAGATTATAAACATCGAAGCCATTCCCGCTGGCCATTCTTGCAGAATTGACAACCCATCCAGAAGAATTCTTTGCCTTCACACCAATCCATATATGGCACTCAAGGTACCTGCATTTTCCCAACTTACTTTCATGCTTGGAGCACCTAAGTGTTGCTTTGATTAAATTAACTCCCAACTCATACAACTATTTGAGCTGCTTGGAAGTTCTTGCTGGGAAGCTAGACTTCCCTCTTTGAGTGCCGAGATTCTCCATATCTTAGTTGGCCTGTGAGATTAAGTGAGCAACTAGATAACCCAATGTATCATATTTGATTATTCCTAAAAAGCTTAATCACCAATACTATTAACAAGATGAAGGAATGGGAGAACCAATTCTTTTATGTTAGATATTATTCCCTTAAGTTTAGGGGAACTTTCTTTATTTCAATAAGCTTCCATTTTCTATCATTTATGTTATATCTATCATTCTCTTATAATGAATGTTTTCCTTCAGGTCTGCTTCTAAACAACCAAGCTCTTCTATTGATGACACTATCCAGTCTCTGGCTCAAGCTTTCAAGAGCATGGACGATATGCTTACCATTTTGACATAAGTTAACCTCTGTAAATACTCCCTAATTTTGGATAACCACATAATAATTGGAGAACCTCTAACTGTTACATATAACTATTTTTATTATATTATAATTATTAAAACAAAGTTTTATATTTAGATAATTTTAAATTTGTATAGGTTAAATTTTTTTAGTGAAATCGAAAACTTATTTCTGCAATTAAATTTGTTTAGAAACAAAATAATATAAATTTGATAATATTTTATATATTGAGAATTTTAAAAGCCAAAATTAAGACATCTTGTTTAAATTGTTCTAAGTCACATATGTTGTATTAAATGAATTGACTAAAAAAATTATATACATATGGAAAAATATTATGCAATATAATTAGTTAATTGATTTGTAAATAGGTACCTTACTAAAAGATCTTGTTGCAAGCAATTATATTAAACTGGTAACACCAAAGAGAACCTCTTCTCAACTTTGTATATGAGATGCAATGTTGTTCACAAATGTCTAAATGAATTAAGATATAGAAAAATAATGTGTTGAAAAATGAAGACTTGGTTCATATTTAAAGTATTCACTCAAAGTTGATGATGCCGTCATTTTTTCCTAAAATGCTCAACAAAGCTATAGATTCAAAGGCGCTTATTTTCTTATATTTTGGATAAAATGGTTATCTCGCACCAATTTTCCTTATATGGTTTTTTTTATTATTATTATTATTTTTACAATGGGTACTTCATGAGTAGACAGAGGGCTAGGTGTGAATATAGTCATATTTTTTAAAAATGGATAGGAGTGTCGATGGAGTGGTAAAAGTATAGTTTTTTGTTGATTTAGAGATTGCCTATGTACTTATATATTATCTATTTACATTAGCATTTTTTGGATAGTATTTATTAACATGTGTGATAATGATATACTGAAACGGATTTTGTACAGTATTTGTGTCGTTTTGATGTTCTAGGTTGTTTAGACATTAATTTTTGGTGTTTTTGATTGCTTAAGCTTAATATAAAGAACTTCTAATGTTTTGTGTCAATATTTGCCTTAAGCAATCCTAGAGAAAGTCATTGTAAGCCTATGGGATTATAACTTGTAACAAAGTTTAGTTCTTCATCTCCTTGCTTTCGGATGACAAAATTGTAACGACCCACCTTTCTGGATGGTTTAAATTGACAATAAACCACACATGTCAACTCAAACCATTCAAAAGGGGAGATTGTTAAAGGGGTAAATAAGAAAATAAGAGAAAAGAAGGAAAAACAAAACACAGAATCTCGCAGCAGAATGACAAGATATAATAATTAAATATCAGTTCATGAAGCTGCTTTATAAATTACATTTCATTACATTTTACAATATATCATATATATATACATACAGCATGAATAATAAGATAATGCAGCGGAACAACATGATACGGTGGGATAAAATAATAATTATATAATACTAACTCCGTTTTCGTCCTCCAGAATAATGTCTTCAACACTGAAAAGCTCAGGCTGACCCGAGCGTAATGAAATGATAAAACACTCGAATCAGAACTAACAGATCTTATGTAAGTTAAATCAAAATAAGTAAATATGAATGTAACGACTTCAGAGTTGTTTACGGGATTTTACATCTCCTATTCGGTGTCTAACATGCGTGCAATAACTTAAGAGATGTTTGGGATTCCATCTCCTAAGAATTCGTTAAACTATCTACATATATAGTACAATACGCTATTGTAATATGTCTATAGTAAAGTAATGTATTAAAATAGCATTAAGGCGTTACCCATATCCCCTTAACACATTTTTATATAATATTATAGTCTATACAGATACTGTAAGCTCCACCAAACTGGTGGTTTACTCAAGGAGCACTCCATAGGTACGATACAAACCAAAGTCGTAGTGGGCTCGATCAGGATAAATATGATAAGGCACGCAAGGCAATGCCCAGGGTAAAATCTACTGCATTGCACTCTTGGACTAGCGGTAACGTATAGAATCTACTACCTACCACCTTGAAACACACTCCCATAATCAAATCGAAGGGTGGCCACCAAATCAAATCACAAAGTAATAGATATGGTTTTGGAAGAAGCATGCTCGATAGGGGGAGCGACCCCACGCGATCCGGTATAGCTCCTGTTTTAGTCATTTTAATCATGACTTGAAAGTCAAGGCTATCCATCATCGTTATTTTACTTCATTCCAGTAGCGTTTGCTAAACCATCCTACTTCGTTTTGGATTTCTCGACCACTTGCACAGTTGTTAAAGTGGTTTCAGTATTGGCAGAGAGTATGACAATATTCCATCACGGCCTCTTTAGCAACCAAATGCTTATTTCATACCGTGGTCATTTTATAAAACATTTTCAATAATAAATCCAGAAAATAGTTTATTTATTCATGTCAAGATATCCATATACTTATTCCAAAAGTATAAATATATATTTGTAAATGCCGAGGAAGATTTCTTTCATTCAATTTCGAAAATAATTTATAAATCTCTCTTAAACGGGTTATAAACTATTTACATGCCTTTAGGATCATTTATAAAGCCATTTATAAATTCCAAAATAGTTTACAACTCTTCCCTTTCATAAACTTCTATGCGAATTCCTTTGAACTCTTCCAAATTCCTTTTATACAAGTTCTTTCATAAAACCCCTTTATAAAATCCTTTAAAACCTCTATAATTCCTTTATAAAACCATTAAAAAATCCTTTATAATTTTTTTATATAAAAAAGTCCTTTTATAAAATTCATAATAAAATATCTTATAAAACTTTTATAAATTCCTTACAAAATCTTTTTACAAAATTCCAATATCTTTTACAAAAATCTTTTATCCATTTAATTTATTATAAAAGTTATATTTATTATCTTAAATCTAAACTATATTTATTATATTAAATTAAATGTAAAATACATATATATTAAAACTATATCAAATATTTATTACATTAAAATTTTAAACTAATTAAATATATATATATTTAAAACTAAATAAAGTTATAAGTTAAAAATCTTAAATTTACATTTAAACCATATGTTAACTTATAATTTGAAGCTATAAAACATATAAAATAAATTATTTTCCAAATGTAAATTTTAAATAAAATCATTAAATTAAATTAAAAATCAAGTTTATAAATCAAAAATACTTTACCAATTAGAAAAATAATTTAAAACCGGCCAACGGTGTCTGTATTTAATTTTCTACCTTATGGTCAAATGATACAGATATATATCATTTCGACCTGCAATAAATTTAAATTTCCGGATATATATCATTTCAACCCGTATAACAAATCATAATTTTCCAAATCCATAATCGCTTGGGGTTATCATTTCAACCTATAACTACTTTTCCCTAATCTATAAGATCATTCGAGTATGTATCATTTCGACCCATGGTAATTTTTCTAACAACAAACTAAGGAAACTTGCACTGTGATAACAACATATATAATAAACATAACATCCAATCATCCAAAATGTCAACAAATAAACATCCATCACAATCATCATCCAAATCGGCCAATAAATCACAACAATTAACTGGTTATCATTATCTGGTATTTTACAAGCATTTTAAATTCAATATTAATTAAATCGACAATTCAATTTAAAAAAATCAACTCAATTAAGTGTCAAATTAAACAACTAAACAGCAACCGATAATATTCTTACCATATCATAAATTTAATTTAACTAACATAAGATGGTTTAGTATTTGTGAGAGGGTTATCGTTCACATTTGATTTTTTGTCGATTTAAAATCCGAACATAGCCCAAAAATCCAACAGTCTCATAATGCTGCCAAACTAGTTCTATATTGTTCGAAATTTCGATACAAACCCAGCGTAACAAACCGCGTCCAAATCCGAGCTCGTACGAAAAAGTTATGTTAGTTGGAAGATGGAAAATTTTAAATTTTAAACTAAAAACAAATAGGGGCAAAATTGTAATTTCTACTTCTCTGCAACCCTAGCCTATTAGCGAACGAACCTTCCTCGGTAACAG
Source organism: Allium cepa (assembly GCA_030765085.1). Classification (NCBI taxonomy): domain Eukaryota; kingdom Viridiplantae; phylum Streptophyta; class Magnoliopsida; order Asparagales; family Amaryllidaceae; genus Allium; species Allium cepa. The sequence continues at coordinate 338,208,083 of CM060938.1, forward strand.
CCGCCTCGTCCATCGCCAATTCGTTGCCAACCCTTTCGCCATCGTCAAAATCAGAGCATGCTGCCATGCTCGCCTCCAAACGCCAAGCTTCCCATGCCCAGACGGCCATCAACGCCGCTCCAGAAACGCCAGCGCCACAGCGACGATGAAGGCCAATTTCAAGCAATTTCCATCGACTACGACTAGAACTAAACCATTGGATCATCTCTGCTTGGCCTCCTTTACCTACTGTTCACCTCCGTTCGACCCCTCGACGAAGATCCACCGTTGAAATCGAAAAACTAATATGAACAGCCGAGGATAAATCGATGATTTCTAGCCAAACCGTGACTCGAATCGAAAAACAAATTGTAGCCATAAATTACGCTCGTCGAATGCTTTCCAATGATATAAATTATGACAATTATTTGGAGAGTCTGAAATTTTGGAGTTTGATTTGATTTGAAAATTGAAATTAGGGTTTTGATGTTGATAGCCATTAAGAAGGAAAGGAGCAAATGGAAATAATAGTAGTACGGATATAAGAGAAATTCTAGGATTTCAGAGAAAAAAATTATTATATAGATAGAGATGGATAAAACGAATGGACATATCGAATTGGATCGAAACGATAACAACGACCCGAAAAGCCCTTTCCATTTCCAAAACGAAAGTAGGTCATCCAATATATCAAAATATAGGTTTTCGATATTTTTAAACTCAATGGAAGTAGTTTCAAACCCTAATTCCATTGTGTATAGAAATTAGCTTTCAAAATAAAATTATATTCATTTAAATTCTTTTAATTGATTTCTACGCATCTCGAGCCCGCACGATCAAACGATAAGTCCAATCACTACGGAACTTAAAATCCTACAATAATTCACTGTTACGAATCCGATGAAACTAGTTTCGTCGAAATCCAAGATAAGGGCCAACATGTCTAATTTCATGTTAATTAAATAAATAAATTATTATTAAATCAATTTAATCGCCTTTAAATTCAAAATTAAAAGTTAAAAATTTTATCATTCTTGATTACATAGAAATCAATAATCTATTAAAACAATTTTTCTGTAACGACCTGTAATTTTCAATAATTAAGATGTTAATTTAATAAAAATTGTGAATAAATATTGGAAAATATAAAAATTTTGTAATTTATTTAACGAAATAATAACTCAAGCGAAACGCGACAGTGTTATTTATAGTTAATGATTTACAACTTGAATGGAATTCCAATTGGTTGAAATAAGGTAAATGTATACTTGGTAATAAATTTAATATAAGAAAACGAAAGTAAATATTGAATTAATTAATGAATTAATAATAATAAATAGTAATTGAATAAAATCAATGTTCTGTAACTAATTATAATATTGTTTGGAAATGATAACTTACAAAAGTATGATTAAGAGTTAGTGGCAACAATTATTATAAGTTATCGATATATTTTTAACATTAAATTGAATTGGAATCAATTGCAATAAATCTAAATAAAATATTACGTTAATGTTAATTAAGGTAATATTTGGAAATAATGTTAATGTTATTCATAATAGGACAATTTGTTGAATTGAAAGAATGGAAATAAAGAATTATCAATTTATTAGGATTTGAATTATAATAATTGGATTAATTGCAATTAAATGAAATTAAATATCTAAATATTACGTTAATTGAAATTAAGATGGAATTTGAGAATATTAATGTAATAGATCATGAATCCAATGTTAATTTCATCCATTTGACAACAATGAATTGAATAATAGAATGAAAAGTAAATTAAATCGAATTATTGGAAATTAAATTTATAATTTCTGAATTTAATGAAATTGAGGTTAACATTGAAATTAATATATTAATCAACTCTAAATTGACATCTAAATTTGATTAAATTAGTAAGAAATTTAAAAATGATAAAAATTGTCAATTATAGAATTGAAATTGAAATTTTGATTTAATTAATTAATTATTAATTTAATTAATTAAGGTAGAAATAGCCATTTTTTCACTGACTCGGATTTCGACGAAACCAGTTTCATCGGATCCGTAGCGGTGAATTATTGTAGGATTTCAAGTTTTGTATCGATCGGACTTGCCGTTTGATTGTACGGGCTCGAAACGCCTAGAAAATCAATTTAATTGAAATCAATAGAAATCAATTTGAAATAAGCTGATTTTGGCATAACTTCTCCATACGATGAATTTGGACTTGAAACATGTTCCATTGATTTTTTAAATATTCAAAAACATCTATTTTGATGTATGGGTTGACCCAATTTCGTTCTGGGGTCAAAATGGGCTTTTCGGGCCACTTATCGTTCAATGTGTAAACCAATAGTATCCGTTCCTCTATTTCAGCTCAACCTATATATATATATATATCCCGTTATAAACCCTAGCAGCCTTTCTATTTCTCATTTCTGTACGTACAGAAATTTCTATTGCTCCTCTTTCTCAATGGAAGACAAACCCTAAATTTCACAATCCAATTTCAATCCAAAATTCTACTTCAAAATTCAAACTCCTCAAACAACATCAAATTTTATATCAATCTGAAGCTCTCAACGAGCGCATCTCAGATCTATAATTCATTTTTCAAATTGAACCAATGTTCGTCTAGAAATTAAAGAACAAATCATGGTCATTCATCGTGCCGTAATCAACTTCGCCTGATCGTCAATTGGAGGTTACCGTTCCATGGAGATTTACGAACACAACTCATCGCTGCAGTTTGTTTGGTCGTTGGGGGGTCGGTTTTCATCGAAAATTCGATTAGGTTTTTTTTTGCAAATGGCGGCTGCTGCTCGATCTGAGCGTGGGTGGCGCATCGGCCCGCGTGGCCACGGGTGGAGGGTAATGGCGGTCTGACCTTGACCAGCGACGACGATGCTGGAGGAGGCAGATGCGGCGTGGGCACTGCGGCATCGGTTGCGTGCACTATTCTCTAGTGAGGTCGGGTTTGTTCCTGTAGGGTGTGAGTTAGGAGATGGTGACATGGCGCTTGAGGATGGGCTGTTTTGTTTTATTTTAATTTAATTTCAATTTCATTCGTTCTGATCGCAATAACTTTTGCATACGAGGTCGAAATTACACGCAGTTTTCTCCACTAAGATCGTATTGAAATTCTGGATATCTTGGCATTGATTTGGATGGATTCTAAGACTATTCAAATTTTGGGTTTAAGTTGGATTTAAATTCAATTTAAATTTAAAGGTGGGTGATTTAACCCACCCACAACTTCTAAAATTTCTTATGTTTGTTAAATTGGTTTATGATGTGATTAAAAATTTATTTATGACTATTTGGCATATTTTGAATCATCATCTCAGTTTATTTGTATTTATTTGGATAAAATAGTTATTTAATTTATTATTGAATATAAACTGCTAGTAAATACCTGTAATTTATTATCTGTTCTATATTGATGTTATTGATTTGATTGGATGATGATTGTGATGAGTGATTGATGATTGATATTGGATGAATGGATGTTGTATTTTATATTGTTATAGACTGCAAGTTGTTATGGATTTTCATTTCATTCTGGTTTGCGGTTTGAAATGATATATAACCGTATTTGTATTTAAAATTATGGATTGAAATGATAAATATCTGTATCACTTGACCATAGGATAGAAAATTATGTACAGACACCGTGGTCTATATATAAAAATATTTTGAAATAATTTCTATGGTTTTGTAAAGAAATATATGGTTTTAGATAAATCTTGATTTTAAGCTATGTATAATTTGTTTTAATATAGAATAAGCTTAATAATAAGTTGATTTTTATTGAAGATAAAATGGCTAAGCATTTAAATTATACTTTAATATAGAGTTTATAATGATTTAGATAAAATTAAGGTTGGAAGATAAATTTGAGATTTATTTGAAATTGAATTTATTTAAGAATTAAATTCAAATAAGCTTGATGTGAAATTTATTAAATTTGAAGAAGGTTGATTTTTATAACTTGATTTTGGTTGAAGGTAAAGTAAATGAATATTTAAAATATAAATAAATTGAAGTAAATATTTAGTTATTTGTGATTTGGGTTTTATTCAAATGATACTGGATGTATTAAGTAAAATATTTCAAAACTAAATAATAGAAAATCGAATTCGTTATATATATGAAATTACCAAACTTAGTTTTGAAATTGTTGAATACTTAATGTTTGAAATATATTGAATTTGAAAGGGTTTATTCTGTGGATCAAATCTATTTTGAAATCGATATAATTTGGAATAGTTTATTTGAAAACTGAATTGAATTGAAATTTATGATTTGGGATTGGGTTAGATTTAAAATCTAGAAATTCGAGTTGTTTTGGAATTGATTTGTGAAATTGGAGAAGCTATTTTGTTATATAAAGTATTTTAATATTTAAACCATTTAAGTAGTGGAAGTTATGTTTTTAAGTTATGAGTTTCAAAGTATTATGATTTGAAAGTGTCATATTTCAAGTTTTGTGATTTCGAAGTGTTATAACTTTGAATGTGCTATGATTTTGGAAAAGATATATTTGAAGTGAAAAATGATAGCGTATTGATTTGGTTTTTAAAAGGCAATGATATTTTGGTTTTAAGTATAAACTATTTTGAAAATGACCGTGGTGTTATAATAACGGTTGGTTATTGAAGAGACCAGGATCGGATATGGGCATACTCTCGGTCGATACCGAAAACCACTTTAACAACTATGTACGTGGTGAAGATTCCAGAATGAAGTAGGATGGTGGAGGCGTCCTTTAAGGTATATACGTGGACCCGACTCAGTTGGCATAAGGTGGCTAAAACAGGAGCGATTGATGGGCTAATGAGGTAGCCCCTTGATCGGACACATCCCTTCGATATTATACTCTGACTTTTCGACTGATTCGGTGGCCAGTTTTGATTTTTTTTTTATTTGGGGGTGTGGCTCGAGGTGGGCGGTAGCTGCACGCTACGTGTTACCACCATCCTGAAAGCATAATTGGTATATCTACCCTGACATTGCCTAGTTGTGTCGTGTCACCTACCCTAGCGTGCCTTATACGATTTTGGTTTTGTACAATACCTATGGAGTGCCCTCTGACGGCGCCCAGTATGGGGGAGATTACGGTACTGTATAGACTATGGGAATATAAAAGTGTGTTAAGGTGGAAAATGTAAAGCCTTAATGCTATTTTTAATTTATATTATATTTACTATAGACACTACTATAATAGCGTATATTACTACATATTAGATAGTTTAACGGATCCTTAGGAGATGTGAATCCCGAGCATCTCTTAAGTTATGACACTCACGTTAGACACTGGATATGAGATGTCAAACCTCGTAAACATCTCCGATGCCGTTTACACTCATATTTATTTACCGTTACTTTAACTCACATAAGATCTTTTAGTTCTGACTCGAGTGTTTTATCTTTTCAATTCGTTGCGGGTCAGTCTGAGCATTACAGGATTTGAAGACTTTATTTTAGAGGACGAAAACAAAGATATTATTATTATATACTATGTTGCTCCACCGCATCAAACTGTTCCGTTGTATTGTTATGTATTATTCTTTGGTATGTGTAACTCTGATTCTGTGTTGTATATGTAAAATCATGTTTTGTAAAACAGCTTCATGAACTGTTATTTGATTATTATATTTTGTCATTCCGCTGCGAGATTCTGCTTTGTTTTCTTTCTTTCTTCCATTTTCTTATTCACCCCAATAATAATTCGCCCTTTTGTATGGTTTGAGTCTGACGTGTGTGGTTTATCGTCGATTTAAAATGTACAAAAAGGCGGGATGCTACATTTTGTATCAGAGCTTTGGTTTAGCGATGAAACATAGCTTTGTGGGGCCTGGCTCTTTATTAATAGGGAAGTAATACCATACAATGAGTCATTGAGCGTGTGTATATATGTGTGTGTGTGTGTGTATGAGAAAGTGTATTTGTTAGGGTTATAAAAGGTTTTAATATTGTGTTAATTTGTTCCATTTTGTATTTATAAATTCTGGTTGGTGCATAGGACGCTATGACATCAATAGGGATTTCTAAATACTTAATAGGACAGACCGACATAATATTTGTTTTGAAATATAGGAAATAATTTTGCCTATTATATTTTCTGTATATAAAGTAATAAATTTGATAAAGGTTATATTTGGTTGTAATATATTGGTTGTTAGGTAGTGAAATTTATAAATTTTGATTGGAAACAAGATTTGAAGAAAATGAAATAAATGAAAATTGGAAATTTTAGAACCTAAGTTTCGGGATTTTGAAAATTTCTTTCAAAAGGATTTGGAATATAATAATATTGTTATAAGTATTTTCTGATATAAATATTTCAATCTAAATTAAAAGAATTATTTTAAAGAAACTTTGGAAAGGAATAAGTCATGTACTTCCGTCTATGTCGTTGAAAAATAATTTCGGTGATGAGTGCACGCATTATCGACATTCATTTTCGAGTTTCTAAGTGGGAATGCCGTTGTAGTAGTTTTACTGCAGATTTATTTTAATAAACAAATATAAATTTTAAATTGTTTTAAATATAATTGGATATATAAGTTGTAAGTATATATATATATATATGTATATATATATATATATATTATTTTAACATGATTTGAAAATTAAACCCGGTATTTAGTTCTTAAGTTCCTTTAATTAATAGTTTCAATTATTATAGTGAAATGGAATGTAACTAATTAATAATTGGAATCTCTAAATGAAATAAGAGATTAAATGCTAGGTTATAAATGAAATAACAAGAAAGTTGAAATTTGCAACCTATAAAAACAAAAGATATGATTTTTGAACATTAAATTAATTTAAAAGAAATGAAATAAACATGTATAAATTTCAATTGCATTCTTAAAAAGCATATATATATATAACTTACCAAAAGATTTAAAAGTTGAAATGTCTAATAAGAAAATGTAATGGAAAAATTTACAACTAAAACTTATGTAATAGAAGGTTCAATGAATTACTTTTATAAATAAGAATTTGATGTTATATTGGTTATAAGCTTGAGTTATAATTGAAATATTACTATAATAAAATGTGATAGAAAGTAAATACTGCAAGTAGATGACTATAAACTTAAGTTAATGAATTGAAATGCTAAGTAATTGGATTGAACATGAACACTATTAATAAATGAATGTAAATAAATGAAATAGTAGTAAATAAACGAATATAATGCAAAAAAAGAAACTTACATGATATGAATAAATGAAAATAAGATTTGGTAAGAAATGAATAAAAGTAAATGAAACTGCAAGAAATAAAATGTAAATTAAAAAGGTAAATTAGTATATGAATGAAAAGGAAGTGAAGCAATAAGTGTTATGAAATGAAATTGATAAGAATGAACATGATCTATTGTTTGAAATTGTTGTTCGTTTGGTTTTTGGTTGGTTGGGCAATGATACTTTAAAATTGTTTCGATGAATGAATAATCTATTTAGTTTCATCTAAGACTGTTGAGTAAATGGTGCACTTGATAGTTTATTTTTCATTCTGTACAATTTAAAGTTTTTGAACTCGAACAACTATTTGTTTTATTTGATATGAATGGCTATTTGATTGTGTTGATTTTTTCATGATGATTGTATATTGTTGCAAGTGATTGTTGTTTATATTGATTTGTTTGTTAGTGGTTGAAACAACTTTAAATATTTCATTTTATATAACTATTAATCCTTTTTGGATTATATATGTGAAATACAGGTTATGGAAGCAATCGCTACTGCTTTTGGTTTCATAATTAAATGTTGTTTTCCCGACTAATAGGTACGTTCTCGGATTACGGTTTTCTAGCGATATTATATTATTTTTTCCCGTTGTTGGGATATATTATTTTGAGTTATTGTGATATCTATTGTTATATTTGATATTATATTTTCTAGCAAGCCTCTCCGTACAAAGGAGACTTAGCCGAAATTTTCCGTAAATTTTGGACTTATAAAATTTTTGAAAAATGTTTTCCAAACTTTATTAATTTGAGTATAAAAAGGTTTAATGGTTGTAAAATTGGTATATTTTATTTAAATTAATTAATTTTGTAAATTTATTTGTTTACAAAGTTAATATTTTTGAATAAGATGTATTGTTTACTCAATTACTTCTTTTCCCTTCTCTTCCTTTTCAAGTATGAAAAGTTTTAAGTGGGGGAGAGTGTAACGAGCTGTAATTTTTGATAATTAAGATGTTAATTTAATTCAAATTTGTGAATAAATATTGGAAGATATAAAAAATTGTAATTTATTTAACGAAATAATAACTCAAGTGAAACGCAACAGTGTTATTTATAGTTAATGATTTACAACTTGAATGGAATTCCAATTAGTTGAAATAAGGTAAATGTATGCTTGGTAATAAATTTAATATAAGAAAACGTATGTTTAGTTAAGGAATTAATAATAATAAATAGTAATTGAATAAAATCAATGTTCTGTAAATAATTATAATATTGTTTGGAAATGATAACTTACAAAAGTATGATTATGAGTTAGTGGCAACAATTATTATAAGTTACAGATATATTTTTAATCCACTAAATTGAATTGGAATCAATTGCAATAAATCTAAATAAAATATTACGTTAATGTTAATTAAGGTAATATTTGAAAATAATGTTAATGTTATTCATAATAGGACAATTTGTTGAATTGAAAGAATGGAAATAAAGATTGATAAATTTATTGGGATTTGAACTATAATAATTGGATTAATTGCAATTAAATGAAATTAAATATCTAAATATTACGTTAATTGAAATTAAGATGAAATTTGAGAATATTAACGCAATAGATCATGAATCCAATGTTAATTTCATCCATTTAACAAAAGTGAATTAAATAATAGAATGAAAAGTAAATTAAATGAAATTATTGAAAATTAAATTTATAATTTCTGAATTTAATGAAATTGAGGGTAACACTGAAATTGATAAATTAATCAACTCTAAATTGACATCTAAATTTGTTTATATTAGTGTAAATGATTAAGAAATTTAAAAATGATAAAAATTGTCAATTATAGAATAGAAATTGAAAATTTGATTTAATTAATTAATTATTAATTTATTTAATTAATGTAAAAATAGACATTTTTGCCACTGACTCGGATTTCAATGAAACCAGTTTCATCGAATCCGTAACGGTGAATTATTATAGGATTTCAAGCTTCATATTGATCGGACTTGTCGTTTGATCGTACGGGCTCGAAACGCCTAGAAAATCAACTTAATTGAAACTAATAGAAACCAATTTGAAATAAGCTGATTTTGGCATAACTTCTTCATACGATGGAATTTGGACTTGAAACCTGTTCCATTGATTTTTAAATATTCAGAAACATCTATTTTGATGTATGGGTTGATCCAATTTCGTTCCGGAGTCAGAACGGACTTTTTGGGCCACTTATCGTTCAACCTGTAAACCAATCGTATCCATTCCTCTATTTCAGCTATGCCTATATATATATATCCGGTTATAAACAGGCTTTCTATTTTTCTTTTCTCTATATACAAAAATTTCTATTGCTCCTCTTTCTCAATGGCAGATAAACCCTAAATTTCACAATCCAATTTCAATCCAAAATTTTACTTCAAAATTCAAACTCCTCAAACAACATCAAATTTTATATCAATCTGAAGCTCTCAACGAGCGCATCTCAGATCTGTAATTCGTTTTTCAAATTGAACCAATGTTCGTCTAGAAATTAAAGAACAAATCACGGTCGTTCATCGTGCCGTAATCAACTTCGCCTGATCGTCAATTGGAGATTACCGTTGCATGGAGATTTACGAACATAACTCATCGCTGCAGTTTGTTTGGACGTTGGGCGGTCGGTTTTCATCGAAAATTCGATTAGGGTATTTTTTGCAAATGGCGTTGCTGCTCGATCTGAGCGTGGGTGGCGCATCGGCCCGCGTGGCCATGGGTGGAGGGTAACGGCGGTCTGACCTTGACCGACAACGGCGATGCTGGAGGGGGCGGATGCGGCATGGGCACCGTGGCATCGGTTGCGTGCGTTATTCTCTGGTGAGGCCGGGTTTGTTCCTGTAGGGTGTGAGTTAGGAGATGGTGACTTGGCGCTTGAGGATGGGTTTGTGTTGTTTTGTTTTCTTTTATTTTAATTTTAATTTCATTCGTTCTGATCGCAATAATTATTGCATACGAGGTCGAAATTACGCGTGGTTTTCTCTACTAAGATCGTATTGAAATTCTGGACATTTTGGCTTTTGTTTGGATGGATTCTGAGATTATTAAAATTTTGGGTTTAAATTGGATTTAAATTCAATTTAAATTCAAAGGTGAGTGTTTTAACACACTTACAACTTCTAAAATTTCTTATAGTTGTTTAATTGATTTACAATGTGATTAGAAATTTATTTATGACTGATTGGCATATTTTAAATCATCATCTCGGGTTATTTGAATTTATTTGGATAAAATAGTTATTTAACTTATTATTGAATATAAATTGCTAGTAAATACCTGTTATTCATTATCTGTTCTATATTGATGTTATTGATTTAATTAGATGATGATTGTGATGAGTGTTTAATGATTGATATTGGATGAACGGATGTTGTATTTTATATTGTTATATATTGCAAGTTGTTATGGATTTTTATTTCATTCGGGATTGCGGTTTGAAATGATATACAACCGTAGTTATATTTTAAATTACGGATTGAAATGATAAATATCCGTATCACTTGACCATGGGATATAAAATTATATACAGACACAATGGTCTATATATAAAAATATTTTGAAATGATTTCTATGGTTTTGTAAAGAAATATATGGTTTTAAATAAATATTGATTTTAGATATTATATATAAATGTTATTTATCCTTAATTTTAAGCTATGTATAATTTGTTTTAATATAGAATAAGCTTAATAATAAGTTGATTTTTATTGAAGAAAATATGGCTAAGTATTTAAATTATATATTAATAAGACTTTATAATGATTTAGATAAAATTAAGGTTGGAAGGTAAATTTGAGATTTATTATGAAGTTGAATTTATGTAAGAATTAAACTCAAATAAGCTTGATGTGAAATTTATTAAATTTGAAATTTTAGAAGGTTGATTTTTATAACTTGATTTTGGTTTAAGGTAAAGTAAATGAATATTTAAAGTATAAATAAATTGAAGGAAATATTTAGTTATTTGTAGTTTAGGTTTAATTTAAATGATATTGGATGTATTAAGTAAAATATTTCAAAACTAAATAATAGAAAATTGAATTTGATATATATGTGTGTGTGTGTGTGTGTGTGTGTGTGTGTGTGTGCGAAATTACCAAACTTAGTTTTGAAATTGTTGAATACTTAGAGTTTGAAATATATTGAATTTGAAAGGGTTTTTCTGTTGATCAAATCTATTTTGAAATCGATAAAATTTGGAATAGTTTATTTGGAAACTGAATTGAATTGAAATTTATGATTTGGGATTGGGTTAGATTTAAAATTTAGAAATTCGAGTTGTTTTGGAATTGATTTGTGAAATTGGAGAAGATATTTTATTATATAAAGTATTTTAATATGTAAACCATTTAAGTGGTGAAAGTTATGTTTCAAAGTTATGAGTTTCAAAGTATTATGATTTGAAAGTTTTATATTTCAAGTGTTTGTGATTTCGAAGTGTTACAACTTTGAATGTGCTATGATTTTGGAAAAAGATATATTTGAAGTGAAAAATGATAAGGCAATGATATTTTGGTTCTAAGTATAAACTATTTTGAAAATGACCGCGGTGTTATAATAATGGTTGGTTGTTGAAGAGACCAGGGTCGGATATGGGCATACTCTTTGTCGATACCGAAAACCACTTTAACAACCGTGTGCGAGGTGGAGATTCCAGAATGAAGTAAGATGGTGGCGATGTCCTTTAAGGTACATACGTGGACCCGACTCCCATGAGTTGGCATAAGGTGGCTAAAACATGAGCGATTGACGGGCTAATGAGGTACTCCTTTGATCGGATACATTCCTTCGGTATTATACTCTGACTTTTGAATTGATTCGGTGGCCACTTTTGATTTTCTTTATTTGGGGGTGTGGCTCGAGGTGGGCGGTAGCTGCGCTCTACGCGTTACCATTGGCCCGGAAGCGTAATTGGTATATCTACCCTGACATTGTCTAGTTGTGCCGTGTCATCTACCCTAGCGCGCCTTATACGATTTTGGTTTTGTACCATACCTATGGAGTGCCCTCTGATGACGCCCAGTACGGGGGAGATTTCGGTACTGTATAGACTATGAGAATATAAAAGTTTGTTAAGATGGAAAATGTAAAGCCTTAACGCTATTTTTAATTTATATTATACGTTACTGTAGACACAATTATAATAGCGTATGTTACTACATAGTAAATAGTTTAACAGATTCTTAGGAGATGTGAATTCCGAGCATCTCTTAAGTTATTACACTCACGTTAGGCAATGGATAGGAGATGTCAAACCCCGTAAACATCTCTGATGTCATTTACACTCATATTTATTTACCGTTGATTTAACTCACATAAGATCTTTTAGTTTTGACTCGAATGTTTTGTCTTTTCAATTCGTTTGGCTCAGTCTGAGCATTAAAGGATTTGAAGACTATATTTTGAAGGACGAAAACGAAGATATTATTATTATGTACTATGTTGTTCCACTGCATCACACTATACGCTGTATTGTTATTTATTATTCTTTGGTATATGTAACTCTGATTCTGTGTTGTGTAAGTAAAATCAAATGTTTTGTAAAACAGCTTCATGAACTATTATTTGATTATTATATTTTGTCATTCCGCTGTGAGATTTTGTTTTGTTTTCTTTCTTTCTTCCTTTTTCTTATTCACCCCAATAACAATTCGCCATTTTGTATGGTTTGAGTCTGACGTGTGTAGTTTATCGTCAATTTAAAACGTACAAAATGGCGGGATGTTACATTTCCCATGTTAAATCCACTATTTAAATATTACACTAAATTTAACGTTCAATTACAACTGCAATAAAATCTCAGCTAATTGTATTTAGTTTCAATCAAATTCTTGTATTTCGATTTACACTCTTATTATTGAATCAACTATTACTTTATGAATATACTTGACATTAGTTTACATTCATGTTACAGGTATCATCTTTTACTATATTAACTATAATATTTCAATTTCATTAATTCCATTAATTACCGATTTAATTTCTTATTTACAATTATAATCAAATTAACTCTACAATTGTTTCAATTGATTAAAATTACATTAAAATAGTTGTTAATAACATTCAAACAACATTCTTAAATCATATTCTAATTATTTTTCATTTATAAATCATAAATTTTGATTTCTCCCAATATTAAATTCTAAAATCTTATTAAATTTAATAGTTTTAATTATCGAAATTTACGGGTCGTTATAAAAATCTTCCTGATGCGAACAAAGTTTAGTTTTTCGTCTCCTATGGGATTACAACTTCAATTGCAAAAAAGCTATATTCGCCACATACTCGTTATTGTGATCAATTTCGTAAGGATTTGTTTTCGCTGCTCTAAATACTAATTCCTTTGGTTGTTGATGCGAACAATATTTTCTAACATTTGAACCTTATTAACCTCTGATGTACTTGATCAATGTATAGTTTTCTTCGATTATCAACTATCCATCTAGTAACAAATAATTGATACAAAATCGAATATATTTCTATGAAATAGTGTAACATCTATCTTAAATAAATTATCACACAAAAATCAAAATCGTTAAACTATTATTAATCTAGAATGGTCAAGTAATTTAACAAAGATCATCGATAATGATTGTAAGAATATACTTGAAAAGTAGATCTTAAAACAAACTAAAATTTAATAAAGCTTATTATTTTGAGCTTTAAATTGGTAGAAAACATTGTTAAAGGTTATCCAATTGCAAATCTAGGGGCTATTTCGAATTTTAGAAAGTATTTTGAAGAAGTTTGATAGAGCTTAAAAATGACAAAATAAAAGTTTTTGGGCTTGAACTTTGAGTTTTGTGTTTTTAATATATTCATATTGCATGGAAAACTAAGGTAATTTTTGGAAACAGGAAACTATTGTTAAGGACAAAATTTCACGGCTTTTTAGCCTCAAGGACAGACTTTCAATATTTTATCCTGAAGGACAACTTTCTGTAGGTATCAGTTTTTAGTTATTCATAGCAGTTTTTAGGTATCAGTTTGTAGTTATCGGTAGCAGTTTTTAGGTATCAGTTTTAGCTCGGTAGCAGTTTTGTTGTCCTTATGAATAATTTTGAAAAATGTTTGTTCTTATAAATAATTTTTAGAAAATATTTGTCCTTGTGGTAAAAATATTGAAGTCTTGTCCTTAAGACAAAAAATATACAAATCTTTGCCCTTTAAATTAATTCCCCCTTTTTTGAAATATTTTTAATATGTAACATTTAAAACAATTTTTTCAGAACTGCCTTTCTTCCCATCTACTTTATTGCATTAGATATGATTTTCCATTCCCTTTTTCGCTCGCACGTCTTTTGAAATATAGACTGAAAGCTCAAAACACAAAAGTTCATTTTCAAATCAAACAGACTTTATGTTTTCTTCGCTAAGTCGAGGTTTGATGGAATGAGAGAGATAGCAGGTTACTGTTTCAGGTTACTGAACAAATGAATACTGACGCAATTGTTAAATTGCACTATGGCTTTCAGGAAAATGCAATTGCCCACTACGCCCAATCGATATTCTGCGGATAGAAAATTTATCAGCTAATCGATGTTTTATAATGAATAATTAGAAGCTAAACAAGAAACAGAAATGTGCTTGTCGAAATTCACTAAACGAAAATCTATTTATGAATTCCTACGTTAACTTGAGCCGATAAACCTTCTTCTGTTAGGTTTGAAGGTTTTTATTTCATACTACTAGTTTTAAATATAAATAATAATCTACGTTCTACTCCTAAATTTCTCTGACACAAAACAATCTGTCTAAACTCTTCTAATAGCACACGAACAGTTGTATAGCATGCATCATCCTTGGCTTGCATAATTGTGATTTCCCATCCGAAAATCAGTCTCTCCTGTCGCGCTTTCATAATCGGGCTAACGGTCACTTTCAGCTCATCCTCACGAGACACTCACGAGACAAAGCTTCATTTGGCTGACCTCTACGGAAGGAAGTAGCAGCTGAGCAATGTAGAAAGTTCGAGAAGTATAAGTGACCGTTTCTACAGCATCACCCATAAGAAAGTTGGCATACAGTTTGATGTCAAACGGGACATTGATAGAAGGAGCATATGGAATTCCGAACTTACATTGGAGTTTCGATACAACATTCAGATACCAAATTCGGTTCTTCGAATTTTAGAGGCAAACTCATGTTGAATTTTCTGTACCTAATAGTTACCAAATCCTACCACTCGTCAGATCCTCCGACGATGTCTTTTTCCACATTACAAAATCCATCATCATCTACAGCAACTTGTTTCATGAATTGCATTCGCGTTTGAGATTGTCAAACTTGTTCTTCATCCACTATCATTGTAATCAACGCTCATTGGTGCATTGAAAACAGCAGTGATATCGGAGTATCAATAGTCAACCCGACCATTTCAAGTAGCGATGCGTTCGTAGTAAATATCTATAAACGCCAACGTCATTTCCACTGCCAAATCTATTATATGAAAATTTACCTCAAAAATTAAACGTCCTCAAAATTAACTTTAATTTCTAGGTTGGAGTCTAGAGGAAGATAGAACGGAGTGAAGGGGATGGTGGAATTTATAGGGAAAATAAAACCATCTATAGTAAAAGGCATTGGCATCAAATGCATCCAACACCAACCGTTGGTTTTTCAACGATTGGCTCACATTGTGCACTTGCTAAAACCCACTTCACATGCGACACGGAACCGTTAACGTGAAAAAAATTAACGGCTGCAAATGCACCCTACCTAACATGCCTCTAAATTATGCATATTGCTCCTAGATGACTGGTACTTAAATTTTTCCAACGTAGGGAAACCAGGTGTAGTTTACACAAACTGTTACTGAATTTTAAGCAACTTAATTACGCAGACTCAAATCAGGAGGAATACTCAAAACATTAAAATTTCAGACAAAATATGCCTCCACAAGCATAACTCATTTTGACCAGGAAACGCCTAAATAAACATTTCAATCCATCGAAACTATACACTGTATCAAATCGAGTAGCACTGAAATATATCGCAGATCATAGAAGATAACATAATCATTCAGAATCCAAAAGGCAATAGAAGTTCAAACCCAACAAAGGCCGCAATTACATAAAACTGTTTGAAAAATATTTTACATATTATATAAAAAAGATCTCTAGGACGATGCCTCCAGTTCACTTTAAAGGAATGCACATGCAACCTTGAGAAATAAACAAAAGATGTGAGCTAGGACTGCCTACCTCCTAACTGGAGGCACAACACCCCTACCAGGGGGAGCACCTGCTCGGCCTGCTGGAGCTTGACCCTACACATCAATACCATGTCATTAACAGCTTAAGAATAATATACAGCACTTATGATACAACAATAATGTATTAACATTACATTATCAAATAATTCTATTCGGCATATGATTCCTTCGACAAATTAAGTATTGTTATAGGGTGTTGGGTATTTACATAATTAAAAGGACCAACTAAAATGACAATCTAAAGTATAAAGTAAGGGCAAAAGGGCTAACAAATCTTCAACAATGTAAATTGTTCTCACAGTATCAAGCACTAAGGACAGTTCTGAATTAGATATAATCAGTTTCCAAGGTATACAAAACATTTCAAAGTGAATCAGAACTCCTTGATAAACTTGCCAGTGACAAGCCAAAAGTTGATTACCATTGATTATTCATTTCATCGCAATTCAAAGCGATTTCTTTAAGCAAATACAATATTTGTTTATGATCAAGTACATGTAATATTGTAAAAGGACTTGTTCCGTTTTGGATATAATTTCGAATTTTAGCATTGAATTGACTGAAAAAACACCAAGACCATAACTTCTAAAGAGTATGAATTAAAATATTGAAAATCATAGCAATAGTAAGAAATGTCATAATATTCCTTAGCATTTATTAATTTCATAACCGCATTAAAATATAATGAAAAAACAATCAACAGCTACAAAATTTCTAACTTCATTGCCAACACATGTTTTCAACCCGGACTTTAAGAATTCTAACACCAATAATGATATCAAAAGAGATAAACTTATGTTTGTAAGTCAACAACTGATAAAATAAATATACATCAATGACGGCTTAATCTCCTTTCTCACATGAAATAATATGCACTTCTAAAGATATTTATAATTACATACATACTTGAAAGTCCACTTAGTGTTTAGTTATTAAATGGATAAATTATTTTATTCAGCTTAGATATAAGTTATATTGTATAGGGAAGTAAGTGCATTTTGTTTCTTAAAAAAATGGAAATGTGTGTGAGTGATACATTCATAAAATGGGATTTCCAAAATTTATTATTCAAGATGATATAATACAGATCCACAATTATTATTTGAATTCTAACTCTGTAATTTAATTACAGCATCTCAATCCCTAATAAACAAGTAGCTTTTTTTTGTTATTGACGTGTGAGGTGGGAGAAGAAAATTAGACTCAGTTGATTTAGACTTTTGTATGAAAACACTAGAGCGATAAATAATGCTTGCAACCTGATAGGATATTTGTATATTTAATATGCATCAGAATCCTCAAGTTGTTAACACTATTTGTTTAATTTTATAGTTATACTCCCCCAAAAAAAAAAAAAAAAAAAAAAAAAAAAAAAAAAAAATAGTGATAGTATATTATTCTTAAAATATTTGGGGAATGCTGGTTTCTTTTTTCTAAAGATTTTTTTTGTTGATAAACGGAGAAGAGAAACAATATAAAGTTGGGAAAAAAAACAACTGAAAAGAGTTTAGGAGAAACATTGGAATAAGAGATTAATCAGATCAGTACATTTACACATTGCAATTCTCAAAAACAGTTTGGAGAGTGCAATGCAAATCATCAAATTCGCAATTTACATGCAATTTTTAATAAAAGAAGCATTGTAGATGAAAATCAATATGTATTAAAAGTAGAACAGTGGATACGCAAACGTTAAAAGAAATCGAGAATAATCAAAACTTCAAACAATGTATGAGACTATGAATCAATAATGAAAATATAAGCATCATAAAAACGAGAATATAAGCACCATAAAAAAATGGACTAACAAAACGTACAAAAAAGCTTGTCCAGGCTGAAATTCAAAATTGTGACTTCCTCATATAAGAAATTTTCCAACTAAAAGTACATGCTAATTTTTTTTACGATCGAAATTTAAACTTGAGGCATCAATTGTATAATAGTGGCAATTTGGGAACTTTGGACCGAAATTTATTATGGTAACTATGCATGCATTAATAAGAAACTGATTAGGTTGGATGGCAAGTGCATTACACTATATTATAAATATTCCGTAACAACATAAATCAAGATACTTATTTATCAAATGCAATAACCAGCATAGTACACTTCTTTATTTGACTAAGCCTTGCAGTCCAAAGCTCTATATATATAAATTATAAGCCTATATAAAAATGGTCAGATGATAACGAAAATAACAATTCAGTATTATGTTAACGAAATGAACAAGTGAGTAAAACAGATTCCAAAGGGTAATAAAAAAATATATCAATATATGTATCTTACTCTAGCACGCATTGAAGCTGCACGACCACGGCCAACACCAAGTGCTGAACCTTTTCCCTACAAAAATGTACCGAAAATGACAACATATTGAAAGCAAAGTCTCCCAGTCCTAAGGTCTAATTTCATGGTGCGTACCTTAATTCTAGCATCCAATCTTTTGAACATAGGAGCATTTTTCAACATATCAGGTATGACCATGAACCTATGAAAAATCAAATCGTTCACACATAATGTAAACATAATGTAACACTATGAAACGATATATGCTGCAAGTAATGAGAGATTTACATACGTCAAACTCACCTGACTTTGCTACCTCGAATGAAAACATGCTCAAGTTGTGACACTTTTCCATCCTGCAAACGAAAAAATACTTAAGTTTCTACAACCAAACAAGACCGCATTCCTCAGAAACTAGAAAAAAAATATTCTGAAAAATATGTATATTGACAACTTTATATAACAAATTATTCATAATTGCATGTAGAATTTTACATTTTTGTAACGAAATTTGAGATCAGTTCTGATTGTACTATCCAATAAGCGTTTAAAAAGTGGATGTAAAACAGTTTTGTATTTGCAAACTTGCACGTTAATGAAAAGACTACCAAATGATACATAAATAATATTACACGAATATGGAGTTTAGTATAAACTCGCATATTTTATAAGTGGAAATCTAGATTATGCAAAAAGCTTTAAAAGATGACGTTTGTTTTAAGAGGCCTTCTAAGCTTAATACCAACCAAATTTTTGAATAATTTCAATAAAGAGCCTTCTGGTCCAAAATTTTATTATTCATTTATTTAACTTTCTCTTGTTGAATTATTCAAGCGTCAATAATCTCAATTTCGCTTGTCTGGTACGATAAGTAAAACAAGACCAGTAGTTCTGAAAATGGTTTGACCGTTAAGTCTCTGTTTAACTTAACTAAATCTATATTAGTCCATATTTTAGTAAAATAAAAAAAATGGAAACCATACTTTGCTTCTGAAATATTAGAGTTGTGCCACGAAAATCTACAAATATCGACGATGGAGAAAACAGAAAACGATTTCATTCATATAAATAAATTGAAAGCCACAAACTATTTTCCACTTTAAAAAAATGCAAGTCATACCATGATATTGAGCAATACCTAAAATGTGATGATGAACGAAAATGAATTTGGTTTCACCCAACCGAAAAAAAATGCACAAACCAATTTATGCTTTCAAGACCGCAAACTAGACACGTTGTTTTTGGAAGGTGGCAAATGAACTCTTGTTTCATATCCCACTTCTCTTTTCAAATATTTCTATAAATGAAAAGGGGATGTGCATGGTAATATGTAGAGAAAGAAGAGTATAGTTATCACTCCTTTTCGTAGATGATTACACAAGTCAAATAACAAAACCGAATTGATTTTTTTATGATGAAAGTTGAAGCAATTCTTTACATTTTTTGTACAATTCAATGATGAGTTAAATGACGCTATTATCATCAGAAAAACTGAAAAACTACATGAAAATACAAAACAAAACTTGTTTGTTCTTTTGTTTCCGACAAGTAATTGGTGAAAGGGGTTGCAAAGATGTTAAATCGTACAGTAAAGTTTGAAGTTGGAAGATAACAAATGAGCATAATGATACCTTTGTATTCAACAATAAACAAAAAATGGGAGAAACGAAAGAAAATTAAAAATAAAAATTATGGCAACATACATACATTTCTTGTCCTTGGGTTTTGATGCATAAAAAATAGGGACTTGACATCCATTTCAACTACTAAGTAACTACAGCTATTTTAACTTCAGCTAAAATCAAAAGCCAAAGCCGACCTTGCTCCTCCAAAGTTCAATAAATGAAAACTCCACCAAACGCTACCTTTCAAGATCCAATCCAAACCTATCTTCGACTAATAGTTCTAGTAAAAAACCATGCAAGTTCCAAAATTTACAAACTACATACCAAGTATAAAAATCGCGTACATAAACTTCGGAGTATTACGCAGTAAAATAGCATATATAATTGCACCTTCGCAGTATAGGTAATATTTTCGAGCTGGCAGTTCCAATTGTCCTCACATTCGATCATGCTTCCTCTGTATGTTTCACCGCTCTTCAGCTCGACCGTAACAATATGACCAGCAGCTTCATGGAGAAGCTTTACTGGAATCCCTAAACTCCTGCTCATCTTCTTATTTCCCTAAGTTTGGTTTTTCAGTAGCGCTTAAACCCTAGATATGTTTGGGAAATTTTTGAACGTGTTTTTTTTCCACTATGGGCTCGGTAACTGATGGTACTGGTAATTAAGTACCTCTCCCCATTTGCTCCTATTTGTACGAAATATTAATTAAGGCCCATAAGCCTATTAATTTCACGAGGAACTTAGATGGATAAACGTGGTGATTTATTGCATTTACTCTTACTCTTACTACTCCTGCTCCTTTTTTTTTTTTTTTAACCCAGAATAACCCGGACGGTCGGTAAACTCTTGAGGAGGGCACAATAAAGCCGTCCGCTGATCCAAATCCTCATGCCCTAGGGCAAATTTATATAGGATAAGTAAACGCATGGTAGGAATCGAAGCCGAGTCTTTTTATCAGAACACAAGCCTCCTTTCCACTGCGCCGCACCCGCGGACACTACTCCTGCTCTTATTATTACTAGATCTCAAAGGAAGATAAAATGATTATTACATAAGGTGCACATTCAACGCATACCATGCAAAATAAATAATACAGATGACAACATCTACATATATGAAAGATTGCAACTTGAAATTTAAAAGCTTAAATCATTTTAGTTATCATAAAAGCAATTCAACGTATGTAAAACTTGTAGGGATTTTAATATAAACAATATGGTTGTTAAACAGGTATCAATATGTATTGATTGTATTTTTTTTTCCGATTGCACATCGATGTTGGTAGTAAAAAGATTATATATAAAAGAGTTAAAAACCCTTTTAAAGGAGATTTTGATTTGATCTACAATGTTAATTATTTAACTAAACAATTATTGTTCTTTTATTAGACTTAACTCGTTCAATGTTGACTAATTGTAAAAGTAAAAACTTATTTGATTGAAAATTGTTTGCAGCTGAGGTTGAAAAGAGTGTTGATATTTTCAATCAAATATGAGTACTTTGACAAATGCATTGCACATGTTTTTCAAAAAAGATACATTTGAACAAAACACATACTTAATAGCTGAAATAATCAAAATTTTACATGAAGTTTAAGTTTTTTAATCTGATAAAAAATTTACAGTTAGAAATGATTTCAATATATTTTAATTCTAGATTAAGATAATGTAGAACTACACACAAAGGCACGTATACATACATATACATAGACACATATGTATGTATATATGCATGTATGTATGTAAAATCTTAATTTTCTATTGTAATAATTTTTTCCATAATCCTTTGGAGTATGAGAAAAAATTGAACGTCGCACAATATGACTTAAAATTTTGGAATTTATTCACGATAAAGTGTAACGGTTTTCTCTTTGCAAATATATATCAAACAAAATTCACAATGCAAGCAAAAATTATATAAAGATCAAAATAAAGAGTGCATAATATATAAATTTGGAATAAATGAAAAATGTATTCATGTTTACTATAAAACTCTCAAGGTGGTGCAGTGGTTAGGACATGCGGCGCTCATCTTAAAGGTCGATGGTTCAATTCCCACCAACTACATATCCTTGTGAATTACCCGAAGTATGTGTTGTGGGTTTCAGTGCCATACTTTTCTAGAGTTTACAAGCAAAGCTCGGTTTTCTAGATCTTCAAAAAAAAACTTAAAAAAGAAAAAACGTTACAAAAAGGAAAAAAAGAAAAAAATGTATATAAAAGATTGTTATCATTGAAATTCAAGCCCATGTTCCTAATAATAATAATATAATAAACTTTACAAATAATAAAGTTTAATTTTTGCCAAGAGCGGGATTCGGATTCGTGACTCCATGGTCCTCGTATCAACGCAATAAGGGTATTTTCAGAATTTCGCAGTCGGACCAAAATGTTGTTCTATTTTAACTATTAATAAAGACAATAATTATTTTTAGGTACTCACCTTAAGTTTTAAAATTTTTAACCCACTTTTACGCTTTTTAATACAACATTTAACTTTCCCAAATGTTTGAAAACAAAAAAAGGGTGTAATTTACCTTTGCCATCATTTTATAGTTAAAATGAATCTTATTTATCAAGAGCCAAAATTATATTTAAAATAATTGTAATAGCAACATATCACTTATATGTGAAGTAATAATACATGAATATGTGAATTGGATCTTTATTTTTAAGAAGTATAAAGAGCAAACTAACTTGGAAAGTTTTTCAAAAAGGATCTTCGAAAAACACCCTTAATATTTGTTCGTTTGTTTATTTGAAAGGTTAGTTCGATGTCAAAGGAGCTCGAATAATATGTTAACATGAGAGAGATTTTAAACATGAAACAAAAAAGGCTTAAAAAAGAAAAAATAGAAAAAGCCTCTCATCCAATTTCGGGATGAGCAATAAGATGATCTTCTTGTTAATACTCTAGGTATTGATCTTGATAACAACAATCATATGAATATTACTACTAACGTATCTCTGAGTTGTGTGATTAACTCGGATATATTATGGAGAGATTTACAGAGATAAACAAGAACTCAATGGAAGAAAATGAATTATATTAGAAGGTTAATCAGAACTATGGAAGAATAAAACTGAATGAAGAAGAATGCTAAAAGGTAAAAAGTGTTTGAAGTGGTGAACAGTTGGTTAAGTCTTAGAATTCCTTATTAAATATCTCATGACAATTATACTTGAAAATCATCAACCATTGACCTTAACCGAATCACAAAAATCCATAAAAAAGTGGTGCTATTGAAACTTGAAATTTGCAACACTTATTGGTGTGGCTGATGTGTTAATGGTCTCTTTGGAAAATGTCTATTGTCGACATATGGGGATCAAGTATGTCGACATACTTTCCGTTGGTCGGTTTTTGAAAATTTAAATCAAGGGATTTCGAGTCACTTCTTCACCAAAAGACAAGTCTCTTCAACCACTATATAAAGGTTTTGAAAAACGAATTTTCTAATCAATTATCTCTTCTTTCTCTTACTCTCTCTTCCATACTTTTGCAAAAGAAATCCATCGCATACTCTTTCATCCTCTTAGTAAATTCATACCATTTCACACCGATTCTTCAAGGATTTGCAAGCCACGTTATATTATAGATTTCTACTTAAATTCATATCATTTTCTTTCAGATTTCGTCCTATTTCTCAAAGAATTCAAAGATATATTGTCGTTGGAGGCCTATAAGATTATTGTATCGAATCTACAAGAATCCGTATTAAAGATACAATCACTTATCATACTCTGTTATTGTTTGTGAAAAGAAGAAGGTGTTCCTGTAGCCTATGAAATCAAGATGGTGTATCTTGTAGCCTGTAAATCAAGATTGTAAAGATGTTCTTGTCACCCGTGGAAAGCAAACGATTATAGTGAAATTATGCAAGGTGTAGTGCAGGAATGGTTATAGGATTGGTCGATCCAACCCAGTATAAAAATCGAGTGTTATTTACTTTACTGTATTTTACTTTACTATTTATTTATTTTATGATTATTGGTTTTCTATTTGCAATTTGATTAGATATATTGTCAAAGTCATAAGTTAGTTCTAAATAATTGAAATATACAGTCATCCCTTTTGGTAATCAAATAGCCTTAAGATTCATTCCACATTTGTGTTACAGACACCCCGTTTTCAAACATTTGTTATCAGAGCACTGCTTTTCAAAAATTCATAACTTGGTTTTTTAAAAGTATAAATGACTAATGACACGTGTAACACTTTCTTTAAAATTTCTACAGAAGGGCAATCTACCACCAGACCCCCTCTATTTGATGGTAGTAATTATGCATATTGAGCATGTATGATGAATTTTATACGCAATCTAATGGTTTAGATATTTGGAACATTAACCAAATAGAGTACACTGAGCTCCAAGTGAACTATTCACAATGGACACTAGACCAAAAGACACAAGCACTCACTAATTCAAAGGTCATGAGATCCGACTCTGATTCCATCGTATAGGATTTAAACTATTACAGCACGAAATCGCGAACTGCCACTACACGACGCGCCTATTTTTGACTCCAATTTCAATCCTTTTCAAAACTTCACCAAATTGAGTTTAAGTGATTATAAACCATTTGTAAACCAATTTAAAGAGGTTTAATCATCTTGTAACAATTTTATAATTCATTTCGGAAAGTGATTTCCATTGTTTAATTTCGACGTGTATTAAACGTGAATTGTTTACACATCCAAACAACCTATTTTTCACAACCAAACATGATGATCAAAACGTAACTAATATAAATAAATTTTTCTCACCTTTATTGGTTTCAAACTTCATAAAATTCATTATAGCTTTACTACGATCGCACTAAAGCTAACAGAATTGAGCTTTGGACCTTTGGAAAGGCTCTTCCTATGCTTGCAAGTGGAGATGGGCTCGGCTAAGGGTGATGGAGGGGGTTACCGTGGGTTTGCAAGGAGGAGATAAGTGGATTTCACTTGATTTTGAAGTGGATTGCTAATGTATATATACTTATATAAATTTCTTTTCTTTTTGCTAATTTTACTTCATAAATTTTCAAAGTAGAGATGCCGTTAAAATAGCTTAAGAAAGAGGAAGAAGAAGACGGTGTTAAAATTATGAAAGAAATGGATGGGTATTTATTGGAAAATTTTGGAATAAAATATCTTAGGATAGAATTACCCTTTTATCTCTCGCCCACAACCCTCTTTTGCCACCAAGGCGCATGGCTCCCCCCTCCTCCTTGTCATCCTCTATGTAAGTGTGAAAATATCTTAGATATTTATAACTTTTACTATATGTAAATTTAAATGTAAATGGTAAATATGTATATATATTTATATATGTTATTTGTTATGTATATGTATATGTAATTGTATGTATATTCTTGTCATATGTGTCTACAAGTTATATAAACAAAGTTGCACGACTTCTTTATGTTAAACCGTTACGAATTCCGGTTCCGGTTTCCGTCATATTTTCACTTATAAATTAAATTACATATAAATATTAAAAAAAATTGAAAACTAATTTCTTTTCATTTTTAACTAATTAAAGCGATCCTATTTAAATTATAGAACCATATAAATTAATAGTAAACAATTGTTTGCTGAAAGTGCTATTATATCGATAAAGCGATATCAATTTTCCTTATAATTTCAAGTCAAATACATGTCTTTTTAAAACTATTATAAATGATTTATTATCACTTTATAACTAATTAAACTGAATTATTATCATTTAAAAACAATTATTTGAATAATTACAATAATTATTAAATCTTTATTAAATTCATAAATCAATTATTAAATATGATGTCATTATTAATGATGTCATATATACATGTTATTTTAAAAAATAAAATAATTTTTTTATATCATATTCTTATTTAATTGGATAACTAAGTGTATGTATTCAGCTCCTTGCGCGAATTCTGATATTTATAGAGCTGGTTATTGATAAAACAATTTTTAGTCATTTTATCGATATTCCTTCAAAGTTTATATTTTTGTGAATACTTATTCAAAATAAGATTATCATCATTATTATCCAAATCATCATAATCTATGTTTTAAAAAGCTTATATTTGAATATTTAAAAATAAATA
The DNA here is from genome assembly GCA_030765085.1 of Allium cepa. Classification (NCBI taxonomy): domain Eukaryota; kingdom Viridiplantae; phylum Streptophyta; class Magnoliopsida; order Asparagales; family Amaryllidaceae; genus Allium; species Allium cepa. Next base: position 338,234,493 of record CM060938.1, read on the forward strand.
TAATTTATCAAATTGATAAATTTGCGAGTCGTTGGAGACTTCCCTCCTTAGAAGAATTTCGTCCTCGAAATTACAACGCAAAACGTAAAGATGTTTACCCAATTTTTTTTAAACTTACACTCGTATAATGTATATAGATTATATCTATGCGATAGTTGTTTCAATCTCTTTCTCAAATATACAATTTTATATATGAACTAGTATTGATCCTTCGATTCTCTAGTGCAGAACTTTGATCATGCTCAAAAGCTTTTATTTTCCTTGCATAACTCTTGACTATGATAGAAAATGTAAGAATCCGACTACAAACCCTTATCAATATTTGCCATCGAGCATCGAGTGATAAATTTTTTTGGATGTCAAGTCTTATACCTAAATCTTAGGTTAAGTTATATTGCGAAATAATTAATGGATAATACATTTATGCTATATCTTTTCCAAAATATTTGGTAAAATTTTGTTTTAAGTTTTTAAACATTTCATAACATGTCTTTTTATCTTACAAAGAAAATTCTCCATTTAAATTTTGTTTCCTTTATCAAGAATTCTTATTAATGTACTTGAGTGGTTTGTGTAATTACAAATGAACGAAGTCAAAATGAAAGCTCATAGTTATATTATGCCACTTCATATCTTACATCCATCATTCCTATCATACTTGGGTCATCCTTAAGTCATCCCAATCTTGCTTGGGTACAAAATACAAATACATGACTAACCACAACACCACCTTATCACAAGCCATACATATAGGCTACTACTTAATACTAGATAGATGGTCACAAATCTTCAATCACAGTCTTAATCATCACTCGGAATCCATTGTCGATGGTGCACTCCAATATCCATGCTCCAATAAAACTTCCCTAACATCCTCATCCTAACTTTCTTGTTCGTCGTTAGCTTCATTTCCGTCTACACTTTGCTATATTTCATCCTCACATATGGTAGCCAAGGCCGATTCCATAGAACATGTATAATTCCGAATGGTACTCCCTATTACATTTTCCCTTCCATTAATTCCTCCAATCCTTACACTTACATCTCTCCGGGATTCTCGGATTCCTCTGTAGCTTCCTCTTCGTTATCTTCCATATCATCCTAGTGAATGTATAAACTTGATGACTCCTCATGCCAAATAACATGATCCACATCCATCTCCCATATGATATTACTGTCCCCACCACTTTGGTTCGATTCATTTGATATTATATCATTTGAGGTCCCCTTAAAATGAAAAATGAATTTTATTGATTTCTATACTTTTGTTACATCAGATACTATACAACTCTTTGTATTTATAAGTACAGAAATGCAAGGCAAGAAAAGCTACTGGGTCAGAAGAAGCCCAGCCCAATAACGAAGAAAGAACAAATAAAGTGATGCCAGCCCGATACAATCCTTATTACTCCCCCATAAACTAAACTAGGGTTTTCACCCCTTCATGTCTTCTCTTTGTTATCTATGGCGGCTAGGAGAACACGAAGTTCCTCTCTTAGTCGAATGAAATTCTTGGAAGAAATTGCCTTCGTTAGTACATCCGCGCGCTGGTAAAAGGAGGGAATATGCCGGATCTGGAGCTTCCCACTTCCAGTTCGCTCTCTGACGAAGTGTTGATCCAATTCTAGATGTTTTGTTCTCGAGTGCTGAACCAGATTCATAGAAAGGGATATAGTGCTCAAATTGTGCACCTAGACAGTTGGTGTTTGTTTAAGCTCGAATCCTAATTCTCTGAGAAGAGCTTCGTTCCATGTGATTTCAGCAGTGACACTAGCGATGGCTCTGTATTCCGCTTCCATGCTTGACCTAGAAACTGTTGACTGCTTCTTTGTGCACCATGAAACAGGGTTGTTCCCGAGATAAACACAGTGCCCTGTAGTAGATCTCATGTCGTCTAAATCATTGGCCCAATCAGAATCACTACAAGCTTGTAAAGTTATATTTTTGCATGGCACTAGTCTTAATCCATAGTCAATAGTTTCCTTAGATATCTGAGTATGCGTTTAACTGCACGCCAGTGCTCATTAGTTGGTGCTTGCATGTATTGACAGACCTTGTTTACACTAAAACAAATATCAGGTCTGGAAATAGTTGCATACTGAAGTGCCCCAACTACACTCCTATATTGTTTGACATTTTCAATCGGTTCTCCCTTGTCTTTAGACAGTTTAAGATTGCTTGTCATGGGTGTGGACAGTGCTTTGGCATTGTCCATATTTTCTCTTACTAAAGTATCTGATATGTATTGCTTTTGTGAAAAACTGATGCTTGAGTCTGCATTTTTCTGAATATGAATCCCCAGAAAGTAATTTAAGACCCCAGGTCTTTTATAGCAAATTGTCTGTCTAGATGCCTGACTACTGCTTCAATTTCATGCGTACTGTCTCCAGTAATGAGAATGTCATCAACATATACCAATATGTAGATGCTATTATCTCCCTGCCTTTTTATGTAGAAGGAATTGTCAGATTTGGTAGCAATGAATCCCAATCCGACTAAAGTGGTTTTCAGTTTTTCATACAGGCCCTTGATGCTTGTTTTAGCCCATATATGGCCTTGTGTAGCTTGCATACTTGATTGTTGCTGTCTGTAGAATTATAACCTTTTGGTTGTTGCATGTATACTTCTTCCACTAAGTCTCCATTTAAGAATGCATTGTGCACATCCAACTGTCGTATCTCCCAATGCTTGTGTAGAGCTAAAGTTATTATGATTTTGATAGTTGCTGGTTTAATTACTGGAGAAAAAGTCTCATTGAAATCATAACCATACTATTGAGTATAGCCCTTTGCCATAAGTCTTGCCTTATACTTGATTACTTCGCCATTTGGATCTCTTTTGATTTTATAAGTCCACTTGCTTCCAACTATGCTTTTGTGTTTTGGTGGATCAACTAAGGTCCATGTCTTGTTTTTAATCAGTGCATTGTATTCTTCATCCATGGCTATCCTCCATCTTTTTTCTTTAACAGCTGATTCATCAACTTCATTGATTTGAGTATTGAATATTTTGGGTTTAAAAATACCACTTTTGGATCTAGTAGTCATGGGTTGTTGGCTAATGGTTGGTTGTGGCATTTGATGTTCAGTAATGTAGTGATCTGTAACTTCATTTGTTGTGTTTTCATTGCTTTGATCTTCCTGTATATCTACTTGCTGCTGTTCATTATACTGTGAGCTGTCATCTGCACTTTCCTCTGACTTATCAATATGAACACTCTTTGTTAATTCATAATTTACTTTATTTTCATTGCTGATCCAATCAGACAGATTTGGTATATGACTTGTCCCTGCATTGTTGAAGTCCATTTCTATACTTTGCTCTCACTTTATTTGTTCTTTCTCCGTTAGTGGGCTGGGCTTCTTCTGACCTAGTAGCTTTTCTTGCCTTGCATTTCTATACTTATAAATACAAATAGTTGTATAGTATCTGATGTAACAAAACTATAGAAATCAATAAAATTCATTTATCATTTTATGGTATCAGAGCAAATATAGCCGAAAGGCATATCGATCAGAAAAAGGTGATTTTACTCTTCTCCCCTCAGAGCATGATCATCACAGGGGGTATACCAATCTCGCGATCAACTTAATATCAGTTTCTCATCAGTTCTTGCGCTCACTGTGCCATCCTAGAAGAGGATCAGATTCTAAACCTTCATCTCCTCATCTGGTTGCAATGATCTTGATCACCACAGCCTACTTTGGCTGCAGATTTATCACTGCCTCGCCAAAGCATTGCCTTCTTGATCAAGATCTCCTCTACCTGATTGTACTGTACTCATCTGTATTGGCTGCAAGTTCATCATTGCCACGCCAAAGTATTGCTTTCTTAATCAAGATTTCCAGACAGCAGGGTTCTTGATCCACCAAGGCGAATCAAGATGATGATGCCACCTCTGTAAACACAGGCAACAAGTCCAGAAATGGCCAGAGCACTGACCCAACCTTGATCAGACCTAAAAATGAAGCAATCAACACACCATTAGATGAAGATAACTATATAACATGGAAATATCATGTAGAAATTGCATTGAGAGGTTATGAATTGCAAGATTATGTGAAGGGAACCAAGGTAATTCCTCTAATTAACATCACTGGTGATAAAGGGAAAATAGTTAGCAACCCAAATTATATTCAATATCAAAAGCAAGATAATCTGCTTGCATCTTGGCTTTTATCTTCTATTAGTCAAAGTCTTGTGTCACAACTTGTTTGATGTTACACTTCATATGAAATATGGTCAACCATTGAAAGAATTTTTAGTTCACGGTCAGCAGCTAGAATTATGCACTATAGAAGAGTGCTACAAAATGCAAGAAAGAATGATACAAGTATGAGAGAGTATCTTGCTAGAATCAAGAATCTTTGTGGCAAATTGAAATCTGTTGGTCATGAAATATCCAATAGTAAGCAGATTCTCGTCATTACAAATGGTCTAGATCAAGAATATGAATCTTTAGTGACTTTTCTTGCTACCCAGCAAACATTGCCAGATTTAGAGTATGTTCACTCAGCACTTCTTGCTCATGAAGGCAGAGTTGAATAGAGAAAACTCATGCAAGAAGACTATTCAGCCAACTATGCCTCCTCCATAAAGAACAGAAATAAGAAACATAGTCAAAATAAACAAGAAAATCAAATTTTAAGAGGAAACAACAATCAAAGAGGAAGAGGCAGAGGAAGATACTCAAACAATCACAGGGTCAAATGTCAAATCTGTGAGAAATTTGGCCACATGGCAAATAAGTGTTACTTCAGATTCAAGGAAGATTACAACACTACACAGCAAGGTCAAGCAAACAGAGGACCAACAGCAAACATCGGACAAATCAGTAATCAATCCAGAAATAGTGCAGACAACTCAACTGATGATGCAACTAGACATGAAGATGTTAATATAGAAGAATGGTTTCCTGATTTAGGGGCCACTAATCATATGACTAACAATCTGCAAAATCTAAACTTGGGGAATAAAAGCTACACAGGTAAACATTCTGTTGCAATGGGAAATGATGAAACAATAAATATATCTCATGTGGGAATAGGCACTATAGAAGGTATAAGGCTACTCTATCTTAATAACTTATTGAGAGTACCAAGTATCAAAAATAATTTAATTAGTGTCTCATAATTTGTTAAAGAGAATAATGTATATTTTGAGTTTCACCCTAGTTTTTGTCTTGTCAGGGATATGCTGAATAAAAATATACTGTTACAGGGTAAACTGGACCATGGTTTATACAAGTTCGGCAATATCAGAAAAGGATCCTTTTGTAACAATGCAGTATGGTGTAATAATGTTGGTGCTGATGATAACAAAAAGGATAATATTCTTGATGTATGGCATTGTAAGCTAGGGCACCCTATTTTTGATGTAGTTAAACAAGTATTGAATGATAATAAAATTCTTTTTCCAAAATTATGTACTTCCAATATGTGTTCACACTGTCAAATTGGAAAGAGTCATAAATTACCTTTTCAACGTTCTAAAACTATATATGAAAGGCCTTTTGAGCTAGTGGCAGCTGACTTGTGGGGGCCATCTCCACATAATTCAACTCAAGGAGACAGGTATTACCTATCACTTGTTGATGCTCATAGCAGATATACATGGATATATTTTTTAAAGGCAAAATCAGACACATGCAATGCTATGAAACATTTCATCACTTGCACTGAAAAGAAGTTAAATAGCAATGTGAAAATGATACAAACAGATGGTGGGGGTGAATTCAAACCTCTTAAGGACTTCTTTGCCATAAAAGGAATTATACATAGAATGACAATGCCCACACACATCTGAACAAAATGGTTTGGTGGAAAGAAAACACAGACACGTAGTAGAGACTGGTTTAACACTTATGTCACAGGCATGTCTCCCCATGAAATACTGGAGAGGAGCATTTGCCACAACAGTATATCTCATCAATAGAATGCCAACCAAAGTTTTAAATCATATTTGTTCTTTTGGAAAAAAAATTGGTGTTAAACCGGATTATGAGTATTTAAAAAAATTTGGGTACCTGTGTTTTCCTTGCCTCGGACCATACAATAGACATAAATTGAGCCTGAGGTCTAGTAAATGTACTTTTCTGGGTGATGCAGATAATCAGAAAGGATCAAGTGCCTAGACAGTCAAGGCAGATTCTATATTTTAAGACATGTAGTGTTTAATGAAAATGTTTTTCCTTTTGCAGAGAAGGAAAGACACAAATAAGAAAAGCTACTGGGTCAGAAGAAGCCCAGCCCAATAACGAAGAAAGAACAAATAAAGTGATGCCAGCCCGATACAATCCTTATTACTCCTCTAGTTCAGACCATTCCTCCATGGGTTCTTCTTCATGTTCGAATTCTAAACTAGCAGGGTCAGTGATCCATGCCTCAACGTCACTGGATATTATGACCAGATATGGAGTTGGGGAAGGTATATGTATTTCAACTAACCATCTCCGCCTCTATGAGTATACGCATCATTTTCTTCCTATATAGGTTCTTCCTCATCACTTGAAAGAATAATTAGATCATCTTTCTCACTCGAAAATGCTTTTGAGGTTTCTCCTTTAGAATATTTCCCCATGTGGATTCTACAAATATAAATATAAATACTTAGAAGCCGACACTAAGTATTTATTGTAACTTAACAAATATACTACTTTTCAAGCTAATGTTTGATCAATACTTAGGAACCAAATCGAGATCTTTATCAAAATGTTTTATCTCTTTCCAAAAATCCTTTTGATTTTTTTTTGCTAAAATGTTTTCCAAACATTATTATCGTCGACTTTCAAAATCCTTTCTAAAAGAACTTTTTGATAAAAGTTCTCATTATCCAAATCTTAGGTTTTCCTCCTTATTCTTCATCCTCTCAATACCATTATTGTAACGACCCGTATTTTACGTGTCGATAAGTCGTAAAATAGTTGCATTAAGTCGTTTGTATTGCTTGAGTCGTGTTGAACCTAGGTGGTAGGGTTTACGGCTTAAGGGGGTTAGGCCATGCAATAGCTAGCTCGTGAGTGGCCTAAGTCGTTCGGAATTGAGTCGTGACCGACTTAGTGCTTAGGTCGTGTGATAGCTTAACTCGTGTGGAAGTTAGCTTAGGTTGACTACGAGTTACGACTTAGGGGCTGGAACGGGTTGGTAAGTTGCTGGACTTATAAGTCGTAAATGACCTATAGGATGTAGATGTGACCGACCTAAGAAGGCTATGGGCTAACGAGTTAGTGTGTGAGCGAGTTAAGGAGGATGAGTTGTTTGACCGAGTTTTAGTGTTTTACGACCTAAGGTAGATAGGTCGGTAGAGCGACCTAAGATAGTTAGCGACATAGGGTTAACGACCTAACAGTTACGAGTTATGATTTCTGACCGACCTAAGTTTGGACCGACCTAAGTTTGGACCGACCTAAGGAAGCTAGGTCGTAGACGAGTTAAGGCTTGGTGGTTAAGTCGTCATGTTTTAGGTCGTAGCATAGTTAGGTCGGTAGGTTAGTTAGGTCGTTAGACGACCTAAGGAAGGCCGCTATGAGTTGTTAGGTTGTAACTCGTGTTGCTTGATAGGTCGTGACTAGGTTAGGTCGTATAGAGGCTTATGTGTTAGGTCGTAAGCTTTTAAGTCGGCAGCTAGGTAGATCGTGTAAGTGCATGTGTGTGCTAAGTCGGCCTTGTTTGTTAGGTCGCATAGGAGTTAGGTCGTGAGATCTTGTGTGTTTGGGTAAGTCGTAGGTCGTTGGTTCGAGTTAAGGAAGGCGGCTGTATTTTAGGTCGCATGTACTATTGAGATTTAGGTCGTAAACGACCTAAGTTAGGTCGGGGATCTTTAGATCGGCAACGACCTAAAACTGGGCGACGACCTAAGGGTGAAATCAGCCTATAAATAGAGGGTTTTGGCTCACTTTTTGGCACCGGTTTTTAAAGCGACGAAGTGCTGCCATTTTGGGAACTCGACTACAACATTTTCTTCACTTCTTTCTCTACTTCAATCTTGTGCTAACATCCGTCAAGATCGAAGATCAAGATCGAAGATTGAAGAGCCAAAGTTGAAGATCTTCATCCGACGAAGCTAGATTTCACCATTTCAAGCGAGATTTCGACGAATCGAGCTTGAATCCTTGCTGTCCAGATCTTTAGTTGATAGTTGTTGAAGTGGTTGGGTGATTCAGTGAGTGGTAGTTATCTCTCACGGGGACCCAAAGGAGTATATTGGATTGGTGGCTTGTTTGAGTGTTAAAGTTGGAGATTTCATGCATTTTTCTTAGTTCCAAGACTAGATTCATTACTTTTGAAGATGTTTACCTATGCAAGTTCAATTAACAAGTTATAGAGACAAAACCCATGTTTTATATTTGATAGATCTATGCTAAAATCCATGATTTCATATATGTTAGACTTATGCTCATTTATTTATGAAATTGCCATTATAGTTGATATTGCTTGATTAGATCTTGTTTGAATGCTTGATTGTTTGGATGTATGATTGATTTGATTGTCTCGAGTTAGCTTGTAGTTGATTTGGGACAAGATGGTTGAAGATGATTCAAAAGCTAAGTGGAAAGGCTTTTGAATGGTGAAAGCTGCTGTGGCATATGAAGCGGATGATGAAGCTCATATGGATGGGTTCGAGGACTTTGCTATAGTTAGAGGAAGCGAAGTATGATGACGAAATGGACTTTGCCATGATATGTTGAGGCGAAGTATGATGATGAAATGGACTTTGCTAAGATGCGTTGGAGCAAAGCATGATGTGGAAGCCTTGGTTTAATCCAGACGGGATCATCCCAAGCATGTTGATTACTCGATGATGCGGTTCGAGTTGGTGGATAATGGTGGGCTCGAGAGGTGCTTGAGCTATAATGGGAATAGTCGTCGAGGAGGATGACTAGAAGGATGAGATCTTATCGTTATTGAAGGTTCTAGCAAGCTCAAAGCAAGAGTACGTTGGGTAGATCCGTTATACCCAGGCGCGGGTCATGATGACGTGCTAGTACTCTGGGTAGATCTGTTATACCTAGGCACGGGTCACGGTGACGTGCGGAGTTATGTCTAGAACCGGGGTTGCCATTAGCCCTTGACGGATGGTTGAAAGATGAGTTGGTCATTCAATTAACGATAAAATCAAGGCAATGATAACAGTGATAGCCAGGGTCATGGATGTTTGGTTGTACCATCATTCGGTCTCAAGAGCGGTGTTTTCTGGGTGCCTATCTGATCTTGGTTTAGGCCTTGGGGGTTTGAATTTGGAAAACATCGACCTTGACTCGAGTGATTATTGCTTTACTTTAATTATCTGCTTTGCTATGTTTGCCTCTCCTTAGTGTGTGTCTGGGGGCTATCACTGTAGAAAGAGGTGGAGTGGGATGGTTTGGGTTCCTATTCCTTTTATCCTTTATGCTCTTTTGGTATGTTTGATAGTTGATTTACTGCTCACTAAGACTGTTGTCTGACTCAAGGTTTTATGTCTCCTCTTATTACCTTGGGCTGTTCATCCATGTTTGGGATGGGCAGACTAGGTGACAGGTGGCAGGTGCTGATCTTAGTGGCTCACGCCGATGATGACGAAGACGAGCAGGAGGCTTTACATATTATTTTCATATTCTATGTACTGGATATTCCGCTGATTGTTGATTACTCTGAGTGCTATGTAGTGAGGCTTCTTGTATTCATGATTCAGACATGTATAAAGCTATTATGATTAGATGATGATATTCTGTTCTATGGAAGCTTCACTATATTATATTTCTCTATTGTATTTTATCCATGCGCTGTGAGTTTTACGATAGAGTCTGCGATATTTATTCTACCCTTGACGGTCACCCATGGCTGCCTGGCACACCTTCAGCGCACTATTCCCTTGTTTCCGTGCGGGAGTCATGGGCGGTCGTCACATTTGGTATCAGAGCTTTGGTTAATCGATTTTAGCCAACGCTCGCTGACGTAACTACGTATGAGGGACGTAATTGTATTTTTATGGATGATTACTATATATAATATAGTAGTTTAGAAGGATTTGAACTCCTTATGTAGTTGTTTCTCAAGGTGTTCTAATCATTCCTTTTTGTCGATATTAAGGATGAGTCGAAGAGGGAGACCAACTGCTAGAGAAAACCGTGCTACTGGGGAAGCTACTGATTATGGAGCTATGTTTGAAGCTATGATGACTTCTATCATGAGAAGGATACCAGGTCCAGGGCCATCAGTGGATGTTGGAGTTCAAGTTCAAGCTCCAAGACAGGTGGATTTTGCTAAGTTGTGTAAGGACTATACTGCTCTTGGAGGGAAGGTTTTCTTAGGGATAGAGTCAACCATTGAAGTCCAAAGATGGATAGATGCTTGTAGAAGGATCTTTGGTGACTTGGGAATTGATGATGCAACTAAGAGGAAGCTTGCATCGAGACAGCTTCAAGGAAGAGCTTCTGATTGGTGGAACTCTATCACCGTTGATACTCCGGAGGAAGAAATTACTTGGGAGCAATTCCAAGTTAGATTTGAAGCCAAGTTTATCTCTACAGCTCAGAAGTCTGTTTTGTTCAAGAAGTTTGTTGAACTCAAGCAGGGTGGGAGGCCAGTTCTTGAGTATGTTTCTGAGTTTGAGGCTCTGTCCAAGTATGCTAGATCGTATATTGAATCTCCCTATCAGAAGAATGAAAAGTTTGTGACCGGTCTGGACGCTTATCTTGGAAGGCAGTTAGTGGATCATTTGGACGATCCGTTTGAGAAGCTTGTGGAGAAAGCTCTCAGGAATGAGAGTCTGTTTCCTAGGGAAAGTTCTGTTGTTGCTGTGACCAAGGACCATAGTGGAAATAAGAAGAGGAAGCAGCATCATCAGAAGGGTAAGGATGGCCAGAAGAAGCCAAAGGGCGAAGTGACCTGCTACAACTGCCGACAGAAGGGTCATCTCTCCCGGGATTGCAAGAATCCAAAAGTGCAGTTGAAGTGCCACAACTGTGATAAGCTGGGACATATCAAGAAGGACTGCCCAGAACCGAGGAAAGATAAGCAGATTGTGCAAGCTTATGCTTTGGGAGCTGTTCCATCGTCTTCAAAAGCTCCTACTGCTGAAGAGAAGGGGAAGGGTGTGGTGGTTCAAGGTACTATTTTCATTTGTGGTGCTCCAGTTAGAGTGTTGATTGATACTGGAGCGTCGCATTCTTTTGTTTGTGATGATTTGGTAGGCCGGTTAGGTTTGAAACCGGATATTGTTGATAGGCCATTGGTTGTGACTAATCCAGTTGGGGGTTTGTCTTGTTTGTGTATGTTATGCCGTGGTCTAGTTGTGTCGAGTCATGATTGCTCGTTTGTTTGTGATTGTTTTGTTCTGAACTTTGCGGGGTTCGGAATTATTTTGGGTATGGAATGGCTTAGGAAGTATGCGGCAAGGATTGATTGTGGGAGGCTTGAGGTGACAGTCGGGAATGTGGAAGGGCGAAAGGTTGTGATACGATGTAAGCATGAGGAAGGCGTCTTCATGAGCTTCATGTATTCGCTGGTTGTTCCACGGGATGGACTGTCATCGGTGCCTATTGTGAATGGATTTGAGGATGTCTTTGACGAAGTCAAAGGGTTACCGCCGCATAGGGAGATCGAGTTTCGTATCGATCTAGTTGAGGGAGCCAGACCTATTGTGATGCCTCTTAGGCGGATGGCGCCTAGGGAGCAGCTAGAGTTGAAGGTGCAAGTTGATGACCTTTTGCGGAAAGGATTTATTCGGCGTAGCGTGTCCGAATGGGGTGCACCAGTTGTGTTCGCAACCAAAGCAGATGGATCGTTGAGGTTGTGTGTGGATTATCGTGAGCTGAATAAGGTGACTAAGAAGAACAAGTATCCATTGCCGAGAATAGATGACTTGTTTGATCAGCTTCACGAGGCTAAGGTGTTTTCTCAGATGGATTTGGCAACGGGATTTCACCAGTTAAGAGTGGCGAAGGATAGTGTGCCGAAGACTGCTTTCAGGACACCATCCGGCTTTTATGAGTGGCTGGTAATGCCATTTGGATTGACGAATGCACCAGCGTATTTTGTGGATCTTATGAATAGAGTGTTCAGAGATCAGTTGAACAAGTTCGTACTTGTGTTCGTGGATGATATTCTGATTTATTCCAGAACTGAGGAAGAGCACAAGACGCACTTGAGGATTGTTTTGGAAATCTTGCGGAAACATCAGCTGAAGGCTAAGTTTTCGAAGTGTCACTTCTGGAAGAGTGAAGTGAGGTTCTTAGGCCATGTTATTTCTGGAAAGGGAATAGCGGTTGATCCCGCTAAGGTGGCAGCAATCCAGGATTGGGTTAGACCTAAGAATGCATCTGATGTGAGAAGTTTTCTTGGATTAGCGGGATATTATCTTCGGTTTATCAAAGACTTTTCCAAGATAGCTGCACCGATAACAGGATTGACGAAGAATAACCAAGTGTTCAGTTGGGATGCTAAGTGTGAGCAAGCTTTTGGAATCCTGAAAGAGCGACTGACGAGTGCTCCTGTTTTGACTATTCCAAGTGGGAATGATGAGATGGTGGTTTACACCGATGCATGCGGTACTGGACTTGGAGCAGTGCTGATGCAGAAGGATAGAGTTGTTGCGTATGCGAGTCGACAACTGAAGCCGCATGAAAGGAATTACCCGACTCATGATTTGGAGTTAGCAGCGATTGTTTTTGCTCTGAAGATGTGGAGACATTATCTATTGGGAGTTCGATTCGAGTTGTTTACGGATCACAAGTCTTTGAAGTATCTTTTCTCCCAAAAGGATTTGAATCTTCGGCAGCAACGATGGCTAGAGTTTTTGGCATCATATAATTTTAGTATAGCTTATACTCCGGGAAAATGTAACGCAGTAGCTGATGCGTTGAGTCGAAGACATGCAGGATTAGGAGCCATGTTTTCGGAATGGAAGAGTCTCGAGTATTTAGCTGGATTTGACTTCAGGCCCAGATGTGAATTGGAACCTGAAATGTTGGCAAACTTATCGATAAGGCCTACTCTAGTGGAAAGAATTGGCGAGGGGCAAAAGCAAGACGATAAGCTTGTCAATATTATCCGTGATTTGGAATCTGAGTTGGACCCGGAAAAGGATAAAGGATTCGAAGTTGATCAAAAAGGTTGGCTTCGGAAGCAAGGACGACTAGTTGTTCCCGATAGCGATGAATTGAGAGATGAAGTTCTAAGGGAAAGTCATCACTCGAAGTTGACAATTCATCCAGGTGGAAATAAGATGTATCGGGATATGAAGAGAACCTATTACTAGGAAGGTATGAAGAAGGATGTTGGAAATTTCATTTCCAAATGTATGAACTGTCGGTTGGTAAAAGCTGAGCAGAAGAAGCCAAGTGGATTGCTTCAGCCATTAGAGGTTCCTACATGGAAGTGGGAGCAGATATCGATGGATTTTATCGATGGTCTACCTAGAACCAGAGTAGGGAATGAGGGGATTTGGGTCATAGTAGATCGTTTGACCAAGAGTGCAAGATTCATTCCTGTTCGATCGACTAGGACTGCATCGAAGTTGGCTGAATTGTATGTTAAGTGGATAGTTCGATTCCATGGTATTCCGAAGAGTATAGTGAGCGATCGAGATCCATTGTTCACTAGTGGATTTTGGAAGAGCTTTCAGGAAGTTTTGGGAACTGAGTTGTGTTTGAGTACAGCTTATCACCCTCAAACAGATGGTCAGACTGAGAGAGTCAATCGAGTTTTGGAAGATCTTCTCAGAGCTTGTGTTTTGGACTTCGGAGGATCATGGGAAGACCACCTTCATTTGGTTGAATTTGCGTATAATAACAGTTATCAGTCAAGTATTGGTATGGCACCATATGAAGCACTGTATGGAAGACCGTGTAACTCTCCGACATGTTGGTTGGAAACTGGAGAAAAGCTGATACTTGGGCCAGAGATGATTCGACAGACTTCGGATTGTATAGAGATCATTCGGCAACGAATGAAGGCAGCCCAAGATCGTCAGAAAAGTTATGCCGATAATCGTCGTAAGGATTTGGAATTCGACGTGGGTGATATGGTTTTTGTGAAGATTTCTCCATTGAAGAATGTTATTCGATTCGGGAAGAAAGGAAAGTTGACTCCGAGATTTGTTGGACCATTCCCGATTATCGAGCGAATTGGAAAGCTCGCTTATAGATTGGAGTTACCAGAAAAGATGGCGGGTGTGCACAATGTTTTTCATGAATCGTATCTACGGAAGTATGTGCACGACTTGAGTACAGTGGTTTCTGCTGATAGCTGTGAAGATTTGGAGGTTGATCCAGTTGTTAGAAGACCTCGTAAGCCGCTTTGTATTGTTGAAACCGATACGAAACAGCTTAGGAGCAAGACGATTACGTTGCTCAAGATACAATGGAGTGATGATGTTAACGACTGTACGTGGGAGGAGGAAGAGAGGATGAAGGCAGCTCATCCTGAACTCTTCGAGGTATGGCCCTAAGGTGTCGTGACATCTCATGAATTTGTAGCTTGTGCTAGTCTTAGAATTCTGCATGCTAGGTTAGTAATTGGATGCATGGTTTGTTGATTGCTATGGATGGTAGGCATGCAGAATAATTTTGATTGCTCTTGTTTGTTTGGAATTTCGGGGGCGAAATTCCTAAGGGGGAGAGAATGTAACGACCCGTATTTTACGTGTCGATAAGTCGTAAAATAGTTGCATTAAGTCGTTTGTATTGCTTGAGTCGTGTTGAACCTAGGTGGTAGGGTTTACGGCTTAAGGGGGTTAGGCCGTGCAATAGCTAGCTCGTGAGTGGCCTAAGTCGTTCGGAATTGAGTCGTGACCGACTTAGTGCTTAGGTCGTGTGATAGCTTAACTCGTGTGGAAGTTAGCTTAGGTTGACTACGAGTTACGACTTAGGGGCTGGAACGGGTTGGTAAGTTGCTGGACTTATAAGTCGTAAACGACCTATAGGATGTAGATGTGACCGACCTAAGAAGGCTATGGGCTAACGAGTTAGTGTGTGAGCGAGTTAAGGAGGATGAGTTGTTTGACCGAGTTTTAGTGTTTTACGACCTAAGGTAGATAGGTCGGTAGAGCGACCTAAGATAGTTAGCGACATAGGGTTAACGACCTAACAGTTACGAGTTATGATTTCTGACCGACCTAAGTTTGGACCGACCTAAGTTTGGACCGACCTAAGGAAGCTAGGTCGTAGACGAGTTAAGGCTTGGTGGTTAAGTCGTCATGTTTTAGGTCGTAGCATAGTTAGGTCGGTAGGTTAGTTAGGTCGTTAGACGACCTAAGGAAGGCCGCTATGAGTTGTTAGGTTGTAACTCGTGTTGCTTGATAGGTCGTGACTAGGTTAGGTCGTATAGAGGCTTATGTGTTAGGTCGTAAGCTTTTAAGTCGGCAGCTAGGTAGGTCGTGTAAGTGCATGTGTGTGCTAAGTCGGCCTTGTTTGTTAGGTCGCATAGGAGTTAGGTCGTGAGATCTTGTGTGTTTGGGTAAGTCGTAGGTCGTTGGTTCGAGTTAAGGAAGGCGGCTGTATTTTAGGTCGCATGTACTATTGAGATTTAGGTCGTAAACGACCTAAGTTAGGTCGGGGATCTTTAGGTCGGCAACGACCTAAAACTGGGCGACGACCTAAGGGTGAAATCAGCCTATAAATAGAGGGTTTTGGCTCACTTTTTGGCACCGGTTTTTAAAGCGACGAAGTGTTGCCATTTTGGGAACTCGACTACAACATTTTCTTCACTTCTTTCTCTACTTCAATCTTGTGCTAACATCCGTCAAGATCGAAGATTGAAGAGCCAAAGTTGAAGATCTTCATCCGACGAAGCTAGATTTCACCATTTCAAGCGAGATTTCGACGAATCGAGCTTGAATCCTTGCTGTCCAGATCTTTAGTTGATAGTTGTTGAAGTGGTTGGGTGATTCGGTGAGTGGTAGTTATCTCTCACGCGGACCCAAAGGAGTATATTGGATTGGTGGCTTGTTTGAGTGTTAAAGTTGGAGATTTCATGCATTTTTCTTAGTTCCAAGACTAGATTCATTACTTTTGAAGATGTTTACCTATGCAAGTTCAATTAACAAGTTATAGAGACAAAACCCATGTTTTATATTTGATAGATCTATGCTAAAATCCATGATTTCATATATGTTAGACTTATGCTCATTTATTTACGAAATTGCCATTATAGTTGATATTGCTTGATTAGATCTTGTTTGAATGCTTGATTGTTTGGATGTATGATTGATTTGATTGTCTCGAGTTAGCTTGTAGTTGATTTGGGACAAGATGGTTGAAGATGATTCAAAAGCTAAGTGGAAAGGCTCTTGAATGGTGAAAGCTGCTGTGGCATATGAAGCGGATGATGAAGCTCATATGGATGGGTTCGAGGACTTTGCTATAGTTAGAGGAAGCGAAGTATGATGACGAAATGGACTTTGCCATGATATGTTGAGGCGAAGTATGATGATGAGATGGACTTTGCTAAGATGCATTGGAGCAAAGCATGATGTGGAAGCCTTGGTTTAATCCAGACGGGATCATCCCAAGCATGTTGATTACACGATGATGCGGTTCGAGTTGGTGGATAATGGTGGGCTCGAGAGGTGCTTGAGCTATAATGGGAATAGTCGTCGAGGAGGATGACTAGAAGGATGAGATCTTATCGTTATTGAAGGTTCTAGCAAGCTCAAAGCAAGAGTACGTTGGGTAGATCCGTTATACCCAGGCGCGGGTCATGATGACGTGCTAGTACTCTGGGTAGATCCGTTATACCTAGGCACGGGTCACGGTGACGTGCGGAGTTATGTCTAGAACCGGGGTTGCCATTAGCCCTTGACGGATGGTTGAAAGATGAGTTGGTCATTCAATTAACGATAAAATCAAGGCAATGATAACAGTGATAGCCAGGGTCATGGATGTTTGGTTGTACCATCATTCGGTCTCAAGAGCGGTGTTTTCTGGGTGCCTATCTGATCTTGGTTTAAGCCTTGGGGGTTTGAATTTGGAAAACATCGACCTTGACTCGAGTGATTATTGCTTTACTTTAATTATCTGCTTTGCTATGTTTGCCTCTCCTTAGTGTGTGTCTGGGGGCTATCACTGTAGAAAGAGGTGGAGTGGGATGGTTTGGGTTCCTATTCCTTTTATCCTTTATGCTCTTTTGGTATGTTTGATAGTTGATTTACTGCTCACTAAGACTGTTGTCTGACTCAAGGTTTTATGTCTCCTCTTATTACCTTGGGCTGTTCATCCATGTTTGGGATGGGCAGACTAGGTGACAGGTGGCAGGTGCTGATCTTAGTGGCTCACGCCGATGATGACGAAGACGAGCAGGAGGCTTTACATATTATTTTCATATTCTATGTACTGGATATTCCGCTGATTGTTGATTACTCTGAGTGCTATGTAGTGAGGCTTCTTGTATTCATGATTCAGACCATGTATAAAGCTATTATGATTAGATGATGATATTCTGTTCTATGTGAGCTTCACTATATTATATTTCTCTATTGTATTTTATCCATGCGCTGTGAGTTTTACGATAGAGTCTGCGATGTTTATTCTACCCTTGACGGTCACCCATGGCTGCCTGGCACACCTTCAGCGCACTATTCCCTTGTTTCCGTGCGGAAGTCATGGGCGGTCGTCACAATTATTAAACATCTTATAGTCAAACTGTGAAATTCTAATCATAAGATGTTTATCCTTGATTTAACTAATTTGTTTTTTGAAAAAATTATCCAATTTATGACTTTAATATCATAACTAACTATATTTTACCAAAATATATTCTTTATATTTTAAATATGACCTTAGGTAAAATTATTTCATTTACCATATTTTCAAAACAAATCATTTTTATGTATCATTAGCAAATACATGCTCTTATATAATACACTTAAACTCATTCTAAGGTGTTACTAAGCCTATCTTTAATGGGTTACTCATTCTAGGATATTACTAACCTATCTCTGATGAAACTTTACCCCTATCGGGCTTAGGTGTCCGCTCAACCTAAGCTTTGATACCAAATGTGATGACCCGCCATTTCGACCCTCAAAAATCGGCATTAATACATCTTCATTATTTAAGAGCCGCAAGACAAGTGCCGAAAGGATGAATAGTGTTTGCACCAAAAATTGGCTCAAATATCCAATAAAAAGTTTGTAGAGAAATAAATGAAGAATATCAAATGAAAACAGAGGAATTAACCAATTTAATAGTAGAAAATTAAAGCAAAAACATGAACACAACGATTTAAAGTGGTTTTGCATTGTTTTTCTATGTTACTTTGAATAGATAGCTTTATCAATCACTTTGTAATCTGAGTACAATAGGGATCAGATGAAAATCCTTAGTTACAATAGAGTATAAATAAACTAGCTGCGTAGATGTTCCTAAAATCAACGACTAAGCCTGTATTTATAGAGGAAAACAGCGAAACATCCTCTAGAAATTCGATAGAAGGATCTTCAAAACCATATGGACCCATCAGAGGGATCACATGGCCCAAATCCTAAGGAATAGGGATCGGCGTCGATCCCTATTTTGGAGGAATTTGGGGTGAAATCCCTATGGGAGCTTTCCCATGTTTTAATATGCTTAGCCTCCAGGTTTCATACCAATTGGATTAGTAGAACTTGAGTTATTGCTCGATCTTTACTGCAGTGTGAGTTGTTACATGATTCTAACCGATCCCTAATTAGGGAAGATGGCCGATCCCTCTTGCTTCATCCTTTTGAGGTGCGATCCCTAGGGTAGGCTTCCTTGGGTCCCCATATCTTGCTCATAAAATTTTGTATGTGTTGGACTTGTGAATTCTGAGATATTGATTGTTTCCCATTGACTTGAACTTGCTTAGCTGAAATATACCGATACCTATTTTGGAGAATGATTATAGTCGATCCCTTTTCCATGTTAAGCTATATTTCATATTTTGGACATTATGCATTGCATATCTCTCAATTCCTTTCAATCACGACTTCATATTATCATCTATACTTGATTTCACAATCATCGCTCTGGACTTACCAATCTTTGTGACAGTCGAATCTAACTTGCCCAATCAGTTCAGATATAGTCGGATCAAAATGCCCAATAACACTTGCCTCCCAATACGCCTTGTATTAAACATAACGTGCTTTGAATCGAAGCAAGTTAGAGTTGTTAGAAAGAAACCCATTCAGTTGTTGAATTATTTTCCCAAAGTGTTGGATCTCTCTTTGATTGCTATAATGCTTGGTCGATTTCCAATAATATAAATTCAGGATTATACTCTGTCAGTTTATATCCATATTCGGTTTTACGAAACTAGTAAGCTTTGGCTATCTGATCCGGTCTTGACCTTGAAAGCTTCAGGTTTGAATTCAATATATGTCAATTTCAAAAATTGAACTTTTAGACTGTAACGATTGAGGTTTTCTACTCACGAAAGTCGACATTAATACGTCCACTGTATCAACTGCCGAGCAATCGAATGCCGAAAAACCGCACCGTTAGAGTTTAAAAGAAGAGATAGAAGAAAAAGATGGAAGAGGTAAGAAAACAGAACAGAAACAATATCAGAATCTCACAATCTCAGCGGAACAACATATAATAGATAAACGAATATCTTTAAATCAAAGAACTGTACATTTCATACATTACATCATCAGAGTGTACAACAACAATATACAACACATCTGGACAATGGACAGTTATACAAACATGTCCTTACAAGTGAAATTTACAGCGGAAAGATAATATCATATACAAGTAATACGTCTTGCCATCTAGCTCGCCACTTGAGCTCCATAGCACTCCTGAATCCAGAATGACCTGATAACCTGATTCTAGACTGCCCGTGTGGAAAATTTTGGGCACCCAGAGTTTAGGAAGAGAATAATAAACTCCAGGTCAGTCATGGGACTGGTGTGAGAACTTAAAACAGTTATTTATCTTTTAAAACAACAATAACAAGGGAAGTGAGAAATATTCACAATGCTTTTGGAAAATGAAACTACCATAAGACCTCCCCGCACACACACAATGCAAACGCAGAATTGGAGGAGATTTCTCCTTATGATGGTCAAAGATGCTTATTACGCAAAACAAATCATTTTTTGATATTATTATTAGTGTATAGTGATGAAAGTATTTCGAAAATAGAATATAAATCTACAATCCAAACAGTGGGGTGCCACCATAAGTGAATGGCAGGTAATACAACTAAAACCGTACAAGGCTCGTGTTGTTTCTTTGGATTTCCAACAAATGGTCAGGCTAAGGAACCTCCTACTGCCACATGGGATCACCTCTGGCGGGACGTCTCGAGAACCTAACCGGATCTCTGCCAACACAAGACCGGGTTACCTTTGTAACTAGGTAACTACTACACGAATATGCCACCCCCGGTCCTTTGGGACCTTTATCCGAGGGCCCTCGATCACAAAGCAACAACCACACAGAAAATGAGATTGGAGCAACCACATAGGTTAAGCATCAGAGCTCCAAACCTGACACCACCCTTTTCCAGAAGGAAATGACATACTTAAAGGGAGCGACCCTCATAATCTTGCCGCATATTCCTGTTTCAACCATTTCCGGTTTGTGAGGTCTGACGAAGTCTCGTCCACAAAGCTACGCTTTTTCACAAAGCCACACTTTGATCAATAAATGATCAATAAATAATCATCACACAGCAACACTCAGCATGCCACATTACCAAATTGGGAGTATATCGCTGACGACCTTCAACTACAAAACCTCTGAGCTCGTACGTCTCAAAGATGGGTGTTAAGCTAAGAGAATAAATTCTCCGCCACCAACAGAGATGTATTTGAAAGAAATCTGCTTTATATCTCAAAATGTAATGTCAGACACGTAACCATACAAGTCTGTTTCGGGTTCAAACAGAACCAAAGGCACTTCCAAAGAAGCCCTTGCAATCCGGGTATTCACAATCCCGGTCGAATTTCCCATCACAAAGGAAATCTCCATACCGTAGCTAACGGTGCAGAGACAATCGATAGGTCATCTTATCGTTTTCACAAATACCCGGTCTTCAACACCAGTCTTCAATGCTATCCATTATGTCGTATCACTATTCGGAATGGGTAATCCGAATAACGAGCGCAATAATTTAAAAATAAGTGTAGCATTCAATTTCAACCAATTCACAACAAATAGCCATTTAAGGGTCAATATTGATAGTCGGTTATTTAACTATCAATCAATATTCACAACATCACCCGATTTCAAATAATTTTCCAAATTATTTATTTTGAAAAATATCTTTACAAGATATAATTTTCATACTTCAACCATTTGAAAACAAATTTCAAATCAATTTTCACCTTTACGACTTTTGAAATTAAATTTCAAATCATTTTCCTTAAGCGGAAAACACTTACAAATAGTTATTCATTTTCACTGGAAATCTGCCGAGTTCAAATATTTTAAAATAATTGAAAATTTCTTATCCAAAAATATATCTAGAAAACATTTTTAAATAAAACTATTTTCTTTAAACACTTTACTTAAAATATTATTTATAAAATATTATACATATATTATATAAACTTAAACCCAAACTAATTTTTCAAAATAAAATTAGTAAATAGAGTATAACTATTTAAATAACTATTTTTCTAAAACAATTACGGATTAAATCTTAGAAATAATCATTTCTATAAACAATTTAATAAATCTTTACTTAAAGGATTTAAAATGATTTAAGAGGTAAATTTCTTCAAAGTATCCTTTTCAAAACCAATACTAGAATTTTATATATATGAATAATATTTTTTTTTAAAGCTATTCAGAAATTTTATTTGGCTTTCTAGGGAGGATACACTTTCATTTCAAAATGGTTCATTCAAACCAATTAAATAAATCCTTACCGATTTATTAAATTTATGTTCCAAATCCGTAAATTTATTTCCACACTTTTAAAAATAAATCAATGTTTATTTTTAAAACAAATTTCCCTTATAAATTTCCATTGTGAATTTACATTTCCAAATATTTACTTTTTATACGATTTTTCAAATCGATTTCAATTATTCACTTTCAACACCAAAATCAGTTTTCAATTGATTTCCAAAAACACCAAATCAAATTCCATATTGATTTTCCAAGAAATTAAACACTAAGTGAATTTCATTCAAATTTCAAATTGAAATCAATTTCTACTAAACCTCAAATTAATTTCCAAATTGATTCCAAATTCATTTCAAAACACCAAATAAATTTCCAAATGGATTTCCAAAAGATCTATTTTCAATTACCAAAATCAATTCCCAAATGGATTTCTAAATTTATTTCTTTTCAAAATAATTTCTTTTTAAAGAATACAAATTCTTTTATTTTCCAACTCTTCAAAATCCATATTTTGAATAAATTTTCAACCTTTGAATAATATTATCGAAAATCCATTTATTAAGCCTTTTTACCATATTTTGGAATTTTATCCAATAAGATAAAAATAAAACTTTATCATTTTAAAAATTCCTTCATCTGAATTAATCCAATTCTCAAAAATAAATTTTATTATAAATTCTCAAGTTAAATTTTCAAAAATCCAATTTTATTTATTTTCGGCATCTAATGATATCAAAAACATATTCGGCTAAAATTTAGCCTTTAACGATTTTAATCACAAAGATAATTATGCAGATTATAAATAGATCATCACACAACATTGAAACAAATTCAATCATTTGAGGAATCCAATTGGATCCCTCCAACCTGTTTCCCTGCATCCACATATGTTAGCACAATACCAATTCCGCTTCAAGACGGAATATCACGGTATATGAGATTTATAAAATATTATCCGCTATTATGCAGCGCAATAGGGTCTCATCCGCTATATAATGCGGGAAATCAACTCCAAGTACATATATAATACCAATTCCATTCAAGTTGGAATTATCGCGGTATATGTGTTTAATAAATAACCTGTGCTTAATATACGGCTTATAGGGTCTATTTCAAATCAAAAAATAATAACTATCATCCAATCACACAATCAAGCAATTTTAAATCTACCTATTTAAAATTTAAATCGAAACAATTCGATTGAGTTAGAAGTTCTCACCTTGAGTTTCCGATAACAGTTGTAGCGTTTTATTTCAAATAAAATTAAACACCCGTTTAATTTTACTCGAAATTATCACTTGCTCCAAACGACTCCAATCCAGCTCCATTGCGTAGTGCTCGTCCATACGATTGTAATGCAATTCGTTTCGTGCATTTCCGACCTCGTATGACCGAATTATTATATAATTAATTTACAAATTTTAAACCCTACTGCAAATCTCAGCCGTTCACTTTAGCTTGATGGAATCCAGGCCGTTCGGCCTTCTTCTTCTCCCCCATATAAAACACGCAACCTAAACCCACTCGGCCGCCAACTTAATCGAATTAACGCAACCACCATACTTCGTTCGACGACGATCAGAACCCACGGTTTCGAAGCTCGTCACGAACGCCATCTCCAGCCAAAGACCGGCCCCACTCGGTCATCACCTTGCCTCAGAAAACGTGCATGAAATGCATGTGAACGCGGGCCGATATCTCTTCGTCGTGCCATATCACATCATTTCCGTATAGATTCGTAGAGCTCGTCACCCTCTACAATGTTGTAGTTGAGAGATTCAGCTAATTGTTTGTGGATTGGAAGAAATCAAAGAAAGAAAATGGGAAAACTTCGGCCATTGGAATTGTGAGAAGCGGCGGCTCCTGGTTGAAACCATAGCTAGGTTTTAGTTTGTGAAAATAGCAAACTTTATGTCCTTTTATACAAAATTACCCAAAACACTATTCATCCCGAATTTTCCGAACTCCAAATCTCGCTTGGTGACCGGCGTTTCCAGCGTTTACCCCGCGTTTCGGACACAATGGAATAGGTACCGAGAGCCAATTCGATCATCTGTGCGAGTTACAGAAATAAACGATCAAATTTAAATTAAACTGATTTCTATGCGTTTTGGCTTGCCCCGCACAAGCCGTAAATTCGCTTGACACGAAATTTGAAATCTTACAACAATATAACATTACGGATCCGATGAAACTGGTTTCGTTGAAATCCGAGATTGTTTGAAAAATGGCTATTTTAACTCGTCAATTAAATATTAAAATATTCAATTTTCACAAATTAACTTTTAATTCAATTTTAAAAGTTCTATAACATCATTCTAACTCCAATATGATTGAATACAACTTTATAAATCATTTTTAATCACATTAAACCCACTTCCCAATTATTTACGAAATTTCAAATATTAAATTGTCGATTTAGTTATTCAATTAAATCTAGATATTGGAAATAAAACTTTTCGACTTATAAAATTTACTTGTTGATATTTAAATCAATTAAATATCTGAATTTCAAATGACAAAAATTCTGGGTCGTTGCATAGACCATACGCATGCATGTTCTGGTACATGTTCTTGTCGTTGGCTCCCGGACGCGTTCGCATACTCATGGGTCATTACCAACTTTTCTTTAAGTATACGCAATTCCATTGTATTTTATATTTATTTATATAATTTTAAACAAAATATGTATGTAGAGATCGTCGTTATTTTAGCCGATCCCTCCCCTTTTTCTCTCTTCTCTCTCTGTTTTTTAGGGTTGATAGGGATCGGGTGGATCCCCAAGTCAAGGTCGATCCCTCCTCATATTGGGAACTCAACTCATTTGGCTTTGTGGAGAATTAAAAGGCAAACCGAACCCTCAACCTTCGTATATAAGCCAACACTCTCCTTTCCTTAACCCTCGCTCTACTTCATTTCATTTTGTTTTCATCGTCTTCAAGCTCGGTTTCGAACCCTCCCTCTCCAACTTGAAAACTTGATGCTTTTTTCTCAAATCAAATATCGCATTCTTTTTTTGATTCACCATTCTCATTTTTCTCTAGACCTCTGCTCCATCCTTAACCCGAATCGTAATCCAGCATTAACTCGTATTTAAAACATTTAGGTGAATTTCTTGTATTTTCTTTAGCTCATGACAAGATAATGGGTTATGTTCGTGCTAATTGTGGGTTAAGGAAGAGATGAGATGGATAATGATGATTATGTAGAGTTCGACGAAGTAGTAAAGGAGGAGGAACAAAATAAGTGAAGGATGAAGGAAAAAGAGGGATCAATCGTGGTGAAGTATAGTGGAGAGGGATCAGTAATGTTGTTGTTATGTAAGTGAAGGAGAGGGATCAGTATCGAAGTTTGAAAAGGCAGGGGTCGATCGCATTGTTAAGTAGAAGGATCGGTTGCTTGATGAGTGGATGGATTGGTTATTTGTGAAGTGAAGAGGGATCAGCGGTTGCCTTTATGAGGAGTGTAAATGCGACTACATAGAGGGATTGGAAGTGACACGTTTGTGGATGGAGGGATCGGTCATAGACTTATCGAGAGGGATCAGTTGTTATAAGGTAAAGGGATCGACATAAATAGGGATCGGTTGTTTTTTAGATAGAGGGATCGACTATGGGTACTTAGCTGATTCTAAATTTTGAACTTAACTTGAAAACCAATCCATACTCACTTGTATGAACAATTAGAACTAGTCCCATCCCAATGAACTTGAATATATGACGATAATGAACAACACGACTTGCATATCTAATATCGAACTTAAAATTGAATGGCTAAACTCCTAGAACTTTGAACATGAACTAAAACTTAACATATGGACTTTAATAATGGACTTCACACTTTGACATATTGATGGTCGATCCTAAAGCTTACACAACCAATCAATCTAAATGCCAATTGAGATGGTCAGTGATGACGGTCACTTTAGTCGGAATCCAAAGTCTCGCCATTTACTTTTGCTTTTAATTTTGAATCGTTTATCTCTACACTGCACAACACAACACCACATTAATTTACACTTAGCATGAGGGGATAGGTAAAATTTTCTAATCTTGATTACCCACTGAGTTTAGTAGATATGGACTCCAGACATTCAAGGCATTTAGCTACAATGCCTTCTGGATAACCTTCACAACTCAGCGACTCTCGAAGCCAAGTCAATTTCTACAACAATTTTCGATAGACTCTCCCCTGATTGTCAAATCGAGCAACCAGAGGTTTCAACCCAATGGTCGACCTTTTCTCTGATGTTCTCATCCTTCCGGTGGAAGATATAAGTCATGGCTGTAGAAGGTGCTATATTTCTAGATAATCCGACAATTTCCAAGTCTCCAGCAATGGTGAGGCCACTCTTCGCAGACTATGCCCTAAACATGGGATTCCGTTTGGAGATGTCCTAGTTCCTTCAGTGAATGACAGAGCTCATTTCCCCTCAGAGGGATATGCGACATGCAATAAATTCAAGTGTTGGACCAGATGCGTGGCGCCTTTCAATTCTTTCATCCGCGAAATGCTAAATTATTTAGGAATAGCTCCCGCTCAGTTGCATCCGAGCAGCTATGCTTTTATCCATGGAAATTTCTTGCTATTTATAGATGTTCTGTTTTGCCCACCATCTCCTGAGGCCATCAGGTTTATTTATAACTTCAAACGACGGATAGGAAGCTTTTCTTACACTTTCCTCGAGCATTCGCCAAACCGTTAAGTTTTAACTGATGCTTGGAACAAGCTCAACATCTTTAAACATGAACGGTTTTTTGTTCATTGTCTGCTTGGCTTTGTGAGGTGATGGTTGGAAGGACGTAAGTGTGTCTTTACTTTATTCTCAAATTCTTTATCCCAAGTCGTATCCAAAACTAACTCACCTTGAAAAATTTTTAGTGTCCATCTATGTCCAAAGGCGATAGTTTCTCGAGGGTGTTTTTTGCAATTCATGCCACCCTAGTTGAGGACAAGGACATCGGATCTCTTGCAATCGATGAATGGTTATCTCTGTTTAGTCTGTTAGAAGAAGGTTGCAGTATCGGGCTTCTAAGAAGTGATGCACCACCAAGAAATATGGTGGAACAAAAAGGCGGTGCTAATAGCCTTGTCGTGCCCCCGGTCGAGGGGGCTTAGGATGACGCCGAAAGGGCGAAGTTAGAGGTATCGAAACCAACAAGCTCGACGATGCTGATGTAGGTCCAGGCAATTTGCATGTGCTCGAACCATCATAGGGCACACGATTTCTCATGCCAACAAGAAGGGAGAAAAAGCTTGCATATAAACTTTGTAGGAGAAAAACCGCTAAAGAGCCAGAGTTCATCATCACCTCGGTTGATGAAGAGTCTTCTTCTCAACATCTAGAAAGCTCAATGGAAGGGTTCTCGAATCTCTTGATCCCTGATGATACTATGACTTATGACTACCACAACTTTAGTATTGGGCGGCTCAATTCTCCCACCAGAGTGGTGACAACATTCCTCCCACCAACAAAGGGGAGAAAACTCTTATTATCAAGGCAGTAGTCACTGGTCCATTGGGGGGACGATAGGAAACTCACAATCACGCGCACTTCACTGAACGCTTTTTGTCTATCTTTTGTTTGATGATCATTTATAAACTCTTGCTTGGTTTGTAGGTGCTATGTCTTATTCCCGTGCCTTCGATCGCTTGAGTGGCTCCTCAACATAGTATAGATCTAGTCGTGGCCCAGAATCGGTTAGGCGTCGAGAAGGAGATGACAGCCGGGAAAGAAGTCGTCATTCGAGGGAGTTTTCATCTTTTAAACATAAGTCCCAATCTCAATCTTCTCATTAAGAAGTTCAGCCCAATCTTCCTATACATAGTGGTGATTAGACTTCTTTCCATGCTCCTTAAATTGATGTATAGCCTGAGCAGTACTCAGGTCCATTTGGTTCCAAAAAATCCCACGATTGTAGGTCAAGCAAGCGCCTAACTATTACTTCTGATCCAGCTTTGCTTGCAGCAGCTCCTAAGGCTTTCAGGGCAGAAAAATTGGCCGAACTTAAGGTCAATTTTCCAAAAATTTGCTTCGATTGGCTTAAGTTCCTTCCATCCATACAATTCCAGGGAGTGCTAAAGCAAGTTCCCTTGCATATGTCCGTGATGTTTTTATGCAACATGAAGCATTTAACCGAAAAAAATCTCTGAGGTGTCTTTTGAGAGACAACATGAAATTGGTCATCTCAAGCTAGAGGCGGTATATAATAAAGACATAATCAAACATCAAGACTATGAGATCTTGGAGTTGACAGCAAAGCTAACGGCGGTAAAAAAGAGTGCCAAAGAAACATCTGATGTAGTTAGCATCTAAAAGCGGCTCACAAAAAGGAACCGGATGCTGCCCTCAACTACAGCGGTGCGCTTGCTTTGGAAAAAGATTCGTTGCAGAAAGAGAAAAACATTTTGGCCTGCCGCATTGAGGAACTTGAAGAACTTCTTAAAAAAGAGAAGGAAGAAAAACGCGAAACTTAGGAGGAGTCACAAAGATATCACGAAGAGGCCGTCGAAGCCCGGGGATTGAAAATTAAACTTAACGAGCAACTCATCCAAATTGAGGTCCTTATGGAAGAGGCAAGAGAAGCGGGCTATAATGAGATCAGAGAGCAGAGCAAGGCCGAGTTAGAAGATGCTAAAGAATCAGGTTGAAATAAAATTAAGGACATGTTTGATCCTTTAATTGTTGAATATAATTCTAAAATCCTAATCCATCTTGATCTGAGTTTTCTTAGAGAGGGCTGCCTTGAATCGCTCGTCAAGGCTTGGGAATATATTGTTAAAACGAAGAAGAAAGCCCTTAATGAATCTAATTTAGATAAATGGAAGCTGGTACGGGAGATTCTTCGTGGAGATGAACCTTTAGACCTTGCTGTTGCGAGCCTCCAATACTTTGATATTTTAGCACCCTCCGACAAAAGAAATAACATTGCTGAGTCTTTGGAGTCCGATCCCAAAGGTCCCCCTCCACTTCATAGCTGGAGTGTTAGTTTCTCTTTGACCAGGACATGATCTGAGCAATGATTCAGATAGACCCATCTATCAGTCAAAGGTGCTAACCCCTATTCTAGAAGGAAGCACTCTGACGACAACTGAAAATCAACCGGGCATAGGTATCCCACTTTATTCTCCAATATTCAAGAGATTTCGTTCTTCATGCCCAATAGTCATGGGCATATTTCTTGTGTTCCATGAGTCTGCAAGTCTTCTGGGTCCCATCCAAACTTTAGGAAGTGGTGCCGCCGTGGAGCAATAATTGACATCTACTGAAATTTCGACGACCATCGACATTCCAAGGCCCGATGCTCAAGTTATCGAAGCATTTGATAATGAAAAAGCTGATGACCTGCCTTTGCCAAATGAATCAGAATACGTTAGGATCAATGGTGCCACCAAACATATCGATGAGCTCATTTAAAAGAGCTCATCGAAAGAGAGAGGTTGTTGATGAATAACGCTAAGACTGAACCTGCTGACGTGGACATCAACGATCCAACTCTCATCCCATCGCAAGTCATTCCATCCAATGGGTCGGTTCCCAAAGAACTCCCTCTAACCTTTAAAAGTTATCCTGCTAAGGGTGGTAAATGATTGAGGAAAGGGACAGGCGGAAGCTTTGATGATGCCACTCCTAATAAATTTAAAAGGGAGAGAGGGTAAAAGAAGCAGTCATCACTTCGGCTTAATTTATATATAGCTTGCATAACCATTTTTCTTTTTGTTGGTTGTAATTGTGCGGGTACGTCCCCCGCTTATGAATAATCTTGTATCATAATTCTCAGGTTTAATATGCAAATGAAGGTTCTTTTTTTTGAACTCTCGTGTGAATTTTTTCTAAGCAGTCGAGATATTACTTTTCCATTCAATGTACCTGTAATTCATTGCATGTTAATTCAGATGATAATCGTTAATTCTATCCGAAGTCCTCCATCTGGTTGTGTACCAAACACAGTGATCGAGCCCTAGTACTATACTATTAGATTCAGTAATTTGAGTAATCATACTCCTACCCCCAATCTCGAGCTAGAGGAGTTAGATATTGGATTGTTGAACTCCATCCTTGACGATTTTATACTCTTCCTATCGGTTTCAAGTCAGAGTTTATGGAGTAGTGAGTGGTCGAAGCGCACTCAACTATTTGTTTATGCTCATATCCACACTCTAGAGATAGAGTTAGTTGGCAGGTAGTCGGATCGAACCTAATTCATGTTTATACTCCAGTTTGCGCTCTGTGGACTTAGAGTTATTTTGGAAAATAATCAGATCGTACTTTCCTTACTTGATTGATTTCCCCTATATCCAGGGTTTAACTTAGCAAGCAATCGGTCGTATCACGGTTGCTTTTGATTCATGTCTGTCCCATCACCCGATGGGATTAACTTGGCTATCGAATGGTTGAGTAACATCCATTCCTCATTAGGTATTTTGTCTATCGGGTTGTGGGCGAGAATCATCAAATAAACGGTAGGACAATTTTCTCTTTGTTTAGTTCAATCGTGAACTTATGTAATCGGCTAGCTCTAAACTCTGGGAACCTGCTCGGACATTTCAATATTAGTTAGTTGGGTATCGTAACTAATATATAATGTTATATCAATCACAGATATAAAGAAAATTTCAAAATTTATTTGCCAAATGGAAAGAAATGACATAATTTATCTTATTACATATTTGGAAAATCAAATGCTAAAGAAAATTCGAAAATTGAATACAACTAAATGAACAAGAATAAATAAAGTGAATTAGCATCGTAAATGCTCGCTATTCCATGCTTTTAGGAGTTTGACGCCATCAATAGTCACTAGCTTAAAAGTTCCCCTCCAAATGTCACGTTCCAAATTTCTTGTTCGAAAATCGACATCCGTACTCCACTTGTACTTAAATGCCGTAGATCCAAACGTTGAAATTCGAGTCGTGCCGGAGCTTACAACACATCAAGTACAACAACACAGCAGAAGAAAAGAATGAATATCATTGATATACAACATTCGATACAACACTGATACAATATGATTCAATATCAGAGATACAAGATAACAATGCTACAACGAAATAACAATATGATAAGCAGCGGAACCAAAAACTCCAAACCAGTAGCTCGAACCACCATCAAATTATACCAAGATAAGAAAGTCTCGTCATGAATCCACAGACTCTAATATCCAAGATTTCCAAAGAATACCAAAGAGAAAGCTAAAAGCTACCAAATTCATATCTATATCTACTATCTGAAAAACCCAACTCTAGACTGCCCGTGTGGAAAATTGTGGGCACCCAGAGTTTAGGAAAGGAACGGTAAACTCCGGATCAGTCGTGGGACTGGTATGAGCAAATAAAACAGTTTTATCTTTTAAAACAATCAAAAGAACATAAATTTGAAATTCGCAATGCTTTTTAGAAAATGAAACTACCATAAGGCTTCCCGCCACACACACCATGCAAACGCTTAATTGGAGGAGATTTCTCCTTATGATAGTCAAACATGCTTGATACGCAAAAACCATTTGATATTATTATTAGTGCATAGTGGAAAAAATTTCGAAAGTATAATAATAATCTTAGCTAGCATACAACATTTCGTCGTATGCCTACTATAGCTACCATGTTCAATAGCAGGTTACCACCACATTCCCTGGCAGGTTATACAACTAAAATCGTACATGGTGCGTATTGTTTCTTTGGATTTTTCAACAAATGGTCAGGCCAAGAAACTTCCCATTGCCACATGGGTACGCCTCTGGAGGGACGCCTCAAGAACCATCCCTCAGTTCTCTACTAACACAAGGCCGGCTACCCCCTTTCCAGGGAATAAAACCTAAGATATGCCACCCCCGGTCCTTTGGGACCTTTATCCGAGGGCCCTCCAAAAACATCACATGGTAATAAATATACTACAGTGTCCACATGAGTAAGTATCTGGGCTCCATACCATGATACCACCCTTTTCCAGAAGGAATGGTCATACCCTAGAAGCGCTACCCCTGAAACCCTGCTGCATCTTTCCTGTTTCGATCATTTCCGGGGTGTGAGGCTCGACGAAGTCTCGTCCACAAAGCTATGCTTTTTCACAAAGCCTTGCTTTGATCAACAAATGATCAACAACACTTTGTATGCCACATTACCAAATTGGGAATGTATCACTAGTAACCATCAATTACATTACCTTTGAGCTCGTACGTCTCAAAGAAAGGTGTTAAGCTAAGAGAATAAATCTCCGCCGCCAAATAGAAATGTATTTGACAGAAACCATCTTTACATCTCAAAGTGTAACGTCAGACACACATCCATACAAGTCCGTCCCGGGTTCGAACAGAACCGAAGGCACTTCCGAAGAAGCCTTACAATCCGGATAATTTCTAATCACGTCCGGACTTCCCATCACAATGGGTGCTCAAATCTCTATACCGAGGCCATTCGGTACAGAGACATTCGACAGGTCATCCTTTCGCTTTCGAAAGTATCCGGTCTTCACCACCGGTCTTCAAATGCTATCCATATCGTCGTATCATTATTCGGAATGGGTTATATGACACAAAGGTCCTCTCCCGGCTAAACTGAATAATGAGCGCAATATTTGAAAAAACACATGGATATTGGGATTTCAGTTAAGTCACAACTTTAAAATCCAGAAATTTTTCTTTCAAATGGTTTAAACGAATTACCATTTACAAATCTTTCAAACAAAAAGATCTACTTTCAGAAACCTTTCAATGGTTTAAACAATTTCCATACTTAAAATTTTTAAACAAAAGATTTATCTTAAAAATCCCCTTTCAATTTAAAACAAGGATCACCAATCTTTAACAAAGATTTATTCATAACCTTTCAAAAGAATTCCATTTCAAGTTGGATTAATAGACCCTGTCTTTAAATCAGAGATTCATTTCATAGCTTTCAAAACAAATTTCAAAGATTCATTCATAACTTTTCAAAACAATTCCCGTTTCAAATCTTTTGTATATAAAAGATACACCATTTAGAATCCTCTTCGATTCCAAAACAATGCTTATCAATCTTTCACAAAGGTTCGTTCATAGCTTTCAAAAATCATTTTCAAAACCGTTTGGTTTTAAAATTCAACCTTAAAAACCATTTCAAAATATTAAATTCAAATATATGTGACTTAACTGATTTCCTCGTGAAATCCATATTTGTGTGGGTATAGTATGGTCTAGGGATTCTACACAATAATAGTGCAACAACATCAACCATTATAGTCCAAATACAGCAATATCAATAAGCGGTATAAACTATAACGCTTATATCAGACAAGCGGTACAAACCAATTGTAACGCTTATCTTTCATTCACAAATCACAGATATATATATATATATCACAGATAATAATATACATTACAGATAATTAATTTCATCACAGAATAAATTACATCACAATTCACAAACAAAATAATTCATATCACACATTTTCACCAATCAATTCAAAGCACTTCATAGAATTCCAACATCCATGAGTAAGATCAGTTAATTATCTGATTTGTTTAAACCAGATTAATTACTTACGAATAAATTTCTAATCCTGGTTAATTAATCATTAATTAGTTTCAAACCATTTTGATTAATTACTCTTTAATCATTAATTAACCTTTAATTAATAATAATCCTTTGATTAATTAGTATTAATTTCAATAATTAATAAATTAATTCTTAATTAATTATCCTTAATTAAAATGAATGATTATTCCCAATCATTTTCATAAATTAATTAATCTTTAATTAATAATCTTTAATCAATAAATTAATTATCACTAATTACTATTGATTAAATCTTAATCACCATCATAATTTAAATCATTTCTTAATTAATTATCTTAATTAATTAACCCTTAATTGCAATTAATTAAAGCTTAATTATTTATATTAATTAATTACTTCTTAATTAATAATTAACTTCACATTAATTTACCTTGAATACTTCTTAATTAATTAGGATTTCTTGATCACTTTAAGTTAATTAACCTTTAATTAATTATTCTTAATTTAATTACCTTAATTAATTAACCAAATTAATTAATTAATTATTCTATTTAAGTAATGAACCCTTAATATTTGATTTATCAATCTTTAATTTACTCTTAATTACTTTCGCTAAGTGATTATTATTTAAGCATTCATTGATCACTTGATTAATTAACTTAATAATTTAATGAATCCAAGCATTAAATTCTATTTATCTTCAAGATAAACATTTCTTATTTAATCAAAGCATTTAAAAACAATTTGCTTTCAAATTTACTTTAAATTTCATTTTAAATTTAAGATTTAAAACGAATACAAATTTAACTTAAACAAACTTAAAAAAACAATTCTAAAAAAAACTTTTTATCTCACAAGTTAAAGAAATATTCATTTTTATACCAATTTCATTTTTAAACTCAAATCAATTTAAAAAGAATACATTTTAACAAAAAAAATTCGTTTAAATCATAAATTTTAAAACTTTCATTTATTTCAAAATTGGAATACACATTAAATTTTGATTCCAGATTACTTCGATTCAAAAACTTACTTATAATTAAACTTCATTTTAAATTTCAAATCATTTAACCATCTTTAAAGTAGTTAAACAATTTTAAATTTAAAATCTTTATTTTATTTTATAAAACTGAGGTTCAAACTCACATTCCAGATTTTATAACTTATATTTAAACTTATTTAAACCCTTACTTTATAGTTCAAACTTTTCATTTTTTAAATTCAATCCAAATACACTTTAAATACTTAAAGGTGTTAAATAAATTTAAATTTCAAAAATTTAAAATATTTCAAAACTAAAGTTCAGTTTACTTGAATTCATATTCAAACTTAGGTTTCAAACTTAATTTAAACTTTGTTTTCATTTTTAAGCTTCAGTTTAAATTTTTAAAACATACACTACAGGTTCCTGTCAAAAACCTGTAATATCATTTTATTTTATTTCTATTTTTTTTACCCAAGGCAGCTTAATCTACTTCGAGCCACAAACTAAACTTCCCCGAGAAAAATGTCACAACACTTCGAGTCAACAAAAATTAACGCGAGCACAATCCAAAACCCAAATCATCTTTTCTAGAACAACAGTGCATCCTGCACATGCACGGTGCCGTTGACCACCTCAGATCATCAATGATGATCTTCCCATGCCAATCTTCACCCATACACTCTAATGCGATCATCAAATCATCCTTTAAATCTCGAAGTCAAATTCGAGATGATTAACTCAAACCTAGAAACAAATGAACCTCATCAACCCAAAACCTGTCAACGTCTCGCTCCTTCAACTCCAGCCAACTGAGCGTCAGCGACTTCGGCCACGTACTCGTAAGCTACCCAACTATCATCCCCCAAAAACTCGTAACACTTGATCAATCCCATAGGCCGTGGCAATCGATTCATTCTACCCAGCTAAAACGAGGGTTTCAACCTTCAAACCACAACCACCACCTCCACAACTTCCTGATTATCTTCTTGTTATTTTTCCCCACTTCACTGATTACTCCTCCACCTCCAGGAGAAAATTCAACCCATCCGGTCACAGAGATCATCAGAGGTAGCCCCAAAAGAAAAATACAGATAAAGTAGAACTGATTCCAAATTCCAACACTAGGAATTGTGATCTTGTTTTTTGAAAATCATGATTTTGTATAGTTTTCCAGATCCTAACCCTAAAGAAATAAATTGTGATACTTGATTTTTTTTTACTTATTTTAAGGTGTGATCATCTGTTATAGTTCCAGAGACATTCACATATTGTTTTAATTAAGTACAATTTAAAAATAAAATTTATGATTAAGCAAACAAGTTTCTTTTGAAACTTAAATTAAGACAAAGACAAGATCACAAGATTTGAAATTTTAAATCAAAACTTGCATACTGGAAGGTGAAAGCAGAGAGCATCCTGATGAAAACAACATACATACCATACATGCATACTAACATAATTATCAACCAACAATCATTTTTTTCCAATTTACTTCAAACATTAACTCAGATATCAAGATATATAGATGGGTTTATATGAATTTGCTCACCTTGAGATTGGATATTTAAACAGAGGACAGTTTTCTGACCTGGAAATTACTTAAAACTTTGATACTGGTATTGAAACCAATCCTGTTTGCTTTAATTATGTTTTGAGATGTTTTACAGCTTCATTTTTTGAAAGAACCCTTTATTTGAATCCCTTCTCAAATTTGTATTTTGATTTCCAGGTCTTTTGTGTTTGCCAGATTTGATTTGATCTCAGGCATGTTGCATGCTTCCAGGTTTTGAATTAAATCTTGCTTTGAGTTTTTGAATTACTTTGTTTCAGATTTTCAAATGTTTGAATATGAAATGGCCTGATTTCTTTCTTTTAAAATTGAGATAATTCTTGTTTTTGAGGAATAAATTACAGATTTTGATAAGAAGGGGAAGTGATTTTCAGATCTGGCCATTAATTTCTTGTTTGTGAAAGTTCAGATTTTTGAAATGAAATTAGAAAAGAAATAGAAAGGGAGATAAATGATTGTATAAGCTTAACTTATGGTATTTTTAAAATTGAAGAAAATATAAGTAAAATGTGTGACACTTGTCTCATTTAGTTTAAAATAAACTTACACTTGTACATTTATGTTAACACATGTACTTAAGAGTTTTAAAATTTTAACACTTGTAATAATTTATTCTTATATTATTATTATTATTTAAATTATTTTAAAAGTTTTTAAATCAATTTTCCTAATAAACAAATACATTTATAAATTTATAAATATTTTCTAAATTTGTTTTAAACCCTTATTTCATTAATTTTGAAAATTTTATTTTAAATTCTTTATACATATATACATACATATATATATATATATATGTAAATGTTTTTACATTTTATATTCATGGATATACAACTATTGTTTATATGTTCCAATGTTTTTAAATCTTTTTATCAAATCTAATTTACATCTTAAATTCAATCTATTAGGAATATTCATACTTATATACTTTTTAAAAGAAAATGAATTGAAAACAATTTATTTTTAAATTTCCAAATTCAAAATTTAATATAAAATCAACTTGTACTTATAAATCAATAAATAATCAAATACCTTTTTATAATATATTTTTATATTCTATTTATCATTTATTTCTCTTAAATTCCAAATCAAATTCTATTTATAATCCATTGGATTTCAAATAAATTAATTTTATTTACAATCTTTTCAAATCTTCAAATTAATCCATAATTAAATTTATAAATTAAAACATTATTCAAAATATTTATTTCAGAATTCCCAATTAGAAATTCTATTTAAAAATCATATTTACATTCATTTGTATTAATAAACAAACAAATATCTATTAAATTTTGAAAAAATACCAGATTAATCCATAATTTAATTCCAAAAATTAAATTAAATTCTAATTTCAATTTGATTTAAAATTGGGAATGTTACAAATTCCCCTCCTTAAGAAAATTTCGTCCTCGAAATTTGCAAGGGAGACAACAAAAGAATATAGAGATAGAGAGATGAATCTGCAGATCAAATTGAATATCTATTATGCATTTGGCTTGCCAAATCAGAATACCAACAATATATACAAGAATGAATCTATTTAACACTTTACGAATTACCCAGGTCATCCAGATCTATGAATTGTGAAAGGGCATTGGTTAGTTCGAAGGGATAACTTAACCATTCGTAGAATATACCTGGACCCAATAGAATAGACAGATATATGGATACAATCCAAAACCTTTATTTTTAAACAACAAAAATATACCTATCAACTATAGCAACCAAAGCAAATAATTCATCCAAATAAACAATTCTGACCCATCTGGAGTTTGTGTCCCATGCAAATATATCAAAGCTTCTTCCTAGAGCTGCCAGGAGCCATCAAAGAATTGAAAAGACGAATCAAAGGAGATTGATAGAGAAAGTTGTTTCCGCTATTACAGGGTACAGACCATTTGTAGTGGCACTCTCCTGTCCCCTATCTCGTCCTCTTCTTGCACTCATACTCACTATCAGTGGATAGTAAGAGAATTCGCTGAGGCATTCAGACGGATATCTTAGGGATATACTCATTCTAGGGTATACTGCACCCTATCTCTAATGAGTTACTTAATGTGTTATACTCCTGAGCTAAAGTTTCACGTTCGAAAATCGACATCCGTACTCCACTTGTACGTGAATGCCGCAGACCCAAACGTTGAAATTCGAGTCGTGCCAGAGCTTATAACACATCAAGTACAACAACACAGCAGAAGAAAAGAATGAATATCAATGATATACAACATTCGATACAACAATGATACAATATGATTCAATATCAGAGATACAAGACAACAATGCTACAGCTGAATAACAATATGATATAGCAGTGGAATCAAAAACTCCAAACCAGTAGCTCGAACCACCATCAAATTGTACCAACATAAGCAAGTCTTGTCCATGAATCCACGGACTCCAATATCCAAGATTTACAAAGAATACCAAAGAGAAAGCTAAAAGCTACCAAATCGATATCTATATCTACTATCTGAAAAACCCAACTCTAGATTGTCCGTGTGGAAAATTGTGGGCACACAGAGTTTAGGAAAGGAACAATAAACTCCGGGTCAGTCGTGCGACTGGTATGAGCAAACAAAACAGTTTTATCTTTTAAAACAAACAAAAGAATTTAAATTTGAAATTCGCAATGCTTTTTAGAAAATGAAACTACCATAAGGCCTCCCGCCACACACACCATGCAAACGCAGAATTGAAGGAGATTTCTCCTTATGATAGTCAAACATGCTTGATACGCAAAAACCATTTGATATTATTATTAGTGCACAGTGGAAAACATTTTTAAAGTATAATATTAATCTTAGCCAGCATACAACATTTCGTCATATGCCTACTATAGCTACCATGTTTAATAGCAGTTACCGCCACATTCTATGGCAGGTTATACAACTAAAATCGTACATGGCGCGTATTGTTTCTTTGGGTTTTCCAACAAATGGTCAGGTCAAGGAACTTTCCATTGCCACATGGGTACGCCTCTGGAGGGATGTCCCGAGAACCATCCCTCAGTTCTCTGCTAACACAAGGCCGACTACCCCCTTCCCGGGGAATAAAACCTAAGATATGCCACCCTCGGCCTTTTGGGACCTTTATCCGAGGGCCCTCCAACAACATCACACGGTAATAAATATACTTAGTGTGCACATGAGTAAGTATCCAGGCTCCATACCATGATACCACCCTTTTCCAAAAGGAATGGTCATACCCTAGGGGCGATACCCCTGAAACCTTGCTGCATCTTTCCTGTTTCGACCATTTCAGGGGTGTGAGGCTCGACGAAGTCTCATCCACAAACCTATGCTTTTCACAAAGCCTTTCTTTGATCAACAAATGATCAGCAGCACTTCGTATGCCACATTACCAAATTAGGAATGTATCACTAGTAACCATCAACTGCATAACCTCTGAGCTCGTACGTCTCAGAGAAGGGTGTTAAGCTAAGAGAATAAATCTCCGCCACCAAACAGAAATGTATTTG
Organism: Allium cepa; assembly: GCA_030765085.1. Taxonomy (NCBI): domain Eukaryota; kingdom Viridiplantae; phylum Streptophyta; class Magnoliopsida; order Asparagales; family Amaryllidaceae; genus Allium; species Allium cepa. The sequence goes on from CM060938.1 coordinate 338,273,821, forward strand.
ATAGAAACCAGCTTTACATCTCAAAGTGTAACGTCAGACACACATCCATACAAGTCTGTCCCGGGTTCGAACAGAACCGAAGGCACTTCCGAAGAAGCCCTTGCAATCCGGATAATTTCTAATCACGTCCGGACTTCCCATCACAATGGGTGCTCAAATCTCTATACCGAGGCCATTCGGTGCAGAGACATTCGACAGGTCATCCTTTCGCTTTCGAAAGTATCCGGTCTTCACCACCTGTCTTCAAATGCTATTCATATCGTCGTATCATTATTCGGAATGGGTTATATGACACAAAGGTCCTCTCCCGGCTAAATTGAATAATGAGCGCAATATTTAAAAAAACATATGGATATTGGGTTTTGAGTTAAGTCACAACTTTAAAACCCAAAATTTTTTCTTTCAAATGGTTTAAACGAATTACCATTTACAAATCTTTCAAGCAAAAAGATTTACTTTCGGAAACCTTTCAATGGTTTAAACAATTTCCATACTTAAATTTTTTAAACAAAAGATTTATCTTAAAATTCCCCTTTCAATTTAAAACAAGGATCACCAATCTTTAACAAAGATTTATTCATAGCCTTTCAAAAGAATTCCATTTCAAGTTGGATTAACTCATCCGATCTTTAAATCAGAGACTCATTTCATAGCTTTCAAAACAAATTTCAAAGATTCATTCATAACTTTTCAAAGCAATTCCCGTTTCAAATCTTTTATATATAAAAGATACATCATTTAGAATCCTCTTCGATTCCAAAACAAAGCTTATCAATCTTTCACAAAGGTTCGTTCATAGCTTTCGAAAATCATTTTCAAAACCGTTTGGTTTTAAAATTCAACCTTAAAAACCATTTCAAAATATTAAATTCAAATATATGTGACTTAACTGATTTCCTCGTGAAATCCATATTTGTGTGTGTATAGTATGGTCCAGGGATTCTACACAATAATAGTGCAACAACATCAACCATTTCCAAATACAGCAATATCAATAAGCGGTATAAACTATAATGCCTATATCAGACAAGCGGTATAAACCAATTGTAACGCTTATCTTTCATTCACAAATCACAGATATATATATATATATATATATATATATATATCACAGATAATAATATACATTACAGATAATTAATTTCATCATAGAATAAATTACATCACAATTCACAAACAAAATAATTCATATCACACATTTTCACCAATCAGGGACATCAATCAATTCAAAGCACTTCATAGAATTCCAACATCCATGAGTAAGATCAGTTAATTATCTGATTTGTTTAAATCAGATTAATTACTTATGAATAAATTTCTAATCTTGATTAATTAATCATTAATTAATTTCAAACCATTTTGATTAATTACTCTATAATCATTAATTAACCTTTAATTAATAATAATCCTTTGATTAATTAGTCTTAATTTCAATAATTAATAAATTAATTCTTAATTAATTATCCTTAATTAAATTGAATGATTATTCCATATCATTTTCATAAATTAATTAATCTTTAATTAATAATCTTTAATCAATAAATTAATTATCATTAATTACTATTGATTAAATCTTAATCACCATCATAATTTAAATCATTTCTTAATTAATTAACCCTTAATTGCAATTAATTAAACGTTAATTATTTTTATTAATTAATTACTTCTTAATTAATAATTAACTTCACATTAATTTACCTTGATTACTTCTTAGTTAATTAGGATTTCTTGATCACTTTAAGTTAATTAACCTTTAATTAATTATTCTTAATTTAATTACATTAATTAATTAACCACATTAATTAATTATTCTTTTTAAGTAATAAACCCTTAATATTTGATTTATCAATCTTTAATCTACTCTTAATTACTTTCACTAAGTGATTATTATTTAAGCATTCATTGATTACTTGATTAATTAACTTAATAATTTAATGAATCCAAGCATTAAATTCTATTTATCTTCAAGATAAACATTTCTTATTTAATCAAAGCATTTAAAAACAATTTGCTTTCAAATTTACTTTAAATTTCATTTTAAGTTTAAACTTTAAAACGACTACAAATTTAACTTAAACAAATTAAAAAAAACAATTCTAAAAAAAACTTTTTATCGCACAAGTTAAAGAAATATTCATTTTTATAAAGAAGTTTTATACCAATTTCATTTTTAAATTCAAATTAATTTAAGAAAATACATTTTAACAACCAATTTTGTTTAAATCATTTTAAATTTAAAAACTTTCATTTATTTCAAAACTGGAATACACATTAAATTTTGATTCCAGATTACTTAGATTCAAAAACTAACTTATATTTAAACTTTATTTTAAATTTCAAATCATTTAACCATCTTTAAAGTAGTTAAACAATTTTAAATTTAAAATCTTCATTTTATTTTAAAAAGAACCGAGGTTCAAACTCACATTGCAGATTTTATAACTTATATTTAAACTTATTTAAACCTTTACTTTATAGTTCAGACTTTTCAGTTTTTAAATTCAAGCCAAATACACTTTAAATACTTAAAGGTGTTAAACAAATTTAAATTTCAAAAAATTAAATTATTTCAAAACTAAAGTTCAGTTTACTTGAATTCAGATTCAAACTTAGGTTTCAAACTTAATTCAAACTTTGTTTTCATTTTTAAGCTCCGGTTTAAAATTTTAAAACATATACTACAGGTTCCTATCAAAAACCTGTAACATCATTTTATTTTATTTTTTATTTTTTTACCCAAGGCAGCATAATCTACTTCGAGCCACAAACTAAACTTCCCCAAGAAAAACGCGACAACACTTCGAGTCAACATAAATTAACACGAGCACAATCCAAAACCCAAATCATCTTTTCTGGAACAACAGTGCACCGTGCACATGCACGGTGCCGTTGACCACCTCAGATCATCAATGATGATCTTCCCATGCCAATCTTCACCCATACGCTCTAATGCGATCATCAGATCATCCCTTAAATCTCGAAGTCGAATTCGAGATGATGGACTCAAACCTGGAAATAGCTAAACCTCCTCAACCCAAAACCTGTCAACGTCTCGCTCCTTCAACTCCGACCAACTGAGCATCAGCGATTTCGGCCACGTACTCGTAAGCTACCCAACTATCATCCCCTAAAAACTCGTAACACTTGATCAATCCCATAGGCCGTGGAAATCGATTCATTCTACCTAGCTAAAACTAGGGTCCAACCTTCAAACCACAACCACCACTTCCACAACTTCCTGATTATCTTCCTGTTATTTTTCCCGACTTCACTGATTACTCCTCCACCTCCAGGAGAAAAATCAACCCATCCGGTCACAGAGATCATCAGAGGTAGCCCCAAAAGAAAAATAAAGATAAAGTAGAACTGCTTCCAAATTCCAACACTAGGAATTGTGATTTTGTTTTTAAAAATCATGATTTTTTATAGTTTTTCAGATCCTAACCCTAAAGCAATAGATTGTGATACTTTATTTTTTTTTACTTATTTTAAGGTGTGGTCATCTGTTATAGTTCCAGAGACATTCACATATTGTTTTAATTAAGTACAATTCAAAACTAAAATTTATGATTAAGCAAACAAGTTTCTTTTGAAACTTAAATTTAGACAAAGACAAGATCACAAGATTTGAAATTTTAAATCAAAACTTGCATACTGGAAGGTGAAAGCAGAGAGCATCCTGATGAAAACAACATACATACCATACATGCATACTGACATAATTATCAACCAACAATCATTTTTTTTCCAATTTACTTCAAACATCAACTCAGATATCAAGATATATAGATGGGTTTATATGAATTTGCTCACCTTGAGATTGGATGTTTAAACAGAGACAGTTTTCTGACCTGGAAATTGCTTAAAACTTTGATACTGATATTGAAACCAATCCTGTTTGCTTTGATTATGTTTTGAGCTGATTTATAGCTTCAAGTTTGAAAGAACCCTTTATTTGAATCCCTTCTCAAATTTGTATTTTGATTTCCAGGTCTTTTATGTTTGCCAGATTTGATTTGATCTCAGGCATGCTGCATGCTTCCAGGTTTTGAATTAAATCTTGCTTTGAGTTTTTGAATTACTTTGTTTCAGATTTTCAAATGTTTGAATATAAAATGGCCTGATTTCTTTCTTTTAAAATTGAGATAATTCTTGTTTTTGAGGAATAAATTACAGATTTTGATAAGAAGAGGAAGTGATTTTCAGATCTGGCCATTAATTTCTTGTTTGAGAAAGTTCAGATTTTTGAAATGAAATTAGAAAAGAAATAGAAAGGGAGATAAATGATTGTATAAGCTTAACTTTTGGTATTTTTAAAATTGAAGAAAATATAAGTAAAATGTGTGACAGTTGTCTCATTTAGTTTAAAATAAACTTGCACTTGTACATTTATGTTAACACATGTACTTAAGAGTTTTAAAATTTTAACACTTGTAATAATTTATTCTTATATTATTATTATTTTTTTAAATGATTTTAAAAGTTTTTAAATCAATTTTCCTAATAAACAAATACATTTATAAATTTATAAATATTTTCTAAATTTGTTTTAAACCCTTATTTCATTAATTTTGAAATTTGTATTTTAAATTCTTTAATTAATTATATATATATATGTAAATGTTTTTACATTTTATTTTCATGGATATACAACTATTGTTTATATGTTCCAATGTTTTTAAATCTTTTTATCAAATCTAATTTTACATTTTAAATTCAAGTTATTAGGAATATTCATACTTATATAACTTTTTAAAAGAAAATGAATTGAAAACAATTTATTTTTAAATTTCCAAATTCAAAATTTTATATAAAATCAACTTATACTTATAAATGAATAAATAATCAAATAAATTTTTATAATATATTTTTATATTCTATTTATCATTTATTTCTCTTAAATTCCAAATCAAATTCTATTTATAATCCATTGGATTTCAAATCAACTAATTTTATTTACAATCTTTTCAAATCTTCAAATTAATCCATAATTAAATTTGTAAATTAAAACATTATTCAAAATATTTATTTCAGAATTCCCAATTAGAAATTCTATTTAAAAATCATATTTACATTCATTTATATTAATAAACAAACAAATATCTATTAAATTTTGAGAAAAATACCAGATTAATCCATAATTTAATTCTAAAAACTAAATTAAATTCCAATTTCAATTTGATTTAAAAATAGGAATGTTACACTAAGCCTCTATTCGATGATATATGGTCCTTCCCAAGTAGGATTCATGCGCGATGGGGTAGGGAAAACTTATTTCAAGACGAGATCGTCGATTTCAAAGGTTTTAGGTCGGACTTTAATGTTATAATATCGGACAACTCGGTGTCGATGTACAGTTGCCCTCATATCAACTTCTTCGTGCCTCACATCTACAAAGTCTAGAGATTCCAAAAGGAGACCTTTGTTCATTCTGGGATCGTAGAAGGTCACTCGTTGAGAAGGGACTACGAGTTCAATAGGAATGACGGCTTCGGTGCTATAAGCAAGAGCGAATAGAGTATGGCTAGTCGTGGACGTGTGGGCGGTTCTATAAGCCCATAATGTGGTTGGGAGTTCATCCACCTACTTGCCTTTAGACTTTTCCAAACGCTTCTTTAGCATGTACTTTATAATTTTGTTTACAGGTTTAACTTGTCCTTTCACTTGAGGGAGCGCAACTGCCACAAATTTCTTTCCAATATGAAGCCGATGGCAAAAGTCTTTGAATTCAACGATTTCGAATTGTGTTCAGTCAGTTACAATAGTTCATGGAAGTCCAAAACAATAGAAGATGTTCCAAACAATGAAGTTGATTACTTTCTTTGTCGTAAGCATGGCTAAAGGTTTCGCTTCGGCCCATTTGATGAAGCAATCAACTACGATGATGGCGTACTTCGCTCCTTCTTTTGAGATTGGTAAGGAACCAAAGATATCTATGCCACATATGGAAAACGCCATGGACAGATAATTATGGTGATTTCCATCGACCGAGCTTTCAGAACTAGCATACATCTGGCACTTATCGCATCGCCTAGCGTAATCGGCAACTTCTCAGTTGACAGTCATCTAGTAGTACCTATAACGAAGTATTTTCTTTGCTAGGATCTACCCCCCAATGTGATCACCACATTCCCCTTCATGAACTTTCTTTACTCGTTTTATTTCATCATAAGCAATACGCCGAAGCAGAGGAATGGAAAAACACTTTCTATACATGACTCCTTCCTGAATAATATACCATGAAGCTTTGCGAAGGACTTGTTGTCTTTCATTCCTCCATTTGGGAAGGACTCCTTATAGCAAATAGTCTTTAATCGGAGTCATTCACAACTCCTTCTCAGGCTCCATCACTAGTACCCAATCGATATCCATCTAGTTTATGATCGAAGCATCTAGTACTTCGACTAGAGCTAAGCCCATCTGTTGTGCATCCCCAGTGCTAGCAAACTTTGCTAATGAGGCGGCCTCTTTATTTTGATCCCAGGGAATGTGCGTGACGTCATAATACTCAAAGCTAGTCGATAGCTCTTGGACTTGGGTAAGGAACGGGGTGAGCCGTTCCTTTAGCTTGGTAATCTCCCCTGACTTGGTATACTACCAACTATGAGTCACAAAATGTTTCAAGAGATTTTATTCTCAGTTTTCTGGAAAGTTTGAATCCAGCAACCAAAGCTTCATACTCAGCTTCGTTATTTGTTGCAGGAAAGTCAAGCTTCAAAGCATAGCAAATTGATCGATTTTCCGTGGTTACTAGCATGATTCCAACTTTAGAACAATGATCATTGGATGCTCCATTTGTATACATTCTCCACCAAATAGTAGAGGATCCACTGCTCTCTTGGAGATCATCATGTGTAGTTAATTCTACTATAAAGTCCATTAGTGCCTGTCCCTAGATAGCTCTTCAAGGGAGATAAATGATGTCAAATTGGCTTAGTTCAATGTTCCATTTGAGTTAGCTTCCAGATGTCTCAGGTCACTGTAGGACCTATTGCAACGGCTGATCGGTGTAAACAATAGGATGAGCCTGAAAACAGGGGTGGAGCTTTTGTGGGGAAATCAATAAGCAATACGCCAATTTCTCTCTCATTGGATAATTCCTTTCAGCTCCTATTAATCGCTTGCTAACATAGTAGACCAGTCTCTTAATCCGATTTTCCTCGCGAAGTAGTGCGGCACATATAACGTGTATGATAGGCCAAGTAGATATGCAAGCCTTTGTGATCCACCGACTTTGACAGGATGGGAGGCTTCTCTAAGTAGTTCACCAAAGCTCAGAATGCATCTTCATAATCCTACGACCACTCAAAGTTCTTTTTCTCTCTTCTAATCAAATCAAAGAAAGGAATGCACTTATCGATGGCTCTAGAAATAAATCAACTTTGGGCACCAACCTTCTTATTTAGACTTTGTACTTGCTTGATGGTCTTCGACGCTTGGATGTTGCGAATTGCATGAATCTTCTCAGGATTACCTTCAATTTCGCAGGCATTGATGATGAAACCCAAGAACATTCCTCATATAATGCCAAAAGAACACTTCAGAGGATTAATTTTCATTTTGTAGTATCGAAGGGTATCCAACATTTCTGCCAAGTCTCTAATGTGGTTGCTTGATCATCGTGACTTCACGAGCATATCATCCACATATACCTCCATCGTCTTTCCAATCCGATCTTTGAAAATTCTATTGACTAAGTGTTGGTAGGTCACTTTAGCATTCTTCAATCCACCGTATCGCAATAACATACAACATTGGTAATGAAGCTAGTGTGCTCCTGACCAGGAATGTACATCAGCATTTGGTTATCTGCAGAGTACACATCCATGAAAGATTGCAATTCGTGTCCTACGTTTGAGTCTACCAGCTGGTCGATCCTTGGAAAGGAAAACTGTCTTTTGGACATGCCTTGTTTAAGTTCGAGTAGTCAACGCATGTCCCTCGCTTTCCATTCGCCTTTCTTACAAGTACAGGATATACCCATTTAGGGTAGAGGGTGCCGCGAAAAACCCATTACCTTTGAGTCAATCCACTTCCTCTTTAAGGGAAGCAGATCTCTATGAATCCATGCCACGCCTTTTTTATTTCATCGGGACATGCCTCGGGTTGATGTTTAATGCATGGCTTGCAATGGTAGGCGAGATTCCACACGTGTCAGAATGCGTCCAAGCGAGCACGTCAAGATTCACTCAGAGAAAACCGGCAAGTTCTTTCATCATTGGGGGCTGAGCTGTGATCCGACTTTTAGGACCCATGATGGGTCGTCGTGGCTGACCATGATGTTAATTATCATCTCAATCGGTGCAGTTTTGATCATTTTGGCCTCATCCTCATCATCCCTTAGATCTATGTCTTTGTAGAACCAATTATGGCACTCGAGCCAAGGCCTAGTTGCTGGTTGTCAATCTTCAGTGGTTTGGATGCGGAGAGACTTGTCCACACCCTTACCTTTCTCCTTCTATTGAGTGTCTCCCAATTCAGCTACATAGTAGGCACATCCGGTTACCTAATCACCATGCACAACTCCAACACTGTTATCAGTTGGGAACTTAAAAGTCAAACATCATAGGGCAAGAGCTGCCCGGAATTTAGCTAAGGCTAGTCAGCCCAGAAAAGCATTGTATAGAGGGTCGACATCCAAGACAATAAATTGTAAAATCCACACTCTCCTACGGTCACCTTCTTCCAACTTCATGGGCAATTCGACATATCTGATAGCTTCGGTCGTAGCACCATTAAAGCTATGAATATGGGCTTTAAACGATTTCAAGTCCTTGGCTTCCATCCTCATCTGATCGTAATCCTTTTTGAAAATTATATTTACGAAACTTCCATAATCAGCCAAAATCCTCCTTACTAAAGCGCGGCCGATTATGGACGAAATGACCATTGGGTCGATCGTCAGTGCCTCCACCTTATTTACATCTCTGTTCCTAAACACAATGTCATTGATCATTATACGCTGCTATTTTGCCAAAGCTTCATCTTCTGTACGTGAACAATATTCAAAATTCATATGCTTGATCGCGCTATATAGCACTCCATCTTGTGCCTGCTCTTATCAACCGGATGCGGTTCTCCAACTATTGTATTGATTACTATTTTTTCACCAATTCACGCAAGCTCCTTAGTCCTATGCAGTGCTTGTCCTCGGTTGAGATCAGATGTCCCTTGCCCGCCGTCCTACGGGGTTTTAACAAATTGCTGTAACTTTCTTTCTCGAATTAATTTCTCGATAATATCCTAGAGATGCATACACTCATTCATGTTATGACCTAGCATTCATGGAACCAGAAATATTTTCTAGTATGTTTCTACTTCCCCATTGATTCTTTCGGAGGTGGCTTCCTGTACTACATGGTATTGCATGTAGACAAGTAGATGTTGTCTAGAGACATATTCAATAGTGTATAAGTATCATACATTAGAATACCAAGCTTTCCTATCCCAGAATCCTTCTTTCATTCACTGTTCCTATCACTGCCTTTCTTTTGCTGACTCGGTTTATTTTCAACATTTACTTGAGCTTTCAGGAACTCTCCTCAGACTATTTCACTGTAATGTTACTCTGCACTACTCCACTTGATCCTACAACATTCTTCTTCTTAGAGCATATAGCTTCCTCTTTTCTCAAATATTGAACTGCTTTTGCATAGAAACATTCTAATGTCGCGGGAGTTTTTCCAGCTAACCAATTGTTAAAGTCCGATTCTTGATCAATTCCTATGGTTATCGCCATCAACATTGAATGGTCGTTCAGATTACTAACTTCTATGATTGCCATATGAAATCTCTCCACATAGTCTTTAAACGATTCTCCTAGAGCCTAGATCACGCTAGATAGGGACATTACATCTTTTGGGCGAGTTGCGTGCATATGGAACTGCGCCACAAACATCGTTGCTAAATCATCAAATTTAGAGATTGACTGTGGGGTTAATCTCGTAAACCTCATCATTACTACTCCAGAGAGAGTGATAGGAAAACATCTACTCATGGTTGCGTAATTAGCTCGTGCAGAATCCATCAGTCATTCATATCTCATGATTTGCTGCCCGAGATCGATTTTTCCCTTGTAGGCAGGCATCGATAGCATGCTAAGCCCCCTTGGATACTCTACATGTAAGATATTGTCAGTAAATAGGGTATGGCTTCTCGACATCCCCCAATCAACATTGGTCAAGCCTCTCCCTCACTAGCTTTAACGATAGCTAACAAGTCCGGTGTTAGATAGTTTGAACCAAGCGGTAGTCGTGCTCCACCTCACGTGAATAGTCTTACCGATGTCTACAGGTCGTTCTAAGCCTTCTTGGTTCAACATCCTCTCGATGTATATCACTTACATTCACTTCATCATCATTCCAGGGAGGTAATTGGTCTGCATCCATCTGAACTCCAGCATCCAAATCAACCGCAGTAGCTCCAGTCTATGCTCTAATGTGAAGAGGCATGCTTCCTCCTCCAAAGGAGGGATCAACACTGATCCCTTTTGAGGGATCGACATCGATTGGTCCCGGCAAGCCAGGTTGGCTTGCCTGCTGATGTTTGAAAGCTCTTGCGTGATATCCACCAATTCTACGACGTCTGCATCTGCAATAATCATCTAAAGAACAAGAACCCTCCAATGTAGAATAAGGGGTTGGGTCCTATATAGATTTTCCGTGCTATTGCTGACTGAGTTGGTTCATTAGATCGATATTGGCTTGAATCTGTTGAATCAACCGTCGGCAGTTGTCCGCTAGCTCTCTCATCAGATTTTGGAAATCAGCTCTTATGATGGAATTAGTCAGATTATGGACACCCACTGGATTGGTAGCATTCACAAATACTGGTAGATTGCTCAAGCCTCCTTGTTGGATGTTAGCATTCTCGTTACCTTCTACGTTTTAAGATGTAGATCTAGTATTCTTAATAATTGTTGATAGTTCTCCTTAGGAATTTGCAATATGAATAGAATGAATGAGCTTCTTGAAGATAAATTCAGATCTCTTCAAAGGTTTATGTAATCCAGTATCAACAAAGGGATCCAAACAAAGCCGAGAATCTCTCTCTCGATGAATGCACCAAAATTTTTGCACCAAAAATTAGCTTAAACACCCAATAGAAGTTTTGTAGAGAAATAAATGAAGAATATCAAATGAAAATAAAGGAATTAAGCAAATTAATAGTAGAAAATCAAAGCAAAAACACAAACATAACAATTTATAGTGGTTCAACGTTGTTTGCCAACGTCCACTTTGAATAGATGGCTTTATTAAGCACTTTGTAATTTGAGTACAATAGGGATCTGCTGAAAATTCTTAGTTACAATAGAGTACAAAGAAACTAGCAACGTAAAAGTCTCCAAAATGAACAACTGAGCCAATATTTATAGAGGAAGACGCCGAAATATCTTCCTGAAAATTCGGTAGAAAAATCCCCAAAACCATATGGACCATCAGAGGGATCGCATGGCCCAAATCCCAAGGAATAGGGATCGGTGCCAATCCCTAGTTTGGAGAATGATTATAGTCGATCTCTTTTCCATGTTAAGCCATATTCCATACTTTGAATATTCTGCATTGCATATCTCTGAATTTCGTTCAACCATGACTTCACATTATCATCTGTAGTTGATCTTTGAACCCTACAATCATCGCTCTGGACTTACAGACCTTAATGACAGTCGAATCCAACTTCCACAATCAATTCGAATATAGTCGAATCAAAATGCCGGATAACAAATAGTAAAAGGTAAAAAGAAAATAAAGGCAGAAAAGAATCTTACACGAATGGAATAACATATATTATTCTAATATATATGATCTTTACAGTGAAAATTTTAAATAGATTTACCAGAGTCAAATCAGCCTAGATGGTTATAAATCTCTGTGCTTATAAACTCTGAATACAATCGGTAAACTAATGTAGTGGAAATGGAAACAGAGAACAATTTATAGGAACATCTTCTGCTCCGTACTTTAGGCTCCATCATAATGCTCTAAGTTAAACCTGACTACTTGGCTCCTTTGGAAAATAGGGCACCTAGATTTTAAGAGAAAAGAAAATACACTCTGAGTCTATCATAGGACTGGTGTAGATATTGAAAACAAAAGGTATCTCATAAGACCACACCACACATAAGCACGGAATGAGTTTTTACTTTATGATAACCAAAACATTTACTATGCAAAATTAGGGACGTTGTCTTTAATGACATCCTCCGAAAGTCCTTTCAAATAACATATTAATCATAGCTGAAATTGTTACATTTATTAAATTAGACAACATAATAGGTTTATAACTAAAAACAAGGCTCGTATTGGAGAATGGATTCCATATAATGACAAGGCAAAAGACTATCTTTCGACGGTACATCTCTAGAAAAACGTACCGAAGCACCAACAGATGGTCCTCTACCAACACAAGACCAGCCTACCTTTGCCATAGATAGTACCAAATATGACATCGCCCTAGTCATTCCCGACCTATCAGAGAGCTCTCATAGCATACACAACATACCCGATATATAGAGGGCAATCTAGAAAGGTGATGACCATATCCTAACAGTTGCGACCCACATAGCCTTACCGCATCTACCCTATTTGTGTCATTCCCAGGTGCGAGGCTTAAGGTCACATTTTACCTTGCATGGAATCATCAAATCCTACTTAAAATGCCACATTGTCATTTCCATCACACACTACTGATTTCCACAAATGTACAACCTCCGAGCTTATACGTCTCAGAGAAGGGTGTTAAATGTAAGAGAGGTTACCTCCTACACCATCAAATAGATGTACATTTGTAAAGATCAATGTACGTGTATTTTAAAAATGCAATGTCAGACATTTGTCCATACAACTTGTCCAGGAATAGGAAAAACTGAAGGCACTCTCATACTACATCCTTTGTTAGGGATCACCCCTAGGATTAGTAGCAAGAAGTCCTTGCATCGAATATTTTCAAAATTAAGCACTACTACCACCATATGTATATAATATGGAAATCGAGGGCTAGTAGCAAGTAGCCTTCATTATGAAGATCCTCATCTTCAAAATCATTGCCTTTATCATGTTTTCACTTTCAATCGTACATTGGTTCAAAGTGGTTTTCCAATAGGAATCACCCAAATCCAATCCAGGTCTCTTCGAACCAATTATCGATAAAACATCTTTTAGAGATATATCATTTCTTTTCCAATGTATATGAGATTATTAAACCTCACTTTAACTTTGGAAAACACTAAATCATTTCTCATAAATCATGTTGGAAAATATTGTCGAGTAAAAAGGATTCGTAGAAATTATAATAATTTAACTCAATATTAATTTCCATATTCAACAAGCATTATTCGTCGAATAACGGTGAGATCACCTTTTGAATTCACAAGAGTAGTATGAGTTCCCTCTTCGGAATTTAATACTAAGTATAAGAAGATTATTTCTATACAACCCAAGTTAAAGAATTAGTTATGGAAAGTAAATCTTTTATACTCGTCTTGTGTCCGACATTTGGACCATATCTATTCCTCACTCAGAAAGAGGCCATGTGAGCCGAAGCACTGATTGCTCCTAAACATCCCTATAGTTTAAGCACCTCACATCCAAATCTGATGTACAGAAGAATCATGTCTACTCATCGACTTTTAGAGCGAATATTTAATCAGTTATTTATAACAGCTTTTCATTTAATCATTTATTTAAACTCTTTTTAAAATAATTATAAAACTTCCAAATTATCTTTATAAAATTATTTATTTATTTGAATATGTTTAAAAAAGATTCAGGAAAGAATAGTTAAGTTAAAACTGTAATTATATAAGTTATTAAAACTGCTACTAAAAGTACTGCAAATAGTGTTTTCAAGGCTTATTTGATCAAAGCAACATTTTTATCATTTAAAATTCCATTTTTAGTACCCAAACCCTTTTTTAAAACATTTTAGTATATTTATAGAATTTATTACGTATTTTTAAAGATTTCAAAATATCATTTCAAAGAAATTTCATTTTTGGCTTCCGAACTACTAAACTGCAACTATTTTAAAAACTTGTTTTGCTCATATTTCAAAATCTACTAAATGAAATCTCAATTCTTTTCTTTTATTTGAAAACTATGATTAAAAGAGTTCGGAAAATTCTTATTCCAAAGAATTTCGACTTCGATTCCATTGTATAGGACTTAAACTATTACGGCACGAAATCGCAAACTGCCGTTACGCAGCGCGCCTATTTTTGACTCAAATTTCAATTCTTTTAAAAACTTTGCCAAATTGAGTTTTAGTGATTGGAAACCATTTATAAACCAATTTAAGAGGTTTAATCATCTCATAACATTTTTATAATTCATTTCAGAAATGATTTCCGTTGCGTAATTTCGACGTGTGTTAAACGTGATTTGTTTGCACATCCAAATAATCATATTTTTCAACCAAAACATAATGATCAAAACATAATAACCAATTATTCCAGACATATTATATCATCATCCATATCATAATATAAATAGAATATTCTCACCTTTATCGGTTTCTAACTTTACAAAAAATCGTTATAGCTTTGCTACGATCGCATTGGAACTAAAGAAATCGAGCCTTGGACCATTGGGAAGGCCCAGCCTATGTTTACAAGTGGAGATGGGCTCAGACAAGGGTGATAGAGGGGGGTGGCCATGGGCTTGCAAGGGAGAGAGGAGTGGATTTCACTTGATTTTGAAGTGAATTTCTAATGTATGCATACTTATATAAATTTATTTTCTTTATGCTAATTTTCCTTCATAAATTTCCTAAGTAGAGAAGCCATTAAAATAGCTTGAAAAAGAGGAAGAATAAGATGAAGAATAGTGTTAAAATTATGGAAAAAAATAGATGGGTATTTTGAAAAAAAAATTCTTAAGGTGGAATTACTTTTTTACCCCTCGCCCACACCCCTCCTTTCCCATCAAGGCGCACTACTCCCCCCTCCTCTTTGTCATCCTCTATGTGAAAGTGATGATGGTGTGTAAGAGTGAGGTGAGTGATGGTTAGTTTGCTTTTCAAGTGTGAAAATATGTTAAATATTTATAACTTTTACTACATGTAAATTTAAATATAAATGGTAAACGTGTATATATATTTATATATGTTATTTGTCATGTATATGTATATGTAATTGTCTGTATATGCATGTTATATGTGTGACGACCTACCTTTTCAGGCGATTCAAGTCGGCAATAAACCACACATGTCTAACTTAAATCATTCAAAATGGTAGATTATCAATATGTTTAATAAGAAAATAAGAGAAAAGAAGGAAAACAAAACACAGAATCTCGCAGTGGAATGATAAAATATAATAATCAAATAAACAGTTCATGAAGCTGCTTTATAATATACATTTTATTTTATTTTTGCGACATAGTCAGAGTACAATCCACAAACATACCAAAATAACGCAGCAGAATAATAACAAATATGGTCTAGCAAACTCCATCTTCATCTTCAAGGAATAGTTTCTTCAAACATTGAAATACTCAGGATGATTCGAATGTAATAAAAAGACAAAACATTCATGTCAGAAATATAATTTCTTATGTAAGTTAAACTAATAGCAAGTAAATATCAGTGTAATAACTTCGGAGATGTTTACGGGATTTTCCATCTCCTACCAAGTGTACAACATGAGTGCAATAATTTAAGAGATGTTACGGGATTTTCCATCTCCTAAGGATTTGTTAAACTATCTATATGTAGTAAGATACGCTATATATGTAGTGTATATCAGTAAAATAACATACTAAAATAGCATTAAGGCTTTACATCGATCCCCCTTAATACATTTTTAAGCAGGTAGTCTATGCAGGTCCTGTAACATAACCAGTAATGTAACAACCCAAAATTTAAGCTATAATAATTAATTAACGAATTAATTAAATAATAAAATAACTTTATGAAATTATCATAATTGAGCCACGGGAGTTACACCATTGTGTTCATGGTAATTTTCTGGCAAATTTACATATATAGATTGTTAAAATCCGAGCTAAAACAAAGAAGATACGAATTAAACAAGGAAACGAAGAAAAAAAAATATAAGGTTAGGTCCACCATAGGGTCGACCCTCCCCTTAGCTAGGTCGACCTAACACATATAAAGGTCAACCTGGGTGTCGACCCTCCTTAATGTACAGACGAATTTTCGTCCAGATTAAACTGAGACGTGTTTTGCTAATTTTATTCCATCTTGTGCGTCCGTGCTTCCATCCGACGTTTCCCATCAAGCCTATGACGTGGTTGCACCAGATTTAATCTTCAAATCCAATAGTCTAAGATCCCTAAGTGGCACTATAAATAAGGCTCTAGGCATAGCTATTTTTCTCATTCAGATTTTCTCCTATTCAGGTTCAGTGCCGGACGCTAGACCCTAGAAATAAAAAATAATTCTAAGGAGAGAATCTTTTTGAAAAAAAATATTTACGCTCTAGGAGAGGATCAAGGAAGATCAAGGACTAGATCTGAGGACCACATGTGACTTTTAAGTAATTATTTTAAATTTTTAAGTAATTTAAAATAATAGAGTTCTCAATAGTTGTAGTTTTTCTGCAATTTTGAGACAGTTTTTATATAAGTTGTTTACAGTTAATTTTTAAAGTTCTTTTCAGTCTATTTTATTCAGCTATTTTTATTTAGCTATTATATTCGTTTATTTAAAGTTATTTCCCGTTATTTATTATTATTTACATTTTATTTACATCCGTTTTACGTTAGAATTTAACATGTAAATGTTAGTTTCTTTTGGTTCTTTTTTATGAAAATAAAATAATAAAAAGAGAATAATTTGCTAATATGAAATGAAATATAAGAATACTAAATTTACATAAATTGGATGTAAAATAAGAAGAACTGCAATAAAAAGAAAATAAACCGAAATAGGCAAATTTGAGACATTTGCAAGCAAGTTTGTAACTAATAGTCATAACTATAAGGACATAATAGAAGAACAATTATAACATATATTATAATTAAATAGAAAGAATAGAAAGAGGCTTATTTTAAAACTTCGAGTTAAGTTAATAAACAAATATAGCAGAGATAACAGAAGAAGCTTATTTTAAAGACTTAAACTAAGTTAATATGAAAAGATAGAAGTAGGGCCCGTACCGGCAGCATTCCCCTTCAATGAGGAACTGATGGTCTCACAATAGGTTAGCTGAGGCTGGGACATGTTTATGATGATTAGGGTAGATACTTGGTCAATAAATAGAAGCTCAAATCAAGGGATTTTGGCAAGGGGCGCAACTAGATTTTGTTTGTTAGGACCCGTACCAACATCATTTCGTCTTCAGACTAGGACCGATAGTCTCACAAGCATTTAGGTGAGGCTAGGCGGACTCTGTCAGACTAGGACTAATGGTCTCACAATAGATCAGGTGAGGCCGGGCACACTTATGCTGAAGGAGATAGATAAGAGGTCAAAAGAGGGAGCAACAGATAGTGCGAATCAGTGGTGATCGAGCATGCGACATCGAATTAGGGAGATAAGTCGCTATTGAGTTCCAAAGCTCTAAACAGGTGTCCTTTTATTGTGGGACCCACATGATGGGACTAGTTCACATTGGTACAACAGAGATAGAAGGCCGATCAAACGATAGAATTAGGACTTCAGCCTAATTAAATAAAATCCTAATCAAAGAAGCTATCTAAGACAAGTGCAAACAACCACTATCAAAGCAAATAGTTAAACAGTATTTTATTCCTGCTTTATCTTTTCCTTTATTTTCTTTTATAATAGTACTGTTGTCAAGTCTATTTCTTTTATCTTTCTTAAAAATAGTAGTAATTACTTTCATTCACCCTATTTTTAGTCCGACTCACTCCTTTATTTTCCCTTTTCCCCTCATAGGCCAGTAGAGGCAAGGACAACAGATTTCAGCTTTCTTAGGGATATATTCTTAGAAATTCTTCATGTATTCTTTTTCTTTTATGTTTTCATTTCATTTGGATTTTGATGTACTGGTACTTTTGAGAGGGATGGTGATTTTTATGTACTCTGATGATGTGACTGAGATTATATTTTTCACAAGATAGGTACTTGGTTTTGACGTATTTGGTTTCTATGACTTATTTTCCAGAGTAATGAAGTTACCATTTAAATATTTCCGCTATTATTATTTATTTGTCTTGTGAATCTTAGTCTCTGTAAAGTTTTAGTTATACCTATAATGCACCACATCTTTTAGTGTGTCCTTTTTGGATATACTAAGGGATGTGGGGTGTTTCAGTTGGTGTCAAAACCTAGGGTTACAGGATTCCTAAACACTTGTTTTAAAAGTAAAGTATTTTTCTAAAGTAACTTATTTTCAAAAAAAAATTAGAACGGAACTCTTATTATAGAGATAGTGTTCAAATATAAAAGAGTTTTTATAAAAATCCCCTCAAAGTTCAGTTCAATCTTCTTTCGATTCTTTTGAGCCTAAATTCTCTTTTTCTTTGCATAGAATGGCGGACGCCCCTAATCTTCTGAAGGGTGTCCAAGTTGCAGGCTGGTTTCGTAGATACCTTCAAGCTACGACACCATAGGTGCAAGGGCAAGCGCTCAATCCAGTACCAGCGGATGGGAATCCCATCAATCCCCCTGCAACAGGCAATTTCTCTAAGCTATATAAGGACTTCGCTAATCTAGGAGGCAAAAAATTTCTGGTACAGAGGATTCCATGGAGGCACGAGGTTGGTTGAGAAATACAGAGCGGATATTTAGGTTGTTAGGATTGGAGGACCAACAGAGAGTTCGGCTTGCATCTTGACAGTTGAAAGGAGAGGCTTCTTACTGGTAGGAGATCATAGAGTTGGAAGGTAGAGATGTTGGTGGATTTGGATTCTGAGAGAGGTTTGAGAGGAAGTTCTTGTCACAAGCTAAGGAAAGCATGCAGTTGGAAAGGTTCATGAATTTGAAGCAAGGAAGTCTTTCGATAAAGGAGTATATCAACCAATTTAATGAATTATCGCGGTTTGGGATGGAACTTGTTAATACACCGCACAAGAAGTCCATGAAGTTTGCTAAGGAATTGAACTATACCCTCCAAGGGTTGGCATTGATGCATGTACCGATAGGGGCTACATATGAGTCACTGGTGGAGATGGCTCTCATGTCTGATGTAGCTAAGGAAGGGGAGTCTAAGGAGGTCCCTAAGTCAGAGAATCCTAAGAAGAAGTGGAGGAAGAACAACAAGGATAAAAGGAAAGGAGGAGGACCTCAAAAGCAGATCAAGAAAGGAGAGAAGTGCAATAGCTATGGACTGGATGGTCATTACGCAAAAGACTACAAGAAGGATAAATGAAGGGAAAGTGTTATAGTTGTGTACATCCTGATCACCTTAGTAGATTTTGTCCTCAAAAGGCGGGGAAAGGAGCGGGGGCACCTATACTGCAGGTACAAGCCTTGGATGCAGCACCTTCTAGTAGTGGACTAGATAGAGTAGGAAAGTCACTGTGGAAGGTTTGATCTCTATTTTGGATTTTCCCATTCGGATTATTTTTGATTCTAGAGCATCTCACTCATTCATTTCTAGTTCCTTGGTTGATTATTTGCACTTAGATATCTCCGTAATAGTAGACCTCATAGTTGTTTCAAACCCCATAGGAGGATCGTCTCATTTATCCATAATTTGTAGGGGTTTGAAAATTTACATATTAGGTGTAGAGTTTGACTGTGACACCTATGTTTTGGGATTTTCGGGGTATGGGATGATTTTGGGGATGGATTGGCTATCCACTTATGGAGCGATATTGGACCGCGAGAGGAGAGTCATTAGACTAGAGACATGCAGTGATGGACTCTCGAGGTTTTTTGCAACCCATGGGGGTCAGTTATGTTGAGCTTCCTTTACTCCCTTGATTTATCACCAGTAGAGTTAGATTCAGTTCCAGTCATTAGAGATTTCCCAAACATCTTTGAGGAGGTTAGGGACTACCCCCTAAGAGAGAGATTGACTTTAGGATCTATCTTAATGACAATGCTAAGCCAGTGGCACTACTCGCGAGACATATGGCTTCTAGGGAGAGGAAGGAGTTAAGCAAGCAGATTGGTGAGCTATTGGAGAAAGGCTTCATCAAATGGAGCATATCTGAGTGGGGATCACCAGTCGTCTTCGCTACAAAGGTGGATGGTTCCCTTCGACTTTGCATAGACTATAGAGAGTTGAACGAGCTCACCAAAAAGAACCATTACCCACTTCCTAGGATAGATGATCTTTTCTATCAGTTGATTGACTCTTCAGTATTTTCTCAGCTTGATTTAGCTACTGGATTTCATCAGCTTAGGGTCGCTGATGACAACATTGTTAAGATATCATTTAGGACACCCAATGGATTCTTTGAGCAGTTGGTTATGCCGTTTGGGCTAACCAATTCCCCAACCTGTTTAATAGATTTAATGAGCCGTGTTTTTCGAGATGTCCTAAATAAGTTCGTAGTAGTATTTGTGGATGACATATTGGTGTTTTCCAAGAATATGTGTAACAACCCGTAATTTTCTAATAATTAAAATAGTTAATTTAATAAGATTTTGTAATTTAATATTTAAAGAAGAAAAATTTGTGATTTATTAATGAGAATAATAACCAGAATGCAATATTACAATGTTAATGTGAGTCAATTGCTAACTATTTTAATGTAATTCCAATTAATCGAAATGATTGAAATGTTATAATTGGTTATAAATTGTAAATAAGAGAATAAGTTAAATGTTACACAAATTTTTGAAATAACATGTAAATTGAAATTGGATAAAACCATTGTTGTGTAAATAGTTATAACTTCTGTTGTAGGTAATAAAACTTATAAATGTGATTAAATTAAGTAAAAGATACAATTGTCATATGTTACCTATTTATTTAAGCTGCTGAATTAAGTGGAAACCAATTGAAATTAAATGTAATTAAACATTACATTAATGGAAATTAAGATGAAATTGGAGAATATTATTGTATTAAGATATAAACCAATGTTAACTATGTCCATAGAATAATGATTGATTGAGTGAAAAGATTGAAATCAAATTAAATCAATTTATTGGAATTAAATTATAATTAATTAGATCTAATTACAATTGAAATTGAACATTGTAATTAGTGTAATATTTAACAGTGAAATGACATGTAGATTTGTTTTAAATATTGTAAATGTCCAAGTAATCTAAAATGATGAAAATTGTTAGTTATTAAATTTGAAATTAAAAAGTGATATACTTGATTTAATAATAATTTATTTAATGTGAAAATAGCCATCTTGGAAATTGTCTTGGATTTCAACGGAACCAGTTTCATCAGATCCGTAACGGCGAATTATTGTAGGATTTCAAGTTTCGTAGCAATCGGACTTGTCGTTTGATTGTACGGACTCGAAACACGCAAAAAACAATTTAATTGAAATCGATTTGAAATAACCTGGTTTTTAAAGCTAACTTCTTCATATGATGGAATTAGGACTTGAAACCTATTCCATTGAGTTTAAAAATATCGAAAACGTCTATCTTGATATATGCGATGAACTACTTTCGTTTCGGAGATGAAACGGGCTTTTCGGGTCGTATTGTCGTTCGTACTAATTGGATACGTGTCTATTTTCTTATCGGGCTTCGTTAGTATAAATAGAATCTTATAAACCGTAGAAGACTTACATTCCTCATTTCTGTACATACATCAACTCCTGTCTATCTTCTTCTTTTCAATGGCAGAAACAAATTCAATCTCCAAACCCTAAATTCAATTCTCAAATCAATTTCAAAATTTAAACTCCTCCGAACCCTACCATATTATATACCTTTTTGAAGCACTCAACAAGCGTAATTCACTGCTGTAATTCATTTTTCAATTTGGTTCATCGTTCGGCCAAAAATCAAGGATGAATCTTAGCCGTTGAAATTAGATTTTCGCGAACCAATGGTGGATTTTCATCCGATCGATGATCATGACGGGGCGGTGGGAAGAGGAGGTCAAGCAGGTCCTTGGGGTGGTAGTCATTTATCGTGATAGGCCAAGAGTTCACCAGAAAATTCACCCATAGCACGACGGCTGCTGTAAATAGGCTGGTCGGAGGCGCCGTCCTGGTGGCTATAGTTCGAATCTGGTATCTGACCAGAATAGCTTGTCATGGTTGAACGTACGATGAGGCAAGATTAAAGGTGGCATTGTATCGAACGGAAGGGCTTAAGGCGGCTAGATTTTGGGGAAGCATGATCGAATGTGAGTAAGTACATTATTTTCTTTTATCTCTTTTATTTATTTTAAAATCGTTTAACTTCTAATGATAATAGCTTTCACATACAAGGTCCAATTCAGGCACGGTTTATTTCATTGGGATCGTATCAAAATTCTGGACATTTTGACATTAGTTTGGACGAATTTTGAGACTGTTGAATTTTGGGCCTTATTTTGGATTTGAACTCAAAAGTGAGTGTTTTAACCCACTCACAACTACTAAATTATCTTATGTTAGTTAAATTAAATTTATGATGTGATTTGGAATTGATTGGTTGATGTTTCGTATATTTAAATTGTCGTTCTAGTTAAATTTAACTTTTATTGTATTTAATCATCATTTAATTTAATTGTCAATTTAATACTTGTTAATGATGATCAGTTATCTTTTGATGTTTATTGATTGATTTGGATGATGATTGTGATGTATGTTTAATTGGTGATATTGAATGATTTGATGTTATATTTATATTGTTATAACACTGCAAGTTCCCTTAGTTATTGTTAGAAAATCTCTATGGGTTGATATGATACACACTTGAATGATTAAATAAAATAGGAGAAAATCGTTATGGGTTGAAATGATAAACCCAAGAGATTTTCATTGATTTGGAATTTGGGATTGTGGGTTGAAATAATATACACCCGTAAATTTAAATTTTTGCGGGTTGAAATGATAAATATCCGTATTACTTGACCATAAGGTAGAAAATTATATACGGACACTGAATTGGTTAAATTTAACGATTTTAAAACCCTTAAATCTTGAATTGGATTAAATGATATTTTGAAGAAAATTCATTTATATAAATTGATTTACTTTGAAAATCCAAGTTTGAAGGTTGGAATTGGAAATTGGTTTAAATTGAAATTCTAAAGTATTTTAATCTACTTTAAATCTATTTAAAGTATTTTGACCCATTTTAATCTATTTTAATCTGTTTGATCTATTTTAATCTATGTTAAACTATATTAAACTATTTTAATCTATTTTAAATTATATTAATCTATTTTAATCTATTTTAAATTATATTAATCTATTTTAAACTATCTTAAACTATTTTTAAAACTATTTTAAACTGTCTAAATAATTTTCTAAATTTCAGGCTTTGTAAAGTGGAAGTTTTATATTTAAATCCTTGACTTTTAAGTAGAATACGATTAAATGATTTTATAACATAAGTAGGGATTTAAATGACATATTTGAGGAATATGATGATTTTAAATGAGGATTTAATCTATTTTGGAAATATGAATTCGAAAGTGATATGATTTCAAATGTGACATAATTTCGAAAGTATATATGATTTCGAAAATGGTATGGTTTTGAGAATATGATATTTTGATTTATGAAACGATTTTGGAAATTTAAAAGAACCGTCCGTGTGAAATAAGCATTTGGTTGTTAAAGGGACTGGGATTGGATATTGTCATACACTTTACCAATACCGAAAACCACTTTAACAACTGTGTACGCGGTGGAGATTCCATAATGAAGCTTCGATTCTGTGTGAGGTATTTACGCAGCCCTAACTTCCATGAGTCAGCTTATATGTGACTAAAACAGGAGCTATACCTAGGCCAAGTAGATACAGGGATGCTGCATCAGTTGTTGGCCAATCTTCTATAAAGCTGGAGTTGGCGGTATTGTTGGAGGAGCTAATCCAGTGGCTCCGATTGGGAATAACTATGCCAAGCTAAGCAAATACTGCACAAGTTTGGGTGAAAAGTCGTTTGTTGGAATGAAGGATGCTTTTGAAGTTGAGAATTAGCTACTGAGTTTTGAAAGGATCTGTGCTGATCTAGGCTTAGATGATGTGCAAAAGAGAGGGCTAGCTTCTAGATAGTTGCAAGGGGTAGCACTTCACTGGTGGAATAATGTTTCCACCTGAGTACCAAAGGAAGATCTTGCATGGGCGGATTTTAGGAGAAGGTTTGAGCAGAAGTTTCTTTCTGAAGTTGCTAAGTCTACATTGATGAAGAAGTTCATGGATCTGGTTTAAGGAGAGATTTCAGTGGTTCAGTATACTGCTATGTTTGGTGAGCTGTCCCTATATGGATATGCTTTGGTTGACACTGATGTTAGGAGGAATGAAAGGTTCATTCGAGGATTGAGACCTGAGCTTGCCAGAAGGACCATGACCCATATTCGAGATCCTTCTAATGTGGTGGTAGAGGTAGCCATTCGCCATGAAGAGGTGTTTGTTATTTCAGCCAGAGAGAAGCCAATTGAATCCCAGGGTCCTTATGGAAAGAAGAGGAAATTCTTTAAGAGGAAGGGAGACCAGAAAGGGGATGCTGCTAAAAAGGCAATGGCTGATTTGGTATGCTACAAATTTAACAAGAAGGATCATATGCGAATGAGTGCCGGTCAGGCAAGGGAAAGAAAGCTGCAGACATGAATAATGTGAAATGCTTTAACTGTGATCAAGTTGGACATTACAAGAACCAGTGTCCAGAGCCAGCCAGGGTGGACAAAGGGAAAGTTTTTGCTGTTGGATCATCAGCTAAGCCCACTGCAGCTGGTAAAGGGAAAACTGTGATGGAAGGTACGTTTTTGATTCAGAATATGCAAATTAGGATAATTTTTGATACCTGTGCATCACATTCATTTATATCCTAGTGTTTGGTTGATAGGTTATGCTTAGAGCCCACATAGCTTGTTACTTCCTTAAGGGTTGCAAATCCAAAAGGAGGGTATGCAACTATGGAGACAAGATGTGACCAGTTAGAACTTGATTTGTTAGGTTATAAGTTTGCATGAAGTTTGTATGTGTACTATTTCATAGATTTCGAAATCAGTTTGGGTATGGATTGGTTGAGGAAGTATGAGGCCAAGATATTCTGCCAGGATAGGGAGATATCTTTGAGACACCCAGATAGTCATAATCGAATTATATTCTCAGTAGAGAATTCTGACCAGACAAACCAGAGTTTTTGTGTTTTGTTAAGTGCAGTGGAAGTGGGTGAAGCGTTAAGTCGGGTTTGGATTGCAAGAGAGCTTGCAGATGTATTTGAGCCCATTATAGGGCTACCACCGAAACGAGCTATTGAGTTTCGGATAGATCTTATGCCAGGAGCTGAACCTAGAGTAGACCGCCCAGTAGGATGACATCGACTAAAATGAAGGATTGAAGGTGCAACTAGTGGATCTAGAAGGAAGGAATTTTATTAGACCAAGCAGTTTGCTTTGGGAAGAGACCGGGTATTCGTGAAAAAACCAGATGGGTCGTTAAGGATGTGTATCGAATATCGTAAGCTGAATGAAAGGAAAATAAAGAATAAGCATCCTTTGTCGAGAATTGACGATCTGTTCGATCAGTTGAGTGGAGCCAGAGAGTTTTCCTAGTTGGATTTGGGACGGGGTTCCATCAGTTAAGGGTGGTAGAGGATAGTATTCCTTTGACAACATTTCGAACTAGATATGGTTCATATAAGTGGTTAGTGATGCCACTCGGGTTGATGAATGCACCTGCTTTCTTTGTAGAATTGATGAATCGAGTCTTCCGAGAGTATTTGGATAGATTCGAGTTGGTATTCATAGATGATTTTTTGGTATACTCTAAGGATGAGAAAGAGCATGAAGATCACATTAGAGTTGTGTTAGAGAGCTGAGCCAGAATCAACTAATGGAGAAGTTTTCCAAGTGTCATTTTTGGAAGAAAGAGGTTAAGTTTCTTGGTCATGTGGTTTTAGAGAAGGGATTGTGAGTCGATCCAGATAAGATCGAAGCTGTAAACAATTGGAAGAAACCAGAGACAGTGACTGAGATCAGATGTTTTCTTGGACTTGCTGGCTATTACAAGTGATTCATCAAGCTTACCAGGAAGGAAGTGAAGTTTGATTGGTCTGGCAAATGGGAGGAAGAATTTCTTAAGTTAAAAAATTTGTTAACCAATGCTCCAGTGCTAGATAGTTCTAGATGGTAACCAAGGGTTGGTAGTATAAGTGGATGCGTATGGGACTAGATTGGGAGCAGTGTTGATGTAGAAGGGCAAAGTTAATGCTTATACATCTAGGCAGCTTAGACGGCACGAAGTAAGATATCATACTCATGACTTGGAGTTGGCTGCGATGATTTTTGCCTTGAAGATTTGAAGACATTATCTTTTTAGGGAGATATTTGAGTTATATACCGATCATAAGTCTTTGAGATATTTATTCTCTCAGAAGGAGTTGAATATACGACAGCAGAGGTGGCTTGAATGTTTGGCTGCTGATGACTTTGGTGTAGAGTATACACCAGGGAAAGGAAATAAAGTAGTAGATGCTCTCAGCAGAAGACATCATAATGTTGTGTTGGCTATGTTGGCAAAATGGAAACATCTAGAAGCTTTGGTCAGTTGTGGTGTGCAGATAAGATCGACTACTAGTTCTAGTTAGAGTACTGCATGTTTCCTGTTTAGAATTTCGACCAGTGTTGATCAAGAGAATTGCTTCTAAATATAAAGCAGATCCATTATTAGCTAAGAGGATCAGAAGGCTTGAGGTTGGAACTGAGGTCGATGATTTGAAAGATTTTTGTCTGGACCAGAGAGGATGGTTGAGAAAGAAGGGATGGTTGTGTGTTCCAGATGTTGAGAACTTGAGAAGAGAAGTCCTTGAGAAATGTCATCGATCCAAGTTTACGAATCTCTTGGAGGGGCCAAGATGTATCAAGATATGAAGAGGAGCCTCTATTGAGAAGTAATGAAGAGAGATGTTGGCTTGTGGGTTAGGCAATGTGTAAACTGCCAACAAGTGAAGGCCGAACATCAGAAGCCAAGTGGGTTACTTTAGCCTCTAGATATTCCGATGTGGAAATAAGATTCGATATCCATGGATTTTCATGATGGGTTGCCAAGGTCAAGGAGAGGAAATGAAAATATATGGGTTATTGTGGACAAGTTGATCAAAAGTGCCCATTTCACTCCAGTAAAGTCGACCAGGAGGACATTGGTTTTGGCAAAGTTGTTCATGAAGAAGATAGTTGGACTTCATGGAGTTCCAGTAGCATAATCAGCGCTAGAGATGCTTTATTCACTAGTGAATTCTAGAAGATTCTACGGGATGTCTTAGGCACTAAGCTCAAGATGAGTACCTCATATCACCACAGACGGATGGCAAGACAAAGAGAGTCAATAAGGTACTCAAGGATTTGTTGAGAGCATGTATGGTGGATTTTGGTGGATCTTGGGAGGATCGTCTACATTTGATTGAATTTTTCTATAATAATTGTTACCGGATTAGTATAGGAATGGCTCCTTTTGAAGCTTTTTATGGAAGGCCATGCAAATCCCCTACATGTTGGTTGAAGGCTGGAGACAGATTGGTCTAAGGTCCAGATTTAGTAAGGGAAGTGTCAGAGAAGATTGAGTTAATCTGAGAATGGATGAAGGCAATCTAGACAGAAGAGTTATGCAGATAAGAGGCATAGAGACCCAAAGTTCTCAATGGGAGATAGGGTTTTCATTAAGGTATCGTCGATGAAGGGTGTGGTATGATTCGGCAAGTCAGGGAAGTTGACCCCGAGATATGTTGGTCCATCAGATTATAGAGAGGATTAGAAAGCTCGCGTACAGAGTTGAGTTGCCAATCAATATGGCAAGTGTCCACAATATGTTTCATGTGTCTCATCTTCGCAAGTATGTGCATGATCCAGAGGCCACCATTCCTTAGAAAGAGTTGGAGGACTTAGCAGTAGAGCCTGTTTGACTTTTGTTAGACAACTAGTTTCGATTGTTGCAAGAGATGATAAAAGATTAAGGAACAAGATAGTCAAGTTGGTGAAAGTTCAGTGGAGCAACAACGAGAAGGACTGTACTTAGGAGACAGAGGACATAATTCAAGATACTTATCTTGATCTGCTTTGAGGGTATGTCTACATTGATTTATATAGATATTTCCTAGTTAGGTAGACTAGTATGGTAGTTAGGAGTCATCGAAGATGATTGTTATGTTTGATATTTAGTCCTTACTGAATTTCGATGACAAAATTCTTTAAGAAGGGGAGTATGTAACACCCCTAATATTTGATAACATTATTCAGGAGATTTAATTAGATAAATTAAATAGAATAATGTAAATGTAAGTGATAAGGGGATTGTGACTTGAAATAAATTAAGGTCGTGCCTAATGTGTTAGTCTTTGATATGATGGTTTTGATGACAACAACCTTAGAATAGGATTATAAAATATATGTAGTAACATTATAGTTTAGAAATATATGTATATGCAGGATTTAACCATGCATGTACCAAGAATAAAGACTGAACAATATAGAGATTCAAGATATCAAGATTGAAGACTCATGAGTATCAAGAATATCAAGATTGTCAAGAGTTCAAGATTTCAAGTATAAGTAATTTAATTAGGAATTTTGTTAAAACTCCTAGAAAAGCACCGACATCTTAAAATCCAATTTATTCATGGAATGGAATCCACGTCGAGCCTGTTAAAGAGATGGAACCCTAAGTAGGATGGAACCTACGAAAAATCTAGTGGAACATCGTTTGTATCCGCTAACTTTTTATTCAAAATGATTTTACAAAATTATATCTTGTTTTCAAAATGTTTTTAAAACCTTCCTTTTAAAAGAATCAAAAACATCTATCCTAATTTTAAATATTCTTAGCCTCAAAATAATCTTTAATTTCAAAATCAAATTATCCTTGTTTTGAATTATCTTTAATAATAATATATTAACTTTTAATATTTATAATTAGATCTAAATATAAAATTATAGTAAATTTTTATATATACCAAAATATTATTCTCCATGTTTATTTAAGTACATTTATAAAAGTTTAAAATAGTTTTAATATAAGATAAAAGTTATTTTCAAAGAAAAATAAAACACCAAAATTTCCTTTGGGATGTCGACATACCCAAGTTACCCATGTCGACATAGTGCTAGTTGATTTCAAAAATTTGAATTTCAAAAGAAGTGTCTATTCATCATATCACTTCACGAATGGACATGGCTGTTGTTCTTCTATAAATAGAGGCAGTTTTCAACGAATTTAAAATTATATATTTCTGGTTTTCACTCCTCTTCTTCTTCCACATTTATTTATACATATTCTTACCATTACTCTGCCGAAATCAACTTTGAATCTAACTAGATCATTTCTAGTTTGATTCTCTATCACTGTCTCTACAAGATTTTCAGTGCTATTCAGAGTTATAGGCTTCTTTGTAATCATTTCTGTGAGAAATGGTGTGATTTTAGCCTTGGAAATCAATCAAGTGAGAAAATGTGTGATTGTAGCCTAGGAAATCAATTGGATGAACTTGTTTCCCGTGAAATCAAGTATCTCCTCCTAGAAGATTGTTAATCTGGAGGGTGTACCTTGTAGCCTTGAAATCGAAGGTGTAATTGTACAATTTCTTTTGAAAGGAAATCCATACTTGTGTGCGGGACTGGATGTAGGGTAACTCCGAACCAGTATAAAATCCGGTGTGTTCTTTCCATTACTGTTTTTACTTTATTTCTACATCTATGTTTATTTCTGTGATCATATCTATGTCTGAATATTGCATACAACTATGTTCAAATTAACATAAACTCAAAAAGATTTAGTAATTCCTTAAAACACTATTCACCCCCCTCCAGTGTTTATCCTAGCCTTAAGATCCATAATTCGCATTTCTAACATTTGGTATTAGAGCAAGGTTTTCAAAGTTTCATAATCCGTTTTTTGAAAAAGTTTTTTAAAATGGCTATGTTTGTTAATACTAGTTTAGAAATATTCAGATCATCATTGTCTCTTGACTATGTATATAATCAATGTTCAAATTCAAGTTGTCTACCAAAATTGTTTGATGTGTAGGAAACATGCTTTATGGGGGTTAAGGAATCAATCCACAATGGACAAATTTTGCAGATCAAAAAGAATAAATGGATACTCGATAATGGATGCTCTAGACACATGACTGGCAACCCAGATATGTTGAATGATATAATATACAAAGACAAAGGACTGGTTAACTTTGGAGACAATTCAAAAGGATACGTGATTGGCGTCGACAAAATCGATAACTCTGAAACTCCTATTATTACTAGTGTTTTGCTAGTTAAGAACCTGAAACATAATCTGCTAAGTATAAGTCAACTTTGCGATAAAGGATATAAAATTAAATTTGAAAAAGATAAATGTCACATTGAAGATAATAATTCAACCATAATATTTGAGGGAATTAGGAAAAAAGAATATTTATATTCTTAGTATGAAAGTATCAAATGATAACATATGTCTTTTGGCAAATACAAGTGACCCTTGGATTTGGCATAAGAGATTTGGACATTTGAATTTCAAACTCTTATCTACACTGTCTAAACATGATCTAGTAAGAGGTCTCCCTAAAATAAATTTTAAAGTAGATAGTCTATGTGATGCATGTCAATTAGGAAAACTTAGAAAAAGTTCCTTTAAATTAAAAGATATGATTTCAACCTCGAAACCTCTTGAATTACTTCACCTTGATTTATTTGGTCCATCTAAAATTCTGTCAATAAATCATAGTAAATATGTTTTTGTAATTGTAGATGATTATTCTAGATTTACATTGACAATATTTTTTAAACATAAAAGTGATACTTTAAATGTTTTAAGAGCTTTACAAAAAGGATTCAAAATCAACTTTCTCTAAAAATTATAACCATCCGTAGTGATGACGGTGGTGAATTTGAAAATGAAAAGTTTGAGGAATTCTGCAATGAAAAGGGAATAACTCACAAATTTTCATTTTCAAGAACTCCCCAACACAATGGAATAGTAGAATGCAAAAATATGACGATTCAAGAGTGTTCGAGAACTATGCTCTCAAATAGTAAATTGCCAAAGTATTTTAGGACAGAAGCAGTTGTTACCGCCTGTTATATTTTAAATAGAATTTTAATTAGGCCTTTAACTGATAAGACATCCTATGAACTTCTTCACTCAAAGAAACCTAAGGTATCTTATTTTAGAATTTTTGAAAGTAAATGTTTTATTTTAAGTACAAAAGATAATTTAGATAAATTTGATCCTAAATCCGACAAATTATCTTTATCGGATATTCTAAGAGAAGTAAAGCATACAAGAGTGTTTAATTTAAGAACTAACACCATCAAAGAAACAATGCACGTTTCATTCGATGAAAATCTAAATTTTTTTGAAGATACAAATGATGAAGAGGATTTAATCACTCAAAATCAAGAGACAACTGAAATTAATAATGAAATTAATCATCCTAATAAAAGAATTAAACTTTTAAAAGATCACCATATTGAAAATGTACTTAGAGATATGCAATCTGTTGTTAAAACTAGAAATCAACTAAGTCAAATGAGCAATGTAGCTTTTATATCAACTATTGAACCCAAAAATCCAAAAGAAGCATCAACCGATGATTCATGAATTTTGGCTATGCAAGAAGAATTAAATCAATTCACTAGAAATGATGTTTGTAAACTTGTTCCTAGACCTAAAAATAATACCATAATTGGAACTAAATGGGTTTATAATAATAAAATGAATGAACAAGGAGAGGTTGTTAGAAATAAAGCCCGGTTAGTCGCTCAAGGTTAGTGTCAAGAAGAAGGAATAGATTTTGATGAAACCTTTGCTCCTGTATCAAGATTAAAAGTCATTAGGATTCTACTTGCTTTCGCAAATCATAATAATTTCAAACTATTTCAAATGGGTGTTAAAAGTGCCTTTTTAAATGGATTTGTAAATGAGGAAGTATATATTGAACATTCACCACTTTTTAAAAATGAAAAATTACCAAATCATGTTTACAAACTTAAGAAAGCTCTATATGGTCTAAAACAAGCTCCTAGAGCTTGGTATGATAGACTAAGATCTTACTTATTACAATCAAATTTTGAAATTAGTAAAGTAGATAATACTCTTTTTATTAAAAGAAATAAAAATGATATTCAACTAGTATAAGTCTACGTAGATGATATCATTTTTGGATCAACTAATTTTGAAATAAATAAAGAATTTTCCGATATAATGACAAAAAAGTTTGAGATGAGCCATATGAGTGAATTTAATTTCTTTTTAGGATTACAAATAAAATAATTAGATAATGGTGTCTTTATTAATCAACAAAAATATGCGAAAGACCTAATTAGTAAATTTGGTTTGATTACTGCGAGTGGAAAACCTACTCCCATGGCAACCAATGAATATCTTAGTAAAGAAGATCTCTCAAAAGATGTAGATCAAAAATTATATAGAGGAATGATTGGATCACTTCTCTATATCACTGCTAGTAGACCTGGTATCATGCATAGTGTTTCTCTGTGTGTAAGATATCAATCCCAACCTAAAGAGACCCACTTAAAAACTGTAAAACATATCATAAGATATGTTAAACACACCTCTGATTATGGCTTATTTTATCCTAAAAATGATTTTTTGACTTTATATCTTACTGTGATGCTGATTATGCTAGTTGTAAATCAGACCGAAAAAGTATGAGTGGAACTTGCCACTTTTTGGGGCATTCTCTGATTTCCTGGTTTAGCAAAAAGCAAAACACAGTTTCTTTATCAACAACAGAAGCAGTATATACTTCTGCTGCTTTGGCTTGTTCTCAAGTAATATAAAACTTTAAAAGATTATGGTTTAAATATCTCAAAATAACCAATTTATTGTGATAGTACAAGTGCGATAAATTTATCCAAAAATACTACTCAACATGCTCGAACTAAACATATTGATATAAGACATCATTTTTTCGGAGATAATATAAATAAGAAAGCAATTACTCTAGATTATATTAATTGCGAGAATCAAATTGCTAATATATTAATAAAACCCTTAAATGAATCTATATTTACTAAATTAAGAAGAGAATTAGGAATTTGTTCAATAACTGAAATATAAAAATATAAATAAGAAAGTATAATTAAAAATTAAATTAAAATAAATCAAATAGTGAAAATTTCAAGGACCATGTCGACATTTCCCCTCAACCTATGTTGACATACAACGATTTTTTATTTTTGAAATTTTTCCCACCAAAATTCAAATAATTGGTTATATATTCTTCTTATTTTCAAAATTTTGATCATTCTCTCTGTTCTCTCTCTATTCCAACTTCTGAAATAAATTAAACCATTGCCTCCTCTTCCAAATCAAACATAAATTCAACCTTCTCATTCCCTTCTCTTGCTTCTGGACCGTTTCAACGAACTACGCTCGCTCGAGTGACCAAAATGAAGGATTCTATGAAGGATACACTGCAATTATTGACTGAAATTCAAATGGTACAACTTAGAATGGCCAAAGAACAAGAGAGGCAAGGCAAAATCCTTAGGAATTTGTAAAAAGTTCTAATGGACAATCATCCTAATCCAATCTTGATTGACGAAGATTCTTTAGAAAATCAAGTGCAAGAGGGCAGTGAAGAAGAAGAAGAAGCCTTCATGGAAGAAGAGCACGTTGAAGCTGACGACAAAGTCGTTTGTATTGGCGAAGTGTGCTTTGACAAAGATGGAAATCTTGTCGAACAACGTGGAAATTTCTGTTTCCACTATCCCAGTTATTCGGTTCATAGATCTCCTATTTTCAAAGACACTCATTAGTTTCTTTTCTCCTTTTCATATTATTGTATGTTCTTTCTTACGTTCTCTACGAAAATATAAATATAACTATATAATTAACAATAATCTGCGTTCTTATATGTGTTCTATTAAAAGTATTATTATATGGATACTTAGTTAGGATAGTTAGTAGTTTAGGACTAAGTTTTAAGTTTTAGAGTTAAGTGTTGATTATTTATGATAACACTATCATTATAATCACATGTCATAAAGTATTAGATTAAGGAGGAGCTATATAGTTTGGAGATTATATAGTTTGGAGTTAGTTTTTGTTGATGACAAAAGGGGAGAAATATAAAATAGGATAGTTAGACATAGATTAAGGGGGAGTTATTAGTTTTAGGGGGAGTTATTATGAAAGAAGTAATATTTTATAAACAAAGGTTGTCATCATCAAAAAGGGGGAGAATGTTAGTCTTTGAGATGATGGTTTTGATGACAACAACCTTAGAATAGGATTATAAAATATAAATACTAACATTATAGTTTAGAAATATATGTATATGCAGGATTTAACCATGCAGGTACCTAGAATGAAGACTGTACAATATAGAGATTCAAGATATCAAGATTGAAGACTCATGTGTATCAATAATATCAAGATTATCAAGAGTTCCAAGATTTCAAGTATAGGTAATTTAATTAGGAATTTTGTTAAAACTCCTAGAAAAGCACTGGCATCTTAAAATCTAATTTATTCGTGGAATGGAATCCACTTCGAGCCTGTTAAAGGGATGAAACCCTAAGTAGGATGAAGCCTACAAAAAATCTAGTGGAACATCATTTTGTATCTGCTAATATTTTATTCAAAATGATTTTACAAAATTATATCTGGTTTTCAAAATGTTTTCAAAACCTTCATTTTAAAAGAATCAAAAACATCTATCCTGATTTTAAATACTCTTAGCCTCAAAATAATCTTTAATTTCAAAATCAAATTATCCTTAGTTTTGAATTATCTTTAGTAATAATATATTAACTTTTAATATTTATACTTAGATTTAAATATAAAATTATGGTAAAATTTTATATATACCAATATATTATTCTCCATATTTATTTAAGTATATTTATAAAAGTTTAAAATAGTTTTAATATAAGATAAAAGTTATTTTCAAAGAAAAACAAAACACCAAAATTTCCTTTGGGATGTCGACATACCCAAATTACCCATGTGACGTGGTGTCAGTTGATTTCAAAAATTTGAATTTCAAGAGAAGTATCTATTCGTCATATCCCTTCACGAATGGACATAGCTGTTGTTCTTCTATAAATAGAGGCTGTTTTCAACGAATTTAAAATTATATTTTTTTGGTTTCCACTCCTCTTCTTCTTCCACATTTCTTTATACATATTCTTACCATTACTCTGCCGAAATCAACATTGAATCTAACTAGATCATTTCTGGTTTGATTCTCTATAACTGTCTCTACAAGATTTTCAGTGCTATTCAGAGTTATAGGCTTCTTTATAATCATTTCTGTGAGAAAAGGTGTGATTTTAGCCTTGGAAATCAATCAAGTGAGAAAATGTGTGATTGTAGCCTAGGAAATCAATTGGATGAACTTGTTGCCCGTGAAATCAAGTACCTCTACCCAGAGGATTGTGAATCTGGAGGGTGTATCTCGTAGCCTTGAAATCGAGGGTGTAATTGTACAATTGCTTTTGAAAGGAAATATGTACTTGTGTGCGGGACTGGATGTAGGGTAACTTCGAACCAGTATAAAATCCGGTGTGTTCTTTCTTTTACTGCTTTTACTTTATTTCTGCATCCGTGTTTGTTTCTGTGATCATATCTGTGTCTGAATATTGCATACATCTGTGTTCAAATTAACATAAACTTAAAAAGATTTAGAATTCCTTAAAACACTATTCACTCCCCTAGTGTTTGTCGTAACCTTAAGATCCGTAGTCTGCATTTCTAACATAATGAACTAATTAATGGGCTTAAGGATGAGTTTTGGTTAATTAAGTCACATAAGGGTATATTGGGAGTTGTCGCCCTGGCTTCACCTTTATATATATATTTCATTCCCACCATCTTACTTCCCACTCACGTCATTTTAAAACACAAACAAAATATAGAGGAATGGCCAGCCATTAAGAGATCAAGAGAAATTCAAATTAAAGCTATAAAATCAAGCTTAGGGTAAATCAATCTTAATCCAATCTTCTTATCAAGATCAAGGTGAATAATAATTCCATCTCTATTTTGGTTTTAAACCATATATTTTTGAATTTAATTAAAATTCATTTTATGATATATTAGATGATGATATGCTTGATTCATGATTTATTTGATTTCAACAAGGTTGTTTAAAAGAGATTTAGCATGGTTTTAGATCAAAACCAAGATTAAATGTTGTTTAAAAGCCATGATAAAATTTTGTGTTATGAGAAACATGATTTTGGAGGTGGGTTTCAAATTTGAGAATTTTCCAAGATATGAAAATATAATTATGAATTTGGGTCCAAAATTTTGATATGCTACATAACATGGTTAAAGTGAATTTATGGAATTTTGGGAGATTTCTCCAGAGTGATTTCCATGCAAAATAATTTGTTTTAGAAAGGGGATTTCATTGCAAAATTTTAACTTAACCATGGTTTAGATATGGATTAGCGGCAGTTATTTTTGAAAAAGAATTTGAAAAAGTTAAGGCAACCAATCTTGTGTTGTCCATCGTAGTTATAACATCTGATGCCATTTCCGCTTTCACTTCCGTTTTAAGGATTTTTGTTGTCATTTCTTTTAAAATTATTCATCTTCCTATATTTCAAGAATTTTCTGAAGTTCCTTGTCATGAAAGCAATTTCTTCATCATTATTACAATTTGAATCTTGATTATATGTCATTGCATTGAATGCTATGGATTTCTTCTCTATTGCTTTGCTTTCTCTTCTTCCCTACATTTGTGCCTCAAATGACATTAAATTTCCAATTATTTCTTCAATCTTTAGAGTGCTAATATCATTAGCTTCTTTAATTGCAAAAGTCTTTCGGGCCCATTCAGGAGTAAGTGAATTGAGGATTTTTCTAACTTAACCCTCTTAAGAGAATTTTTACCCAATGCAATAAGTGAGTGTACAATATCTTGAAATCTACTATATATATCAGCTATGGACTCATTTGGACTTATTTTAAATAGTTGAAACTGGTTTGTTAACATGGATATCTTAGTTTGTTTGACTTTACTTATGCCTTCATGTGTTACTTGAAAAGTTCTCCAGATTTCAAATGTAGACATGCATACAAATACTCTATTAAATTCATTTCTGTCTAGTGAACAAAATAGTATATTCATGGTTTAGAGTTACATTGTGCAACTGCGTTTTGTTCAGCAGTCCCTTGTGCAAAATTTTGTCTTGGGTTCAGTGTACCCAGTTTTTGTAATATTCCAAGTATCTAATCCAACTGATTGTAAATAAATTTTCATTCTACATGAGCATTATATGTAGTTACTACCATTAAAAAGTGGTGGTCTGGTAGTAGATTATCCTTCGACAAATGAATTACTAACAAGCATATTAACAGTGCTATTACCAGTGTTGGTAGCCATTTAAACTTTTCAAAAATCAACTCTGTAAACCAGTGCGCTGATACCAAATGTTAGATTATGGAACAGAGATCCTAAGGCTATAATAACACTAGAGGAGGGGTGAATAGTATTTACTAATTCATATGAATATTTTTGAAATCTTTTGAAATTATACGTAGAATAATGAGATTAACAATCAAAGAAACAATCACAGAATCAAAACATAGATAAACAATAAATGCAGTAAGAGTAAAAGAAAAGAATACACCATGATTTTATACCGGTTCCAAGTTACCCTACATATAGCACTACATCATATTGGCAGTTTTGTAACGTCCCCATGCGAAAGAATCGCAACGGCTTTTAGCCGTTGTGAAACACTTCAGAACGGCTTAGGGCCATTTTAATTTTGCAACGGCTTAAAGCCATTATAAAAATTTTGTTATATTTTTTCCCTTTTAGTTCATTGGTCCACTTGCGTATTAAACCCCCATTTCCAAACCAATACACCCCTTCTTTTCATTTCCTAATCGCGTTTGCCCTAATCGCGCCCTCCTCTCTTTCATTTCCCTCCGCTGCCCTAATCGCCCCCACGTCATTTCTCGTCTTCTTCATGAATTCACCAGTCCATTGGCTTGAAATCAGAGGAAGAAAAAATTCACAATTGGAAATCATCGTCCCAAGGCAATTGCACCTTTCATCCCATGGCGATTGTGCAGAACCGAAAACCTAATCTTCTACCAAATCTCATATCAGGTAACACAAATTATTTCTTTAGGCGTATGAAGCTTGGAAAAGTACGAATTTCGTTTATTTTTATTTTTTTAGTGGTATTTGCGGATTATCTTGTTGTATGCAAAAAAAATATTTTCTTAATCTGCTAGAAGGATTCATAATGTTTTTTGTTATTAAACATTTCTGTCTGACTTTTATGACCTTATGTTTTGTTCTTTATTAATAATTAATTTGTTTATTGATTCCTAACTACAGCTAATTTAATAATTAATTTTCATTTTATAATTATTGATTACTAACTATAGAAAACTCATCGGAGATGAAACAGTGATTCAGGACATAAACATTGCCTGTAGCCCAATTAATCATACTTCTATCATCAAAATGGTGCATTAGTTTCTTCAGGCCGCAAAAGTTATTGATTAGACGTAGCATATCATCTTTGATCAGTTACCGATTGCTTGAAGTAGCTAATGGTCAGTTTGTCTATGACTATGTATATATACAAATTCAGATGCGTAATTTTTGGACAATGGGTAATATATGTG
This sequence comes from Allium cepa, assembly GCA_030765085.1. Lineage (NCBI taxonomy): Eukaryota > Viridiplantae > Streptophyta > Magnoliopsida > Asparagales > Amaryllidaceae > Allium > Allium cepa. Next base: position 338,312,437 of record CM060938.1, read on the forward strand.
TATATGTGTACTTTTGAATCACTACAAAATAGGCTTCGTTTAGCGACCTGCACTAGCGACGGCTAAAAAAGGCGGTCGTCGCTAGCCGTCGCTTTACGCATATATACAGGCAACCATAGAACCAAAACACAATTCATCTTTCCCCAAAATAACTTCAGCTCCCCTCCTCCACTGCCGATGCCCCAGCCGCCGCCCCCCGACGCGAGCTGCGGATCTTCCCGTCGCAAAAGCCACAACGCTCCAAAACTCTAAGGTATGTTATTGCTTCTAATTTCAGCTTAATCTGGGTTTAATCAAAACCCTAATTTTGAAAATTGGTTGATTATATATGATAGAAATTGATGAGTTCGCGTTAATAGTTGTTCATAGTAGCGTATTGATTGGTTTAGGGATATGTTAAGAACCCTAATTCGGCAAATTAGTTAATTATGGATTTGTTATCATGTAGTAGTTAATGATAATATTGTATTTGTTGAGTTGGTGATATTAATTAGTGGTTTGATTGTTTAATTCATAATTAAAAATTAGGGTTTATTTATAATCCAAAAATTAGTGTAAATTACCGATTGATGTGGATATATAATTAAGTTTATGCGAATATTTGTTATAGTTAATTAGAATAATGTCTATTATAGTTTGCGCAAACATTAGTGTACAATTGTTGATTAATATGCTGCTAGATTGGTACAGTTAAACAGAAGTAATATTTTTTATTTAATTAGCGTGTGTGCATTCTAAGTATTAGTTGTTAGTATAAAATTAAACTATTATAGTTTATTACAAGTGCTAACATCTAATTTTCGTTTACAAAATCGATAAAAAATTAAATTGTTAGCTGAATTTTAAAATACATTTTGAAATTTCAAATGTATTAAATAAAATATATAAATGGTTAAATGAATTATATAATTTTGAAATGAGCATAACAACAACAAATATTATATTAGAAAATTAAGAAATGAAAATGACAACAATAAATATTCTTGTAAAATCAATTTTGTAAAAAATGAAGAAATGAATATAATAACATTAAATAGTTTATAAAATAGTTTTTGTACCTTTTGTAGTTGTAGTTTTTGTAGTTTATAAAATAACATTAAATCGATTTTATAAAATAGTATAACAATGATAACTATATTCTTTTCATGTACGCTTTTGTCGATGATTATGTGCAGAGTATGTTTATGTGATGATTATCACTTGATTAATAATTATGTGATGATTATGCGATGATTAACGATTATGTGATATTGATTGATGATTATGTGATGCTTATGTTATGTGATATTGATTGATGATTATGTGATGATTATTGATGATTATGTGATGCTTATGATATTGATTGATGATATTGATTAACGATTATGTGATATTGTATATATGTTTGTCAGTTATGTCTGATAGACGACGTGATCGACTTAGTACATCTCGGTCACCTTCACTTGGAGCAGGTCCGAGTACCTCTGAGCCAGATCTCCGTGGAGTTGCGGAGACAGTTCCGAAAAGTGCTGGGTATGTATCAAACTTATTTGAATTATATTATATGCAATATATTGATATATACATCAGCATTTCTACAGAGGGTTCGAGGTGGAGCCGTCCGATTTCATTTTGCAAGTATCGAAGGAGGCATATAAGAGTAGGATGTCCAGGTGTTGGCCTCAATGGGATAACATTCCTACACATATAAAAAACGCAATATGTGCCGATGTTATGGTAAATACAATTTTGTAATATATAATTATGCCTTATATGAAACCGAAAACTATATTCCAGCATGCCTTATGATATCAGTTTTACGTATTCTGTTTTGCTGATTGTTTTTTAATTATACAATCTCTTTTACATAACACGTATGATAATTCAATATGCAGGCAGCTGTACGTGTGGATCTGCATGATATGGATGTTTTTGTAAATCATTGGAATAAAAAATGCGGAAAAATTACAGAGAGACTCTGTTGCGAGCTAAGAGTTCAGGGAAAAAGCCAAGTTGGATGGGGGATGATGTTTGGCTGAATTCCAACAATATTGGGAATCTGAAGCATTCAGAGTAAGTTATATTGTCACTATATTTTTACATTTAAACGTGTTGAATTATTTTACTTAACAGTGTGTATGAATTAATAGGAATTGTCGGAAAGAAACAAGGCAAATCGGAAAAATCCCGCTTTACATCGTGGTGGCTCGAAATCCTTCCAACAACATAGGAGGGAATTGGTAAATAAATTAACCAATATTTATGTTATGCATGTATATATTTACTAGTTTCTCTTTACCATATATTCTATTCTTGTATATAATGTATTCTTGTATGTACTCATGCAAATTATCAATATAACCTATTCTTGTATATATTCAGTGGGCAAAGTATGGTAGGGAGCCCACAACGGCTGAGGTTTTTAGAGTCACACATGCAGTGGAGCATACGGATGAGGATGGGAATGTTTCATATGATTGGTCGGACGACAAGGCTGCTTCTGTAATGGTAAATATGTTTATTTCTGTAATGAAAATATTTCATATTTGTTTATTTCACGGTAAATAAGTAAATTGTATAGCAATTGTGTCAAATATCTGTTCGTAATTGTAGGAGAGATATAACGCAGAGTATGCTCGAGCGATACAAGCGAGTGGACGGGAGTCGCTTATGGTTGATGATTGTAATCGGATATCGGATTCAATCATTGAACCGGCAAGTCGAAATAGGCGTTACAGTTTCGGCAATATGGTATGTACTCAACATTTACACAGTAGAAACCTGTATGCCATGAACTTCTTATTCACTTGAGTTTATTACCAATAACTTGAGTTATCGTATTGTTATTGTATGCCATGAACTTCTTATTCACTTGAATTATTTCATAAGCTCTTAATTTCCAAAGGTCATATAAGAGATCCTTAGATGAGGAAGAGATTGCTCGGATGCAAACTCAATTGGATGAGTTCAATGATTGGCGGAAGAGTCAGATGGCGACGCAGATAGATGAGCGTATTGCTGTGTTCTATCAGGAGCATGGGTCAATGTCCGGGGAAGGAGATGCAGGTGATGATGATGCTTAGCTGGTTTGATTTGGACATGGGTATGCTTTATATATATTTGTGTACATATTATGATGTGTATATATATTGATGTTGTGATTGATACTTAGTGTTTTAGTGGGTTTGATATTTTGGTTGTTGTGATTGGTATTTGAACAATGTGGTTTGGTTTGGTAGATTTTCATATTTGGTTATGTTGATTTTCTTATATGATTTTGTAAATATATGTTAGAATATGCAATATTTGACGATTTGGTTGTGTTGATATTAATTATATGGTACGATGAAATGGTATTATATGTGTGAAATGATGGAATTATATTATTTGGATTGATTGAGATTGAGGGTTGTAGGTGCTGCAATTAGGCTGTAAAAATTTTCCAGGTTTGCAACGGCGAGCGACGGCTAGCGACGGACATTTGGTCAAAGTAAGCGACGGCTAGCGACAACCTGGGAAACCAACAACCCAACGGTTGCTTACACATGGACAATTAGCCATTACGAGCCGTTGCAAAATGAGCAACGGAGCCGTCGCTAAGGCCGTCGCTTTCTTTAGTTGCAACGAGGTAATTTCCAACGGCAATTAGCGATGGCTAGCGACGCCTAGTGACGGCCGCCAACGGCTTTTAGCCGTCGCTAAACAATGTGTATTTTGTAGTGAATGTGGTGTGCTAGCTTGTGTTTAGATGTCATTGCTTTGAGCGTTTTGATATATTACCGCCACTTAGCTTGTGTTTAGATGTCAATTTTATTGTCAAATAATTCAGCAGGTAAGATGTATGTCTGTGCAAAAATGTTCTTATAATTGTTAAATACGCATTGAACTAAAATTTTATAAGCTTTATTTTGACTGCGAAAAAGTTTATAGTTATCATAAGTTTCATGACTGTTGTATGTTGAAAAAAAGTTACAAGTCTTAAAGTTTAAAACTAAAGATGTTCTTACATCAAGTTTCACTTTTTTTGTTTGAACTGTATCTACCTTCTTGTGTTAGATTTTAACTCTAAATAACAAGTTCCATTGGCTACATATGTTAAATGAGTTGAAAATATTTCTGTATTGAAGCGTTCACTACTTGAGAACTTACCTTGGCTGTAAAAGTGGATAGATTATCCGAAATGTTTTGATCATGCTCAGTTTGATATCAGTGATTTTGCTAAATTTCTACACAGTGCAGTAGATTTAGGCTGGCCAAAATGAAGCACACAGTGAATAGAATGAAGGAGCATGCATAATGAAACAGAGGATATGATTATCATGTGTTGTAAGCACAAATATTTATGTTTCTAAAAGAGAAATTAAAATTTAATCCCAAAATATTTTAGAAACAAACTTCTATGATAAGTTTAAGTTTAGAGAGGAATTTTGTAAACATATATTCTATGGGCATTTTAATTGCAGGCTGCTGTTTCTTTTTCGCCTAGAAGGTTGCAGCAATGCAGCAGTGAGAGGAAAAAAACAGAAGAAAAAAAGGATGCACGTAATATTGTACAATCTGGCTCCATGGGTTATGTTTTAATCTATGTTGTAATTCATAGCTTTTAAGTCTCGTTGGACTTAAGTGAGAAGCAGTTATATATGATACGGCTTGATACTTCCTCCTTACCTTCTTCTTCTTTTTCTTCATTGCAAGCATTTTCCTTAGTATTTGAAATGATTAACAACTCAGGGATGGCATTCAAATAAACTTAAAGTTATTTCACAGAAGTGATTTAGTTGTGCTATTTTCATTGCTTGCCTTAAATCATTTCTCAAAAGCAGCAGCTGTTGCTAATAACAGTATGGCTATTAGTTCATGCTAGCTGCCAGTCAACTTAGAATGGTAAATAAAAAATAAAATAAAATAATTAATTACTTGTTGGTTGCATGAATAGAGAAGATCAGATGGTATGGGAATGCCTGAAGCTATGTTCTGTATATCAATGTTTGATTTTCCTAACCATTGCCATTGAGTTTGAGCGAATGGGTTTTGTTTTGATAATTGGTTTTAGAAATCACAGTTACCTAAAGCCATATCTACTTTGCTAGCGCTAAAGTTAAGATCCCACTCCACAATTCAGGTTTTTGGAATTCAAGGTGAGATAAGAATCTCACACTATTATATCTAAAAAAATTCAGATTTTTTTTTTACCGCTTTGAATTTAATTGCTAATAAATGAATTGGTCAATAAAATTTAATTTATGAAATTAGGAACTATTAGTTCCTAGTGCATGCCTAGATCAGTTGAAATCTCTCTGGACCATGAATTATTTTTCCCACCTTCTCTCTAGGCGTACACATGTTTTCTATTTCTTAGCCTTATCAATTGGAATACCTCAAGGATGTGTTACTTCATTGTCCTTTGCATTGAAGAATAGTCATATAAGAGTATTCTTGTTTTTTTCGAAATCTCGCCATGTGATGTTGAACAAGGATATACATTTTTAGTGAGAATGCATTCATATATTAATTTATATGTCCTTATCAGTTCACATTTGGACTTGTTCTGTTACATATAAATATAGGCAGCATTTTTTTTTTAAAAGCACTTTTGTTTTTAAATCTTTTTCGCCTCTGCCTGACTGCCTGTATATGCTTGTAAACATTGGACATCACTTGTAAATATAAATATAAGTGCTTGCTATAAATGTTTTATAAAACATAGTATGTTTCGAAAATTGCCTGTCATATTTTATAAATGTTTGGAAAACTTGTCACACACTCAAGTATACATTTTGCTTTAATGCCCAGCAATTGTATTCATTTTTATATGCAAGCTACATGAATTATTTATATGCAAGCTGACATATATTGTAGTACATGATTTGATCTGACATACTACAAAGTGGCTACATGCCTGACATGTTGAAAAAGTGGGCACGCATGGTTCCATTTAACAAAGAAGCTTAATTTTTTGTGTGCCAGTCATTGTTTTAGTGTGGATTTACATGAAATATGCCGATCTGATTGTACTGATATATTTATTAAATTTCTTTAATCAGTGCCTATTAATGCTTAAAAAGTAGCTTTTTTACTGGTGTATCATCTGTTTTAGCGCAGGGAGTTTGTAGGATTGTTGTGTAACTCTACTTGGATCACCATAGCTCTATTCTTTAACTATGGAGATGCAAGCTTTGTAACAAGTATCAATTTTTGTCATGCCCAACTATCTCTACTTAAGAATGCCAAGTGGATCAGATTATTTCAGAAACCATACAGTTCTTTTATTGCTAAACTCTGTAAATAACCCAGTAGACTAATTCTCAGAATTTAGCTACCAAGATAGTGAAATTTAGCTTGCATGCTCAACTTAATAAACCCACTATTCATGATACTAATTTAGACTTAGACACTGCAAGATTGAATAAAAATGTATGATTTGTTGTGGACACTATGGCACTGAATTATATATATATCTTATGGAGAGTCATTGAATAAACAAAAGAGTAATGGATATAACATATGTCAGGTTGTTGTGTCATGTGTCGAGGGAAGCCCAACTGACCGAGCTGGCATAAACGTAGGAGATGAATTAGTTGAGATAGATGGTAAGTGTTTGTGTGTATTTTCATTACTAGATTACTTAAGAGCCATAAGCTGGTAATTAGTTATATTAGTGATATAAGTGTGTGTGTGTATAAAATGTAACAGCATTGTTCCTTTTACCGTACTATTATCTGTTTCTTTGTTTCTATTCACCAGTATATGTGCACAGTAATTGTATATATATACTGAGATCCCTGTTTGTATCATTATCTTTTGAATCCTCTTTAATTCATTTCTTTGATTTGTATCTTACTCTTTCATGGTATCAGAGCTTATGCCAAATGGCACATCAGATCCAGATCTGAAATCTATTCTATCATCACTCTAATATCTAATCTTCAATTCAATTGCTCTTCTCAGATTCAAATCTTAATTCATTCAAATCAAATCAATGGCGCAAGATGATGATATACAATCAAGAGAAGATTCGACTAACACTGTACACGCAGCAGCTAATCAAACATCAAAGACTTTTGAAGAATCACTGAAATCAATTATCAATCCACAAACTCAATTGATCACTATAACCCTAGATGATGATAATTTTCTTCTATGGAAGTTTCAACTCGAGTTGGCAATCAAAGGATATGGACTACATAAGTTTATAGATTCAGCAACTACAATACCATCACAATTCATCACAAATCAAGGAGGACAACTAGCAACAAATACAGAATTTCTGATTTATACCAGGCAAGACAGTTTACTCTGTTCTTGGATCTTATCCTCAATTAGTCCCAATCTTCTATCGTTAGTAATTGGATGCAAAACATCTTTGGAAGTATGGAATGCCATTCATCAGAACTTCAGTTCGCAAGCAGCTGCTCGAATCATGAGTTACAAGAGGCAATTGCAAAATATCAGGAAGGAAAACATGAATATTCGCGAATACCTAAGCAAGATCAAGAACTTGTGTGATCTTTTAGAATCATCAGGCCACAAAGTAAATGAAACTGAGCATGTACTCAATATCCTTAATGGATTGGGTGATGAATTTGAAGCAGTCATTGCAGTAATAACATCAAAAGAGACAACACCATTAGTACAATATGTCAGTTCCATCCTACTGGCACACGAAGGAAGATTGGAACAAAAGAATAGTGCTACATCAGAGTTCTCAATCAATCTTGTCATTAATGCAAAGAACAGAGGCGCGAATAATAATCCTAGATCTGAACCATCATCTGGTAGCTATCAAGGAACTCAAGGCAGTAGAGGAGCTTATGCATATGAAAGAGGCAGAGTGTGCAATAAAGGCAGGGGAAGAGGAAGGTCCTTCAACAATCGACCCAAATGTCAAATATGTGGCAAGATCGGACACACATCTGTTAGATGTTATTTTAGATTTGAATCAAATTACAACAACAATCAACAGGCTTCTCCCAGTCAAGGTATGAACAGATCTCAATCTTATAATGTTAATCTGAGTCAGGTTCAGGGAGATACAAAGGCGATTTCGAAGAATCAAGCATCTCAAGGTGAGAGTCAGATCTTGTTAGCTGAGGATGGTGATCTGCAAAGTGAATCTTGGTTTCCAGATTCAGGAGCTACTCACCATGTTACTAATAATCTACATAATCTGAATCTAGGAGGAGCTGCTTATAGAGGTAAAAACTCTATTCATATGGGAAATGGTACACCACTTAACATCTCACATATTGGTAATGGAAAATCTCACCGCTACCAATAGAAACAAAAATCTGCTGTTACGCAATCTATTAAGAGTTCCACAAATCAAGAAGAACTTGATTAGTGTCTCTCAATTTGCAAGTGACAATCGTGTATTCTTTGAATTCCACTCAAATACATGTATAATCAAGGACAACTTGACTGGAGATACTTTATTGTAGGGGGAACTGCATAATGGTCTCTACAAACTCAATCTTAAAACTGTGAAGAGAGTTGATGATAAATCTCAAAATATGGTATGTTGTAATACTGTATCCGCTAGTATAGATGATGAATATGATGTATGGCATAAGAAACTTGGGCATCCAAATACAAGTGTAATGAAAGTCATACTGAATAAAGAAAAATTATTGCATTTGTTTCATGTCAGAACACACTTATGCACTCAATGTCAACTTGGTAAGAGTCATAGACTGCCTTTTAGTCGGTCTCAAACAATTTATACTCATCCACTTGAACTAGTTGAATGTGACTTATGGGGTCCAGCATCCATAATTTCTAATTATGGGTATAAATATTACATAGCCTTTGTAGATGCATACACGAGATATACTTGGATCTATTTTTTAAAATTTAAATCTGAAGCTACTGAGGCTGTGAAGCAATTTGTTACACAAGTAGAGAGACAGTTTGACAGGAAAGTCAAAGTATTTCAGACAGATGGAGGAGCTGAATTCAAACCACTTAAACATTTCTTCAATGAAAAAGGGATACTCCATAGACACACTTGTCCACATACCTCTCAGCAGAATGGAATTGTGGAGAGGAAGCACAGACATATAGTAGAGATGGGATTAACTCTTCTAGCTCAAGGGGCTTTACCACTGAAATTTTGGCCAGAGGTCTTCTCCACTGCTGTGTACTTGATCAACTATCTTCCTACAAAAGTTCTTAAAGACAGTTGTCCACATGAAGTTCTATATGGCATAAAACCTGATTACCAAAGGTTAAAAGCATTTGGTTGCTTATGCTTCCCACTGCTGCGACCTTACCACCCACACAAGTTTGATTTTAGATCAAGTCCATGCACTTTTCTTGGTTATGGAACAAGACAGAAGGTATATAAATGTTTGACTCAAGAGGGGAAAATTATCATGTCAAGACATGTTATGTTCAATGAGAGAATTTTTCCATTTGTTGATAATAAAGTGCACAAGAAAAGTAACAAATTCTCAGAGATCAATATTGCCCATACCATTACATATACTCTGAGAGGAACAGTCTCATGCATCAGTAACAAGAGGATAAGAGAAAGATATTCAGAATGAACAAGAATCAGTCACTTCACCAGTAAACAACATAGACAATAGCAGACTTCACACCCAGAGTCTTGAAGAGTAAGATGGCAGAGATACAACTGATATGCATCATTCACCTGCAATGGATCAAAACTCAGACAACAGCACCAGTGGAACCTCAAGAGAAGCAACGGCAGGAGAAATAGTGCAACAACAGGGTCATCATATGATGACCAGAGGGAAAAGTGGTATTTTCAAAACAAAGGTGTATACAATTCAAGGTGTTACAGTAGAACTGACAGATTATACTCAAGCTGTGAAGCATGCTAAGTGGAGAATGGCCATGGAAGAGGAGTACAAAGCTTTGGTGAACATACAAACTGTAGTAGGATGTAGATGGACATACAAACTGAAATATAATGCTAATGGAACCATAGCTAAGCATAAAGCTAGACTCGTAGCTAAGGGATATACACAACTACCCGGATTCGACTTCAGAGAGACTTTTTCACCTGTGATAAAGCTTACAACAATCAGAATCATGCTTACCATTGCACTACGCAACAAGTGGTCAGTTAAACAACTAGATGTTCACAATGCCTTTTTGAATGGAGAGCTTGAAGAAGAGGTACATATGGAACAACCCAAGGGGTTTGAAGACATCAGCAGACCTCAGTTAGTATGTAAATTGAATAAGGCAATATATGGATTGAAGCAGGCACCTCGTGTTTGGTTTGAAAAGCTTAAGGACAAATTGATGAAGCTAGGGTTCAGTCCTACAAAATCTGATAGCTCTTTGTTCATTAAGAGAAGTAACAGTAGTATCATAAATGTTTTAGTATATGTGGATGATTTTATAGTAACCGGAAGTAGCCTATCAGAGATAAATCAACTAACATACTATTTAAATGAACAATTTAAGTTGAAAGAGCTTGGAGATCTGAACTTCTTCCTTGGAATTGAAGTAAAAAGAACAAAAGATGGTGGACTTCACTTGAGTCAAATGAATTACATTCGAAATGTACTTAGAAGAGCAGGTATGGACAAAGCAAAGGCCTCAACTACACCTATGGTTACAAATCAGCAACTAACTAAAGAATCTGGAGATCCTATAGATGATCCTCACCATTATAGGAGTATAGTGGGTGCTTTGCAATATATAACCATCACAAGACCTGAAATTTCTTTTAGTGTGAATAAAATCTGTCAATATATGCAAAGCCCGAGGAGTGAACATTGGAAAACTATGAAACGAGTGCTCAGATATCTAGCTGGAACAACATATTATGGACTAAAGCTTTATCCCACTGAAACGCTGAAGATCGGTGCCTTCGCAGACGCTGATTGGGCAGCAGACAGAGATGACCGTAGATCAGTTAGTGGCTACTGCGTGTACATTGGGAAGAACATTGTATCTTGGTGTTCGAAGAAGCAGAATATTGTATCAAGATCCTCCACTGAAGTGGAATATCGTAGTGTAGCTGCTGTTGTTTCAGAGATAATGTGGATTAAATCGCTTCTTTCAAAAGTGCTTGAGCGTACAACCGGACCTTCAATTGTATGGTGTGACAACTCCAGTACCGTTCTATTAGCTGCTAATCCAATTCTTCACTCGAAAACAAAACACATTGAACTAGACTTATATTTTGTGAGAGAGCAAGTAGAAAAAGGAGACGTCAACATAAATCACATTCCTGCATTATATCAAAGAGCAGACATATTAACTAAATCCTTATCATCAACTCACTTTCTTAGATTGAGAAAGGAACTAAATGTAGAAGCTGCAGAAGGAAAAGAGACAGAAGGAATCAGATGAAGAGAGAGCTTGTTTTGAGGGAGTGTATTAGTGATATAAGTATATATATAATGTAACAACATTGTTCCTTTTACCGTACTGTTCTCTGTTTCTTTGTTTCTATTCAGCAGTATATGTGCACAGTGATTGTATATATATATATATATATATATATATATATATATATATATACCGAGATCCCTGTTTGTATCATTATCTTTTGAATCCTCTTTAATTCATTTCTCTAATTTGTATCTTACTCTTTCAAGTTATATTTTCATTAGTAACTTTGTTTCCATAAATGTACAATCAAATTCAAGAGAAAATTTACCAGAATAAAGGGAGAGGCAGCAGTGCAGAAGCTTCGAGGACACGTAGGAACAATTGTTAATGTTAAACTTTAAAATGTGAGTATCTATACGTGTTCTATGTCAAAGTAAGTATACTTTAATGAAATTACAATTTTTCTTGTCTAATTAAGAATATACCGACTCTACAGCGGTTATCGAAGAGCAATGTTTCTAGTATTTCGGAGGCAATGCGTAGTTTTGTATCAGCTAGTTTAACATATAATAAGACTCTAGTACGTTCATGGCATCTTTCTTTTTATTTATAGAAGTGAATATTGATAGTTTGTTTTATTGTTTTAGGTTCAATTGCCTCGCGAAGTAATCAAACTTTCACCTATCTCGAGCATGGTTATTTATCATAAATCGGGCAATGGAAATGAATTTAAGACTGGATATGTGCATCTATCTGCTTTTTCTCAAGTACTCATATAATTGAAAAAGAGTAATAGTATAACATGACATGGTTTGGTAATTGTATATATATGCATGTGGTTACATCATGTATCTTTCAAACTAACTACATATATCAACAACCACTATTGACAGACTGCTGCCAGTGAAATGGAGAGTGAAATTCAAGAAATGGAAAGTCAAGGCATCCACTCATATATTCTTGATCTTCGAAATAACCCTGTCAGTATGATATTATATTAACATATCATATAATTGGGGAGAATTATCATAAACTAACATGACACATGCATGATGCATGTATGATATTTACAGGGGGGTCTAGTGAAAGCTGAACTGGATGTTGCGCAAATATGGTTGGATGAGGAAGAAACTTTGGTAAACGCAATTGACAGAGAAGGAAACATGTTACCCATCACTATGGAAAATGGTCACGCTTTAACCCATTATCCTCTTGTTGTTCTTGTAAGTCATTGCTTGATCTTATTTATAGTTAATCCAGATAAGTGTTGATGCTTTGAATTGCTAAAACATACTTGTAAGTCTCTTCCTTTGTGATATACTAATATAGGTAAATGAAGGGAGCGCTAGTGCAAGTGAAATTCTCGCAGGAGCGCTGCACGACAATGGACGGGCAGTTCTTGTAGGACACAGAACATTTGGTAAAGAAAAGATTCAGATATTGTTTATTGATTTTTCACGTTGAATATTAACCATATCATGCGTACAGTTTTAAACGGTTTATACTGTGAACACTCATCTCTCCTGTAAGATTTGAATGTCTTAAATATAAATTTATGTGCAATTACTTAATTGGAAAATGAAACTCATTCAATTTCAGCTATCTAATATATTGCTTGAGGATGTTTTTACAACATCGTCCTATACTAAGCATTGAACACTTGAGTCATGAAGTAATCAGGAGATGCAATCAATCATTTTGTTCCAAGGGTACATTAATTTTTACTTGCCTTTTTCTTTTAAAAAACCTATTTTTCATGTGAATTTCATGGTATATTCGATAAAAAAAATTCTTTTATTTTATATTCTTTATATATATATATATATATATCAGTTTTTGGGTTTTAATTAAACAAAACTCTAATTCTTCTATCTTTTGAACATTTGTTTGCTACTGATTTTATGCTTCACTATATTAATTATATAGGCACAAAGAAGGTTGAATTTTAGACTATTGGTTAAATTGAAACATTGGCTAACAGTTCTCTTTTTCTCATCCATCATTCTTCTCATTTCCAATTTCACGTGAGATACATTAGATTCATATTTTTTCACTCTTATTCTTTCATATGAATAGAAGACGGTATAAACTAGAAACTGACAAAATACAACAAAAAAGGTACACTGGTATAAACCAGACCCATAATTTTACTCATCCTGGTTTCAGTTATGTGCATCATCAAGTAATAACATATAAGAGGGAGTTTATTTAATTGACAGGAAAAAATATGATTCTTAACAAACTTTACAATTATATGCATTTTATTAAATCCATAATTAATCGAAATGCAACATAATCATAGTGACAAATTTGGTATTACATTGAATAGAAGACGATATAAACCAGAAACTAACAAAATACAATAAAAAAAGTACACTAGTATAAATCAGACCCGTAAGTTACTCATCCTGGTTTCAGTTATGTGCACCATCTAGTAATAACATACAAGAGGGAGTTTATTTAACTGACATGAAATAATACAATTCATTAATAAATTTAACAATCATATGCATTTGATCAAAGCCACAATTAATCAAAGTGCAACATTGTATACAACTTGTTCTAAAACTTGAGAAGGAAAAAAGACTAAACTCTATATTGGCACTTCAGAGTTAGTCACTACATTATTCAATTCAGAACTGTATAGGGGCACTCAGCATGCAGCTTTGCAAAAAAAAAAATATGACAGTCTTTTGTTAAATCTTTGTCTGTAATTTATCACCATTCTACTTTGATTTTCTGGTGTATTTATACCATGTCGATGACAACAAATTTGGTATAATCATAAATTTGGATGTTTAGACATCATAAGTTTGGCTATTTAGACACCGTCTATGTATTTCATAAAAATACGTGGATACTTTAATCAAAATTCATTGCACTCTCCTGGATCATTTGCTATTATAGTCATGCACGCCAGATCTGACATACATACTCATAGTACTCTATTTATTTATGGTTTTCAGATGTGATGTTGACAGGAATATTATTTGTAATTTCAGTTTTAATGTATTGGCAATGACGATCAGACGATTGGAGGAAGGCGTTGCTAAACTATGTATTGTATACTGTAATATTGTTATTTCTGCTGCTATTGCTAAACTATGTAGTGTTATGTATAGTTGTTGAACATTATAATTAAAAGATTTGTTATGTTTGGTTTTAGTGTTGAATCTATGAAAAATATTTTCTTTAATGATTTTTCTTTTGTGATATTATGTTAGATTTGCTAATGTTTGTATTGAATATGATAAAGAAATGACTGCTACTGTAGGAGGGCATAAAAGGCTTTATTTTTTTCAAAAATAATATTAAATTTTGCAATGGTTTTGAGCCTCTGCAAAACCAAACTAAAAAATTTATGCAGTAAAATTTTACAATGGCTTTAAGCCGTTGCTAAAAAAAATTAGCAACGGCTCTAAGCCATTGTAAAAGTTTATTTTGCAACGGCTTAGAGCCTTTCTGATTTTTGTTTAGCAACGGCTTAAAGCCATTGCTAAATTTTTACCACTATCATTTTCGCAACGGCTCAAAGCCGTTGCTAAATCATTTTGCAATGGCTCAGAACCGTTGCAAAATGGCATTTTTGGTGTAGTGTATTCCCGTACAATTTCTTGTATGGATTTCTTTTCAACTAGTAAATGCAAATACAATCTCGATTTTGAGGCTACGGTCACACCCTCTAGGATCCCAGCCTCAAGGTAGAGCCGCTTAATTTCTGAGCTACAAGTACACCCATTAGATTTACGGGCTACAAAGCCCACAAATTGATTTCATTGGCTACAATCACACCCACAAGTACATCAGTTTGATTTTATAGAGATTTACAAACTCAAAACTTCAATCTTGATTGCAAATGATCCTATCATCCTTGAATAGCACTTAGATCTTAATTGGAGTGAAAGAGATGATAGAAATCAAAGAGCAAATGATACAGAATCAAACTAATGGCAATGGAGTTTGATTCTGGTTAAAATTCAACAGAGTATGGTTATAGAGAAAAAGGAGGAGATAAGAACAATGAAAAGTGATTGAAAAATTCATTGTGAAGTTCGGTATTTATAGTGGAATAATGGTTATGTCCATTCGTGAAGAGATATGACAAATAGACACTTGTTTTGAAATTTGATTTTTGAAACTCACGGCTAGTATGTTGACATATAGGTTTGAGTATGTCGACATACTCTTTGTAATTTTGAAAATCATTTTAAAATATTATTTTTAAAATTTATTGCTTTGTGAAATAATTTTATACTTTATAAATATGTTTAAATATAATATATATAAACATTATAATCGTATTGAAACTTAACTAAAATTATAAATAAGAATTTGAAAAAATAAACTAATATAAATCAAAATTTAATAAAAAAATAACTTGGTAAAATATTATAAACTAAAATCATAAGTATGAGAAATTGAAATCTATTTGAAAGTTGTCTTGAAAAGAATATTTAAAAATTTATTTAAAAAGAGAGAGACGAGAGAGAGATCAAGTGCTATCAAAATTTTAACAAATGTTCTAGACTCTATAATTTATCCAAAACACCTAGGAATCTTGAACTCTTGAATACTCATGAGTCTTCATTCTTGAGTCTCTATATCAACATCTTTAACTTTTCAACCTTTACTTGATACTGTACAGTCTTCTTATATCAATACCTATTTAATATCCTACACTATAAACAATATATATCTTGATAAAACATTAGTATTTATATTTTATATGATTTCTTAAAGTTGTTGTCATCAAAACCAAATCCTTAGTTATTGACAATCTCCCCTTTTTTGATAATGTCAACTTTGTATACAAAATATAATATAACCTAACTTTAATCGCTGCCTAACATACAAAACTCCATCTTACTCTATGCTTAGTATTTTATATATTTCTCCCCCTTTGACGTCAGTCAAAGGTAACTAATTATAAGTATAATTCTAACTTTAACTCTTAATATTAATTCTAACTCCCCCTAACGAAAACATTATATAATATAAACACATAAAGAAGTAATAAGTAACATAATCATGAAATGCAAAATGACAAAAATGATATATAAGAAACATCATTCAATATTTTAATCAATTCAAGCATACATAATATCACACACAAAGCAATATTTCAAATTCAACCAAATTCAAAACCAATCAAATCAAACCAGACAAAATTAATTTAAGTAATATATTCAATCGAACCTATTAAAACTACACATTTCTTGGGACTTCAACCTATCCATCAGTGCCAAAGACCGGATCAGCTTCAATAGCCTCCCAATCTTCATCATCTTTGTTGATTGTGCATTCTTGATTAGCGGTTGTTCCTCTTTGTTTAGAGCTAAAATCATCCATCGATTTGCATAAAAATGCCTTTCTTGCTCCTTGATCATCTGTATTTGACTTAATTCTAAGTGTCGCTGGTTCCGTAGGATAAAAGAGAGAATGTTTTCAAAGGATTCAAGCATTTGTTCAAGGTTTTCGGTTAATTTTTGAATATGGAAAGCCATTATTTATGATTTGGAGTTTAGGAAAGTAAAGGAAGAATAAAGAGAATGAGTAGTAATGATTTTCTGGTTTAAATGTGTATTTATAACGGTAGAAATTCGTTGGAATTGAATAGACACCTGCCATCTATTCATTTTTCAAATTTTTTTTGAAAATGAGTCGTTGTATGTCGACATACATACTCATGGTGTATCGACATACATGCAGAAAGGTGTAAAGTTGCTTTTTTTTTTTTGGTATTTTGATATATTTAGCATATACTATTACACTAGTTTTGCTATCCAGAGATGGTAATAAGTGTGTAACAGTAAGGAAACAAGGATTTTGTTACTACTCAGACAAGGATTATATAGTTCATAAAGAAAAGAAAGATACATAACACCACATCAAACTCAAACTTAAACAACCAACTAAAATCATACTTAAACATAACCAAAACAAACTAGAAAGATGTGGATGAAGAGGATGATGAAGAGATTCCAAGCTTGCATTTACCTTTCCAAAGAATTTATCCATCTTGTTGGAAATAGTGTTTAACTTCTTATTCATGGAACGTTTGAGAATCCTTTGACTGTCAACAATCTTCTTTTGATTGTTGAGAATGTCTTGACTTGTTGGATGAGGTGGAAAGTCAATGCTTTCTAAATAGGTTTCCTCCTTATCTTCTTCTTCTTCGATATCCATTTCTTCCCCTTCTTCATCTTCCTCCTCTTCTTGTATTTTCTCCTCCTCTTTATGTGCTAACCTTCTTATTTCTCTGCAACTATTTCATATAGCTTGAAAATTGATGGAATGTTCATAAGGGCTATATTTTCTTGGTTAAACACTTTACAAGAGACAACTTCTCTCCTTTAAAATCAACGCCAAAGTAGTTAAAGATTCGGGTAAGGTAAATACCATGAAATAGTGTGTTTTCATGGGTTGAAAGATTTTTGGGATAAAATTTATCCAAAATAGCTTGAGCTTAATTTATGTAATATTGACCATAAATGGCAAAGAGTGCTTCACAAATTTTTAAGGTAGGGTAACTGAAATTTCTCGAACGAGGAGTTATATTATGGTGCAAAAGAAGATTAAGAATTCTAGCCCATGGATGGAAATTTCGCTTTTTAACTCAAAATTATCATCTCCTTTGAAAATATTATGAAGAACTTCATGATTATGCTTATCAATTTTGAAATCTGGAAGGTCCATTTCAGTGGATTTGCATCCAAGAATAATACCCAAAAGCTCACAATTCAAAACAATTAAAGTTCCTTTAACATTACTCTATACTTCTCCTTCTCCACCTTCATAAAATTTCCCTTTCAAATTTTCATAAAACATTTTGACCAAGTGTGGATAGTAAACGAAATCATTTTGAGAAGTATCAATTAAACCAAGAATTCCATTTTGAGAACAAAGAACGTTAATGTCATAAGTAGAAAAATCATTAAAAATTGCAAAATTTCCCATAGAAACTTTACCATAATTCATGTAGCTAATATAGGCTTTCATAGCTTCTTGATCTTGAAAGAGAAAGTTTTTGATGGTTTTGGAAAGCCTCATAGATGTTGGAGTTCTTGAGGAGCCATTGAAGAATAATTTGTGGAGATAAGAGAGTTAATAAAAGTTTGAACTTTGAAATGAAAGGTGAATTGAATGGTTAGAGATAGAGGTAATAAGTAGAGAATCAAATGACATGTTCTCTGGTTAAGAGACACCTTTTCAGAACATTAGGGTAGGTGAAAAGGTGGAGGTAAAATTCAATTTTTGAATTTGAAATCGAAATTCAAATTCTGGACATGTATGTCGACATATACTATAAGGGTATATTGACATATCTATTGAATTTTTCAAAATTAAATTGCTTTTAACTATATCCTACTTTATTTATAAACAACTATCTATAACTATATTATTATTACTTACATAAACTATATGCAAAAATAGTTAAAAATAATTTTAAATATATTTTAAATTATTATTATTATTATATCATTTTAATATACAAAAATATGATAATCTAAAAAAAAAACACACATTATTCAACTAATATTATTATTAATCTATAGGATATTCCTAACAATCAAACAATAAAAGAAATTCAAATGATATAAAGCTTTTAATATATTAAATACGTACCTTTTTTCTGATCCTATCTACAAATTATATCTGAATTCAATATTGTTATGAGTACATGATGGCAATATTCGTATCTGATTCATTTTCACCTAAACCAAATCCTTAGGTACTAATATAATATGTCAATTAAGTAAGAGAATCATCCCACTCGGTTTCTTCTTCACCAAATCTAACTCTAAATCTACAAAACTCATTTTTAGCCCTCTTTAATTTCGAGAACTCAATCCAAACTCGAACTCATGCTAATTCCTTGATGAGTTTTATAGAGAATGAGAAGAGTGTTATTATGGTTATTTTTTAGGATTGATTGGAACGTATTTAAGCCCTGATTAGGGATTTAGAGAAGAGGGTTAATGGGTGATTAGGACAACAATTGGACGAGTGGAATGAAATGAAACGTGAATGAAAAAGTGAGTAAAAACATGGAGAGGGTAGGCATTTATAGGTAAGCAATGGGCTTTATCCCAAATCCTCTTCATCCAAATCTATTCATCCTAAAATTCGTCGACTCTAAACATAGTCAAGTTTATACCCATTTCGCTTGCATCGGAAAAACAAACTCAACTACGGGTGCTTCAAATCCCAATTCACTCGTCTCTAAAAGTTGAGTATAATATGTGTTCTGTTAATTAACAACCTGATATTTATTTGATTATTTGAATACCAAGTCGTTAAAATGCGAGTTGTTACAAAATCCTTATCGATGGTTAGGTGAGTTTTGGTCCACTTGACCCATGGGTTGGCCTTATCATTGTGTATAAGATCAGTGTCCCAGGAAATTACAACCGCATTCCTTAGCTTGATATGCATTATTTAAAGGCTATAAAATTTGTTAGGAGGTTGAGTTTTATGGAAAGAAAATGGAATGAGCTTATTTGCAAAGGGATCCCCATGCCATAAGAAATTATTCAATGCTTTTTAACCATAGAGATGAGTTTAACAGGTAGTAAATTGTGCCAGTTCCAATAGGTGGTCCAGCACCAACCGTAGACTGAACTATTAGAAGTCTACAAACCTATGATAATTTACTATTTATCAAGGTGGTGAGGTTCTTGGT
Organism: Allium cepa; assembly: GCA_030765085.1. Taxonomy (NCBI): domain Eukaryota; kingdom Viridiplantae; phylum Streptophyta; class Magnoliopsida; order Asparagales; family Amaryllidaceae; genus Allium; species Allium cepa. The sequence continues at coordinate 338,332,412 of CM060938.1, forward strand.
AATCCTCTCTTGAAGTGGTAAGCATTTGGGCATCGATGACAAGGGTTCCCATATAGTTGGAGTCATAGGGCATCTCTTGAAGTGTGGAGTAGCGTATGACAATTTCCTTTTGATGTTGGGTTGTAATGTGTGATTTTTTTCATATAAATTTTAAGGTCGGTAGCTACTTAAAGTCTTTCATGGTTTGCATGATACGGTCTATATTTTATATACTAGGTTTAATAAAGAAAACTAATTCATCAACGTTGGAAACAATGATTAGCGGTTCTTTACATCTGGGGTGTAGCTGAAGTATTCTACTAGTTAATTATTCATTTAGCATATAAATTCAACACTCCATTACAATGATGAACAAATATGCTAATTTACGGTCTCACTACCTCACCCTTGAGTCCCTTTAAAATAACCATGGGCTTACCATTTTTGAATATAGAAGAATGGTAAGGTGGTGATACGTAGGTGTAGGTCCATGCAACAAAAGATTTAGGAAATTTCATCCTAGAAAGCACTGGTGTTGTTGAACTCCATGATATCGTGTCAAATGCCTTTTGGATATCTAATTTTTGCAACATTTTATGGAGATATTGTGTCTTACATATGTCTTGAGAAGCTCTTGGGTTAGAACCACATTTGTGACGACCCGGCTTCCTACGCCCAGGAAGACGTGTCATCAATAAGGAAGAAAGGGATAGAAATAGAAAAGAAAAAGAAAGAAAGAATAACAACATCAGAATCTCACAGCGGAATGGAATAAAATATAATACATCAACATAACTATTGCATAGTTATATATATACATCAGAGTTATACAATATCATACAACATGACTACCATATACATATCAGTCAGAACATACATCTCAAATATCAGAAACTAACTAACACAGCGGAACTATATAGGTAGCTACATACGTCTGGTCTTTTGCTCCAACTCCTCCAGAATTCGTCAAAGCTAACCTGAATCCCTTGGCTACCCGTGAAAAAATTTGGGTACCCGAGAGTTTATGAAAAACAAAATACAAACTCCGGGTGAGACATGGGTCTGGTATGAGTAAACGGGTTAAAGTTGTTTAACTTTGAAAATCATTTAAAATAAAGGTATCACGTAAGACTTCCCACACATAAATACGGGTAAGTTTTTACCTTACGCTACCAAAACATTTCATAGGAAATCCAGTAATATTATAATAGTGTCTAGGGTTTTCAAGTAAAATACAGAAATAGCTGAAATGCTTACATCTCACATTTCAACATAGTTGGGCACAATCAAAACGTACGGCGCTTATTGGAAATTGGATCCCATACAATGGCAAGGCTACTGGGGTACCGCCCGTCACAGTACATGGCCTATATCACAGTACCGAGGAGCCACCCTAACTCCCCTGCAACACAAGGCCGGAACCATTCCTTACTGAACAGTCCCGAACAAGATAACCCCACAGTTGGCTGCAGACCAACCGCCCACACAGCCGAATAAAGGGACATCTAGACAGGGGTATACCTCGTCCTGCTTGGGCATGACCCACCTAACCTTGCTGTACATCCCCTGTTTTAGCCATTCCCGGTTGATGAGGCTTGAGGCTGCGTTTACCTTTTTAGAACATATTTCTTAGAATGCTCATCGTCCGCCTGACGATGTGCTGAAAGCATTCAATCCATACAAGTTCGTTCCGGGTTCGAACGAAACCGAAGGCATTATCTCGTTACACTCGTTTTGGAATCACCCTCAGAGTTGACGACGATAACCCTTGCATTCTGCAAACACCATCTCGATCTTCACTTGAGATTACACGACCTATCGTTTAATTTGGATCGATGTTGTTTTCGGAATATCAATTGATACCCGATCCCGGTCTCATCGAAATCCAAAAGCCATTTTAAACTCCAAGTTGTTTAATTAACTTAACAGTTTAAATTTAACAATTGAATTCATAAAGCAATTTAACACAGATAAATAACATCAGATAAATCATATAATAATTTAACACAGATAAATCATACACAATCATCATAGATATATCCAGAATATCACAGAACATCACAGGATATAAATAAACATCATAGGCAATCAAATAGAGTCATCGATTCATATCGACATGTCATTTGATTTATTTTAAACTTAATTGCATACTTAAGATTAAATTATATTTTATTCTTGCTTAATTAATTATTAATTAATTAACTTATTTCAATTTATTAATTACTTATTAATCATTTACTAAATTAATTAATTATTAATCAATAATCTTAATTATTGGTTATAAAACTCAATTACATATTTAATTATTATTAATTGCTTAATTAATCATTAATTATTAATTAACTTAACCTTTCAATTATTAATTATTTAATTAATTCATTAACTACGATTTGTTAATTAATCAACTTCAAATGATTAATTAAATTCTTAATTACAATTGATTTTATACAAGATTATCATTAAAATCTTTAACTACAAATTCAATTACATTTTGAACTACTTATTAAATTAATTATAAAATTGATTACATTCTTAATTTACTTCAAAATTAACTTTGTATTTAAATTAATTACTCCCTTTGTTTTCTGCAAAGCTTAAAGTTTAACTTGGCTTAAACAATTTGGTCAATACTAATAATATAATTTATACTTAGCTTATTTTACTTTAACTTAATATGGTTAGCAAGCTACTGGAATTAAACCCGAAGTCAACATCGCCTCTAACTCGGGTCAAACTCAAGATTACCCAGTATGTTTCTCGCGTACTTCCCTGCATCTTCTTCTTCTCCTGTTTCTTACTTCTTTTTTTTTAAAAGGTTTAAAGTTTTAGCAGTTGAAACTTGTTAACCCACGCGCAACCCTGACCCTCGACCGAGAATAATCCCGAAGCCATCCACGCGACTAACTCGAGTTACACTCGAGTGACACCGACCAGAATTTTCCCCCACCGCCGTGCACGTGCACGGCGGTTCACCACCTCGCTACCGCACTTCGACACCACCCACCAATCACTCGCCATCCCCTTGCTCGAAAACAAAGCCCAGAAAAACGCGACAACCAAGAAATCAAAATATGACTGTAAAATCGAATTGCTCCACGAACACAATGGAAAAAAACCACCTCGTACTCACTGTCGCGACCGCCAGAGGCGACGTGGCTCCGGTCAAACCTTGCCGACCTCACCTCCTAACTCCTCCCAAAACCACGCGTCACTGGTTGCGCCATCGTGTCGCAAGCATCAATTAACCGAACCCAAAATATACAGAACCCATAACCCTACTTTTGATCATCTCCAAAAATCCATGCATTAGAAAATTCTTTTAGCATTTTTCTGTTAATCACACATCAATACCCTAACTTCATGTAAAATTTCATCATCAATCATTGAATGAATCACTTGATATTCATGAAACAGCACCTACAGTTCATTAATGAACTGCTCTATAAATAGTTAACTAAAAAAATTTAATTCTTGTCTTAAAAATCATATTACAGTATGTTAAATCAATATATAAACTTAAATTTTCAATTTAAGATATTTGAATTTTGAGTATAATTTTACTTTATACTGTAATTGTGAGTTTACAGTTCTATTTTTTTTTTCACAGCCTACCTAAAATAATCCAATTCCTAAACTTAAGCAAATTTATTTAGTTAGAAAATAATCATATATAAAAAGTATGATTAATTCTCTTACTCCTTTATCTCAGCAACAAAACTGGAAGAACACATATAAGTAGAACATGCAGTAACCAAACATCACAGAACAGATTTTAATCAGCATAATATTTATTCATAAATCAATTATTAGCAGTTAAATTTCAAAATTAAGTTTACTCACTCAAGTTTGCAGTTGAACAGAGGATGATGCAAGAAAACAGCAGTTTGAAGTTGTTGAATTGCAGTAAACTTCTTACTTCCTGACTTTATTTGAACTTGAAATTTTGTTTAGTTATTTTTTTTCTCTTTTGCTTTATCAGGTTTGTGAAGTTTCTTTTGCTTTTGCAGATACAAATGAGCTAAGGGATAAAATGATGTATACAAATATTTATAACTTTCAACAATGCTGTCTTCTTGCACAAGCTTTGGCTTGGCATAATATCTTGCCTTATTTTATTTTATTTTTGTACTAAATCCTAAGACAATTCAACCATTTCGGGTGAAAGATAATATTTTTTTTTCTTTTTTTTTCAGACATAAAAGTAGGCTAATTAAATGTTTGTGTTAACATATATGTTAACATACTATTAAGGTTTGCTGACACAAACATATGGTATAACATATTTCAGGCTTTGTTTGTACTGAATGTATTCATATGGGTTGACACTATAATGCTTTGCTGACACAATTTTGTACAAAGCTATTTGCAGTGTATTTGTACTAAGATGTATTCATATTTCATACTTGCAGATTTTTGTTTAAATATACTTATGTTAACATATAGATAAATGTTGCTTGCAGGTTTTGTTTTATTATTTATGCTAGCATATTATTAATGTTTGCTGTTAAACTTTGTTTTATTATCTTATAACTTAAACACAAACTTTACATTTGTTTTTGACAGATTATGTATATTTTTCTTTACATAGTTAACACTTTTATTTATATCTTATTCACATCATATTTTGTACTTATGTTTATATATACTTATGTAACCATATAAATAATGTTTGCAGGTTAATTTGTCTTTATTGCTGATGTTAACATATTATTATGTTATCCTTATGTTCATGTTGACTTATGTTCTAATCATGTTATACTTATATTAAATATTTATAAGCTTATTGTAAATATTATTCTTAAACATACAATATGGTCAACTACTTAAATCTTATTTTTATTTAAAGTTTAATCTTTCAATATTTGATTAGTAATGTATACTTTATATTTATATTTAATATGGGTTGAATTGTATTATTGTAAATATTATTATTAACTGCATTTATAACTCTGGTATTAAATGTCATTAATATATAATTTTAATAGAATAAAACATATTTAATTTCAAATATTGTTAAAAGAGTCTAGTTTACATTTTGAAATTATAACTTTCCTTTATAACACATATACAACTAAAATGTCCAACATCTTATTTATTTATAAATGACAATATTATATTTTATTTAAATTTGATCAAAAACTTATTATAAAAACAGGGTCAAATTCCGGAATGTCACATTCCTCCCCCATTGAAAGAATTTCGTCCCCGAAATTTAAACAACAGTTAATTCAAAAAACTAAATATTAACAATCTATACATACATATCATTCATACAAAACAAACAAGCAAACAGTCAATTCTAACAACATTACTAATTATCCGGACATAAATTTGGATAATTTTTTCTAAAGCTATCAAGAGTTTCCCAGGTACAATCTCTGGGATCCTCACTCCATTGCACCTTGACGAGTTTCACCACTTTGTTCCTGAGCTGCTTCTCGTCTTGATCTACAATCTGAACAGGATTTCTAACCACAGTCAGGTTGGGTTCTACTTCTAAATCCTCCTGAACAACTGGTTCTATCACTAATGATGGGTCATGAATAAATTTCCTTAAATGAGACACATGAAATACATTGTGAATCCCAGACATCCGTTCTGGTAATTCAATCCTGTAGGCTACCGTTCCAATTCTTTCTAGCACTCGGAATGGACCAATATATCTCGGAACAAGTTTTCTCGTCTTTCCGAATCTTATAGCACCTTTGATTGGGGAAACTTTGATAGAAACTAAATCTCCGATCTCAAATTCCAATGGTCTTCGTCTCTTATCTGCATATTTCTTCTAACGATCTTGAGCAGCTTTCATCCTTTTATTGATAAGCTCAACCTTCGCAGAAGCTTCACGAATAAGATCGGGTCCAAGCACAAGTCGATCATTCGATTCAATCCAACAAGATGGAGATCTACACGGTCTTCCATATAGAGCTTCATAAGGAGCCATCTTAATACTCGCTTGATAACTATTATTATAGGAAAATTCCACTAGATGAAGATGGTCTTCCCATGATCCACCAAAATCCAATATACAAGCTCGTAGCATATCTTCCAAAATATGATTAAGTCTTTCCATTTGTCCGTCCGTCTGAGGATGATAGGATGTACTTAATCTCAAACTTGTTCCCATTGCTGATTGCAGAGCTTCCCAAAATTTACTAGTGAAAATAGGATCACGGTCACTTACTATGCTAACAGGAACGCCATGCAATCTGACTATTTCCTTCAAGAAAATCTCTGCTAGGGAAACTGCAGTACGAGTCGCTTTAACTGGAATAAAATGGGCACTCTTCGTTAAACGATCCACAATAACCCATATTCCTTCATTTCCTTTTCTGGTTCTAGGCAAACCGTCGATAAAGTCCATCGAGATCATCTGCCACTTCCAATCTAGAATTTCCAAAGGTTGCAATAGTCCTGTAGATTTTTGTTGATCTCCCTTCACTTGCTGGCAAATGGCACAACTATTAACAAAAGCAACTACATCCTTCTTCATATTCGGCCACCAGAAAACTCTCCTCATATCTTTATACATCTTCGAAATTCCCGGGTGAATATTCAATTTGGAAGGATGACACTCATCTAAAACTTCTTGCCTCAGTCCATCAATATTAGGCACACACAAACGACCATTAATCCTTAAAACACCTTGATCGTCTATCTTGAAATCTGAATACCGACCGTCTTTAGTCCCAAGAATTATTTCCTAAAAAGACTTATCCTCTGTTTGCTTACTAACGATCCTTTCCTGGAGAGATGGAACTACTTCCAAAAGAGATAAAACAACATTTCTACTAAGAGCATCAGCCACGACATTTGCTTTCCCCAGAGTATACAAAATATCCAGATCATAAGATGCCAAAAATTCGACCCATCTTTGCTGTCTCAAATTAAGATCTTTCTGAGAGAAAATATATTTCAACGGTTTGTGATCCGTGAATAACTCAAACTTTTCTTCCAAAAGATAATGTCTCCAGATCTTCAAAGCAAAAACAATAACTAACAGTTCTAGATCATGCGTAGCATAGTTCTTCTCATGGGACTTCAATTGTCGACTAGGATACGTAATTACTCTGCCATTCTGCATCAGAACTGCTCCCAATCCAACTAAACATGCATCCGTATATACTTCAAATTTTGTAACGTCCCGCCTTTTTGCACGATTTAAACCGACACACGTGCCAGTTCAAACCATACGGAAGGGCGGATTGTTATGGGGTAAATAAGAAAACAGAGAAGAAATAAAACAAAATAGAATCTCACAGCGGAAGGATAAAATATAATAATAAAATATACAGTTTATATAACTGTTTACAAAACATTTGCTTCTTCTTTATACAATTAAATATCAGAGTTAACATACAAATAATATCAATGCAGCGGAATTAAATGGTGTAGTGGAATAATATAGTAGATACTAGTAATACAAATCTTCATCTTCGTCCTCCAGAGCTAAATCTCCAAATCCTGAAACGCTCGGACTGACCCGAGGGAATTTGAAAAGACAAAAACACTCGAGTCAGAACTAAAAGATCTTATGTGAGTCAAATTAACATAAATAAATATGAGTGCGGTAACTCAAGAGATGCTCGGGATTTACATCTCCTAAGGATCCGTTAAACTATTTACTATATAGTATATTGCGCTATTATAATAGTGTCTATTTGTAAAATAAACTTACTTTTTAATAGCGTTAAGGGGTTACCCATGTAGCCCTTAACACAAATAATGCCAATAGTCTATACAGTATCGTAATACCTCCTGATCGGGAAGCTACCAGAGGATACTCCATAGGTATGACACAAATAGAAACTCGTAGAAGGCGCGCTAGGGTAGGTGACACGACACAACTAGGCAATGCCAGGGTAGATATACCAATTGCTATCCGGGCTGATGGAAACGCGCAGCGCGCAGCTACCGCCCACCTCGAACAAACACCCCCAAAATCAAAGAAATCAATAGTGGCCACCGAATCAATCTAAAGTCAGAGTATAGTATCGAAGGAGTGCGTTCGATCAGAGGAATGACCTCATTGGCCCGAGAATCGCTCCTGTTTTAGCCACCTTATGCAAACTCACGGGAGTCGGGTCCACGTTTTTACCTTGCAGGAAACGCCGCCACCACCTACTTCATTCTGGAATCTCCACCGCGTACACGGTTAGTCAAAGTGGTTTTCGGTATCGACAGAGAGTATGTCCATATCCGATCCCGGTCTCTTTGCCAACCCATCGTTATTATAACACCGCGGTCATTTAAAAATAGTTTATACTTTAAAAACCAGAATAAAATTTTCCATTTCAAAACTATGAATACGATATCAATTTAAACCCAAAACAATATGATATCATTTTATCTCAAATATAATTCTTTTCCAAAATCATGCTGGTTTAAAATTTAAAATATCTGGAAACCAAATATTTGAAATATACTTTCAAAGCATAATATTTTGAAATTCAAAATTTTAAAACCATAACTTCTAAAACTTGAATGGTTTGGATATTCAACGAATGTAAATTAAATGGTTTAACTTTAAAGTTACTTTGTAAAGAAAAATAATTTCCATGGCTTTTCAAATATATTCTTTATTTAAAGTCTGAACCAAAATTTAAATATCATTTTCAAGTTCCAAACTACTTCAATTTCTATATATATATATATATATATATATATATATATATATTTGGAGTAATAATATTTCAAACTAAAGTTGGAATTTATTCTTTCAACAAATTAAATGCTCTATTATTTAGTCTTGAATATTCACATAAAATCCACAAATAAAACTCCAATTTTTAGCAATTAAATATTTTCTTCAATTTAATTATACTAGAATACTCATTTTAAATTTATCTTGGAAAAATCCAGTTATAAATATCATATCTTAAAATTTCCATACTTAAACATTTAACATATAATATAAATCATCAAACTCCATTTCCTCAATTTTTCCAATTTTTTATTTAAGAGATTTATACACAGCTTAAATTCAAAATTTCTAACTTCATATGTATATATGTAGAAGAATAATATTTATAAAATATCAAAATTAAAAATTTTATGAACCGTATCCCATCCAAACCATAGAAATCACTTTAAAATATTTATATATAGACCATGGTGCCTGTATAAAATTTTCTATCCTATGGTCAAGTGATACGGATATTTATCATTTCAATCCGCAATTTAAAAATAAAATTTTGCGGTTGTATATCATTTCAAACCACAATCCAGAATGAAATGAAAAATGAATGATAACTTGCAGTTTAATGATATAAAATAAACATCCATCATCATCCATCATCCAAATCACAATCATCATCCAATAATAAATCAATATCAATATATCTGATAATATATAACAGGTAATAAATGGCAGTTATATTCAAAAATAAATTTAACAACTATTAAACTAACAGTTTATATGCAAATAAATAACTATAACTGTCAATTTATACGCAGTAATAAAATTTATGAACAGTTAAATTAAATAAATGCGATTTAACAGAGATAAGGAATAAAACATGTCAAACAGTCATAAATAAATTTCTACTCATATCAAAAATCAATTTAACAAACATAAGAAATTTTAGAAATTGTGAGTGGGTTAAAACACTCACCTTTTGAATTTAAATCGAATTTAGATCCGATTTAAACCCAAAATTTCACAGTCTCCAAATCTATCCAAACTAGCGTCATCAGATCCGAAATTTAATAACGATCCTAACGAGAAAAAAATTCGCGTGAATCGGAGATCGTATGAAGAAATTACAGCGATAAATGAGACTGAAAAATCAAATTTATTTAAAACCAAATTAACAAAACTCACACCTAACAAAAAGAAGAGCCACGTCAACTAGGGCCCGCCCCTTCTCCCCTCTCAGCACGTTCAACCCGAGAGCAAGCTACAGGAAACTCCTCACGCAACAAAAACGCGTTCAACCCATACGCGCCCCCCCTTTGACCGCCGTTCACGCCACCGTAGGGCCTCCATGCGTCATGTCGCTACCACCATAGGCCTCCCCTTCGCCGGCCGCAACCACCTGTACCCTTCACGCCCGCTCTGGTTGCCGCCACCAGATGGGCCGCCGCCACTTCCTAATAGGGTTTCGAACCCTAATTCGAAACTTCCTGACGATCTAGCCACTAATCTCTCCCATAAACTATATGGATCGACTCCACTCAGTCCCCTCAGCAAAACCCAGAAACCGTTTTCCGATCCGACGAAATTTTGTTGCGGTGATGATGAACGACCGTGGATAAACTAGGGTTTTCTGGAAAAACTGAGACCCGAATCGAAAAACGAATCACACCAGCAAATTACATATTTTGAGAACTTCAACATATATTTTTTTGATATTTTTCTGGAGAGTTTGAATTTTCACTTTTGATTTTAAACTGTAGATAGATCTAGGTTTTGCAACCATTGAGGAAGAGAAAGAGATGAAGAAAATGAACGTACAGACAAATGATAGAAGATGGAGGCTAGGGTTTATCACAACCTATATATAGACAAATTTTAGTAGGCTAGGTGGGCACGAATTTCGAACGTGCTAAACAGTAGTTGGCCCAAAAGCCCGTTCTGACCCCGGAACGAAATTTGTTAAACCCATATATCCAAATAGGTATTTTACAATATTCTGAACGCGATGGAAAAAGTTTCACGTCCAAATTCGATCGTATGAAGAAGTTATGCCTAAAACAAAATTTCCAAATTGATTTCAAATTGATTTTTTTTATTTAAATCGATTTCAAGGCGTTTCGCATCCGTACGATCAAACGACAGGTCCGATCGATACGAAACTTGAAACCCTACAATAATTCACCGATACGGATCCAATGAAACTAGTTTCGTCGAAATTCGAGTTCGTGGCCAAAATGGCTATTTTTATATTCATTAAATAAATTAAAATAAATCAAAAAATCCAATTTTATATTTAAATTCTAAAATTGGCCAAATTTTATCGCTTATATATTTCATAATCAATTTAAATGATTTAACAAGTTTAGATGTGAATTATAAGTTGATAAGTCTATCAATTTCAGTGTTAATTTCTCCGCTTCCTTATATTTAGGAATTATAAATTAAATTCTCAAAACCCATTTATTATATTTTCAACTCTTATATTCTCAACTTTTATCCAAAACAAAGATGCCACTAACATTGGTTCATGATTTCACATTATTTCCCTCAGGATCCATTTTAATTTCAATAACGTAATATTTAATCGTTAAATTCCCTTTTATTATGCAATAAATACAATTGTTGAATTTTGATACTTAAGTTAAATTTATAAATCCTGCTTTCTATACTTAAGATCAACCAAAGGTCCTATTATAAAAGAATTAACATAAATTCCGTCTTATAAAATTAACCCTCTTCAATTACAACAAAATCTACGCTAACTGCACAATTTAAATCAATTAATTGAAATTAAGTCTACATTAAATGTTATAAATTATAAATTGGAACCTCAATAAATTCGTTTATTGATTTAAAAATCTTTCTATTCAGTAAATAGACATTTTATGGGTATAAATAACATTTGAATTATAATACACTTCATTAGTGCAAGCTTCATTTCTTATATATCCTCCTTTATTAACTAGACACATTAACAACCAAAATAATTAATTTAGATTCATTTAAATTGAGTGCCCTTCTTAACTTAATATACTCAATAAATGTTTAACCTAAGTAATTGTTACCCTTTTTCATTCAAATTCACTTACAACCATTATTAACAACAATGTTACCATATATTTAGATTTTATTAAATAAATTAGATGAATGGGTAAAATTTTGTAATTATCCCAAATGCCAAATATATTTATGCATTAATTACTACTTATTATTATGAATTCATTTATTAATTTACTAGTTGCCTTTGTCTTCTTATATCCTATTTACTACCAAACTTCTATTTAGTTATAGTTTCTCAATATATAATCACCTAGGCAAATCAATTTATTACCATTTTAAGTACGCTTATTATCGACAACATTCATTAAAATTACTTATCTACACTTATTGCATTGGTTTATTCAACGGTCACTTTTATTTAGTCACTATCTATTTTACAACCAAATGTACAATCTCCACTATTGATTTTTATAGTAATGAATCCCATTCTAGTTAATATTTTTATTAATATTCACAAATTCAACATTTATATTGGTTTCTTATATTTAACTTATAACCAAGTATGAAAATTTACATTATTCAAATCTATTGCCATATGAACATTAAATTGTTAACATTAAATTACAATTACTATATCTAATTCCTACATTTCTTAAATAAAATCTTAAGACTTTTATTTCATTCTAAACTAGATTAGAAATTATATTAAATTAACTCATTTAATATCATCGAATTTAACGGGTCGTTACACTCTCCCCCACTCAAAACTTTTCGTCCCCGAAAAGGAAAAAGAAGGGAGAAGGAAGAATTCAATAAACAGTACATCTTATTTCAAATATTAACTTACAAACAATAATTTACTAAATTTATTACCATAAATAAAATATACCCATTTTATAATCATTATCTCCTTTTATACTTAAATAATTAAAGTTGGAAAACATTTTCAACAAAATTCTAAGTCCAAAATTTACGGAAAATTTTGGCAGAGTCTCCTTTGTACGGAGAGGTTTGGGAGAAAAATATAATATCAAAATATAACAATATATTACATATATTATCCAAAATAAAATATCCCATCACGGGAAAATTATATAAAATAGCGCTACAAAACGTAATCCAAAACGTACCTATTTGTCGGGAAATTTACACTTATTATTATGGAACCAAAAGCAGTAGCAGTTGCTTCCATAACCTGCATTTCACTTATAAAATCTAAAAGGTTAACTATTTATATTAAAGTGAAATATTTTCATGGTTTCAACTACTAACAACAATCAATACACAATCATCAATTTCAACAACCAGCATACACAAAATGCAAAACAACCATTCAATCAAACTAGCAGATAATTGTTCGGGTTCAAACTTGAAATTGTACGGAATGAAAAATAACTATCAAGTGCATCATTTACTCAACAGTCTTAGATGGACAAAAATAGATTATTTATTCATCCAACAACTTCAGATTTCCTTACCTGACCAACCATAAATCACACAATAACAATTCAATCCAGCAAATCAAATTATAATTATAAAATTTCATTACATACTTAAGTTGTTTGCTTTCCTTTCTTTTATCCAAACCACATAACCTTTCTTTTTATAATTTACATTTATTTCTAACTACTACAAATTTTATTTCTCATTCAATGGTTGTTTCCTTATTTCTACTTATTACTTCCAATTATCCACTTCCATTTATTTAGGTCATGTAAGTTTCTTCTATTGTATTTCATTTAATGCACTTCTCACTTTCAACCCTTTATTTAATGCTTACTTTTCACTATATTTAATTACAGAAACCCTTTTTAATTACACTTAAATTATTATCCTTATAACCTCCATTCTTATAAATAAAGGATTTTATTAATTTATTACCTAGGGTTTACAGTCATTTATTTATATTACCTACCCTTTTTATTATATTAAACTTGTAGCATTTAAATCATACTTAAGTTTATAACCCTACACATCAATCCTTATTTATTAAAGAATTTCATTTTATTTACTTAAGTTTTAAAATCACCTATTTATAATATTTACCTTAAATTTTGGTAAAATTTCAATTATAACTTAAGTTTATACAAATAAATTCTCATTTATAACAGCAATTTATTGAATACTTCATTATTTCCAAAATTTCTACTTGTATAATATTCAATTCCAATCTCTTATTTAACATTTCAACCTTTCATATTTGGTAAGTTATATGTGTTAAAGAAAATGCAAAAGAACTTATACAAGATTTATCTCTTCTTTTAATTAATTTCAATGTTCAACAATATTACTTTCTCATATGTTAAAAATTTCAAATTTCTTTTTATAATTTTTGCATTAATTTCTTGCCTAAATTAGAGATTTCAATTATTAATTACTTACCTTATATTCCACTAAAATAATTTAAACAATTAATTAATGGAAATTTAAGAATTAAATACCGGGTCAAATTTCATTTTTTTTAAATAATAGATAAATATATTCTTATAACTTATATACCTCCAATTATATTTAAAACAATTAAAATTTAGATATTTTCAAAATAAATCTACAGTAGAATTTACTATAGTGGCCTTTCCCCCTCGAAACTCGAAAATGAAAGTCGATGATGCGGCCGCCATCACCGAAATTATTTTCCAGCGACAGAGAGGAAAGTACGAAACTTAGTTTCTCCAAAATCTTCTTTAAAACCATTCTTCCGAATTATACTAAATATTTATATAAGAAAATACTTAAAAACAAAATTATTATATTCCATAAATCCTTTGAAAGGAAATTTTCAAAATCCCGGACTTAAGTTCTAAAATTTACAAATTTCATTGATTCTAATTTCAATCTCATTTTACCTATTATTTATAAATTTTATTCCTAACAACCAATCTATTGCAACCAAATATAGATATCATTTGAAAATTTTATTTTATATATAGAAAATATAATAGGCAAAGTTATTTCATTCACCTATATTAAAAATAAATATTATGTCGGTCTGCCCTATTAAGTGTTTAGAAATCCCCATTGATGTCATAGCGTCCCATGCACCAACCAGAATTTATAAATACAAAACGGAATAGATTAACCCAATATTAAAATCTTTTTATAACACTAACAAATACGCTCTCTCATATATATACACTCAGCGACTCCCATAGGGTATTACTACCCTGTTAACAAAGAGTCAAACCCCACAAAGCTAAGGTTTATCGCTAAACCAAAGCTCCGATACCAACTGTAACGTCCCGCCTTTTTGCACGATTTAAACCGACACACGTGCCAGTTCAAACCATACGGAAGGGCGGATTGTTATGGGGTAAATAAGAAAACAGAGAAGAAATAAAACAAAATAGAATCTCACAGCGGAAGGATAAAATATAATAATAAAATATACAGTTTATATAACTGTTTACAAAACATTTGCTTCTTCTTTATACAATTAAATATCAGAGTTAACATACCAATAATATCAATGCAGCAGAATTAAATGGTGTAGTGGAATAATATAGTAGATACTAGTAATACAAATCTTCGTCTTCGTCCTCCAGAGCTAAATCTCCAAATCCTGAAACGCTCGGACTGACCCGAGGGAATTTGAAAAGACAAAAACACTCGAGTCAGAACTAAAAGATCTTATGTGAGTCAAATTAACATAAATAAATATGAGTGCGGTAACTCAAGAGATGCTCGGGATTTACATCTCCTAAGGATCCGTTAAACTATTTACTATATAGTATATTGCGCTATTATAATAGTGTCTATTTGTAAAATAAACTTACTTTTTAATAGCGTTAAGGGGTTACCCATATAGCCCTTAACACAAATAATGCCAATAGTCTATACAGTATCGTAATACCTCTTGATCGGGAAGCTACCAGAGGATACTCCATAGGTACGACACAAATAGAAACTCGTAGAAGGCGCGCTAGGGTAGGTGACACGGCACAACTAGGCAATGCCAGGGTAGATGTACCAATTGCTATCCGGGCTGATGGAAACGCGCAGCTACCGCCCACCTCGAACAAACACCCCCAAAATCAAAGAAATCAATAGTGGCCACCGAATCAATCTAAAGTCAGAGTATAGTATCGAAGGAGTGCGTTCGATCAGAGGAATGACCTCATTGGCTCGAGAATCGCTCCTGTTTTAGCCACCTTATGCCAACTCACGGGAGTCGGGTCCACGTTTTTACCTTGCAGGAAACGCCGCCACCACCTACTTCATTCTGGAATCTCCACCGCGTACACGGTTAGTCAAAGTGGTTTTCGGTATCGATAGAGAGTATGTCCATATCCGATCCCGGTCTCTTTGCCAACCCATCGTTATTATAACACCGCGGTCATTTAAAAATAGTTTATACTTTAAAAACCAGAATAAAATTTTCCATTTCAAAACTATGAATACGATATCAATTTAAACCCAAAACAATATGATATCATTTTATCTCAAATATAATTCTTTTCCAAAATCATGCTGGTTTAAAATTTAAAATATCTGGAAACCAAATATTTGAAATATACTTTCAAAGCATAATATTTCGAAATTCAAAATTTTAAAACCATAACTTCTAAAACTTGAATGGTTTGGATATTCAACGAATGTAAATTAAATGGTTTAACTTTAAAGTTACTTTGTAAAGAAAAATAATTTCCATGGCTTTTCAAATATATTTCTTTATTTAAAGTCTGAACCAAAATTTAAATATCATTTTCAAGTTCCAAACCACTTCAATTTCTATATATATATATATATATATATATATATATTTGGAGTAATAATATTTCAAACTAAAGTTGGAATTTATTCTTTCAACAAATTAAATGCTCTATTATTTAGTCTTGAATATTCACATAAAATCCACAAATAAAACTCCAATTTTTAGCAATTAAATATTTTCTTCAATTTAATTATACTAGAATATTCATTTTAAATTTATCTTGGAAAAATCCAGTTATAAATATCATATCTTAAAATTTCCATACTTAAACATTTAACATATAATATAAATCATCAAACTCCATTTCCTCAATTTTTCCATTTTTTATTTAAGAGATTTATACACAGCTTAAATTCAAAATTTCTAACTTCATATGTATATATGTAGAAGAATAATATTTATAAAATATCAAAATTAAAAATTTTATGAACCGTATCCCATCCAAACCATAGAAATCACTTTAAAATATTTATATATAGACCACGGTGCCTGTATAAAATTTTCTATCCTATGGTCAAGTGATACGGATATTTATCATTTCAATCCGCAATTTAAAAATAAAATTTTGCGGTTGTATATCATTTCAAACCACAATCCCGAATGAAATGAAAAATGAATGATAACTTGCAGTTTAATGATATAAAATAAAACATCCATTCATCCATCATCATCCAAATCACAATCATCATCCAATAATAAATCAATATCAATATATCTGATAATATATAACAGGTAATAAATGGCAGTTATATTCAAAAATAAATTTAACAACTATTAAACTAACAGTTTATATGCAAATAAATAACTATAACTGTCAATTTATACGCAGTAATAAAATTTATGAACAGTTAAATTAAATAAATGCGATTTAACAGAGATAAGGAATAAAACATGTCAAACAGTCATAAATAAATTTCTACTCATATCAAAAATCAATTTAACAAACATAAGAAATTTTAGAAATTGTGAGTGGGTTAAAACACTCACCTTTTGAATTTAAATCGAATTTAGATCCGATTTAAACACAAAATTTCACAGTCTCCAAATCTGTCCAAACCAGCGTCATCAGATCTGAAATTTAATTACGATCCTAACGGAAAAAAAATTCGCGTGAATCGGAGATCGTATGAAGAAATTACAGCGATAAATGAGACTGAAAAATCAAATTTATTTAAAACCAAATTAACAAAACTCACACCTAACAAAAAGAAGAGCCACGTCAACTAGGGCCCGCCCCTTCTCCCCTCTCAGCACGTTCAACCCGAGAGCAAGCTACAGGAAACTCCTCACGCAACAAAAACGCGTTCAACCCATACGCGCCCCCCCTTTGACCGCCGTTCACGCCACCGTAGGGACTCCATGCGTCATGTTGCTACCACCATAGGCCTCCCCTTCGCCGGCCGTAACCACCTGTACCCTTCACGCCCGCTCCGGTTGCCGCCACCAGATGGGCCGCCGCCACTTCCTACTAGGGTTTCGAACCCTAATTCGAAACTTCCTGACGATCTAGCCGCTAATCTCTCCCACAAACTACATGGATCGACTCCACTCTGTCCCCTCAGCAAAACGCGGAAACCGTTTTCCGATCCGACGAAATTTTGTTGCGGTGATGATGAACGGCCGTGGATAAACTAGGGTTTTCTGGAAAAACTGAGACCCGAATCGAAAAACGAATCACACCAGCAAATTACGTATTTTGAGAACTTCAACATATTTTTTTTGAGATTTTTCTGGAGAGTTTGAATTTTCACTTTTATTTTGAACTGTAGATAGATCTAGGTTTTGCAACCATTGAGGAAGAGAAAGAGATGAAGAAAATGAACGTACAGACAAATGATAGAAGATGGAGGCTAGGGTTTATCACAACCTATATATAGACAAATTGTAGTAGGCTAGGTGGGCACGAATTTCGAACGTGCTAAACGGTAGTTGGCCCAAAAAGCCCGTTCTGACCCCGGAACGAAATTTGTTAAACCCATATATCCAAATAGGTATTTTACAATATTCTGAACACGATGGAAAAAGTTTCACGTCCAAATTCGACGTATGAAGAAGTTATGCCTAAAACAAAATTTCCAAATTGATTTTTTTTATTTAAATCGATTTCAAGGCGTTTCGCATCCGTACGATCAAACGACAGGTCCGATCGATACGAAACTTGAAACCCTAAAATAATTCACCGATACGGATCCGATGAAACTGGTTTCGTCGAAATCCGAGTTCGTGGCCAAAATGGCCATTTTTATATTCATTAAATAAATTAAAATAAATCAAAAAATCCAATTTTATATTTAAATTCTAAAATTGGCCAAATTTTATCGCTTATATATTTCATAATCAATTTAAATGATTTAACAAGTTTAGATGTGAATTATAAGTTGATAAGTCTATCAATTTCAGTGTTAATTTCTCCGCTTTCTTATATTTAGGAATTATAAATTAAATTCTCAAAACCCATTTATTAGATTTTCAACTCTTATATTCTCAACTTTTATCCAAAACAAATATGCCACCAACATTGGTTCATGATTTCACATTATTTCCCTCAGGATCCATTTTAATTTCAATAACGTAATATTTAATCGTTAAATTCCCTTTTATTATGCAATAAATGCAATTGTTGAATTTTGATACTTAAGTTAAATTTATAAATCCTGCTTTCTATACTTGAGATCAACCAAAGGTCCTATTATAAAAGAATTAACATAAATTTCGTCTTATAAAATTAACCCTCTTCAATTACAACAAAATCTACGCTAACTGCACAATTTAAATCAATTAATTGAAATTAAGTCTACATTAAATGTTATAAATTATAAATTGGAACCTCAATAAATTCGTTTATTGATTTAAAAATCTTTCTATTCAGTAAATAGACATTTTATGGGTATAAATAACATTTGAATTATAATACACTTCATTAGTGCAAGCTTCATTTCTTATAAATCCTCCTTTATTAACTAGACACATTAACAACCAAAATAATTAATTTAGATTCATTTAAATCGAGTGCCCTTCTTAACTTAATATACTCAATAAATATTTAACCTAAGTAATTGTTACCCTTTTTCATTCAAATTCACTTACAACCATTATTAACAACAATGTTACCATAGATTTAGATTTTATTAAATAAATTAGATGAATGGGTAAAATTTTGTAATTATCTCAAATGCCAAATATATTTATGCATTAATTACTACTTATTATTATGAATTCATTTATTAATTTACTAGTTGCCTTTGTCTTCTTATATCCTATTTACTACCAAACTTCTATTTAGTTATAGTTTCTCAATATATAATCACCTAGGCAAATCAATTTATTACCATTTTAAGTACGCTTATTATCGACAACATTCATTAAAATTACTTATCTACACTTATTGCATTGGTTTATTCAACGGTCACTTTTATTTAGTCACTATCTATTTTACAACCAAATGTACAATCTCCACTATTGATTTTTATATTAATGAATCCCATTCTAGTTAATATTTTTATTAATATTCACAAATTCAACATTTATATTGGTTTCTTATATTTAACTTATAACCAAGTATGACAATTTACATTATTCAAATCTATTGCCATATAAACATTAAATTGTTAACATTAAATTACAATTACTATATCTAATTCCTACATTTCTTAAATAAAATCTTAGGACTTTTATTTCATTCTAAACTAGATTAGAAATTATATTAAATTAACTCATTTAATATCATCGAATTTAACGGGTCGTTACAAATTTGCTCTTCCCATCCGGAATAGCAAGTACTGGTGCACTAGTTATCCTTGTCTTCAATTCCTGAAAAGCTTCTTCACACTGAGGTGTCCACTTGAATTTAGTTCCCTTCCTAGTCAGCTTGGTCAAATGCGATGAAATTTTGGAATAATCCTTTATGAATTTTCTGTAGTAGCCAGCCAAACCCAGAAAACTGCGAACTTCCGTTGGTGTCTCCGGCTGTTTCCGTTGCAAAATAGTTTCAACCTTTGCTGGATCTACTGAAATTCCTTTACCAGAAACAATGTGCCCTAAAAATTTGACTTCTGATTTCCAAAAATGGCACTTTGCAAACTTTGCCTTCAACACATGCTTCCTCAGAGTCTCCAATACAATCCTCAAATGTTGCCTATGCTCTTCTTCCGATTTGGAGTAGAACAAAATATCATCAATGAATACTAGCACAAACTTATTCAGCACATCTCTAAAGACTCGGTTCATGAGGTCAACAAAATAGGCAGGTGCGTTGGTTAATCCGAACGGCATAACCAACCACTCATAAAAACAATTCGGTCCCCTAAATGCTGTCAAGGGAATACTATCTTCAGCTACTCTCAATTGATGGAAACCTGAAGCTAGATCTAGTTGAGAAAAGATAGAAGCTCCATGCAATTGGTCAAAAAGATCATCGATGCGAGGAAAAGGATATTTATTTCGAATGGTCACTTTGTTCAATTCTCTATAATCAACACAGAACCTTAGCGAACCATCCGATTTGGTGACAAACACCGCAGCAGAGCCCCAACAAGAAAAACTGGGTCTAATCAAACCCTTCTCCAAAAGATCTTGCGTCTGCTTAACCAACTCTTCTCTCTCTCTAGGAGGCATTCTCCTACTGGGTTGAATCACCGGCACTGCTCCTGGGATCAAATCAATACGAAACTCAATCTCTCGATGTGGCGGAAGACACTTAACTTCTTCAAAAACATCCGGAAAATCTTGAACCACATCGATTTCTTCAACTTTCTCTTGAGAAGTCTCAACTCCTAGTAAAAGACTACTCAAGTGAAATCCAGAACTATCGCACGACACTTTGGCAATCCTACCCAAATCAGCCTCCAATGAAACTGACCTCTCATCACAATTCAGGACTGCTTTATACTCATCGAGCCAATCCATTCCCAAAATAAGATCAAATCCTTCAAAATTTAACACATACGGGTCACAAGAGAAACTGTGGGACAAATAAGAAAGCTTCAAGTCCTTACAGATCGTATCCAATTTGGTTGCTCCACCAATTGGATTAGATACAATAATGGGTCGATCCACGGTACTAGGGTTAAGAGAAAACTTTTCTACCGATTCCTGAGACATGAAACTCAAAGATGCACCCGAATCAAATAAAAATTTGATATATTTGCCATCTAAGAGTAGGATACCTTCCAAAACTCCTTTGCCTTGAGAAGAAGAAGATGAACCCGCTTCCAAAGCAAAAACTTTATCATGCAGTGTCCTCTGCAAAAGTGGACAATTCTTAATCATATGACCGGGCTGACGACAATTAAAACACAACGATTTCTGGACTACTGCTAATTCTGGACCACTCTAACGTTGCTGTTGCTGTTGCTGAGATCCTCATTGAGAACACTGATCCGCCAAATGTCCAATTTGCTGACAATTATAACACTTACAGGGTCCGTTATTGCTTCTTCCCGATTTCTTTCCCTTAACTTGCCTTTTCCAAAGTGGGTTAAACTTCCTTTTATTTGGGTTAACGAAATTCCCTCTCGAAACTGTTGCTGTTGCCTCCAATTTCTTGCTCATCAAATCTTCATACCTCAATGCCATATCAACTAAATCAACAAAAGATCCTTTCAAGAGCACCGTCATCTTATTCTGGAATTCGGACCTCAATCCTTGCACAAACTTTTCATTCTTCTTGAGTGCAGTATCAATGAGTCCTGATCCATAACACGAAAGTTCGTTGAATCTGGTCTCATACTCAGAAATAGTCATGCTTTCCTGTTTCAAATTCAGAAAATCCTGGTACAATTGAGTTTTCCTTGCTGTAGGCATAAAGTTTTCTTCAAATAACTCCTTAAATATTCCCCAGGAAATATCTTCTTCAGGAATATTTGCAATTGTTACATCCCACCATGATGTCGTGCCTCCCTGCAATTGCCACGATGCCATATCCCTCTTCTGATCATCCGACAATCTCATCCTCTTTAAAATACGCTCACAAGAACGTAACCAGGCTTGAACTTCAATCATCGATTCTGAACCTTTAAATGGTTGGCCTCCAAGATCGATAAAATCTTTACATAAGGCTGCAAAACTAACTTGAGACGGTACTGGATTAACAGCCTCTCTAGCAATTTGAACATTATCACTCGAAGTACTGGCACTAACTCTGCCTCTTCTTCCAGAACTCATGTTGGCCTCCTAGACAGGTAACCTAACAAGTTTAGATAGGTATATATATATATTTATATGAAAATACAAATACGCATTCTCAAGATAAATATTACTTCAGAGCCTAGGTACTCGCTCAACCTAATGCTCTGATACCAGCTGTGACGACCCGGCTTCATACGCCCAGGAAGACGTGTCATCAATAAGAAAGAAAGGGATAGAAATAGAAAAGAAAAAGAAAGAAAGAATAACCACATCAGAATCTCACAGCGGAATGAAATAAAATATAATACATCAACATAACTATTGCATAGTTATATATATACATCAGAGTTATACAATATCATACAACATGACTATCATATACATATCAGTCAGAACATACATCTCAAATATCAGAAACTAACTAACACAGCGGAACTATATAGGTAGCTACATACGTCTGGTCTTTTGCTACAACTCCTCCAGAATTCGTCAAAGCTAACCTGAATCCCTTGGCTACCCGTAAAAAAAATTTGGGTACCCGAGAGTTTATGAAAAACAAAATACAAACTCCGGGTCAGACATGGGTCTGGTATGAGTAAACGGGTTAAAGTTGTTTAACTTTGAAAATTATTTAAAATAAAGGTATCACGTAAGACTTCCCACACATAAATAGGGTAAGTTTTTACCTTACGCTACCAAAACATTTCATAGGAAATCCAGTAATATTATAATAGTATCTAGGGTTTTCAAGTAAAATACAGAAATAGCTGAAATGCTTACATCTCACATTTCAACATAGTTGGGCACAATCAAAACGTACGGCGCTTATTGGAAATTGGATCCCATACAATGGCAGGGCTACTGGGGTACCACCCGTCACAGTACATGGCCTAGATCACACTACCGAGGAGCCACCCTAACTCCCCTGCAACACAAGGCCGGAACCATTCCTTACTGAACAGTCCCGAACAAGATAACCCCGCAGTTGGCTGCAGACCAACCGCCCACACAGCCGAATAAAGGGACATCTAGACAGGGGTATACCTCGTCCTGCTTGGGCATGACCCACCTAACCTTGCTGCACATCCCCTGTTTTAGCCATTCCCGGTTGATGAGGCTTGAGGCTGCGTTTACCTTTTCAGAACATATTTCGTAGAATGCTCATCGTCCGCCTGACGATGTGCTGAAAGCATTCAATCCATACAAGTTCGTTCCGGGTTCGAACGAAACCGAAGGCATTATCTCGTTACACTCGTTTTGGAATCACCCTCAGAGTTAACGACGATAACCCTTGCATTCTGCAAACACCATCTCGATCTTCACTTGAGATTACACGACCTATCGTTTAATTTGGATCGATGTTGTTTTCGGAATATCAATTAATACCCGATCCCGGTCTCATCGAAATCCAAACGCCATTTTAAACTCCAAGTTGTTTAATTAACTTAACAGTTTAAATTTAACAATTGAATTCATAAAGCAATTTAACACAGATAAATAACATCAGATAAATCATATAATAATTTAACACAGATAAATCATACACAATCATCACAGATATATCCAGAATATCACAGAACATCACAGGATATAAATAAACATCATAGGCAATCAAATAGAGTCATCGATTCATATCGACATGTCATTTGATTTATTTTAAACTTAATTGCATACTTAAGATTAAATTATATTTTATTCTTGCTTAATTAATTATTAATTAATTAACTTATTTCAATTTATTAATTACTTATTAATCATTTACTAAATTAATTAATTATTAATCAATAATCTTAATTATTGATTATAAAACTCAATTACACATTTAATTATTATTAATTGCTTAATTAATCATTAATTATTAATTAACTTAACCTTTCAATCATTAATTATTTAATTAATTCGTTAACTACGATTTGTTAATTAATCAACTTCAAATGATTAATTAAATTCTTAATTACAATTGATTTTATACAAGATTATCATTAAAATCTTTAACTACAAATTCAATTACATTTTGAACTACTTATTAAATTAATTATAAAATTGATTACATTCTTAATTTACTTCAAAATTAACTTTGTATTTAAATTAATTACTCCCTTTGTTTTCTGCAAAGCTTAAAGTTTAACTTGGCTTAAATAATTTGGTCAATACTAATAATATAATTTATACTTAGCTTATTTTACTTTAACTTAATATGGTTAGCAAGCTACTGGAATTAAACCCGAAGTCAACATCGCCTGTAACTCGGGTCAAACTCGAGATTACCCAGTATGTTTCTCGCGTACTTCCCTGCATCTTCTTCTTCTCCTATTTCTTACTTCTTCTTTTTTTAAAAGGTTTAAAGTTTTAACAGTTGAAACTTGTTAACCCACGCGCAACCCTGACCCTCGACCGAGAATAATCCCGAAGCCATCCACGCGACTAACTCGAGTTACACTCGAGTGACACCGACCTGAATTTTCCCCCACTGCCATGCACGTGCACGGCGGTTCACCACCGCGCTACTGCACCTCGACACCACCCACCAATCACTCGCCATCCCCTCGCTCGAAAACAAAGCCCAGAAAAAGGTGACAACCACGAAATCAAAATATGACTGTAAAATCGAATTGCTCCACGAACACAATGGAAAAAAACCACCTCGTACTCACTGTCGCGACCGCCAGAGGAGACGTGGCTCTGGTCAAACCTTGCCGACCTCACCTCCTAACTTCTCCCAAAACCACACGTCACTCGGTTGCGCCATCGTGTCGCAAGCATCAATTAACCGAACCCAAAATATACAGAACCCATAACCCTACTTTTGATCATCTCCAAAAATCCATGCATTAGAAAATTCTTTTAGCATTTTTCTGTTAATCACACATCAATACCCTAGATTCATTTAAAATTTCATCATCAATTATTGAATGAATCACTTGATATTCATGAAACAGCACCTACAGTTCATTAATGAACTGCTCTATAAATAGTTAACTAAAAAATTTAATTCTTGTCTTAAAAATCATATTACAGTATGTTAAATCAATATATAAACTTAAATTTTCAATTTAAGATATTTGAATTTTGAGTATAATTTTACTTTATACTGTAATTGTGAGTTTACAGTTCTATTTTTTTTTTCCACAGCCTACCTAAAATAATCCAATTCCTAAACTTAAGCAAATTTATTTAGTTAGAAAATAATCATATATAAAAAGTATGATTAATTCTCTTACTCCTTTATCTCAGCAACAAAACTGGAAGAACACATATAAGTAGAACATGCAGTAACCAAACATCACAGAACAGATTTTAATCAGCATAATATTTATTCATAAATCAATTATTAGCAGTTAAATTTCAAAATTAAGTTTACTCACTCAAGTTTGCAGTTGAACAGAGGATGATGCAAGAAAACAGCAGTTTGAAGTTGTTGAATTGCAGTAAACTTCTTGCTTCCTGACTTTATTCGAACTTGAAATTTTGTTTAGTTATTTTTTTTTCTCTTTTGCTTTATCAGGTTTGTGAAGTTTCTTTTTCTTTTGCAGATACAAGTGAGCTAAGGGATAAAATGATGTATACAAATATTTATAACTTTCAACAATGCTGTCTTCTTGCACAAGCTTTGGCTTGGCATAATATCTTGCCTTATTTTACTTTATTTTTGTACTAAATCCTAAGACAATTCAACCATTTCGGCTGAAAGATAATAATTTTTTTTCTTTTTTTTTTCAAACATAAAAGTAGGCTAATTAAATGTTTGTGTTAACATATATGTTAACATACTATTAAGGTTTGCTGACACAAACATATGGTATAACATATTTCAGGCTTTGTTTGTACTGAATGTATTCATATGGGTTTACACTATAATGCTTTGCTGACACAATTTTGTACAAAGCTATTTGTAGTGTATTTGTACTAAGATGTATTCATATTTCATACTTGCAGATTTTTGTTTAAACATACTTATGTTAATATATAGATAAATGTTGCTTGCAGGTTTTGTTTTATTATTTATGCTAGCATATTATTAATGTTTGCTGTTAAACTTTGTTTTATTATCTTATAACTTAAACACAAATTTACATTTGTTTTTGACAGATTATGTATATTTGTCTTTACATAGTTAACACTTTTATTTATATCTTATTCACATCATATTTTGTACTTATGTTTATATATACTTATGTAACCATATAAATAATGTTTGCAGGTTAATTTGTCTTTATTGCTGATGTTAACATATTATTATGTTATCCTTATGTTCGTGTTGACTTATGTTTCTAATCATATTTTATGTTATACTTATATTAAATATTTATAAGCTTATTGTAAATATTATTCTTAAACATACAATATGGTCAACTACTTAAATCTTATTTTTATTTAAAGTTTAATCTTTCAATATTTGATTAGTAATGTATACTTTATATTTATATTTAATATGGGTTAAATTGTATTATTGTAAATATTATTATTAACTGCATTTATATCTCTGGTATTAAATGTCATTAATATATAATTTTAATAGAATAAAACATATTTAATTTTAAATATTGTTAAAAGAGTCTAGTTTACATTTTGAAATTATAACTTTCCTTTATAACACATATACAACTAAAATGTCCAACATCTTATTTATTTATAGATGACAATATTATATTTTATTTAAATTTGATCAAAAACTTATTATAAAAATAGGGTCAAATTCCGGAATGTCACATTCCTCCCCCCTTAAAAGAATTTCGTCCCCGAAATTTAAACAACAGTTAATTCAAAAAACTTAATATTAACAATCTATACATACATATCATTCATATAAAACAGACAAGCAAACAGTCAATTCTAACAACATTACTAATTATCCGGGCATAAATTTGGATAAGTTTTTCTAAATCTATCAAGATTTTCCCAGGTACAATCTCTGGGATCCTCACTCCATTGCACCTTGACGATTTTCACCACTTTGTTCCTGAGCTGCTTCTCGTCTTGATCTACAATCTGAACAGGATTTCTAACCACAGTCAGGTTGGGTTCTACTTCTAAATCCTCCTGAACAAC
This sequence comes from Allium cepa, assembly GCA_030765085.1. Taxonomy (NCBI): domain Eukaryota; kingdom Viridiplantae; phylum Streptophyta; class Magnoliopsida; order Asparagales; family Amaryllidaceae; genus Allium; species Allium cepa. The sequence continues at coordinate 338,359,915 of CM060938.1, forward strand.
TGGTTCTATCACTAATGATGGGTCATGAATAAATTTCCTTAAATGAGACACATGAAATACATTGTGAATCCCAGACATCCGTTCTGGTAATTCAATCCTGTAGGCTACCGTTCCAATTCTTTCTAGCACTCGGAATGGACCAATATATCTCGGAACAAGTTTTCTCGTCTTTCCGAATCTTATAGCACCTTTGATTGGGGAAACTTTGATAGAAACTAAATCTCCGATCTCAAATTCCAATGGTCTTCGTCTCTTATCTGCATATTTCTTCTAACGATCTTGAGCAGCTTTCATCCTTTTATTGATAAGCTCAACCTTCGTAGAAGCTTCACGAATAAGATCGGGTCCAAGCACAAGTCGATCATTCGATTCAATCCAACAAGATGGAGATCTACACGGTCTTCCATATAGAGCTTCATAAGGAGCCATCTTAATACTCGCTTGATAACTATTATTATAGGAAAATTCCACTAGATGAAGATGGTCTTCCCATGATCCACCAGAATCCAATACACAAGCTCGCAGCATATCTTCCAAAATACGATTAAGTCTTTCCGTTTGTCCGTCCGTCTGAGGATGATAGGCTGTACTTAATCTCAAACTTGTTCCCATTGCTGATTGCAGAGCTTCCCAAAATTTACTAGTGAAAATAGGATCATGGTCACTAACTATGCTAACAGGAACGCCATGCAATCTGACTATTTCCTTCAAGAAAATCTCTACTAGGGAAACTGCAGTACGAGTCGCTTTAACTGGAATAAAATGGGCACTCTTCGTTAAACGATCCACAATAACCCATATTCCTTCATTTCCTTTTCTGGTTCTAGGCAAACCGTCGATAAAGTCCATCGAGATCATCTCCACTTCCAATCTGGAATTTCCAAAGGTTGCAATAGTCCTGCAGATTTTTGTTGATCTCCCTTCACTTGCTGGCAAATGGCACAACTATTAACAAAAGCAGCTACATCCTTCTTCATATTCGACCACCAGAAAACTCTCCTCGTATCTTTATACATCTTCGAAATTCCCGGGTGAATATTCAATTTGGAACGATGACACTCATCTAAAACTTCTTGCCTCAGTCCATCAATATTAGGCACACACAAACGACCATTAATCCTTAAAACACCTTGATCGTTTATCTTGAAATCTGAATACCGACCGTCTTTAGTCCCAAGAATTATTTCCTCAAAATACTTATCCTCCTTTTGCTTACTAATGATCCTTTCCTGGAGAGATGGAACTACTTCCAAAAGAGATAAAACGGCATTTCTACTAAGAGCTTCAGCCACGACATTTGCTTTCCCCGGAGTAAGATGCCAAAAATTCGACCCATCTCTGCTGTCTCAAATTAAGATCTTTCTGAGAGAAAATATATTTCAACGGTTTGTGATCCGTGAATAACTCAAACTTTTCTCCCAAAAGATAATGTCTCCAGATCTTCAAAGCAAAAACAATAGCTAACAGTTCTAGATCATGCGTAGCATAGTTCTTCTCATGGGACTTCAATTGTCGACCAGCATACACAATTACTTTGCCATTCTACATCAGAACTGCTCCCAATCCAACTAAACATGCATCCGTATATACTTCAAATTTGCTCTTCCCATCCGGAATAGCAAGTACTGGTGCACTAGTTAGCATTGTCTTCAATTCCTAAAAAGCTTCTTCACATTGAGGTCTAGATTGCAATAAATTACATCGCTAGATCCTAACTTATTGTTCCAGGTGTGACTTGGGCCACACGTATTGATTGGGATAAGGTTAGAGAGTGTAATGAATTGGTTAAAAGGTGCGATTTCTCTCAGGGTAAGGTGAATACCACCAAGCTTTTTTAGAATCGGCATATAGTTAAAATCATATATACATAATTATGGTACATTTCGGAATTTGAGTGAAGATAGGAGGCTTTGAAGGAGATGCCATGGGTCAGATGGTTATAAGTGAAAGTGACTCTGTTATAGGATTGTGTAGTATGGATAAACTATTTGTGTGGAATATAAACTAAGTAAATAAATAAAGAAGTAAAGTAAATGATACTAAAGATTTTTATATTGGTTCGAACTCTCATTCTACGTCCAATCACAAACTCCTTCTGAAATTAAACTAGCAACCCTCACTTAACCCATAGGAATAGGTTTACACCACCTGAGCAATCAAACATGACTTTTACCGTCTAAGAAACTGATTAGGGCTTCTACCGCCTGAGCAATCGAATATGACTTATTTACAGATAAGCAAAAGTATCCAACTGTAGTATGCTTTTTAAAAAGCACTGATAAGTCAATTAAGTACAATCTTCCTATAATCTTCTCATGTATGATATATAGTGCAAAGTGCTTGAGAAATATGGAAGATAGAGTGATCAATGATCAAAGATTGTGTGCAGTTTGAGTGCAAATTGAAAATAAAGGGTAAGAGATAAGAATCCAAGAGTACTAAAATCAGTCAGGTAAATTGATTCTTGAATTCTAAACTCTATTTATATAGATTTAAAAGTTGTAATCTTTCATGAAAGAGAACGATGAAATGAAACAGATGCAACTATTAGATTTGAGATGTTTCTCTTCGTTGAAGAGAAATGTCTTTTCATATAAACTAGCCATTATAAATAATCAGCTGCCTGAAATTATAATTCAGCCCTTTGAATTTAATTAAATTCGAAACAGCAAGGAAATAGGCATTTTTAGTCCTAATTTTACAGTCTGAATGAATTCATTCAGCCGGCTGAATATGCATGAAACATAAAATTTATTTCAGAAAACAAAAGACTGAATGAGGTTATTCAACCGGCTGTTTTTAGCCTGAATTATGCATATGTGTGCATGTGTGTGCATGTTAATATATACCAGACCAGAGAGATTTTAACATATTTATGATCGTATACAGACTCTAAACAATAGACTAACTACTTCAAGACATTCTGAATTTGAATCTGCAATAAATCTCCTACATAAATGATTAGTACACAAAAATATTGATTTATATAGTTTTATCAAAACGATGAAAATTGAGATTCTAACATTCTCCCTCTTTGTTATGATGACAACTATATAAGTAATATATTACTTTGAAACTTACATGAATTCACCCCTTGTCAATATGCATATTAATTTAAACAATTTTATACCAAGTTTCTTCCCCTTTGTCATCAACAAAAAGGAAATATACGCAAAAGTAATATCGAAAGTAAAAACATGTAGAGATAAATTGGAACATAGTGAAAGCAAAAACATACTAGGGATAGTATTACATAAATAAAGTCACAACATGTCATACAACATTATATACACAACTGAATAGAACCATAGAAGTTTGAAAATAATATTACAAAGCCAAATATTAAAGTTCATAGAATATGAAAAAAATAAAACTAGATAGAAGGAGAGGGATCATCGCTACCATCATCATCATTTTTCAAACTTGAAGACGGCCATTGGAAGGGAGATGGATTACAAGCTTCGGTAGATGTTGAACAAAGCTTCGGTAGATGTTGAACAAGAGCAAGAGATTTATCCTAAATCCTATTAAGCAACCCTTTTATAGAATTGAATTTCTTTTCCATCTTTTTTCAAGAGATATGATTTTCCAATGAAGCTTTGATTGATTTCGAGATAAAGTGATGATAACTTGTCTAGAGGAGGTGTCCAGGTCGATAATTTGAATGGAGTCATTATCCTCTTCTTCTTCTTCGTGAGTTCACGAAGAGGAAGGGATATTAGTGTCACGAGGATGTGGAACACCTCGTTCAACATTGTGAGCCCATTTTTGAAAGGAAATAATTTGTTTGTTAGGAGGCCAGTAAGGAAGACCCATCAATCCTAAGGTTTTTGCTCCTAACTCGCTTATGGTTGAATACCCGGAGTCCGGCATTTGAACACCAAAATTAAGTAGGATATGTATAATATAAGTGCCATAATGAATGGTCTTATATTTCCTTCGGATTGTGACGTCTTGAAACTCATCTAAGATTATTTTTCTCCAATTTACTTATTAGTGAGAGTAGATTGCATATAGAGCTTGAAAGTGTCTTTTGTAAACTTTTTCATAGCTACCCGTACGGGGTTGTAAGGATCAAATGAAAGCTCGGTGAATGAGATATTCTTAAGGCCTTGGAGCACTAGGTTTTCGCTCATTTAAATTGATAAGTTGATCGCAAAGAAGAGGTGTGAAACTTCATCTCGATGATCCATATCAACCTCTATATCATATATCGGTACCTTGATACATACAATTCAAAATATAGCCCAATCTTTGCAAAGGCAATAAAATTTTAACACCACAAACTAAAGATCAAATACAATTTTCTTGGTTTTTAGGGTTTTGGTGATCAAGATTCAAATTTGCAAGGAATAGTTTAACCAAAAGATGATTTATTCTAACATTATTATGTTCATACCCTATGAGACTTTCAAAGTGATATTGCTCGACCATTTCTTGAATCCTATATGCTGCTAAATCTGAGATTCATGAAGGCCCCTTCAAAAATGTTGAAATTTTTCATGTTATTGTAGCGTGAGACAGCAATATCATTCCATTGCCATCATCGGATTTGGTCTTCAGAAGGTCCGAAGGTGGATTCTCTTGACCTTTTTGATCTTGGAGCCATTGTGATTGAAAAATTGAAGTTAAAAGTGGAATTTTTGAGAGAGTGTAGGCTAGATTTCTGAAGGGGGAGGTAAAAAGTGAAAAATAGATAGGTTAAAAAGTGGGGGTAGAATGGGTTGTTGGGTTGAAAGCCCATAAGTAAATTACATGGGAGCATTCAGCCGGCTGAACAACTGTAGTCAGCCGTCTATTTACTGTCCCGTAAGAAAATAGTTCAAAATTAAATTAATTCAGCCAGTTGTTTACAGGTGTTTCAACCGTTTGAATCTGGAAAAATAATATTGCAAGTACAGCATTCAGTCGTCTGTTTTGAGGTGCTCAGTCGGTTGAATCTATAGTAAAAATATGATTACCTTTTTTTAATAAGTAACATTATTTTTTGAAAGAAAAAACATATATGTATATATATGTATGTATGTATGTATATGTATATAATACAATAGACATTAGTTTTGTATAAAAAGTAATAATTTAAACAGATTTTGATGAGGAGCTTGGAGTATGGTATTCGCTCGGCCAACCCTTGATATTCTCTTGTAGTGGACGAAGAGGAGACAGGCCATTTCCATGTTCTTAAGAGTTCGGAGACATTGCAGGACAATACGGCGATGGTTCTCAAGGAGAATGGATAGGAGACGGTTGATGAACCGTGCTCTTGAACGAGGAACTATAGAATTTCAGGGCGACTTGCTCCAAAAAATTTAACCGCTTGGCGTTAGCTTTTTGTTCGTAATAAAGTTCGCGATGTAATTCCGACGTTTCCCTCTAGTAGTGGTGAATATCGTCTATCTTCTCTTTAGCAGACAGGGAGCCGAAAAATAGAGATCGTTTGGTTCTTTTACCGGGTGGAGTACAACCCGTGTGAATAGAAGGAGGAACAATGGGGATAGGTTCATAAATGGGTGTGGGGTTAGGTAAATTTACTGATCTCAAACTTGGAGAAGTGTATGAAAGTGAGGAGGATTCAAAGTTGTGTTGAGACAACATTTTTAAAAAAGTTTGAGAAATGATTTTCTATTTTTTTATAATGATTTAAAAAACTTGAAAGGAAGAGAGGTATTTAAACTAATAAGCAACTCAGAATTAGTAATAGGATTAGAGGTCAAATGGTTTTTAGCCAGAGAAAAACAATGAGAGGCTATAAGAAAGAATAAATATGTAAGGTAGGAAAAGATTGATAAGAATAGAATAAAAAATGTATACAAAAATTTAAAATACGGTTCTATTGTGAAATATAATGTAGTAGAATGGTAGTATACCTGACTTACAAGAGACCAGAGTTTGAGTCTTGGAAGCTCAAATTTGTTGACCCAAAAAAAAAAATCTTTAAAGGTAAAATTCCTAATTCTCTTCTTAGTTTTATAAAACTTATTTTCATTTAAAGGTTTGTAAAAATATTGGCCAGTTGGTTTTCAGAGGACACAAATTCCAATCCGATTATATCCTTTTCAATATTATCATGAAGAAAATGATGACGTATGCCAATATGATTAGCTCGTGAATGATTAACAGGATTTTAAGATAAGTTTGTAGCATATATGCTATCACAAAAAATAGTAGATTTAGATAGATTTGTACCAAAATCCTGAAGTTTTTGTTGCATGTAAATGACTTGAGCACATGCTAAAGCAGCAGAAATGTAATCTGCTTCACATGTCGATAGTGAAATACAATTTTGTTTCTTGCTAAACTAGGAGACCAAGGATTGCCCAATGATGTGACAAGTCCCGCTCGTACTTTTTTGATTTGTTTGACATCCTCCAAGTTAGCATCAGTATATGATACTAACTTGAAAGGACAGACTTTCCGGATAGAAAAGTCTGAAATCTTTGGTTTTGCTTAGATATGTAATATTCGTTTCACTGCTCGAATATGTGACTCTTTAGGATTTTCTTGAAATTAAGCACATAAACAAACACTCATCATTATGTCAGGTCTACTAGCAGCTAGATAAAGTAATAATCCAATTATAGTTCGATATAATTTTTGGTCAACACTTTTACCATGTTCATCTCTATCGAGATGTATTGTTGTACTCATTGGAGTTCGTTTGGCAGAAGTATTTTCCATACCAATGCGTTTAATTAGATTATTACAATAATTTTCTTGATTAATAAAAATTCTATTATCTAATTATTTAATTTGTAAACTAAGAAAATAAGATAATTCTCCCATATGTGACATTTCAAATTCTTTGATCATTATATTAGAAAATTCCTGACATAATTTTTCATTTATAGAACCAAAAATAATATCATCAACATAAATTTGAATAATTGAAATATTCATTTTAGTTCGTTTAATAAAAAGAGTTTGACCCACCTTCCCAATTTCAAAACCAGAATCTATAAAATAGCATTTAAGATGTTCATACCAAGCACGAGGTGCTTGGTTTAGACTGTATAAAGCTTTCTTAAGTTTATAGACATGGTCTGGAAATTTTTCATGTGAGAATAGAGGAGGTTGTTCAATATAAACATTTTCTTTTATATATCCATTTAAAAATGCACTTTTAACATCCATTTGATAAAGTTTAAAATTATGAAAATATGCAAAGGTCAGTAAGATACGTATTGCTTTTAGTCATGTAACTAGAGAAAATGTTTCTTCATAGTCAATTCATTCTTCTTGATTATATCCTTGTGCAACTAATCTAGCTTTATTCCTAGTTATATTTCCTTGTTCATTTGCTTTAATTTTGAAGATCCATTTAGTACCAATGACTGTTTGATCACTTGGTCTAGGAACCAATTCCCAAAACTTTGTTACGTTCGAATTGGTTTAGCTCTTATTGCATAACTATAATCCATAGTCATCAGTAGAGGCTTCTTTGGCATTTTTAGGTTTAGAAAGAAATGCTACATGGCCCATTTGATTAATTTGATTTCTATTTCTGACATGTGAATCAATTTCTCCTATGACATTTTCTATTGGGTGATTTCGTAAAATCCTAGGAGGAGACTTTAATTCATTTGCATTATGAACAATGTTTTCATCTTTTTTAAAATTATAAACAATGTTTTTGTTTTCTTCAAAATTATTTTGAGTAACCGCATTTGTGATCGTCTTAGTGATTATCTCATCATCCTCAAAATTTGTATTAAATTTAAAATTTTCGTCGAAGGAAACATGAAGTGTTTCTTCAATTTTTTTAGTTCTTTTATTAAAAATTTGATAAGCTTTGCTTCATTTTGAGTATCCTATGAAAATTCCTTCATCGGATTTTGGGTCGAATTTTCAAAGCTGTTCTTTTATGTTTAAAATAAAACATTTTGAGCCAAAAAGTTTGAAATATGAAATATTTGGTTTTCTTTGATGAATATTTCATATGGAGTGTATTTAGTTAGTGGTCGGATGGAAACAAGATTCAGAACATAACAGGTTGTTGCTACAGCTTCTGTTTTGGTAAAGTGCTTCCGTTTAACAAAGTTCTTGCACATTCTTGCAAAGTTCTATTTTTCCATTCTATAACTCCGTATTATTATGGTGTTCTAGAAAAAGAAAAATCATGGTAAATTTCTTTTTTATTACAAAAATATTCAAAAGCTTCATTTTCGTATTCACCATCGTGATCACTTCTAATATTTTAAATTTTTAAATTTTTGAGATTTTGAATTCTTTTAGCAAAGATTCTGAAAATTTCAAAAGTATAACCATTATTTTTCAGAAAAATAGTCCAAGTATATCTTGAGAAATCATCTACTATAACAAATATTTGCTATGGTTTATAGATTGAACTTGAGTTGGTCCAAAAAGATCCAAATGCAATAGTTCAAGTGGTTGTGCAGTAGAAATGTTTTTCTTTGATTTAAAGAATGAATTTGATAATTTTCTAATTGACAAGCATCACTAATATTGTTTACTTCAAAATTCATCTTTGGTAAACCTTTTACTAATTAATTTTTAGATAATTTATTTATAGCTTTGAAATTAACATGACAAAATATTTTGTGCCATGCCAAGGATCATTTTCTTTGGCTATTAAACATATGTTAGTATTGTAATTCATATTCATATTAAAACATATATATATTTACCTCTAAAACGTTCAAAAATAAGATTTTTATTTTGATCAAAACTACTACACTAATTTTCAAAAAAAGATATACTGAATCCTCTGTCACACAGTTGGCTGATACTTATTAAATTATGTTTTAAAATTTTGACTAATAAAACATTTGTAATAAGAGGTAAATTAGATATACTGTTATTGCTCACATCGCCTTCGTCTATTATATAACCTTTGTAATTGTCTTCAAAAGTAACAGATCCTCCATTTGTGTAGGTAATGTTCATTAGTATCTCTTTATTTCATGTCATGTGTTTCGAGCAACCACTGTCCAATATCCATTTTCCTCTTTTTTTAGGCAGTACCTGCAAAAAATGAAATTAACATTGGCGACCATCGCTTTATTTGGGTCCTAAGAGTTAGGTCTAAGGAAGCCAAACCCAAGAGGGTTCAGAATTCCTTTAAAAATAAAATCATTGTTTTTATGAACAGTTTTTATAAAAGATTTTATGTATTTATCTTTGATTAAAGAATTATTTATTTTAGGAACCCAAATAATTGATTTAGATTAATTTGTAACTTTTGAACTAGCTTTTTCAACTTTATTATTATTCCTTTTAAAATTTCTATATAATGAATTCTTTTTTGGAAATAGCTTTAGAAACCTTCTCATATCCTAGTCCTCTTTTATTTGAAATAGTATGAGAATTTTCTATAATTTTAGAAAGATTTTCTCTACCTTTGTTAATTAGAGACAATTTTGGTAATACCATCTAATTTTATTTTAAGACTAGAGATATCTAATTCCAAAATTTTAATATTTGCTTTAAGATCATGATTTCCAATTAATAGAGCATCATTCTTTTCTTTCTAAGTTTCTATCTCTTGACTTAACATAGAAAGTTGAGATGTTATATTAGAATGAGTAGTTTCAAGTTCTTCTTCTAAAATTTGTTTCTCATCTCTTAACATATCTATTTTAAATTTAGTTCCATTTAATTTTTCAAGAGTTTCTTTATACTTCCTTTTGATATTTCTTAGTCAGTCAAGTAATTTTGAGTTAATTTCCAATAAATCATCAAAAGTTAGATCACTCACCTCGTCTTTTGTAGCCATAAAACATACGTTGCCTTGTTCCATATCACTGTTAGAGTCACTGTCCGATGATGAAGATGATTATAAATCATCCCAAGTGACAGAGAAGGCTTTCTTTTTGGATATTTCTTTCTTGTGCTTATAGTTTTCTTTCTTTCCATCAGGACAGTCTTTCTTGATGTGGCATTTCTTGTGACATTCGTAACATTCTAGAGCTGAAGATAATGGTTTGTCGTTGTTTTTATTGTTGCTGGAGCTGTTCTTGTTGTTTTTAAATTTTTTTCTCCTTTTGAACTTCAAAAACTTTTTAATTTTTTAGAAATGAACGCCATATCTTCCTCATCTAAACCCGATTCATCCTTTCCTACTTGGAATGCTATATTTTTCTTATCTGGAGCCTCTACTCGTTTTGTTTGGAGATTAACTTCATAAGATGTTATATATCCTATTAACTCTTCTGGTTTAATGGTTGAGATGTCATCAACTTCTTCGATTTCTAAAACCTTTCGTTCCCACTCATCCATTAAGGAGTTGAGGATTTTTGAAACAACATCAAAGTGTATATATGTTTCTCCTAAAGCTAAAAGAGAATGATATATGTCTTGGAATCTAGAGTACATTTCGTTTATTGTTTCATCTTGCTTCATTTTGAAGTTCTGGAATAGATTTTTAAGTATAGAGATTTTAATCTATTTTACTTTGTTAGTACCTTCATGTGTAACTTTAACTGTATGCCAAATTTCATAAGCTTTTTTACACATGCTTACTCTATTAAACTTGTTGTCTAATACACAATATAACATGTTCATGACTTTAGCATTTGCAGTAGCATTCAGTTTTTTGTCTTAGACCATTGTGAATATTCTATACTAGGTATGTCCTATTCAGCTTGAGTAATATTCCAAGTTTCATAACTATTTGCTTATATATAAATTCTCATCCTAGTATCCCAATAGGTATAGTTCATTCCATTAAATAGAGGTGGTCGTGCAGTAGATTGACCTTCAAGAAAGCTAGTGTTAGTTACGGTGCTGGTATTGTTTTCTATATTAAAATATCGGATAACTACTTTATGGACCTTGCTCTGATACCGAATAAAAGTGACTATGCTATAAGATTGTGTAATATGGATAAACTACTTGTGCGGAATATAAGCTAAGTAAGTAAATAAATAAAGAAGTAAAGTAAATGACACCAGAGATTTTTATACTAGTTTGAACTCCCATTCTACGTACAGTCCCAGACTTCTTCTGAAATTAATCTAGCAACCCTCACTTAACCCAAAGGAATAGGTTTACATCGCCTAAGCAACCGAACAAGACTTCTACATCCTAGGCAACTGAATAGGACTTCTACCATTTGAGTAACCGAACAGGACTTCTTTACAAATAAACAAAAGTATCTGACTGTATGCTCTTTAAATAGCACTGATAAGTCAGTTAAGTACAATCTTCCTATATTCTTCTCCTTTATGATATATAGTGTAATGTGCTTGAGAAATGTGGAAGATAGAGTTATCAACGATCAAAGATTGTACGCAGTTTGAGTGCGAATTGAAAACATAGAGTAAGAGATAAGAATTCAAGAATACTAAAATTATTAAGTGATTTGATTGTTGAATTCTAAACTCTATTTATATAGATTTAAAAGTTGCAATCTTTCATGAAAGAGGACGATGGAAAGAAACAGATGCAACTGTTAGATTTGAGATGTTTCTCTTCGTTGAGGAGAAATGCCTTTGCATAAAAACTAACCGTTATAAATAATCCGTCGACTGGAATTATTATTCAGCCTTCTAAATTTAATTAAATTCGAAACAGCAAGGAAATAGACAATTTTAAGCCTAATTCAACTGTCTGAATGAACTCATTCAGCCGGTTGAATATGCATGACATATAAAATTTATTTCAGAAAACAGACGACTGAATGAGGTTATTTAGTCGGCTGTTTTCAGCCTAATTGTGCATATGTGTGTGCATGTTAATACATACATACACACACCCCATATCGGAGAGATTTAACAAGTTTCTAATAATACAAAAACTCTAAAAAATAGACTAACAACTTCAAAACATTTTAAATCTGAATCTGCAACAAATTTCCCGCATAAATGATTAGTACACAAAAATATTGATTTATATAGTTGTCACAATCAAAATGATGAAAATTGAGATTCTAACAATAAGCATAAACAATGGTGAGGTAAAGGGATGGATTTGAGGGTAAATGGTGAATGTTTATGTGAAATATTAGTCAAAGTGTGTGTTTTTGTAATAGCATAAATCTTTGGATTATGGTGGATGAAAATCCTTCATAAGGCATTTTCGATGAAATGCTCAAGATTCCATCATGGCATGACTTAGTTGTTTCTTCTTAAGGTTTGGTTTAAGTCCAATTTTGTTTCACAATCTATAATAAGATGAATTTGTTTACCATGAATTAAGTTTTTAATTTCCAACTGTTTAGAGGGAACATGATCACCTCTTATGTTCCACGTTACTACATTGCGGAGGATTATTATTATGAGGGCTAAGGAGGAGGCATTCCTCCTAGTATGTCTTCTAGTTAATGGAGGTTGAATTCATTGATTAGTGTCTTCAAAGTGAGCAGTTTGATCAAAATTGTAGTTCACTCCTTGGTTCATATCCATCATGATAATGTTATTGTGATTTTGCTTCTTTTTTACTCTTTTACTAAATTTTTTCCTTTGGGTGGTAAAGGAGTTGTCTTGGTTGTTATGTGAGATAGTTAGTGGAGGAGGAAGTTCCAAATGATCAAAGTGAGCTAGATGGTCATATGGATTTGTTATAGTGATGGATTGGTCACACCAAGGTTTAGGTAGAATTTATGAACTTTACTGGTTGATGGTCAGATGATTATTGTTGGCTAGTTGATGAGGTAGTTGTAGTGGATGATCGGGATGGATAAGGTAATGATTATGGACTATAGTCTTTAATAGATCGATTCCAAAAGATGGATTTAGTGTTTCAGAGTTGAACAATGGTACATTAGTTGAGAGTGCAACAATTATGCTCGTAGTTTTTGCCTCATTTTTTTGTCTCCTCCTATTTCTGCCTTTTCCTGATTGCGTATGGCTTCCCCTACGCCCTCCAGCCACCAATCTGCTCCTTCCCCAGATCCTCCGCCAACATCCTTTGATACTCCTCTGGGATTCCCACCTTTAAAAAGTCAAGATACTACCATCAAAAGTGAAGATGGCTTCATTCCTGCACACACAAAAAAATGGAAGCGCGAAAACAAATTTCAACAGCAGACTTCACAATCTAGTAACGCATCCAATAACAACCATAATAGGAATATGAGATCCTTCTATAACCCACATGATCGTTACAATTTCGCCTATGTCAACAAGAATCTAAATCTCCCCATTCATCTCGATAATAGATCTGCTACCAACAAATGGAATTTCTCCACTTCGTCTAGCAGGGTGTGGAGTGAAGTTGTCAAGGGAAATAATATTCTAGTTTCTATTCCTTTAAAGTTTTACCAACCTCGTGAATTTAACTCATTTCAATGTGCCAAAATGTCAGTAGATGTTATTTAAGATTCTAGAAAACAATGGGATAATGTCATTGTGATTTACATTGTTGGATCTAAGTCGTATATTATCCATACATCAGAGATTATATTACTAGAGCATGGAAACTTGAAGAAGATTTCTCAATATACTCTAAAGAGAATAGATTTTATGTTATCAAGTTCAATAATTGACAAGATCGTGATAAAGTCATAGAAGGTGGTCCATACTACTATAATAAAAAACTAATGATGATGAAGAGATGGTCACTTAGGACGCAACTTAATAAAGAACTCCTTAACTCTATTACAATTTACATACATTTCCCTAATTTACCACTCGATTATTGGACAAAGGAAGGGATTAGTCGTATTGCCTCTGTCCTTGGATCCCCCATCAAACAGGACAAATTCACAAAAGGGATAATTAAAATTTCTCATGCGAGAGTCTTAATTGAAATCAATAATTCATTTAGTTTCTAAGTAAGGTTCCTATTCTTACGGAGACAGAGGAAATCATGTGGCAGGAAGTGGCATATGAATGGAAACCAATTATTTGCTCCAATTGCGCTAGCTTTGGACATGTCGACGCACATTGTCAATTCACTAAAGTATGGAGACCTAAAGACACTACGTAGAACCAGTTAAGTGAAAATAATGATATGAACATTGATGATAGCAGGAGTAATGAAAATAATTTGGATGATATGCCAAATACCGCAAATACTCAACTGGAAATTGTTAATCTAGTTCAGGAACATGTTCTCATCAACTCACAACTTGATGGTAAAAACAATATCACAGTAACTCACAATAAGAAAGATAATATAAAAGTCCATCTAAGCAAGTTATCTTCGACTTTTAATACAATTTATAAATGAAACTCTCTCACTACAACTACTGATATGGAGAAACAACAATCAGAGAACAGAGACTTTGATCAACTGCCTGATGCGCCTCCAGATATGCTACCTTGCACAGATACAGTGAATCTCAGCACAGAACCACAACACGTTTCTAAAACAAAGGCTACTAGGAAAATCAGAACATGATAAACTCCATTTGAATTTAAACTACCACTTCATCGGAATGTTACATAAAACCTTGCGTGGACTATTTTGGTTAATCAGCTGAAAGGGAAAAATAAAAAATGAAAAAACATAAGATATTGGGGGCTGCTACTTCCTCTGTTGATAGTAGCAATCCAAACAATAACTAATAGATAGAGTTCCTTTTTTGGATCATCCGAGGCATGAATGCCTTGACCAAACAGATGGAAATATTACAATTGTTAAATAGTAAAAGATTTTCTTTCTTTAGTATTCTCGAAAATAAACTATCAATGGAAAACATTGAGAGATTTATGGTTAAAATCAATAGTAATTGGAAATATTCTTATAATATTTCTAATGATCGAAAAAGTCGAATTATAATCGTATGGGATCCATACCAATGGTCGAACATCATATTGCATTCTAGTGAACAATTCATTTCCTGTATATTACACAATGTTAATGGTGTTAGTATTTTATGTATGACGGTCTATGCTTTCAATGATGAAGCAAAAAGAATTGAATTATGGGAATATTTATGGAGCAATCATATAATTTTAACCTCCCATGGAATGTGGCGGGAGATTTTAATTCAATCCTTTTGACAAGATAGAATTAATAATGGTCTCTATAATTCAATGGGCGATCATGAGTTTATCGGTTGTAATTCCCTATCTGATCTTGTGGAACCGGATTTTACAGGTGATTATTTTACTTGGAGAGGAGGACAAATTTTTTCTATTCATAGTAAAATTGATCGTGCTTTTTTTAACAATCTCTAGATAGAAAGTTTCTATCAGTTTGGTATTAATGTTGAAAATCACCCTATTAGTGATCATTCCCCTATTAATATCAAATTCATGATACAAAACAAAAGGAAAAATAGAATACCATTCAGGTATAGCAATTCTTGGCATCTTCAAGCAGACTGTCTTTCTTCCATTCAGGATGCTTTTACAAAAGAATTCAAGGGTAACCACCTGCATATCCTCCTGTGCAGACAGAAAGAAGTTAAAATTGATCTAAAAGTTTGTAGAAACAATAAAAATAACATTCATAAAATGATAGCACAATTAAAAGAAGAGGATAATCAACTGTATACTCAACTAGTAAAAATTCCATTGAATGAGAATTTGATAGATCAGTACAGTTCAAAAACTGCACAGATTCACTCCTTGATGAGGAAAATTGCAGCTGAAAATGAACAACAAATGAAGCTAAACTGGCCGATTAAAGGGGATAGGCCAACCAGTTTCTTTTACAATAGGGTTAATATGAATAACCCTAATCGTAGAAGTAACTTTATTCTAAATTATAATGGAATATGGTCATCATCATCAGATAAACTTGCGTACGAAGCTGTTAACTATTTCACTGAGCTATTTTCTACAACTCACGCCACATATCAATTTCCAAGCATTGTTTGTAAGGAAGTCCTATTTGAGAATGCGAGGGATAGCTTATGCAAGCCTATTCAATTGGAATAAATAAAATCTACGGTATTTCAAATTAATGACAATAGTTCCCTCGGGCTAGATGGATTTAATTTGAAATTCTTCAAATTACATTGGGAACAACTTAAAAATGATACCTGGAAAGCTATGAATGGTATCTTCCAATCTGGTAAAATTATTAGAGACAAAAATCATACTTTTATTTGCCTAATGCCAAAAAAAGGGATGCAATTGATATGCCTGATTTTAGACCGATCTCTCAATGCAATGTCACCTATAAGATTTTAGCAAATCTTCTTTGTAATTGAGTAAAACCTTATATGAATGACCTTATTTCCTATAATCAGAATGCACATTTTTGGGAGATCAATCATGGAGATCTTTACTTGCTTATGAAAATTGATTTGCATAAGGCCTATGATAAAATAAGTAGAAAGTTTATTCATCATATGTTGATTTCCATAGGGTTCCCTATATTATTTACTAATCTCATCTATGAGTGTACAGCTACCCCTTCTTTTTCGGTATTAATTGATGGTATTCCATTTGGCTTTATTGAGAGTTCAAGGGGATTATGACAAGGTGATCCTCTATCACCATACTTAATTTCTATAGCCATGGAATCCCTTACAATTAATCTAGAGGTGGAGTATTTGAAAGGTAATATCACCCCTATTTATAATATTGAACCAATGATTACCCATTTGCTATTTGTTGATGATATTTTGATTATGGCCAAAGCTATTAGGAAAAATGCTGAATGCATCCTGCATATTTTTTAGATATTGAAAACTTTAACTCACCTTGATTTAAATGCAAACAAATCAACTCTATTTTTCGGTAAAGGGGCTAATTACAAACAACAAATTGCTGATATTTTAAACATCACTATTGGAAATCTTCATGTGATTTATTTAGGCATCTCTTTATCTAACAATAAACTCAAAGCTAGAGACTTTGGATATTTTATAGATAAAATCAATAAAAAATTAGTCATTGGAACAACAAATTGCTCAATATTAGTGGTAGAATTGGACTGATAAAACTGTGATCCACCCAATGGTTCAATTTTGGCTGCAATTTACTCACTTTCCAGTTGTGTTATCCAAAGAATAAATTCTCTGTGTGATAATTTATATGGAAATCTAAAGCATACAAGATGTGTTGGGATGTTGACTACAAAACTAAAGACGAAGGTTTCTTGGTATCATAAAGATTGAGGAAATAGCAAAAACAGTAGTAGTTAAATTGGTTTGAAAATTTATTTAAGGTGAATCACTCTGGAGTACATGGATGTATAATAAATACTGCAATAATATAAACTTCTGGACTGCTGCAATGAATAATAATGCTTCTTAGACATGGAAATATTTGCTAAAATCAAGACAATAGTGCAAAGGTGTTATTGACATAAAAATTATGAATGGTGAACAGACTGAAATATGGTCAGACCCATGGATTAATGGATATTCACTAGTGGATAAATGTGGATGGAACACATTGTTGTTACTGATGGAAGACATAGAAAGGTATCTACTCTTATATCAGATAAGGAATGGAAAAATCACTTGGATTGTGTGCCTATACAAATTCAGAACACTGTGCACAATATTAAAATCCATGACCAAAGACAAGAGGACTACTGGTATTGGATTCCTGGCAAAAATGGTCAGTTCAGTACTAAAACAGCATGAAACCATATTAGAAGCAAAATACTGAATTAAAATGGGCGAACATTATTTGGGATAAACAATATGCATCAAAGATGTCTACATGTGCTCTACTGGCTAAGTTAAACAGACTTAACACAAAGGATAGAATCAATAGATGGAATAATGTTATAGATCAGTCTTGTGTGTTCTGTTTAAACCAAAATGAAGATACGGTCCATCTTTTTTTCAAATGCTCGTATTCCTAACAAATACTTGAAGAAATTATGAGCAAGATTCAGATATATATTGGAAATTCCTTTGAAATCGATTAAATTTAGGAAATCTTGTGCTAAAATCAAAAAAGTAACCAATTTCTTAATCAATTCAATAACATAGCTTTTACTTCTCTAACATGGTACATCTGGTGCGAACAAAATTCTTGGGTTTTAAAAGGCATTGAACTTCCAACCCAAGTAAGAATAATTCTCATAATCGAAGATTGCAAGCGATTAATTCAAAACAATTTGAATAAAGAGAAAAAAATAAAGAT
Organism: Allium cepa; assembly: GCA_030765085.1. Classification (NCBI taxonomy): domain Eukaryota; kingdom Viridiplantae; phylum Streptophyta; class Magnoliopsida; order Asparagales; family Amaryllidaceae; genus Allium; species Allium cepa. The sequence continues at coordinate 338,377,872 of CM060938.1, forward strand.
TTGGAACCTATATTAAATAATTTTGGCATTACAGTGGATCCCAAACCGAACCTTCATCCTCCTTGAACTTGAGGTCGAGCTTATCTCTCAGTTGTCAAAACGTTGACCGATCTCTTTGATCGTAGATTATGATGCTTTCTACCATTATTGAACTAATATGGTGGATTTCTCTTATTCGGAGTTTTAGTAAAGGCGTTTTCATTTCTCTCTCCAGTAGGATGTTTTTTGAAGCTATCAGATGCGGTGGAGATATTTTATTAATTTGGTGTGTTAGTTGGATGGCCACATGTTGTATTTTGTAATGATTTTTATTTTGTTGTATGTTTGGCTTTGTTATTAGCCCCAAGTTGTTTTGCAATGGATGGTTTTGAGTGTGTCTATCTTTGTTTACTCCTCTATCTATTTGACAACTTGGTCTTCGGCTAACTGACAGTTGTATTGTTAATATATGGACATGATATGTACTCTTTTTCCTTGTAAGGCACTCATTTAGGTTAGGGTAATTGCAAGGTTCTAATGAGGCATGACACAGAAGTATATGCTTTCTATCTTATTAGTAAAGTACCCCTTTTCAAAATAAAAACAATTATGCTAGTTTCATTCTCAAGTGATTTAAGGAGAGAAAGTTTGATGTACTATAGGAGAGATTCGAAGTTGTATGTGCTAGAAGAAAATTTGGGCTAAAGTCCCCAGGCAGTTCAGCAAGATAAAAAATAGGTTTAGATTTAGTGTTTATGCATGGCATGCATGGTCGTATGAATAATTTAAGGGGATGATTGCATGGGAATCTTAGTTTTGGTTGGTGTGGGTGTTGATTTATTGCAAAAAGGGGTTTGGGACATGCCATTATCAATTATTTGCAGGTAATGTTATTATAGTATGGGACAGAGCTATTAAGTAGGCTTGGTTTGATTGGAGTAGGGAAATTTTATCTAATGATTGGTTCATAGGTAGAATAAAAACATTATAATTTTCAATGATATTTTGAGGACATTGTTTTGATCGGTTACTTTGTATTATGATATCTTGCAGCTTCTTTGGTTTCTTATCCAAGTTTTGTTTGGCTTGGAGTTATCTTTTGCCATTACTTTGTAAACAACCCTTTGATTATTTTTATAGATTACCTTTTCTTGCTTATGTTGATACTCTTCCTTAATGTCACCCTCTCTATAGCACTATTTTGGCATTCACATGTTTCATGACCAAATTTTTCTTGAAAGTTACATATTTTTTTCTTTTAATCGTACTCAACTTTCACATGTGGGCAATTTTCTCCAAACCCCTGAAGGGTTATGTGATTCGGTAAATCATACTTGGGTGTTAAGAGCTATTGCATATTCAAAACGCTTTACTTTTCAAGATTTTTATGAAAGCGTATCAATCTCCTAAGATGACAAGCAAGCCAATAGATCCTAAGATGTGTCTAGGTAATATATGAGATATTATAAAAATGCACCCATTGCAATACGCTTTAAATTCGAGCTTCTGCACAATAAAAAGAAGAATTCCATGTTATATGATAAACATCTTTCTTTTGAAAAGATAGAGTCCGATTGAAGAACATGTTTTCTATCTTGGTCATTAGAGAAATGACAACAAGAGTTTGTATTATCAAATTTAACGTTAAATTCTCCTAGCGATTTCCATGTTTTATGTATATGGGATGAAGCAGCAATATAAGAGAGTTTACCGCTTAGAAAAAAATCCACCAAGTGATCATGCCAAAAGAGAATGTATTCATCCCGGACATTTTTTATGAGGTGCCTTCGAGATCCCATCTCTTGGGATGACAAAGTGACGTGGTTAATAAGATCATGCATTTCTTGGTTTGGTTTTAAAGGGGGAAGGTCATGGGTTCTTCAAGGAGGAGAAGTTTGGTCAAGGACGTAGTAGAGTTGATTAATGGTGTAGCCAGGGAAGGTACACTACATCATACAACTCAATTTGTCACACTCAAATGTGAAAAAATAGCCACGGTCTTAAGCCATGATAATTTTACCATGGCCATAAGTCGTGGTAAAATAATTTATCACGATTAAAGACCGTGTCAATTTTGGAACGGCCATAGACAGTGCCAAACTTATAAAAAAAATCACCCCCTTCGTGCACCAAATCTTTAACATATTTTCACCCCCTTCCCCCGTGTAACAAATAGAATGCCCCTTCATGTATTCCATTATCGATCGACCCATTCATGTACCCTAATTCCTTTTCACCCAAATTGATCACCGTACTTCGTAAATAGAAAATAGTCGAGAAAATAGAGATCGATCAATGTTGATGCTGGTTTCATCAATTATCTACTTAAATCTAAGGTTAAATTGTTTTCCATTATTTATTTTTTCATTCAATTAGTAATTATATTTTATTTTCTAAGAAGTTTGATTTTGTTTAACCATGAACTTGTTAGTTGATCAATTATTTTTGATTTTATGAGAAGTTTGATTCGCTGGTTTCATCAATTAAGTTTGATTTTGTTAATCCATTATGCCTAACCAGGAACTAGCATGGAGTGTAAGACAATACTGCCAATACATGAACTTTAAGATTTTTTACATCGATGTATATGCCTATAGTAGGTTAGCCCCGTTTAGACCCATGCTTAGTATATACAATTTTTGATACATTCGGTACACTGGTATAATAAATCAAATGGTCGAGTGGTTTAGTTATTAAGGGTGATATAATGTGGTCCATGTGAGACTGGTTCTCTTTAAAGAGTTATTGCAGAAGCTAGAAGATAGATGTCGTTATTATATGGTAATGATGATGCATGTCAAAGGTATTATTAAATTATAATTCACTGATATTATAATAATGTGATAATATATATTAAGAGCTGGCTAGGAGAAGGCAGTGGATGCTGCATTAGGGAAAGTGCAATTAGACTAATTTAATTTGATATAATTTGATATTAAGTTTGATTTTATGTTAGGTTTTGCTGAATTGATTAGTCATTATTGGACAGTGCCTTAGGATATTAGGTGTTGACTCGTTCATGTCTTTGGTATATAGTTGAATATACTTATATATATATATATATATATATATATTACATATATTTAATAAAATGACTCAGACTTTACAATAGAGACAAACCTGAGACAAAAAGAAGATAAGATATCATATCTTAATGTATATCAAGCGGCCAAAAATTAAAATGTTATCTGAATGTATGTATTATTTAACGGATTTAGAATAACTAGATAAAAGTGCATCCCATATTGCATGCCCATGTCTCTCTCTCTCTCTCCCACAATTAACTCAAAAGGAAAATTAAGGTTTGTTTTTCGAAAGCTATGTTAGATTATGTATCCAAATCAAAATCATTTCGGATCAATTCAGATAACCATGGATTTGAATTCAAAAACATGTATAGTGAGTCAATTCTATTCTTTTGCTCTTATGTATTCAGGTCCAGTCTATTTTTGTTTTGGTTTTTCAAATGTGAAGTGCAATCCATACTACTATTCTTTTTTTGTTTTATTAACTTTTCTAAGATTGGTAAAATATTGCTATTCTGCCTTCTTTAGTCATATGGGACCAGTACTAAAGTAGTCTGATTTTGATATTACCATGACCATAAGTGGTCTGGTACTAATAAATAAATGAATCATGTAAACACGTTTTAACATATTGGTTCTAAAGTTACACCGCATTTTCTACTATCAATTGGTATGCTTAAGAACTTACTGTCGTTCTTCAAGGGAAGATTACAAAACAAGATAGTAAGCATTTAAATTAATGTGTATGATCTTGATTTGTGTTTATTTGAAGTTAATCTTAATCGGACGTATTACTGCATATGAATATAAATATCATGTATTATGTTTGAATCATTAGACAGCCAAAGGTATTATTTAAAGGATTATTCGCATTAATTGCTCTATATGACTTTGTTTTGATTAGCCAGAATCACTAATTGTCATAGTTGACTCATTAGACAATAAAAGATAGTATTTAAAGGATTATTCACACTAAACAACTCTGCCGTTTACAATTATTTATAATTATGGTAATACTAAACTGTGAAACAGTAACTACTAAAAAAATGAATAATCAAATTTGACTACTTTAACAAAACCTTACTATGCCATAATTAACTATATATAAGTGTAGAATGATTTAGCATTTGTAAACATGATGATCAAATTAGCTTATGATACAAAGTTTTAAATGATAAGTTTACTCTAAATGATAATTTTTATTAACTTACCATTTATTCATATGGTCAAGTGCATTTTCTCCGCATTCTTTGTGGGTAAGCTTTCAAATAATTGAATTATCTATTAAGTAATACAATAGTGTATTACTATATCACAAGTTTATGGATGAACTATTTTTATTTTGTTGCTTCAACTATGTTATTAAAAGAGGGAGGGTAATGTATGAATTCCATCACTTTTTAACATTACTGAGGAATAAGGAATATAATAAAAGAATAAGGAAAAAAGAGAAGAATAATTGGTTTCCCTTCAGCAAAATAAAATTAACGACTCTCTATTCTAAGGCCTTTTCTTTTGTAATATGCAAGATATGAGTTGTTCATCTTAATGACTAAAATATTTTAAAATCTATTTTGAATCATACTTCTTAAAAATTGTTTATCTTCATTTTTACACTAAAAAATTAATTCTATAAATTAATCTAATAACAGATATGTATAAATTTTGAACTATGGTTTGTGTATATGTAACTATGATATGCTTGGATGTTGTTTGCGGTGATAAATAGGAAAGACAAGTCCTTATCGAAATGGTGTTATATATAAAACTGGAAAAATGATATAACCTATATATTTAATTTGTACAAAACTATTGGATATAATTTCATCTATGGGATATAATAAAAAAGAAATATGTGACATGTAGTTTAATTGCATCTTACTGATGCAGTTTAAAACATCAACAGTTTTTAAGCTTTTCAAAGACTTTGGAAGAATTTTTTTTAAAATTTAAGTTAATTCCAAGAGATGGGATAAAAAATAGATTTATATGTTTGTATGTTGCAAATCAATCATTAATATGCTATTTATATAAATATTTGATTTTTTCCAAAAAAAGTTTCTATGCTTAATGCATAATTTCTATCATCAGAAATATTGTAAGTTTGTTGACGAAAATGGTTCGTCAATCTAATATTTGAACAAAAAGTTATTGCGCTTTGAAATAATATTATATTTAAAATTAGGTTTGAAATATTTATAGGAGCGTGACAATAATGACTATTAATGAAGGAAATGGATGGAAAAAGACTTGATCTACAAATAAATATGTATTGTATATGATAATTAATTATAGGGACTTTCATATACTTTGTATATTTGGTTGATATTTAAAGCGGATGCATTTACAAACTGCCGAAAACAATTACCCACGCATATATGTTTATCAGGTTGAAAAAATTATAATTTGCCGGGTATTGGAATAATGTTTGGCTTCCTTCTATTTTAGTAGCAGCCGTGATTTATGTGTTTGATTAAAGGTTATATGCTTCTTTGTGTTTCCAAAATCTTACTTTAAGAATTTTTTTCTTCGTCAAATCCAAAAAACCAAAAGATAAAAAGTAAAAGAGAAAGATGTTAATTTTGGCATTATTGGCACCGGTTTAGTACCAAAAATAAAAAAACGAATCATTTCAACTCTCATAATTGAACTTTCTTCCTTACCTTTATTTTATAGTTAAGCAGAATGTAGAATTTGTAGTTTGTCCATTTTTTTAGAAGGACCATTATTACTTATTTTTCCATGACTTTATATGGGATATTGAATTTCATTTTAATAAATATGGCAATATTTTTCCTATCTATTGTTATCTTACTATACTAACAATACATTTAGTTGAACTATTTACTTTTTTTGCTTACTCTATAGGACCTTGGAAACTGTTTATAATTTTTCCTTTCTAAAAATAATGAATATTTTCCTTAGTATACAAAAATTTTACTAATATATGTTTCATAATGAATAATAATTACACGTCGTTCTTTTTTTTATTATCTTTGGTAACGAGAGAATGGTAGGCATTTTTGAATCTAAATTTCACATTTTGTATTCCTAAAGAATTTCGTTTAGCTATTTTTGTTGTTGTAAAATCTTCATTAATATTATATCAATATATAGAGTTGGCTTCCTATATATACTACTTACTTTTATTTTTATATTATGCAATAGGTTATTATGCTTAAACATCCTTTTTTATATTGTGTTTTAAATTGTTATGTACAACACTCCTTTTTTAATATTAGGAGAGTAGACACAAGGAAGAAGTCACAAAAATATTTAGTCTGAGAGATAACAAGTTTTTTTTAGTCTCAAGGATACTTTATAGTATAAATAGAAAATGATTGTTGCAACTATCATTCTGTGATTTACATTATAAAGTGTCTTTCAGAGTAAAAAACAAACTTGCTGTCCTTGAGGCTAAATTTTTTTGCAACTTTTTCCTTATGCCTAAAAACTCCTTTTGATATTGTGTAATGGGATCATCATTAAAATATATTAAAAAAGAAGCTCATTACTTAGCACTAACCCCATGAATAAATAATCATTACAATAGAAATTTCACAGTTTGAAACTTCATTTTATACGTTTCGGAAGTTCTAAACATAGTGTAGACGTAGAAAATACAATCCACATAACATGATTCTTGAACTTGACTATCTGATGGCCAAAACTATAATGTGATAGGTCCACTTAGGATAAAGTTTTATGTTAAGATAGGCCACACTCGATAAATTTATCTTCTTAAAGAAGAAGGAAAAAAAGAACCCTATCAACTTAGTGAAAAATTTATATATAGGCCCCTCAATGTTTTTCTAATATATTTTCCTTATACTAATTGGGTTCCCCTAGCAATTACTTCATGATTTTTTATTATTATTTCATTGGTTTTTTTTGTTGTGTGTACAACTGTTAGTGATTGAAATTCCTAAAGCGAGGGGATACACTTATGTGGATATTTGCAAATATATTTAGAGAAACTAACAAACCATGAAGCCATAATAAAGAGTTTATATGATGTGCATTTATACAGTGATACATAAACATGTTATGTCCTTGAATGAAGTGGTTAGCTTGGTATGAGTCCATGACAACTGTTGAGTTAGGATGACTGTTAATAAAACTGGAACGATTAATTTATCTTCGATTTACTTTTTAATGATAACTACATTAAATTGTCCATTTTCACGTTATAGAGCCAATGCGGACCTAATATAATTGTCCCCATGAAAAAATTCTATAAGGAAATATATTACCCAATTGTTTTTGTTGGTCCTTGGTCTCCTTTTATCATTCAAAAAAAAGAAAGAAAAAAAGAAAGAAGGGGAGAAAAGAAGAAAAACAAACAGAGAGAGAGAGAATTAGCAGTTTGAAAACATCATTGAAGTAGCTACTTAAAACAACAATCTCGCTGAATTTGTTTTAAAGCGGCAAAAAAGGACTATTTTACTTGACTGTGCATCAAAATAACAATATCCTTGTCGTTTTAATAACCAAGTAAACCATGGTTAAGTATCCACTATGAGAATTCCAGTTTTTTCTTTCAATCGAACAAAGCACTGTTGGGTGCATCTTGACTTGTTTTGTGCAATTTTCTAGTTGAACAACGCATATTGAGTTTGCTCTTAGGCGCTTTGTAACCTTTTAATATCAATTGGATTTCACAAGTCAATCAAAGTATTTATTGCCATTCTTTTTCTTATATAATAATCCAATCCATTCATTAATTTTGTGAAATCTAATGGTGAATATTAAAGCCCTGCAAATAGGCTAAAACTGAAAGAGCCATGATTGATTAAAAAAAATAAAACTGAGAAGTATCGTTTTCTACGGTAACTTGAAAATTAAACTACCTGCTTTGCCTTAGGAATAAAATCTGATAAGCAGTCCCTTTACTCTAAACTGAAATGATCAAATGGGGACTGGGTAACTAGTTACAAACATTCTATAGAATTCCATATGCTAATAATTTAGTCTTATTCTATACCATTTACAAAATTTGCCAGCTATAATCTTGCTAAAATACGGACTGGTTGATAGCTTATAAATTTATAATTTATCAGCTGAAGTTTTTTTATCGAAACAACCGGTTGATGGTGAATAGAGACGCTTGTAAGTTGCCAAAGCGCGTAAGATACAGTTCACAATAGTTGGTGCAACAAAAATGTATCTATCCTACGCATGAAATTCAAAGTGCATGATTTTTAGTTACTTCCTTGGATTTTCGAAGAATATCGCTGAATTCGTCAATACATTTCACCTACCATACTATGTACTTTTCAGAGTTTCTTAAATTCCTTAGTACTTTTGTTGTCTATATGATAAAACTGATAGTTATAAATATGCACTATTTCATACATGAATTTCGAAAATGCTAGTTTTGCACATAATAATAAAGTTTCCAACATGTACACAGATCCCAAATAGATGCAAAATGGAAAGTTAAGGCTAATGTTGTGAAAAGTTGAAAAAGGAAATCAAATTTAATAGAATAGTTAATCTAAATCTTCATCAATCATAATGTTGTATATCATGTATGATCTAGCAAGGAAATATGTCGACTAGTATAAAAAAAATGGATGAAAGAATCTAATCGAAGAACCACACAATATGTAGAAGAAGTGCACAAGTTTATTGAATTTGTTGTGGAAATTGGTGGTGATAAGGAAATCTACTCTTGTCCTTGCACATAGTGCAAAAATATGAAAATGAAGATTAAATTAGATGACATTCATTATCATCTACTCAGATGAGGAATTTTTCAGTCATATACCGTTTGACATTTTCATGGAGAAGAATTGACAGAGAAGCAAAAACAATCTATTAGTCAAGCCATAAGTACTGATGAGGTTGAACATCCTAGGATGGAAGACTTGGTCAATGATACTAATAAATTTCATCATTTTCAACCTACCAGTCCGTTGCCTGATAATATTAGGAAACCATCTATGTTGATGTTGATCGGCCGACCAATCAAAGGAACAAGTGTAATTCACTTTTTGATAGTGCAAAAGAGCCCTTGTATCCTTCATGTTCTAAAGGTATAACAACATTGTATGACATTGTGAAACTGAATAGCCTGAAAACTCAATACATCTTTTCCAACAATGGTGTGACTACACTTCTCGAATTTATAAAGGAATTACTCTCTGAAGGTAACACACTACCGACAAAGCACCCCGACATGAAGACGATGATTAAACAAGTTGGGATGGATTACAAGACTTATAATGCATGCATTAATGACTGCATGTTATACTGGAAAGATGATGCAAACAGAGTTTCTTGTACAATTTGCAACGAACCAAGATATAAGACAACATTCAACGAAAAGGAGCTACCAAAGTACCTCAAAAGACGTTGAGACATTTCCCTTTAATTTCTAGATTGAGGAGACTGTATACCATACCATGGATAGCAGATGCTATGACTTGGCATGCTCCTGCCAAGTCTGATTCAAATGTAATGCGTCATCCACGTGATACTTCTCAATGGCGAGCTACAGATTATTTTGATGAAACATTTGCTGCTGAACAATGAAATATCACGCTTGGAATAGCAATTGATGGTTTCAACCGACATGCGTCTCTAGCTAGTCGTTATAGTTGTTGACTAGTATTTATAGTATCATATAATCTTCCTCCATCAACGTGTATGAAAAGAGAGTTCTCAATGTTGACATTGTTGATTTCTGGACCAAAACACCTAGGAAAGGATATCAATGTTTATTTCTAATCGTTGATAGACGAGTTAAAACAGTTATGGGAAAGAGTCAATGCATTTAACTCATTTAGTAATTCCGAATTCACAATGAGAGCTAGGATGTCGTGGGCAATTCATGATCATCTTGCGCTCGGTACTTTATCGGGGTGCACAACTCATGGATATTTTGCATGTCCTATTTATGGGGAAGATACTTGTTCTTAATATCTTCTTGAAAGTAAGAAGATGTGTTACATGGGACATCGAAGATTTCTTCCTTCCCAATACAAATTTCGAGACGATAAGGCAAACTTTAATAACGAACAAGAATATCGTCATCCTTCAGGTCATTGAATAGTTATTAAGTTGAAGAAAAGGTAGCTAATATCAAGATGAAAGTTGGTAAAAACAAACAAGAAATCAGTCGAAAACGAAAAAGAAAATCGATTATGAAGACCTTATCAATTTTTCTACATGGTATAGGAGGTCTATCCTCTTTGATTTGCCATATTGGAAATCAAATTTGGCCCGACATAATGTTGATGTTATGCATACAGAGAAGAATGTCAGTGAGCATCTCATCAGTACAATTATGTTTCATAAGGACAAGTAAAAAGACGACATCAATGCATGCAAGGATTTGAAAACCATGGGTATAAAACAAAAATTGTGGATGAGGGAAGATCGTGAAACAGATAAAGTAACTATACCAAAAGCAACTTTCTCTTTGAGCAAAGAAGAAAAAGCACAATTTTCCACCATTTTGAAAAACCTTAAAGTACCTAGCAAATTCTCTTATAACTTCCGCAACAATGTGAGCATCAACCCTCCCGAGCTAAAAAATATGAAGTCGCATGATTATCATGTCATAATGTAACAATTACTTTCGTATTGCTTCAACATTCTTATCAATAACATAAGGATCTGCGTAATGTTGTACACCGTATAAGTCTATTCTTTAATATTTTATGCTCAAAGGTGATCAATAGGGAACATCTTTTAAAAGCAAAGGCTAGTCTGGTAGAAGCAACGTGTGTGTTTGAAAAACATTTTCCACCCGCACATTTTGATGTCAGTATCCACCTTATGGTTCATCTAGCCGATGAAGCATTGATTTGCGGCCGTGTTAGATATAGATGGATGTATCTTTTGAACGGTAAATTATTAATTTTATTTTATTCTTCATCATTCGATTTGAATAGGTACTAGTTATTACAAGTAATTACCTACATAGGTTGTTGAAAATATATAAAGGATATGTGCACAACAAAATATACATTGAAGGGTGTATTGCAGAAGGATATATTGTACATGAAGCTAGTTGTTACTGCATGGAGTATATGCCAAAAGGAGGTGATGACACTCATAAACATACCTGCGAAGCTTTTTTAGATGAGGATGGTGAGTTTGCTTATGAGATGCCTCTAGATAGTGGTAAAGATATAACCTTAATCCAAGTTCAGTTTGAACAAGTTCGTAGATGGGTCCTTAATAAGTACGACAGATTGGATGAATGAGAGAAGTAAGTTCACTAATTTATCCTAAATTCCCGAGATTGTAAAATGAATTAACTCATATATACGTTGGAAATGTCTACCATAAGGGGTATAACATCTATGTGAAAAGTACTAAATCTAAATCTCGAAGTAGGGTTACATCCGTGGAAACTTGTCAAAGTTTCACTCTATGGTTACATGATGAGGTATTACATCTTCTCAGGTATTCATATGTATATAAGTGGATCATACTTTATCACAATCATGCTTTTTTTCTTATTGTGTTTTTTTAGTTGGTCAAGACAATGAAGTTGATTCAACTCTTTGGCGGTTGGTGAACGAGCCAAAGTTCAAGGTGTGTAGTTATACGAAGTACCTAGTGAATGGATTCATATTTTTTCCAAAAAGTTGCAAAAAACGGATGGTAACACAAGATTGTGGTGTTTGTACGAGAGCAATTACAAAATTTAGAGTGAGTGGGAAGGATAAAAATTACAAGGAAACGAAAATAATGTACTATGGAGTTATTCAGCAGATAATTGAGTTGGATTACATTGACTTCAAACAAACGGTTTTTTATTGTGATTGGGTAAAGGTCGAAGATAAGGTCAATGGTTGTAAGATAGATCCCGTTTCAAACTTGATTACAGTTAACTTAGAGAAATTAAAGACCATAGATAGAGGGAATGATGAACCATTTATTCTTGCATTAGAAGCGAGTCAAGTGTTCTACTCAAAAGATTTAAAAAGTAACGGATGGTTTGTGGTTTTGCATACGCCATAACGATGGACTACAAATGTGGATGACATTGAGTTTCCTATTGTCTATCAATCAGCTTTCGAAGACGATCAAAAATTAAAAGACCTTACCAAATGCATATGTTAATATAAGATGTATTTCTTAATTGAAATGAGTTGAATTTCAAGTGTGATTGAATTTAGGATTTCTTAACTATGTGTATTCATCGTTGTAATGTTTGTTGTGTATGGATTCTTTAAACCCGAAGGTGTACTTAAACCTGTAACAATTTTGTCACTATTGTACTTGCTTAATTCGTTTTCTTGGTTGATAGCCTAACAATTATATGTTACCATTAGTTCTCATGTTTTGTGTATGTAGAGATCTTAGTATACATACTCATCTTATACTATTGTACTTTACGTTTTCCCATCCACCCTTGATCTCCAGATCCAGATCAAGATACTATTGTACTTTACTATTGTATTTCTTATGTTTTAAAGTATACAGTAATAAGTTTTCTTGATTTAATACATATAACAGCATGGTCAATTTAATATTAGCAGCATGTTTCATATTTTAAGTCATGGCATGGTATAAATTCTATATTTACTCTTTTGTTTGCTTAGTCGTATTTCCTGTTTGCTCATTGTCGAACCAGAGTTGGCTTATTCTTATGGAATATTTTTGTTTTCTTAGTCTTATTTCATTATGAAAATGTTATGCTTGCTTAGTTTTACTTCATTTTAGGTCGGTTTTTTTCCTATGGTGGATCTGGATGTTACCTATATATATTTCAGTCTGTTGATATGGTAGGGGCTGCTTCATAATGTTATGTAATTCACAGTTCAAACAAGGGTTGGTTGGTCACATTTGAGATGATCAAGGTAAGCATCGGTCCAAATATGATCAAACAGGACCTGGGCTACTGTGGTTAAACATAAACCATCACTTAATTTGCAATGAGAGTCCCTTTTCATTTATGTATATTAATATTAGCAATTTGATTGAAAGCTATGATTGTCTAACCGTATCTATGTATTTTCATCCTAAGGCTATAGCCACCTGCATATATAAATAAATAGTTGCTCGCCATTTTTTAGTTATAGTTGTTTAAACTAAGGTATTTAATAGTTTTAATCGATATGCAATCAAATAAGTAAAATAATGCTTCGGTTTTAACAAGAGTAGAAGTAACCTCCACCTTATAGACCCCCCTACAAGTGGATAAATATATAGATCTGCTATATTTTTTCTTTAAGACTGCTTATTGTTATTGTAATTAGTCTTTTTTAGAAAACGCAGATGTGTAACTATGCCATACATGTGCAATTCTGGCCGCATTTGATCTTATCAGATATAATTCAGTCTGTTGGAGAAATAGTCATACTTCCTTACACTGTAAGGAATATATATTTCGAACATTCTTATTCATATGTTATGTTCTAGTCAAATTCATACAAGCAACATGATTGCTTATGAGAAACACAGTACAATGCTTTGGACTCGGCACCTAGAAATTGAGTTTATAATGGTATAAAACAAAGTCAATGAAATAAAGTAATTAAGGTTCAAAATTTTGGTTTCTAATTTCATTATTTCCAAAACTTCGGTCAAATTTGAAATTTATTCTATTTTGGTTCCTAATTTCATTATTTCCAATTTTTTTATTCAATTTTATTCTATTCGATTAAATAGAAAGAAGATTATTACTAAAAAATATACTACTTCTAGTATTGTCTACTAAATAACGACAAACAACTACTGTTTTGCTTTCGTTATTTTGTAGTGATTGAAATTTACGTATCAAAAAATATACATATTGTGATTGTTGTAATTAAACAAAATGATTTCCTTGACCCACATAAGTGTTAAGATGTATATAAAATGCCCTAATGATCATTTTCATTTACGAAAGTAGACGCCTGGTGTAGATAAAATTACAAAAACTAAGTCATGCAATCAAATGAGCAGACAAATGAAATTACAGAAGTGTCAACCTATTCAATTATAATTATCCTCTACACAACCCAAAAAGTTAAGATAAATGCATTCGGTGCTCCTATTTCAAAAAACGTTGGAAAAATAAGCAGTCGAGTTGGTAAATTGGTATGAATTTATGTGTCGATCTCATATGTAAGTTCGGATAAAGTACCCAAAAAATACAAGACTGACGTTTGGAATGAATTGGTGGTAAGCTAAAATTGATTTGTACCAATTTCAATTTTCTCTATAAATATATATTTTGCCACCTAATTTCTTTTTCAACATAAACAACTCTTAACTTTACAGACATTTTACGATGTAGAGTCATATTCAAATGACTTGTTTTAAAAAAAATGGTCGAGTTATTTAGGAAACACAATAGCGAATTAAGGATAAACTATTATGAAAAACACGATAATGAAGAAGATAGGTTGAAAAACTATCCACCAACAATTGCCAAAGAAGATTGGAATGAGTTTGTGAAAAACGAAGCAAAACCCGGTGCAAGGAAAATAAGAGATATAGGCAAAAAAAATAGAGCATTGTACAACTATGTCATCGTACTGGACGTACAAGTCACGCTGTAGTAAAATATGACATGGTATGTTTGTTTCACTTTTTATTATTAAATATAAGTAAACGGAGGCAAACATATAATTCATATATATGTGTGCATGTGCATGTGTGTACATATAGACACACACACATTGAACTGTTGGGTTTTAGTATTTCCATAAACATTTGTTAGATCATTGCAATAAACTCATGATATGCCTTCATAGTCTAAGTTTTCTTTTCTCTGCTGTGATAATATGCTTCTTGTACACTAGTACACAAATAAACTTGGACATCGGCTACCTCGAGCCATCATAGCTGATAAACATAGACATTTACATTGTTTAACTAATCTTATTTGAGGATTATGGGTCTGTCATTATTACTTAATATACTGCCAAATGAAAGCTGCATAAACTGTTTTATGTCATGTTGATAGTTTGAATTACCTACATGCTGCGAACTACTAAACTAAATTGAATTACAATGGCTTAAAGATAAAATGATTTAGTTTCTTCTGATTTCAGCACTACTTAAACTATTTGTTGATAAGTTCATATGATTAAGCATAGATTGTTAGAAATTCGTCCTCCTATAATGCCCATAACTTAAGACATTAAAGCAAGATTAACATGTGAATTTTACCCAGTCAAGAATTTAAATAAAATCTTCTTTTGATCCATAATTTGTGTTGCTCTTGCCACTTACGATTTCCAGAGCAACTACTTCATAGCAATATACATCTGTTTTAACTATTACATGTCCATGCACTACTCAAAATATTATGTTTTGTTGCACAGTTAAAGAATGGTTCTTTTTTGTTGCAGACGAGTGCAAATCCAACAAAAGAAATCACACGTCGTCAAGTATGTGAGAAGACTTACACCAAAAAAGACGGTACCATATCAGATTCTTTTTTTTCATACTTTGTAAGTTAAACACATAATAACTTAGCTATTCTATGAATTTTTCGTAATAAATAACATCTCAATTATTATCATATTTTAGGAAAAAATTGCAAAAACAAAGGAATCAATCATCGATAGCAATGAAGAAGACTTGCCATTGGATGAAATATCTTATCACAAGTGTGGCAAGGATAAAAGAGGTCGGACTAGAAGTATTGGGGCGAAGATATCAAGGACCCAAGTTAAGGCTTCTGCGCGTAAATAACTCAAAAAGGCTTAAGGAGGCTTAGAAGACTTGAAAGCTAAAATGGATAATATGGAGGGTACACTGAAATCATTGGTCGACTTGCTGAAGGGACAATATGTGGGTCAAGAAAATCATTTACTGGAATATAAGAAGTTAGTTATACAACATCCATTATACACAGATTCGACAACATCCATTATACACGGAAAACCTTTACCTTCAACGCGTAAGAAGTTAGTTATGTACAATATACTGCTACCAGAAGAGACAACATGCAAACAAAATCATCCTTTTGCTATGACCTTTGGTGAAGTTGGAATCGGTGGTTATGTGTACATCCGAAGAGTAATACTCGATATATGTAGGCCGAGAAGCGGGTATGTATGTATTATTATACTTTGGCATATGAATGGATATAAGTTGCATTACCTTTTCCCTGTCAGTTCCTACCAAGTTAGTTGAAATTTCATTTTCCTAGAATATTTTCCTACATTTACTACTAAATACCTTGGTTAAAATATACTCTTGTGTGTGTGAAAATACATATATTAAAATCGCATTTTAACTCTGAGCCATGTATTCAGAAAATCACTTACAGAGCTAAATTCCTTTAAACTAATGTGTTTCCAAAAGTAAATATTTTATCCAGACTTTCTTCTTTTCACAATCTCAAGATGCAAAAAACTATTATGGACCTAAAGAACATGCTTAATTGAAAAACTGTTAAATTAAGGCCTTACATTTGCTCAAAATTCACGTATATACAAAATCCAAAGAACTTTGATCTTGATTATTCCTTGTTTGAAAACAGAAGTACAAAAAATCTATGTGTACTTAAGTCTTCGTAACACCATGTCAGGTGGTCCTAAAATTTAATGCCCAAACTATGTACTTTTAAATTCAATGCACGCTTAAAACTAAATTATTTCTAAAAACGCCGATATATATTCAAGGTAATATATACCTAAAAATTGTAAGGAAACCTGACACTTATATTCATTTGAAACTCATATGTATAATAAGTTTTTTTTTCAAAATCAAATGTATTTAAAACCATCGTATTCGAAAGTACGTATTTACTATTTACATTAAAACCTATAAGAATATGAACTATATTACAAGTTCAATGCCTGCTCAAAAATCTATATCATATGATACTTACACTTGAAAATGAATATATCAAAATTTTGGATGAAAATTGTTTTTGAAACCTCAAACATATAAAATTTTCATATTTAGTAATCCATGCTTATATCCAAATCTTCATGTGCTTAAGAATGTCATGCATACATAAAATCTTAAGGATTCCAATTCTAACAACACCCAAAAATCTGTTTATATCAAGATTAAACCCGTACGTATTTACTATTTACACTAAAACCTATAAGAATATGAACTATATTATAAGTTCAATGCCTACTCAAAAATCTATATCATATGATACTTACACTTGAAAATGAATATATCAAAATTTTAGATGAAAATTGTTTTTGAAACCTCAAACATAGAAAATTTTCATATTTAGTAATCCATGCTTATATTCAAAGCTTCATGTGCTTAAGAATGTCATGCATACATAAAATCTTAAGGATTCCAATTCTAACAACACCCAAAAATCTATTTATATCAAGATTAAACCCATATGTAATCGAACCTTTTCAATCCTCAATTCAACCAAAGTTATGTATATTTGAATTTCTACATAGAATTTTCTTTCAAACTAATTTATACTTAAAAATCTATAAACTGAAACTCAATTATATATGTTTAAAACCTTGGTGTGTATGAAATCGTACTCATAAGATACCAAACTTGAAATTGCGATGGTATATATATTTAAAGTCAATGTTCTCAAATTTACCACATTTAAAACTTATATTTGAAAACTTGCATATAAAACAGATGTATGTAAAATTTGATTCCATCAAAATTGTATATGACATCATATGCATTTGGAACAATTTGCATTTGAAATTATCACATTTAAAACCTTTATAGAACAATATACATTTGAAAGCTTATATAGAACACTAATGTATTTGAGATCATATATTTTGAAAAAATTTAATAGCTTTGTCTACAAGACTATGCATTTGCCAATTGGCACGGGTTCAGCAAATTATGTAAGATGCATTTCTCAAATTGCTTAATATCAAATAACTATGGAGATTTTGAAAATAGTGTATAACACTTCAACTTTGTTAGTGCTATAGATTTCCTTCTTTTTTGTTGTCTGAAATTTTTTTCTTCCAATTTGGTCACTGCATATGCAGCAGCCGCAACTACTGCTACAAACTCTGCATCGCTTAACATATCCACTTGGTTCATTTTCCTTTTTTTTAGCAGAAAACAGTCTAAATAATGCATATTTCCTCTAGTAAATTCATATTAATGTCATTTTTATTTGTATAAACAAACATCGTGGTACCTGAGTGTTGCACCAGTTGATGTTATTGATGAAGCAGAAACGTTTACGATGAGAATACAAATATGGAAAACGAAGCTTATACATGTTGGACACTTTGTGCTTAAAAAACTACATTTATGTGAAGCTACGGATCCCAGTTTCACCTATGTTTTAGGTTTTTTGTAACTGGATTTTTTTATTTGTTTTATTATCTTTATTTTTTTTGGTTGCTTCTTTCCTTCCTTGGATGAAACAAGATATGCGTCAATTGTAGTTTTGGTCACGAGTGCTTTGTGATCCTATTATATCATAATATAAAGTGAATTTTTATCAAATTCAAATGTGCGCAAATATTGAGTAAGACTTTGAATGAATAGAATCCTTATTATCTTGCATTTATTTTTCTTTTCTTTTTCCAGTTTTCATTCTCAGCTCATCTACAGTTGTGCTATTACATTGTACTTGGCTCATCGTTTGCAAATTGTCTATAATGTTAAACCATAATGTCATGTGAGATGTACGTATTGCTAATATAAAGTGATATCAGATTAAAATGCAGCATCAAATGATGCCAGGACTGAACCTATAAGATAACAAATGCAGAACCATACATAGCAATAACAAGTAAAATGGCTAATATGAATTTTTGCCACAGCTTGGAGCTGTGGCAAAATTTTTGCAATTCCCCATTTTGCCACGCCTGTGGGCCATGGCAAAATTACTTAGCCACGGCCCAAGCTGTGGCAAAATGGCTTTTCTGGTGCAGTGATAGTTAGGTTACATCAAAAGGGATAGGAGATGGATTCAGCGGTACGGATGGATGGGGGTGGTGGTGGCCGGAGTGAGCATAGAGGCGGGAGGTTACTCGGACCTGGCTAGTAGAACGTAAGGTTTAGTGTGGTACGGATGGATGGGGGTGGTAGTGGCCGGAGTGAGCATAGAGGCGGGAGGTTACTCGGACCTGGCTAGTAGAACGTAAGGTCATTGGTGATTGGAAGCCTGGGGCGACGGGCTAGGGTTGTGGTAGGCCAGGAAAGTTGAAAATTAGTGTGACGACCCGGATTTCGCGTTCGAAAATCGACATCCATACTTCAACTCGTATTCGAATGTCGTAAATTCAAACGTTCAAATCCGATTCGCCGAAGCTTATAACACATTAAATACAACACAGCGGAAGAAATTGAATACCATATAGCTCCAACGAATACAATATCCAATGATATATAACAATGATACAACTACCCAACATATATCAGAGATATGATACAACAAATCATAGCGGAAGATGCACAACACCAGCAACTTGAACTCCAAAGAAGGAATTCCAATATCAGCAATCTCCATCTCCATAGCAACAATCCAGAAATAGCTCAAACTCCCAATCAAGTGGTACTAAGCAAGGTCAGTCAACCAAAGACCGAAGAAGATTTCCAGAGACTGAAGGCTACCGAATCAACTCCTACTATTTGATTATCTGAAAAACCCAACTCTAGACTGCCCGTGTGGAAAATTGTGGGCACTTAGAGTTTAGGTAGGAAACAATAAACTCCGGGTCAGTCATGGGACTGGTATGAGCAAATAAAAACAGTTTGTCTTTAAGAGCGAAACAAAAGAATTTAAATTTGCAATTCGCAATGCTTTTTGAAAAATGAAACTTCCAAAAGGCCTCCTGCCACACACATAATGCAAGCGCACACTTGGAGGAGATTTCTCCTTATGACAGTCAAAAATGCTTGATACGCGAAAGCCATTTGATATTATTATTAGTGCATAGTGCAGAAAACATTTCGAAAGTATAATATTAATCTTAGCCAGCATACCACATTCCGTCGTATGCCTACTATAGCCACAATGTTCAATAGCAGGTTACTACATTCCATGGCAGGTTATACAACTAAAACCGTACAGGACGCGTATTGTTTCTTTGGATTTCAAATAAATGGTCAGACTAAGGAATTTCCTATTGCCACATAGGAACGCCTATGGAGGGACGCTCCGAGAACCTAACCGGATCTTTGCTAACACAAGGCCGGCGTTACCTCATGCTTTAACCAAGCTATAACATAGGTAACTACCACACAAGTATGCCATCTCCGATCGTTATCGACCTTTATCTGAGAGCTCTCAACACCAACAACCACAAAGCAATAAGTTTGCAGCAACTACATAGGTTAAATATCTGGTCTCCATACCGTGATACCACCTTTTATCCAGAAGGAAATGGACATACCTTAGGGGCACGATCCCTAAAAACCTTGCTGCAACATTCTTGTTTCGACCATTTCCGGGTTGTGAGGCTCGACGAAGTCTCGTCCACAAAGCAACGTTTTTTCACAAAGCTACGCTTTTTCATAAATCCATGCTTCGATCAACTAATGATCAGCAGTACTTTATGTGCCACATTACCAAATTGGGAATGTATCACTAGTAACCATCAACTACATAACCTCTGAGCTCGTACGTCTCAGAGAAGGGCGTTAAGCTAAAAGAATAAATCTCCGCCACCAAACGAAAATATATTTGATAGAAACCAGCTTTACATCTCAAAGTGTAATGTCAGACACACATCCATACAAGTTTGTTCCGAGTTCGAACAGAACCGAAAGCACTTCACAAAGAAGCCCTTGCACATCCGGATAGTTCATAATCACGTCCAGACTTTCCATCACAAAGGGTGATCAAATCTCTATAACGGGGATCAGCCATTGCAGAGACATTCGACGAGTTATACTTTCGCTTTCAAAAATACCCGGTCTTCACCACCGGTCTTCAAATGCTATCCATAACGTCTTATCATTATTCGGAATGGGTTATATGACACAAGGTCCTCTCCCGGCTAAACCGAATAATGAGCGCAATATTTAAAAACATATGGATATTGGGATCTTAGTTAAGTCACAACTTTAAACCCAAAACTTTTCTTCAAATGGTTTAAACAAATTAACATTTCAAATCTTTAAACAAAAAGATTCATTTCACAAAGTTCCCCAATCTTTCACAAAGATTTATTCATAGCTTTCAAAACAATTTCCCTTTCAAATCTTTTATACAAAAGACACTTTTAAGATCCCCTTCAATTTCAAAACCAAGTTCAACAATCTTTCACAAAGATTCGTTCATAGCTTTCAAACAATTTCCAATTCAAATCTTTTATACAAAAGATACTTTTAAGATCCCCTTCAATTCAAAACCAAGTTCAACAATCTTTCACAAAGATTCATTCATAGCTTTTAAACAATTTCCAATTCTATTTTAAACTTGAAATCTTTCAATATAAATTGGAAATCCTTTCTTTATATGTAAGCTATTATTATTTGAAAACAAATAGTATTCTTTCGGAAAAATCCGGTTACATTTGCACAAGTTAAAGCTTCAAGTATAAAACTTGGGTTAAATTCAAATTCCCAAAACAATACTTTTAAATTGGTTTAAAACCCACATAAACACATTTATAACATGTATAACCTTTTTAAACATAATTTTTCAAATATAGAATTCAATTTCAAATCTTGAATTCAAATTTTAAATCAAATTATTTAAATTTCCAAACTTTATGAAGTTATTTAAAATAACTTATCTTTAAAACCCCTTTTCAAAAGATTTTCATACTCAACCCAATTCCATTTCCAAAATCATTTGGATTCAAAATTCAACTTTTAAAACCATTTCATTAAATTCAAATATCTGTGACTTAACCAATTTTCTCGTGCGATTCATATTTGTGTGTGTATGAGTGTAGTCCAGGCACAATAGTGCAACATCATCAATCATCACAGATTCAAGCATAGCATTTATAGATCAGCGATATATCTCCATAACGCTTATCTTCCATTCACGGATCCACAGATAAATAATATACATTTATCATTGATAGAATAAATTACATTCATCATAGATAAATAAATTACATTCATCACAGCTCAAATCAGAACGATTCATATCACAAAGCATCACACAATTCAAAGCATTACATACAATTCAAATATCCATAAGTAAGGTCAATTAATTATCTGATTTACTTAAATCAGATTAATTACTAATCCTGGTTAATTAATATTAATTAATTACAAACCATTTTGATTAATTATTCTTTAATCATTTATTAATAGATTAATTAACCTTTAATTAGTAACTAATCCTTTGATTAATTATCCTCAATTAATAATAATTATTAATTTGCTCTTAATTAATAATCATCCCTTAATTACTTTCATTAATTAATTAACCTTTAATTAATTAATTATTCTCAAACTAATTACCTTAATTAATTAATTATTCTTTAAATTAATTAATCTTTAAACACTTGATTAATCAATCATTAATTATTCATCCTTAATTACTTTCACTAAGTAATTATTTTAAGTAATTAATTATCTTTAATTAATTATAAATTAATTAACCTTTAATTAATTAGGCTTTAATTACTTGATTAATCAAACTTAAATCATTAAAAAAATTACCTTAATTACTTTTATTAAGTAATTAACTTCAAGTAATTAATTTCCTTTAACAAATAAATTAATTTAGACTTTAAAAAAAGTTAGTTAACAATTAAAACATTCTTTATATTAATTAACTAACCTTTAATATTATTAAATTTACTTAAAATAAAGTTTCAAAATAAAGTTTATGTATATTTTAAACCATTTTGAAACTTGGTTTATTAAAACTTCTTAACCAATTTTAAAAATTAGATAACGTTTAATATAAAAAGGGAATTGGTTTAAATAAGATATATTGTTAAATACTTGATTTCCTTTAAAAATTTAAAACCGTTTTGTTTTACATCAGGTAATCCGAGAAAAATCTCGTTCCACCCGAGCTTAACCCCGAGCAAAACCCCAATCTCACCTGCTTCGAGAAAACCCATCGTTTTCACGTGCCTCACTCCGAGTTTCCTATCTTCTTCCCTAAAATATTCGAAGACCCAGATACGTAAGCATGCACGTACGCGTGCACAAACCCCACGACCATCTTCGATCGACGTTGAAGCCACCCGATCATCCACGATGATTACCAGAATTGATTCAAACATCCAAAAGCATGAAATCGTTATTCAATCAAAATCGAGCAAATTTCGAAGCCAATATTTCTTCCTGTAACCCACGCGGTCATCAAAATTCGATCCGCTCCGCCGCAACAGGCCATCGGAAGCCATGCCATTTTGGCCGATGATGCTCCGACCATCCACGAATTCATCCCCCTGGTCCGATCGTCTGAAACGCTGTGATGACGAAGAAAACGCCTCGCAATTTCAACCAACAAAACGCAGGGTTAAACCCTAAGTCGATTCCAATCTTTATCTATGATGAATTTAAAATTTATCTTGCATTTTTCCTATGATCAATGATCATTCCAGCATTACTAACATGATCCCGAGGTCCAACACTTAGTTGATCACCAGAAACTGCCAATAAATCCTTTCCCATTCAACTCTCGAATACTACCCCAATTCAAAGCTAAAAATCCATTTTTTTTTTAAAAAAAATCCTTGATTTCGAAATAGATTTGGATGGTGTAACTTAATCTCAAATTCATGCAGGTTGAAAATTGGACAAATTTTGAATCTATACTATATTTCTTTTTCTAGATAAACCCATCACATATTTTCTTAGAAACATATTTTGTAAAATTAAGTTAAGGTGATTTTAAACATGTTTTGTCTTAACATCACAAACTAGAAATGATTGGGGAAGGTGGAATTGAATTTTGAACTTAATTAGACCCTGTAATTTTAACAGAGGCATTCTTTCTTGATTTCAGATACATGCACACAGATTATACATATATACATGCATAAATATATATCCATCTCAGCATATTTAATTCATAACTTCCTAGAACATTACATGCAAACCAGGGGTTCAAACAAAACTAGGATTTAAAGAGTGAGTTTACTCACCTGAGATGAAGAACAGAGAACATGATTATCTTCCTTTTTAATTGATCTGGATTTGATTGTTTGTTGTAGTTTTTATTGATCTGAATGCTTGATGAGACGACCCGACTTTCTACCCCTAGAAAATCGCGTCATCTTGAAGAAAGAAAGGGATAGAAGAAGAAAAGAAAGAGAAAGAAGAAACAGAATAACATCAGAGAACTCACAGCGGAACGAATAAAATATAATATATAACATAAAATATTACATAGCATCTCATTACATCAGAGTACACAACTTAAACAACAGATAATAGGCAGTTATAAACTTCTGTCTAACTATACAACTCAAGATACAAGAGAAGCAGATATAACAAACACAGCGGAATCAATATATCTCTACACGTCGAAGCCTCCTGCTCCATATCTCCTCCAGGATTCGTCAAGCTACCCTGAATCACTTGACTACTCATACATAATATGAGTACTCAAGAATTTAATAAAACATAAAATAAACACTCGGGTCAGACAGGGGTCTGGTGTGAGTAAACGGGTCAAAATTGCTTAACTTTTAGAAAACTTTTGAAAGAAAAGGTATCACGTAAGATTTCCCACACATAAACATGGAAAAGTTTTTACCTTACGCTAACCAAAACATTTGATAGGAAATCCAGTGATATTATAATAGTGTCTAGGGTTTTCAAGTAAATAAGAAATAGCCGAAATTGTTACATTCATTAAATTCCAGCTACTAGCCACAAAAGTGGGTAATACAAACAAAACCGTAGGGTCTCGTAGGAAGAATGAGTTTCCATCAATGGTAGGGCTACTGGGGTACCGCCTGTCACAGTACATGGCCTAGATCACCGTACCGAGGATTACTCCCACTCCCCTGCAACACAAGGCCGGAACCATCCCTTACTGGACAGTCCCGAACAAGGCAACCCCGCAGTTGGCCGCGACACAACTGCCCACACAGCCGAATAAAAAGGGACTTCTAGACAGGGGAAAAATCTTGCTCTCCAGTGGGAGCTACCCACGAAACCTTGCTGCACCTCCCCTGTTTTAGCCATTCCCGGTTGATGAGGCTTGAGGTTACGATTACCTTTATAGAACACATCTATCTTAGAATGCTCATCGTCCACCTGACGATGTGCTGAAAGCTTTCAATCCATACAAGTTCGTTCCGGGTTCGAACGAAACCGAAGGCACTATCTTGTTGCACTCATTATTGGAATCACCCTCAGAGTCAACGACCATAGCCCTTGCACTCTAATTCGCCACCTCTAATCTATAAGCACTATTCCGTCAAACTCATTACGGAATCACCTACAGAGTTATACTGATGTATAGCCCTTACACCTCGAGTCTTCACTTGCTCCACTTGGATTAACGACCTAACGTTTAATTGGAATCTATGTGGTTTTCGGATCCCAAATATGGAAACCCGATCCCGATCTCACCGAAACCAAATGCCATTTTAATATCCAAGTTGTACTTAAGGGTGTTAAACAGTTTAAACTTATATTCAGGATGAAATAAACAGATAGATGAATCATTTTATCAAAATAGATAATTATAACAACATTCATCTTCATAAAGCAGCATATCATATAACAGAGATATCCATCAACCAATATCAAACATCCAATATCAACCATTCATACAATATCGATCTCCAAATATTGATCATCCAATATCAATCAATCAACCAATATTAATCAATCAACCCATATAAATCAAACATCCAATCCTTCTTCGTTTATTAATATTCCAAATAGAATAAATTAATCATCTCTAATGATTTTCCTTAATTAATCTTCCTTGATTAATTATATTTAATTACATTCATGTAATTATCCTTAACCATATTCAGTAATTAACCTTAATTACTATCATTAATTACAATAATTAATGATCATTCATTAATTAATTAACTATAATTAATTACATTAATTCTTAATTAATTACAATTAATTAATCATATTTAAATTAATCACTTATATTAATCAACCTTGATTAATATCAGTTAATCACCTTAATTAATGATCTTTATTTATTAATAATTACTTTAATTAATTAAATAATTAACTTATAATTAATCAACTCATAAATCATAATCAGTAATTAACAATTTGTAATTACTTATTTTAATTAATTAACTTCTTACTTAATTAATTTCTAATTTAATTATATTAACCCTTGATTAATTAATTCAATTAATTAATCCTTAATTACTTTATTAAATAATTATTAATCAATCCAAATTAATAAATAAATCCTTAATTAATTACTTTATTAATTAACTACAATTTTATTAATTACACTTGGTAATTAATCTTAAGTTAAATTCATTAATTAATTAACCACATTGATTATTTAACTAAATATTTATGTAATTAACTCTTAATTACTTACATAAGTAATTATTCCTAATTACTTCCATTAATGAATCTTAATTACTTTCCTAAATAATTAATTCCATTATTAAATAATCCTTAATCCTTTAATTAATTAATCATAATTAATTATCTTTAAAACAATTATATTAATTAATTCTTAATTTAATATCATTAAGTGATTAACCCATAATTACTTCAACTAATTTTTCCATGAGAAAATACCATTAATCACTTCCATAAATAATTAACTTCCTTAATTACATTCACAATTAACCATTAATTACTTTATTAAGTAATTACACTTAATTAATCCATAATTAAGTGATTATTTAAAATTAAATAAATAATTAACTAATTATTTAAAATTAATTAAACAATTAATTAATTAACATCTTATAATTCAAAATCCTAAATTAATTAAGAGAACATTAATCTTAATTAACAAATCATATTTACTAAGTATTCTCAAATTCATATCAAAATAATTTAACATTATTTATCTTTATAAATAAGTTATTTGAAATTGATTAAGCTTAAACGATTCAAAAACAAATTATTCAATTTGGTTTTCAATTATTATAATCTTATCCTTATTTGAAAATAAAGGATTTAGAAATCAAATTCAAATTGAAAACACTTTAAGTTATCTAATTAAAACTTAGTTTTAAAATCATTATTTGATAACTTTGATTTAATATCTTAAAATGATAACTTTCTTTTGAATTAAAATTTCAAAATTAAATCAAGATAATTACTTTCAAAAGCAATCATCTTAAACAATTTAAGTTTGAAATTAAATTCAATTATCACTTTTAATAATTTGATTTATATTTACTTCAAAGAACAAGTTATAACTTATAAATTTATTTCCCCTTTTATAAAAACTTAGGCTTGTATTTATTTATTCAACATCAAGTAACTTTTGCAGTTTAACATTATACAGAATACCAACTCGAGATGACTACCCCTAAAATCCGAGTAAATCACTCCCACCCCAGGCGACATCCCCGAAGAAAAAAAAACAACTCCCTGCTTCGAGTCGACTCAATGAAAACACGAGATGATCACCGAGCAAAAACCTGTCTTCTCCAAACCAAAAGAACAGTGCACAAGCGTACACGTGTGTACGTCTCCCACCGACTCCGGCCACCGTGGGCAACCACGATCATCGCCAACGTTCACTCGTGTGCACGCGAACTCGACCCAAAACCCAGATCAAACCCAAACTACACGAATCACAAAATGACCCTTCAACCCGAGAATCTGCAGCAATAACCGACCACAAAAGCTCCCCCACGGCCATGCTCCTCGACGCCGACCAACCCTGCCGTCCTCACCATCAAAGCGTCGCGACTCAAACTTCATTTTCACCAAAAATGAACCCACTCGAATCATTACCTATGTCGCAAAACCCATTACAGTTCGACCGAAACCAATTAACTCTAAAACCCTATTTTGCTCAATTCCTAACTCCTCTGCCATCAGAAAAATTAATTTACATTTTTCCCATCATCTATAGCATTCAAGCAAGCTTCAATTCAAATATGAACTCAGTTTATCAAGTAAATCTTTGGCAATTGCCTAAACCCCAATTTACAAACAAACCCCAAATTCATCTTAATTCCTCAACTAATTTTTTTGATATTTACTCCTAAATTCATTATTTACTAACATGATTTCAATCATGTAATTCAAATCCAAAATTAAACAAGTTGATTGATCATGTATTTTAGGATTTTGCCACTGCATTTCTTGTTTCCAGGAAAAATTCTAAACTATACTTCTTGAAGCAAATTTTAAGTTTTAACTTGAGGAAAATCAAACATAAAGTGTTTGAATCTCTGATCTTAAATATGACCAGTTGAATAAGTTTGGGGTTTTGATCAAAATTATAATTTACAGAACCAAGTACAGGGTGAATAAATATACAGACATGCACATAATATTCAGAAATAACTCATATTTATAAATTCAAATTTATGAATACTGATGATTTCCACACCACATCAAGATAGATTTCAAAACATCACATGCATGAAGTAACAACCAGGCCAATACTGTTTTTAAAAGAGATTTACTCACTTCTGAAATATATGCAGAGCAGTGCAGAATTTAGTATCAGGCTTGAGCTATAATTCAGAAAATGCATTTGCTTTTGATTATGCTTGCCGTTGATTTTCCTTTGCATGTTGAAATTACAGATTGTGGGTTGAACTTGATTCTATCAGTTGCAGGTTGAAGATTTACAGAGTGGAGTTGAAGGTTGAAGATTTATTTTTGAATTTTGTTTTCAGATTTGAAGAAGATTACAGGTTGCCATTAAATTTTGTTGAGAAGTGAAAATAAAGAAAAGGAATGTTTGTAAAACAAGTTTCCTTCTAAAACATTTATTAAAAATTAAAGTGAACTTACCACTTGTAAAAATTTGAACAAATGTCCTTTAAGTATTTAATTGCCTTACATGTGTTTTAAGAGGTGTAAATATGTTACATTTGTCCTTAAGTGTTTTTAATAAATTTTTATTTAATTTAAATGATAACATAAGCTTACTTATTTATGTTACCTTATAAATAAATGCTTACTTATATAAGTATAAATTTACCTTTAAAAGAAAAATGTTTTAAAACTAATTAAAATATAAACAAATTCCTTACACATGTATTTATAACCATTTTAAAATTTAAACATTTTAAAAGAGAACAAAACAAAACTATTATATTAAGATAAACAATTATCTTACATTTTGAAAGCAAATGAATAAATATTAAATTAACTTCTGAAAATTAAAACAAAGCTTTAAATTAACATATTCATTCATATATCAATCATTAATAGATTTAATTAAATTTTCAAAACAATGTCAAACTATAACATATACATACATATATGTTATAATTTGAAAACTCAATCTTTAATTCAAAACAAAAGCTCTTCTATTCACAATATATATCAAATGTATACATTATAAACAGAATAAAATTTTAATTAATTATTATCAAATTTAAATTGCCAGAAAGATATTGATTACTATTAACAGATTAAATATTTATTAAACTTTAAAAGATCAAATTTACAAATTTTAAATTAAAATTATAAAGAAAATTATCAAATCAATTAAATTACTAACACAGATTATTAAATTGTTATTGCCCAAAATTCCGGGTCATTACAATCCTTCCCCCTTAAAAGAATTTCGTCCCCGAAATTTAAAAGCAAAGGTAATTTAATAATCCAGTACAGATTCTAATTTAAATTAGCAAAGCATTCCTAACATCCAGTCATTATAACCAAAGCAACAAATCAAACAAACAAACCTAACTAATTATTCCGACACAAATCAGAATAAATCTCTAATTCTATCTCGAGTTTCCCAAGTATAAATCACCGGGAGACTCGCTCTACAAAAGCCAACAAACTAACTACACAACCAAAATACAGAGCTTCACTCATCTCCAGATCCAAAATCTGAATAGAACATCAGATTACTCTCAAATCCAGCTCAACATCCAAATCCAACTCCAATTGAACTACCGATTCAATAACCAATCGATGAATCATACACGTACTCCCTCAGAGACACGTGTTACAAAATGAATTCCAGCTATCCAAACTGGCAATTCAATCTTATCCTATCAAAACACAGATAAGAAATCTCAAATGCCCCAGCACTAACCAACCAATCTTATCCAATAACTGTTCTCTTAACCAGAGAATTCTAACAACACTGAAGATTCCAACTTCAAATTCCAAACTCCTTATCTCATATCTCATATCTGTAACTCAACAGGCAATCCAAGGCTGCCAAACTTCTTCTTGATCAGCTCAATCTATGCTGATAATCCCAGAAACAACTAGACTAAAGCAAACACATCATGGATCCTATTCAACAGAAAGGCCTTCCAAAAATCCGTCGAAATCCAAAACACATGCTCTACTACCCAAGCAATAGCAAACTGAACTTGTTTCCATCCTTGCACAACTGCTACCTTGCTTCCGCTGCACAACTCTGATTCTAAAATAGATAAGAATATCTGTTGATGAACACGAATACAAACTTATCCACTAAATTCGGAAAATTTTGTTCATCAAATCCATAAAAATCTGAGTGACACATCAGACTCGGTCACACAACCTCAAAACAGAATCCTATTCCAAAAGCTATATCAGTCAAATTCCAAAAATATCTGAGCTGCTACACCAACTCTTTTCTCTAAGAACCATCCAACTATCAGGCTAACTATCAAAATTTCTTCTGGAACCAAAACAAATATGAACTCAACTCCAGATGCAGGCGTACTTCAGAATACTCCAGCAGCTCCTATCCACATGAGAACCCTCAGACTCAAACAAAAGAATGCTCAAGAAAAATTCCCAACTAATCGCAAGTCACTTTTGCGATCCTACCTAGTTCGGATTCCGAAGAAACTGTTCTCTCTTTACCAATTAGAACAGCTTTAAGCTTTCCAAACAAAGTTAACCTTTCAAGAAAACTTCACTACCTTCAGCCCGGACCGCTGAAAGAAGAACCACCAAGATTCCTAGACCATCGGAGAAATAAACCACACTACTGCTTCCAACCTCTACCTCGATGATACTGCAAAGCTAAAAGATTTCCTTGACAGCACACCGAACACTTCGAGCTGAAACTGCTACCACAGCTAACCAAAGACACTAATCCAAAGGCTTCTCCAAAACCCAAAACCATCAACAAACCACACAACTGACCTCCGAGATGGCAGACATCCCAAAAGAAACTCGGACTCCAAACCAAGCATCAACATCTCGCTTTCCTTAGGGAATAACAAATGAGACCATGCCAAAGCAAAACAACTCATAGACCTTAGTCTCATATTCCAAAACAGCCAAACTCCTTACTAAAGATTCAATCAACTTCTACACAGGCGAATCTTCTCTGCGGCATGTAAAGACTGCTCCTTAACCATTTCTAAAACTGCTTCAAGAGAAAGCACCTTTAGAAAATATCCAAGGATACTGCATCTCATCACGCAGTTATCAAGGTACCATCACTTATTCCTGCACTTCCAACAAATCCAAACACAAGAAAAATTCGCTTACCCGAGCGAAATCCAAACTTACACTTCAAAGACAAACTCCGAATCTTCAAAAGATCTCCTTCGGATATCAGAGAAATCCTCACTCCAAACTACAAATCTTACTCAAGACGGTAATAGGTTTACAGTCTCGACAAAAACTTCCAACCTCAACATATGGACCCCTTCCATCAGTGGTAGTCGTGTTACACACACACACCACTACTCCATCTGCCTCTATAACTTATGTTGGAAAATCCAAACAGATAACCCAACAGATCAGGTAGACATATATATATTTATATATATATATATATATATATAGCTATATATAAAAATTACAAGTACGCTCTCTCAAGAAAGACACTACTATAGAGTCTAGGTATTCACTCAACCTAATGCTTCCTAAAGAAAGACATACTTCAGAGCCTAGGTATTCACTCAGCCTAATGCTTCCTAAAGAAAGACATACTTCAGAGCCTAGGTATTCACTCAGCCTAATGCTTCCTAAAGAAAGACATACTTCAGAGCCTAGGTATTCACTCAGCCTAATGCTCTGATACCAAGTGAGACGACCCGACTTTCTACCCCCAGAAAATCGCATCATCTTGAAGAAAGAAAGGGATAGAAGAAGAAAAGAAAGAGAAAGAAGAAACAGAACAACATCAGAGAACTCACAGCGGAATGAATAAAATATAATATATAACATAAAATATTACATAGTATCTCATTATATCAGAGTACACAACTTAAACAATAGATAATAGACAGTTATAAACTTCTGTCTAACTATACAACTCAAGATACAAGAGAAACAGATATAACAAACACAGCGGAATCAATATATCTCTACATGTTGAAGCCTCCTGCTCCATATCTCCTCCAGAATTCGTCAAGCTACCCTGAATCACTTGACTACTCATACATAATATGAGTACCCAAGAGTTTAATAAAACAGAAAATAAACACTCGGGTCAGACAGGGGTCTGGTGTGAGTAAACGGGTTAAAATTGCTTAACTTTTAGAATTTTTTTGAAAGAAAAGGTATCACGTAAGACTTCCCACACATAAACATGGAAAAGTTTTTACCTTACGCTAACCAAAACATTTGATAGGAAATCCAGTGATATTATAATAGTGTCTAGGGTTTTCAAGTAAATAAGAAATAGCCGAAATTGTTACATTCATTAAATTCCAGCTACTAGCCACAAAAGTGGGTAATGCAAACAAAACCGTAGGGTCTCGTAGGAAGAATGGGTTTCCATCAATGGCAGGGCTACTGGGGTACCGCCCGTCACAGTACGTGGCCAAGATCACCGTACCGAGGAGTACTCCCACTCCCCTGCAACACAAGGCCGGAACCATCCCTTACTGGACAACCCCGAACAAGACAACCCCGCAGTTGGCCGCGACCCAACTGCCCACACAGCCGAATAAAAAGGGACTTCTAGACAGGAGAAAATCTTGCTCTCCAGTGGGAGCTACCCACGAAGCCTTGCTGCACCTTCCCTGTTTTAGCCATTCCCGGTTGATGAGGCTTGAGGTTACGATTACCTTTATAGAACACGTCTATCTTAGAATGTTCATCGTCCACCTGACGATTTGCTGAAAGCATTCAATCCATACAAGTTCGTTCCGGGTTCGAACGAAACCGAAGGCTATCTCGTTGCACTCATTATTGGAATCACCCTCAGAGTCAATGACCATAGCCCTTGCACTCTAATTCGCCATCTCGAATCTATAAGCACTATTCCGTCAAACTCATTACGGAATCATCCACGGAGTTATACTGACGTATAGCCCTTACACCTCGAGTCTTCACTTGCTCGACTTGGATTAACGACCTAACATTTAATTCGAATCGATGTGGTTTTCGGATCCCAAATATGGAAACCCGATCCCGGTCTCATCGAAACCAAAGGCCATTTTAATGTCCAAGTTGTACTTAAGGGTGTTAAACAGTTTAAACTTATATTCAGGATGAAATAAACAGATAGATGAATCATTTTATCAAAATAGATAATTATAACAACATTCATCTTCATAAAGCAGCATATCATATAACAGAGATATCCATCAACCAATATCAAACATCCAATATCAACCAATCATACAATATCGATCTCCATATATTGATCATCCAATATCAATCAATCAACTAATATTAATCAATCAACCCATATAAATCAAACATCCAAAACAGAATTGATTATCTCTTAATCAATTGGATTACCATAATCCTTCTTCGTTTATTAATATTCCAAATAGAATAAATTAATCATCTCTAATGATTTTCCTTAATTAATCTTCCTTGATTAATTATATTTAATTACATTCATGTAATTATCCTTAACCATATTCAGTAATTAACCTTAATTACTATCATTAATTACAATAATTAATGATCATTCATTAATTAATTAACTATAATTAATTACATTAATTCTTAATTAATTACAATTAATTAATCATATTTAAATTAATCACTTATATTAATCAACCTTGATTAATATCAATTAATCACCTTAATTAATGATCTTTATTTATTAATAATTACTTTAATTAATTAAATAATTAACTTATAATTAATCAACTCATAAATCATAATCAGTAATTAACAATTTGTAATTACTTATCTTAATTAATTAACTTCTTACTTAATTAATTTCTAATTTAATTATATTAACCCTTGATTAATTAATTCAATTAATTAATCCTTAATTACTTTATTAAATAATTATTAATCAATCCATATTAATAAATAAATCCTTAATTAATTACTTTATTAATTAACTACAATTTTATTAATTACACTTGGTAATTAATCTTAAGTTAAATTCATTAATTAATTAACCACATTGATTATTTAACTAAATAATTAAGTAATTAACTCTTAATTACTTACATAAGTAATTATTCCTAATTACTTCCATTAATGAATCTTAATTACTTTCTTAAATAATTAATTCCATTATTAAATAATCCTTAATCCTTTAATTAATTAATCATAATTAATTATCTTTAAAACAATTATATTAATTAATTCTTAATTTAATATCATTAAGTGATTAACCCATAATTACTTCAACTAATTTTTCCATGAGAAATTACCATTAATCACTTTCATAAATAATTAACTTCCTTAATTACATTCACAATTAACCATTAATTACTTTATTAAGTAATTACACTTAATTAATCCATAATTAAGTGATTATTTAAAATTAAATAAATAATTAACTAATTATTTAAAATTAATTAAACAATTAATTAATTAACATCTTATAATTCAAAATCCTAAATTAATTAAGAGAACATTAATCTTAATTAAAAAATCATATTTATTAAGTATTCTCAAATTCATATCAACATAATTTAACATTATTTATCTTTATAAATAAGTTATTTGAAATTGATTAAGCTTAAACGATTCAAAAACAAATTATTCAATTTGGTTTTCAATTATTATAATCTTATCCTTATTTGAAAATAAAGGATTTAGAAATCAAATTCAAATTGAAAACACTTTAAGTTATCTAATTAAAACTTAGTTTTAAAATCATTACTTGATAACTTTGATTTAATATCTTAAAATGATAACTTTCTTTTGAATTAAAATTTCAAAATTAAATCAAGATAATTACTTTCAAAAGCAATCATCTTAAACAATTTAAGTTTGAAATTAAATTCAATTATCACTTTTAATAATTTGATTTATATTTACTTCAAAGAACAAGTTATAACCTATAAATTTATTTCCCCTTTTATAAAAACTTAGGCTTGTATTTATTTATTCAACATCAAGTAACTTTTGCAGTTTAACATTACACAGAATACCAACTCGAGATGACTACCCCTAAAACCCGAGTAAATCACTCCTACCCCACGCGACAGCCCAGAAGAAAAAAAAACATCTCCCTGCTTCGAGTCGACTCAACGAAAACACGAGATGATCACCGAGCAAAAACCTGTCTTCTCCAAACCAGAAGAACAGTGCACAAGCGTACACGTGTGTACGTCTCCCACTGACTCCGGCCACCGTGGGCAACCACGATCATCGCCAACGTTCACTCGTGTGCACGCGAACTCGACTCAAAACCCAGATCGAACCCAAACTACACGAATCACAAAATGACCCTTCAACTCGAGAATCTGCAGCAATAACCGACCACAAAAGCTCCCCCACGGCCATGCTTCTCGACGTCGACCAACCCTGCCGTCCTCACCATCAAAGCGTCGCGACTCAAACTTCATTTTCACCAAAAATGAACCCACTCGAATCATTACCTATGTCGCAAAACCCATTACAGTTCGACCGAAACCAATTAACTCTAAAACCCTATTTTGCTCAATTCCTAACTCCTCTGCCATCAGAAAAATTAATTTACATTTTTCCCATCATCTATAGCACTCAAGCAAGCTTCAATTCAAATATGAACTCAGTTTATCAAGTAAATATTCGGCAATTGCCTAAACCCCAATTTACAAACAAACCCCAAATTCATCTTAATTCCTCAACTAAATTTTTTGATATTTACTCCTAAATTCATTATTTACTAACATGATTTCAATCATGTAATTCAAATCCAAAATTAAACAAGTTGATTGATCATGTATTTTAGGATTTTGCCACTGCATTTCTTGTTTCCAGGAAAAATTCTAACCTATACTTCTTGAAGCAAATTTTAAGTTTTAACTTGAGGAAAATCAAACATAAAGTGTTTGAATCTCTGATCTTAAATATGACCAGTTGAATAAGTTTGGGGTATTGATCAAAATTATAAATTACAGAACCAAGTACAGGGTGAATAAATATACAGACATGCACATAATATTCAGAAATAACTCATATTTATAAATTCAAATTTATGAATACTGATGATTTCCACACCACATCAAGATAGATTTCAAAACATCACATGCATGAAGTAACAACCAGGCCAATACTGTTTTTAAAAGAGATTTACTCACTTCTGAAATATATGCAGAGCAGTGCAGAATTTAGTTTCAGGCTTGAACTATAATTCAGAAAATGCATTTGCTTTTGATTATGCTTGCTGTTGATTTTCCTTTGCATGTTGAAATTATAGATTGCAGGTTGAACTCGATTCTATCAGTTGCAGGTTGAAGATTTGTAGAGTGGAGTTGAAGGTTGAAGATTTATTTTTGAATTTTGTTTTCAGATTTGAAGAAGATTACAAGTTGCCATTAAATTTTGTTGAGAAGTGAAAATAAAGAAAAGGAATGTTTGTAAAACAAGTTTCCTTCTAAAACATTTATTAAAAATTAAAGTGAACTTACCACTTGTAAAAATTTGAACAAATGTCCTTTAAGTATTTAATTGCCTTACATGTGTTTTAAGAGGTGTAAATATGTTACATTTGTCCTTAAGTGTTTTTAATAAATTTTTATTTAATTTAAATGATAACATAAGCTTACTTATTTATGTTACCTTATAAATAAATGCTTACATATATAAGCATAAATTTACCTTCAAAAGAAAAATGTTTTAAAACTAATTAAAATATAAACAAATTCCTTACACATGTATTTATAACCATTTTAAAATTTAAACATTTTAAAAGAGAACAAAACAAAACTATCATATTAAAATAAACAATTATCTTACATTTTGAAAGCAAATGAATAAATCTTAAATTAACTTCTGAAAATTAAAACAAAGCTTTAAATTAACATATTCATTCATATATCAATTATTAATAGATTTAATTAAATTTTCAAAACAATGTCAAACTATAACATATACATACATATATGTTATAATTTGAAAACTCAATCTTTAATTTAAAACAAAAGCTCTTCTATTCACAATATATATCAAATCAATTAAATTAGTAACACAGATTATTAAATTGTTATTGCCCAAAATTCCGGGTCGTTACAATCCTTCCCCCTTAAAAGAATTTCGTCCCCGAAATTTAAAAGCAAAGGTAATTTAATAATCCAGTACAGATTTTAATTTAAATTAGCAAAGCATTCCTAACATCCAATCATTACAACCAAAGCAACAAATCAAACAAACAAACCAAACTAATTATTCCGACACAAATCAGAATAAATCTCTAATTCTATCTCGAGTTTCCCAAGTATAAATCACCGGGAGACTCGCTCTACAAAAGCCAACAAACTAACTACACAACCAAAATCCAGAGCTTCACTCATCTCCAGATCCAAAATCTGAACAGAACATCAGATTACTCTCAAATCCAGCTCAACATGCAAATCCAACTCCAATTGAACTACAAATTCAATAATCAATCGATGAATCATACACGTACTCCCTCAGAGACACGTGTTTCAAAATGAATTCCAGCTATCCAAACTGGCAATTCAATCTTATCCTATCAAAACACAGATAAGAAATCTCAAATGCCCCAGCACTAACCAACCAATGTTATCCAATAACTGTTCTCTTAACCAGAGAATTCTAACAACACTGAAGATTCCAACTTCAAATTCCAAACTCCTTATCTCATATCTCATATCTGTAACTCAACAGACAATCCAAGGCTGCCAAACTTCTTCTTGATCAGCTCAATCTATGCTGATAATCCCAGAAACAACTAGACTAAAGCAAACACTTCCTGGATCCTATTCAACAGAAAGGCCTTCCAAAAATCCATCGAAATCCAAAACACATGCTCTACTACCTAAGCAATAGCAAACTGAACTTGTTTCCATCCTTTCACAGCTGCTACCTTGCTTCCGCTGCACAACTCTGATTCTAAAATAGATAAGAATATATGTTGATGAACACGAATACAAACTTATCCACTAAATTTGGAAAATTTTGTTCATCAAATCCATAAAAATCTAAGTGACACATCAAACTCGGTCACACAGCCTCAAAACTGAATCCTATTCCAAAAGCTATATCAGTCAAATTCCAAAAATATCTGAGCTGCTACACCAACTCTTTTCTCTAAGAACCATCCAACTATCAGGCTAACTATCAAAATTTCTTCTGGAACCAAAACAAATATGAACTCAACTCCAGATGCAGACATAGTTCAGAATACTCCAGCAGCTCCTATCCACATGAGAACCCTCAGAATCAAACAAAAGAATGCTCAAGAAAAATTCCCAACTAATCGCAAGTCACTTTTGCGATCCTACCTAGTTCGGATTCCGAATAAACTGTTCTCTCTTTACCAATTATAACAGCTTTAAGCTTTCCAAACAAAGTTAACCTTTCAAGAAAACTTCACTACCTTCAGCCCGGACTGCTGGAAGAAGAACCACCAAGATTCCTAGACCATCGGAGAAATAAACCACACTATTGCTTCCAAACTCTACCTCGATGATACTGCAAAGCTAAAAGATTTCCTTGACAGCACACCGAACACTTCGAGCTGAAACTGCTACCACAACTAACCAAAGACTCTAATCCAAAGGCTTCTCCAAAA
Source organism: Allium cepa (assembly GCA_030765085.1). Taxonomy (NCBI): domain Eukaryota; kingdom Viridiplantae; phylum Streptophyta; class Magnoliopsida; order Asparagales; family Amaryllidaceae; genus Allium; species Allium cepa. The sequence continues at coordinate 338,416,671 of CM060938.1, forward strand.
CCCAAAACCATCAACAAACCACACAACTGACCTCCGAGATGGCAGACATCCCAAAAGAAACTCGGACTCCAAACCAAGCATCAACATCTCGCTTTCCTTAGGGAATAACAAATGAGACCATGCCAAAGCAAAACAACTCATAGACCTTAGTCTCATATTCCAAAACAGCGAAACTCCTTACTAAAGATTCAATCAACTTCTACACAGACGAATCTTCTCTGCGGTAGGTAAAGACTACTCCTTAACCATTTCTAAAACTACTTCAAGAGAAAGCACCTTTAGAAAATATCCAAGGATACTGCATCTCATCACGCAGTTATCAAGGTACCATCACTTATTCCTGCACTTCCAACAAATCCAAACACAAGAAAAATTCGCTTACCCGAGCGAAATCCAAACTTACACTTCAAATACAAACTCCGAATCTTCAAAAGATCTCCTTCGGATATCAGAGAAATCCTCACTCCAAACTACAAATCTTACTCAAGACGGTAATAGGTCTACAGTCTCGGAAAAAACTTCCAACCTCAACATATGGACCTCTTCCATCAGTGGTAGTCGTGTTACACACACACACACACCACTACTCCATCTGCCTCTATAACTTATGTTGGAAAATCCAAACAGATAACCCAACAGATCAGGTAGACATATATATATATATATATATATATATATATATATAGTTATATATAAAAATTACAAGTACGCTCTCTCAAGAAAGACACTACTATAGAGCCTAGGTATTCACTCAACCTAATGCTTCCTAAAGAAAGACATACTTCAGAGCCTAGGTATTCACTCAGCCTAATGCTTCCTAAAGAAAGACATACTTCAGAGCCTAGGTATTCACTCAGCCTAATGCTTCCTAAAGAAAGACATACTTCAAAGCCTAGGTATTCACTAAGCCTAATGCTCTGATACCAAGTGAGACGACCCGACTTTCTACCCCCATAAAATCGCATCATCTTGAAGAAAGAAAGGGATAGAAGAAGAAAAGAAAGAGAAAGAAGAAACAGAATAACATCAGAGAACTCACAGCGGAACGAATAAAATATGATATATAACATAAAATATTACATAGTATCTCATTACATCAGAGTACACAACTTAAACAACAGATAATAGACAGTTATAAACTTCTGTCTAACTATACAACTCAAGATACAAGAGAAACAGATATAACAAACACGGAATCAATATATCTCTATACGTCGAAGCCTCCTGCTCCATATCTCCTCCAGAATTCATCAAGCTACCCTGAATCACTTGACTACTCATACATAATATGAGTACCCAAGAGTTTAATAAAACAGAAAATAAACACTCGGGTCAGACAGGGGTCTGGTGTGAGTAAACGGGTTAAAATTGTTTAACTTTTAGAAAACTTTTGAAAGAAAAGGTATCACGTAAGAATTCCCACACATAAACATGGAAAAGTTTTTACCTTACGCTAACCAAAACATTTGATAGGAAATCCAGTGATATTATAATAGTGTCTAGGGTTTTCAAGTAAATAAGAAATAGCCGAAATTGTTACATTCATTAAATTCCAGCTACTAGCCACAAAAGTGGGTAATACAAACAAAACCGTAGGGTCTCGTAGGAAGAATGGGTTTCCATCAATGGCAGGGCTACTGGGGTACCGCCCGTCACAGTATGTGGCCTAGATCACCGTACCGAGGAGTACTCCCACTCCTCTGCAACACAAGGCCGGAACCATCCCTTACTGGACAGTCCCGAACAAGACAACCCCGCAGTTGGCCGCGACCCAACTGCCCACACAGCCGAATAAAAAGGGACTTCTAGACAGGGGAAAATCTTGCTCTCCAGTGGGAGCTACCCACGAAGCCTTGCTGCACCTCCCCTATTTTAGCCATCCCGGTTGATGAGGCTTGAGTTTACGATTACCTTTATAGAACACATTTATCTTAGAATGCTCATCGTCCACCTGACGATGTGCTGAAAGCATTCAATCCATACAAGTTCGTTCTGGGTTCGAACGAAACCGAAGGCACATTGCTTTGATTTTTTGTTTCAGAATTTAGATTGAAGAAAGTTTTGAATTCTTGTTTCTCAGGCTTGAGAAGTTTTGAAAAGAATGAAAACAGCCTGGTTTTCAATTTTTTCCCTTATGCATGTTTTTCTAAATTTAAATCAAAAGGAAAGTGTATTTTTCCCACTTGTTTTAGTTAGGCTAACGCTTGTAATCAGATGTGTTAACTTTCTTACAAATGTTCACATGTGAACTAAATTGTGTTTATATCCCTCTTTTGAATAATTTAAATTTTTTGTTTTAACCCTTTATGCATAAAAAATTTCATATCTTAACATATGCCTTTATTTTAAACGTTTATGTTATTATCTTCTTATATATTTACATACTATATATATTTTTTAAAAGAAAATGTCCAAATTTAACCTTTAGGAAATTATTATTATATTAATTTCAAAACATAACTTCCAAATAATTATGTTATGATTAGAAAACAAATTTTATAAATTCTAAACATAGTATTTTCAATTCTAATTTATTTTCAAAATATTTATTCTTGTATTTCAAATCAAATTTCAAATTATAATTCATTTATATAAATAAAATAACATATATCTTATTTCATTTGGAAAATATAGATTAATTCACAATTTTATCCAAAGTTTTAGTTTAATTATCAATTCAAATTTAACTCAAAAACCGAGACCGTTACAAATTCCCCCCATCCAAGAAAATCTCGTCCTCGAAATTTGCAAAGGAGACAACAAAGAATGGATACACAAAGATAGAGAAACAGTTTTTTTTAGGTCAAACTGAATATCTATTCTGCATTTGGCCTACCAAATCAGAATATCACCAATAATTATGAGAACAAACTCATTCAATACTACACAGGATACTCGGGTCATCTAGTCCATGAAATATACATGGGCATTGATTAGTTTGAAGGACAACCATTCGTACAATGAATCTGGACCCCAAAGAATAGACTTATAGATACAATCCAATTCAGGTTGGAATATCCCAAAGTATATACAACTTGTCCCTCTTCAGACTTTGATCCACATAAGAAATTACAATAGAATTTCAAACTTTGTTTTGACCGAAATCGTTTTATTGATACAAATCTTCATATTTAATTTACTAATATATTTCAATTACATTAAAGTTTAAAAACAAAAGGCTGATAGAAATCTGATAAAGAGAATACGAGATAGAAATTTATCTACAACGATTCACAGTGCCACCATCGCACCGAAGCTTCTTTCCGGAGCTACCACGAAGAAACCAAAGAATTTGAAATCGGATGATGATCAAAAGAGATTGATAGAGAAGTTGTTTACGTTGTTGTTATAGGGTATTGACCATTCATAGTCGTATTCCCCTGTCCCCTACCTGGTCCTCTTCTTGCACTCATACTCACAATCAGTGGATAGTAAGAGAATTTACCAAGACGTGCAGACGGATATCTTAGGGATATACTCATTCTAGGGTATACTTCACCCTATCTCTAATGAGTTACTTAATGTGCTATACTCCAAAAGCTAAAGTTTTACCTTTAGCTCTGATACCAAATGTGACGACTCGGATTTTCGAGTTCGAAAATCGACAACCATACTTCAACTCGTATTCGAATGCTGCAGATTCAAACGTTCAAATCCGATTCACCGGAGCTTATACACAATAAGTAGAACACAACGGAAGAAAATTGAATATCATATAACTCCAATGAATACAATATCCAATGATATACAACAATGATACAACTACCCAACATATATCAGAGATATGATACAACAAATCACAACGGAAGATACACAACACCAGCAGCGGAATAATAACATAAACTCGAACTCCAAAGGAACTCCAATACCAGCAATCTCCATCTCTAAAGCACCAATCCAGAAATAGCTCTAACTCCCAATCAAGTGGTACTAAGCAAAGTCAGTCATCCAAAGACCGAAGAAGATTTCCAGAGACTGAAGGTTACCGAATGTACTCTTACTATTTAATTATCTGAAAAACCCAACTCTAGACTTCCCGTGCGGAAAATTGTGGGCATTTATAGTTTAGGAAGGGAACAATAAACTTCGGGTCAGTCATGGGACTGGTATGTGTAAACAAAAATAGTTTATCTTTAAGAGCAAAACACAAGAATTTAAATTTGCAATTCGTAATGCTTTTTGAAAAATGAAACTGCCATAAGGCCTCCCTCCACGCACACAATGCAAGCGCACACTTGGAGGAGATTTCTCCTTATGACAGTCAATGCTTGATACGCGAAAGTCATTAGATATTATTATTAGTGCATAGCGCAGAAAATATTTCGAAAGTACAATATTAATCTTAGCCAGCGTACCACATTTCGTCGTATGCCTACTATAGCTACCATGTTCAATAGCAGGTTACTGCCATATTCCATGGCAGGTTATACAACTAAAACCGTACATGTCGCGTATTGTTTCTTTGGATTTCCAATAAATGGTCAGGCTAAGGAACTTTCTACTGCCACATGGAAATGCCTTGGAGGGACGCCCCAAGACCCTAACCGGATCTCTGCTAACACAAGGCCGACGTTACCTCACGCTTTAACCAAGCTATAACATAGGTAGTTACCACACAAGTATGTCATGTCCGGTCGTTACCGACCTTTATCCAAGAGCTCTCAACACCAACAATCATAAAGTAATAAGTTTGCAGCAACCACATAGGTTAAATATCTGGGCTGCATACCATGATACCACCTTTCATCCAAAAGGAAACAGACATACTCTAGGGGCGCGACCCCTAAAAACCTTGCTGCAACATTCCTGTTTCGACCATTTTCGAGTTGTGAGGCTCGACGAAGTCTCGTCCACAAAGCTACGCTTTTTCACAAAGCCATGCTTCGATTTCAGCAGCACTTCGTATGCCACATTATCAAATTGGGAATGTATCACTAGTAACCATCAACTACATAATCTCTGAGCTCGTACGTCTCAGAGAAGGGTGTTAAGCTAAGAGAATAAATCTCCGCCACCAAACAGAAATGTATTTAATAGAAACCAGCTTTACATCTCAAAGTGTAATGTCAGACACACATCCATACAAGTCTGTTCCAGGTTCGAACAGAACCGAAGGCACTTCACAAAGAAGCCCTTGTACATCCGGATAATTCCTAATCACGTCCGGACTTCCCATCACAAAGGGTGATCAAATCTCTATAACGTGGATCATACGGTGCAGAAATATTCAACGAGTTATCCTCTCGCTTTCGAAAATACCCGGTCTTCACCACCGGTCTTCAAATGCTATCCACAACGTCATATCATTATCCGAAATGGGTTATATGACACAAGGTACTCTCCCGGCTAAACCGAATAATGAGCGCAATATTTAAAAAGATATGGATATTGGGATCTCAGTTAAGTCACAACTTTAAACCCAAAACTTTTCTTCAAATGGTTTAACAAAGTACCATTTCAATTCTTTAAACAAAAAGATTCATTTCACAAAGTTTCCCAATTTTTCACAAAGATTCATTCATAGCTTACAAAACAATTTCCCTTTCAAATCTTTATACAAAAGATACTTTTAAGACCCCCTTCAATTTCAAAACCAAGTTCAACAATCTTTCACAAAGATTCATTCATAGCTTTCAAATAATTTCCAATTCAAATCTTTTATACAAAAGATACTTTTAAGATCCCCTTCAATTTCAAAACCAAGTTCAACAATCTTTCACAAAGATTCATTCATAGCTTTCAAACAATTTCCAATTCAAATCTTTTATACAAAAGATACTTTTAAGATCCCCTTCAATTTCAAAACCAAGTTCAACAGTCTTTCACAAAGATTCATTCATAGCTTTCAAACAATTGTCAATTCTATTTTAAACTTGAAATCTTTCAATATAAATTGGAAATCCTTTCTTTATATGAAAGCTATTATTATTTGAAAACAAATAGCTTTCTTTTCGGAAAAATCCGATTACATTTGCACACATAAAAGCTTCAAGTATAAAACTTGGGTTAAATTCAAATTCCCGAAACAATACTATTAAAATGGTTTAAAACCTATATAAACACATTTATAACTTGTATAACCTTTTTAAACATAATTTTCCAAACATAGAATTCAATTTCAAATCTTGAATTCAAATTTAAATCAAATTATTTAAATTTCAAAACTTTATCAAGTTATTTAAAATAACTTATCATTAAAACCCCTTTTCAAAAGCTTTTCATACTCAACCCAATTCCATTTCCAAAATCATTTGGATTCAAAATTCAACTTTTAAAACCATTTCATTAAATTTAAATATTTGTGACTTAACCAATTTCCTCGTGCGATCCATATTTGTGTGTGCATGAGTGTAGTCCAGGCACAATAGTGCAACATCATCAATCATCACAGATTCAAGCATAGCAATTATAGGTCAGCGATATATCTCTATAACGCTTATCTTCCATTCACAGATTCACAAATAAATAATATATATTTATCACAAATAGAATAAATTACATTCATCATAGATAAATAAATTACATTCATCACAGCTCAAATCAGAACGATTCATATCATAAAGCATCACACAATTCAAAGCATTCCATACAATTCAAATATCCATAAGTAAGGTCAATTAATTATTTGATTTACTTAAATCAGATTAATTACTAATCCTAGTTAATTAATATTAATTAATTACAAACCATTTTGATTAATTATTCTTTAATCATTTATTAATAGATTAATTAACCTTTGATTAATAACTAATTCTTTGATTGATTATCCTTAGTTAATTACAATCATTAATCTACTCTTAATTAATAATCATCCCTTAATTACTTTCATTAATTAATTAACCTTTAATTAATTAATTATTCTCAAATTAATTACCTTAATTAATTAATCATATTAATTAATTATTCTTTAAATTAATTAATCTTTAAACACTTGATTAATCATTAATTATTCATCCTTAGTTACTTTCATTAAGTAATTATTTAAGTTAATTAATTATCCTTAATTAATTATAAATTAATTAACCTTTAATTAATTAGGCTTTAATTACTTGATTAATCAAACTTAAATCATTAACAAATTTATTTTAATTACTTTTACTAAGTAATTAACTTCAAGTAGTTAATTTCCTTTAACAAATAATTTAATTTAGACTTTAAAAAAAGTTAATTAACAATTAAAACAATATTTATATTAATTAACTAACCTTTAGTATTATTAAATTTATTTAAAATAAACTTTCAAAATAATTTATGTATATTTTAAACCATTTTGAAACTTAGTTAATTAAAACTTCTTAACCAATTTTAAAACTTAGATAACGTTTATTACAAAATGGGAATTGATTTAAACAAGATTTATTGTTAAAAACTTGATTTCCTTTAAAATTTTAAAACTGTTTTGTGTTACATCAGGTAACCCGAGAAAAATCTCGTTCCAGCCGAGCTTAACCCCGAGTAAAACCCCGATCTCACCTGCTTCGAAAAAACCCATCGTTTTCACGTGCCTCACTCCGAGTTTCCTATCTTCTTCCCCAAAATATTCGAGGACCCAGATACGTACGCATGCACATACACATGCACAAACCCCACGACTATCTCCAATCGACGTCGAAGCCACCCAATCATCCACGATGATTACCAGAATTGAGCCGAACATCTAAAAACACGAAATCGTTATTCAATCAAAATCGAGCAAATTTCGAAGCCAATATTTCTTCCTGTAACCCATGCGATCATCGAAATTCGATCCGCTCCGCCATAACATGTCGTCGAAAGCCATGCCATTTTGGTCGATGATGCTCCGTCCATCCACGAATTCATCCCCACTGCTCCGATCGTCAGAAACACTGTGACGACGAAGAAAACGTCTCGCAATTTCAACCAACAAAACGTAGGGTTAAAACCCTAAATCGATTCCAGTCTTCATCTATGATGAATTAAAAAATTATCTTGCATTTTTCCTATGATCAATGATCATTCCAGCACCTACTAACACGATCCCGAGGTCCAGCACTTGGTTGATCACCAGAAACTATCAATAGATCCTTTCCCGTTTAACTCTCGAATACTACTCCAATTCAAAGCTAAAAATCTAAATTTTAGTTTTAAAATTCCTTTATTTATAAATAGATTTGGATGGTGTAACTCAATCTCGAATTCATGCATGTTAAATATTGGATAAATTTTGAATTTATACTGTATTTCTTTTTCCAGATAAACCCATCACATATTTTCTTGGGAATATATTTTGTAAAATTAAGTTATGGTGATTTTAAACATGTTTTATCTTAACATCACAAACTAGAAATGATTGGGGAAGGTGGAATTAAATTTTGAACTTAATTAGACCCTGTAATTTTAACAGAGGCATTCTTTCTTGATTTCAGATACATGCACACAGATTATACATATATAAAGGCATAAATATATATCCATCTCAGCATACTTAATTCATAACTTCCCAGAACATCACATGCAAACCAGGGGTTCAAACAAAACTTGGATTTAAAGAGTGAGTTTACTCACCTGAGATGAAGAATAGAGAACATGATTATCTTCCTTTTTAATTGATCTGGATTTGATTGTTTGTTGTAGTTTTTATTGATCTGAATGCTTGATTTATTCCTTATCTTTCATTTGTTTTACATCTGCATTTTAGATATTTGCTTGATGTTGCTCTGGAATTTTTTTGATGTTGAAACTTTACATTGCTTTAATTTTTTGTTTCAGATTTTAGATCGAAGAAAGTTTTGAATTCTTGTTTCTCAGGCTTGAGAAGTTTTGAAAAGAATGAAAACAACCTGGTTTTCAATTTTTTTCCTTATGCATGTTTTTCTAAATTTAAATCAAAAGGAAAGTGTATTTTTTCCACATGTTTTAATTAGGCTAACACTTGTAATCAGATATGTTAATTTTCTTACAAATGTTCACATGTGAACTAAATTGTCTTTATATCCCTCTTTTGAATAACTTTAAAATTTTTGTTTTAACCCTTTATGCATAAAAAAATTCATATCTTAACATATGCCTTTATTTTAAGTGTTTATGTTATTATCTTCTTATATATTTACATACTATATTTTTTTAAAAGAAAATGTCAAATTTGACCTTTAGGAAATTATGATTATATTAATTTCAAAACATAACTTTCAAATAATTATGTTATGATTAGAAAACAAATTTTATAAATTCTAAACATAGTATTTTCAATTCTAATTTATTTTAAAAAAAAATTATTCATGAATTTCAAATTATAATTCATTTATAAAAATAAAATAACATATATCTTATTTCATTTGGAAAATACAAATTAATTCACAATTTTATCCAATTTTTTTTTTAATTTATCAATTCAAATTTAACTCTAAAACCAGGATCATTACAATTAGGAAGGGGGATAAGACGCTATGGATAAATGAATTGAAAAGCAAATTTTGAACATGCAAAAGTAATGGCTTCTCTAATATTTAAACAGGTGCCATGCACCACAATTAATCCATTGAAATTCACAATAACAGAATCGCTTACAAACTCACCACAACTAAAAACAAGTGTGAACCCGTACATATTTTGTGTGTAAATTAAGATATTCAAAGCACAACTGTGATGATTTAGAAAGATTTTTAAATGAAAACTCAATATATATTGAATAATTATTATATATAATGAGTTTTTTGTACTAAAATGTTTTACCATAAACAAACATTGAATATTGATAGTAGACATTCAATTAAATTGAATATATGATATAATTTTCTTTTGTTTATATAGTTAATACATTAATTAAAATCCTCGATTGCATTTCAAATTTTGGAAATAAGATGTAAAAACAACAGGTAAATGGAAAAGATATTTCTTTAGAGCATCATATCACATAATTTACTACAACTTCACTAAACAACATGACCTTCGATAACACAATGCATTTCCATTATGTTACAAACTAACACCTACTCTTAATGTTCAACCTAACTCAAACAGATAATTTCATGAACTATTGTGATTTTCAATGGAATTCTCAACTTTACTTTTGAATAAAGATTTTCAAATAAAGTGCTTGATTATAAATATATTAGATAAAGGAGATTGGTTGGCATAAATTTCTATGCTTGAGAATTGAGTGAATAAAAAATTGCATAGTATTCTTAAATATATCATATAAGTGAGATTAATAGGATTAAACTTGGATCTTTTTAGAATATACCAAACAAAGGAGAGTTGAATAATTTAATGCTTAAACTTAAATAAAAAAATAATATTAACACAGAGATCCAATTAATATATTGAATACTACAAACGCTCATACATGGATAAAGTGCATTTTCAAAAAAAAAAGATCAATAATGCATAAACTTAGGACTTTTGGCTCAATCATGACATAATGTTTTGGTATATGATTAAACCTATAAATATTTTAGTGAGACCTTAGCTTATGATGTCACTATAGTAAATTGTTGTGTTTAGCTGAGTTGAGACACATGTTTCTAACCCACTTTTTAGCAAAGCAGATTTCAACTTGACTTAGAATATTCAAACGATGACGAAATGACCTGAAAATTGGCAAGAACTCTTTGATATGGCAATAAAATATCTAAAAAAATTTAACTGAAAAATGCATTAACTACACATGTCGGTACTGACATGATCATTTCGTCGAAGACATTTTTTGGCTTAGTATTTCCCATTCAAATTTTACAGAAGTCAATGTCTAGCTATTCCTTGCGTGCTCTAGAAATTTAGATGAAAAAACTAAGGAAAGAGGTGACCACCGACCTCTCAAGTAGGTACCGACCTCTCTTGTTAACTCCGTAGATGTTGCGACCACTTTAGGACACCTCCACATAGAATTAGAAGAGTGCAGAAAAAAAGTACAAGTCATTTCAAGCTAAGGAAAAAAGTCACTACCGCCTCTTAGGAAAATAGACTGTTACAGAGTTGTTTTGGAGAGAGGTAGGCACTGACTTTTTTTGGATGACCAACGATCGATGGAAACAACATTGGACACTTTAAAATGAAGTAAGAAGAAGGATGCAAGAAGGTTCAAAGTGATTCGAACTACAGAGAGAAGTCAACACTAACTTGAGAGGCCGGTGCTGACCTTTATGGTTAAATTAGGAGATACTGCAACTTTGCACGCTAATTCAGGCCGCTATTTAGACTCTGCCACAAATGGATTTCTGGCCCAACATGACTGTTTTACCTATAAATACAAGCCATAGAGCAACCAAAACATGATCTGAATTCTTTGACTGCAAAGACTCTACCATTTCACCACCTCTAATCTCTGCTCCGTTAGAGTCACCTAGGAAACACCTATTTGCTGTTCTAGGACTTAAATCAACAAATCCTTAGTACTAGTAACTCAAAAACACTTATAATTCTCATTGTAAATATGGGATCCATTGGATTTTGGCCAGATCTGATATAATTTATTGTAATCTGGAGAGAAGACAATGAATAACAACTATAAAGTGAACGTAGGCCAGAGATAGCCGAACCACTATAAATATTCTTGTGTTTTCTTTACTTTTTTGCTATTTTTACTTACTTGATTTGGGATTTCTACTGGTTTTATGTTTATTTAATCTGAATTGGTGCTTTTATCTAATTTCTGGGTGTTGATCCATTTTTTGAGTTAACATTTTGGTGTTTTCACTGCGAATAACTAGATTTGAAGACTTAAAGCTTGAACTTGAGATTTGAGATGAAGAGGCTAAACACCATATCTAAGGATGGAGGAAGCCAACCAGAGCATGGACGCAACCAGGAGGTGTACTTAAATTCTCATCAATCCAACTACTGTAAAAAATGGAGAAGACGATGAAAGAAATGCAATATGGAATAATGGATTAACAGCAGGAAATGCTGGAGGGATTTTTCAAAAGGGTGGATCAACAAGAAATAGTTGGAACTGCTGGAATTCAAAACAAAAGACTAGAAACCAATGTAGGAGCATCCAAAGATAGAGAAAATCAAACAGGAACAACGCACTCACAACTCGAGGGCGCCACTAATTTGGATCTAGGATGAGCTTTAGTGCCTAGAAGGGGTGATGTTGGAGCTAGAGCAGCAAAGCAGAGTAAGAAAGCATGACAACAGGAGATGGAAATATAAGCTTACCATTGGAACGAGAGATAGAATGAAGTTATGGATTAGAGACTTCCAATAGATGAAAATCTCGTGATCGGGATGAACGGGAGTCAAAATCTGATTCCCGCGCTTTAATTTTTCATTTCTTTTCCTGTATTTTGCTTTTCGCATTGAGCAATAAAGACAACAATAACCTCAGATCGCTTACACGTGTACGAGATCCTGAACGGTCCCTAGGTATGCTCTGAGTAGGATGCCTAAGAGACTACTTAGGATGATAATAACCTCAGATCGCTTACACATGTACAAAACCTAGATAGATCTTTGGGCACGCTCTGAGTCGGATGTCTGGGATAAACGCTTAGGATTTCTGCTCATTTGACATTTGAAAAATACACTTGAACGTGAATACGAATTGTGAGAAATGCGGATTACGGGTCTTAAGGCTAGGATTAACAGTAGAGGGGAGTGAATAGTGTTAATAAAGAATTACTAAATCTTTTCGATTTATGTTAATTTAGACACCGATGTATGCAATATACAGATACAGATATGATCACAGCAACAAACACAGATGCAGAAATAAAATAAAAGCGGTAAAGGAAAGAACACACCGGATTTTATACTGGTTCGGAGTTACCCTACATCCAGTCCCGCAACACAATTACGGATTTCCTTTCAAAAGAAAGTGTGCAATTACACCCTCGATTTCAAGGCTACGAGGTACACCCTCCAGAATTTCGATCCTCTGGGTAGAGATACTTGATTTTCGGGCCACAAATTCACCCAATTGATTTACCAAGGCTACAATCACACATTTTCTCTTTTGATTGATTTTCAAGGCTACAATCACACATTTTCTCTTTTTATAGATTACAAAAAACCTATAACTCTGAATAGCACTGAGAATCTTGTAGAGAGAGTGATAGAGAATCAAACTAGAAGTAATCGAGTTCGATTCAATGTTGATTTCGGCAGAGTAATGATAAGAATATATATTAACAAAAGTGGAAGAAGAAGAGGAGTGGAAAACCAGAAAATCTGATATAAAATTCATTGAAACTAACCCCTATTTATAGAAGAACAACAGCCATGTCCATTCGTGAAGAGTTATGGCGAATAGACACTTCTTTTGAAATTTAAATTTTGAACTCAAATGACACCATGTCGACATGGGGTATATAGGCATGTCGACATCCCAAAGCATTTTTTGATGTTTTGATTTTCTTTGAAAATAACCTTTATCTTATATTAAAACTAATTTAAACTTTATAAATATACTTGAATATGGTTAAAATTCATAAGTAAATATAGAGAATAATATATATAGAATTTAGCTCTAATTTTATATTTTAAATCTAAGTATAAATATTTAAAAGTTAAAAATATATTATATTAAAAGATAGTTTAAAATCAGGAGTAATTTGACTTTGAAATTAAAGATAGTTTTGAGGCTAAAATTATTTAAAATCAGGATAGAGGGTTTTGAATCTTTTAAAAGGAAAGTTTTGAAAACATTTTGAAAACAAGATATAATTTTGAAAAATCATTTTGAATAAAAAGTTAGCGGATACAAAACAATGTTCCACTAGATTTTTCGTAGGTTCCATCCTACTTAGGGTTCCATCCCTTAAACAGGCTCGAAGTGGATTCCATTCCACGAATAAATTGGATTTTAAGATGCCAGTTTTTCTATGAGTTTTAACAAAATTCCTAATAATAAAAAATACTTAACCTTGAAATCTTGAACTCTTGATAATCTTGATACTCATGAGTCTTCTATCTTGATATCTTGAATTTCTATACTGTACAGTCTTCATTCTTGGTACCTGCATGGTTAAATCCTGCATATACATATATATCTAAACTTATAATGTCAGTATTTATATTTTATACTCTATTCTAAGGTTGTTGTCATCAAAATCATCATCTCACGGACTAACAATCTCCCCCTTTTTGATGATGACAACATTTGTTTATAAAATATTACTTCTATCCTAATAACTCCCCCTAAAACTAATAACTCCCCCTAAATTTATGCCTAACTACCCTATTTTATATTTCTCCCCCTTTGTCATCAACAAAAACTAAATGTAAACTATATGACTCCAAACTATATAACTCCAAACTATATAACTCCCCTAAAGTTAATACTCTATGACATGTGATTATAATGATAGTGTTATCAAAATAATCATCACTTAAAACTAATACTAAACATAGTCCTAAACTATTAACTATCCTAACTAAGAATTCACGATAGTATTTATAATTAAAACATATATAAGAACACGAGTTATTTATTACGTATGAAGTTGTATATACATGAGCGTTTAGAAAACACAAACAATAATGGAGAAGAAAGAAAAGAAACTATTGTGTATTATTAAACATAGGAGATCTATGTATCGAAAAGTTTGGATAGTGGAAACAGAAGTTTCCACATTGTTCGACAAGATTCCCATTCTTGTCAAAACACACTTCTCCAACACATAGACTTGGTCATCATCCTCCTCGTGCGCTTCTTCCATGGGTTCTTCTTCTTCTTCTTCTTTGCTGGCCTCTTGTTCTTGATTGAGTGAAGGGTCTTCATCAATCAAGATAGGGTTGGCCTGGTTATCCGTTAGGAATTTTTGCAAATTCCTAAGAATCTTGCCTTGCCTTTCCTGTTCCTTTGCCATACGAAGTTGAGTCACTAGAATTTCAGTCATCATTTAAAGTACATCCTTCATAGATTCCTCCATTTTAGTCACACGAGCGAGAGTAGTACGTTGAAATGGACCCGACGTAGGAGAGGGGAATGGAAAGGTTGATTTTATGTTTGATTTGGAAGAGGAGGCTATTATTTTATTTATTTCAGAAGATAGATTAAAGAGAAAGCAGAGAGAATGAACAAAAATTCGAAATAGAGAAGAATATATAACTAAATTTTTTGAATTTTGGTGGGAAAAATTTCAAAATTTAAAAACGTTGCATGTCGACATGGGTATATGGGGGTTGTCGACATGGTCCTTTTTATTTTAACTCTTTGAATTATTTTAATATTAATTATTAATTATACTTGTTATTTATATTTTATATTTCAGTTATAGAATAAATACCTAATTCTCTTCTTAATTTAGTAATTATTGATTCATTTAAGGGTTTTGTTAAGATATCAGTAATTTGATTCTCAGAATTGATATACTCGAGAGTAACTACTTCCTTACTTATGTTATCTCTGAGAAAATGATGTCTGATATCAATATGTTTAGTTCGAGCATGTTGAGTAGTATTTTTGGATAAATTTATCGCGCTTGTATTGTCACAATAAATTGGTGATTTTGAAAATTCTAAACCAAATTTTTTAAGGTTTGTTGCATATATATTACTTGAGAACAAGCCAAAGTAGCAGAAATATACTCTGCTTCAGTTGTTGATAAAGAAACTGTGTTTTGCTTTTTACTAAGCCAAGAAATAAGAGAATGCCCCAAAAAGTGACAAGTCCCACTTGTACTTTTTCGGTCTGATTTACAACCAGCATAGTCAGCATCACAGTAATATATTAAGTCAAAAGAATCATTTTTAAGGTAGAATAAACCATAATCAGATGTGCGTTTAACATATCTTATGATTCATTTTACGGCTTTTAAGTGGGTCTCTTTAGGTTGGTGGCACAGAGACAAACACTATGCATGATATCAGGTCTACTGGCAGTAATATAGAGTAGTGATCCAATCATTCCTCTATATAGTTTTTGATCTACATCTTTCGAGAGATCTTCTTTACTAAGGTACTCATTGGTTGCCATGGAAGTGGGTTTTCCGCTCGCAGTAGTCAAACCAAATTTACTAATTTGGTCTTTAGCATATTTTTCTTGACTAATAAAGATACCATTATCTAATTGTTTTATTTGTAATCCTAAAAAGAAATTTAATTCATTCCAACATCTTAAAATATCATGAAACTCCTCCATAGAGTCCTATATGGTTTTTGGAGTAGTTACGGTACGAATCATCTCTTATGAGTACACTCTTTCGTTTCCCCGATGCCCCAAAAAACCAAATGCCGATTTTCAAAATGCTCAATACTGGTTCTTTAGGAAATAATCAGACAATACATAAGAGCAGGGATCACCCCCTAACCATTTATGTGAATGGATCTCCTCATCATTTGTCCTAGAAGAACAAAACGAGTTTATATGTACAGTATAACACCACCAACGATATCTGTACCATGTAAACCCCGTGTTTCTCCGAGATATTTCTGTAGTTAAAATCCTTCGATGTTAAGTAGGGAATATTTTCATATCACCAAAATTAAGAAGGGTTACATATTTAGGCCAAGATTTGATAGTCAGTTATTCAACTATCAGATAAACAATCATTCAAACAGAGATTATATTTCCCATGGAAATCACTAAGCCTCTTAAAATGAATTGTTCATTAATTAAATATCTTTCCAAAATATATATTAAAATATTCATATACTTATCTCCTTGGTATAAGTACATTTATAACCATTCACTTTTAACTTGGAAAACTTTTAAATATATATACAATGATTAAGTATATTCACGTAACATTTAATAAATATTTTTTATTTCTAAATCACATTAAAATGATTAAGCCCAAATGCCACTAAAACAGAGATATTATAAACCCAAGACACTATTCACTTTTATAAATTTCTTTATTTTATAAATAAATATCTCCTTTATCTATTTATAAAATACTTTTTTATAAATCTCCTGGTTTATTCATAAACCAATCTTTTATAAATCTCAAAATCCCATTTATAAAAATTCCCCTATTTAAATCTCTCGAACCCATTATAAATCTCTTTTCTGAAATCATTTAAAAACCAAACTCTGTTTTCCAATTCCAAAATCCCTTCCATATTTATAAATTCCTTTAATAATTATTTTCATTAAGCAAAAACTTATTATATAAATCTTCCCATTTAAAATGGTTCCTTTTTAAAATAAACAGTTTATTATTCTTAAACATCTTTTATAAAACTATTTATTTTCTAAAAAAACCTTTAACAAAACAATTACTTACCTTTAAACTACAGTAGTAAAATAATACTTTAGACAAATCATTAATAAAATCATGAACCTTTAAACAAGTTGATATGCCTTGATGAATCTACTGAAAAGCTAGATAGAATTAACTATGCTAGGTGTTTAGTCGAGGTTACACCAGAAAATGAACTAGTTGAGAAATTTCCAGTTATGCTTTTGGATGGAAGTGAGCAATTCGTGCATGTAAACTACCTATGGAAACATGAGATTTGTGTTCACTGCAAGGTGTTTGGTCACTTATCCATTGTGTGTGATAAAAATGTGATGCAAGAGCATGTGGAGCATCCCATCCAAGAAGAGGAAAACATTATGCAAGAAAATAAAAATCAGAAAAAAGAAAATAATGCAGGAACATATCTTTGGAAGAAGATTGCAAAGAGAAAGAAATCGTACAAGAACAGTGAAATACTGAGTAAAAATTTGATGACCTGCACATAAAGAAGTACTATGAAGGATAGTAGTGTTTGTGTGCACCCTGAGAAAACAACCGAGAACAGTGCATTTGACTCGATTAAAAACTTGGCTAACGCGCAATCCCCCCGAAAAAAATCCTCTACTCAGTTGCCTAATAGCCATGCAGATGTAGTAATCTCATTCACACAAAATACTGAAACTAATATCATCCCTAACGTAGCTGTTGATTCTGATCTGTGTGGCTTCACAGAGAAAAATAGTTTCTCAGTGTTATCTGCTTTGGAAGAGGATGTAGCTGTTGAGGAAGAAATAAATATAGAAGACACAGAGAATAATTGTGATAGAAACTTCTCATGCACAGGTGATCCGTGCATGAATGTGTCACGTGTACACAAAATCAATCAGCAACCAATCCAGTTATCCACAACTCTACCTCTTCCCAATATGATTCCAAAGCAGTCATCCACCATCTCAATCCATAATGGCAGCGATGATATTGTTCTCAATGTTTTATCTCCCTCCCCTGAGCCTTATTCCAATATTATCGCTCCTCCTGGTTTCTCTGACACGATAACCCCATCCAATAAACCATGTTCCTCGACCACAAAGCCTCATCATCACAAAAACAAAACCAAACTCAAATTTAGAGGTAGCAACCACCATGCCATTATACCCAGCATTGACCTCAATAATCCCAAAATAACCACAACAACTAGAATACTCCCTGAAACAAGTGATAGCCCATCTTCTGCAACCAGAAGCAAGACAAACCAATGCTCCTTTTTAAATAATTTTCATCAATGACACAAACTTTTGCTGTGTGGAATATAAGAGGAGCTCACCTTGATACCGAATTAATCCAAATCAAAATCATCATCTCCAAGTATAATCTCAGTCTCATTTCCATCCTAGAAACTAAACTTAACCTTGACTTAAGCCTTAAAGCTGTGCAATTCATCAACCCGCTGTGGAAAACTTGTCACAACCTTCTTGAAGCCCCTTATGGCAGAATATTGATTATCTATAACCCAAACATGTTCATACTGACCATGATCCTTTCTCGCAAGCAATTCATCCATTCTCACCTCACTCACAAGCCCACATCCAAATCCTTGTATCTCACTATTGTGTATGCTGAAAATTGTGCTCGCAACAGGCTTTCTCTCCACAACTACCTTCCACATTTAGCCCAAAACATCCATCCTTGGATTGTTTCAGGGGATTTTAACTGCCTCTTGTCTATCAATGATTGCATCGGTGGGAATGCTGTCTCTTTGAATGACATATCTCCTCTAAACTCTTCCATAAATTCTGCTGACCTCATACATATTCCTTTTGCTGGTGCCAAATTTTCTTGGGACAACAGAAGTAGGTCTGGTAGAAGAATCTATAGTAAAATCGATCATACCTTTTGCAACCTTACGTCTTTTTTCACGTGGCCAAATTTATCCACCTTCCTCCCTCCTCCTCTTCTCTTTGATCACTCCCCCCAAATCATCCAAATGGAAACTGGTTGCCTATTAAGAAAGTCCTCCTTTAAATTTTTTAACATCTGGACTACTGAGCCTGATTTTTTTAGTATTGTTAATAAGGCCTGGTGCATTAACTATTTTGGCTCTCCCATGTTTGTTTTGCAGCAAAAAATGAAGAATGCGAAAAGAGCTCTTGGAAGATGGGCCAGATGCAGGTTTGGCACTGGTGATCTTCTCTCCTCCACTATTGTTATCTCTTTGGCTGATGCCAGAATCCAAGCAATGCAAACCCCAAACAATGTCGAATTAGCCAACGCTGAATACAAGTTACAAGATCAATACCATAAAGCACTTGAGGCAGAGAATGATATGAGAAAACAGAAACTCAGATTCAAGTGGACAAATTCTGGCGATAGGAATACAAAATTCTTCCATGATAGCCTTAAGGTGAAGCATTCCAAGTCCAACATTCATTGTATCATTGATCGATCTGGGAAGACCTGTTCCACTCCTCTCGATGTTGACAATGCTTTCCTTGACTACTTTTCCAACCTTCTTGGAAATGATGTAGATTTCCAACCTGATCTTTCAATCATCAATGATCTGAAACTTCCATGTCTTAGCCCTGAACATGTTGCCTTCCTTTCTACCCTAGTGACGGAAAATGAAATTAAGCAAAGCATTTTTGAAATGAACAAGGAATCATGTGGAGGCCCTGATGGATTTAATGCAAATTTTTTTTACTAGCTGTTGGGATATCATCAAAAATGATTTTGTTAATGCTGTGAACAGTTTCTTCAAACATAATAAAATGCTATCTGGAATTAATGCAACCAATATCGCCTTAATTCCCAAAACTAAGCATTCTATCAGTGTCACTGATTTCAGACCAATCTCATGTTGTAACACCACTTACAAGTGCCTCTCCAAAATTATTGCTTCTAGGCTGAAAGTTGTGCTTAACCATCTTATCTCCCCTAACCAAGCAGCTTTCATTCAGGGGAGAAGTATCCTTGACAATGTGCTGCTGTCACATAATCTCCTTAAATATTACAACAAATCCACGATAAGCCCAAGAGCCATGTTAAAACTTGATATAAGGAAAGCTTATGATACTCTTCAATGCACCACTATTTCCAGGACCCTTGCCAAAATGAAGCCCCCCCCCCCACTTTGCTTCATGGATTTACACTTGCATCTCTTCAGTCCACTTTTCATTGAACCTCAATGGCAACACCGTGGGCTATTTCAAGAGTAATCAAGGAATCAGACAAAGTTGCCCTATGTCCTCTTACATTTTCATATTGGTCATGGAAGTGCTTACTGCTATGATTAATCATGAGACCTCATGCAAAAGAATTCTTACTCACCCCAAGTGCAATGATCCCCTTATCTCTACACTCATGTTTGCAGATGATTTTATTGTATTCACCAAGCCAACTCCACAATCTATTAGCAACTTAATGAAAGTTCTCAATGCTTTTCAAATTCAGTGGGCTTGCTATTAATCTTGACAAGTCCTCAATAAAAATTGCTGGAATCGATGTCCCTGCAATCCATTCACTTACAAATTTATGTCACCTTCCCCTGGCTCCTGATAATCTTACATACCTTGGGATCCCTATGAGCTCCTCCAAAGTCTCCACAACTCAGTTCATGAAACTTTATGACAAGATTACACATACCATGAAAGCTTGGGCTAACAGATTTCTTTCACAGGCAGGAAGACTCACTCTTATAAAATCTGTCATATTCTCTTTTACCACTTACTGGTCTAGAACCTTCATTCTTTCCAAAAAGCTTATCCACATGATCAGGAAGGCGATGTGTAACTTTCTCTGGTTTGGAATCATTCACTCAAACAGTCTCAAACCTTTTAACTTTTGCAAGGTTGAAACAAAAAAAAGCATGGGTGGCCTAGGGATCATTAACATACGAAATTGGAATACCGTTGCTTTTAGTATGCATTTGGATAATCTTCTTAATTCTAAAAACAATATTGGGTGTCTTGGACGAAGAAGCATCACCTCAGTAGCAAAAAATTTTGGTGCATGGACATCGCGCATGGCAACAGTTGGACATGGAGATCCATCCTTAATCTTCGTCCTATGTTGCTTCCTCATATTAAGCACATAGCATCTCCTTGTGGCACTGTGAGTTTCTAGAACGATCCTTGGGCAAGGCATGGTCTCATTCTTAGCAAAACCATGACATACAATCAAATAATTAAAACAGGAATTCCTTCGGATGCCAAGGCTAAATATTTTATATGTGATGGTGTCATTTCTTTGCCGTACTCCAGCAACCAACTCACACGTCAGCTGTGGCAGGAGATTAGCAGGCAACAGTACCCTATTATCCCCTGTGATAGAGTGTTGTGGTCTCCTGATCTTGTCGAACATTCCATCTCCAAAATATATGACCACGTTTCCCATGCAACGTCGACACCATGGTTTTCCTAAGAAAAAAGAGTTTGGAATCATCACTGTATAGAAAACGACAACTTTCTTCTCTGGAAGGTACTTAGAAATGCCATGAATTTCAAAGACAAACTTCTTCGCATTGGTTTGGTTTCTGATGCGACCTGCTGCTTCTGCGCCGATGAAAATGAGACAAACATTCATCTTTTCTTCAGTTGCAAGGTTGTTCATAGTTTATGGAATAAGATATCAGCATTGCTTGGTCATGGAATCAAATCCAGGGATAGCAATATTGAGTGGTGCTATCTATACAGAGCTACCAAATGGAAGAATGTATCTGGTACGTTGTGTTGAATATGCGCTTATATGATTTTTGTTTGATGATAATAAACATATATACATTCGTTTAAATGTATTTGTTAATATACTATTTTGTTTTCACAGATTAAATAAATATTTGTTGAATAAATTAAATAATACAGAATTTGAATTTAAACGAATATTTTATTCAAACAAATATTTATTACAATTTTGAATAGTATACAAATTCAAGCTCTCGCTATTCACTATACAACTTTGATACAAATTCAATTACATCACTGTTTTACATCAGCACCTCACTACATATCACTCACACTCGTATTTATCTTCAACTGCATTCCAGTTTGAATCCAGCATCTGGGCAATCTGCAAAAATATAAACTAACGCAGTAAAATTGAAAAAGAAATATTTTTGCAATTCAAAAATAAAAGATAATTTTTGAAAATATGATTTGCCTCAGTTATTTGGGTTGTTCGTCATAATTTAAATTTGAATTCATCATACACGAACAACTTGTGACATACACAGTGTATTACTGTATATGCCACAAGGCCGTGCACGCCGATATATACACTTGATTGTTTTTACAGGGACAGGTGAGCATAGGTCAAACCAAAATGAAAAACCGGGTTCAACTCACGTGCAGTATATTCAAAATTACGACACGAGCACAAGGTCAAACCCGAGTTTTCAAACTGGATTCAACACAAGGCAACATGACCGAAGGCATAGCAACTGCATAGCGACGTCAGCAGTTACGTGAAAAATTCAGCAATCCAAATAACACAGTGTCAACAACCAAGTAAGTGAAATGGATAGTTCAAGACAGTACAACTACAACTCGATGCAATTGACACAAACAACTACAAAACAATCAAACTTCATCAAGGCAACATGAACTGCAGACCAAACACATGAGTGTAAACAAATGAATCAGCAAGGCAAGGCACAAATGCAACATGGCCAACATGAAATACCAGAGATGACAAATCATGCTCAACAAAAACACTTGCAACAGTGTGATGCAGTGGCACATGATTATCAAGGGTATACATGAAGGATGCATCAGAATAACTTGGCAATGCAAGTGAAACTCGATTACTACATAACACAGCAGTGCAACAGTATCAAATACAATATGGACACAACCTGCCTCAAATGCACAATACAAATCAATGACAAAGCAACACTGGGAGCAACTGAAGGAAACAAAACCAGACACATGAAGACCAACAGGCTACAAGATATCATAAGCAGGACCAAACTGCATAAGTGAATGGAGTTCAGCTATGTAAAAGAAACACAGTTGCAAACAAACATGACAGGAAACAGATAACATTGAACATGGTGAAGCAGTACAAAAGACAAATTGCAATTCAAACCAACATATCCAACTAGAAGAGCAACCATCAAGTACAAACAGTGGCGCATGGATACGGCAATATGCAGAAGCAAGAACACTTGCAACAGTGAAGTCGAAATCATGGAAAGTGGCACAACAATTTTTGAGAAGAACCAACAGAAATCGCCATGTCAAGTTTGAACAAATCAATAATAATGCAGCGAAGCATGTTCATGGAAAACAGCAAATACAAACTGCTACAACACCAAGTAAAGGACACAGCGCATATATGTCAAACATGAATGCTACAACTTCAAATGAACCAACAACATAGCAAGCTACATGAAGACAGAGCTCGATCAAAATGCCTTATTGATAAAGAAATGAAATTCACGCAACAAGTTAAAAGTCAATCAGTGATACAAGACCGAAGTTTAGAAAATCAAAAGGCCGAAGTGACAGTGAAATCGCCAATTCAATGTTGAATAAGTCAACAGTAAAATGATCGAGCTGAAGCCGAAGCAAGCATGTGTACAGGTTCAATCAATATCATGAAGTGCAGTTTAAAAAAAAATTAAAAATGACCGAAGTCGAAGTCATATAATGAACAAGTCCAAAATCGAGGTAGCAAAGGTAATTGACCAAGTTAAAAATCAAGGCGTGATCATCACAATTCAAAACCGTATTGACCAAGCAATGAATCAACACCGTATCAACCAAGTAATACCAAGAATACGATAGTGACAAAGTCAGAACAAATCTCAAGCATCAATACCAGATCGAACGGCATATGACAAATTCAAATCAACATATACGAACGCAAAAATAGGATTTCGAATCCTATATAAAACCCTATATCATCATCGGCAAAAAGGTGGAATTCGAGTTTAAGCAATAACCGCCAGCAAGGAATCAAATCAATAACTCGAATCAAATCGAGTTCAAAACAAATCAATCAGAAAAAGCAAAAAGGGAAATCACATACCAAGTCAAGTGAACTCGAGAAGGAGCCTCGTGCAAATCGAAGAAATAAAGGATCGTCAAAGCAATCACGACAACAACCACCTGAACGATCAACGAAGTCGGCGCCTTTAATTTTGCACAAACCCTAATTTTGTTCAACAAGAAAACGAATGAGATCGAAGCAACCATTTTCAAAGAGGAGTCGGCCGAAGAAATAAAAAAGAATAAAGGGGAAGTTACTCTTATTTTACTTTGGGCTGGCCTGGTTTATTTGTTGGTTACTAATTATATAAGGCTCTAGTTAAATTAGGGTTTATTTATTTTTAAATTGTTTTTAATTTGTATTTTTATTTTTAAACCGTTTATTTTTCTAGTCGTGTGACTAGGGGACAAGCTACGTGGCGTAGCTTGAGAATTCGCAACTCGGTAATTGAGTTGTGGCAGGGTTTTGAGCGTAGAGTTAGATTAGTCAATAGCGGGTATAGCGAGTTTACGTGTGTAAGCGAGGGACTATCTAATTTCTAGTAGAAACCTTGGAGGCAGCACGTAGGCAGCACGTAGGCAGGGTTTTGCCGAAGCTGGGTAAATTCTGTGTTGTTCTGTTTTATTCTGTTATTTATATTCTGCGATATCTGTGCTGCTATTCTGTGATCTGAATTGAAATTAATTTATAAGCTTCTGCGATTAATTTTAATAATTTACACTATCACCCTATTCACCCCCCCTCTAGGGTGAAATCGATCCTACAAGTGGTATCAGAGCTAGGAACAAAAGCAATTTTTGTTTTAAAAATTTGATTTTACAAAAATCAATTTTTGTTTTAAAAAATTCGTGTTTCAAAAAAAAATCGGTTTTTGTTTTAAAAATTTGTATTTTTAAAATGGCTTCTTTTAATAATGCTTTTGCAGAAGGTCAATCCATAGTTAGACCACCAATGTTCAATGGTGAATATGCTTATTGGAAAAATAGAATGCAAATTTTTCTGAAAACCATTGACGCTTGGAATATTGTTGAGACAGGTTATAGAATACCAACTATAACTGTAGATAATCAGGAAATAGAGAAACCAAAGGAACAATGGACATAACTAGAAAATAAATTATAAAATACTAATGCCAAAGCTATGAATTCTATTATCTGTTCATTGGATCAATTTGAATTTAATCGTGTCTCACATTGTCTAACTGCGCAGGAAATATGGCACATACTAGAAGTGACTCACGAAGGAACATCTCAAGTCAAAGAATCTCGCCTTGCAATGCTAAGCAGCGAATACGAGAACTTCAAAATGGCGAAGGAAGAAAATGTCAAAGAGATGTACGGACGACTCTCCAATATCGTATACAAATCAAAAGCTCTCGGAAAAATATACACCGAATTAGAAATAGTCCAGAAAATCCTCAGAGTCCTTCCACGAAGCTTTGAAGCAAAAGTAACTGCCATACAAGAATCAAAAGATTTAAAACAACTTAAAGTTGAAGAACTCATCGGAAATCTCACCACTTATGAGCTAGAAATGAAATTCAAGGAAGAGCGTGAAGGAGGTGACACTCAAAAGAAATCAATAGCTCTCAAAGGAACAACCGAAAGTGATGATGATAACGATGAAGATGATGGAGCAGCAGAATTGGAGCTGTTAATAAGGAAATTCAAAAAATGGAATCAAAAACATGGAAATTCAGCTCGAATTCAAAAAGCAAAAAGCAGAATAGCCAAAGCACTAGACTATTCAGAAGAACAAAAGTTTATTTGTTATAATTGTAACAAACCCGGCCATATCAAGCCCGATTGTCCACAAATTAAATCCACCCATGGAAAGAAACAGAAAAAGAAAAGTTTTGCAGCCACTTGGGATGAAATAGACGAGAATGATCAAAGCACTGGCAGTGAAAGCGAAAAGGCAGAATTGTGTCTTCGAGGTGATACAACTGACAGTGACGACGACGAGCCAAGTGAGGTATCAAAACTTACCCATTCTGAGTTGCTTATATATTTTCATGAAGTAAACGGTTGTTTTGAACGACTTAGGGAAAAATACGCCAAACTTGAATCTCAAAAAGATACTTTGATAGAATGTAATAAACAACTTGATCAATTAGTTAAAACCTATCAAAGTAGGATCCCTAAGTGTGATAAGTGTCCAACATTTGATGAAGAAATTAAAAAATCAGAAATTAAAATGAAATCACTTGAAAATGAAATTCTGATTTTAAAAGAGAATGAAAATACTAGAAGAGAGAATTCTATTAAAAAGTGCACACAATTATTAAACGAAAATGAGTCTCTCAAAACACAAGTCCAACAATTGTCTACTACTTTAGATAAATTTTCCAAAAGTGAAAAATCATTGAGTATGCTATTAGGAAAGCAAACTGTTAATACGGTTAGACAAGGACTTGGATATAATAGTTCGAAAATTGTTGAAAACAAGATTAATCAAGAAAATTCAATGTGCACGATTTGTAGAAAATATGGACACAATCACAATAATTGTTGGTATAGACCCAAACATGTGAAAACTATACCGATTTGGGTTCCAAAAGGCACAAATATAAAATCTCTCAAAGTTAAACAAATTTGGGTGCCAAAGGGAACAATTATAAATAGTTTTAGGTCTACACAAAATTATTTTTCAAAATTTTCTGCCACTAACAACCATGGACCTATAAAAACAAATAGGTCACATAAATCTTTTCCCGTGTAGGTGTGGTGGCAGGCTAAGGAACAATAATTGTGTTCTCTGGATTTTTGGCTGTTCCAGAAACACAACGGGCGACAAAACAAAGTTCCTTAGCCTAGTATAAAGGTGACAGAATCACAATGGACAACGACGAAAAATATCGTAAAGGTAAAACAAGTAATGGTATGTTTTAAACGATATATTAAATGTGATAATTTGCACCATATTCAGAATTAAAATCAGCCAATAATGAGATGATGAAAAGATGGTGATTTTGACTTTGACTTATTCAACATAGTTGGCCAATTATATTTTATATGCCAAAAACACTACAAATTCTTGAAATACTTCATACAGATTAAATTGGAAAAACGATGGTGTTTTGGTATTAGGAAATTCATTGATTGTTGATAATCCATTTGGCTAACTCTTTATTCACCGTTTTCAATTATTTACACGGCTTCAATTCAGATTCAAAAGAATGTCATTTAAATTGTTGTTAAAATTGAATTTGAAATTTTTGGTGCACACTTTATGTTTTGATCTATAAAATTCAATTGATGATAAATTTTTTTGAGTGCAAGAGAAATTCAGATGCAGATTTCACTGGTAATCTAGTTGATAGAAAAATTACTAGTGAAATGTGATTATTATTGAGACATTTAGTAACTGCATCGTTTTTCAAAGAAAATATCTGCATATTTTTCATTTCAAATAATTTTCAAATAGCAGAAAATTTTCTTTTAAAACCCCCTGGAGAAAATCATTTTTGACCATATTTTCAGATTAGTCATTTTGAAAAATTAATTTCATAATTATTTTTGAATTTGATTTTAAATGACTATTTTGACTAATCTGACTCCCAAATGATTATCGAAAAGAAAAATAGTGATTGAAAAAGTAATGAGTGTTGATATTGATCATATATTATAACTCGAGAAAGTATAAATAGAAAATTTCTTTAGAAATTTAAACAAGAGTTATAAAAAAATTTGTTGGTAAAAATTCCATGACCATCTCTATATCTATCATATTTCTAACGACCATCACTCATCAAAATTCTATACAGTTTGTCGATATGTAGTACTTTAAACAGGAATCGTTCGTTTTTCATTTTTCACATTTTTTTAAATAAAATAATAATAATAATAATAATAATAATAATAAATAACAAAGTATTCACTCTCATTTAAAAGTCCTCACGGTTATGCATGGGTGAATTACTTGGAATTTGTTATGTGCTTCCATGCTCATTTAAAAGTCCTCACGGTTATGCATGTATGGAACGCATATCAAAAGTTGATTTTTTTTAAATAGAAACAAGTTGATTCTAATCCCATTTAAAAATCCTCACGGTTATGCGTGGTTAGAAGATACTTGAATTCATTTTTTAAAATAAAATTGGAATACTGCTAATCTCATTTAAAAGTCCTAACGGTTATGCATGGTTAGTAGATATTCAAATTCCTGATATAAATATACCACAAATAGACACAACTATATGGTTTTATATGATGACATCATTTCCATCATTCTAAAAGTGGAATATGCGCATAACAAAATATTTATGATTTTTGTTTGATTTTTTATTGAAATTTAATATTTATATTCAATTGAGTTTTAATGTTGGTTAATATCGATAACTTTATCTCTATTTTCTCTAACACTATTATTCTTTTGCTGATAACAAAAGGGGGAGAGAAAAGTTAAGATTTTGTCAAATAGAATCAAGCAAAGGTCAAATAATTTTCCATTTGCATATAGGCTCATTTATATATTTCTATTCGTATGCATATATGTAGGGGGAGCTTTGTGTAGAGAGGAAACATTGCATATATGTAGGGGGAGCTTTGTGTAGAGAGGAAACATTTAAATAGGGGGAGCAATTAGATATATCTATGATCAAATACATTTAACATATTCAAAATCTTAAATATATGTTTGTTGTCATCAAAAGGGGGAGATTGCTGAATATGCGCTTATATGATTTTTGTTTGATGATAATAAACGTATATACATTCGTTTAAATGTATTTGTTAATATACTATTTTGTTTTCACAGATTAAATAAATATTTGTTGAATAAATTAAATAACACAGAATTTGAATTTAAACGAATATTTTATTCAAACAAATATTTATTACAATTTTGAATAGTATACAAATTCAAGCTCTCACTATTCACTATACAACTTTGATACAAATTCAATTACATCACTATTTTACATCAGCACCTCACTACATATCACTCACACTCGTATTTATCTTCAACTGCATTCCAGTTTGAATCCAGCATCTGGGCAATCTGCAAAAATATAAACTAACGCAGTAAAATTGAAAAAGAAATATTTTTGCAATTCAAAAATAAAAGATAATTTTTGAAAATATGATTTGCCTCAGTTATTTGGGTTGTTCGTCATAATTTAAATTTGAATTCATCATACACGAACAACTTGTGACATACACAGTGTATTACTGTATATGCCACAAGGCCGTGCACGCCGATATATACACTTGATTGTTTTTACAGGGACAGGTGAGCATAGGTCAAACCAAAATGAAAAACCGGGTTCAACTCACGTGCAGTATATTCAAAATTACGACACGAGCACAAGGTCAAACCCGAGTTTTCAAACTGGATTCAACACAAGGCAACATGACCGAAGGCATAGCAACTGCATAGCGACGTCAGCAGTTACGTGAAAAATTCAGCAATCCAAATAACACAGTGTCAACAACCAAGTAAGTGAAATGGATAGTTCAAGACAGTACAACTACAACTCGATGCAATTGACACAAACAACTACAAAACAATCAAACTGCATCAAGGCAACATGAACTGCAGACCAAACACATGAGTGTAAACAAATGAATCAGCAAGACAATGCACAAATGCAACATGGCCAACATGAAATACCAGAGATGACAAATCATGCTCAACAAAAACACTTGCAACAGTGTGATGCAGTGGCACATGATTATCAAGGGTATACATGAAGGATGCATCAGAATAACTCGGCAATGCAAGTGAAACTCGATTACTACATAACACAGCAGTGCAGCAGTATCAAATACAATATGGACACAACCTGTCTCAAATGCACAATTCAAATCAATGACAAAGCAACACTGGGAGCAACTGAAGGAAACAAAACCAGACACATGAAGACCAACAGGCTACAAGATATCATAAGCAGGACCAAACTGCATAAGTGAATGAAGTTCAGCTATGCAAATGAAACACAGTTGCAAACAAACATGATAGGAAACAGATAACATTGAACATGGTGAAGCAGTACAAAAGACAAATTGCAATTCAAACCAACATATCCAACTAGAAGAGCAACCATCAAGTACAAACAGTGGCGCATGGATACAGCAATATGCAGAAGCAAGAACACTTGCAACAGTGAAGTCGAAATCATGGAAAGTGGCACAACAATTTTTGAGAAGAACCAACAGAAATTGCCATGTCAAGTTTGAACAAATCAATAATAATGCAGTGAAGCATGTTCATGGAAAACAGCAAATACAAACTGCTACAACACTAAGTAAAGGACACAGCGCATATATGTCAAACATGAATGCTACAACTTCAAATGAACCAACAACATAGCAAGCTACATGAAGACAGAGCTCGATCAAAATGCCTTATTGATAAAGAAATGAAATTCACGCAACAAGTTAAAAGTCAATCAGTGATACAAGACCGAAGTTTAGAAAATCAAAAGGCCGAAGTGACAGTGAAATCGCCAATTCAATGTTGAATAAGTCAACAGTAAAATGATCGAGCTGAAGCCGAAGCAAGCATGTGTACAGGTTCAATCAATATCATGAAGTGCAGTTTAAAAAAAATTAAAAATGACCGAAGTCGAAGTCATATAATGAACAAGTCCAAAATCGAGGTAGCAAAGGTAATTGACCAAGTTAAAAATCAAGCCGTGATCATCACAATTCAAAACCGTATTGACCAAGCAATGAATCAACACCGTGTCAACCAAGTAATACCAAGAATACGATAGTGACAAAGTCAGAACAAATCTCAAGCATCAATACCATATCGAACGGCATATGACAAATTCAAATCAACATATACGAACGCAAAAATAGGATTTCGAATCCTATATAAAACCCTATATCATCATCGGCAAAAAGGTGGAATTCGAGTTTAAGCAATAACCGCCAGCAAGGAATCAAATCAATAACTCGAATCAAATCGAGTTCAAAACAAATCAATCAGAAAAAGCAAAAAGGGAAATCACATACCAAGTCAAGTGAACTCGAGAAGGAGCCTCGTGCAAATCGAAGAAATAAAGGATCGTCAAAGCAATCACGACAACAACCACCTGAACGATCAACGAAGTCGGCGCCTTTAATTTTGCACAAACCCTAATTTTGTTCAACAAGAAAACGAATGAGATCGAAGCAACCATTTTCAAAGAGGAGTCGGCCGAAGAAATAAAAAAGAATAAATGGGAAGTTACTCTTATTTTACTTTGGGCTGGCCTGGTTTATTTGTTGGTTACTAATTATATAAGGCTCTAGTTAAATTAGGGTTTATTTATTTTTAAATTGTTTTTAATTTGTATTTTTATTTTTAAACCGTTTATTTTTCTAGTCGTGTGACTAGGGGACAAACTACGTGGCGTAGCTTGAGAATTTGCAACTCGGTAGTTGAGTTGTGGCAGGGTTTTGAGCGTAGAGTTAGATTAGTCAATAGCGGGTATAGCGAGTTTACGTGTGTAAGCGAGGGACTATCTAATTTCTAGTAGAAACCTTGGGGGCAACACATAGGCAGGGTTTTGCCGAAGCTGGGTAAATTCTGTGTTGTTCTGTTTTATTCTGTTATTTATATTCTGCGATATCTGTGCTGCTATTCTGTGATCTGAATTGAAATTAATTTATAAGCTTCCGCGATTAATTTTAATAATTTACACTATCACCCTATTCACCCCCCCCCCCCCCCCCCCTCTAGGGCGAAATCGTTCGTACACGTTGTTGCTGCTCGCCCTCAAAAAATTCATCTGAGTTATATGTAGAGAAAGAAACGATAGAGTTTTTAATGGCACGATCAAAAGCAAAATTGAAATGTGGAACCAGTTGATCGGCTCAATCAAAGATGGTGTGAGAAATTGTACGTTTGATTTTGGAAACAGTTACAATGGCATTTGGTACTAACTGTGGTCTTGTTGACTCAGTGTAGTTTTTGTTTATTTGTTTTCTTTCCCTTTTTTATTTCCCGTTGTACCATAGTTTTGTTATGGTGCAATTTTTTATTGTGTTCGCAATAAACTGGTAGGGGCCAGCCAACCCTGCTTAGCTTTGCTAAAAAAATAAATAAATATATATAATGATTGAACTTAATAATTAATTACCTTTAAAGCATTATTGATATAATAATAAATAAATTTTAAAACAATATTATTATATAATAATAGATTAACTTTAAAATAATATTATTATAATAATAAGTTAACTTTTGAATAATATTATCTAAAATAATAATAAATAATAACTTTAAAATTTAAAATAATTAAATTTAAATAATAATTTACTTTTAAAATAATAATTAACTTTAAAATCAAGTTATTATAAAATAACTTTAAACAACAATTAAGTGTAAATAACTTTAAATCATATTTTGAATAGAAAACAATGTTTAGATATAAATTAGTTAACTTTAAACATTGTTGATAAAATAAGTATTATATAAATATCTGAAATTGTTTTAATTTGAAGTTGATTTAAATCCATAACTTTAAGACTTCAGAAAGAGTCATGGCAATCACAATGGTACTTAAACAAGTCACTATTAAGTTAATTTAACTTTCCAATTTAATAACTGATATTTACAATAATCAACATCTATGTAAATAAATTCAACAATTAACCACCGCTCGTTAACACATCACTTATTCAATAATGATTAATTGGAACATCAATTAACATCATACTATATGTCCAAATCTATAAAATTGCAGAACGGGGATATATTCTGCTAATCAAATGTCATCGATAATCTACACATACTTATTGGAGAATGGTGTTTTATTCTACAAAATGGTTGTCCAAAATAATCAATTAAATTAAATTAAATATATCGGTGTTTTATTTGGACTAATAGATATCACCAATAAATTGATTTAAGTATGTTATTATTTACGCAATGTAATTATAACCAGTCGGTTCTATTTTATCATTTTCTTTTACTTCCATAAAACTATCAACTATTAATATCGTAGTGTTCTACTAGTATCCTAGTGTAAAAATTCATGGGTAAATTGGTTTCAAACGGATGAGATGTAATATTCCAAACTTAACACTTAGATTTACAAATTAAAAACAATTAAAACAAAGGGTTTCTCACCCAACAAAACGGGCCGAGCCCGCTTATAAAAAACCCACAACGTATGCCAGCTCCTTCTCCATCCTTTTTGTACAACTGAATGGACAGCAACACTCCACTTCTCTACATTTATACATGCGCACCTGCCAGCCAACACTACTTCTCTCCATTCGTCTCCATATGCATGAAACCCGATCCATCACCTCGCCTAACCCGCCACCACAGACCACCTGATGCTGTCACCTCCTCGCCTCTCCCCTCTTCACCTTCCCGAGCCTGTGCACTTCTAAGCACACCCACTACCCCATGCTACAATCATGGTCACCTTCCCATTATCTCCATTTTCATGCAACAGAGCTTCCCCTTTCTTACACTCATTACCACACACCACGCAAGCTCCAAGGCCCAAAAACCAAAAGCCCACTTCCATAATTACATCTCCCTCCCTTCAACAGCCTGAGGATGTTCGCGCATACCTACACATATCACCTCCCTTCCCTTGGCCATGCACACACATCACTAGCAAGAAATATGGAGAAATGTGCCATATATGTGGCCATAACTAGAGGCCAAGAGGTGGGGAAGAGAGAAATTGTTAAAGAGAAGAGATATGGAAAATATAATTCTCAAGCAAAAACGAAGTAACGTGTTATGTGCGCTTACAGTGGAAAAGAAATAATGTGCATAGGTTCTCTTTCTTCCTTTTATGTGTGTGCTGTGAATGAACGCATATATGCGGAAAGTTACTTCATGCCTAAGGGAACAGAAAGGACCAACTTTAGATGTAACCCACTAAAGGTCATGATCAAAGGACAGCCATAATATATCGGGCAAAGACTTTGGTTTTCAAAAGATTGTGTTGTTTCAAATTTGATACTTAAATATTTTGGGCATAAAATCTAGTTTACGTGTAGCCATGAACGATAGAATTAAAAATACGATCATGTACAATGATGTGTCATGATCATAAAATAATAATAACGTACACTGGTTAACTTATTCTGTAAAGTTTCAAAAATGCTAACATTTGCCGTAAAATATATCAAACGAAAATTCATTTATTTTTCAAGTTAAAAATTATGGAAAATTTCTATTAATTAAATTAAAAATACGTCATTAAATATCATGTCGTTTTAATAAAATCTGATTTCCTTATAATTTATTATATCTGAACCAAATTCGGATATCTAGATAAATTAAATATTCAAATGCGAAACGTTAAAAATTTCGGATCGTTACGCTACAATAGCCGGTGATACTACCATCATGCAATTGAGGAGAAAAATTCTCTATTTAATAGTGTTTAACTTCCTATGCTTCATCTCAGACTTAACTATAATCATTTGATGGTCATCATGTCATGGTTTGACTATAATCCAAGTGAAGTATTCACGTCGAAGTTCAGCGTATTCTCAGATCAACAGAACTGTGTAACATTGTTGCGCTGAGATTTCATATGTGATTTAGTTGTTATCAACCAACATATTACTCTCAGTCGATTCATTATATAGTCATACAATAACTATAAGTAGGTAACCTCTTAGTACCCTCAACAGCCATAAGTAAACATTGTGCAACATTTGGAGAGTGTAACGTACTATAGTGTCAAAGGATTTATCAATATCATTTCTCAAACCATCTTTACCATGATATTTAAAACAAAATATTATTCTACTTTCTGATTAATTACTCACGGTTGCAACTATAATCATACAATATTTCAGTTAAGGATTTTCTCAATTATATATTTTCAATTAGCTAATAATCATTTATATCACAATATAACTCAATATATAAAAGAAAACAAGCACCATAAATAACTTTTATTATGAACATGATCATTTACAGAGTTGGTTATGTTACACATTTACATAATTACCCCTAGAGTATACAACTAACTCCCTCACGTCGGAGATATGATCAATTAGGAAGCATATATATGAGTACATATTGTTTAATCCATGATTTATTTTTTAACACTTGTTGGAATTAGATGCTTATATGTACTGATTATAATTTTTTTTAATCATTTAAAACCTTTTTTGAGCATTATTACCAATAGAAATTGAGGCTAGAATTGTTTAAGAAAGTAGCAATACTACTAACTTATCAATCACTAATTCAGGTAGTTATATTCTTACCTTGGACCTCAAAGTTGCATGCTTTGTTAATAATTATAGTTCTTGGTCGCGTAGCAATAATTAAATAGATAAGTGTCATATTCGCTTATTTCTTAAAAATGTATATTTTCCCTTTTACTTTTGATATGTATGGATTAAAGTTTCCTAAGACTTCCATAAATGAATATACACATGTTCTTCATTTCTAGCACCAGCAAAACAAAAAATTTAACTTATTGACTAGTTCGATAGTTATTGCTTCTTGCACGCCTCTAATAGATTCTTAAGGAAGCATCCAAAGATAGGGAAAGGTATCATTTTGCTTTTTAGGTATCTTTTTCATCCATTTGCTTAACCTTTCTTTAATTTTTTCTCGGTAGGATTACCCATGTCCTT
Organism: Allium cepa; assembly: GCA_030765085.1. Classification (NCBI taxonomy): domain Eukaryota; kingdom Viridiplantae; phylum Streptophyta; class Magnoliopsida; order Asparagales; family Amaryllidaceae; genus Allium; species Allium cepa. The sequence goes on from CM060938.1 coordinate 338,452,300, forward strand.
AGCTTAAATTTCATTCTTACCACCTTAATTCATGCTCATGTCTATACACTGTAGCTGTTTTAAGTATTTTCTAGGTGAATGTCCATTTAGGCTTTGAATCATCAAGCAGCAAAATAAGGTATTTTATCCATCATGATCTTCACCTGAATTATTTCCAAACTTGTGGTATATTTTGTCAGAATTATCTATATTGTAGTAACAACACCGCAGTTGAAAAAATAAAATAAACGTTCACTTAGGTTTATATAATTTTCACATGGCTCTTATGTTTACATATGATGCAAGAGTCTTAATATTATATTATATATATAATTATTTTTCAAGGATGGCTAATTAAAAAATTCAGGAAGATATAAAATTTAGTGATGTTTAATATATGAAAAACTGATTATATTCCGTTTTTTCTTTGATTTATTTACAGGTCCGGGTCAAAGGATGTTAGCCTAAAAGGTGAATGGAAAGAATTAAAGGCAGAAGCATGGCATGAACGTTGGATGTGTCTGTAGTTTGCATAAGCACATCTAAATCACATGATCGCTTATTTGGATTTTTTTTGTCAAGGTTACTTCAGATTCAATAATGATGTTTGGATTGGTATTGAAATACATTATATATGTTCGATTGGGGGTATTGAACATTGCAATTAAGAAATACTATGTAAAATATCGTGTTATTCAATATATCAAACTATAAATTTGAATGTTAAATATATAACATGTTGATTATTAAATGTGTTTGATTTTCATTTGTTTAGTTACAAATATAGGACAAAGGCATAACATAGCATTTTCTAAATATTATAATAGATTTTCCATACCGATTGAGTTTAGAACACTAAATGCATGAAATTTTAATATAGTTTACATTTCATAGCATTGATGAAATGCTATATTATGATTCTTAATTTCCATACCATTTTTATTTTTGTAGCTTTGAAAAAACACTATGAAATTATGCTTACTTTCATAATGTATATATTTTGTAGCATTAAAAAAATGCTAGAAAAGATACCTACTTCATAGCATATATTTTTCATAGCATTGAAAAGCACTAAAAATATTTTTTTGTAGTTTTTATTTTTCTAGTATGGTAGATTCTAGATCTGTTATAGTATGTCATTCCATAGCATTAACGCTAAGAAATTTTTAAAAGAGTTTTATCAATGTTATTAAAAGCAAATTCCAATATAGTGACGCAAAATTAGTGTCGACTTGGGATGAAATAAACTTAAAAATTAATCTAATACATATTAAAAGCCTCAGGTAATTAGGTGAATAGTTTAATGTACTCTTGTATCTCATTAATTCTACCTCATAGTATAACCGAACAATGTTCCATTATTTCAAGCTATGGTATATAAGAATCAATAGAACAAATATGATATCAACAAGACAAGCATCATTGTCCAAGTGGTTAATTGATTCGGCTTTGGTGTAAGAGGTCACAAGTTCGAAACTTACTATCGAACGTTTATTGACATGGGATATGTTGTCCCAATGATTTGTTGTATATAAAGTACCATTTCAAAAAAAAATGATATCAACAATTATCTTTATAATTCATTTACATCAGCTGTCACTAGAATTACAAACAATACAAATATGTCCTAAAAGAAGCATTTTAGATAATCAACCTATGATGCAACTTTTAGCTCCCTTTCTCTTTCCTCCACATTCATCTACAAACTTTAGGAATACATAGGCATATAAAAGTAAAAGAGAAAAATGGTCTCAACTATTTTGGATTATGGCTAGTTTTATGCAAACCATACCAACCTAAGGGATCTAGTAGCTATTTAACAGAAAAGGACTTCTTACGTACCCTTTCGGGATTAAGCTCGCATAGTTCTAATATTCATACATGAACCTGCTCTTCTCCTACACAATAAATTTAGCACGTATCACCAACCAAATCAAGGTCACATCCATAATGTTATTCATAATTTTACAATACAAAATAGCTAATTGCACCTTAACAAGCGTACGCATACAAAAGTCACCAAATCCATATTTCTACCAATATCAATCAAAGTATCAACCAAACACTAATACCCAACCATACGAGTAACTATACTAATTCGCAAACAATGATCATGATAGCCACATGTCAATTAATAATGATAACCATACATCGAATAACAATTAAACGTCGAACAACAGTAATACCTAATGGTGATACCAACAACCACACATGTTAACAAAAATACAAATCCTAACAATCAAATATGTACCACCATCGGGTTAATAATGATCAAATAGCAATTACCCATCCAAATATCAGCAAATGGTAACCATCCCCCAAACAGCATGTCCATAACAAAAAAAATCGATTCGCAAAACCCATAATCCATAATAAGCGGAATCACTTCATTCTCAATACAATAAATCATTTTATTAAAAAAAATTCATTCCCTTGAATTGTATTACTACTCCTCTCATACAATATATTGTAATAACAACAATAATATTTGTAACAACCCGCAAAATTCCAAGTGGTTAATTGATTCGGCTTGGTGCAGGATGTCACAAGTTCGAAACTTGCTTTCGAACGTTTATTTGACATGGGATATGTTGTCTCATTGATTTGTTGTATATAAAGTACCAGTTCAAAAAAAAAAATCCCGCAAAATTCCTGAAATATTTTAAATGAAAATTCATTTGAAACTTTTAATATAATTAATTTAAAATTGATAAATTTGGAAATTAAATGTATAATTTTGAGCTTGATGTGAAATGTTCTTCCAAATTTAAATCAAATAAAGGCTTTTCTTAAATTTCAAATTTTGGTCAACTTTGGTCAAAGTTTGACTTTTTGTGAAAATTTTAAAATTCGAATTTTCAAATTTTACTTTTTTTTATGAAGATAAATTTAATTCTAACATTTTCTCAGTTTTTCGTTTTGTTAAATTTTGATTTCTACTTCTCAAATTTTACAAGTTTTGGCGTATTACACGTAGTTATTTTCCCTTAACTTTTATTTTATTTACATTTTGATTTTGGGCTTGTACTAATGGGCTAGGAACTCCTTTAGCAGATGAGAAGCCACCTGTTGATAGCATATATAATATCATAGGGTTTTGGTTAGCCTCCTCATCCTTCATTTGTGCCTCCATAGAAAATTATGTTAGTTTTCTTCTTCTTCATCTTCCTCCTCAAAACTCTAGACCTTCTTCCTCTTCTCCTCTACAATTTTTCCTCCTCCTTCCCCTGCAATTTTGGCCATACATATTCCATCACCAAACTCCAACCAAAACCCACTTCTCCTGCTTTCTTTCCCCTTTTCCCTTCACCAATTTCGGCCTCCATTTCCCCTTCTCTATTTTCGGCCACCACCTCTCCAAAACCCTACCAAAGCCGAGCCTTGCCATCACAAAACCTACCCAAACCCAAGCCTCCACCTCTCCAAAACCTTAGCCTAGCCGAACCTAATTCTAACTTGAGCCTTCTACACCAAAACCCTAGCCTTTGCACCATAAAAACCTAGTCCAAAAGTCGCAGGCCGAGCCTAACCCTAACCCAAACCCCTATGGTCGAGCCTAACCTAACCCAAACAACCCTATGGGCAAGCCTATGCACCTCATAGAAAAGCCCTCTTATGTATTTTGCAACTACTTTTATTATTCTATGTGAATTATTTGTTTAACATATGGAATTTATTTTATTTTTCAAAGCATCGGATTTGGATTCTTCTCTCACTCAAGCTAGTCCGTAATTTATCGTGCTTGTTGTAGTCGTTGTGCTGCGCTTTGAATCACTTTTCTAACCAAAGGAAGGCGAGATCACTCTTGACAACATACTTATATTTTGGTGAATTGATGACAATTGAATCATATGGATATGTATATGCAAGTTAGAAATTTCACCTATGTTTATATTATATTATTTCATATGATTCTATTGTGTCATTTCATATGACTTTATTGTGTTATTTCATATCATATTATACCTATTGTGATCATATGCCATGATATGTTATTTATTGTTATGTTTATTTAATATTCTGTTCTCACACTGCAAGTTCCTTTCACTATGGGTTGAAATGATACATACCCGAACGATCTTTAGGTTAAGAAAAATTGTTATGGGCTGAAATGATAGGTCTGAAAAATTTTATTTGACTTGAAATTGCGGGTTTGAAATGATATAAAACCCAAAAAATTAATAAATTGCGGATTGAAATGATATACGTCCGTATTTACTTGACCCTAAGGTAGAGAATTTTACACACACTTCGCGGTTGATTCAAATGATTTCTAAAAATTATTTAGTATTTTGGAATTTTATATATGAATCTCAACTAAAATTTAATGTAATGATTTCTATAAATTTGTTTATATAGGTTGAGATTTTTATAAGAAATAAATAGTTGAAAATGTAAATTTTGGAATATAATTACAGTATTAATTGCAATTTAATAATCCGATTTGACTTAATGATGGTATTTTATTCTAACCTATAAATTGTGAGTTTTAATTCATGTAATAATGATTAAAATAATAAAGGTTAGTTACTGTAATGATAAAATGAAAGTTAAAATACTTTTAACTTAGCATAAGGATTTCTACTTTAAATTTGATATTTAGTAACAAAGTTATTTAACTAAAGGTGTGGTTTCTTTAATCACCAAATAACTAAATTTAAGTAATATAATAGGAATGATAGAATGACTATGATAAAAACTGCAAATATATGTACTATTCGATTATATAAACTATGGTAGTAGGAAGTATTACGGTAACAATTCAAAACTGCTATGATTTCTTACGGTAACAATTCAAGACTGCTGCGATTTCCTACTGTGACAATTCTGCACTGCTGCGGATCCTTACTGTAACAATTCTACACTGCTGCGGATTCTTATAGTAATAGTTCTGCACTGATGTGGATTCTTACAGTAACAATTCTGCACCGCTGCGAATTCTTACAGTAACAATTTTGCACTGTTGCGAATTCTTACATTAGCACTTCTATCTGTTGCGTTTTGTTAAAAGTGACATTTCTAGAATGCTAGCATTTTTCCAAAAGGTTTTAGTGCCAAATGATATGGTTATTAAAGGTTACATTTTAAGTGTTATGATCTATAAATTTTTATGTTTCAAGGGGTTATAATTAAATGAATTTTGAAGTGTTACGACTTTGGAAAAAATTAATATTATGTTAAAAGAATAATGATATGGAATTTATATGGTTTTGGAAGGAATATGTTTGATACGAAATATAAACCATTTGAAATTTATATAATCACGGGTAATAATAACGATTGGTAGTTAAAGAGTCCGGGATTGGATATGGGCATACTCTCTGCCAAACCGAAAACCACTTTAACAACTTTGTACGCGGTGGACATTCCGGAATGAAGTAGGATGGTGGCGACGATCCTATATGAGGTATATATGTGGACCCGACTCCTGTGAGTTAACATAAGGTGGCTAAAACAGGAGCGATTCTCGTGCCAAGTGAGGTAGCTCCTTCGATCGGACACACTTCGTCGATTTCCATTCTATTACTTTGTGATTGATTTGGTGCGCACCTTTGATTTTGGGAGTGGGCTCGAGGTGGGCAGTAGCTGTGGCTATGCATTACCACCAGCCCGGATGCGTTATTGGTATATCTACCATGACATTTCCTAGTTGTGTCGTGTCACCTACCTTAGCGAGACCACTACGAGTTTGTTTTGTACCATACCTATAGAGTGCCCTCTGACGACGCCCGGTATGGGGGAGATTATGGTACTGTATAGACTATGGGAATATATAAAATGTGTTAAGGGGGATATGAGTAACGTCTTAACGCTATTTAATAGTTTACCATACTTTAGACATTATTATAATAGCGTATATTACTACATAGTAGATAGTTTAACGGATCGTCAAAGGATAGGCGATCTCAAGCATCCTTTAACTTACTGATGCATTTCTTTTGCAGTTCACTTGAGTTGATTTACATTTTATAAGTATGTATGTCCTGACTCGAGTGTTTTGTGTTTTGCTTTATGCTTGGGTCAACCTGAGTTTCACAGTTTTGGATTCATTCTCTTTTTGGAGCTAGAGATCCGCTGGAGATTTAGCTGTCTACTTGATATTTTCATTCCAGTTATTTCCACTCAGCTTTTGCATTCGTAATAGAGAACTTATGTATCTAGACTTTCCAAGTGTATTTGTTTCCAGACTTTAGTATTATGTATTAGTTTGAGACTTCTAGTAACTTCATGAACTACTATAGTTATTTTATTCCGCTGTGAGTTATTCTGATATTCTGTGTCTATGATTCTGTGATTGATTTTATTTGCTCCAAATTTTATTAACAATCTGCTGTTTTGAATTATTCAAGTCTGACATGTGTGGTTTTATTGTCAATTTGAATGGTCCAAAATGGCTGGATGTTATAATATTTTACGTTTTGTATTTAAATTTTATGTTATTAAAGATATCTTCCAAAGATATTTATCCTCTTTAAAACTCGATCATGTATAAAGAAACAATTTATTCAAAAAAAACTTTTTGATTATTATTCTATCATTTGACTTCAAACAACTTTTTAGTGTAAAACCTTTACTTAATAGTAAATTATTATTATTATCTATGAATTTCTTAACGACCCGGAATTTTCGATTTCGAAAATTCCATATTGTTAGAGAAAGAAGAAAGAGATAGAAGGAGAAGAAACAGAAACACAACACAGATTCTCACATTCGCAGCGGATCAAAATATAATATCAAATAATAACAATTTACAAAAGAATACTGTATCTTTCAATTACTTTTTAATACGTCAGAGTTACTCACATACACAAACACTGGACATATACAAATCAATATGTCTCAGATAAACAGAAATATATCACAACGGAAACACTCCATACGTTCCTGCCATCCAGCTCGCCTCTTGAGCTTCAGAACGTCCTAACCTGAAAATCTGTAATACTCGGTCTGACCCGAGCATTACATCATGCAATTCATAAGGATAAACATACAAATACTTGTCATACTTTATTCCAAGAATTACTGCAGGCAATAGAATTTTCAAACCGATTAAAACATGGCTTACTCACCTGATAGAAAGAACAGAGAGCTAAAAGAAAATGCTTTGATCTTCTCTCTTTTTTTTAAGAAGATTTTGAAAACTTGAACATGTTCAAATATCTCTTACCTTGATTCATTTTAAACATGGATGTATAAATAAATTTTGTTTGTTATAACATAATGTAAAATTTAAAAATATCTCCAGATAGATTTTGAAGCTGGGTTCGAAATAAAAGAGAAAGAACAGTAAAAATTGAACAGTTTGACTCTAGACTATTTTCAATATAAATTGTTTTAATATAAACCTATTTTTCCAAGCTATTTATATATACAACCTTTGTTTTAAAATTTCAAACTATTTTATACTTATTTTATAATTATTTTTGAAATCATTTAACTATTTTACAACTGTTTTATAAACTAATTACTATTTTTCAACTGTTTTATAACTAACTATTTTAAACTATTTTGTAATTATCTAACTATTTTATAACTATTTGACTATTTTCCAACTATTTTATCATTACTTAACTATTTTACAGCTATTTTAAAAACTAATAATTATTATTTTTCTACTTATCTATTTTAAAACTTTTCAAGCTATTTTCTAAATTTAAGTTGGTCAGAGTGCAAACTGTTTATGATTAAATATCCATTTGAGATAAGAATTGAGGTGATAATCTAAATGAGGATTTAGGCAATTGTGAGTAACTAAATGTGAATAGAAAGGGAATTGGTTTGATTAATAAATCAATAAAGATAAATACGTAGGATGTACGTATATATTATCATAGTGATTTGATCCGGATTCAAGCACAGAATTTCGAGATAGTATTTCGATCCGAGTTGGGATTTTTCACTCAATTTTCGACGGCGAACCTGGATATGAATTGTTGATTGGTTCTGGATATTCTCTATCATAGTTATGGCTATGCAAGGAGAATATCGGTTTCTGATCATGAAACCAGATCTGAGTCCGCACTAGGAAGTCGAGTGGACAATACTAGTTCGAAAATAAAATTGTGTGATCGAGTGAGCAATCAGACCGAGTATTACAGATTTTCAGGTAAGGACATTCTGGAGCTCAGGAGGCGAGCTGGATGGCAGGAACGTATGGAGTATATTCGCTGTGTTATGTTGCTGTATATCTGGGACAGGTTATTTTAACTGTCCAGTGATTGTTAAAATTTGTAACTCTGATGTATTAAAATGTAATTTGATAAATACAGTCTTCCTTTGTATAACTGTTATTATTTGATATTATATTTTATCTGTTGCGAATATGAGACTTTGGGTTTGGTTTTCTGTTTCTTCTTCTTCTATCTCTTCTTCATTTCCTAACTATCTAGAATATTCGGGTTCAGAAATTCCGGGTCGTTACATTTGGTATTAGAGCCAGGTAATACTCGGTCTGACCCGTGTACGTGACCAAAATTTTTTGGTAATTGGTTAAACCACCATGGCGACGTCGGTCGATCGATTTGGGTTTTTAACCCTAATTTGGGTCGTGGTCGAATATGAGATGACTGCGTCATCTCTGGTGCATCGAGTTGTTTGGGACTGGGTGCAATGGTGTCATAGAGGTCTGGCAAGGGTGAAAATGGAGTTTGACGACCTCAGGTGGTCGGCAGCGTCAGATCGAGATGGATTTTGGTCGAACAACATGTTCCAAATGAGGACAAAATTCTCGTTTTCGATTTTGTTTTCGTGATGAAATTTGGGAGATTGGAATCGACTGAGGGGAGGATCGGTGACGTGCTGGAGGTAGCGTCGATTGTCGGAGTGCCTGTGATCAACGGTGCACGTGCACGATGGGTCAGCAGTGTCAGTTTGGGTTTTGGTTGCTGATATGTTTGGGAAGAAGAAGGATGTCTCGAAGGTGGTATCGGGTTTTGGAGGGTGGAACTTGAGTTCATACTCGTGTGATTTGTTGGGAATAAGTCAGAAGGTTTTTAAACTTAAATAAAATTTAAGTTTTTAAAATAAGGGGGGAAAAGAAGAGAAACTCGGGGTAGGCCCGAGTGGCCTTCGGGTAAAACCCGAAGCATCAGTTTTGAACAGTTTTAAAAATGTTTTAAAATCAAATTGTTTTTGAAATTTAAATTTAAATCTAGTTTAAAACTGTCTTATTTAAACTTACTCTTTTTATAATTGTTTCTTTAACAATTGATTAAGAGGATTTGAAAATTGGTTTAATTTAAATTTTGTAAATTTAAAGTGATTTTAAATGTAATGCTCGGGACACCGAGTATTATAGATTTTTAGGTAAGGACGTTCTTGAGCTCAGGGGGAGAGCTGGAGGACAGGAACGTATAGAGTGTTTTTCCGCTGTGATATATATTGTTATTTATCCGGGACAAGTTATTTTGACTGTCCAGTGATTGTGTAAATATGGTAAATCTGATGTATTAAAATGTAATCGACTGATATAGTTTTCCTTTGTAAACTGTTATTTTATGTGATATTATATTTTGATCCGCTGAGAATCTGTGTTTCTTTTCTGCTTTTTCTTCTATCTCTTTCTTTCTTTACTAACTATCTGGAATTTTCGAGACCGAAATTTCCGGGTCGTTACATTTGTTACATATTTTCAGGGAAGGACGTTCTGGAGCTCAGAAGGCGAGCTGGAGGGCAGGAACGTATGCAGTGTTTCCCGCCATGATATATTATTATATAACTAGGACAAGTTGTTATAACTGTCTAGTGGTTGTATAAATGGATGTAACTCTGATGTACTTAAATGTAATTAACTGATAAAGTTTTTCCTTTGTACAACTGCTATTTTATTTAATATTATATTTTGATCCGCGAATGTGAGAATATGTGTTAGGTGTTTCTTGTTTTCTTCTTCTTCTATCTCCTTCTTCTTTTTCTTAACTATCTGGAATTTTCAGGAATGAAATTTCCGGGTCGTCGCATTTGGTATCATTCATCAGTAATAATATATTAAAACTAACAGTTTAAAACAACTTATTATAAGCATAATTTATAAAGAATTACTAGTGTGAACCCGTGCTTCGCATACGGATATGGAAAAATATTTTATTTCTAGTTAGGAAATTAAATTATTTTGTAAAATAATCATAATATTCTATTTACAGGAAGGAATTAGAAACATTATTACAATATCAAATATAAGCTCAACAATACTTATTGAGTCAATGTAGTAGCAGGACGAATGTTCTCAAAAATATATATAGGCAAAAGAGTTAAAGTAGCAAAGTGTACTTGTCAATAGTAAAAAAACAGTAGATGCGCTATGGTGAAATACGCTAGCAGTAAAAAACATGGAGCTTATAAAATAGGACTAAAGGCGTATCAAAAAATAATGTTTCCACTACCTAGTATATTTGTTCATTAAATAGAATTCTTTCTTAACGCAACACAGGAAATGTGACATATATTTAATTGTATTAACCTTGTTTTCTAAATGTTTTTTAAAACATAGACAGGATAAATGTACGTGACAAGTATTGATAAAGAAGATGGTTTACTAAATTAAATATTATTGAATATGACTATCATAGTTGTTATAGGAAAGTGTAAATTAAGTTGAAGGTCTTCTCATTTCAAGGTAATAAGTTTTAACCACTATATTTCTAAATAATTAATTTTAAGAACAATTTATAGAAAAATGATAAATTCATTTATCGTTTTAAGTTATACAAAAAATGATAAATTCATTTATCACTATTTCTGTATAACTGAAAATGATAACTACATTTTTAAAAAAAAAATTGTCCTTAAAACTAATTTTTCAGAATTTATATCTTTAAAATTTATTACCCCGCATAAAGAAACCATTTGAGTGAAAATCCCCTTACATAAAATATATCGACTAAATTCATAGTTGTCTACCTTTATGACAGCGGTATGATAATGAAAGAATAAAGTGATATATATTTTCATAGTTATTCTACCAAGTTTATAGGTGAAGCACTCTAAGATAAACACTGACGGAACAAAATCAATTGCTATCACTAATATTCTACATATGCTAAACTTTGTACGTACACCAAATTATTCGGAGTATATCCAATGAAAGACAGTTCTCATTTTTCAACTACTTTTCCTTAATGCATGGGACAACTTCTAACCGTATGCCAATGCACATAGGACAACTTATAACATTATCGTGCATGTCTGAGTCGTCATCGCCAGCACTTGTGTCATATTAAATTTTAAACCGAGCATCGACACGGTCGGATCCAATCAGATCCAATATGTTTCCACTGACTCCTAGTATGGGTTGATAAACAGTGTTGAATATCTTCCAACGTACACACCATATTTCTCTAATTACAATGGTTTAGAATACTGCAATTTTCTACTGACTTGCCTAAATACGTTTTGAAAACTCCTTGCTTGATAGTAATTATTTTCTACATGAATATATCATTATCTGTCTAAATAAATTATATGATTTTCTAAAGTAATATATCAGTTTGGAGTTGTCTTAGCATGCCACGAATAAATGGATCCAAAATTTACTCCATTTTACTCCATACAGCCTGTAGTTTGTACAAAAAGCCTTTGATTGCTCTTTGTCAGAAAACCGATGTATAGGACAGAAAAAGAGTCAAAATTTTAGTAACTACAACGTACAAATTAACTTACAAATTGCTTCAAAATTTAATGATCAAAACTTTATCATATTATTTGGATGTTCAAAGTGGATATATAAGTCCAAAATAGACGTTATTCAATGCTAATAATTTGTCATAAGATCACAAATGAAGACTCCAAACTTAAGGGCTCTGCCTTACAGTCCAGGAATTGCAAAAATTAAGCACCCTTTTAATACATAGGCTAAGGGAAAATAAATGGAGTGAAAGCTCTGGCATCCAACCGTCGACATCACCACTTCATGAATATATATCAATTTCATCCCTATAGTAGTAATCAAATAGTTGTCAATTCTTAACGTCACCACTTAATGAATGTTAACCCGATTGCTATCTTGTAGTGTTCGCCATCCAAACCATTATTTTGCTTTGACACATGATTTTTAACACTTGCAGATTAACCATGAATGATGGAAATATAAGTTTGAAGGTGGGTATCTTCTTACATTACAAATAGCATTGCTGGAGTTGAATAGCATTTTATCCTGTAAGTTTAAAAATATATAATAAATATAACCTATAACAAAATATTCAATCAACTCATATGTTACATTGCATTTGAGGTAAAACAGCCGGTCCAACATCACAAGTTTTGCAAATTATGACAAAATAAGTGCATAGGTTATTTTATTTAATACCCATGTTAACCTGATATGCTTTAAGGATGAACCTAGATGATTATAAAGTTGGTCAAGTTCCTTGCAACATAAAGTTCCCAAAATTCAAGTTGCATACACACACACACTCCTATTGACTTTTTGTTAGTTGAGGATCCTAATTCCTAACTTTGTGCCACAATAACATATAAAGGGGTTACAATCTAATCATCCAGATACTTTTTAGAATTCTTAAAGAGTACAAAATTCAAATAATTTTATTAGAGCACAATAATCACTTGAGCAGATCATGTATAATGGTAATCTTAGATGCTTTTAGGTGCTCGTTTAAATAGGATATCCTTTCTTATTTGCAAAGTCACTTGCATGTTTATCTTATTTTTGAGCTTCTTTATCCCAAGCTTCCTCTCACTTTTTTTCTAATCTATCCTAAGTAGACTTATATTTGTGTAGAATAACTAAAAAAGAGAAGGTTATCGTTCACATCCATAATGACACAGTGGATAATAAAGAATCAAATTCTGAAAGTAAGTTTTCTTTTATTTCATATAATTTATTCTTGATTTCACTATGTGTTGTTTAAAGTCAAAAAGTAGAAAAACGTGTTCCTTGAATAAAAAATAAATATCAATTTGCTATTATATAGTATATACCACATTCCAGTTCCGAACTGACAATAGTTTGAAACAGAAAAGATTGACCATATAAACTTTATCTGTGCAAAGTAAGTAGATTACAAATAATATTACAGATATGGTCAACAGTTTTCCTATAGGTTTATATCCATCAGTTATTTCATGAGTGGTAGTCTACACAAAAATTTTAATATATACGATTAAACACGTCAAAATGCAGTGAATATATAGATTTATATCATATAAAATAGTTGAAATAGCAATCTTCCCAAAGTTTATAAAAACAACTCAAGTTCATAAAAACTACTCGTCTAGTTATAATAATTATTGCTACAGGTTCCCACACAATGGTGGAGAACTGAAAAACCTTAATATGAATAAAAAATCGCTCTTTCTGTGTAAAATTTGCTACTATAACCCACAGAAACACATGTCTGAAGTACCATAAGAAAGAGAATTAGAAATAGCTTTCATTTTTGTTGTTTGAAAAAGTTATGAAGTTGTAACTTTGTCGGTTTTGGCCATATTGTATTTTACTTCATTTATTGAGTACTGAGCCATATAACTCGGTATATTTTATAAAGCATATAAACAACTTATGAGATATGTTAGTTTATATATTATTATATAATCAGGGTCGGCCCTATGGTAATCAATTCCCTAGTCTAGCAATTTTTCTAAAGATTTTCATGCCCCTAATTGTTTTAGTACCATGTACTACTTCAACAACTCTGGTCAATCATATGACCAATGGAAGTGACTCGACTCTTGATACTTCAAATAGTTAAAACGCAAAAGTTACTGACAGTCATACATATATGATACAGATCATTTTAAGAACTTATATTCTGCATAGAAAAATTATTTCAACCACAATCTGATTTGAACACAATTCCCAAGGCAAAATGCAAGCACTAATGTTTTCAATACATGGATGATAGTCTGAAACATTAAATGTGCATCATTTAAAATAAAGAAACACTAAAATTGAGAGGAAAAAAATAAAATAAAAATACTCAATTTTTGTAAACAATCTATTATGGTTCATAAGTATTAATTTAGTAAAAAAAAAAATGCTACTCAAAGAAGCAGAAACATAAAATAAAAAATTAGAAACTATTTTTTGCAAAAAGTAATATGTCAAATTAGAAAGCCGTTATTGAGATATTAAATCAATATCCGAAAATCAAAAGGCAATTTGATGTCGTTGAATCAATATGCCAAACGGAAATAAAATTATATATAAAAAATAAAGATTTGAAAATACAGCTTCTTAAATCTGGAAAGCAAAATATTGTTAGTACTGGGAAAACATAAAGTTTGAAGAAAATTAGGTTATATCAGCATGAACTACACTTTGTTAAAATTACAATAAGTGGATATTATACTCAGTAACACTAAATCTGTATATACTATTGTTCGTAACTGTAGATGTCCTAAAAGTATATATTTTTCAAATTATGCCGACAAAATGTGAAACTATTTTGGCAAAAAAATTCAATACGTAAAACTAAAAAGTCTTCTAAATTTAAATTTATTATGTAATATCAAAGTCCTTTCTTGAACTTACAATTTGTTAGCAAAATAACAAACATTTTAAAAAATGGCATATTTATTATAACAAAAAAAAATTCTGCATATTTACCTCTTACATTAATCTCTTATCACTCTAAAAAAAAATTTAGCATGGTTAATCAAATTCTTTAGTTATAATAGTAACTTGAAATTCCTAATTTTTGAGTGTTAAAAAAACTTCATTTGTGTCCTATGATTATGATCTATATAGCATGTTGTAAATTTCATAACCTAGTTTAATTTTTCATAAATCGAAGTTTGTATCACCGCGGTACTAAGGCGAATATACATAGTTATTCCCTATAGCTAGTATGTGCAAAGGTTAAATATTGTACTAAGTAAAAACCAATTGTATGCACATGCCAAAGTATATTTTAAGAAAGTGTCCATGTATAAGTGTGAGTAATTTCATTATTGCGCTTATACTCTAGTGAATATTGCTGGGAGGAATATAAATGTATAGCAACAGGGTGATGGTGAACACGGCCCTAATAGTTGCAGTGGATTAAGGTTGTGCATTTCATCGTACCAGTAATGCGCAGATTGAAGTATTGTAGAGTTAACAAAGTTAAATACCTTTTTGTTATTTTCCTACTTGGTTCTTGTTGCTCCGGTTTGCACCTACAGCAACAAACCCGTTTATTAGTTACCTATACATGTCACTTAGAAGTAACAAAACAATGCAACAGTACCCTTTTTTGTAGAGAAATATGTATGCATATTTTTAAATCTGATACTTATATAATAGAAAATTGAAGAGAAAGATTTTATTGCTGTAATCTTCTTTTACATTCAGTATTTTCGAATACAAAATATTGTACAAATGAACAGTATTTATATAAAAAGAAGCCGGCCCATATAAGATGAGGCCCAATCTCTTTGCAATCCAGAGTAATTAAAACTGATGATCTTGACCGTAGAAAATGGAAGGCTGAGATTTGAGGAAGATGTGTGATGCGGATTGATAAACAAACACACATCATGCCAAGACTCTTAATACTCGCCCTCAATTCAAGCTAGGGTTTCCTTCTCCTTTCAGCGAGCCGCCATGAATCCTCTTCCCATCAATAACTCTCATATCATCTCTTAGTCTGGCAAAAATTTTAAATGAGAGAGACTTGGTGAGTACATCAGCTCGTTGATAGAGTGAGGGAACGTGTCTAATCTCGAGCTTCCCACTGGTTGTTCGTTCGCGAACAAAGAATAAGTCAATTTCAATGTGTTTAGTGCGGGAATGTTGTATTGGGTTTAGAGATAAGGACACGGTGCTCAAGTTATCGCACCAAATCAGTGGTTTTTGTCGAAGCTGAAGCCCTAATTCATGAATTAGGGTTTCTATCCATATAATCTCCGCTGTGGTACTAGCCACTGATCTGTACTCTGCTTCGGTGCTTGAACGCGATATGGTTGACTGCTTTTTAGTGCCCCAAGACACTGGGTTGCTGCCTAAGTAAACACAGTAGCCAGACGTGGATCTCCTATCATCAGTGTCGCTAGCCCAATCAGCATCACTGTAAGCTTGTATATTCATGTCCTTGTTTTGAGTTAATAGTAGACCGTAATCTTGAGTACCTTTAACATATCTCAAGATACGTTTGACAGCTTTCCAGTGCGTATCTAATGGATTATGCATAAATTGGCAAACTTTATTGACGCTATAACACAAATCGGGTCTAGTAATAGTTAAATACTGTAGAGCCCCAACTATACTTCGATATTGTTTAACATTATCAATGGGATATCCTTTAGTTTTGGATAGTTGTAAGTTGCTCACCATGGGTGTGGGTAATGGTTTAGCCTGATCCATGTTAGCACGAAGTAAGATTTCTGATGCATATTGTTTTTGAGACAGAAACATTTCTGTTTCAGATGGCATACTAACTTTAATTCCAAGGAAATACTCTAGAGTACCTAGGTCTTTGATGGCAAAACTTTTATCCAGTAGTTGCATAACTTCTCTGATCTCTTTCTCATTGCTACCAGTGATGAGAATGTCATCAACGTATACCAATATGTATGTTACTGCATGATTTGTTGCTTTTATGTATAGAGAGTTGTCTGCCTTGGTTGGTTTGAAATCTAACTTTGTCAGAGTTGCTTTGAGTTTTTCATACCATGCTCTAGATGCCTGCTTGAGACCATAGATAGCTTTACGTAATCTACATACCTTGTCTTCATTTCCTTTGGTGATGTATCCTTTTGGTTGCTGCATGTATACTTCTTCTTGTAAATCTCCATTGAGAAATGCATTATGTACATCCAGTTGCTTGATTTTCCAGTGATTATTCAATGCTATAGTAAGTATAATTCTGATAGTGGTAGGCTTAACTACTGGGGAAAAAATTTCATTAAAGTCAAAACCAAATTGTTGAGAGAAGCCTTTTGCAACCAGTCTTGCTTTAAACTTTGCTATTTTTCCATCAGCATCCTTTTTTATTCTGTAAGTCCATTTGCATCCAACAATGTTTTTGTCTTTTGGAGGTGTCACTAGTTCCCATGTCTGATTTTTTAATAGTGCTTCATATTCATCTCTCATAGCATTTCTCCATTCTATGCTTTTAACAGCTTGTTCATAAGTAACTGGTTCAATGATGTCCATATTTGCACTGTAGACTTTGGGTTTGAAAATTCCACTTTTTGACCTGGTTATCATGTGATGCCCAGTTTGTTGAATGTTATCTTCATCAACTGTAGTGGTTGCCCTGTTGCTAGTAGAACCTGAACTGTCAGATGACTGTATTTCATTATTTTCTTCCATTTGTTGAGATGGCCATTCAAGTGTATCACTTGTGCTGTATTCAGATTTAGTTTCAGTAGCAGATTGTAATCTTTCAAGTCTTTGACTACTTGGTTGTTTATTCTGTATGCTTAATTCTGGTATTGTAGGCAGAAGCACTCTGGTTTGTTCTGTGCTTTGATTTGTTGTTGATTCATTCCTCTCCAATCTTTTATCTGCAAAAGGAAAATTGTCTTCATTAAACATCACATGTCTTGAAATGTAGATTTTACCATTTTTGTCAAGGCATTTATAACCTTTTTGGTTTGTAGCATATCCTAAAAAGGTGCAAGGGCTGGACCTTAAACTTAACTTGTTTCTGTTATAAGGTCTAAGACAGGGAAAACATAAACAACCGAAAGTTTTTAAAAAATCATAATCAGGTTTGGTGTTAAATAGTTTTTCATGAGCACTTTTATAATCAAGAGTTTTATTTGGCATTCTATTTATAAGATAGACAGCTGTATTAAATGCTTCCTGCCAATATTTTAGAGGTAAAGAGCCTTGAGACAATAAAGTCAGGACTGTTTCAACTATATGCCTATGTTTTCTTTCAACAAGGCCATTTTGTTCAGATGTATACGGGCAAGTAACTCTATGAAATATGCCCTTGTTTTGAAAATATTTTTTAAGTGGGTGAAACTCACTACCTCCATCAGTTTGTAGAATTTTCACTTTATGACTGAATTGTTTTTCAACTAAAGTAATGAATTGAACTACAACATCATGTGTTTCTGCCTTTGATTTGAGAAAAAATATCCATGTGTGTCTAGTATATGCATCAATAAAAGATAGATAATACCTGTGTCCTTGTGTAGAATTTAATGGGGCTGGACCCCATAAATCTGCTGCAATCAATTCAAAAGGATTTTCATACATGGTTTCTGAATTATTGAAAGGAAGTTTGTGGCTTTTTCCTAATTGACAGTGTGTTCATAACTCAGTAACATCAGTATTCTGAAAAGAGATTTTATTATCAACCAAATTTTTTTTTACAATCTTCATGCTAGGGTGACCTAGCTTACAATGCCAATGTTTTAGAATGTTTTTCTTATTTTGCTCATTGGTGTGAACACTGTTGCACCAGTGCTTCTTCACAGTGGGTTCAGATTTCTCCACAGCACTAAATTTGTACAGTCCCTTACTCAAACTACCCTGCAACAATATATCATTGCTCAGTAAATCCCTAACTAAGCAGAATGTTGGGTGAAACTCAAAGTATACTTTATTATCATTAGCAAATTGGGACACACTGATTAAATTTTTCTTGATTTCAGGAACTCTCAGTAAATTATTTAAGTACAAGTTTCTTTTACCTTGAATGGTTCCTGTGCCAACATGTGATATACTTGTTGTTTCACCATTGCCTAAAAATATAGTTTGCGTACCTGTGTAGCTTTTGTTGCCTAGATTGAGATTTTGAAGATTACTTGTTACATGATTTGTTGCTCCTGAATCTGGGTACCAATCATCCATACTTGTGTTGTCAGATTTTGCTTCTTCTGTACTGTTTGATTGACTTCTTGAGCCTTCATTGCTGCCCTTGTGCTGTTGATCTAATTGTGTTATATTGATGGTGGGATTTCTTTGCATTTGATGATTCACAGTGAAATCCTTGTTGAATCTGAAGTAGCATTTACTTGCTATGTGGCCAAATTTTTCACATATTTGACACTTTACTCTGTTATTGTTGTTAAATCTTCCTCTGCCCCTTCCTCTTGAATTATAAGTGTTTCTTTGAACATCTTGTTTGTTTCCATTGTTAACTGTGTTGTTCTGTTGCATCCTGTTTCTTGAACTGCTTGCATAGTTGATAGAAAATTCAGTTTGCATGGCCCTTCTCTGTTCAATTCTGCCTTCATGAGCAAGTAGTGCAGATTGAACTGATTCCAAATCTGGTAAAATTCACTGTGATGCTATGAAAGTCACCACTGATTCATATTCATCATCGAGTCCATTTGTTATAGTTAGAATTTGCTCACTGTCAGAGATCTTGTGTCCAATTGCATTGAGTCTGTCACATAACCCCTTAATTTTTGAAAGATATTCTCTCATTGGCATGTCATTCTTTCTTGCATTTTGTAATTGCCTTTTAAAGTGCATAACTCTTGCGGCTGATTGTGAACTGAATATCCGTTCTATTGATGACCAAATTTCATAAGATGAGTTACAGCCGACAATTTGTGATAGTAGGCTTGGGCTAATGGATGATAGCAGCCATGATGATAGTAAGTTGTCTTGTTTGTGATATTTGATGTATTCTGGATTGCTAACAGTGACTCCATTCTCTTCAATAACTGCAGGTGGTACTGCCACTGTCCCTTTGATGTAGTCCTGAAGGTCATAACCCTTCAAAGCTATCTCAATCTGGTATTTCCATATTATGTAGTTGTCGTCATCCAGTAGAGTGGTGATGATCTGGCTTTTGGGTTTGATTATTGCCATTTCTGATGCAGCAGTATCACTTTTATCATTTTTTGAAGTTGTTGATGATCTTTCATCTGTTGCTTCTCTGTCTCCCATTATAACTGATGATAATACTGATCTGTTGAAACTTTAATGCAGATGAGATATGGGATTACAGAAGAAATATGCGATATAAGTTGCTTGTTCAAGAATTTGGATATATTCAAGTTCTTGAATATTGCAGCACCGTGTTGAAAACTTGAAGAATGCTAAATCTTGATCAAGAAACACCAAGAACGTACTTCAATGATGAAGAAAATTCTGAGGAGTAACGATAGATTTGATGCAACCGGGGGAAAAGATGATTTGATTCCTCCTTGGTATGGCACAAATCTCTGAAAGAAAAGATTATAATACTTGATGTGGGCAAAAGTTGAGAGAGGTGATCTCCAGTGATGACTATCGATCTGAGGAGATTAACAAAAAACTGCAACAGTTTTGTGATGGGGAAATGATGCAAGAAATTGCTGATCCAAGATTTTGTTAAGCCGTTAGGCTTTTTGTGCATGCTCTGATACCATAATAGAAAATTGAAGAGAAAGATTTTATTGCTGTAATCTTCTTTTACATTCAGTATTTTCGAATACAAAATATTGTACAAATGAACAGTATTTATATAAAAAGAAGCCGGCCCATATAAGATGAGGCCCAATCTCTTTGCAATCCAGAGTAATTAAAACTGATGATCTTGACCGTAGAAAATGGAAGGCTGAGATTTGAGGAAGATGTGTGATGCGGATTGATAAACAAACACACATCATGCCAAGACTCTTAATATTATATTCACGTTAAAGCCTGTTAAATGTCATCCACAACAAAAGTAACGGTTGAAGATTGTGAAACAGATTTGCTCACATTGTAATATGTGAAGTTGTAGACTGTTAGGTTCTTTGTTAAAGGCTGCACCATTCACTTATGAAAGTTAGTTTATACATGTACAGATTTATGTATAATTCTAGGTTAATAAATGATATCTTTAAAGCATTAATTAGAACACACACACAAATAACTTTCAAAAGAAAATTATATATAATACAAAGTTATTTAACGATCCACATTTCAACTATTTAAAAAGTTAAATTAAACTATTAAATGATATGTATTATGTGTTGATTTAGTGAGATCATGGAAGATTGAAACTCTAAAAGTAATTTTATATAGCAAAGCATAAGTAAAATAAGATTAGACATGTCTAATCCAAATACTTGTAAAGCTCACATGTCAATTTTTCATTCGTCTATAAGAAACCTTACAAAAAATAGTAGTTTGGCTAAAAGTATGAGTAAGATTCGGAGACACTGCAAAATAATTCCTAACACATGTCGGACCATGTTAATTCCATGTCCTTCTCATATCTAGGTCCTTGCCCCAACATTCTTTATTTATCTTTCAAGGACAATTAACTTTAAAGTTTGTATTTCATAGTACTTCAAAACAAAAATCACAAACCTTACCTACTCTTAAAATCAAGAAAACAACTTCTTAGTGAAGTTCCTCTTCTTTTAAGCGTACTCTTCAAGGTTCTACATGTTTCCAAATGAGTCCAAACCAACTGTTAGAGAGTGAGCTTGTACAATTCAAAGTTTGAAGATGAAAGTTAGATATTATCAAGCAATTTGCATCTCTTCTTGATCAAAGATATAACTAATAACTTCAAAGGAAATGCCGTTAACCTAGAACATTAGAACATAAATATTAGTCAAAAAAAGATATATGGCCTGTAATTTTAAAAAGAGAAAAAGAAAGCCATATGAAATCATGTCAGAACATGTCTACTCATGTATCTCTACTCATTTATGTTATACAACAGAAGATATTGCACTGTACTTTATATTGCAGCTAAAACTCGGAATCACAAATAAAACTATTAATTGATCTAATCAAACAAAGGATTGCTAGTGAATCATAGTTAATTTACCAAGTTAAAAGGTATTTCAGGTAAAATCCTTGCAATAATTAAACAAAAAAGAGAAAATCATTAATAGGGGTAATAACAGTAAAATATAATGCCTAGTTGTAAACTGCTCAAAATTTAAAATGAAAGAAGGCTCATTCAAACTTGATTGGTGTAACAAATATTGTATTACATTCAACATCACCTGTCAATCATTTCTGAACTATATTTGTTATTGCAAACTTCAATTCAATAGTAAACTAGAAAATCTTGAAATCCAATCAATGAATGTTAAGTGGAAGGCAAAAAATGCATATTGAAAATGGAAAAATATAGTGAAATTCATAAT
This sequence comes from Allium cepa, assembly GCA_030765085.1. Taxonomy (NCBI): domain Eukaryota; kingdom Viridiplantae; phylum Streptophyta; class Magnoliopsida; order Asparagales; family Amaryllidaceae; genus Allium; species Allium cepa. The sequence goes on from CM060938.1 coordinate 338,474,257, forward strand.
TGCTAGTTTTTTTAAAGTTTATATCATGTTTAACAGATTTAAAACATTACACCCTTCGGCACTATTGTTTAATTATAGTAAGTGTATTAAATATGTTTGAAGACATTTTAGATGTAACTAAGGATAAAATAACTTACAAAACATTCTTTATTTGGGACATATTATTAAAAAATTAATAGTTAGGACGAATATCACATTTTTTTTTTTTTTAAAAAGATAAAAGGGCCCGGCCCAATACAATAGCAGACGGGTACAAAATATCACACCTGAAATAAACACCTGCAGAAATAACCAGCCTCTAACCCTATAAACAACACAACAACACCAACGCGCCTCCACAAGTTACAGAAACACGATAATGGCGAAAGCCAAAATCAACTCCAAAACGGAAAAATGAAAAAACATGCGACAAAAAACACGAAGATCTCAAGGAGGCCTAAGATTTATCTTATCCTTGCGGCGCCTATCCAAAAGATGGAGCTCTATGTTAGAGATTCTCGAAAGATCTGAATACGTATAGCAATTCTTCAGATCTGTGATGCCATCAACTGATTTGTTGCTGCCCTCAGCTTGTACTTTCATCTTCAAGTCGGTGATGCCATCGATTGAGCTGTTACAGACAGCAACATGTACTTTCGTCCCTTTGCTCAAAACATTGCTATTCTCTAGATTATCTGGAGAATAATGATGATGGTTGCTGCTCTCGCCTTTACTCCAACAAGATAACTGATAATCCTTGTTATTTAACAGGCTCTTGTAAAAGATGCCATCTTTTTTGCTGTCATTAACATTCGTATGAATTAAATCTTCGATGGACAGCAAAGTGAGCTCTCTGAAAACACTACTGGGTGTGTGGTAGTTCTTCAGTCCTGCAACAGGTATTAAGCCACTGTTACTGTTCGTTAATTGCATTAAATTAGGGTAATGATTAATATTAATGTGTTTACTTCCCTTGCAGGTACTATCCTTTGCAGCTGCAGAATGGTCACCTCCAGGAAGATAGTCCAGGGGCAAGCCGCTTTTCTTAAGAAAGATATTAGCTTTGCCAGTATCGTGAAAATGACAGTGACAATCTTTACGACTGCTACAAGGGATATACGTAGTGTATTTCCCATTAAGTAAGAAATCTTCAACTCTATTCTCATAGTCAATAATGTTATTAGTAGCAGATAGTTCAACATCCTTGTGATCAGTCTGCTTGCTAGCTTTTTTGTTGATAATTTGAAAGTCAGAGAGAATACTGTTCCAAATTTGAATACTGTCATTTTCTTTTTTGTTGTGAATTCTTTGATTTCTTTCTTTCCAAATATGGTAGATCACAGTAGTAAGCATAATTGAAGCTCTTTTAAACTCTTTGGACTTGGGCTTAAAGCATTGTTGAATGTATTTGATGCTTTCACTTATGTTTTGAATTGGCTGATGCTGATTAAAATCCAGAACATTTTTAGCAATAAACCAGATATGCTTTGAAAAAGCACAATCAAAAAAGAGATGATCTGCATTTTCCACGCCATTTTTGCATAAAATACAGTTTTTGTCAATATTCTTATTCCATTTTGCACATCTTTCAAAAGTAGGAAGTCTATTAAGGATGGCAAAGTAAGAACAATGAGCCATTTTTGGGCAGTTTGACTTGCACCAAATTACTTTTCTCCAATAAACTTCAGTTTCTACACCTTTCACAAAGTTCCATACTTTTTTAAATGAAAAAGAATCTTTTGAACAGAGCTTCCAAACCCAAGTGTCCCTTTGAATATTATTATCAATAGTAACTTTTACAATAGCATTTCTAAAAATATTGGCAGCTTGATGAGTATTTAAATTCCAATTATGATTGGAAATAATACTTTGATCTTTATCGTTTACACCACCAATAAGAAACAAATTATTCCACCCCAGCAGTTAAATGAGAGACCTTCCAAATATCCAGGGGTCAAACCATAAACTAGTTGAATTACCATCCTTAATCTTCCTTTCTATAAGATTTTTACCATTTTCCCTGCAAGCTAATATGTTTTTCCAAGTATATGAATGGTAGTTTACAGCTTTAGCAGTCCAGAAGTTTTTGTTTTTGAGGTATTTATCCCTCATCCATCTGGCCCACAGAGATTTACCATCTAAAAATTTCCAAAATAACTTGTATTTAGCAGCTTCCCTCAGGTCTTTAATGTTTCTGATGCCTAATCCCCCAGCCTTTTTAGTCATGCATACTTTTTTCCAAGCAATTTTGTGTTGTTTACCTTGCCATATAAAATTAGCACATAATTTTTCAATTTTGCAAATTGCCTTTGCTGGTAAATTATGAGCTTGGATCCAATATAAGACAATTACAGTGATGACAGTATGAGTAAGTTCTAGCCTGCCAGCTAGAGATAATAACTTGCTAGACCATCCTTCAAGTTTACTTTGAATAATATCATATAATCTTGAGCAGTCTCTATCATTCAGTTGATTTATACTCAGGGGTAGACCAAGGTATTTGACTGGCAAACATCCTTCTTTAAAATTGAGAATGCTTAAAATTTCTTCCCTGGATTTGCAGCCTTTGCTAAAATATACTTTACTTTTGCAATCATTGACTTTTAACCCAGTAAATAATTCTAGCTTTTTAAAGATTGCAGCAATAGCTTTAGCATTTTTAATATCTGCAGTAACAAAAAGAAGCAAGTCATCAGCATATAAAAGATGAGTAATAGATGGCTTTATTCTATTTATGGCTTTTACATTCCCCTTGCTTTGCTCAGTTTCAATTAGAACAGTGAAGTATTCCATAACAATAGTGAATAGATAAGGAGAAAGGGGATCTCCTTGTCTAATTCCTCTGTTACTATGGATATAGCCAGTTGGGGAGCTATTAATCATCACAGAGTATGTAACATTGTTAATACATTTTTTAATAAGGTCACAGAATTTTGCATTAAAGCCCATAATACTCATCATATGAATTATAAAATCCCTGTTTATTTTGTCAAAAGCTTTGTGTAAATCAATTTTGATACACATGACCTTTTTGCTATTCATGTTAAAGTTCCTTATAAGCTCATGAGAAAGCAATATGTTATCAGTAATAAGCCTACCAGGAATGAATGCACACTGATTTTCAGAAATTAAAAATTTTAAAAACAATTTAATCCTGTTGCAAAGAATGGAAGAAATAATTTTGTAAATAAAGTTGCAACATGAGATAGGCCGATAATCTTCCATACCATTAGGATTATGAGTTTTTGGGACAAGAGTAATAAAGGTATGATTGAAAGATTTTAAAAGCTTCCCCGTTCTAAAAAATTCAGATATGACTTCAAAGATTTTAGAACTAATGTCAGACCAATGAGTTTTATAAAATATAGCCCCAAAACCATCAGGGCCAGGGCTTTTGTTATTATTAGCATTGAAAATAATATTTTTAATCTCCAAAAGATTAACAGGGGCTAATAAAATATCCTGACTCATTTCTTTTAAAGAAAATTTAATATTGATGGGAGGAAATGAGTTCAGATAATTATCAGTATTAAATAACTCTGTGAAGTAGTTAATGGCTTCTCTCTCTATATCATTAGAATTCTTTAAAGCATTACCATTTGCATCAATAAGTTTGCCAATAGAATTTCTGTTTTTTCTATTAGTCATTTTAGCATAAAAAAATCTGCTAGCTTCATCTCCATTTGTTAGCCAGTCTACCTTGGCCTTTTGCCTCATATTAACTGAGTGAATATGAAGGGAAGTAATGAGATTATTTTGAGCTTGAAAAAAATTGGAGATATTATTGCTGTCTGAGCAATTATTATCAAGAGCATTCTGTAATCTCTCGCATTCATCTCTAATATTTCTAAGCTCATGTTTATTTCTTCTACTATTCCAGTTTTTTATTTGACCTTTGGCAATTTGTAACAATTTGTGAAATTTATATTGAGCAGTGCCATGAATATTATATGACAAACATTTGGTGATAGCAATTCTATAATTATCATCATATACCCATCCATTCATAAATCTGAATGGAATGTTTTTTTTGCGATCACTACTTTCTGTGAGAAAAATTTGAATAGGTGTGTGATCACTGATAGCTTGTGGTAGAGTACAGCACTTGTAAAGTGGAAACATATTTGCAAATTTTTGGTTTATTAATATTCTATCAAGTTTGCAACGTATGTTTCTAAATTTACCAGATTTCCATGTATATCTGTTACCAACAATATTAGCTTCAATGATACCAGTCCTTAAAAAAAAATTATTAATATATTCCAGTTTACTAAAAGGAACTGGAATACCACCTCTCTTATCATATGAATGCATGGTTGTATTAAAATCACCCATTATGATCCAATGATGAGAAATATTCCTATTTAGATTCTCAATATGATTCCATAATTCAGATCTTTCAGTTTTAAAGTTTGATGCATATATAAAAGAAATATTCAAGACAAACCCACCCTTATTAGAAAACAAGCAGTGGATATATTGAAGATTTAAAATGCAGTTATCTAAACTCCAGATATTATCATCCCATAAGACAAGAATTCTACCATTGCCCCCCTTAAAGTTGTTATTCACACTTCTCCAATTAGGGAGATGCCTGACATGATAGTTAGTAATCTTATCATTATCTAATTTATGCTCTAATAGACATATAATACTAGGTTTTTCAGACATAAGTAAATTAGAAACATCTAATTTTCTAACTGAGGAATTAAGACCTCTGACATTCCAAGAGATTATAGACATAATAAAAATTAATAGCAAATATAAAATAAGGATACATAAGGATACATGATTAGCTACAGTGAATCACAGTAGCTATCTTCATCCTCTTGCACTTCCAGCTTCTTTCCCTTCTTTTTGTATGAAGAATCACTTTTGACTTTTAGAAGCTTTCCCCGCTTTTCATTTTTTGAGATGTATTTTTCTCTGAATTCCTTATCAATTGCATCTTCTACTTGTTCAGAAGATGTGATATCATTAAGGCTTTTAATTCTAGTTCTAGCTTTCTTTCTATTTTTTTGTTAACTGCGGATAGAGAAGAAACAACATTCACCGCTGTCTGAATAGCTTTGCCAGATAAGGACTTTTTTTTAATTGGGGAGAATGAATCAGAGAGGAAATACAAGCTAGTGCTCTTTGGGGGTTCAATTAAATCTGCAAGATTCAAACCAGTAGAGATTTGCTCAACATTCATATTGTCTACTTCACTATTTGCCTGAACAGAGACATTAGTATTTGGAATTTCTTCCACTGATGCTTTTGGTGAAGCAATTCTGACAACATCAGTTTTCTGAGGGGGTAACTGATTTTACATTGCATATTTTCTTGATTTGAACTTGAGAAGAATTGCTAGCATTCATCATTGTGTCATGAATTTCCAAATTTTGAAATGAATTTTTCTACACAGATTCATTTAATGTTGCATTACTGTTTTCCTCTGCAATACTCTGAACTGCAATATCATTATCTCTGCATTTTTCCATCCATATTTTTTTTGCCGTGCAATTTTCATCCAAATGACCAAAACATTTACATGATTTGCATCTAGGTGGGATCCATTCATATTCAATACTTTGCACTATACTGTCCCCATCATGCATTGTGATGTTAGCTTCATTTGGTAGCTCTGCATCAGCTTTTATTTCAACAAGAATTCTTGCATAACTCAGTCTCGTTTCCTTAGCAGTTGGTTCATCTAATTTTAATGGCATACCCACCAAACTTGCAATAGCACTGAATGCCTCCTTATCCCACAATCTTAGGCTTAATTCAGGCAACCTAATCCATATTGGCATAGAAGACAGTAGATCCCTATCGAAATTAAATTTCTTGCTCCATTTTTTCAGAATTATCAACTTGTCATTTATGAAATATGGCCCCCCATTTAATTTTTTTTCACAATCTTCAGTTTTGAAAATCTTATTATAAAGAAACCATTATTTCTAGTATAAATCTCAAAGCTACCTGTGGGATTCCAATTTCGAGTAATATAAGTCTTGAAATGATGATACGGAGGCCGATGACCATATACATAAGCAATAACCGAATGACTCCATTTACTCTCTGTACGTTTATCAATGTCTTCCTTCACAGTATCAAATTTCTTATCATTTATATTGATAGGAGCAACATAATGCAAGTCAAATTCAGAGCCTAACCCTCCTTTCTTGAGAAGATCAGCCCACGAAGAGGCTTTGTTCATCTTCTGAGCAGTGTCAATACTGACTGTGGCAGAAGAAATTTGATTTCTTGGATTCGATGGTTGCCTGAACATATTTCTTGACTGTGAATTATCATTTCTTGAATCTGCCTTGCCAGTATAGAAAGAATTCCGAACACTTTCTGGTTTTCTTGGAATATTTCTCTGAAAATTAGAAACTGGGTTCTTTCTGCTTGCTCTCTTGTTGTAGACAACTTTTTGAAATCCATCATCGTCTACAGCAGCATCAACATTTACAACAACACTGCTCGAAATGGAGGGTTTATCTATGGGTTTGGGTTGCTTTGAATGAGGAATAGACATTGATAAAGAAGGGAGAAGAGATGGAGGAGAAGAAGAAACTCCAATCTGATCAAGCTTATCAAAAATTGGATTATCTTGAATTTTCATCATGTCAGCCATTACATATTTTTTTTACGAAAGGTGAAAAGCTGAAATATTAGATTTAGTTGTACAACACGAATATCACATTTCTATATTCATATTTATATATTTAGAGAAAGGAAAAGTCTGAAAATATATATGAGGAGTAACTCTATTAACAATAATAAAAATTGCACATTAAATCAAATATTAATATAAGGAAATAGTTCAACTACTTTTGAAAATAATGATTCTAACAGTATATATATTTGGTTTTATTCAAACCTATAGAATTCCATGCAATGGTATGTTGGAAACCCAATTTGTGCAGGGATGTCCAATGAAGCTCTCAAAAGGTTAATCCAAAAATTTAAAAGAAAATATATGTTATAATGCATATCACCCATTTGTTGCATTATTGTAGCTTTTAAATGCTGACTAGTTAAATTTTATAGTTAGTTTTAACTTTTTGGGTTAAAAATAGTAATACATAGATTATATGATACACCAAACATATTTTGGTTGTACCAACTACAAACTTCTTAGAATACAACTATAAAATAAATTTTAAAAGGTATTAGCTAAAATCATAGCATAAATGTTCAAATGGGTAGTTTCATCACTGATTCAGTGCAAAATTAAGTAGACTCAAAATGTCATATTTTTGTTACAGATTCGAACTATACATCCACATTAACATGTCATATTTTAAATACAAAGGCAATATTACAACCATAACTAAGAAGAATTTTTTTTAAAACATAAAAATCAAACCTTAGAAATCAAAGAAAAATTCTTCCTTCCCAACTTTATTATATTATATGTTCATATTTTTTTTCCTATTTCGAGTTATATACATTGAAACAGTTAACACGACAACCAAGCACAATGCATACATTTTAATTATATATTATCCATATAAGTTTGGTCAATAAAGGTAATGATGCACACATAAAAAATTCAGCAGCCATGCATAATTTATGGTAATTTAAATAATATTAACATTGTTATAGATTGAACTGTAAACCAATCTATTAAGAAAATAGGTTATTCTCTTTTTATCAAACCTCTGTTTATATTCTGTCATTCGGCTTAAATCAAGGTAATTAATTCATATCAATCTTACAGGCTAACCAACATGATAACTTCAAAAGGGTCAATCCATTACTATATAAATAATAATTACTTTATTACTATAAAAATAATGCTAGGCATCTTAAAACAAAAGAAGTAAATGATATAAATAATTCAAGTAAATGCGCGGTCATAAAACAAATATATTGGTTCATACTACATCCAAAAAGCAGAAGAAAAAATAGGTGTAATTTTCCAAAATTCAAAGAAAATGAATAAATTATATTGTGATAACTTTTAGCAAGAATCCTGTTTTGATTTGGGAGCTACACATATATACCTTTGGCTCCTTACCTACATCTCAAATTTAGTCTTTGTAAATTATAGTTTCTTTGTTTGAGTGTTAACCCGCCTTTTTACCAGGCCATGGACATGCAGGATTAACATAATCAGTTGCACGTTCGCCAAGGCTGGTGTACGATGGATTCAGTCGACTGGATGGATGGATGACGCAACGTGCTTAGGAGATGGAAATATGATTGGATAAAGATGAATCAACTATGGTTTGGGTCTAGGAAATATGGTTCGGCATTGGCAATCATTCGGCATTGAAGTACGTCCGGCATTCCTTCACTCGGCATCCTCCACTCGGCATTTGTACTCGGCATTGAAGTACGTCTGGCATTCCTTCACTCGGCATCCTCGACTCGGCATTTGTACTCGGCATTGAAGTACGTCCGGCATTCCTCCACTCGGCATTTGTACTCGGCATTAAAGTACGTCCGGCATTCTTTCACTCGGCATCTTCCACTCGGCATTTGAACTCGGCATTAAAGTGCGCTCGACACACCGCACCCCAGCATCGATCGGCATGCATCACTCAAATGCCTCGACCGACATTATTCTATCAGACTTCGTTCGGCATTCTTCCTCCAGACGCTTCGTTCGGCATGGAACGGGTCGGCATTGATGGCTCGGCATTACATGGCTCGGCATATGTGGACTGGCCATAAACTCGGTGGGCCTGAATCACGCAAAGGCCCAACAACTCAGGATTTGCCTATAAATACAGCATGTGGGGGTTCAGAAAAGGGATCCTGATTCTCTCTCCTGCTCTCTAACTTTCTATCCCCTAAGGCTAAGGCAAGCCTATCACTTTGTAGCTGTAATCGATTGTTACAGCAATAAAAAAGAAATTACTGGAGTGGACGTAGGCCAGAGTTAGCCGAACCACTATAAATTCCGTGTCTTTACCGCTTTCATTTTAATTTATGTTATTCTTCATATTAAATATCCTCTACATACATCCTACCCGTGAACTGTGATTGTTGTTTGGTACTTTCACTTGGATTTGGGTGTTAGTGACCAATTTTGGCGCTAACATTTTGATGCTTTCACTGAGAATTGAACTCAGGAATTTTGGAGTTAGAAACTTGGATTTAAAAGAGCAATGGCTAGACTATCAGCAAAGAAGCAAGTAATGGAAAGGAGCAATCAGGAGGGAAGTCAAGAGGCTTCCTCTGGAGATGGAGCAGGTGGAGCATCCATTTACATCACTAGAGAGGAAATGGAGGCGATGATGAAAAGACAAGAGGAGATGATGCAGACTCTTCTCAGACAATTTGCACAAACAGAAAATGCAGGAGCTCAGATCCGTGGAGCTGGATCGGAAGAACTCAACCAGCAAGCAGAGGGAATAGCTCGGCAGGGGGCAACCCCCAATCAGCAAACAGCTATCAATCCAGATGGATCTAGACTTGGGGGCATACCACCAGGAAATGTTGGACCAACCCATGGAGGGATACCAGATGATGTTGTGCAACCCGACACCAACAGGAGTGCAGGAGTGCGAGATGAGGAGTATGTGCCAGAATTCCCTCATAAACTCGGGGGGCAGACCAGAGGCGATGGACAAGGATTACATCTTGGGGGCAACGACAGATTAGCGGAGATGGTTAGACGGGCTATGAGAGGTGGATTTGTAAATAGAGACTTGGAGGATGTAAATAGGAGTCCCTTTACTCCTACTATCAGGCAAGCTAGGAACCCACTCGAATTTAAGCTACCAAATTTGGAAATGTATAATGGGAAGGCGGATCCAACGGTTCATCTGACGAAATACATAAGGCATATGGAGGTATTGGGGGCATCGAATGAGGTCATGGCTCGATGCTTCCCATTGTATTTGACAGATATCGCAGCTATGTGGTTTAGACAGCTGGAGAATGGTTCTATCGGCACATGGATGGAGCTAATTGAGAGGTTTATGAGACAGTTTCGGGTCCACATAGTTAGACCCAAGAACGTGATGACTCTGACATCTATGAAACAATGGAAAGGGGAATCGCTCAGGGACTTCTTAACCAGATTCAACGCAGCGGTAACCTCAGTGGATCGACCCGATCCGTCAATGGTTTTGATGGAAGCCGTCTCGGGAATCGCGGATAACTCGGATTTCAAAATATCATTGGAACGGGACCCACCGAGGGATCTCGGGGAGTTCTATCATGAGGCGGAAAGGTTCTTGAGACAGGAGGATGCGCAGGCTGAGAGAGTAGGGAGAGAGGCTGAAGCTTATGCAGTGAGGGGTGGAGGTCCATCCAGGGAGGATCTAAGTAAAGATGATAAAGGAAAAAGTAAAACGAATGGAAATGGTGGCACTTCAAAGAAATCTCGGAGGGAGTCAAAGTTTTCTTCTTACACAGATTTAACTGAGACTCTAGAAAGGATTTACTTGGACACTCGAGGGCGGCTCCAATACCGAAGGCCAGCAAAGAGAGAGCCTTCAGAATACGAACAGACATCGGGAAAGCATTGCCTATTCCATGAGCTGGATGGGCACAACACAAACGACTGTAGGCATTTGAGGGATATCATTAAGGAGCATGTAAGGAATAGTCACCTACAGCGATATGTCAGGAATCGAACTACGGCAGGGGAGCAAGAGCAGCCACCACCTACCTCTAGCAATGGCGGCATTGGGTCTGGTCAACGCCGGTTTACTATCAACTAAACAGGTTCATGGTTTTGAATAAGTAATAGAACTCAAAGTAATACGGCTAGGTCACTTACACACGTACGGGATTGAGGACGGTCCCTAGGCGTGCTCTGAGATAACTGAAAACCGTACTACTTGAGTCTATGAAATTCTGCTTTCTTTCTAGTTTTCTGCAAACTTTGGTTCTCTCTTTCGTATTTCGGACATTTACTTTTCTTTGGTATGGTTTTGGAGTTTGGATTGAACTCCCGATTTGGTTGGTTTTTTCTTGGTTTCCCATTCTGGTTTGGATGTTTGATTTTTTGATACGGATTTCTGGTTTTATATTTGGTTTTGGATCAATGTAATAAACAGTTCAGGTTTTATAATTACTGCCCCGACCGGAGAGACGGGGCAATGGTCACAAGTTACGAGTCCCTTCGCCGGAGAGTGAAGAAATGGACTCGGGCAGAATATAAAAAGTCCTTGACCGGAGAGTCGAGGCCGGAGAATAAAAAAAGTCCTTGACCAGAGAGTCGAGGCCGGAGAATATAAAAAGTCCTTGACCAGAGAGTCGAGGCCGGAGAATATAAAAAGCCCTTGCCCGGAGAGTCGAGGCCGGAGAATATAAAATGTCCTTGACCAGAGAGTCGAGGCCGGAGAATATAAAAAGTCCTTGACCGGAGAGTCGAGGCCGGAGAATATCAAAATCCTTAGCCGGATTGTTGAGGCCGGTGAATATCAAAGTCTTTGACCAAAGAGTCGAGGCCGGAGAACATACAAGCCCGTGATGGAAAAGTCAAGGCTGGAACAGGATAACACGACCCGACGAGGTCTACAAAATCAAGATTAAGCCCGGAGAGGTCATGGATTTGATGATATGGTTATAAAAAGGATGTGGACTTTGGATATCAGATTTGAGGCTATTCAAAACACCCCTTCCAATAGCAAGGCATGTTTTGGGAGGCAAGTGTTAACCCGCCTTTTTACCAGGCCATGGACATGCGGGATTAACATAATCAGTTGCACGTTCGCCAAGGCTGGTGTACGATGGATTCAGTCGACTGGATGGATGGATGACGCAACGTGCTTAGGAGATGGAAATATGATTGGATAAAGATGAATCAACTATGGTTTGGGTCTAGGAAATATGGTTCGGCATTGGCAATCATTCGGCATTGAAGTACGTCCGGCATTCCTTCACTCGGCATCCTCCACTCGGCATTGAAGTACGTCTGGCATTCCTTCACTCGGCATCCTCCACTCGGCATTTGTACTCGGCATTGAAGTACGTCAGGCATTCCTTCACTCGGCATCCTCCACTCGGCATTTGTACTCGGCATTGAAGTACGTCCGGCATTCTTTCACTCGGCATCTTCCACTCGGCATTTGAACTCAGCATCAAAGTGCGCTCGGCACACCGTACCCCAGCATCGATCGGCATGCATCACTCAAATGCCTCGACCGACATTATTCTATCAGACTTCGTTCGGCATTCTTCCTCCAGATGCTTCGTTCGGCATGGAACGGGTCGGCATTGATGGCTCGGCATTACATGGCTCGGCATATGTGGATCGGCCATAAACTCGGTGGGCCTGAATCACGCAAAGGCCCAACAACTCAGGATTTGCCTATAAATACAGCATATGGGGGTTCAGAAAAGGGATCCTGATTCTCTCTCCTGCTCTCTAACTTTCTATCCCCTAAGGCTAAGGCAAGCCTATCACTTTGTAACTGTAATCGATTGTTACAGCAATAAAAAAGAAATTACTGGAGTGGACGTAGGCCAGAGTTAGCCGAACCACTATAAATTCCGTGTCTTTACCGCTTTCATTTTAATTTCTGTTATCCTTCATATTAAATATCCTCTACATACATCCTACCCATGAACTGTGATTGTTGTTTGGTACTTTCACTTGGATTTGGGTGTCAGTGACCAATTTTGGCGCTAACAACATTTATGAAGATTTTGTGTGTTCCTAAAATGAAAAGTAGTGTTATAGATTTAGATGTGTTACCAAAATTTCAGCAAATTCTATTTTGGTTTTTAATTGAAAAAAAAACTGAAAGTGCTACTGGAACTTAATTTTTCAAATTGAAATTTCAACAAACAATATTTGTGTACAAACCATACTTATAAAAGCTAAGCAAACTATAAAACAAACTAATCAGGGCCGATAAATTGTCAAAGTGCATCTAAATAAATTGATGACACTTTAGTAACCTTAAGCCTAAAATATTAAAGCGTAACAAAACAAGTAGTAAAAATAATAATTAATAAGGAAAAAAAAGAAATAGAAAATGATAAAATTGTAAAATGAGAGCAAGTACTCGACATAAACAATCACAAAATGAGAAAAGAGACCAACATTCATAAACACATATAGTTAAACAGATATCTAGAGCATATTCGGCAAGTACTTAAAAGTAAAACAACTTAGAGTTGTTGAGGCGCCTTTGCTTATAATTGTCTTTACTTTTATTCTGTAGTTACTAAGGCGTTTTGCCTCATACCTATAATAAGTGTTATAAAAATTGTATGTTTATAATAGTCTGGTTTGCCTATGAAAAAACTTCTAAGGAGGTGCCTCCTGCTATGTTGTGGCTTCAAACTATTGACAGAACCACTTCATGAATATATATCTACTTCAAGCCTATGGTAGTAAACAAATAGTTATCAATTCTTGACATCGCCATTTAGTGAATATTATCCCGATTGATATCTTGTAGTGTACAGTAACCAAACCATTATTCCTTCTACCGATGATTTATAACAGTTGCAAATTAACAATGTATATATAGCATATTTACAGTTACGTAGCATTTTATCCTTTTAGTTTAAAAACTATATGATATAGCATAAAAAATATTCAATCAACTCATATGCTACATTAAATGTGAGGTCAGACAGCTTGTCCAACATCATTTGCTTTCCAAATTATGACAAAATAAGTGCACAGGTAATTTAGTTAATACCCATGTTGACCCAAAATGCTTTAAGGATGAACCGAGCTAATTATAAAGTAGGTTTAGTTTCTTACAGCATAAAATTCACAAAAATCAAGTTGTGTATGTGGATATATGTATGTGTGTGTAAGTGTGTGTGTTCTTGTTGTCTTTTTGTTAGCAGAGAATCCTAAATTTGTGCCACTGCAACATATTAAAGAGGTCAAATTTAATATTCTATAGACTTTTTAGCATCTTTAAAGAGTATAAATTTCATATAATTTCCCCTAGTAGAACATAGTATTCACTTCGGCATATCATGTATAGATGCTTTTGGATGATCTCCTAAATAGTCTATTCTTTCCTATTTACAAAGTCACTTGCATGTTTATCTTTTAAAAACCCTACTCCGGAGAGTAGAGCTAGGGAATGTAGCTGTCCGTCATACTGACCCCCCTTTTAGCTAGCCCAGCACAAAGATTTGATGCCACAACCATGTTTAAGGATTAACGGGGACCCACCTCCGCGCCTTGAAATTGGAAGCAGGGCAGACGGGAATCGAACCTGCGACCTGCTTACTAGGAAGCAAGTATCTTATCACTACGCCACTGCTTGCGGACTTGCATGTTTATCTTATTTTTGAGATTACTTAAAAAAGTCTTCTTCTCATTTTGTTTCCATACTATATCAAAAATAGACTTGTATTTTTGTAAAGTAACTTAACATTCACATCACTAATGATACATTGGATAAAAACGAACCAACCTGTGCATAAATTTTTTCATTCATTTCATATAACTACTCTTTATTTCACTATATGATGTTCAAAGTTAAAAAGTAGGAAATGTGTTATCTAACTCAAAAACAAAATCAATTTGCTATTATATAATATGTTCCGGTTTTGGATTGACAAAATTTTATAACGGAAATTATCGATTATATAAAACTTCATCTGTGCAATGATTCTACAACCAATGAAATGAGCATTGTGTTTATGTGTAGTCTCCATAGTGATTCACAAATTATTAGTTTCACTTCCTAATTATTGGTACACATGTTATTTGAAATATGAATTATTATCTTATAGATAAAAATTCTTGTAATCTTTCACATTCAAATAATCATTGTCTCTTTTCTAGGTGAAATTAGGCATCAGATGTGGGCTAGCTCCCATGACATTTTAATGATATAACGCACACTTATACTTAGCACATTGAATAAGGAAAAATAAAATTATAACTTATTATTCCTTCAAGTTATTGTTCAATCTGCAAGGCTTTCTTTTTAGTAGAAAAAGCTAGCTATGAACACTAACTTTTAAAGGAAGAATTTCACACTGTCATTATCTGAATCCAAAATTGCGCAAATTGATTCATGAAAACACTATGTGAGTAAACACTATCATAAAAATTAGATCTAAAATTAATTCAGTGCAGTCAAATTGGTCTAGAAATTAACTGAACACAAAATTGATTCAGTGTAAACAAAAAAATCCGAAGGAAGAATCTCACACTGTCGCTATTTGAACCCAAAATTGCGCAAATTGATTGAAGAAAATACTATGTGATTACACAATACACACTATCATACAAATAAGATCTAAAATTGATTCAGTGCAATCAAAATGGTATAGAAATTATCTAACAGTGAACTTTTGGACACGTCAAAATGGGCAATTTTTGTTTTTTGCTTCAATTCAAAATAGAATATTAAATTAGAAGAAAAGAATTATTCAATTTTTACATGTTTAGATGAATAAACCAAGATTCAACATAATTAATTGTACCACCACCCTGTAACAGATGCATGTGCCTTACCTCCATTTTAAGGAAGGAATAAAATTTTAAATCAATTTCTTAAATATAAGATATGTTGCTACTATTAATATGAGATTAATGATATACCTGTCACCAATGTAAACAAAAATGTTATCGAATATCAGATCAATTAACTAATTTAACACATTAACTTATTTTTTAAAATCATACCATATTAGACACACTAACTATTCATTGCTATATGATAATTTTATTTGTTCATAACATAATAAGGGTCATTGTTATCATCAAAATTGCTTTATAATGCTAATAAACATTATCATTGTGATTGTATGGATGTAGATTGATTAGCTATATGATATCATGACCATATAGCTATATCTTTGGATCTCATCAAATTGGTTTACCATATATTTTAAGCTTCGGATAAGATGATGACATATAATATTAACTTGGAAAGAGTACAAATATCACATTACCTCAATATTTTCAGCTTCCATCAATTCGTTGACCAAATGAACCCAATGTACCAGCTCCAACGGTAACCGACGTTTTTTTATAATTTCCTATATGGTTACAGTTATATTTAGTTCTCTCATATTCGAATAAAAAATATAACATAACATATATTTGTACACAATTAAATGATATGCATAAAAATGTAAAACAAACGGAGGAGTTGGAGGAGGAGGTCGAGAGTCAGAATGCTAATTAGAAGGACAAATTTTATTATAAAAGAGAATAAAAACCCTAATCATTACATAAATTATATCATGAAATGGGAAACCTGCACGTTGTATGGTTGATACATAGATCAAATATCAATTAAAGTTGAACCATACCTTTTTTTTACTTTTTCGATCTATGTTTATTCCAATAAATATGTATACTTTTGCTATCAAATAACGGTCGTGATGAAATTTAAGGATTGTTTAAACACACAGAGGATAGTATTAGCTATATGAAGCAAATATATATATATATATATATATATGAATTTTAAAGTAAAATAGCTTGATAATGTCAAATTACCACTGAACAGCTAATGTTTTTTTACGTTCATCTTCTCCTTTTTTTCCTGTAATTTGGAAAAGAACTCTTAGAAGACTGATATAAAAACAAAGAATATCATAAGAAATAAAAGTTTACCGAATCAGGCTATGCCACACAATTACTATATAACCAGCTTTAACCATCGCAAAATGGAGTGTTTTCCTAATGACATCTTACCAATTGCTTTTTCGATCACCTATAAGAGTGCAGTTGAGTAGGAAAGAACCAAATATACCATAAGTAAATTAATCAATGAAAACTGACATATAGATAAATGAACATGGTTACTTGAACAAAACATTTGTAAGCAATATGAACAAAGCAAAATTTTAAAAATATGATTAATTCTCATCCTAAAGCCTAATTTGATTTTATGAAAAATTGTGAACAACAAAGCCCAATTAAATTGATTTAAGAAAACAGAGTAAAAACGTTTTCAGGGAAACTTTCTACACTGGCATAACCTGAACCCAAAACTGCACAAATTGAATGAAGAAAAGACAGTGGGAGTGAACAGTGAACAGTGCCATACAAATTTTAGATCTAAATTTAGTGCAGCAAAGCAAATATATTCTTTAGATTACCTGAACCCTAAATTGATTTGGTGAAAAAATAAAAATACACCGGAAGAAGAGGTGTTTACGTTAGGAAGGGGTGTCGCAACTTGGAAGACACCGCATCATTTAAGCACAACAGACAACTTGTATGGCGGCAGCAAAAGATGAACACCGTCGAGCAAATCATAAGGACAATCAAAAGGAATGGAGAGGTGTATCTGGTCGACAGTCTTCTAGTTGAAGCGACAGGTGATGGTGGTTGGAGGTGAAGGCAATGACAATGGAATGGAGATGGTTCAATACGAAGGGACTTTCTTAGTTTCGGATGGAGTAAAAGATGGGAAGAAGAGCAAAGAACGATAGGTAATAGCATGATGTTTGAGTTCTAAAATCTAAATAAAATTGAAGGGGGCCTCGCTCCATTGAATCTGAGACTGTTCGGTTGTCAAAATTCAAGGAGGCTTTTGTGCTCTTGAAATTGAACTGGGTATTCATATTATAGTATAGATATGTGGTTCTTCATGTGATAGTTTTCCACCCGTAGTTCCCCAACCCCATTAAAGGAGAAATGATGCAAACAATAAAACAAAAGGACTACTCTTATAACAAGGTCGGGCTATAACAAGAGGAGGCAAAGACTAATGCAACGGCACTTTTTATGGGTCCTCAAATTTGAATATTTAATTTTTGTTAAATATTCGGATTTGAATTAAATCATAATAAAAATCTATGTTTCAAATTTAGACTTGATTTATGATGATATATTTTTAAATTAAGGTATACGCTGCTTGTAACTATAGTTCTCTTCCATTTTTTCTAAACTTCCTGAAACCAAGAATTCAACATTTTCCATCATTCAAAAATCAATATCTCATAATCTAAGCAAAATCATCTAAAATCACCAAAACGAAAGTTGTTCGCCGTCATTTCTATTTTATTCTAAAAATAGTTTCATGGGTTTTTGCCGAGTATTTTGGGAGATATCTGCAAATAATAGCAAGTGGTCGAGAAAACTACCATTTTCGACGATCGCGGATTGAAGAACGAAGGATATGGTTGGGACCGCAGCATCAAATCAGGATTCTTAGTGGTTTTATCATGGTTTTTAGTGGCTTGATTTGTCATGGAGGAGGAGTTGATCATTTTAGATTTAAAAATTAATTTATGGCAAACAGGTAGTCAAGGGGACAATTGGAGGAGTCAGGGAGGAGCGTAGGATCAAGGCAGAGGGGATGACCGTGGCCAATTTCTGATTAGTGCTTTTGGTGATGGTGATTGAAGGAATAATGGTTTAGGGCTTTTTTTGTGGTGGCGGGGTTTGTCGAACTATAGCGACGTGGAGACGTCGAGTTGCACCGCGCTTGGCATGGAGGAGGCATAGGCTTAGGCGAAGGACAATGGCGTAGGCGGCGAAGTCTAGTGTTGACTGAGGTGGTAGTACAAGGTGTTTGAATGGGGGCCTTGAAGCGAATTAGAGGTGGATGGGGGTCGGTTTCCACCAGGGGTGGATAGAGGCCAAGGAAATTATGGTAGCGCATCAAGGTGGCAAGGGGGTGATGGGCAATGGGTGGCTGGTCTCGAGTTGGTGATTGTGCAAGAGGATCTCGTGTGCACGTGCATGCTGTGCACTAGGAAGAACTTCAGGATGGAATGAAGGGGGAAGAAGAAGGCTACGTGGGTTTGGGCATGGTTTGACTTGTTGGGTCGAGCCCATTTGTCATGTGGATGAGTGCTTTATTTATATTACTTCGTTTTAATTATATATTGATTAACAAATGAACTTTGAAAATTCGTATCGTACTCATGCGGTATCCGATTGACCTTAAAAGTTTTACGTTTTACTCGTATGGACAAGTACAAAATGGTACTATAACTTATTGATCATTTTGGACAGGTATAATTTATGATATATGGAAACAGATAGATTTTTAAATTACGTTATTTTAAATAATAACGTCGTTTAAGTTCATATTCATTAATTATCGATGTTTATTTGGCCAGATAAATTACTATTGAGTTCAACTGGATCGAATCTGGTAATTGGATATCTGTTTAGTGGAATAAAAGACCGTTCCGTTGATTAAATAAATTTGACATCTAATTAGCAGAATAAATCCTCGTTCTGTTATTCTATAGTATTGTATATTTGATTATATGTCGTAAATTGATATGCCACTCTAGATAAGTAATATGTCAACCAAGGACGGTTAAATGCTGAATTATTTATTTAATCATTGATTATGTGAACATTAGTTATTAACTTGAAAAGTTAGATTAAATGATATGGTAACTTGTGTAAGCACCATGGTGATCATTAAGCTTCCTTCAAAATTTGGAAAAACTAATTATTGATTTGAAAGTTATTTTACAGATAATTCAATATAAGGTTTAAGGATAATTATTATTTAATTATAAGGTCTAAAAAGAGTAATAACTACTTATTTATAATTTTTAAAAAGATAGTTAACAATTGTTTTTAATACTTATTTATTATTTTAATAGTTATTTAATTATTATTTAAGATGTTTTAATTCAATTATTTAGTTAAAGTGATTTAACTATACACTAATTTTTAATTAAAGTTAATTAATTAATAATATTGATTATGTTATTTAATTGTATTTATAGGTTAATTAATTATCATATTAATATTAGTTTAAAGTTAATCTATCTTGTATCTATCGGTCATTCTCGGCCGTTTTTGAGTATTTACCACCATTCATAAATCTATCTTGAATTTTCCTTTTCTAAACCTGGTTTGGTAGATAAGAAATTTAGGAACATTGAAACAAACACCTTGTAAATTAAGCTTCACAGTTTAAATATAAGGCTTTTGTTAATAATGTTGGGTTAAAATTTGATTTATAAGGGTTGTTTATTTAAAAGGAAATTTTAAGTATTTTAAAATAAATATTTTAGAAATGATTTTATATAAAGGATTGATTTGATAAAATTGAGTTTTAATAAATGTTGTTTTATTAAAAGGGAATTGGAATATTTTGAAATAGATATTTTGGGGATAATTGAAGATATAAATTGGTTTTGTTAAACTGGAATTTTGTAAAAGAAAACTTAATATTTCTGAAATAAATACTTGAAAAATGATTTATATAAGAAAGCTAGAATATTTTCATATTAAATATTTGGAAAATGATTTCCTTTAAGAGGTTATTTCATAAATTTGATTTATAAATATGTGTTATAAATAAAAAGGAACTTGAAATTCTAAATCCCGGTGATTTTGGAAAACTGTTTTCATGGTTTGCAGGTTAATAATAGTAATTTAAAAGGTTCTTGGGATAGAAACATTTCTAAGTATGGGATTGCTACTGTTAGGATCTCGCAATATAATTATGTTGATTAAGAAATTTTGATTTAATTCCAAAAGTGTGGTTTAATTTACTATAAAGTAAATGGGTACATTACTATTTCAATTTATTTTGGAGAAAGGAAATAATAGACTTATGTTAGATAGTTTCAGAGTATAAATGATGTTGGAAATGGTAATAATATTATACTAAAATATATTTAAAGTATAAATTCTATGAAAAGGTGAATTTAAAAGAAATGTGTATTCCTTTGGATTTGGTTCGGGAAATAAGTCCCGATTTGTTTTGTGGCGATCAAAATAATCTTCTAAGTGATGATCGGATGTTTGCTTAAGCGAACAGTATAGTGCACCTAGTAAATTATTCTCTTTGTCATTGTATGGTCGGAACAAGTTCGAAACCGAGCGAATCCAAAGCAAATTGGAATTGAATATTTTGTTGAAATATATTGCTGGAAATATATTCATGTTATTGTTTCAAAATGGGTTTGAAAGTAAGAAGTAGTTTTAAGTTAACTAGTTCGAGTGGCTCAAGAATAACTAAAATGGGTAAGAGATACGTTCTGATGGTAAACATTTCTCTCCAATATTATCCTTATACTAAAGAATATATAATATTGTTTGGTAATGCCCAGTTCCTTGGTATAATTTTGGGGTTACTTGGGCTAATTATATAAGAAAAATATATATAATTCATTTCAAAAGTTTTTGAAGTAAATATCCAAGTATTTGGCCCTTAAATTTCCAAAATATATGGTATCGTTTCAAAAAGTGTTTCAAATAAAAACCGGGTATTTAAAATTCTTAAGTGAATTCAATAATAAAAGTTGGAATTATAGTTGTGTATACCCTTAGGATATGATTGGGATTATACCAGTTTTTAATTTTTAAGCTATTTTTTATGAAATTGTTTTTCATAAATAATTTACTGATAATATAATTGGTATTAGAGTAACCAATCTAAATAAGTACGTAGAATGGATATAGATCATTTTTCTCTTCTTGTGTATTTTTGATCAGATATTCGAGTACAAGGCTTTAGGATGTTTCACACCTTTCCAAATAAGGATTTATTACTCAATTTTGACGGCAAACACTTGATAAGGGTTTTTGGTATAGGACCAAGGTCTTCCATCATAGTTCGTGGCTATGTAAGGAGAGTAGAAGTTCTTAATCAAGGAGCCTGATTAGGGTCCTCACCAGTAAATTGGGCGAACAATACTGGTTTGGAGGTGGAGTCATGTATTCAAGTGGTGACCGACTTCAGTTCTGTATATGAATGATCTATGAATTTCATGTGGGCTTATGAATAATACTGAGGGTTCTAGTGATGAAATTTCGGGGACGAAATTCTTTTTAGGGGGGAGAGTGTAACGACCCATATTTTTGGGTCCTTAAATTTGAATACTTAATTTGTTTAAATATTCAGATTTGAATTAAATCATGATAAAAATCTATGTTTCAAATTTAGACTTGATTTTTGATGACATATTTTTAATTTGATTTATAGGATTTTTCCATAATTTTTATTTTGGAAATTATTAAATTTTCGTTTAACGCTTTTTGCTGCAAACATCGGTACTTTTGAAGCTTCACGGTACGGGATAACTTGCCTATTTTTTGTGATCATCTACTATTGTAATACGCGATCGTACTTTACTTTCTATCAATCATGGTTTGTAATCGGATGCGATCCAGTGTGGTGGGGTACTGAAATTTAATTTAAAATCAAACACACAAACATACAAGTACACACTGTACACGACAACCACCATTTTTTTCCACGGCCACGAATTTGTCTACCCTTCCACCCTACCAACAGCTAGTGTTTTCCCATCCCTGTAACATTCTGGTGTTAAAAGTAATAAGTTTTAAGGATAATTATTATTTAGTAATAAGTTTTAAAAAAGTAATAACTTATAATGTTTTAAAAGGATAGTTAAAAATTCTTTATATAATGATTTAAGGTTAATTATTTTTTTAATATGATTATTAAAGGTTATTTGTTAAAATTACTGAAGAATATTTATTTATTATTTTAATAGTTATTTAATTATTATTTTTAGATGTTTTAATTCAATTATTTATTTAAAGTGATTTAACTATACATTAATTTTTAATTAAAGTTAGTTAATTAAGTATATCGATTTAAGTTATTTAATTATATTTATAGGTTAATTAATATCATAGTAATATTAATTTAAAGAAATTAATTATTGTTTTAATAATGTTTTAAAGTTAATTAGTTATTAACTTAATATTGTTTTGAAGTTAACTTATTAATAAATAACAGTGTTTAAAATTTATTTAATATATAATTAAAGACATTTTAAATTATTATTTTAAATGAGATTTAAAGGTCTGAAACGGGAAGTTTTATAAATAGGGTTTTGAGAATAGATTGGAGATTTATAAAGAAGCTTTATAAATAGATTTGGAAACATTTATAAGGTAATGGAATTTGGAAAGAGATAGTTGATATTCATGGCGTAATTCGATGGGCAGGGATTGCCCACGGTTTAATATGGATTCGATGGGATAGAAACGTAACCATTGTGTAAGCTATGATCCATAGTCGATATGGAATGGTACTTTTCATATCTTTTTTCAAAAGTTTTCAAGTTCTAAGTTTGAAGTGAAATGGTTTGTGAATATACTTATACCACTGAGATAAGTATATGGTTGTATTTTCTAAGTATCGAAAACATAGTGTTTGTGAATAAACTCATTCCGTTGAGATAAGTATGTGGAAGTGATTTCCAAGTATTGAAATATGAATTTAAATTAATAAAAGATTTATTTAAAGAGGCTTGGTAATTTCCAAGGAAATATAATTTCTGTTTGAATGTTTGTTTAGATAGCTAAATAACCGACAATCAAATCTTGGCCTAAATATGTAATCCTTCTTGATTTTGGTGGTAGGGAAATATTCCTTACTTAACAATGAAGGATTTTAAATCTAGAAATATCTAGGGGAAACACGAGGATTATATGGTACAATTACCATCGGTGGTGCTATATTGTGCGTATAAACTCGTTTTGTTCTTCTAGGACAAATTCAAAGGAGATCTATCGACTTAAACGGTTAGAAGGTGATCTCCGCTCTTATGTATTGTCTGATTATTTCCTAAAGAACCGGTATTGAGTATTCCGAAAATCTACATTTAGTTTTGTGAAGCAGCCGGGAAACGGAAGAATGTACTTGTAAGAGATGACTCGAACCCGTAACCACTCCGAAAATCGTATACAGTTCGATGGAGGAGGTTCATGATATATTGAGATGTTGGGGTCAATATGTGATTCCGTAACCTTTGAGGTATGCGAATCTGGGCGTGATTCCAAGATCTAATTGAGATGTGGGAATCCATGTGGGATTCCGAGACCCTTTCGGGCATTGGAATCCATGTGGGATTCTATGATCTATTTGGTGGCGGGGCATATGCAGGAATGCCGAACGTAGCCTCATCAGCGGGAATGACTAAAACCAGAGATAGGAGGCATGGCAGTAGGGTTGGCAAACCCATAGGGTGTAGTCGGCTCCACCTAGACGTTACCTGCAGTTGTTATGCATGCATGTGACGATGCACTCGGTCTTAACGAGACCAGCTATGTTTTTCCTCTGGTATATCACTAGGGACGTAAGCTGCTTCGGAAGGATATCTCTAATCCTTGTGCAGGAGGACCGTTCCTCGAAGTACTTAGGGCACCTCAACGGAAATCCTATACAATTAGCGAATGTGCCTTATCGATTTTTGATTATATACCTAGTATTGTTATGATGTACACTCATGAGAATCACAACTACTTGATTGTTATTGTTGTTGCCTCTAAACATTATTTTAATATCGGCTTTTGGTTATCGTATGGTAAAAATCCGTTCGTATGTTTGCGCAGCGTGGTATTACGAGATACCTTTGTTTTGAAAATTTATTTAAACTTTAAAATCCATTTGATTGTGTTTCTTACGCTGGTTTTACCAGACTGGCCCGAGCGTTGTTTTCCTATAATGTTTGGGTCAGACCGAGCATATTTCCTGGTTTAGCTGGATGTTTGGAGCTTCAGGAGACGAGCTGGATTCTAGAGACGTATTCACGTACATGGTTATTTTTCCATTGCATTCATAGTTGTATTGATCAACAATTGTAAGGATAGGTTGTTATAACTTTCCATGTTGAATAGGTTAGTATACACTGATTGATGTCTGTATATACATATATTATAGTTTCATTTTTGTGTAAAGATCTATTATCTATTATAGATTATGCGTTCCGTTATGAGATTTTGTGTTGTTTAGTTTCTTCTTGTCTTTTTCTTCTTTATTTTCCCTAACTATCCGCTTTTCCATTCAATTTGGGTTGGACATGTGTGGTTTATTCTCAGCCTAAACTACGAAAAAGTGGGTCGTTACAACAAAATTGAAGCCAAGAGAGTACTATGCCTAATTGTTTTAGCATAGTCTTGGCATTATACCTAAAAATGGCTACCAGGCATGGGAATCGACCTATAGCCACAAATGCGGTCAGATAAAAAGAACTCCAAGGCAATATAGAAGTGACAACTTGACAGGCATACTACGCTGCCATACCAAAAGCTAGTGTTGTCAGAGTACAACACATCCCCCTTCCTGAAAGGGTGTATACAAATGGGCATGCGCTGCATTCACGTATCAATGTACAAAAATGATAGGCCTACGATAACAAGGGTTATAAGGATGTTCCACCCCCTCTTTTACACTAAAAGATGGAATAGCGCTGCAATCCAACATCAAACCCGGGCTAATAAAGAAGTGAGACACCATTAGAATAGATGCATCACCATCCAAATAGGTGCACCGCCATCAGAATAGGTGAGTCACTATCGAAATAGATTAATGAAGAAATGAGCCACCATCAGGACGTATTAAATGTAAGAACATAAAGAAAGGAATAAAAAAAGGAGAGGACCGCGCTACAATTAGATGACCCAATAAATCTAACTATTGTTCCTAAAAGCTAATGCATTGGCTTCTAAGTATAGATCTGTGCTACACTTATTAAGGATCCTTTAAGAAGTTCCACGAGGAATCAGTAGCATTTTAAGGGCTGCACATAAGGTCATCCAAACGGTGCTCCACCGCAGTCTTCACTTGTAAGAAAACAGCAAAAATGCCAACGGCCCTTATCAAACCTATGCATATCAACATCAAATTTACTCAAAGCATATTCATACAGACATTAAGCTAATACAGCAAGTTGAGGACAAAGCGACTTAGCTCCATTCATCTTCAGTACAATGTTAAATGAACACTGCAAACTAGGCAGGGCAACCCAATTGCACACGCATCTAGGTCATAATCGTGTGAACAACTTAGTTTCGCTATGCATGTATCGGTGGCACCCCAATAACAAAGCAAAGGAATAACTTTTAACATCCTCGGGGGCAGTTCACAAGCCATTTTCCCTTCAGACCAGAAGTGCGTGATCCATTTGAATTTGAGTTTTCCCACCTCAATTTCAAAAGTTCCCGCTACAATTTCAAACTTCCCGCCAATGCCTGTAATTCAGCCGATCAAATTATGGCTTCCCGCCAAAGATACATCGCAATCCGAGCACACCAAACAAATGAGGCAGACGGATGACACATGATGGCATCCAAAGGTAGGAATTAAAATAGCAGAAGGAAAATGACAGTAATCCACATGCATCTCCTTACTATAAATAGAAAAGGCACTGTAGCAAGAAGGTGATCTTTTTTTGAAGTCAGATATTTTAAGGATAATAATGAAAAGTTTTGTACTCTCTGTCATTAATACTTATACAAGAGATATAAATGAAGAAAGTGACATTTCCCGCATGGATATTAGATTCTTTAACATCTAAACCACGTAAAAATTTCTATGTCTTTATTCTTTTCAGTATTTTTGCCTAGCTATTTTTCAGTGTTAGTTTCTCTTTCTTACTTGAATTGAATATAGATTCAAAATTGACATTTTAACAAACAGTTAAAGTGCATCTACTTACTTAAGTAAGCATCTAATGACATAGTTACTACCAAAAGCCAAATTTAATATTACTTAATTTTGTTGATTCCAACTCGCAGAAGTACGCTATAATTACTTTCATAATCATTTTAGGTATTGTGAGATAAAAAATCTCACTAACAATAGATTTACATGCAGATCCAAATAATCTACTACCAATCATCATTATAGATATGTACTAACTAGCCAACTATACATATCACGACAATCACATTTAACTATACAATGTTATTCATCTAATAGTTAGTATGCAATCAGATATCCAACTAACATAAGATTAATTCATAAGCTATACAATCCAATCCTAATATTCATAAACAATAATATTAAAATACACAAATAATCATCAAATGAATACAACTACGTATCGGTGGAATATATATATGGATTTCTATTTAATATTTTAAAATTTTAAAATGCACATAATTACGAACTTTAAAATATGCTAAGGAACTTTCACCAATAGTCCCATAAACCAACAAACCATATTACAAAATGTTTGGGATTTACGCCATGAATCTAATGCAACAAATTATGCATGAAGCAGACATCGTATGCAAAAGTTTTAATGATTAGAAGATTTAGGGTTTAATTTTGTAATTAATAGCACTACACGGCTTATTTTCAAAATTATTTTTCCCTCAAACATTAGTTGTCACCACTTGTTACAGTAATTCATGCCATTAAGTCATTGCCGCCGCTGCATGGGCACCCAACCATCGATCGAAGATCACCGTAGGCCTCCCTAGCTACTGCCTACATGGCCAACCCTATAGAGTTGCCTTTGTCATCGTCGGTTGATCGTTCCACCACCTAGGGTTTGACCATTCTTTGAAATATTTTGATCGATCAGCCATTGTCATGAAACCTATTCGTTGTTCTCTACATGATGGTATCTCCCAATCATCACTTGGTAGTTATTTTGCTGTTAAATCAAAGTTGAGAAACATCGATGGTCGAAAAATGTTTTATCGGTTTCTGGTCAACTGGAGTACCTGATTGAAAAAAAACCACCTATCTCTTTGTCTTGTTGAGAGCTTCAAGTGATATACTCTTTACTTGGTTTCGATTTCGTTCATTATTTCGACAAATTGTAATTGAGGCGGTTGATCACCATCAGAGGCCTGATGATTAATTTCAGTATTAGTGAAGATAATCTAAAGCGGAGGCTCGTCCAATGGGTTTTCTAACCTTATTTATATATGCATATACATGGGTATGGTTATTTATAATTGTTCGGGCCAAAAGCAGTCGCATACCAAATTTTAACATTATAATGTCATTATTTGACCAACTCTAACTCCAAATCCATCAAATTTATAATCTAACTAATTAGCTTGTAAAAACCTATGCAACAGATATAAATTTAGCACCTAAATCGTTATAAAGTTAAAATTCTATTTTAATTAATTTAACACTAAATGTGTCAAATTTGCGGGTTGTTACACGACACATGTATCCATTTATCCTTATGTTGATTGGGTTATTTGATATGGAGAAAATTGATAATGGTTAGTTGGTTGAAGTCCTATGTAGATGTCGTTTACATATCTGGACATACACATTTATTTATTCCAATGTTGTTTGGATTGTTCGGACTATTTGTATTGGTTGAATTGGTCATATTATTTTTATTACTCGTATTGTTTTGTTGTTCATATTACTTGTATTGATTATGTTAAAACTAAAACTTCCTATTTAAGATAAAACTAGAAAAGAGTATGGTTTGAGTATGACTCAAATAGACTAATGAATAAATAAAGAACCTCGATACATATATTGATATTATATTATAATTGGTATGAAGATGCCTATTATGCTTCATTTAGTTTATCATTGCATATACGATGTCTTGACGACTATTGTAAGATATTGTTTGTAGCATAGTTCTTGGATTTAGCCATCCCATCAACGTTACAGGAGGCATTATTGCCTCGGTCGGATGCATTCATGCGATAATCCTTAGCGAGAAAGGGACATGTACCTCTAGTAGCAGCAGCTTGGCTAAGTCTTAGTTATTTTTATGCCTCATGTACTCTAATAGGAAATATATAGGGAAGTGTAGTACTAAATAGTTATCGTACATTTAAAGAAAATGTACGAGATCGTCTCATTGAAGCATCCTTGGCGGTTAGTGTATTGACATTCTCGTCGTGATCTTAACCTTATGGAGGTACCAGGTGTACACACAAACTGTAGTTTCTTTACACTTATGTCTGGCCTAGTTGACAGTAGCATTGACATACCCTTTATTTGTTGGCTACCTTGTGGTATTATATTAGGAATGGTTAATTAGTTAGGTGTTTACAAAGTGTAGGTTGAGGCATATTAGAAGTATTACCCTTTGGACCATTGTTTATATTGTTTCGGTATATCAGTTATCATTCAATTTAAACACACCCTCTCCTCGATAAAATTTATGTTTTACCCCTCATTTTTTTCCTTTTTATGCCTACTCTCTCAAATAGGCTAATTCAGGTATATATCGGATTGGCTAGCATGGGACAAGACATTAGAGCAATTGGAGCACAGAGATCTGTTAGAATATTACTATTGCTATTATTGGTTTATCTAGTTTATTTCATGTTAGACATCTAGTTATATGAGACCATTTATGTATGGGGTTTGAGTATTATTTGATACTTATGTATTTGAAGGTTATGTGCTTTGAATTTAATTATTAAGAATAAATAAAAATTAATTATACCATCCATCTCTTATATATGATATCTACCATGTTTAAATTAGATATTTTTTATATTTCCACTACGAGATCTATGTATATAATTCATGATTGATTATTCTATGATGTTTAAAATTTTATAGTTACAACCTTATGTTCGTCATACTTCTGGTTCAGGTGCATATTATGCATGAATTCCAAGTATTACAAATAGTGAGTTGTTACAGCTCTCTGGCGTAGTCTCACTGTACCATTTAAATATGAACTAATGTAATATTATTTATACCAAGCTTCTATTCAATTAGAAGTTTATTTTTATTCCCTTTAAACTTTTTGGTACTTATTTGAGTTGCCTAATGATTAAAGCTTTAGGAATACAACTTTTTGTGGAATAACCTAACGAGACAACTACAAGAGATAGAGTATCTAGCTATTAAAATTTTGTTATCAAAAACTATAATGCAGCTTTAGTTTATTTGTTATAAATATAACTTTGATTCATTCATAATGTATCATCATATACCGATCATGTACTGTTATTCCATATGTTTATTTTCTATTTATGATGAAACATTAGGTTGTTTGATTTCATGAAATGATGGATTAATTTTTTAAGTACTATGGCACTTTAGCAATTTTAAGCATATGAAAAAATAAACAGATCTTATATTATTGCTTGAAATAAGATTTGAATGACTACAACACCCTGATATTCAGTTTTAGATCTTGAAATGAAGGATGTTACAAGCTCATATCCATTTCTTTCGAGTCTTACAGCACATCCATTAAGTTAATGCCCCTGACCTGCATATCACTAACCTACCACAAATTTTGGGCTATATGTAAGTTGGGTAAAGTAAATAAAAAATTAAAGAGAATAATTAATGGACACAAGTTTATTAAATAATAATACAGCAGAGGAATTTTCAACCATCTCATTGATTTATTAAAAAGCAGTAAAGTGGAAGAATTTTCAATCTTCTCATTAATTCTATAATTTTCTCTCCTCTTTTATTACCTTAGAATATTTTATTTTAAGATTCAAAAAAGTCTATTGACTTTTACCATTATTCATAATTTTTTATTAATTCTCCCATGCCAACGTTCAGATGACTATATTTTGTTAATTTCTATGACTATCTACAAGGCTCTCCTTAGTTTGCTATTATATATTACATTCATATATATATGCGGAATTAATTTAAAGAAAAAACATGAGGCCAATTTTTTTTTGAAAGACACAAGTTTTAAGTTTTAGACTGAAGGACATTAAATGCTATATTAATATTGCATCGGATAAAACAAAATGCTATGTTAAACTCGCATCAAATAAACAGAATGCTAAATTAAACTAGCATCATATGAACTACACTAGATGAACTAATATAGCATTCTTTTTCACTGTCAAGTAAATGCTAACTTCATGTAGAATTACATGTATAATGCTATTTTCAAACAACATTCATTTTTATAGTTAATATAACATCTGTTTTATCTGATATTATATTAATATAGCATTCATTATTCTTTAAACTAAATTTTAAAAGTTTTGTCCCTTATTCAAAAATGTGGCTGGAGTTTTTCCTTCTATTTATTTTCATACGTGCGTGAATATCTTAACTATAAATATTTAAATAAATTTAATTAGCTAATATTCATTAGTTTGTCTGATAAATCGTAAAAATAACAATTCCAATAAATATGTGTACCATATTCATATTAACGAAATGGTAAAACTGATTTTTCATTGAAATATAAAAATATATAAACCCACATAATATAAACTATATACATAAATAATAACAAATATAATTTATAATTTATTAACCTCAGTAAATTATCTGTAAATAATAAAGCAAGCTAGAGAAATTTACTATCCTATCATTAGTCCTAAAATTAGTCCCACCTCTCATTAATTCTCTTTGGGTTTTTAAGATCTCTGTAAGTTATCATTTTTACAATCTGGACTTTGTTATTCACATAATATAAAGTGATTCGTTATAGTTTTAGTGACCTATAATTTATCATGCTGAATCCATCGAATTTGATAGAGTTGGTGGTATGCTTTAGGGATAATTTTGTAATTTATTGTAAATTATTAACTCTGTAATAAAATCTGGTTCGAAAAATAATGTATTTTTCTTTCTGTTATATACTTCGCATATTGTGTTTGTTGATTAATTATTTAATCTAAGTATATTAAGTAGAAAATTATTAAATGATATGTTATGTGATAATAATTACAAAGTGTAGTAATTATGAGAAATTTCTCACATTAAAAAATAAAACATTATTTTAATATTCCTAGTCAAGATATTTTGAGATAGAATATCGATACAACCGTTGAGACTAAAGTGCGTAATGCTCTGCAAATGTTGGGCAGTGTATTACTAATGACTGTTTGAGGGCATCAAGAGGTAACTATTGATAATTATTGGAAACTATGGAATGAATCACTCAAGTTTACTGTTGGTTAATATGACTAAGGTAAAATAGAGAATCTTGAAGTAACGATATTGCGTAGTTCTTTCAACTTGAGAATACCATTAAACTTCAAGGACAATCCACTTTGATTATAGTTAAATCATAGCATGGTGCCATCGAATGACTGTAGTTGGGTCTAAATTGAAGCATTGGAAGTGAAACACTATCTAGTAGAGAATTCTTCTCCTCGGTTATATGTGGTTAGTATCATGGTCAACTGTGGTCAACTCAAAGTCAAATTCTATGACCAAAGTAGTACAGTTAATAATTGTTGTTGTTATTGAACCAATGACTTTATTTTTGGACTAAACAAATTGAATATGGACAGTGTTGGAATTTGACCAAAACCAAATTCCATAACACTTAAATGATAAAATTTTGATGAAGAGAATTGGTATAAATATTAATAATTAGCAGGTACTAATTAAAATATTAAATTAGATATTACTGAAAAGATATGTAAGCGGTAAATTCAGCTAAGCTGTCACACCACTAACTTAGGTGACGTATGGACGTTAATATTCAAATTGTTCGTTATCACAAACTGAATTTGCACTTTTTAGTTGCACAACCATAATAATGAATACCCTAAAATACCATGCAATTTAATTAATTATAATTGTTATAAATTAATTAATATTTATGAAGTATTAAATACTAAATTTTATTTGATTTTTTTTAATGTCATTAGTATTTAATAAATTGATTAAAATTTATGAAATATTGCCCCAAGCATGGCCAACCATGGGTGGTTAGATGAAGGGGTTTAAGTGTTTCAAAATGGTTTCGAAAAGGTAGAGAAGAAAAAGGTATTTTTTTTCCTCCTTTACCTCTATTAATACTACTATATAATCTACCTCATCTTATTATTTTTTGGCCTCCACTTCCTTGCCTCCTCCAATAGAAAATATCAAGTCCCTATAGCCAAAAATTCCTAAAGGCCAATTCGAACAAAGATCAATTAAAACAATACAACGACCATGCTTTAGATTGTTGCAATTTCTGAAAGCTGATTCAATTATATTTAGGATTCATACTTCATTCAAAGAGCATTTCATAGGCTACCTATTTAGGTAGTATTTATATTCCATTATCGTTCATATATGAATCTTTTGTTTGCATAGCTTATATTTCATATATACGCCATAATGAATATATATGTACATGTGTTGTCTAAATTTAATTTATATATTCAATTGCTTAAAAAACCTTGAAAGCATCATTATGATGCAAATAATTTTTCACCATATTTTATGTAATTAAATTTTAGTCTTTGAAATTCAAAACTAATTTTAATTAGCAGTAATAATTTTATAATATGATAAAGGTAATTATATATTAAATAGATATCATAAATATATTATATTACTTAAAACTATTTTATAAACATGTATGCTCTCAAATTTTATAAAAAAATTATGTATAATAGTAATAAATATATTTTAAATACATTTTAAATATATTATTGAATGCATTATGTTTAAAAAATATTATTAACAAACAAATCTGTATGGATTTGATAAAAATTATTTTTTTTCCAAATACCTTTCGGTTGAAAAAAAATATGTGTGTGTTTACTAATTTAATAATTTGTATATAAATAAATATAATTTTAAATTGAAATATAAAATACATACATATGTACATTTCAAATTTAAATTAATTTTTTAAGATTATATATTTGTGTATGTGTGTGTATTATATGTAATTTTAGTTTAAAATTTATAAATAGATATTTGTGAAGACCCAAAATTTTGAACATTTGAAAATAAAATATTTAATTGATTTTAAATATTTGGGAGTTATTTTAACTTGAAATTCAATTATAACTATAAATTTGGCAATTTAATTATTGAATTTAATTATAGAAATTTGGGTAAAAATTTGAATCTTTGGTTTTTAGCCTATTAAAAATAATTTGATGACTTAGAAAATTCATATTGATAATACCGAAGATAATGGAAGTGTTAAAATTTGAAATTTGAAATATTTGATCAATTTTGAAATTTTATCGTTTGAATCAGTATTTAAAAATAGCCTTCCGAGGCACAGTCTCAGAATTCAACGAAACCAGTTCTGTTAGACCCATAATATTGTATTATTATCGAATTTCAATTTTCGTAGTATTTAAAGTTGTCATGTGATCCTACGATAAGCAAACGTGCTGAAATTATATTGAAAATTCAATATTATAACTGGGTTCAAAAGGCTATCATCTCCATATGATCGAATTTGGACTCGGAACCTTTTCCATTGCATTCGAAATGGGCGTATAACATTATAAATGCCTGATGGCATGCCTCGATTGGAGATCAAGATTTTAAGTTGCGAAACCGAGATGATTTGAATTTGAAATTTGAATTCAAAATAAAGACAATAACACGTAAAGGAAATTGTTAAACACGTGTTTAATTTTCTCTGCCCAAAATGAAACATGCGTTCGTTCCTTAGTAAACTAAAAATAATAAAACAAGTAAACGAAATTTTCTTTGTTTAAAATTAAACGATAGCTTTAGAGAAAAAATAATGGTCGAATAAGTTCGTTCCATTTCTTCAGATAATTTCAAATCAAAATCGTGAATTCCTTTATTAAAATAAAAATCTTAGCTAGGGCTCGTTCGAAAAAATCACGGAGGTAATTTCTGAAGCAATCGTTGAAGTTATCGTAAGGCTCGGTCTCAGCAACAGGAGAAGGGGGCGCTTGATTTCGAAGCTGCGATGGAGGGCTTCGATCATCGAGGGTATCGTGCGAAGCAGAGGATGTCGTGGCAAGAAATGGGCATGCAAAGCTAAGGGATTATCGATCGAGGCATCGCGATTTCGTGGAGTTTGAGGGTTCGACAACAAATCATCGAACGCCAGGGCTGGCGATGGCAATACATCAGCATTTGGAGCAATCGAACATGAAGCGGCATCGTCGCAATCGCGCGTGCGAGCTCGTGATGCAAAAAGTGGTCGCGGCACGTACTGGTAACGGCAGTGGAATAGGGAATCTCGGCATCGGCAAGCTTGTGTGTGATGGCAGGTAGCAAATTCATTTGTTTTCAATTCAATTTAAATTGTATTTGGGTGTTTTTAATCATGTACAGTATAGCAAAATATAAATGAATATATATACAGTTAAAAAAGAAAAAAAATATAATACATGTATAAACAGTGTTATTTATTTTTGGAAAATTGGTTCAAAATAAAATTATTGGATAACTAAAACTATCAAAACAAAAATTGATTATTCGATTATTTCGAATATTAATAAATTGTATAA
This sequence comes from Allium cepa, assembly GCA_030765085.1. Classification (NCBI taxonomy): domain Eukaryota; kingdom Viridiplantae; phylum Streptophyta; class Magnoliopsida; order Asparagales; family Amaryllidaceae; genus Allium; species Allium cepa. The sequence continues at coordinate 338,508,983 of CM060938.1, forward strand.
TTGTTTATACAAGGTCTAATACTATGAAGAAAAAGTGTCGAGATTAGATTGGATTGCAAATAAAAGGGAAAAGATGAGATCTTCTCACTCAAAACTAAAATTTGAATTTCAGTTATTGATTGACTGTTTGGATGTGGGAGTGTGTGGTGTGTGTATTTGGAGCGATTGATTTCGCGCATTATACAGCGGATGAGACTCTATGCATCGCATAATAGCGAATGATATTATTTAAACCCATATACCGCGATATTTCGCCTCGAAGTGGTATTGGTATTTAATTGTTGTGCTAACATCTGTGGATATAGGGAAATAGGTTGGAGGGATCTAACTGGATTCCCCAAATATTTGAATTTGTTTCGATGATTGTGTATTGATTTATTTATAATCTGTATATGATTATATTTATGATTGAAATCGTTAAAGGCTATAGTTTAGCCTAATGTATTTTTGGTATCGTAGGATACCAAAAATGTAAGATTGGATTTTGGAAATTAAAGCAGAATATTTTAAGTAAATTAATTTTAGAGAATTGAATAAATTTAAAAGAAGGAATTTAAAAGAGTATAGATTAATTTTTGTAATCCTATCGAATTAATTCCAAAAATATGGGAAAAGATTTTAAAAGACGGATTTTGAGTAATATTGTTTAAAAGTTGGAGAATTTATTTAAAACTCGAATTTTAAATAGTTTGGGAAAAATAGTGGGATTTATTTTAAAAGGTAATAGATTTTAGAAATTGATTTGGAAATTGATTTGGTGTTTAAAAATAAATCTTTGGGAAATCAATTTGGAATTTGATTTGGTGTTATGAATTTGGAAATCAATTTGGAATTTGATTTGGTGTTTGAAAATGAATTTGGGAAATCAATTTTGAATTTGATTTGGTGTTTGAAAATGAATTTAGGAAATCAATTTTGAATTTGATTTGGTGTTTGAAAATGAATTTGGAAATCAATTTGGAATTTGATTTGGTGTTTGTAAATGAATTTGAAAATCAATTTGGAATTTGATTTGGTGTTTGAAAATGAATTTATATTGTCTTTATTTTAAATTCGAATTTCAAATTCAATTCGTCTCGATTTCGCAACTTACAATCTCGATCTCCAGTCGAGGCATGTCGCCGGGCGTTTATAATGTTATACGCCTATTCCGAACGCAATGGAAAAGGTTCTGAGTCAAAATTAAATCGTATGGAGAAGATACCTTTTTGAACCCATCTATAATATTGAATTTTCAATATAATTTCAGTGCGTTTGCTTATCGTATGATCACACGACAACTCCAAATACTATGAAAATTGAAATTCAATAATAATACAATATTACGGATCCAATGGAACTGGTTTCGTCGAATTCCAATACTGTGCCTCGAAAGGCTATTTTTAAATACCGATTTAAACGACAAATTTTCAAAACTGATCAAATATTTCAAATTTCAAATTTTAACACTTCCATTATCGTCAGTATTATCAATATGAATTTTCTAAGCCATCAAATTATTTTTAATAGGCTTAAAACTGAAAATTCAAATTTTTACCCAGATTTTTATAATTAAACTCAATAATTAAATTGCCAAATTCATAGTTATAATTGAATTTCAAGTTAAAATTACTTCAAAATATTTCATTTGGTGTTTGTAAATGAATTTGGAAATCAATTTGGAATCTGATTTGGTGTTCGAAAAATGAGTTTGGAAAATCAATTTGGAATTTGATTTGGTGTTGGAAAATGAATTTAGGAAATCAATTTGGAATTTGATTTGATGTTTCAAAATAAATTTGGAAATCAATATGGAATTTGATTTGGCATATGTAAATGAATTTGGAAATCAATTTGGAATTTGATTTGGTGTTTGAAAATGAATTTGAAAATCAATTTGGAATTTGATTTGGTGTTTGAAAGTGAATATTTGGAAATCGATTTGAAAATCGTATATCAGTGGATATTTGGAAATTTAAATTCATAATGGGAATTTATAAAGGAAAGGGAGATTTGTTTTAAAAATAAATATTGGTTTTTTTTAATGTGTGGAAAGAAATTTACGGATTTGGAATTTAAATTTTAAATAAATCAAGAAGGATTTATAAATTGATTTAAATGGACCATTTTGAAATGGAAGTGTATTTTCCTTAGAAAGCCGAGTATGTTTTCAAAGTAGCTTTCAAAGTTTAAATTAAAAGTCCTAGAATTGGTTTTAAAAAGAATATTGTTGGAGAAATTATTTTTGAAAATTGTTTTTAAATCTTTAAAGTGAATATTATTAAGTTGATTATAGAGGTGGTTATTTTAATGATAAAATTGGTATTTTATTTAGAAAATGGTTGTTTTAATAATTACACTTTATCTAATAATTTTTAAAAAATTATTTGGACTTGAGTTTTATATGAGATATTAATATAAAATTTCATAACTAATTTTTAAATAAAGTGTTTAAAAATAGTTTTCTTTTTAAAGTTTTCCTAAGTATATATTTTGGGATAAGTGATAATTTAAAACTATTTTGAAGTATTCGGACTCGGCAAAATTTTCATTGAAAATAAATGATATTTAGAAATTTATTTCGCGTAAGGAAAGTGATTTGAAATTTGTTTTCAAATTGTTGAAGTGTGAAAATATATCTTGCGAAGAGATTTTGAAAATAAATAATTAGGGAAAATTATTTGAAGTCTAGTGATTGTTGTGAGTATTTTTGATAGTTAAATAACCGACTATCAATATTGGCCTTTAAACGGCGTTTGAAATTCGATGCAACCAAGGGTCGGATTCCAAATGGATATTCGAAAACCACATCGAATCTTTGTGATGGATCTTTTGTTTAAAAGATCAAAGTGGAAATTTGTTGTGATTTACTTGAAATCTGAATATAATACTTATTTTTAAAATAAGCGCTCGTTATTCGGAGTAGCGGGAGAGGACTTTGTGTCATAAAACCCATTTCGAATAATGATACGACGAAATGAGATTGCATTTGAAGATGGTGTTCTAGACCGGGTATTTTCGAAAGCGAAAGGATTACCTGTCGAATGTCTCTGCACCGAGTTAGTCTGGTATAGTGATTTTATCACCCTTTGTGATGGGGAGTCCGGACGTGATCAGTGAATATCCGGATTGCAAGGGCTTCTTTTAAGTGCCTTCGGTTCCATTCGATCCCGAAACGGACTTGTATGGATGTATGTCTGACGTTACACTTTGAGATGTAAAGCTGGTTTCTATCAAATACATTTCTGTTGGTGGCGGAGAATTTATTCTCTTAGCTTAACGCCCTTCTCTGAGACGTACGATCTCAAAGGTTATGTAGTTGATGGTTACTAGTGATACATTCCCAATTTGGCAATGTGGCATACGAAGTGCTACTGATCATTTGTTGATCGAAGCATGGCTTTTGTGTGAATCGTAGCTTTGTGGACGAGACTTCATCGGACCTCACAACCCGGAAATGGTCAAAACAGAAATGATGCAGCAAGACAATTTGGGGGTAGCGCCCTCAAGGTATGTCCATTTCCTTCTTGAAAAGATGGTATCATGGTATGGAGCCCAGATAATTAACATATGAGAGTACTACAAATTTATGATTTATGGTTGTTGCTTTGTGGTTGAGGATCCTCGGAGAAGGTCGGTAATGACCGGGGATGGCATACTTGTGGTAGTTACCTAGTTACAGAGGTAACTCGGTCTTGTGTTGGTAGAGAGCCGGTTAAGTTCTCGGAGCGTCCCTCCAGAGGCGTGCCCATGCGGCATAGGAAGTTCCTTAGCCTGACCATTTGTTGGAAATCCAATCTCCAATACGCGCCTTGTACGGTTTTAGTTGTATAACCTGCCATTTACTTATGGTGTTGACCCACTGTTTAGATGGTAGCTATTGTAGGCATACAATAATGGTTGTATGCTGGCTAAGATTAATATTATACTTTCGAAAATGTTTTCTACACTATGCACTAATGATAATATTAAAAAGATTTTTTTATCAAGCATGTTTGACTATCATAAGGAGAAATCTCCTCCAATTCTGCGTTTGCATTGTGCGTGTGGCGGGAGGCCTTATGGTAGTTTCATTTTCCAAAAGCATAGAGGTTTTCTTTTCCTTTCTTTGTGAAAATAACTATTTTTAAGATCTCACACCAGTCTCATGACTGACCTGGAGTTTATTGTTCCCTTTCTAAACACTGGGTGCCCATAATTTTCAACACGGGCAGCCTAGAGTCAGGTTATCAGTTGTTCTGGAGCGAAGTCAGAAAAGAAGTTGCTGTGGAGATCTGGAGCTCAAGCTGGATGGCGAGGTGTATCACTAGTATATGTTATATATTTTTTCGTTGTTTGTTGTTGTAACACTATGATGATGCGATGTGGTGTATAAACTGATATAGTTCTGTTGTTTTAAAGATCATTCATTTATCTATTATATTTGTTCCGCTGCGAAATGTGAGATTCCGTTATTGTTTCTGTTTCTTCTTCTATCTTTTATCTTCTTCTTCTTAAACCCTAACGGCTCGGTTTACTGGCTTTCGATTGTTCGGCATTGGGTACAGTGGACATATTGATGTCGACTTTCGGGCGTCGAAAAATCGGGTCGTTGCAATATTTATTTAAATCTTGATATGATTTTGAATTTTAAATTAATACAAGAATTTAAGGTGTTAATTTAAAATATTTTGAATTGATCAAAAACAATTAAATAAAAATATGTAATTTCAAAATAAAACTAAAGATGAAAAAAGGCATATATAAAGGGACAAATGTGTCCACTATGATGTAAATCCAAACATCGATAAGCATACACATTAACCATGTATACTATATATGTGTTTCACATAAACTGTGCATATAATATATTTGGATATACTCAAAATTAAATTTAAATTATATCCACTATTCAAAAAAGACATTTTACTTATAGAATATTTTAGATTGAATTTAAAATCAGTTAGACTTCATGAGCCCATTAAAGAGCCAAAATGGAAAAAAAAAACTAAAATTCACCTATTAAACCCGCTCCAACTTAACCCAGTTCCTTCTATGGTATCAGATCCCAATAGTCTATGCGGTCTAAATTGGCAATGTTAGAGCTAACGTGTTAAAGTATACTCATTTAATAGGATGTCTAGAAAGGTAGTGCCTTAGGCTGGGTTTGGATAATCAAGTACTCTGCCTATCTTGGCCACTGGCCTGGATCGAAAGATGAAGTAAGCCCAAAGATTGTTCTGAATTAAAGTGTCGAATTTATTTTAGGCCTTGGAATATTTTTTCAAAAATATTTTGAAAATTTATATATTTTAAATATAAAAAGTAGTTTAAAATATAAAGGAAACTTAATAAATGTTATAGAATATTTTTGAAAATTGTTTTGAAAATTAATTAACTAATTTTGAGATTTTACTTTTAATTAGTTAGATTAATTTAATAAATAAATAAATCAAAGTTAATTAATTAAACTAAATCATATATAATGATATATGTGTACTTATCTTAAAATGTTTATGATAAACAACAACAAAATCAATAAATTAAAAAAAATATTTATTATAATTATATTAATTAATTAAATCAGTTAAATGTTAGTTGGTACATGATTTAAATGTATAATAATATATGCGTATAATTACTGTAAATGTTACCATCAAAATTCATTTAAAATTGTTCAGGATGAATGTAACTAAAGTTTTGAAATTAAAATAATTAAAGTGTTAATTGAATAATTAATTAAAATGATTAAATATAATAAAAATAAAATTAACTTAAATATAATTTAAATAAATAAATTGGAACTATAAGGAACCCAACTCAGGTTTAAGGAATAAATACATACATATAGTACGTATATTGTGATTTCAGATGTTTTATTTCATATAGGCCGTCGTAAAATGGTAGGTATGAGTGAATAATCTTAAACTCAAGGTCAAGATGAGATTAGGACAAAGACTACAGGTTAAGGGTTGTGTATGATATAATCGATATTGTGTTGTTCATGACTTGTGGGCCTATGATTTGTTAAGCAAATTCAATGTTGAAATCCGAAGGTAAGCAAATCCTAACACTCACAAGTGAAGTTGAAAGACTTCTATGTTTTAGAGTTTTGAGAAATATAAAAATCTAGTGGGAGCCTTATTACAAAAATGAAATGAATGTATTTTATAAAAGTTAAAATAATCTACTTCTGTAATTTTTCAATTAGTATAATTGATAAAATGTTTATCAGTTAAGATATACAAATAAACTGTATAAAGATTAACAAAGAAATGTAAAATGCATACTTACCAATAAATCCTTTGGTATTGTTAATTCAAGACCCATACAAGAGCCAAATTGTACAACTATTACGTACATTTATACCATTGTAAATAATGGATTTACTTGTTCAAGACTATGTGTTGTCTTCTATGGGTTTGAACTCTTAAGCAATACAAGAATATGGATATTCGATCCATGTTCAATCACATATAAATGTTATATGGTGAATAGTCGTGAATCATAATGTACGAACCTTAATAAAATTAGCTCAACCAAAATGCGAAAATAAAATAGGATACTAGATCATGCATTTACTACGATTGATTGCAGTGGGGTTCTTGTTGTGTTTAATGTAACACTATACCAAGAGCTATAAGATGGATCTAGGAATATGATCACTGAAATGTCAATTTAACCAGTTTACATAAAATGCAACCTATTTGATATCCTTAAAGGTTAAAGATGACCTAATGCATTTGAGTTCGTTATGGTCTTGTAGTAAGGATTTCCCTTTGAATTGTCCGACCTTTAGGAAAGAATGAACGTATGAGAGTAGATGTAATTTAACGCCCAACTGAGATGAAAAGAGTGAATGGTCACTTCTGCTTCATGAAGAGGCGTCTGAAATAAGAATCAAATAAAATAATAATATATACTTAATATGGAATTAGAAATGTGATTTCTGCTCCAAATGTATTTTCATATAAAAAGTTATTTTCTATGGAAGTTATTTCTTTGAGTTTAAGACATTTGATCTGAAACTCTTGATTGTAACTAGTTACAATGTATGCAACAAAATTTTGTAATATGTAGTTGAATGGAGCTTTGTATTTCACACGCTATTATAGTAAGAAGGGAACAGTCGAAGCATACCATATAACACTTCTTAGTGGACGCCTTATGTTACGGAAAATTATTTTCATAAATATACCAAATATTATTTATGAAATAATAACTGATTTCAATATTGATTGAAAATAAACATGGGTTTATTTTAATATGAATAGTATGAATATTCATTGCAAGATAAAACCTTAATGATGGTATTTGTTTTTATAACGAAATTAATGCATTAGAAGATTCATAAATATCTGAAAATTTTGCAATTATTTTGGTGTTATGGACTAAGCTAAAGTTTAAAAAATAATTCTTTAATCACAATCATATAGTACTTGTAAATTATATCAGAAACGATTAAGGGAAAAGCATCCATTTAGTGGGAGTGATAAAAGATTTAATGAACTCTCCTGATTAATACATATAGGTGATGCGGTCCAGGGTCTAATAGTACCAAAATGTAACCACTTACTTCGCTAAATTCACAAATGAATAATCATGGATATGTACATTTATATTTAATACACACGAAGTACATCTGTGATAAGTTAAAGAATTAAAAACAGAAGTAGATAATATAACATGTAAAAGAAAATAAAACGATTTTATCTGATCAAATAGTTATGTATTTTGGAAATGTATTCCAAATGTGCCTAAAATGAACAAGATTCTATCTTAAAAGTCACTCCTCTCTATGATACATAATGATGTACCGATAAGGAGTAATCGTGTAACAGCCCGCAAATCCGTACCCCTTGAGTTAACACTATTCTACCTAAATCAACTCAAGTTGTACAGAAATACGAACCACTTGGGTTAAAGAAGAAGAGGTAGAAGAAGAAAAATAGAAATCAACAACAGAATCTAACAATTGCAGCGGAATAAAATATAAAAGATAATAAATGTTCTTTACTCAAAAATCAAATATCTTTGTTTATATATTACATCATCAGAGTATATCAATCACAGTTCAACATCAATATCAAACAATGGATACACAACAACTCAACACAACGGAATATACATATATAAAATGGAAGTACATATCGTCTCCTACTCGTCTCCTGAGCTCCACAGCATCACATCTTGTATCCTATAATACTCGGTCTGACCCGAGCATTACAGTTAAATAACACCCGAGTCAGTCTGGAATACCAGCGTGAGAAAATCACACTCAATTGATTATTAAAGTTTCAAAAATTCTTTGAAAATAAAAGCATCTCGTAAGACCACGCCACAAATAAACATGTCGGGTTTTTGCCTTACGATAGCTAAAACAATTTTTATAGAAATCCTCTGATATTATAATAGGGTCGATATACAAGTACTTATAAAATAGCCGAAATTGTTACATCTATTAAATTCCAGCTACTAGCCACAGAGTGGGTAATACAAACAAAACTCGTACAAGGCTCGTAGGAAGAATGTATTTCCAACTAATGACTAGGCACTAGGGTACCACCTGTCACAGTATAGGGCCTAGATCACCGTACCGAGGAGTACGCCCGCTCCCCTACAACACAAGACTGGGACTACCCCTTACTGGATAATCCCGAGTGAGATCACCTCGCGGTTGGGATTAGCAATCGCCCACTAAGCCGAAATAAAAAGGGACATCTAGACAGGGATGAACTCACCCTGCTTGGGTGCTACCCACCTAGCCTTGCTGCATAACGCCTGATTTTCAGTCATTCCCATTTGATGAGGCTTGAGGTTAAGCGTTACCTTTTTAGAAAATATTCCTTAGAATGCCCATCGTCCACCTGACGATGTTTCGAAAGCATTCATCCATACAAGTCCGTCCTGGGTTCGAACGGAACCGAAGACACTATTCCTACTACATCCATTCTGGAAATATCCTCAGGATTAGTAGCGACTAGCCCTTGCATTTCACCGCTCCATCTTCGAATCCAAAAATCATTTTCCATGAAACGTTCAAACCGAATCGAAGTGGTTTTCGAGAAATAAATCTCGATCCCGGTCTCTTCGAACCGATTAGCGTATTGTCCAATATTGATAGTCGGTTATTTAACTATCAAATAATCAACCAATACAACCAAGTTATTTCCCATTGCAACCATTAAGCCTTGTTCACGTTTTAAAATTCCAACTGATTTAGAAATTTCTAGGAAAGCTTAATTCATTCGATATATATATATATATATATATATATATATAAATTATTTCTTCCCCAATCATATTCATAAAGTTTCCGAATATTATTCACAAGTTTAATAAAATATTCTTTATAAGGTTATTCTAAATATACATTGAACAACATTTACATAACATAAGTGTATATTAAGGAAAATATACTTGAAAATTTCTTTTAATAAAAATTATATTTTAAGAAACAAGTTCAAATGGTTTAATACTTGATATAATTTAAATGATACACACTTATAGGATTTGTAACTTTTCAAAAGATTTTTACAATAACATTTAAACTACGTTGAATTTTTCAAAATATTTATACATCCTAAAAATATTTACTTTAGAACAAAAAATCCAGGTTCAAATCAATCTAGGTAGAATAAGGCTCATCAGTCTCAGCGGTACTTATCAATTCACCATTCACATTTCACAATTCCAAATATTCAATCAATCAGCTTTCATAAATCGATATCATATTATATTCTCAATAATATTGACTGGCAAATAACAGATGTATGCAATAAATAATAGATCGGAGGTTTTCTAGTTATAAACATCTTACAAATAATATCAGTTGGGCAACTTATATTATCCACATTAATTAACTATTTAGCTGAATGGCAATCTGCAATCCAAATGTCAACCGGCATGGCAATCTGCAATTCACACGACTCTTCGGTTTTGGAAATGACTCATCAGTCATGATGTTCGAATCAACAATGGCCTATATTCATTGAATGGTAATTAAATTCAAATTGAACAGTTCTCATACAATTTCACTCCTTTCATTTCATAATGGATCGAACGACGGCATATCATCCCTCGTTACGGGCCATCTCCTTAATAACTTCTCATCCTATTGGGGAAAAAATTCAATTATATTTACCCCCAATGAATAAACTCGTGGATTACTAAATAAATTATTTTATTTTAAGGGTTCGTCTAGTTTTCTATACTCCACTTTATCCAACGTTCAAATAAAATAAATAATTCTTTATTTTTAAGGTTTAGTTAATTTGTAATAAGATAAAATAATTAATTTAACTATCATGAATAAAATTTTAAGTAGACGAATTATTTATCTCTTTTTTTTAGTTGATTGATTCAATTCATAATCATATACTATTGGTTTACATCAAATTTTGATTCACAGTCCCTTGCGTTAATAAACCTCCTTAAAATATTGGACCCAACCTAAAAACAAATCAACAATTCGGCCCAATCCCAACCCTTAGCTGAGAAGAAAACAACACGCGAATGATATAAGAAAAAAAACAAACGGGGCGTAGCCCAAAACAGCCCTTCCCAAACGTCTTCTTCTCCAAATTTGTATCTCCAGAACAAATTTCACTAATCACCTAATTTCATTTGCCTCACCGGAACATCAATTACGATCGACACCGTATCACACTCGAACACTTCAGCTCACGCAACACGTCACGCATCGGAATTCTAACCCAGACTCCACTTTCGATTCGAACATCTCCGAGCTCCTTCCCCCGTGCACGGCGTGCACATGCACGAACTATCCTTGTAACAATTTCGTGCCGCGACTCCTTGAATCGATCGCGCTTCCTTCCTAGAATCCACCCACCGCCTTGCCGAAGTTCACTGACCCACTAATCAAAATTTCAACGAACGGCACCACATCCTAAAAACTGCAAACCAACACATCCTCACGCAATGCCCCACCGCAACCACCACCGACCTTTGCTGGGTACGCCGGCTATTTGAACCGAAAGCCACATCAACCCACTTATTGCCGTCCCAAAATCAATGTACTCGGTCGTCTCTCCAACCCATAAACCGACTCTGACTTTTCTCCCCTTCCAAAACTTCACAAAAACCCTAAATTGATTCGTACCCCCAAATTCACACCAAAACCGAAAAATGGCCATGGTAGAAGCCTCCACCATGATCGCCTACCTCTACCAGAACCAACCACGTCACCCCTCCTCGCCTACGTTGACGGAAAAAAAAAATTATTCGAAAACTGTTCATCTTTCGATTTCTCAACAAAATAGTCACTAAAAATTATGAATCAAACATTAAAAATCATAATTTCGAAAAAGGATCTAGATGGTATACTTGAATCCTAAAATTGAAAACATTAAATTTTGACCTTAACTGAGTTTCTACTGTAATACAGTACTCTCTCGAGTTACACCAACAAATTCTACATAACTTAATTTTTCCCATAAACTATACTTGAATATGAACAAATTCTTAGTTTACATCAACCTAAAATATAGCTTAGGTAGAAAGATTATGAATTTTGAAGGCAAATATGAACACTATATTTACAGTACAGAGCAATTTAAATCTCCAAGGTTTTAAAACTTAATTTCTCACCTTCCACATCGATTCCAGAAGCTTCAAAGCTTGAAGTAGAGATCTTGACTAAAGTTGAGATTGAATTTTTAAACAACTTCTTTTAAAATCCCTGAGTTTTGAAATTCGAAAAGCAACGCTCCAACTGTTTCTTCTTTGAAGCAGAACACTATTTTCCTTCTTCCTAATCTTTAGTTGCATAAGACATTAACAAGCTTAGTTTTTCTCAAATTTATGCTTAAATTCTCCAAATACCTGAACTTGAAATGGTTTGGTTATAAAGATGTAGCTGTAACCAAGATCAGGGAACAGAGTAGACAAAAAAGTTTGCTAGAGTTGCCATCCTATTGGTCTGCCAGTTAGATTTTTATTTTTGTTGAAAGGATTTTGGAAGAAATTATAGATTTGGTTAGATATTCTTTCTTCCATCAGACAATTTACTGCCGTGTTTATTTGCTCGTTTCTTTCTTCTTAACTTACAGTAATAGGTTTACAACTTCTTAATTATTTCTTTTTACTTACAGTAATAGGTTGACAAAAGCATTTGTACTAGAATTTAACCCAAGCCAAGTATATGTAAGTGCTGACAGAACTCATTACAAGGACAACATGTATATTTATTTAGATTTGAGCAAGGGTAATTGTCAGGAAACATCACAAAGACAATATATGTATTGTTTCCCTTCTCTCTTTTTTTAAGTATATGAATGGGAATATCTTTAGATTGTTGAAATAAGTGTTTGCTTTTGGGTGAAATGAAAATTTGAAAGGGTAATTAAATTAGTACCTTAGTTCTTTCCGGCTTACTCGACTTACATTAATATTTATTTATTATATTATTTCTTCGTATTTCTTTTGATAAGATAAATAACTGCCACTCGTTATTATTCTCTAGTTTCTAACCTACTATAAATAATTTATAGCCTTCTTCTCATCATATTTTTTTTTAAATAATGTAAATCATACACTATTAAAAGTGTATGCAAATATATTCAAAATCTAAACAGCTCGTAACTCACATTATTGAACAAAGTGGTATTTGTATTGACTTCTATACATTTAAAAATAAAAATAAGAAATTATATTGAAACAATTTTTCTTATTTAATTTATCTTATAACTATATATATGTATTAATTAAATCAAAGATTACAAAATAGCTAAAGTTTCATCTTTGCCTTTGACTTAATTTAAATTTGTATTTGTCATTCATACTAAGAAATAAAGGTGAAAACTCAGTAAATTAAAATAACTTCTTGTCTTGTTTGTTTTTCATAAAAATACATAGGGTTTTAAATAGAGCTTAGCATTCCATATTAAAAAATATCCATATACATATGTTATAAATAGAATGACTTCCAATATTAAATACTCGGTGTGTTATAAAACTTCATAGTAGTATAAAATTATTACTGAATCCTTCTTATATGTATGTATATAATCATATTCAAAATTTTATTTATAATATGGACATAGATTATCTACCTATATTTTAAATCATTTGTTATCTGTGAGTATATGATTTCTCAATTATATATATATACCCCTATTATAATACTTAAGTGGTTGTTATATAATTGAATTTATTTAAAACGTTTTATCAATTAAGTATTATGAAATTCCTTATTCAATGTGTATATAGTTTCTTTTCCAATTATTTTCTTGATTCATATACACATCAATTTATTTTTAACATTTTGTCAATTTAAATATTTTATATTTTCTTTTCAACTTATCATTACTCGTTTACTCTTTTCTAATTTAATATATAGTTATTTTAGAAATCTTAACGCTTCTATTTAGTTAACTTATATATATATATATATACATATTCCAGAATCCATAAATTTTACTTTTACTTCATTATGAATTTTATCCAAATTTTATATAAATCCCAATTAAATTTAATGTCATAAATTTTTATTCTCATATATGTAGATTTATTGTTTTCGATATATATATATATATATATATATATAACTATTTGTTTTAATAAGTCTAAATTCTCTAAACAAAATGCATATATGTTTCCAAAACAATTTGCACATATAAATTTTCCAAAACAAAATATGTATAAGAAATTTCATTTAAACCAATGTAAAATTTAATATATATTTGAAAATTCAAATTATGTTGATTTGGAAAAATTTCATAAGATTATTAATCATTAATTTATGGAAATATTATATATAAAAATACAATATTATTGAATATTATAAATTAATATTCACAACTCGGGATGTCTAAAATCCCAGGTCGTTACATTCCTCACCCTTAAATGAATTTCGTCCCCGAAATTCCATAATTAATTTAGTAAAATTATGTACACAGATTGGAACAGATCAATAACAAGGTAAGCCAGTAAATACATAGATTCAAACTGTTTATCAAAACATACATTACATTAACTACCATCCAGAATATTCTTACAGCTGTTACCATCATCCATTTAATTTTACATACACACACACACACACACACACACACACACAAATATATATATATATATATATTATCCTACCAAACATCTAATATCAAACAACGATGACGTCCCTGGGTTAAAAATACCTACAAATAGAACACCCTACTAACAGAAAACAACCCAACTAACTATGGACTCTCACTATCAGAGTCCTCTATTTCTGGTCCCGATAATTTCATGACCTCTGCTTCACTGTCAGTTTCCCAAACACCCCCTAGACCTGGCTCTCTCGGAAAGAAACCTACACCATCCTCGTCTTCGAACTCTTCCTCATCCTCTTCGATCTCAACAGCATTATCAAGATCCCAAATAACTGCGTTTTCATCTTCTGATTCGACTAATTCCTCATCTTCGAACTCTTCCTCCTTAACCTCAAATTCCTCTTCGTCTTCGAATACTTCCTCAAGGTTTTTCTCAGCCTCAAACACTTCTTCTGGTTCTTCTTCAACCTCCTCCCTAGGCTCTTCTTCTCGAGGTTGGAGTTGTTCATTACGCTCCATCGGCATATCCTTAGTCACTGACGGTTCCCCTGAATCCTCCAAAGACCCCCCAGCCGAACCAGAATTGCTATCCCTACTGCCCTTAAAGATTGCTCCTCCCCGATTAATGCTTCAGGTTCTCTGCAATCAAAACCAAAACCCAAATATGAGATTCCTAAGGTTTTAGTATTCTATAAACTAAAGAATACATCAAGGGTTATATTTCAAAATATATTTCATCTTTAAAATTCCCATTATCCTAGATTTTTATAAAATCATCGTTTCAAAATAATTTTAAATACATATTTGAAAATGATTATCGGATGGAGAAAATATATCTTTATATAGTTAGTTTTATAAACATCTAATTTCTTCAATTCATAAATCCATGTATATATATACATAACAATTAAATTGTTATAGGGTTGTTAAGTTTCAACATCCCCCCTTTTTTTAAAGTGACTCATTATTTTCAAATTATCTTTAAAGTGTGAAATGTTTCCCAAAATTTGCTAGTTTAAAATTTCATATTTCTTTAGTGAATAAACTCAGCAAATTCCCTTTTTTCAAAGGATTCGAATTCTAAAGAGTCCTATTTCTAAGGGTATGTTCAAGTCAAGAAAGGCAACCCATGAAAGTACACCAGGTTGACAACTAAGGCCACTAAATCCTGGATGATGAATTATTATCATTACAACCCAACCATTTTTTTTTCATTCCTTACATATTTAGAAAAACGTGTGCTTTATATAGAAAATATATTATGAGTAAAATTTCTTCATTTACCCATTTTAAACCAATATTGTGTCTGTTGGCCTGGTTCAAGTGTTTAGATATTGATATCAATAACGTTAGCTACTCTTATTGACCAGAACTCATATGCCACTTAACTGATCAATTAACACAATATAAAATCAATTTTATATCATTAACAAGTACGCGCTCTCGTATATATATACACTCAGACTTAACAAGCTGCCACAGACCCTATTCCTTAAGGAGAAACTTGCTCGAACCTAGGTATTCACTCAACCTAGGCTCTGATACCAATTGTAACAGCCAGCAAATCTGTACCCCTTGAGTTAACACTATTCTACCTAAATCAACTCAAGTTGTACAGAAATACGAACCATTTGGGTTAAAGAAGAAGAGGTAGAAGAAGAAAATAGAAATCAACAACAGAATCTAACCATCGCAGCGGAATAAAATATAATAGATAATAAATGGTCTTTACTCAAAAATCAAATATCTCTATTTATATATTACATCATCAGAGTACATCAATCACAATTCAACATCAATATCAAACAATGGATACACAACAACTCAACACAGCGGAATATACATATATAAACAAGTACGGAAGTACGTATCGTCATCCTGCTCGTCTCATGAGCTCCACAGCATCACATCCTGTATCCTACAATACTTGGTCTGACCCGAGCATTACGGTTAAATAACAACCGAGTCAGTCTGGAATACCAGCGTGAGAAAATCACACTCAATTGATTATTAAAGTTTCAAAAATTCTTTGAAAACAAAAGCATCTCGGAAGACCACGCCACAAATAAACATGTCGGGTTTTTACCTTACGATAGCTAAAACAATTTTTATAGAAATCCTCTTATATTATAATAGGGTCTATATACAAGTGCTTATAAAATAGCTGAAATTGTTACATCTATTAAATTCCAGCTACTAGCCACAGAGTGGGTAATACAAACAAAACTCGTACAAGGCTCGCAGGAAGAATGTATTTCCAAGTAATGACTAGGCACTGGGGTACCACCTGTCACAGTACGGGGCCTAGATCACCATACCGAGGAGTACGCCCGCTCCCCTGCAACACAAGACTGAGACTACCCCTTACTGGATAATCCTGAGTGAGATCACCCCGCGGTTGGGATCAGCAACCGCCCACTAAGCCGAAATAAAAAGGGACATCTAGACAGGGATGACCTCACCCTGCTTGGGTGCTACCCACCTAGCCTTGCTGCATAACCCCTGATTTTCAGTCATTGCCATTTGATGAGGCTTGAGGTTAAGCGTTACCTTTTTAGAACATATTTATTAGAATGCCCATCGTCCACCTGACGATGTTCCGAAAGCATTCATCCATACAAGTCCGTCCCGGGTTCGAACGGAACCGAAGGCACTATTCCTACTACATCCATTCTGGAAATATCCTCAGGATTAGTAGCGACTAGCCCTAGCATTTCACCGCTCCATCTTCGAATCCAAAAATCATTTTCCATGAAGCTTTCAAACCGGATCGAAGTGATTTTCGAGAAGTAAATCTCGATCCCGGTCTCTTCGAACCGATTAGCGTATTGTCCAATATTGATAGTCGGTTATTTAACTATCAAATAATCAACCAATACAACCAAGTTATTTCCCATTGCAACCATTAAGCCTTGTTCACATTTTAAAATTCTAACTGATTTAAAATTTTCTAGGAAAGCTTAATTCATTCGATATATATATATATATATATATATATATATATATATAATTTCTTTCCCAATCATATTCATAAAGTTTTCGAATATTATTCACAAGTTTAATAAAATATTCTTTATAAGGTTATTCTTAATATACATTGAACAACATTTACATAACATAAGTGTATATTAAGGAAAATATACTTGAAAATTTCTTTTGATAAAAATTATCTTTTAAGAAACTAGTTCAAAATGTTTAACACTTGATATAATTTAAATGATACACACTTATAGGATTTGTAACATTTCAAAAGATTTTTACAATAATATTTAAACTACATTGAATTTTTCAAATATTTATACATCCTAAAAATATTTACTTTAGAACAAAAAATGCAGGTTCAAATCAATCTAGGTAGAATAAGGCTCATCAGTCTCAACGGTACTTATCAATTCACCATTCACATTTCACAATTCCAAATATTCAATCAATCAGCTTTCATAAATAGATATCATATTATATTCTCAATAATATTGACTGGCAAATGACAGATGTATGCAATAAATAATAGATCGGAGGTTGTCTAGCTATAAACATCTTACAAATAATATCAGTTGGGTAACTTATATTATCCACATTAATTAACTATTTAGCGGAATGGTGTCTATTTCCGCTTTCCAAATGTCAACCGGCATAGCAATCTGCAATTCACACGACTCTTCGGTTTTGGAAATGACTCATCAGTCATGATGTTCGAATCAACAATGGCCTTTATTCATTGAATGGTAATTAAATTCAAATTGAACAGTTCTCATACAATTTCACTCCTTTCATTTCATAATGGATCGAACGACGGCATATCATCCCTCGTTACGGGCCATCTCCTTAATAACTTCTCATCCTATTGGGGAAAAAAATTCAATTATATTTACCCCCAATGAATAAACTCGTGGATTACTAAATAAATTATTTTATTTTAAGGGTTCGTCTAGTTTTCTATACTCCACTTTATCCAACGTTCAAATAAAATAAATAATTCTTTATTTTTAAGGTTTAGTTAATTTGTAATAAGATAAAATAATTAATTTAACTATCATGAATAAAATTTTAAGTAGACGAATTATTTATCTCTTTTTTTTAGTTGATTGATTCAATTCATAATCATATACTATTGGTTTACATCAAATTTTGATTCACAGTCCCTTGCGTTAATAAACCTCCTTAAAATATTGGACCCAACCTAAAAACAAATCAACAATTCGGCCCAATCCCAACCCTTAGCTGAGAAGAAAACAACACGCGAATGATATAAGAAAAAAAACAAACGGGGCGTAGCCCAAAACAGCCCTTCCCAAACGTCTTCTTCTCCAGATTTGTATCTCCAGAACAAATTTCACTAATCACCTAATTTCATTTGCCTCACCGGAACATCAATTACGATCGACACCGTATCACACTCGAACACTTCAGCTCACGCAACACGTCACGCATCGGAATTCTAACCCAGACTCCACTTTCGATTCGAACATCTCCGAGCTCCTTCCCCCGTGCACGGCGTGCACATGCACGAACTATCCTTGCAACAATTTCGTGCCGCGACTCCTTGAATCGATCGCGCTTCCTTCCTAGAATCCACCCACCGCCTTGCCGAAGTTCACTGACCCACTAATCAAAATTTCAACGAACGGCACCACATCCTAAAAACTGCAAACCAACGCATCCTCACGCAATGCCCCACCGCAACCACCACCGACCTTTGCTGGGTACGCCGGCTATTACAACCGAAAGCCACATCAACCCACTTATTGTCGTCCCAAAATCAATGTACTCGGTCGTCTCTCCAACCCATAAACCGACTCCGACTTTTCTCCCCTTCCAAAACTTCACAAAAACCCTAAATTGATTCGTACCCCCAAATTCACACCAAAACCGAAAAATGGCCAAGGTAGAAGCCTCCACCATGATCGCCTACCTCTACCAGAACCAACCATTGATTTTTACCTCCACCATGATCGAAAACTATTCATCTTTCGATTTTTCAACAAAATAGTCACTAAAAATTATGAATCAAACACTAAAAATCATAATTTCGAAAAAGGATCTAGATGGTATACTTGAATCCTAAAATTGAAAACATTAAATTTTGACCTTAACTGAGTTTCTATTGTAATACATACTCTCTCGAGTTACACCAACAAATTCTACACAACTTAATTTTTCCCATAAACCATACTTGAATATGAACAAATTCTTAGTTTACATCAACCTAAAATATAGCTTAGGTAGAAAGATTATGATTTTTGAAGGCAAATATGAACGCTGTATTTACAGTACAGAGTAATTTAAATCTCCAGGGTTTTAAAACTTAATTTCTCACCTTCCACATCGATTCCAAAAGCTTCAAAGCTTGAAGTAGAGATCTTGACTAAAATTGAGATTGAATTTTTAAACAACTTCTTTTAAAATCCCTGAGTTTTGAAATTCGAAAAGCAATGCTCCAACTATTTCTTCTTTGAAGCAGAACATTATTTTCCTTCTTCCTAATCTTTAGTTGCATAAGACATTAACAAGCTTAGTTTTTCTCAAATTTATGCTTAAATTCTCCAAATACCTGAACTTGAAATGGTTCGGTTATAAAGATGTAACTGTAACCGAGATCAGGGAACAGAGTAGACAAAAAAGATTGCTAGAGTTGCCATCCTGTTGGTCTGCCAGTTAGATTTTTATTTTTGTTGAAAGGATTTTGAAAGAAATTATAGATTTGGTTAGATATTCTTTCTTCCATCAGACAATTTACTGCCGTGTTTATTTGCTCGTTTCCTTTCTTCTTAACTTACAGTAATAGGTTTACAGTTTCTTAATTATTTCTTTTTACTTCCAGTAATAGGTTGACAAAGGCATTTGTACTAGAATTTAACCCAAGCCAAGTATATGTAAGTGCTGACAGAACTCATTACAAGGACAACATGTATATTTATTTAGATTTGAACAAGGGTAATTGTCAGGAAACATCACAAAGACAATATATGTACTGTTTCCCTTCTCTTTTTTTTAAGTATATGAATGGGAATATCTTTAGATTGTTGAAATAAGTGTTTGCTTTTGGGTGAAATGAAAATTTGAAAGGGTAATTAAATTAGTACCTTAGTTCTTTCCGGCTTACTCGACTTACATTAATATTTATTTATTATATTATTTCTTCGTATTTCTTTTGATAAGATAAATAACTGCTACTCGTTATTATTCTCTAGTTTCTAACCTACTGTAAATAATTTACAGCCTTCTTCTAATCATATTTTTTTGAAATAATGTAAATCATACACTATTAAAAGTGTATGCAAATATATTCAAAATCTAAACAGCTCGTAACTCACATTCTTGAACAAAGTGGTATTTGTATTGACTTCTATACATTTAAAAATAAAAATAAAAATAAAAATAAGAAACTATATTGAAATAATTTTTCTTAATTAATTTATATTATAACTATATATATATTTATTAATTAAATCAAAGGTTACAAAATAGCTAAAGTTTCATCTTTGCCTTTGACTTAATTTAAATTAGTATTTGTCATTCATACTAAGAAATAAAGGTGAAAACTCAGTAAATTAAAATAACTTCTTGTCTTATTTGTTTTTCATAAAAATACATAGGGCTTTAAACAGAGCTTAGCATTCCATATTAAAAATATCCATATACATATGTTATAAATAGAATGACTTCCAATATTAAATACTCGATGTGTTACAAAACTTCATTGTAGTATAAAATTATTGCTAAATCCTTCTTATATGTATGTATATAATCATATTCAAAATTTTATTTATAATATAGACATAGATTATCCACCCATATTTTAAATCATTTGTTATTTGTGAGTATATGATTTCTCAATTTTGTATATATATACCCCAATTATAATACTTAAGTGGTTGTTATATAATTGAATTTTTTATAACGTTTTATCAGTTAAGTATTATGAAATTCCTTATTCAATGTGTATATAGTTTATTTTCCAATTATTTTCTTGATTCATATACACATCAATTTATTTATAACATTCTGTCAATTTAAATATTTTATATTTTCTTTTCAACTTATGATTACTCGTTTACTCTTTTCTAATTTAATATATCATTATTTTAGAAATCTTAATGCTTCTATTTAGTTAACATATATATATATATATATATATATATTCCAGAATCCATAAATTTTACTTTTACTTCATTATGAATTTTATCCAAATTTTATATACATCTCAATTAAATTTAATGTCATAAATTTTTATTCTCATATATGTAGATTTATTGTTTCCGATATATATATAACTATTTGGTTTTAATAAGTTTAAATTATCTAAAGAAAATGCATATATGTTTCCAAAACAATTTGCACATATAAATTTTTCAAAACAAAATATGTATAAGAAATTTCATTTAAACCAATCTGAAATTTAATATATATTTGAAAATTCAAATTATGTTGATTTGGAAAAATTTCATAAGATTATTAATCATTAATTTATGGAAATATTGTATATAAAAATACAATATTATTGAATATTATAAATTAATATTCACAACTCGGGATGTCCAAAATCCCGGGTCGTTACAAATCGGATTTCGTTGAATAAAATACAATTAATAGTGAGTAAAGTTGTGTTAACTTCATTCTATAAGGTCGCGTACTTAAGATCAAGTACGCAAGGCTTGAAAAAACTCACCTAAACCATAATTATAAGATCATACACCATAAGAGTTTATTAGAAAATCCTACATATCCTACCTCAAGTAATTAACAAGTTATGTGAGTCGAAAAACTACATATAAAAATTATTTGTGAAGGATCTTGTGTGAAACATCCCAAATGAGTTTAGGACCAATCAACGTTGATTAACAAGTTTATGTTATAAACATAAGTTCCGTAAACTAAAAACCAAATCAATTTTTCTTACATATAAGGCAAATTCGTAAAATGTTTAGGAATACTTATTTCATTACAGAGAATAATCTTTGTTTTAAGAAACACCAACTTTGGAATGAAGGAATTTATTTGAAATTATTGGCAGTAAAATGGATTTAGATACGATCCAATGATAAAACTGATTATAAAGGATGAAATATAATTAATCAAACCTAATTGGACGCAACATAATAGAATAAGTACTATCGTGCAATGAAGAGAAACAATGAGTTTTGTATCATTATCGAGAAAAGAACTTCTTAAGTTGTTAATAAGTTGTTAAGAGTATTAACTATGCCATGTGGCATGATACGCAAATTTGGAATGGGTTCCAAGAACATAATGAAAATACAATTTTGATAGCTATACTCGAAGGGAAATGATCCATCGATCGCAAAGTGTCTTAGAAAGGAATACCAAAGTAGTTAGGAATATAATAAGCAATGTTGATAAGAATAACATCATAAATTTCAATTGTTAAAATTAATGTAACAGATTTGTTATTTAACATACTTAAGTTAACATGGATTTTACTTTCCAAATTATCACCAATACGATTTTGAGTTTTGGTGTATGTATATGTTAAAATAGATAAGTCTAAATAACGATTTAGAATATATCGTTTTCACATAACGACCAAAGTGCCTTGAAATCGATAGGAGCAAAAACGGAGTTTTCTAGGTTTTGGATATGATCCAAGAACGGGTACGAAAGTATCGTTCGATAAGCATATAAATTGAACAAGTATTTTGATAGAAATATTAAATAGTTTGATCTTCAATCAAAATATAAAGGTACCATGTGTCTATGAAAAAAACATTAAAAAGTACTTAAATATTTCTAAACTATAAGTAAATGACAAACTTACGATGGATAATGATGTACATATTTTAAACTCATTTTAGTTTAGTTGACTAATACTCATCATTGGATTTGAAAATGACTTCTTCTATAATCAGTTTAAATGGATGTCGGGATAGTCCCATATGATATACATAAGCACCATATTAAAATGTTTAATGTGAAGCATATGAGATAAACTCCTTATGCATTAGCAATAGGAATTATCATATTTGCTATGATGTCTACTATATTGTTAATCACTCATGTAGTTGACTGAGTATCGAATCTGAATTAAGATTTCCAAATGTTAGGTAAGAGTATTCTCAGGTTTTGCAAAATAATGGAGAATTATTTATAGAAATAATGAACTCTACGAGTATTCAAACTCAAACTCCATAAGTGATATCGAGTATAGTATGCCAATATCAAATTCATGTTTAGACCTTAATTAAGGAGCTTGAAATTGGAAATGTTCTGAACATCAAGATTGTGGCTAATTCAACCAAAAGACTAAGTACATCACACTGAAAAAAGCCAAAGCAAGTTATATATATATAATACACAAATTTATAATTGAGATAGGGTGATTCCAAATATCGAGAATCCCATGACATTGTTATATGATGACAATATTATGATATAGATCAGAAAAGAACCTAGAGCTCATTAGAAGTCGAGAAACATACCGCAAAATTTTCGTATGAAAAAGGCAATTTATCACTGTCGTAGAGAGTTGATTAACATAGTAGATAGTTTAGACCACATATCATATCTATCAAACGAAGGGACTAGCTCGGTCAGTTCTCAACAAAGTGATCGATGGGATGGGATTAAGAATCCATTATTGATCCTAATTACAAGTTAGAGATTTATAAAATCATGGGTTTTGCTTAGGGATAATTTTGTAATTTATTGTAAATTATTAACCTTGTAATAAGATATCATTCGAGATAAAAGGTGCTTCTCTTTCTATATATGCTTGCCATACTATGTTATGCTAATTAATTATTTAATTTGAGTATATTAAATAGAAAATCCTTAAATGATATATTATGTGATAGTAATTACAAAGTGTTGTAATCGTGAGAAATTTATCACATCAAAGAATAACATATTATTTTAAATATTTTTAATCATGTTGTTTTGAAATAGGATATCGATACATCCGTTGACATTTGAGTACATAATGCTCTCCAAATGTCGAACAGTTTATTATTCATGGCTGTTGGGGGCCCAAAGGGTTATGTATTGATAGTTATTTATGTGGAATAACTGACTCAAGAGTTTTCTATTAGTTAATATAACTAAGATCGAACATAGAATCTCGAAGTGACAATATTACATGGTTCTCTCTAGTTGAGAATACCGTTGAACTTCAATGTGGAAATTACACTTTGATTATGGTTAAATCATGGCACGGCATACATCAAATGACTATAATTGGGTCTAAATTTGAAGCATTGGAAGTGAAACACTATTAAATAAAGAATTATTTCCTTATTTATATGTGGTTATGATCAACTACAATCAACTCAAAGTCAAAGTATTTGGGTAAAGCAGTGCGGTTAATAATAGCTATTGAACCAAAGACTTTGTATTTTGATCTAAATAAGTTGAATGCGTATGATGTTAGAGTTTTGAACAAAACCAAATATCATAAGTTCTAAAGTGATATAGTTTTAACGAAGAGAATTGGTGTAAATATTCATTGTTATAGGTTTCATTTAAATAGTAAAATTGGATCTTACCTAAAAGATTTGTAAGCCATAAATTCGACGCAACTGTCACAACACTAATTTAGGGGACATGTGAATGTTAATATTCGAATAGTTCGATGTTAATCGTTGGTTGAATTTGCACAATTGAGTCGCACAACCGTAATAATGAATAATCTGAAATACCACACAAATTAATTAATTTATAATTATTGTAAATGAATTAATATTTATGAAATTTTAGTTATTAAATTCTATTTTATTTTTTTGAATGTTGTTAGTGTTTAATAAAGTGTGTGTATATTAAAGTTATATATATTTACGTATCGACATGCGTATATAAAAGCAATATATATGTTTGAATACCATTAGTATTTAAACTTGATTTAAATCAATTAATGGCAAAGTGGGTTTGGGAACTATTGAAGGCCTATATGGCCCTAAGCATGGCTGATCAAGGGTGGTTATTTGGAAGGGTTTAATTATTTCAAAATGATTTTGAAAATATAGAAAAGAAAGAGTAAAAGAATGAGATATTTCTCCTCCTCTACCTGCCTTAATACCACTATATAAACCACCTCATTTCATTTTTTGTCTCCACTTACTTGCCTCCTTTAGCCAAAAATATCAACTCTCTACAGACAAAAATTCCCAAAGGAAAATTCAAACAAAGACCAATTGAAATAAATATAGTAATGGTGCTTTAGATTGTAACAGTTTCTAGAAGCTGATTCAGTAATATATAGGAGTTCTTTTTCATTCAAGGTTTTACCTCTTTAGGTAATCTTTTCATTTTCATTATCATTCATATATACATCATTTGTTTATATAGGATAGACCATATATATATATATATGTTATAACGAATATATTGCTCTATGTTATCTAATTTTAATTTGCATTAATTGTCTAAAAAAAATTGAAAATATCATTTTAATGCATCATACAAATTTGTCCATGTTTTAAATTACTAAATATATTTTTTGAAATTTAAAATAATTTTGTTAGCTTTAATAATTTTATGATATGATAAAGGTGTTGTTACATTCAAATTTTCCTTAGAATGTGCTCGAACAGATGGATTGGACTTCAGAAGGAGGCAAGCTCGGAATTGCAATGGAAAAGACTTGAAGAAGTTTGGAGTTGAGTGCACTAAGGAAAAGGGATCGATACCGATCACTTTTTGTGCACATTCACGGTTCAAGAGTGATGGTCAATGGAGGGTTGGCTAAGGTGAATGAAATGGAGCTCATTTCTGGAGAAATAATTGGATAACTCCAAAAAGCTCAGTGAAAAAGAATAAGTACTAGACATATCAATACCTCTCGGGAGGAACAGAACTTGATGAATCGAAGCTGGAAGGTAGAATAGAGGAAAAATGAGTGATTTGCAACTAGAAAATCATAATGGTACCAACCTGATCATGTCGGTACTGATATGACTTTATGGCACAATGGATCTCGCCTCCCTTTCTACTTTCTCGGTCTAGAGTTTGAATTGGTATTTTGTGATCCATCAACTTCAATGGGTGATTCTTTTATAAATAGCAAGCCTATAGCAACTGGAGAGAGACTTTTCCTTTGGACTTTTTGGCATTTGGAGATTTTCTGTCTTCTTCTTCCCAAACCCTTGATTTAAGTTGTAGTCTTTGTACTCTGAATAAAAAAACATAAAATGATAAAATTAAAGTGGGTGTAGGCCGAAGAATTTTCCAAACCACTATAAAAGTGCTTGTTTATTCTTATTTTCATTAATAAATCCAAATCTACTTGCTTTTAGGGTGTTATGTCAACCTTTAGCATAACATTTTTGGTGCTTTGATTGGGAAAGAGCTTGGATTTAATTTTTGGAAGAGATGTGGAGGCCTACTACCAGGGCTATTTTCGAAGGAAGCTAACAAAAACATGAGGGCATCCACGAAGTGTCTACAAGTTCAAATCCATCAGTCTACATGACCAAAAAAGAAATGGAAAGGATAATGAAAGAGATGCAAGATAGAACTATATCTCGATAGAAAGAAATGCTTGATGAATTTTACAGAAGGATGAGGTAGTAAGGAACAGCCGAAGCAGATGGAACTCAGAACTAGAGAGTAGAAATCAATGTTGGAGCATCAGGATTAGAGCCAAAAAACTAGAACTAAGCCCCAATGATAAGACCAACTTGGTACCGACTTGAATTGGGTCGGTGTCGACTTGAATTTACATGGGGTCACAAAGGATTTGGATCTTCGATGAGCTCGGCCGCGGGAACGGATGACGCTGGAGCCAGAAATGCATATCTAAACGCGAATGCGTAGCATTAGGAGTTGGAACCAAAACCTCATCCATAGGAACATTAGGCAGAATGAAGCTATGGATCGGAGACTTCCATTAGACAACAATGATCGAATAGATGAAATGATCAGGTGAATAGTGAGAGATGGACCTTCAGACTAGAATTTGGAGGACGTGAACATCCGACACGTAAGGATTCACTCAATTTCAAGCTACTGTGATTGGAACTATACAATGGGTGGACAGATCCAACCACCCATCTGATAAGATATATTCAACTTATGAAGGTGTTAGGCGCTTTTGGGGAAGTAATAAGACGTTATTTCCCATTATAGTTGATGGAGTTGATAGCACTATGGTTTAGACAGTTAGAGAATTGGTCCATAGGCATGTAGGTTGGAATGATAGACAATTCTTAAGAAGTTTAGAGTTCACATTTTTCAACTAAAGAATGTGATGATGCATTCAAGCATGAAGCAAATGGCCGGAAAGACCTTAAGAAGTTCTTTGACTAGATTTAACGCAGTAGCCTCTACGGTTTATAAGCTAGATCCATCGATAACTCTGATGGCGGCATTGTCTAGAGTCGCGAATAAGACTAAATTCAAAATTGCTTTGGAAAGGGTTCCACCAATGAACCTTATAGATTTTTACCAAGAAGCTAAGCGATATTTGCCTAGGAGGACGCTGAGGTTGAAATGATGAAGTTAATGATATGGATGATGGAGGACCATCCAAAGCATGATATAGTAAAGACAAAGGAAAGCGGAAAGCTGACGAAGACTTTAGAGAACCGAAGTGGAAAAAGGGGGAATTGAAATTCTCTTCCTACATCGATCTAACTGGAACCCTAGATTTACTCATATACTCGAGCGCTGGATCCCCAATCGGAAGCTAGGCAAGAGGAACCACGAATCAGGAGAGAAGGTCTGGAAAGTTTTGCTTATTCCATGAGCGGGATGGGCATGAAACAAATGAATGTATGCATCTACAAGATCTAATTGAAGATCAGGTTCAGAATAATCGGCTACAACAGTACATAAGGAACCGAACTTCAGCGATGATGCAAGTGCAGCCACCATCTGTAGTTGATGCATCGGGACACGACCATGGATTTGGGTCGAGAATGATTATCCCATGATTGGATGGACAAGAGTCTGGTTTGATTCCTTCATTTTTCTTTTTTCAAATAAATAAGTTGGAATTACTATCAAACCACTTACACAGGTACGGGACCACGATTGGTCTCTATGCACGCATTGAGTTCGATTTCTTATTGTAATCATTGATGGTGGAAATGTTCAGGATATTTTCTTGTTTCTTTGAGTTGGATATGACAAATCAATGTTTATTTTTAAAATTATTTGAATATGATAATCGACATATAAATCGATTGGACATGGTTTTCCCGACCGAAGAGACAGGGGAATTAACTATAAGGTACAAGTCCACTTGTCGAAGAGTGAGTGGAAGGAGTTGTACATAGAAGAAATTCGTCTTATTTAAAAGTGAGTGGATTGAATTGCTTGGACATTAGGTCCCCTCGTCGGAGAGCGAGCGGATTGGACTCAACATAAATATGCAATCCAAAGAGATCAAAACTTTGATTGGACATTGATGGTGCGATCCAGAAAGATCTAGATTTGTCCTTATATTTGAACCCCTTATAATTTGATAATGATAACTTATTGATAATGACTGTCATTGCCACAATTTGGTTGGGCTTACTTATCATGGGATACTTGGCGATACTAGATGATTTATAAGTAACATTCCAATTGATGACTCCTATGATTAATCTAAGATATATAGTCTTAGGAGAACACGGGATGATATAGATGATGACTTTGATAACCTAAATCTTGGACAAGCACAAGATGAAAATGAATTATGATAACTAACCCCTGGCGAACACGGGATGGCTTTGGTAACGGGATTTGATATGCAATTCCGAATGAACATGGAATAATAATAATGATTTACGACCAATACTGAAGCAAGGTCTAGGTCCTTGGCTATAATGGTCTAGAATGACCTTTGATTTATAAATAAGTTCGAATGAACGGATGGTAAACCACAACTTGGATCAATGGATAGCTAAAGAGCTCGACTACAAATGATTGATTATTCCCAAAACTTGTTCTTGAGAAAAGCACATCTTACATTCATAAGCCGTACTTTGAAGGGAAATTGTTATAGTCAAATTCTCCATAATTTTAGAATAGACTCAAACAGATGGATTGAACTTCAAAATGATGAAGGAATAGCTCCGGAGACTTAGAGGCAAGCTTGAATTGGGACTTCAGGAAGTTTAGAAATATCTGAATTAAGGAAAGGAGATCGGTACCGACATGAAAAGAGCTTGGTACCAATCACTTTTTGTGTGCATTCATTGCTTCTAGAGTTAAAGTCAATGGGTGGTTGGCTAAGGTTAACGGCCTGGAGCTCATTTTTGGAGAAATAGCTAGATAATTCCAAAAAATAAGAGAAAAGGACAGGTACTAGAGATATCAGAACCTCTCGAGGGAAACTTGATTTTTATAGAAATTATGCCTGGAACTTAATGAATTGAAGTTAGAAGATGGAATAGAGGAACAATCAGTGAATAGCAACTAGAAAATCATATTGGTACCGACTGATCATGTCGGGACCAATATGATTTCATGGTATGAGGGACCTCATCTCCCATCCTACTGTAATGACCCCGTCACTATACCCATATTATTAAAGAACACTATAAATAATATCACCTAATAACATGGAGAATACGGCTTTTTAAGAGCGACCAAATGTGAATATATCTTTAAACAAACACTGACACGTCATTCTTAATGTTTTACTGAATAATTGAAACAAAATTTAACATGTACAGCCTAAGTCTAAAGTAATAAACACACCTGTTTCTCAAAATCTGAATACTATAGCTTATAAAACAAGAGTCACAGATCACAGAGGAATAATATACATCATAAACAATACATATTGTGTGCTTACAAAGTATAATACTAGACCCACATAATATACATCCTAGACAAGTCACTATCCAAACATATACATCCCATCTTATATATATATATATACATATATATATATATATATATATATATTTATCCTATAAAAGTTAAACTGAAAAGTCAACATGGTCTATCTTCATGCTAGCACACCTACAAAAGCCTGCACTTCCTATAACCTAAAAAGTCTCGGCCTGACCCGAATATTATATAAAATAATAAATGGGTCGGGTTGTATCTAAATATCCAAAAGCTGAGAACCAAATGTAACACAAAGGTATATGAAATTATGATATAATTACCGTTAATCCGCCTTTTGGCAAGGTAGTGCATAGGCAGATTTAACCCAACAGACTTCATGATCATCAAGGTAGAAAATTCGGAGAAATGGTTACCAAGATCGAAAATCGATTATATTTGAGACTATGGACTATATTCGAATGGATTTGGATGGACATCACTTAAAAAATAGCTAAGTATGGAACTAATACTTCACCTTAATAGAGGGATCGAAATAGAGGGATCGAAATAGAGGGATCGGATTAAACAGGATGCACACAACACAACTCAACGATGATCGCTCTATAACTCAACAACCATAAGGCGGATTGAAACATTGGAAACAGGAAGAGAGGACCTGGAGTGTCTACCCTAGGGATATCATGGCATTCTGAGAGGTCTAGAGGAATCGACCCCTATCCCTCGACAGAGATCGGCCCCTATCCGTCAATAGGGATCGACCAAACCCAACTTATAGAAAAGATCGATCAATATCTCAACATCTATGCATCTAATTGGCATGAAAATTGGAGCATAAGCTTACTGCAATATGTGGAACATCCTGTAGGAATCGCACAACAAATGGGATAATTTGGAGGAATCGGCTGAAATCAGAATACATGCAACACCACTTCGCAGAAATTGTGATATCACACAAGATGTAAGTTGGATTGGCATGAAATTTGGAGGATAAATAGCTAACATCATGGGGAACCCCTCAATGGGATCACATCCCATTTGGACACCAAAATAGGGATCGACACCGATCCCTATTGTAGGCCCCAGTGGGCCTGAAAATTCTTGTGTGGCCTCGTCATGGCCAGGAGGTTCTCTGTCGAAATTTCAGCCCGGTCCGTGCACGTCTTCCCCTATAAATATAGCAGGCATGGCGTCAGAAAAAGGATCTTCCTACTGCTTCTATTTATCTTCAACCTAGGCTATACTCTGCCAAAAATTTTTTGGATTTAGATTGTAACTATAAACAAACTATAGTATAATAAAATGGGTTATTCTGGAGTGGACGTAGGTTGGAGTTAGCCAAACCACTATAAATATCATCTCTTTTTACCTGCTTTCATTTTAAGTTTATTTGTTCTTCATATTATACTCTTGACATTAGATACTATCTAAGATTAGTGACTGGATATTGGTGCTTTTACATAACTGGGTGTTGGTGGCCAATTTTTACCACTGACATTTTGGTGCTTTCACTGAGAAAGCTAGCCCCCATGGATTTGAAATTCAGATTCAGAGCTTGGAAAAGATCTAGAGCTTAGATTTGGAGCAATGGTGAAACAATCAACAAGGAGAATGCTACCAAAAAGGAGCCACCGTGGAGGGAGTCAGAAGGCGTCCTTAGGAGCTTGAGCTAATCAAGCATCTATCTACATCGCCAGGGATGAAATGGAAACAATGAAGGATGCTATGAAGGAAAGGATGCTGAAAAGACAAGACGAGATGATGCGGAATTTACTCTGAAAGATTGGACAAGCTGGAGTGTAGATTCAAGGGAATAAAGTAGTAGGAGCTAATGACAACTTAGATCAAGGACTTGAAGCAGTAGGAATTGCTGGAAATCAGTACCGGGAACATGGAGACAGAGCTATTGGATAAAGGATTGGAATAGAGCAGATGGCGGCAGTCTTCGACCATCTTATAGGGATTGGCCCCGATCCTCAAAGGCTAGGGACATACCCCCGGGTCTTGTTGATCGTGATGTTGGAAGACTGGGTTGATCTCATGGAGCTTGGTGCAAATCGGAATTTGAATGCTTTTCCGGAGGAGTACGTTTCTGAATTTCCTCGTGGAATCGGGGATCAGTTTGGAAATGATTATAGGAGACTACCACTGGATGATAATGACAGGTTTGCAGAGATGATCAGGCGAGCTATGCATGGAAGATTGGTGAATAGGGATCCAGAGGATGTAAATAGTAGTATGTTCACTCCTAATATCAAGAATGCTAGGAATCCACCAGAGTTTAAACTACCAGCGTTGGAAGTATATGACGTGAAGTCGGACCAAACTATGCATATGATGAGATATATATATATATATACACATATATATATATATATATGGCACATGCAATTACTGGGGGCATCGGAGGAGGTCATGGCAAGGTGTTTTCCACTTTATTTGACAAAGGTAGCTGCACTCTGGTTTAGGTAGCTGGAGAATGGTTCAATAAGGACATGAAGCAGTTGGTAGATTGGTTCATCAGGCAGTTTTGGCTCCATATCACGAGATCCAAGAATGCAATGACATTGGCAGCACTAAAACAGAGGACCGAAGAGTCTCTAAGGAGTTTCGTAACACAATTTAATGTCGCGGCAGCATCGGTGGATCGGCCTGATCTATCCATGGTTTTGATGGCATCTGCATCAAAAATTATTGGTGGCATGAATTTCAAGGATTCATTAGCGCGGGATCCACCTATGGATCTCAGGGAGTTTTATCATGAAGCAGAAAGGTTCCTATGGCAGGAAGATGCACAAGTCAACAAACCGGAGCTGAACCTGTGCAAAAAGAAGGATCATCAGGAGATGCAAACGAGAACACAAATGAAAACTAGATGATGGATATGATGTGACAGAAAGGTGATAGAAGAAGAGGTAGCTAAAGTTCTCCTCCTACTTAGATTTAACGGAAATCCCAGAATGCATTTATCTGGACACTAGGTGGCAACTCCCCTATTGGTAACCGCAAGGAGGAATCCTACGAAGGGGAAGTGTATGTTTGGAAAGTACTTCCTGCTCCACGAATTAAACGGGCACACCATGGATGAAAGCAATAATTTAAAGGATATGGTTGAGGAGCATGTCAGGAACAGTAGACTACCGTATTACGTAGGGAATCGGACAACGGTGATGGAATAGTAGCAGCCACCATCCGTATCGAATGGAAACAGGAATCGCCTTGGATCGGAGTCATGGATCGTCATCAACTAATCGTGATGATAAGGGTCGAGTTTAGGACTAGGAATCTAGCCATAATAATGATGATGATAATAAAATCTATAATAAGGTTGCTAAGTCACTTACACATGTACGTGATCGAGGATGGTCCTTAGACATGCTCTAAGATGATGATGATGAACAGTCATGCCCGGAGAGGCACCCTTTTTGCTTTTTTTTGGATACCTCGGTATATGAATTCTTATTTATCAAGTTATTTATGATCTACATTATTGTGATGGATAAAACAGGATGCAATTATTTTCTCGATTGGAGTGATTGGGCAATAACCGCAAGGTACGAGTCCCTTCGTCGGAAAGCCACAGAATGGACTTGCACATGGATTAAGTCCTTGACCGAAGAGTCGACGTCCGAGAATAAAACTCAACAGGATGTCGGGTATGGATTATGCTAGCAAGGAGTAGGTTCGTTCGCCAAAAAGCAACAGGATCAGAGCCTACTCAGGTCGTCGAGTATGGATTATGCTCGGTAAGGCTCTTGAGAGACCACTATCAGCCTAGGACTTAAGTCAAGACACCACTTGAAGTTTAGAGACACTGAATTAGAGTATAGAAAATGACACCGCTTCGTCGGAGAGCGATGGGATCGGCTTGCTTAGATGTCGAGTATGGATTGTGCTCGGCAAGGACCCGAAGAGGTCATAGATTTGGATATCAGATTCGAATAGCTATAGATTTTGGTTTACTTAGACGTTGAGTATGGATTATGCTCAGCATTGATCAAGAGAGATCACGGATTTGGACATCAACTTCAAACAGCTATGGATTTGGACATTGATCCGGAGCGGTCGTGGACTTGGATATAGGCCTGGCGTGATCCGGATTTGGCTAACGACCCGGGGAGGTCGAGGGTCTGGAAAAACAATCCAGAGAGAACGTGGATTTACAATGAATATGGATTTGGATGAAATGATCCAGAGAGATCGCGGATTCGGAATTGGATAACAATTCGGAATTGTCACTGATTTCACTAATGATCTGGAGAGATCATCGATTTGGATTGGCAATGGATTGGATTTGGATTCGATAACATGGCCATCGATGGATTATAGGCTTCGAATCTTGGATTTATGACAACTAAATACACACCTTCCTATCACAAGGCATGTTTTGCGGGCAAAGTGTTAACCCACCTTTTGGCAATGCATTACATATACAGATTTAACCCAACAGACTTCATGATCATCAAGACAGAAAGCCAGAAGAGATGGTTACTGGGATTGGAGATCGATTATATTTGATACTATGGACTATAATCGAATGGATTTAGATGGAAAAAACTTAAAAATGGCTAAGTATGGAACTAATACTTCCCCTAGAAGAGGGATCGGAATAAACAGATCGGATTAAACATAATGCACACAACTCAACGATGATCTCCCTATAACTCAACAATTACAAGGTGGATTGAAGTGAAACTTTGAAAATAGGAAGAGGGGACCCTTGAGAGTCTATCCTAGTTGCATGGCATTTGGGGTGTTTTAGAGGGATCGGCCCTTATCCCTCAATAGGGATCGACCCACTTCCCTCTTAAGGATCGGCTAAACCAAACTTTACAGCAAAGATCGATCAATATCTCAACATCTACACATCCAATTGACATGAAACTTGAAGCACAAGCTTATTAAAACATGTGTAACACCTCAAAAGGATTTCACATCAAATGGGATATTTGGAAGGATCAACCCCTATCCCTTCAAAGGGATCAGCTAAAATCAGAATACATGCAACATCATTTTATGAAAAATGCGATATCTCATAAGTCAGAATGGCACGAAATTTGGAGGGAATGTAGCTAACATCATGAGGCACTCTCTAGGGGGATTGCACCCCATTTGTACACCAAAATAGGGATCGACACTGATCCCTATTGTGGGATCCAATGGGCCTGAAAATTCTTGTGTGGCCTAGCCATTGGAGGTTCTTCTATCGAAATTTCAGTCTGATCCGTGCACGTCTTCCCCTATAAATACATAAGACATGGTGTAAGAAAAGGGACTTCTTTCTGTATCTCTTTACCTTTACCTAGGCTACAATCTGCAAACTTTATTCTTGAATTTTGAATTGTAACAGTAAATAAACTACAGTATAATAAAAAGGATTATTCTAGAGTGGACGTAGGCCAGAGTTAGCCGAACCACTATAAATCTTGTCTCTTTTTACCTTCATTCATTTTTAATTTGTTTGTCTTTCATATTATATTCTCTACATTATATACTATCTAAGATCTGTGAGTGCATATTGGTGCTTTCAAATAACTGGGTGTCGGTGGCCAATTTTCGCCACCAACAATTGCAGATGTCATAAATATAAACAAGTCATTAGAATAATTGAACTCGAAATCCATCTCAAGACATAGGAATATTTAAATCATGAAACATAGAATAAGTTACAGAGTCCAAATTTGCAGAATAAAGAATAATATCTAAGTCTATGAAAACCTAATCCATCCTGATCACAATGATCGTTACCAATCACAATGATTATGCTCATACCGTGGAAAACAATATCTTAATCCATACCGATCTGATACCAAGGATCGTTCATATCATGAAAAATAAAATCCCAACTGATCAGAAGATCATCCTTACCGATCATCTTGATCGCAGAAATATAACTCAAAGACAGAGAAGATACAACTCATACCGATCAAGATGATCATAACAAAATCCATGAGTATACCTCTTAATGATATATCGGGCTAAAATCCAAACACCAAAAGTGAACACACTCTTAGGTTCCAAATACTATCACTTTAGTAATCATGAGAACTTAACCAGAACGTCCCATACCATTTGGTAAAATTTAGGTATTTACTAGAATCTAGTAAGTCTTACTCATTACAAATATAACTGAAAACTTAAACTATATATCTCTTAAGTATCTATTGGCCTAAAATCCAAACACCAAAAAAGAATATAACCCTAAAGATTTGAATACTTTTCCAAAGGCAATCACAATAACTTAATCAAAGCATCCCATACTACCGAGCAAAATTCAAGTATTCACTAATGGGTTAGTAAATTCCACTCAAACATCATATTCAATGAGTTATACCATATTCAATGATGCATTATTGAAAGCATTTAAACCGATCAATAACACTAAATCGATAATTATTACTTCTCATATTATATAATTAAGGCACTCAAATTTTATCTTAATGTCTATTCCAACTCCTTAAATAAAAAAGGACTACCAAATCCAAGATTTATCTTAAGATTTATTAAATAATAAGAAATCATATTTTAGATAATTATAAAATAGTTTTGAAATCAATATATACATACATACATACATACATACATACATACATACATACATACATATATATATATATATATATATATATATATATATTCCAACAAGTTTTATTTAAAACTTTTAAATTATCACTTTCCTTTATAAAACCTTTCATTCTAAAATATACTTGTTTTTAAACCAAATTTAGAGTTATAATTAATCACTTTATTGCTTTAAAATACCTCCTTTCCTTTGAAAGCACATATATATATATATATATATATATATTAAAACTTAATTTGATTTCATGAAGGTTATGAAAATCAATTAAATTAAACACAATGCAATATTCTAGAATCCTAGGTTGAAATCATATCAAATGAATCAAAACCATCACCAGAAAGTCATGGTAGAAACAACAAATCATCACAGGTCAAGATGATAAACCTGGAGCAAAACAGCTCTAGGTTATTGCCCAATAGCCGACTGGTTACTACCACCAGTCGTTTGTTACTGGATCACTGGTGGACCTTACCACTCGACTCCTTGGAGTCTTTTTCGAAGCAATCTGCTCCATGATGAACTTCCAGTCATGCCCATCATTTCCGACGACCCTAAACACTCTAATACTGTTTTAACTCATTCATATACCCTAGTTAATGACATGACGAACTGGAGATAGACAAAAATCCAAATGGACGGCATCTAGTTTGTTTTTCAAGCGATTCAAACAATTTATTTCATCACACATTTAATTATATATAATCGAAACAGAAATTAATTCAACAATTAAACCGCATGCAATCCTGTTAGAGATAGTTGGCAAGGATCACTGACCTTAATAACCTCCTATAGCTTGCTAAACCTTGCTTCTAGCATTACTATGCTTCACCTCTTCTCCAAACTGCATATAACCCAAAACAAAACCAAACCAGCAAGCAACATGAAAAAAACGAGATCAAAATCATACTTTTAGGGGTCTAGAAGGTAAAGATATGGTTTAGAATTCTTACTCTGTTTATCTTGGATTTTCAAAGGATTTTTTTGAATTAATTTTGACGATTTTAGAGCTAGGTCTTTTAGTTTTTGGGTATTATTTTTAAAGAAGTTTTAGAATAGAATTTTGTACAGTTCTTTTCTAATTTGGAGATAATGAGATGAGATG
The DNA here is from genome assembly GCA_030765085.1 of Allium cepa. Lineage (NCBI taxonomy): Eukaryota > Viridiplantae > Streptophyta > Magnoliopsida > Asparagales > Amaryllidaceae > Allium > Allium cepa. The sequence continues at coordinate 338,546,409 of CM060938.1, forward strand.
TAGATCTTAGTAGATCAAGGCAAAGATAACTAAGGAAAAAGCACCAATTTGGCTATGTGCTTAGTCATTTTATCTTCATTAATTCCACTAAATTGACTTAAACACCAAATTAAATCCTAAACTGAATTTTATCACTAATCTCAAACTAAAAATTATTTAATAGTAAAAAATGATAAAAATGGAATCTAAATTATAATAAATTCCAAAAATATCAAATTTAACAAATTAAATCTTTAAATTATTTTCTACCATTTATACATGTTAAAAAATCAAACTTTTGAGAAAATAAACTAATTTCTCAATTTAAAATAAAAATTCATCCTTTAAATCGTAACTTTCCTTTTCTCTGAAAATTTTTAAATACTAACCAAAGCCAAATTCAATTCAAATTAATTCCATTAAATTCTCCATTAATTTATTAATTAGCTAATTATTAACAGGGTTGTTACAAACTCCCTCTTAAAGAATATGCGCCTACGCAATTTCGATTCACAAAAACACTTATCTAAACTTCAATTATTTTTCTAACAAATACCTTATGGTTTTATTATCAAATCAAAAATCAAAGATCATCTATTAACATAACAATCATCAATATGTATTTTTTTCAAGTAATATTTAGCTCACTTCAAAACTTAGTTTCTCTTTAAATATCATATGCAACATCGTCATAATTACTTGTAGCATTGTCAAAATATAATAACTTAACAAGCAATGTCTTTATTTGCCCAAATCCAAATCATTTAATAAATATTACCCTAAGTTTACTAAAGTCAATACATTGCAAAGTTTTACTCATCCTTTATTTTATTAAATCCTAAATAGTATAATCTATTCTTTGCAAATTCTTAGGATTCTAATTCAAAAATAATTTTCGATAAAATCCACAATAAGAAGGTTGCCTTTTATATAAATAATTCCTTTCTAACTCCAATTTCCCTAATAAATGAAGGAGTTTTTAAATTTTTAACTCTTTTAAAAATAACTATTTTATTACATTCAAACTTTATTATCTGTAAAATAACCAAAAGTTAAACTAGGTTTCACCTACTTCTTTATTACTTACCTTATTTCCTTCCATAAACATTTTACAATTTTAGAAAATGATCTAACTTATCATTTCAAGAACTATACAGTATTTAACCAACCAATTTGTTGGAGTAAAAATTAAATTATCTCACTAAACAAATAAAATTAGGTCATGAATTATTATGATCCACTTCGTTACTACAAAATTGATCGCATAAGCTATCAACATTATCTTGCTATGTCTTTCCACTTCACATAATTATTTTATAGCTAAAATACTATTTCAAATTATGTAAACTCAAATTATTTTTCATTTTCCAAAAATTATCATTTTTCATGTCAAAATGCCTCGTTCGATGTTTAAAAATTCCTATCAATAACATGGCGTCCCATATATTAAACATTTTTTGGACAAGTCAACACAAATAAATCACAAGCTTGCTTAATTATATTTATTTTTATCATTTCTAAAATCCATGCATCTAACATAAATAAACACAACCAAGCAATCAATTCCTAACAATTACTCAAACAAAACCAAACAACTCTTTATCCTAAATCCTATAGAAACATAATTCTACTCCTCTTACACCAGTCCGCCGACTAGTAAAATTTCTAATTATTCCTAATCATAAAATACTAAGCTCACATAAGGCATTTGACTTATACCCAAAACTAACTCCAATGCAACTTAGCAAAAGAAAGAACACTTTCCAAAATAAAAGGAACTATACCTTGCTAAGTACTTCTACCAGAAGTCCCCCATGACCTTTCCCCTTCCTTCCTTTCCTTTGATGGGCAAGCTTCTAACGACCCGGAAATTTTCGATCTCGAAAATTCCAGATAGTTAGGAAAAAGAAGAAAGAGATAGAAGAAAAAGAAGAACAGAAACACCAACATCTCACATTCGCAGCGGATAAAATATAATAACAAATAATAACAGTTTATAAAAGAATTCTGTAACTGTCAAATACATTTATAATACATCAGAGTTACACATATATACAAACATTGGATATACACAATCATCATGTCTCAGATATACAACAATATAATATAACGGAAACACTTCATACGTTTTTGCCATCCAGCTCGCCTCCTGAGCTCCAAAACGTCCTTACCTGAAATAATACTCGGTCTGACCCGAGCATTACATCAAAGTAACAACTGGGTCATCACAAAGCTGCTATCGAGTGCCCCTCCTTCTTACAGTAAAAACAAACACCCACTAGAGAAGAAGCTCAAGCCTTACTACATTCATTCGAATGGTAGCCTTTGGTTCCACAGTTGAAACATGCTACCTGACTCTTAGGTAGAGCTGTAAAACCAGACTCATTCTACTTTCTCTTCTTACCTTTTGACTTAGGATTACCTTGCTCAAATGGCTGCTTCCCTTTCTGGTTTAAATCTTCCTTCTATTTCTCAAAAGTTTCCTCTTCCTTACAATCCTTTCTGCCTCCTTGTGGCGAAGTGTTGAATCAAGTAAAGACTCAAAGGTGAAGTGACAGAGCCTTTTTCAATTGCTTACATAATCCATGAATAAACTTTTGATTTTCTTCCTCAGGGTATTAATGAAATCCAACCCATACTTGGATAATGCCTCGAATTCTGCTACATACTCCATAATGGAAGATCAATTCTACTTAAGATCAATGAATTTTCTAGTCATCGCTTTCTTTTCTACCTCCAACAAAAAAAATTGCTCGAACCTTTGGCTAAACTGTGCCCAGGTAAGCCGAACTTCCTAAACCTCTGGCACTAATAGATCATACCAATCAAGTGCCCATGTTTGCAATTGACTGTATGCCACTTGAACTCTTTGGGCATCCGTAAGATTCATGCGAGTAAAAATCCTCTTGCATGTCTTTCTCCGTTCCCTTAAATGGTCTACCTCCAAAGCGCCTGAAGTCACTTCATAAGAGAGCGAAATCGGCATGAAGCAAATGATAATTGTGGGTAATAGTCCGGACAATGTTGGCAATCTCTCTAGTCTACTTAGGGGTCAAAAACATCCCTCCTACACCAGGATTACCGCCCGACTCTGGTGTAGCTCCAGATCTGCCTTCATCCATAACTCTATTCTGCACTTTCGAACTCTAGATTAGAACCCAATTCTAATATTATCTTTATATTTTTAAAATAAAATCTAAGTACTTCCAAAACGATTATCCCTATACCCATTTTATATTTTATCCCTATATAGATATTAATAAATCTATTTACCACACACTCCTGGAGACAGGACTTTAAGTCATCTAGGCCTTAGATCTATGATATTATATTCTATAATGTTCTGACTTAGCTCTGATGGTAACTGCAATGGCCCCACTACTATACCCATATTATTAAAGAACATTATAAATAATGTCATTTAATAACACAGAGAATATGGCTTGTTAAGGGTGAACAAATGTGAATAATCTATAAACCAACACTAACACTTCATACTTATTATTTTACTGAATATCTAGAAAAAAATTGACGTGTACAATCTCAATCTAAAGTAAAAAAACATACTGGTTTCTCAAAATCAGAACAATATAGCATATAAAACAATAACCACATATCATTGCAGAATAATATACATCATAAATAATACATAATGCGAGTCTACAAAATATTATACTAGACCCACATAATATACATCCATGACAAGTCACTTTCTAAAATTATACATCCCATCATATACATATACACACACATATATATGTATGTATGTATGTATGTATGTATGTATATATCCTACGAAAGATAAACAAAAAAGTCAAAATGTTCTATCTTCATGCTAGCGCACCTATCCAAAAGTCTGCACTTCATGTAACCTAAAAAGTCTTGGCCTGACCCGAGTATTATATAAAAAAATTAACAAGTCAGATTATATTTGAATATCCAAAATGTGAGAACTAGATATAACATAAGGATATATGGCATTATAATATAATTAAGATGCCATAAATATAAACAAGTCCCTGGAATACTTTAACTCGAAATCCACCTCAAGATATAGGTTAAATCGGAAAACCAAATTTAGTCACAAAGCCCAAATTTCTAGAATGAAGAATAATATCTCAAAGTCCAAGAAAACCTAATCCAAACCGATCACAATGATCGTCCATACTAATCACAATGGTTGTACTCATATGGTGGAAAATGAAATCGTAATACTTACCAATCTGATACTAAGGATCGTCCATACCATGAAAAACAAAATTCCAACCAATCTCGTGGATCGTCAAGGTCGATCAAGAAGATCATAGAAACATAACTCAAAGACCAGGGAAGATATAACTCATACCGATCAAGATGATCATGACAAAATCCACGAGTATACCTCTTAAGGAGCTATCGGCCTAAAATCCAAACACCAAAAGAGAACACACTCTAAAGTGCCAAATAGTTTACTTTAGTAATGAGAACTTAACCATAATGTCTCATACTATTTGGTGAAATTCAAGTATTTTACTAGAAGCTGATAAATCTCACTCATCATGGATATAACTGGAAAACCTGAACTATATATCTCTTAAGGATCTATCGGCCTGAAATTCGGACACCAAAAGAGAATATAACCCTAAAGTGTTAAATACTTTCCTAAAGGAAATCATAAGAACTTAACTAAATCATCCCATACTACCTAGTGAAATTCAAGTATTCGCCAATAGGTTTGTAAATTCCACTCAAACATTCTATTTAATAAGTCATACCATAGTTGATGAAGCATTACTTGAAAGCATTTAAATCAATCAATAACACCAAGACGATTATTAGTTCTTCTCATATTATAGAATTAAGGCTCTCAAAATTTTATCTCAAGGTCTATTCTGAATCCTTAAATAAAAATGAACTACCAAATCCAAGATTTATTAAGTAATAAGAAATCATATTTTAGAGAATTATAAAATAATTTTGAAAGCAATACATGTATGTGTGTATTTCAACAAGTTTTATTTGAAACTTTTAAACTATCACTTTCCTGAATAAAACCTTTCATTCTAAAATATACTTGCTTTTAAACCAAATTTAGAGTTACAACTAATCGCTTTATTGCTTTAAAATGCCTCCATTCCTTTGAAGGAGCATATATATAGATGTATGCGTGTATTAAAACTCAATTTGATTTCATGAAGATTATAAAAATTAATTAAATTAAACTCAAGTCAATATTCCAGAATCTCAAGTTGAAAAGTCATGATAGAAACCACAAATCTTCACAAGCCAAGACGATAAACTTGGAAAGAAATAACTCTAACTTACTGCCCAGCAGTCGACTGGTTACTACAACAAGTCAACCGGTGGAGCATACCAGTCGACTCCTAGGAGTTGTTTCCGGAGCAGTCTTCTCAATGACGAACTTCTAGTCATTGTCGATCATTTCCAACAACCCTAAACACTCTAATGCAGTTTTAACTCATTCCTATACCCTAGTTAATAACCTGAATGAACTTAAGGTGGCCAAAAATCCAAATGAACGGCATCTCCTTTGTATTTCAAGCAATTCAAACAATTCAAATCATCACACATTCACGTATATACAATCAAAACAGAAATCAATTCAACAATTAAAGCACATGCAATCATATTAGAGATAGTTGGCGAGGATCACTCATCTTTATAACCTCCCATAGCTTGCTAAACCTTGCTTCTATCCTTACCATGCTTCACCTCTCCTCCAAACTACATAAACCCAAAAAATAAACAAATCAGGAAGCAACATGACCAAAAATGAGATCAAAATCATATTTTTACGAGTCTAGAAGGCAGAGATAGGATCTAGAATACTTACTCTGTTTATCTTGGATATTCTAAGGAATTTTCTGAATTGATTTTGAGGATTTTAGAGCTAGGTTTTTTAAGTTTTTGCGTTTTCTCTTTGAAGAAGTTTATGAACAAAATTTTGTATGGTGCTTTTCTAATTTGGAGATAATAAGATAAGGTGTAGGTCTCAGGAGATCAAGGAAAAGATGACTAAGGCAAAAGCACCAATTTGGCTAAGTGCTTAATCATTTTATCTTCATTAATTACACTAAACGGACTTAAACACCAATCTAAAGCCCAAACCGAATTTTATCACAAATCTCAAACTAAAAATTATTTTCATAACAAAAAAGATAAAAATGGAATGTACATTCTAGTAATTTCCAAAAATCCCAAATTTAACAAATTAAATCTCTAAGTTATTTTCTAACAATTAATATATGTTAAAAAATCAAACTTTTGAGAAAATAAAATAATTTCTCGATTTAAAATAAAACTCATCCGTTAAATCAAAACTTACTTTTTCTTTGAAAATTTTAATATATTAACAAAAGCTAAATTTAATTCACAATTAAATGCATTAAATTCTCAAGTCATTAATTTATTAATTAGCAAATTATTAACAGGGTTGTTACACTACTTTCTTGGATCTAGAGTTTGAACACGCACTATATGATCCATCAACTTCTTTGGGTGATTGTTCTATAAATATTAAGCCTATGGTAACTAGAGAGAGATTTTTCCTTTAGAGTTTATAGCACTTGGAGATTTTACCATCTTCTTCTTCACTAAAACCTTGCAAAACCGAGATACTCCAGATTGTGGTCGGAGTTGAGCTGTAATCTTTGTATTCCGAAGAGAAAAAATAAGATAATAAAGTTAAAGTAAACATAGGCAGAGAATTTGTCGAGCCTAAAATGTTCTTGTTTGTTCTTATTTTCATTAATATATCAAAATCTACTTGCTTATGGGATGCTGTATCAACTTTTAGCACAATAGGTGTGTGTATATATGTAGTAGATACCTTAAATATATCATATTACTTAAAACTATTTTATAATATATATAGTTTTAGATCTTATAAAAAAATTATTTTTCTATATAATAATAATTGATATATTTTATATTTATTTTAAATACATTAATGTATAAATTATGTTCAAAAAATATTAAAAAATAAACATGTTCATAATGGATTAAAAAATTATATTTTTCAAAAAACTTTCCACCAAAATAATAATAATATTACATATATGTACTACTAATTTAATAACTTATATATAATAAACATAATTTTAAATTGAAATATAAAATATATGCATATGTACATTTCAAATTTTAGTTTTTTATGAATATTATATACACACACACATTATACATAATTTTAATTTAAGGTTTATAAACAGATATTAAAATCTATATCTGATTTTGAATTTGAAATCAACACGACTTTAAGTTATTAAGTCAAAATATTTTAAATTAGTCAAAACCAATTTTAAATAAAAATATATAATTGTATGTATACACACATATAATTTTCAAGATAAAATAAAGGAACATAAATAAATGGACAATGTGTCTATTGCGGTGTAAATCCCGACACCTATGAACGTACACATTAACCATGTGCGCTATTTATATATGCACATGCACTATACACATGAGTATATTTGGATATACTCAAGTTCATCTATTCAATTTATATCCATTATCGAATAATGTTAATAAAAAACAAAATAAGATTTTATTTAAATAAAATTTTAGACTGAATCTAAAATCAATTAGACTTCATAGATCCAAAATGGTAAAAAAAAAATTCGCCTATTTACCTCGTTGCGACCCGACCTAGTTCCTTTAGAATACATCTAGAATCAAATCGTAAATGTTATCCCGCCTATTAACAAGGCCACGATACCAAAAGATTAACTGGAAAGCGAAGACAATGCATCACGAAGATGGGTTATATGCAGGCTCGCTATGGATATCAATGAATTTTGTCCGAGTCCGGATCGAGCTACAATTGGCAAGACACGACAAGCAAAGAAGTAGAGACCAGTACTCCAAATTTCAGGTTAATCCAAGTTCATATGCTCAAGATATGATCGATATGAGATGAGAAAAATATGTCATTCGAATCGATCCCAACACCACGTTCGAATCCATCCAGAGCAGTCCCGTTTATATCCATCAAGGACGAGCAACTTCATATCGATCATGTTCGAATCGATCAGGTTCGAATCGATGATGTTCGAATCGATCCTTGGTCATGGTATTCGTATCCATTGTGTTCGTGTCATCCTAGAGAAATCTTGTTCTCGCTCCATATGTTCGAATCCATGACAGCGCATCGGTTTTGTTCGCATCCCCTTGAGAACTACACAGTTCGTACCGATTGACAGACAAACCACTAGTTCGTATCGATCGGTGTCGATAGTCGATCGATACGAACAAAACCTCGATTTTGCGAACGAAACATGAGCAAACGATGTGAATAGCGCCGAAACTATCAATGCGAATTATCGATGCGAACAAGATGAACCGGCCAATACGAACAAGACTTCAAACTTGGGTACGAATAAGGCTCGGTCAACTCGGTGCAAAAGATGGGGCAATCCAAGAATATCATGCCACGTCACTATACACTGCTCGGATTGATTCGAAGGGAAGCGATACGAAAGGATCGAGTCAAACAATGCAGTTAACCGAGAATCCTAATTCGTATCAATCATATCTCCCTAAAAAAAGTCCAAAAGCTACGAAATTTTCATAGGGGCTTGCGTACGTGCTGATGGAGGTTCCTGCCAAGTTTCAACTCCATTGGACAAAATCTTGATCGATACGAATTACGTTCGTATCGATCACATATCGAGTCGAAACTTTGTAGGATCAATCACGTGGACCCCTCATGTGCCAGAAGAAGTCTTCCAAAGTTTGAGCGAGATATCAACCTCCTACGCCTATAAATAGCCCCCTAGAGCCTACAGAAAAAGGATCTTTTTGGCGATCGAACGTCTAGACTCTGCCAGATTCAACATTGCATTTCATCATTGCTGTTGTAATCGAATTACGGAGCTATAACTCCTTGTAATCTATTGTAATCGATTGTAATCATTAAGTGAATCAATAAAGTCATCAACTTCAGAGTGGACGTAGGCCAGATCGCCGAACCACTATAAATTCTATGTTGTTTATAGTTTTCTTTCGAATTTTCTGAGTATTCTTCATCTTTATTTCTCTACATACTTGTTATCTGTGATCTGTGATTGTGAATTGGTACTTTCATCGACAATTGGGTGTTTGTGACCAATTTTGACGTAAACATTTTGGTGCTTTCACTGAGAATTGAACTCAGGGATTCTATCGCTTAGAAGTTGAATTCGAAAGTTTAAGGGTTCAGATCTGAAACACCATGACAGGGCAATCAAGCAAAAGGCCAAGAACAGAGAGAAGTCAACATGAAGGAAGCCAAGAGGCTTCGTCAAGAGCCAACCAGACTTCAGCTTTCATCACCCAAGACGAAATGGAAATGATGATGGAAGCGATATACGAAGAATTTCTGAAAAGGCAAGAAGAGATGATGCAAAATTTGCTTCGACGAACTGGACAAACCATAGTACAAAATCAAGCCAACGTAACCGCAGGAGATGTAGGAGATAGGAATCAAGGGCACGAAGCTGCTAGAATTCAGAATGGAGGAGGACCATCTGGTACAGCACCAGAGCTAGGGGCACTCACTTAGAGCATGTTGACCCAATACTGAGAAGAACATCTCTTGGACCTGAACATCATTGCATTGGTAGAGGAACGAATGCTCCGCCAGGAGAACAAATTCTAAGATTCCCTCGTGAACTCGGGGGGGGGGGGGGGCAGATTGAAGGCAAGGGGTGAGGACTATAACTCAAAGATAGCGACAGGTTGGCGGAGATGGTCAGACGAGCTATGAGAGGTGGATTGGTAAATAAAGACTTGGAGGATGTGAATAGGAGTCCCTTTGCTCCAAATATCAGGCGAGCTAGAAACCCACCGGATTTTAAGCTACCATCATTGGAGATGTATAATGGGAGGACAGACCCTATGGTTCATCAAACAAAGTATATGAGGCATATGGAAGAGCCGGGGGCATCAGAGGAGGTCATGGCCCAGTGCTTCCCATTATACATGGCAGACATTGCGGCGCTGTGGTTTAGGCAACTGGAGAGTGGATCTATCGGAAAATGGACTGATATAACTGAAAGGTTTATGAGGCAATTCAGGGTTCACATTTCAAGAACCAAGAATGTGATGATTTTGGCAGCAATGAAACAAAGAGCAGGGAAATCTTTAAGAAGCTTTTTGACGCGATTCAATGCAGCTGCAGCATCGATGGATCGACCAGATCCATCCATGGTTTTGATAGCAGCTGTATCGGGCATAGCTGGCGGGACAGAATTCAAGAATTCGCTGACAAGAGATCCCCCTATGGATCTAGGGGAACTTTATCATGAGCCTAGGATTTTTATGGTTAGAGGATGCAAGTGCTAAAAGAGAGGAAGGAGAAGGAATCGACATTTATGCAGTCAAGGGTGGAAATCTTCCTGAAAAAGGTGTAGAAACTTAGCATAGGGAAACGAAAGGCTAAGGATAACGATAATAAATCAACACGACCACGAAAGAAACCAAGATTTACCCCATATACGGAGTTGAACGAGACTTTGGAGCTGATCTACCAGGACACCAAGGGACAGGCTCCTTATCGAAAACCGACGAGGAGAGATCCAACTAGGAACGAGAGAAGGTCAGATAAGTATTGCTTATTCCACGAGTTGAATGGTCACAACACAAACGACTGCAGACACTTGAAAGATGAAGCCGATGGGCATACCTGGAATGGTTTGCTATCACAATATGTAAGAAGGAGGGCCACGACGGTGGGACAAGAGCAGCCATCGCCTGCAACAACTGAAGACGGCTCAGGATCGAGGCATCAGCTTATTATCAATTGATTGAGATAATGACGAACGAGTGGCAAACTCCACACCGACGCGATTAAGTTGTTTACACATGTACAAGACCGTGAACGATCCTCAGGCATGCTCTGATACAACTATAAACCACATTGATGTAGGTGTTTGCACTCCGATGTCACTATTTTGCTTTTGTTTTTTACTTCTCATAATTAGATTAGATTTTATCAGACATTTCTGTTAAAAAAACTCAGTTGAATGGATATTTGGTTTTGATAATTCTGAAATGGCTAAGCTACTTACACATGTACGGGGTCGCGAACGGTCCTTAGGCATGCTCTAAGATGGCGATAAACCGCCCTAACAAACAATCTAGAAACTCACTCGAACGTGAAATCCGGTATTGATGGTACTAAGTCTCCTTGGGCATACACACAATTCCCAACGAACAGCACCCGACCACAAACGGTCACAATTCGCCTCGAACAGCACCCGACCACAAACGGTCACAATTCGCCTCGAATGGCACCCGACCGCGAATGGTCAAAATACGCCACGAACGACACCCGATCGCGAACGATCACAATTCGCCTTGAACGGCAGCCCGACCGCGAACGGTCACCATTCGCTGCGAATGGCATCTGACCGCGAACGGTCACATATCACCTCGAATGACATACGATCTCGAACGATCGTCATTCGTGATCAGATAAGACTGTCAATTTCTTTGTAGATCATCTATAGGATATGAACATCCGGTTTATGACATTACAAAACACATCTTCCTATCGCAAGGCATGTTTTGGAGGGCAAGTGTTATCCTGCCTTTTAGCAAGGCCACGATACCAAAATATTAACTGGAAAGCGAAGACAATGCGTCACGAAGATGGGTTGTACACAGGCTCGCTATGGATATCAATGAATTTTGTTCGAGTCCGGATCAAGCTACAATTGGCAAGACATGACAAGCAAAGCCATAGAGACCAGTGCTCCAAATTTCAGGTCAATCCAAGTTCAAATGCTCAAGATATGATCGATATGAGATAAGGAAAATACGCCATTCGAATCGATCCCAACACCACGTTCGAATCCATCCAGAGCAGTCATGTTCGTACCCATCAAGAACGAGCAACTTCGAATCGATCATGTTCGAATCGATCAGGTTCGAATTGATGATGTTCGAATCGATCCTTGGTCGTGTTATTCGTATACATTGTGTTCGTCTCGTCCTAGAGAAATCTTGCTCTCGCTTCATATGTTCGAATCCATGACAGTGCATCGGTTTTGTTCGCATCCCCCTGAGAACTACGCAGTTCGTATCGATTAACATGCAAACCACTAGTTCATATCTATCGGTGTCGATAGTCGATCGATACGAACAAAACCTTGATTGATCGATACGAACGAAACATGAGAAAACGATGCGAATAGCGGCGGGAATATCGATGTGAACAAGATGAACCAGCCGATACGAACAAGACTTCAAACTTGGGTACGAATAAGGCTCGGTCAACTCGGCGCAAACGATGGGGCATTCCAAGAACTTCGCGCCACACACCATACACTCACGTGCTCAGATCGATTCGTAGGGAAGTGATACGAAAGGATCGAGTCGAGCAAAGAAGTCAACCGAGAATCCTAATTCGTATCGATCATATCTCCCAAACCATAAGTCCAAAAGCTACGAAATTTTCACAGGGGCTTGCGTACATGCTGATGAAGGTTCCTGCCAAGTTTCGGCTCTATTGGAAAAAATCTTGGTCGATACGAATTATGTTCGCATCGATCACATATCGAGTCGAAACTTTGTGGGATCGATTGCGTGGGCCCCTCACGTGCCAGAAGAAGTCTTTCGAAGTTTGAGCGAGATATCAGCCTCCTACGCCTATAAATAGCCCCTAGAGCCTACTGAAAAAGGATCTTTTTGGCGATCGAACGTCCAGACTCTACCAGATTCAACATTGCATTTCATCATTGATGTTGTACTCGAATTACATAGCTATAACTCCTTGTAATCCGCTGTAATCGATTGTAATCATCAAGTGAATCAATAAAGTCATCAACTTCAGAGTGGATGTAGGCCAGATCGCCGAACCACTATAAATTCTGTGTTGTTTACAGCTATCTTTTGAATTTTCTGAGTATTCTGCATCTTTATTTCTCTACATACTTGTTATCTGTGAGCTGTGATTGTGAATTGGTGTTTTCATCGGCAACTGGGTGTTTGTGACCAATTTTGACGCAAACAGTAAATACCTAAATTTTACAATTTCATCAATTATTTTCTAACTTATCACAATTACTTCTTACATTTTACGTTCAAATCCTACATTTAAATTAACTAGATAACCTTGAATGTAAACTACTTAAATAAATTCAAATAACCGATACTCATTAACTCATCTAGCATTTTCATAAAAATAATGATCTCAATATGTATGACATATTCTATTAACAAAATGGTAAATAAAAGTTTCATTCAAATATAAAATTACATAAATCACTTAGCAAAACTTATCTTTAATAATAGTTGTAATACCTTTGGTGTTTTTGGTATCAACGTGAACTACCAAAAATGCCCCTCGATAAATATTATTAAACATTACCGTTGCTTAAAAATAGGATCTAACAGTTAGTTTTTTTAACAATTCAAAACGTACTTATCTTATTATCACTTAGAAATAGGATCTTACGAATAAACTTTTTTCAAAGTCATTTTTTACCAATTAATAACAGAAATAAAAATTTAAACCAATATAAAATTAAATCCATTCTTTAGTAATTAATAATAGAAATAAAAATTCAAACGCCCCTAAAAGTAGGATCTAATAATTAAACATATTTTACAAATTCAAAATGCTTCTAAAAATAGGATATAAAATTAAACTTTCTTTAAAATTCAAAATACTTCTCTACAAATATACAAATCTTAGTATCACTTGAAATAAAAAATTATTTTTTTGACAGATTTAAATATATACAATTTATAACAAAAATAATTCACGCGCGAGGCGCGTGCCATTACACTTTTTTACAAATTCAAATGCCCCTAAAAGTAGGATCTAATCGTTAAACATGTTTTACAAATTCAAAACGCTTCTAGAAGTAGGATCTAAAATTCTCCTTTATAAATTCAAAATACTTATTTACAAATATACAAATTAATATAACTTGAAAATAAAAAGACATTTTTTTAACTGATTTAAACATATACAATGTATAAGGAAAATAATTCACTCGCGAAGCGCGTGCCGTGACACTTGTACATAAAGGATAAAAAATTATAATTGGTATAACATAGTATATTTATTGCATAGTAATATTTTATTGTTAACTACATTTAAAGTATTAAACTATATTTTCACAATATTCACTAGAACTTCATGAATGTGGAAAAATTCTTAGACCATTACCTACAACATACCAATTCATTTACCCCTTCTCTCTTACTTTTACATTGAACGAAAAGTTGTGCAACTAGAAGAAGGAAAACTAGCCACCGAACCACTTTAAGAAACAATTTAAATAAAAATAAAACGATGAAGTTTTTGCTATTTTAATAAAAAGACAAATTCTTTGCCATTTCATATTTTAAAACGATAAAGACTTCACCATTTTATTTCTTATTCATGCTATTGAAACATATAGGATCGAATTTACCCTATAGGGGAGGGGTGAATAGGGTTTATAGTAAATTTACAATTTAATAGTAATAATCACGGTACATTAAGCAAATAATGCGGAAATAAAATAGCATACAAATTTACGTAGCTTCGGCAAACCCACTTATTACTGCTTCAAGGTTTCTACTAAGATTAAACAATTGACCGCTTACAAATTCTCCTATAAACTTATGACTATCGCTATCTTGATTGTTCTAGCCCTATGCTTAGAAGTACTGCCTCAACCCTATCATCGAGTCGAGAATTTCCCCAAACTATAAAAATGTAGTTCAGACCTAGAAAACTGGATTTTGAGTTTAAAATTAAATACACAAAATAAAATAAAATAGGTTTTTCCCTTTAATTAGATATATATATAATTAAATAAATAAGTGCGTGAAATCAAAACACCACCCCCTTTATCTTTTTTTTTTATCTCGTTCCTTTTTCCTCCTTTGGATCAATGTGGTGATTCACTACATCTTTGATCGATGCTTCGTATAGCTTGAAATCGCTGATGGCTAGAATGATTTGATTCTTCAATTGGTAGTCTCGATTACTCCTCCCAGCCGAGTTATTTCACAGTGATGATTCAGGAATTTTGAGTATGTTCTCTCCTTTTTTTTTTGAGACCTTATAGACTAATACTCCCTCGAATTCTACACCAAAAAATTATCGACGATGATTTGGTAATTATAAAGATCGATTTTGGAAAAAATATCTTTGAATTATCCTAAATTTACAGTATTGTAAGTTTGAATAAATCAAAATGAAAATCAGGGCTTTTAGATCCGATTTTGAATGTTAGCCTGGATTTTTTTTGTTCGAATTTGACTTGGCTTTGGCTTGATATTCTGACTATCGACCAAAAATCTTGGACAGCTTTGGGATTTCTGTGACTTCGGCCTGAATTTTTTTCACTTGTTTAACTCTGACTATTTTGAATACGTGAACTAATCTCTTTGTTAATGTTTTAATTGTTTTACTCATTTTGGTTTGATGTTGTGCCTGGTTTGAATGCAAGTTTGTTTTGAACTGAATGTGCCTGACCTTCCTGTAGTTTGCTGATGTGCACTTTTTGGCTAAAGTACATGTATTTCAAACCTTGTTTTATTTTGCACTTTATTTGTTGTACACTTGAATTTTGCTTTGGAGATGTTGGTGCACATATGCCTGATCTGAACTGTGTAGTCTTATGCCTTATGACATTATTATTCCCGAGCACTATTATTTTCTGAACTTGTATTCTTGTTTATGTTTTGATGTTGCATTACCTAATTTGTAAGCTGTGATCTAGTTTGCATACCTTGTGCATGTTATTTGGTTTTGTTTGAACTGATTTGTGATGTTGTGAACATAGTTGTCGTGCATTTGAATTTATGCACATGTACCTGGTTTTGTCCTTGAGCTGATTTTGCACTAGCTAGGTTTGTGAAATGTTGTTGCGCCTTGTTTTTGCACTGCTCTGGACGTATTATACCTAATTTAGAACTGAGTTAATTTCTGGGCTTGTTTTGATACGTGACCTTAAGGCATGTTCAATGTCACATTGTGCATGTCTTAAGTTGCTCATGCAATTATTGGCTTGATTTTGAAGTTCTATTCCTTTGAGCTCTACACGAACATGTCGTACTGGTCCTTGTGTATACCTATTGCACTGGTCCATGTTTTTTTATCTTTTGTGCCTGTTTGTAAAACAAAAGGAAAGGAGAAGCAATAAATTGAGGCAATGTCGGGTTTAAATATATTTTCTTTTTGCAGTTTCAATTTGTTCAATTTTGCTTAATGCACTGTTGTTTGTCAGGAACAAACTGCTGTCTGGATGAAGGATAAGGAGATATAAATGTTGTATTCAAGTGAGTGAGGAAAAGAGTATAAAATACTGTATTGAAAATGTTTTGTATGAGAGAGTATATTGTCTTGAAATTGTTTTATTGTAATAAATTGCACCATTATACTATTGAAGTTCTTTATTGAAACTAAATATCTATTCATTTATTCTTTTGTTTATTTTCTTTATGCGATCTTGTAATCTGTATAGTACCTCAATAGACACATTTAAGAACATACATACATATGCACACATACACACACGCACACACATATATATATTAGCATCAAACAAAAATCATAGACTATTATATTCTATAATCTCTCCCTTTTTGATGATAACAAACATATATTAAAATTTTGTAACCATAGGCTAAGAAATGCATTTGATGTGTCGTGATCATAAGCTTCCCCTATTTAGATGCTCCCCCGCAAAGATACTCCCCATACACAAGTGCAGGCATTAAAAATAAAAGATCATTGTTAATGCCTAGATGCCAAAAAAAAACCAAATGCCTAAATGCTAAAGGAAAAAATGAAAGTCAATGCATAAAACATGACCCAAATATCATCAAGGCTTTTACTCAAGCACCAAAATCTTAACCTCTCTTCTCCTTTTGCTATCATTGAAAAATAAAATATTAATCGACACAGTGATAGATTTTGGTTGATACTACGGATCATGCAGAGATAAGAATATGAAATATATCAATCAAACAAACAAAATTCATATTATCTTATTTATTGACACATACCCCACTTTAGAGTAATGGTTAGAATGGATGAGAGGTAATTTTATATAGTGAGAGTAGTATGATATCTTTTGACAAAAAAAATTAAGATAATAAATAAAGAAAAAAAAATGTTAAGCACTTTCCCACCTTACATAACCGGTAGGGCTTTTAAATGAGGTTAGAAGTTATTTCAAAAAGAATATCAAGCACTTTCCAACCTGGCATAACCATTAGGACTTTTAAATGAGGTCAGAAGTCACTTTCCCCCTCTTATAAGTGTTTCACCCATGCATAACCTGATGAAATTTAAATTACAATGGAAGCACATACCTTGAGATTAAAAATTATTCACCCATGCACAACAGGGAGGAATTTTAAATGAGAGTGAATACTTTAGGATAGTATGAATTGTTTAAGTTAAATAATACAATTCTCCCTTTGTATATCTAAATACCAACCTCAACACATTGTATTAAATTTTGTTTGAGCTGATTTGTGATGTTGTGAACTTAGCTGCCGTGCATTTGAATTTATGCACATGTACCTGGTTTTGTCCTTGAGCTGATTTTGCACTAGCTAGGTTTGTGAAATGTTGTTGCACCTTGTTTTTGCACTGCTCTGGACCTATTATGCCTAATTTAGACCTGAGCTAATTTCTAGGCTTGTTCTGATACGCGACCTTAAGGCATGTTCAATGTCACATTGTGCATGTCTTAAATTGCTCGTGCAATAATTGGCTTGATTTTGAAATTCTATTCCTTTGAGCTTTACACGAACATGTCATACTGGTCCTTATGTATACCTATTCGACTGGTCCATGTTTTTTATCTTTTGTACCTGTTTGTAAAACAAAAGGAAAGAAGAAGCAATAAATTGAGGCAATGTCGGGTTTAAATATATTTTCTTTTTGCAATTTCAATTTATTCCATTTTGCTTAATGCATTGTTGTTTATTAGGTAAAACAAACTGTTGTCTGGATGAAGAATAAGGAGATATAAATGTTGTATTCAAGTGAGTGAGGAAAAAAGTGTTATAAAATACTGTATTGAAAATGTTTTATATGAGAGAGTACATTGTATTAAAATTGTTTTATTGTAATAAATTGCACCATTATACTATTGAAATTAAATATCTATTCATTTGTTCTTTTGTTTATTTTCTTTATGCGATCTTGTAACCTGTATAGTACCTCAACAGACACATTTAAGAACATATATATATACGCGCGTGTGTGTGTGTGTGTATTAGCATCAAACAAAAATCATAGACTATTATATTCTATAATCTCCCCTTTTGATGATAACAAACATATATTAAGATTTTGCAACCATAGGCTAAGAAATGCATTTGATGTGCCGTGGTCATAAGCTTCCCCTATTTAGATGCTCCCCCGCAAAGATGCTCCCCCGCAAAGATACTCCCCATACATAAGTGCAGGCATTAAAAATAAAAGATCATTGTTAATGCCTAGATGCCAAAGAAAAACCAAATGCCTAAATGCTAAAGGAAAAAAATGGAAGTCAATACATAAAACATGACCCAAATATCATCAAGGTTTTACTCAAGCACCAAAATCTTAACCTCTCTCCCCTTTTGTTATCATTGAAAAATAAAATAATAATCGACACAGTGGTAGATTTTGGTTGATGCTATGGATCATGCAGAGATAAGAATATGAAATATATCGATCAATCAAACAAAAATCATATTATCTTATTTGTTGACACATACCCCACTATAGAGTAATGATTAGAATGGATGAGAGATAATTTTATATGGTGAGAGTAGTGTGATATTTTCCGACAAAAAAATTAAAATAATAAATAAAGAAAAGTAAAAAAAATGTTAAGCACTTTCTCACCTTGCATAATCGGTAGGGCTTTTAAATGAGGTTAGAAGTTATTTCAAAAAGAATATCAAGCATTTTCCAACCAAGCATAACCGTTAGGACTTTTAAATGAGGTCAAAAGTCACTTTCTCTCTCTTATATAAGTGGTCCATCCATGCATAACCATGATGAAATTTAAATGACAATAGAAGCGCATACCTTGAGATTAAAAATTATTCACCCATGCACAACAGGGAGGAATTTTAAATGAGAGTGAATACTTTGGGATGGTATGAATTGTTTAAGTTAAGTTAAAGAATACAATTCTCCTTTTTTATATCTAGATACCAACCTTAACACATTGTATTAAATTTTGTTGTATGGATTGTAAGAAGGATGGTAGGAATAGAAATGATCGTGGAATATGTAACTGGGAAAATAATACAAAAATTATTTAATTTTCAAGAAATGTTCATATATCTTTCCTCTAGTTTTGAAGCATAACTCAATCCCTACGTATCACTTAGGCAATAACAATTAATAATTTTTGATAGGTTTCAAAAGTTCAGTAGTCAAGTACCACCTTTTTCAAAGTAAATTTCTTACTGAAGAAAACAAGAGTATCTTTATTAAAATGGAATGAAATAATTGAGTAAGTTATTTCTAAAAATCTCAGATCCAAATGAAGTTGTCAAAATCTATTTTCTGGAAAAGGTTTTGTGAAAATGTCTACTAACCGAAAATCAATTGAAATGAATTCAATGAAAATACCTTCTTCTGAAATATGATCTCGAATGTAGTGATGTCTCGCATCTATGTGTTTAGAGTGATGCACATTTTTAATAGGACCTGTTTAAATGCTAGCCCAAAATCTTATAGAATTTATATCATCCATCAAATTTGAACATAGCAACTATCTGATGCAATATATTCTACTTCTGTGGTGTCCTAGCATGAAGTATGTATCAC
The DNA here is from genome assembly GCA_030765085.1 of Allium cepa. NCBI lineage: Eukaryota > Viridiplantae > Streptophyta > Magnoliopsida > Asparagales > Amaryllidaceae > Allium > Allium cepa. The sequence continues at coordinate 338,566,159 of CM060938.1, forward strand.
TTATGCTTTTTCAATCAATTAGACAGCCGACATAATCTGCATCAGAGTAGCCAACCAAGTTGAAATTGCTACAAGATAGAACATAAACCAAAATTATGTGTCTATAAAAGGTATTGGAATTCTTTTCATAGCTTTTAAATGAGATTCTTTTGAATTTCAAAATGTTTTATTTCAAAATATTCACCTTATGGATAATTAATAAAGAGTAAGGAAGTGTTTGAAATGCAGCGACCTTGAAATTCGAAAACTTCGGCTTCAAATACCGAAACATTTTGAAATATAGTTAGGTGTTATAAAAATGATTTAATAAAAATGATTTTATAACCTTATTTAACATTATTTAATTGATTAATAATGATAAGAAACTTGATTTTGAATTTTTTTTATAAAAATATATTTTTCGAAGGAAAATCGATAGTGTGACCAAAAACCAGTTTATAGGTAAATAGCATTTTGATCGATATAAGTTGTCCGAACTCTTGTGCACTTATCTAATGATCAAATAAACACACTAGCAACTAATTAACACACACACATCTCTTCACAAAGCTTGAAAGGTTCTAGAAGCTTCCTTTAGGATAAGAGATGTTATCATGAGAGGGTTATAATGGTAACTAGCATAAGGGAGAAGTGATGGGAGGTAAGACTTCCATAACACGAAAGTGGGGTAAAGGCAAGCTTAAAGAGCACCATTCATTGCCTATATAAGAAGGGTAATATCCTTAGTTATTATTCACAAATTCACAAAGCTTACAGTTATAAAATTCATGTCTTCTTCCTCTTCATAATTTCCTAAAGCAAAATATTTTCAAATCAAATCCAAATCAACTCAAACTTGGTGTGAAGCCTTACTACTACATTAAAAAAACCTAAATAGTTAAAATTTGAAGAATCAAAGCCACTCTCACCCTAGGAGGGAAATCCATGAGCATTTAGTGCGGAAGAGAGGAAAAATACAAGGCAAAAGGCTAGGAAGCAAGGAAGCAAGGAAGCAAAGGTGGTTGATAGATTGAGGTTGAGCTTCGGTTGCTTGGACTTAGTTGATTGTTAGGTTAAAGGTGAGTTAAAACACCTCTTTCATTGAAAAATGTAACCCATACTTGTTGGGGTTTGATTGTGTTTAAGTTGGTTGAATTATTGTTGACATATGTTAAAATATTGGTTTTGATTCTTGTTTTAAATGTAAATGACATATGTAATCCATATCTATGGATTTGAATGGACTTGAATGGACTTATATGACTTTTAACAAGACTTGGAACAAATCACATAGGTTATTGATGGATTTTGATTTAGATCATACTCAGATTTGAAAGTGTACTTATAGCAATAGTCACTATAGATACAGTTTGGAATTGCCTTGTTTTCGGTGATTTCTATAAAACTCTATAGAGAGATCCTTAGGGGTTTCTCACCATTATAATATTATATTTATATATATTGCCATTAAAATTTTGGATAATAAAAACTTAAGTAAAATTTCTAAAACTGGCCAAAACTTAACTTGTGCAAAACTACCCCGTTTTGCCTTGATTTTAGACCTTAAAGTTTTGAAAAGATATTTAAATTTAAGTATTTTGTTTCATTATTTTTACAAGTATTTACTAACTCATATTAGAGTATTTCAAAGCTAGCTAGTTTGAGATATTTATGAATTTTTAAGAATTAGTTGTGAAGTTTTAAAGAAGAATATTTTATAATAAATTGTTTTTTTTAAGTTTTTAAGGAAATTATAAACTTGTTATTTTTAAGTAATATTTTGAAAAAATGTTTTGAAACCTATTATAAGTACCAGTATGTATGGCATGTCCGTTGGACGTGTGCGAAAACAACCATGAGTTAAATTTTTGTTTTTAAAGTAGTACATACAAAAAATGTATTGTCATATAGCTGCATAAGCTTACCGGTTAAGATTGCATACTCGTACTATTATTTTACTGCTATTCCTACACGACTATATTATTGCCTCTTTGTTTGAAAATGTTTTCTCTCCTCCTTTATCCGGGCTTGAGACCGGCATCACTAAGTAATGGGTGATGGCAAAGTTAAAAACATTTTTTTAGGGATCAGTTTATGTGATACATGTTTTTATAATGATCGTAAAAATTTAACATTATTGTTGTTATATATTTGATGTAAACGAAAGTTAATTTGCGCATAAATTAATACATGGGTATGCAAAGTAACTGGAATATAAGTGAAATAATGAAGTTCCTTTGATAAATGAGAAGGACATTAAGTGATATGTTGAAAATGAATAATGTATATTAAAAAAATTGGTCGAAAAGATACTCTTCATTGTAATTAGTTTAAGTTTTGATTACACGACAATAAAACATCTTTGTACACTACATTTCTAGTGTGAGTTCCCTTGTTACATGGAATTTTTCCTTTGTGTATTAAAATCTTTGTTGAGTTTCATGCAACTCCTTTGGATAACGCCACATATAGTTGACCATGACTAAAAACGTGCTCTGGAAGATAAATTCCAACATGAGGATTGGTTTGTCCTTGTGATTTATTAATTTTTAAAGCAAATGATAATTTAATTTGAAATTGTTTGCGAATGAAGCTAAAAGGCATGTTAATATTTTCAGAAGGCTTTAGGGGGATATGTGGAATGAATACCCTTGTACCACGATAATGACCAACTGTAATTTCTACATCAATGAGATTTCTATGGAATATACGACATATTAATCTTGTTCCACTACATAATCCAGTTTTTGGGTCTATATTTCTAAGTAACATTATTGGTGATCCTACTTAAAGTGTTAGTTTATGTGGTTGCGAGCCACCTAAAGCAAGCGAGTTTAGAAATTCTGGCTGATACAAATTAGTACTATCATCTTCAACTCTATCAAAAGAGTAATAAACATGTTCTTCTCCTGGAAACATATGTATGATTGTATTATTTATATCATCTGTTGTTTCATTTTTTGGTGTTAATATTGCTCTATTCATTATATAATCGGTGTTACCTAAATTTTCATGGAGTGTAGGGAAGACTTCATCAATTAAACGACATACAGAATTTGCATTGGTGTTGGTTATAACAATATCATCTGGGAGTTTAATAAGATCATCTTGTACATAAGGTTTTGTTCCATTTCCAATGCGTAAAAGTAATTCGGCAAATGATTGATCGTTTCTCGCTCGCATATTTTGTGTTAAATGAAGTACGTGGACACTTGTCCACAAATATGATCATACAATACATGAATCGACTATTTGAGCTCTAGTGCCTTTTGCGACAATGGGTAGTACATGTCGAAAATCACCACCTAATATAATAATCTTCCCACCAAATGGGGTATTTACACATGTTAGGTCCCTTACTATCTAAGGCTTCAAATGCATAGCGATGAGCCACTGTTGCTTCATCCCATAGTATAACAATGGCCAAACGCAATAGTTTTGCATTGTCAGATTGTTTACGAATGTAACATGTTGACGAAGAATCCAATTTGATAGGAATTTTAAATTTAGAATGCACAGTTCAACCTCCAGGCAATGCGAGAGAAGTATTTCCAGAGGTAGCAACCGCAGTAGCAATAAGGCCTTGGATTTGTATATGGGCTAAAATTGCTCAATAAAGATAAGTTTTTCCTGTACCTCCTGGACCGTCTATGAAATATATTGAATTATTTTTTTCTTTAATCGAATGCATGATCAGTTGAAATGCTTCATTTTGTTCTACGTTTAAGTTATTTATAGAATCTATATCGGTTTGTGGTATCTCTGTAGATTGTTCTTCTAAAATAATGGTTGAACTATTATAGTGGTGGAAAAAATGTAGATTGTTATGAGGGATGTTATAGTCAAAAATTGTTTTGTTATATTGTTTTAGGAGGTTATTAAGGTCGAAAAGACATCGGGTTATTAGATATATTATTTTGGTTATTAGTATGCGTAGAAGGATAATCTTCAATTAAATATGCTAAAAACTCATCCCATAGTTCTCGCACCATGCAAGGCTCGCAATACACTAAAATTGTGACAAACAATCTTCTTAAACCGGTGGGCATGTGTGTGTTTGAAGCATATTTTAAACATTCCTTTATACTATTATCATTTTCAAGAAAACCTCTATGTTCTGCGGCTTCTTTAAAGGTGTTATACTGAGTTCCATTAACGGTAAATAAGTGCATAAAAGATGTCGGACCTCTAACATGGTTTAAAAGTAATCGTAAATAAATTTGATCACCTTCTGTAGGAGATACTGTATAAATTCGACCAATTACCTTACAATTGTTTCATCTGCATATCCATTCTTTTTGTTTATATTCCCACTAATATTTTTCAGGAAATTCGTAGTATAAGTATTGACGTGCATTGACATCGTTAATATACTTAGTGAAAGATTCATTAAGCATTGTTTTAGATCTATGTTCATCACTCAAAATAGTTTCTAAGTTTTCGTTTGCACTAAATTGTAGCTGTTGTCTATTTGGAAGATGTATTTGTAGTCCTATAACAGAAGGAGAAATAGAACTTAGTGCAAAGTTAAATATTCGCCATATTGACTCAGGTGCACAAATCCATCTAGCATTAACAAACTGTGAAATTTCATCCGCATCATTTGCGTTAGAAGATACGTTTACAGAAACACGATCCGACCCTTTATAAATATATTTATATAAATATTTCACAGATGTAATACTTGAGCAATTTTCAACATTTATATGACAATCATATTTTAATAGTAAATAAGGATTATAAGGAACGACCCAGCGATTGTCAATTATTTGTCCACCTCTTTGTACTTTTATTCCATTGTCACTTCTTCTATAAATCAGATAGGATTCACTTCCTTGTAAAGTTATAGGTGCAAAAGACTTTGGAAATCATTTCTTACATTGATTATTTTTCATGCACGTGGCATTAGCATTAAAACGACCACATGGAGTATGAACCATTTGTTTTATAACTGCATCATGTAATTCTGGTTCTAAATCTTTATCTGGGATTTCAGCTCTCACTAAAGCGTCATAATCGTTAGGGTTGTTAATCTTATCATTTTCATGTACAATGATTAATATATGTGAATGAGGTAGACCTCTCTTTTGAAACTCAATGACGTGCACATGTGCAATGACTTTACCTAATACGCCTTTTTCATATAAGTTGTGTTTTAGTTGTTCTAATTTAGCACGAAATATCCTTGTTGTTAAATCGGGTCTATCTTGTGCTTGTTGACCGGGTAGTAGTTCTTGTGTAATCTCTAACCACTTAGCATTACATGTGATAATAATAAATAAATCAGGTTTTCCATACCTTCGCACTATTGCCATTGCATCTTGATATCGATTATGCATATCTTGAGAACTACCGGTGTGAGATGATGGAAGAATATTTCGAACACCAACATTTCCTAAAGGTTATAGTAAAATGAAATAAACTTACAACATGTAATTTTGAATGTAAAGTTACAGAAACATAATAAATAATTGTTTACGAAGTATTACTAACCGATAGACGTCTCTCTAGAAGCAAGAGCATCCTGTAAACCTTGATATAATTCAGCTCTAATAGTATGTTGATTTTTTCGGAGGTACCTTAGTCTCATAGTTTCTATTTTAACGTAATTTATCAACCACATACTGCTGCAGTAGGCGGCCGCCATGCAAAAGTAGTGACGTCTCCATTGGTCGTATCTAAACACATAAACAAATCGATAATGATTAAAAAATAAAAGTAAGTGGAGGTAATTGGTATGTTATTCACCTGCAAAGATGAGAATAATAAGCTCTACAGCTTATTTTTGTGACTCCATTGTCATGTATGTGTAGATCTCATCCATGTTCACCGTATGGTAGTAAAAGTGGATATTGTAATGGATCATAAAAACCTGCAGTATCTTGAACCCTTTATAAATTTTCACTTCTTGTTTGAACTATAATATCCCTATTATTCAAATTGGTATCTTCTTCATCTCCGACAATGATACCTGCTACTTGTGATGTAGTTGGTAACCCATGCATGTGTCTATTTACTACAAGCTCTTTTATTCTTATTCTACAATTTTGTATATCATCCCGCTGGCTCAAATGTCGAAATACTTGTACAAAAGGATTGTGGATATCTAAAATATGTTTTAGTGTCAAAAGTAGGTCTTGCCTCATTGCTGCATTATCATGTTGTCTATTTTTAATCTCGTGGTCAGTATCATAAATATATAATTGCAAATATCTTGGTCCCATTCCATCCATAGGTAAAGAACTACAGATGCTATGATATACGGAGCCTTGTGCACGATATGAATAAACTCCATTTGTTGCATTTTCTAAGCTCTGATCAATGTCAGCACCCATCGATGTAAAAGCAAAAGAATTGTTATATGATCTTATGTTACTTCTAAAATGCATGCCAACTTCGGTTTGATCAATATACAAATCTAATATCTATTCAAGTGTTGTTGGTCTTTGAATGGTAATTTTACCATTCTTATAGCAGATCTCTAACGTCTCATGAAAAAATATCTTTGAGCCGCAAAATGGGCAGTACATAGGAGCAGGTAGCATGTGCTTGTGAAAATACTGTGTAGCAATAAAGTTTCGACCTGATCAAAAACCCTAATCTAGGCAGTATGCTCTAAACTCTCTATATCCTCGAAAATTTCCGAAGCAAAATAAAAACAAAATTTTAGAGTAAATTCAAAGATAAAGGAAGAAGAGGAGGTAATCAAATTGGATGTAAAATCAAACTAAAATGGATTAATAAATCAAAGAGGGGGCGATTCATCTCGAGATAAAAGGGACAAAGCTCTTTAAAAGGTGAGTGGGTTGATTATTATTACATGATGATTATTAAGTGATTCGTTTACTTATACATCCATTTGATCTAGAAAATTTTCTGATTCAAATCTAGGATAAAAGTTTTTAATTTGAATATATTTGTTCGGTAAACTTCAATTATATCGAGATATAGATGAAATTCTAGATCGTATAAATACAACTTCTGCTTGATTTAATTTTGAAGGATTTGATTTGGATTTGAAGTAATTTTGGGATATGGTTTGAATTGATTTAACTTGATTTTAAGATGTATATACCCTGTTCATTTCATCCTAAAATGATTTGAGATGTAAATAAACATATATAATTATGAAATTGATGAATTGAAATAGCGAAAATGAAATTATGAGTTATACATGAAAATTATTGGAATTGTACGCAGAATTAAAGACTTAAACAAATGTGTAAAAATTAAGTACGAAATTAAGAGATAATCACCATTAAACAATATGATTTACTGTTAGAAATGCGCTTAACGTTAATCAAAGTAGAATTTTTTATATATGATCGAAAATCGATCGATCGATAGGTTGCGGTAGCTAATCAACAACAAGCGGTTGATGTTATAGTAGTATGCGGTGGAATGGTAAGCATATTTTCTGCATAGGTTGAAACTTAGCCTAGGCCCAGTTTTTACACACCCGTGTGTGTATATTATTTGAAATTTGGTTCTTTATTATAACATGAAAGAACTATTGATTGATCCTCATGCTTAAAAACCTTACCACAGTAGTAAGAAAAAGGGGACATCAACCAATCCTATACAATGTACACAGATACTCTTGCATGCATATTGTCTTTACAAATACTTAGCCCAATTAAAAATGAGGTAAAATTAAATTCATCAGGCCTGCCCTACTTCATATCATCTCAATCGCCATCATTTAATTCCATCCCCCGACGCTCGCATATCTTTTGATTCCTCAATGTCGCTATGGATGTTTTCTTTGATGTGCCCATCAGCTGACTTCAGTTTGTATCAGTTTCAATCTCTGTATCTTTGTCACCCTATTTGAATTAAAAATCTGAGTATTCCTTTCCTGCCAAAGATGATGAATAGTGGTGACCAACCTAGCTGCTACAATCTGAAATATTTGGTCTTCTTGTGTTAATTCTCGTTTCAGGTCTTTGATTTCATCAGATAACTTTTTTGTGCTTGCTAGGTTTAGCTTTAATTTGAGTCTCATGAATGACCAAATGTAAGAGCTATACAGTCACTGAAAAAACAATGGTCTTTATTTTCCTCTTTTGAATCACATAATACACTTGTTGTTGAGCAGTCCGTACCCCATTGTTTTAATTTGTCAGTAGCGTTAATACCATTTTGTATCACCTTGTATGTCGTGAAAGACATTTCCCACTATTTATTGTATTCCAGATGAATTCGCGCCACTTCATATTGTCTGATTTGCCCCTTATAGCTTCCGGAGTTTGTGTGAACTCAAACTTATCCATGTCCTGTCATCTCCATAGGTCAATAGCATAATGTGAATGAAACTTGGTCTTCAATTTTGAGGAAAGGTAGCAAATTAAGATCAATTCTACCTTTTTGTATGGTTGAACGAGACCATGTAGTTGCGTGTGTTTGTAATTGTAACTTTACCCTGTCCCATCCAAGTAGATCCACTAATAACTTACCATTACCCAACGATCAAACCAAAGATGCATGTCTAGTCCATTTGATATAAACTATGTAGCAAATTCCTCCCCTTATCTATGTCTCAAAATTGATTTCATAGTGCAGGACATACTGTTGTCGATAGCCATAACCTAGAAATTATGGTGTGAACAATATTTGTGTCTCATCCATGTTGCCCACATTGTATGTGTAGATATTAATTTCCATAACGGTTTCAAAACACTTACTTCCCTTAAATCCTATAGCCTTCTTAAGCCAAGATATCTTAAGTTTTTTCCGTCCCCATAAGAAATCAGCATTTGTCTTGTCAACCTTGTCTAATGTAGCTATAAGAATCTGATATATCAATAAAGTTTCGACCACTATTATAGCTTGTCATGAAAGTGGATCGAGGTATCATTTGTTCTTCATATTCAGATGATCCTAAATTATTACCAACATAGGAATGAGTAGAATTACAACGTTACAAATGAAATGAGAAAGTGAGTGGTTTAAGCAAAGAAAATTACCTGGAACATAAGATGTTAGAATTCTTGGCCTTCTACGTGTTTGATTTGATTGTGCTCTTTCTTCGAAGATTGATTGTCCTAAAAGAAATAATAAATATTCTATATAGTTTGAATCATGTTTTTCACATAATATGCAGTTGAAACAGTAAATGAAAAATAAACTTCAACTTCGCTAACTCTTAGTTAATACTATTTTGCATTAAAAAGAAGCAAACTCGCGGTTGACTTTGCGCACATCCAACAAACGTGCCATACATATTGGTTATTAAAAGAGAAATTTGTATTGCTTTCGACCACTATGTTGAACAGTTAAGCATTATGTTATAGTTTTAGTTATAATTGAATTGTAATTGTTGATACGAACTGAATTATAAACTTCAGCATATAGGATGGTAAATTAACACAACTTCCGTGACATTTTAAATGAGGAAGAAATAGTTGAAGTACTTGAATACATGTGGCACTATTACTGCATGGAGATCAGTGTACTATTCCAGTTATGGCAGCGACAATAGTAAAAGTCAAACATGAAGAAATATGGTTGAAGATGGGTACGAAGGGTGTTCTATTTAGTAGTTAGACCGGGGGTACGTTTTATCTTTTGATTATGTAGCCGAATATACACAAAACTGTTCTGTAAAAATTAAAATATTATATAAATTCACATAGTCTGGTCATGTCAAAAATCATAATCAACTTGCGTAAGTAAATCATTACACTTCTTATTTTCAACTTGCGTAAGTAAAAATAATAATACATTATTACATATAAGAATCGGCAGTAGTTAATGTATGCAATTTGGTATGGTAATTGCGATTATAAAAGCTTTTCGTCGTTAATATTGTACCGCATATTTTAATGGAATTAGCAAACCATATAATTCAAACTGGTTACTAACTTTACGGGATCATTTTTATGGGTACTAGATAGCAGTTGGTAGGTGATGGTATGGAAAATGCTCAGCCGAAAATTTAAAATAATAATACTTCAATAATGGTGACGTACAAAATTTAAATACATGTGATGTTGGATTGGCCGGAGGCAGGGTGTGTGTATTTTTGTGAGAGTGAGTTTGCGACTCTGTCAGGTTAAAGGTATGTGTGCCTGGCAGTGAAGTGTGAGTGCATATGCATAATTAATATTATAACTAACATACATACAATTATAATATTGGTTGTAGGTAAAATTGTAACTATGAAATAAATACCTAGTTGACTCAAATGAGAGTTTTCATTTGATTGAGACCTTCGATTTGAAATAGTTTGCTCTCTTGCATGTTCACGTCTAGATCGTTGGCTCTACATCGCCTCTCTCTTTGGATTTCAGCCATAATAATAAACAGCACAATAGAAAAGCAGTTCAATAAAATTCAATAGGAAGTTGTTTGGTTAGCTTAGAAAATAATTGTATTGTGAAGACAAAAAACAGAACAATTTACTCGTATATAGAAAGCTAATGTGTGAGTAACAGTAACATATGCTTTGAATGAGTAAGAGCTAAGAAACTACAGGAGGTATTATTGAACTCCGTCCGAAAATAGGCTTTGTACCGTTAACTAACGGGTAGAGTAAAACATTTCAATTTAAAGGCAAGTTTTTACACTACATCTTCATTTTCATATATGTGTACTCGCCATTTTCATACATGTAAACATGGAGCACAATGACATGTATATTTATTTAAATATCCATCATAACTGAACGCATATGAAAAACAATGTGTGTTTACTTCTATTCAGTTCAAAATAGTACATATAAGCGTGCACAAAACTCAGTATATAATTAATTTTCTTGTAGACGTTTTTTATATTTAAAGGTAGACCATTGAACACGTTTGTGACCTTATCTGGCCCTTATTGTATGTCGAAGGATTAATATAACTTATATGTTCATAAGATGTTTATTTTTTAGATTTCGCATTTCCAATGGCGAATGAATCATGTATGCCTGCATGGGCTTAATTATCAAATAGTATGGGATTCATATTATTTCTTTCACTTATTCATTATGTAGGCATACATGTATAAAATAATCATATACTATTTTGCCCTAAAAAGTAGTTGGCTTATGTTTTTCTTTACATCTCAGCTTTCCAAAACAATATACATAATAGAAGCTGCTCACATTATTTTCTTAGTTTTGCTTATTTCCTAGCCCAACGTTACACTCAAATCATCACTTTGAGTTATCAATACTAAGTGTTTCATTTGTAAGCAGTAATTTTGTCACAGGATACGTGTTTCATTTGTAAGCAGTAATTTTGTTACAGGACCCATTAGCGATATGCAATGTGTGAATTCAATAAGTGGAAAGTTAGATAGCTTTTACGTTAATAATTATAGTGGTTTCATTTTCATGCATGCTAGCCCATCAAATGATAAAAGAAGATTAATATCTTCAAAGCTAACTTTATTGTGCAATAACGCCTAAGAGATTGGAATATATAAGTAAATAAAAATGCTTGAAAACAACAATATCCAGCATAAATCTTTGAAATCTACGTTGAAACATCAATCTTCAGTTGTCATATTTCTTGCAACATTCAATCTGTAAAAGATAGAGTCATGAAATAAATGTATGTTATATGGATAATTAAGTTAAAATGTGAGTTTGTTATTTACCACAGCATTTGCAAATGGTTCATCCCAATCATTGACAATGGATGGTTGGTCCATAAGTACTTTGGATTCTTGAACATTCATGGTTCCTTCTGATTCCTGCACAACAGTAGTTTCACTAAAAGCTCTGTCTTCGTTTTCCACTTTAACTGAGGTAGGCAGGGAAGTTTCTGATGACAGGTTGAATGGTTCTACTTTAACAGAGAAGGTGTTTGAATGTTGTACCAACTCTTCACGGTGTTGCTTTTCTGCTCGCTTTAGCTGCTGCTTTCGAGTGCATATTGAATTATCAGTTTTGTGACCTGTAGATTTACCTTATAGTACAACATGTAATAAGTAGATTTAAAAGAGAGAAAAGAGTTATAACGAACAAAAATAAAATAATTATCAATTACCTTAGGCATGATAACAAATAAAAAATATATAGCTTAATATTTTATGTACAATGGAGAAGAGATACCAGTTAGTTTATCAAACCGACCGTAGGGAGGTTTGCCTATTTCCACTGGCCAAAATCAATTTTTCTGAAGCCAAAAAAACATGCTACATGTTTTGCTTCGTTTCCCTATTTTCCTCCTTATGCTTTGCGTTTCAAAATATCTATCCACCTTCCTTCTAATTTCAAATATCAAATCTTGGTGAGTTTCCCTATTTTCCTCCTTTTGCTTTGCGTTTCAAAATATCTATCCACCTTCCTTCTAATTTCAAATTTCAAAATTCAAAATATCTATCCACTTTTCATGGTATGGTTCAAGATTTCTGCAATCTCAAATTACTTACAAACCGTATGCAATAAATGTTTCTAATTTCAAATTACAATTTCAAATTATTTTATTTAAATGCACTTAATTTTTTATCAAATTTGCAATAAAGAAAAAAATTAAACAAAAATGTTTTTCTTTCATATTAAATATCACAACGGTCGGTTTCCCCACCGTTGTGCGGTTATACTAGTATAGATGTACGTAATTAAATTATAGAGGTAAAAGTGGATAGTAAAATCGGCAAAAATAATGGGTCATTTGATATATTTTACGAATGGTTTCCTACTTACATGCCTAGATAGTAGAACACCTTGAATACGTACATTTTGCTGTGTTTGAGTATGATAGGCTGCTGCACATAGAAGTTTGTGGACCCATTTAAATATAGTATGCTATATATAGTAGGCTAATAGGTAGAAGCATGTGGACCTACAGTCGGCATGATGGCTAGTATGTGCTGTATTGGGTTATTCAATATTTTTGAATTGCTTAAAAACAAAAGGGTGATGTACATAGAAGGACCTGGTTATGTTGGCTGACAGCTGGAATGATGGGTACTGTTTATTAGCTAGCTGTATTCGGTCATTTAATTTTTTGTTTTTTCTGACAAACGAAAAACAAATGGTAGACGTACTGTTGTACCAAAACCATCGTACATTGGACAAATTTTGTCATATAACTATAATCTATTATTATTCAATTCACTTTAATCTACTCCATTCCAATAATATATACGGTTGAAGGATCGAGAGCTCCTCCCTCTGGACATGGTGTTACGTTCAGTTTGAATGAACTTTCTGATTTTCTTTTCTGACTTTTTGGCAAGTTAGCATGTTATTTAAATGCTAGGTCTTCTGCAACATTTTTATTAATTATCACAGTACCGTGTCTACGTAACAGCTTCTGTTGTCATCTTTGAAGCATTCTTTGATACCTGGCGTATAAGGATACTGCTTTTGTATTTACGCCTCATTTGAAAAGGATACCGTGAATAAGAGCCTTTTGTATGAAGTGCAAATATGCCAATATCCTGTGTAGCTACAGCCTTTTCATCCAGTACACCTGTTCTTACATTTATATTACGTGCTCTTGGTTCATCATATGTCTCTTCATCTGAATAAACGCATTTGACTAATAATCAATTTAACACTATGTTCTCAAGTTGATGAAAAAATTATTACTTAATACGAAACAACTAACACAAATTATTTATTTTGACCGTACACTTCATGCATATTTCCACTATAATCAATAAAAAATGCAGCTGCTTGATTAGCTAATTTATGAAAATGGGAAACCAAGGTAGAACCAAATCAAAAAAAGCATGAAAATAATGAATATAAAATTAATTTACAACTGTGAAAAATTCAATTGTCATTCAAATAGTAAGCCTACAAAACTTATTACTCACTTTTTTGTACGGTCCAAAACTTGAGAACAAAGAAAGCATTTTCAAAAAAATGCATACAAAATTACTCTGCAATTTATACAGTTGAAGGATCGAGAGCATCTCCCTCTGGACATGGTCTTACGTTGATTTTGAATGAACTTTCTGATTTTCTTTTCTGACTTTTTGGCAAATTAGAATGTTATTTAAATGTTAGGTCTTCTGCAACATTTTTATTAATTATCACGATACTGTATCCACGCAACAGCTTCTGTTGTCATCTTTGAAGCATTCTTTGATACCTGACGTATGAGGATAATACTTTTGTATTTAGGCCTCATTTGAAAAGGATACGGTGAATAAGAGCCTTTTGTATGAAGTGCAAATATGCCAATAGCCTGTGTAGCTGCAGCCTTTTCATCCAGTACACATGTTCTTACACATATTACGTGCTCTTGGTTCATCATATGTCTCTTCATCTGAAGAAACGCATGTGAATAATAATCAATTTAAGACTATGTTCTCAAGTTGATGAAAAAATTATTACTTAATACGAAACAACTAAGACAAATTATTTACTTTGACATACACTTCATGCATATTTCCACTGTAATTAACAAAAACTGCAGCTCCTTGATTAGTTAATTTACGAAAATGGGAAATCAAGGTAGAACCAAATCAAAAAAGCATGAAAATGATGAATATAAAATAAATTTACAACTGTGAAAAATTCAATTGTCATTCAAATAGTAAGACTACAAAACTTATACACTTTTTTGTATGGTGCAAAACTTGAGAACAAAGTAAGCATTTTCAAAAAAATGCATATAAAATTATTACTCTATAATTTCTCCTCATGCATGATTGTGTGGAATATAAACATTTTTTAAATACAACAAGATATTTTTGAAAGATGTAAGTATATCAACAAAACCGTAAATAAATACTCCATTTTTTGAATGGTAGGAAACGGAATTTAAAGCATCCATTGAACAAAGCTGTGAGTAAAACTACTACTATGTAGTTTCTCATTATCCAAACATGAAAAATCAGTAGAGAACATAACTTCATAAAAGAAACATAAGTAGAAAAAATTATTTATTCCTCACGGAGTGTTAGTTACTAACAGATGCAAGTACATCAACAAAAGCTTATAATTTTGCTACAATCAAATTCCAAACTGAAAAACAAATCTCATATAACATATTAGATTTATACAATGTCCGTAAAATATTGGGCTACAGTTATACATTCAAAATATTCGCATCATGGTAATATATGTCATTATTTTCCTAACATAATAATCAATTTAAAAAAAAAACTAACTAAAATTAGTTCATTATCACAAATCCAGATAACCAAGTATACTGTTAGAGGATTAGAATGTAAACCCCCAATTGTTGTCACAAATCATGCTAACTTTCTAAATAACCGTTACAAATGATCAATATATAGTTTTGCGCACTCACTTTTTAATGCTAGGATAGCCTGAAGCCTGACATCCTCGTGAAAATATCCAGAATATTTAACTAAGATCTTCATCGACTCTTCCAGATAGCTTTAAACAAATTAAGGACAAACAAAATAATATTTGAGGATACTACTTTTCTATTTACGCCTCATTTGAAAAGGACATGGTGAATAAGTGCCTTTTGTATGAAGTGCAAATATGCCAATAGCCTGTGTAGCTAGAGTATGTATTTCGTCTTCATCGGTCCTTCAATTCATTCAATTCTTCTTATCTGTAAATTGCAAGATAAGTGATGTGTTCCCCATTTCAATCCAAAGTCGGATTCCAGTACCAAATCCAAAGTCGGACTCGGTAATGGAGCGCTTCCATTGGTAGTATATTAATTGACGCCTGTGGCCGCCTCAAACGAAGAACAACAAAGATATGAATGAAACCAAGTTGCAATAATCATATTTGGTACACTAGAAGCATTCAAAACAGCCGCGGAAACGATAGAGTTTTCGTCACTAAACGCTCTTTCTTAACTAAAACGCTAGCTACTAATCAGTCAGGGGCCGACGTTATCTAGGAATGAGGTTGATCTGCTGCGAACTCGAGTTGAAAGAAAGTGCGCTTCTTTGAATCTGTAGAACAATGGCAATATAAAAGATATCGTCGATCCACTTTGCTATAAATTGATAACAACAATTTAAAAAAACCAAACCAGTCGAAGGTCGGATTGAATCTATAGAATAATGGCAATATAAAAGATATCGTCGATCCAATTTGCTATAAATTGATAACAACAATTTAAAAAAATCAAACCAAAACCACGCAGCCCTGTTTTTTCTCAATTTCAACTGCGCTACCCAGTTTCTTCTCGACTTCATACAATTTAGGGTTTGTTGATTTTATGTCTTTGATATTAAGGACATGAGAAGCCGATTTAGGTGGTGATGGAGGAGAGGATTAATTTTTTATTAATCAAAAGAAAATGGTGCGGTTAGGAGAGGAAACGTGCTTATTCCATCTGGAGCAAGCAAGGACGCAAAAACGTGAGAAAATTGCAGTGACCAAAATATCCTTACCACGTAGTACACGTTTTAAAGGGTGTTATGGACTTTTCAAAAGCTTTAAATGGGGGTATTCCTATTATATATAGATTATAAAGTATTTTAAAATCATTTTAAGTATATATAGCTTTTAGAAAATATGTTGACTATTTTGTATCTTATGTAATAAAATATCTTTGACTTGTTTATTTACATCTCGTATTTTGGCAAATAAACTACTATATATATCATTTTAAAAAGGGTTTTTAAAAGTATAAAAAAGGTTTAGAAAGGGGTTAAAGTTGCTTAATAGCCAAATGGTTGATTGTTTAATTACTTGTTTGAAAATAATTAACTATGAGTATTAAATGTCGATGAAGTAAGGCTTATCTATTTGCGAGATCTGAGATTGATGTCCGAGGGAGGATGGAGCAATAGAGCTCTAACCTACCGACTTCCCACTTGACCGAGGAATAGTAAGTCGGAAAATGTTGGAAACCTGTTAGTCGTTTTTCTTTCTTACTTGATTATGGAAATCATTAATATTATACTTAACATTAAAAGCCAATGAGGTAGACTTATCTATTTGTGAGATTCAAAAAGGAAGTGTCTAGGCAAGGATTTCACGCAACCAGTGCTCTAACTTACCTGGCTTCACCCTTGGACGAGGAATGGTTAAGTTGGAATGTTGGAAACGAGTTAAGCATACGAATATTGATTTGTATAAGCAATTATTTTGACTAGATAATCGATTAGTCAATTGTCAAACTTGGCCTAATATTTACATAAGAAGTTATCGAAAGGCTTCTAGATTTCATACTAGTGAGAACCCCAAGGGAGCAGTATTAGTATGAAACGTCTCTAGCTTTTGCTTATTTATGAGAGAACTGGAATTGAGTTAACCAAAAATTAATTGATTGGTTTTGGAGAGTCCGGTAAGCGGAAAGAGTGTACTTATATCAGATGACTCAAACCCATAATTACTTCAAAACCATAACACAATCTATATAATGGAAGAGGTTGTGAAGTAAAATGTTATAGAGTTGAACCATCTATCCTAATGTTAAGTCCAAAGGAAAGGTCAACGTAAACATTTCGAATTATGTTATCGTGAGGGACTGTCTATCTTGAGGAGTTTTCCACGAGAGAGGACAACGTTAGCGTTCGTCGAAGGACTTATGTAGGGAACATATGTGAAGGTTCGAGATCTGTTCAAGACACTCAAATCCATCTAGAGATTTGTGATTTTTTCAAGAATAAGGAATCCAATTGGGTATTTGTTTGTTGCTTAAGTGATGAAGACTTATGTGAGAGATGTTGAACGTAGCCTCGACGTCGGAAATGACTAAAGCTAGAGTAGGATGCATAATCTTGGGTTTAGCTTACCCATAAGGGTATATCAACTCCGGTTCTAGAGTATGCTTTCGATTATTGGACACGGGGAGTTGGTTATGATAGAGTTAAGGGTATGCCCTAGGTGCAATTATGTAATTTGTTACATATATCTAACTTGTTCACAATAAAGGTGTTTCTTTCTATATAATGTGGTTATACTAATTAATTAGTTTAATTAAAAGTATATTTAATAGAAAATCCATAAATGGTATATTTGTGATAGTCGTTACAAAGTGTTGTAACCATGAGTAATTTATCACAATAAAACAAATATACCATTTTAAATGTTCCTAGTTAAGATGCATCGAGACTGGATATCGGTGTATCCGTTGAGACTAGAGTATGTAACACTCTTCAAATATTAGGCAGTGTATTACTCATGACTACTGGGGGGCACCTACAGGTTACGTACTAATAATTATTGGATAATTATGGAACCACTCACTCGATAATTTTTTGTTGGTTAATATAACTAAGGTCAAACATAAAATATCGATATAATTGATCTACACAGTTCTCTCAACTTGAGAATACCGCGGATCTTCAATATGAAAGTTCCGCTTTGATTATAGTCAAATCATGGCATGGCGTTCCATCTAGTGATTGTAGTTGGGTTGAGTGGAAGTATTGGAAGTGAAGCATCATCCAAGAGAGAATTCAACTCCTCAGTAATATAGGGTCAACTCAAGTCTACTCAAAGTCAAAGTTTCTAATCAGAGCATTTTGGTTAATAATAATTATTATTATTGAAACAAGGACTTCGTGTTTGGACTATAAAGCTAAATGTGGATGACATTGGAATTTTGATCATTACCAAATTCCATTAATCCAAAGTGATATAGTTTTGACAAAGAGAATTGGTGTAAATAATTGTCACTATTAGGTACCGCTTATAATAAGTAAAATTGGATTTTACCTAAAAGATGTGTAAGCGATAAATTCGGCCAAAATGTCACACCACCTGCTAAGTGACGTGTGAATGTTAATATTCGAATAGTTCAATATTAATTGTTGACTGAATTTACACCTTTGAGTCGCACAACCGTAATGATGAATGCTTCAAAAACCACATGACTTAATTAATTAATAACCGTTATAAATTAATTAAATTAATTAATATTTATGAAATATTAATTATTAAATTTTTGTTTATTTATTCATTTGATTTGTTTAAATCCATTAGTATTTAATAAAATAAGTACATAAAAGTTATGTATGTACGTATCGATATATGATATTGATAAAATATTTAAATTGGATTTAAATAGATTAGTTACTAAATGGGTTTAGGAATATTTTGAGGCCCGTATAACCTTATTCATAGATGGTATAAGAGAAAGAGGCTTAAAATCCAATGGTTGTATCTAGAAAATGAAGGAATGAGGTTAAGGAAGGATCCCTTTATATATATATATATATATATATATATTTATATATATTAACGATAGTTTACATTGATTCCAATTTTGTTTTCTACTTTAATATTCATACATACACATAAATGCGTGTGTATGTATGTATATGTATATGTATATGTATATGTTTATGTATATGTATATGTATATGTATATGTATGTGCGTGTTAAAATAATTTTGTAATATTTTAAAAGGTGTTAAGAATTTTTTTATTAAGATATACATATAAATTATATTTTGATTTGTTGATTAAGATCTGTTATCAGACCGTTTTACTAAATTAGATTACTACATGTTTGGTAATAAATATTAAATTGATTATAATTGATTTGGTTGAGTTTATTTATTAATTTTAAAGGATTCATTAATAATACATATATAAATATTTTTAAATATATCCATATTTATTTATTTATGTATACATGCGCACACATACATATATGTACACTATGTTAATGTATAAATAAACATGAATCAACATAATATTATTATTATACAAAATATACTTTGGATAAAAAAAAATTATTATACAAAATATACTACATTTATAATAAATACACTGTATTTTTTATTATACAAATATACTTTTGTTTTTGACTGTTTATATCCTTATATCATGATGCTAATTGATTATCATTTATATGCTGCATTAATTAAGTTTACCAAATGGGGAATTAAATCAATCATCTTTGTTGCTCCTTATTTATTTCCCATATTTCCTGTATGCGCTTAATTACCCATTTATTTCTAGTTATACGTCTAACATTGTCATCGATTAATAGCACCTTTCATATTGCTCTAACAGAATTTACACTATAATATATATATACTCACATTCATGCCATACATACATACATAAATACATACGCATATATATATATATATATATGACGTTAATTAATGACATTCATATGATTAACCAATTTAATTAAAGATAGATAAATGAAAGGTTACTCTCTCCATATAAATAATTTTCCCTTCGTTAGTTAAATAAGTTAAGAGAAGGAAATAAAAAGTTTCCTTCTCTAAATAAATTTATGCCCCCTCATTAACTCAACAACTTAAGAGATAGGAAATGAAAATTTTCCTTCTCTAAATAAATTTAATAAGTTACCTTACACACAAATATATACAAAAGAATATATTTGATATACTTTAATTTACATACACATTAAATTAAATTTTAAACTTTATTTCTAAAACTATATAAAATAAGGTTTTATTTAAAAGAAAATTTATAAAATTTCTAAGTATGTTTAGACTCATAGGCCCGTTAAAGATCCAAAATGGCTAACTTTTTTTGAAATTCACCCATTTCATCCGCTGCGAGCAGGCCCAATTCCTTCAATGATATCAAAGCCCAATAGCCTACACAGTCTAAATTAGTCATGTTAGGGCTAACTAATTAAGTTTGTGCACTTAGTACGGTATCTAGAAAGGTGATATCTAGGATTGAAATTGGGTAATCAAGTACCTTGTCCTACCTAGTTACCTACCTGGCCAGAAAGGTGATGTTAGCCCGAATGTTTCCCCTAATCGAAAAGGCCCAATTGGAATTGTGTCGTGTGTTGATTTTCTAAATAGTTTTGAAAAGTAAGATATGATTTTATATTTAAAAGTTAAATTTAAAATGAAAACATGTCTATTATAAAAGGTTATAATATAACTTAAATTTTCAAAATGTTTGAAACTATTAATGTGACGCCCCATCTCGATACCCGCATTAACAAAGAGTATTACTAGGTAATACCCTCTGCTAATGCGGAGAATAGGGCTGGTTAGAAGCGACCATCTATAGCCTTATCTTAAATATCTATTAAATACATCGACAAATGCCATATATATATTTTTCTAACTGACATATCCAATAAATACTTAACACAAATCCATAGGTGGTTATAGGATCTATCAGAACAAAATACAACGACTCAAATGCAAACACATTACTGAACAGTAGATCATCACATATATATACATATACCGATACATCATAGAGTATACAAAATGATACATGCCAAGTGGTATAACAACCAGAATGTACTAGCGAGTCAAAAGAATACACATATCAGAGTAGCAAACAAGAAGGACTACACAAAAAGCAATAACAAAAGGAGCTAGCAGAATAGTCCATATGGAAGCAGAATAGGCTAAGTCCAAATGTACCTAACCTGAAACACCTCGGTCTGACCCGAGTATAAAAACACGGGTCAGTCCAGCTAAAAAAATCAGTTTATAATGAAAAGCGATTATATGAGCATAAGGATAAAGTGATAATATTCCCAAGTGAGAAGGGACAATTTAAAGTGTACAGTTACTACATGTAATAAAGGGTATCACTACACAACATATAATCTCAAAAGAGATAGTACAACCCATAAAACGCTAAAAGTAGTGAGCCTCATATCATCGGCATTCATAATACATCAAATATCAAATATAGAGAAAACTTAAACCCACCAAATCGGCAACTAAAACATGCATAAAGAGATACCATCTCAAATGTGCCATAAGGCAAATATATCTTCAAAGAGGAGAATAAAATCTCAAGTAAACGCCAAAAGGAAAATCTCAATAATGCCACTGTAGGCAATACAAATCTCAAAAATAGAACTTCCAAGAGTTCAAATTCTTGAAAGGTAATTGCCACAAATATATATATCGAACGGTTCAAAGGACCAATTCCGGAAAGGGGCGATATACTAGGGAAAATAGTCAAATAAATCATCTCAAAAGTTTAGCATGTGCATGTGGCCGAAGCCTTGCCTAGTACTGTTATCTCAAATAGGTACCTCACGCGAAGGCAATACGTCACAATGACAAATACGCCGCAATGGAAAACGTCTCGAAGACAAATACGCCGCAATGGCAATGACCCGAATGTCCAGTACTGACATGCCGCAGTAGCAAGTGTGTCACAAACTCTCGGATAGGAACCGAACAGTTTTAACATGTGTCACATACCACACGTTCGCACTAAATGGTTTACTAACCGTAAGTAAATTTCACACTCAAAGCAGTAAAAAAATACCTCATTTCGTCGGTAAACTCGACCCAGAGGTCAAAACGATCAAACGAACAAGTCGGGAATTAACCAATAAGATAGATGCATGTGTCTCATACTATACGTTTTACTAAAGGTCTCCTTCTCATTCGCCCGACTAGTGTAAAAACGTGTAATTTATATATAAAATAATTTACTTTGGAAAACATGCTTTGAAAACCAATTTCCGAAATCAATTTTAAACCCATATTTGAAAATTCCCTTATTTTAGAGAATAAATAGATTTTTGCACTTGAAAATACTTATTATATAATAATTATTTTGAAATGCCCATTAATCTTAAAAATCGTTTCAAAAAGATTCGGAGAAAACCGTGCTCGAAAATGAGTAAAAACAAGGAAAATTACCCAAACCGATATTCGAATTTAAATTCAATTTAAATTCAAAATAATCCAAAATACATATTTTTAAATCTCCAAAATTTGGCTAGTCTATTGATAGACATCATGGCCTATAATCATCATTAAAACATCACGAATATAGCTGGAAAAATAAAGCAAATGAAAGTCGAAATCATCAAAACACAAAGGGGCAAGGCAACATTTTGCCTCTTGCAATGTTGACCTCCTTGGTTCCTAGGTCAACCGTACGGTCGAATTAGGAGGCGCTGGGTTGACCTACATGTCGACCCAGGGAAGGTGGCAGTTGACCTGGCATACGGTTCCAGGCGATTCCTGCTCGCGAACTGTTTTTTCTAGCTTGAGTTTAGCTTAGCAAATGACCTCAGTTTTCAACAAAAATTTATGGAGATGTAATTCAACATGCAAGCTACCAAATGTAAGAAATCTGACGGCATTACGTTGCAGGAATCACAAGATACAAGGTCTCAAAGTAGCAACAGAAGTTAGATTATAACAGAGAAAGTTCAACTATGGGAAAACAACGAACAGAAGCAGATTTTCGAAATTTTCAAGGATTGCCACTTTTGATTTTGCTAGATTGTGAGCTTATACAACTCATCTTGCTGATTTGTTACAAAAGCTTGGATTTTATAGCAAAGTTGAAACCTTTTGGCAAGATCAGAGCTTTAAAATACCTGTACAGGAGATATGAAGAACATGCAAATAATATTTACAGTAAAAATTAGATACCCATGTACTGTAAAAGAATTTGGTGATGGAATACAGTAGTTTGGAGTTATTTACCTTTTATTTAGCACTAGATTGTAAAAAGCCTTGAAAATTTTGAATTAAAATGAAGGAATTGCTTGATTTTTGTGAAATTGGTAAATAGTTTATTTTCTTTTGTTTCAACTGAAGGAAGAAGAAAATACTGCGAAATGAACGTATAGCACTCCTCTTTCTCACTTCTTACCAAGCCAATGCTAAATGGGCTAAGATGGGTTTGAAATAAAAGGAAATAAAATGGTTTAGGCTAAAAATCAACACTTAACAAAGAAATATGTGTATATATTACATATACAAAAATAAAAATTCATTTTCATTTTATTTACGCAAAGAAAAATATGAAAATTTGCATACTTGTAAAATAAAACATTTCTTTCGATATAAAAAGATTAGTTTATATTTTTAAAACATTTTTATTATTAAAATCCTTTATTTAACAAAAATACACCATTTATAATAATACACGAATAAAACATTGTTTTTAACTTCTAAAATTCCACAAAATTTATTTTCTCACTTAGAAAAATATTTCAAACCATTTCAAAACATTATTTGTAGTCAAACTTATTTTAACCCAATTTCCACCATTTATTTCAATAAACCACCTTTAAAAATTACATACTTCTTTTAAAAATTGTTAAAAGAAGCAAATGGACAATAATTAATATAATTATTGCATTTCCACTTAAATAAAATCATATTCCATTTATTATCACTCCAAACGAAATAAAATAAAGCTGGGAATTTCATTTTATCATTTTAAATTCCAAAATCCATGGTTTATTCCAAATAAACAATATAATTTCTCCAATTTTAATTTAACTTACAATATCAAATTATAATTATCATTATAATTCAATATTGACAGGTAATCTGTAAACCATGGTTGTCACAGACTCCCTCCTTAACTTAATTGCATCCTCGTACTTCCTAGAGAAGAATTTTATCCAACTATTTAATTTCATCACTCGAAAGAAAAGAAAATAAGCTTGAGATAAAGAGATATTCTCACCCTCGCTATGCGAAGATAGAAAACTGGGATATGAATGCTAGATAAACTCTTTGGTTTCCCAAATGCAGTCATTGGGATTAATAGACCATTGAACTTTAACGAGCGGAACGTCCTTGTTTCGAAGGCTTCTCACCTCCGAAGCAAGTACGCGAATAGGCTGCTGCACAACAGATAGGTCTGGTAAGATCTCAAGCTCTTGAAAATCAGGAGAATCGATAACAGAATCCAACTCTTGAAGACAATTCTAAAGCTGAGAGACTTTAAACACGTCATGAATGCCAGATAGATGAGCTGGAAGTGAAACTCTATAAGCCAAAGGGCCAATAGTTCAGTAATAGGAAATGGTCCTATAAAGCGAGGAGCCAATTTCCCATCCGTACTGGAGCGCATAACCCCTTTCAGAGGAGAAACACGAATGAAAATGAAATCACCGACAGAAAACTCGAGAGGCTTCCTACGGTTGTCCGTGTAAGATTTATGACGCTCTGTGCCTCTTCATTCTCTGACGAATAAGAACAATCTTCTCAAAAGAATCACGAATAAAATCTGGGCCAAGAATAAGTTTCTCCTTAGATTCCAACCAACACGAAGGTGATCGACATGACCTACCGTATAAGGCTTCGAAAGAAGCCATACCGATATTGGATTGAAAACTATTGTTATAGGAGAATTCCATAAGCGGTAGGTAATCCTCCCAACTACTACCGAAGTTTAGAATGCAAGCACGGAGAAGATCCTCAAGAATACGATTCACCCGTTTAGTCTGTCCATTAAACTATGGATGATATGCTATGCTGAAATTAAGCTTTGTTCCCAAAGCTTGCTGAAGACTCTGCTAGAAATGACTCATGAAAAGCGTATCACGGTCACACACAATTGAACTAGGAACACCGTGAAGTCTCATGATTTCCTTGGTATATAACTTTGCCAAAAGAGAACCACTCCTATTAGACTTAATAAGAATGAAATGAGCTGATCAGGTGAGGCGATCAGCAATAACCCAAATGCTAGAATGGCCCGATCTCGATAAAGGTAGGCTATTAATAAAATCCATGGAAATCTGGTCCCATTTCCACAATGGAACCTCCAGAGGTTGAAGGAGACCAGAAGGGTGCTGATGTTCGACTTTGATAAGTTGACAAATCATGCAATTACTCACATAACTTGCTACATCGCGCTTCATGCCTTCCCAATAATAAAGGCGATGCATATCGGCATACATCTTACTACTCTCGGGATGAATGGTATATCTAGAACGATGACAGTCATCGAGAATGTCACGCCTAAATGCAAAATCAGAAGCACGACAAGATGGTTCTTCTTACGAAGACACCCTTGAGAATCAATGTTGAAATCCCACAACTCCTCATCACAAAACTCAGACTCACAAATCCGGATAAGATGCACAAGATCGGGATCACGCCGCTGAGCATCGGCAATACGATCCAATAAACTAGGTCGATCTTTCAAACTGAATTATAAAATAGGAGAATCAGAAGATGGAGCTCGATCACGAATATCACAAAGGGATAAGGTGACTAGAACATCCAACTCGGTTAGCATCATAGAAACAACAGTCGAATGTTTACGATTAAGCACATCAACAACATGATTACCCTACCAGGGGTATACTGGATATCGAAGTCATAGGAGGCAAGGAACTCTAACCAACATTGTTGCCTCATATTAAGCTCCTTCTGAATGAACAGATATTTCAAGGACTTGTGATCGGTAAAGAGAATGAAGTGCTCGCCTAATAAATAGTGTTACCAAATCTTCAAGGCGGAGATGATGGCAGCTAACTCGAGGTTATGTGTGTCATAGCGAACTACATTCGATTGCAGTTTCCTAGAAGCATAAGCAACTACCCAATCCTTCTGCATATGTACAGCACCGAGGCCATAATGACTAGCATTGGTGTAGGCAACAAGATCATGATGCCCTTCGAGAACCACTAGAATAGGAGCATTAGTGAGAAACTCCTTCAACTGTTGAAAAGAAGCTTCACACTTGTCGGACCAAGTAAATGGAATGCCATTCCGTGGAAGGCTGGTAGAAGGAAGCAAATGCAGGAAAAATCTTTAGTGAATTGACGGTAGTAACCCGCCAATCCAAGGAAGCTGTGAATCTAATGAACATTCTCAGGCCTCTCCCAGTTTTGGATGGCTTCGATCTTCGAGGGATCAACTGAAATGCCCTCAAAAGAAATAACATGGCCGAAGAACTTAACCTTATTCTCCCAGAAATGGCACTTAGATAATTTGGCTTTAAGCTGATGGTGACGAAGAGTACCCAAGACGATTCTCAAGTTATTAGTATGCTCGGCTTCAGATTTCGAATAAACAAGACTGTCGTCGATGAACACAAGTACGAACTTATCGAGATATTCCTAGAATACTCGATTCATAAGATCAACAAAGAAAGAAAGAGCATTCGTCAAACTGAATGGCATAACGAGCCATTCATAAGATCCATATCGAGTGCAGAAAGCTGTAAGGGGAATGTTATCTTCTGCAACTCGGAGCTAATGAAAACCAGTGGCAGGGTTGAGCTGAGAAAAGACCTTAGCACAACTCAATTGATCGAACATATTGTCGATCCTAGGCAATGAATATTTATTCTTCATGGTCAACTCGCTAAGCTTGCGATAGTCGATGCGAAGCCTAAGAGTTCCATTAGATTTCATCACGAAGACGACTGCGGCCATGGTGAAAAACTGGACTGAATCAACTGCTTGGACTCAAGCTCTAAAAGATGCTTCCTAAGTTCCTAATTTTCCTTTATAGACATCCTCGTTGGAGGACAACTAACTGTCTGCGCACCTGGAATGAGAACAATGTGGAACTTGATCGCCATCTTGGGTGGAAAACCCGAAACAGGCTCAAATACATCAGAGAAATCACAAACAACAAGTATACGAGATATATCATCATCATCATCTTGTAAGAGAATATAAAGCCATTTCAGAATTTCCCACATTCCGAAGAACAAGTGATAATGGAGCATCTGGGTGTCGAAAATATAAAACTCTCTCAGAATAAATAATTCTGGCATCGTATCGCACTAGCCAGTCCATACCAAAAATCATATCAAAACCTAAATAAGAAATAACGTGCAGATTCGCACGAAAAGAAAATCCACATAAAACAATCTCAACATCCTCACAAAGCATGCTAAGAGTGGTGGATCCCCTGATAGGATTCTCAATCCTTAATGAAGTAATAAGGCATGAAACGTCCAAAAAAATAGCATTAATGAGCTCTTTCGATACGAATCAATGCGACTCACCCATATCGAAGAGAACTCGAATAGAACGATCATGGAGTAAAATAGAGCCTTCAAGGATAGAAGGAGGTGTACCTCTATGATGAGAAGACCCTCCAGAAGCATCCACTACATTCAGCTTGCCAGACTGGGTATTTACTTTGGAAAACAAGCTTTGAAAACCAATTTCCGAAATCAATTTGAAACCCATATTTCAAAATTCCCTTATTATAGAAAATAAATATATTTTATACTTGAAAATACTTCAAAATATTGTATAACAATAATTTTGAAATGCCCGTTAATTTTAAAAATCAATTCAAAAATATTCTGAGAAAACCGTGCTCGAAAACGAATAAAAACAAGGAAATCACCCAAACCGATATTCGAATTTAAATTCAAATAATTCAAAAGTCGAATTTTAAAATCTCCAAAATTTGGCTAGTCTATTGAGAGACATCATGGCCTATAATCATCATCAAAACATCATGAATATAGCTGGAAAAATAAAGCAAACGAAAGTCGAAATCATCAAAACACAAAGGGGCAAGGCAACATTTTGCCTCTTGTCAAGTCGACCTTGAGGTCAACATGGAAGTCGACCTCCTTGGTCCCTAGGTTGACCTACAGTTGACCTAGGAGGCATTGGGTTGACCTGCATGTCGACCCAGGGAAGGTGGCAGTCGACCTGGCATACGGACTTTTGTTCCAAGCGATTTCTACTTACAAACTATTTTTCTAGCTTGAGTTTAGCATAGCAAATGACCTCGGTTTTCAAAAAAAAATTATAAAGATGTAATTCAACATGCAAGCTACCAAATGTAAGAAATCTGGCAACATTACGTTACAGGAATCACAAGATACAAGGTCTGAAGGTAGCAACAGAAGCTAGATTATAACAGAGAAAATTCAATTACAGGAAAACAACGAACGGAAGCAAATTTTCAAGCTTTGGCACTTTTCTTTTTGCTAGATTGTAAGCTTATTCAGCTCATCTTTATGATTTTTTACAAAAGCTCGGATTATGCAGCAAAGTTGAAACCTTTTGGCAAGATTGGAGCTTCTAAATACCTGCACAAGAGATAGGAAGAACATGCAAACAACATTTACAGTAAAAATTAGAAAGTCGTTTACTGTAAAACAATTTGGTAATGGAATTCAGTAGTTTGGAGTTGTTTACCTTTTATTTACCACTAGGTTGTAAAAAGCCTTGAATTTTTTGAATTAAAATTAAGGAATTGCTTGATTTTTGAGAAATTGGTAGAGATGAGTTTATTTTCTTTTGTTTCAGCTGAAGGAAGAAGAAAATATTGTGAAATGAACATACAACACTCCTCTTTCTCACTTCTTACCAAGCCAAGACTAAATGGGCTAAGATGGGTATGAAAATAAAAGGAAATAAAATGGTTTAGGCTAAAAATCAACACTTAACAAAGAAATATGTGTATATATTACATATACAAAAACAAAATTCATTTTCTACTTATTTACACAAAAGAAAAACATGAAAATTTGCATACTTGTTAAATAAAACATTTCTTACCATATAAAAGGATTAATTTATATTTTAAAACATTTTTATTATTAAAATCCTTTATTTAACAAAAATACACCATTTACTCGAATAAATGAATAAAACATTGTTTTTAACTTCTAAAATTCCACAAAATTTATTTTCTCACTTAGAAAAATATTTCAAAACATTATTTGTAGACACGCTTATTTTTAACCCAATTTCCACCTTTTATTTCAATAAACCACCTTTAAAAGTTACGTAATTCTTTTAAAAATTATTAAAAGAAGCAAATGGAATAATTAATATAATTATTGCATTTCCACTTTAATAAAATCATATTCCATTTATTATCACTCCAAACAAAGCAAAATAAAGCTTAGGATTTCATTTTCTCATTTTAAATTCAAAAATCCATTGTTTATTCCAAATAAACAATTTAATTTCTCTAATTTTAATTTAATTTAATTTACAATATTAAATTATAATTATCACTATAATTCAATATGGACAGGTAATCTCCAAACCAGGGTTGTTATAGTTAATTTCAAAATTTAAAATTTATTACTAAGATTAATAAAATAATTAATTAAATGTGTTAATTAATTAGTACGTATATGCATGTATTATATATTTTGATATATGTTATGTTATTTTAAAGGGTTAAGATAGCATAAGTATAATGTATGTAAGATAAATTTTGAAATTGATATAATTTAATTAAAATTGTTTAATTAAATAAAAAATACGCATGTATAAGATATATGTGTTATACTATAAAGGTTGTAGTATACACTATAAAGGTTATAATAGATATGCCCAATATAAAAGTTATATTGAAATACTAATTTAAAATTAATTAAATAAGATTTAAGTAATAAAATATCATACATAAGACAATCATATAAGTAATATGAAATATAACAGTTATATAACGATAAAACTTATTTGATATGAATGTATAAACTAAAGATGGAACATATAAAGAAACTCAAATGGACTTAAGGAATAAATACATATGTAAATGTGCGTATGTTGTGATTTTTGATGTGTTTGACGCTTGAATCACGAGGGTATTTCATAAGAAATACATTATTCTATAAATCGATATCCCTCAATACAATATATTGAAGATTATGAATCTTCAATACAACGTTGTCCTCTACCATATATATTAATAAATTACTCACATACTCCTTAGTTGTTAAGAAAACTTAAGCTGGAGATGTTATGTGTAGTGTTATTAATATTTTGAATAGATGAGGTAAGATAACTATATGTATTCGTTGAGCAAACTCAAGATACATATACTATACTTAGGCCATCACTATATAGTAGGTACGAGTGAATAATCTCTTTCGATTTGTTGAGCAAACTCATGGTTGAAATGAGATTAGGACAAGGAAAAATAGGTCAGGAGTTGTATGTGATACAACCAATAAAGAGTCATCCATTGTTTGTGGGGCTATGATTTGTTTAGCAAACTCAAGGTCAGAATACCAAGACAGACGAGTCCTAACACCCACTAGTGAAGTCGAAAGACTTCTATGTTTCATCTTAGGGTTTGGAGAAATATAAAAGACTACTGGAAGCCTTATTAGAAAAATGAAATGGTAACATTTAACCTTTCTAGTATTGTAAGAACATATGCTAGATAATGTTATAATTATCTACAATGATAAATTTGTGCATTTGATATTATTGACAAAATGTTTATCAATTAACATATAAAAATGAACAGAATTAGAAGTTGACAAATGGAAATATGATGCCCACTATTGAATTCCCTATTGCATGTTAACGTTTCCCATGCAAGTGTCTGATTTTACAACTACTGAATGCATTCGTGATTTGGTCACTTCTGCATTTATTTGGTCAAGACCATGTATTGCATTCTATGAGTTTCGAACTTTAAAAGCAAAACAAGATTATGGATATTTGATCCATATACAATTGCATATAAATATTATATGGTGAATGGTCAAAGTTTGTAGTTTACAATATTTCGTTGAAATTAGTTCATCCAAAAAACCAAATAAACCTTAGTGCGAGATCGAGTATTCTATTTGATCGATTACAAAAGGGATCATATTGTGTTAATGTAACACAAGACCAAAAACTACAAGATAGATATAAGAACTCGATCGCTGAAATGTCATTTTGATTGGTTTATGTAAAGTGCAACATATTTGATGTCCTTAAATGTTAAGGATAATCGAATGCGCTTTTGTAAAGAGTTTGTTATAATATTATAGTATGGTTTTCTTTTTAATAGTCTGACCATTTGAAAGGAAAACGAATGTATAAGAATAGATAAAATTTAAGATATAGTTGGGATGAAGATAATGTATAGTTAATTCTACTTCATAGAGCAACATTGGAAACGAGAATTGTGATAATAATTGATACTTAATATTGGAATAAGAAATAGGATTTCCATTCCAAATTGTATTTTCATATAGAAAATTGTTTTTTATGAGATTTATTTCTTTGAGCTCAAGATATTTGATCAACAAACTCTCCACTATAAATAGTTGCAGTGTATGAAATAAACAAATTGTATTAAGTGAATGATGGACCTTCGAATTTAGTATGTTATTATAGTAATGGTGGAAATAGCGGGAGCATGCCATATATCACTTATTAATTGCATACTAGTATGAAAATTATTTCCATAAAACTTTCCATACATTATTTATGAAATAATGATTATTTTTCAGTATCGACTGCAAAAAAATAGACGTAGCTATATTTCAATATGAATATTCTTTATGAAATAAAACTATAATGTAGTGATTTCTTATAACAAAAGTGATGCGATGGTAAATAAAAAAGTATCTAATATTATTTACGGTTGTTTTGGAATTATAGACCAATCTGTAGTTTTGGAAAATAATTTTATTGTATGATTTTGAATCATATGATACTTGTTGATTATATCTCAAACAATAAAGTGCTAATGTAATGAACCGGAATTTCACTGCTTTGATTAGTGGATATTTATTTAATTTTAAATTTTAAATATGTAAGTTTTATAATGAAAATAAACTCATTTTAATAAATTAATAATGATGATAAATTTGCTTTCAAAATTTGTTTACCAAATTAAATAATTCATAGAAAAATAGAAAATGTGGCTGAAGAACATTTTCCGAAACTTCATCCTTTTGACACCGGAAAGTTGTTGGAAACGTTGTTCGTCTTTGTGCACCATATACACATATATATAATAGTTCATTGACTAAATAATAATAAACTTAGAAATAAATTATCTTATGTTAATTTGGATTAGTATATGATGTGACAAGACATCGTTTTAAAAATAATAAACTTATATATATAAATATATATAAGTATTATTACATCTTCGGTTATATATATACTAAGTATTGTCACATCATAGATTGTAATCATTAACCATCATTATCTCTTATCACGTTTTAGCTTTAATTAATAATTAACTTATATATATATATATATAAAGAAGGTGATATGACAAGTCTTGGACTAAAAATAATAAATATATATATATATATATACAATGTGATTTGATGTGATATATATATATGGATTTGATGTGACAAATATTTGTTTTAAAAAGAATATATATATATATAATACTAAAGAGTGATGTGATAAGGCATGGTAATATAACCTCTCAATACCATTACATGTTAGAATATTTTTTAAAGCCAACGTTATAGTGGTAATCTGCTCTCTCCTCTCTATCTATAAATACCCACATACATCTCTCTTATTCATTTTACTTTCCATATTTATTTTCCTAACCTCTTCATTCCATTTATTTCCTCCTTCCTCTTAAACAAAAGAAAAAAAATCCTTAGAAAACTTGTTTAAAATCTTCTCCATTTTCATCCTACTTCCTTCGGCCATAACTTTCAACTATCTGCTCTAAGTCATAATGTTTTTTTTTCCAAACCATATAAAAATCCAATGGCCACAATTTTCATATTGACTATTTCTTCAGGTTTTGAATATAGCTACGTCAAAAATGCTTGTCTTTAAGACCTATTTTCGGACCTATGTTT
The DNA here is from genome assembly GCA_030765085.1 of Allium cepa. Classification (NCBI taxonomy): domain Eukaryota; kingdom Viridiplantae; phylum Streptophyta; class Magnoliopsida; order Asparagales; family Amaryllidaceae; genus Allium; species Allium cepa. Next base: position 338,599,211 of record CM060938.1, read on the forward strand.
TGAAGGCCGAAAATAGAACTTTCTCTTTTGATCATAACTTTCTCAAAAATGATTAAAATCGAGTGCTTTTTTTTGAAATGATAGAGAAAATAATTTTCTAAAACTTTAGCGTTTACAACTTTTAAACTTCTGAGATTACCATATTGAAAAGCCGAGAGGAAATTGAGCTATTTTCGGATTGCTTTTTGAGTTTTTCAAGTTTACAAGTTCTAAAGCATTCAGGTTTAGGAAAGCTTTATGGTGAGTAAATTCTTAACTTTTTGGGAAAGATCTTACCTTTATATATTTATTGGTTATATGGTTATATATATACATATATATGATGTTGTGTTTGGATTATGATATGGCTTGGATGATTTGTGTTTGTGCTAACTTGTAGTTTAGCATTTGATTTGAGATTGATAATTAGGTGATGTGTTTGGATATGAATGTGGTGATTTTACTACAATATGATGATGATGTGATTTTTTATCTTTCATATATGCTCGGATTATGGTTGAATGGTATGGAAGATAGAAACTTGAGTTGTTAGTAAGGGACTTGAGATCCATTATGAAAATATAATCATTTACTAGTTTTGAGTTAGTAAATATTTTTGTTTAAATTATAACACAAGTTAAGGTTTTCAAAACCTTTCATTTTATGTATTAAAAAGTAATCCAAAGTAAGGTTAAAATTTAGATGGTAACTTAGAGAAGAAAATTCTTAGTTGTTGGATCCATAACGATAGTCGTTATGGATGCAGTTTGAAAAAGATTGATTCCTAACTTTAAAGTTTTCTTTTAAAAATGATTTGAAAACCTATTTTCAAGCGACACATAAGTTAATTATAACTTGTTTAAGTATGTTTAATAGTTAACTAATTTATTAATTAAGGATAATTATTTATTAATTAATCAGTAATGAGGTTAAGTAATTAGTGACTAATTAGTGATAATTAATTAAGTCGTTAAGAAGTTTTAATTAATGATTAATTAAGTTAAAAAGGGTAATTATTTTTATTTAATCAAGTTTAATTATTTTAATTATTATTAGTTAAACTTGAATTATTTAATTAATTATTATTTAATTAAAGATTAATTATTTACTTAACTATTACTTAACTAAGGATTAATTTTAAGTAAATGTTTATTTGTTTAAAGTTTAATTATTAATTTACTTTTAACTAATTAAGACTTAATTATGATTGGATTTTGATTATTTAATATTAAGTTATTTATATTAAATCATGATTTAATTATTAAAAGTTATTTTAAATTTTATAGGTTATGTTTTAAGTTAGGTTCTTTTCTAAGTGGTTTGGTTTCAACCAAAGGATCTCATGTCCATAATATTAAATAGACATACAGCTGTGAATAAGTTAGAATGTGATTATTTGTGTATGGACATACATTAACAGAATAAATTCCCGTTCTGCTATAGGGTAATTGTTTCGACATGTGTTTAGTAGAATAAATCCTCCATCTGCTATTAATTGATTGAATTGTTTTAAACATCTACTTAGTAGGACAAATCACCATCCTGTTATTATGTTGTTTAGACATGTATATGCTAGTTGAGTTGTATTGACATGTTATTTCCTAATTTGATAATTGGTTGGATTTACATATATGTTAGCCTATATAAATGATTAATAATATGTGCCTTGGAATTTAATTGAAATAAAACGATAACTTAAATCAGCACATTGGGACTGCCAAGCCTCTTTTGGAATTTATAAAGTACGGTTTTGAATTTACTTAAATTATTTAATCAATTTGAAACTCAGGGTTTATAAATGGTTTTCAAGTTATATAATTCTTATAAAGGTATTTATAAATGATAACTTGTGTATAGATTAGAGTTTTACTATCAGAAAGGGTTATTAAGGTGTCTTACAAGTGATGTTTTATAAACGATATTTATAAAGAAGTATAGAAAGGTTTATATAAAGAGTTTTAAAAATAGGAAAAAGGTTTATAAATCATTTTAGAGATTTGGAAAGAGGTTTATAAATTAACTTAAAGGTTTATAAAAGTGGGTTATAACTTTATTTTGAAAGTTACAAGTTAATTGAAATATGAAATGAGTTTTTTAAAAAAGGGAATTTATGATAAAGGATAAGCTGATTGTTTTATTTGGAAGAATTGTTTGGTTATTTAATATGGGATTTGGAAAGAAGAAAAGTTTGAAAAGTTTGTAAATAAACTTATACTGATAAGATAAGTATATGATTTTGTTTCAAGGCATGAAAAGTAAAATGTTTTGATAATATACTTATAACATTGGGATAAGTATATAAATGTTTCCCAAGTATAAAAGAAAATGTAAGGGTTTGGGAATAGTGTTTTTGAAAAGATCTTATGATCGGGTTTTATAAAGTGGTTTTATTAAATAAAGAGAATTATTAAAGACTTAGTGGATCCATATGGAAATTAAACCATGATTGGATGTTAATTTTTTTGATTGTTAAATAACCAACTATCGAATCTGGACAAAACGTCACATATCTAGGGGAAACACGAGAATTATATGATACAGTTACTGTCAAAGGTGCTATACTGTACGTATAAACTCATTTCGTTCTTCTAGGATGAATGATAAGGAAATCTGTCCACAAACGGCTCGGAGGTGTAATGACCCAATATTTCGAACCATTCAAATCGACAATAATCCACACATGTCAAACTTGAATTGATCGAATTGTTAATTTATATTTGGCAAAACTTAGCATATATAGTAAATAAATCAATCACAGAATCACGACATAGAATAATATAACAATAAGCAGCAGAATAGATAAATAGTAGTTCATGAAGCTACTGTAGAACATCAAAGTTTAAAACAGAATACAATAGAAATCCCGAATATATTGAAGTCTCAATATAAAAGCAAATGACAAGTCTGAATATAAAACTGGAAATAACTGGAATAACTAAAAGCTGAATAGATAGAAGGTAGATATCCAAGCAAAGCTCCAAAGGTGAGTCTCAAATGCTGTGACACTCAATCTGACCCGGGCATAAAGCAAAACACAAAATACTCGAGTCAGGATTAACATTCTTATGTAGATAAATCAATTCAAGTGAAATGTCCAAGTGAAATGCAAATAACTTAAAGGAACTTTAGGATTCTCATCCTCTAAGTATTCGTGAAACCAATTACATATATAGTATAATACGCTGCATAGATAATGTCTAAAGTAAAGTAAACTATTAAAATAGCATTAAGGCGTTGTCCATATACCCCTTAACACATTTTTATATAATTCCCGCAATCTATACAAATACTGTATGCTCCACCAAACTGGTGGGATACTCAGAGAGCACTCCATAGGTACGGTACAAACCAAACTCATAGAGGGCGCGATAATGCATGTGACAAGGCACGTGAGGCAATGCCCATGGTAGGATAATATCGTTTTGTAGAACTGGGCTGGTGGTAACGTATAGCAGCTACTTCCGTGATATCGAGACAACACTCCTATAATTATAGGTGCACATAATCAAATCACAAAGTAATGGATATGGTATCAAAGAAGCATGCTCGATCGGAGGTGCGACCTCACTTGGTCCAGGCATAGCTCCTGTTTTAGTCACATCAAGCTGATATGAGGGTGTCAAGGCTGCGTTCATACCTCGTATAGACATTCGCCAAACCATCCGACTTCGTTCTGGATTCTCCACCATGTGCACGGTTGTTAAAGTGGTTTTTGGAATTGGTAGAGAACATGAAAATATCTTATCTCGATCTCTTTAACAACGAAACGTTTATTTCACACCGTGGTCATTTTTATTTCAAACAGTTCATACTATGTATCAAAATATCATATTTATTTCAAAACTATATCACTTTTTAAATCATATTTACTTTCAAAATCATAACCAAAAAATAGTTTAAACCATCATATCAAAGTATTCACATTTAAATTCATTAAATCTAAATCATTACAGTTCCAACTTAAACAGTTTGACTATTGAAAGTAGTTTATATATATTGGAATAGTTATACATTAAAAATAGTTTATATTCAAAAGTAGAATATAGATTAAAATAGTTATATATATTAAAAATAGTTTTTATATTAATATATATATATATATATCAAATTGTTTATAAATTTAAAATAAAATATGTTAAAATAGTTTAAATTTAAAAATAGGTTATATCAAAAATAATTTCAAATTAGAATTGTTTTTTTCCAATTTCACAAATCAATTCAAATCAACTTTAGTTCTAAAAAATTTAATTTAAATCAATCTCGGTACAATAATTTCAATTAAAAAGGCTAAAGATTCAATTCAAATTCTTATTAAACCATTTTAATCTATATAGTTTCAAATCCATGTTTGAACTACTAATTTAAACCACTTCCAATTCAATACGTTTCAACGTTTAAATATTCAAACATTTATAATAACTCAATTTGATATAAAAAAAATTGGCATAGTCGACGGGGTTGAATGGCCCCCTATCATTTATTGAAGCATCAAAGAGAGAGTACAATAAAAAGCATGTCAAAATTGGGCATGCACAATGAAAACATAGGAACAAGGTGCAATAATCACAAAGGAAGAAAGGCACAAAAAATAGAAAAAGATAAACAAAGAAAGAAACAAAACATGAAGCAACATAAAAAACTGCAAGAAAGACCCGAAGAAATCAATGCAGAGAGCACAAAATGCCTGGGTGAAAACTGAATTTCAACATCCTGAGACCGTCCTTAATTTCACATATAATATGCTTATGCAACTGCACCATAGTTTTGCATTTATCAGAGTTAAATATCCTTGCATTCCTCTCTTTCCAAACAACCGCAATGAATTTCTTCATCACATAGTTAAACACTCGAGCCTGACCTTCCTTACCTCCAGACAGCCTATGAATTTGTTTCCATTGTTGATCATTACTATTTGGCACAGTGGTAACATTCAAACATGTCAAGATTGTAGACCACGGATAATTAATGTTAGGGCAGTCAAAGACCAAGTGGTCAAGGGTTTCTAGCAAAGTATTACAGAAAACACAATATATATTCACGTTCATTCCTCGACTGAATAGCCTAACTTTGGTTAGCATGGCATTATTAATAATCTTCCAGAGAATGAAGTTTTCAGTTGCACAACTATCTGACTTCCATATCCTCCTGTACCATTTGCAATCAGGTATTTCATTAAACTTAGTTATAATACTGTACAATGAGCCAATACTAAACATCCTTGCATTATCAAACCAATTGACATGCTCATCAAAAGTTTCATAAACCGTAACTTTGCAAATTTTGCTCCAAATTTCTCGTATTCTCATATTTGAAGAATATGGGAGGACTATTCTCCTACCATGTATCACAGAAGATACAAAGGCAGACATGTTAATTTTAGACTGTAGAGTTTCATGATGATTGAGTTGTCTCTTAAGAATCAGTCCACGTTCTAACCATGGATCATCCCAAAATCTGACCTTGTTAAACAAAGTAATAACATACTTGATTTGTGCTAGCACGGTTTCATGTAACTTAAATATACTACATCATGTCCAGCTTGAGTTCTGCGGTATGGACATAGACCAAAAGTCTTTACCATGCAACACATGGGTAACAGACCATTAAACCCATAAGCTATCCTTCTTATTAAGAAATTTATCAATATGTTCTGCAAAAGTAGCCTTATTCCAGCTAATAATGGTATGAATGCCAAACCCACTCTTTTTTATAAGTTTCTCAGTATGTTTGAAAGAGATGGGAGAAAGATATCGATCATGAGTTGATCCAAACCATAATTATTTCATAAAGGCAGATCTTATCATTATAAGGAGTTTAAGGGGAAGGATGAAAGTTCTAGACCAGTAAACTTGCATGGTGAAATTAACAGATTTAATAAGAGTGGCTCTCCCAGCTTGAGTCAATTTCCTGTTCGACCAACACTTAAGCTTGGCAGTGATTCTATCATATAAAGATAAGCACTGCAGGGTGGTGATATGGGCAGTGGTGATAGAAAGCCCAAGATATGTAATAGTACCATGATTAGGGTTTAAGCCTATTCCAGCATAAATGGTACTAGATTATGTTGCATAAAATTAATTAATCTATGTACGTTTTATTAGTAGGATTGATGGTTGTCCTGGTCTTTAGGCTGTCCTAGTCTTTAGGTATTCACATTGCTATTTTTGTGGTTAACTTGCTTTCGTTTTTATGTACTGCTTATTATAAATAGGTATTTTCTATTATTTAATAAAAGTGAAGTTTTTAGTTCCTTCAGAAAATACAGTTTTTTCAAACAGTGGTATCAGAGCCTTGAAAAGAATTTTTTTTTTTCAGCAGCAATCATCATGGCTTCTGGAAATTTTATACAACCTGCAATTCCTTGGTTTGATGGTCATTATGATCATTGGAGCATGTTGATGGAGAACCTTACGAGGTCCAAAAAGTATTGGCATGTTATTGAATCTGAAGTTGCAGAACCAGCAGGTGAAGTTACATTAACAAACACACAGAAAGCAGAATTGGAAGCATTGAAGCTGAAGGATCTTAAGGCCAAAAACTACCTCTTCCAGGCAATTGATCGTTCCATATTGGAGACAATTCTTTGCAAAGAAACCTCCAAACAAATTTGGGACTCTATGAAGAAGAAATACCAAGGTACAACCAAGGCAAAGCAAGCACAACTTCAGGCACTTCGAGCAGATTTTGAGACTTTACACATGAAAATAGGAGAGTCGGTATCAGATTACTTTTCCAGGACGATGTCAATTGTAAACAAGATGCGAATTCATGGGGAAAAGTTAGAGGATGTCACAATAATTGAGAATATTCTTCGATATATGACAGCAAAATTCAATTATGTTGTTTGTTCTATAGAGGAATCTCATGATGCTACAGAACTATCAATTGATGAATTGCAAAGTTCATTGTTAGTTCACGAGCAAAAAATTAATCGATAAGACAAGGAGGAGCAAGCATTAAAAGCTTCTTCGAACAATTATTTTTCAACCTCAAACAGAGGAGGACGAGGAAGAGGAAGAGGTAGAGGTAGAGATAGAGGAAGCAATGATCGTAGATTCTTGCACCAAAAATCAGTAGATAATCATTTAATTGATTCTCAAGAAAAAGGAAGTAGTCTCAAACATAATAAATCAACTGGGTATAAGCCGAAAGACAAATCCAATATTGAGTGCTATAGATGTCATAAACGTGGTCATTATAGCACTGAATGTCATACAAACTTAAGTAAGTATCATGGAGAAAATTCTAATTTTGTAGAAAAGGAAGAAGAAATATCTCTTTTGTTGGCATGTCATACAAAGTATGAAAATGATGGAAATTTATGGTATTTAGACTCCGCGTGCAGCAATCATATGTGTGGAGATAAGGCTTTATTTTCAGATTTGGATGAATCCTAACATAATACAGTAACACTAGGTGATAATTCTATTGTTAGTGTCAAAGGGATAGGAAATGTTAAAATTAGAAGCAAAGATAATTCTGAAAAAATTATCTCCGATGTTTTCTTCCTCCCAAAATTGAAAACCAACCTGTTAAGTATTGGCCAACTTCAAGAAAAGGGATATGAGATTATTTTTAAAGAAGGAACATGCCGAATTGAAGATTCAAAGAAGGGATTAATTGGTCGAGTCAACATGACAGCTAATCGTATGTTTCCTCTACATTTGAATAATCGAAATTCTAACTGTTTCTCTACAAAAGTAAAAGATGAGGCGTGGTTATGGCACTTTCGCTATGGACGTTTGAACTTTGGTGGATTAAAGACATTAAAACAAAAACATATGGTGAATGGTCTTCCAAAAATCTCAAATCCTTCAGAAGTCTGCGAAGAATGTGTTGTTAGCAAACAACATCGAAATCAATTTCCACAAGGAAAATCATCAAGGGCAAAGGAAGCATTAGAACTAGTACATTCAGATCTTTATGGGCCAATAAATCCATCTTCTAATGGAGGTAAAAGATATATAATTACTTTCATTGATGATTATAGTCGAAAGATTTGGGTTTATTTTTTGCAAGATAAATCTGAAGCTTTTGAAGCATTTAAAAACTTTAAAGTGCTTGTTGAGAAAGAAGTTGGAGACCCAATAAAAATTCTTCGGACCGATCGCGGTGGAGAATATAACTCACATGAATTTGCAAATTTTTGTGAGTTACTTGGCATCAAAAGACAACTTACAACAGCATACACGTCTCAATAGAATGGAGTTTGTGAGAGAAAAAATCGCACTATTCTAAATATGGTGCAAAGCCTTTTGACAAAGAGCAACTTACCGAAAGCTTTTTGGCCTGAAGCAGTTAATTGGAGCATTCATATGTTAAAAAGAAGCCCAACTCTCGTTGTTCAAAATATGACACCAGATGAAGCATGGAGTGGAAGAAAACCAACGGTAGACTATTTTAGAATTTTTGGATGCATAGCATACGCCCATATTTCAGATGCAAAGAGGAAGAAGTTGGATGATAAAGGAGATAAATGCATTTTTCTTGGTGTTAGTGATAAGTCAAAAGCGTACAAATTGTACAATCCTATCACGAATAAAATTATAATTAGTCGAGATGTTGTATTTGATGAAGGAAAAATATGGTCTTGGAGTAAAAGTGATGATGGACAGCAAATTCCAGTAGATTTTGATGGGGAAAATGAAGAAAAAACACAACAGCTACAAGATATACAAGATCCAGCTACAACTCAACCTCAAAGTCCTCAAAACACAACACCTATAAATTCTGAGACTATAGCCACAACTGCAGAATTTGATGGACAACCTGATGACACAGTAGGTTCCCGTCCTCAACGTGAGAAAAGAAGGCCATCATGGATGTCAGACTATAAGGTAACAGGAATTGATAATTCTGATGATCCACTGACTCATTTTGCTTTATTTTCAGATTGTGATCCTGTAACGTTTTAGGAGGCTGTCAAACAACCAAAGTGGCAAGAGGCTATGAATGCTGAAATAGCAGCCATTGAAAGAAACAAAACTTGGGAGTTGACAGAGCTTCCGAAAGGGCACAATACCATCGGAGTAAAATGGGTATACAAGACAAAACTGAATGAGAAAGGCGAGGTTAATAAATACAAAGCTCGTCTAGTAGCTAAAGGTTACAAGCAAGAGTTTGGCATTGATTACAAAGAGGTCTTTTCTCCTGTAGCAAGGCATGATACTATCAGATTAATAATCGCATTGGCAGCTCAAAATTCATGACCTAACTTTCAGTTGGATGTGAAGTCTGCGTTCTTACACGGCGACTTGGAAGAATAAGTATTTATTGACCAACCACCTGGTTATGTGAAGCTTGGTGCTGAGCTTAAGGTGTATAAATTAAAAAAGGCACTATATGGATTAAAGCAAGCTCCAAGAGCTTGGTATAATCGTATAGATGCTTATTTTTCTAAGATGGGTTTTCAAAAATGTCCATATGAGCATACACTTTTTAGCAAATTTGAAGAGGATGGAAATATTCTTATTGTATGCTTATATGGGGATGATTTGATTTTTACTATAAATAATAATACCATGTTTGAAAATTTTAAGCAATCCATGATGCTTGAATTTGATATGACTGATCTTGGAAGAATGCATTATTTTATTGGCATTGAAGTACTGCAATCTGCTGGTAGTATCTTTATTTCTCAAAAGAAGTATGTTCAAGAAATTTTAGATAGGTTTCACATGAAGAATTGCAATTCTGTTAGCACACCAGTTGAAGTTGGTTTCAGGCTCAAGAAGGACTCTGAGGGAAGGAAAGTTGACAGTACTTTTTACAAGCAAATCGTAGGAAGCCTGATGTATCTGACTGCTACAAGGCCTGATATAATGTATGCTGTAAGTCTCATTAGTAGGTACATGGAATATCCAAAAGAGATACATCTACTAGCTGCCAAGAGGATTATTCGATATTTGCAAGGAACAAAAGATTTTGGACTGTACTTCAAGAAGGGAGAAAAAACAGATTTGTTTGGTTTTACTAATAGTGATTATGCAGGAGATTTAGACGATCGAAAGAGCACTTCAGGATATATTTTTATGCTTGGCTCCGGAGCTATTTCGTGGTCTTCAAAGAAGCAAGCAATTGTCACTTTATCAACGACCGAAGCTGAGTTTGTAGCAGCAACTGCGTGCGCTTGTCAAGCAGTTTGGCTGAGAAAATTACTTAATGAGCTACATTTCAAGCAAGAGGGAGCTACTGCAATTTTCTATGATAACAGTTCAGCCATCAAGCTTTCAAAAAATCCGGTTCTTCATGGTAGAAGCAAACACATAGATGTGAAATTTCACTTTCTACGAGACCTTACAAAGGATGGAATCATTGATCTTTTCTACTGCAAGAGTGAAGATCAGATTGCTGATATTATGACCAAGCCATTAAAGTTGTCCACATTTCAGAAGTTAAGGAAGCTGCTTGGAGTTGTTGCATTTGATGAGTTATATTAAACTGAATGTTTGAGAACTTTCAGTTTAAGGGAGGGATTGTTGCATAAAATTAATTAATCTATGTACGTTTTATTAGTAGGATTGATGGTTGCCCTGGTCTTTAGGCTGTCCTAGTCTTTAGGTATTTACATTGCTATTTTTGTGGTTAACTTGCTTTCGTTTTTATGTACTGCCTATTATAAATAGGTACTTTCTATTATTTAATAAAAGTAAAGTTTTTAGTTCCTTCAGAAAATACAGTTTTTTCAAACAGATTAGGCATCACTAACTCCAACCAACATAATTTTTGATTTCTGCATATTAATCTTGAGTCCAATTATGTCATGGAACCTGGAAAGAGTATCAGTGATGGTTGAAACGATGGAACCATCAGGAATGCGGAAAATGACAAGATCATCAACAAAAAGAAGAGAAGCGACTTTAGGGTTCTTGCATTTGGGATGAGGTTTGAAGCTCTTAAGGGAAACAGTTTTCCTTAGCATTTCACTTATCCATAACCATGATGAATATATATGCAGACATAGAATCACCCTGCCGAATTCCTTGCTTGCTTCCAAAATGACCATCACTAGAGCCATTGATGATGATAGAGAAATTTACAGCGGAGATGCATTCAAAAACCCAAGAAATGAAGTGAGAAGGGAAGTTCATATACCCATAATTCTAATAATGGCATCCCATTGAACTATATCAAAGGCCTTTATAATATCCAGTTTCAACATTGCTTTAGGAGATGCATTTTTGCTTTTATAACCATGCAGAAGTTCATGAGAAAGCATCACATTGTCAAGGATGTCTCTACCAGCAAGGAAGGCAACTTGATTGGTGGAAATGATGGATGGAAGGACAGTTTTCATTCTAGTAGCAAGAATCATAGAAATAAATTTGTATATTGTATTGCAACAAGAAATCGGTCTGAAGTCACAAACATGTGTAGGATTTTTAACCTTGGGAATAAGAGCTAATTAGGGAATTGAAGGAGATCATCATTTTGGCATGTTTGAAGAAGCATTTGACAGCCTTGCAAACAATTTCACCAACAAGTGACAAGCAGGAAAAGTAAAAAAAGCATTAAATCCATTTGGTTCGCACATGAATTTTTGTTAAGTTTAAACATGGCTTGCTTGATTTCATCATCATTAATATCCAAGCTTAAGGAATTGTGTTCAGTATTACTGAGATGTGGTAGGATAGTAGGGTCTATATCATCAATTGTAGGAATAAAGTTAGACTCATTGCTAAAGAGTTCAAAAAAATATTGTATGAAAGCTTGACCAATGCTAACAAGATTGTCATGTTTTAGCCCTTGGCTATCGATCATAGAAGTAATATAATCTTTAGTTTGCTTAGCTTTCAGAGAGGCATGAAAGAAAGAAGAGTTCCTATCACCATGCTCTGTCCATTGCAATCTAGCTTTTTGTTTGATCATTTTACTTTCAGTGTAGAGAGCTTCAAAATACTGAGCAGTTAGAGTAGTTTCCACGTTGGCAAAAAATTGGTTGTCAACATGAGCAAGCATTTTCCTTTGAATCTCTTCAAGTTGATTCTTCAAATAATCAGTTAAATTACTAACATTGCCAAATTTGTTCCTTGCCCACTGTCCAAGAACATCTTTTGTTGCTTGGAGGTTCTTTTGAAGAAAAAAAAGGATTTCCATAGTTAGGTCTATTCCACACTTCATTAACAATACTATAAAAATCAGGCTCTTCCACCCAAGAGTTAAAATTTTTGAAACTTGATTTCTCTCTTATGACAGGCCACACTAAAAGAAGGATTTGTGGTGAGTAGTCTGAAAGCAAGGGGAGGGAGGTGGTTAATAATGGATGGCCATTTGTCAAGGGTGGCTTGATTATAGAAGGCACAATCGATTTTTGAGAAGGTTTTACAGCCATGTCTCCTCTTATTATTCCACGAGTAGGCAGCACCAGATGTTTTGATTTTAGTGAGGTCAAAATCATGAATGGCATTATGTAAAGGCTTGATTTCATTCATGGAGAGGGGATTACCACCAATTCGGTCTGTAATCCTCAAGGAATAGTTAAAGTCCCCACAAGTTATCTAGGGATGAGTGTGTTGTCTAAGAAAAGGGATTGTATGAAGGAAAGATTCTCTGGCAGTAGAGAAATTTTCTGGATAAATGAAAGAAAGATAATAGGAGGTAAAGGATGGGAGATAGAGATTGTAACCGTGGATCATTTGCTTGGAGGAGGTAATAGGGGTTAAGAGACGAAGATTTGGGTCAAAGACACTCATGATCCTCCCATATTCAGCAACATCATGATTGTGAATAAGATTCCATGAAGGATTTATGTATCTGGCAGCTCTTTGGGTCAGATCAAGGCTTAATTTGGTTTCTAGAATTGCAAGAATGCTGAGATTATTGCTTTTGATAAGGGCTTTGCATTGGTCAGGTTTTAAATCAAGGTAGATTCCCCTAATATTCCATGCTGATATGTGTTGTAGCATTGGCTAAACTCATATTCATAGAGTAAGTTTAATTTCATTTTCCTAGTCATTGCACGATTTGAGTTAAGGCGGTTAGGAAATGTTTCAGATATTGGAGACTTTGTGAAGTCCTTTTCCTTTCCTACGGAGAGGCTTTTGCATTTTTTTGGGGTTACTGCACCATGTGCAGTGTTAATAACTTGCTGGATTTGATCGGAGCAAACAAGGGCTAGAGGAGGTTGTATGAAAGCAGGATGAGATTTGATGAGATGGTAGGAGTGGGGAGTTAACAAAGGAGGGATGATTGGGTTCTGAATGCTGACAAGGGAGGAGGAGGCAACGGAGGGAGAAACTAAAGACAAAGGTTGTTTAGAAGCTTTATGTTTGAAGGGAGAGGAGGGTGAGGAGGGAGAGATGGGTTGTGAAAGAGTAACAAGCTGATTAGAGAAAGAGGGGGATAAAGGAGTGCATGTGCATGTATCATTACTGTTGTGCACGTGCACAGTGCAGTTGTTAATATTGTTTTGATCTTTGTTTTGCTTCTCTTGCATGAGCTCTATGTGTTGCTTGTTTTGCTTGTTTGCCTTGATAATTTGCTTCAGTTTTTTATCATGAATAATACTTTCATGGTCATGGTGAGACTTCTCAATGCTCAGAGTATAGTTGCTTAAGTTCACGTTGTTAGCCTTGTACAAACCTAATTTATCCTCTGATCTCACCATTCTTGAATTATTGTATTTTGCTTCAGTTAAATCCAAGACACTCTCCATTGCATTCACTTTTATCATCATACTTTCTTCTTCTAACATAAGCACATCAAATCTATTACCGATAACTGTATGGTTTGCTTGACTACTCTTGTCAACTAATATGCCTTCTACTTCACCATTATTTATAGATGAAACAATAATGTTTACATGTTCTTCCTCTGTTTCAACTAAATTTACATTATTATGTGAGACATTATTGTTGGTATTCCTTAAGAATAAGTTGAATAAATTTACAAACTCCCACATCTCCAAATTGTGAGAGCTATATTGGTTTAAATATAGCTTTCTCATGAGGAGGTTGGGGTCCTGGGGATCCCAAATGTATGCATTGTTGTGAGGAGGGAGATTATGCATCACCACCACACGCGCGCGCCGCCGCCGCCGTCCGACCGGGCCGGGCACGGGTCTAAAATGACCATTCTTTTGCTGGGCCATTGTTAACAGTTTTTTGGGCTTCGGCTGAAACTGGGCTGCGCCTGGAATATGAAGAGAAGCAGCAGGCGGGTAAAAACGAACGCGGGACTGAAGAAACACGACTTCTGAAGCGCGCGCAAACGAACAGGTGCGGCCCATGTGAGGAGACGCGGCCGAACATCAGGCAGGTGCGATGAAAAGGCAACAGGCGCGACCGTTTGGACAAACAGGTGCAGTCGCGACCGTTCGAAGGGATACAGACCAATTATAAATAAGGAGGAAAACTGATCACTTTCCTCACCGAATTTTTAATCTGAATTATCTCTTCTCTTCTAAACACAACTGCTGTTCTAATATTCAAATCACAGAGTGATATACTCATTACAATTTCGTGCAGAATTCGTCTGTTGTATCTTGGGAGAATTTTGAAATAAAATTCTTAAGGAAATCGTTACGACGAGCCTCAGACGTGATCCGGTTAGATTTCTAGTCTGATTGTATATTTATATACATTATTCTATATTCTATCCTTTGTTCTGGTTATACTGTTTGTTCAAAATAGTATAACGGTGTTGTTGTAATTTATTTACAACATTCATACTGTTATAATAATTACTACAGAATTCCAGTGTAGTGGAAATCTGAGTTATAAACTTGTGCGACGAGTTTATAATTGATTATTCTCTGTTTTGGTATACTAGACGTATAACATCTTAAGAATTTTACTGTTTTACATTAAAACAGAGATGTTAACAGTTGATAACATGAAAATGGATAAGTCCAACTTTTCAGCTGTTATTTCTGAATGCAATTTGATTCAGAACCCTAACCAATGGTGGGTTGACACCGGAGCTACTCGTCATGTTTGCTCTGAAAAATCCATGTTTTCAACATACCAGAAATTCGATCAGAAATAAAGACTCTACATGGGTAATTCTGCAGTTTCCATGATCGAAGGCAGTGACACAGTTATCCTCAAGTTCACTTCTGGAAAAACTGTCAAATTGAATGACGTGCTTCACGTTCCAGACATACGCAAGAATCTCATCTCTGGTGTAGTCCTATCAAAGAAGGGATTCAAGATGGTGTTTGAGTCAAGATGGTTCTGTCCAAAGCTGGAATGTATATAGGAAGGGGATATTTATGTGATGGCCTATTTAAGGCAAACATAGCCGTTATCGGCAATAAATCTATGCATTCTGATTGTGCTAGTAATAAAATTGAAGTCTCTTATTTGCTTGAGCACGAAATTTTACTATGGCATAATAGATTAGGACACATAAACTTCCGAAAAATGAAGAAATTATCAAACTTGGGATTGATTCCAAATTTCCAAGTAGATAAGAACTACAAATGTGAGACATGTGTAGAAGCAAAAATGGTCAAACAACCTTTTAAATCTGTTGACAGAAGCACCTAACCATTAGGTTTGGTACATACAGATTTATGTGATTTTAAATCACTACTTACAAGAGGTGGAAAAAAGTATTTCATTACTTTTATTGACGATTATACGCGATATTGCTATGTATATCTTTTAAATAGTAAAGATGAAGCAATAACAGCGTTTATAAAATACAAGGTTGAGGTAGAAAATCAGTTAAATAAAAAGATCAAGATATTGAGATCTGATCGAGGTGGAGAATATGAGTCACCGTTTGAACAGTTCTGTGCAGAGAATGGAATAGTTCATCAAACAACAGCACCATATTCACCACAACAAAATGGTGTAGCCGAGAGAAAGAACAGAACGTTAAAAGACATGATTACTGCCATGCTTTTAACTTCTGGTCTACCGACGAACTTGTAGGGGGAAGCATTAAATATGTCTAATCACATATTAAACAAAGTTCCTCACAATAAAACGGGAACAATTCCATATGAGATATGGAAAGGACACAAACCAAGCTTTAAATACCTCAAAGTGTGGGGATTCTTGGAAAAAGTTCCAGTTCCTCCTCCCAAAAGAGTCAAACTTGGACCAAAAACAGTAGATTGTTATTATCTTGGGCCAGCCCAAAATAGTAGTGCCTACAGATTTTTGGTATTCAAGTCTGATATAACTGATATTCATGTAAATACAATCATGGAATCAAAAGATGCCTCATTCTTTGAAGATGTGTTTCCACACAAAAGGAATGAAGGAAATAATGTCCCAAAAAGGACAAGAGAAGAATCAAACGATTCACATGAAGATGAAACTCATCAGGACAACGAGGAGGTTGAACCAAGAAGAAGCGTAAGGGCTAGAACTTCCAAAACATTTGGTTCGGACTTTTTTACATATGTATTAGAGCACGAACCACAAACGTATAAGGAAGCAATGTCATCTTCTGAATCTTCATGTTGGAAAGAAGCAATCCAAAGTGAGATTGATTCAATTCTAAGTAATAAAACTTGGGAAATTGTTGATATTCCATCAGGAATAAAACCAATTAGCTGCAAATGGATTTTCAAGAAGAAAATGAAAGCAGATGGCTCTATCGACAAGTATAAAGCCAGATTAGTAGCCAAAGGATATCGTCAAAAAGAAGGAGTAGACTTCTTTGATACATATTCGCCGGTAACACGAATAACCTCTATAAGAATGTTAATAGCAATTGCATCCATCTATAATCTAGAGATTCATCAAATGGATGTAAAAACAGCATTCTTAAATGGAAATCTCGATGCGGAGATTTACATGGAGCAACCTGAGGGATTTATTTTCAAAGGAAATGAAAACAAAGTCTGTAGATTAGTCAAATCATTATATGGACTAAAACAAGCTCCAAAGCAATGGCACGCAAAATTTGATAGTGTCATGATGAGAAATGGTTTTCGTATAAATGAATGTGACAAATGTGTTTATTATAAACAACTTGGACAATCATATGTGATGATTTGTCTATATGTGGACGATATGCTAATATTCGGTCCAAATACTCAGGTAATTGAGACCATAAAGAAAATGTTGATCAACAATTTCGACATGAAAGACTTGGGTGTTGCAGATATTATTTTGGGAATAAAAATAATAAGAACATCTAATGGAATTGAGTTATCTCAATCACATTATGTAGAAAAAGTGATTGAAAGATTTCAAAACTTTGGAATTAAAGGAGTAAATACACCTTTTAATCCATCAGAAGTACTGCATAAAAACACTAATGAGAGTGTAATGCAACTGGAATATTCTCGTGTAATAGGATGTCTCATGTATCTCATGAATTGCACAAGACCAGATATAGCTTATGCAGTGAGTCAAGTAAGCAGGTATACAAGTAATCCAGGGAAGGAACACTGGAAAGCACTAATGAGAGTGTTGGGATATTTAAAGAATACCACTAATTTTTCCTTACATTATGGAAAATATCATGTCGCCTTAGAAGGATATAGTGATGCAAACTGGATTGCAGATTCAGAGGAATCAAAATCAACGAGTGGTTATGTCTTTACCCTAGCAGGGGCAGCAGTGTCATGGAAATCTACTAAACAAACATGCATAGCTCGATCCACTATGGAATCAGAGTTCATTGCATTAGATAAAGCAGGCGAAGAAGCAGAATGACTTCGTCACTTTTTAGAAGATATTCCGTTTTGGCCTAAACCTGTAACGGCCATATGTATACACTGTGATAACCAACCTGCGCTAAGTAGAGCGCACAATTTTGTGTACAATGGAAAGTCACGACATATTCATCGACGCCATAACACAGTTAGGCAGTTACTCTCTAATGGAACTATTTCCATTGATTATGTGAAGACAAATGATAACCTAGCGGATCCATTTACTAAAGGTTTATCAAGAGAGAAAATTGACTGCGCATCGAGGGGAATGAGCTTAAAAGCCTAAACCATCAAGAGTTATCTTATACGGAAACCTATCCTAGCGATTGGAGATCCCACGGACTAGGATCAATAGGCAAACCAGTTCTGAATAACTCAAGACGTAATGCATTTATGTGGACATAGTCCAACTCCATTCCTATGGTGCAAAATATAAATGCATGCCTACAGAGGTGTTTAAAGGTTAAAACTATGTTTTTTAACGATGACCATATCTTGACAATAACAAGTGGGGTATATGTAGGATACTCTTAATGGTTGCGATCACCTATGTTAGTGTGAGCTGGGTCGGCTCTATGAGAATATTCAAAGGCTTTTATTCTCTAAAAACACTCGCAGAACCAAAAATTGTTCAGGACCAAAATGAACACAACCAAGAGATTGGATGAGAAGGGAATCAATGCTTCGTAAAGCTTATTGTCTGGATATACAATGAAGGCCGACGGTTCAAGATGAAATAATTCACCGATTAGCCAAGTAGATCCGATAAGTTTTAACTAGGGAAAGTTCAAAGTGAAATATCTACTTATCCACGACAAAGCATTATTCCATATGTACTCTGTGATATTTCGCTTTGTGTGGGGGTTATGTATATTATCATTCATGTGGGGGATTGTTGGAATTCCTTAACAATAAGTTGAATGAAATATACAAAGTCCCACATCTCCAAATTGTGAGAGCTATATTGGTTTAAATATAGCTTTCTCATGAGGAGGTTGGGTGCCTGGGGCTCCCAAATGTATGCATCGTTGTGAGGAGAGAGATTATGCATCACCACCACACATGCGGGCGCACCGCCGCCGTCCGTCCGTCCGACCGACCGAACCGGGCCGGGCTCGGGCACGGGTACGGGTCTAAAATGACCATTCTTTTGCTGGGCCATTGTTAACAGTTTTTTGGGCTTCGGCTGAAACTGGGCTGGGCCTGGAATATGAAGAGAAGCAGCAGGCGGGTAAAAACGGACGCGGGATTGAAGAGACACGACTTCTGAAGCGCGCGCAAACGAACAGGTGCGGCCCATGTGAGGAGACGCGGCCGAATAGCAGGTAGGTACGATGAAAAGGCAACAGGCGCGACCGTTTGGACAAACAGGTGCAGTCCCGACCGTTCGAAGGGATACAGACCAATTATAAATAAGGAGGAAAACTGATCACTTTCCTCACCGAATTTTTAATCTGAATTATCTCTTCTCTTCTAAACACAACTGCTGTTCTAATATTCAAATCACAGAGTGATATACTAGATACAATTTCGTGCAGAATTCGTCTGTTGTATCTTGGAAGAATTTTGAAATAAAATTCTTAAGGAAATCGTTACGACGAGCCTCAGACGTGATCCGGTTAGAATTCTAGTCTGATTGTATATTTATATACATTATTCTATATTCTATCCTTTGTTCTGGTTATACTGTTTGTTCAAAATAGTATAACGCTGTTGTTGTAATTTATTTACAACATTCATACTGTTATAATAATTACTACAGAATTCCAATGTAGTGGAAATCTGAGTTATAAACTTGTGCGACGAGTTTATAATTGATTATTCTCTGTTTTGGTATACTAGACATATAACAATCATTGCCTTTGTGCATTTGAACAAAAGGTATCTTCAAAGATTGGTCCGCAATCACAACTCTACTTATTTCATTTTTCTGAACATCATCTGAAAATTCTTTTTCCTTCTCCATTTCATAAATATTTTCATCTAAATTATCTTTTTCCTAAACTGAATAAATTTCTCCTTCTTCATAGCAATTTTCTTTATCAACCACTGAATCTTCTTTTGACATAGAGTGGCCAACTGCTGATGCTCCTATTCTGTTATAGTTGATGTTGTTTTTAATTTGATATTTCCTTTTAAATCTACCCACCCTCTTCCATTGTTGAGTATTCTTACCATTATCTTCCTTAGCATTTTTAATAACTTTTGCATGCTTCATTTCATCAACTTTGGCAATCTCCATCATTTCTTGTTTTCTTTTCTTTATTCTCTTGGGAAAGAAAATGGTCAATTGTAAAATGACCAAAAGATTTACAAATTCTACAAATGTCAGGCTTCCACAAATATTTGACGATGATTTTCTGCTGACCACCATTAACCAAATTAATCATGAAATCATCAACTAGTTCACTTTTAGGATTAACCTCAATGAGGCATTTTGCATATTCGAGTCTTTCAAGTCTCTTTGTCATTTCGTCCATACATAGCAGCTTTCCTATCCTACTGTATAACCAGTAAATTCCAAGAAAAGACCAGGCAAATAATGGAACATTATGTAAGTGAACCCTGATCGAAACAGAAGTAACACTACCACAAACAATGCTGACTTTAGAGTCGTATGGTTTTTGATAAATAATTTATTCTTCATAATAATTGGATCACCTTGCCAAATCCTATCTTTATCTTCTTGACAAGAGAGAAGAAATAAGAAGATTGCGCCATCGGATTTTACCTTAATAGATCCTTTTAGCCTCCATGTTGATTTCAGTTGTTGAACCACTGTTATGAAAGAAAGAGGTTTATCAAGAAAAAACCTACTAGATATTCTCCTCATACATTTGAGCCTGCCTAGATGACGTCATCAGTGAATTTCAAGGTTCCATCAATGATCAAAGGGTCAATGTCAACTGGGATGTTTTTCCCAGCATTCCTTGGCTTATGCTTAAACAAGGAAGTCCATGGCGGTTGACAAGAAAGAGGAGGGGGCCCGAAGAGAGAGCAACAATAGGGAGCTGTCTGAGAGAAGGAGGGTCGGGACATGCAGGCGGAAGAGGTGGGTAGAAGGACAAGGTGGGAGGTATAGAGGGATAGGAGGGATGATGGAAAGGGAAGGTACAAGAGGAGGGATGGAGGGGGTGTCTGCCATGAAAGGGTGCGTGAAGGAATATTTTGTTAGATTAATGAATTTGATAAATTTCATTTACATTTCAAAATTCAACTTTAATTTTATTTGCATTTGAAATTATTCACTTAATCATTTTTAATAACGTTTAAATAAAATTTCAAATTATAAATTTAGACCAATATTAAATATTCAATTTCAGTTCTATTTAAACTTGAAAATATTCATTTAATCACCTTTAATCAAAATCCAGTTATCAAGTTATAAAATCATATCTTTAGGATCCCAAAATTAATAAGTTAAAATCAATTCTTATTAAAATTCAATTCTTAAACAGATTAAATTACAAATCAATTCAAATTTATCTTTCCAGCCATAATTTATTAAAATTATTACAATGTCTATTTCAAAATATTAATATAAATTTTTAAATAAATATTTTAAATACAATATATATACTATCCAATTAAATTCTATTAAATTAAATTTTATTATATTAAATATTATTAAACTAAATCTTATTGTATTAAATTTATTTTATTTTATATTAAACTATATTTTATATATTTAGAAATAATAAAATTATAAGTAAAATCTTAAAATTTTCTCTTTTCAAAATTAACTTAAATTTAAAATTTCCGACATATAATTTAAAAATATAATTTTTTTACTCAAATATTAAAATAAAATCTTTATATTTTATTTAAAAATCAACATTTATTAAAACCCGTATGTTTTTCTTTCAAAACTTTGGAAATCATTTTTCAAAAATAGACCAGCGGTGTCCATATATAATTTTCTATCCTATGGTCAAGTGATACAGATATTTATCATTTCAGTCGACAGTGATTTAATATTTACGGGTATATATCATTTTAACCCACAATCCCAAAATTTTAAAATCAATAAAATCGCTTGGGTTTATCGTTTCAACCTATAACTATTTTTCCTTAATCTAAAAGATCATTCGGGTATGTATCATTTCAATCCATAGGAAATTCCTAACTAACAGGGAACTTGCAGTGTGAGAACAATAATAATAATAGCATAAAATGACATAGCATATCAGTGGCAAATATGATCAAAATTAACAATTTAAATATAACGTACATATACAAACAAGTTATTGGTGTCAATATTGTCAATTAAGATAGGTGAACAAATGAAAATAATAATATATCATATTTAACAATTTAATCACTAATCAATTCAAGTTTAACAACATATTTCAATCGTCATTTCATGTAGATTAAATTTACTAAATATTAGAATGTTAATCTTGAGTGATCGCTCACCTTTCGAGGTTGGAGAAAACAGTGGGAATCAGGACGACGCCCACATGGATATGGACACGGACACGCGGCTATGGACACGCATGTGGATACGCATCAAAGTTAGAAAACTGCAACTGAAATCTCCCGACAGCAGCGACAGAACAAAGCTAGCACGACTTGAATAGTCAAATATATATATATGATATATATATATATATATATATCTTTTTTTAAAGAAGGAGAAGTGGATGGTTTCAGGGAGGTTCAAGTGCTCGGCAATAGGGAATGGGCAGTCAGGTAGAGAGGCCAATGGCGGTCAGGGTTGTGGTTGCTCTCGGTGTTAAGGTTTGGCGATGGAAAAGTGGAGTGCGGTATGGAACTGCAGAAGCAAATCCTAGGTAGTTGTATCAACTCAAACGCTGCATGAACTTGTTGAGTATAGTTTCAATGCTTTGATGGCAAGGGGAGTGCAATTTTTGGTCAGAGTGGATGGCAAGTTGAGCGTTCCAATTTTGGCCAAACGAAATACGACGTCTCGCTTAGAAAAAGATTTACAATTTTATTATATAAAAATATTCAGATTTCAAAATATTTTATTACCATCAAATTTTCAACTGATTCAAATTTGAAAATTTAAATAACACAGCAGAACAAACTTTTATATTTACCAATAAAAACCTACCATTTGCTATGTTTAAATAGACACATACCAAATATCAAATTTTCACTACTAAAATTTAATTGTTTAATTTCAAGAAAAGTTTAGTTAATTACGTTATTTAAATCGATAAAATTTCTGGGTCGTTACAGGAGGTGAACTCCACTCTTATCATTTGTCTTTTTATTTCCTAAAGAACTGCGGTTGAGTTTACCGAAATATCGAAAGTTGTTTCGAAGAGACCGGGATCGGATATGCTATCTGAAAACCACTTCGATCCAACTCAAGCATTTCGAAATGAAGACATATTAAAGCATGGGATCGAAGACGGAGCCATTGAAGTGCAAGGGTTGCTTGCTACTAATCCTAAGGGTGGTTCCAAAATGGATGTAGTAGAAGTAGTGCCTTTGGTTTGTCCTTATCCTGGACAAATTGTATGGATGAATGTTGGCATTGCATTGATGTATGGAGGGCAGTGTTAGCATTCCAAGATGGATTGCTATTCAGAAAGGTAAAGCGTGGCCTCAAACTTCACAACCAGGAGGAATGGCAAAAGCTGGGAATGCAACAGAGCTATGTGGTTAGCTACCATTAGGAGCGGTCACTCCATTCTAGATGTCCCTTTCAGAGTTGATTTGCGTGCAAACACCATGGTAGTATAAGACCTCGATGTCAAGGGGGTAAGGTAATTCGGTCTACCATGTTAAAGGGGGCAGTCGGCTCTGTGTTAGCATCAGTGAATTTTTTAGAGGTGTATCATAGAAAGGTAATCCCTTACCATGCCATTGTTGGAATCCAATCTCCAATACGTGCCTTACGTTTTTGATTGTAGAACCTAGTATGTTGGAATATGTGATGCAAGCATTTCAACTATTTTGTCTATTCACTTTAAACCTAGACACTCTGATAATATCGTTGGATTTTGATATAAATTTTTTTGTTACCGTAAGGTAAATACTTGTCCATTTTTATGTGCGGTGTGGTCCTACAACATACCCTTTATTTGAAAGATTTTCAAATATAGAAATTAGTTTGGTTGTTACTTGTTATCGAGTTTTACTCACGCTGGTTTACTAGACTTACTCGAGCATTATTCCATGTAATGCTCGGGTTGGACTAAGCATGTTTTTCCTAGATTTAGCTGGATACTTTGGAGATGGAGAGGAGCTGGATGGTCAAGACGTATTCATGTATATTTTTCTTCCACTGCTTTATAGAGTATGTATGTTTGTCATTATAAGGACAGATTTCTATAACTATCCAAATTTAGGATAAGTCTAGTGTACTCTGATGTTATATGAATAAAGATGTTTCCTTTTTGTAAAGATCATTGTTGTATTATATATTATTCACTGCGTTATGAGATTCTATGTTTTTAGTTTTCTTCTGCCTTATGCCTTCTTATTTCACCCTAACAAATTGGTATTTTCGGCACTTGAATGTTCGTCATGTGATACAATGGATGTATTAGTGTCAATTTTCAAGAGTTGATAATCCGATTCATTATAGCTATGCATCCATTTAGTGGGAGTATCATAAAAGTTGATGAACTCTTTAAATTAATATATATGTGTGTGTGTGTGTGCAATCATAAGTCTATAAATTCCAAATAGTTCTATGTACTTCATCATATTCATTGATGAGTAACCGTCGACATGACATGTGTATTTGATATGCATGCAGTATGTCTATAGTAAACTTATACAATATAAAACAGAAATAAATAAAATAATATGCAATAGAAATGATTTGATTCAATCGAATGGGTAAGTATATTGGAAAATGTTCCAAATATACCTAAAATAATAAAGATTCAATCTCAAAATTACTCCTCTATGTGATACATAATGATGCATTTATATTGAGTAATCGAACATTATTGGACAATGTACGGTTATGTGTGAGTGAAGTTGAGTTAGTTTCTTTGTATAAGATAATGTAATTATGGGTAGTACACAAGGTTAATATTATTTCATTTGAATAACAGTTTATAAAATTTTACAAGATAAAGGTTTATAAGATACTCCAACATATCATAGGCAAAGGAATTGGTAGGTTGTGCGAGTCAAAAGATTGCACATAATAATTGTTCATGAGGGATCTTGTATGAATCTCCCCAAAAGAATTTTGAAAAGACTGTCATTGGATGGTATATTTATGTTTCGAACATAATTTTTGCAAACTAAAACCAAATCAGTTTTATCGATAAAGAAATTCATAAAATATTTAGAATACATATTTTATTGCATTGAAAAACAATTGTTGTTTCAAGATATACCAACTTCATTGCAAAGAAATTTCTTTGAGGAATTATTGGTAGTAAAATGGAATTCGATATGGTCCATGGATAGAACTGATTGTATGAGATGTAACAAAATTAACTAACCTAAATGAGCACATAGCATTAGAATGTCTAATAATTATTCTTGCACATCGAAGAGAAACTATGGGTTTCTTATTAATGTCAAAAATATATAATCCTAGATTGTTTAATTAAACCATTGAGTGTGTTGACTTTATATGATATGATGCGCAAATCCAAAAGAATTCCAAGTACGCAATCAAAAATATAGATTTTGGTGGTCGTAACTGAAGGGATATGATCCATCGACCTCGATTATGTCTTTATGAGTAAGACTAATGCAGTTGGAATTAAATGAGCAATGTTGATAAGAATAATATCGCATCTTTCACTTATTGAAATTAGCGTAATAGATTCGATATTCAACATGTTCAAGTCAATTCTGATTTACTTACAAAATTATTGCTTGATAAGTCCTATTGTTTTGGTATATATGTATTGAAACAAAAAATTCTAAATAACGACTTAGAGTAAGCTGTTTACACATACTGATCAAAAATGTCTCAAAGTTAGTGGGAGCGATATTGAGTTTGTGAGTCTTTGGATATGATCCAAGAAATGATACGAAAATATCATTTTATAAGCATCAAGATTGAATAAGTATTTTGATATAAATATCAAATAGTTTGATTTTCAATCAAAGTGCAGAGGAAGCGTGTGTTCATAAGAATGAACGTTAAAAGGTACATTGATATTTCTAAACTATAAGTAAACAACACGTTGTTGATTTTAACGATGTACTTGTGTTAAAATCAGCCTTAGTTGTTTTAATACTCAATATTGGATATATAAATGATGACTTTTATAGTAAGTATAAAAGATATTGGGAATATCCCAAATCGATATGCAAAGACACCTTATTAAAATTGTTTAATACGGAACATGTGAGATAGTTCCTTATGCATTGGCAATAGGAATTATCATACATGTTATGTTGTCTATGATAAAGCGATTTGTTTATGCATTTGGTACATGAAGCAAATATCAAATCCAAATTGATATCACTAAATGATTGTTTGAAGTGTTCTCGTGTATCTATGAAAACTAGAGAATTGTAACAACCGGGATTTTTCGTCATTCGATTTTGAATATTTAAATGGTCTAAATATTTTATTTGGATTTATAATTTGGTTAGTAAGATTTTAAAATTGGATTTTCAAGCGATTTCGTAAATTTTTGAAAATCATCGATTTAATCGATGAGTTAAAATAGCCATCCAGGGCACAGTCTCGAAATTCGACAAAACCTATTCCATTTGATCCGTAATAGTGTATTATTATTAGATTTCAAATTTCGTACCATTTGGAGTTATCATTTGGTCGTATGGTATATAAAAGCGCTGGAATTTATATCGAAAAATTCAAAATAATGATTGGGTTCAAAAAGCTATCTTCTCTATACGATCGAATTAGGAGTCGAAACCTTTTTCATTGTGTTCGAAATAAGAGTATAACATTATAAACGCCTAGCGGCATGCCTCGATAGGGATTGTAGATTTTTTTAGCTACCGATGACGAGATATTGGAATTATATATATATATATATATACATACTCAGATCAAAAATCAAATCAGTCCCTTCTCCATTCAAACATGCAACATTTCCTTTCTCCCTTCATATCACGTCTCTTTCCCCCTTTCCTTTTTAGATAAAGATCATGATATATATATATATATATATAAAGCAAATCAAACGGTTGGTCTCCCTTATAGACGATACCTACTTAAAAGGATGTAAATCGAAATCAAAAGTTCAAACAAAAAAAAAGAACGAAATCTTCTCAACAAAATAAAGCAACTAAGTCACGATAGCGCCTATCGACCTTAACTCACGAATGGGAGAGGCAACAATGTGCGCATGTAGCCGGGGGGGGGGGGGGGGGGGGGGGGCTAGGTCTCACGTTGGGTTTGAGTTCGACAAGAGGTAGCATGGACAAATGGAGGCGATTCTTGGCAGAGGAGGGAGGGTGCAATGTAGGGTTTCTCAATGAGGGGAGTGTGTCACGACGAATTGGAAGATGTGCATGATGCCAGAATGCTCGGCGTCAATATGGCGTCGTGGGCGATGGTCGGCGGTGATCGCGTTTGGTAAGGGGATGCCGAGGCGGCTGCTGCTACATGTCGAAGTTGGGTGGTTAGGATTTTTGATGGGTGCTCGATTTGGGATTGCAGGCGGTGGCAAGCGAGGCAATGTGGCATTCGTTGTCACGATGAAGGCAGTGGCGATGAGAAGCTGGGGTTCGGGATAATTTCGATCAAATTTCAAGTGAACGTTGGCAATGTGGAGGTGGAGCTAGGAGGAGATGAATGGAAGCACGAAGTCGGTCAAGTTTCATTAATCAAACACTGCTATGCTCATGCATAGGAAGGAGAATAGGAAGCATCAACCACAACTGAACAGGTTTATATAAAAATTTAATTAAAATATTTAATACTATAATTAGGATATATATAAATCATATTACAAAATCGAATAGTTATAAGTTAATAAATAATCATTCGTGCGAGGTCGATAAATTACGAAACTAACAGCATTGGGACCATATCGAAGAATATCTCGCAATAGATTAGGTCGAGGATTTTTGAAGTTAGCTAGGATTTTAAATCTAAATTGAACGATGTTCAATTTGATTAAAATTGGAACAGATGACAAATAAAAACCAAGGTGAGTAAAATCTCACTCATTTGGATGGCTAGTATAATTTAAAGTTGTTGAATTTAAATTATTGGTTATTTGGATGAATTTACAAATTTTTATCTGTTGGATGTTAAATATATACAGTAATATGTATACTAGTATTTGGAGTGATGTTCTCGCACATTATAGCGGATGAGACCCTATGCACCCTGCATAATAGTGGATGACCCTTTATAACGCGATATCCCACTCGTAGTAGGATTGGTATTTTTATATTGTATTAACATTCGTGGATGTAGGAAAACAGGTCGGAGGGATCCACTAGATTCCTCGAAATATTGAATTTAATTTCATGTATTGTAATATATGAATTGTGCAGAAAATCTATTATAAATTATTTCGGTGATTGAAATTATTGGACGTTATTGTAGCACTGGCCTGAATTTTA
Organism: Allium cepa; assembly: GCA_030765085.1. Lineage (NCBI taxonomy): Eukaryota > Viridiplantae > Streptophyta > Magnoliopsida > Asparagales > Amaryllidaceae > Allium > Allium cepa. The sequence goes on from CM060938.1 coordinate 338,627,307, forward strand.
ATATTTTTAAATACCATAAATATTATTCTTTGGAATTCGAGGGAATAAAAAAGAAATTTTGGATATAAAAATATTTATACTAGAAGTTGGGTTATTTTAAAGAAAACTAAATTGAAAAATATAATAATAAACTTTGTTTAAGTTATACTTACTTATCCATAAAAAAAATTAAGATAGAGATTTTTAAAAATGAATTATATAAAAATAATTTATAAATGATATTCGAAAAAAATAGAAAAGACTTGGAATCAATATTAAAAATAGATTTGAAATTAAGATGGGCTTTATTAAGGAAGGGATTTATAAAATGGAAATTTATAAATAAAAAATGGTTTTATAAATAAGTGAAACTCAAAGTAGCTTATAAATTTATAAACCAGGTTCATAAATAAGGGAAAATGATATCGGTGGATAAGTTGGAATATAAGTTACGATGTGAGTTATGGGAATCATTTTGGTAAAGCAATAGTGGAATCTATTTTTGAATGTGAGAATGGTGGGAAAAATTGAGATATAATCGATGTGATACGAATCGAGAGGGATTTATAAACTAAATTTGGCAATAAGGAATAACAAGAACATAATGATTTATAGTGGTTCGGCGTTGAAAGCTTATGTCCACTTTGGAGAAATAACTTTATTAATCACTTGAATTGCTGATGACAGAGGGATGGATCGAGTATGATCCATAGTTGTAATGGTGTAAAAATTAAACAGCAGCATATAGATCCCCAAAATGAACAATCAAGCCTATATTTATTGGGGGAAATAGCGAAATATATTCTTGAAATTTTGGCAGCAAAGTCTTCAGATCTAGAAGAAGTCATAGTATCGATCGCGGGTCCCACATCACTTGCAGCAACAACCGACGCCGATTGTTTTATGAGCTCCTTTGGGCATGCAATCGATATGGTGGGCTCCACTCTTCAACATATTGATGTTGCCAAAGTTTCTTGTGTAATTGACTTGTAGATTTTGAGATATCAATTATTTTCTGCTGAGTCGAACTATAATATCGATACGGTACGATCCATTGTTGGTGAATATGGATCGTACCCAATCCATTTTCAGTAAATGGTATATTTTCATGCTTTTATCATTCTATTGAGTCTGTATTCTGTTTTTTCTTCGCTGCTACTACATATTATCATCTATGTCTAATATTGGGGCTTCGTGATCGTTATTCTGACTTGTCGGTCCCGATGACGGTCAAGTCTAACTTGTCTAGTCAATTTGAATATAGTCAGGCCAAAAGGCAGGATAACACTTGTCTTGCAAAATACATCTTGTCTCAGCATGACATGCTTTGAGTTGATGCAGCTTAGAGTCGATGGAAAGGAATCCATCCAGTTTTATGAACAGTAGTAATCCTTCGATGAATTATTTTCCTTGAAGAGTCACATCTCTTTCTATTTGACATGACGATTGATTTATTTCTAGTAGTATAAATCTTGGTTAACGTCTTAATGGTGATCATTTAAGTCTTCATTTCAGTGAATCGTAGTCCTCTGCTGACTGGTTTAAATTTTCATTTCGATTAATACAGGTGGGAATTCAATTTCTGTCGATTTCAAGAAATCAAAAATTTTGGGATGTACACTAGCATGTATATGTATTCATCCCTGACTCTCGATCATGATTGCACATTCACGGGTTGCTGTCAACTTTCCATATATTTTTCACCTCTTTTTTTTTTTTTATGAATCGGCATGAATCCATCAAGTAAATGGATCGTACTTGATCAATTATTAATATGAATCGGGTCAAATTCGTTTGAGATTGGATCATTTCCGATCAATCTCCTATATTTTTTTAAACCCAAGAAAGAAGATGATGGATCATTCCAAAGCCATTAGTTTTGGATCATACATGACCCAAGTATATGTTGAATGAACCAATTGCACTGCGTATTAAGGAGAAGGATCAGCATATGTCCATCACAGAATGATCGCACCCCATCATTTCTTAATTTGGCCATTTGATTGAACTGCAGGCTTGGTTCGTTTGGTCCACTCTTAGGTATAAATATGGAACACTTAACTATTTTTCATTTTTTCACTTCATTTCTATCGTTGTTATCCAAAACAAAAAAGAAAACCCCCTTTTTTTCTTCTCCCTCTCAATCGATCCAATGAGCTTCCCAATCCAACTCCATACTTTTCTTGTAACCATCTTCATAAGGTGGTCCAACTCCTTGCTGCATCAACCATCACCGCCACCATTTCTTATAGATCATATCCTCAGATCCACTGATTTTTTTTGCAGCCAAAACCAAATCGCCTCCATCTTCCACTTTTTAAATTCTGACATTGGTAGATTGAACTAGTCTTACTTGCCATAATTTAGCAACGAGATGATGGGATCTCGTTCTAGTTTGCATGATTCAAGCCATGGCGATTCGATTAGTCGAAAAGGTGGAAGAGATCGTGATGTGGTGTTGACATAGGATGAAATGTGCTTGTTTGAGGTCGAAGGTGGAAGATTGACTTTATCCAATCGTTCCTGGAATTCTAAAATGGGGATTGTTACCGATCGTTCCTAATTAAATTAATGTGGTAAAGTTGTTAGCATAGGGCAACGAAATGGACTTCGACCAATCATTATGATGGATTGGCATTTGAAAAAAATAAAGAGAATTTACACCGGTCATTTTCTGGAAGAGTTCTGCTGATCGTTTTTTTTATTGGTAGTTAGAGATTTGAGATTTGAATTAAAGTGAAGTGTGGAACCCAAGCCGAAGGTTGGATCAATCGAAACGATCAATACGGATAATGACCGATTGGAGTTGCTAGAATGATGGGTTTTGAAATAATCGTGCAGAAACGATCAGCTATACGCATTAGGATAGATCGGTCGTAACATCCTTTTGGATCAGTTGTTGGTTTAACTTTGATAAACATACTTAAAGTCCTCAAACCTTAATTAGAACTTTGTGATGAGCTTTGGACTTGAACGCTTAAATGGACGTACATGACTTGCATATGAAATGGACTGCATATTCAGACATATAAGACAATCGAACTGTGGAAAAAACTTAACTAATCTCTTGCATATTTATATTTTTTTGCCTATTCCTTGGATAATTTTTTCAAATCTTATCCACTCCTGAACACACAAGTTGAACTTTAACATATCAATAACTGATCCCAAAGTTTAGACTGAATCTTTACCCAGCGACATAGGGAATCGGTTGGATGGTCAGCAATGATGGTCACTCCGATCGAATCCAGAAGTCTCGTCATAACTGTTTTCTTTAATTTTGAACTATTTTCATTGCATTGCACAACACTACATCACTCTACACTAGCACACACTTTGTACAGGGGGAACATGTTATTTTTTCTAATATGATTATCTATTGAGTTCAGTAGTTATGGGTTCCAAATGCTTGGAACATTTGGCTGTCATACCTTCTGGACAACCTTCACCGCACAACAATACAAGTGTCGAGTTGAGCTCTGCAACTGCTTTTGATAGACTCTCCCCTAGGCATCAAGCTGAACAACCAGAAAATTCCTGTCTATTACTCGATCTATTCTCTGTTGTTCTCGTCCTACCAACAGAAGTGATAGACCCAGCTCCTGACACCCTAGAAGACGCTATATTTTTGGAAGATCCAACGGATTCTGTGGCTCCAAAAATTAATAAAGCCTCTCTTCGTGGAATTTGTGCTAGACATGGGATTCTCTTTGATGACGTGCAAGTTCGAACTTGAAATGACAGAGCTCATATGCCTCCGAAGGGGTTCACTACGTGCAATAAATTCATGTGTTGGGCAGGTTGCGTCCCACCCTTCAATTCATTTATCCGGGGGATGTTATATCATATGAGGTTAGCACCGATACAACAGCATCCAAATGGCTATGCATTGCTTAACTGCACATACATAGCATTCATGGAGTTTGTATTTCGTCCTCCAACTCATGAAGACATTCAATTTCTTTTCACCTACAAGCGACGAAAGGGAAGCCTTTCGTTCACATTTCTCTAGTCGGCCAAGAAGTGCTAGATCTTGAATTGTACTTGGAATTGAGCATTTTCAAATGTGAGTGGTTCTATACTCACTGCCTGCCTGCTTTGCTAGATGGTGGCTAGAAGAACATAATTATTACTCCTTGTTTAATTTCTTGAGTGCTTGTATCCAGGTCATATCTTGAATTAAGAAACTTTTCTGGTTTGTGTAAGTTCTTATCCATGACCCAATGGAAAACAATACACAGACGCGGTCTTGGCGCTCAAAATGGTTCCATCGAAAGATAGGGACATTGAGAATCTCCTTACTGATGAATGGCTCATTACCTACTGGCTGATGGTAGAGGGGATCGTAGCATAGGGCTACTAGTCACTACTAAATTTATAGTGACCGAGCAATGGGAGGTGGATGATGATGTGGGCCATCAAGCTGATCCTATCGTGCCCCCAGTTGAGTGGGCTAAGGAAGCTACTGATAAAGATGCAATAAGAGATGAGGGTGATGACCTCGGTGGCGATGATGTGGATTGTAGTTTTGAGGCTACAGTCGGTTCCTTACAAACCACACATCCTCCTGCTCTCGATAAAGGAAAAAAGAAAGAAGTTCCTTTGTAGGTTCCATAAGATCCGCCTCTTCAAACAGCCCAAGTTATCCATTACCCCTTAGGTTATTCCAAATCAGTCTACTTCTTAACCTTCAGAACACTTAAATGAAACATTTGAGGCATTATCTAATCTTTCAATACTGGATAATGTTGATGCCATTCATTTTACTGACATGAGCGTCAATGGGTGAGAATCTCCTACCAGAGCTGGGGCTGGAATCCTTCCTATCACTAGCGGAGAGATTGTTCCTACCAGTAAAGCTTCGATAATTGGTCTGTTAGGGGGATACAAGGACATGCACATTCGCACGCACTTCACAATATTGCACTGCAATTATCTCATGTCCTTCAATACTTAGAGCTGATTCATTCCTTTTTTTTTGCGAAAAACAATGTTAAGGAAGAAGCATATTTTTCGCTCTCTACAAGAAATAATACCATGCCAGAATCCTTGTTCTCATTTGGGCCTATACTACCAAGGTAGTGTTCATGAACTCAACCCAAGCTATTGCTCCAGTGGGGATCGAGATTACCTGAATTAAGGTGACAGAGATAGATCTTCCTAAGATAAACAACGATCCAAATCCAGATATTCTCCTCCTAAAAGTTCTGAAAGGCAACAAGATCATCACGACAACGTTCCTCCAATTAACACCTCTAGTGGTCTCCCTCCAACTTCGGTTTTTTCGTAGTCCATTGTTCCATCTCATCCTTAGCAACCCAGCGATCGTCGTGTCATAGTGAGCAAGATGTTCGCTGTTCACCAGAAAAGGTCGGGAAAAGAAAGCACTAACACCCAAGTTACCACTGAAGCTCAACAAGTCAATGTCACTGCTCGTATGGCCCAACCTAAGTCATATTTTCATAATGTGTGTCTCGATGGATTTTTCTTTATACCTAACTTTAAGAAAGTTCCTGAGAAAGTCCAGTAAATTACTATGGACTGTGTAAGTGACATCCACAAGCAGTATAAGGAGTGTGTGAGAGCGGCGAGGAGGATTTTTAAAGTGTCTTGGGAGAGAGCGGCAAAGATTGAGAAATTAAAATGCCAAGAGGCCCAGGACAAGCAGATCATCAAAACTCTAACCAATGAGTTAGAATCTTTAAGGAGCTCATAGGTAGAAGCCGAGAGAAAAGTAGAAATGACCATCAAGGCACTTGAGGATGAGAAAGTCAGGCACTTGGGCCGAGGTTGAAGTACTTCATCATCGGAACCAAAACTGGTGTTAGAAAGGGATGGGGACCAAAGAAGCGTAGCTGAATACAAAAGTAAGTTTGAGCATAAATTCAAAGATGAAGAGGAAGCGTCGAAAATCGGCCAGGGCGCCTGTAATGAATTGGTTACCATTAGGCTTGAAAGAGACGCGGCTATTGAAAAGGCCAAAGATATTGATGCCCTTGTTAAACGAGAAGTGGATGTCGTGGAAGAAAAAGACAGGGAGGAGGTTATGGAAGAACTAGACCCACTGCTTATTCTTTAAAACGCTAATGTCCTATAGCATGAAAACTTGGAGTGGCTTCGAGGAGACTACCCTTACCATCTTGTACGTGCTTCGGAGCATCTTGTTCAGGAGGAGAAAGATGCTCTTGGCGTTGAAGAAATCGATCTAATGAGGTTGGAAGGCGAAATTCTATTGGTCGATGAACCTAAAGTTCTACATGAAACTCGGCTTATACTCGAAAAAGAGCACGCCGTGACCTCTCAATATAAAGTTGGTGAAGGTTCTAGATCCATGTCATACAATGTTGTAGATGACCAGAATCCAATGACCCAAGTTGTTCCCAACACCACTATAGATTCTTCTATCGAGCCTGGTTACAATCCGGAGAAGCCGCATATTGTCACATTTAGTGGGCTCTCCCCGATTATGGAAGGAGGTTTTGGTGGCACTTTGGCTCATGTGGGGGACTAATCCAGAGAAGGTATTTCATTAACCTCGCCTATCCTTCAGAATGCTGGAGTATCCGCGGTCGATATATCTAACCTTTTTAGTTATGTTTCCTTAGCTTTAGGTCAGTCGGCTAAAGTTGCACCTCTTCCTCAAGAAACTCAAGCAGGTCCTCAAGAGTCTTTGATGGAGTCGGTTACTATCATGGCTTCGGCAGTGACCCAAGACGTCTCGGAGAAATCTTTTGTGATCGACGAGCACTTGGTGGACGCTTTATTGAGGGAAGAAAGTGATCTGCGTCAAGAGATTCCTACTGATGACGATGTTGTGATTATTGGAACTTTCCAATCCTTGTCAGTCTACTCCATGTAAGAAATGGCATAGAAACTCAAGGCAAACATTGCCCTTGAGATGAAAGTCAAGCAGGAGAAAATGGAGATTGTTCCCTTTCCCATATTCATTGTTTTGCCTGGAGAAACTATGCATGCTTCCGCTCCCCAGCCAGACCTGCTCAAGATACACCTATTGGGTCAACACAGACTACTCCGGTGAAAGGCCAAGGAAGCAGGAAGAGATGAGAGGAGAGAAGAGTAGTGGGGAAAGTTCGAGCGAAATCTCTCCCAAATTCAAGAACAAGAAAAGAAAGCCAAAGAGGAAGTGATTCTTTGTGTGCACTCATGCTCCCAAGTTTTTTGGGTTATTCTAGTCAAATTTGTATGGGATCGGCCCTTTTTTTCATTCTTTGACTTTGAATACTTGTACTTGACTTTCTAAGCTTATGTAAAGAAAGTTGCTTTGCTTTTGTCGAACTTTTATGTGAATTTGCTTAAGTAGTTGAGCTATTACATTTTCCATTCAATGTACTTGTAATTCGTCGTGCATTGGTTTGAATGATAATCCACTAATTTTATCACAAGACCTCTATACAGTCATGGCCTCAAGTCGTACTAGTCACTAGGCTCAAGCCCTAGTGTTACGCTGTCGGATTCAGCGGTTTAAGTGATTATACTCCTGCCCTCGGTTCTTGGGTTAAAGGAGTTAGATAGTGTATGGTCGAATTCCATCTTTAACAAATTTATACTCCTCCTGCCGATCTCAAATTGGAGTCAAAGGAATAGTGAGTGGTCAAATCACACTCATCTATTTGTTTATACTCGTATCCATACTTTGGGGATAAAAGTTATTTGGTGGATGGTCGAATCGAACCCAATATTTTTTATACTCCGGTCCATGCTTTAGAGACTTAGAGTTATTTTGGAAAATAGTCGAACTGTATTTTCCTTAGCCGATTGACTTTCCCCAAACCCGGGGTTTAACTTAGAGAGCGATCGATCGTGTCATGATCGCTTTTTGATGCACGTCTGTTCCATTACTTGGTTGGAATAATTTGATTATCAGATAGCCAAGCCATATCCATTTCTCGTTAGCTACTCTACCCATCGGGTTATAAGCAAGAATCATCGAATGAACAGTCGAACCATGTTCATTTTGTTTAGTCCAACCGTGAATTTGTGTAATTGGTTGGCTCCAAACTCTGGGAGTCTGCTCGGACATGTCAGTATTAGTTAGTTCGGTACCCTAACTAATATGTAATGCTACAACAATCACAAATATGAAGGAAAGTTCAAATTTTATTTGCCAGTTGGACAGAAATGACATAATTTGCCTTATTACATATATGGAAAATCAAATGCTAAAGCAAATTCAGACACTAAATACGACTGGATGAAAAAGAAATAAACTAACTGAAATAGCAATGTAAATTCTCGCTATTCCATGCCCTTGGGTGTGTGATGCCATCAACAATTGCCAGCTTGAAAGTTACTTCTCCAAACCTTTGTTTAATGACGTACGGTCCCTCCAAAGTAGGATTCATGTGTGGCCAGACAAGAAAGACCCTTTTCAAGATGAGATCATTGATTTCAAAGGTCCTAGGTCAGACTTTACTGTTGTAGTATCAGGCGACTCAATATCAATGTACAGCTGCCCTCAAATTAGCTTCTTCGCGCTTCTCATATATGGGTCTATAGATTCTAAGAGTAGATTTCTATTCATTATGGGGTCGTAGTAGGTCACTCGATAAGAAGGGATTTCGAGTTCAACAGGAATGATGGCTTCGAAGCCGTATGCAAGGGCGAATGGAGTATGGCCAGTCACGGACTTGTGGGTGATTCTATAAGTTCACAATCCTGTTGGGAGTTCATCCACCTACTTTCCTCTAGCCTTTTCCAAACGTTTCTTCAGAATGGACTTTATGATTTTGTTCACATCTTCCACTTTTCCATTTTCTTGTGGGTGAGCAATTGCCGCAAATCTCTTTCCAATATGATGTCAACGGCCGAAGTCTTTGAATTCAGCACTGTCGAATCGGGTTCCATTATCAGTTACAATAGCTTGTGAAAGGCCAAAATAACAGATGATGTTTTGGATAATGAAGTTGATTACTTTCTTTGCCGTGATCGGGGCTAAATTTTCTGCTTCGACCCATTTGGTGAAGTAATCGATGGCTATGATGGCGTACTTTGCACCACCTTTAGAGATCGGTAAGGATCCGTCAATATCTATGCTCGATATGGAAAACGGCTTAGGCTGGCCATTTGTGTAATTTTCGTCGGCATAGCTCTCGGAACTTTTGCATACATCTGGCATTTCTCGCTTTCTTAGCGTAATCCGCAGCGTCTTTGTTAACGGTTGGCCAGTAATACCCATAATGGAGTACTTTCTTTGGTACGGTTCCCCCTTCCAAATTCCCCTTCATAAACTTCTCCTAGACTTGTGTTTATTTCATCATGAGCGATACACGAAGCAGGGGAACAGAAAATTTCTTTCTATATATGACTCCTTCCTGAATGATATATTGTGAGGCTTTGTGGAGGAATTGTCGTCTTTTATTCCTCCATTCGAGAAGGACTTCCTATAGTAAATAATCTTTAATCGCAGTCATCCACGACTCCTTCTCAGGCTCCGTCTCTAGTACCCAGTCAATTTCCATCTAGTTTATTCTCGAAGCATCTAATACCTTGACTTGAACCAAACCTATTTGTTGTTCATCCCCGGTACTAGAAAACTTCGCTAATGAGTCAGCCTTTTTGTTTTGATCTCGGGGAATGTGATGTCATAGTACTCAAAGTCAGTTAATAGATCTTGGACTCGGATAAGGTACAGAGAAAGTCGTTGTCCTTTAGCTTGATAATTTTTGCTGACTTGGCATACCACCAACTTGGAATTGCAAAAGATTTCAAGAGATTTTATTCCCAATTCTCTAGCAAGTTTGAGTCCAGCAATCAGAGCTTCGTACTTAGCTTCGTTGTTCGTTGTAGGGAAGTTAAGCTTCAAAGCATAGCAAATTGATCGACTTTCCAGAGTTACGAGCACAACTCTAGCTCCAGAACAATGAACATTGGATACTCCATCCGTATACATTTTCCTTCGAATAGTAGGGGTTCCAATGCTCTTTGGAAGATCATCATGTGTAATGAATTATGCTATAAAGTCCACCAGTGCCTGTCCTTGGATGGCTCTCCAAGGGAGATAAGTGATGTCGAATTGGCTTAGTTCGATGTTTCACTTCAATAATCTTCCAAATGTCTCAGGTCGTTGTAAGACCTATCGTAATGGCTGATCGATGTAAACGTTGATGAGGCGAGCCTCAAAATAGAGGTGGAGCTTTCATGAAGCAATCAACAAGTAGTATGCCAATTTCTCTATCTTCAAATAATTCCTTATAGCTTTTGTTAATCAGTTGCTAACATAGTATACCGGTCTCCCGTTTTGATTCTCCTCATGGAGCAGCGTGGCACTTATAGCAGGTACCGATACGGCCAAGTTGATATACAAGTCTTCGTGATCCACTGACTTTGACAAGACGGGATGCCACTCAAAGTGGTTCACCAAAGCTTGGAATGCATCTTCATATTCCGGTGCTCATTAAAAGTTCCTTTTCCCTCTTCTAATCAAGTGGAAGAAAGGAATGCATTTATCGGCTCTGGAAATAAATCGACTTAAGGCAACAACCTTCCCATATAGGCTCTATACTTGTTTGACGGTCTTAGGCGGTTGGATGTTGCATACAGCTTGAATCTTTATGGGATTAGCTTCGATGCCTTGGGCGTTGACGATGAAACCTAAGAACTTTTCTGATGCATTGCCAAAAGAACATTTCATAGGATTGATTTTCATCTTGCGATATCATAGGATGTTCAAAATTTCTACTAAGTCTCTAAAGTGGTCGCCTGATCGTCACGACTTCATGAGCATATCATCCACATATACCTCCATCATCTTCCCAGTCTGATCTTTAAACATTCGGTTGACCAAAAACTGATAGGTTTCTATTCAAATGGTATTAGCATATAGCAGTACAATCCCACGTCGGTACTAAAATTAGTGTGCTTCCGGTTGGGAATGTGCATTGGGATTTGATTATATTCGAAGTACGCACCCATGAAAGATAGCAACTCATGTCCTACGGTAGAGTCATCCAGTGGGTCAATTCTCGGAAGGGAAAAGCTATCTTTCAGGCATGTCATGTTCAAATCCGAGTATTCAACACATGTCTTCCACTCTCCATTTGCCTTTCTCACAAGTACAGCATTAGATACCCATTTAGGGCAGAGGACATCGTGAATAAACTCATTGCTTTTGAGCCTATCCACCTCCTCTTTAAGGGCGGCATATCTCTCCGAATCCATTCCATGCTTTTTCTGTTTCACCGGGACATGCCTCGAATCGATATTTAATCTATGGCTAGTAATCTGGAAGCAGAGCTGTGATCCGATCTTTAAGGTCGGTGACGAGTCATCGTGGATGACCGGGATGTTGATCGTCAGCTCAGCCAGTGCAGCCTTGGTCTCTTTAGGCTCCTCCTCGTCATCCCTTGGATTTATGTCTTTATAAAACTGACTGTGGCACTCGAGCCAAGGTCTAAGCACTTGTCGTCAATCTTCGATGGCTTGGTTGTGGAGTGACTTGTCCACACCCTTATCTTTCTCCTTCCATTGAGCGTCCCTCAACTTATCTACATAGCATGCACGTCCGATCCCTTGATCTCCATGCACAACTCCCACGCCATTATCAGTTGGGAATTTTAAGGTAAGATGCCAAAGGGAAATGACTTCCCGAAATTTAGCAAGGGCCGGTCGGCCTAGAAAATCATCATATAGCGAGTCCACATCAAATACAATTAATGGAAACATCCGTACTCTCCTACGATCGCCTTCTCCTAGCTCCACCAATTGTCCGACATAGCCCACCGCTTCCATTACAACACCGTTAAAGCCATGAATACGAGCTTTACATGGTTTCAGATCTTCGGCTTCCATTCTCATTCGGCCGTACTCTTTTTTGAAAATAATATTCATTGAGATGCCACTATCTATCAGAACTTTTCTCACTAAGGCGATGTCGATCATGGTCGAAATGACTATTGGGTCGATCATCGGTGCCTCCACCTTATCTGTATATCTATTTCTGACTACAATGTCATCTGCCATTGTACGTTGATGTTTGGTTGTAGCCCTGTCTTTTGTATTTGAACAACACTCGAAATTCATATGCTTAATTGCGCTAGCATATCGCTCCATCTCGTGTCAGCCCTTATCAGTTGGATGTGCTCCTCCAGCTATTATATTGATCACTAATATCCCACCAGTCTGTATAGGATCTTCAGCTCTGTGCAACGCTTGTCCTCGGTTAAGGTCGGATGTCCTATGCCCGCCATCCAAAGGGCTTTAACAAACTGCTATAGTTTTCTTTTTCGAATAGTTTCTCGATAATATCTTGAAAATACCTATATTCGTTTGTGTTGTGACCATAACATTCATGGAACTAGCAGTATTTTCCAATCTGCTTTTGTTTCTTCGTTGATTCTTTCGGAGGTGGCTTCCTATACCGCATGGTGTTGCATATTGACAAGTAGATGTTTTCTAGAGACGTATTCAATGGTGTATAGGTATCATACATTGGAATCCTAGATTTTACGCTTCCAAAATCCCTCCTTCATTCACGGTTATTATCACTACCTTTCTTTTGCTGATTTGGTTTATTTTGGAAATTTACTTGAACTTTTCCGTAACTCTCCCCGGATTGTTTTACTGCAATGTTACCCTGCACTCCCTCTCCACTCGTTCCCACAAAGGCCTTCTTCTTAGAGTGTCTAGCTTACTCTTTCCTCAAATACTGAGTTGTCTTTGTATAGAAATGCTCCAACATGTGGGTGGTTCGCCAGCTAACCAATCACCAAAGTCAGATTCTGGGCCAATCCATCTTATTACCACCATCAATATTAAATGGTCATTTGGAACGGCTGTATGGAATCTCTCCAAGTAATCTTTTAATGATTCTTCTCGAACTTAGATCACGCTTGATAGGGACATTACATCCTTGGGTAAGTTTTGTGCACACGAAACTGCTTCACAAATTTTGTTGCTAAATTGTCAAATCTTGAGATTGATCGTAGGGTAATCTCGTAAATCACATCATCGATATGCCAGAAAAAGTAGTAGGAAAACATCTACATTTTGTGGCAACGTCGGCTCGTATGGAATCCATCAGCCATTCATATCTGATGATGTGCTTCCTCGGGTCGGTTTTTCCTTATGGATAGGCATCAATGGCATGCTGAATCTCCTTGGATACTCCACATGTAGGATAATATCGATGAACGGGGTATGGCTTCTTAAATCCCCTAATCATCATTAGTCAAGCATTGGCTCTCTCATACTAGTTATCTGATTATAGCCATCAAGTCTGACGTTTGGATAGTTGGAGCCAAGCAGTAGTCGTTCCCCACCTCATGTGAATGGTCCGGTCGATGTCTACATGCCATTCCATGCCTTCTTGGCTCAACATCCTCTTGATGTACTTTCACATCACCATCATTCTGGAGAGGTAACTAATCTGCATTAACTTGAACTCCAGCATCTAGGTCAACCGCGACAGCTCCGGTTTGAGTTCCATCAGAAAAATGTAAGGCTCCTCACCTGGATAAGGGATCGGCCTCGATCCCTATCGATGAATTAGGTCCGATCGATCCTGGAAGCCTAGGAATAACTGTGTGTTGATGTCCTCATGCTTCTGCATGATATCCATCAGTTCTACGATGTCTATGCCTACGATGATCATCTGATGAAGTCGAGCTCTTTGATGCAGAATAGGGGATTGGCTCCCTCCTAGTTTTCCCACGTTGTTGATCCCTGAGTTTATTCATTAGATCGATATTGGCTTGAATCTGTTGGTCCAACTGTCAGCGGCTATCCATGAGCTCTCTCATTTGATTTTGGAAATCATCTCTTATGATGGAATCAATTGGATTTTGGACATCAACTAGATTGGTAGCATTAACATCTACTATTAGATTGCTATGATCCTCTTGATGATGCTAATGTTCTTATTTCCTTCTGCATTTTTAGCGGTAGATTTGATGTTCCTAACCATTGTTGATAGTTTTCCTTATAGATTTCTTCTTCAAATCAGAGTTGAAATGGAAGCTTATCGGTAGAAAGTTGGATCTATCTCGTGAATACGGGCCACAAGCAGATGATGAGATCCAATCAATCTGAGAATTCGTTTTCTTAGTGAAAGCGCCAAACTGTTTACACCAAAAATTAATACAAACAACCAATAGAGATTTTGTAGAGAAATAAATGAATAAAATCCAATGAAAAAAGAGGAAACAAACAATTACATTACAAAAAATAAGCAATAACAAGAATACAACGATTAACAGTGGTTTGACGTTGAAAGCCTACGTCCACTTTGGAGAAATAACTTTATTAACCACTTGAATGGCTGGGTATAGAGTATGCATCGGGTATGATCGGTGGTTGCAATGGAGTACAATGGAAACAACAGCATAAAGATTCCTAAAATAAACAATCAAGTTTATATTTATAGGGGAAGATGACGAAATATCTTCCTAAAATTTCGACGGCAAAGTCTCAGATCCAAAAGAGGTCACAATATCAATCGTGGGTCCCACATCACTTACAACGACGATTGACATCAATCGTTTTATGAACTCCTTTTGGTATGCGATCAATATGGTGTGCTCCACTCTTCAACGTATTGATGTTTCCAAAGTTTCATATGTAATTAACTTGTAGAATATTGAGATACCAATCGTTTTCTACTAAGTTGAACTATAACATCGATACAGTACGATCCATAATTGGTGAATACGTATCGTACCTGATCCATTTTCAGTAAATGGTATATTTTCGTACTTTTATCGTTCTCTTGAGTCGGTCTTCTGCTTTCACTACGCCACTGCTTCATATTATCATCTATGCCTAATCTCTAGGCTTCGTGATTGTTAATCAGACTTATCGGTTCCGATGACAGTCGATTCTAACTTGTCCAGTTTGAATATAGCTCGGCCAAAAGGCTGGATAATAGTTGTATTCTAACCTTTTCTTCTTGTTTATATTTTGATGACACACTGCCTGATTTGTATCAGTGTACAAGCTCCTTTCCATTTTGTATGCTTATTTCTAATCTGTTTTAGGTTGCGTACCTTGTGCATATTACATTGTTGCATCCCTGAGCTATATTGCATCAAACCTAAGATGTGTTGCCTAATCTAATTTTTGTACCCTGCATATTGTCTAGTTTTGTTTGAATTGATTTGTGATGTTGTGCACTTTGCTACTATGCGTTTGAATTTATGCACTTGTACTTGGTTTTATCCTTGAGCTGACTTTGCACTAGCTTGGTTTGTGGCATGTTTTTGCTCCTTGTTTCTGCACTGGTCTGGACCTTTTATGCCTGATATGGACCTGAACTAATTTATGTTCTTGTTTTGATACTTGCACGACCTTAAGGAATGTACAATGTCAAATTGTGCATATCTTAAGTTGCTTGTGTGAGAAATTCAGATTAGGATCTTAAGGCTGGAATAACATTAGAGGGGGGGTGAATAAGTGTTATATGGATTTTCTAAATCTTTTTCAACTTTATGTAATTTAATCACCAACAAATGCAATTTATAGACACAGATATAATCACAAAATCAAATAGAGATGCAAATACTAAATAAAAGTAGTAAAGGAAAGAACACACCAGGATTTTATACTGGTTCGGAGTTAACCTACATCCAGTCCTGTACAATCGTACAGATTTTTTATCAAAATAATCTCCCAAATTACACCATCAGTTTCAAGGCTACGAGGTACACCCTCCTATATTCGAGTTCAGGGCAACTCTCTTGATTTAACCAGGCTACAAGATCACCTTATTGATTTCTGGAGCTACAATCACGCCTAATTGATTTCAAGGCTCAACGCACCTTTTACTCAACAGTTCGATTTACAAAAGATCCTATAACTTTGACTAACACTGAGATCTTATGGAGAGAGTGGCAGAGAATCAAACAAGAGATAATCAAGTTTGATTCACTTGGTATTTTGGCAGAGTATAGTTTAGAATTCTTTAGAATAAATGTGGAAGAGGAAGAGGAAGAGGAGAGAAAACAAGTAAAATTCTGATGAAAAATTCGTTTAGAACTACTGGTATTTATAAGAGATCAATAGCCACATCTATTCGTGAAAGGATACAACAAATAGACACAAAATTTGAATTTTGAATTTAACGGGCACCATGTCGACATTGGGGGTTGAGTGATGTCGACATGCTCAAGGCAAAAATTGATGTTTTGATTTTCTTATTAAAATTGATTTCAATAATTTGTCAAAACAATTTCTAAACTTTGTAAATATATTTGAATACAGTTTAAACATATAAAAGTAATTTTTAATATATATAATCTTAATCTATTAAGTGATTTAAAATCTGAATATATAAATATTTAAAAGCTAAATATTTAAAACAAGAGATTGTTTAAAAAAAGGATAATTTTGAAATCAAAATATAAAAAATGATTAAGATAGTTTTGAGGCTAAAATATTTAAAACCAAAAGAGATGTCTTTTATAAAATTAGTGGATATAAGAATAGGACCACTGTATGTTCCACTAGATATTATCGTGGGTTCCACCCTACTAGGGTTCCATCCCTTT
This sequence comes from Allium cepa, assembly GCA_030765085.1. Taxonomy (NCBI): domain Eukaryota; kingdom Viridiplantae; phylum Streptophyta; class Magnoliopsida; order Asparagales; family Amaryllidaceae; genus Allium; species Allium cepa. The sequence goes on from CM060938.1 coordinate 338,643,785, forward strand.
AACAGGCTCGAAGTGGATTCCATCTCATGAATAAATTTCGAATAAAGATGTAAGTGCTTTCAAGAAGTCTTAACATAATTCTAGACTCAATACTTATCTTGTACTCTTGAATATTGAACTCTTGATATCTTGATACTCATGAGTCTTCAATCTTGATATCTTCAATATTGAATCTCTATACTGTACAGTCTTCATTCCTAGTTCCTACATGTTTATATCATGCATGTACACGTATATCTAAACCATAATGTTAGTATTTATATTTTATAACAAGTCCTAATATTGTCACCAAAATCATCATCTCAAGGACTAACAATCTCCCCCTTTTTGATGATGACAACCTATGTTTATAAAATATATTTCACCTTCACTATAACTCTCCCTAAAACTAATAACTCCCCTTTAATCTAAGTCTAACTACTTTATTTTATATTTCTCCCCTTTTGTCATCAACCAAAACTAATCCTAAACTAATATAACTCCCCCTTAATCTAATACTATCCAAACTAAATACTAACAAGGAAGTATAATAAGTGAAACAAATATTTTATTATATATGATGTTATATTTACATGTATATATGGAACATAAACACATAAATATACTTAAGTACATAAATTATATAATAACACAACTAACGAGAGTTTTTGACAATTGGAGATTTGTGATCGAACAATTTGGATAATGGAAACAAAAGTTTCTACATTGTTCAACCAAATTCCCATCTATGTCAAAATAGACTTCGCCTACGCAGATCACGTTGTCGTCTTCTTCCATAGGTTCCTCTTCTTCCTTTTCCTCTTCTTCTTCTTCCTCTTCGCTGTGCTCTAAGGGGTTATGCACTTGAATATTGGGAGAATCTTTTCAATCATAATAGGATTTGCATAATTATCTATTAGGAATTTTTGCACATTCCGAAGAATTTTGCCTTGCTTTTCTTGTTCTTTTGCCATCCTTATTTGCATAACTTGAAGTTCAGTCAACATTTGCATGGCATCTTTCAAAGACTCTTCAATCTTTATCACACGTGTTAGTGTAGTACATTGAAATGGACCAGAATGAGGAGAATGGAAAGAAATGGTGTCATTTTGGTTTGATTTAGTCAAGGAGACCATTAGTTTTAATTTTCAGAAGTTTAATACAGAGAAAGAGAAGTAAGAAGACAGAAAAATTTGAAATACATAAGTTTATATAACCACCAAACTAATTTTAGAGGGATTGTATAAGTGAATCAAACAATTATTTCATTCGATTTAATCATGTTTTTGATAATTTCACTATATATTAATATTTCCAGTTAAACTCAATTCTCTTAAAAACATTTTTAAGATCTAATTCTTGATCAAACAAACAAGCTTCATATGATTTCCATTTCGTCGTATCACTATTCGGAATGGGTTATATGACACAAAGTCCTCTCCCGGCTAAACCGAATAGTGAGCGCAATATTTTAAAACATATGGATATTGGGATCTTAGTTAAGTCGCAACTTAAAACCCAAAACTTTCCTTTCAAATGGTTTAAAAAAATTACCATTTCCAAATCTTTAACAAAAAGATTCACTTCACAAAGTTCACCCATCTTTCACAAAGATCCATTCATAGATTTCAAAGCAATTTCCATTTCAACTTGAAATCTTTTCAACACAACTGGAAATTCTTTCCTTATATGAAAGCTTTTATTATTTGAAAATCAAATTTTCAAATTTTGCCATCGTATGTCGACATGGGTGGTAGGGGTATGTCGACATCCCTATGTAAAATTTGGTTTTCATGTATATCTTTGTTTATTAAAAATATATGTTACTGTATCTATATTCTATATCTCATTTATTAAACAAATGTCTAGTTCTCTTCTTAACTTATTAAATATAGGTTGATTTAAGGGTATGGTTAAAATATCAGCAATTTGATTCTAGGAGTTGACAAATTCAAGAGAAATAATCTCTTTACTTTTATTATCTTTGAGAAAGTGATGTCTGATATCAATATGTTTATTCCTAGCATGATGAGTAGTATTTTTAGATAAATTTATTACATTAGTACTATCGCAATAAATTGGTGATTTTGAAATTGTTAATCCAAAACCTTTTAGTGTTTGTTGCATATAAATGACTTGAGAGCAAGCCAAAGCAGCAGAGATATATTCTGCTTCAGTTGTTGATAAAGAAATGGTGTTTTGATTTTTTACTAAACCATGAAACCGGAGAATACCCTGAAAATTGACAAGTTCCACTTGTACTTTTTCGATCAGATTTGCAACCAGCATAGTCAGCATCACAATAAGAGATTAAATCAAATGAATCATTTTTAGGGTAAAATAAACCAGTCAAAAGTATGTTTAACATATCTTATGATGCATTTCACAGCTTTTAAGTGAGTCTCTTTGGGTTGAGATTGGTATCTTGTACAGAGACAAACACTATGCATGATATCAGGTCTACTCGCAGTGATATAGAGTAGTGATCCAATCAATCCCCTATATAATTTTTGGTTTACATCTTTTGAAAGATCTTATTTATTTAAATCTTCATTGGTTGCCATAGGATTGGGTTTTCCACTTGCAGTAGTCATTCCAAATTTACTAACTAGATCCCTAGCATATTTTTCTTGACTAATAAAAGTACCATTATCTAATTGTATTATTTGTAAACCAAAGAAGAAAGTAAGTTCACCCATATGACTCATCTCAAACTCTTTTATCATTATTTTAGAAAATTCTTTAATCATTTCATGATTAGTTGAACCAAAGATAATATCATCTACATAAACATGTACTAGTTGGATATCATTTTTATTTCTTTTAATAAAAGAGTATTATCTACTTTACCAATTTCAAAATTTGATTGTAATAAAAAAGATCTTAGTCAGTCATACCATGCTCTAGGAGCTTGTTTCAGACCATATAGAGCTTTCTTAAGTTTGAAAACATGGTTTGGAAATTTTTCATCTTCAAAGAGTGGAGGTTGTTCAACATAAACTTCCACTTTCACAAATCCATTTAGAAAAGCACTTTTAACATCCATTTGAAATAATTTGAAATTATTATAGTTTGTGAAAGCAAGTAGAATTCTAACGGCTTCTAATCTTGCTACGGGTGCAAAGGTTTCATCAAAATCTATTCCTTCTTCTTGACAATAACCTTATGCGACTAATCAAGCTTTATTTCTAAAGACCTCATTTAGTTCATTTATTTTATTTTTATAAACCCATTTAGTTTCTATTATAGTTTTATCCTCGGGTATAGAAACAAGTTGCCAAACATCATTTCTGGTGAATTGATTCAGTTCTTCTTGCATAGCCAGAATCCATGAATCATCAGACGATGCTTCCTTTAGATTTTTAGTTCAACAGGTGATAAAAAAGCTACATTACTCATGTTATTTAGTTGATTTCTAGATCTAATAACAGATTCAATATTTTCTAGTATATTTTCTATAGGATGATCTTTTAAAAGCTTAACCTTTTTATTTAGATGAATAGTTCATTATTTGTTTCAACTGATTCATTATTTAGAGTAGCAAAATATTCTTCATCGTTAATTTGTTCAACGTTTTTGAAAATTTTCATCAAATGAAACATGCATTGTTTCTTCAATGGTATTAGTCTTCAATGGTATTAGTTCTTAAATTGAAAACTCTATATGCTCTACTTCTATTAGAATATTCGATAAAGATTCCTTTGTCAGATTTAGGATCAAATTTATCCAAATTGTCTTTTGTATTTAGAATAAAACATTTACTTCCAAAAATTCCAAAATAAGATACCATTGGTTTCTTCTTGTAATGAAGTTCCTAAGGTGTTTTATCAGTTAACGGTCTAATTAATATTCTATTCAAAACGTAGCAAGCTGTAGCGACTACTTCAGTCCAAAAATGTTTTGATAAATTACTATCTGAAAGCATTGTTCTAGCACACTCTTGAATTGTCCTATTTTTACGTTCTACCACGCCGTTTTGTTGTGGAGTTCTTGAAAAAGAGAAATTATGAGTTATTCCCTTTTTATTGCAGAATCTCTCAAAATTTTCATTTTCAAATCCCCACCGTGATCACTACGAGTAGTTATAAATTTTAAAGAAAGTTGGTTTTGAAGTCTTTTTGTAAAAAAATTGAATGAATCAAAAGTATCACTTTTACGTTTCATAAAAATTATCCATGTAAACTTAGAATAATCATCTATAATTATAAAGACATGTTTATTGTGATTTATTGATTGAATTTGAGATGGACCAAACAAATCTAGATGAAGTAACTCAAGAGGTTTTGAAGTTGAAATCGTATCTTTTAATTTCAAAGAACTTATCCTAGATTTTCCTGATTGACAAGCATCACATATACTATCTATTTTAAAATTCATTATAGGGGGACCTCTTACTAGATCAAGTTTAGAAAGTCTAGATAAGAGTTTAAAATTCAAATGCCCAAATGTTTTATGCTAAATCCAAGGGTCACTTGTATTAGCCAAAAGACATAGATTATCATTTGAGGTTTTCATACTAAGAATATAAATATTTTTCTTCCTAATTCCTTCAAATATAATATTTGAATTATTATCTTCGATATGACACTTATCTTTTTCAAATTTAATTTTGTATCCTTTATCGCAAAGTTGACTAAGCTAAGTAGATTGTTTTTCAGATTCTTAACTAATAAAACATTAGAAATAGTAGGAGTTTTAGAGTTACCAACATTGCCGATGCCAATCACATATCCTTTTGAGTTGTCCCCAAAATTAACCAATCCTCCAACTTCATAGATAATATCATTCGGTATATCTGGATTACCAGTCATGTATCTGGAACATCCACTATCAAGTGTCCACTTATTCTTCTTGATTGACACAATTTGTCCATTGAGTGTTGATTCTTCAAAAGCCATATAACATTTTTCTTTTTGCATATAATACAAACTCGGTGGATAACTTGATTTTCTATAATTACTATACGTAGACTTATGAGATAATAATGATTTGAATGGTTTTAAACTAGTGTTAACAAAATCCCCAAAAATAGCCATTTTAAAAACTTTTTCAAAATTTAGATTATGAAAACTTTGAAAACCAATGCTCTGATACCTAATGTGAGAAATGCAGATTATAGATCTTAAGGCTGGAATAACACTAGAGGCAGGGTGAATAGTGTTTTATGGATTTTCTAAATCTTTTTCAAATTTATGTAATTTAATCACCAACAAATGCAATTCATAGACACATATGTAATCAGAGAATCAGACATAGATGCAAATACTAAATAAAAGTAGTAAAGGAAAGAACACACCAGGATTTTATACTGGTTCGGAGTTACCGTACATCCAGTCCCGTACAATCATACAAATTTCTTATCAAAATAACCTCTCAGATTACACCCTCGGTTTCAAGGCTATGAGGTAAACCCTCCTGTATTCGAGTTCGGGTAACTCTTCTGATTTAACCGGGCTATAAGATCACCTAATTTATTTCTGGGGCTACAATCACACCCAATTGATTTCAAGGCTCAACCGCACCTTTTACTCAATAGTTTGATTTACAATATATCTTATAACTCTGAATATCACTGAGATCTTATGGAGAATGTGGCAGAGAATCAAACAAGAGATAATCAAGTTTGATTCACTTGGTATTTCGGCAGAGTATAGTTTAGAATTATTTAGAACAAACGTGGAAGATGAAAAGGAGAGAAAACAAGTAAAATTTTGATGAAAATTTCATTTAGAACTACTGGTATTTATAGGAGATCAACAGCCATATCTATTCGTAAAAGGATACAACGAATAGACGCTTCTTTTGAAAATTTGAATTTTGAATTTAACGGGCACCATGTCGATATGGGGGGTTGAGTGATGTCGACATACTCAAGTGTTTTGATTTTCTTATTAAAATTGGTTTCTATAATTTGTCAAAACAAAATCTAAACTTTGTAAATATATTTGAATATAGTTTAAACATATAAAAGTAATTTTTAATATATATATAATCTTAATCTATAGAATGATTTAAAATCTTAGCATATAAATATTTAAAAGCTAATATTTAAAACAAGAGATGGTTTAAAAATAAGGATAATTTTGAAATCAAAATATAAAAAATGATCAAGATAATTTTGTATTTAAAACCAAGAGAGATGTATTTTTTAAAAAAGTTTTGAAAACATTTTTTATATAACAAGAGATATATTTTTGAAAAGCATTGTTATAAAATTAGTGGATATCAAAATAGAACCACTAAATGTTCCACTAGATATTGTCGTAGGTTCCATCCCACTAGGGTTCCATCCCTTTAATAGGCTCGAAGTGGATTCCATTCCACGGATAAATTTCGCATAAAGATGTAAGTGCTTTCAAGAATTCTTAACATAATTTTTGACTCAATACTTATCTTGTACTCTTGAAATCTTGAACTCTTTGTATCTTGATACTCACGAGTCTTCAATCTTGATATCTTCAGTCTTGAATCTCTATACTGTATAGTCGTCATTCTTGGTATCTGCATGTTTATATCCTACATATACATATATATCGAAACCATAATTTTAGTATTTATATTTTATAATAAGTCCTAAGGTTATTGTCATCAAAACCATCATCTTAAGGACTAACAGCTTGTGCATATATTGTCTTAATTTTGAATTTTTGTCCTTTGAGCCTTACACGGTCGTGTCGTACCGGTCCTTGTGTATACCTATCGCACTAGTTTATATTTGTTATCCTCGGTGCCTATTTGAAAAATGAAAAGAAACATGAACCAATAAACTGAGGCAACGTTGAGTTTAAGTATGGTTTCTTTTTGCAGTTCCAATTTGTTCCAATTTGTTTTTTTTACTATATTGTTAATTCTCAAGTAAAACAAACCGCTGTTTGGATGAAGACTAGAACAAGTAGATATAAATGTTGTATTCAAGTGAGTGAGGAAAAGAGTGTGTAAAATACTGTATTGAAAGTGTTGTATATGAGAGAATATATTGTATTAAAAATGTTGTAGGAGAACTTGTAATAAATCGCACTATTGAAATTCGTTTATTCTTTTGTTTATTTTCTTTTTGTTAACCTGTAATCTATATAGTACCTTAACAAACACATTTAAAAATATACATACGCATGTACATATATATATATATATATATATATAAAGAGACTACTGTATTCTCCAAAACAAACACAAGTTAGTTTGGCTAATCCGCATAACTAGAGGCATAAGCCGTCAGAACATACATGTATCAACCATACATGTTGTTGGAACAAACACAAGTGTGTCTGTTTTAATTTGGAAATCCGTGCGACTTGAAGCATCTATTATTGGAACATACACGTTTCAACCATCTGCGCTGTTGAAACAAACACAAGTGTGTTTGTTTTAATTCGACGATCTGCATGACTTGAATTATCTGTCATCAGAATGTACATGTGTCAACCATTTGCATCACTGAAGTTTTCAAACATAAACATATATAATACTTGATTCTATAGAAACAAAGAGAACACCTACACAAACTAAAAAAGAAAAGCTCAAAACTATCTTATCAAAAATGGGTCCTAATCTTTACCGTTATAAACAAAACATGGAAACAACGATCAATGAGGAAAAGAGCAAGATTATCAAACTATTGCCTTTGTTGCACCATAATTCATGCATGGTTTTTCTTATTTTTTGTGAAAGCTTTTCAAACCACCTCCGCAGTGGCATTTATGAAAGAATTTATAGAATATAGTGGTTTATGATTTTTGTTTGATGATAATATATATATATATGTATGTATGTATGTATGTATGTATGTATGTATGTATGTATTTCAAATGCGTTTGTTGTAGTACTATTACAGTATCATAGAATGAAAAAAACAAACAAATATTTTATTTCAATAAAATTTTAAATAGTACACACAATTATACCACAAGATTCCACAAGATTTGATACAATATTTTTATACATGATTTTATACTCCTTCGTATACATAAATTTGAACTCTCTCACTCGTAACAGTAAGTATTCACTCTACGTTTATCCTCACTCACTCGAATGCGATTTCTATCTTCGTGCTCTAGTTTTAATCAAAACAGGAATCTACTTTACCTGACAAACAACTAAATAGTAAAAAGCAAAAAGAAAACAGTGAGCCTGTAAAAAAGAAATTTATTTAGACTGAACATTACCTCACTTTATTGGTTTTTCATCTCTTTTCAAATTTTAAATAGGCACTAAAAATATCGAACGGGAACCAAAACACGTGTTACCAAAACAACGTGTTCGTGTAGGATATAAATTTAAAATCAAGTCAATAATGTACACAAGCAATTTGAAATAAACAAAGTACGTTAAAAATCAAACTCACATCACAAACCAACGGGTCAAACCCAAAAGATTTTAGGCTCAATTTCCCAAGTGCAGGAGCAAGTGGAAGTGTACACAAGGTTAAGCCTAAATGTTTTCGGGCTCGGCATAAGAAATAAGTTAAAAAAATTAGGATGCGCAACTAGGATCAGGAAATGTACACAAGTGTGCACAAACCAGCATGGCATACACAAAACAAAGCCAAGCATCCAAAACAATTTTAAGAAAACAAACCAGACCGTGAAGGTCAATATACAAGTGCTCAAGCAGAAACACACAGCACGAAGTGCAAGTGCACTGTCACAAATCAGTGTTCAAAGCCAAAGCATGCAGAATACAAGAACTCGGGCGAAGAGATAACACAACACAACTATGCACACATATATACATATATACAAACAAACACACACACATATACATACAAACATACACATGTATGTATGTGCACATAAGAGTATCTCAGGCTGTACAAGCACACAAGGTAGGGCAAGCCGAAAACCAGCTTTAGAAAATAAATACAAATCGGGTCCCAATGCAAGTGCACACATAGGCTAAACGCAGATCAGATTCAAGTGCGAGTGCATATACAGTTACAAAAAAACATATGTATGCATAAGCATAAGATCACACAGGCACATAGACCACACATAAGGCAAGCACATGTGCATAAAGAAAAGATTTAGGCTCTCAAAGGGAAACTCGAAGTCAACCATGCATAAGGACAGAAGCACACACAGCAAGCTCAAGAACAAAGAACACGTAAAGGAAAATAAATGCAAAAATTTAAAGTTGAGCATGTCAACAATGTTAGGCTGAGATCGCCAGAGCATACAAGTTAAAAAACAATTCAAAGTCGAAGAAAAAATGTTGGACAAGTCAGAATATCAAGGTTGAAATTAAAAAAATCATGTTATAAACCAAGTCAACCAAATATACAGCATAATTGAGCAATATTAGAAATCATAATCGAATCAAAAGCCCAAGTTTACTAGTTGACAAATGCAAACTGAAATGCATGAAATATATGAAAATCTAAGGAAGATCTTCATCAGATCACTCTTTATATAAACCATATCATCGTCGCCAAATCAAAGTAGTCGAGTACGAAACAAATAAATCAAAAAATCAAAATCATACCAATTACCAATAGCAAAAGTTATCGACCAAGGAAGCAATCACATACATCAATTGCTAGGCTATCGAAGGGATTGAGCAATAAGGACATAAAGGTGAAAATACGTCTATTATTTTCAAGTCGGAGGCTTACAGTAATCGAAGGAAGGAAGAAACCCTAAAGTGAAAATAAAAGAAAAGGGGATCGGTATGGTAAAGGGAATTGGCTAATTTGTAGACATTTTTTCTATGGTTGAACCTGTTTTTTAATTATATAATTTAAGGTCCTTTTGTTTTTATTTTGTAGTTTATGTTGAATTTTAAAAGTCTAGTTTTTTTTGGGGATTGAACTGTGGTGTATAGTTCGAAAAATTCTTACCTTAGGGATAAAGTTGAGGCAGGGTTACTAGGCTTAGGGTTAGAACACAATCAGGTCAGCGATAGTCGTAAATTACAAGGTATTTGTAAGCGCTCGATTGTTTATCTTAGTAGAAATCTTAGGGGCAGCATTCGACAAGTTTTTCTAAAGCTGGGTAAATTTATGTGTTGCTTTTATTTTCACATTTACTCTGCAATTATCTATGCCATAATTTTATCATTTTTGTGAATTTATAATAAATCTTATTCACCCCCTCTATGGTTAATTCGATTTACAAGTGGTATTAGAGCTAGGCGGTTAATTTAACTTTTTAAACTATGGATAGTTTTAATAATGCTTTTTCTAAAGGACAATTTAAAGCTAGGCCATCTATGTTTAATAGTACCGGTTATCCATACTAGAAAACTAGGATGAATTTTATAAATACTATTGATGCAGGGGATATAGCTGAAATTGGTAATAGCCTGCCTATGGTAAAAATAGATAATCATGATTTTCCAAAGCCTCAAGATAAGTGGGATGCTAATGAACTCATTCTTTATCACTCAAATGCTAAAGCTATGAATTCTATTATCTATGCCTTAGATGAAATAGAATATAATCATGTTTCTTACTGTGTGTCTGCATAAAAAATTTGACATACACTTGAGGTGACTCATGAAGGTACATCATAGGTCAAGAAATCTCATCAAGCCATGCTCAAAAATGAATACGTGAATTTCATAATGACAAAAGATGAAAATATAAAGGAGATGTATGGATGATTTTCAAATATAGTATTCAAATTCAAAATGCTAGGAAAAGCTTACACAGAATTGGAGATAGTCCAAAAAATTCTAAGAATCATTTGGAGAAGTTTTGAAGCAAAAGTGACAGCAGTTAAAGAATCCAAAGACTTGAAACAACTCAAATTGGAAGAACTAATTGGTAATCTCATCACCTATGAGATGGAGCTCAAAGTCAAGGAAAAACGTCAAAGTAGAGATTCGAAAATGAAATCAATTGCCTTATAAAGTACAACTGGTAATAAGGGAGAAGATGACGCTGCAGCTAAGTTAGCACTATTGATGAAGCAATTCAAAACGTGGACCAGAAAGCATGGAAATCCAACGATAAACCAAGGAACAAAAACCAGTATTTCCAAAGTACTAGATGATTTTGAGGAAGAAATCATATGTCATAGATGTAAGAAGCCAGATCACATCAAACTAAACTGTCCGCTAAATCGACTCGACAAAGGAAAGAAGAAGAAATGAATCAGTTTCGTAGCTGCTTGAGATGAGAGTGAAGAGGAGGAGGAGATAACACTAATGGTGAGAAAGAAGAGGCAAATTTGTGTCTCATGGTAGAGTCAAGTGACAATGGCGATGACCTAATGAGGTAGCACACTTATTTATATCACGAGTTAAACACAAACATTGATAACTTCAACAAGATATAATAAACTAGAATCTGAGAAAAATAGTCTACATTGTATAAATAATGAGTTAGAACGGATGATTGAAAACATTAGAAAAATTAACTTTGAATGTGAGAAGTGTCAACCTATAGAGGAAGAAATAAATAGGCCTTAGACTAAGACTGAATCCTCAAAAATGAAAATTTGACTTTGAGAAACAAAGATGACACAAATTCTAAGGGGTGAAAATCATCGAATATGTTGTTAGGCAATCAAACTATCACCAAAAATAAAAAAGGATTTGAATATGGTAGGGTTGTAAGAGGAAGAATTGTGATTAGATCAAATTTCATAGAGAATTTTCAAACTGATTAATTTGTGGAAAAATTAGGCATAAAAAAATAAGTGTAGGTACAGGAACAAACAAAAAACTGCTAAACAAATCTGGGCCCCAAAAGGTGCAAATGTAAATTTTATTAAAGTTAAACATGTTTGGGTTTCCAAAGGTACAGTTGTTAATACTAACAATTTACTATATAAAAATATTTAGGTACCAATGGTTCAAACATAAATGAACGTGGTCCTACATTCTTTGTAAGGCCACTTGCTTCTTCTAACATTTAGGTACAAAAAAGGGTCAAGGAACAACTAAGGTAGCGGTTGTCAATTTTTTCTATGTATGGTTGATGAGAAATAATTCTAATGTTCCTTAGAAAAATAAAGTGGAGATCTATATACTAATGGTGAACATGAATACAACTCCAAAGGTATGATCTCTAAACCCAAGTTTCTCTTCTTGTTGTTTATTCTATTATTTTTGACGCCATTGTGGTATAATTGCCGTATCTTGAGCTTTGTAGCTCCAATTTGCAAAATTCAAGATGTACTGGAAAATAGACAAAAAATTATATAAATTATATATTCTGTGTTTTCTAAGAATTAGAACTTAAGCCAGTGCAAAACTGTAAATCATTCAGTATATTATTTGAAAATTATTCAAAACTTCCTAAAACAGCTGTAGTAAATCGATCATATCTTGAACATTTTTACTCCATATTTTGAAATTCTTGAAGTTCTAAAAAGCTAATTGATAACATTACAACATTAATGTTTTATGTTTTTGCTTATTCACTAAAACCTTGAGAAACGATAATTATTCTAGCACATTACTTGAAAAGTGTTTCTGTTTTATGTAAACACGTTGTAGTATTTCAAACACAACTTTTGATCGATTTATTGTTTTGACTTGAAACTATTTTTCTGATTAGAAATATTCAATACTTAAATCTTCCAAGTTAGCACTAAATCAAATTATAGACTTAAAGTTTCCAAATTTTAGTTTCAAATGAATTGAATTTTCAAAACAAATATGGCCAATTATTTATGTACGACAACTACGTTCATTGCCTTTAATGACAAGTACCAAATCATTAGTTGGAGATAGTTATGTGTGCCTTTGTTCGATGTAAATTACTTTGCCTTTATTTGACGTAGATGATTTTGCTAAAAATGTTTTGTACTATTGAACTAATTCGATTGATATTATGGAGTACGTTGTACTTGTTTGATGATGCTTACATTTCATGTCTAACATTAATAATGTGCATCACTGTCACACCAAACACAAATACGTAAAACATTACTTCATTCGAGATCATATTTGCATTGGATTTATATTTCAATTAAAAATTAACATATATTTTCACAAATATTCAAAAAATAGATTTTTGCAAATTTGATTGGATTTGGGAATTTTTGAAATGATCGTTTTTAAATATCTTTTCATTTCGTTTTTTGACTTTTGGATTTTCTAGTAAGGAATTTACTGCGAAAAAGATGATTTGTGATTACTTGAACTTTTTTGGAATCTATTAAAAATAATTAATAGTGATTGAGGAAGTGATGGGTGGTGATTAAATTATACTTCGTAACTAGAGGAAGGATATTTTAAATTTTCTTGAAAATTGAACAGTTTTTATAGTACCTTTTCATCAGTACATATTCCATGATCATTTCTATTTCTATCATCCTTCTTATAGTCCGTACACCAAAATTTAGTATAGTGTGCAGAAGTTGGCATTTCAAAAAATGTGGAATTATTATTTTTTAATTGATTAAAATAATTTATTCTATCTTAAGTATTCACTCTCATTTAAAAGTCATCACGGTTATGCAAAGGTGAATAACTTTAATCTCTACATATGTGCTACCATTCTCGTTCAATAGTCCTCACGGTTATGCATGGATGAAATACTTATATAAGAGAAGGATAAATATTTAACTTCTACCTTCATTTAAAAGACCTAAGGTTATGCATGGTTAGAAAACACTTGACATTCTTTCTTGAAGTAACTACTAGCCACGTTTAAAAGTCCTAATGGTTATGCATGGTTATAAAGTGCTTAACATTCATTGTTTTTCTCTTCAAAATTTAATTTTCCGTTATCAGAAGAACCATACTACTGTCATTATATAAAATTATCCTTAAACCACAATCCGATCGTCACTCTAAAATGAGATATGTGACTAACTAATAAAATGTTATGATTTTTATTCGATTGATTAAAAATTTAAATATTCTTACCTCTATATGATTTATAATTTCAATCAAAATTTATAAATATATTGATTATTATTTTAAATTTTGATGATAACAAAAGGAGAGAGATGTTAAGATTTTGATGGTTGAGTAATAAGCTTACTGGTATTCAAGATTTGTTTTTATTTTTCTTTTGACATCTATGTTTTCTTCCTTTTCTCTTTGGCATTAAGGATTTTTTTTCCATGCATCTATTCACGGGGAGTACTTAAACAGGGAAAGCTTAATCATGACACATCAAACACATTTCTTTGTTATAAATCTTAATATATGTTTGTTATCTTCAAAGGGGGAGATTGTAGAATATAGTAGTTTACGTTTTTTTGTTTGATGATAATATATGTGTGCGTGTATCAAATGTGTTTGTTACATAATGACATAAAGAAACAAATATTTTATTTCAATAAATTTAAAATAGCACACACGTTTATAACATGAGCTTCCATAAGATTTAATACAATGTTTTTGTACATGATTTTAAACTTCTTCATATGTACAAATTGGAACTCTCTCACTCATAACAATTTCAATACAGTATTCACTCTATATTTATCCTCACTCGGTTGGATACTATTTCTATCTTCTTGCTCAGGCCTTAATCTAGATAGAAATTTGCTTTACCCAACAGACAATGAAGCAGTATAAAGCAAAAAGGAAAATATTTGGCTCTTCAAAAATAAAATTTATTTAAATCGACATTGCCTCAGTTCATTAGTTTTATCTCTTTTCATATTTTAAATAGGCACCAAAAGTAATAAGGACCGGAACAACATGTTCATGTAGGAAAAATATATTAAAATCAAGTCAATAATCTGCACAAGCGACTTGAAATAAATAAAGCATGTTAAAAATCAAACTCACATCACAGACCAACAAGTCAAGCCTAAATAATTTTAGGCTCTGCATAGTGCACAAGTGTACGAGCAAGTGAAAGTGTACACAAGGTCAAGCCCAAATGTTTTCAGGCTCAACATAGGGAACAAGCAAAAACAAATCAAGATGTGCAACCAGGATCAAGAAATGTACACAAGTGTGCACAAACCAACAAGGCATACACAAAACAAAGCCATCATCCAAAACAATTTTAAGAAAGCAAACAAGACCAGTAAAGGTCAAAGTACAAGTGCCTAAGCAGAACCACACGGCTCTAAGTGTAAGTGCGTTGTCATAGATTAGTGTTCAAAGTCAAAGCAAGCAAAATACAAGAACCCGGCCAAAGCGATAACACAACATAATAGTGCGCGCGCACGCGCGCGCGCACACACACACACACACACATATATATATATATAAGTGTATGCATAAATATAAATGTATATATGTGCACAGAAGAGTATCTCAGGATGCACAAGCATACAAGGTAGGGCAAGCCAAAAACAACCTCAGAAAGTAAACATAGATCAGGTTCTAGTGTAAATGTATATATAGGCTAAACACAAACCAGGTTCAAGTGCACATATAAGTAAAACAAAATGCATATTCACAAGGGTAACATCACATAGGAACACATAGCAGACACGAGGCAAGCACAAGGAAAGCACATGAGGATGCACAAAGAGCAGATTCAGACACTCAAAGGCAAACTCAAAGTCAAGCACGCATAAGGTCTGTATTACACACAACATGCAAAGGTACAAAGAACACATAAAGGAAAACAAATGCAAAAGTTCAAAGTTGAATAAGTCAACAATGTTAGGCCAAAAACGCCAGAACATACAAGTCAAATAACAATTCAAAATTGAAGCAAAAATGTTGAACAAGTCAAAAATCTCGAGGTCGGAATAAAAAAAATCATGTTATAAACCAAGTCAACCAAATATATAGCATAGTTGAGCAATATCAGAAGTCATAATTGAATCAAAAGCCCAAATTTATTTGTTGACACATTCAAACCGAAATGCACGAAATATGTGAAAATCGAAGGAAGATCTTTATTAACTCGCTCTCATAAATTATGTCATTACGGCAAATCAAAGTAGTTGAGTTCAAAATAAGTAAACTATAAAATTGAAATCATACCAATTATCAATAGAAAAAGTTCTCGACCAAGGAAGAAACCACATACATCGATTTCCAGGCTATCGAAGAGATTGAGCGATAAGGACATAAAGGCGAAAATTCATCTATCATCTTCAAGTCGACAGCTTTCACCATGAAGGAATGAAGAAACCCTAAAGTGAAACAAAAAGAAAAGGGGATCGACATGCTAAAGGGAATTGGACAAATTTGAAGACATTTTTTTATAGCTAAACCTTTGTTTTTTAACTATATAATTTAGGGTTCATTTTTTTGTTATTTTGTAGTTTATTTTAGTTTTAAAACTCTAATTTTTATCTAGGATTGAACTACATGTATAGTTTGGGAAATTCTTAACTCAAGGATAGAATAAAGGCAGGGTTTCTAAGCTTGGGTTAGAACAATCACATTAGCGATAGTTGCAAGTTTACAGGGTATTTATAAGCGGTTGATTGTTTAATATATATGACAGGTTTACAATTAGCATGGTATGACAAGCGGAGCTATGGAAGGCAACATTCCAAATTTCGGGTCAATCGGAGTTCGTATGCCCAAGTATGGATCGATCAAGATCCGTGTGAAGCATGCCCAGTTCATATCCATCCATTCCATGTCCATCGTTCGTATCCATCACCATCGACACGAAGTAGACATACCCCTGGATTGATTACACTTCATTCAACTAACAACTGCATGTTTCATATCGATCAGCTACCTGATCGATACGAAGAGAGGGGCCAGGGATTGATACGAAGGAAGGTGCACATCATCGATACGAAAAACAGGGCCTTACATGGATACGAAAGAAGAGGTCAAACCAACAGAAACGGTCTCTGCCCATAAAATATGGATCTCCAACGCCACATCTTCGACATGAAGATAATCGATCTTGTGGGCCCACCTTATGCATAAGAAAGGGTATTCCGAATTTTGGGGAAGATGTTTCCAGCTCCATGCCTATAAATAGCACCTCCACGCCAACTAAAAGGAGGACCTTTGAACTTTGATGTTGCTGCTCTGCTGAAACTCCATTGTAACTTGAGTGTTAGCATTATACTGTTGTAATTCGATCTATAATCAGCAATAAAACAACAAATCTTTCGAAGTGGACGTAGGCTACAATGCCGAACCACTATAAATTCTTGTCTTCTCTTACCACTATACATTTTCTTGGTGTGATTGTTAGATTAGCCTCATTTTCCATTTTAATTCTTCATTCTAATCTCTTCAATTACATTCAAAGAGTGTTGTCCCCTTTTTTGGTATGAACACTTCGGTGCCTTCATTGAGAAAAACTCTGCTTTTTCTCCTGCTCTATGGATCCCCAGCCATTGTCAGAGTGCTAAAATCTAAGGAGGAGATCCAAATCTACCTTCCAGTGGTTCCTTCCATTCTACCCAGATTATTCTAGATCTAGGAAGAACTATATTCAATATGGTGCATACTACCAGAACTGCTTCAAATGTTGCTAATCCAGAAGGAAGGGATAGGAAAAGCCCTGCGCAGCTGACTACTATAGGCCAAACATCGGTTGGAGCTATAAAACTACCCAATGCAGTAACCAGAGAGGAATTCCAGCCCTCATGCATGAGCTCACTCAAATCCGTCAAGAGCTCACTCAACAGATCCCTGCTAACGCGGAACTCATGAACCAGCTGAATGAATAAAGAGGACAAAGATCTAAAAGGGAGCATGCCTCTTATTCTTCGACTGAAAGCTCGATGTCATCTGAATCCTATCACAGATCTACATGCCATCGATTAGATGAAAACTACGCAGAAGCCTCCAGGCATCATCATGTTATGAATCCCGGATAGGCCGGGATTGGTCCTTCTACAGGACATCAAGCTGGATCCTCCTTCCGAGGAGGAGCGCTTCCTTACCACACCATTCATGACCACGCAGCTGCTGCAGCCATAGATTTGGAGGTCGAAATCCAAAACCAACCAGATCCAGCCCTTCGCCACCATATTCAAGCTCAGGATCCTCATTTCCTTGAAGCCTAGGAGCCGAGGAGGTGGGGACCGACCGTAGACAGCGGGCGGACCGTCCTTATAACACGGAACCCGACCACGCCTTGGCCCTGAATATCCAGATGCCCGGTATTCCAACTATGATATGCTAAATGATAAGAGAAATTCAAGGCTTCACAAATGATGATTGAGGGATTTCTAGAAGTCACACCCAATTCACCAACGATATCTTACATGCGGAACTGCCCTGCCAATTTCGGATGCCGACCTTGCATGTATATGAAGGAAATTCAGATCCCAACCAACATATTCTGAAATATAGATGCCTTATGAATTTGGCTCAAGCTGATGACGCGGTTAAGTGCAGAAGCTTCCCTATCTCCTTGGTAGGCATTGTGACTATGTGGTTCACCCGTTTACCATCTAGATCCATCTCGTGTTTTGACTAGCTAGCTATTAAGTTTGTTGAGTAGTTTCGTATGCATGCTACGAGACCGAAGGATGTCAATACCTTATCCAGTGTTACTCAAGCCCCAGGAGAGACTCTAAGGCATTATCTAGAAAGGTTCCACGCTGCTTGTGCCAAAGTCAGTAACCCCAACGACATCTTTATTCTGATGGCATTGACTAAAGGGATTGATCCTGATTCCAAGTTTGGTGATTGGTTGGCTGGGAAAACCCTCGCTTCATTGGACCGTTTCTGTGCTAAGACAGCCCAGTATTTGAGGAGGGAAGATGCTAGATGATCTAGGAAGCAAGACGTCGCGGGGCCCAGTAGTGAAGGTATCCAGAGTAATATTGCAGTAAAGCAGACCCATAAAGTCAAGTTAATGATTCCTAGATGCATCATGTGATCGCAACGATGTATAAAGAGCTGAGTTATATCTTACGGTGGGACTCATTCAAATAGAGAGTGATCATGATCCGACCAGTCACTCGCTAGATGAAACCCCGAGATTGGGGAGCAAACAACAACCAATTAAAAGAGAATTGAAACACAACAATTCTCCAACAAACTCTAGCTCGAAGAGTGCGAGCTGAAGTGTAAACTCCAAAATTAGGACGTGAATCAACCGTCCAAGCTTAAGGAGGATGGATCCATCCATCCATGACCTCGCTTATTTCCATAGCCGGAGGAGGATGGAATCGTCCATCCACGACCTCGCTTATTTACAAAGGCTCAAGGAGGATGGATCCGTCCATTCACGGCCTTGCTTATTTACAAAAGCTCGAGGAGAATGGATCCATCCATCCACGACCTCGCTTATTTCTAATAGCTCGAGGAGGATGGATCTGTCCATCCACAACCTTGCTTCTTTCCAAGCTCAAGGAGGGTGGATCCGTCCATCCGTAACCTCACCTTCTTTCTTCAAGCTCGAAGAAGATGGATCCGTCCATCTACGACTATACTTACTGGATCAAGGTGGATGCCATCTAACCATCCATGACCTTAACAAACTTCTTATTTCTAGAGTGCGAATAAGATCCTAATACTTAAACAAATGTGACCGACCGCCCGTAAAATAGCTTATGTCGCCAGAGAATGGATATAATTCTAAACAATAAGTAGGCATGACCGATCGTTGACATACAAGTCTAAATCCTCATAGTGTGGATGCAAATGCTAGCAAACGAACGAGTGTGATCTGACCGCGCAAACTCATGACACTTTAATTTTGTTCCGACTAAGTTAAATTAAAGTTGGTGAAGACGGAGGATGACTGCCAATTAACTACTTCAATTCTCCCCAGAACTGGGGGCAAAACTCAAGTTCCAGCCATTGACCGAGGTAGCGCAACGTTGGGGCTTGACTCAATGTTTTATTATGACCCGAGGCCATGACTTCAGGACTTAAAGACCAAACTCTAGTTCAACTCAGAGACTAAAGCTTCATGAGTACATTGAATGGAAATGTGAGTGCTAAGGTACTTTGACAAATCAACACAAAGTTATGCTAAAAATAAAGAAGTAGTTTTATTCACAATATTCTTTGAAAAGAAAGTACAAAATTTGTTCAAAGAATTCCTATCAATGGAGGCCAAGCCCGCATCTATACATGGCCTGCAGAAAGTAAAAGAGAAGCTTATTCTAATCATCTACAAGAGAGGGAGTCAAAATGTTGATCTATTCCTTTGGTTCCTTGCCTTTCTTGACTTTGTTCGGCGTAGACCCACTCGAGCTACCACCCGGACCTCTCTTAGAACCCTTACCTCCTTGGCCTGCTCCAGCTCACATGCCCCCGATCGAGGGAATCGACGCGACCTCCTCTTGAGAACTCATAGGGACTGGAGTATCCTCTGTGCGCAGACCTAGTGGAATGGTGTCACTCTCAACACTAAAAGAATGAGGCACTCCAGTTTCAACTATGGTGCCACCTGGAGAAAGTACAAGGATCGAGGTAGGACCGGGACCCACCATACCTCCGTTGGCACTATGACCCTACTCATCCTGCTCTATCTCAACTTTGATTTCTTCCATTATTTGTTCCTCCCGGTCCATGCGTGTACCGATCGAAATGTTGCTGGTCGGACTCGAGGAGCCCGTGATAATGACATATTCGTCTACATTGAAAGGCACTTCAATAATCAGATCGCTTTGATGGCTGAGGAGCGCTTCCCTTAGCTGATCATCAAGCACATAGCTGCTCTCATGTATCTCCCAAGCCGAAGAAGTGATTGTCACAGTTGTGGCCTCCGTAGTTAATGCCTCTTGCTCGTGGTGGACTTCTTGGATTGCAGGAGGGTTGACCGGTGAAAAATCTAAGATTGAATGAAGATAGGAGAATATATTTATAATATCTTCGGACAGTGTTCCTACATTTTGAGAAATATGAGAAGTGTCCAGAATACCTTCCTCGAGTTGGCTCTTATGTTGAGCCGACGTGCCTTTCAGGGGACGCTCGATAATCGAAGAGAGGTATGGTCTATTAGGATCATACCCTGGGACAACCAGAGGGTCTACAAAAGATGAAGGCACAGTTTGAGACGCTAGGGGCATTTCAAAGTAAAAGACATGATGTTCGCCCCCGATCCTTCCCTTGCTACCAAGTATTCAACAGCCAGTTTTTCTTTCTAAAGCGCGATCTTCGTGTCGTGAAGGACTTTAGGCTCATTTTTGATCAATACTTGAGTTTCTAATTCAAACTCATCGACGATGCAACATTACGAATCGCCTTTTCATCCTCAAGCCAGCGGTTCCAGGCCTTATATAATTGGAAAGGATAGTCCTCGCCAAGCCAGTTCAGGTTGCGATTTCTCAGGACATTAGTGTTGTAGGTGACCAGAAGATTTTAAAATTTGCTTTCCATCTTGGCTTCTACAGCTTTTATTTCCCTATCTACCCCGGCGTCGGCTTCTTCGGCCTTTTTATTCGCAGAATCCCTCTCTTCCCTAAGTCTCATCGCCTCCTCGCACGCCACCCTGGCCACTTTGTTAGCTTCGTCTTTCTCTTTAAGGGCCTCAGTCAGCTTCGCCTTTAATTCAGCGACTTCTTTCAATATGGCCTCCCTTTCTCGCATAATACCAGTATAGCGATGCCCTATTTCCTACACCAAGTCCATGTACGTTTTCCTCTTCTCCTCCATAGACTTCATGGCTTTTCTCGAAGACTCAATTTAATTGGTAAGCACTTCTATTATTTTGTCCGTATGAGAGAGAGATTGCCTTTTAGTTTCTCTATAGCCTTGGCCCGCTCAAAAGACACCGCCGAAACCCGTTCTGCCATCTTAACCCATACGCAATATTGGTTGTACGCATCATGCACATAGTCCTGCACTAATTTCTCTATATCTCGTGGGATTCTTTTCAAGTTGGAAGGAAAATGGAAGCCATCGAAACATATGTTTGGAAAATCTTTCTTCAATTTGGCGATGCTAATGGCTTCCTCCCCCGTTGGCTTTATGGAAGTTTGCTCCACGATGGCACGAGTTTCTGTTTCGATTCTACAACGCTAATCGCTGGCTTTTGGAACGTGAGACAACACTATTTGATGAGTGGATTTAGAAGAAGGCCTACTGGAGCTAGAGGGTTTAGAGGGTCCATTTAGTGGTGGAGATCGTGACCTAGAATAGCGCCTTCTTTGATATGATCTCTCCTTTTCTCTATCGTGGCGCTCGCGTTCCTGACTAGTCAGATAGCCGTGACCATAGTCTCTCCCACTCTCACGATGATGTGATTTAGAGTGTGATCCAGAAGAATGTTGCGAAGAGCGAAGTTTACTGAGCATGGAGCCTTGTTTCACCATCGTATCTGTAAAATGAAAAGAGGAGTAGAATTATTTATCGCCATAAATTAAGAAGCATGTGATGAGATGTCGTGTAGTGTCGTGAAGTGTGTATGCATGTGCAAACTCCCCAACCGACCGATTGTAGTAGCCCTGCTTATTAGAGTTGTCTCCCCTATATCTATTGAAGGTAGGTCTGCACCAGTTCTTGATGAGAAGTGAAGCCCCTCTGGCCCAATATCAGGGAATGACAATACATCATCCTGGGTATGAATGTCTGATAACCCTCTCAATGAACTTTCTATCTATGAAGAAGGGGTCTCCTGACCTATGGAAGTTGCAATGAGCTGAGCTGCGTCAATAGTCTTCTGCCTCTTAGCTTTATAGGCGATAGTTTTGCTTTTTCTTTTTGACTCTGATGGTCGAAGGCCTTACGAAGGCACGCCCATGGACTCATGACTATCCTCTATCCCCTTGTCATCGCGAGTTTCGATGATTATTACACCGAACGTGGCCTGAGCCCCTCAACTGGGAGCATGACAGGAGCCCATCATCAACTTTGTCTTATTGGGGCCACTCTGGGAACCCACGTCAGCCCTATGCTTTGACCTCTTTCTATAAGCTCGATGGTAATCAAGTTGTCGTTAGCAAGGACTTCATTTATTTCCCTTAGTTTGGTAGGCACCACCTGAAGTGTCCTCACTATTTATTTAAAATGTGCTCCTTCGGGCCATGGAATGGCAGCTGTGAAAGAGACACAACAATGAGTTCAGCATCGATTTATATTACACAGTTAATTGACGAATAAGTAAAAGTACTTACATCTAACCAACCATTGTCTGGCGAACCCCGATGGGCATCTCACATAGAACCACTCTGTCTTGAAGTAGTTTAACTTACTCCACGCACTTGCCACCACTTGACAGTTTCTGACCACTTCTAGAAAAGTGAACGATGGATTATCTCCCCAACTCTTGACATTGAATAAGTATTTGATTTCATCGACGGTTGGGGGTCGAAGGAGATGCTCGATAAATATGATATATAGGCTGTTGAGAAGTGTGTATCCGTTGGGGTGGAGCTGAGACGGCGCAGTCCTCAGAAAGAATAGCACATCCTGAATGAACTGATTGAACGAGGGCAATGTTCCATCCAAGCACATGAATCTATTTCACGCAAGTGAACCCTTTCGGGGGATTATGCACCCTATTTTTTGGCCTCGGTAATTGAACTTCTTACAAAGATAGTCCATGCCTGAGACAAATTATGCCCAGCATTTCTTCTGAGATCTTAGATTGGAAGGAGTCCTTCGGATTCATAACCAATACTACATCCGACAGTTCATCCGGAGTAGGGTATACTGAATTTGCCGCGATGTCTGGCACCTCGATTCTAGGAAATGATGGACTTTGAACTTCTTGTTGTCCATAGCTATTGAACTTAGTAAAAAACTGTTATTAGATGGAAAGAAATCCATGATCCTCCCAGTGTAAAGTGTGATCATGTTGTGTAGTGAAGTGCTGCAGAATACTCTAAATTTCTACAAGTTTGAAAGATGGTAAAACGAAAAGACTTCGAGATTCGACCAGAGTGACGGTCATTGCTGACCGTCTCAACCATGCCATCTTGACTTCAAAGAACGATCCATGTTAAGATTGGTTATGTTTATCAAGTTACAGTTCCATCGACGAGCTTTGAAGGATAATCATATATGTTGTTTTACAATTAAGTCCAAATATATAAGGCTGAAGCTCGTCGAAGTTAAGTGTTCGAGTATGCCAAAGGCAATGGATTTCGTATCCATCATGGTTCAATTCGGATCGTTCCCCTAAAACCTATGTTCGTATCGATCCAAGACGTCGACCGATAACCTAAACGTACCGACACATTTCGTGTCAATCACCTGTTCGTATCGATCACCCCAAGTATTAGCCGCTTCGTATCGATCCGAGGAGTTAGGTTTCGTATCGATCACACCATGCCTCTTCCATCGATACGAACCGCTCTATCCCAGATCGATCGATAGGCTGCTGCCTTTCTCCTCGATCATGAGGACTGCCTACAACCATCTCCAAAGCATTTTGATCGGTCCCATCTCCCATCGATACGAATTTGAGAAGACTTGAAGTCAGTGACTCCATCGACTCCTTCCAATTACTCTCCTTCTTTCCCAAACCTCCAAATCACCATTAACTACCTTCTCGAACTCTCCCCAGTCAAGCTCGATGCCAATGACACCAGAGTTGGCCATCACCATGAATGGAATGGCGTGAAGCTCGATGCTTGTCATTAGAAATGTGAATCGACTGATTGTTTACCTAGCTTGGAGAATTTGGGTTATGGGTTGATGAATTAGTGTTTGGAATGAAAGAGATATAGTTTCCTTTCTCTAGTAATCGATATGAAGTAATAACAGATGCAAGTGAAAAAAAATTCTAAGCCCAAAAACTATTTATATGCTTTCGTATCCAAAGAAAAATGCTTCGTATCCCAGTCACAAAACCGATGGAAACGGTCAACACCCACATCGATACGAAGAGCACTACACCTGTTGAATATGCTAGTATATGATTTTTGTTTGATGATAATAAACATATTTATATATATTCGTTTAAATATATTTGTTATTGTACTATTTTATCTTATTTTCACATAATTAAATAAGTATTTGCTGAATAAAATAAATAACACATAATTTAAATTCAAACAGATATTTTATTCAAACAAATATTTTATTACAATTTTTGAATAGTACAAAATTTGAGCTCTCGCTATATACAAAATTTCCATTACAATAAAATTTCAAATTATAATACAATTTTTCACTATACATACGTTTGCACCTCACTACATATCACTCGTTCACTTGTGTTTGTTCGTCAACCATATTCCAATTTGTATCCAGCATCTGAATTATCTGCAAAATAAATACTAACGCGGTAGAATTGAAAAAGAAATATTTTTGTAGTGTAAACTAAAATGTGTTGTGAAAATATTATTTGCCTTAGTTATTTGGGTTGTTCGTCATCATTTAATTTTGATTTCATCAAACATGAATAACTTGTGACATGCACAGTGTTATCACTATACATGCCACAAGGCTGTGCACACCGATATACACTTGATAAAATTGCAGGGATAGGTCAACACAAGCTCAAACTCGAGCTAAGGCAGGATTCAACTCAGGTGCAATACAAATACATCACAAAATTGTCGAGTAAAAGTTCTCATGCAACAAGAAGCCAAAACCAGACCATGCTAACAAGTGCATAAATGTGTACACATGAGAACAGACTCGACAGTGCAGTCATGAAACTAAAATAAAATGTACAAACCACCAGTGTATCGATGAATACATATACAAGTGCACCACAACCAGATCAGTTTCCAAAATCAAAATGACAAGTGCAGTGCAAAGCAACATAAACAAGTGGAAACAATGAGACAACATCTCAAATGAACACAGGTGCAAGACCAAGTCTGAAAACAATACACATCGAACTAGTTCAAAACATGCAATGGACACAACTGTTCTTAGGTGAACCAGATTACAAGACCACCAGTGAAACAAAAGCCCCAAACAAATGAACACAACATTAACGTAACTCAAGAAAACTACATGGTGCAACAAACATACACACACACACACACGTACATATGCATACACACATGTATACATATGTATGCTATGCACATGAATCAAATGGCCAAGACCAAACACAAGAAAGAAGGTAGCAGAGAAAGGTACACAAGTGAATGGAAACCACCATAGAGCAACAAATCTTGAGTATCAAAATAGGTTAACTTCAAGTGAAAACAAAATGCAAAAACAAACTTCAATACAAGAAACTGTTAACATATGCATATGGTTAGACACAAAGGCAACACATGATGCAATGCATCAAGACAACAATGCAAGAGTAAAAGTTGTAGCGTAACTCGAAGCAACTCAAGCTAGTATATCAGACTGCAACAAGACCAGTCCAGAATGGAAGCAAATGCAGACTGGCTCGAGGCTACAACCCAGTAAAGCTTCAAATGAAAACAAGTTAACCCCAAATCTGAAAACAGTTCAAGCCTCAACATTTACAAGTTCATATACACTGTCATATACACATATATACATACACATATATATACACATGTATATAGTTCAGAAAGCATCACACCAAATGTACAAGAATACAAGTCCAAAAACAACAATTAGCACCATGTATACACACAGTATATACATACGCATATGTGAAATTCAAACCAGCTCAATATTACAAACAATCAAGCTACAACAAAGTACATGATGCAATGCAACAAAGTGGAACAGTACTGGAACAATGAAGCAATAAACAATTGACAGTATGGATTGAGTGACGTCGTGTATGACAGGCAGTGGTAACAACATCGAAATGAAGTGCGACCAGATCAACTCAATGCAAAGACCATGTCAACATACTTCAATGAACAAAGTCAATGTCGCAGGAATTTCAATCTGAACATGTCAGATTTTAAATAACAAAGTCAAAGTCGTGGTGGCCAAGGTGATAATAAGAATTGAACAAGTCATAAAAGAAATTAAAAGAAAGCCAATTATCTCAAAAATTGAAGGCGTCGAAATCAAAGTTGTTAACAAAGAAAAGAACGGAATCAAATCCAAAGCAAATGCAAACCGTGGTGACCAAGCAAGCATAATAGGGAAAAATACGAATTGAAAAAGTCAGAAAACATCACTAACATTCGATTACAAGTAAACGGCCAAGCTAATTTATCAGACGATTTCAAGTGAACGATAATCTAGGGTTTTATTCCCTATAAATACCATCAACATCATTGGCAATTAAAAGCATCAAGTTCAAGCATATCAACGAGAGTAATAAAGGAAATCACATACCAGTTTTTATTCAAATCGAACTCGACGAACTGAAGCAGCTGTTTGCAAATCAAAGAGACGGTCGATCGACAAAGTAATGAACGCAACGATGTATATTCAATCGATCTACTGGAATCGACGAAATTTACAAAAGCCCTAATTTTCAGAAAGAAAGAGGAATGAACAAGGCAGCCATTTTCACAAAGCAATGATACAGGCCGAAGAAATAAACAAAGAAAAGAGGAATAAATTTTTATCACTTCTTTTGGACCGGCATTTTTTTTGGGCTTTTAACTTTAAATTAGGGTTTCTAGTTTTATGTTGTTATTTATTTGTAATTTACCTTTTAAACTTTTGTAAAATTCTAGTTGTGTGACTAGGGGACGAACTACGATGGTGTAGTTCGAGAATTCGCAACTCAGCGGCTGATTTGTGGCAGAGTTTTGAGGTAGAGTTAGGTTAGTCGATAGGTCACAAGTTTACGCGTGTAAGCGTCTGACTACTTAATTTCTAGTAGAAACCTTGGGGGCAACACGTAGGTAAGGTTTTGTCGAAGCTGGGTAAATCTGTGTTGTTCTATTTCTGCTTTCATTGTTCGGCTATTATCTATGCTACAATTATTATATATATTTCCGCATTAATTTTTTATAATTATTAGTATCACCCTATTTAACCCCTCCCTCTAGGGTGAAATCGATCCTACAGCACCATTATGTCTGGATTGTTCGTATCCATCGATACAAAGCGCGACTTTCGTATCCATAAACACAAGGCAATCCAGAGCCTAACATTTTGTATCCATCAATATGAAGCCAGCACTTCGTATCCATCGATGCGAATCAATCCAAGGCCCAATGTTTTGTATCCATCGATGCGAAGAAAATGCTTGTAAGTTTCGTATCCATCGATACGAAGCACCCCTTATGTATATCCATCTCATATCGATCATTATTGATACGAAGTCCATCATGATGCATCCCAGATCGATCCAGGAGAGGATCAATACGAAGAAAGGGATCAAAACGACCATCGATCGCTGTTGCAACTCGAATTCACATCAATGCAGAAGAGGATCAGTATGAAACTCGATTCAAACAAGAAAAAACAACTTGATAGCGACCCTTGAATGTGCAAGCATAAATGAGAGTCAGGTTAAAACACATGCATGTATGCCATATTAACATTGGATTTTCAAAGTTAACATGAATTGAATGCTTGCCTGGTGACAACCAGAGCAACAAACAAAAAAATTGCTAGCACTCAACCTTCAGTTACAACAAAAAACTACGTGATCATTGGCAGTCTACAACTCAACATTTATACTACTAGAATTCTACCAAAGGTCACACCACTTGATGAAAGAACAACAACTGTTCAGCAAGTTGGATAGAACTTATTCAGAATAGAGATTGCTGCTTTTTAAAGCATGTCATGTTCACACAAGACATACTTTGGGGGGAAGATGTTATCCCGCCTTTTGGAAAGTCCGTGACACCAAGGACTTGACTAAGGAATGAAGACTATCCGCCTCGGAGATCAGTTATCTATAGGTCCACGATAGATATAGGCAAACTTGGTCCGAGTTCGGATCAAGCTACAATTAGTATGATATGAAAAGCGGAGCTATGGAAGGCAATATTCCAAGTTTCAGGTCAATCAGAGTTTGTATGCCCAAGTTGTGGATTGATCAAGATCCGTGTGAAGAATGCCCAGTTCGTATCCATCCATCCCATGTCCATCATTCGTATACATCCATCCCATGTCCATCGTTCGTATCCATCCATCCCATGTCCATCGTTCGTATCCATCACCATCGATATAAAGTAGACATACCCTGGATCAATTACACTTCATTCAACTAACAACTGCATGTTCGTATCGATCAGCTACTTGATTGATACGAAGAGAGGGGCCAGGGATCGGTACGAAGGAAGGAGCACATCATCGATACGAAAAGCATGGCCTTGCATGGATACGAAAGAAGAGGTCAAACCAATAGAAACAGTCTCTGTACATAAAAGATGGATCTACACCGCCACGTCATCGACACGAAGACGGGCGCTACAAAACGTATCGATACAAGCTTTTAGCTTAACTAGAAAACCCAATCTTGGATCGATCGTATCTCTAAAACTACAAGTTCAAATGGCATGAAATTTTCACACAAGCTTGCATTTCACCTCAAGAGCCTCCATGATCGATCGCAGCTCAAATGGAGCCATTCTTGATCGATACGAAATTCACATGGATCGATCCCAAACGACCCCAAATCGATCTTGTGGGCCCACCTACGCATGAGAAAGGGTATTCCGAGTTTTGGGAAAGATATTTCCAGCTCCACGCCTATAAATAGCACTTTCACGCCAACTAAAAGGGGGACCTTTTGAATTTTGATGCTGCCGCTCTGCTGAAACTTCATTGTAACTTGAGTGTTAGCATTATACTGTTGTAGTTCGATCTATAATCAACAATAAAACAACAAATCTTTCAAAGTAGACATAGGCTACAACGCCGAACCACTATCAATTCTTGTCTTCTTTTACTACTGTTCATTTTTCTTGATGTGATTGTTTGATTAGCCTTATTTTCCATTTTAATTCTTTATTCTAGTCTCTTCAGTTACATCCGAAGAGTGTTGCGTCCATTTTTGGTAGAAATACAAACAACTAACTAATTAAACTTTGAGGTTTGTGCGTATTCCATATGAATTCAACATTAGTAGAAAGAAAAATCTGCCAGGGCATAACTCGAGACTTTGTTGTCGACTGCTCGGGACCGCTGGTGGTCATAGCTTATATTCCAGCCCTACTACTAAATACTGGTTCAACAGCAATACCGACTTAGCCCGTTGACCTTCTTTAGCCAAAATCCCATTTAGACCAACCTAATGTAAATAAAGGAAAATGCCCCTTCCAATTACTTAATACCTCCTATTAGAAATGAAGCGGACTCAATTTCCTTAAATGTATCCTTAAATGTATCGGGGTATTCAATTCTTCAAATCCGAGGAGAACCTTTGGTATATTTTCCTGTACCCATACGCAAACGCATATCCCTTTCCCATGGGTCCTATAGTTGGAGATGTCCCATATCAGCAATAAGTATACCAACTACTTGTAGCCTCTGGGTGAATGACAGACTTCTATTCTATAACTCTACTGACCTTGCATCCCAACCACTAAACCAAATTAATCATTCTAAGCCTAAATGTTAGGTTAGGCCCACTAATTCGTGCTTATCCTAAATGTATAATTAAGGCTATATGATTGCCTACTATGAAAATTATACTACATTCTAATATTTGATTCCTGTCATATACGCTAGTTTACTATATTCCATATATGTTAATTTTCCGTAATAAATGGTCGTTATTATTCTAATTGAACAATCTCAAATAACATTTATTTATTCATTCTAATTCAAACTATTATGCCTATTTCATTTCTCCATAAATGTCATATTAAATCTATAACCAGTCACATTAAATTCATTTATTTCCTCATTTAAATCATGTAACTCCTTATTAACTACATATTTATTGCCCTATTAATTTTGAAGTTACCATCTCTTTTCATCCACACCTCCTAATCCTATAATTTACTATGTTATTTATAACTAGATGTTCTAATGTAAAGATTGATGTATATTACACTATATATATTTAATTGGTATGCATGGTTATACATGTGTATTTATTTATCTATATATTCCTATTTCTAACCATTTATTCCTATGCTTAGGAATCCTAAAACATTTATTTCTATATTTTAATATATATTAGAGCTATCCTTCATAAAAGGATCACCGTTATAAATTATCCAAAGTGAGACCTTTGTGTCATTTGAAATTACAAAGAATTATCTCTTTTCTTTTATTGAAATAGATAGTATAGATTGGGAAAGAACATCCATACTCTACACATCTCTTTCATTTTTGATATATTCTTTATTATTTCAAATGACACACTTGTTATATATTTATGGAATTAAATAATTTATAGAAATTACGTGGAAATAGATACAATTAATTTGTACCCCACTTCCAACAAATTAAACATAAAAATTCACATTTCAAGTCAAATCAGGGCAATCTGAACTAATACTAACATTTTATGACCCAGCTAAAGATCTCGGATGAACCTTACAACTTTATTAACATTCAACTTTAACAAATTTAGGGACAAATTTTCAAATTTTCAAATTAGGATGTAAATACCATTCATATTCCAATTACCTATCTTATAGAACATATTGGCGATTTTCCTATACGTAAGTTTTAAGCCTACAACTCATCAGATCTTATATACATGTACTATTTAAATAAAATTCAACGATATAAATTTCAATGTTGTAAATAAATCTACAATTTCCCAATCACATTTCTAGCTTTTCAAATCTCCCAAATATGAATTCTTCTCTTTAATTGACTCCATTTCCATTCTAATCCAAAAGAATACGTATAATAAGATATATACATACTATTTGAATTTCCGATCTGAGAAGAGATTTGGGGTTAAAGGAAATACAGATTTAGTATTTTGAGATTTACCTTTTTCCGCGGTATTGATTCGCTCTTTCTCTTTTTTTATTTTATTTTATGCCCTTTCCCGATTATATATATATATATATATAATATGAAATTTTATAATTAATAAAAATAGTGGAGAAGGGAAAATGTCAGAGTTTCACTACTTTGATTAAAAAATGTAAGAAGAGAAGTGAGGAGTTAGGCCTGTATTTATAGACGCCCGAATCAATCATATTCGTTAGATTTAAAATAATTAAATCTGGGCCATTTAGTCAAGGTTCAATCCTAGCCGCCACCATACCAACTAGTCGACCACCCCTATAAGCGGTCGACCAACCCAAGTAAGAGGGTCGACCGGTGGGGTCCATGCTATTAATATTATTTTTTTCCATTTTGAAAACTTCAAAGCTAATGACTTCTTCGCTTGAACTCCGACCACAAAACTTCAAATATGAAAGTTGCTCCAAAAATCGCTACGAATGCAGTACTGCAAATTTCACGGCCAAATTCTGATATTCGCTCAAATTCCATTTTTGAGCTTAAATAATTGTTTATTGATCATCATTTATTTTACGAGGTGTTATAAGATGACCAACTGGATGAATATTTCATTTTTGCATCATCAACGACAGTAGAGTGCATGAAGGAATTCTGTAAAATTGTAATTATAGAGTTTGGTGTTGAATACATGCTAGAGCCAAATGATATTTCTAGGTTACTAGTTAGAAGAGAAACAAAAGGATTTCCTGGTATGTTAGGAAGTTTGGACTGCATGCACTAGGCTTGGAAGAACAGGACAACTAGTTGGAAAAGAATGTTCAATGGACATGAAAGATACCAATTATGATTTTAGAAGTTGTTGCATCAAATGACTTGTGGATTTTGCATGCATTTTTCGAAGTGCCAGGTTCGTTGAATAATGTTAACATTTTTAAACGATCTTACTTATGCTCGAAAGTGGCAAATGAATTATCATCGGACGTTGAGTATGATGTCAATGATATAATGCATCGAATGAGATACTACCTTGTGGATGGAATATACCTGAAATAGAGAACATTATCCAAGTAATGAAAAAGAAGAGTGTTTTATAGAGAAAGTGACGAGCTACAGAAAGGATATTGAACATATTTTCAGGATTTTGCAAGCCAGATTTTAAATTATTCTATAAATCCTGTTTGATTTCATGATGCATGAGTTCTTACTGGGATTGTGTATTCCTGTATTATAATTCATAACATGATTATGGAGGCAGAAAGACGTGGATAAAAAAACTAACTAAATAAATATTTGAACATGTTCAAGGGTTCAAGTACAAGACCCCAACGGAACATCAACTCGATGGAAAAGTACATTTCAATAGTGAAGCATATCGAGAATCAAGTAAGACACTTAGAATTATGTAATCAATTATTCGGCTCCCTTTGGGCACATAAAGGAAGAAATGCTAGGACCACAATATAATATAAAGTGATTTTACCGAGTAATTTATGGAGTTGTTTATTGAAGTTTTTTGTGTGAGTTGTCTATTGTGTTTATTAGTGAGTTGTTTGTGAAGCTGTTTGTACAAGTTGTATGTTAATTTTTTTTACTAAATTGTCTGTGAAATTGTTCATATGAGTTGTTTATTGAATTTCTTACTAAGTTGTTTGTTTACTGAATTCCTACTTATGGAAGTTTTGATAGACAATGATTCTTAACTTAAACAGCTCCTTAATATAGAAAACATACAAGTACACACACATGAATCACACAAATACGTCATAAATAAAACAAAAATGCAAGACCAGAACCTATCTTCAATAGTCATCGCTAGAAGTGCCACTTCCTCTTTCTCTTCAATATATGTAATTTTAATTTTTCGTTAAGCATTTCCTTTTGTAGAGGAGAAAGTTCGCTAAAATCGGAAATGATAAGTTTAATTATGTTTTTCTCCTTGTACCTAGTTTCCTTATTTGCTTCAACTGCTTGTTTAAAATCACGGTCTTGAATAAGTATTTGCTGAAATTCAACCCTTGACTGTAGTCTGCTACCCTAAAAAGTTTGCCTACTTTCCTTGGTTTCAAAAACAATTTTTTCACGGGCCTCTAAAAATCTCGCGAACTTTTCATTTCATTGCTCTACTTAAACAGATTTGTTTCTTTAAAGTGAACGCGCATCTATGTTTTCAAATAGCGGTGATCTTTCTTTGGAACTTGGCTCATCGCATGGACTAGATTCAGAGTGGTGATTCTTCTTGCCTTGTAATGTTGCTCTTGGATGGAGCTGCTTAGGTGTTTCCACCTTAGAAGAGTCACAAGTAGATCAAAACTCTCTTGAAACTTCAATAGGTGACTGTACTGAACTTGGTATGCCTTATGAGCTTCTTCTATCTGTTATAAAACCAAGATATATAAATAAAATACACAATCATAAAAACTAAGATTAATTGATAAACAAACATATAATGTCGGAAGGGACGATACTGCTTCTTTGTCTATCTTCTTTCTTGGGTTGTATTGCTAAAAAGTTTTGGCATGCAGAGTTCACTACTCAAAATCCTCCTCTCAATGAAGCCCAAGTCCTTTTACTAGTTACAGGGTATTATGGTAGTCGACAACCTTTTGTCAAAACTTTTCGCGTTTCGTGTTATTTTCTGTAATGGTACCATTTGAAATTCTAATCCAAGATCTAGCAAGTGACACATATTGTTGTAATGTGAATTTTACTTGCCTCTTCCATGCCTTGTTCGGTTCCGCTTCATCTTCATCGGCTTTAACGTTTTCAATTTCTTTAATTCCTCTTGTAGTTCCTTGTGTTTCTCCTCTTGAAAGTCTATCGATCATACCACTCAAAGATCCCCACTTCCTTTTCTTCATGTTGTACTCCAGGCTTCAAACAACTTGTGTTCTTGCACATCCTCCTTCTTTAGCGTCTTCTTTCCCTTCCATTTATGCATCTTTTGTTCTCTAAAACCACTTGAGTCTACGACATCAACATTGGCATTTGGGGAACTATGAGAGAATTGCTTGCTAAATTTTGTATAACATCTCGGTCATGGAACTCTAGTTGTTGAGCGCTAAGATGGCGTTGTCATTGATCACCTTGCGTCATAAACTACACGAATGGTAAATGCTCTTCATACGCACCAAGTTGATGAGGTGGGTTGGCGGTAGTAAAGTTGAGGTGCGGTAGAACGATAGCACGGTTGTTGATAATGAGATATTGTGACGACTCGGAAATTTTAACGATTTAAAATGAAATAATAAATTGATTTTTAACATTTGAAAGATTAATTTTAGCTTGAATTTCAAATATTAATATTTATTAGATAATTAAAGTATTGAATTATATAATTTGAAATTGGGTAAGATGTTGAATATGGAATTTTAAGCCTATTAAAAATAATTTGAAAGCTTATAAAATTTATAATGATGATACTAAAGATAATAGAATGGTTGAATTTTAATTTAAAGGTAATTTGTTCAGTTTTAAATAATATATCGTTTAAATTGAATTTAAAAAAGGCCTTCCAAGGCACAGCCTCGGAATTCATCGAGACCAGTTCCATTGAATCCGTAATAGTTAGTTATTATTGAATTTCAAGTTTCGTAGTGTTCGGGGTTGTTGCGGGAGCGTACGACACGTGAACGCGCTAAAATTAATAACGAAATATTTCGAACACTTATTTATTTATATACGTATTGACCAAGTCAGCTATGGTTCCTTCTCGAATACGCCTGTTTCTTCCTTTATTCACGCAATCTTTCTTTTACCCTTAAAAAAATCAAATCATCCCGTCCTTACCTTCTGAAGGAAGCCTCTAGCCTTCGTTATTTTAATAAAACCTGCTTCCTTCTTTTACAATGCATTATGTAATTTCATTTCAAAAACAAAGAGGGGAAACTCGAAATCAACAGAAGGCCGAAAAAAAAGTGATGATGAGCATTTGAATTCGATTCGTTTCCGAATAAGTGTAGTGCGACTCGTTCGGCCGAGTCTCGAGGCACGTAAATGGGAAGGCCGTCTTCGATGTGGCAAGGGAAGACTCACGCTTGAAGGGGGGCACGCGAGGCCGTAAGAGTGAAGGCGGTGTCGCGAGATACGGCGCGGCGATGAAGTCGCGATCGGAGCTAGGGTTACACTCTGGGAGGAGACGGCGTGATCGTGTCTCGATCTGGGCGCGATGGCGTTCGCGTGAAGCTTGGTGACGATTAGGATTGCTATTGAGGGATCTATGGTTTGCAGTGATGGTTGGAGCCTGATGGTGGTACCGCGTGGTCTGCCTTCGCGAGGGTGAGGAAGGTTTTCTGTGTTTGGTCCATGTTTC
This sequence comes from Allium cepa, assembly GCA_030765085.1. Classification (NCBI taxonomy): domain Eukaryota; kingdom Viridiplantae; phylum Streptophyta; class Magnoliopsida; order Asparagales; family Amaryllidaceae; genus Allium; species Allium cepa. Next base: position 338,679,507 of record CM060938.1, read on the forward strand.
TGTAAGGTATATCACCCGTGTTTTTTTTCAAAAGCTTTGATTTTATAAAAAAAAAGTAAGTTTACAATTTGCTGATTTCGAATAGTGAAATAAACAAATGGCTTAAACAATTTTATTTGGATCAGTTATATATGTATATATATAGAGAACAGTAAGTTGTAAAGATAATTTATTTCTTAAATTTATTTAAAAGAAATTGGTTTAAAAATAAAGGTAAATCATCGGTTAAAATTAAATTGTCAATTGATTAAAATTATGAAACGAAAATTTAATTGTTTGATTTGATTCAAATATTAACAAAAATCATATAATTATTTATACAAGGTTGAAAATCGTGGAATCAAATCGAGAATGAAGTGGATTGCAAGTTTAAGGAGCAAAGGTGAGTAAATCTCACGCTTTTGGATTTCTATTTAAATTTAAATGGTTAAATTTAAATGATTTGGTTTATTTGATGTGCTATATTATATATGGTAGTATAATATATATTGGGTGACTGATATTCGGTGATGGATATTATTGGAAATTGGAAGTTGAATGATGTGGTTTGCTTGAATATTTCGGTATACTAAGTTATCGAAATATATAAAAACTTGGATTTTTTTTTGAAAAGAAATATAAGAGTGAAATTTTGAAAGTGAAATAATTATAGAATAAAATGAGAATGATTTGGAAAGAAATAAAAGTGATATTTAAAAACTGGAGTTAAATTGTAAGTGGAGATTTAAAACAAGTTCTAAATCAAACTTAAATTTAATAAATAAAGTTTTTAAATATTAAGTGTTTAACAATCTTGAACGTTAAGGTGTAATTGTAAATTTCTTTAAGCTTCTATTATAAAACGAATACTTGATTTATTCAATGAAGTAAATAACGGTAGCTAATTGTATGTTGAGATTTATTGAGAATGATTAATATTGTGGTTTAATCAAAGTAAATCAATTTAGTTTAGGATAAATTGAAATATAATTAGAAATCATAAATTTATATAATCAACGATGTAATTAAAGATTGATTAATTAAGAAAATTAATCAGAAATAAGTGACTTAAGAGAAGTTAATTAATATAAGTAATTAAGGATTAATGTAATTAAATAGTTAATTAACTCATGAAGTAATTAAGATTCCTTATTGATTTTGGTTAAGAATAATTAATATCGTGAAGTTATTTAACGATAATTACTAGAATGCAATTGAAAGATAATTAATCCAGGGCGATTAATTAAGATAAATAATGATGGGTTGACCAATTAATTGATTTGGAATTAATTAACGTTAAATGATTATATCTAAGTGATTGAGGTTTGAAATTCAATTTGAATCAATTGAATTGATTGTATGTGATTAAGCTTTGCTTATGAATGTGTGAGTGGTATTAAATGCTTTGAATGAGTTGATATCTCTGAGATGAAATGTTGTGTATTTCATTTGGATAACTTGGGTAAGGAAGATATGAGACTCGAAGAGACCGGGTTCGGGTATTAGGGAATACCCAAAACCACTTCGTATTTTCATAGATTGCCATGCGAAATCTATAGGTTGGGTTGAAATGATTTAAAGGAATTGGACTATTAATCTAAATCATGGTACTTAGGAAATGGATGAGTAGAATAAGTGATGCAAATAATTAATTGTGGTTTTTTGAATGGAAATGAGTTACTCGGGTTTTATATAAGTTGTTTGCTTGGTATTCCATGTTGGTTGGGTTTACTCACGCTGGTTTCCAGCCTGACCCGGGAGTTACTTTGGTGTAATGCTCGGGTCATACCGAGTATTACAGATTTTCAGGTAGGTACGTGCGGGAGCTCAGGGGGCAAGCTGGATGGCAAGAACGCGTAGAATATTTTCGCTGTAATTATATTATTGTAATTCTGTGATAATTGTAAATATTCAGTGACTGTGTATAATGTGAAACTCTGATGTATATTAAAGGTAATCGACAAATATAGTATCATTTTGTAGACCGTTATTATTTATTATTATATTTTACCCGCTGCGAATGTGAGATGTAATTTCTGTTCTTCTTCTTCTTTTTCTATCTCTTTCTTCTTTTTCATAACTATCTGGAATTTTCGAGTGTAAAAATTTCGGGTCGTTACAGAGATGCTATGTGAAACTTGGGTAGGGTAAGGTTGAGTGTAGTAGACGTTTTGGTATAGTATATAACCATATTCATATCATGGTAGATGATTTGATGTTGGTTGTAAGGACGTACGTCTCAATGACTGATGAGAGAGTATGATTAAGTTCATTGCTTGAGTTTGGCGAGGTACATTGGTTTTTTGGATTTTTTTTAACTGATTGTTGTCTTTTGCGGGGCGACATGATTGTGTAGCAGAAGAAGAATGTGTTTAGAAAAGATTTGATGTGACAAATGAAAGGAGTGTGGTAATGTATAGGATAAATATAAAGTAACCGTTGAACTAACCGTTTTCTAAACGTTGATGCGATCGTGCGAGTAAATAAAACGACGAAGTCTTTGCCGTTTTGTACATAATACGGCTTTTATGCACAAAACGGTGAAGCTTCGCCGTTTTATCAACCAGTCTTTTGTTCACTCAACGAGCTAATGAAACAATTTGAACTAGCTATGGTTTATTAAACAAATAATGCTATTTCAATCCATTTTTTCAACTAAACCAACGTGCTCTTTTCTCTTAGGCTACTCTTTCCTCCACGATAAAGTCTGTTCTTTAATTTGGGGCCTTCTACCTGCGCAAAATGGGCCCAAGTATGGCAAATAAAATTGGAGCATGCATTGCCCGCCAAATCTGAGTCAAAGTTCAATTTCTTCAAACCCAGTCTAATCAGTTATTTTACAAAGATCAACCCAGAATGTACAATTTATAAATAAGACAAAGAAGGAGCAAGAGAAAACAATAACTTGAATGGCGGCTCTGGCTCTCGACAACGACGACGTAGTCCCCAATTAACCCTAGTTACAATCCTTAACCTTAAAACCCTTATTTGTAACTCTCTCTATCATAACATTGCAGGATTTCGACTGGGAAGCGGCCGTTAAAGAAATCGACACCGCATGCGAAATCGCCTCAGCTAATCCGGATACGATTTTGGAAAACCCTGAGGCAGTGGCGATGGCGAAACCAAACCCTAACCCTAATTTGAAAAGGAAACAGTCGACTCTGGATCGATTTGTGGACTCATTCAGGAAAAGGAGGACTGAGATTGGCGGAAGTAGCAAAGATTGTAACTTCAAGAGGCCTGACATTGATTGTACAGACGTTGACAATACTGGAGCTGAAGGAGGTGAATCTGAGGTTAAGATTGATTTGGATGCTGCTCAAACATGGATTTATCCTGGTAATTTTTGTTTCTTGTAGAATAGATTCTAAATTTTGGCCCTTGTTTACCTTTATATGCAATAATGCCGCACATTGGAGCATAAAGCATTATGAACACACTTCGGAATTTCTTGTTGGGATTTGGCCTAAAATACAATCATAGAACCATTTCCTTTATTAAAGACAATCTAATGCCCACTTGAATTAACACTGTTCAAGGGGCACACATGTAAAAGTAATCATAAGTTCTTCCCGACAGAATGATGATTGTGCATAAAAGATAACACGATGAAATATAGTAACAGAAAGCAATCATAAGCCCCTTTGCCAAACTTTTAGGACAACGTTAAACTTGGGCTTTCGTTGTGCGACAACTCACTTCCTCTATGCTCGTTATCTCATCCCTGAATTGAAATATAAGTGCAAATATTATATTATTTCTGAAAGTTTGGAAGAAGAAACTTCAACAAAATGATCGATAGACACACAATAAGTGAATTGAAACAAAATATGATAGATTTTCATATTAATGCGACCTAGCGTGGTACCATGATGAACCATGCAAGCTCATAACGTAGCACCAAGGTAATCCACAAAAGCATGCATCATGGTTCCAGTGGGTATCACACTTGAATTTAGTGTAGTTGCAAGGCGAAGCGATCAAAACTCGCGAGGATCATCAGCTGACCATGATTATCGATGGCAAATTTCTTCGGTAAACCACATTCTTTGCTAGTAAGGCTCCTTATCAAACCTAGCTCTAGTAGGTTAAGGTATAGTGAAAAATTGATTTAATATTGATGAAGAAGTTTATGTTTAGAATAAATGGGGTGTGAAAAGAAAAAACACTAGGTGTAATCGTTTTTTGTAAAATAATGTGGTGCAAAAGGAAAATAATGGAGGGAATAATGGGGGCCCAAACGATTCTACCTTAATTTTTATGCCATTTAATTTTACTCTTCATATTGTGTGGTGCCTTATTTTGTTTAGTTTGTCCCACCCATATACATGTATGTATGTATGTGTACTATTGAAATTGAGTGATTCAAATATTTACCAAGAAGAAATGATTTTTTCACAACATGCATTAGAGTAACTTAATTAATTTTGCACAACAGATTAGTATCAGAGCTAGGTGTCTTGTTCTAGACTAATTATCAACAACTAATTGTTTTAGCAGCGGTATGGAAAATCATGGTGTCGCCAAATTTGCTAGAAAATGAGTTTTTGGAACATAGAAGATAGAGACCATTGTTAGCGCTCTTCAACAACTCGATTTGTTTAGGGGAAGAGATGTTAATCCAAAAAATGCATCAACACCCTGGATCAAGTGTGAAAGTACCAGTGTACATAATCAGCAACACAAATATCAGATAAACAACAAATAAAAAACAGAAGTAAGAAAAGAGACAGAATTTTTATAGTGGTTTGACTAACTCTAGCCTACGTCCACTTTAATCAATCTTTATTATGATTATACTTGTTGAATCTCTCCGAATATCAACTAGTTTGTCCTTAGATTTAAGTTATAATGAGTTAGAATAGTCACAAGTACAAGGGTTGACTGAAGAATCACAACAACCTTCTTGATGACCGTTGTGAGGGAGAAGAAAGTTGAAGAAGTGAAGGAATTCCAATAGAGTAATGACAACTCTCACCCTTGAGAAGATCCATCTCTAGTTGCATAGTTGCAGGTATGTGAGTATTTACAGAGAATTCGATGAATATTGGGCCAGAAGTTCTCATGATGCTTTCTCATCAACCACACATTTTTCATTTCCATTGATATGAAGATCTCAGAGGAGATATGAAAAGATAAGCGTGGGTATTTCATTTCTTAAACTATTTGGTTGTTCAGCTTATTTAGTTGATGTGAGACATGATAAGTTGAAGCCTGAAGGAAGTAAGCACATTTTGTTAGGCTATAGAAAATGAATGAAGAGGTATATGTCGTGGTGTAAACATACTAGGGGAATTGTGACCAGCTGATCGTGATATTGGATGATAGGTCTTTTGAAGGTGAAGCATTTATCCAATGATGACATTAGAGGGACAGAAATTGCCAAACATGTTTGAAGCCATCGGATTATTCCATATTCGAAGAAATATTGGTATTTTTTGATGATACAATGGTTGCTGAGATGATTACAGAGGTTCAGACTTTAGGTGGAGCTTAATTGCATGCAAGGCCATTTGATTCAGTTAGTCTTATTGATGAACATACTTGTATTGATAATTTCTCATCTTATGTTTTGAGTAATGCAGAACTTGTTGGTGTAGAGTTTAGAAAGTCTAGCAAAATTATTGAGGAGAATGAAGTAGATAATATTGAGTATGTCATCACTCAATATGGAATGGAGAAGGTGAGGTGTGCTGCTAAATCTCCATGGGTCTCTCAAAGTTTGGTATATACTGGTTCGTCTCATTTATTAGATACGTTGTAGAATTTTTATATATGTTCGTATGCATTTTGTTTTTTTGATGTGCATACTATCTTTCGTATGCTTGTGAAAAAGTTTGAAGCACCGTTTAGGAAACAATGCCCAAATTAGTTCATATTGATATTGGCACCATGTGGCACAGAACCAACAAGTTGTTGAGATACGAAGTTGAAGAGAGATTATTATATTTGAATTTGAATCAAGATGGAGTGTTAAATTTGTATGATATTTTGTGAAGAATAAAGGAAAATCGTTAATTTATTCACTCAATCAAACCATTAGGCTACATTGAAAAGAAATGTAAAAGAAATATATAATAGGATAATTTCTGTTGGAAAATAAATAAATTGATTAGTCAATGAATTCATAATACGGGGAAAGAAAGATATTTATGAATTAATTGGTTTTGTAATGTGAAGAAAGAAAATATTATTGGTAAGCAAAAGAATTTTATGAAAACTAGGATTACCATTATCTTGCATTGAAATTAAATCATGAAATTTGAAAAGAATTTAAGGTAATCAAACAATTAATTTTCTTAGCCTCCAAGTAATGTATTCTTCTCAAATCTATGTATTCATATTTGTATGAGTGAATCCCTCATTACTCTCTTCTTCGGTAAATCCTAATTTTTGCAATCATATCAAATTAATGGTTCTGAGTGCAAACATGTATTTGGAGAAATTGATTATTCAATATGGAATTATAGCAGTCTCTCCACATTTGTACCTATAATTTTGTAGTCTCCTTCTCGTACTCTCTTTCTTCAATAAAATAAAAGAATAATAGTTCGGTCCATGGACGTAGGTAATTTGCCGAACAACGTTAAATTCTATGTTGTCCACTCTTCTATTTTTCTTTGCTTGGTGATTATTGTTTATTAAGTTGGTTATTGATAATTAATAGACAAGGTAGATTCTTGGGTATTCCACGCGTAGGCTAATTTTTTCACAATAGACAATAAAGCAACTTAATAAAATTTTAACAACTTCTACATATATGTGTGTATATATATGTATGTATGTGAATTAAGTTTGTATATGTAAAATTTGATAAAATATGCAATGAATTCTTAACACATACTCCAAGTAAATAATAGGCTGAGTAGCAACCGTTGTCGATTTTGAGTTGACTAATGTTCGGTTGACTATGCTACTTAGCAACAAGATAGCCTCGTGGGGTTATATACAGATATATATATATATATATATATATATATATATATTGTAAGGTTTAAATCTTAAATTTCAATCATCGTTATTCTTAATAATATCAGGTGAAACCTCAGAAGACGTAAGTGTTAATCCTCTGTTCATCTTGAATTGGCATCTCAATCTTAAATACATCCCATGACTATTTTGTGGTTTTTATTTTAATAAGCAAAAATAAAAAATTAGAACATGCTTAATCTACATTGAGAGATAGTTGTATGAGGAAGAGGAGATTTCAAGGAGCATAGCAGTTGGAGATTTTGTAGCAACCAAAGATTTTGTAGCAACCAAAGATTTTCTTCGTATTTAAATATTGATAAAGAAAACACGGAATCATTCATTGTGACTTACACAAATAAAAAGTAAAATATAAACGCAAAAGAATCACTAAATAATAATTTTTAAGGTAATTTATTTGAATCATACACATGTAAAACGATATATATTTATATGTATGAGTGTATATATATATATATATATATATATTTATGTGTACAACATATAATTTCTAATGAGATCTCGAATCGATTTAGTGGTTCGTGTTTTGGTTGAGATTATAATATCTAGAATGAGATTGAGTGTCAAACAAGATATTAAAGAAATTTGATGTTTCATCTCATTCAAGTATAAAAGTGAGATCTCAGATGAGACCTTGAACGAGATTTAAATTTTTGTGTGTGCACGCGTGAGTATGTTGTTGCATAATGCACATGATTTTACATGCACGATATCTTTGGCCAATGTTGTGTACTTATAGTGTATTTATAAATATAGGTCGTGCTACTTTTTTCCAAACCACATTCTCTAACCCTTGTTAAATTATTGTATATAACTTTTTAACCATTAGTACTCAAGTTTAAGTAGAAACTTAATGTTATCAAAATCCAGTTATCATCACTTCTCTAATTGTGATCCTCATATCATCAATCCGATTTAGTAAAAAAATGGTGCAGATTTCTTTTGACGTGTTATTTTCATTCGAGCTTGGTAGTTAAAAAACGAGTCATCTTCTTTGAAGCCTAAATTTTTCGTTCTTCTCAATAAATCATAACATCAAAAACAAGAAACAAAGAAAAAAATTGGGAAATCTATAACATATGAAGAATCGGATGTAAATATATTGTTAAATAGTATACAACATATCATGTTAAATGCTTATAAAATATGGTTAGAAAGTGCAGCTGTGTAGAGTTTTTTGGTTTTATTTTGTTTAAATATTACGAAGAACACAATGAATTTTATATTGCATAGACTCACTGTTTCATATCTCATTCATCTTGCCTGAGATCTCACTTGAGCAAGATGAGTTTTAGCGAGATGAGACATTAAATTTTGTTTATATATTATTTGACACTTAGCTCGTCCAAGGTAATAAAATTTGAGGTGAGATCTTAATAGAAGATCTTATCGAAGTTATGTTTTTTTATTTACATATTTTTTTACTTCTTATGTGAGTCCGCAAGAAATTACACTCTAATGACTTTTTTACTTACCCTTTAATTTTTCTTTTTACCGTTTAACAAGTGAGAAAAAAACTTGTTATTTTTTTTACTTTTAATATTCGGATGAGTAGGGAATCATTCAGCTAATACCAAATCAATCGTGTGATCACTCCGATCTAAAATGTAAAATTAATATTATCATTTTATATGAATTATGTATGTTAATTTTTTTATATATAAATAACAATTATTACAATAATCTTAAAACATCAAATTTAGACTTATGCTACTCCGAGATAGTCCCGGGTTGGACTTTAAAATCCGAGATGTGCACCCGTGATACACTCATTTCACAAGAGATCTCGTTCAAAACGAGATGACGTGTGTAAAATTTCCAAAACGAAACGTGACCGAAATCTGAGATTTAAAACCTTGCATAGACTCGTAAACATGCAATAACTTGTTTAGAATGGCGATATGAATATTTTGTATTTTTTACATCCATGGGATATGTTATAAATTGCAACTTATAAAATTAGAATATTGTGTATCAATATGTGAATTTGTCATAAACATGTCACTTTTATCTCAACATATGATATTGATGTAAAAGTGATTTGTTAAATGTTAGCTAATTTCAATGGGAACACTTAATAGTTTTCAAAAATTTTCCCAAGGCATCATTTTGGAAATTTGTAGCATCTTTTGCAAGTATTTTGAATGTATCAGTTATAGCCTTTAATGAAGGGATCAGTTTTGAAAGCTTTCAACTAGTGATTTCATAGCATATAGATCCATTTTTAGAAGCGTAACTTTCGTGGATTTTGAAAACCATTCTAAAATTGTGAATTTACACATATATTGTAACAGAATATATCTTATACTAAAAATAATTATCAAAAGAGTAATCTTCCAAAATTAAAAAGTTAGCATTTCATCAATCTATAGCAAACTATTTTGAAAAAAATATATATCAAACTCCCATAAAGTCAATTTTCAGTTAGAACATAGAAGATAAATATAAAACCTAAAAAGGTATAATAACTAATGTTTAATATGATTATATCAACATTTTTCTAGCTTTTTTAAAAGCCATTAAATCATAAATATAAAACATATTTTTTAAAAAGCTCTTATTGAAATAGCAATTGAAAAATATATAACTAAAATATAAAAAAAATAATGTTTTAATAAGGGTAAAGTTGAAGAGAGAAAAATTGTCAAAAGACCACAGATTTGGCAGATTAAAAGAAACAATCTAAATGATGCTGTATTGATTTTTGGCGGTTAAAATACCAAAAATTCGGTGCTTTAAAAAACTTGCAAGTGTTGGTTTTCATAACTTCTTATAAATGAAGCCGTCCAAAAACAATCAAAACTGCTGTAAAATCTCAACCGGAAGCTAAAAATTTGCCAGATGCCTGGATTATTTTAGCCAAAGGCCTTTGGTTTTGACATTTTTTTTCTCTTCTGTTGTGTGAAAGTTATATGTATTACGAGTGTTTGTAGTGTTATTAATTAAATAGATTTTATTTTCTCATAATTCAATATTTATTTTGTTACTTTTTTTTATTGTTGTTTAGATAACATTTCACGGCGTGATTATCAGTTCTCAATTGCTAAAGTTGCTCTCTTTTCAAATACACTTGTGGCCGTTCCAACCGGGCTTGGTAAAACACTCATTGCCGCCGTTGTGATGTATAATTATTTTAGATGGTTCCCTGAAGGTAATGCTCTTCCACAGCCTTTTATCTTGTTAAACCTAGTAGACATGGACCACAGATTAAGGCGATTATTCCATTTTCATATATGAAATAATTACCAATATTTTGGCTAATAAACTTCTTATATTCTACCATTATAAATAAATTAGATGCATTAGGAATTTACTGTAGGTGTAGCATATGTAACAGTAGTCTGCACTTTGCAGTATGTAAATGTTTTTCTGTAAAAGTAAAGTGCTTTAAATATTATGTTGTGTCTATAATCGTCAGTCACTTTGTCTATAATTCTATCTGCATATATACACTTTAAGAGCATACACAGATTATGTGATGGATTGTAATTGCTTATATGACATGAATGTTTTTTTCCTCAGGTAAAATAGTCTTTACTGCCCCTTCAAGGCCTCTAGTCATTCAACAAATTGAAGCTTGTCACAACATTGTTGGGATACCTCAGGTGGGGAAAAAAAAACCCAAATTTACCTTTTTTCATTCTCTGAATTTTTCTTCACAATTTTATATACAAATACATTATAAAAAAGATGACAAACTGATTGCAGGATTGGACAATTGATATGACAGGTCTGATGGCCCCTATGAAAAGATCAGGCTTCTGGGCAAGCAAACGAGTATTTTTTGTTACGCCTCAAGTGTTGGACAAAGATATCCAATCTGGTAGTACATATTGTTATGTATTTGATCATTTTAACTTTGGGTTCTTATGGGGCTGGGAACGTGTCAGTTTCTACAGCATACCGCATACCGCATAAGAGATACAACATAAACATTTTCACTGTATAACAATCTGTCCTTGACTTGGACATTGGTATGTTGCCTTTTTAGTGCCATGTTGCTGATACTTACGTTACCTTCTTTTAGGTATATGCCCTATGAAACAAATAGTTTGTTTGGTTATTGATGAAGCTCACCGAGCTTTGGGAAACTATGCTTATTGTGTTGCAGTTCGAGAGGTAATTTTCTGGATTTCAGTTATCAGTAAAAATAATGAATTCCATTCTTGGTTCTAATTATTTTAGTATTAATCCAAACGAATTATTTTGCTTTTAAAATTCAATGTAAAAGCTGTTGAGAAAAAAAGTATGTTACAGTGTACAATGGAACTTGTTCTACAGTTTACCTTATTTATTTTTATTTTTATCTTTTTGAGTGTAGCTGATGGCTGTGCCTGTGCACCTCAGAATATTAGCTTTGACAGCGACGCCTGGATGTAAGTGCTTATCGGTATTTCCCAAAACTATCCAGTGACCTTTCAGTTAATATCAGATTTACTTGCAACTTGATTAATGTAAAAGTAATCTGCGTGAATCCAAGATTTATCACCATACTACTGTTTTCTAATATCAAATTAACTTGCAAATGATTTTTAATCGAAGTAACTAACTGTTATGAGTTTGAGTAGAATAAATTGTTATCAAACACTATTTTTTGGGTCATAAGTCAAAAACTACGTAATAATTTTCACCCAAACAAGTCCCATAGTATTTTTGCAAAATGAACCAACACAAGGGCATTTCACTATTATAATTTAACTATATCATTTGTAAACTCTTCTTAAACTTGGTTTCGCAGCAAAAACACAAACAGTTCAGAATGTGATCGATAACTTATGCATCTCAACTTTGGAATACCGCAATGAAAATGATTCTGATGTCAGTAAATATGTACACAACCGATCACTGGAAGTGATTGAGGTATGTCAAAAAGCATATTTTTTTAATCTTAGTAATATATGGGTTATAAATTGCTTTCATATCATAGTCAACACTAAAATCTCTTGCAATAAGGTCAGGTTGAAATGGGGAAAGATGCCACTGACATCAATAGCTTGCTGCTTGAAGTAATACAACCATTCGCAACCCGGCTTTATTCCTATGGTCTGCTCCATAATAGGGATTTTGCAACCGTACGTTTTCTGCGCAATCTGTTTTATTTCTGACTTTTGAATTACAGTATTGCATTTGCTGTTCAGATTATGAATGCACACCTACGTCGAGCACACTTGCTCTCTTAACCCTATGGATAAATAATTTACTACCTTTTTTAGTTGGCAAATAAGATTTCAGATAATATAGAATTCAGTAGATTTTTAATGCTGAAGAGCATTGTACTGGATTATAGTTGATCCCAATTACGAATGAAGTTGGCAATTTGTTCATTGCAAGCAGCCTCAGAAGCACTCTTTTTTACTAGTCCACTATTTTTTATTTCCTAAGGTCTAAACAGAAATATGTAATGAATTATCTACTTTCTTTGAACTATGTCATGAAAAGCACGCTTAAGCATATTTTGGTTGTCTGGTGCATATTTTTTCCCCCAAAATAAGTGTCATTAAACTAAAAGTTCTAAGTGCATTTTGAAGTGAAACTAAAGCAAGTATTGATATGCAAAGTTTTAATGTGAATGAAAGCATAACCATTCTATTTATGGATCACATGTTAATTAATAGAAGCACTGTAAAAGGTTAGTATTATATTATAATAGTAAATTTTAGTCATATTTCAAGTTATAGTTTTCAAATTTTCAACCCAATGTAAAACAAAAAAATGTAATCCGTAGACTAGTATCATTCAGTCGTGCTTAAGCATCATTCAGCCTGGCAATATTTGCTTCACCTTGCTTAGCACTTGATATAGCATAGCTTCATGCAATTTATATGCCATTCTCTCAATCCTTAAAAATCATTCTTTGTTTGATCCATTCAACGTTAATAGTTAATCGCTATAATCCCGGCATCAAATTTTCCGAGTACATGACTACTAGTAAGGATTGTGGTTCAAAATCTTATATTTGTTTGACAAATGACGATCCAGAAAAAGATAAAACAAAACTCTAGTTTATAGCAAGGTTCAAAATCCCACTTTCCGTTTCGGTGCTGGTCACCAAGAAATTTTAGAATTTCGGTTCCATTTCGAAATTTTCGGAAATTCTGCTTTAATTCTGGTGTGGGAGTTCCAGTACTTCTTTTTATAAATACGTTAACTAATATAATTGTTCGTATAAAAAATTTGAACTTTATACAAATTAACAAAAAAGAACTTTATAGAACCTTTATTCAAATCATTATATAATAATTCACTAATATAATAACTTAATACAAATTATTTTAGACTAATTAATCTAGAGCAATTTTAGTATCAGCCCATAATTCCTTAACAAACTAATAATAGGCTTTATAGTACTAGTAAACAAACATGCATGCTTCTTAGTTTGTTGCATGCCTACTGTGCCATTTTAATCATGTTTTTTTCTTTCTTAAAAAAATAGATAAATTCCTTTTTCATACGATAATATAAACATGTGAGACGTACTAAAAAAATATGTTCATTGGATAAAAAAAGAGTATATTATCAATTTTTTTTTGGGTTCACATATTTTTATTTCGTTTTTCTACTGAAAACATGTTAATTAGTTTATGAATAGATAATACTTATCAATTACTTTTTATACATACGTTAAAATAGTAAAGATAATAATACAAATAAATGAAACACCAAACATAATAAGATTAAACCAAGGGAATTGGAAATGACCCATCATAAGATCATTTTTTTTGCTTTAGTTGTGACCAATAGAGATGAGAAATGATGATAGAAGCTAAAGCCTATAACTGTCAATACATATGAACATGATTAAAATTGATTGATTCTTGTTATTGCTAATAGAGATATAGATAGAGATTTAGTGCATGCCATTTAAATTAAGAATTTTAATTGTATAAGAAATATTTGAAAAAAGCATACAAAAAAGAGTCAAAAATATATACCTTGATTTATGTATTTCATTTTGCTTTAATTTATTAAATTTTTGGTTCACCTATATACTTTGTTCAAAATTTCTAGTTTTATTTTAACCAAATATTGACGATTGTGTGAGCAGAGAATACTTACTTTTTACGTATGCACTAAAATAACAAGAATAATATAGCGATAATGATAACACAAATAAGTGAAATACCAAATATAACAAAATTAGATAGATTGAAGCAAGAAAACACATCGAGAGAGTGATCCTGATTATGGAGTTGTTGACAGAGATATAGAGATGGAAGGAATGTTGTGAGATACATAAGAAGACTATAGTCTATTCATCCTAGGTAATACAAATTTATTCATGTATAAATAAAGAGTCCACATCTCAACCTTAAGCATTCCCCAATCTAAGTCCGCATAATTTTTTTATTTCTAAAATTATATATTTAATTGTAGATATGGTCTAGTTAATGTGAAGACCATTCCACATAAAAAAAGTAACTTTCGTAATTGTGACCTATCATAGGATGATATTGATGCTCAGCAACTCATATTTGTTAAAATCTGATGCATTTTGTTATTTTTGTATCAAAATAACAATAGAGAATACGTCGGTGTGCATAAGATGTGATTAATACATTCACTCTTCTTGTTTAATCTTTTTTCTCATCTATTTATTTGCAAACTTGCATTTAACTTTTGTAGTGAAAAGTTGTTATTTTAGTTCAAAACTCTGTTAACAACCTAATGAAGCGGTCACCTTATGAACATATCACTTTTGTCAATATCAGCTGGTTAATGCATGAAAATATAATAACTTGTTTTTGCTTATGCATCCAATAGTGTTAAAATTTACATCTTTATATGCGCAAGTCATTTGCATTAGTAAAACATTTTTTTTTGACATCCTCATGCTTCAGTCACCCTACAAATAATCCACTTTTATCAATATCAATTGGTTAACGAATGAAATATATAACATTGAACTTTATTTTGCTTGTGTGGCCAAGAGCATTAATTTTTGCACCTTTATACCCATGTTAAATTGCACAGGTTATTGAATTACTAAGGACTCTTGCTATCTTTTTTCGAATCTGTGCAGTTTTATTTTATAATATTATTGAATTTGAATCGAAAGGTTCGTCATTTGATGACCACTTGTGAAGTTTATTTTTATGGTTAATAAAATGATGACTAGTTCATGTTCCCTTTGCTTTCTTATGATGATTCTTATGTGAATTTCATACAAATGTATAGTTTATTTTATTCATTTTGGTTGAACGTTCTTGCATTATATCTACTAGAAAGATACGTGCATCTAATAGCCAAATGTATTTAGTTTTTATTAAAAAAATTAATGGATGGATATAGGCTATAAGTGTAAAATCATTAATGGTCACAACGCTTTTATTTCAAATAGTTGTTGGTGGTGTTTGTTGCAAATTGATAGTGTGTTGGTTGCAAATTGATGGTGAAATCCTTTGATGAGTGGTCGCGAAGAGGATGATGGTAGAGATAGTTAATCGATAATGAGATTCTGTTGATAGAAGATGGTATTTTTGGAATTTCAAAAAGACATCGTGGAAATTCTATTCATTGAATTCTCTTTATTAATAGTAGAGATATACGAGGAAGGTTGAGTTACATCCCTTTAGCATCCCATTATATTTAAGCTATACCGATCTTAATGCTACGAAATATTGTGGATATGTTTAGACCGTACTTAAGATGACTTTAATAACAATTGAGCTCATTTGAAGATATCGAACATAATAAAATTGATGTTTCAAATCAACGGTCAAAACAAAAGTTTTGATGGATAATGTTGACTTATAACTTTGAAAAGGATAGAACTTTCAAAATGGTTGGGATGATATTCATGATGTAGATTGTATATTTACAAAATTTCATAGTATTTGTATAGGTGTATCTTAGACTATGATAAAGATGTAAAAGAGACGATCCAGAAGAGTGGCATCATTGAACATTAATATATATATATATATATATATATATATATATATATATATGAGCTAGGATCAATGATATCTTTTATTTCGCATCATTTGTAGCCTTCTAACATCAGCCATGAGGTTTTATTTCAATATTTGATCCATGTGATAGAAGAGAGAAAGAACGAACATTTAAATAGAAACTATCAAGAGGTTACAAAATGATGCTAAATAAAAGGCGTCATTGATCCTAGATCTATCTGTATTTGAGTGTGTTTGAAATTTGGTAAAATTTTTATTGCTTCATGGGATTCCAGTCCTGGAGGTATACAAATAATATAGCAACCGGGCCCAATCCATGACCGTTTAACAAGAAACAAAAGAAACTTTTCAAATCCGAATAGTTATTCTTCAACTTTTATATATCCATATGCATAATATCTATCTGTATGTATGTATAAGAGGAGCATTCAATGACACCCAAAATAATGCAATACTCCATTAGCTCTTTTTTTCCACCACAAGTTCCAATTTAAGTAATACGTGTAGTGGAAAGAGAGAATAAACTATTATTTAAATCGGAACTTGTGGTGGAGATTAAGGGGCTAATGGGATGCTGCACTATTTAGAGTGTCATAAACGCTCCTATATAATTATATGTATGTGTGGGTAAGGATCGGGTATATTTCATTCTTGTTACACCTTTATTCCCCTCCGATTTCCCTCCACATTCCGCTTTATCTAATATAACGAGGTGACAAAAGAGAGAAAATATATTAATTAAATTGGAATATGTGGTTGAAATAAGGGGGAATAGAGGTGTAGCCGATTCTTGTCCACACACACACTATATATATATATGTGTGTGTGTGTGTCTATATATATATAGTGAGTGCATGCGTGTGAATTTTGGTAAATATTATATTGCTTCACGGGATTCCGATCAAAGAGGTATACAAGGCCAGGCTCAATCCATGACCGTTTAACTAGAAACAAAAGAAACTTTTCAAACTTGAATAGTTATATATATATATATATATATATATATATATATATAGTGAGTGCATGTGTGTGAATTTTGGTAAATATTATATTGCTTCATGGGATTCCGGTCAAATAGGTATACAAGGCCAGGCTCAATCCATGACCGTTTAACTAGAAACAAAAGAAACTTTTCAAACTTGAATAGTTATTCTTCAACTTCTCTCGCTTTTCTAGCTAACTTCCTCATGGCAGCTCAAATCCTACTTTGATTTATATTATTTCCCCTTTTTCTCTCATTCATGAATTTGTAGAATCTAATGGTTGACACTGTTAGGCATTTGGGTGCAAAAAATGGGGGTGCTTTTGAACCATTCTCTCTTTTCATGGACACACATACACAAAAGCGCACACACGATATTTCTCTTTTGCTCATGCTGTGGTTCATTTTTGCAATATGTGGCTCTACTTGATATTCACCTCAATTTTGTTTCTGACAGCTTTCTCCATATGGTCTAATTAATTTAAAGGAAAAATTCAACGAGGCTCCACCAAGCGGGCTTGAACCTGATATGTTTCAGGATCTGTGTTGTCACTTTGGACTGCTTATTAGCTTGTATCACATCCGAAAATTACTTTCAAGCCATGGTATAAGGCCAGCATATGAGATGCTTGTTGATAAGCTGCGTTCATGGTAATACTTATATCTATTTGATTACCTGAATTCAGTTGAAAGATGACTTCTTTTCAGTAAGCTGCTACGAGAGTTGCTTAAGTGGGGGTAATTTCAAATCCCATAAAAGGGCAAACCACTACACCCCTTCTCTACTTATAACAGCAGGAACTCCACAAATTCATCTGGCGATGAAACGACTAACTGTTCTATATTTTGTTTATATTTAGGTTGATTTTTTATTTATCCATATGTTATTTCTTGCTTGACGCTCTAAACTAAACATGCAAGTAGTTTACAAAAATTAGAAAATAATGCACACACATGCATGCGTACGCTGATATACATACATATTTTTCATTTATTCATTTAATGCTTGTGCATTTTCTTATGCTTTGGTTGGAACCAAATATTCCTCTTGTCGTATAAATATATTTTTATTACATCTGTAAGAAAAACGATAAGTGTTATGATGTTGGAAGTACAGATTTCAAAGGATGTTTGTTAAGTAATTGATTTTGGTAATGCTACATAAATATAGCACTATTGAATTGCACACTATATAACATATTTTCTTATTTATGTAATTATTCTACTGAAATATGCGGATATACATACATACAAACAGTATGTGTGTGTTTGGTTGTTTTTTTATTTTTGGGGTTTTGGAGGGAGGGGGGACGGACACACATTCATTCGCGTGCGCGTATATGATATTGGCATGGTGTGTATATCTATCTTTTTGTATTTACCAAAAAGTAATGTAAGTGAGGTTGTGCTTATACACAAGCGTGCTAAATTATAATGGGAAGGAAGTATAAGCTAGTACATACTTTGGAATTAATAACAAGGGAATTCTACAAACGTCCTTGTGAGGCAAATGCACATGACTGACATGAGCATACAATCAATTAAGAATATTCAGATTTTTTTTTCTTGATAATCTCGTGTTGCATCTGCAATAGTCAATTTTTTCCCTGATAATTTAGAGAAAAACAAGCCATTGATTATGCATAATGATGTTGACCAAAATGTATCATCAATATAATTTCTGTTGAGTCATGATAGTTTACCATTCTGATTACAGGCGAAGGTATCTACTCAAGAATGAAACTTTTATGCAAGTGAAAATGTTAATGGAACAGAGCATGTCTCGTGGCACCCCAAACCCAAAACTAGTGAAGTTGATACAGATACTCGCAGAACATTTTAGTACGTAATTCTGTCCCTTTATTTATTCTTTCTCCATATGCTTTTCATGCACATCTGTAAAAAGTTCATGGCAGTTAGTGACACTGTTAAAACCCTAATCTAAATAGAGTATGACTACATTCTCTAATCATCTGCATTTCATGCTTATTGAATTATTCACATCATTGAACAGTTGAACAATTGTTAGCATACCAATATCCAATATATTTATTCCTAAAATATTTTTGATAATTAATTTTTTACATCTTGATATTCAGCATACAAAGGATGTTATATGATCTTTTTTGTTAATATTTGGAGTTATATTGGATATTTGTCTAAAATAAAATAGTTTAACAGTTATATTCAAAATTATTATATTATGAAAAAATAATCAAAGGGATTGATGAGTGGAACTGATGTGATGTTTGTATCTATAGTTTGAATTTGTGGACCATTGTTTACAGAATAGATCATCCAAAATATTGGAAATGTATGAGTTCTAAGTAATGACATATAGTAGGAAAATTCTTACTTTGTAATATACTATTTACTTTAATTGTTAAATTCTTCTTATTTATAAACATTTGTTCTATAGATATTTACCTTTTGCTTTATTTTCATATTTTTTTGAAAAAAAAAACAGCATTTTCCTTTTGATTTAAAAAAAAATCTGTTTGTAGATTATCATTTAGATGTTTCTCGCTGTTATCAAAATTATTCCTTCCTCCGTTTTTTGATGTATGAAATTTAAAGTTTAATCTTGCTTTTTGAAAACAAATAGGATCTTTATAGGTAATATTAAGGATTGCATATTATATGTTCCTAAAAATATGGAGAAACTTTATTAGTCTAGAATATCTTGGTAAAAAATGGTGGGAGTAGATCAGTTCCTATGATTTCTTTAACAATATTTTAGACTGATTATGTTTGCATACTTACAGCTGTAACAATGCTAAGTTTTTTGCTCTACCTTGCTAAAAAGCATGATTAACCATCAAAATTATTTTGATGCAGAAGTCAAGGACCCTAATTTTTCCAGAGTTATCATCTTTTCAAATTTCAGGGAAAGTATCAAGTAAGCATCCAGATTCGAGCTTAAGCATTTAGTGCTCGACTTGCTTTCATTTCTAATTTTTACATTTTCGTTTAGTGGATAATCTATCAGTTTATCAACTTTTTGGATACACGTTCCTTTAGCAAAATTAACTTATATTTCTGTAATTTTCCTGTCACTAATCCTCATTGATTCTTTTCTTGTTTTTCTAAGCTTATAATTTCTTGAAGCTCTTTCAATTATCGATTCATTAAAAAAGTAAGATTTAGATTTGTAATTGAAAATAATTTCCAAGTTAACGCATTATGATCTTGCTATAAAGTCAAAGCTCTGATAGCGAAGATTGTTCATTGTCATAAAATCAAAGATATTTGTTTGTATGTTTCTAACTTAAAATAATTAAATAACCAATTGCTGCTTATATTATTTCAAGCCTAGTTCTATTGCTGGTTATCATAATTATACTATAATCAATCTCAGAGACATAATGGGTTCATTGGCAACTATGGGAGACATAGTTAAAGCTGCTGAGTTTATTGGACAAAGCTCAGGTTTGTTTTTGTTTATATTTGTTTAGAACTCTTATAGCAGGTGAGTAGGGTATATTATTTTCCAGCCTATATCACGCTGTTGACTTATACTACAGTTCATATTATACCATGGTCATCAGCTTGAATGAGTGTATGTTGCTATTCTAATCAGGGGAAAATAAATCTTTATATTATTTTGAGGCGCCATGCTTTGAATTGCAAAAGCAACATGATTGTTGTTGGACATGTCCTATCCACTATCGTGTGTATTCTAGACACATTTGTGCGCGCGTGCACACACATCCATCGTTTTTAGTCATTGGGTTGACAAGGAGACATAAATATATATTATGCAAGAAGTTTCGATCAATCTTGGGCATACTGTTCTAGTTTCTACGTCACTTGTCTGTAAAGCATTCAAATGGCTAGCTGAATGCACATGATTAGTATGAATTCTACGAACTTACCCAAATATCGATATATTCATTGGCAGTTTGTTTGTGAGTGCTTGAAATCAGTGTAGTTCTACTAATTAGTTGATTTTTTAAGGATAAATTTTAGTTTTAGGCCTGCGAAAAAAACTTATTTCAAGTTTAGACTTCGTTTCAAACTTATTATGAAAATATGCCTTTTTTCCATATTCAGCCTTTTGTACATGTACAAATTTGTACATGCACATTTTCAAAGGGAGCAAGTGTGTATATATATAAAATTGTACGTGTGCTTGGACGAAAAGGCTGAATAGTGAAAAAGAGGCATATTTAAGTTTGAAACGAAGCCTAAACTTGAAATAAGATTTTTTTTTCGGAGGCCTAAAACTAAAATTTGTCCTTTTTTAGTCTTAAGAAAATTTGTGGCCAAAGAAGTTACATGGAAATATACATTCCTGAATTAAAATCCTTTTATTTCAAATGTTGGCTGTTTAAATAGTCTGCTTACTAGTAGTAAGTTATATATTAGCATCTTCACATCTTCCTATCTTGTACAGGAAAAAAAACTTTGAAAGGGCAGACGCAGAAGGTTCAACAAGCTGTTTTACAGGTAGCACTTACTATTTAGATTGCCTGTTTATAAACATCTTGTTAGCTTATTATAATATGCAGTCAGCGTCTGTGTGGTTACTCAGCATAATGACAGCATACCAAGTTTACTAGGTTCAAACATTGTTCTTACATGTGTGTACATACGCACGCAAACATACACGCACACAACACACACACGTTTGGTTGGTTTGGGGGAGGGGGGTGTCTCTGTGTGCGCTTGCGCACAAGTGTTTCCCCCTTCTTGTTTAACCTACGTATGCAGGTAAATGCTTATAAAGGATGCTAAATACTATTCATCGATGTACACAAGCTGCAGATATATACCTCATCTCACGTGTTTAATACATGGTTTCAGAAATTTCGCACAGGTGAATACAATGTCATAGTTGCAACATGTATAGGCGAAGAAGGTCTGGATATTGCAGAAGTTGGTCTCGTAATTTGCTTTGATGCCAACATTTCACCTTTGAGAATGATTCAGCGTATGGGAAGAACTGGAAGGAAGAATGATGGACGAGTTGATATCCTTCATGTTTAGCATTATTTTTTGCTTCAATGTTTCAGCAGTTTGTTAGCATGCACATGCCAGTTATTTGCATGCGTGCATAAGCATGCATGCACGTGCACACACATGTTATCAAATTATATATTGAAAGATAGGAGAGCACCACTGGATGTCGCCTATGAGATCAGTTTGTTTCTACATTGTCTATCTAGAGGTATTGGGATAAAATTCCACTTGCTTCAATTAACCAATGTTCAAAAAAGGGAGGGTGCCACATGTCACTATGACTTTACTGTAGATTAATTGAGATAACAATCTTAATCCACAATTCAACTACTATTAAATGCCTAATCTCGTATATTGATTTTATATAATTTACTACACGGTTTACTTTTATATGTATATGTATGTGTGTGTGTGTGTATAACTAAAAATTGGAATTTTGTTTGATATACAGCAAGAACTAAACAAGAAAAGAAAAAAAACGTATTGTTCATTGCATGATTAATTGGATAAGTTCGATTGAAAATTGTAGGGATGTGTGTTTTTATTTACAATAAAGTACTCCATTTTTTTTAAAAGACATGTGGCCAAATGGGCACAAGAAATAAAAACACTTTGATTCTCCATTAACTACTAAAATTTCATAATTACTTATAAGATAAAGTTCCAAAATATTCCCACATCATTTATTTAAAACGACTATGGCAATACGGCAATACGGTAATTATGGTAGCCGTACAACTTGATCTCTCATCCACCAAACTAGCAAGTCCCCAGAGTTAAACTAGAAAAGGGGGCTAGCTGCCAATGACAAAATGAAATTATCCTTTTCCTTAACAAACGTTTGTCATACTTAATTACATTCATTGGATTTTTTTTTTCCTTTGCAAGAAAATTGATGAACATAAGTGTTGGTACCGAATGAGTTTTTTTGTTAAATTGTTTCAACAAACTTACTCACATACGGTTACACTGAGACTGTTCAGACACTTGCACATCAACAGCACCACACATATTGTCCCAAATATGTTTATTCGTCCACTTGGCCATTTTCTGTAGGTGACATCCACCAGGAACTTTACGTCTAAGTAGTTCTTTTGCATACTGCTCATGAGGGGTTTCAAACCTGGGACTTTCCCTAGTACAGTGTTGTGTTTCTGAGCTGGGCTTTGTGGTCTTGGGATAAGATAATGCTAATTTTTTATTAATCATAGAAGCTTGCACAAAGGGTGTGTAGCCTTCTAAGAGCAGTATCCTGATTATATATTAATAAATGGAAAGCCTTGTTCAGATTAAAAGAACCTCTAGCAATGGGTTTAATTATGAATTATATTAAAGAGTGACTTAGTATGTTAGACGTTTGAGATTGTCCCAATGGAATATTTACTTCAGTTCAAACTTCCAATTTGACTTTTTTTCTTCTGTATAGGCTGTCTCCTATTTTTGCTTCAAATAAATTTCTTTAACATAAAATACTGATTCTAGCTTGTGAAGGATCTGAGATCAAGGCATACAGGAAAAAACAAGCAAGTGGTAAAACAATAATCAAACACATGAACAATGGTGGAATAAAGAGCTTTAATTTCCACTCAAGCCCTAGAATGGTGAGGTTCTAACCATGCACATGATATTTTCCAGTGAAAAATACTAAAAGAACTCTGATGATAAATATTATGTTTCAGGTCCCTCATGTCTGCAAACCACAAGCTAAATTTGTGAAGTTTTCAATACAGCAATATGTTCCTCGTGGGAGAAAAGGGAAAGATGATGATTCAGTGCATAAACCCCCCGTTTCTAGAAAATTGTTAGACAATGAAGAAATTATAATAAGAAAGTATTTTGGCTTAGCTAAGGAAGATGCATGGAGACCATCTCTTATAGCTTTTCCAAGTTTCCAGACTTTTCCTTCAAGAGTTTATAACTTAAAACATTCCTTTAGGACAACCACAATGTTGATTGATGCTATGCAGAATCTTCAATTGGAAAAAATGGGCTCTACTTCGACGAAGGTTGGAATGATTTATATCTTTATTTAAAATTTAAGCATGGGTATTTTGTGGTATTTGTAAATGAAGTGACAAACTTTACTTCTTTTAGGTTGAGGCTACGAATCATTCTCCTGAAATAACAATTGATGCAGTCAATAACAACAGACAAGGTAGCATTATTAAAATTAGTATCACTTTGACAAGAAAAAATAATATTAATCGTGGGTCTATCAATGGCAATTGCATTACTGGTATGGGTTAACAAAATCAGTGGTTGATAACTCCTAATTAAAGGCAAACATGGAAATTCATAATACATCATAATGGAAGGACGTTTTAATGATGTGAATGAATTTCATAAACAACCTCTGTGTGTGCGTGCGCTCATGCTTGAGTGTGGAGGGAGTCTTTTGGGACACAAAATTGCCAACTCAATTGGTAACACAATTGATCTCGACAATCCCACTGTGTTATTATATATATGTTGGATCTGATGAAGATCCACCAGCTGAAATTCATTGTGTCAGCATCTGTGCCTCTTTTTGTCCCAATCGCCGCTCCCTGTATTATATACAAAAATCCTGTTAGCACAATGAAAGATCATTCGTGAATTCAACAAGCGGTTTATATAGGAAATTATTTTATATTTTAATATCGAACTCGTGACTTTTAGTCTCGTAGTCTAAATTACAAACCAACTGAGCCAAAGTTGCAGGCCTTTTCTGTCTATATATCTGTTGGTATTGATAATCCTTTTCTTATTGTCATAGCTAAACGTTATAACTGAATTGCATGGCTTATCAGATGTTCACAACACTGCTACTACCTTTCAAGAAACTTACACTATGGTTGAAGAAAATTCAACTATGAAGACACCTCACACTGGATGTAATACTCATAAATTCTCTTCTCACTGTTTCCTTTATGGTGAAGATTATGTTACTATTAATTCTTTAGGAGGCGTTCTTATTACTTCAGTCCCTCGTCTCCCAAATAGAAAAGATGCAGTTTCAAAAGTTCTTCCCTCAGAAAGAAGTAAGAAAATTTCCGGTAAAATTATTAAAGATGATGAAGAGATAATTGTGCTTGAAACGCCGATTTCTAAACAGGAAATATATCAAGAAAAAACTGTTTGTCATAAAGCTGTAAATACTACCAATACAAAGGATGTGAATCTAAGCCCTAGACTAACTTATTTCATTGAAGAAGGCATTGTACCGGAATCTCCTATAATAAACAGCAACAATGTATCATCTCCACAATTCACGCCTACACATCAAAAATTTGTAGCATCTACCACTACTCAACCTAAGAGTGTCGGTAAAATGGAAGATGCACTTTGCTCGCTGAAGGATGATTCAATTGCTTCTCCTGATATCATGAAATTTTCTGACGTATCGCCAAAAATATTTATAAGAAGAGATAAATGCGACACCAAAATCAAGAGGAACGTCATGTTTTCCCCTGATATTAAGGATGTCCACAAGCATCTAGTAAACTCTATAAACAACAATTCAAGCGAAGATTGGCAGCAGAATTTAGAAGAAGCATCAAAATTATCCCAATCACCTCCTAAATACAGAAGATTACGCAAGTTTGAGGACATAGCCAAACAAATTCCATACCAAACTCCACAATTAAAAGGAGAGCTCAACGAAGGTACGTCATTCTGTTAATATCACTTGTAACTTTTTTGTCTTCCAACAATTTTGCTACACAAGATCCATCACACTGATTTCTTTGTTTTTAATCCAATTTTAGGCAGAAGGGAAAAGAAAAGGAAGCCTGCTAGGTTCAATTCTTTCATTGACGAAGAAGCTGAGTAAGAGTTGTGATTCTTATTGTGTCAAAATTTATTTATTTTAAAGCCACACGTGTACGCGGTATGGGAAAGGAAATGGGGAAACACAACATTTATGAAAGCGTTGAATACATATGCACAAACATATACATACATATATGTGTGTGCACGTGCACATGCATATGCGTATGTACGTAAATGTGTGTGTAACGCCTATATATCCTCTTTATATGATCCATTGGATTTGATAAATTAATGATGGATCATATAAGAGAGAGAAAATCAATTAAGGAGCTATGAACAAGGCTAAAGATATAGGAACTACTGAGATCCCACTCATTGTGTGTGTGTATGGGCTAGAATTGACTACACCTTAATTCCCCTTGATTTCAACCACCTGTTCGAATTAAATAATTCTAGTTTCTCTCTCCTGTCACTTGGAGTGAGGAACTAGAATTATTTAATTCATAACATGTAGTTGAAATCAGATGGATTAGAGGTGTAGCCGATCCTTACCCTATATACATATGCGCGCGCTTTCAATGACAGCCGTCCATTTAGATTTAGGATTCTATCACATTTTGAGCTACACTGTTTCAAATGATATAAATTTTTGTGTATATGTTCATAATATATTGAAGATCATCTCCACAAAATTGGACTCATTTAGACATACCTAACATAATAAAATCGATCGTTCAAATTAACCGTTCAACAAAGTGTTATATAATGGTTACTTTGACTTATAATTTTGAATTGACTAAAAATTTCAAAACAATCTTAATTTTTTAGAAATGATATGCATTATGTAGATTAAACATCTATTAAATTTAATAATATTTGGAATAGTACAATTCATTACATGATAAGAGTGCTAAAGTGATGCTACAATTGTTTATCCGCTTTTTGACCAAAGCAGTCTTAAAACGGACCAGAGAACACATACAGAGTTAGCTTGACTTGAAATTTTAGGAGAGCGCTTAGAAGACATAAAAGAATGCACTCAACAAAAATGGACTTGATTGGATAAGGCTACATGGATCGGTAGTGATCCATGTAGATTGGACCCCCCCACCTGGAATTTTTAGGGTAGGTCCCAGACCCTTCTGGATTGTATCTATAAAGTTTCGTCTGATTTCGTTAAGTTTTGAACGGGTTATGGATGATTCTTCTGAACCAGATGACCCATGAAGACATATGATCAAACAAACTCCAAACGACTTGATATTTGAACAACACATTCAAATAGATGAAAACAAGACAACCCAAAAAGGTAGACTCAAAAATAGTTTAAGGGCATGGATCGCTAGCGATCCATTACCCATGGATCACTAGCATCATGTTAGCTCGGGTCGTCTTGAGTTTTTCTGGACTTCTTCGTAGCACTGAATAGAGGTTTCTGACAAGTCGGCCATGGCCCAACCGCTCTCCTACCCCTATAAATACAATTCTACCTGCAACACAAAGAGGATCTTCTGAACTGGCTGCTGGAACTCTATAGAGATTATTCTTCACTCTTCTTCTCCCACACAACGGTCATCTAGGAGTTCACAGTGATTCTCCAGTGAACTCTTAAACTTGTGACTTATTCTAATCTCATCAACTTGTAACCGATTACAACTTGTAGTAGCAGTCAGCCGATAATAAAGCTTATAAGGTGGGCGTAGGCTTCGTTAACAGCCGAGCCACTGTAAAAATCTTCTTGCCTCTTTACTATTTCTGCTCCTTTTACGTTTATTTTCTATTCTATTGCTTTGTTAGAACAAGGCTGGTGCTTTCACAATCAATTCAGGGTGTTGATCCGTTTTTTTGGGTTAATAGCAATATAATAGTATCATAGATCCTTGCTCCATCTCTATCTCACAAAAACACATATACATAGACATATGTATACACGCACATACATATGTATACACACACATACATATGTATATATTTATATGTATGTATATACACACACAAATACATAGACATAGGATTATTAAGTTATACCAAAATTTTGTGGAGATGATATTGAGACATGTAATAACATATCTACAAATTTTCGTTTGATTTTGAATCGTGGATGGAGCTCAAAAAATTGTAAGGGAGTAGATAGAGTTATATATATATATATAGACATATGTATACATGGACATATGTATACACGCTCATACAAATGTATATATTTATAGACATACATATGTATGTATGTACGCACACAAATACATAGACATAGGATTATTAAGTTATACCAAAATTTTGTGAAGATGATCTTGAGACGTGTAATAACATATCTACAAATTTTCGTTTGATTTTGAATCGTGGATGGAGCTCAAAAAACTGTAAGGGTGTAGATAGGGTTATACACACACACACGAGTATGCATGCACGTCCGATGGACGTGTGCACGACAAATTTGACCAAAACTGAAAATGAACTTTAAATTGGGCACTTGTCACCTTATGTCATCAAGAGAACCTTGTTGGCATTCCATCAGCCTAAAAAAGTGATAGTGACCTAGAAAAGCTAAAAGCGTATTAGAATCATTGCCATGGTAAGTACATAGTGGCTTTCATAGGTAGGTTATTAGAAGAACCACTATGAGAATCAAATTGGAGACATACTGTTGATCGCTAAAATAATCATGATACTATCAGTAAAAATATAAATATTTTTCTTTTGGCCATGAGTCTAATGACTTTAGCTTCTTTGTATAAATGTTAAAAAAGGAACAAAAAGCTAAAACATAAATCAACTGATGAACATCTTGTTCGAGCTTTTAAAAAAATACAGATACTAATTGTACCTATTTCATAAAGATCCAAATTCTTGTTCATATTCTCGTACACCAAAGAAAATAAAGGACAAATATACAAAACAAAAATATTTAATCAAACTCATGCTTACTTATCAAATCTGCCACATTTAGCATCCATCATTAGTTTCTTTGTGACCGTGGTTTTCAACACCTGCCACTGCAAACAAAATACAATAATGTTTTGAGCAGAAACTGGATAAAATTAGCCATAAAAATGCAATCTAACTGAACAAATGTACACATGGGGTCAGACACTTTAGGACCATAGCATATTGTTCAAGTAATAAATCAAGACATTTTTACTTACACTTAATACGTCATTTTCCATGAGTAACCTAG
This sequence comes from Allium cepa, assembly GCA_030765085.1. NCBI lineage: Eukaryota > Viridiplantae > Streptophyta > Magnoliopsida > Asparagales > Amaryllidaceae > Allium > Allium cepa. Next base: position 338,708,260 of record CM060938.1, read on the forward strand.
ATTCTAACTTCTTCGTTTGTTGCTTTACTTATGCTTGGTTGCTTTTCCAAAAAAAAAAGTAATGAATTTGTGGGTTTTGTGAACAAAAATCGGAAGAGAGGAGATATGAAAATGATGAAAAATATAGGCAGTGAGAAATTATTTTCCTGTTGTACGCAATCAATATTTTACATTCACTCATAGTAATATAAAGTTATATATGATAATAAGAGACCATAGATTGTAGAACATGCACTAAGTTTTATTGCGGATTGAAACTACAACCAAGAACCAAAAATCAAACACGATAATAATGAAGCGTCGACAAAACTAAAGCCTAAAGAAAATTCACTGTAAGTTGCAGCGAAATTGATAGGCTTCAAAAATGAAATGCTATTAGAACTGGCTACAATATTATCTTAATTTCAGATATTTTATGTACCTTCATCTATTTACATAAATTATCATTTTGAATAAAGCTAAATAGACAGCGAACTGAATATTTAAAATTAAAAATATTTGGGAACATATGTTGAGTTTAAACAGTCGTTTTACAATAAAGTAGCAATTAAGAAATATACCAAGTCAAGATTTAACATAAGCTTTATTTATCTACATCTTTTATCAATCAAGTAATTTCAGTTAGATTTGTTTGCTCATCTAAAGAGAAAAATTCTACATACATAACCTAAGTTTGGCAACTTATTATGTAAACTCCAATAAATAAATAAAGTGAAATCCACATTTAGAATACAAACCACAATGACAATGTTTATATCTAATAACAAACTGAATCTCATATAAAAAAATGTGAAGTTAAATGGTATAGCTTTGTAAAATTACTAAAATTTCCAAGCACCATCAAATAATTATAGAAATTATGAACAAAATTAAGTTAGGATTTGAACTTTTTCTACCATATCCATTTACTGGTCTGCTTTAGCTTGCTCAAAACTTCGCACTTTTCTCATTATTCCTCGTAGCAAAATATTACCATTTTAATACTGTATAACAGACTGACATCCCAACTCTATATGAAAATGCAAGAAATTCATCAATATAATACAGACTTGTAACATAACATAAAATGTAGTCAACGTGAAGTCAACTGACTACTTCGGACAGGGTAAAGATCACACATTTAAATCCTTTACAACAGGAGCTGCACAAAATATAAAGCATAATTCATCAAAAAAGAAAGATCAAACCGATGAACCATATCCATATTAAAATGAGAATCAAAAGACTTTTTTTTTTCTTTCGTGCAGCAACGTGCTCCTGATTGGAGCAGCTGCTGCTTGCAGCAGCATATTTTTCTAAACTATTTATAATCCTAGGAATGTTAGTCATGATGAAATTGTTAGTAACAGTTGATGTATTAACCATAAGCTTTAACTAATCTAATAACAATGTAAATAAAATCATATACGTTGGCACTTACGAAAACATAGAGTATTAGTTGAACTTCTTATCATGCTAAATTAATAAATTATTATTAGACCAACCAATATAAGAATAATCCTTTTCACAACGAAACTAAGAAGTTCATGACTTGACTGAAGAATTTTACTTTATGCAAATAACACATAGAAAAACAATCGAATAATAATTTGTATGTCTTATATCAATTTATAAGCCATATATATGTATGTATGTAAATGTGTATATATACATATCAAGGTTCGAGAATTCGGTTTCGGTCATTTGAAATTTTATTAGTTTCGGATGATTTCGTAAATTTCAGAAGTTTCGGTTTCGGTCCAGATTTCGGTTTCAATGGGTTGTTCATTGTGTCAACCAAAAAACTTAGCTATTTTAGACTAAATTTTATGATTCCTTCATAATTTATAGAAATTGGCACCAAACCGGTAAGTGGAAGTGTACGTTTTTTTCATTTTGTACAAATCAGCGCATGTATTTTGCCTGAACAAATTTTCTATTTAGTCTTGATCGATATTAATTTTGAAATTTTTAGATAAACGTGCAGTCTTTTTTAAGAAATAGTAACCACTGTTTTGATGCCAGGAAAAAAGATCTGGTGAAATAATGTTAAAGTTCCTGTGTGTTTTCTTATATATCTATATAATATTCTTTAGGGGCTTTTGAATACAATGATTTGAAGTACAGCCCAAAACAAATAATATCCTATTGACTTAACAAAATAAGTTAGGATGGGTTGGTAGATTAATATCCAGAAAGCCCAAAATAACTAACGAAGGTACCGCTGTATTTTGCTTGGGTATTTTCTTCTTTCGATTTCGATTGTATTTACAGCTGGGAAATCGAATCTTTTCAGTGAAAATTCACTGTGCAATCACGTTCTTCAACCTCTTTTGCTGATTTGAATTTTTAGCTTTGGTAATTTCTTTTTCATGTCCTCTGATTTTGCTGTTGATTTCTTTAATTTAGGGTTTGGTGATTACGCTTTTTTTTTTGAAGCGTTAAGCGAAACTGGTTTTTGGCTTCGGTTTCGTCTCGCTCTAGGTCGGCACCGGTACGGTACTTCTGAAATTTCTGGGTACCGACCGATACATGATACCGTGATACACCCCCCCCCCCCTCTCAAGATGCTTATGTACTTTCTAAACGGGATATCGATGCAGTACATAAAATTTTGAACAGTGGTATTTTCCATACACTTGATGTAATATCAAACCATGCAATTTCAAAAAATTATTTTATATCAAAATAAGATAATCAATCAACTAATAAAAAATGACAAAAAAGAAAGAAAAAAGCCTGTAGGCATTTGTAGTGATCGCTATAATGCCTCTTAAATTTCTTCACTCTTTTGTTAATGACCTTATTCGTCGACAAAGGAACCACCATCTCTGCTACTAAATAATTAAAATTTGAAAGTGGACGAAATAAGATTATACTTGAAGATAAGTAAGCAAAACCAAAATTGTGAATTATGACAGTGGCTTACCCAAACCTAAACCTTAAAAAGCTTAGAGCGGCTACTAAAATTTGCTTCGCATATTAAAATTTGATAGGGATGCAGTGATAATGGGTGATAACTTGCAATAACTAACCTCTACTATTTGTTTAAATGGTAAAAACATCCCATAGTCGAACTGGAAGCGCTGCTCTCACCGTTTAACCCTTTTGCTTCGACTATGTCTCAACATCAGTCTAGCTAGGCATCTGACAAATTATATTATTTTATTAAATGAAAAAATGAAACAGTACTTACATTTAGTGAAAACTATACCTCTAAAAATGAAGACCATATCTTTAAAACTGAAACTTCATTATCTAATAATCATCTCATATTATTGGCCCATGTACCCCAGAAATTCACATCTTCTCATAAATTCAAAGAAAAAATAATAATACAACAAGGTAAAGTTTGAGAGGGATGCAGTAATAATGGATGAGAATGTGCAGTAGCTAACCTCTACTATTTGTTTAAATGATAAAGACATCACATAGTTGAACTGGAAGCGTTGCTCTCTGCGTTTTAACTTTTTTGCTTCGACTATGTCTTAGCATCAGTCTAGCCAGGCAGCTACACCGTGTCCCTTCAAGACGCAGAGTAAGGATGAGAGTTTAGAGAAATTGGAGTATGTATCAACTTTAATTCAGAATACAGTATCGATGCTATAAACTTGGATCTCGTAGTGGTAGCCTATCAAATTCCATCAGATGGTCTCGAGGAGCCTTGCTTTGTTGGAGATTCAATATTTAAGCCAGATTCTAGTCTTGCTACCAATAACACAATTTCATGCTTAAGCTCATTTCTCCTACCTACAAATAAACACTTGTCCAAACCATCTGTATCTATATAAAATTTTAATATTTAAATTACATCAGAATCCCAAAGCAATTAACTTCTACAAAAATAAATAAATTTACCCTTTGATAACTCTCAGGATCTCCATAAGCATCATGCCTGAAATCCATGCTATTGTAATGATTATTATAGCGATCGATCGAATCAACAAAAAGAGGAGCATCTGCATTCAATCTTTTAGCAGACAGGAACGAATTCCTTGGCCAATGGATTCAGATTAGAGAACAAAGCCTCCAGCTTTCGAACGTAACTTTCATGTTTCTTCACCGCCTCAGAATCTAGTGGAGAGCAAATAAGAGGATCTTGAGAAAAATGGGAAAATAGTTTCGAACGTGGAAAAAGTAATGACAAAAATATCCTCACTGGTTGCTGAGACGAAAAGCATAAGAAAGGTTTCATTAACTTCTGCCCTCACTTCTATTTCATCTATTTCAAACTTCACTGCAGGAGAAGATTCATTGTTATTAACTTTCAATGCTTGTGTCTTCTAAGTTGTATTACTGCTCAATAATGTTAGATATAACAGAGGTGAGGGAAGAGTAAATGAGCACGCTATAGGAGCATTAATGAATAGAAAATACTTGCTTCATATTAATCTACTATCAGAATTCGACACAAAAATAAGAAAAGAAGAAAAAGATAGTATATTTCTATCACAATTGTTATGCACATTCAGTCAAACAGTTTGTATGCAAACATGTAAACGTGAGTACAAAAATTTAAAACAGTAATAGCTAGGGCTGTCAATGGATACCCGAAAAATCCGAAATCCGTCCGCATTCGTATCTGAAAAGCGGATAATATCCGATATCCGAAAAAACGGATGCGGATGCGGATACGAAGACATCCGCATCCGAAAATTATCCGTCCGGTCTTTGTCAAGATTATAGTATAAATTATGTGTATTTTAGTATAATGAAAGATAATTATTTATTGTTTTATTAAGTTAGTAGTTTATATTATATGCACTTAATACTTATTGATTGCTCAAAACTATTTATTATCACCATATTTGTTTATATTTAACACTTTTATAATCAATTGGATTGAAAAAAAAGTATGTTGAACTTCAAATTTATATTTATATTTTTTGACTTATCAATCGTTAGCGGATAGGATAATTATCCGATATCCGTTCGTATCCACGGATGCGGATATCCGATATCCGAAAATCATTTCGGATGCGGATATGACATTATCCGCATCCGAAAGTATCCGTTGACAGGCCTAGTAATAGCCATGAATGCACAAACGGAATGTTGTGGGTCATAAATGAAGATAAAATTTTAACAACGGAGAGAAAAGGAGTAAACTCATCTTCTTCTGCTTTGAACAGTAATCGATCACCAAGTTGTTGTAGACGTCCGTCGTGGGTATAGACGGAGTGGTCCGTTGATGGGCGACCACGACGGGGAGAGCGGGGAGTACTGTCGACTGTTCGAAGGGAGTTGCCATTTTTGTGCAGGAGATGTGAAATTGGAAGGATATGAAAAAAGAGGACGAAAGGAGAAGGGAAGAAAAATGGAAGAGGTAGGTAAACAGACGTGCAGACAGTGAAGGTGGGAAACGTGGGAGGTGGTTGGAAAAAGACTGAATTGCCCTTCTGGAATGATTTCTTTGTATTTTGAATGGTGGGCAATATGGAAAGTGGATAAAAGGCTTCAGGTTGAGCAAAGGTTTTGCTTTATAATATATATATATATATATATATATATATATATATAAAGATTAAGATTTTATTTATCCCTCTCTTACCTCCCATCCTTTTTAGTGTAGAAAAATTCGGACCTGAGTGATTTTTTGTAGATGTGTTTTATACAACAGCCAAGCCATTATTTACAAACAAGTTGGGGTCAACTAGAGATGGAACCTAGAATTAAATGACAAAATCAATTTAAAAACAATAGTAGTAGTAGTAATAAACCATGATAATAATAATAAAATAAAGTACAATAATTAAACAAATAATAACAGGAATAATAATAAATAAGTAAAATAAAATAAAAATAAAATATATATAAGGAAATTTAAAAAATCATGATAATAATAATAGTAGTAATAATAATAATGGTACCGATAATGATATGGATCAAAGATCAAATACTACGTCTTAGACTCCTATTTATTAGTCCTATAATCTAAAACTTATAACACCACCTCTAAACAAAAAAAATTCATAGCTCATAATTTCTTTTTACTACTTCTCATGTCAACCTTCGTCGGCCTGTACCTTTCTTTGAGCATTTGATGCGGTTTATGATTTCAGTACGCATAGGAGCCTTGGGAGGCCTCCGTTGGAGATGTCCAAACCATCTTAAGCAGTGTTGGATCAATTTCTCTTCAATTGATGCTACTCCAAGTTTGTCACATATATTATCATTTCTAATTCGGTCTTGTTTTGTATGACTACGCTCCATCGCAACATACGCATCTCTGCTACACTTATCTTTTGAGCATGTTGTCTTTTAGTAGATCAACATTTTGCATCGTACAACATCGCAGGTCTGATTGCTGTTCTGTATAATTTTCCTTTAAGCTTTTGTCTAATTTTCCTGTCATAAAGAATGTCAGACGTTAGTCGTCATTTCACTCATCTCGCTCGAATTCTAAAACTAACATCTTCATTAATTTCATCATCAAACTGCAACATTGATCCTAAATATCGAAAGGATTCATTCTTGGACACTACTTGTGCAGACAGAGTGACATCTCTATTTTTTGACCTGACATCGTTGAACTCGCACTTTATATACTCTGTTTTAGTTCCGCTAAGCCTAAAACCCTTTGATTCTAAAGTTTGCTTTCACAACTCTAGTTGTCTATCAACTCATATTTTACTTTCGTCAATTAGCACAACGTCATCAGTAAAGAGCATACATCAAAGAATCTGACCCTGTATACTCTTCATAATCTCATTCACCACTTGGGCAAAAATGTAGGAGCTCAAAACTGACCCTTGATGTAACCTTATATTAATGGGAGTCACTGATTTCACCATCGCATGCTTTGACACTAGTCACAACATCATCGTACATATCCCTGCTAATGGTAATGTACTTTGTTAGGACACTCTTCTTTTTCAGAGCCCACCGTATAATCTTTCTTGATACTTTGTCATAAGTTTTCTCCAAATCAATAAATATCATACGTAGATCCTTCTTTTGTTCTCTAGGTCTCTTCATAAGTTGTTTTATCAAGAAAATCGTCTCGGTGGTCGGCCTTCCAGGCGTGAAACCAAATTGGTTTTTTGAAACACTTGTCATTCTTCTTAATCGATGTTCAATGACTCTCTTCCAAAACTTAATTGTATGACTCATAAGTTTAATTTCTGTATAATTTGTGCAACTTTAAATATCTCCTTTATTTTTAAAGATTGAAACTAATATGCTTCTTCAATTATCTGGTAGCTTGTTTGATTTGAAAATATTACTAAACAACTTAGTTTGCCAGACTATCCCTGTATTTGCCAGGCATCTCCACACCTCAATGAAGATGTTATCAGGCATCAACGTTCTGCCTGCTTTCATCCGTTTTAGCGCCTCCTTTACCTCAGGCTCTTGAATTCTTTGAACAAAATGTCTATTGGTGTCGTCAAAGGAGTCGTTCAGCTCGATCGTAATGCTATCATCTTCTTCATTGAATAACTTGTTGAAGTATTCTCTTCATCTATTTTTGATCTCATTATCTTCCAGCAAAAGTCTTTTATTCTCATACTTCATGCATCTAACTTGGTTGAAGTCTCTTGTCTCTCTCTCGCGGAGCTTTGCTATTTTATAGATGTTTTTTCCACCCTCATTCGTACTTAGCTTTTGATATAAATCTTCATACGTCCGACCTTTTGCTTCACTCATCGCTCTCTTTGTGTTCATCTTTGCCGCTTTGTACTTTTACATGTTGTCCTCGCTTCTGTGATGATGCAAGCATTTGTAGCATTTTTTCTTCTTTGATAGCCTTTTGCACAGGTTCGAGTTTATTTTCTTTTGTAGTTTTCTAAGCCTGTGTAATTTCCTATGTAGCATGTCTCAAGCAACGATAAAAGAGAAGGATCGTGATAGGCTTGACGAACCAACATAAAAAACAGTCTCTCTTATGGAAATTGAACCTTAGATGTGTTCTATATGTTAATAAAATAATCTATGCAAAATTCTAAATCATTTCAAAACATTTTACCCCTTCAAACTGCAAATACAAATGAATCGTTGGAAAACATTTATTTGAAACGTTGAGTTGAAATCTTGCATACATGATCTTGTTAACACATAGAACATTTTACTAAACCTTACTTCGATCCAAAAAAATTGCATGAAAATACAAAGGTTGATGGAAGGGAGATCAACAAGAGAGGATCTTGATCCTTCTTGTGTGTGTATATACATATTTGCATACTTTTCGTGATATATAAATTGTTCTCCTGAGTTATACATATTTGCACACCATTGATATATATTTGCACAATCGCTCCAAATTAGGAGCTTCATGTCAATTTTTGCATACTTTTCGTGATATATAAATTGTTGAAAAGTCTCTAATTTACATAAGTGGTACTTAACAGTTATAAATTAATATCAGTATTGCATGTTAAACGAACCAATAAAAATATTTATATTAATTGCTGATTTGAAATATAATTTTGAGGAGGGTAAAAGTATCGAAATGATTCAAAATTGTTAGATGACCTCACTAGCATAGATATTTATCCAAAGATTCACTTCAATTTGATTTATCTTTTCAAAAAATAATGGGGTGGGATGAAATGGGGATTTAAAGGATGAGGAATTGTGATCCCTCGAGCATGCGTGCAACATCCCTCTTATCAATTTTTGAACTATACCACTTCAAATGCAGTGAAATTTTGTGGCTATGTTCACATTATACTCGAGATATCTTCATAAAATTTGGGCCCATTTCAATACATCAAGCATAATAAAATGATGTTCAAAGTTAATGGTTAAAATAAATATTTTAACAACTAACATTGACTTGTAACTTTGAAGATGGTACAACTTTCAAAATGGTCTCTTCTTTATAGAGATGATATATATAATGTAGACCTAATATCTACAAAATTTCATAGTATTTGAAGTGGTGTAGCTCAAAATATGATAGAGGTGCTAAAAGGGTGCTAGAAAAGATGTGTCATCGAACCTTTCTTGTATATGCATGTGTGTGTGTATAAACATATATGTATACAGATAAACATTAGCAACACGTCATGTCACAGGGTGTCTCAAGATGCAAAGGTTTCGGAGGATGAAGAATTTGGTGAGAGAGAGGATGACTCACACTATGAAGATAGTTTCATAGATGATAGACAACAGCATACTGTAGCAAGTACAGCTAGCACTGAAGCAGAAACAGGGGACATGATGGCATTTTACAGGTAACAAGAGCAGCCTATTCTTTGATCTTAATGCTCTCTTTTACATTGCATTACCAATAATGAAATGATACACTTGACAGCTAACTTGGTAGGTATTGAGAATAGATTGATAGTCACGTTATGAAATTTTAATTGACAGATACTTAATTGGGATTGATAATCCAAAGAAGTATTAGGAATATACTTGTGACGGGATTTCTATTTCACCTTTTTCTAGTTTCTTGTAAACTGCAGGCAACTTTGTATCTGCTAAAGGGTGTCAGATCAGATTAGAATTTAGTTCAGGATCAAATCTTGACTAGACCTGACCTTATAGAACATGGTATATGCATATGGGATCAACCCTTGACCAAGTCATTTATATACAAGTTTACTTTCATTAAACGCAAGAAATATCAACGTGTGTTCGTAGCATAAATAATCGTGACAATTCCACTTCTTTTTTCTTCCTGTAGGCGCTCCTTGCTCACTCAGTCACCTGTAGCATTCATGCACAATAATTCAGTGACAACACCTCACGAGTCAGTACTGTCTAAATCAAGCGAAAATGAATGCAGTTCATCAGAAAAACTACAAAATCACCTTGAAACGCCACAAAGCGGCTTGTGTTCCGTATCTCATCAGCATCAATCGGATACTGATAGAAATTCTGTTGCATGTGAGAATTCCACTACCATATCATTTAATAATTTGGATAGCAGAAAAAGGAAATTGAGCTACCAGCAATTGACGTCTATCACTCCAATTAAACTACCTTTAGAAAATATACCCGAGAAGGAAGACTCATATAAAGCTATGCCTCAGGCTCAGAATGATGATTTTGGAGATGATTTCTTTGAGTGTATAGATCTTGATGCTATCGAGGAAGAAGCCACTAAACTCTTAAGGAACAAATCTAGTCGATCTTCTCAAGGCAAAGATGTTAATTTAGATGTTATGTGCCCACCACCGACTTTTGATTTGGGAATTTGAGAGCAAAGAACATAACCAAATAGGTCTGGGTATTGTAATTAGAAGAAGATGCAATCAGCAATTTGGAGAAGAAACATTTGGCTTATTCTTAGGCTGATGGGCAGATGAGTCATATGTTAATATATATACAAGCCTAATTTAGTTGCCTGTATACAGAAATGGAAATTTTGCATTTGTAATTATCAACTTTTTAACCGAACTATAAATTATTTAACAACATACCAGGTTCGTTTGGCTTTCATTTTGTTCAGCTTTGCAAACCTATCTCCAGTGCTATATCACTCAGGTGCATTAGCAGATATGGGATTGCAGATTGCTCACGCAGTTATGGTTATGTAGGAGTGAGGATATTTGTGGAGAGGTGGATGTGCAATTGGATGGGAGAGTATTCAGTTATTTATCGTATTGTAGTTGTGTTAAAATGTTATTTTATTAAGATGAAAAATGAGAAATAATGCTTTCAGTATTACAGATTTTGTGATTCAATGCATAATGAAGGTAAAATATGGTAAAGATGGTAATACAACAGTACAGATCATTGGCGTCTTTTTGCTGCAACTAATTCTGTCTAATGGGATAGTGGACCATCACAATTGCTCCTGCGTTTTCAGTCATATAATCGACATGAGATTTTTATGGAGAATCTATTAAGAATCTAAATTATTTTCTTTGAGCTTTTCTATAAGCCTAGTGTGTAATCCGTGCGTTGCACAAGGTAATGTTGTAAAAAAATTGTTAAATATACATAGTTAAACATTTGACGTACAACGTAATATGCCATGTTAAGCATATGTTGTATAAGTTATGTGTTTCAAATATCATGTATATGTTAGTCTATAAAAAAAATATCATTTTCAAAAGAAAATAACACCATAACTTAAATGTGGCTTAGTTAAATGAAATTAAAGAGAACATTCCAAATAATTTTTAAATTAATTTGGTAAGGAAAAATAAAGGGAGCTTTCATTATTTTACATGTTTATTATTACTAAATATCATTTAAGAACGAAAATAACAATACAAACTTGAATGTAAAATAATCAAAGTTAATTAAGCAACGATAGAATTTGTATCTAAAACAAAATGTAAGCCAGAATGAAGGAAAGACTTATTAATAATCGTAAAAATCATAAACTATAAATAATAGTGACCTTGATATAAAATACAAAATTAAAATAATAATTGACTTTAATTCTCATAATTCATAAGTAAGATATAATTTCTTCTACATTACTATTATTTAACAGAATATATTTAATAAATCATTCTACCAATAATTTAAGTTACATGAGAATAAATTACCAAAAATTATATCTATTATTATTTTGGATTATAAATATATACGTTTGAATTTACAATAATTCTAGAAAAATGCTCTTGAAATTTAAATAAATAATACGTTAAGTATAGTATTTAATTAATTTATATGCGTGGTAAATGAGTATACAAATATATTAATAGAAAATTTATATTGCTATTTTCATATTTTATGTTAACTTACTATTTTTTATTGTTGTAAAGTAATTTAAAATAATATTTCTCAAATTAAACCAATTGCATTTTAAATATCATACTTAAATAATTTATACGTTTAAATAGTTATAAATGGTTATAGATACTGTTGTTTTCTGATTCTAAATATTCACAGTGAAATATATAGTTTTAAGTTAGTTTCAAAATAACATTATATTTTAAAGTTTTATTTAGTTATATTCTAGATTATATGAAATATCTAGATTAGATTTAAATGAGAGTATAAAATTACACACACGCACACACACATTTGTGTACGCGCGCGTCTGAAATAAAAGATAACCAATGACGTACTATTTTATTTTTGACTTACTAAAATAGTGAGAAGCTTCATGGAAAACCAATAGAGAGAATAAAGAAGAAATCTTTAAAAAAAAAAAATAGAATTGAGGAGAAAATTATATTTTATTCTATTTTAATATCGTTTAACGGATCAGTACTTAGACAAACATGTATATTGATTAATTTAATATATTGACAGAATAGATTACAAGTACATGTATTTTTTTAGATTGTAAATATCTAAAATAGTATATTTGAATTATAATAATTTTGAAATTCACAACATTAAGTATAATATTTCACCGATTTATATTTGTTAAATATAAATGAATTTTTAGAAAAATTATCATTATTATTTTTTAATTTTAGCATGTTAAGATGTTATGTTTTCGTAGTAAAATATATAAAAATATTGTTTTCGAATAGTTAAAAATAATCATTATTCATTATTTTCATATTCTAACCATTTAAAATGAAATATTTTGTTTCAAATTAGTTTTACAATAATATTTCTAAAGTTTAAGGAAATTAAATGTTAAAATATCATTTTTATAAATTTGTACATTAAAAAATGTAAATAAATAAAGATATATTAATATTTCCAAAATTTTATGTTTTAAAATACTTTATCTAATTTTAAAATAAGTTTTATTCATATTTTGAAATTAAGAAATCGTACGTTAATTATTACTGATGTATCTAAATGTGTGAAACAATTGTAAGCATCAATTTATGGAATAAATTTCAAAGAAAAATATCAGCATAATATTTTCCTTTTTGAAGTAATATTAAGTGAATTCGTGATCTTGTGTTTACTTATGCACATGCGCACCCAGACATCTGTATGATGATGAGTTTTAGATGTTAATTTGAAAAATCAGTATTGATAATTTTAAATGTAATATAAGACAATAGGAAAAAATTATAATTTATTGAAATTGTAAATAATAGTAGTAGTAGTAATAATAATAATAATAATAATAATTGAATGTATCACATGCATTGCACAAACTAATACTGTAAAAACATGGTATTCGTACTTTAAATATTGTTAAAATAAAATTTTGTTATGCGATGTTCGATATATCAACCATCAATTAAACTTTTTATTACTGTTTATGCATGTAACTTTTGTTAAGTGATTCATATATTTTAATAGTTGAAAAAATATATGTTTTATCATTTTGTTGCTGTGAATGGGGTATGCAAATTGAAATTGTCATTTCGTTTGTAAATTATCAACGAACTTAATGAGTATTAATCACTTGAATTTATTTATATAGTGATTTATAATGTCTGGGCAATAGATATACCTGGTTTTGAATGTAAAATAATAAGAGAAAATTTATGAATACTTTGTAAATGACTGTAGAAAATATGAAATCTCGGTATATGTGTAAAACTATAGAAAAAATCAACGTAATATTTTGAATAACTATAAAATGATAATTTATATAGATTCAAAAAAAAATCGAAGAGAATTAATTAGTGGGAAGAAACTTTTATAATTACTGAGATGATTAGTAATTGTTAAACCTCTCTTATTTAATTGATAATTTATTAAAATAAATAATTATAAATTAAAGGTATTCTTATTGTCTTTTATGTGATCCATATTATTTTTATATCTGAATGAAAATTTAGTTTATACAATTTTGTTACAATGAGCATGATATACTTGTTGACATTGTTTTCTGTATTATGGTTAATTAATTTTGTTTAAACAATTTATAGTTAAATTATTTAATTAATTTAAATATATAGACTTAAATGTAAATTATACGTGAAAATTTGAGAACCTTGAAAATAATAGTAGAAAAAAGAAAGTGTAGGTTTCTGAATGCAAATTGATAGTGTAAAATTAATAAAATACTATAAACAATTCAAATATAATAAATTATATCAATTCTTTGAAATAAAATATTAATAAATATCAAAAGAAAGTTAGGAAGAGTTTAGAAAAATGCTAAAATTACGTAAGAGGTAGAATTTCTTCTACTTTACTGTTATTTAATGGAGTATCACATATGACTTTAGCAATTATTGCTTGTGAAACATTTTTTTTTTCGTGTAATAATGAGTTAAGTTGGAATGAGACGTGGGCACGAAAACATAGTGTCAAGATGAAAATGCAGCAGGGAATTAGGTGCCTAGCTATTTATTTCTGTTGCAGTTTTCGGCAAAATTTGATTTGAGCATAATAGCTTTTTCCTATAATAAATAAATAGTATGTGGTTCCTACTTTCGAATATTGGTCCAGAAAGCATGTACCATGGGTCCATGACAGTCGTCTAAAAGGCTGAGCGTTCTTAGCATTCTGCATTCTAAATATCCATTTGGTAGCCTAATCACATAGTGGTAAGTTATTTTATCACATGATAAAAAATCTTGAGTTCAATGCCTGAATGCATGCATTAGAGCCACATCGCACCAGTATATCCTCACTTATGTTTTGGAGTAGATTGCATAAAAGCAGAATCATACAACATGATAACAACCTAACTATAACTGTTTATAACTTATTTCATAGCTGATCACAGAAAAAAGAAGGATGAAAAGAAGGTAAAGGTCACAGCAAAACCAAAAGCAATTATGAAATTTTACTGTAATTTTCCAAGAAATTTATATTTCATGTTAAGTGATAAAAGTTTACTTATGATAAATACATAAATTCACAATCTGCAACAACTCATTCTACCAACACTACAAATTTTAGATCCATGTCAAATAATAAGATTCCTGCTATTACCACGATTCGAATTACAAAACAGAAACTAAATAGCATAACTGGTTTCAGAACTCCTTTCCGATCTAACCAAAAAAGAAAAAGGAAAAAAGGACAAGAGCTCAAACCATGACTACCCCCATCCTTAGTTTTATATAATGTACATTTGGTAATATAGATGCAGCTTCAATGAACTAACTATCCAGAGGTGAAGGACATAGCTTTCTTCAGGTCAAACGATTTCATAGGTGAATTCGGAAGCCAAATTTTACCATCAAGCGGTAACATAATTTGTTTATTCCCGCCTTGAGTGTTTGGTTTTGGAGGCGTTCCTTCTTGCCTTTTTTTGACAAACTCGAAGAACTCAGCCACTTGACGAGCATATCTATACAAATTCAATAAATTATTATCAGATTACCTTGACCAGCTAATAGTTAAAAAATTCTTGATAAAGTCCACCGTAGTTAGCACAGATTTTTTAACCCATGATCGAAACTTTCTAAGCTCCGTCTGGGACTAGTAAATATGATGTTTGACTCTAAAGTTTACTCAGACCACTGGACTTGGGTAGACTATGAAGCACATTAATGTTTTGCATATCAAATACAAGATTTGAGCACAAAGAACAAATTAAAATGGGTTTACGCATGAAAGACTTTGTTTTTAGTGAAAATTAGGGACTAATCCCCGTTTTCAGAACTTATTTGTTTTCTATCCTTTCCTTTTAAAAACTATTTTCTAAGTCTCACTTTTTTGAATTTCTTTCTTTTTTTACTTCTCTTGTTTTCAAATTTAAAAACGGTCACTCCAACGTGTATTACGGTGGTTATGAGTTATGCATGTATATCCTAAAAAACACATGTCAAGGTTGGTAAAATAACAGAAATACCCCATTAATTTCATCTTTTAAAAAAAACAGAAATGTAATTTATAAAAGAAAATTGAAAAGGACCTAATGCTATTTTTTATAATCATAAGGATGTATGCCAAAATTTTCTTTTGTTTTATCCCTTTTTGAGACTTTTGTTCTTTTTATTTATTTTAAATAAGGGTATATAGTTGACACATTTGTAGTAAAGAGAACTCCTGGGTGGTATATCGCTTATCATGAAAAAAAAATTGACAACGAAAAAACTCCCAGTTAGTATTCAAAAACTGAAATGAACATAGTGATATCATGAGCTTACTCCCTCTTAGCATCAATATCTTTGTTGAAGTCGATGTTAGGCTCACAATCCAAAACCAAGGCAGGAACCTACAGCAAACAGGCATCGAGTATCAGCATGCATAAACACAGAATAAAGAACAAAACAAATTTTTTACAAAATAAATACCTTTTTAATACTAGTATGCAAATGGTTCCCTTCTAAATAGAAAACACGATCTCTTATATCAGGATGGATGTAGTCGTCAACTTGAGTGGGAAACTGACTAAAAGACAGCACGCCATGATTACCACTCTCAAATGGAAGCAACCAACTCTCGTGTTTTTCATGCAGACCTTTCAAGTATTCGAGGCTCACTGATCCTTCCTCAGATCTGTTTCGCATCATCATTCTCTTATGGCATGTATCTGGGCTTGCTCTCAGGTATATGAATCCATCAGGTACAAGCCCAGGCAATGTGGATACAACTGGATCGAACCAAGAATCATAGATGCTAATTTCCATCTCGTTCATCCACTTAGCTTCATGAACTGCTCTCACAAATACCTGTTAAGTGAATTCTTTTTTCTTTCATTTGAGATATTTGCAACATATGTTTGTCATGGTTAAGTAACTCGGATATAACGAATTTCACTATGTTATAAAACTGATTGTTATCCTAAATCAATTAGAATGAGTGTCTTAAGTAGGAGATGCAACACATGCTATAGGAAGACTGATGCTTACATGAGAAATACTAATTAAGAAACAAAGTTGACATCAGTGCTAGTCTAAGAGTGTAAAGGAAAGTTACAACCATTCAGAAGATGGATAATCATGCAGAAAAAATATATACCATTCGGTCGCTGAACACGCTTCTTTCCATCAAGCGTAGTGGTTTAATTCCAACTGAAGATTCACGTTCTTGCATGACCCTGGTAACAAACACATAGTTCTGGAAAGTGTAGGCATATCTTTGTGGCTCATTATAGAAAGCGTCGAGTATGTTGAAATGATCTGGACCAATGTCTTGCCATTTATTAACAGGCTCGGGAACAATTTCTACTAGATCCCGTAACTCAAGTGTTTCGTTAGCAATTCTTTGCAAAAAAGTTGACTTCCCAACACTGATGTTTCCCTCTACACAAAATGTCAGCCTCTTTTTCTGAGTTGGTTTTGAATCCGAGCCACTATCGTCTTCTTTCAACTCTTCATCCACGCTCTCTTTTATAAAAGATGTTATACTTTCTGCATGGTTTTTGTGGATGATTCCAACTGAGCTTCTTAAGAATTCGACCATCTTTTGGCTTGAATTTCCATAGAACTGAAGATGCAAATATTCCAATTTATCATCAAAAATTGTAATGTAAGATTATCTATGTTACTAATCACAACAAGATGCAAGTGTTCGGAGGCAAATCAAAAGGACATGCTACAATAAACTAAACACCTCTCATTCTACACCACAGTTCCAATATTAAGAAGAATAAATCAAAAAGATTCAACTAACTTTTCATTAAACTCAAACTGTATTACACACCAAACATCTACATCAAATCATCATGTGGATAGAATTATCATGTCCAACAAACATGATCACTCTACAGGTACACAGTAAGATCTCGTCGTATGATAAAATATAAAGGTCGTGTGCAAATCATATAGAACAAGCCACTGGCAAAATAGCCCTGAAGATGGTTATTGCTTTTTTTATCGTTCGTTTACATGCAACTAAGTCATTATTCCCAAACAAGTTGGGGTCTTCGTTTACATGACAAAAAAAAAAAATATACCTTATCCTTGTAAAGTTTTTTCAGCTGTGCAACCTCCTCATATCCCTTATTAATCAACTTCCTCAAGTTCCTAGGCCCAACTCCTGGTATCATCAAAAGATCAACATTTGCCGCCACTACACCTTTTTGCCTTCTATAAACAACCCTGTTATTACTACCTGAGTCTGCTTTTTTCACATTTAACTCTTCGCGTTTCTCATTTTCATTTCCCGCCCCCTCGGCATTTTCTTTTTCAAAATCAAAACCATCAAAAACTCCACCTTTCTCATCTGTTTTTGTACTCTCAACCCCCCTGACACCCCTCCACGTAGCAGTTTGCCTCAGTGGTTGGGCCCAAGCTCTTTTTGGCTTTTCGTGCGCGTATTTGCATAAAATTTGATTGCGACTATTGGAGATTGTATGAAACTGAACGGCGGAGTTGGGGTTAGGGTTAAAATGAAGCGAAACAGGCATGGAGAACATAAAACTAGAGGCAAGAATCGGGCACGAACAACTGACGGTTCCGCGAAAGAGCTTTTGCATGGCTGAAGATGGAGTTCATTAAGGTTGAGAATTTTGTAAGAAGATTGGGTTTCTATGATAAGAAGGTCGACAGCAAGGGAAGAAGATGGAGAACATAAAATTAAGGTGTGAAACAAACTGAGAATTGCGGTTTAGGGAAATTATGGTTTCCGGGCAGAAGACGGCTGCATAAAATTGGCTGTTTAAGCAATTAGGGTTTTTGGGGGTTTGGAATGGAGAAGCGAGAAATGGAACGAGACAACATAAAAGATATGCCGGCCAACACTAAAATAAACATTTTAAACTGCCGTTTTCGGCAATTTTTTTTGCTATTTTCCGTTGGAACGGTTGGGATCCCCCAACGTCCAATTTCCATTTCCCTCCTCTGTTTGTCCTCGGAATTTAACATGTTAGCGTCCGAAGTATCCCACGTCAACGCATTATCAATTCAAAATCCTATAAACCAATTCCCTTCTCCTTCACCTTCTTCGTACTATTGTTCGTCTCTCTTCTTCTCTCTATTTACATATTTCATTATATACCAACTTCGAAACAGATTCCAACTACGAAGATGTACAAGATTTGATCTTCATATTAGTGTATCTATGTAGAAGAAGCATCGATATCATTCGAATTCACGCGTCAGATTATATCGGTTTTATATGGGTGGACAACATATTAAATGTGCATAAAGAACGTTGTCAACGAAATTTTCGAATGAAAAGGCTTTATTTTCTCTCGTTGTGCGATAGGCTGCAAAATTATAATCTGACTACAACAGAAGAAATTAGTATCAGAGAAACGGTTGCCATATTCGTACAAATCATAGTGTAGCGCTCTCAAATCGACAAATGAGCGAACGGTTTCAAAGGCCGGGTAGCACAATTTCAGTTTGTTTTTATGTTGTTTTAAATGTTGTACAATTACTTGCTACAGGTATTATCAAGCCAGATGATCATCGATTTAATACCGTTTCAGATCATACTAGAACTTCAAACTGGTGTTATCTATATTTTAGAAATTGTGTTGGTGCTATAGACGATATACACGTAGTAGCACATTTACCTGCAAATCGAGTTATTTCATATATATGATGTAAATGATATGATACACAGAATATCTTAGCAGCATGCTCATTCGATTTACAGTTTACTTATATTATGGCTGGTTGGGAAGATACTGTGCATGATAGTAGATTTTTTAATTCGGTTATAAATGATAGAAACTCTAACTTCCACCACTCTCTACCTAGACAGTATTATTTATTTGATTTAGGACATCCACTTCAACTTGATTATTTACTACTTTATTGTAATATTAGATATCATATTTCTCATTTTCGTGAAATTGCAAATCAACCAAAATTGACCAATTGAGAGAACCTTTGGAATATGGAAGAAAAAGTTTGTCATTTTGGAGAATACGCAAATATGCTCATTTGAAACTCAAGTAAAGTTGTTGTATCTGCAATGGCTATACATAATTTCATACGAAAACACAATAATGATGATCCAAGTTTTTTGGCTTATGATGATGATCCTGATCTTATACCAGAGGAATTCCAAAAGAAATATTACAGTGTGAGAACTGCACCGAATAGAGCAACTGAACAGGTACAACGACACGTATGCTCTCAAATGTTAACAATTTGAAATACCATAAAAGATGAAATTATTGCAACACGGTTGCACTGAAACATTGCTTCATGTTAATCTATACTTACTACTATTACATAAATAATTTTCATTTATCTAGATTTTTGTATTATTCTTTCATTTTAATTAAACGCATATTACACATCAAAACAATAGTTAACTACAAATCAATTAAATTAAAAATCACATTTTAAACACTCCACTCAAATGCCCTGCTCAAATACCCTTTCGCAGCACACAAACGTATTCCTCGTTCGCTCAACTTCCCCACTCAAATACCATGTTACCATTCCCAAAGAACGCACCCTAAAACGGTGAACGCTACCGTTTAAACATTCTTATTGTCATTGGAAAAATGTTCGTGCAGACCATTAAAATTTTATTATCTACCGAATTTTTTCATATGCTTATGGCCATCGAGATCTGTTTGCACAAAAAATGGGCAAACACCTCCAAGTCGTATGATTTAGTCGATTTTAAGTTGTTCTTAGTGATTTGGATGATTTATGCAAATATGTAAAAAGCAGGGACTAAACTGTAAAAGACACACAGATTTATAGTGGTTCGGCCAGAACGTGCCTACGTCCACTTTATATGTTATTCTCCTTTTCTATTCAGATTACAAGTACAAAGCTTTGATTACAAGTAACTGAAAGTTGTTTGAAAGTTCTATCCGTGCTTGATCTCTCAAACTTGTCTCACATTGTTGTACCCTTGCCCCTCTATTTATAGAGTGAGGCTGAGGTAGGGGTCCTGGATGTAGATAGCTGGTGGTGGGCCTGGGCTGATGCAATCTGGCCTGGCAAAGTCAGTCCGGAACGCCTTGATTCGGTGAGACTTGGTCCGGTGGTGAGTGATCCGGTGATGGTTGGTTGGAGTTTGATTCGGTGGTGAGGGCGTAGCTTGGTCCGGTAGTGCATGGAGTTGGTTCGGTAGTGTATGGAAAGATGGTTGGTTAGGCAGTGGATGGTAGAGGAGTAGCTTGGTTCGGTAGTGCATGGAGTTGGTCCGGTAGTGCATGGAAAGATGGTTGGTTCGGTAGTGGATGGTAGAGGAGTAGCTTGGTTCGGCTAGGAAGGGAAGTGGAGTTGGTTCGGCTAGGAAGGGAAGTTTGGACCGGCAGTGCTTGGGAGTGGAGGATGGATGGTTCGGCAGTGCTTTCTTTCATTTGGCTTGGTTATATCTCCTTCATACGAACTCCAGTTAACCTGAAATTTGAAACATAGCCTTTCCTAGTCCTTATCATCATTTCCAATCAATTTCGTCCCGATCGGAGCTCAACCAAATTTTGGCGATATCAATCGTAGCCTTGATTCCAACTGATCTCCATCATTCCTTGCCAATTTGTTGATATTCCAGTTTTGACCAAAAATGGAATAACACTTTGCCCCCCAAAACATGTCTTGTGATAGGAAGGCGTGTTTTGTAATGCCATGAGCTGGATGTTCATATCCTATTGATGCCCTGCAAAGGAATTTACAGTTTTATGTGACCTCAAATGACGACCGTTCGGGATCGAGATATTTGAGATGAAGTGCGACCGTTCATGGTCAAGCGCCTAACTTCAAATGACGATCGTTCGGGATCGAGCCATTTGAGGTGAAGTGCGACCGTGCGCGGACAAGTGGCGGACCTCAAATGACGACCATTCGTGATCGAGCCATTTGAGGTGAGGTGAGTTGTGCCGTTCGGGGCGAGTTGTGACCGTTCGAGGTCGGGTGCCGTTCGAGGCGAGTTGTGACCGTTCGAGGTCGGGTGTCGTTCGAGGCGAGTTGTGACCGTTCGATTCATGAAATACACAAAACTTGTCTGATTTTCTTTCGTCAGAAGTTGGATCCCTTTGCACCGGTCTACGATACGGAACCTTCTCTTTAGTATCCTGATAAATTCGTTCCAGACTCTCATTCAGCTCAGAGTAAGTGGTGAATCGCGGCTCCCTCCTTTGCCGCATTGAATCGCGTTAGGTAACTCCTCAAAGTCTCTCCGGTTTTCTGCTTTAGGGTTGCCAAAGTCATCACATTCTTGGGTCTTGTAATGTGGACCTTGAATTGCCTCATAAATCTCTCAATTAAATCATTTCACGTTCCGATGGATCCATTCTCCAATTGTCTAAACCACAATGCTGCAATATCCGCCAAGTACAATGGAAAGCACCGGGCCATAACCTCCTTTGATGCCTCCAGCACTTCCATATGTCTCATATACTTCGTTAAATGAACCGTGGGGTCCGTTCTCCCGTCATACATGTCCAACGATGGTAACTTGAAATCCGGTGGGTTCCTAACTTGTCTGATTGCTGGAGTAAAAGGACTCCTATTAACATCCTCCAAATCTTTGTTTACCAAATCGCCTCTCATAGCTTTTCTAACCATCTCCTCCAACCTGTCATTGTCTCCGAAATGCAATCTTTGTTCATTACTTTCGACCTGCCCCCCGAGTCCACGAGGGACTTCTGGGATCTGCCCCCTTGACTGAGCGTTCACTCCTCTGCTGCTCCCAGGTTGTGCAGATGCTCCTCTTTCTCTCTCCGAAATTGGATCTATGTTCTCCATGGGTGTGCCTCCTAATGCAGGTGCTATGCCGGATGGTCCTGCTCCGTTCCGAACTCCATCCGCTTCCCTATTTTGTGCTCCAAGTTGCCCAATCCGCTGAAACAAATTCTGAATCAACTCCTCTTGTCTTTTCATCATTGTCTCCATCTCATCCCTGGTGATGAAGACTGAAGTTTGGTTCTCTCCTGAGGAAGCCCCTTGACTCCCTTCGTGCTGACTTCTTTCTGGTCTCTGTCTTCTACTTGTTTTCCTTCCAAGAGCCATAATCTCGGATAGACTTCTGGTTCTTAAGGAGAGTCTCTCAACAAATCTTTGCGAGGCAATGATTAAAGCGCTTCTGAGTTGTTCTCAGTGAAAGCACCAAAAATGTTTGCACAAAAAATGGGCAAACACCTCCAAGTCGTATGATTTAGTCGATTTTAAGTTGTTCTTAGTGATTTGGATGATTTATGCAAATATGTAAAAAGCAGAGACTAAACTGTAAAAGACACACAGATTTATAGTGGTTCGGCCAGAACGTGCCTACGTCCACTTTATATGTTATTCTCCTTTTCTATTCAGATTACAAGTACAAAGCTTTGATTACAAGTAACTGAAAGTTGTTTGAAAGTTCTATCCGTGCTTGAGCTCTCAAACTTGTTATCCATTGTTGTACCCCTGCCCCTCTATTTATATAGTGAGGCTGAGGGTAGGGGTCCTGGATGTAGATAGCCGGTGGTGGGCCTGGGCTGATGCAATCTGGCCTGGCAAAGTCGGTCCGGAACGCCTTGATTCGGTGGGACTTGGTCCGGTGGTGAGTGATCCAGTGATGGTTGGTTGGAGTTTGATTCGGTGGTGAGGGCGTAGCTTGGTTCGGTAGTGCATGGAGTTGGTCCGGTAGTGTATGGAAAGATGGTTGGTTCGGCCGTGGACGGTAGAGGAGTAGCTTGGTTCGGTAGTGCATGGAGTTGGTCCGGTAGTGCATGGAAAGATGGTTGGTTCGGTAGTGGATGGTAGAGGAGTAGCTTGGTTCGGCTAGGAAGGGAAGTGGAGTTGGTTCGGCTAGGAAGGAAAGTTTGGACCGGCAGTGCTTGGGAGTGGAGGATGGATGGTTCGGCAGTGCTTTCTTTCATTTGGCTTGGTTATATCTCCTTCATACGAACTCCGATTAACCTGAAATTTGAAACATAGTCTTTCCTAGTCCTTATCATCATTTTCAATCAATTTCGTCTCGATCGGAGCTCAACCAAATTTTGGCGATATCAATCGTAGCCTTGATTCCAACTGATCTCCATCATTCCTTGCCAATTTGTTGATATTCCAGTTTTGACCAAAAATGGGATAACAAGATCTATTTTCTCATTTTGGCATAAACAACCATAACAACTTTATCTTCCTCCGAACAACTCAATAAAATAAAATAAATTTTTTTATGGTGGCATTTAGTCGTGAGAGCTAGAAGCATTTTTTTTAGATGTCAATAGTAGCACAGTTAATAAACTTAAATCTTAAAACCTATTCCAAAAAGGGAAATACGAATGCAGAAAAAAACGTTTAAAATTACATCATGGCCCTTATATTCTACAAAACTCGGTAAAAACAATAAATTCTAACATTATTTTTCCATCCAGTCCATCATCTCCAAATTCACTCAAATTCCATAAAAAATGACTTAGATCCATTTAAATAAACTAAAATTGACTATGCATTTTTCAACAATTTGATATTTCAAGTGCGGCATGCCTTTTCTAATCGAATAAGGTAAAGCCCTAATTATTTATTATTTATAATGATTAGTTGAATTTGTTTCTTATCATGTATCTTAAATCCTTTATCAATTTAAATGATGTTGGATATGCAAAATTAAAGATATTACTTTAATTTAATTTGAAGATGTAGTAACCGTATACTGATAATAAAATGTTCTAGGAATAAAACCTAGAAATACTATCATTAATTCAGGCTTCAATTTTTCTATGTTGGATCCCTAGTTAGAATGAAGTAAACTAAACGTGGATAAACAAATACGTTGATTACAATATGTCAGTTACTATAGTAGACGACTTTAGAAGTTATCGTGTCATAATTTTAATAGTGATGATAAATTAATGTTTTTGTTTACAAAAGAAAATTTAGTTTTTTGCGGCTTTCTTTTATCTTTTTATATTCACTTTCATCTTTTATGATGCTTTCAATGTGATTAAATAATTCATCTTTTCTATTTTAATTTCTATTTTTATGTTTAATAGTTTATCATTACATATGAAAACATCACATATATATTTGTAACATAGATAGTCTTACTTGTTATCAAAATTTTATTCTGTATCTTTTGTCATTTTAAATGTAAAAATATTACACATAAGTATAACAACTTTGATATTAAACCATAACATCTATAATATAAACAAATAAAAACAATGTTATAAAATTGGAGTAAAAAATTTTGTTCAATGATTTACATGAACTTTTAACAATTTTATCGTTTTTCAATAATATAACTTAACATTCAAATTTGTAAAGTAGTTATCAAAAGATATTTTTTATTTAAAATAATAAAATAATTCATCTTTAATCCTTCACTTTCACTTTCAATTTCTATCTTTTCTATTTTATTATTTTAAGTATAATAATCTCACATATATAAATATAACGCAATAGAATTAATCTTATATCTTTTATTCTGTTTCCAACCTTTTAATTTACCTTTATTCTTTCTATCTTTTATCAACTGTCATTTTATTTTTTTGATTTTTCTTTTACTCTTTTACTCTTTTGTCTTTTATCGTTTCTAAATGATCGCTTAGTTTAAACATAAAAGATAAAAATAATATCAAAGGAAGTTGTCTCTAAACTTTAATATTTTATATTCTAGTATAATTATTGATATATTTATTTATTTATTTGAAATCTAAGAAATTAGATTATAAATTCATTAATTCTAAATACAGTTACTAATAAAACAAATATAAAGTAAGTAAAACTTATGTAAATGCATAAAACAAATTAAACAATCTTTTATCTTTTGATTTTTATTATTATTCATATAAAAATATAAGTATATTGATGTAACATTTCAGATAATTGACCCTTTAATTATTTACTTTTAATTCTTTTACTTTTAAAAGTAATTAAATGAAAATGATTAAAGGTAAAACATTTAAAGGTAAAATATAAGTGTATTCATATAAATAATTATGTAAGCTTTAAGTTTTACTTCAAAGCGACTTATTTATAAGTGTAATACCCCAGTATTTTAACAATAAACGATATTGGATTTCAAATGATGAATTAAAAAAGTGAAGGGGAGAAATGGTCATTTTTTTAACTCCGAAATTTGATGATGGGTCTTGCACCATTGAGACCGGCTCGTTATTCTGAATGGCGCCTTATATTTAGTTATTTGGTTTGGAGATAGTTTGAAGGAGATATGGACGATTTATCGATTAACTAGATTGGCATAAAATATTTGAATTTGAATGTTTAGGTAGTTGCTTTTTCTCTCCCTCTATAAATAGCCTTCTCGCACGTTCTTTTCATTTTTATTTTATAAGTTCACCGATTCATTCCTTCTTCTTTTCCCTCTCTTTTCAAAACTTTAAAGGAACATAACTCACTTATTTCTCAACGAAGTTCGATGAAACCAGCGACAAAACAAAAGGGATGACGAGTACTACAATTTGATGGAAATTTTTTTAGAGAAACATAAGTAAAATAGTCTGGACAATGGAGAATTTGGAGCTTTGATCTTCAATATGGATGCGTGGATTATCTCTATGATTATATATAATGCGATTAAATTTAATAATCACTATCAAAAGTCTAGTTGGGTCTAATTTCGAATTTACATTGGTTTAAATTGATCAAATTTAGAATTAAAGTTATGATTAAAGTGATATTTTAGATTAAGAGTAGATTAAGTAATGGTAGATGAAGGTACTCTAATTTAATTTGGTTCTAGCTAAATTACGTATAAAAATTGGTTTAGTGATGTATAAACAATGTATGAATGAATTGTATCAAAGAATAATCAAAGTATTATAAACTAAAATCAGTTAGAACAAACAAATGAAGATAACATAACCAAAACGATGGAAAAATGAAATGTGTGTAACCGGTCGACCAGTTGGATTGTAATTGGTAGTGCGGTCGTAATTGATTAATTGGTTATAGTTCAACTGGTAAACCGATGAAGGATTAGTTGGGCCAAGTTGAATCTGGAACCAGCTGGGGCGAATGCAAATGAAGGCGTTTATGTAACCAGGACTTCATGTGACTCCTTAGGCTACTTCGAAGGAGGTAATGCGGTATGGTCTTGACGTGGCAAGGTATATAGATGTTGTTGAATGTACATATGTTCGATGTGTGTGAAACTGGATGTTTAATTGGTTGTTGATTTTTGGATATCATATAGAGTTGGTATGACTAAACATAGGATATTAGTGACTAAACATTGGATATTAGGCACGCATGTTGTGTTATTCATTTGTTGAGTAATTGTTTACGAGGCACGTGTAGTACGAGGAATAGTTGTCCCATGAAAATAGTTGTTCCCTTAGTATTTGTAGGAATATTTATTTCGAGCAAATGGTTTTTACCCCAGTGATTCAACAAATAATTGTTCTAGGAAAATGGTTGTTCACTCAATGATAATGCATTTATCGTTCCAGGAAATATGTGTTCCCTCAACATTGTGGATATGGTTGACCTTTGGTTGAATATGTATGTGTATAGATTTGTATATATTGTATGATGAGACATGGTATGATATTAATCGTGTAGATAGGTATAATGTTGATATTACTCCTTAGATGCAAGTAATGGTAGGTGTATATGGGTTAGGAGACACTAACATTGTTTTACCAGACGTTCTGTTGTATATATGAGATAGACTTATTTCACTCATTTAGATGGATGTCTAACCTTCTCATGTTCTCCTTTTTAGGTTTATCGTTGGGTTGATGGAGCCAATGATGTGGAGGACATGGTGATGAAGACCTTGTATTATAAATACTGTATAAATTGTAAATATAACTTATGACCATTATATTCATGCGTGTTATGGATTGGGATTTATTATACATATATTACTATATTTGGATTTATGTTAAATAAAAGACGTCTATTATGTGTTGTTTCCTTTCGGTACTAGTTTATAAAATTTATGGTTTGATTCTGTTTTGTTTTCTTATTATCATTTCATAATCATCTGTCGTTTTTGGTCTTCGAGACGTTAACATCGGATCGGATAATAAATCCAAGGGTCGATAAATGTGGGTTGTTGCATTGGTATAAGAGAAAAATCATCCTAAAGTAAGGATTGGGAACATATCAAGAGGGGGTATTTGTATTTTTATAAATGTAAATACATAGAGCATATAATATATTAGTCGCGTATATGTGTATACATTGTATATTATTCAAGTTTTATTTACTATCTATTAGAGAGTTGCTAATGAATCTCATATCACAGATAGCCGGGAATGAGTACCTCGATAGAAAATGGAACAAAAAACAAAGCTGGTGGGTTTAAACTGTAACTAGAAATGGCATAGAGTGGATATGATGGATATCCTTGGTATGAACATTCCCATTTGGTTTCATCGATACATGCAAGTGACCAGCCAGACCAGTGCAACCCCTGTAGAGTTTGCAACTGCTACCCAAGGAGTGGTTCGGGTTTAGACACTACCTAAAGTGGATTTCCCAAAGTTTTATAAAGACTTCTCTAGTTTGGATGGTAGAACCTTTGTTATTGCAGGACCTTATGCAGTAACATGGGCATGGTTAAGTACGTGTAAGAAAGTGTTTAATCTTTTGGGTCTACCTTTTAAGCGATGTTAGGTGAACACAACTGGCTTATTAGCATCTTCAAAGTGAAGTAGCAAATTAGTGGGAAGTTTTTATTACCAAGAATGTTGAAGAAAATATTACATAGGCATATTTTAAGAGAAAATTTCTGATGAAGTTTTTCTCCCGGAGAAGAAAAAGGATTACTATTGGAGATACTCACTCACCTAAAGTAAGTGACTTGATCGTAAATGAGTGCATGAACCAGTTTAATGAGTTGGTTAGGTTTGGGTTCAAATTGGTCAATACCTTGAATAAAAAGGTAATGAAATTTGCAAAAGAATTAAACTCGCCACTTAAGGAGTTAGCACTAAACCTGATACCATATAGAGCTACATTCGAAGTACTAGTTTGAGGCAATGTTGTTAAATTCAGTGAATGGGGAGGTATCTAAGGAACAACCTAAAGAGGAAGTAAACTAATAGCAAGGGAAACATAAAAGGGAGGATAAGTATGGAAATCAAGAAAGAAGAAGGTGTAATCGATGCAAAAAGAAAGGGCATGTATTGATGAAGTGTAGGGTCGATCTTACTCAGATTAAGTGTTATAATTGTAACCAGTTGGGACACGTGAAAAAGAAATGTCCGAGTTTACCAACGACATATCATATTGTTAAAGCCTGTGCATCGAAAGTGGTCCTAAGTGCTAGTGTGCCATAATCTTCTCAGTAAAAAGGGAAGCAGATCATGATGGAAGGTGAGTTATTATGTTTAAATTATGAGTTGTTATTGTTGATAGTTATACTTTAAATCTTACACAGTGCGTATACCATTTAGTTGCATTATGCCATGATTTGATTAGTATATACAGTGTAGACTCCTTTAGCGATACAAGTGTATTGATATTTTTGCGGGTATGGCTTGAATTTGAAATGTATTGAATGACTCGTTATGTGATAATAATGGATGGTAAAAGTAATATGATTTGAATGCGGAGTAAAAGACTAGGCACGATCTTGTTGTATACCGTGATCCCGATAATCATACGATGACGAGTTGAAGACTTTAACCTCCATTCCTAAATAATAAACTTGCTAGGCCCTTGAGATGTCTCTAAGGCGTATGACTCTTGAAGAGATTTAAATACTGAACTAGATTGTTTTTGAGTGAGTTAAAAAGGAGAGACCATATTTTGGTTATGTAAAGTAAAGTTGAATTATTTTGGTTGAAACATCGTTGAGAAGAGACGTTAGCATAGTAACAAATAGTTGGACTAAGATTAAAATAAAGGAGGTTGGACCAAAATGGTATTTACATGATGTTGGAAGTTTTGGAGATATATTTGAAGTAGAATTTTGCTTCGAAAACTAGATAACAAAAGAAAGACCGACGATATTGAAATTTCAGTTGATTGGATCTCATTAACCAATCGGTCGAAAATATTTTAAGGTATTAACGAAGATTGTTATTTTAAAGGCCTAGAGTTTTTTTGTGATTGATGTGCATGTAAAAATGTATATTTTACTCTCATATTTAATCTTCTTTTGTTAAAATAAACGAGCATATTAGGATATTTTATATTTTTTAACCAAAATTTAAAATGTTTTCCAAACATCATTCACTCATTTTCGTTTGGGGGAAAAAATCATAATTTTGTGTATGAATTAATATTGAAAAATTTATTTAAACGTTTTTAATTTTATTTGTAGGAAATTGAGTGCAAATTGGATGGAGCTTCATAGATACATGAATGCACAAGTGTTCAAGGCCAAAAGAATATACAAAAGAAAAGAAATAATGCAACATGGAGGAGCCCATATGCACACTAGCTAATGGACCATAATTAAAAGTACATGCACATGTTAATGGAGATTTAAAGGCAAAAGCACATTTTAGTGGGGATTAATTAATTTCTTAATGATTATTTGGAGACTACACAATCTCAAGGGCATTTTTGGTAGTCCACTAAAAATGAAATCAGGGTTTTAGGCGTGTATAAATACCCTTATGTTTCATGTACCTCTTGATCTCTTCTCTTTTATGCAAAAATTGTAGCACAAAACCAATGTTAAATAAAATATCTCTTTAGTGGCTTCTTAGCATTGTTCTTTACTTTCGCGCACTTTCATTTCATGCTTTCTTTTATTGCTATTTTATTTCATACTCTTTTATTTAGTTTATGTTTCTTTATTTCATGTTAATAGTTAGTTTTAATTTATGCAATTGGATTAGTTTCATTTCATGTAGTTAACTCTTTTTTCTTTTGTTTAGATCTCATTTTCCTTGCCTTTTATGTTTAAATCATTTTGTTTTGACATGAATTCAATTATGAGAAGCTAAACCTCTTCAATTTAGAGGTAATGAAGCTCTCATGTATCATACTAAATCAACATAAAATGGTTGTTTTTGCAGTCTTTGTTTTGTGCTTAATGGAAATTAAGAATGATGGTAGTTTATGTTTCCTTTTAGCGAATTTGCTAGCCTGTACTAACAACTCAAATACGCTATGCTTAATTCAATATAAATATAAACTGTTTGATCATTTGCCTAAGTGATTTTGTTAATGAACGTCAAACTAGAATTAAAATTTCATGATCTATGTTACTAGTTCATAGTAAACAGATCATGTTTAAAATAGATTTTATTTTTAATTTCATGGTCATTTTCATGAGATTTTAAAAGTGGATTTGAATAGTATGCTAGAGTTTGATTGTTTAAGTTGTGCTAATTAATAGCACAAATAAGCCATGCTTATAATAAACACATAATAATTAAAATATAAATGAGAGGCTATGAATACATTTTGTGTATAATTTACATGAATGATTGAAAGTGAATTTACCTCTAAATTGCTCCTTAAACTCATAGTTTTATCAGTTTTGTTCTAGTTTGTTTTCTACAATTTTCTTAGTTTCAATGATTTCAAAACCTTGTGCTAATTTAATTGAGCAATATTAGAATTTTTTGCTTTCTCCATGGATCGACCAGTACTTGTATACGTATTATGATTGTACGCCGTGCGTTTACAGTTTTTATTCCATTTTCGACGGTATTCTAATTGATAGAATTTTCCATCGTTTAAAAAGTTTTTGGCTCTACAGCCGGGGAAAACAATTTTATTTTATTTTACTTTTCGAATCAATTTTACATTTTCTTGTGTGCATTTGTTGACTTGTTCATATTGTGTTATTTTTCATTAAAAAAAAATTGCATTCAATTGTGCATTTTTCTTTCACTTGTTTTGTTTTTCTGTTGTCTATTCATTTTTCTCTTCTCCATCATTTGTTGTTTATTTTACTGATCATCTGTTATTTTACTATTCATTTTCTGTTGTTCTTTGTTCACTTGCATTTCAACTGTTCGTTCCGTTATTCACTTCACTACGATGCTTTCTTCTCTTGCCTGCATTATACCAATCCAAAACTCCAGCAACTCAAAATTCAAACACCTCAAGCCCATCACCACTCCAACCAACTCACCCAATCACTACCTTTGCCATCAAATTTCTTCTCATCATCAACCAATCGCGACCATCAATCCACGATCAAATACCAAACCCAAACCCAAATCCCCTCAATTGCCTCTATCAAAAGGTCGAACTACGCAAGCAATTCGCTATACCCAAACCCAAACCTCAACACCTCCCTGAATCACTTCAATAATCCAATACTTGTACTAGATAAATCACCTTCCTTAACCC
The DNA here is from genome assembly GCA_030765085.1 of Allium cepa. Classification (NCBI taxonomy): domain Eukaryota; kingdom Viridiplantae; phylum Streptophyta; class Magnoliopsida; order Asparagales; family Amaryllidaceae; genus Allium; species Allium cepa. Next base: position 338,740,041 of record CM060938.1, read on the forward strand.
TCAGCAACTTGAGCATTCTAACTCGTATCTGCGACACCAAACCGCAACTTCAATTCCATCTCCCTACTTCAACACTCCCTATTACTGCAACCCACCACTATCTCCACCATCCAAACTCCTCCTTCTATACAACGCAACATCAAACGTGCCTACATACGAACGTCTTCATCACCATCCAACCTTTAATCAGCCAAATCATTGCAACACCGTCACATACAAATCCAACCATGCCATAACCACCAACAGCTTCCAGCGGCAGTGAAACTGCCTTCTGTCCAAGAACCCAAAGCCTGTAACCCGAACCACTATCACATCAACCTGTAAACCGCCCATCTATAGGTACAAACCTGCACATCGAACCCTCGCAACAAATGTACGCAACCCAAACCCTCGCCTGACCGACCAAAACTCCAACCACGACTACAACAAATTATCAAATCCACATCCCGAATTGATACCCCAATCTCTCACTAGAAACCAACCTCAACCCGCAATCGAACCATGTCCCTCCACAAATCGTGAATTCTAAATTTCTGCATCGCAATCCCATCATAACTCTAGAAAAACCATCCTCAGATCCACTTCCTCCCTGCCTTCAACCGTGACCTGAATGAATTGCCTCGACTAATCAATTGCAATTCCCCAAACATCGATTTTCGATCGCAATCTGTAAACAATTTTTTTCTTCTTTTTTTCCTTTTCCTTTCTTTTCTTCGATTCTTCCGTTCTTTTATGTTGCGTGTTTCTTTTTTTCTTTTTTAATAGAAAAGTCGGCTTTTATTTTATTTTTAAAGATGGTTATTAGGCTTGGCCTCTAGTGCTGGGTTGAGTTTTTAAAGTGTAAATTCTATTTTTTTTAAGTAAAAATTCTTTACTTTTATATAAAAGAACAACTATTTTGGCTTAGGTAATTAGGGTTTGATATGATTGTTATTTTTATAGTTTTCTTTTGTTAAATTTTAGTTTTTACTTTACCAAAAAAAAAATTGCTTCCATTTAGCCTTGGAAAAACAATTAAAAAATATGTTCTATCCTTATAATTTTTTTAACACTTTTTCAGGTTGTGAGTAGATGAAAAGCATATAAAGAGATGAACTGCTTACTAATAATTGCTCCGCTTTGCTTGCCAAAAAAATATTGCGCTAAAATAAACTTGCTGCTTTTATAAATTGCTAATATTACTCACATTCTGGTATTGTGTTCTTATCCCTTATTTTATTTTCCTTGCATTGTTAATTGTCTACATTTATAATAATAAAAAAACAAAATTCATTTGTAGTTGCATTGATAATACACGTTTAATTTTTGTTTTGACTTTACATAAGGTGTAGGATTTCATCACCCCTTCCTTGGCCCACAAATTGCATATCATCTTAGAATTTGACTAATAATAACGGTTAGACGTTAGGCTTAAGGGAGTCACGAACTCATCTAGGGTAAAAATTGTATCTTGACAAGTTTCTTTTAACAATTTATTTCTTGGTGTCTAGGATACGGCAGAACAATAATCATTTGTAAACATCACGATGATTCGTAAATATTACAGTGATTGTTTCTTAAAGGTACTTAAACCTTCAATGGTATTGCTATAATGATTAGTGGTGCGCCGATAACCCCTATCCATTACCTGGCTAAGAACTATTTTATTAAATTAAGTCAATGTGTAATTATATAGTTTTTAGTTTGGAGCTACTAAGGACATAAAATTTATAGTTGAGTCATTGCATTCATTTAGTTGCATTAGTTCATGCATATATAACATAAAAATAAAAAAGAACAAAAATGCAAAAGTAAAAAAAAATACATTTTCTTTAACTTAGTATTTATACCAAAGAAATAAAACCCAAAAAAATCAAAAAGAAAAAAAAAATAAAACAAAAATTCAATTTTTTTCCCTTAATTCAGTTAAAAAACAAAAAAAAAATCCAAAAAACCTTTTCAATAATAAAAAGTAGAAAAACAATAGCATTTTGAAAAAGGAAAAAAGGTTTAAAATAAAAAAAAGCAAATCAAATCTTCCTTTTGAAAATAAATTCTTTTTGGTAAATATTTTTCTTTAAAAAAAACAAAAGAAAAGAATTTTTCACTTCATTTCATCCCCTAAACTTTGTTTTATTCTCTTAACCTTGATTTTCACATCTTTCTTTCCTTGATCTTTTCACTGGTGCATAAGTATTGGACTCGTGACACAACAAAGAATCGTTTAACCCGAAAGAATGATCCTCTAACGATGGCTAATGAAAACTCTTTCCGAACTCTCATGAATATAATCTTTCATGACAGAGGTTCTATTCCTTCTTACACCGCGTTACTCACCCCAATGAGTGATCACTTCGAAATTCATTCAAATCACATTGCCACATTCCCAAAATTTGGCAATTTTGAACATGATGACCTATATATTTTCTTAACAAAATTCGAACAAGTCTGTGCAACCATTAACTCCAACAATTATGTGACGATGGAATCAAACTTAGGCTAATTCCATTCACCCTTGTCGATTATGTGGAAAAATGGTTGTATAGCTGCCTTCGAACTCGATCAAAACTTGGGACGAATTCGTTAAAAGTTTCTTAAAAAATTTCTACCCTTTGGAAAAAATGACTAAAATACATAACTAAATTGTAAACTTTCATCAACTTAGGAGTGAACCTTTCAGAAAAACTTTGAAAGATTTATAGAGCTTTTGATAAGATGTTCACACCATAATTTTGAAAAATGGACTCTTTGCCAAAACTTATATGATAGACTTGAAAATAGTTCACGAACCATGCTTGAATTGATGTGCCAAGGCAATTTTCTCACCCAACACCAGATGATGCTTGGCGATTCCTTGAGGACTTGGCCGAAAAATCATCCTAATGGGGACGTTCTAACGAGAAATCAATATATTCACACTCGATAGTATCATCGTTGGCTTTGGAAGCTAAAATCGATGCAATGATCAACAAATTCGACAATGTATTCTCATCCAATCAAATGAACCAAGCTTTCCAATCATTGTGTTATAAATTTAATGATCCAAATCACATCGTCGATCAATGCTCTCGATCGTTAGAACAACTCAATGCTTTTAACAAGTTAAAAATGACCCATTTTCTCCAACATACAATCCTAGTTGGAGAAATCATCCTAACTTTGCATGGAACCAAAATAATTCTAACATGAATTTGGTTCGACCTAATTTTCAAGAATTTTCGAACAATGCTTCGAATCCTTCTTTTCTTCCTAACCACTTTCAACAAAATTTTGTTACTCTGTCTCAAAATCAATCGCAACAATCTTTTGCTCCCCAAGACGATAAATAAATGACTTCACTTAAGAAAAGTCTTCAAACTTTGGCTAAAGCGACCACTCAAAACCTCCAATCAAATAGCAATTTGGAAAATTTGTTATCCATTTACATGCAAAATACGATTCAATCGGCTGCTAGCAAATGAATCAATTAGTCATTTCTGTGAGTGAACGTGAACAAGGCTCATTCCCAAGTCAGCCAGTTTCGAACCTTAGAAATTAAAACACAAAATCGGATCAAGCTCATGTTATTTAAGATAGCAATGTGAACCAAATGAATGCTATCACAAATTTGCGTTTCGGTATCTAATCGAAAAACAAGTTGTTAACCCAAACAATTTACCGAAAGCTCCTTTTGACACATCGAAAATGACAAGCGATTCTGAACAAAGCATCGAGTCAAATATCGAATCAAATTCTAATCCAAATTCTTCTTCTACTCAAGTAGACCGACTTACTGAGTATCAATTCCATTTCCATATCGACTTCGACCTAAGAAACATTCCGACCAAATGGAAAAGATGTTGGAAATTTTCAAACAAGTCAAAGTGAACATCCCTCTCCTTGATATCGCTCAATAGGCACCAACTTACACTAAGTTTCTAAAGGACTTGTTACTCAAAAACGACACACTCATGTACCCAATAAAATTTTCTTAGCTGTCGGCCACAGCGAAGTTTGTCTTAATCAATTCTCGTAAAATACAAAATCCCGACGTCCAACGATCTTGTGCACAATAGGAGACAAGACGATTAACAAATGCTTATTACACTTAGGTGTGAGTGTTAATTTAATTCCTTATTCAGTTTACCAACAACTTGGCTTGGGTGAACTAAAACTGACGAGAGTAACTCTTCAATTTGCCGATTGTTCAATGAAGAAACCCATGGGAGAAATCGAGGACGTACTCATCAAAATCAGTCAATTCCTATTCCCCGTTGATTTCATCATCCTAGAGACACAAGCTATGAATATTCCGATGAGTCAAATTCCACTTACTCTAGGATGACATTTCTTAGCCACTTCAAACGCCTTAATCAATTGTCGAAATGGTTCGATGAAAATTTCTTTTTGTAACATGAATTTGGATCTTAACATTTTCAGTCTTGAAAATAAATCGAATGAACCAATTAACTAAACATTAGAAGTTAGCTCAATTTAAGAAAATTTTGACAACAAAACAGTTGACCTTAGTAATGAATGCGAGACTGAATATGAACAACTATTTTAAGATGAGCCTAACAAGATTGAATATGCGCTTTCATTTGAACCTCTCATGGTTGAGTTAGACCTTCAACTGAATTCTTTGACTGAGCAACCTCCTAGGTTGAAACTCAAACCTCTTACTGATTACCTTAAGTATGCATACTAAGGTGACAACAAAACATTTCTTATCCTAATCTCTTTAAATCTTTCTTTCAATCTTGTAAAAAGAGGAAATTGGATGGTCGGTTACTGATATTAAGGGAATTAGTTCCATTCTTGTTCAACATCGCATCCACTTAGTTGATGAAGCCAAGCCTATTCGTGACACGCAACAAAGGCTTAACCTAAAAATGAAGGATGTAGCTTGAGGCGAAATTCTTAAGCTCCTCAATAATGGAATCATATATCCCATCTCTGATAGTTCGTGTGCCTAAAAAGTCCGGACTTACCGTTATTACAAAACGATGCTAACGAACTCATTCCTACTTGTACTCAAACGGGTTTGCATGTTTTCTTTTACTATTGAAAATTATATGTTGCAACACGTAAACATCACTTTCCTCTTCCCTTCATTAACCAAATACTCGAATGGTTAGCTGGCCACGAATTCTATTGCTTTCTCGATGGTTATTCCGGTTATAAGCAAATTCCAATCGCTCTGGAAGATCAAGAGAAAATGATTGTCACATGTCCCTTTAGATCTTTGTGTATTGATGTATGCCATTTGGCCTTTACAATGCTCCTAATACTTTCCAAAGATGCATGGTCAACATCTTTTCCGACATGATCGAACACTTTATGGAAGTGTTTATGGATGTTTTTTCCATTTTGGTTACTCTTTTTCCAAATGCTTACACCATTTCGAAATGGTTCTAAGTTGATGCAAAGTAAAACACTTAACGTTAAATTGGAAAAATGTCATTTTATGGTCAAACATGGCATTGTCCTCGGACATGTCACTTCAAACAAAGGCATTAAGGTAGGTGAAGCAAAAGTTGATGTAATTGCCAATTTACCCATTTCCAAATCTGTCAAGGACATTGGTTCATTTCTTGGCAATCTGGCTTCTATCGTGAAAGATTTTAGTAAAATTGCTCGACCTTTGACTACTCTTTAAGGAAAAGATGTTCCTTTCGATTTCAATTTTGACTATGTTTCTGCTTCTGAACGTCTTAAAAATGAACTCATTTCCGCTTCCATCATTTGTTCACCCAATTGGCATCTTCCTTTCTAAATAATGCATAATGCTTCTAACTTTGCAGTTGGTGTTGTATTAGGACATCGCATCAAAAAAATTCCTCATGTCATCTACTACGCTATTATGACTCTAAATTATGCTCAAATCAATTACACAACCACCGAAAAAGAGCTTTTAGCGGTAGTCTTTGTGCTCGAAATGTTCATACCTTATTTGATTGGCACACACATTATAGTTTACACTGACCACTCCGCTCTTAGGTACCTTTTCACTAAAAAAGATGCTAAGTCTCATTTGATCCGTTTATTTCATGAATTTGACCTTACGATCAAAGACAAAAAAGGATCCGACTACATCATTGCTAATCATCTGTCATGTCTTTCAAATGCACCATCTTCTTTATCGATCAACGAGAAATTTCCCAATGAACAACTACTTTCGGTTTTTGTAAATCCATAGTATGTCGATATAGTGAACTATTTAGTCACTAGGGAATCTCCTTTATTTTGGTCGAAACAAGATAAATACAAATTTCTTTCCCAAGTGAAATAATCTATTGGGATGATCCATACTTGTTTGAGTACTGTTCCGACCAAATCATTTGATGTTGCATCCTAAATTGCGAAATTAAGAGTGTCCTTTCGTTTTATCATGACGAGGCTTGTGGTGGTCATTTCGATCTAAAGAAAACAGCGAAAACGGTGCTCCAATATAGTTTTTTACTGGCCTACACTTTTCAAAGATGCCTTGGAACCCATTCTTACACTACACCAGAAAAGGCCTTTCGTAGTGCTGAAAAAAGATGCTAAAATTTTTAGTGGCATTTTGGCAAACGCTGCGATACGACATACAACTAAAAGTCTGAAACTTTTTGTAGCGTTGTAGAAAATGCTACCAAAACTTGACCTATTGTAGGATTTTAGAAGCACTACAAAAAGTTATGGACTTTTAGTAGTACGGAGTGTTTACCAAAACATTACTAAAAGTTTTAGTAGCGTTATTTCAATGCTATGAAAGTCGTATCGTGCCTGTTTATATTTATTTCCATAGCGTTTTTAAAATGCAACCAAAAGTTATTAACTGTTTTGTAGCATGTCGTACACGCTACCATTCCTGTTAATGGCTTGTACCATTTCCAGCCCTCGCTCGTATAATAGTCTTATTACAACTAGCAATCATCACATAATCGTCGTATTTAAACCAAAAAATAATCAATCAATCACATAATCATCATATTCAAACAATTAAAAAACGTTAATCACATAATCAAATATAATATCCATAACCATTTCGATAATCGTTTTTCGACAAAATGAGCAAATTCTCATAAAATCCATAACCATTCATAAATAAGTTTACATAACAAGTACTAACAAAATGTTATAGTATATATAACAAATAAAGCCATGTTCTTTAGTTGATTACCCACAATTCTTCGCTGCAGCTGGTCTTTACTCCTAAAAAGCTAACTATCTGTAGACAAGTTTAACAATCAACGGATGATTATGAAACTGTTTTGCATATTTACAGTATATCAAACATCCTTAGTTAAGCTTTTATTAAATTTAAATAATTTTTATAAAACTTAGTTAACTTAGTTAATTTTTATAAAACTTGGTTAATTATTATAATAAACTTATTTAATTTTTAAAACTTATTAACTTATTTAAATTTTAATAAAACTCATTTAATTTGTATAAATTTATTTAATTTTTATAAAACATGGTTAAATTATATGAAACTTGTTTAATTTTTAAAATTTTGGTTAATTTTTATAAATCTCGGTTAACTTATTTATAACTTTTTTTATATTAACTCACTTATAAATTATCTCAATTGCTAAAACTTAAATGTCATGACTTATATTTTAATTAATTTAAACTTATAAATTATCCCAAACTCCGATCAAAATAGTAAAATTACAAAATTATAGAATCATATAATAGTAGAATCACAAAATCCGATTGAAAAGCCAATGAATCATATAATTTATAGTCGAAATAGTATAATCACAAAATCCGATCGAAATTGTTGATTCGATTGAAATAGTCGATTGAAATATAAAATCCTACCTATTTAGGGTTTATGCAAAAATCTGAGCAATTAGACGTGGTATCTCGAGCAAAAATGTTTGGATAGAATACTGTTTTCATGTATTTATATTGCTGAAGCATAATAACTAGGAATGTATGCTACAATAGTAAAAGCACCTATGTATAGAAAAGAGAAAGGATAGCGCAGCAACGATATTTCCACCCATATTTAATATAAAGAATGTTTGCTACAACGTTAAAGCACCTGTGTTTCCTGGTTCAATTTTGTAATTTAACAGATTAGTTTTTAAATAAAGTCAAGGTCAAAATATCACTTTGATCCCATAGATCTAGAGTTGATATAGTTTGAAATTAAACCGAATTGAAGCAAAAAATTACGTCTAAAATTTTACGATTCAGAAGTCTGAAAAAAATCATGTTACATAACAATGTAATGAATAAAGAACTCACATCAATGTAACTTGGACCTAAACTTAGCATAGTTAAACATTTAGTTATTCTAAGAGTAGTATCCATGTCCTAACGATTAATACCATTTACTAACAGCAGTAAGGAGAAAGCTGAAGACGAAAGCATATTACTGCTACATGGATAATAAATAATCCATTTATGTCATTTTATATATTTTAAATGAGACTTAGTGTGTTACAGTAGCAAATTCAAATAAAGTTTTGAAAATATATTGAGATGAACTTGCGTACCAAGCGGTATGGGTTCTAAAGTTCGGCTATCCACATGTCAAATAGTGTTGGAATACCCAGAATATCATCAAGTTGAATCGATATTAAGTGGACCAATTCCCGATGAGCTGAATTACTGTTATTGATGGTTGGTTATTATATCTAGTGCATAGAATTAGTAATGGCGGAAGTGAATCTTGAATATATTAAACGACGTGTCAATGAAGCCACATCATTCACTGTCAAAATTTATGCAATTTCAGAATAAACAAATCCATTATTAAGAACTAGTAAAGACAGGCAAGTGTATAACATAAGAAGTAATGCCAAAGCTTAAGTGAGACAAAATATTACTGGTAAAACGTAGGATGAGATGTACAACATCCGTATCACTGATAACTCATCTTAGCTGTAGTTATGTATGTTGTTCTGGTCTTGCAAATAATTCCACAAAATGAAAATAAAAAAAGGTCAGACAAAGTGCATGTGTTATACATTTAGTGCATGAACAGAATGGTTTCAAATATATGTCTATACCAGTGAATTTAGTATAAAATAAAAAAATTCATAATAAATTGTAATACTGTAAGATATTTTACAAGTCAAACCACGTGCAGTAATATTACTTTGATTTATTTTTGAAAGTCTACAGGGTAAATCGTGTAGTGTATATGCAAGTATATGTGACAGAGTATATGATGCAACAAAAATAATATTAATTTAAGTAAATATAGAATAAACACACCAGAATTTTATACTAGTTCCGACCTCCCGTCCTACATCCAGTCCTGAAGCTCCCCTTCAGAATTCGACTATAAAACCCTCGCTTCGCCCGGAGGAATAGGCTTGGTTACAATAAGTTGTTCTTATCAAATGTATGTTCTAGTATAATACGGATGTTGACTAATTAGTACAACTGCTTCCGATATATATCTAAAGAATATTGTTTATGAAGAACCGAGTATATGGAAGAGTGAATACAAGTAGAGATTGCTAGAGTGCAAAGTTCAAGAATATATGATATAGTATAGAATTAGAAGGTGTAAGTTAGTAAGGTGAGTTCTGTTCTCTTGATTCTTGATGCTATATATAGTTGTAGATAGGTATCTTGAGTAGTTGCATCCATTAACGAATGCTCTAAAGTTGCTTCTGTTGATGATGAAGAGTTGTGGCGAAGAGAAGCTGAGATTTCCATTCGCATGTGGCAGTTGAAGTTCTTTTTTAAAGTTCGAGTTTGAATTCAAACGTTTGTTATTTGTTTCAGACATCTAATACTATATATTGTTTGATTATAGTAGAAGATCAGACGTCTGAGTGCTATTACCAGGCGTCTAGTTTAGCCTGTCTGTTGTTCCAAAGAACTATTTCAGACATCTGGCTTGTGCGCCTAGACGTCTGATATGGTGCATGTCAGTTTTTGTGCATTCTTTATTTTGCTTCTTTGTACCTATCGACTTGTAGTCTCTTATAGTGTCCTTTGAGTCTCGTTCTTGTCTTTCTAATAATGTTGTTCTAGCAAGTACATGCATATATATATATATATATATATAAGTTTGTATGTATGTATATTCGATTTCCATTGTATAGTTGTTGTCATCGAAACTGTAGATTGGATTTCCTAACATTCTCTCCCTTTTTGATGATGACAACTATGCAATGTACTTAGATATAATTTTATAAATATCCCCCTGAATATGTGCTTACTATTATTTCTCCCCCTTTGGCATTATCAAAAAGCATTGATATGCGTAATTTAGATAGCATGTACGCACTATTTGCTAATTGCCAGAAGGTTATATCAATTTACTATAATTACGTAGAAGTAACAAACCAAAAATAAATTTTTATGATCATTAAACATTGTGATTACATGCATAGATTGTTGATTACAATACAAAAGATGGAACATGTTATAAAAATTCTAAGGATCTTTTGGGGTAGCTTTAGCTTGAGCATCTCCTTAGTCTTCATTCTTTGAAGAACTAGCTTGTTTTTAAGGAGATGTTGGAGTATGTTCGAGAGGTTCTTTTTCCACTTCAAAAATTTTAGAATTTTTTGAAGGATGGGGAGAAGGCATTGGAGTTGGCCAATCTTTCGAAGGTGGTGTAGGGCCACTGACTCGTTGAAGAACCTCTTTTAGAACAGATAATGTTGTTGAAAGTGATGTTTCAACTGTGGCTAGGCGAGAAGCAAACGTTGTTTTAAAGCTATCAATATGCTTAGCCAATAATTTTTGATTTCTTGATAAGATAAATTAATTTTGGAGAGTTAAGTCTTGAATACTTTCATTTGGATTGGTCTCAGTGCGAGTCTCCAAAATGTTGTCTTGGCATGAATAATCAAAAGGTGCAGGAGGAGGAGGGGTGTGTTCGAGATGTTCTTCTTCTTGTGATGGTTGTGGTGTTTGTTGTTGGGGTGGAGGCCTAGCTTGACTATCTTGTTAACGACGTTGCATCCACTCTTCAAATGACATAAAATCCAGAGGATTTTCCGGTAAGTGCATAAGAGAAGAACTTTATGGAGGCGTACTCGGGAGAAATCTCTTCAAAAGTCGATAAATACGATGGAATGTTGTGATCTTTTAAAAGACGCATGATGTAGGTAGGGTAGATGATGGATGGACGTGATCGAGTCCAATAATGTTTAAGCTCGTCAAATATGAATTTCGCCCAATTACCCTCGTACCACTAAAGATGACATATAGAGCTTTATGTTCTAATTCTGTTATTTGCTCATGGCTGCCAAGGCGAGGAATGATTGTGTTGATAATCATCCTAGTGAGAGGTCTTGCTTTAGGTCGTAAGTGTTTTGAAGCAAATCTTGGCATTTCATCTTCCCAAATTTGATGGGTAACATTGTTTCTTGGTTTGAGGCACATATCCGAGATGTTGTACAATCTTCTCCGGAGTCGAAACAACCTAGAGTACAGCCTATAATTCCCGGAGTTAGACGAATAATGTTGCTGTAAACACTTGACCAAAGCCAATTATCATCATTATCGATATTCCATATGGCAGGGATATCTAGATTAGCATAGAAAAGGAATATGGCGAGTTGATCGATTTGGACATTATTCGAATTGAAGGAAATCAATGTTTCTAACCCAGCATTTTCGCATATTTCATCCAAATCGTACATAAGGAATTTAAGCAAATTATAGAAAGGACCTGTATGTAGTGTTTTCTTCTGAATATCGTCATATCTTTTGATTGAATGAGGTACTGCGATTCATCCATCTCTCAATTTGATCATCGGAGCACACTTGCGGGTTGGAGGATGTGGCTTGCTCTTGCTTTCTCTTAGAAATTTTAGGATTTTTAGTTTTGGGCGCCATGAAATCAAGTGAATTTATGGAGATAGCGATCTGGAGAATTAGGGTTTTGGATTTGAAAGAGAAATGAAATGAAATGTGAGTTAGAAATTTGGGAAAAATAGTCGTTATAAGGTTACTAAAGGATGTCGATTGAATTTTAGACGTATAGGAAGTAAATTAGACGTCTGATTTTAACCTAGTATGAAGACAGTAAATATGTTCAGACGTTTGTTAGTTGGTGGAGACGTATGAAATAGATAGAGATGCAAAATTTTGAAGACAGAGAGTGTTGTCAGACGTCTAAAAATGACCTTATTGTTATGTTAAGAAGGCACATACTATTTTCAGACGGCTGCTAACAACTTTAGATGTCTGAAATAGACCGTTGTGTATTTTATATAAGGCATAGATAATTTCAGATGTCTGCATGTTTATATCAGACGTATGATATATGCACAATATTTAAAAAATGGTGTGACACAAGGGTGTCAGACGTCTGAGGGAATTGTTCAGCCGTCTGAAACGTGTAGTATGTCTAAAAATAGATTTATTTTGAAAGTTGTTGCTTATTTTTCGAGAGATTGTCTTTGGTGAAACATAATATTATTATTTTTTGAAAAACAAATACGAATATAAGTAGATGAAAATACAATGAGAATAAATAAATTTATTTAGATAAAGATGGAGCATTACGATCTTCAGAGGTGCTATCCTTCCATGGCTTGAGTGAAGACCAAATATTTCCACGTTCGTTGGTTCTTAGGGAACAAGAAAATTGCCTAGGTGAAGGTCCCAAGGTGTACAATAAGACGAAGAAGGATCCAGAGGATTGCAAGGAATCGGAAGTGGTTTATATACATCCTTTTTCGTGAATTGAAAAATTTGATCGCTACTTTCTCTAGAAAACTTAGTCGTCGCGCATCGACTTCTTGTTCAAAGTATAATTCTCGTTGTAAAGCCATTTGTTGCTTTTGAAAATGATGTATCTCATCGATTTTCTCCTTGGTGCTAAGAGAGAAAAATTGAGATCGTTTGGACCATTTTTTATTGGGAGTGAATGCCGTGTGGTAGGAGGACCACTTATAGGTCGGCTCGTGACCTGGTGCAGGAGTAGGAAGTCGTTAAGGGGTATCTGCTGAACTATCCGAGGTTGGTGCTGAGAAGGAGAGATGAGAGTTATCGGAAGGCATGTTTTTGTTAACTTTTGTTTGTATTAAAAGGAATATGAAATATATATATATATATATATATATATATATATATATATTATTTTGTCAAAAGAGGCTATTTATTCATGTTTTAAAAGGTTGTACATAGTTATTTTCAAAAAACAAACTTTCTAAAAAATTGTTGGTTAGTATTAAAATTTTGATTGGGGATTAAAACTTTTTAACCAAAAATAGAATGAATTTAATTTAGAATTGGCTAATAAGATCATTAAGAGAACATATTCCTAAATCGCGTCGTAGTTTACCAACGTTTGTTCATTTAGTGGTTTTGTGAAAATATCTGCTATTTGATTCTTAGTATTTACGTATTCTAATGTAATAATTCCTTTCTGTATATCGTCGCGTGAAAAGTGATGTCGTATATCTATGTGTTTAGTACGTGAGTGATTTACTGGGTTTTCCGATAAATTTATTGCACTTGTATTATCACAATATAATGATGATTTATCGATAACTTTTTCGAAATCTTTAAGCGTTTGTTGCATGTACATCACTTGTGCACATGCTAAGGCCATTGAAATATATTCGGCTTCGCAAGTGGATAAAGAGACACATTTTTTTGCTAAACCATGGAACCAACGATTGCCTGATAAAATGACACGTTCCGCTAGTACTCTTACGACCTATTTTACATACATCGAAATCTACGTCGCTACATGAAACAAGTTCAAATGATGATCCCTTAGGGTAAAACAAACCATAATCTCTAGTACTAGATAAATATCGTGAGATACGTTTAACAACTCTTTGGTGAGGCTCTTTTGGTCTTGCTTGAAATCGGGCACACAGACATACACTCATCATAATGTCGGGTAGACTAGCCGTCAAATATAGTAAGGAGCCAATCATACCACGATATAATTTTTCATCAAAATCTTTTCCGTTATCATCTTTTTCCAAGTGAACACTAGTACTCATTGGTGGCTTGAAGTTTTGTCCATTCCAAAATGATGTAATAAATCGTTACAATATTTTTCTTGATGAATAAAAATACCATTTTCAAGTTGTTTTATTTGTGAACCTAGAAAGAAATTCAATTCTCCCATGTGAGACATTTCAAATTCACTTTTCATAATATTTGAAAATTGTGCACAAATATTTTCGTTAGTTGAGCTAAAAATAATATCATCTACGTAAATTTGTATAACTAAGATGTCGCTATTTCTCGTTTAATAAATAAAGTCGTATCTATTTTACCTATTTGGAAACCAGATGCAATTAAATGATTCTTAAGGCGTTCGTACCAGGCACGAGGGGCTTGCTTTAAACCATATAGGGCTTTACGCAATTTAAAAACATGATCGAGATATTTTTCATGAACAAATAATGGATGTTGTTGAACATATACGTTTTCTTTAATAAAACCATTTAAAAAAGAACTTTTGACATCCATTTGAAATAATTTTAAATTGTGATGACTTGCAAAAGCAAGAATGTACGTATGGCCTTTAGTCTTGATACTGGAGCAAAAGTTTCATCATAATCGATACCTTCTTCTTGATTATAACCCTGAGCGACTAACGTGCTTATTCCTAACTATATTTCCATTTTCATCTGCTTTGTTTTTAAATACCCATTTTGTTCCACTAACCGATTGATTTTCTGGTCTTGGTACTAATTCCCAAACATTATTACGTTTAAATTGATTTAATTCTTCTTGCATGTCTATTATCCAAAAATCATCGTTTGAAGCTTCTTTATAATTTTTTGGTTCAAAATTTAACACAAATGCAATATGACTTATTTGGTTAAGTTGATTTTTAGTTACTCTGGAATTAAGATCCCAATGATATTATCTTTTAAATGATCTTTTAGAACTCTACGGGGTGGCATTAAAGTATTATTTTGTGTATTTGTCTCATTATTAGATGAGTTTGTTGTATTTTTTATTGGAATAATTTCTTCATTGTCATTAGTATGATTGTTAAGGAAATTTTCATCAAATGAAACATGTAAATTTTCTTCAATTGTGCTAGTACATTTATTAAAAATTCTATACGCCTTGCTACAATCCGAATATCCAACAAAAATTTCTTCATCGGCCTTCGGGTCGTATTTTCCTAAATTATTTTTTGTATCTAATATAAAACATTTTGATCCGAAAGTTTTAAAGTATGATACTTTAGGTTTCCATTCAAAAAATATTTCGAAACAAGTATGTTTAGTCATAGGTCGTATGGTTATTCGATTCAAAACATAACAAGCCATAGTAATAACTTCAGCCCAAAAATATTTTGGTAAACCACTACTACTTAATAGTGTTCGTGCGCATTCTTGTAACGTATAATTTTTTCTTTCTACTACACCATTTTGCCGAGGTGTGCGGGGAAAAGAGAAATTATGACTTATGCCCTTTTTATTACAAAAATTAGTAAAAAGATCATTTTCGAATTCTCCACCGCGATCACTTCAAATATTCTTAATTTTCAAACCCATTTGAGTTTTAATACTTTTAGCAAAAAATTTAAACATGCCAAAAGTGTCACTTTATGTTTTAAAAATAAGGTCGATGTATATCTTGAAAAATAATCAACAATTACGAAAACATATTTTTTGTAATTTATACATCGTACTTAAGTTGAACCAAATAAATCTAAATATAATAATTCTAATGGTTGTTTTGTAGAAATATTATTCTTAGATTTAAAAGAGCTTTTTTTAGTATACCGATTTGACAATCGTCACATAAATTTTCTGGTTTATAATTTATTTTAGATAAATCTCTAACTAGCTCATATTTTGCCAGTTTATTAATATATTTAAAATTGATATGACATATCGTTTATGCCACAACCATGGATCGTCATGTTTGGTGGTTAAACATAAGTTTAAATTTCAATTTATATTCATATTTAAGACATAAGTATTTTGTTTCTAAAACCCTCAAAGATAAGTTGTTTGTTATTGTCGAAAATATTACATCCATCTTTTTTGAAATTAATTGAAAACCTTTATCGCATAATTGACTAATGTTAAGTAGGTTGTGTTTTAAATTTTCTATTAACAAAACATTTGTAGTAATATGAGAGTTAGAAATACCAGAGTTGATGACTTCTCCGATGCCAATAATGTATCCTTTTGAGTTATCTCCAAAAGTTACCGTTCCACCATCGATGTAAGTTATATATGATAACATTTTTGAATTTCCGGTCATATTCTTGGAGCAGCCACTATCAAATATCCATTTCTTCTTATTTTTTATTTTGGGTGCCTGCAAGATGAAAATGATTTGATTGGTACCTATATACTTTGTTAGGGTCCTAAATGTTAGGAGAAGCAGGTCGCCACACCCAAGAAGGTTTGGTACCTTTATGAACAAATTTTTTATTATAGACTACATTATCTAGAAAATTATTAATATGTTTTAGTCTAATCAAAATATTGTTTGTTTTAGGAATCCAAATTTTTATATTTTTGGTATTTGTATTAGACTAAGGTGATCTTTTAGTCTTTTGATAAATGAAACTATATATTTTAATATTATTCCCTTTTTGTTTAGGAATATTTTTAAATCTTATTCCATTTCTATTACCTAAAGGTTTTGAAGTTTTAATAAGATTTTTCAAAACTTATTTTCATTTATTAAACTTTGAAACATTATTTGTAATTTTATCTAATTTTTCTTTTAATTCAAAATTTTCAATTTTCAATAATTCTGTACTACTTTTCAAGTTGATATTTTCTTTTAACAAGTTATCCTTTTCTAGTTTAACTTTTCCAAAATTAATAGATCTAGTCTCATATTCAACTAAACTACTTTTATTTTTTCTTGAGATAATTCTAGTTCCTCCCCTAAAATATTTTTTTCATCTTTTAACATTCCTATTTCAAGTTCTAATATATTTATTTTGGCTATGTGTTCTTTATTCAATTTTTTAATTTGTCTAAATTTATCATCTAATTCCATGCTAAGCTCTAATAATTCATCATAGCTAAGTTTGAGACATACCTCATCAGTTTGTGCCATAAAACATACATTAGCTTGTTCTCCGTCACTGTCGCTGTCACTATCTGATGATGATGAAGAGTTCGAATCATCCCATGTTACTTTGAAATCTTTCTTCTTTTGAATTTTTCAAACTTGTTCTTCTTTTTGTCATTGTTGAGCTTGGGACAATCTTTCTTCATATGTCCAAATTGATCACATTCATATCATTTGATTGACGTTTGATTTGTTGAGCTTGATTTTCCTCCTTTTTGAAATCTGGTCTTTTTCCTAAACTTCTTGAATTTTTTGTAGTTTTTGGCAATAAATATGATTTCTTCTTCGTCTAAGTCGGAGTCTTCATTTGTTGCTAGAAATGCTATGTTTTTCTTCTTCAAATTTTGTTCTTTTCTCACCTGCAGATTAGCTTCATAGGACATTAAATTTTCTATCAATTCTTCAACTAAGAGTGTTGAAAGGTCATTAGCTTCTTCGATAGCTAATACTTTTCTTTCCCACTTTGGAGTTAAAGAATTGAGTATTCTAGACACTAAATCAAAATTTGTGAATTTATCTCCTAGCGCCATTAAGTCATGTTGAGTAGTTTGGAATTTAGAGTACATGTCCACAATAGATTCATTTTGTTTCATTTTAAATGATGAAAATTGATTTTGTAAAACTGAAATTCTAGTTTGCTTAACTTTGTTCATGCCTTCGTGTGTAACTTGTAAAGTACGCCAAATATCATATGCAGTGTTACATAACATTCATAGCGTTGGCATTATTAGAAGCTGTGGTTTTTTGTGCATCATTCTATGTGTTCATGGCAGTGTCAGGTGCTTCATATTTATTTTGAGTGGCTGACCAAATTTCTAATCCGTTAGTTTCCATAAAAATTCTCATACGTGTTGACCAATATGCATAATTAGAAAAATTAAAAAGTGGGGGACGTGCTGTGGATTGTCCTTCTTGAAAAATATTTGCCATATTAATGTGATTCAATTACATATTACTGTACTTTGATCAAACCTTGCTCCGATACCAATTGAATGACTACAGGGTGGATCGTGTAGTGTATATGCAAGTATATGTGACAGAGTATATGATGAAACTAAAATAGTATTAATCTAATTAAATATAGAATAAGTTCACTAGAATTTTATGCTGGTTCGGACCTCCCATCCTACGTCCAGTCTCGAAGGTCCCCTTGGAATTCGACTATCAAAAACCATCGCTTTGCCCGAAGTAATAGCTTGTTTACAATAAGTTGTTCTTGTCAAATGTGTGCTCTAGTATAACACGGATGTTGACTAATTAGTACAATTGCTTCCAATATATATCTAAAGGAAATTGTCTGTGAAGAACTGAGTATATGAAAGAGTGAATACATGTAAAGATTGCTAGAGTGCAGAGATCAAGAATATAGGATAGAGTATAGATTTAGAAAGTGTAAATAAGCAAGGTGAGTTCCGTTCTCTTGATTCTTGATCCTATATGTAGTTGTAGATAGGTATCTTGAGTAGTTGCATCCATTAACGAACGCTCTAAAGTTGCTTCTGTTGATGGTGAAGAGTTGTGGGAAAGAGAAGCGGAGATGTCCATTCGCATGTGGCAGTTGCAGTTCTTTTTTGAAGTTCGAGTTTGAACTTAGACGTCCGGTACTTGTTTCAGACGTCTGATACTATTTTTTTGATTATAGTAGAAGATCAGACGTCTGAGTGCTATTACCAAACGTCTAGTTTAGCCTGATTGTTGTTTCAGAGAACTATTTCAGACATCTGGCTTGTGTATCCAGACGTCTGATATGGTGCATGTCATTTTTTGTGCATTCTTTCTTTTTCTTCTCTGTACCTATCGACTTGTAGTCTCTTGTAGTGTCCATCGAGCCTCGTTCTTGTCTTTTTAGTGATGTTGTTCTAGCAAGTATCCGTATATATAAATATATATGTATATTCGATTTCTGTTGTATAGTTGTTGTCATCAAAACTGTAGGTTAGATTTCCTAACAATTTTTTCTTTCTAGAACTAGTTTATATTTTATAAAAGTAGATGGTAATGAGTTACATAAATAACAAAAGAGGCATACTGTCATTATCTCCTCAACCACATCCCTTATAACTCCACCCTTTTTTCACTATAATGTAATTTGAGAACCACCCTCATTATGCTTTTTCCATTAGATTAAAAACTATCGCCACTTAGAAATTTAATTGTAAAAATGACATAGGAAACGCTTTTATTTTGAAAAAATTGATATAAGTCTTAATGATGTCCAACTAACCTTGAATGTGAAATCATTATATACAAATCATCTTCACCTGTATTTGTCTCCATCATACTGCTGGTAGAATCCTCATTTTGGAGTTAGAAATCTACACCCATAAACTGTTGAAGTTGTTAGTCCGTGCGAAGATGGTTTTGATGACAATAACCTTAGAATAGATTATAAAATATAAATACTAACAGTATAAGTTTAGATATATATGTATATGCAGGATTTAACCATGTAGGCAACAAGAATGAAGACTGTACAGTATAGAAATTCAATACATCAAGATTGAAGACTCATGAGTATCAAGATTACCAAGAGTTCAAGAATTCAAGTAATTTATGTTTTAATTAGAAAATTTGTTAAAAATCCTAGAAAAGCACTGGCATCTTAAAATCCAATTTATTCGTGGAATGGAATCCACTTCGAGCCTGTTAAAGGGATGGAACCCTAAGCAGGATGGAACCTACGAAAAATCTAGTGGAACATTGTTTTGTATCTGCTAGCTTTTTATTCAAAATGATTTTTCAAAATTATATCTTGTTTTCAAAATGATTTCATAACCTTCCTTTTATAAGCATCAAAAACATCTATTCTGATTTCAAATACTTTTAGCCTCAAAATAATCTTTAATTTCAAAATCAAATTATTCTTGTTTTTAAAATATTTTTTAAATATAATATATTTAACTTTTAAATATTTATACTTAGATTTTAAATATAAAATTATAGCAAAATTTTGTATATATTATTCTATATATTTACTTATGCATTTTAATAATAGTCAAGTATAATTATAAAGTTTAAAATAGTTTTAATATAAGACAAAGGTTATTTTCAAAGAAAATCAAAACACCAAAAATCCCTTTGAGATGTCGACATACTCATGTACCCCATGTCGACATGGTGTCAGTTGAGTTCAAAATTTAAATTTCAAAAGAAGTGTCTATTCGTCATAACTCTTCATGAATGGACAAGGCTGTTGTTCCTCTATAAATAGGGGTTGGTTTCAACGAATTTTAACATAGATTTTCTGGTTTTTCACTCCACTTCTTCTTCTTCCATATTTCTATATATAAATTCTTATCATTACTCTGCTGAAATCAATGTTGAATCTAACTAGATTATCTCTGGTTTGATTCTCTATCACTATCTCAACAAGATCCTTAGTGCTATTCAGAGTTATAGGCTTTTTGTAATCAACTTAGCGAGAAAATGTGATGATTTTAGCCTTAGAAATCAATCAAGCGAGATAAGGTGTGATTGTAGCCTTGGGAAATTAATTGGATGAACTTGTTGCTCGGGAAATCAAGTATCTCTACCCAGAGGATTGTAATTCTGGAGGGTGTACCTCGTTTCCTTGGAATCGAGGGTGTAATTGTAAAGATTGTTTTTGAAAGGAAATCCGTACTTGTGTGCAGGACTGGATGTGTGGTAACTCCGAACCAGTATAAAATCCGGTTTGTTCTTTCCTTTACTGTTTTTACTTTATATTTGCATCTGTGTTTGATTCCTTGATCATATCTGTGTCTGAATATTGCATACATTTGTGTTTAAATTAACAAAAATTAAAAAGATTTAACAATTCTCTAAACACTATTCACCCCCCCTCTAGTGTTTATCCTAGCCTTAAGATCCTTAATCCGCATTTCTCACATTTGGTATCAAAGTAAGGTTTTCAAAGTTTCATAATCTAATTTTTGAAAAAGTTTTCAAAATGGCTACCAACACTGGTATTGTTACTAACACTAGTACCCCTGTCACTAGTTTATTTGTAGAAGGTCAGTCTACTATCAGACCACCACTTTTTAATGGCGGTAACTATGCATGTTGGGCATGTAGGATGAAAATATATTTACAGTCTGTAGGACTAGATACTTAGAATATCACACAAACTGAATATTCTGAACCCACAACTGATTTTGCACAGTGGACCGCTGAGCAAAAGACCGTTGCACAAAATAATTCTAAAGCAATGAATATTCTTTTTTGTTCACTTGATAGAAATGAATTTAATAGAGTGTCAGTTTGTAAGTCTGCATATGGAATCTGGAAAACTTTGCAAGTAACTGACGAAGGAACAAGCAAAGTTAAACAGACTAAAATTTCCATGCTCACAAATCGGTTTCAATTATTTGAAATGAATTCCAATGAGTCTATTTTCGATATGTATAGTAGATTTCAGGATATTGTGCATTCTTTAATATCCTTGGGAAAGGAATTTTCTAAAGATCAAGTCAGAAATTTTTTTGTTTCTCTTACTCCAGAATGGGATCAAAAGGCACTTGCGATCGAAGAGGAAAATGTCATCAGTACCTTAAAGATAGATGAATTAATTGGAAATATAATGTCATTTGAAGTCCAAATGATCGGGAGAAGAGAAAGCAAAGCATCCGAAAAGAAATCAATGGAATTCAATGCATTGACCGATGGATCAGACTCAAACAGTGATAATGATGAAGAGATAGCCTTTATGACCAAAAATTTTAGGAAATTACTGAAATACAGAAAGATGAATAATCTCAAGAGAAACAACTATAAGCACTTTGGAAATCAGAATGTAATGCCAAATAATGTCAAATGTTTCAAGTGTGATGAACGAGGCCATATCAAAAGAGACTATCCTTATCCAGATAGGCAAAATCCTCCTATGAACAATGATCCAGCAAAGAAACGGAAGCGTGCATTTACTGCTACTCTAGATGACTCAGACTCGTCCTCAAGCAATGGTGATCAGAAGACAGATAATTCAAATTTATGTTTCACGGCAGTTCACGATTCCGGCGAAATTAGAGAAACAGGCTCAGAAAAAGGTACACATTTACAATATAATTGGTTGAAATTGCATGCTTAGAATTAGATGTTTGGTTGCTTGATTGATTGATTTTGAATTGGTGTGTTATTTGAATTTTAAATTTTTTACTATTATTTTATTATTATTTTTATTATTATTTTCATAGTATAATAATATATTGAAAATACTATGATTCTAATAATATTCCAGATATATATACATGAAATATAATAAATATATATACACACACACATTAGAGTACTTAGGAAAAATAAATCATAAAAATTCATACGCACATGTCGATATGGTCCCCACCATGATGTCGACATGGTACCAGAATTTGAAATTCAAAATTTTAATTCAAATGGTTAAATTTCCCTCCACCTTTTCACTTCATTCAATTATCTGAAAAGGCATCTTTTAACCAGAGAACAAGTCCTTGAGAATCTATTTATTCACTATCTTTTATCATATCTTTTCACTCTCATTTTCAAATTCAAACTCTCTCTTCAAAACTTCAAGCTCTCTACTCTCTACTTTAATGGCTTCTTCAAGCAACCCCTCCACCATGAGAATTTCCAGAAAAATAAAAGGGCAACTCTTCAATGATCCTGAGGCAATAAAAGCATACATCAATTGTGCTAATTATGCCAAAGTCCATTCCGGAAAGTTTGCTATTTTTCAAGATTTTTCTTCTTATAAAATTGATTCTCTTTTTTCAAACAATCAAATTCTTAGTCTTATTGATGCTTCTCAAAATGATTTTGTTTGCTATCCAAACCTTGTCAAAATTTTCTATGCAAATTTAAACCGTGGATTTTATAATGGAAATGAGGATGAAATTTGGCGGAGTGTCAAAGGCACTAGAATTGTTTTGAATTGTGATCTTTTGGGTACCATTCTCAATTGGAAGAGTACGTGAATGGATCTTTCTAATTTTAAAATCGATGAAAATGATCATGAGACACTTCATCACATTGTCGAAGGGCATGATAATTTTGAATTCAAAAATCGAAATTTTCGACCAAAATCAAGAATTGTCAATCTTCTTTTGCAACATACTTTGACCCCAAGATCGGGGAATTTTAACAATCATACTTCAAAAGTTTGCAAAGCACTTTTTGCTATTTTTGGAAATTATGACATTAATTGGGCGCAAGTTATTTTGGATGAACTTCATCCTAAAAATCTTGAAATGGGTGAGAACACTTTGTATCGTGGAATTTACCTCACTCGGATTTTTAACTATTTTGGAGTGGATTTCAAAGGCGAAGAATTTGTTTCTAGAAAAGTTTTCAATCATTCCAACATTTCGCTTATGAAAATTCCATTTGTTTTTCAACCTTATGAAACTCTTGCCGAAAAGGAAGAGCGTTTGGCTCATGAGAAGATGAAAGAAGAGGAAGAGGAAGAGGAAGAAGAAGAAGAAGGGGATGAAATGGAAGTTGAAGAAGAAGAAGAAGGTGAAACTTCTTTGAAAAGCATCGACTATCCTTCTAATCCATCCAACAAAACCCTTCTCAAAAACCAAAAGACGATTGTTGAGAATCAACGGATTCTTAAACGATCCGTTAGTAAGAAGTTGGACAAAGTTTCATCCAAGATGAACAAGTTCATTTCCAAAGTCAGCAAGAAACTTGGACTTTCTTCATCATCATCATCCTCTAACTAGTTCTACCTTATCGTATCTCGTTGTATTTGTCTTAGTTTATTTTGATTTGAATGTTCATGTAATTCTTTATGATTAATTGTTATATCGTATTAGTATGAAATGAAATGGAATTTCCTTTCTGTTATCTAGATTATCTTATCTCTAGAATAAATGTTAGTATACTACATAAATATACACACACACAATTATTCACAAAATCAAAATAGATCATCAAACTTCACTACACCATGTCGACATACCCCCTATGACCATGTCGACATGTACTGGTCAGAAATGACAATTCATTTTGAATTTGAAAATCTACCATATGTCTATTCATTTCAAACGAATTTCTACACCTATAAATACCTATTTCTTCCAGAATTCAACACTTAAAACTATTTTTTATCTACTCTATCTCTCATTCTTCTCACAAATCCAAATATGGCTAATCCAATTCATAACTTATCCGAAAGTATTGAAGAAACTCTTAATTCGTTTAAGAATATTCTCTCGTTCATTCTTCATAACCAGCGACACTTAGAATTGAGTCAAATGCAGATGATCAAGGAGCAAGAAAGGCATTTCGATGTAATACGATGGATGATTTCCTCCCTACACAAGGATGATAACGAAGCACATCCTCCAGTCTTTCTCACCAACAATGAAATTGGGATGCTATTAAGTCAGACCCTATCTTTGGATAAGAAGGATGGGTGGAAGTTCCCCATAACGTTTAATTTTATTTGGTTGCTTTGTTTGAATTGTTTGCTCTGATTGATTTGATTTCATTTACTTTGGCTTGGTTTGATATTGATTGATATTTAGTGTGGATTGATGTTTGTTGTGCAAAACATACATAATTATACATTAATATATATAATCTTTGATTCATTATTATGACTATCAATATAATTATCTCTTAATTCCATATTCCATTGTATAAGTTTATTAATGCAGGTATTTTAGTCCAAGAATGAGGGGGAGTTATAAAGTTTGGTGTTATAAAGTTTAGAGTTAGTTTTTTGTTGATGACAAAGGGGAAGAAGTATAACATAAGGTAGTTAGGCGTAGATTAAGGGGGAGTTATTAGGATAGAAGTAATATTTTATAAACAAAGGTTGTCATCATCAAAAAGGGGGAGATTGTTAGTCCGTGAGATGATGGTTTTGATTTGATGACAACAACCTTAGAATAGATTATAAAATATAAATACTAATAGTATAAGTTTAGATATATATGTATATGCAGGATTTAACCATGCAGGTAACAAGAATGAAGACTGTACAATATAGAGATTCAAGATATCAAGATTGAAGACTCATGAGTATTAAGATTATCAAGAGTTCATGAATTCAAGTAATTTATTTTTTAATTAGAAAATTTGTTAAAACTCATAGAAAACCACTGGCATCTTAAAATCCAATTTATTCGTGGAATGGAATCCACTTCGAGTCTGTTAAAGGGATGGAACCCTAAGTTGGATGGAACCTACGAAAAATCTAGTGGAACATTGTTTTGTATCCGCTAACTTTTTATTCAAAATATTTTTTCAAAATTACATCTTGTTTTCAAAATGATTTCAAAACCTTCCTTTTAAAAGCATCAAAAAAATCTATCCTGATTTCAAATACTTTTAGCCTCAAAATAATCTTTAATTTCAAAATCAAATTATTCTTGTTTTTAAACTATTTTTTTAATATAATATATTTAACTTTTAAATATTTATACTTCGATTTTAAATATAAAATTATAGTAAAATTTTGTATATATTATTCTATATATTTACTTATGCATTTTAATAATAGTCAAGTATATTTATAAAGTTTAAAATAGTTTTAATATAAGATAAAGGTTATTTTCAAAGAAAATCAAAACACCAAAAATCCCTTTGGGATGTCGACATATTCATGTATCCCATGTCGACACGGTGTCAGTTGAGTTCAAAATTTAAATTTCAAAAGAAGTGTCTATTCGTCATAACTTTTCACGAATGGACATGGCTGTTGTTCCTCTATAAATAGGGGTTGGTTTCAACGAATTTTAACATAGATTTTCTGGTTTTTCACTCCTCTTCTTCTTCCACATTTCTATATACAAATTCTTATCATTACTCTACCGAAATCAACATTGGATCTAACTAGATTATCTCTGTTTTGATTCTCTATCACCATCTCAACAAGATCCTCAGTGCTATTCAGAGGGATAGGCTTTTTGTAATCAACTTAGCGAGAAAAGGTGTGATTATAGCCTTGGAAATCAATCAAGCGAGATAAGGTGTGATTGTAGCCTTGAGAAATCAATTGGGTGAACTTGTTTCCCGGGAAATCAAGTATCTCTACCTAGAGGATTGTGATTCTGGAGGGTGTACCTCGTTGCCTTGAAATCGAGGGTGTAATTGTAAAGATTGTTTTTGAAAGGAAATCCATACTTGTGTGCGGGACTGGATGTAGGGTACCTTCGAACCAGTATAAAATCCGGTGTGTTCTTTCCTTTACTGTTTTTACTTTATATTTGCATCTGTGTTTGATTGCGTGATCATATTTGTGTCTGAATATTGCGTACATTTGTGTTTAAACTAACAAAAACTAAAAAGATTTAACAATTCTCTAAACACTATTCACCCCCTCTAGTGTTTATCCTAGCCTTAAGATCATTAATCCGCATTTCTCACAGAAGTGACTAAAAATAACTATTAAGAGTCAATACATACAAAATAGCTTAATCAAGTTGCATATATTGTATTACAACCTAACCTTCTTTATTCTAAAACAGACACATACAATATGATAATAGATTTTTCTATTTGGATTCTAATCCCTTTTCACCCACATTCACCTAAGTAATTTTCCAGGTTCAACAAAAGAATCTTTGTTGGTAACATTTATCTATTAATACTAAGATATACTCCATATTCAGCTTTACGAATTCGTGCTAGTAGCTTATTTAACCTATCTTGTTTAACCAAAATGGTTCAATTTGGACTAAATGCTCCACAAAAGGCGAATTTTAAGGATTCATAAAATCATAACTAGCTCAATTAAGCTTCACTCCTTGATTAATAATTGCATGATAATAGAAAGAATGAAGGAATTAATAGCTTTTACGATGATGGAGTTAAATATGGTTTTAAATTTTATACCAATCAATCAACGTACCCTTTCATGTTCTCCATCTTAATAAGATCCATGCTTGACGTCATCTCCGATCCAACCACTAGATTTACTATGGTCTAATCCATGTCGTCTATGCTTGCAAGCACATCCAACTCCAACTATGCCCACCAAAATCATTGAATTCATTTGGGGCTAAACATTAAAAATCGATTTACGTTCAAAGATAATTAAAATGTCGAGGGAGAGGGTTAGTGCAACGATGACTATGGAGAGCGCTAACGCGATGATGATGATGGGGGAATCGTGGGACGAGGTGAATTTTGCTGAAGCTAAAAGGCGAATTTTTTTAGTATGGAAGGGGAATAAAAGGAAAGGTATATTTTTTCTAAGTACCGAAGCCGCAAAATTTTTAGAAGGCGGGATAGGCAGGGAATATTTGGTTACGTTTATAATATAGGTTAAAATATTATTAGCTGCACTTAGCGATTAAACGCCACCACTTAATGAAACCGAAGGTAGATTTTCTTGTAGTGTTATGATTGAAGTATTTAATGTTTGGGGTATTGAATTTATGGGACCGTTTCTCAACTCTTTCAAAAATCTGCACATTCTTCTTGTTGTTGATTATGTCTCTAAATAGGTTGAAGCCATTCCATGTAAAATAAATGACCATAAAGTTGTTGTGAAATTCATAAAAGAAAACATCTTTTCGAGGTTTAGAATACCTCGCACAATAATAAACGATAATGAAACCCATTTTAGTAATCGATCATTTGAAACTCTAATGAAGAAATACTTGATAACCCACAAGTTATCCACTCCTTATCATCCCCAAACCCGTGGTCAAGTTGAAGTTTCAAATTGCCAAATTAAGCAAATTTTGGAGAAAACTGTAAATAAAAATCGAAAAGATTTGTCACAAAAATTGACAGATGTGCTTTGGGGTTATAGAATTGCATATAAAACTAATCAAGGATGTCCCCTTTTAGGTTAGTATATGGTAAAGCGTGCCATTTTACCTATCGAACTTGAACATAAAGCGTTGTGTCTGATTAAGAACAAAAACTTTGATCTTGAAAAGGCTTGTGAAAATATGAAATTACAAATCAACCAGTTAGAGGACATTAGGAATGATGCGTATAAAAATGAGAAAATTTACAAAAATAGAACAAAAGTTTTTCATGACAAGTCAATCCAAAGAAAAACATTTTCACCAAATCAAAGTGTTCTTTTATACAACTCTTGACTTCATTTGTTCCTTGGGAAACTAAAATCAAAATGGGCATGACCACATGTAGTACATACTGTTTTTCCACACGATGCTATAGAAATAGAAAACCTTAGGGATGGATCGATTTTTGAAGTCAATGGTCATCGTTTAAAACCTTACTTGAAGTTGGCAAGTGATCGAGAGGAAAATCTCATGATTCTTCATGAGGCACACTACATCTATTAAGACATTTCAACCCTCTCTTCCAAATATGTACATATTTTTCTCTATTACACCCATTATATCATGCATTGACTGTGGGGACACAGTCAAAATCAAGTGTGGAGATGGTGTCTCATGTTTATTTTAATTTTTCGTCGTTTGTTATTTTTTCATTTCCTTTCCAAAAACAAATAAATTCCAAAACATTTTTTTAGCATATTGGTTTACTTTTAAAGAAACACGATAGAATAATTATATGTTTTCGGTTATTAAATTGGAATTTTTGAAAATTTACTTGTCTCAACAAATATAAAAATACAAGTTTGATTACAAGCTACTATGGCGTAACTAGTATATAGGAAGGTTCGTAGGTGATAATTATGAAGTATATCCTAACTGTAATCTTTGTTTAAAAGAGTGATTGATTTAAAGTAAAAGCGATAACATTATTGATCTTCTAAGCTAAGTGGTGCTAAGATAATTTTGCATAACTCTCTCTTTTCAATACAAAAAATTGTTTTTCATAATAATGAAACACCTAAAGTCATATGTTCACACGTAAGTGCGTATACTCGCCACGCTCTATACATTTCTCACGCAAGCCCGAAAGACAATGCATGATTGGTATATCTGGCCTTAGTATATTTGAGTTAGGTGTATGTAAATAAAACTAAAATAATAATAATAATAAACACCTAGAGTCATGTTTCATATGAAAGAGTGTACACTCACCACACTCTATGCTCTTCTCATGTAAGCTTAAATGGCAGTGCATGATTGGTATATCTAGTCTAGTATATTTGAGTTAGGTGTGTAAATAATAATGTTAATATGTTTCAAAATAGAGAGAGCAAGCAATTGAAACCAAGCACTATGTTCACTTAATTGATTTGACTTGTTATTCAAAAGATAAAATGCCACTTTGCAAAACTTTGATAATCAACTAAAGGATTCATTTCATAGTTCTACTATGTTATCAACGGAAACAACTAGCTAAACTAGAGTCCAATTATGATAATAACTTAATTTTCGTTGGAAGTTTTGATGAGTAAAAAGACTAAAATTTTTTGATAATAAACAAAGCTTATACCTAACTTACTCAGGTTAATTTAAAAGTAAATTCTTCATTTGTAAATATTTTTTAAAACTTGCATCATGAAGTCGCATTAAAATTTGCATACCGTATTTGGATTTTGTGCATAGTATCTGTTGAAAACCCTTACGAGACAAAACTCATCCAACTAGGGATTCCTAGAGGTTTAACGGCTTGTGGTATATGCTCAATGCAATCATATTTCTTACGAAAATAGATTTATCATAGTTTTTGTTTATTCGAGGACGAATAAAAAGATAAGTGTGGGGGTATTGATGTGCATGTAAAAGTGTATATTTATACTCCCACATTTAATCTTCTTTTATTAAAATAAATGAGCATATTAGGGTATTTTACATGTTTTAACCAAAATCTGAAATGTTTTCAAAACACCATTTTGGGGGCAAAATGGTAATTTTGTGTGTGAATTAATTTTGAGAAAATTTATTTGCATATTTTATTTTTGTTTGTAGGAAATTGAGTGCAAATTGAATGGAGCTTCATTGGTATATGCATGCACAAGTGTTCAGAGCCAAAAGAATGTAGAAAAGAACATAAATAATGCAACATGGAGGACCCACATGCCCACTAACTAATGGACCATAACTAAAAGCACATGCACATGTTGGTGGAGATTTAAAGGAAAAAGCACATATTAGTGGGGATTAATTAATTTCCTAATGGTTACTTGGAGGCTACATTATCTCAAGGGAATTATTGGTTGTCCCTAAAAATGGAATTAGGATTTTATACATGTATGAATACCCCTTATGTTTCATGTAATGAAGGCTTTTAATCTCTTCTCTTTTATTCAAAAATTATAGCACAAAATCAGTGTTAAATAAAATATCTCTTTAATGGCTTCTTAGCCTTGCTCTTTACTTTCATGCACTTTCTTTCCATGCTTTATTTTCTATTTTATTTCATGCCCTTTTATTTAATTTATGCTTCTTTATTTTATGTTAGTAGTTAGTTTTAATTATGAAATTAGTTTAGTTTCATTTCATGTAAGTAGTTAACTCTCTTTTCTTTTGATTAGCTCTCATTTACCTTGATTTTTATGTTTATATCATTTTGTGTTGACATGAATTCAATTATGAGAAGCTAAATCACTGCAAATTAGGAGTAATGAAGCTCTCATGAATCATACTAAATGAACATAAAATGGTTGCATTTATAGTCTTTTGTTTTGTGCTTAATGGAAATTAAGAATGATGGTAGTTTATGTTTTTTTAGTGAATTTGATAGCCTATGTTGACAACTCAAATAGGCTATGCTTAATCCAATATAAAAGTAAACTATATGATCATTTTTCTAAGTGATTTTGATAATGAAATTCAAACTAGGATCAAAATCTGATGATCTATGTTACATATTCATAGTAAATAGATCAAGCTTAAAATAGATTTTATTTTTATTTTCATGATCATTTTCATGAGATTTTAGAAGTGGATTTGAATAGTCTGTTAGAGTTTGATGGTTTAAATTGTGCTAATTAAGAGCACAAATAAGCCATGCTTATAATAAACACAGAATTCATTTCCACTTAAAATATAAATGAGAGGCTATGGATACATTTTGTATTTGATTTATATGAATGATTGAAAGTGAATTTACCTCTAAGTTGCTCCTTAATCTCATAGTTTTATTCACTTTTTCTCTAGTTTGTTTTTCTACAATTTTCTTAGTTTAAACAATTTCAAAACCTTAAGTTAATTTGATTTACTAATATTAGAATTTTTGCTTTCTCCGTGGTTCGACCACTACTCGCATATGTACTATGATTGTACACCTTGCGCTTGCAGTTTTTTATTACATTTTTAATGGTATTCTAGTTGGTAGAATTTTCCATCGTTAAACAGTGGTAGGGTCTCGGAGACATGCTACTGTATGATCTGACTTGGTGATCGATCCATAGAAAACAATTGAAATTCACATTATTTTATTCTGTACCATTGCGGTAATAATCAAAGATGAAAGCAAATGATATTTATAGTAATGTGCTCTTTGATATCACTGAAGTGTGATAGTTTGAGTTAACTTGTGGATGTGTGTCATTGGCCCAAAGTTGTGGGCAATGTTACACCAATTTTTTTCTTCGTGTAGATGATTTGAGTTGGTTGTGGATGAGTGTTATTGACCAAACATTTCAAATAACATTACATCATATATGTTTTTATTGCTTAGTTGGATGTTGTTCTCCAAGTAAGCGGTTGTCGTCTTAGTGTATATGCTATGTGGCAATAGATATAGGTTGTCAATACTCGAGTGATAGTTGTGATTGCAATTATACAGTCTAGGTTAGATGCGACATGAGTTCAATAATATGTTCACTATGCTAGGATATCATCCCTTTTCCAGTTGTTCCTAGATATGTTTTGGTGTTACTATGGGTATTGAGTATTACGTTGATTGGATTAATATAGCAAGACGCCATCCCTATTGAGTTGTCTTATCCATAGTATGGAAGAAAAGTAAATTGGTGGAAAGATGTATTGGAAAAGAATACCGTTTGTTAATTTATATAAAGAAATGATATGAACCTAGATTTTCGGTTATAAAGAGCAGTTGAGCTTATGCTTTTGATTGTAAAGGATATCCAAGATCAGATTTGGTACTATGACTATATAATGATAAGTACTGTGGTATGATGGACGAGTATGTAGAATTCTTGAATATAGATGGGTACCAAAATCATATGAGTTTGTATTATCGATGAATGGGATAATGTACTCGGGATTGTATAAATAGAGACGAGTTGGAGGATAAAGAATTGACTAGAGTCATGACTTCTATTTTTAAGGATGTTTCAAATTAGGTTAATGGTGAGAATTATATTAGAAGTATTTTGAATAATCTAGGTAATGGATTTTGAGCTATTGGAATAGAACTAATTTGAGGAATTAAAGAAAAGATAATTAGTTAGCACGTCTAGTGAATATGAAGGTGATTTTATGGAAAGTAAAAGTTGGAAGCTTGAATATGATTTTGAGTAAGGAGTAGATAGATTCTTTTTAATCATCCCCTTGGATTAAGAAGAAGATATATATTTAAAGAAACTCTTTTGGAGTAGCGATTTAAAGGTGCATAATTTACGCTACATATAAGGTGCACATGAACGATGTATTGTATAGTTTATCTTTTTAATACTATCATTACCTTAGGTTAGCATTTTTCTTAGGTCATAATTCCAATAAGATTCAGGATTTTGATTGCTATGGTAGAATCGGTTGAACATAATAGGATTTTCATGTTTGGATGCTTACTTGTTTATATGTCGTAGAACTTAGGATGAAATGTTTGTATAACCGAGTAAGTGATAATTTGGGTATCAAACTTGTTGGATGTTTGGAGAAATGATATCATAAGTGTAATGACACCACTTAAGTTAGGTTGGAAATTGTGATGGAAGATATGCTATGTCCACTGGGTTAAGACATCTACTATTTTGATTTTATTTGGTAATGAAGGAATGTCCTAGTGGCTTAAGTTGTTTGGGTTTGTTTGGATAAGACACCATCCCCTATTGAGTTTCTTTACCTTAGCGATCCAAAAGATGAATCATGGAAATTACTGCTATAATGATTTGATGTTGCGTATGTGCATTTAAGAATAGTGTGAGAGACTGCATTTCAGTTTAGGGAACGTTTGTGCTAAGGCTATTTTTCGTTGTGCATTATGGCATCTTAATTCGAGTTGGTAGCCTAGATTGCAGAAGTTATAGATGTTGAGATTGATATTTTAGGACGAATTTATGCCAGCAGTATAACTTGTTATATTAAGTTGGGAAGAACGATTTGATCGGAAGTATTTGGTAAGAGAGGAGTAAAACCAATATTTTCATTTCGGCTCCTTTCTAGAACATTTTCCCATTAGCTTATTTGTTAGTATAGTTAGTATTTAGGTTTGGATAGATAATTGCTATAAATTCACTGTTGTTTTTGTTTAGATTGCTTAGCTTGGTTAGATAGTTGACTTGAATGATTGTTTTATTTACTTGAGGGATTGTGTTATAATGTTGATGTGATTTATATGCTTTGATTATTACGATTTACTTATGTATGTATTCACCATATGCTATACTGATGTGACTGTTTGTCGTATACATATAGAATTTGTATGTTTACACTAGGATGCTTGCATGCAAGCCTTATATGTCAAATCATCTCATTCGTATAGGTGGTCCACCCGATAAACATTTGCATTTGTATAATGTCATATTCCATTTGAAAAAAATATCATGACGTGATGTTGTTGGTTGCATTTCATAAAGTTCATAAGCAATATTGTAGGTATTTTGATATGCTAATGAACAAACACTTACCAATGAGTTTGATTTTTGATTATACGCTACGTATGAATGTTATTATATGATTGGTTTCTTTATCCCTATGAATGGTTGTTTAGTTTAGATGATGTTGGCTTAATTGGTTGTTATGATACGTTAGGAATGGTGTACCAATGATACGAAGTGAGCAAGTGAATTCCATTCTTTGTCATTTGGAAATTTCGAGGACGAAGTTATTTTTAAGGAGGAGAATGCAATACCTTGGTATTTTACCAACAAAAATACTGGAATTTAAATGATAAATATTGGAGGGGTAAGACGGTCATTTTTCCGACTTTGGAATTTGACAACGGGACTTGCACCATTGCGACCAGATCTTTTTTCTTAATTGCCCATACTATTACTTGTTGTATTTGAAGAGTGTTTGAGAGAGATATTTACGATTTACCTTTTAGTTAAGTTGACATCAAAAATTTGAATTTGAATTTTTAGGTTGTTGCTTTTTCCCTCACTCCATAAACAACCTTCCCATATGTTCTTTTCACTTATTTTTTCATAAATTCGCCGATTCATTCCTTCTTCCCTCTTTCTTTCAAAACTTCAAAGGGCCATAACTCACTTGTTTCTCAATGAAGTATGGCAAAACTAGCGGCAAGACAAAGGGATCGCAAGTACTATGACTTGATATCAATTTGATGAAAAAAATTAGAGAAAAATAAGCATAATAGTCTGTGTAAAGACTCATATTTTATATATCGGAGCATTGTAAAATATTATTTTAAAATCCATGTTGGATCATATAACACTATAACTTTGGGAAATGTTTAATGACATTTTTTACCCAAACAAATTTTATCGGACGATTTTACCCCTAAACATGTAACGATTGTAACTTTTATGGAAGTCGAATTAGCATCTGGGATCACTTCCATAGGAAATATATAATGGTTTCCTTTTTCATTGAATAGTCATAATAGTGTTTGGACTTTCTAGCTATGAGATATGACCATTTGAAGTTTGACATTTTTTGTAGCATCTTGGCGGGTAATTAGCGAGATTAGGGAGAAGCCCGGTAACCTATTTTAGGTTTAAGGTTTATATTGGCTAAAGAAAACATCTTCAAATCATTTTTACCACTTCTCAAATATATTTAAGCCTCCGTTAACCCATTTTTACCTAAAACCTTCTCTTTTCTCCTCCAAATTAAGTCTAAATAATAGACTAAGGGTACGTTAGCAAGGGGATTATTAAAAGTATTTGTATCTATATTTTGGGCTGATTTGCCTCAATTTATGTGCAAAACTTAGGTTTTGGAGGGTTTGATGAGTGATTTACCATCTCTTACCTTATTATATTTGTGGATATAGTTTTTAACACATTTTGAATCCATTTTTAAAGTCAAAATTAAGTTTCAGCACTGTTTTTAAACCCTGTTTGAAGTAAAAACATGAATAAATAGATTTTTGGTGTTCTAAACATGTTATTTGGGTGTATAGTTGCCTTTATATATATTAGGCTATGTTGTAGTGTAATATGATGATAATTATGATTGGCTATGTGATTTGCTTGCTTTAATGTTGTTTAATGCATGTGTGGTGTTTGTGTGTATACTTGAATGGTTGAAAACACTCATTGGAGCGAATAAGAGGTTTAAATCATGAAATCGAACTTTGACGGGTAGGCTTGAGAATGTTAAGAGTTGCATCGATGCATATGGAATGCACAGGGGTCAAAGAACCGAATATAGTTATTAAATTGATGCAAAATTGGAGTTTGGAGAAATTACAGTATTTCTTTTGTGCTTAATGTTCGATGGTAGTCTGCTCGGGGTTGACATGATATCCGATGGTAGGATGCTTGGTGTCCAGTAATGGTATTGTTCAGGGATGGACAATAAAATCAGTTCGGGGGTTACTTGGTGTCCGGTGGTGGTTTGCTTGGAGTCAACTTGGTGTTCGGTATGTTGTTGTTCGATGGCCGAACAAGAAAAGTTATCCGGTGGGTACTTGATGCAATGCTCAGGAAATTTTTGTGTCTGCCTTAGGGTCGGCACCAGATAAGAAATCTGGTCTGCTTTTCGAATAAGAAAAGTTGTCTAGTACGTTGCTTAGTGTTGTTCTCTTGGGATCCGAGTGTCTGCTTGGGGTCGGCACAGGACAAGAAATTAGGTTCGATGGTTTTAGGGTTGCTTGGAGTCAGAGGGAGGCTGCTTCGAGTTTTTTAATGGATGCTTCAAGTCCGACTTAGGGCATACCCGGAAAAAACTTAGAGTTTTGGAAATTTTGATCGTGGCTTGACAAAACTTTGATATTTCTTTTAGAATTATTTCAAAGGTCTTATGGGTGACTTAAAGGGAAGTAGAAGATTCCAAATGCCCCGAGATGACCCTGAATTTCATATGGTGATTAGTGAAGTAATGGCATAGCACTTCAACGTGATGAAAGCGACGACAACTTTACAACTCTAGTGTGATGGCTTTATGACGTACGGTGGGAGTCAAAAGGCACTCCAAAGATGACCCGATGTGACGAGATTTGGCATCCGGTAATGGACCAAGAGGACGAGTTATACATGATAACTCACGGAGTAGAAATCTAAGGTTGTGATGCTCGTTAGTAGCACAGAGTAGTCTATGTGTATCCAGGATAGTCCGCATGTATCCATATTGTTGGACGTCTGCGTGTGACCAATCCCTAGCCATTAGCGTGGTCATGAATTGAGCATCTGTGAGGTAGTTCTACTACTGGTATGAATGCCAAAGGATCAATGGATAACTCTGACGTTACGATGATCATAGTTGGGATAGGGTAATCTGCATGTACGGAGGGTTGTCTGCATGTATCCATATTTTTGGACGTCTGTGTGTGTCCAAATCCTAGCCATCTACATGGGCAATGAGTTAGGCATCTACAAGAGTTATCGTATATTTGAAGCACTTGAGTGAAAGTTGCAAGGTCATATAATGGATGCTATGTGCTTGATATCCTGTTTGATACCCCTATACCTCGTATTTTCCACTTGTGATAGTAGTTTGGCATATACTATGCTTATATATCAACTCTTTGGTTGTAAGGATAGGTCAGGTATGGTTTTTCATACCCTATGCCGTTGTTTACTATATACAATTTCTATATTATTTTTGAGATGATGTATCGCTCACACGAGACAGTTGTCTGAACCAAGATTTTATGTTTTGCTTCTTATTATCTCGGGTACTCTTAAATGAGTTAATTATGGATAACTAGTCTGGATAGCGTATGGAGCTAAATGGAGTATGATCAGGAGGCTACGCTTTCATATATCTATACATGGAGATTATTTTCACTTATATTCCACTATGTAGAATTGTGGAGCTATTCCGGTACTTGTATTACCTTAGAGACAATTTTCGAGTTTATTTTGGAGAGTTAGGATGTATAAACACCACTATTTCAATTTTCGTATAATCTGTAAACTTGTTGCATTATGATGTTCTTATTTATGGTTCATTTGATTATATCACTATCTTGCATGATTTACATCTACGTTATTATATTATATATTTTTTTATGTACTATGAGGTATTCTGCAGACTTTATGCTTGGATTTTTGTTACTTTACATCCTTGGCTACCGTCCAGCATCGGCCAGGTGCCTTTGCGGCGCACTTTATAGGTATCTTGGGTACCAAAGGTGTAGGATGGTCATCGCATTAATATCAGAGCTTAGGTTTCATAAACGATCAAATTTTATCATTGGCTCCGTTAGAGATAAGAAATGAGCTATCACCTTAGAATGGATCGAGTGATATATAAGAGAGCATACATGTTATATTCTGGTTTTTAAAACTATATAGTAGTATAAATATAGCATATAAGTCGCATTACATTCACAGACACCACTTTTCCTTTTATAGAGACTGATCTTTCTTATTGCAACTTATAAGAATGAGGCGGTTAATGAGGAACATCGTGAGGAACTCCGTTTCTGGAGTTGAGGAGTAGGCAGGATAGGGGCTGCTAACATTGACTTGAGGAACATATTCACTGAGATAGTGCGAAACATGATCCAAAATGCCCAAGTTTCTCCTATTATGGATGCCGGTGGTGGTGCTCCAATGCAAGCGCCGAGGGATGACTTTGCCAAGCTGAACAAAGATTATTATACTCTAGAAGGAAAACCGTTCCTTCGAATGGAATTAGCCATCAACGTGCAGGATTAATTGGACAGCTACGAACACATTTCCAGATACGTAGTTAGATGATGCAATAAAGTGGAAGATGAACTCCAGATAGCTTTAACGACGAGCTATGGGGTGTGGAATGCCATTAAGGTTACTACTTCTAAGGATTACATTACTTGGGAGCATTTTAAGGCAAGGTTTGAAGATAAGTATATATTGACCGCTCAAAATTCGATGCTTTTCCAAAAGTTTTTTGACTTGAGATAAGGGGGTATGTCTATGTCAGAGTACGTAGCCGAGTTTGACATACTATCGAAGTACGATCTATCTTTTATCAATACTCCGCTCAAGAAGAACGAGAAGTTTATCATGGGCTTGGATGATTATCTTAGAGAGAAGCTAGCAAGGCATATTGAGGAGACCTTTAAGAGGCTAGTGGAGAAGGCACTTCGATATGAGAGTCTATATCCTAGATGTAGGCTAGAGCCGAAAGTGCTGGCTAGCCTGATGAATAGACATACCTTGATTGAGCAAGTCGGCATTAGTCAAAGATGGGACTCTAGACTAGCAGAGATCATGGAAAAGATAGAGGAAGGAATAAAGTTTGATGAGACGAAGTAGTACGGGCTTGACCATGATGGTTGGCTCTAAAAGGATGGGAGAATTTTTGTTATTGATGTCGATGGGTTAAGGGATAAGGTGCTATGAGAGCGCCATCATTTGACATTGACTATACATCCCAACGGTAATAAAATATACCATGATATAAGGTAGATATTTTATTGGGAAGGTATGAAGAAGGATGTTGGGGCATTCATCTCAAAATGCATGAACTGTCAATTGGTAAAATTAGAGCAGAATGAGTAGTTTGCTACAACCACTCGAAATTACCAAGTGGAAATAGGAACAAATTTTAATGGACTTCATTGATGGATTTTCGAGGACTAGGAGAGGGTATGATAACGTTTGGGTTATAGTCTATAGATTGATGAAGAGTGCACGATTCAAACTCATTAAGTCTAGTCAAGCGACATCCAAATTGGCTAAGTTGTATGTGAAGTGAGTTATGTGATTTCATGGTGTGCCAAAGAGCATTGTGAGTGACCAAGACCCTTTGTTCGCTATCGTGTTTTGGAAGAGCTTACAAGAGGCATTCGGTATGGATCTGTATCTTAGTACAACATAACATCCCCAAACAGATTAGCAGATCGAGAGGGTGAATCATAACTTGGAGGATCTCTTACGAGCTTGCGGTCTCGATTTCGATGCCTTGTGGACGATTATTTACATTTGGTAGAGTTCACATACAATTATAGCTATTATTCCAACATTGATATGGCACCATTTTAGGCGTTATATAGATCATCGTGCAATGCTCTTTTATGTTGGTGGGAAGTGAGTGAAAAACTGATACTAGGTCCAGATAGGATTAGAGAAACTTCGAAAAAGATCAAGATCATTCGGCAACAAATGAAAGCCGCTTAGGATAGATAGAAGAGCTACACCGATAGGAGAAGATATGACTTAGAGTTCTCCATCAATGATATAGTGTTTGTCAAGATCTCTCCACCGATGGAAGTTGTTTGATTCAGTACTAAAGGGAAGTTGGCGTCGATATATATTCGTCCTTTTTCGATACTTGGGAGGATCGGAAACCTAGCTTATAGAGTTGACTTACCTCAAAAGACACGTACGTACATAAGATGTTCCATGTCTCAAAGTTTGTGCACGGATTATGCACGATAGTTAAATCGTGCCAAGTTGATGATACCGAGATTGAACCAAGCATCGAAACCTCATAGGCTTATTCGTGCCGTCGGACATGATATAAAGTAACTTAAGAGGAAGACCGTAGAAATTGTTAATAGAATTAGAGTATGTCATAGGGGAAATTCCATAATTTATTATAAATCAATTAACGTTGACAATTATCATTTGAAATAAAGGTGTTTTTCTTTTTGTTATATATTTGTTATTATGTAATAAATAATTAAATGTTTAACTAAAATATATTTAACAGATTTATAAATGGTGTGTTTGTGATATTAATTACAAATAGTTGTAATGTTGAGTATTGTATAACAATATAATAAATACATCATTTTAAGTATTCCAAGTCAAGAGGTATCGAAACTGGATATCATTGCGTCCATTGTGACTATAGTATATAATACTCTCTAAATGTGGGGCAGTGTATTACTCATGCCTGCTGGGGCACCAAGGGGTTACATACTGATAATTATTAGATAACCATGAAATAACCTATTCGATAGTTTTCTGTTGGTTAATATAAACAAGATCAAACAGAAATATCGATGTGATTATTTCACACAGTTCTCTCGAACTTGAGAATACTGTCTAACTTAAATATGAAAGCTCTGCTTTGATTATAGTTAAATTATGGCATGACGTCCATCAAATGACTATTGTTGGGTCGAGTGAAAGTATTGAAAGTAAAAAACTATTCAAGAAAGTATTTGTCTCCTCAATTATATGAGGTTAGTATCACGATCAACTGAAGTCAACTCAAAGTCAATATCTCCGGCCAAAGTAATTCGGTTAATAATAGTTGTTATTATCGAACCAAGGACTTTTTGTTTGGACTATAGAGCTAAATATGAACGATATTGAAATTTTAACCATTACCAAGTTCTATAATTTCAAAGTAATATAGATTTGACGAAGAGAATTAGTGTAAATAATCGTCACTATCGGGTAATCCTATATGGGTTGTGGAATTATGGATCTTAAGGCTAAATAAAAACTAGTGGGTGAATAGTGTTCTCTAACTTTTGTAAAACTTTTTAAATTTCTTTCAAATTGAATGTTAAATCATTTATTTTCAATACAGAATTGTATAAATAATCAATCATAGATGCAAACGCAGATAAATTGAATGCAATAAAGTAAAGTAGAGAGTTAGAAAGATGATACAGGAATTTTTTATTGGTTCGAATTTCTCCTGCAACCCGTCCCGTATAATTGCTTGTGCAATTTTTTTTTCAAATTTTGATCTTTAAAAGAGCAGAAGGCAACTTCGATTCCGAGGCTACAAGACACAACCTTTTGATTATTCGGGCTCAGGATACATCGGGCTACAAGCACACCCACTCGGGTTTTCGGGATACCAAGCACACCCAACTGATTTAAATAGGCTACAATCACACCCAAGCAAATACAACTAGAGTTTGCGATTTTTTCGAAGACAATTTCTTCATCTTTGGTTACAATGGATCATATAGCCTCTTAAGTAGCACTTTGATCTTGAATTAAGAGAGAGATGATTGAAATCAAATAGTAAATATTAGAGAATCGATACAATGAAGATTGAATTGATTCTGGTTGAATTTGAAGAGATTTAAATAAAATTTTCATTAGAAATTTTGGCAGAGCAAGAGGAGAGAAGAAACAAGAAATTAGTTGTTAAAAAATTCGTTTGAAACCACCTATTTTTAGAGAATAAACAGACATGTCCATACGCTAAGAGTTACGATGATTAGACACTTCATTTCAAAATTTTGAACTTTGAATTTGCAGCATGTATGTTGACATACTTATTGGGTATATGTCGGCATATCCCTTTGAAAATTGAAAATTCTTTTGTGATTAATTTTTTTGAAAATCTTATGCTTGGTAAAATATTTTGATACTTTGTAAAATAATTTAAACATAGTTATAAACATTTTAAACGTAGAAAAACTTTAATAAATTATTTAAAAATATGTTTTGTTTTAAAAATAAAGGATAAGAAAATGGGAAATATAGATTAAAGATTGCTACTAGGGACTTTAACAATATTCTATGACTCTATATACTGTACTATAGTAATAAGATCTTCATATCTTGATCTTTCTACTCATGAGTCATCATGTCCATTCATTTAGTCTTTATACTGTACAATCTTCGATTCTATACCTATATAATATCATGTACTATATACTATATACCTTGGCGAACATTAGTACCATATTTTATATAAATTTATTTAGTTATCAAGGTTGTTATCATCAAAATTAATAATTGAGGTATTAACAATCTCCTCCTTTTTAATGATGACAACCATTAGTATCCTATATATAAAACATGATATAACTCCTCTTGAATTAGATAACTTCTCCTAAATGTAAAACCTCCCCCTAAATGAATACTTTGAAAATTTCCGATGCCAATCATATATCCTTTTGAGTTTCTCCGAAGTTTACTGATCCACCATCTTTATAGATAATATCTTTTAAGATCTCCGGATTTTCAGTCATGTATCTTGAGCATCCACTATCCAGTATCCACTTATCCTTCTTGATTTGTGATGTTTGATTTTCAAGTGTCTATTCACCATTACCCGTATAAAAAAAATTGTTCCTGCAATTCAAAATCATACCTTTCCAAGAAATCAAGTGACTTTTCAAAACAATTAGTTTCTAATAACATATTGGTTTCACAAAATTGTTTTTCTACAAAAGTATTAAAAATATCACTAACCATTTAAACTTTTCAAAAATAAAATTACGATTTTTTGAAAACCCAGTGTTCTGATACCAATTGTGGGATGCGAAATTATGGATCTTAAGGTTAAATAAACAGTAAAGGGGGCGAATAGTGTTTTCTAACTTTTGTAATCCTTTTTAATTTTCTTTCAAATTAAATGTTAAATCACATATTTTCAACACAAAATTATATCAGCAATCAATCAAAGATGGAAACGCAGATAAAATGAATGTAGTAAAGTAAAGTAGAGAGTTAGAGAGATGACACCAGAGATTTTATACTAGTTTGGATTTCTTCTACATCCAATCTCGTAAAACTGCTTGTACAAATTTCTTTTCAAATGTCAATATTTAAATGACAGAAGGCAAACCCAATTATAATCTTGATTTCGAGCTATGAGACATACCCTCCTAATTTTTTAGGCTCAGGGTACACCCATTTGATTTGAATGGGCTACAAGCACACCCACTTGAATTTTCGGGCTACCAAATAGGTTACAATCGCACTCAAGCAAATATAACTAGGGTTTGATGGTTTTTCCGTAGATAATTTCATGATCTTTAGTTACAGTGGATCTTATAGCCTCTTGAGTAGCAATTTGATCTTGAATTGAGAGAGAGTGAGAGATGATTGCAATTAGATAGTAAATAGTAAAGAATCAGTACAATGAAGATTGAATTGATTCTAGTTTAATTTAAAGAGATTTGAATAAATTTTTCATAAGAAATTCTAACAGAGTAAGAGGATAGAAGAAATAAGAAATTAGTTGTTAAAAAATTTGTTTGAAACCTCCTATTAATAGAGAATAAACATACATGTCCATTAGCTACGAATTATGA
This sequence comes from Allium cepa, assembly GCA_030765085.1. Lineage (NCBI taxonomy): Eukaryota > Viridiplantae > Streptophyta > Magnoliopsida > Asparagales > Amaryllidaceae > Allium > Allium cepa. The sequence goes on from CM060938.1 coordinate 338,783,067, forward strand.
CGAATATACACTTTATTTTAAAATTCGAATTCAAATTTATAGCATGTATGTCGACATACTTATAGGGTATATGTTGGTTTATGTCGACATACCCCTTTGAAAATTGAAAACTCTTTTGTTTTTAAATATTTTGAAAATCTTATGCTTTGTAAGATATTTTAAACATAGTTTCTAACGTAGAAATTTTTTTATGAAATATTTTACTAAAAATATAATTTTTTTTAAAAATAAAGGATAAAAAATGGGAAATAAAGATCAAAGATTGCTATCAGGGACCTTAACAATATTCCTTGACTTTATACGCTATATTATAATCCTAAGATCTTCATACCTTGATCTTTATACTCATGAGTCTTCATGACCATTCTTTGGGTCTTTAAACTATACAGTCTTCAATTTGATATTTGTATAATATCCTACACTATATACTATATAACTTGGCAGAATATTAGTATCTATATTTTATATAAATGTATTTTGTTATCAAGCTTGTTATCATCTAAATAAATAACTGAGATATTAACATGCTGAAAAAATATATTGGATTTTACCAAAACCAAATAGGCGATAAATTTGGTCAAAATGTCACACCACTTGTTAAGTGTCGTGTAAACGTTAATATTTGAATTGTTCGATATTAACCGACGACCAAATTTACACCTGTTAAGTCGCACAACCGAAACATTGAATACTTCTTAGACCACATAATTTAATTGATTTGTAATTCTTATAAATTAACTAATATTTATAAATTATTAGTTTTAATTTTTTTTAATGTATTGAATAATATTAGGAAATATGTTTATAATAGTTATGAATATAGTATTCGATATATAATATCAATATGCATTTAAATTGGATTTAAATGCGATAAATATTATTCGGCTTGAAATGGGCTTGAAGTCCATATAGGGCATAGGAATTTGGGTCGTGATCTGACTATGGATTGGGAGATATGAATTGCTAAAGGGGCTTGAGCTTTAATGTTTAATAGGCAGAGAATGAGAAAGAGAAGGGATCTTGATCCTACTTTATCTCATTAGGCTCTCCCTTATAAAATGATTAGAACCCTTATTCTAAAATTACTTTTTGCTGCCTCCACACATTCCATTGCGGGCTGAAAATCACAGCCATATCCTTCATTTTTACAAGCTCAAATCAAATAAAAATAAAAGCTATTTGATAGTTGGTCGTCAACAATTCAAAGCTAAAACCTTCAGGATTGAAATAGGATTCAAAAGAGTTCATATCTTAGTTTCAACGTGTATTCAATAGGCCTTAGTGAAGGATGTCTCTGATTTAAATTTAAATTAATGTTATGTTTTATACGATATGATAGGATGTTTAGATCGATATGTGACGAATCTAGTATATCAATATACTATCACATTTATGATGGTTGCATATTTATGTGCTTATGTAATTTAAAAAAATCCTCTTTTTGTGCAACATATACTGTAACGGCCCGCAAATTTGTAATAATTTTATTTGTTTTATTTATTTAAATAATTAAATTTTTATGAAATTTTAAATAATAATACAAAGTTATAAAGGTTTACATAAAATTTATATATATATTTTAGATGGTTGTACTTGTTATTTTACTGTATATATATAATTACAAATGGTTTATGTTGGGTTTGTAATAGCCTTGTATAAGAGTTATATGTATATATATATTAATATGTATATATGTATGGTTTGAAAAGTTTTAATATATATTAATAAACAATGCTTGAACATATTAGTATATGTATGCTTTTAGTCTGCACATATTTGTCTATAGCTGTGTATATACTTTTAATCTCTTAACTATATATTTATTTTACAGTTTGTATAAGTTATAGATATAAATTACGTAAGTCATTCAACCTATTGTTGTATACTATATTTTAAAGTTTTGGCCAGTTGATTCAAAAATGGATATTGTTTTCAAATTTATTGTTTTAGTTTTGTTTTATTATATATATATATATATTGTTGTACCTTTGTTTGAAAAAGATATGTAAGGGGAAGGCATATATTATGCGTGTGCAGTATATAGGCTACTGTACATTACATTTATTATATATATATATATATATATATATATATATATATATGATTTTAGAAGGGTAGTACATTCGTTTTGTCAAATAGTGATTTTAATTTATCATATATATAAGCGTGAGCCGGTTATATGCTGCAGCATTTGTCTGCATGTATATGTGTAGGATAGTTTTAAAATACATATATAAAGTGAACGTATATAAAAGTGTATGGCATGAATATATGCATTTTGAAAATATACAAAGTCCCTTTTCAATATGTCTTTAAAATTAATATTTGATTTCAGAATGTAATATGTATGTGATATTTATATATATTAGTTCGGACATAATAGTTATATATATAAGTATACTAAGTATTTATATTTTTATATGTGTTTTAAATGTAAATAATGATTTTTAATTATATATATATTTTAATATTCATCTTAAATTTAATATTGATTTCATGGAAAAATAATAATATATATGTATACCCTGTCTCAATCTAGATGGTTCTGATTCGTTCTCATCAATTTAAACTATCAGCTTTGTTCGTCGGATCGTGTCCACCTAGCTTTGTTTTGGAAGTCGTGCTTACATTTCGTAACTCAATTTCATTTTCTATACTCTCTAGCCTCGAAAGGTGAGCAATCACTCACGATTAACATTCTTATATTTATTAAATTTGATTTCAATTGGAACGACAATTGAAATATGCTGCTGTTAGTTAGTTACATTCCTATATATATGCTATTATCTGTATCTATTCACCTATGACATCTGACACCATTATCTATTATTTATATTGATGATATATGCCTGTTATATTATTATCATATCTGTTGTCAGTCTGCAAGTTCCCTGTTAGTATAGAAATCACTATGAGTTGAAATGATACATACTCAAACGATCTGTAGAATAGGAGAAAATCGTTATGGGTTAAAATGATAGACCCAAGCGATTTTTATTGAATTGAATTTGGGATCGCGGGTTGAAATGATATATACCTGTATAAATTTAAATTACGGATTGAAATGATCAATATCCGTATCACTTGATCATAGGATAGAAAATTATATACAGACACCGTTGGTCTATATATAAATATTTTGAAAATGATTTCTATGGGTTTTGGATAGAAATATATGATTTTATAAAAATGTTGATTTTAGATATTATATAAATGTTATTTTAGATATAGTTAAATTCTTGATTTTAAGCTATGTATAAATTTGTTTTAATATAGAATAAGTTTTATAATAAAGTTGATTTTATTAAATATATATTATGGGTAAATAGTTATTTAAAATTATATTTTACATAGAGTTTATAATGATTTAAATAAATTAAGGTTGGAAGATAAACTTGAAATTGATTTGAAATTAAATTTATTTAAGAATTATACTCAAATAAGTTTGATTTGAAGTTTATTAAATTTGACATTTTAAAGGATACGATTTTATAACTTAATTTTTGTTTAAAGTGATTTAAATGAATATATCAAGTTTAAATAAATTGAAGGAATATTAGTTATTTGAAGTTTAAAGTTTTATTTAAATGATGTTGGATTTATTAAGTAAATATTACAAAACTAATAATAGTAAATTGAATTTGATATATATAGAATTATAAAAATTTAGTTTTGAAATTATGGAATATTTAAAGCTTTGAAATATATGGAATTTGAAATGGTTTATTTGAGGGTCAAATTTGTATTTGAAATTGACATAAACTGAAATGGATTATTGAAAACTGAATTGAGTGGAAATTTATGAGTTGAGATTTGATTTAAATTGAATTTTTGGATTCAAGTTGATTTGAATAAATTTGGGAAGTTTGAGGTAATTATTTTATTTTATAAAGTAATTTTAAATTTAAAACCTATTTATATTAGATATACTATTTTATATCTAAATGGTTTAAGTGGTGGAAGTTATGTTTTCAAAGTTGTGAATTTCAAAGTATTACGTTTTGGAAGTGTTACAATTTCAAGTGGTTTGTTTCGAAATTGTTATAACTTTGAAAATACTATGATTTTTGAAATGATATCGTATTTGGTTTTGAAATGGAAACGATATCGTGTTTGGTTTTGAAATGGCAATGATATTTTGGTTTTTGAAGTATAAACTATTTTGAAATGACCGCGGTGTAATAATAACGTTTGGTTGTTAAAGAGGCTGGGATCGAAAATTTTCATACTCTCTGCCAACACCGAAAATCACTTTAACAACTATGTATGCGGTGGAGATTCCATAATGAAGTAGGATGGTGGTGACGTCCTATTGAGGTATATACGTGGACCCACTCTCGTGAGTTGGCATAAGGTGGCTAAAACAGGAGCAATTGACGAGCTAATGAGGCAGCTCCTCTAATCGGACACACTCCTTCGATACCATTCTATTACTTTGTGATTGATTGGGTGCACCTTTGATTTTCAGATTGTGGCTCGAGGTGTGCAGTAGTGGCTGCTACGCGTTACCACCGATCCGGAAGTGTAATTAGTATATCTACCCTGACATTGCCTAGTTGTGCCATGTTACCTACCCTAGCACGCCTTGTACGAGTTTGACTTATGCCGTACCTATGGAGTATCCTCTGGTGGCTTCCCGATCAGGAGGGACTACGGTACTGTATAGACTATTGGCACTATAAAATGTGTTAAGGGGAATACGGGTGACGCCTTAATGCTATTTTTAAATATATTATACTTTACTTTAGACGTTATTATAATAGCGTATATTACTACATAGTAGATAGTTTAACGGATCCTTAAAGGATGGTTATCCCAAACATCTTTGAGTTACTTGTATTTCAGTTTTTATTTCACATGAGTTGGATTTATTGATATAAGAGTGTTAATCCTAACTCGAGTGTTTTGTGTTTTGCTTACGCTCGGGTCAGACTGAGTGATACAGCTTTTGAGACTCACCTTTGGAGTTGGAGCTTCGCTTGGAGATCCAGCTATCTATCCAACTTTTAGATATTCTGTTGATTCTAATGATGTATTTTGATCTTGTATTTGAATATTGTATTTGAGACTTCTATTGTATCTTATTTAACTCTGTTATATATATAGTAGCTTCATGAACTACTATTCTCTTGTTTCCGCTACATTATTGTTATATTACTCTGTGCCTGTGATTCTGTGATTATTTTATTTACTGTATATGCTGAGTTTTGCCAAATATAAATTTACAATTTGATATTTTGAGCAATTCAATTCCAGCATGTTTGGATGCGAATGGTTGAAAATATCGGGTCATTACATATACACACCATAATCTCACAACATGAATAAAAATAAAAAAATAAAATTTTTTAATTTAAGATCAACTAATATATTATTTAATTCGTATAAGTTTCATAATTTAAATATTAAATATTATATCATACAAAAATAAGTTTTGAAATTTTATATAAATAGTTTTATCTTAAAAGGCTTTCAATGTAATTTTTTTTAAATATATGTATATATTATTTAAATTAAATAAATTTCATAATTTCATAATATCAATAAATATATCGTATATATAAGTTTTAAATTTTATAAAGTTAATTTCACACCAAATATGCTTTCTGCATAAACAAATTAATTTTTTATATAAATTATTAAATACTTATAAATTTTCTGAAAATCGATAATTTAATTTAAAATTGATTTTAAATTCCAATATATGTATGGAAATATTCAAATGTCAAAATTATTTTTCAGATTTTTATAAAACATTAAAATACAAAATTTTATTTTTGGAAATTTTATTTATTTTATATTAGTTTCCGAATGAAAATTTAATTTTAATAAATATTAAAAATAATTTTACCGTGAGCATTATTATATGTATATTTGTATATTACATATTTTATTTATGTATAAGTGCGTGTGTGTATGTTATTTATTAGTAAATTATTTATAATCATATGTATATATTATATGTTAATAAAAAATTAAATTAACCTTTTGTATTTAAAATAAAATAAAGAAATCAATTTTAAATATTTTATTTAAAATGATTTTTCATTTATTTACACTTATATATATATATATATAATAAATTCCTTATATGTATATATGTACATAAATTTGTAATACTTTGTATGTATGACATAAAGCACATAAGCATGCATCTTAACGATATATTTGTATGCTAGAGCTGTGTAATTAGAACGCTTAGCGGTTCTATTGCGGTGGATGTGCAAAAAATTATAGTGGAGATAAATTGCAAATATAGCGGAAAATAGTGGAGGTGCAAAAAGCTTCATTAGATATAAAACCAAATATTTAAAGTTAATTTATTCTCATTTTCACATCATTTTATGAGAAAAAGAAATAGTGTTTAGTCTCATATAACAAAATCGAAGAATATCATGATTTATGTAGATTAGATTTGGTGATTATAATTGATTTCTAACTTATATTGGGCGCTTGTGCTTTAAAATTAGGTCTTTACCATAACTTTATTGATTTGGTTTAAAAGAGAACTGGTCAAATCAACATTTGCATATTAATGTTTCTAAAGCAGGTGCTAAAAGCCTTGATTTAACTGGTGTAGCAGAAAAGTAGCGGGGCTTAAAGCGGATCTACTATTTAATAGCGGTAAATTGAAATAGCATAGTAGTTAGAGAGCGCTATGCACTATACCTAGGATTTTGCGAGACTTTAACTACACAATGCTAGAAGAGCTAACATGTCTGTTGTAATGTAAATCCCAACATTTATATATGGGATGTCAAACCTTACACGGATTGCTATGTTACACATGCACACACACATATATATGTGTACATAATACATACATACATATATATACAATAATATTTTAATTACATAATATAAAATTGTGACATAAATTCAAATAAAATTAATTTTATTTAAAAGAAATATAGAAATATTTTAAATAAATTAGACTTCATAGTCCCAATAACGATCGAAAATGATATTTTTTGAAATTCTCTCATTTCTTCCAATGTAGGCTTGCCCAATTCCATCAATGGTATTAAAGGCCAATAGTCTACACGGTCTAAATTAGTCATGTTAGGGTTAACTAATGAAGCTCATGGCTCAGATAGCAGGGTGTCTAGAAAGGTAGTGCGAAGGATTGGGTTTGGGTAATAAAGTGTTCTGCCCAACTTTGCTACCAAGCTGGCCCGAATAGATGCGTGAGCCAAAAGATTGCCCCTAATAGAAAATCCCCAATTCGAATTAGACTTTGAGCTAATTTTCAAAGTTGTTTGAAAATTAAAATATAATATTTTAAATTTAAAAGTTAAATCTAAAATTATATACATACAAACATACATACATACATACATACATACATACATACATACATACATACATACATACATACATACATACATACATATATATATATATATATATACACTGTATGTTATAGAAGTTATAGTATAACATAAAATTTCAAAAATCATTGAAAATAAATATAAGATTAATTTCAAACTAAATTTCATTAAGAAATAAATTAATTAAATAAAACATATATACATGTGTAGTATATATTGAGATATGTTACGCTGTCCAAAATGTGTATGACAATATAAGAGTACATGTACGTATATAAGGTAATTTTTCAAAATTAATAAAATTTAATTATGACAGTTTAATTAAATAAATTAATTAAAAGTTAATTAATATATTAAAATACTTATATATGATATGTTTGTATCACTATAAAGTTTATAGTGTATTTAATATAATAAGTTAAAATTGAATAAAATATAATTAATTAAAGAGTTAATTAATTAAAATTAATTAAATTAGATTTAATTAATATAATGTTATACATAAGATTATTATATAAGCTAATTGAAATATAAATGCTACACAATATAACTTATATAATATGGATGTACAAACTAAATGTGGAACACTAAGAAATCCTAAATAGATTTAAAGAATAAAAACATATGTAAATGTACATATACCGTGATTCTCGACGTGTCCGACACTTGAATCACAAGGGTATTTTGAAAATCTATATGAGTGGATCGTATAGGATGTATATGCAAGTACATGAAACTAACTACATAATATAACTTGATAGATGATAGTAGAAAAGTAAATTAAAATAATCACACCAGGATTTTATACCGGTTCAGACCTTCTATCCTACGTCCAGTCCCGAAGCTCCTCTTCGGAATTTCCTTTCAACTCACCCTCACTTGACCCGGAGGAACAGGTTTACAATAGCAGAGTTTCTTTGTCAAGAATGTGTTCTATAACACGGATGTTGACTATTAAGTACAATTTCTTCCAATATATATAAAAGAGTCAATTACAGGTATTTTGATTGCTTAGAGATCAGGTATAAATCAGTGTGTAAGAGTTAAGAGCGTAAGTAAGTAAGTTGTTAAACTTCTCTTGAATTCATGATTCTCTTTATAGTGGTGGAGAGATCCTTTGTGTAGTTGCAACTGTTAGTAAGTGCTCTATGGTAGCTTCTCATGGTGATGAAGAGTTGCAGTGAAGAGAAGCGAACGTGTCCTTTCGGATGTGACAGTTGTTCTTAGAATTTACATAGCCGAGTTCAAAATCAGATGTCTGGAAAATATTTCAGACGTCTGGTCTTCATATATTTTTTGTATCTGTTTATATTTTAGATGTCTGTGTTCATTAACCAGACGTCTGGTCTTCATATTTTTTTTATATCCGGATGCTTTTCAGACGTCTGAGTGTATTTACCAAACATCTGATTCTTTCTGAATTTCAAACCAGAGGAATCAATCAGACGTCTGGCTAGTGTACCCAGACGTCTGAATGTGTGCATGTTGCTTTATCTGTGTCTGTGTCACCCCTCTTCCACTTCTATCGACTTGAATTCTTTTTATACTTCTTTTGAGTCTTGTTTTTGTCTTTTTGGTGATGTTACTTTATCAACTACCTGTAAATATAGATATGTATATTCGATTTCCGTTGTATAGTTGTTATCATGAAACCATATAATTGATTTCCTAACAATCTCCCCCTTTTTGATGATGACAACTATTCAATGTACTTATATATAGATTATAAATCTCCCCCTGAATATGTGCTTATTTTTAATGTTATATGATTCTACCAATATTTCTCCCCCTTTGACATTATCAAATAGAATTACAACAGTGAAACCAATCGTCAAAAAGGAAAAGTTCATTAATAACATGAAGTGATTACAATCATAGATTTGTACAAAAATTATAAAAACTACGATGTCCAAATTCTAGATTTCCTTCGGGGAAGCTTTATTTGGATCATCTTCCTTTGGTTCTTCGTTGTCAGAAGTGCTACCCTTTAAAGGAGATGTCAAAGCTTCCTTTAGAGGTCCATCCTCAGTTAGTTTTGAATGTTTTGCGGGAGGAGAAGGAACAGGGGTTGCCCAATCCTCAGAGGGTGGTGTTGGACCATGAACCCATTGTAATACTTCTTTAAGAACCGATAAAACAGTCGAGAGAGATTCTTCAACTGTGACAAGTCGTGTAGCAAATGAAGTTTCAAAACTGTCAGTTCGCTTAGTCAAAATTTTCTGATTTTGAGATAGAATTTTTTGGTTTCGAAGAGTAAGATCTCGAACACTTTCATTTGGATTTGTATCCGTTCGAGTCTCCATAATTTCATCCTGTCCCGGATAATAAAATGGTGCGAGAGGAGGAGGAGTGACTTCTCGATGTTGTACTTCCTCTTAGGATGGATCAATGTTTGGTTGAGGAGGAGGCTCAACTCTTCGAGATTGACAATTGTGCGTCCAATCTTCGAAGGACATAAACTCTGGAGGGATTTCAGGTAGGTGCATCAGAGAGAAGAATTTGGTGGAAGCATATTTAGGCGAGATTTCTTTGAATGTCGATAGGTAGGAAGGAATATTGTGTGCATGAAGAAGTCTCATAATATAAGTAGGGTAAATGATCGATGGCGGTGATCGAGTCCAAAAGTGCTTGAGCTCGTCGAAGATGAATTTGGCCCAATTTACCCGAGTTCCACTAAAGAGAGCATACAGAGCTTTGTGCTCCATTTCTGTTATTTGCTCATGACTCCCCATACGTGGAACAACTGTATTTATTATCATTCTTGTTAAGAGTCGAGCTCTTCGACGTAAATATTTCAAAGAAAATTTTGGCATTTCGTCCTCCCAAATTTGATGAGTAATACTATTCCATGGCTTGAAGCGCATATCCGGAATGTTGTATAAATCCTCCCCGGTGTGAGAGCATCCCAAAGTTCTACCAATTATCCCCGGAGTTAACCTAATTGTATTACCATAAACACCAGACCATAGCCAGTTGTCTTCATCTTCAGTATTTCATACTGAAGTACTGTCTAGATTAGTGTAGAATAAAAATATAGCTAATTGGTCTATTTGAATATCATTAAGAGTAAAGGAGATTAGGGTTTCTAATCCATCATTTTCACAAAGTTCATCTAGATCGTACATAGGGAATTTAAGAAGATTGTAGAATGGACCTATGTGAAGTTTTTTCTTTTGGAAGCCTTGATACTTTTTGATGGAATGCGGTGCTTTATTCATCCATCTCTCGATTTGATCGTCGGAACACACCTGAGGGTTTGAAGATGAATCGGGCTGGTCTTGTTTGCATTTTGGAGCTTTGATATTCTTTGTTCGAGGAGGCATTTTGATTTAGTTATGTAGAAGACGTTGATTTGGAAGAAAAAAATTGTCACGAAGCAGATTGTAGAGCGGAATAATTTCGAGATAGAAAAAAATGACGTTATCTGGATGTATTTAAATGTTCGATTGAATTCCAGACGTCTGGATTTGTAACTAGATGTCTGGTTTGCCCTAAAAATCGTACAGAAGATAAAAATAGACGTATGATATTTGGAGTAGACGTCTGTTTTGGTCGAATTTTGTGATATGGAATAGGCAGAAACTTTGAACAGACGTTTGGTTATATATGTCAGACGTCTAGTTTAGATAAATTTGTGACAGAAGACTTGGTCAGACGTCTGGTTCAATGTGTCAGACGTCTGAAATTTTATGAATTTTATTTTTAGGAGGCAGAACTTAAATTCAGACGTCTGGGGTATATATCAAACGTCTGACATATGCACACTGCTAAAAAAAATTTAATTGTGTCAGACGTCTGGAGGATGTAGACAGACGTCTGAAATTTACAGTTTGGCTAAAAATAGCCTGAAGTTTGATGGTTTTACTTATTTATTGAAAGTTGACAGCAAATATTTTTATTGTTGTAAAATATAATAACACATAAGTATGGATATATACAATAATTAATACGATTTATTTATTTAGACGGTGACGGAGTTTTAGGATTTCCTGACTCGTTATCCTTCTATGGTCTAAGTGGAGACCATATATTTCCACATTCGTGGGTCCGTGGGGAGCCAGAATATCGTCTTGGTGAGGGATCTGAAGGAGTACGATATGAAAACGGTGGATCCAATGAACTACAAGGTTTTGGTAGCGGTTCATGAACATCTTTCTTTCGTGACGAACAAAATTTCATCGCCACTTGATCAAGAAAGCTTAGCCGTCGTGCCGTAACTTTTTGTTCGAAATAAAGTTCTCGTTGAAGATCTATCTGTTGTTTCTGGATATGATGTATTTCATCAATTTTCTCCTTTGTGTTAGGAGAAATAAAAAGAGATCTTTTAGTTTTCTTATTACCTGGAGTAAAACCCGTATGATACGAGGACCGCCTATTTGTTGGCTCTTGTTTTGGTGTAGGCGTAGGAAGACGTTGTGGTGTGTCAATCGAGCTATCCGTCGATGGTGTTGAGATGGAGATGGATATGTAGGAGTTCCCAGAAGACATTGTTATATTTTATTTTAAAAAATTGATTGTTTGTGTATAGTTGTTATGTAACTATGTATATATATAAGCTGAAAACATTATTTATAGAACAACTAATTGTCTAAATATTTAATGGTTCAGAAATTAATAAGTATAATTTGTGGTAATAAAATAGATAATTAAACTTAGTCTTTAATTGAATTTTTAAAGGAAGAAGATCATGAAGTGAACAAATACCTAAACTTCGTCGGTGTGTAATGAAAGTTTGTTCATTTAATGGTTTTGTAAAATGTCGGCTACTTGATTTTCGGTATTTACGTATTCTAAAGAAATAGTTCCTTTTTCAACATTGTCTCGTAGAAAATAATGTTGTATATCTATATGTTTGGTTCGTGAATGATTAACAGGGTTTTTTGATAAATTTATAGCGCTTGTGTTATCACAATATATTGGAGATTTTTTGATAATTTTACCGAAATCCGTTAGTGTTTGTTGCATGTATATCACTTGTGCACATGCTAGAGCTGCGGAGATGTATTCGGTTTCGCAAGTAGATAAGGAAACACAATTTTGTTTTTTTGCTAAACCATGAAACTAATGATTGTCCGATAAAGTGACATGTTCCACTAGTACTCTTACGATCTGTTTTACATCCACCGAAATCCGCATCGCTATATGAAACAAGTTCAAACGATGATCCTTTAGGGTAAAACAAACCATAATCTCTAGTACTAGATAGATAACGTAAAATACGCTTAACAGCTTTTAGATGAGATTCTTTTGGTTTTGCTTGAAATCGAGTACATAGACATACACTCATCATAATATCAGGTCGACTGGCCGTTAAATAAAGTAAAGAACCAATCATGCTTTGATATAACTTTTCATCGAAATCTTTTCCATTTTCATCTTTTTCTAAGTGAATAGTGGCACTCATTGGTGTTGGTTTGCTTGATGTTTTATCCATTTCAAATCGACGTAATAAATTGTTACAATATTTTTCTTGGTGAATAAAATTCCATTTCGAGTTGTTTTATTTGTAGACCTAAGAAGAAATTTAATTCTCCCATGTGTGACATTTCAAATTCATTTATCATAATATTTGAAAACTGATTACATAGATTTTCGTTAGTTGAACCAAAAATGATATCATCAACATAAATTTGTACAACTAAAATATCGTTATTTTCTCTTTTAATAAATAAAGTTGTATCTATTTTGCCTATATGAAAACCAAATGTTATTAAGTGATTTTTAAGACGTTCGTATCATGCACGAGGGGCTTGTTTTAATCCATATAGCGCTTTATGTAATTTAAAAACATGATCGGGATATTTTTCGTGAACAAATAATGGTGGTTGTTCGACGTATACATTTTCTTTAATAAAACCATTCAAGAAAGCGCTTTTGACATCCATTTGAAATAATTTAAAAATTGTGATGAGTTGCAAAGGCGAGTAATGTACGAATGGCCTCTAATCTTGCTACTGGAGCAAAGGTATCATCATACTCTATTCATTCTTCTTGATTGTGACCTTGAGCAACAAAACGTGCTTTATTTCTAATGATATTTCCATTCTCGTCTACTTTTTTTTAAATACCCATTTTGTTCCTATTACCGATTGATCTTCAGGTCTTGGTACTAATTCCCCTACGTTATTATGTTCAAATTGATTTAATTCTTCTTGCATAGCTATTATATAAAAATTATCATTTGAGGCTTCTTTATAATTTTTTGGTTCAAAGTTTGACACGAATGCTATATGGCTTATTTGATTGAGTTGATTTCTAGTTACTCTTGAATTAAGATCTCCAATAATATTATCTATTGGATGATTCCTAAGAATTCTAGGGGATGAAATCAAGGTGTTATTTTGCATATTTGTTTCATTATTAATAGAATTTGTTGAATTTGTTGGTGGAATAATTTCTTCTTCATCATTAGTATGACAATTAAAGAGATTTTCGTCGAACGAGACATGTAAGCACTCTTCAATAGTATTATTTCGTTCGTTAAAGATTTATATGCTTTGCTACAATCCGAATATCCAATAAAAATACCTTCATCGGCCTTTGGGTCAAAATTTCCTAAGTTATCTTTGTATTTAGTATAAAAAGTTTTGAACCGAAAGTTTTAAAGTATGATACTTTAGGTTTTTTACCAAAAAATATTTCAAAACAAGTTTGTTTAGTCATGGGACGTATGGTTACTCGATTTAATACATAACAAGATGTCGCAATAGCTCAGCCCAAAAGTGTTTTGGTAAACTACTACTATTTAGTAATGTTCGTGCACATTCTTGTAATGTACGATTTTTTCTTTCTACGAGACCATTTTGTTGAGAGGTACGAGGAAAAGAAAATTTATGCGTTATTCCTTTCTTATTACAAAAGTGTGTAAAAAGGTCATTTTCAAATTTTCCTCCGTGATCATTTCTAATATTTTCAATTTTCAAATTCATTTGAGTTTTAATTTTTTTAGCAAATATTTTAAATATACCAAAAGTATCGATTTTGTGTTTTAAAAATAAAGTCCATGTATATCTCGAAAAATCATCGACTATTACGAAAACATATTTACTGTGATTTATAGACCTTATTTGTGTTGGACCAAATAAATCTAAATGTAATAATTCTAATGGTTGTTTTGTGGAAATATTATTTTTAGATTTAAACGAGCTTTTCTTTATTTTTCCAATTTGACAACCGTCACATAAGTTTTCTACTTTATAATTTATTTTAGGTAATCCTCTTACCAACTCGTATTTTGCTAACTTATTAATATTCTTGAAATTGATATGACAAAAACGTTTATGCCGTAATCATGGATCATCATGTTTGACCGTTAAACATAAGTTTGAACTTTTATTTATATTCATGTTTAATACATAAATATTTTTGTTTCTATATCCTTCAAAAATGAGTTGTTTGTTATTATCTACATCTATCCTTTTCAAAATTTATTTGAAAACCTTTATCGCATAATTGACTAATGCTTAGTAAGTTGTGTTTTAAATTTTCTACTAATAAAACATTTGTAATAATAGGAGAGTTAGATATACCAGAGTTGATGACTTCTCCAATGCCTATGACATATCCTTTTGAATTATCTCCAAAGGTTACCGTTCCACCATCGATGTATGTTATATTTGATAACACTTTTGAGTTTTCGGTCATATGTTTGGAGCAACCGCTATCTAGTATCTATTTCTCCTTATTTTTCATTTTGGGTACCTGCAAAATAAAGAATGTTTTAATTGGTACCCATATATTTTATTAGGGTCCTAATTGTTAGAGGAAGGCAGCCATACCCAAGATGGTTTGGTACCTTTATAAATATAATCTTTGTTATAGACTACTCCTTCTGAGTAATTATTAATATGCTTTTGTCTAATCAAATTATTATTTGTTTTAGGAATCCAAATTTTCATATTTTTGATATTTAATTTCGACTTAGAAAAACTTCTAGTTTTTATGTAACTAATATTTGCATTATTTCCTTTTTGTTTAGAAGAATTTTTAAATCCTATTCCATTTCTATTGCCTGATGGTTTTGAATTTTTGATAAGATTTTCCAAATCTTGTTATCCTTTATTAAATTTTGACACATTGTTGGTAATTTTATCTAATTTTCCATTAGTTCTATATTTTCAATTTTCAATGATTCAATAATATTTTTAAACTCAATATTTTCATTTAACAAATTTTCTTTTACTATAGTAATATTCTCACTTTCTATCAATTTATTTTTGATTTTCTCTTGAGATATTTCAAGTTCTTCTTCTAGAATAATTTTTCATCTTTCAACATTCCTACCTCAAGTTCTAATCTATTTATTTTGACTATATATTCGTTGTTCAGTTTTTTTATTTGTCTAAATTTATCATCTAATTCCATGCTAAGTTCTAATAATTCATCATAGCTAAGTTCAGGACATACCTCTTCAGTTTGTGCCATAAAACATACATTAGCCTGTTCTCCATCACTATCGCTATCACTTTCAGAGGATGAAGAATCCGAGTCATCCCAAGTTACTTTGAAAGCCTTCTTCTTCTTAAAATTTTGAACTTTGTTATTCTTTCTGTCATTATTGAGTTTAGGGCAATCCTTCTTCATATGACCGTATTGATTACATTCATAACACTTGATTTGAGTTGTTGTGTTGGATTTTCCTTCTTTTTGAAATTTGGTCATCTTTCTAAATTTCTTGAATCTATTATAATTCTTAGCAATGAAGACTAAATGGAGTCATCATTTTTTGTTGCTGTAAATGCTATATTCTTCTTCTCTGAATTTAGTTCTTTTCGAGCCTGCAAATTAGCTTTATAGGACATTAAATTTCCTATTAACTCTTCAACTTTGAGAGTAGAAAGATCGTTAGCTTCTTCAATAGATAAAACCTTCCTTTCCCAATCTGATGTTAAAGAGTTGAGTATTCGAGAGACTAAATCAAAATCAGTAAATTTAACTCCTAATGCCATAAGATCGTGTTGGATAGTTTGAAATCTAGAATACATGTCAACAATTGTTTAATTTTGCTTCATTTTGAATAAAGAAAATTGGTTTTGTGAAATTGAAATCTTGGTTTGTTTGACCTTTGTTGTACCTTCATGTGTAATTTGTAAGGTACGCCAAATGTCAAACGCAGTGGTGCATAACATGACACGTGAAAATTCATTTTTGTCTAAAGAGAAATACAAAAAATTCATAGCTTTAGCATTATTTGATGCTAAGGTTTTTGTGCATCGGTCCAAGTGTTCATAGAAGTAGTAGGTGCTTCATATTTATCTTGTGTAGCTGACCAAATTTCAAGACCATTAACTTCCATAAAAATTCGCATACGTGTTGACCAATATGCATAATAAGATCCATTAAAGAGTGGGGGTCATGCTGTGGATTGTCCTCCTTGGAAAATCTTGCCATATTAAAGTGATTCAAAAATGTGTTAATGTTATTTGATTAAAACCTTGCTCTGATACCAATTGAAAATCTATATGAGTGGATCGTATAGGATGTATATGCAAGTATATGCAACTAACTATATAATATAACTTGATAGATGATAGTAGCAAAGTAAATTAAAATAATCACCCCAGAATTTTATACTGGTTCGGACCTCCTGTCCTACATCCAGTCCTGAAGCTCCTCTTCGGAATTTCCTTTCAACTCACCCTCACTTGACCCGGAGGAACAGGTTTACAATAGCAGAGTTTCTTTGTCAAGAATGTGTTCTATAACACGGATGTTGACAATTGAGTACAGTTGCTTCCAATATATATAAAAGAGTCAATTACAGGTATTTTGATTGCTTAGAGATTAGGTATAAATCAGTGTGTAAGAGTTAAGAGCATAAGTAAGTAAGTTTTTAGCTTCTCTTGAATTCTTGATTCTAATAGTGGTGGAGAGATCCTTTGTGTAGTTGCAATTGTTAGTAAGTACTCTAAGGTAGCTTCTCATGGTGATGAAGAGTTGCAGTGAAGAGAAGCGAATGTGTCCTTTCGGATGTGACAGTTGTTCTTTGAATTTACATAGCCGAGTTCAAAATCATACGTCTGAAAAATATTTCAGACGTCTGGTCTTCGTATATTTTTTTGCATCTGTTTATATTTCAGACGTCTGTGTTCATTAACCAGACATCTGGTCTTCATATATTTTTTATATCCGGATGCTTTTCAGACGTCTGAGTGTATTAACCAGACGTCTGATTCTTGTTGAGTTTCAAACCAAAGGAATCAATCAGACGTCTGGCTAGTATACCCAGACGTCTGAATGTGTGTATGTTTCTTTATCTGTGTCTGTGTCATCCCTCTTCCACTTCTATCGACTTGAAGTCTTTAGATACTTCTTTTGAGTCTGGTTTTTGTCTCTTTAGTGATGTTACTTTATCAACTACCTGTAAATATTTATATATATATATATGTATATTCGATTTCCATTGTATAGTTGTTATCATCGAAACCATATAATTGATTTCCTAACATATTTCACATGTACATTATTTCATAACTTGATTTTACTTATATAGTATGTTGAATATTATATATCTTTAATATAATGTTGTCCTCTACCATACACACACACAGATACACACACACACACACACACTCGTTACTTGCATACTCCTTAGTCTTTGAGCAAACTCAATCTACGAATGTTGTGTATAGTACTATTTATAAATTGAATATACGAGGCTAGATAACTATATGTATTTGTTGAGCTACATATACTGTACTTAGGCTGTCGCGATATATTAAGTGCGAGTGAATAATTCCATTTTGATTTATTGAGCAAGCTTAATATTTAAAGTGAAATTAGGACAAGGAACCATATGTTAGGAGTTGTATGTGATACGACCGTTAAAGAGTTATCCAACATCTGTGGAGATATGACTTTTTCAGAAAACTCAACGTTTGAATTACAAGATGGACAAGTCCTAACACCTAATAGTGAAGTCGAAGGACTTCTATGTTTCAATTTAGGGTTTGAGAAAACAAAAAAGACTGCTGGGGGCTTATTAGTAAAATGAAACATAAAGTTTAACCTTACTAATGTTATATGAACATCTACTATGATAGTATTCTGATAAATTTACCAATTAAAACTAGTAGAAAAATAACAGCTCCAAAACTGTTTTCTGACAGCGACAAGCTTATTGGACCAAACTATACTGATTGACTAAGCACGATTAAGATAGCATTCAGTTACATGCGTCTTTGGTCAGCTATTACATGTGAACCTCAAGAATAACCCGCAATGATATGGACCCCGAACTTAGAAAAGCGTTGCAGAGGCAGCACGAAAACATATCTGTCCATAAGATATTTGATAATCTCAAGACCCTTTTTGCCAAACAGTCATGTTCTGCAAGGTATGCACTTACGAAGAAGTTGTATAATACCAAAATGACTAAAGAATATAAAGTGAACGATTACATGCCGATCATGAATGGCTATATTGGTATGATTTCGCAATTGGACGTGTAGATAAATATTGAATTATAAGTTGATTTGATCCTTGGTTCTTCTACACCTTAGTATGAACCATTCATACTGAGTTACAATATGAACCAATTGAATGTGAATCTCTTGGAGCTCTTAATACGTTGAGGTCGTCCGGGTCTGCATCTAAGGATCAAGGGGCTGTGCCTGCTATAAGGAGTGGTGATCATCTTTGAAAGGTTTGAAGAAGTGGAGAAGAGAAGATAAGAAGAACAAGAAAAGCAAGAAGACCAATGATAATGGTAAACGTCACCACTACCATATGAAAGGTCACTGGAAAAGGAACTGTCCCAATTACTTAAAGATTGCTAGAGAAAGAAAATTGGTTATGTAGCTACATCAGGTACATTTATGATTCAAAAATATTTTCTAATTAATAAAATAAAATATCTTGGGAATTCAATACCGGATCTAGAACTCATATATGTAATTTGTTATAGGGGCCTAGGAACGGGCACCGTGTGGTAAAAGGAGACATAAGGCTTGTAACGTCCTGCCTTTTTTACCCTTAAAAAATTGACACTAATACATCCATGGTGTTCACGTATCGAGAATTCAAGTGCCGGAAGGACAGATTGTTGGAGAAAAAGAAAGAAAAGACAGAATAGAATCTCACTTCGTGAATATATAATATACAGCAGCTCTTTACAAAAGAAAACTGTAATATACATACATCAATCAGCGTACACTAATCTATCATCAACCGGGACTCCTATAACAAACCATCCTCACAAATGCTGATAAATATAAACAACCAGTGCAGCAGAAATAAAATATACATTAATACGTCTTGGAGGCATCTAGCCCATCTCCCAAAGCTTCACATCATCTGTAATGGAATTTTAAAATATGTTAAGTCTGATCGGAGCATTATAAGAAAATAACGCCCGGACAGTCTGAAAATCAGCATGAGAAACACAAATCATATGAATTCTAATGTTATAAAACCTTTCAAAAATAAAGGTATCTTATAAGTCCATGCCGTAAATAAACACAGGCAGGTTTATTCCTTATGATAAAAAACCATTTCATAGAAATCTTGTGATATTATAATAATGTCAAGGGTTTAAAATAAATATTGAATCATAGCTGAAGTGAGTACATTAATTAAATTCCAGCATAATAAAAAACAACTAAGTTCGAAGCACTTATTGGAGAATGAATTCCATACAAAGACAAGGCTACTGGGGTACCGCCTGCCATAGTGTACCTTTAGAAAATTATAACGAAGGCCTCATATGGTCCCCCTACCAATGCAGGATAGGCTTACCCCTTTTCAGATAGTATTGAATATGTCATCACCCTGGCTTCTTTGCAACCTTTTCCCGAGATCTCTAATGCACATACCAAATTCGTAAACAGTAATCTAGAAGGGTAATGCCCATACCCTGATGGTTGCGAATCACATACCCTGCCACATATCGTATGTTTTATTCATTCTTGGTTGAGGCTACGTTATCCCTTTTTATATAGCAATCCTACTTGGAATGCTAACACTTCACTCAAAGCATCAATGCAATCCCAACATTCATCCATACAAGTTGTTCAGCATATGAACAAACCAAAGACACTGCTTCTACTACATCCATTTTGAAATCACCCTCAAGATTAGTAGCAAGTGGCCCTTGCACTTCAACGAGCTATGTCTTTGATCATCTTCAACAGGTCTCCAATTCAAATGCTTATGCCGGTTCGAAATGGTTTTCGGATAATATATCCGATCCCGGTCTCTTTGAATCGACAACGATAGTTTTAAAACTGATCAAGGTATGATAGTGGTTTATTTAACTATCAAATAATAAATAATTCAACCAGAGATTTTACTAAGCATGGTTAAGCACAAAGCAACCACTAAACCTCTTTAATTATTCCTTTCGTTAATTAAAACCACTTCATAAATTCTTGTATCAAAATATTTTTACAAAGTTATTTTCACAAACCCTTCTCTGCTTTTTTTCAATACTTGAAAAATATTGATATACTTATCTTAACTGTATAAGTGTACTCATAAAACATTTCACTTTCAAACTTAGAAAACATTTTCATATACTTATATCAATTGTAAAAATATATTCACAGAACAACACACTCCTAATACCTAGAAAATGTACACGTATACTTGTCTCAATGGTATAAGTATATTCACAAATCTTAAGAAAGATTTTATTTCCGAACCATATTTATTTGGGTTAAAACAAATGTAGCCTAACATTGTCAAAAATAAACCCAAAACACTTTTGGGGTAAGTAAATGAATAGTATAGAAATTAGATTACATATACTTACCACCACTTCCAGATTTCAAACAATACTATCCTCTGATCAACAATGATATCTGACAAGTTAGAAAGCTTTCCTTGCCTTAACACGCATTCTTGATTCTCAAGATAGAGACGAGCTTTCATACCTTGGAATTTGGTGTTAAGTATGAAATGAATACTTTCCATACCACCGTATTAAAACAATCATTTATGGTAATCAAATCCATTCCTTTTTATAAAACTCCTTTTTGTAAACCTCTTTATATTTACAAATTCCATTTGTAAATCTCTTTATAAAACTTCATTTACAAATCTCCTTTATAAAATATCATTTGTATAAATCTTCTTTTAAAATCTCAAGGTATAATTATAAAACTTCTTTTGCAAATCTCCAGATATAATTATAAAACTCTAAATTCATTTATTAAATTTATTTTATAAAACTCATTTCTATTTATAACTCTTTTATAAATCTCCTTTTATAATCGTAAAAATCTTTCAAACACTTCTTTCCGATTTATAGAATTCCATTTATAAATCTCCAAATTTATCACAAATTTTCAGTTTTCAAAATAGAGCCAAATACTTTTCATAAATGATCATTCCACATATTACTATAAATCACAAATGTGACTTATTAAACCAAATTATGGAATGATATCATTTCTCTTTAATAAAATATTATTTATAAAATTATTCCTTTTTATTATAAAAACAACATTTATAAAACTATTTGTTTATCTATAAATAACATTTATAGATCTATTTTTCATCCAACAATTCATATAAAGCGTCTCACAAATATTTATTTCAAATTATATCTATCTCTTTTTAAAACAAAATCACTTTATTATAAATAGATAAATTCTCCTTTATTTCTCTCTAAAAATAAATACCTCTTGAAAGAATCTTAAAACATTTAAACATATACATATGCTAGAAAAAATAATAAAAAGGTTGAAGTAAAATAGAAAAGTACAAAAACTGTCTTTAAATAAAATATCACAGAAAATCCAAAAAGGTCAGCTTAAAAAATCATTTGCCAAATCGAAACCATTTCCAAATCAAAACAGCAATTATTGGTGTTTCAAAATACAATATCGAGGCCAATAGCTACCACATCACTTAACATTGCTATCACTACCTTTTTCCCTAATAAGATTCAACTTTTAACATATATCATGTCACATCTAATATGACCAAACCATCAAATTTTAGAATTTAACCATCTAGATAATAGGCATATAACTAAAATTAAAATCAACAGGCATATAACTGAAATTATAAATCACAACGATGAGAAATCCTATCTCTCTGCAAAATTATCTGTATATCATTTTAAATGTCATTCTCTTATCAAAAGCAGATATTTAACCAAATCAGGCAAATACTACATTTTAACGTAAAACAAAATTTTATTCTAACATATACCATATTGGTTATCTGAAAAGGTGAAGTTAACTCACCGAAATTCCAATTGACGCCGAAGCATTCCGATTTGACCTAAAATCGATTTTAGCCTAAAATTCCACTTGCTCCATATTCGATGAAACTAATTCCAGGAAAAGCCACGAGTGCAACGCAAAAGTCCACGTCTCAATTGGACCTCGTATGGAAAAGGTATTCAATTCATAAATTTTTTATCTAGTTTAAACAATGAATTACATTAATCACTTTAGTAATTAATTACCAAAACTTAATCCCTCTCCACTCCTTTCTTCCTTCAATTACATGATCACTTTATTATAAATAGATAAATTCTCCTTTATTTCACATTAAAAATAAACGGACAATTTTATAATAACTTTTTCGGAAAAATAATCTTATAACAATTATGTATATACATATTAGAAAGAATAATAAAAAGGCTGAAGTAAAATAAAGAAGTACAAAAATTATTTTTAAATAAAACATCACAGAAAATTCAAAAAGTTCAGCTTGAAAAAATCGTTCTCCAAATCGAAACCATTTCCAAACTAAAACAGCAATTAATACAAAATACTACGGTAAGACCAATAACTACCATATCACTTAACCAATGCTATTACTACCTTTATCCCTATAAAGGTTTAACTTTTAACATATGCCAGTGTCACATCCAATATGGCTAAACTATCAAATTTTAGCTTCTAACCATCTAGATAACAGATATAGAGCTAAAATTAAAATCAATAAGTATATAACTGGAATTAAAAATCAAAGCAATGGGAAATCCGAATTTCTCTACAAGATTTCCTTTATTTCATTTTTAATGTCATTCATTTTTTAAAAGCAGATGTTTAACTAAACCAAGCCAATAATTCATTTCAATACAAAACAATAATTTATTTCTAATACATATCATACCGATTACCCAAAAAGGTGAGCTCAACTCATATAAATTTCAATTGATGCGAAAGTGCTCCAGTTTGATCTAAAATCGAATAGCATTTGATTTTCGCCCAAAACTCCACTTGCTTTAAATTCGTGAGACAAGTTCTAGTATGTAGACAACGCCATTACGAGCTCATCAAAAAAGACCACATCTCGATTGGACCTTGTATGGAAAAGTTATTCAATTTATAAGATTTTAATTTAAACAATTAATTACTTTAATAACTTTAATAATTAATTACCAAACTTAATCCCTCTCTAATCCTTTCTTCCTTTCCTCCCAATTGAAATCACCTACATATGATATTGCCACCTCAAATCGTGCACATCAAAAGTGATACAGAGCTACAATCGATGAAATTGAACACCATCTTCGCCAACAGATTTCTCTTTACGAGCTCGATTCGCCTGACCCTTCATCTCCGAGGTTGATGCAACCTACCAAGACCTGATCGATGCCTTCTTTTTTGACCATGTACATGTCGTATTTTACGAAACCAGATCGCAACTCACCAAAATTTGTCAAATGCTACTCCTTTGCACAAGAAACATCACGTTACAGTCCAATTCGCCATACCTCGACCATAACTCAAGAAAAATCAAGCCCAAGTTGCTAACACCCACTCCCAAACTATCGCACTCACCAAATCATCACTGAACTCAACCAAACTACATGGGCTTGTATATCTCATCGCCATGGACTGAAAAATCCTTGTTTACAATTTTTCATTGGGTATGTTGTTTGTTTTGGATTTTTGAAGTTAAGTTTCTTAGTTTCTTTTGTTTCAGGGAGTTTAAAAATGCAAAGAGAAGGAAACAAAGATAAAATAAAAAGAGAAGGAAACAAAGATAAGTCAACATATTGATTTATCTTGGGGTAATGTTTGGTTTATTATTCAATTTTCAGTGTCGCGCAACACAACATTTTGTTCGCGTATGAACCACGAACGATAAAACAAAAATATGACCCTGCATAAAAAGGCGACACGATCTCAAAACAATAATAAAATATATTGGTTGTATTATTCTATAAAATTATAAAAATATTGTTGATTGTTGTAAAATATGTCAAATGATAAATAAAATATTTTCCAAATTAAAAATTATGGAAAAATCAAATAAATAAAAATACACCGTTAAAAATTAAGTTGTTTTATAAAAAATTGATTTTTATTATTTATTAAATTTGAATCAAATTTTGAATATTTAATAAATTAAATATTCCCATTGGAAAAGTTAAAAATTCCGGGTCGTGCATTCTTCCCCTTTAAAAGAATTTCATCCCCAAAATTCCCAAAGGATGAAAAATATCACCAAACCCTTATGATTTTGAAATCCATTACTTTTAAAATCTTTTATGTTCTAAAAAATTCCAACAGCACCTCCGTTGCGTGGCTCGATCGAAAAAACTACAATTCGCCACAACTGACCAAAATCAACAAAGAAAACAAAAGCCTATATGTAGTCTTCCATATACGGGGAATAAACTATCAACAATAATATATACTTATGATATATCTTACAGAGTGTGTACGACACATAGCAAACACACCCGTTAAGTAGTAAACATGTACCTATTTTTGAGCAAATAAACTCTATTCATGAACTAAAAGCAAAAGTTATCCTTTGCTTCCATGAATTTGTATCTCACTTACAAGTGCCATCAAATAATATAACTTGCATTTCTAGTGTCAAAAGCGTACAATTACATCAAAGCCTTTATGATGTACATATGCTATCCATACTCAATATCAAATTCTATCACTCGCTCTATCACACAATTTCCACTTTCGAACTAGTATCGCTCACTTGACTTCTCTAGTGCGTACTCTAATCTGGTCTCTTGATTTGAAACTTCCATTCTTCTTTCATAGTCATATACTATGATAGAAAACTTCAGAGTCCTATCAAAAATCTGTATCATGTGTTAGTCATCAAGAACCAAGTGAAAAATTCTATCTCAAACAGGTGCTATTCACCATGAAATCGTGTACTCGAATCTAGATCAAAACAATTATGCGAATAAAATGATCTACACAACTTACGTATCTGTTCCTTTGGTTTCTTAACTATACCAATTATTTTTCATTTAAATCAGATTCATTTACCCCAATAGTATATTTCCTTTAATATTAAATAATTTAATCTATAACCGTTTCATAAAACCATTACTTAAGTTTATAAAATCTTATAAAACACAACTTATATTTATTAACACTTTAAAACTTAAGTACATATTCATATACAATATCAATTTGTTTTGCTTAATTGAGGTGTTTAACAAATTTAAAACTTGTTTTAACTTACTATCTCCTCAAATTTACAAGTTATATAAACTTATTCTCTTATATTTTCACAAAACAAATAGCTCCGATTTCTATATCAATTTGGAAGTTTACGACCGTCCAAGATCGTCAAAAATTCCATTTCATTTTGACAAATGAAAATACCAAACAACACATCAAATGAGATGTACAAACAAAAACCCTAAAGCATATAATATATGAGTCCAACAAAATAACTTAATAGAGAACTTCGAACTTAAAAATCGGGTTTTTATTTCAAATCATTTTGAAATAATAATAATATATATACATCTCATTTTGTATTTTAGAATTTTTAAATCAAAATTTGATTTACCAAAACAAATCTAAAGCAAAACTACTATGGTAGCAATCCCTCACTTAGAAACTAAAAAATAAACGCCGATGATGTTGCAGTCATCAACATAATTATTTTCCAACGACAGAAGTGAGTTCAATGCTTTCTTTCTCCTTTTGAACTCCTTTTAAAATATTTCTATCTATAAATACTTTCAAATAATACTATTTTTATTTTCTTCCAAATTTTGAAAAAACAATTTTTAAAATACTGAGATTTGATTCTCAAATTTTCGGCTTAAATCCTTTTTATTTATAAACCATATGTATCGGCCATACTCATACAATTTCACTTCTTACACAAGATCATTTCACAAATGTTTATCTTTGTTTAGATTATAATAAATAACTTTTATTAAAATTAAAATTTTAACCCAACATTACCACTGAATGCCTTAGAGTCAAACTGTGTAACTAAATTCATTAGGTGTTTGTATTTGATTCATCCAAACAATAAATGCTCATAAACCAGCTGAGCATAAATAATCAATCATCAATTGCCATTACTCCTAACTAATCAGACAATAAATGTTAATAATCGAGTATTATCATTTCCTAACAAACAAATATGCTATAAATAACTATATTTATTTTCTAAAAATTATTCTTTTATATATAAAAATATAATTCTAGGTAAAATTATGCCATTTACCAAATTTCAAAACAATACTATATTGGTTTGCCTTGTTTAAGTGTATAGAACACCTCATCGATGCAGTTTTTCCTTCTGTATTGACTAAAATTTATAAACCACCTAATCGATAAACCAATACAATATAAAACATTTTTATATCATTAATAAGTATACGCTTACATACACGCGCATGCACACACTCTCCAGCTCATTCTAGGGTATTACTAACCCTAACTTTAATGATTCTATCCCACCAAATCCTAGGAGTTCATTCAACCTAAGCTCTGATACTATTTGTAATTCCCCATCTTTTTGATGCTTAAAAGTGGACACTAATATATCCATAGTATTCACATATCGAGAATTCAAGTACCGAAAAGATAGATCGTTGGGGGAAAAGAAAGAAAAAATAGACCAAAATCTCACATCATAATGAGTAATAAATAATACAAAATAGACGTTTACAAAAGAAAATTGTAACATACATATATCAATCGAGGTACGCCAATCTATCATCTGTCTGGACAATTATAAAAACCCGTCCTCACAAATGTTGATAAATATAAACAACCAATGCCGTGGAAATAAAATATACGTTAGTACGTATTGGAGGCATCCAGCTCATCTCCTGAAGCTCCAAAGCATCCATAATTGAATCTAAAAATATACTCGGTCTGACCCAAGCATTATAAGAAAATAACACCCGGATAGTCTAGAAACCAACATGAGAAACACACATTATACAGATTTAAATGTTATAAAACATTTAAAAATAAAGGTATCTCGTAAGACCATGCCGCACATAAGTGTGGATGAGTTTTTATTTTACTATAACCAAACCATTTCATAGCAAATCTTATAGTATTATAATAATGTCTAGGGTTTAAAATAATTATTGAATCATAGCCGAATTGTTACATTAATTGAATTCCAGTATAATAGATGTTAGCCATAAAATTCACTTAGAAACAGAAGTATGAATGAAATTTAATGAAAATGTCAGGCTCCGTTGGAGTTATAGGCATAGGTTTCCACAAAGGTCACAAAAGAACGTTTTGAAGGAATTGAGAAGGCTTTCGAAGGAGTCGGAGGCACTAGGCACCCTTACAAGTAATAAACAGTGTAAAAGCTTTCGAAAAGAAAAGCGGACCTAACCTTCCACCTCTTTCAAACCTTTCGACATAGATGGATTAGCAAAGATAGCTTCACAACCCTCTTTTGAAGGCAATGAACGTTAACCTATCATATGTGCACCAAACCTTTCGAAACCAAAGGTTTCACCTTTGTTAAAATTGCCCAAAACAACCCTTTCTAAAGCATGACTAGCCTTTTGTAACAGCCCGCAAATCCGTACCCCTTGAGTCAACACTATTTCTACCTAAATCAACTCAAGTTGTACAGAAATACGAACCATTTTGGTTAAAGAAAGAGAGGTAGAAGAAGAGAGAACAAAAACAACATCAGAATCTAACCATCGCAGCGGAATAAAATATAATAGATACTAATGATCTTTACATAAAACAAAACTATATCTGTTTATACATACATCATCAGAGTACATCAATCACGGCTCAATATCCATAACATACAATGGATACACAGCAATCAACACAGCGGAATATATACATATAAACAAATACGGAAGTACGTATCGTCATCCAGCTCGTCTCCTGAGCTCCACAGCATCAAAACCTGTATCCTATAATACTCGGTCTGACCCGAGCATTACAGTTAAATAATACCCGAGTCAATCTGGAATACCAGCGTGAGAAAATCACACCCAATTGATTATTAAAGTTTCAAAAATCCTTTGAAAACAAAAGCATCTCGTAGGACCACGCCACAAATAAACATGTCGGGTTTTTACCTTACGATAGCTAAAACACTTTTTATAGAAATCCTCTGATATTATAATAGGGTCTATTTACAAATACTTATAAAATAGCCGAAATTGTTACATCTATTAAATTCCAGCTATTAGCCACAAAAGTGGGTAATACAAACAAAACTCGTAAAAGGCTCGTAGGGAGAATGGATTTCCAACAATGACTAAGCACTGGGGTACCGCCTGTCACAGTACATGGCCTAGATCACCGTACCGAGGAGTACGCCCGCTCCTCTGCAACACAAGGCCGGAACCATCCCTTACTGGACAGTCCCGAGTGAGATCACCCCGCGGTTGGGATCAGCAACCGCCCACTAAGCCGAAATAAAAAGGGACATCTAGACAGGGATGACCTTACTCTCAAGTGCGGGCTACCCACGAAGCCTTGCTACATATCCCCTGATTTTCAGTCATTCCCGGTTGATGAGGCTTGAGGCTAAGGGTTACCTTTAGAACGTTTCACTTAGAATGCCCATCGCCCACCTGATGATGTTTCGCAAGCATTCATCCATACAAGTCTGTCCTGGGTTCGAACGGAACCGAAGGCACTACTCCTACTACATCCATTTTGAAAATATCCTCAGGATTAGTAGCGACTAGCCCTTGCACTTCACTGCTCCATCTTCGACTCCGAACACGTTTTTCACACGAAACGTACAAACCGGATCGAAGTGGTTTTAGAGAAATAAATCTCGATCCCGGTCTCTTCGAAACGATCAACGCAGTTGGCCAATATTGATAGTCGGTTATTTAACTATCAATTAATATTCACAAGCAACCATCCAATAATAAATAATTTCCCAAATTATTTATTAACCTCAAAAATATCTTCACAGGACATATTTCTATTTCAACCCTTTGAAAACAGTTTCCAAAACTATCTTTCTTTTCAGAATAAACTTTCTCAGATATTTTCTATCTCCACTGAAATCACCAAGCACAAAACTAGATTTTTAAAATAGTTTAAAAATACTTTAGTTTGAAATATATACTTTTAAAACATTTAAGATAAATTACTTCAATAATTTGTTAAAAATACATACTATATGAGTATTTGAAAATAAAGTTACTTAATAGAATATAAAACTAGATTTTCACTTTTGAAAACAAAATACTATGTCACTTTTTAAGTAATTACTACTATAATAGATTAAAAGAAATACTTACTTTAGAATTTAAATATTAGAAATAAGAAATTTTCCAAAACTTGCTTTTTAAAACAACTTTTAATCTTTTAACTTATATTTAAAAATTTACTTTGAAAACGTACTTGGTTATTCAGGGAGAATTCCAACTTCAATCACTTAAATCAATTTACCAAATTGATTTTCAATTTATTCCCTTTTAATTCAGAATCTATTAATTTCAGATTTCATTTCTTGATTATGATTTTAAAATACTTTAACTAAAAATTCCAATTTTTAGATTTCTCATTTACTTCTTTATTCTTTTAAATAAATTTAAACTTTGAGTTTTTTAAAAAAAAAATTCTTTATTTCTTTAATTGATATAACTTAAGTTTACAATTCATCAATTTCATTTTATTCAAAATTCCATTTCTCTTCATACTCGAAGTTATTTATTATTATTTTCATATTACTTCTATTTCTTTTCAATTCATTCTTAATTTATTCAAACTTCCTATAATTATTTCGCTTACAAATTTACTTCCTTTTAATTTCTTTTCAACAATCCAAGTCATATATTTTGGTAATTCATTATACCCGAATATCCAATCAAACCATAACATTCAATATTCCAATATAACTCATCATAGGATATCAAATAATCACAACAGAGAGTATTGAATAATTTAAATAAATGTGAGGGGTCCAGTTGGATCCCTCCAACCTGTTTTTCCTGCATCAACAAATGTTAGCACAATATAATATGCCAATTCCAAAACATCATACTATATCACATCAATCAATTCAGCCATTCAAACAATTATTTAAATTTAATCATATAAATTTAAATTTAACTGAGTGAGATTAACTCACCTTTATCTTTGTTTGCAATCCAATCCAAACCAGCTTGTTCTTCATTATTTTCGACCTTGTATAAACATTTATATGGTTTATTAACATATTAAACACATCGAAAAATTAATTGCCATTTTCAAATTTAATTAACTAATGACTTAGTTTAAAACTGATTTTCCTTTAATAAATCTTTTTAGTAACTTAAATAGTTAAATAAGGAAATTAAAACAGTTTAATCTTCAAATCCATTTATTTTAAAATTAAACTAGTAGATTAAAAATATTCATTTTTATTTCCTGCTTGAAATCACTTATACCTAAAAATCAAATCTTTATAAATCCTACAACATTTTTGTTTTAAACCTTATCTATATATAGTTATTCCTACTGTTGACTATATATATATTTCCTGCTTTACTTATATACATACTGGAAAAAAATATAAAAATCCTTAAGTGTGAAAATAAAAGCAGTAATTAACTTGAAAATTTTAAAACTGCTAAAAATAAAATTTCTGCTTTACTGTGAGAATTACACATAAACATATTATAGTTTTTATTTTATTTATATATACACTTTTTTTTTGTTTAAACTTATTTTAATTATTTAAATTAAAAACAGAGAACGAACAAGGAATTTACCCAACTCGAGCAAGCAACAGCACAGACGAACAATCTCGAGCACAACATTCTTGCCGCGACTACGACTTCCCATCGAAATCGTCGTCCCCTTCGATAGATGCGTCGCCGAGCCACCATCGCGATTGCCTGCGCCTACGCGCAGGTGATGCTTTGCCATCCACGTAATCCAACGCGATTGAAAACCGCGTCCCCTCCTTGCTGCATCGTGCCTCAAGAACCATTGCCAAAAGCAATTTGCGATCCAAGAAGTTGAGAATCCCAAGATTGCACTGACATCGCCAGCCTCCCCTCTTCGTGTTGAGCTGCTGCTCCCCATCCACGATAACGAGCCTCACAGAGAAAAATGAATTGCCTCGCCCTTGAATCGATTGCACTTCGCCCCTCACCTTTTTTTAAAAAAAATCGGCCCCCTTCGATTTTGGAAAGAAAAGAAGTGGATTTGAAGAGGAACGGAAATCAATTTCGTTTAAAAACAGAAGAGGGAGAATGATTGGAAAGCTTCGTTTATTTTAGCGACGACCATTATTTATCTTGAACGAAGTGATTCTATTTTTTTTAGATTTGAAAAGAAGGTTCGGCTGATATAAAATTTGATGCAGGGGATGTTTGCATGCTGGGTAGGGAAGAAAGGGAACAGGATAGGAAAGGAAGTCTGCTTGTTCAGAAAAAATTTCGGCTGGTGATGTTGCTTATATGATAATATACTTATAAAATTTAAATTAAATTATCGTTGTAAATTTCAACGCGTTTATATAACGTATGCTCACACAACAACCCCAAACGCTACGAAAATTGAAATCCGATAATAATACACTATTACGGATCCAATGGAACTGCTTTCATCGAATTCCGAGACTGTGTCTCGGAAGGCTATTTTTAAATTCAATTAAACGATATAAATTTTCAAAACTGAACAAAACGTCTTTAAATTTGATTCTGTCACTTTTATTATCTTCAGTATTGTCAATATAAATTTTACAAGCCTTCAAATTATTTTTAACAGGCTTAGAGATCAAGATTCAATAATTTGCCCAACTTCACTTATTTAATTTAATAATTCAATTATCAAATAAATTGTGATATTCGTAATTCAAGTTAAAAATTATCCTTTCAAATATTTAAAATTAATTAAATATTTCTATTTCAAACTCTCAAAAATTCTGGGTCGTCACACCTTTCAAATTGGTCAAAGCCAATAACATCAGGAGAAGGTTCCGCATCAGCCGCTAGACATGCATTCGGAAGCAACTTGCATCATCTAAACCACCGATTCTTCAACATCTTAAAAGCCAAGGTAAACAATCCGTCGACCGAGTCGAAAGCTCCTATCTTTACTTCTGATGGCAACGAGACAACATGAAGTGAAAAGCGCATTAGAGGCCTTTCGAAAGAAGTTCAGGAGAAAGTAGGATAAAGGGAATACTCAAGATTTGAAAATAGTGATAGGTAGATAAAGACCCTTTCGACAAGGTCGAAAGGTCTGGAATAAAGAGAAGGGAAGTGTAGGGGTGGGTAAAAGGATTTGAAAGAGATGCCTTTCGACTACATCGAAGGTATGTGAGACCTTTCGACCATGTCGAAAGGCATGAGGCGGAATATAAAAGAGACCTTTTGACTAAGTCGAAAGCACAGGCGCCGAAGGGGACCGACTTGCATCTATTAATATGACCGAAGGGGTCTAGTTTTGGGGACCAAATTTTGGAATACTAAGCTCATTTATTTCATTTAACATCTTTACAACCACAAAAACCTTTGTAAACCCTCATAATTGTAACTCATTTTAGATTAATGATAATGGAAGGATGTGTGTATTCAACAAGGATTTCGATAATGAGGAAGATCATTATGATCATTAGCTATTCTAATGGTCCATTGCACATTATTCTATCTTATTCTCTTAACTTCTTTTTGTCTATGCAATTCATTAAGATCGACTTGGATATAGACATGCGGAACACAATATCATCGCAACTAATCTCGAACAATAGAAAGCAAAGATGGTGATGATGTTTCGACATTGATGACTTCGAAGGACTTAGGAATATCCAGGTCGATCTTGTATAGAGTAAACCAAATAATGCTTAGGCAATTGCAACTGTGTCTAATTCGAAAGTATAGAGCTTCTTTCGACCTGGTCGAAAGGGGTGTTCATAAGGGAATCCAGTATGCAATTGGTGAGCGAACATGTAAAAAGGAATTTCTTCGAAAGGGGCCTATCTTCCACTATGTCCACAACCCTTTTGAAGGGGTTCCTCAACAAAAAGGGACGATACCAATAAGATCAAAAGCAGCTGTTTCTCTTTTATAAGACAAGCATACCTTCCGACAAAGTCGAAAGGACAAGAATGAACCTTTCAACATGATCGAAAGGAATGAGAAGTTGAAATGAATAGCTGTTTCCTACTAATTCAAAAGAAGGGTTTTGAGTTGGATGCTTCTTCCTTTGCCTGCATTTCTAATTCAACCATCGAAACTGTTTCGACATAGTCAATTCAAGTCAAGAGGTAGGAATCAAAAGAAGCAATTTCTTTGACATCCTTATTTTGTATGACCTCATTTGTCATTCATATAGCTTTGGGAATGTTGAAAAGTTTTCTTGTTAACATTTTTGATGCTATAAGGAGGGCTTGAACCTCCGACTTTATTACTATCTTATAGACTAACTATGGGCCATTTGACTTGACGTAGGAAAATGAAATCCAAATGACTCAACATAATGAATAAGGAAGTTATCTACACAACAAATCTTGAAGAGAGCATAGCGCTGACCTTTAATTTGGAGTGTCGATCAAGGGCAGCCTTCATCGTCAACCCAATAGGATGAAAATGTTGTAGGATCTAGATTAACCCTAGAGGGGGGGGGGGTGAATAGGGTTATAGAAAATTTTCTCGAATTAAACACAGAAACAAACTACAGAAATAAATATGCTGAAAAGTAAATCACACACAAAATTTACCCAGCTTCGGCAACCCCTGCCTACTGCTGCATTCCCAGATTTCTATTAGAATTAAACAGTATCCCGCTTACAAACACTCTACATGACTCGCAAACCCTTTTGCTCCCGCTCACAAACACTCTCATAGACTCGCACACCCTGCTCCGCCTATAGATTTTCGCTCACTCGCAAACTCTGCTCCGCCTATAGAGTTTTGCAAACTCGCACACCCTGCTCACTGAACTAATTCTAACTAGACAATCTGACACTACCTATAACCTAGGTGGTGATTTACAAATTCTTTTACTCGAAAAGAAAAAACAACTTCAAAAATAAAATCAGGAGCAAAAATTAAAATATAAACTTTAATCCCTAATTTTTGCTCAAATAAAAAAGACCCCCTTTTAATAAAACCCTAACTAAAAACTAAAGCCCTTTATAAACACGCCGGCCCATTTGCATTGTTTAACCTGATCCACTTCTTATTTGTGAAGAATAATGCGGCCGATCCTTTTTCTTTTGCTTGACCCGTTCCTTTTTGTCGAATTAGGGCTTCGGTCCTTTTCTCTTCCTTCTAAACAATTGCGGCCGTTCCTTTCTGAAATTAGGGTTTTCTGAATATTGGAGATCGCGACTGTTTGATTTTCTTGCTCAATTGGTCGCTTCTTCTCTGATGATTAATTCAATGGTTTGCGTTGCTTTTGCTCTCTCGTTCTCTGATGATCGAGTTGTTGATGATTCGATATGTAATTTCTTTTGTTGCTCGTTTGCTTGCTTTTTAACTCGATGCCTATGATGATGGTTTGGGTTTGATATTTATATGAATTCGAATGCACTTGCTTTCTTCGTTTCAATTCGATACTTTCCAAAACTTTTCTAATACTTGATGCGCACGGCTTTCCTGATTTACTTTCTGTCTTGATGCCCATGGCTTTGATTTTCACGCGTACGATTTCTCTTGAATAAAAAGGCAAAAAACTTTCCCTTTTTCATTGCTGACTTTTTCAAAGATACGAATTTGTTTTTTGAATTTTGACATCGGCCATCTCTGCAATGTTGAACCTCGTCCATCTTCTGTATCACTTGATACTACCGTGTATTTGCATAGTACCATACTGTTGACTTGACTTGTAGAATTTCACCGTAGCTTCCCTTTTGCTTTGCATTGACCATGGCTTCTCTGTTGCACTCGAGTGGTTTCAAACATGAACTTGTTGTTTGCTTGTCGAACTTGCTTTGTATCATTGTAGTGGTTGGTCTGACCTGAACTTGATTATTGAAGTATGTTGCACTTTGGTCTTGCATGTCATGTTAGTTCGAATTACATACTTCATGATTGCATTGTTCTCTGCCTGGTCGACACTTGAATCTTTGTTGGCTGGTCATTCATTTGTTGTTTGGACACTTTAGTCTTGCATTTGTGTACTGTGTCTTTAAGCTGCTGTGTTGATCACTTATGCATTTGTCCATTGCCTTGTTTGTTGTGAAGTTGTGGACTAGCCTGCACTTGTACCTCTGGTTCTTCATGCATGTTGCTGTGTTGATCACTTGATTGTGTAACTTGTGGTTTCATTGCTGCACTCGAGTTTTATTACTTGAGCTGCTTTGTTGAGTTCCATTTGACTTGACTGTACTTGTACAACTTCATTGTGGTTTGTACATGCTGTATTGTCCGGTCTTTGTTTGCTTCTTTGATAGTTGCACTTCACCTGTTATGTCTGCTGTCCTTTGAGTTATTTCTTGCATCATAGTCTGGTTGGCGAGTTGCATTTGTGAACATTAACTTGGTGCAGATGCTATGTCTTTTAGCATTTCACTGTGTTCATTTGCTTCATGTCATACTATGTTATGCTTTGACACAGATGCTTCACTTGTTCATATTGCCTTTGTAAACTTGTTGCTTGCATTGATCCATGTATTTGTGCTTTGATGCATTTTTGATTTGTCAAAGCTTTGCATTCTTCATGTAGCCTTGTGTTGAACCCAGTTTCAAAAACTCGGTTTTGACCTTGTGCTCGCGTCGTGATTTTCAATATATTGCATGTGAGTTGAACCCGGCTTTTCATTTGGGTTTGACCTGTGCTCACCTGTCCCTGTAGCATTATCAAGTGTATACCGATGTGCACGGCCTTGTGGCATGTACAGTGATGCACTGTGCATGTCACACTGTTCGTGTGTGATGAATTCAAATGTAAATTATGACGAATAACCCAAATAACTGAGGCAAATCATATTTTCAAAAATCATATTTTATTTTATATTGCAAAAATATTTCTTTTTCAATTTTACTGCGTTAGTGAATATTTTTGCAGATTGCTCAGATGCTGGATTCAAACTGGAATGCAGTTGAAGACAAAATACGAGTGTGAGTGATATGTAGTGAGGAAATTATGTAAAATGAATTGTGATGTAATTAAAAATGTATATGTATAGTGAGAGCTTGAATTTGTACTATTCAAGATTGTAATAAATATTTGTTTGAATAAAATTTCTGTTTGAATTCAAATTCTGTGTAACTTGTTCTGTTTGAATTCAAATTCTGTGTAATTTATTTTATTCAACAAATATTTATTTAATCTATGAAAAACAAAATAGTACATTACCAAATACATTTAAATGAATATATATGTTTATTATCATCAAACAAAAACATATAAGCGCATATTCATACAAATGTTGCTAAGATCAAATACTTAGAGCAGCAACTGCAAGAAATGCAAAAGCTCTTTAAAATGGCATAGTCTCAGAAATCTTCAAAAACGGCTAAGCCAATATAAGAGGATGAGGTACTCTCTCCAAGAAGGAACTTGAAAGCTAACGCCAATTAAAATAAAAGCAAGATAGATCTAACATCCTCAAAGAAGAAGGAGCGCCCTCAATCTAAAGCTAATCATCAAGGGAGAGTTCTCAATAAATCACTTGAACAATCCGGTAACTCTACATCAAAAGAATACTTTGCAGACCAGAGAAACTATCAAGATGTCGAGGCCTATCTAAAGGAGGCTACATAGAATGCAATTAAGGATGCAATGAATACAAGGGGGAAGAGAACCATAGATGAAAATGCCAATAATAATGTGCGAGTGCCACCCTTTACTGTTGAGATTATGGCAACTGTCATTCCATCTTACGTGAAGATTCCAATAATGAAATACCATGAAACCATAGATCTGGATGATCATTTAATGGCTTTCGATAGCCAGATGGATTTATACAATGCATTAGGAGCTGTTAGATGCAGATTATTCCCTATCACTCTCCAAAGAGCTGTGTCCAAATGGTACGGACAGTATCGAGAGAAAACCATTTATCCATGGAAGCAGTTCTCCTATGAATTCTCCACTGAATTTTGCATTTGTAAAGATCGCACTATAGATTATATATAGTCTTAGTCAACATAAAGCAAAGGTAGGGGGAATCTTTGGGAGATTATCTTAAGGGATTCAACACTGAAGCACTAAAAGCAAAGGGCATGAATAACCGAGACAAGCTTATCGTGGTACATTCCAGCTTAATAGAGAACACCCCCTTCTGGAAGCAACTCTTCGTTAGTGGGTGTAAAGATTTACAAAGTTTCCACTTCCAGGCTGACAAGTTCATTCGAATGGATGAGCTATATTATGCTAAAAGAAAAGCGATTCCTAAGAAGTAAGGAGGAACGTTTGGTATAGACCAGGGATATAAAAGAATGAAATGGGAAGAGCCAATTGCTAATGCAGACGCTTTGAACAAGCCACCGACTTACATTCATGTTGTGGAGAAATGAAGATTCAGCTTCCCAACTTCTTACAATGCACAGGACAACCCAAAACAAAGAAAGGGAGGAGATTACTGTGCATATCATAAGGAAAATGATCACAAGACCGATGAGTGCATAGTTCTAGCTGTATATGATCATCGAGGGTCATTTGAAATAATTTATGCTGGATAAGCAGAAAGCCCAACGGACAGGGGATAGTCCACAAAAGCACCCTAGAAATGCCATTAGTGTACTGGTGGATGAGGACCCACTGAGCTTAAGCCCTTAGATAAATAGAATTGACATAATTCATTGTGGCCCGCATCTGGTAAGGAACAACAAAGGAGCCTGAAATAGATACGTCAAGGAAGCTAAAGAAGGCGTCTTCTTTGTCCAAGAAGAGCCTCCATTGAAGAATCCATGACTCAGTATTCAAATGTCGAATCTTGTTGTCACTCCGTAAGAGCTGAAAAAAGGGTTCACCATCCGCACAACGATTGTCCGTTGATGATTATTGCTCAAATCAGATTGTCCATCGTCTCCAAAATTCTTGTAGACACAGGCAGTGTAGTCAATGTTATCTTCAAGCGCACCTTCGATCAAATGAACATTCTCGAGGACAAACTGGAGCCCATCATGGAACCAATCTTCGGATTCAATAACAAAGTGTCAACTCCAGTGGGGCAAGTGAAGCTGCATGTGCAAATGGGGATGCCACCATCTTGCAGAACTTTCGAGACTATTTTTGTGATTATTAACCAACCATCTTACTACAACGCCTTCTTTGGCATGCCGACACTCAATGAAATAGATGCATTCGTCTCTCCAAAATATCTAAATGGTAAAGTTCTTGACAAAGAGAGGATGGGGAACCATTTGAGGGGAGCAGTTCAGCTTTCAGAGATGTATTTTGCTACCATAGATCAATACAAAAGGGAGTATTCTGCTTACTTTTATTCTTCCACTATTTTACAGCTTTCGGATGATGGATTTTTACATCCAACATTCAAAGAAAAAATTAAAATTAATTAGTCTAACAAGCTCATGTATGACAGGTAGATTCCTCCTGGAGGCAAAAGGAAGAGAGTCGATGCTAATTCAGCTGAAGAAAGCCCAATCATCACCGAATTCGATTGCCGAGGGGAAACTGAAAGGATAAACCTATAGAGGACCTTGAGGAGGCATGCATAGATTCATATGATACTGCTGAGGTGGTCAAGGAATTGGATAGTTATTTGAAGAAGGATTTAATCCAATTTTTTAAAGTCAATAAGGACGTGTTTGCATGGACACATTCTGATATGGTGGGGAATGATCCGACAGTCATGTGTTATGCGCTTAACATCAATCTTGAAACAACCCCCATCATATTGAAGAAGAGACTATTAGATATCTGATGCATTGAAGTAAGAAGTTGAGAGACTCCTCAAAATGGGTTTATTTGAGAAATATACTATCCAAAATGGCTAGCTAACCCAGTGTTGATGAAGAAATCAAATGGAAAATGGAGGACTTTCATTGACTATATAGACTTGAATAAAGCATGTCCGAAAGGTTGTTTTTCGCTACCATAAATTGATCAGTTAGTAGATGCAACAAGCAAGCACAAATTACTGTCTCTTATGAATGCATATTCAGGGCATAATCAAATTCCTATGTCCAAACCGGATGAGGAACACACTAGCTTCATAACTGAATGAGGAATTTACTGTTATAAAGCGATGCCTTTTGGGTTAATGAATGCAGGGGCGAATTATCAAAGGTTGGTCAACAGAATGTTTAAAGAACAAACTGGCCATAATATGGAGGTTTATATGGACGACATGTTAGTGAAATCCGGCGAGGCTAAAAATCATCTTGAGGATTTAGAAGAGATGTTCAAAATATTATGAAAATATCAAATGAAATTGAACCCACAGAAGTGCTCTTTCGGAGTCCATTAGGGAATTTTTTTGGCTACCTTGTAAGTGCCCAAGGGATTGAAGCTAATCCTGACCAAATTCAGGCTATTAAGGACATGGCTGAACCTAAAACCAGTAAATAAGTAATGAGTTTGAATGGAAGGATATCTACCCTAAGCAGGTTCATTTCCAAACCTACTGATAAATATATTCCCTTATTCGGCGTAGTCAATAAAAAGAAGAACTTTGAATGGGGGAAGATTGCGAAAAAGCTTTTTAGGAATTAAAAAGCCATTTGGAAAAACCACCAATACTTTCTAGTCCTGAGAATGGAGAGATTTTATACTTATACATGGCAGTTTCTGAGCATGCAGTCTACTCAGTATTGATTAGAGAACGAAGTGGAGCTCAACTTCCTATATATTATGTAAGCAGACGATTAAAGGATCTAGAAATTCGATATCCAATGATAGAAAAGCTAGCTTACTGCTTAATTCTCACAACATGAATACTTAGAGCATATTTTCAAGCACATCCGATCAGGGTATTAACTAATTTTCCCCTTAAGCAAATTTTCAGTAAGCTAGAAACTTCAAGAAGGTTGGTAAAATGGGGAATTGAGTTTAGCCAATATGATATACAATTTTAACTGCGAGCCGCAATCAAAGGGCAAGCGTCGGTAGATTTCATCAATGAATGCATTAACTTCATAAAAGAGCAATCGAAGAACGAAAGGGATCAGAAGCCTATGTGGCAGTTGTTCGTCGATGGCGCGTCAAATGAACAAGGGGTGGTGAAGAGTATGTGATAATAACACTGGACGAACACCTTTTACATTATGCCATGAAATTAGGATTCCTCGCAACAAATAAGTGGCCGAATATGAATCAATGGTAGTGGAGTTAACTTTAGCATTAGAGCTCAAAATCCCATGGATTTAGATCTTTGGTGACTCACAACTAAAAGTGAATCAAGTGAAGCAAACATATCAATCAAAGGACCCTGAGCTATCTTTATATATGAAGAAGGTACTTAAAATGCTTGCTTTGTTTGATAGCCAACTCAAGGGGAGCCTTGAAAACACGAAATGTTCTAGTAGGATATCAAGAAATTCTAAGTATTGAAGAGGAAACATCCGAACAATGAAAGGAATTATTAGTTTTGATAAGGTCCCAAGCTATGCAACAAGAGAAAATCAGGAGAAAAATTGGTAGAAAATATCAAATGAGAGGGATGATCAGTCGAGAACAAGTGACCCATACGATAACACTTGGATGTCACCCATCATTGAATATTTTACTAAAGGAATACCCCCACTGACAAGGGTGAAGCAAGAAAAATCAAGCTATAAGCACCTACTTTTACAATAATGGATGAAATCCTTTATAAGAAGGGGTATGCACATCCCTATTTAAGATGCGTATGTATAAATGGTGGATTAAAATTGATGGCAGAAGCATAAGAGGGATTCTACGAGGACCACTCAAAAGGAACAAAATTGGTAAGAAAGATAACGAGGCAAGGTTTATATTTGCCTTGTATGGTAAGCCAAGTCATAGAGTATGTGAGAAGATGCGAGAAATGCTAAAAATACTCGAAAATTCCCAAATTACCGCCCAGTCAGTTAACTCCAATTGCAAGTTCATGGCCCTTTGACGTATGGGGAATAGATTTAATCGGCCTATTGCTAATTTCGAAAGAGGGAGAAAAAGTACGTTGTAGTTGTTATAGATTACTTCACTAAATGGGTAGAAGCAGAACCACTTCCTAAGATTACTTTCGAGAAAGTATAAAGATTCGTCATTAAAAATATCGTAACCAGATTCAGAATTTCGCAAAAGATAATCTCCGACAACGGGACACAATTTGAGAGCGAAGAATTCTCTCCCTTTTTCACAAGAATGGAATCACTAAGAGATTTTCATTCGTCGTGCATCTAAAAGAAAATAGGGCATTTGAGTTTGTAAACAAAACCATAAAGACAATTCTAAAAAAGCGACTAAATAAAGCAAAAGGAAACTGGGTAGAAGAACTACCACTTATGTTATGGGCTTATCAAACATCTACTAAAACAGCGATAGGACGTACTCCCTACACTTTGACATACGGGTGTGAGGCGATGTTACCAATCGAGATTGAAATACCCTCACACCAAAGAACTACCTAAGCATTCGATATGAGTCAAGAACCGAAAAGAGAATCCTTGGATTGATACATGAGCTGGGAGATTAAGCAGCAATAAGAACAACGGAGTATCAAAGAAGAATTTCAAAGTACTACAACTCAAAAGTGAGAACGCGATCATTTTAAGAAGGAGATCTGGTACTCCGAAGAGTAATGGAGAATATAATAAACCCCACCGATGGACTCTTAGGACCAAATTGGGAAGGACCCCTAATCATTTGCAAAGTAATCCCCCAAAAGCTTATAAGTTTTGCCGACCAGACGACAATATGGTTTCAAGAACATGGAATGCCAAACATTTGAGACCACATTTTCCAAAGATGAATAAATAAAGCGTCTCTTGCTTCAAAAAGGAAATCTACATGGTTGGGAGTGACATATTTCATGCATTTGAACATTACCTAAGATGGTAAAAAGCCTCTGTCCGCGCTGAATTGGCCAGGGCAGAGCACCTCCTATAAGGAGAGTAGAGTAAGCCTTTAACTGCGCCACACTATGGCCAAGTTAAGGCACTGGACAAGCCCTTGGCCGTGCCTCTGGTAATGTCAAGGCACCTCCTGGATGGAGGATGGAGTAAGCCTTTATCCACGCCACACTATGGTTAGGTTAAAGCACCGTATAAGCCCCTGTTTGCGCCACGTTATGGCCAGGGCAGGGCCCCTACTGGAGGGAAGTTGGAGTAAGCATTTATCCGCGCCATATCGTGGCCAGGTTAAAGCACCAAACAAGCCTTTGTCCGCGCCACGGTATGGACAGGAAAGGGCGCCTCCTGGAGGGAGGTCGGAGTAAGCCTTTATCCGCGTCATGCTATCGCCAGTTTAAAGCACCGAACAAACCCTTCGTCGTGCCTTTGGCCAGGTCAAGGCGCGTCCTGGAGGGAAGTTGGGTACGTCCTTGGTTCCAGCCTCTAATAGAGCTAACCAAGAGAACCAAACAACAATGAACTAAGATGTCCAAGCCCAAGAAGAGGCTCATCAAATAATGGACTAAGATGTCCAAGCCCAAGAAGTGGCTTATCAAATAATGGACTAAGATGTCCAAACCTTGGGAGTGGTATATATCCAATGGACTAAAATGTCCAGGCCCAAGAAGTGGCACATCAGAATATGGACTAAGAAGTCTAAGCTTGAGAAGCAGCTAATCAGATAACTACTATATAAGGGCTAAAGGATTTATGCATGTTGAAGAAGACAGAATCTAAGGAGTAAAGAAAAACTCCATCTATTAAATATCAGAATCTGTTTTTCAGGTCTCCCATCTCTAGATTTCATTTATTAATAACCGAATCTGGGTTTAGGGACTTTATCAATCACTTACGGTCTTTATTATACTCGAATCTGGGTTTCGGGGTCATTACTTAACTTCACTTTAATACCCTAATCTAGGTCGAGGATGCCTATTATGAAGATAATTACTATGGATCTCTTATTATCCAACATATCTCGAATTTGGGCCAAAGATTCATATTATAAGGATAATTATTGATAATTTCTGATATTCGACATACTCCCTGATTTGGGCATGGGACTTTTGACATGAAGATAGCTATTAAGAATTTTTGATTATCCGCCATAAATTTCCAAATTTGGGTTTGAGAATTCTATTTAGAGGACAATTTCTGAATCTTGCTATTTAAAACCTGCATCTGGGTTCTGCATGTCCTACTATTAACTTCTAAACTCCATTAGCTAATAACCTATTCTGGGTTAGGTTCCATAACCTCGTAATTCCTGAATATTAATTTTGGGTCTTTATCACCAAATTTGAATTCTATTAATCGAATCCTGAACCTTATATTCAAAGTAGTAGTATTGAAGCTGCAACAGAAGTTTAAGTCATTAACAGGAAGCTTTGAGCTGGTCTTCTTAATACCCAAATCAGGGTTATTTGTTTGCAAATTTAAATGATGCTCACTAACATCTAAATTCAGACTCGAGGATCATTCTTATCTTCAAGGAATATCTCTCAACGTATATTAAAATTTACGGGTTACAAAGGCTCATCACTAGATAATAGCCCGTGACCTCTTATTTCCTGACATAGGATATCCCCAATAGGGAGTTCTTAGACTTCGATTGTTACATGTAGGGATAATTATTAATTACGAACCTCACGTCCTTTGTTAAATCAAGCTTATAATTAACTAACCATTTAAATTTAGAAGCACCACTACGCTGACTTATTATGAAACATATTTATAAGATAACGAGTCAGCGATAGAAAATGCCACATACTATGAATTTTGTAGGAAAATAGGTAATTAGGAGCAAGAGAGTTCTGAAATTTTTGTCCTAAAGAACAAAAGCTTCTTTCATATGGGGGGGGGGGGTTAAAATGCTAGCCATAATATTCACTTAGGAACAGAAGTATGAAAGAAAGTTAATGAAAACGTCAGGTTCTACTAGAGTTACATGCATGGGTTTCGACAAAGGTCATAAAAAACATTTCGAAGGCATTGAGAAGGCTTACGATGGAGTCGGAAGCACTAGGCGCCCTTACAAGTTATAAACAATGTAAAAGCTTTCGAAAAGAAAAGCGGAGCTACCCTCCGCCTCTTTCAAACCTTCCAACGCAGATGGATTAGCAAAGACAGCTTCAGAACCCCCTTCGAAAGCAACGAATGTTAACCTATCATATGCGCGCCAAACCTTTGGGAACCAAAAGCTTTGCCTTTGTTAAAACTGCCCAAAAAAAACCTCACAAAAGCATGGCTAAGCCTTTTGAACTAGTCAAAGCCAATAATATCGGGAGAAGGTTCCGCATCAGCCGCCAGACATGCATTCGAAAGCTACCTACATCATCTAAACCACCGATGCTTCAACATCTTCGAAGCCTAAGTAAACAATCTGTCAATAGAGTCAAAAGCTCCTATCTTTACTTCTGACGGCAACGAGACAACATGAAGTGAAAAACGCATTTGAGGCCTTTCGAAAGAAGTTTAGGAGAAAGCAGGAAAAAGGGAACACTTAAGACTTGACAAAGGCGAAGGGTAGATAAAGACTCTTT
This sequence comes from Allium cepa, assembly GCA_030765085.1. Lineage (NCBI taxonomy): Eukaryota > Viridiplantae > Streptophyta > Magnoliopsida > Asparagales > Amaryllidaceae > Allium > Allium cepa. The sequence goes on from CM060938.1 coordinate 338,828,063, forward strand.
TGACAAGGTCGAATGGTCTGGAATAAAGAGAGGCGAAGCACAAGGTGTGTAAAAGGATTCAGAAGAGATGCCTTTCGACTGCATGAAAGGTAGGTGAGGCCTTTCGACCATGTTGAAAGGCATGAGGCGGAATATAAAAGACACCTTTCGACTGGGTTGAAAGCACAGGCGCGGAAGGTGGCCGACCTGCATCTATAAATAAGACCCAAGGGGTCCAGTTAAGGACCGGATTTTGGAACCCTAAGCTCATTTCTTTTCTTTAACTTCTTTGCAACCATAAAAACCTTTGTAAACCCTAAATCAATTTAGGGAAAAACTCGCATAATTGTAACTCATTTTGGATCAATGATAATGGAAGGATCTATGGATTCAACAAGGATTTCAATAATGAGGAAGATCATTATGATCAATAGCTAGTCTAATGATCAATTGCACATAATTCTATCTTATTTTCTTAACCTCCTTTTGTCTATGCAATTCATTAATATCGACTTGGATATAGACTTGTGAAACACATCACCATCGAAACCAATCTCAAAAATAGAAAGCAAAGATGGTGATGATGCTTTGACATTGATGAGTTTGAAGGACTTAGGAATATCCAGGCCAATCTTGTATAGAGTAAACCAAATAATGCTTAGGAAATTGCAACTAGTTCTGATTCGAAAGGATAGAGCTCCTTTCGACCTAGTCGAAAGGGTTGTTCCGAAGAAAATCCAGTTTGCAATTGGCGAGCGAACATGTAAAAAGGAATTCCTTCGAAAGGGATCTATCTTCCACCATTTATGCAACCCTTTAGAAGGGGTTCCTCAACAAAAAAGGACGAAACCAATGAGGTCAAAAGCATCTATTTTGCTTTTATAAGACAAGCATACCTTCCGACAAAGTCGAAAGGACAAGAATAACCCTTTCAACATGATCGAAAGAAGGGTTTCGAGTTAAATGCTTCTTCCTTTGCCTGCATTTCTAATTCAACCACCAAAACTGTTTCGACTTGGTCAATTCAAGTCGAAAGGTGGAATTCAAAAGAAGAAATTTCTTTGACATCCTTATTTTGTATGACCTCATTTGTCATTCAAATAGCTTTGTGTATGTTGACAAGTTTTCTTGTTAACAATAGATATACAACTAAGTCCAAATGCATTTATTGAAGAATGGATTTCATACAATGACAAGGCTACTGGGGACCGACTGCCACAATAGACCTCTAAAAATATATACCATGGGACTAACATGGAACCTTTGCCAACAATGGATTGGTCCATTCCTTACTGGATAGTACCTGATATGTCATCATCCCGATTGCTTTGTAACCGTTTCCCTAGAGCTCTTATGCACATACCAAATCCATAACCAGTGATCCAGAATGGTGATGCCCATATCCTAATGGTTGTGAACCATATAGCCGTTCCACATATCCCTATTTTGATCGTTCCCAGTTGGTGAGGCTCGAGGCTACGTTATATCATTTTATATAGCAATCCCACTTAGAATGCTAACACTGCGCTCCAAACAATAATGCAATGCCATCATTCATCCATACAAGTTGTTCATAGTATAAACAAACTGAAGGCACTAATTCTACAACGTCCATTCTGAAATCATCCTCAAAATTAGTAGTAAGTAGCCCTTGCATTTCAAAGAGCTCCATCTTCGATCAGCTTCAAGATGTCCCCAATTCAAACGCTTATGCCAGTTTGAAGTAGTTTTCAAGTAATACATCTAATCCCAGTCGCTTCGAACCGACAAAGATAGTTTGAAAACTGGCTAAAGTTTAATAGTCGGTTATTTAACTATCAAATAACAAACACTTCAACCAATGATTTAACCAAGCATGGTTAAGCCCAAAGCAACCACCGAGCCTCTTTAATTATTCCTTTCGTTAGTTAAAACCACTTCGTAAATTCTTGTGTCAAAATACTTTTACTAAGATATTTTCACAAACCCTTCTCTGCTTTTTTCAATACTTGGAAAATATTGATATAATTATCTCAACTGTACATGTATACTCATGAAACATTTCACTTTCAAACTTAGAAAACATTTTCATATACTTATATCAATAGTAAAAGTATATTCACAAAACACTACACTCCTAATACCTAGAAAATGTACCCATATACTTATCTCAATGGTATAAGTACATTTACAAATCTTAAGAAAGATTTTATTTCCAAACATATTTTATTTGGGTTAATACAAATATAACCTTTGACGCCCCACCCTGAGATCCGCATTAACAAAGAGTATTACTGGGTAATAATCTCAAAAGAGATAAAATAAACCATAAAACGCTAAAGTAGCGAGCCTTATATCATCGGCATTTATAAAACATCAAATATGGTTTAGGAAAAAACCTAAACCCGCCATCTTGGAAAACCTAAAACATGCACAAGGATATCCCATCTCAAATACACCATACGACAAATATATCTCTAAAGAGGAGAATAAAATCTTAAATAAACGGCAAAAGGCAAATCTCATATAATGTCATCAAAAGGTAATTACAACAAATATATATCGAATGGTTCATAGGACCAATTCCGGAAAGGGGCGATACACTAGGGAAAATAGTCAAAGGAACCATCTCAAAAGTGTTTGCACGTGCATGTGGTCGAAGCCTTGCCAAGTACTTTTGTCTCAAATAGTACCTTGCCCGAAGGCAAAACATTACAATGAAAAATATGCCGCAATGAAAAATACGCTGCAATGGAAAATACACTGTAATGGAAAACGTCTTGAAGACAAATATGCCGCAATAGCAGTGAACCGAAGGTCTAGTACTGGCATGCCAGAATGGAAAATGTGTCACAAACTCTCGAATAGGAACCCGAATAGTGTTAACGTGTGTCCCATACCACACTTGCGCGCTAAACAGTTTATTAACCACCAATAAATTTCACACTCAAAACAGTAAAAAGTTTTCCTCATCTCGTCGGTAAGCTTAACCCGAACGTCAAAACGATCAAATGGACAAGTCAGAAATTAACCGATAAGATAAACGCACGTGTCTCATACCACGTGTTTTACCAAACCGTTTAATTCTCCTTCTCGTTCGCTCGAATAGTGCAAAAACATGTATTATATGTATAAAATAATTTATTTGACAAAACAATCTTTTAAAATCATTTTCTGAAATCAATTATGAAGACAATATTTGAAAATTCCCTTAGTATAGAGAATAAATAGATTTTATAGCTTAAAATAATTTAAAAATATTACATAATAATTATTTTAAATGCCGATTTATTTTAAAATTATTTAAAAATTGTTTGGAAAATTCTATGCTCGAAATCAAAGAAATCACTCAAAACCGTCATTCAAATTCAATTCAGATTTGAATTCCAAATTCATCAAAACTTGGCTAGCCTATTTATAAGCATCATAGCCCTCAAAAAATTTCAGAAATATCACAAAAAATGAAGTGAAAGTCAAAAGTTGGATGGAAAAAGAACATAAAAACGGATAGGCAAATTAATACCCAGGTCTGAAATCTTCTTTGGGCTCAACTTTCGGACATGAAACAGGTGGCCAAACGAGCTTTGATTGAACTAAAATTTGGTGTGCACAAATTAGAAAACTTCGGCTTTCAAACAAAAAAATAATCGATGAATTCTAGTTGGAAATAAAAAAGTTACACAGTCTCAAACATGGACTCAGGCCATGTTTGCAACAGTTCAAAAACAAAAACATGCCCAGGCCTGAAAACCATCTTGGGTCCAATTTACAGGCCTGAAACAGAGGACCAAACGACTTCATATTGAGTTGAAAATTATTATCCCCATATTATAAAACTTCATCTTTCAAACAAAAAAGAATCAACGAATTTCAATTGGAAATGGAAAAGCTACACTGTCTCAAACATGGACTCAGGCCATGTTTCCACAATTCAAAACCAAAAAAATGTACAGGCCTGAAAACCGTCTCGGGTTCAACTTTCAGGCATGAAATAGAGGACAAACCACCTCGGATTGACTTGAAAATTGGTATGTATATAAAAGAAAACTTCAAATTCAAAAAAAAAAGAATCGATGAATTCCAGTAAGAAATGAAAGAGTTCTGCTGTCTCAAACACGGACTCATGCCATGTTTGCAGCAACTCAGAAAACAAAATTTCTACAGGAAAAATATGTGTTTAAGTTGATTTTCTACCATTGTTTTGAACATTTAAATTACAATATTTTTCAATGAAAATTTTCAGAGATGAAGTGCAATATGCAAGCTATCAAATGCAAGAAGTCCGACAGTATTTCATTGCCGGAATCAAAAGATATTAGCATGCAAAGTACCAACCAGAGAAGGTTTTGTCCCAAACAAAATTGAAAGTAAAATCAAATTACAAAACAAATTTTTGGCTATTTTGAGCTTGGCTCAGCTAGTTTTTGTGAGTTTTGTAACTCACCTTGCTATTGCAATGGAAAAACTCGGATTTAAGCAAAAAGATTGAAACTTGGCTTGAGCATTGTCCTTTAGGATCTTGTACAGTAAGAAGAAATAGCATGCATGAAGAAAATTTACTATAAGTTAGAAAACCACCCTGAAATTTAGGAATTTGATGAAATTATGGGTTTGGAGTTTGATTACCTTTAAATTTACTCTCTAAATTGAAGAAATTTCAGTTAGCTTGAAATAAATTGAAGAAATAAGCTTGGATTTGGAGTCTGTGAAGTGGGTTTCTTTTTTCTTATTTACTGGAAAGAGGAAGAAGAAGGTGAGTTAAAGAAACGAACGTATAGGCATTTGTTTTTCTCACTTTCTCAGTGTCAGGTAAGTACTAATGGGCCAAATGGACTCAAAATTTAAGAGAAAAATAATTAGGCTAAGGTTTTTATTTAATTCACACTTATATCAAAATGTGTACATATATACACAACACAAAACAAAATGTTATTTCCTTTCAAATTTTCACACAACAAAGTATGTAAGTTTACATACTTATAAAATAAAACATTTTCTATCAAATAAAAATATAAATTTCTATTTTAAAACATTTTTTGTTATTTAAATCCTTTATTTTACAAAAATACACAATTTTCATAAATAAATGCACAAAACCATATTTTTAACTTCTAAAATTCCACAAAAATATTTTTCCTGCTTAGAAAAATATAACTAATCATTACAAACTCAAATTTATAATTAAAACTAAATTTTAAACCAATTTTCACCTTTTTATTTGATTAAACAACCTTTAAAAATCACATATTTCTTTTAAAAATTATTAGAAGTAATTGGCCATAATTAATACAATTATTGTACTTTCTCTAAATAAAAACTATTTTCCATTTATTATTAATCCAAACAAAAAAATAAAGTTTCAATGTTTATTTTTCATTTTATTTCCAAAATCCATTGTTTATTCCAAATAAACAATTTAAAATCTCCAATTTTAATTTAGATCACAATATTAAATTATAATTACCATTATAATTTAATATTGACAGGTAATCTCCAAACCAGGGTTGTTACATAACCAAACATTGTTAAAAATTAACCTTAAACACTTTTGGCGTAAGTAAATGAATCATATAGAAACTAGACCACAAAGACTTGCCACTACTTCTCGATTTTAAACAGTACTATCTTCAGATTAATAATGATATCAAACAAGTTAGAAACTTTCCTTACCTTAACACGCGTTCTTAATTCTCAAGATAGAGACAAGTTTCCATACCTTGGAATTCGGTGTTGAGTATGAAAGGAATACTTTCCATACCATCGTATTTAGAACAATCTTTTATGGGAATCAAATCCATTCCTTTTTACAAAACTCCTTTTTATAAACCTCTTTATATTTACATATTCCATTGCAAATCTCTTTATAAAACTTCATTTATATATCTTCTTAATAAAATATCATTTATAAATCTTCTTTTATTGTAACATCCTGCCTTTTTGTACGTTTTAAATCGACGATAAACCACACACGTCAGACTCAAACCATACAAGAGGGCGAATTGTTATTGGGGTAAATAGGAAAAAGGGAGAAAGAAAGAAAACAAAACAGATTCTTACAACGAAACGACAAAATATAATAATCAAATAATAGTTCATGAAGCAGTTTTCAAAACAGTTGATTATACTAATACAATATAGAATCAAAGTTACACATACCAGAGAATAATAAATAACAGTACTACAATCTTCGTCTTCATCCTCCAGAAGTAAGGTCTTCAAATCCTGAAATGCTCAGGCTGACCCGAGCAAATTAAAAATACAAAACACTCGAGTCAGAACTCAAAGATCTTATGCAAGTTAAATCAACGTTAAAATATGAGTGGAATGACGTTAGAGATGTTTACGGGATTTGACATCTCCTATCCAGTGTCAAACGAGAGTGCAGTAACTTAAGAGATGCTCGGGATTCACATCTCCTAAGGTTCCGTTAAACTATTTACTATGCAGTAATATTTCGCTATTATAATAATGTCTATTAGTAAATAAACTTACTTTTAAATAGCGTTAAGGAGTGACCCAATATTCCCCTTAACATGTAATAGTCCCAGTAGTCTATCCAGTATCATGGTTCCTTCTGATCTGGAAGCCACCAGAGGATACCACACGGGCTACGGGAGATAACCAAACTCGTACAAGGCGCGCTAGGGTAGGTGACACGGCACAACTAGGCAATGCTAGGGTAGATATACCAATTTCTATCTGGATTGGTGGTAACGCATAGCCGTAGCTTCCGACCACCTCGAGCCATACACCCAAATCAAAAAAAATCAAAAGTGGCCACCAAAAGAATCCAAAGTCAGAGTATAATATCGAAGGAGTGTGTCCGATCGGAGGAGCTACGTCATTGGCCCGAGAATCGCTCCCATTTTAGCCACTTTATGCCAACTCATGGGAGTCGGGCCCACATATATACCTCAATAGAACGTCGCCACCATTCTACTTCATTTTGGAATCTCCACCGCGTACATGATTGTTAAAGTGGTTTTCGGAGTTGGTAGAAAGTATGACAACTTCTGATCCCGGTCTCTTTAACAACCAAACGTTATTATAACACCACGGTCATTTCAAAATAATTTATACTTCAAAAGCAGAATATAATATCCATTTCAAAACCATATAAATACGATATCATTTCCATTTTAAAAAACCAAATAAACATGATATCATTTCCACTTCAAAAACAAAATCAATATGCTATCATTTTTTTATTAAAACCCAAATCAATAGAATATCATTTTTTATTTCAAATATATCCTTTTCCAAAAATCGTAGCACTTTCAACGTTATAACACTTCGAAATTAAAACACTTGAAATATAACACTTTCAAATCATAATACTTTGAAAACTCATGACTTGAAACGTAACTTCCACCACTTGAATGGTTTAAATATTAAAATACTTTATATAATAAAATAGCTTCTTCAATTTCACAAATCAATTCCAAAACAACTCAAATTTCTACATTTTATATTTAACTAAATCCCGAATCATAAATTTCAATCAAATTCAGTTTCTAAATGAACTATTCCACATTATGTCGATTTCAAAACAGATTTGATCTACAGAATAATAAACCATTTCAAATTCAATATATTTCAAACTTTAAGTATTCAACAATTTCAAAACTAAATTTGGTAATTTCATATATATATATATATATATCAATTCAAATTTTCTATTATTTATTTGAAATATTTTACTTAATAAATCCATTATCATTTAAATAAATCCCAATACAAATAACTAAATATTTCCTTCAATTTATTTATACTTGAAATACTCATTTAATTCACCTTAACCCAAAATCAAGTTATAAAAATCATATCTCTTTAAAATTTCCAATTTAATAAATTTCGCATCAAATTTATTTGCGTTTAATTCTTAAATAAATTCAGTTTCAAATAAATTTTCAATTTACCTTCCAACCTTACTTTATTTAAATCATTATAAAATCTATATTAAAATAAAATTTAAATACTTAACCATATTATTTTCTATAAAAATCAACTTATTATTAAGCTTATTCTATATTAAAACAAGTTTACACATAGCTTACAATCAAGGATAAAATAAATTTTATATAATATCTAAAATCAGTATTTATCTAAAACCATATATTTCTTTACAAAACCATAGAAATCATTTCAAAATATTTTTATATATAGACTACGGTGTCTGTATATAATTTTCTATCATATGGTCAAGTGATATGGATATTTATTATTTCAATCCGTAATTAAAAATATAAATACGGTTATATATCATTTCAAACCGCAATCCCAAATGAAATTAAAATCCATAACAACTTGCAGTTTATAACAATATAAAATAAAACATCCATTCATCCGATATCAATCATCAAACATTTATCACAATCATCATCCGATTCAATCAATAACATCAATATAGAACAGTAATAAATAACAGGTATTTACTGGCAGTTTATATTCAATAATAAATTAAATAACTATTTTATTCAAATAAATTCAAATAAACTGAGATGTTGATACAAAATATGCCAAACAGTCATAAATAAATTTCTAATCACATCATAAATCAATTTAACAAACATAAGAAATTTTAGAAGTTGTGAGTGGGTTAAAACACTCACCTTTTGAATTTAAGTTCAATTTAAATTCAATTTAAACCCAAACTTCAAACAGTCTCTGAATCTATCCATACTAGCTCTACAATGTTCAGAATTTCAATACGAACCTAGGGGAGAAAACCGCGTGCGAATTGGACCTCGTATGCGAAAGATGTGTACGTTAGAACATTGGAATTCAAATTAAAAATAAAATAAAACAGAAAGAAGAATTACCCAATAGTATTCGGCTACGTCGCCATCTCCGGCCCACAGGACACTTATCGCGCACGAACACTAACCTATCCTTCTGCTGCCACCTAAACCTTATTATCGCTGATGCTACCACCACTAACGGTTACATCAGGGATCATCGCTGCCTTCGACGCGTTTGGCCGCCTCTACCAGAACCGTACGAGCCACTCCATTCATCCAGAGGAAGCTCGCCACCGGCAATAAACAACGATCAGCCACGGCGAATCCAAGCACCATTGACACGAGATAACCGCTTGGATCGAACAATCATTCTCTCCTCTACGCTCCCCTCCAACCCGATCGAACTCTCGTTGCCAATCCACCATCCTTCCACAAATCCATATACGAATGGCCGAGACTAGTTCATCGATTTTAGGCCACAATGGAAACCAAATCGAAAAACTACCGGCAGATTTGACTTGCGCTCATCGAGAGCTTCAAATCTATATATAATTCGATATATGTTGAGAAGTTTGAAATTTTTGATTTGGAATTTGATTTGAAATTGCAATTGGGAATTATGGTTTGTCAGCCATTGGAGAGAGAGACGCAGTAGAAATTTTTATATGTACAGAAATGAGAAATAGAAAGGTTGCTAGGGTTTATAACTGGATATATATAGGCATACTAGAATAGAAATGGCTGGGCTTGATTGGTTTGGAAAGTTGAACGATAAATGGCCCAAAAAGCCCGTTTTGACTCCGGAACGAGAATGGGTCAACCCATATATCGAAATAGAAGTTTTTAAATATTTTAAATGCAATGGAACAGGTTTCAAGTCCAAATTCCATCATATGAAAAAGTTATGCTAAAATCAAGTTATTTCAAATTGATTTCAATTGATTTCAATTTAATTGATTTCTGGGCGTTTCAAGCCCGTACGATCAAACGACAAGTCCGATCGTTACGAAACTTGAAATCCTACAACAATTCAACGTTACGGATCCGATGAAGCTAATTTCGTCGAAATCCGAGTCAGTGGCTAAAATGGCTATATTTCACATTATTAAATTAAATTAATCTTTAGTTAATTAAATCACTTTTTCGTTTCAAATTTAAAAATTCACAAATTTCATCATTTTTGGTTTCCTAAACAATTACAATAATTTAAACAACTTAGAAGTCAATTCAAAGTTAATTGATTTACCCATTACCATAATTAATTTCAATTTTAATGAATTCATTAATTATCAATTGAAATTCCAATAAATCCATTTATTTGATTTTAAATCCTGTATTCAACAAATTATTATCAAGTGGATGAAATTGACATTGATTCTTGATCTATTACATTAATATTCTCGGATTTGATCTTAATTTCTATTGACGTAAATTTCATTTAATTGAAATTAATCCAATTATTAAGTTTAAATTCCAATAAATTAATAAATCTTGATTTCCATTCTTTTTATTCAACCCACAGTCATACTATGAATAAAGTTGACATCATTCCCATTTATTATCTAGATTTACATTGACATAATATTCAATTTGGATTTATTACAATTGATTGCCGAATTTTATTTAATACACTAAAAAGTAAACAACATATATTAGTTGTCACTTATTTACTTTTAATTACATTTAAGTTTGTTACCAACACAGGTTCTACTTTCATATATAACACAAATTTTATTTCATTACCATTTGTGATACCCTTTCATTACACATTTTAATATTTACGTTCGCTTATCTTATATTGAATTCATAACCAAGTTGTAATAATTTACACTATTTCATTATTAGGATTTCACTCCAATTTCCAATAACTAGTTTTAATTATCATTGCTACATTTCATTTTTAACATTCACCTTATTATAAATTATAGAGTTTTTATTTCCTTCTAAATTTAATTATAAAAATCTTATTAAATTAAATATAGTTATCGAAATTTGTGGATCGTTACATTTATAAATCTTCTTTTATAAATCTCAAGGTATAACTATAAAATTCCATTTGCAATTCTCCAGATATAATTATAAAATCCTAAATTCATTTATATAAAACTCATTTCTATTTATATTTCTTTTATAAATCTCCTTTTATAATCATAAAAATCCTATTAAACCCTTCTTTCCTATTTATAGAACCCCATTTTTAAATCTCCAAATTTATCACAAACTTTCATTTTCCAAAATTGAACCAAATATTTTCCATAAAATGATCATTCCACATATTATTATAAATCTACAAATGTGTTTTTATTACATCGAATCATAAAACGATATCATTTCTCTTTTATAAAATGTTATTATAAAACTATTCATTTTATTATAAAAACATCATTTATAAAACTATTCTTTTATTTATAAAATAACATTTGTAGATCTATATTTTATCCAACAATTCATATAAAGTGTCTTATTAATATTTATTCCAAATTATATCTATCTACTTTTAAAGCAGAATAAATTTAATATAAACAGATAAATTCTCCTTTATTTCCCTTTAAAAATAAACGGTCAACTTTATAATAACTTTTTCTAAAAATAAATACCTCTCGAAAGAATCTTAAAACATTTATATATATAAATATATTAGAAAGAATAATAAAAAGGTTGAAGTAAAATAAAGAATTACAAAACCTATTTTTAATTAAAACACAACAGAAAATCCAAAAAAGCCAACCGTAATGACTCGCAAATTCATCACTTTGATAAATAATATTTATTCTTAAAATATTTAATTATAAGATTTTTTTCAACGTAGATTAGTATGTTTTTAACAATAAATAATAATGGTAATCTTATTTTGAATAAGTATTTACAAAAATATATACTTTGAAAATATACCGATAAAATGATCGAAAAACGTTTCATCAATAAAAAGTTTTATAATCATCAAATATCATGCACGAAGCTGAATACATAAAATTATTTTTATATTTAAATAAGAATATGAAATAAAATTATTTATTTTATTCTTGGAAAATAAAATGTATTTATAACATCATCAGTGAGGTCATTATATTTAATAATTGATTTGTGAAACTAAATTGAGATTTAATAATTATTAAAATTATTAACTAATTTTTCTAAATGATATTAATTTATTTTAAATTGTTATAAAGTGATAATAAATCATTTATAATAGTTTTATAAATATATATATATATATATGATTTGAAATTATAAGGAAAACTGATATCGCTTTACCGATATAATAACACTTTTTGTAAACAATTATTTAATATTAATTTACATGGTTTTATAATTCAAATGAGACCGTTTTAATTAATTGATAACGATGAGAAATTAGTTTTCAAAATTTTGTTTACATTTATATGCAAAATAATAAATAAGTGAAAATGTGACCGAAAATCGGTTTTCAGATTTTCAGCGGTTCAATGAATGAAATTTGTTCAAAGTCGTTGAAACATTGTTTATTCTTTTGTTCATATACATGCATATACATGTCACATGCACATACATATACATATATATAACAAACTTAACATATGTACACATTTATGTATACATATATGTTAAAAATTTCTAAGATATTTTAGAAAACTTAACACTTAAGCATCCGTAAGTCAATGCACATGGCTTGGAAGTGAAATGAAGTGATGTTGGTACATAGGAGAGGGCTTAGGCTGTGTAAGGTGATGGAAAAGGAGGGCGTGGGTTAAGGGTAGGAAGGTAAATGCACTTTTAGATATTTGTTTCCAAACTTTGGCCATGAACACCCAACTTCACAACTCATTTTCCATCTTTTCATTCTATCATAACATCCTAAAATCTAAACCAAATGAAAAAAAATTCCTTCTTACAAAGCATGTAAAATTCTAGTGGCTACAACATTCATGTGTATCACTCCTTCCTATTTTGAGGTTAGCTATGCCAAAATCTCCATTCTTTGCAAAGTGTTTTCAAACTCAGATTTTGATGTTTGAAAATGCCTCTCCTTCTTTTGATCATATCTCCCTCAAAAATACTCGAAATTGAGTATTCTTTTTTTAAATTCAATAGAAGAGAATTTGAAAGAACTTTTCCTGTAACAACATTTCCAAATTTTGAGAGAAACACGGTCAAAAATCCAAAAGAAAATGACTTATTTTCGTGTCTAGTTTTGTGAATTCAAGGTCGAAGCTCCACCACTTCTCTTCTATAATTTCAGCCTCCACCTCCATCACTATTGACCGTGAGTTCCACCACCTCCAAAGCCAAGGCCATAAGCACCTACCACTATCCTAAGCATAGGCTGAGCCATCTAGAGGCATTAGTGCAAGAGTTCGTGAGCTTAAAGTTTGAGTTAACAAAGCTACAGTGTTTCTTCCGATATATAAAACCAAAGTGAGAGACTTTATACACACACACACACCCCTTGGATGATATTTTTGAAATGGTTTGCATCTTTGATCATCAAGTATTGGATGTTTATTGCAGTAGTTTAATTGTGTAAACAAGTCACGATATATACACATCGATATTGTATAAGGAAATCACTTTCTGAATCAAGTAAAAAGGTGATATGCAATCTTTAAAACTATTGAAAGGGGTTTTGAAATGATTTGATAATGTTTTATAAACATATAAACTTTTCATGACAATATTTGAATAGAAAATTGTAAACAAGTCAAAACAAGGCGTGTCGCATACCGGTAGTTCGCGATTTCGCGCTGTAAAAGTTAAATGAGCATATAAAGTGGAATATCGCTTAGAATTCTCCACGGTAAGAATTTTCCCAACCATTATATCTATAGTTTCAAAAAAATAAAGAAAATCAAGATTTTACCGTGTAGATTTTCGACCTAGTCGAAATTAAGTTTTTTTAAAAATCGTGGTTTTGCAGTTCGGAATCCAAAAAAGGATTCATTAAAAATTATATTTTCAAATTCTTTAAAAATATGAAAAAAAATCTTTATAAATATATTAAATTATTTTGAAGGAAATTTAAGTTATATAATTGAATTTCCAAATAATAGAAAAGCCATTTTGATTTAAAACTGCTTTTAAAACACCATTCGTAGTAATTTTTGCTAGGTTTTCAATAACAATTGAAATATGATTTTAAACTTACCAATTCTTTTTCAAACTTTTTATAAGTGTTTTTAAATGGATAATTAAGTGGTTTAATGTTGTTTTGAAGTTTTATATTCTTTATAAAAGAATTTAAATAAATGATATAAAGAAAGGCTATTATAAGTAAATGTTTTAATCTTGGCTCCAATAAGCCGACGAGTAGACTGGATTTTTCTATTCATGAGATCCCGATATGAGGTGCGTAAACTAAGAAGAAGTTCGGGAGCAACCAATGCCCTGGCTTACTTGGCCTCTTTCCTAGTCGAGGAATAGATAAGGTCAAAATGTCGAAAACGAGACAAGTATTAAAGATTGAAATTTACAAATTTAATTTAATACAATTTGAATTATATAGAGATAATCTTCTTATATTTGGTATTAAATTCCAAGGAGGTAACCCATACTATCCGTGTGAATTTAAAAGGTGACTTCAACGTAATTCGACAGATAATAAAAGTTGAATAAGAAAATTAAGGTTGAGTACAATTAGTATCTACCAACCATTTTTAACTCAATAATGTTGTCCAATATGACCTATGAAAATGATTTGGTATTTCAAAAGTTAAGGAGAGGTTTAATGATTACACATATACCTAAAAGAAATGTTTCAAAGATATATATCTCTAGAAGATATCTTTTATAAAAAGAAAGTAATTAATCGAATGATAAACACCTATGTATCTAACATCTATTATTAATGGTTGGTTTGAAGGAACCGGGGCCAGATTTGAGCGATTCTTAGCTGAAAACCACTTTTGAACCAATTTACATATTCGAAGTGAACACATGGAATGATAGTAAACGGAATTAAGTGTTGTTTGCCACTGATCGTCGGGGAAAATTTATCATATCATATATATGTGGTAGTTGTGTCTTCCTTTGATATCTTTAATGCAAGGGCTACTCGCTACTAATCCTAATGATGACTGGGGACAGGATGTGGTAGGAGAATTCCTTCGGTTTGTCCTGTTTCTGGACAACTCGTATGTACGAATGTTTGACGTTGCATTTCTAATCACATTGATTGATCTCTATAACTGTATCATCTATTCGGTAGCGAAGAAGGCAACTTCTCTTAGATTAACACCCTTTTTTGAGACCTAGGAGCCCAGGAGTTATACGTTTGTAAAATCAGTTTGTGATTGTGGAATGGAAATGTGGCATTCAAAGTAAAATGTGTGCTAGTAAATGTTGCCTTAAGCCGCACACCCCGAAAATAACAAAAACATGGTGAAAGCGGCAGGGCTATATGGGTCGCACCCATAAGGAGATGCCGTCACCTTTCTAGACACCCTCTACAATTCGGGTTGTTGTGTATGCTTTGGGATCCCTATAAAGGTCAAGAACGACTGAGGTGATGAAATATTCGGTACTATCGAGGAAGTGGTAGACCGGTTCTGTTTTGGTTTGGGCACGTAATATCTGGATCGTAGGTACATCCCTCTAAAGGTGTACTCTACAGAAGGTAGTCCCTTACCTTGTCATTGTATGGAATCCATTCTCCAATAAGTGCCTTCGGACTTAGTTGTAAACCTATTATGCCGTCAAATTTAGCAAATGTAACAATTTTAGCTATTCTAATCTATTTATTTGAAAAACCTTTTATGATGGTCCACGTTTCGTAAGGTTTAAATTAACAATAATCCATTCATATCCGACTTAAACAATCCAGAACATAGATAATCATTGGGGTTAATTGAGAAAATTAAGAAAAGAAGGAGAAAACAAACACAAAATCTCACAGCGGATCGACAAATATAATAATCAAATAAACAGTTCATGAAGCTGTTTATATTATACATTTGATTATAATCTATACAACATTTATCAGAGTTATATATATCAGAGATAAATAAATAATGCAGCAGAACAACATGATGCAGATAATAATAATAGTAATAACGTACCAAAATTTCGTCTTCTTCCTCCAAAAAAATGATCTTCAATGCGTTGAAAAACTCAGAGCAGACCGAAGTGTGATGAACACTCAAGTCAGGACTAAAATATTCTTATGTGAGTCAAATAGATATCACATAATATGAGTGTAGCGGCGTCAGAGATGTTTGTGGGGTTTCACATCTCCTATCCCATGTATAACGTGCATGCAACAACTCAAGAGATGTTATGAGATTTTCTAACTCCTAAGGATCCGTCAAAATTTTTATATGTTGTAGAATACACTACATATGTAAAGTCTAATCAGGAAAATAGATATTTTTCTTAGCATTAAGGCTTTACATTAATCCCCCTTAATGCGTTTTAAGCATTGTCGTATAGTTTGCATATAACGCCCTAGTAGCACATCGAGGGACAGGGATCCACCGTGATACGGCGACACTAAACCAAAAACGTAGTGGTCCCATATAGGGATAATAATATGACAAGGCACATGAGGCAATGCTGAAGTTAGGATACTACCACTTCGGATCGTAGGGCTTGTGATAACGCATCGTAGCCATGACCACCCACCGCGTCCATCCATCCCATATCGAGTCAAAGGAAGGCTATTCCAAATCAAGATGCACCAATCAAAACCAACAACAAGAGTAATAATATGGACCAAGTCCAGGAAAATCAAAAAACGGATGTTCGCTAGGGGTAACAAGCTCGCTTGGCCCTATTAAGCCGTCCTGTTTTACACATTTCAAATTGGCACAAGTGCTGAGGTCTATCCATTATCGTTCTCTTTCTTCAAATCCAGCAAACGATGCCAAATCCAGCCACTTCGTTCTAGAGTCTCCTCCGCGTACACAGTTGTTAAAGTGGTTCCAATATTGATAGGGTATGCCAATAAGAGGCCCCGATCTCTTTAACAACCAAACATCGTTTTACACACCGGTTGGTACTTTTATATTTCAAAAACATTTCGCACTTGCTATCAATATATCATATTCGCTTCAAAACCAAATTCATTTCGAAATCATCATATTTAATCAAAATATCCTATTTCAATTCAAAATCATGCTCGTCTTAATATCACGATTTCAGTTCCAATTCAAAATTGCTTTGAATTTTCATTTGGGTTGTAACTTCATTTTAACCTAATTTGCATTTAAATCCATGATTAAATATAAACATTCCACCCTTTGACCAGTTTGTTTTAGAAAATAGTTTGAATAATTTTAAATAGCTTAAAAGTTAAAATAGTTTGATAAGTATTGGAAATGGTTTATATAATCAAATAGCTTGGAAAATCGAAATAACTTGAATATTTAAAGAGATAAATTTTAAACAGTTTATATTAAAATAATTTATTTCCTAATCAAACCGTCACTTTTCATTTTAACCAATTTGGACCTAAGTCCAAATTCCAATCAACTAATTCAATTTCAAATTTTCCATTTCAAATCATTGTTAATCTCATTTCAATTCAAATCGACTAAATTTCGATTCAATTCCGAACAATTTCAGTTTCGATTGCCATTCACGTAAAGTTCAATTTCGATTTCAAATTAATTCAGCTTCGATTTCAAATTAATTCAATTTTGATTTCAATTCCAATTTGAATTAATTTCAATTCAATTCTAAATTTCTAAACCAATTTAATTTATAAATTTTATGCTCGATTTCAAAATATCGATTTAAATAACTTAAATTAAATTTTAAACTTCAAAATTTAATTCAAAGTTCAATTCTTTAAAATAGTTCATTTCCGAGCCTAATTTAGAAATATCCAATTACTTTAGTTTTTCCTGGATTTATTTCAAAGTCCGAATAAAAGTTCAAATCTTTTAAACAAATCACTTTCCACGATTTAAATCATATTTCAATTATTGCTTACAAAATCTCAAATTCATTTTCAAATAATTTTGTTTAACAAATTCTATTTCCAACATTTTTAAGCTCAAGTTCAAAAATAGTTTTGATTTCCCTAATTTCGATTTCTACTTCTTTAAATCAAAATCATTTAAATATTCAAATCGCAAATTTTAAAATCATTTAATTTAACCAATCCGGTGTCTATATATAAATTTTTATCCTATGGCCAAGTGAATCAATTATTTCAATCTAATTCAGGGATGGATATATATCATTTCAATCCAAAATAAATGTCATAGGTATATATCATTTCAACCTATTTCTTAATTTATTAAAAATAATTTGATTAACCATTTTATATACTGTCAATCAACTTACAGGATAATACAGGATATATATATACACAATAAATAAACATCCATTCATCCAGTATTTCAACTAATTGGCATCCATCACAATCAATCCAAACAATCAATAATTGACAACAATTAACCAATTATCAATAATCGAAAATTTTACTAACAGTTAAATTCCAATTTCAAATTTAACTATCAATTTTAATTTCTATAGTCAGTTCCTATGTCAACTCTATTTCAAACAACAGTCAATAAAATTAGATAACTTCACGATTTCAATTTAACGAACACAAAAATATTATAGTACATCGTAAGCATTAAAATACTCACCTTTTATTTGAAACTAAATTTTTTTTTCGGCTTCAAATAAATACAACTTCAATTCCATGGCGTAGATGACATTGATACGAATTGGTTGCAACTCCTTTCGTCCAAAACAGACCTCATTTGAAAGATTTCCGATTACATTAGTATAATGATTTAATTTAAAACTAAATTAAATTAATAATATATATATATATATTTATATATATATATATAACAAACCTTTAGCCACATGTTCCTTCCCTCTCCCTCTCGCGTACACAGCCTTTCTTCTTCCAGGCAACGCGGTCCACAATTTTTTTTACAAAACACCAATCGCGCTGCCACGTACACAACCGATCCACAGCCGATGCACCACTCCCCTATCGAGATGCGCTACCATGGTCACCGTCCTCCAGCCTCCAACTCGCACGCGCTTGTGCCTACAGCCGCATTGCCCATCTCGCATAGCCTCGATCGATGAACCCTAGCCCAAATGCGACACTGATTGAAGCCCCAAACCCCAAAGCTGCTCGCCATCATTCTATTTTGTTTTCATTTCGTGTTTTCTTTTTTTCGTTCGATTGCTGAGTGATACAAAAAGAGAGGGGAAATGGGATAGTACGGGGTAGGCACGATTTCCACTGAGTGTACGATATGTTGGATAAGGATGAATATATATTTTATTATTTTTAGAAAATATCCGACCCGATCAACTCACGAAATACCAAACTCAAAACGAAGGATGCCGCCTAGCGTTCCTAATGTTTTACCACCATTTCAAATATAATGAAACAAGTCGCGAGGCCTAATTTGATCGTATGCAGAAGATAACTTTTCAAATAATTTATTTTAATTAAATCCTTAAACTAAATTCCACGTGTTTCAAGTTCGCATGGCCAAACGACAAGTCCGATCGCAATGAAATTTGAAATCTTAATAATTCATCATTAAAGAACCGATGAAATTATTTTCGTCCAAATCCGAGATAGTGGAAAAATGGCTATTTTAACACGTTAATTATAATATAAAATTTCCATTTTCTAATTATTCACTTTTAAATTCAATTTTAAATGTCAACAATCTTCATTCATACTTAAATATAATTTAACTTAATTTCTGATACCATTTTCGTTCACATTAATTCAAGATTCAATTATTTAAATAATTGCAATATTAAATATAATTAATTTTCAATTATTCAACAAATTACATTAGTAACCATTAATTTCAAATGAATTTTAGTTATCAACAAATATTTCATTTCTATCTAAATAATCCAATATTTATTATTCAATTCCCGTTAACGATAACAATCACATTCAATACATAGAATTTATTTCAATATTTGTTATTGCCAAAATCTTCATACTTGTTTATTTAAAAAAAAATTCAAGTTCAAATTCAATAAATTACATAAATAAACGTTAAAAGTTTTTATTTGTAACCATTATCAATAATCATATTAAATTTAATAATTTATAATAGCTAAAAATACGGGTCGTTACACCTTTTTCAAAGAATCATTAAAAATAATATTACTAGATTTTGTGTAGCAAATATTTTGGTCATCATAAGGTAGAACCCTGTTCCATGTTTCTGTGTGGCGTGGTCTTATGAGATACCCTTGTTTTCAAATATCCATATTTTGAGTTTCTTACACCAGTCCCATGAAAGATCCATAGTTCATTTCCCTTTCCTTAAACCCTGAGTGCCCAATTTTTTCAGGCAACCTAGCAATCGGGTTTAGTTAGAAGAAATCTAGAAGAGCTCTGAGCATGGAGTTGGAAGATTCTTCAATAGACTATTACCTCCTTTTCACCACACTTGTGTACTACTGTATTCCACATTTGTAAGGACAAATATTTATAAATGTCCATGTTTAACTCAGATAAACGTATTCAAAATTTCCACTGTAAAGATATGTATATTGAAATACTATATGCAATTTCATTCATGTGAGATTCTGTTCTATCTTATATCTTTATTTTCTTTTTACCCCTGACGATCGGGTTTCCGACACTTGAATTTGCAACACGTGAATACCAATGATGATTAAGGTCAACTTTCAAGGATCAAAAATCCCGGTCGTACATTTGGTATCAAAGCTTACGTTGAGCGAACGTCTAGGCTTTGGTGGGGCAAAAATCATTACAGATAGGGTTAGTAATACCCTAGAATGAGTAACTCATTATAAATAGGGTAGTAAGATCTTAGAATGAGTTTGAGTATATTATATATGATGATAATTTATTTTAAATAGTTATATAGTGATAATAAGTCATTTACAATAGTTTTGTAAAAAATATATTTGATTTGAAATTATAAGGAAAATTAATATCGCTTTATCGATATAATAACACATTTTATAAGCAATTGTTTAATATTAATTTACATGGTTTTATAATTCAAATGAGATCATTAAATTAATTAATAATGATGTTAAATTTGTTTTCAAAAATTTGTTTACATTTATATGTAATATTATAAACAAGTGAAAATTTGACTAGAAATATGCTTTTCGATTTTCAACGGTTTAACTAATGGAAGTTGTTCAAAGTAATTGAAACGTTGTTTATTCTCTAGTGCACATATATGTACATGTATATACATGTCACATGCACACATATACATACATATAACACACATAACATATGTACACATTTATATGTACGCATATGCTAAAAATATCTAAGATATTTTAGAAAACTTAATACTTAAGGATCCATAAGTCAATGCACATGGCCTGCAAGTGAAATATAGTGATGGTAGCACATGGAAGGGGCTTTGGATATGTAAAGTGAAGAGAAATGAAGGGTGCGGGTTGAGGGTAGGATGTTAAATGCATTTGTAGATATTTATCTCCAAACTTTAGCTATAAATACCCACCTCCATAAGTCATTTTTCATTTTTTCATACTATCATATCTTCCTCAAATCAAAATCAAGTGGAGATAATATTTTTTTCAAATCATTTAAAATTCTAGTGGCTACAACTTTCATGTGCACCACTCCTTCCTATTTTGGGGTTACCTATTCCAAAATCTCCATTTTTTGTAGAGTGTTTTTGGACTCAGATCATTAAGTTTGAAAGTGCCTCTCCTTATTTTGATCATATCTCCGATAAAAAGCTCAAAATTGAGTAATTATATTTCTAAATTCAAGAGGAGAGAACTTGAAAGAACTTTCCCTTTGACAATATTTCCAAATTTCAAGAGCAACAAGGTCAAAGAGTCGAGAGAAAATGACATATTTTCAGATTTAGTTTTGTGAATTCAATGTCAAAGCCCCACCACTTCTCTTTTATACTTTTGGCCACTACCTTCATCAAATTGGCTGTGATCTCCACCATATCCAGAGCAAAAGTCATGAGCACCTACCACCATCCCAAGCATAGGCCGAGCCATCTAGAGGCATTAGCGTTAGGGTTCGTGAGCTTAAAGTTCAAGTTAGCAAAGTTGTAGTCGTTCTTTGGATATAAAACTGAAGTGAGAAACTTTACATATATATATAACTGTGGATGATATTATTTATTTAAAATGGCTTGCATTTCTTTGATCATCAAGAATTGTGTGTTTATTATAGTAGATTAACTGTGTAAACAAGTGACGATAAACACACGTCGATATTACACAAGGAAATCACTATTCGAATCAAGTTGAAAGATAATATGGAATCATTAAAACTCTTGAAAATGGTTTTTAATTTTTTTTATAAACATATAAACTTGTCAGGATAAGATTTGAAAAGAAAATCGAAAACAAGTCAGAACTAGGCACGTCGCGTAACGGTAATTCACTTTCACGCCGTAAAAGTTAAACGAGTATATAAAATGGAATGTTGTTTGGAATTCTCCGTAATAAGAATTCTTAGAACTACTATATCCGTAGTTTTTCAAACAAAAAATAAAATCAAGATTTTACCGTGTAGATTTTCAAATAAGTCCAAATCAGGTTTTAAATAAGATCGCGGTTTTGAAGTTCGGAATCCAAAATGGGGTTGTTTAAAAATTATATTTTAAAATTTGTAAAAAATGTGGTTTATAAATATATGCAATTATTTTGAAAGAAATATGAGTTATATAAATGAATTTTCAAATAATAGAAAAATCGTTTTGTTTTAAAGAAGCTTTTAAAACACTACTCGCACCGATTTTTGCAGGGGTTTTCAATAACAATTGAAATATGGTTTTAAACTTAATAATTTTTTTCCTTTTATAAGTATTTTTAAATGGATCATTAAGTTTTTTAAAGATGATTTTAAGTTTTATAATTTATTTAGAAAGTTTAAATAAACGATATAATGAAAGGCTATCATAAGTAAGTGTTTTATTTTATTCATGAGATTCGGATGTGAGTTGCTTAAACTAAAGCGGTGCTAAAAACAACTAGCGTCCTGGCTCACGTGGCCTCTTTCCAGGGTGAGGAATGGATAAGGTCAAAAAGTCAAAAATAGGACAAGTATAAAATATTCAAATTTACAAACTTAATTTAATAACATTTGGATTGTATAGAGATAATCTTCTTATACTCCATATTAAATTCCAAGACAGGAATCCGTACTATCTGTGTGAATTTAAAAGGTGATTTCACCGTTATTCGATGAATAGTAAAGGTTGAATACAAAAATTGATGTTGAGTAGAATTTGTATAATTTCTATCAGCCTTTTTTAACTCAATAATGTTTCCAATATGACTTATGAAAATGATTTGGTATTTTCAAAGTTAAAGAGAGGTTTAATTATTCCATATATACCGGAAAGAAGTATTCTAAAGGTATATATCTTTAGGAGATATTTTTGATAGAAAGGAAGTAATTAATCAAATGATAAGTGCTTATCTACCTAACATCTTTTTATCAATGGTTGGTTTGAAGGAATCAGGGTCGGATTTTAGTCATTTTTATCCGAAAATCACTTCGAACCAATTTATATATTCAAAGTAAAAATATGGAATGGTAGTAAATAGAATGAAGGCCTGGTTGTCACTGACTCTCGGGGGAAATTTCCCATGTCATATATATGTGGCAGTAGTATCTTCATTTGGTATCTTCAATGTAAGGGCTGCTTGCTACTAATCCTAAGGATGATTTCCGATAGGATGTAGTAGGAGAGTTCCTTCAGTTTGTCCTATTCCTGGGCATCTTATATAGAAGAATGTCTAAAGTTTCATTTCTAATCACATTGATTGATCTCTATAAACATATCATATGTTTGGTGGCGGAGAAGGCAACTTCTCTTAGCTTAACATGCTTTCCTCAGATGAACGACTTAGGAGTTATGCGTTTGTAGAAATCAGTTGTGTGATTGTGGAATTGTAATGTGGCATTCAAAGTGAAATGTATGCAATGAAAGGTAAGCCTTGCACCTTGGAAATGACAAAAACAAGGTGGAAGCAGCTAGGTTATGTGGGTCGTACCCATTAGGAGATGTCGTCACCTTTCTTGATACCCTCTATAATTCAGGTTGTTATGTATGCTTCGGGATCCCAATAAAGGTCAGGAACGACCGCGTAATGCCATATTCGGTACTATCAAGGAAGTGGTAGGACGGTCCTATGTTGGTTTAGGCACCCAGTATTTGGACCCTAGGTACATCCCTCTAAAGGTGTACTGTATGTAAGGTAGTCCCTTGTCTTATCATTGTATGGATCCATTTTCCGATAAGTGCCTTCGGACTTAGTTGTAAACCTATTATGCCCTCAAATTTAACCATGTAACATTTTCCACTATTTTAATATGTTTATTTGGAAAACATTTTTCAAAGAATGTGCTTAAAAGTAATATTACCATATTTTGCATAGTAAAGATTTTGATTATCATAAGGTAAAAACTTGTTCCATGTTTATGTGCGATATGGTCTTATAAGTTACCCATATTTTCCAATATACGTATTTTGAGGTTCTCACATCAGTCCCATGACTGACCCAGAGTTTATTTCCCTTTCGGGGTTCCCTATTTTTTCGAGCAGCCTAGTAGTCAGGTTTAGTTAGAAGAAATCTGAAAGAGCTTGGGGCATGGAGCTAGAAGATTATTTAGTAGACTATTACCTCCTTTTTACCACACTTGTGTACTATTGTATTCCGCATTTTTAAGGACAGATATTTAGATAATACATACATATATTTAGATAATATATACTTGCATATTGGATGATCTAACGTGTCCGTTGCGATGTAAATCCAAGTATCTATATACGAGCATGTTATACCTTGCACAGGCTTATATATTACATATGCACACACATATATATTTGTGTATGCTACACACATATGTGCGTGTATATTAGATAAAATAAATAAAACTATATAATTTATAAATTTTAAATAAAATAAAAGATTTTATTTAAATAATATTTAGAAATTTTCTTAATGAATTAGACTTCATAGGTCGAATATAGATCCAATAGGGTAAAAAAATTGAAATTTACCTATAACTTCCGTTGTGGGCTGGTCTAGTTCTAACAACGATATCATAGTTCAATTACCTACGTGGTCTAAATTAATTGTGCTAGGGTTAACTAATTAAAGCCTGCCAATATAATAGGGTGTCTAGAACAGTAGTGTCTAAAGTTGGGTTTGGTTAATCGAGTACTCTGCCCTACCTAGCTACTAATCTAACCCGAAATGTTATGGTAAGCCCAAAAGGTTATCTCTAATAGAAAAGACCCAGTTTGAATTGGACCTTAGGCTAATTTCAAAATTGTTTCGAAATTGAAATTAAAAGTTTTAAATTTAAAAGTTAAATTTAAAATAGGAAAAATATTATAAATGTTATAATATAATTTCTCAAATTGTTTTAAAAATTAAAAGTATATTTTTTAAACTTAAAATATTATATATACATATTATAAATGTTATAATATAACAAAAAATTCAAACTTTTGAAAATTAATGTAAATTAATTTTGAAATTTATAAAATTTATCTATAAGAATAATAAAATATATTAATTAAATAAGTTAATTAATTATAAATATATACATGTATTGTATATTACGATATACGTTATTTATTTTAAATGCTAAATTAACATAAGTGTACATATATGTATATAAAGAAATTTCGAAATTAATACGAATTTAATTAACATTGTTTAATTAAATAAATTAATTAGAAGATTAATTAATCAAATAATATACATATATATATGATATATGAATTATACAACAAAGGTTAAAGTATATAATAAATATTTAATGTAAAGGTAATATTAAATTAATTAAATTGTTAATTAATTAACATAATTAAATAATACTTAATTAATATAAAATTACACATAAGACTGTTATATAGGTAATATAAAATATAAAAGTTAAGTAATAATAAAACTTATATAGTATGCACGTATAAACTAAAGGTGGAACATTAAATAAACCCAAATAGACTTAAGGAATAAATATATACATAAATACTTATACCATACTTTTCGATGTGTCTGATGCTTGAATCATGAAAGTATTTCATAAGAAGTACATTAGTCCATAAATTGATATCACTCGATGTAATATATTGAAGATTATGAATCTTGAATATAATGTTGTCCTTTACTCTATATATATATTAATAAATTACTTGCATGCTCTTTAGTTATTAAGCAAACTAAAGTTAGGATGTAATGTGTAATATTATTAATATATTGAATGTATGAGTTAAGATAAATATTTGTTGAGCAACACAAGGTACAAATACTAAAGTTAGATCGTCGCGTTATGGTAGGTATAAGTGAATGATTCTGCTCCGGTTTGTTGAACAAACTCAAGGTCGAAGTGAAATTAGGACAAAGTAGCAAGGATTAGGAGTTGTATGTGATACAATGGCTAAGGAGTTATCCATCATCCGTGGAGTTATGACTTGTTAAGCAAACTCAGGGTTAGAATTCCATGACAAAGAGTTCTAACACCCACTAGTGAAGTCAAAAGACTTTTATGTTTGGGCTTAGGGTTCGGTGAAACAGAAGATACTAATGGGTGCCTTATTATAAATATGAAATGATAACATTTGACCTTTCCAATATTGTAAGAACATATGCTATACAATGTTACAATAATCTACATTAATAAATTTGTGAATTTAATATGATTGATAAAAGGTTTATCAATTAAGATATACAAATGAACTGAATCGAAGATTGACAAATAGAAATATAGTATGTACTTACTATTATATACTTCTTCCATGTTAAATTTTCTGTACCCATGCAAGTAACTAAGTTTACGACTACTTAATAAATTCGTAATTTGGTCGCTTATATGTTTATTTGGTTGAGACCATATATTGGATTCTATGAATTCCGAACTCAAATAGAATACAATAGCATGGATATTTGATCCATATACAATCATATATAAATGTTATATGGTGAACGGTCACAATTTGTAAGTGCAATATTTTGATGAATTAGTTCATTTGAAAAACTAAATAAACCATAGTGCGAGATCGAGTGATGAAGATCACATTGTGTTAAGTATAACACAAGACCAAAACTACAATATAGATCTAAGGACTCGATCATTGATATGTCGGTTCGATTAGTTTACACAAAGTGCAACATATTTTATGTCCTTAAATGTTAAGGATTTTCGATTGCACTTTTGTAAAGAGTTCGTTATGATGTTTACAGTAAAAATATTCTTTTGAATGGTTTAACCATTTACAAAGAATAAAGAATGTACAAGAGACAATGTGATTTAGGTACAGTTGGGATGAAGAGAGTGAATGTTCACTTCTACTTCATAAAGAAACATCAAAATGAAAATTTCAAAATAATAATTGATATTTAATATTGGAATAAGAAATATGATTTCTATTTCGAAATATTTCTTATATAAAAAATTGTTTCTATGAAATTTATTTCTTTGAGTTCAAGTTATTTAATCAAAGCACTCTCCGCTGTAAAATAGTTGTAGTAAATGAAGTAATAAGTACCTCCAAATTCAGTATGCTATTATAGTGATGGTGAAAATAGTGGAAGCATGACGTATAACACTTATTGATTGCATCAAGTTATGGAAATTATTTTCGTAAAATATAACAAACACTATTTATGGAATAATGACTTTTTTATCTACTGAAAAATAGATGTAGTTGTATTTCAATATGAAAATTATAAATACTCATTATGAAATAAAACTATAAAGTAGTATTTTTTTTTACAACAAAAGTGATGCATTGGAAAATAATGAAGTATCTTGTGACGACCCGACTTTCTGCTCCCAGAAAATCGCATCATCTTGAAGAAAGAAAGGGATAGAAGAAGAAAAGAAAGAGATAGAAGAAACAGAACAACATCAGAGAACTCACAGCGGAACGAATAAAATATAATATATCTCATAAAATATTACATAGTATCTCAATACATCAAAGTACACAACTTAAACAACAGATATTAGACAGTTATAAACTTCTGTCTAACTATATACTCAAGTATACAAGAAACAGATATCAATCAAACACAGCGGAACCAATATATCTAAACGTCGAAGCCTCCTGCTCCATATCTCCTCCAGAATTCGTCAAGCTAACCTGAATCACTTGACTACTCATACATAATATGAGTACCCAAGAGTTTAATAAAACAGAAAATAAACACTCGGGTCAGACAGGGGTCTGGTGTGAGTAAACGGGTTAAAATTGGTTAACTTTAGAAAAACCTTTGAAAGAAAAAGGTATCACGTAAGACTTCTCACACATAAACATGGAAAAGTTTTTACCTTACGCTAACCAAAACATTTGATAGGAAATCCAGTGATATTATAATAGTGTCTAGAGTTTTCAAGTAAATAAGAAATAGCCGAAATTGTTACATGATTAAATTCCAGCTACTAGCCACAAAAGTGGGTAATACAATCAAAACCGTAGGGTCTCGTAGGGAAAATGGGTTTCCAACAATGGCAGCGATACTGGGGTACCGCCCGTCACAGTACGTGGCCTAGATCAACGTACCGAGGAGTACTCCCACTCCCCTGCAACATAAGGCCGGAACCATCCCTTACTGGACAGTCCCGAACAAGACAACCCCGCAGTTGGCCGCGACCCAACTGCCCACACAGCCGAATAAAAAGGGACTTCTAGACAGGGGAAAATCTTGATCTCCAGTGGGAGCTACCCACGAAGCCTTGCTGCACCTCCCATGTTTTAGCCATTCCCGGTTGATGAGGCTTGAGGTTGCGATTACCTTTATAGAACACATCTATCTTAGAATGCTCATCGTCCACCTGACGATGTGCTGAAAGCATTCAATCCATACAAGTTCGTTCCGGGTTCGAACGAAACCGAAGGCACTATCTCGTTGCACTCATTATTGGAATCACTCTCAGAGTCAACGACCATAGCTCTTGCACTCTGATTCACCATCTCGAATCTATAAACACTATTCCGTCAACTCATTACGGAATCACCCACAGAGTTATACTGACATATAGCCCTTACACCTCGAGTCTTCACTTGCTCCACTTGGATACACGACCTAACGTTTAATTGGAATCGATGTGGTTTTCGGATTTCAAATATGGAAACCCGATCCCGGTCTCACCAAAACCAAACGCCATTTTAATATCCAAGTTGTACTTAAGGGTTTAAACAATTTAACTTATATCCAGGATGATATATAAACAGATAGATGAATCATATTATCACAATAGATAATTCATATCAATATTTATCTTCACAAAGCAGCATATCACATAACAGAGATATCCAGTATCAACCAATATCAAACATCCAATATCAACCAATCATCCAATATTAATCTCCAAATATTGATCATCCAATATCAATCAATTAACCAATATAAATCAATCAACCCATATAAATCAAACATCCAAAACAGAATGGATTATCTCTTAATCAATTAGATTTCCATAATCCTTCTTCATTAATTATTATTCCAAATAATTTTAATCATCTCTAATGATCTTCACTAATTAATCTTCCTTGATTAATTATATTAATTACATTCAAGTAATTATCCTTAACCATATTTAGCAATTAACCTTTAATTACTATCATTAATTACAATAATAAATGATCCTACATTAATTAACTAACTATAATCAATTACATTAAACCTTAGTTAATTACAATTAATCAATCACATTTAAATTAATTACTTATTGTTAGTGCCAAAAATGGTCACTAACACCCTTAGAGAGTTTGTGTAGAGAGATTAATGAAGAAGATAAATTAAAATAGAGAAGATAATATAAATTAAAATGCAGGACACGAGAACACAGAATTTATAGTGGTTCGGCGTTGTAGCCTACGTCCACTTTGAAGTTGATCCTTTATTTCTTCACTTTAAACTTGATTACAGATACAATCCGCTTTTAAGTATTCGAATACAATTGTGAAATAAAAGTAGAAGCCTTGGATGAGGTTTGGATGAGGCAGAGTCTCCCCTGTGTTCTCTGAAATCTGATCCCCCTTTTCTGTGCCCCTGCCCCTCTATTTATAGACGAATGTGGGTTGGACTTCCCTGGTGGGCCAGATGGCTAGACACCTCGGTCTAGATAGGACGCGCCCTGCATGCTGAGTGGAACATGCCGAACGGTCGGCATGCCGAGCCCTCCTTTCCAAGTCGATGGATCTCTCTGTTGAATGGAGGAAGCGGGCCGAACGATGCTGGGATGCCGAGTGAGGCGTGGATGCAGAGTGAAAGGATACACCGAGTAGAGGGAATTCTGAACACAGGACATGCCGAGCAAAGGATATGCCGAGCACAGGATGTGCCGAACAAAGGGTATGCCGAGCACGGGATGTGCCGAACAAAGGGTATGCCGAGTGAAGAGCAGGCCGACTGGAGGGAGTGCCGAGTGAAATGCTGAAGGTCTCGTGCCGAGTGCAAACCTGGATGGATGTACGTTCTTCAATGCCGAGTACAACCCTTGACTGCCGAACGTTCAAACGTGTCGAGTGCTCATTTGTGCCGAGTACGACCCTGCATGCTGAACGTTCTAGTTGCCTAGTCGATTCTCCAGGTAACATTTTTCCCCCCAAAGTACACCTTGTGTTCGAACAGGGTGTGCTTTGAACTACTGGATTAGTGCATTGCCGCCGAATGCCAAGGATGCCGAACGATCTTGCCGAACGATGCGAGTGCCGAATGACTGGAAGCCGAGTGAAACCGTTTTTACCGGTAGAGCCGGTCAGAGTCCCTTCATCTTCCTCTTCTTCTCTATAAAAGCCGCCTTCTTTCCTTCTCTTTTCTCACTTCTTACTTTTACAATTCCGAGCTCACAAACCATTCGTGCAATCAGAATTCAAGGGTTTCTCATAACTTTCCTACGTTCGATCCACGTACTAGGTATCTTCTTACCCGAGTTCCTCTTCTGGCAATTTCCCATCGATTCGCTGTTGGTGGGGACTTAAGTTCGATTTGGAATGTTTCCAAGGTCGAGCGTCTAGTTGTAGAGAGAGAGAGAACCAAATTCGAATGCCTCGTAGGATCATTAGTGAGTGTTCGGCGGAGGAGGAGAAGGTATGGAGGATATGCCGAGTGTTTGGACTCGGCATAATCTTAGTTTGGCACGGCGTAGTTTTGGCCGAACGACACTAGCTCAGTGCGAACCGAAGCTGGGCCGGATGATGGCCGTATGCCGAATTGTAGCCCTGCCGAGCCACTACTTCAGCCGAACAATCTGTTATGCCGAGCGTACATAAATGCCGAGCCTACCTCCATGCCGAGCAAACCAACATACCGAACGTACTTGAGTGCCGAACAAACTATCCTGCCGAACAAACTAAGTGCCGAGCAGACCTTAATGCCGAACCCTAGTGAATGCCGAACAAACTATCATGTCGAACATAACTAGGTGCCGAACAGACCTAAATGCCGAACACAAGCAAATGCTGAATATACTTAACATGCCGATCATACATAAATACCGGACCTATCTTCATGTCGAACATAGTTAGCATGCCGAGCATAATTAAGTGCCGAGCACACATAAATGTCGGACATATACAAATGCCGATCATACTCTCCTTGCCCAATTTCACAACTGGTCTTTACTTGGCATAATCGGATAATTACCTCTAGTGTCTTACTGCAGTCGTTATTCAGAAGGCTTTCGGAGACGGTCAGCGATGACGGTTTTCGGAAGCGATGTTTTTAGGCTTGACGTTATATTAAATGCTTATGCACGATTGATTGCACTAGTTCACACACCACACGGGGGGGGGGGGGGGGGGGTTATCTGCGTTTTTAATTCTAACATCGATCATTTTTCGAGTATAGTTCACACAGGTGCTTGGTTGGGTCTGCTATTTATTCAAGATGTCCAAAAGATCCAGTTCTGCTACACTTTCCGACAAACCTGGGCCGTCTTCTAAGCGAACGGCCCCCGACACAACTGACCCGTCAGTTTCTCCCGCTCATGACTGGGCTCCCGATACTTTGGAATCGTCGATTTTACTGGACGACCCAGTTGACTCACAGGCTTCGAGAGTCACTGAGGCCGCTCTTAAGCGGATATGTTCTATTCATGGCATTCCGTTTGCTGACGTGCTCGTTCCGTCGGGGCATGACCGCCCACATCTGCCCCCAGTGGGATATACGGCGTGTAGCAAGTTCATGTGCTGGGTTGGTAGCGTGCCACCTTTCAATCTATTCCTTCGCGACGTGCTGAAGTATCTGGACGTCGCCCCGTCTCAACTTCATCCAAATGGTCACGCTTTCATTTATGGCACGTACATGCTTTTCATGGCCGTCTTCTCCAGGCCTCCAAATCCCGGCGATATAAGGTACATCTATATGGCCAAGAAACGGGGAGAAAGCCCCTCTTACATGTTTCTTGAGCCACATCGGAAGTTCCAACTTTTCACTAGCGCGTGGAGTAGCAAATTCGCCCTGTACAAACAGGAGTGGTTTTATGTGCGCTGCCCCTAAGGCTTTGCGAGGCGGTGGGTTGAAGGAAGTAAGTCCTTTCTCTGAGTTGATGTCCGTTCTCGATTGAGGTTGAACTTCTCCTAACTCACTGTTCTATTTTTTCAGATCTCGTCCCCCGTCCCGAGGGCCGGGGGTACTCCGATGCTGTCGACGCCATTAGAGCTCTTCCTGCTGAACAGCGAGATATCCGAGCCCTCATTTCCAATGAGTCACTATCGAAGTTCGGCTTGCTAGCCCCTGGCCGCCGGGTTAGCCTTCCAGAGGGCGTATCGCTTCCCAAGTCCGTGCCCGTCAGAGGGAAAAAATTGCCTGAATCATCCGTTCGCCCTTCTCTTGAAGCACCGGAAGAAGGGGAAATTCTAGGCGAGCCACCTAAAAAGCGAGGTGAGGATTTAGGTCCTGCAGCTGAAGTTCATGATATTGAAACGTCATCTTCCCCTTCGAAGGGGAGAAAGGAGCTGGCGCGCAAGTTGAGGAAAGAGAAGGTTGGTGGGACTTCCAAAGCTACGCCTGTTCAGCCAGAGAAAGAGGCTTCTTCACAGCGCGTTGGAAGTTCTCTGAAAGGCTTATCGAACCTCTCCATTCCCGACGACTTGCTCGACTATGATTTCGATGACCCGGAGCTGTTTAAGTTTCACTCACCCGTCAGGGGTGATGCGGGCGTCCCGGCCCCGATCTAAGGGGAAAAAACTCCCGTTAGCAAAGCCACTGGTCCGTCGGGGGGTAGCACTAGGACACACACAGATACATGCATTTCACTTTGCACCTACTTTTCTTTCACCATTCTTCTCTCTCGCTAATTCGCTATTGTTTGATTGCTGGTGACATGGGGCGCTCTCACGGATACGACCGCCTTCGCGGTTCGTCGACTTTACGCCAATCTGGTCGGGACTCAGGCCTCGGGAAGCGCCGAGACAGAGACAGCGACAGCGACCGAGATTATCATGCCCGGGACTCGTCATCCCGGAAGAAAACTTATTATCAGCCCGAACACCGCCAGGAGACCTCTTCTTATCAGGAGCGAAGCAAAGACAAACGTGGCCATAAGAGGTCGCATTCTGATGCTCCCCGGTACCAACACTCTGACTCTTCTTCTACCCGGCACTCCCGAGATTCTCATAAGAAGGGCGAACTTTCAAAGCCGTCTCCTCCCGCTCCCGTAACAGACCCGACAGTGTCGGAGAGATTAAACGAACTTAAGGCTAAGTTTCCGAAGATTTGTTTTGATGGGTTAAAGTTCCTCCCGGCGATTCATCCTATTCCCGGAGATGTCAAACAAAATGCTATCGCCTGTACCAATGACGTCTACGTGCAACATAACGCGTTCGTCCATCTGGCTGAGAAACTTTCTGAAGTCTCTATGGAGCGCCAGCACGAAATTGACCGCCTAAAGCTTGAAGCTATTCATAACAGGGATATCATTAAGGCCCAGGATGAAGAAATTGCCGCCTATAAGTCCGAGCTTGAAGCTACTCGTCAGAGCGCTAAGGACACCGCCGAGGCTGTTTCCCGCCTTGAATTGACTCATAAGAAAGAGCTCGATGAAGCGGTTCAACGGTGTGGGGTATTAGCTTTGGAGAAAGACTCCGTTCAGAAGGAGCGGGACACACTTAGTTATCGGGTTAAGGAACTCGAAGAGCAACTTTTCGAGGAGAGGAAAGTGAAAGTGGCTGCCCAGGTTGAGGCACAACATTATTGTGATGAGATTGTCGCCACCCGACTCCTAAAGGGGAAACTTGAAGACGATCTCTCCAAAGTCGAGGCACTGAGGAATGAGGCCCGTGAGGAAGGTAAAAGGGCAGCAACTGTTGACATCGACTCTCGCCTCGAGGCGGTCAGGGAAGAAGGCAGGGAGGAGATAAAGACCGGATTCGACCCGCTTATCGCTGAGTTCAATGCCCGAGTCCTCATGCATCGAGATCTAACTTTTCTGGGCGACGGCTACCTTGAGTCATTGGCTGAGGCATGGGAGACCCTGATTCAGATCAGGAAGGTTGAGAGCGGCGCCGATGAGGTCGACGAAGAAGCATTGATAAAAGAATTCCTGAGGGGGAAGGAGCCTTCAGATTTATCGGCGGCTAAAGCCCTCTACAGCAAAGGTTCTCCCTCCAGGAAAGGGAAAGAGGTGGCTACGGACCCTTCTGACGTTGTGTCCCCAGTTCACGTGCCTACCCAATCGGCCAGTCAGTCAACACTTGACCCCTTCGAGCAGCACGTTGGTTATGACCCGGAAGCCCCCGGGCTTGGCATTCATGTTTTATCTCCCATCCCGGAGGGCGGGACACCCCTGGCGACTAAGAACCCACCGGCATCTGGTGAGTAACCTCTGGGCTTCACAAAGATCTTTCTCGTTCCCTCAGAAGTTGTTGTGTTCTAACACTTGTTTATTTTCGTGTTTTCTGTGCAGGCTGTTCTGACCCCGAGCCCACTCCGAGGAGCGATGCCGCCAAGGAGGTGGAGATAAAGGCAAGTGAGGCTACTCAAGTCGGCGGAGATCCTGGTCCAGATGCTCAAGTAATCGAGGCGCTGGATGAAGGCAAATCTGACTCTTCCTCGGAGAGTTTCGAAGTAGAAATCATAGGCGCATCTGAGCACACATCCGACTTGAGCATGAAGGAACGGCTCGAGAAAGAGAAAAGAGATACGACCTCAGTCAAGGTTGAGCCGTGTGAAGTGGACCTGGACGATCCTCTGAACAAACCATTGAAGATCATTTTTCCTGGCAAGTCCCAGCCCATGGATGTTCCCCCTACGTCTTCGGTCGTCACCCCTCCGTCAGGGAAGGATTCCAAGAGTAAGCGCTCTGGGAAGGAACCATCGGGAAGAAGTCAAAGAAACACAAGAAATGACCGTCGTCCCCGTTCAACGAGAACTAGTTTAAGTCATGTACTAATTTTTGTAGACTGTGTAATAGGCTGTTGGCTCCGGACTTCGGAGCGTTTTTGTAACGGGAAGCTTTTTGTGAATAAAATTTGATCTTCACTTTTGTCTTCTCAAAAGACTTTTATTATTCAGTTTCTTTTATGGTTGTGATTGAAATCTGAATTGTTATGGGTAACTTAGACTTCTTGGTTCGTCTTTACATGGCTTGGGAGCTTCCCTGGATTTGATCAATCTCCACTTGGTGCTTCAAGCACTTAGAATATTTCATAGCCCGTATGTTGGGGACTTGACATATCCAAGTCATTTGCGTCGTAGTTCCTATTCAAGGAACTCGGAGGTCTGAACTGTTTGTAATTAATTCTATACACCGGACTTCGAGTACTCCAGTCCGTGCTCCGGGGACGTGGAGATTTCGAGTCATTTGTATTCGAGTCCGCACTCTGGGGACTTGGAGATTTCGGATCGTTTATACTCGAGTCCGCATTCTGGGGACTTAGAGTACTCCAGTCCGCGCTCTGGGGATTTGGAGGTTTCAAATCGTTTATACTCGAGTCCGAACTCTGGGGACTTAGAGTACTCCAGTCCGCGCTCCAGGGACTTAGAGATTTTGAATCGTTTATACTCGAGTCCGTTCTCCGGGGACTTAGAGTACTCCAATCCGCGCTCCGGGGACTTGGAGATTTCTTATCGTTTATACTCGAGTCCGCACTCCGGGGACTTAGAGTACTCCAGTCCGCATTCCGGGGACTTGGAGATTTTGAATCGTTTATACTCGAGTCCGCACTCCGGGGACTTAGAGTACTCCAGTCCGCACTCCGGGGACTTGGAGATTTTTTGTCGTTTATACTCGAGTCCGCACTCCGGGGACTTAGAGTACTCCAGTCCGCACTCCGAGGACTTGGAGATTTTGAATCGTTTATACCCGAGTCCGCACTCCGGGGACTTAGAGTACTCCAGTCCGCACTCCGGGGACTTGGAGATTTTTTGTCATTTATACTCGAGTCCGCACTCCGGGGACTTAGAGTACTCCAGTCCGCACTCCGAGGACTTGGAGATTTTTTGTCATTTATTATAAGCATTCGTACGCTAGCCATGATATCATAATTTTTAATTGCGTATCATAGGAATATCATACGAAGAGACATTGGTCATTCATGGAAAAGATGGCTTCAAGCCTTTATTGATGAAAACAAGCTAGATTATCTTATTACATGCCAAGAAGAAAGCATACTGGAAATAAATGCAACTACCACATAAAGGAAATAGACTAAGTGTAATAACGCCGCAAATGCTTGATGTTCCATGCTCGGGGGAGTGTCGCACCATCGACGGTCGTTAGCTTGAAAGTTCCTTCTCCAAGCCTCCGTTCGATGACGTATGGACCTTCCCATGCGGGATTCATGTGCGAAGGGGTTGGAAAGACTCGTTTCAAAACGAGATCTCCCACACTAAAGGTTCTTGGCTGGACTTTTCCATTATAATATTTAGCGACTCGGTGTCTATATGAGGCTGCTCTCAAATCAGCTTCTTCGCGTTTCTCATCAATGAAGTCTAATGATTCCAATAGGAGATCCTGGTTTGACGCAGGATCGTAATAGGTTACCCGGTGTGACGGAACTTCAAGTTCTACGGGTATGACGGCTTCCGTGCCGTACGCCAGTGCGAATGGTGTGTGGCCAGTCGCGGTCTTGTGGGTAGTTCTATAGGCCCAAAGCGCTGTTGGGAGTTCATCCACCCACTTGCCTCTAGCCTTTTCCAAACGCTTCTTCAATATGGACTTGATGATTTTATTGACGGCTTCTACCTACCCATTCGCCTTCGGGTGTGCAACTGCTGCGAACCTTTTCTCAATGCCATACCTCTGACAGAACTCTTTGAATTTCTTGCTTTCGAATTGAGTTCCGTTGTCCGTTATGATGGTCCGTGGGAGGCCAAAACGACATATGATATTTCGTACAACAAAATTAATGACTTTCTTGGTGGTGATTGTGGCCATTGGCTCTGCTTCCGCCCACTTGGTGAAATAATCGACTGCCACTATTGCATATTTCGCGCCTCCTTTGGCTATGGGCAGAGATCCAATTAGGTCGATTCCCCACATTGCAAATGGCCAGGGACTAACCATTTGTGTGAGTTCCGTTGGCGGAGCTCTTGGAATCTTTGCATATATCTGGCATTTGTCGCATCTTCTTGCACAGTCTGCAGCATCCCGATTTACAGTCGGCCAATAATATCCATAGCGGAGGATTTTCGTCGCCAAAGTTTGCCCCCCGGTATGATCACCACATTCTCCCTCATGGACTTCTTCCAACACCTGTTTTACCTCGTCATGGGCCACGCACCGGAGTAAGGGGGTCGAGAATCCCCTCCGATACATTATCCCGTCTTGCATTACATAACGCAAAGCCTTACGAAGGACTTGGCGTCTATCGCTTCTTTTCTCAGGTAAGTCCCCGTATAGCAAGTATTGTTTGATCGGGGTCAGCCATGATCCCCTTTCGAGTTCGG
Source organism: Allium cepa (assembly GCA_030765085.1). NCBI lineage: Eukaryota > Viridiplantae > Streptophyta > Magnoliopsida > Asparagales > Amaryllidaceae > Allium > Allium cepa. The sequence goes on from CM060938.1 coordinate 338,865,577, forward strand.
TCTCCAAGACGAGATCTATCTCCATCATGAGGAGCAAGCAGAGTCTCGACAGGGAACAATCCCATCTGCCGTGCATCGCCAGTACTCGCGAATTTAGCCAACGAGTCGGCCTCCCTGTTCTGTTCGCGCGGGACATGCGAAATGTCATAATATTCCAGGTTTACTAGTAGCTCCCGGACCCGAGCAAGGTAAGGAGCCAGTCTCTGTCCTTTCGCTTGGTAGTCTCCCCGTACCTGATATACCACCAGCTGTGAGTCGCAGAAGATTTCGATGGACTTTACCCTCAGTTCATTGGCAAGTCTTAAGCCAGCAATCAGTGCTTCATATTCGGCTTCGTTATTTGTCGCTGTAAATTCGAGCTTCAAAGAGTAGCAAATCGATCGGTTTTCGGGAGTTACCAGAACTATCCCAGCTCCCGGCCAACGGTCGTTAGATGCCCCGTCAGTGAACATCTTCCATCGGACAGGAGGGATTACTTTGTGATTTTCACTCGGTTCATCCGGAATGGTGAACTCAGCAACGACGTCAGCTAATGCTTGCCCTTGGATGGTCCTTCGCGGTAGGTTTCAAACTGGCTTAACTCGATGTTCCACTTTAGCATCCTACCGGAAGTTTCCGGTCGTTGGAGCACCTGTCGCAAGGGTTGGTCAGTGTAAATACTGATTGAGTGCGCCTGAAAGTAGGGACGAAGCTTGCGTGATGCAATCACCAGGCAATAGGCAAGTTTCTCGATCTTTGGATAATTCTTTTCTGCCCCCGTCAGTCGTTTACTAACATAGTACACTAGCCTTTGAACCTTGTCTTCTTCGCGAACTAGGGCTGTACTGATAGCGTGTTGGACACAGCCAAATATACGTACAACGTCTCGTGGTCTACTGGTTTTGACAACACTGGAGGACTTTCCAAGTGTCTTACCAGGGCTCGGAATGCTTCCTCGCAGTCAGTCGTCCATTCGAAGTTTCTCTTTCCTTTCTTTATGACATCGAAGAAAGGAACACACTTATCTGTGGCTCTGGATATGAATCGACTGAGCGCGGCTACTTTTCCGTTCAAGCTCTGTACCTGTTTTATGGTTCTAGGTGCCTGTATATCTCGGATGGCCTGGATATTTTCCGGGTTAGCTTCAATTCCTCATGCATTCACAATGAAACCCAAGAACTTTCCCGACCCTACGCCGAAAGAACACTTCAGGGGGTTGATTTTCATTTCGAAGAGCCTCAGTATATCAAACATTCCGCCAAGTCTCGAATGTGGTCGTTTGACTGCCGTGACTTCACAAGCATGTCATCCACATAGACTTCCATTGTTTTCCCAATCTGATCTTTGAACATTCGATTTACCAGACGCTGGTAAGTTGCTCCGGCGTTCTTCAGTTCGAAGGGCATCACTACATAGCAGTATAACCCAACATTTGTGACAAAGCTGGTGTGTTCTTGGTCTGGGATGTGCATCGGAATTTGGTTGTATCCAGAGTATGCATCCATAAATGACAATAACTCATGCCCTGCAGATGAATCGACCAGTTGATCAATTTGTGGTAGCGGGAAGCTATTCTTCGGGCATGCTTTGTTTAAATCAGAATAGTCAACGCAGGTTCTCCATTTCCCGTTTGCTTTCTTTACCAACACAGGGTTGGACATCCATTCCGGGTAGAGGGCGTCGCGGACAAACCCATTGGCTTTGAGTTTATCCACCTCCTCTTTGAGAGCTGTAGACCTCTCCGGGTCCATGCCTCTCCTTTTTTGCTTCAAAGGTACGTGTTTCGAGTCTATATTCAACATATGGCTCGCAATTGTAAGGGAAATCCCACGCATATCAGAGTGTGTCCAGGCAAAGACATCAAGATTCGCTCGGAGGAAATCAGATAAATTCTCTGCCATTAGGGGATCGAGCTGTGACCCAATTTTAAGAACTCGTGTCGGGTCGCTGTGGCTAACTGGAATATCAATTGTTAGTTCGGCCGGTGCTACGTCTGGTTCCCTGGGTTCCCCTTTGTCATCTCTCGGATCTATGTCTCCAACGATCCGAGAATGTCGCCCGAGCCAGGGCTCGGGCGCTAATTGTCAATCATCAGAATTCGGGATGCGGACGATGCTGTCCGCAGTCTTCCCCTTTTCTCTGCGCTGGGCCTCTCTCAGCTTAGCCACGTAACATGCACGTCCAGTTGCTTGGTCGCCATGCACTACGCCAACTCCTTTGTCCGTCGGAAATTTCAGTGTGAGACACCACAGGGCCAAGGCTGCCCTGAAATCTGCGAGGGCTAGTTGTCCCAAAAACACGTTGTATGGTGAATCAACATCCAGCACTATGAATGGTAGGATTCACACTCTTCTGCGTTCACCTTGTCCCAGTTCAACTGGTAACTCCACATATCCTACTGCGTCTATGGCTGCGCCGTTAAAGCCATGGATTCGGGCTTTGGATGGCTTCAAATCCTTAGTCTCCAGCTTCATTTGGTCATACGCTTTCTTGAAGATGATGTTAACGGAACTTCCGCAATCAATTAGGATTCTCCTTACGAATGCCGGTCCGATGGTTGCGGATATGACCAATGGATCGATGGTGGGAGCTTCCACCTTATCCGCGTCTCTATTCCTGAATACAATATCGTTGTGCATCGTGCGCTGCTGCTTTGCGGGAGTTCCATCCTCCACATTTGAACAGCACTCATGCTCTGTATGTCTCAAGGAATTAGCATATCGCTCCATTTCCTGCCAATTTTTATCCGCAGGATGAGGTCCACTAGCAATTGTGTTAATAATCAATCTTCCCACAGTTCGAGTAGGTTGCTCTGGTTGGTGTAGAGCTGGGCCACGTCCGAGGTCTGAAGTCTCTTGTCTTCCTTCTGGCGTATCTTTGACGAATTCCTGCAGCTTCTTCTGCCTAATCAATTTCTCAATAGCGTCATGGAGATGCCTGCATTCGTCTGTGTTGTGCCCATAAGACTCGTGAAAGCGACAATACTTTCTAGTCCGCTTTTGCTCCTCTGTTGATTCCTTAGGGCGTGGTTTTCTGTATTGAAAAGTGTTGTAGGTCGATAAGTAGATGTTTTCAAGAGACGCATTCAGTGGAGTGTATTCGTTGTAGGTTGGGATCCTTGACTTCCATCTCCCCGTTTCCTTCTTCTTTCCAGGATTTCCACTTCCAGTTCCCTTAGACTGCCCGGTCTTATTTTGGACGCTGGCCTGAGTCTTTCCAGGGTTATCGTCGGTTGCTTTCATGGCGATGTTGCCCTTTACAGACTCCTGAACGGACCCTGGTGCCTTGTCTTTCCTTATCCACCGAGCTTCTTTGCTCCTTATGAACTGGTGGACTTTTGAATAGAAACGTTCCAACGTAGCTGGTGGATTTCCCGCCAACCAATCCCCAAATTCAGAGTCTGGATCCACTCCACGCATTACTGCCATCAAAATCGCGTGGTCGTTTGGATTGCTCACTTCAGTAGCGGCAACATGAAATCTCTGCAAGTATACTTTCAGTGATTCTCTAGGAGCTTGGGTCACGCTTGATAAGGACATCACATCCTTGGGTCGAGTGGCGTGTATCCTGAATTGTTCTATGAATTTCCTTGCTAATTCTTCGAAGTTTGAGATTGACCGTGGAGGAAGTCGAGTGAACCACATGGTGGCAATTCCGGACAGAGTTATTGGAAAGCACCTGCACTTAGTTGCGTCGTTGGCCCTTGCTAAATCCATCATCCATCCATACCTCATTACATGTTGTCTAGGGTCAGTTTTTCCTTCATAGGAGGGTATGGTGGGCATGTTAAACTTCCTTGGGTATTCAGCCTGTAGAATGGTATCTGTGAAGGGAGTATGACTCTTAGACATTCCCCAATCTTCATTAGTCAAACCTTGATTCTCTCTCATCAACTGCCTGACCATAGCTGTCAAATCCGGGGTTTGTATGGTAGGAGGAAGGTTGGGTTCCGCTCTACGGGCTTGATTTCTAGTAGAGAGATCAGTGGCACCTGCATGGTCATCTTCATCCTTGAGGCGTCTACGCCTGGGAGGTTCATCAGCTGAAGTTGAGCTATCATCTTCGGAGTAGGGGACAGGGCTACCTCCAGCATTCTGATGCTGCTGTTGAGCAAGTTGGGCCATGAGGTCAGCATTAACTTGCATTTGCTCAGCGAGTTGCCTTCTACTTTCCGTAAGCTCTTTTATCAAGTCATTCAATTCTGCTTGTGAAACAGCTTCCGCTTGGTTTTGGCTGGAGGGCCCCGTGCCTCGAATTTCTTGTTGATCGTTAGGTCCAACTTGTTGAACACTAGCGGTTTCGCGGGCATCTACATTTTGGAAGGTCGATCTTGTTCGTGGTCTTCCCATGGTAGAGTCGTTGGTTGTAACTCTGAGTAGAATCAACAGATGCCTTATGAATAATTACGGATCTTCTTCAGGGGATTTATGCAATCCAGTAGCTACAAAGTAGATCCTCACAACCTGAGAATTCGGTTCCCAGTGAAAGCACCAAAATGTTAGTGCCAAAATTGGTCACTAACACCCTTAGAGAGTTTGTGTAGAGAGATTAATGAAGAAGATAAATTAAAATAGAGAAGATAATATAAATTAAAATGCGGGAGACGAGAACACAGAATTTATAGTGGTTCGACGTTGTAGCCTACGTCCACTTTGAAGTTGATCCTTTATTTCTTTACTTTAAACTTGATTACAGATACAATCCGCTTTTAAGTATTCGAATACAGTTGTGAAATAAAAGTAGAAGTCTTGGATGAGGTTTGGATGAGGCAGAGTCTCCCCTGTGTTCTCTAAAATCTGATCCCCCTTTTCTGTGCCCCTGCCCCTCTATTTATAGACGAATGTGGGTTGGACTTCCCTGGTGGGCCAGATGGCTAGACAGCTCGGTCTAGATAGGACGCGCCCTGCATGCTGAGTGGAACATGCCGAACGGTCGGCATGCCGAGCCCTCCTTTCCAAGTCGATGGACCTCTCTGTTGAATGGAGGAAGCGGGCCGAACGATGCTGGGATGCCGAGTGAGGCATGGATGCCGAGTGAAAGGATACGCCGAGTAGAGGGAATGCCGAACACAGGACATGCAGAGCAAAGGATATGCCGAGCACAGGATGTGCCGAACAAAGGGTATGCCGAGCACGGGATGTGCCGAACAAAGGGTATGCCGAGTGAAGAGCAGGCCGACTGGAGGGAGTGCCGAGTGAAATGCTGAAGGTCTCGTGCCGAGTTCAAACCTGGATGGACGTACGTTCTTCAATGCCGAGTACAACCCTTGACTGCCGAACGTTCAAACGTGTCGAGTGCTCATTTGTGCCGAGTACGACCCTGCATGCCGAACGTTCTAGTTGCCTGGTCGATTCTCCAGGTAACACTTATATTAATCAACCGTGATTAATATCATTAATCACATTCATTAATGATCCTTATTAATACTTTAATTAACTAATTAACTTATAATTAATCAACTCATTCATCATAATTAGTAATTAACAATTTGTAATTACTTATCTTAATTAATTAACTTCTTAATTAATTATATTAATCCTTGATTAATTAATCTAATTCTTAATTACTTCATTAAGTAATTATTAATCAAGAATATTAATAATTAATTACAATTTTAATTAATTACCTTTAGTAATTAATCTTAAACAAATCACATTCATTAATTAATCACATTAATTAATTAACTAAAATAAATTAAGTAATAAATTCTTAATTACTTACATAAGTAATTATCCCTAATTACCTCCATTAATAAATCTTAATTACTTTCTTAATTAATCACTTAACAAATAATTAACTTCATCATTAAATAATTCTTAATCCTTTAATTAATTAATTACTTCATAATTAATTAACTTTTAAACAATTATATTAATCAATTCTTTAATTGATATCATTAAGTAATTAACCAATAATTACTTCAACTAATTACTCTATCATAATTACTTTCATAAGTAATTAACTTCCTTAATTACATTCAATTATTAATCATTAATTACTTCATTAAGTAATTACACTTAATTAATTCATAATTAAGTGATTATTTAAAATTTAATAAATAAATAATTAATTATTTAAAATTAATTAAACAATTAATTAATTAACTTCTTATAATTTCAAAATCCTTAATTAATTAAGAGAACATTAATCTTAATTAAACTTTTCTTATTAACAATCAAGTTTAATATTCAAATCAAGATAAATTAACCTTATTTATCTTGTAATGAATTAAATCAAATTTTAACATCTTAAACCAGTTATCCTATTTGGTTTTCAAAATCATAATGATAATCTTATTTAAAATATAGAAAATTTAGAAACAAATTTCAAAATTTTCAATACTTTAAAAAACATTAAATTAATCTTATTCATTTCAAATATAAATTTGAAATCTTAAAATTGAATCATTACTTAACATTTTAAACTTAACTTTTGATTTAATATTTAAATTCAAAATACCCTTTTTAAATTGAAATCCAAAATGTAATTAAATTACTTTCAATATGAAATCCTTTTAAATAAATTTAAATTGAAATAAATTATATAATTTCAACTTATACTTTATAAATTTGATTAACATCAAATTTTTTGAACAACAAGTTTAGAGTTTTCATTTTATTTCCTTTATAAAACTATTATCAGACAACACCCTAAGAAAACCCGAAGCAAACCACCCTCCAACCCGAGTTAACCCCGAAGCAAACCAAAATCCAACCTGACTTCGAGTTACCCCCGAGTCACACACGAGTTCTCACCCGAGAAAATTCCATCTTCCCCAAACCAAACTTTCCCAGATCAATGGCATGTACACAACACCCATGTGCACGTCTCCCACTACCTCCGGCCACCGTGGGCAACCGCGATCATCGCCAACGTTCACTCGTGTGCACACGAACTCGACCCAAAACCCAGATTGAACCCAAACTACACGAATCAAAATTTGGACCTCAACTCGAAAATCTGCAGAATAACCGATCACAAAAGCTTCTCCTCGGCCATGCTCCTTGACGCCGACTAACCCTGCCGTCCTCACCATCAAAGCGTCGCGACTCAAACTTCATTTTCACCAAAAATGAACCCACTCGAATCATTAACAATGTCGCAAAACCCATTACAGTTCGACCGACCCCAATTAACTCTAAAACCCTATTTGATCCAATTCCCCTCAAACCACTAATTAAAAAAAATATCCTATATTTTTCCCCTGATCAATAGCTTGCAAGCAAGCTTCAATTCAAATATGAACTCAATTAATCAAGTAAAACTTCGGCAATTGCCCTAAACACAATTTACAAACAAACCCCAATTTCGTCTTAATTCCCCAACTAAAATTTTGGATATTTACTCCTAAATTCATTATTTACTAACATGATTTCAATCATGTAATTCAAATCCAAATTTAAACAAGTTGATTGATCATGTATTTTAGAATTTTGCCACTGCATTCTTGTTTCCAGGAATAATCCTAACCTATACTTTTTGGAAGCAAATTTTAGTTTTAACTTGAGGATAATCAAACATAATATGTTGAATCTCTGATCTTAAATAAGACCAGTTGAATAAGTTGGGGTTTTGATCAAAATTTTAAATTACTGAACCAAGTACAGGGTGAATAAATATACAGGCAGTAAGTACTTATAAAAAGAAAATCATGCATTCATAAAAACAAATATTTATTATCAGAGCAAAAACTCACTTGCATGCATCATTATTGGACCATAGATTAAACTAAAGCTGTTTTTTTTAAAAACATTTACTCACCTCTGTAATATATGTAGAGTAGATTTGTCTTAAACTTCCAGGCTTGTATCTTAAAATTTGTAGAAAAAATTCAATTGCTTGCTGATGAAATTGCTGAGTTGAACATCTTTGGTTTGCAGGTTGATAATTCTTTTGCATGCAGACCTTCAATTGCATGTTTAAATTACAGCTTGGTTTGAATTGCAGGTTGATTCTTCATTTGAATTTTCAGGTCGAAGTAGATATTGCAGATTGGAATTACATATGGACTTGAATCTTTGCATTACAGTTTGATTTTTCTTATCTCAGATTTGGATTTTATTTTCAGATTTGAAGTTGCTGATTTAATTTTTGCTTTTTCCCTTAAAGAAGACCCAAATTTCTTTGTTATGAATATATTTCAAATAAAAGAAATATGAAGGCCACTTGTTCCATATACTTACATTAGTCACATTAATGTTTAATTGCTTTACAAATGTCTTTAATATATTTTAAAAAGTTTTACAAGTGTTACTCCATTTTATTAAATCATTTAAATTATATATGTATTCGTAAAGTATTATATGCGTTTATGAAATATTCATATGCATTAGTAAAATGATTTTATAAAAGCCCCTTTTGAATTTTAAATAAATATACAAGTATGAAATCTTTATTAACTTTTTATTTTATAAATAACTTATGTTTTACAAACAATTCTTAGTTCAATAGATATTTAAAAAAAAAGGTTTATTTATAACTTTATATATATTTATAACCATTTAATTTAAACACTTTAAAAGAAAATAAAATATCGATAAATTTCTTTATAAACTATCATATTAAAAATAAACAATTATCTTATATTTTAAAAACAAATGAATTAATCTTTAAATTAACTTCTGAAAATATAAATTAAAACAAAGCTTTAAATTATAATCGCAAACATATTCAAATTATTAATAGTTTAAAAATTAAATTTCAAAATAACTCAAATTATAACATATATAAACATATATATTACAATTTGAAAATTCAATCTTTAATTTAAAACAAAACCTCTTCTATTTACAATATATATCAATTGTGTATATTATAAACAGAATAAAATCTGATTAACTTTGAAAAACAATTCTTATCAATATTGGCATGTTAAAAATTTATCAACCTTTAAAAGATTAAATTAGCCAATTTTAAATTAAAATTATAAAGAAAACTATTAAACCAATTAAATTATTAATACAGATTATTAAATTTATATTGCCCAAAATTCCGGGTCGTTACAATCCTCCCCCCTTAGAAGAATTTCGTACCCGAAATTTAAAAGCAAAGGTAATTTAATAATCCAGTACATATTTTAATTCCAAACAGCAAAGCATTCCTAACAACCAATTACTAACATCCATAGCAATCACATAAACCAAGAAACTTAACTAATTATTCTGACACCAATCAGAATAAAACTCTAATACTATCCCGAGTTTTCCCAAATTATAAATCTCCGGGAGACTCGCTCTACAAAAGCCAACAAACTAACTACACAACCAAAATCCAGAGCTCAACTCATCTCTAGATCCATCAAACTGAACAGAACATCAGACTACTCTCAAATCCAGCTCAACTTCCAATTCCAACTGAACTACAGTTTCAACAACCAATGATGAATCATACACGTACTCCCTTAGAGACACGTGTTTCAAAATGAATTCCAGCTATCCAAACTGACAATTCAATCTTATCCTATTTTCAGCTCTCTTAACCAGAGAATTTTAACCATTATGAAGTCTCCAACTTCGAATACCAAACTCCTTATCTCACATCTGTAACTCAACAGACAATCCTGGACTGCCAAACTTCTCCTGATCATCTCAATCTATGCTGATAATCCCAGAAACAACTAAACCAAAGCAAACAGTTCCTAGATCCTATTCAATAGAAAAGTCTTCCAAAATCCATCGAAATCTAGAACTCAAGCTCTATTACTCAAGCAATAGCAAACAGAACTCGCTTCTTTACTTCTACAGCCGATACCTCGCTTCCGCTGCACAACTCTAATTCTAAAATAGATGAGAATACTACTGACGAACACGAATACAATCTTATCAACTAAATTCAGAAACCTTGTTCATCAAATCCATAAAAATCTGAGTGACTCCTCTGACTCAGTCACACATCCTTAAAACAGAATCCTATTCCAAAAGCTATATTAGTCCAATTCCAATTCAAAAAATAAATTCCTGAGCTACTACACCAACTCTTCCTCAAGAGTCATTCTTCAACCAGGCTAACTACCAAAATCACTTCTGGAAACCAAATCGATATGGAACTCGACTCCAGATGCAGACAAACTTCTGATCACATCAGTAGCTCTTACCTCTCATGAGAATCCTCGGACTCAAACAAAAGATTGCTCAGAAAAATTCCCAAGCTAATCGCAAGTCACTTTTGCGATCCTACCTAGTTCGGATTCCAAAGAAACTGTCCTCTCTTTACCAATTAGAACAGCCTTAAGCTTTTTCAAACAAAGGTTAACCTTTCAAGAAAACATCACCACCTTCAGCCCGGACTGTTGAGAGAGAACCACCAAGATTCCTGGACCATCGGAGAAATAAGCAACACAGCTGCTTCTAAACTCTACCTCGATGATACTGCAAAGCTAAAAGATCTCCTTGACAGCACACTGAACACTTCGAGTTTCACTGCTACCACAACCAACCAAAGACTTCTAATCCAAAGGCTTCTCCAAAACCCAAAACCATCAACAAACCACACAACTGACCTCCGAGATGGCAGACATCCCAAAAGAAACTCGGACTCCAAACCAAGCATACACAACTTGCTTACCTTAAGGAATAACAAATGAGACCATGCCAAAGCAAAGAACTTATAGACCTTAGTCTCATATCCCAAAATAGCCAAACTCCTTACTAAAGGTTCAGACAACTTATACACAGATAAATCATCTCTATGGCAGATAAAGACTGCTTCTCAACCACTTCTAAAACTGCTTCAAGAGAAAACACCTTCAAAAAATCCAAAGATACTGCATCTCATCACGCAGTTATCTAGATATCATTACTAACTCCTGCACTTCCAACAATCCAAACACAAGAAAAATTCGCTTACCCGAGCGAAATCCAAACTTATACTCCAAAGACAAACTCCGAATCTTCAAAAAGACTTCCTTCGGATATCAGAGAAATCCTTACTCCAAACTACAAATCTTACTCGAGACGATATTAGGTCTACAGTCTCAACAAATACTTCCAACCTCAAACATATGGACCTCCTCCATCAGTGGTAGTTGTGTTACACACACACTACTCCATCTACCTCTAAAACTAATGTTGGAAAATCCGTACAGATAACCCAACGGATTAGGTAGACATAAATATATATATATATATATATATATATATAGTTATATATAAAAATTACAAGTACGCTCTCTCAAGAAAGACACCACTATAGAGCCTAGGTATTCACTCAACCTAATTCTCCCTAAAGATTGACATACTTCAGAGCCTAGGTATTCACTCAGCCTAATGCTCTGATACCAAGTGTGACGAACCGACTTTCTGCTCCCAGAAAATCGCATCATCTTGAAGAAAGAAAGGGATAGAAGAAGAAAAGAAAGATAAAGAAGAAACAGAACAACATCAGAGAACTCACAGCGGAACGAATAAAATATAATATATCTCATAAAATATTACATAGTATCTCAATACATCAAAGTACACAACTTAAACAACAGATATTAGACAGTTATAAACTTCTGTCTAACTATATACTCAAATATACAAGAAACAGATATCAATCAAACACAGCGGAACCAATATATCTAAACGTCGAAGCCTCCTGCTCCATATCTCCTCTAGAATTCGTCAAGCTAACCTGAATCACTTGACTACTCATACATAATATGAGTACCCAAGAGTTTAATAAAACAGAAAATAAACACTCGGGTCAGACTGGGGTCTGGTGTGAGTAAACGGGTTAAAATTGCTTAACTTTAGAAAAACCTTTGAAAGAAAAAGGTATTACGTAAGACTTCCCACACATAAACATGGAAAAGTTTTTACCTTACGCTAACCAAAACATTTGATAGGAAATCCAGTGATATTATAATAGTGTCTAGGGTTTTCAAGTAAATAAGAAATAACCGAAATTGTTACATGATTAAATTCCAGCTACTAGCCACAAAAGTGGGTAATACAATCAAAACCGTAGGGTCTCGTAGGGAATTTAATTTGATTTGAAATTGTTTTTTTTGAAACTCAAATTAATAGATTCTTTAAAACATTTGTATAAGTTTTAATTTATTAATTTGTTTTATTTACATTTTCTTTAAATAAGAAATTTGCATAAGTATAAAATGAATTAAAGAAAGACCCTTTATAAACATTTAAAAAATAACTAAATTAAGTAAAAAGACAAGTGTTAACTTTTTAAGTATTTAACTACATGTGTTAATAAGTTAGTAGCTCTAATGACAAGTGTCATTAAATCTTTATTTTCTTTTAATAATTTTGTTAAATTCATTTCAGCCTCTTTTAAAAAAAACATTTCCATTTCCCCTCATTCTCCTTTTCAAAACAAAAGATAATTGAATCGAAAGAAAAGCTTAAACAAAATCTGAAATCCCTCACAAACAAAACCTGCAAAATTCATTTCAAAAGCAATTTTAACATCTGAAACTCCTCATTCAAAACTAAGATCAATTTTCCCAAATCAAAACCTGCACTTGCAACTCTGGAAATTTCTGTAAATCAAAAGCTTAAAGGTGTCTGCATTTTACAACCTGAAGATTTCTTTGTAATTCATCTCTGGAAAATCAGGCCTGCATATAGCTGCATCTCTGAAACTCACCAGCATCAAACTACAGTTATGAAATCACTGCATGCATCTAATATTGGTCAGAGTTTAATTTGCATGTCTGCATTCATGAATGATAACATAAGAAGGCTTTGTTCTCCTGTATAAGGTGAGTAACATTTTTGCTAAATAATTTAAGTAACATGGTTGCATGGTTTATTACTGTGATAAGTAGGTTTCTGCATATATATATCTATAAATTGTCAGTAGATACTTTGATGAAATGTGTGAATGTTATCTTTGATCCTCTGCTTCTCATTTAAAAGTCAGTTTTTCTTTTAAATTTATACACCTATCACTGTATCATGGCATTGATTATGATCAAGTTACAAACAAATTTGTTTGTTAAAAATAAATCTGTAGCATAAGAACTTAACTTAAGATAAATTGAAATCAAACTTCTCTGGAAATCATAATGACCTGAAAACATGATGTGTTTAAAAATATAAATTCCCTAATTTCTTGATTTAAGATTATAAATTGAAAGCCTATATGAAACCATGATTTTCAGAGCAGAAATCATAATATTTAAGTTGTAATTTTGGGAAGCAGTGCTGTGATAGGCTAAATAATGATTTTTGGAAATTTAAGGATTTGGAACTTTGGGGGGGGGTGGGGTCTGAAGTTTCTGGTGAATGAAGATTTGTGATCAGGTTCATTTTAAAAAATTATCAACGTTAATGGATAATGTTTGGGATTAGCTGTAATAAGGATTTTGGGTTCTGTAACCCTAGTTCCTGACCATCTTCTAAAATTGAATCATCCTCTCACTCTGGTTGACCGAGAGTGGAACTGTTTCGGGAAAATGTAGATGGGTTCCTGACAAAGTAGTGGCTAGAGTTTCAACTGCATCGATGATCGGTGGAGGGTGAAATCATTGTTGACAGGTTTGGAGTTGAGGAAAGGGCTGTGTTTCCAGGTTTGGAAAATAGAAAACTGCTCTGTTGAATTTTGGGATATGGGTATTCTCTGATGCTTAGGTGTTCAGGTGGGCTCAAGGGTGGTTGGTGGATGGGATGATCATCTCTGATGATCGGGAAGATGGCCTTGGCAATGTGCATGTGCACAGTGGATATATGGAGAAGTTTTAGTTGCTGAAGTATGGTGAAGTTGTGTGCTCGGGTCATTCCTGTATTTGCTCGAAGTTAAGATAGGGGGAGACTCGAAGTAATATAGCTTTTGTCTCGGGTAGTTGTAGTTGCAGTATTTTGAGTCTGTAACCAGATTTGCTTCAGGTTTTAAAATTTTAAAACTAAATAAAAAAATAGGCTAGGCAAGTTTAAATCTAAACTAAAGCAAGATTAAAACATGAATTTAAGTAGATTTGAATTTCAGGTTTGAATAAACAAGATTGCAGTTTTGTTTCTGTAGCCTGAAACAAATTCTGTTTTTTTTTTGAATTTTAAAACCAAATTTAAAAATAGTAAAGCAAGTTTAAATATAAATTTAAAGTAAGATTTAAACTATGAATTCAAATAAGTTTGAATTCTAGATTTTAATAAATTTGCTGAATAATATAAAGTATTTAAAATTAATAATAAAATCTGCACAGATTTTATATTAGTGATTTTTAAATCTGAAAATAGGTTTTTAAAACAAGATTTAAATTCTGAGCTAAATCTGAATTTGAAATCCTGGATTCAAATTTGAATTTGAATCTGAAAGTTTCAAAAAGAAAATTGGTTGATAAATTCAAATGATATATTTTAGTTTGAGTATTTTATAAAATCTGAAATGAAGATTTTAACAGAGATTTAAATTTTAATCTTTGAATTCAAACCTGAAGCATGAATTTGAATTTTGGTTGTAATGTAAATAAGATTTGAATGTAAATGTTTAAATGTCATTTTAAATATTTAAGATATTTTAAATTTAATTGAATATAGGCTAAAGTTAAATGATTTTTCTAAATTTGCTTTAAGAGGTAATGATACTTTAAAAATGAGAACTAAAGAGATTTTAAAAATTTAAAATCTTGTTAAGTTTGATTTCATTTTAAATTTTAATTTAAAATGGAATGTAGGAAAATTAAAAAAGCAAGTTGTTTTTAAATTTCTTTGATAATGATAATTAAATCATTAATGGAATTAATGATTATCATTAAGTTGTTTTGAACTTAATGATTTATTAATTAATCAAGGTATTTAAGATTTTAATTAATTAATTTAATCAATTAATAATTTTATTAATTAAATAAATAATTAAGGATTTGTTTAATTAAATAAAAGTTTTAAATAAGTTAATTAAATTTGATTAATGTATGATTTAGAAATTAATTTAAATAAGATTGGATTAATAATTCAATCCATTAATTCTGGAGTGGTGTCTATCTTAGAGAGCGTACTTGTAATTTATATATAAAAATATATATTTATATAACTACCTAATCTGTTGGGTTATCTGTTCGGATTTTTCAACATAGTCTATAAAGGTGGATAAGGTAGAAGTGTGTGGAACACGACTACCACTAATGGAAGAGGTTTATATATTATGGTTGGAGTTGTGTCTGTCGAGATTGTAGATCTAGTACCGTCTCGAATAAGTTTTGTAGATTGGTGAAAGGATTTCTTTGTGTCCAAAGGAAGTATTTGCAAGTATTGGAGTATATTCTTGAAGTGCGAGGTTGATTTGCTCTCAAGAGCGGGATTTCCAAGAGTTGAGTTGTCAGCTGAGCAGAAGCAAGTGGTGGTATCTTGATAGCTTCAAGAAGGAATAGCTATGGGGAGATGCAGTTTCCATAGATGGTTCTGAAGATGTTTCTTTTGGAGCCAGATTTAGATGATGTTGGAAGAGCATTGATGTCTACTGCAATGAAGATTCGGATGTTTAGAGATTCTCTGGATCTCAAGTGAGTGTGACGACCGCCCATGACTCCCGCACCTTGATAAGGAAATAATGCGCTGAAAGGCGTGCTAGGCAGCCATGGGTGACCGTCAAGGGTAGAATAAACATCGCAGAACCTATCGCATAACTCACAGCGCATGGATAAAATATAATAGAGAAATACAATATAGTGAAGCTCCATAGAACAGAACATCATCATATAAGCATCATAGAAGTTTTATACAAACATATGAATCATCCATACATCAAAGCCTCACTACATAACACTCAAACAAATACAGCAGCGGAACACCCAGTACATAATATGAAAATAATATGCAAAAGCCTCCTGCTCGTCTTCGTCATCATCAGCATAAATCTCCAACAACAGCACCTGTCACCTGCTACCTAGTCTGCCCATCCCAACATGGATGAACAGCCCAAGGTAATAAGAGGAGACATAAACCTTGAGTCAGACAAAGTCTTAGTGAGCAGTAAATCAACTATCAAACATACCAAAAGAGCATAAAGGATAAAGGAATAGGAACCAAACCATCCCACTCCACCTCTTTCTACAGTGATAGCCCCCAGACTCATACTAAAGAGAAGCAAATATAACATAGCAGACAATTAAGGTAAAGCAATAATCACTCGAGTCAAGGTCGATGTTTTCCAAATACAAACCCCCAAGGCCTAAACCAAGATCAGATAAGCACCCAGAAAACACCGCTCTTGAGGCCGAATGATGGTACAATCAAACATCCATGACCCTGGCTATCACTGTTAACCTTGCTTCGAAATCACCGTTAATTGAATGACCGACTCCTTCCTGATCCATCTATCAAGGGCTAATGGTAACCCCGGTTCTAGACATAACTCCGCACGTCATCATGACCCATGCCTAGGAATTTTTGCAACTACCCAGAGTACTCGACCACCTACCTGTAGTCTTTAGGGTGTCCAGACCACCTACCTGTAGTCTTTAGGGCAACCCTTGTACTCTTGCTTTGAGTCTGCTAGAACCTTCAACAACGATGAAATCCAAGCCTTCTAGTCATCCTCCTTGACGACTATTCTCAACCTAGCCCAAACTACCTCTTGAGCCATCCATTATAAATCAACTCGAACTACCCTTCAAGTTATCAACATGCTTGGAGTAATCCTTCTCGATTATACCAAGGTTACATCACATCATGCCTCGCCTCATCTTCATCATAGCAAAGGCTCATCTTAACATCATGGTTTGCCTCATCGCATCATGGCAAAATTCCATCTCAACATCATCCAATCCATACATATGAGCTTCAACACCCACTACATATGCCTTAAGCAACTTTCACCATTCAAGAGCCTCTTCCGTAGCTTTTGAATCGTCTTTGACCATACTTGTCCAAATCTATCAACTAGATAACTCATTCACAACAATCAAACAAGGCAAACATTAATCCAAACAAATAAGCAGTCAATCAAGATCTAAATAGGCATTTGTAACTAAAATGGCAATTTTGTAAATAAGTGAGCATAAGTCTAACATACATGAATCATGGGTTTTTAGCATAGATCTAACAAATATAAATCATGGGTTTTGTCTCTACAACTTGATGAATGATCTTGCATAAGTAAACATCTTCATAAGTAATGGATCTATACTTAGATCTAAGGAAAAATGCATAAAATCACTATCTACAACACTCCAACAAACCACCAAACCAATATACTCCTTTGGGTCCGCGAGAGAGATAACCACTACTCACCAAAACACCTAAACAACTCAAAAGAAACCCACTTCAGATCTGGACAGCAAATACCCAAGCTTGATCCGGCAAAACCTCGCTTCAAACGATGAAATCTAGCTTTGTAGGATGAAGATCTTCAACTTTGGCTCTTCAATCTTCAATCTTCAATCTTGATCTTCGATCTTGGATGGATGTTAGCGCTCGATCAAAGGGGAGAAACGAAGTGAAGAAATGTTGTGGTCGAGCTCTCAAAATGGCAGCACTTCGTCGCTTCAAAAACCGGTGCCAAAAAGTGAGCAAAACTCCACTATTTATAGGCTAGTCGCCCTCTTAGGTCGTAACTCGTAGCTCGGTTTTAGGTCGTTGCCGACCTAACATGCTACGACCTAACTATATTACGACCTAAGGCCCACAGTATGCACGTGACTTAAAAACACTGCCTTATAACGACTTACGACTCAACACACTAAGACACAATGTCGTACGACTCATCAGGGAAAACGACTCATCACTCTACGACTTAACATGATGGCCGACTCAACGATTTAGCAACTCCACACGACTCGGCCTACATGCGACTCACGACCTAATCCTAACACAGGGTCTCAACGACTTATACTATAGCCGACTCAACTCCTTGCCGACTCAACACAACAGTCGACCTAACAAATCCGAAGTCAACGACCTACCGACCCAAGCTCCTACGCGACTTAACAACTTAACACCTATAAGTCGTCTAACGACCTAACTATACACAGAATCACACCCAGGCCACACGACCTAAAACACAGCCGACCTAACAACACACGCGACCTATCCTTAACTCGTCCTACCGACTTAAGCCACTAACCTTTAGGTCTCCCATCCCTATAGGTCGCCCATTCTGCTAGGTCGCTCGAATACTTAAGTCGCTCTAACCTGTTATCTACTAGGTCATACTATCTTGAGTCGCCCCTCTATCTTAGGTCGCTCACCCCTTAGGTCGCTCAACCAACCTAACTACACAGGGATTTCCTTAGGTCGCTACTTCCATAGGTCGCTCCACTCGACCTAAACACTAACTCATGTACCACCTTAAGTCGTATCACCGACCTATCTTCATACGACCTATCTCCAAACCCTTAACTCGTTAGTTACCTTAGGTCGCAATATATTAACCTATTCCAATTACTAACTTGCTAACAACCTATTCCTTAACTCGTATAAGCTTAGGTCATCTACGACTCATGAATACCGACTCAAGCTTTCCCCCACGAGTTAATCTCTACACGAGTTAATTTTCCCACACGATCTAACATCCATAAAATACGGGTCGTTACATTCTCTCCCCCTTAGGAATTTCGCCCCCGAAATTCCAAACAAACAAGAGCAACCAAAGTTATTCCGCATGCCTACCATCCATGGAAACCAACAAACCATGCATCCAATTACTAGCCTAGCATGTAGAATTCTAAGATTAGAACAAGCTACAAGTTCATGAGATGTCACGACACCTTAGGGCCATACCTCGAAGAGTTCAAGATGAGCTGCCTTCATCCTCTCTTCCTCCTCCCACGTACAGTCGTTAACATCATCACTCCATTGTATCTTGAGCAACGTAATCGTCTTCCTCCTAAGCTGTTTCGTATCGGTTTCAACAATACGAAGCGGCTTACGAGGTCTTCTAACAACTGGATCAACCTCCAAATCTTCACAGCTATCAGCAGAAACTACTGTAGTTGGGTCATGCACATACTTCCGTAGATAAGATACATGGAAAACATTGTGCACACCCGCCATCTTTTTCGGTAACTCCAATCTATAAGCGAGTTTCCCAATTCGCTCGATAATCGGGAATGGTCCAACAAATCTCGGAGTCAATTTCCCTTTCTTCCCGAATCTAATAACATTCTTCAGTGGAGAAATCTTCACAAAAACCATATTGCCTACGTCGAATTCCAAATCCTTACGACGATTATTGGCATAACTTTTCTGACGATCTTGGGCTGCCTTCATTCGTCGCCGAATGATCTCTATACAATCCGAAGTCTGTTGAATCATCTCTGGCCCAAGTGTCAGTTTTTCTCCAGTTTCCAACCAACATGTCGGAGAGTTACACGGTCTTCCATACAGTGCTTCATATGGTGCCATACCAATACTTGACTGATAACTGTTATTATATGCAAATTCCACCAAATGGAGGTGATCTTCCCATGATCCTCCGAAATCCAAAACACAGGCTCTGAGAAGATCTTCCAAAACTCGGTTGACTCTCTCAGTCTGACCATCTGTTTGAGGGTGATAAGCTGTACTCAAACACAACTCAGTTCCCAAAACCTCCTGGAAGCTCTTCCAAAATCCACTAGTGAACAATGGGTCTCGATCGCTCACTATACTCTTCGGAACACCATGGAATCGAACTATCCACTTAACATAAAGCTCAGCCAACTTCGATGCAGTCCTAGTCGATCGAATAGGAATGAACCTTGCACTCTTGGTCAACCGATCTACGATGACCCAAATCCCTTCATTTCCCGCCTTGGTTCTAGGTAGGCCATCGATAAAATCCATCGACACTTGCTCCCACTTCCATGTAGGAACCTCTAATGGCTGAAGTAATCCACTTGGCTTTTTCTGTTCAACTTTTACCAACTGACAGTTCATACATTTGGAAATAAAATTTCCAACGTCCTTCTTCATACCTTCCCAGTAATAGATTCTCTTCATATCCCGATACATCTTATTTCCTCCTGGATGAATTGTCAACTTCGAGTGATGACTTTCCTTCAGAACTTCATCTCTCAATTCATCTATATCGGGAACAACTAGTCGTCCTTGCTTTCGAAGCCAACCCTCTCGATCGACCTCGAATCCTTTATCCTTCTCTAGTTCCAATCCAGATTCCAAATCACGGATAACCTTGACAAGCTTATCGTCTCGCTTTTGGCTCTCGCCAATCCTTTCCACAAGAGTAGGTCTTATCGATAAGTTTGCCAACATTTCTGGTTCCAATTCACATCTAGGCCTGAAGTCAAATCCAGCCAAATACTCGAGACTCTTCCATTCCGAAAACATGGCTCCCAATCTTGCATGTCTTCGACTTAACGCATCAGCTACTGCGTTACCTTTTCCCGGAGTATAAGTTATACCAAAATCATACGATGCCAAGAACTCTAGCCACCGTTGCTGTCGAAGATTCAAATCCTTTTGGGAGAACAGATACTTCAACGACTTATGATCTGTAAACAACTCGAATCAAACTCCCAATAGATAATGTCTCCACATCTTCAAAGCAAACACAATCGCCGCTAACTCCAAATCATGAGTTGGATAATTCTTTTCATGCGGCTTTAGTTGTCGACTTGCATACGCAACAACTCTATTCTTTTGCATTAGCACTGCTCCAAGTCCAGTACCACATGCATCGGTGTAAACCACCATCTCATCATTCCCACTTGGAATAGTCAAAACAGGAGCATTTGTTAGTCGCTCTTTTAGGATTACGAAAGCTTGCTCACACTTATCATCCATCTGAACACTTGGTTCTTCTTCGTCAATCCTGTTAATGGTGCAGCTATCTTAGAAAAGTCTTTGACAAACCGACGATAATATCCTGCTAATCCAAGAAAGCTTCTTACATCGGATGCATTCTTTGGTCTAACCCAATCCTGCATCGCTGCCACCTTAGCGGGATCAACCGCTATTCCATTTCCAGAAATAACATAGCCTAAGAACCTTACTTCACCCTTTCAGAAGTGACATTTCGAAAACTTAGCCTTCAGCTGATGTTTCCGCAAGATTTCCAAAACAATCCTCAAGTGCGTCTTGTGCTCTTCCTCAGTTCTGGAATAAATCAGAATATCATCCACGAACACAAGCACGAACTTATTCAACTGATCTCTGAATACTCTATTCATAAGATCCACAAAATATGCTGGCGCGTTAGTCAATCCAAAAGGCATTACCAGCCACTCATAAAAACCGGATGGTGTCCTGAAAGCAGTCTTCGGCACACTATCCTTCGCCACCCTTAACTGGTGAAATCCCGTTGCCAAATCCATCTGAGAAAACACCTTAGCCTCATGGAGCTGATCAAACAAGTCATCTATTCTCGGCAATGGATACTTGTTCTTCTTAGTCACCTTATTCAGCTCATGATAATCCACACACAACCTCAACGATCCATCCGCTTTGGTTGCGAACACAACTGGTGCACCCCATTCGGACACATTATGCCGAATGAATCCTTTCCGCAAAAGGTCATCCACTTGCACTCTCAACTCTTGTTGCTCCCTAGGCGCCATCCGCCTAAGAGGCATCACAACAGGTCTGGCTCCCTCAACTAGATCGATACGAAACTCGATCTCCCTATGCGGCGGTAATCCTTTGACTTCGTCAAAGACATCCTCAAATCCATTCACAATAGGCACCGATGACAGTCCCTCCCGTGGAACAACCAGCGAATACATGAAGCTCATGAAGACGCCTTCCTCATGCTTACATCATATCACAACCTTTCGCCCTTCCACATTCCCGACTGTCACCTCCAGCCTCTCACAATCAATCCTTGCCGCATACTTCCTAAGCCAGTCCATACCCAAAATAATTCCGAACCCCGCAAAGTTCAGAACAAAGCAATCACAAACAAACGAGCAATCATGACTCGACACAACTAGACCATGGCATATCATACACAGACATGACGAACCCCCAACTGGATTTGTCACAACCAGTGGCCTATCAACAATATCCGGTTTCAAACCTAACCGGCCTACCAAATCATCACAAACAAAAGAATGCGACGCTCCAGTATCAAACAACACTCTAACTGGAACACCACAAATGGAAAGAGTACCTTGAACCACCACACTCTTCCCTTTCTCTTCCGCAGTAGGAGCTTTCGAAGACGATGGAACAGCCCCCAAAGCATAAGCTTGCACAATCTGCCTGTCTTTCCTTGGTTCTGGGCAATCCTTCTTGATATGTCCCAGCTTATCACAGTTGTAACACTTTCCCAGCACCTTGGGATTCTTGCAATCTCTGGAGAGATGGCCCTTCTGCTGACAGTTATAGCAGGTCACTTCACCCTTCGGCTTCTTCTGGCCATCCTTACCCTTCTGTTGTCGCTGCTTCCTCTTCTTGTTTCCACCCTTCTGTGGCTTAAACCCTTCCTTGGTTACAGCAACAACAGAACTCTCCCTAGGAAACAAACTCTCATGCCTGAGAGCTTTTTCCACAAGCTTCTCAAACGGATCGTCCAGATGATCCACCAACTGTCTTCCAAGATAAGCATCCAAACCGGTCACAAACTTCTCATTCTTCTGATAGGGAGAATCAATATACGATCTGGCATACTTGGACAAAGCTTCAAACTCTGAAACATACTCAAGAACTGGTCTTCCACCTTGCTTGAGCTCCACAAACTTTTTAAACAAGACAGATTTCTGAGCCGTAGAGATGAACTTAGCTTCAAATCTAGCTTGGAATTGCTCCCAAGTAATCTCCTCCTCCGGAGTGTCCATGGTGATAGAATTCCACCAATCAGCAGCTCTCCCTTGAAGCTGTCTCGATGCAAGTTTCCTCTTAGCTGCATCCTCAATTCCTAAATCTCCAAAGATCCTCCTACAAGCATCCATCCATCTCTGCACTTCAATGGTCGATTCCGTTCCCAAGAAAACCTTCCCTCCAAGAGCAGTATAATCCTTACAAAGCTTAGCAAAATCCACCGGTCTTGGAGCTTGAACTTGAACTCCAACATCCACTGATGGCCCTGAAGCTGGGATCCTTCTCATGATCGAAGTCATCATGGCCTCAAACATAGGAGCATAATCAACAGCTTCCCTAGCAGCTGGTCTCCCCCTTCGACTCATCCTTAATATCTACAAAAAGGAATGACTTAGAACACCTTGAGAAACAACTGCATAAGGAGTTCAAATCCTTCTAAACTACTATATTATATATAGTCATCATTCATCAAAATACAATTACGTCTCTCATACGTAGTTACGTCAGCGAGCGTTGGCTAAAATCGATTAACCAAAGCTCTGATACCAAATGTGACGACCGCCCATGACTCCCGCACCTTGATAAGGAAATAATGCGCTGAAAGGCGTGCCAGGCAGCCATGGGTGACCGTCAAGGGTAGAATAAACATCGCAGAACCTATCGCATAACTCACAGCGCATGGATAAAATATAATAGAGAAATACAATATAGTGAAGCTCCATAGAACAGAACATCATCATATAAGCATCATAGAAGTTTTATAAAAACATATGAATCATCCATACATCAAAGCCTCACTACATAACACTCAAACAAATACAGCAGCGGAACACCCAGTACATAATATGAAAATAATATGCAAAAGCCTCCTGCTCGTCTTCGTCATCATCAGCATAAATCTCCAACAACAGCACCTGTCACCTGCTACCTAGTCTGCCCATCCCAACATGGATGAACAGCCCAAGGTAATAAGAGGAGACATAAACCTTGAGTCAGACAAAGTCTTAGTGAGCAGTAAATCAACTATCAAACATACCAAAAGAGCATAAAGGATAAAGGAATAGGAACCAAACCATCCCACTCCACCTCTTTCTACAGTGATAGCCCCCAGACTCATACTAAAGAGAAGCAAATATAACATAGCAGACAATTAAGGTAAAGCAATAATCACTCGAGTCAAGGTCGATGTTTTCCAAATACAAACCCCCAAGGCCTAAACCAAGATCAGATAAGCACCCAGAAAACACCGCTCTTGAGGCCGAATGATGGTACAATCAAACATCCATGACCCTGGCTATCACTGTTAACCTTGCTTCGAAATCACCGTTAATTGAATGACCGACTCCTTCCTGATCCATCTATCAAGGGCTAATGGTAACCCCGGTTCTAGACATAACTCCGCACGTCATCATGACCCATGCCTAGGAATTTTTGCAACTACCCAGAGTACTCGACCACCTACCTGTAGTCTTTAGGGTGTCCAGACCACCTACCTGTAGTCTTTAGGGCAACCCTTGTACTCTTGCTTTGAGTCTGCTAGAACCTTCAACAACGATGAAATCCAAGCCTTCTAGTCATCCTCCTTGACGACTATTCTCAACCTAGCCCAAACTACCTCTTGAGCCATCCATTATCAATCAACTCGAACTACCCTTCAAGTTATCAACATGCTTGGAGTAATCCTTCTCGATTATACCAAGGTTACATCACATCATGCCTCGCCTCATCTTCATCATAGCAAAGGCTCATCTTAACATCATGGTTTGCCTCATTGCATCATGGCAAAATTCCATCTCAACATCATCCAATCCATACATATGAGCTTCAACACCCACTACATATGCCTTAAGCAATTTCACCATTCAAGAGCCTCTTCCGTAGCTTTTGAATCGTCTTTGACCATACTTGTCCAAATCTATCAACTAGATAACTCATTCACAACAATCAAACAAGGCAAACATTAATCCAAACAAATAAGCAGTCAATCAAGATCTAAATAGGCATTTGTAACTAAAATGGCAATTTCGTAAATAAGTGAGCATAAGTCTAACATACATGAATCATGGGTTTTTAGCATAGATCTAACAAATATAAATCATGGGTTTTGTCTCTACAACTTGATGAATGATCTTGCATAAGTAAACATCTTCATAAGTAATGGATCTATACTTAGATCTAAGGAAAAATGCATAAAATCACTATCTACAACACTCCAACAAACCACCAAACCAATATACTCCTTTGGGTCCGCGTGAGAGATACCCACCACTCACCAAAACACCTAAACACCTCAAAAGAAACCCACTTCAGATCTGGACAGCAAATACCCAAGCTTGATACGGCAAAACCTCGCTTCAAACGATGAAATCTAGCTTTGTAGGATGAAGATCTTCAACTTTGGCTCTTCAATCTTCAATCTTGATCTTCGATCTTGGATGGATGTTAGCGCTCGATCAAAGGGGAGAAAAGAAGTGAAGAAATGTTGTAGTCGAGCTCTCAAAATGGCAGCACTTCGTCGCTTCAAAAACCGGTGCCAAAAAGTGAGCAAAACTCCACTATTTATAGGCTAGTCGCCCCCTTAGGTCGTAACTCGTTGCTCGGTTTTAGGTCGTTGCCGACCTAACATGCTACGACCTAACTATATTACGACCTAAGGCCCACAGTATGCACGTGACTTAAAAACACTACCTTATAACGACTTACGACTCAACACACTAAGACACAAGGTCATACGACTCATCAGGGAAAACGACTCATCACTCTACGACTTAACATGATGGCCGACTCAACGATTTAGCAACTCCACACGACTCGGCCTACATGCGACTCACGACCTAATCCTAACACAGGGTCTCAACGACTTATACTATAGCCGACTCAACTCCTTGCCGACTCAACACAACAGTCGACCCAACAAATCCGAAGTCAACGACCTACCGACCCAAGCTCCTACGCGACTTAACAACTTAACACCTATAAGTCGTCTAACGACCTAACTATACACAGAATCACACCCAGGCCACACGACCTAAAACACAGCCGACCTAACAACACACGCGACCTATCCTTAACTCGTCCTACCGACTTAAGCCACTAACCTTTAGGTCTCCCATCCCTATAGGTCGCCCATTCTGCTAGGTCGCTCGAATACTTAAGTCGCTCTAACCTGTTATCTACTAGGTCGTACTATCTTGAGTCGCCCCTCTATCTTAGGTCGCTCACCCCTTAGGTCGCTCAACCAACCTAACTACACAGGGATTTCCTTAGGTCGCTACTTCCATAGGTCGCTCCACTCGACCTAAACACTAACTCATCTACCACCTTAAGTCGTATCACCGACCTATCTTCATACGACCTATCTCCAAACCCTTAACTCGTTAGTTACCTCAGGTCGCAATATATTAACCTATTCCAATTACTAACTTGCTAACAACCTATTCCTTAACTCGTATAAGCTTAGGTCATCTACGACTCATGAATACCGACTCAAGCTTTCCCCCACGAGTTAATCTTTACACGAGTTAATTTTCCCACACGATCTAACATCCATAAAATACAGGTCGTTACAGTGAGGGTATTTTATCTTTATTGAAGTAGGAGATTAAGGTCGATGAGTTACCTCATTTCGGACATGGTCTCAATTGTTTTCTTAAGAAATAAATGGTTGGTGATTGGTTTGGAGCCGAGTTTCTTTGAGGAGACGTCTACCCGTCTCAAGGCTTTTAGTGGAATTGGGTGATAGTTTTGAGTTTCAGGAGCTTTTGGTTAAGGAAGATCTTTTGGCTTAGCTGTATCATTGAAGTGGAGTTTGGAAGTAGCAGCATGGGGCCATTTCTTCGATGAGTCAGTAATCTTTGGGATTCTACTATCGGCAGACCAGGCAAATAGTGAAGGCTTATTCTTTTCTTTTGGGAGGCTTAGCAGAGCGG
The DNA here is from genome assembly GCA_030765085.1 of Allium cepa. Classification (NCBI taxonomy): domain Eukaryota; kingdom Viridiplantae; phylum Streptophyta; class Magnoliopsida; order Asparagales; family Amaryllidaceae; genus Allium; species Allium cepa. The sequence goes on from CM060938.1 coordinate 338,892,122, forward strand.
GATATTTGTTGGAAGTGATCTATCAGTTTCTGTTAGGTAAGCCATTCTTGAAGATTGGTCTTGAATAGGAATTTTATTAATTTAAGTTTAATAAGTATTTCCAAACTTTGTAGATATATATATATATATATATAGTTTTGAAAATTTGAAATGTTAATTTGATTTAATGACTTTGAAATGATAATTGAGATTTAAATTTTAACAACAAAGTTAATCTCTTATTTTTATAAACATATAGTTCAACTTGAGTTAGATAAAAAAATATTTTACAATCATATATATATTACATAATAAAATCAATAATTAAGCATTAAAAATACAATACATACATTTACACATTTCATGTAAGGTTTAAAATAAATTATAAAAGAGAAAATAACATTCAAAGTGTTAATTTAACAATAAAACAACATTTGTAAATATTAAATAATACATAACTACACTTGTAAACTTTTTAAGGCATATTAGAGACATGTGTAAGCTAATTAGAAGCATATAGGGAACAAATGTTATCCTCTTAATACTTTAGTTTAAAATTTAATAACGGGAAATGAGAAGTTTTATTTTTCAGCTAGAATATTTTCTTCATTTCACAAAAAAAAATGAATACAAATCTGAAACTTGTAAAAATTGAAACAAAAAAGTAAGCTGGAATCATGAAGTCAGAAAGCAAAGAAGTAAAATGTTGAAAATCTGAAAGAAAGAAAAGAAGAAATCTGGAAATTCAGTCATTGCAAACAATTCGGAGAATTAATCAAGTTGCTTGGATAGATTCAGGAGATTCGTCAACATGCAAACTGGAATCAAGCAATTCAATGAGCATGCGGATGAATTTAAAAGCCTGGGAAGAAATATATGCAGTTCTATCCTCTGCAATAAAAGGTGAGTAAATAAATCTTAAAAACAGTTTTAAAACTTGAATTCTATCTTGGATTGTGAATAAATATCATGCTGTTGCTTGGATATCTGAATTGAATTAAATGCATGTTTGTATGTGAGTGTTTAATTGCATGTCTGGATATGGATTGAAATGCCTGCATGGTTAAAATTTTACTGTATGTTTATGAAACAGCTTCAAAATTTATAATAAATTCAATAACTTGATTTTAAATTCGAATTAGACTTGGAATTGTAAATAAAAGTTGTTTGAAATTAAGTAGGCTGTCATCTAAAAATAATTTTAGGTTTTTAAAATGGATAATTAGCTTAAAAACTTTGAATTTACAGTAAAATGGTAAATGGGGTCAAAAATTTATTAAAACAATTTTAAATTTTGATTGCACAATTGAAATAGCAATTGAAAATCATGAATTTTAGTGTGATTGTTAAAAATTTTAATTGGGTAATTTGGGAGATGTCTGGGTTTATCTGATTTGGGGTTTTTGGCCAAATCACGACAATCCATGGCGAACTGGGTTTTGCCGTTGGTCATGAAGGTGGAGGGGGCTCCAGTGTTCATGCAAGAAATACTTCAAGAATTTTTAATTGAGTGGGATGGCCGATAATCGAGGAGTTAGGGTTTATTTACCTGTTTTTGGCCGATGTGTTCATCGTGGTTTCACGGTGTCGTGGGGATACCGGAGGTTATCGTGAGCATTGCCAAAGGTCCAAGGGATTGTGGGGAAGCTACGGCGGCGGCGGCGTGGTCTCCGGTGAAGGGGATGGCCAGCGGTGGTTGAAATTGATGTTGGGATTTTCGAACAGTTTGGAGTTGAAGGTCGAAATCTCGTTCTCGATCGAGTTTGGATTTTCTGGGTTTGGAAACTCGATGTTGGGGGCGCAAGCGACTTGATGGAGGCTGGTAGGGAGTTCGCCGTTGATCGGCGTAGTAGTGCACATATACGTGCACATGGTTGTGCATCTGGAAATGGGGAGTGGGAGAAGAAGGAGGAGACTCGAAGAATGCATCGTGTTTTGTTGGGTGGGACTTGAAGCATGGACTATGGTGGGAAGCACAGGAAGGCCTCGGGGTGTTTGCTAGTTTTGCTCGGGGTGTTTGCTTGTTTTACTCGGGGTAGGCACGGGTTTTAGTAGGGTTTACTCGAGCATTAATATATCCAGGCTAGAACAGGATGCTTATGTTGTTAATACTAAGAAAAATTGATTTTTGGGAATAGAGTTTTTTTTAAACAAAGGTTAAACTAGTTTCAAACTTTCAAAGCTATGTTTTAAACAAGTTTTATATTTGAAATATAAAAGTTTTTAAAATGAAATAGGTGAAATTTTAATAATATGTTTGTAATAAATTTTATTAAATAACTTTGAAAGTTCAAACATTTTTAATTTTGAATGTTTAAATTGCTTTAGTTAAAATTGATTTCTAAAGTATTTTATTTTAATAGGATAAATAATAAAGATTTAGAGATCAATAAAAATAAAGATTATCTTTAGTTATTTTGAATTTTGATTTAATTAAAAATAATTAAATTTGGAAAGGTAATTAAGTTAAATAATTAATTAAATAATTAACTTGTGATTAATTAAAGATAATCACTTTGGAGTTGATTAAGTATAATTTCTTGGTGAAGTAATTAAGTAATTAAGTGGTTAATTATTTGAGGTAATTAAGTAAGAGATAATTACTTTATGTAAGGTAATTAAGTAAATGTGATTAAGGAATAATCATTTTAGTTATTAATTAAAGAATTAATTAATAATTAGCTAAAATTTAAATTATTTGATTAATGATTAATTAATAAAAGGATTAAGAGTAATTAATTAGGATTTAAAACTAAAATCTCAACTATTTGGAAATCAGGTCGTGAGCCGCTGTACTTTTTATAACTATCTGTAAATTTAGAGATTGCAGAAAATTCTTATATAAGTAAAAAAAAATCAAACCATCTGAATTTTTGTAATTTAAGTATATGAACATGTTACAAGATCCAAGAGATGAATTTTAAAATTAAAGTTTTAAGTTTTAACAAGTATGAATACAAACCAGAAAGTGTCACTGAAAAAAAAAATCAGTATGGCCTCTGGAAAAAAACATTGAACAACAGGGTAATTCTGTTATTAACAAGAATTTAATTCTTAAATTTCTTTGATTTAAGATTATCAATATGTTACCTGATTCAAAACTTGATTTTAAATTAGAACTTTTAGTTTGTTTTTGATTAAGAAATTCTGGTTTAACCAGAATTCTTAACTTGGGTTGATTCTGTCGATCTAAGGAGATTTGGTGGCCAGTGATGTTCCTTGTGATAGAATGGTGATAGGAGAATTTAGGAAAAATGGTAATTGAGGAATCAATGCAGTGGGGAAGTAGTGACTAAGGATTAATGTATATAACCCTAGTTTTACTGTGTTCAAGTGATTTGATCACTGTGATCAAACTAAGTGACCGAGCTTTACCTGATTTGAGGTGAAGGTAGCTGGGGTGTGGAGGAGTCTATGGCCGGAGGTGGTGTTCCTCTGATGGTCGGAGCTTGGGCGGTGATGCAATTTCCAGGTTGTGACTTTTGTTCCTGTTCGAGCTCGAGTGCTTGATTTCGATTTAGGGCTTTTGTAGTTAAATTAAAGGTGGATTTGAAGTGTGGTGATGTCCGATGACTTGCGTAGGGGGTCGCGATGGGTCGGAGAGGGTCGCCGTGGTGGTGCAGGTGCACAGTGAAGTGGCGTGTCAGTTGTTTACTTTGGGAAGAAGGGGGGGTTTGTGTTTTACTCGGGATTGCTTCATGTTTTGCTCGAAGGAATTAGTTTGGGGACTCGAAGAATTTGATGTGAGGCTCGGGTTTTTAGTTTTGTTACAGGGTTTGGTAACCTGTAGCACAGGTTTTTATAAACCTGTTTTATATTTGAGATTTAAATAGATTTTAGGATGAAATTGTTATTCGAGTTACTCAAGTTGCTTGAGTCAGCTCGGGCTAATGATTAAAGTTTAGAAATTGTTATGTTTCAAATTTTAAATTTGAATTTGAAATATAAAACAAAGATTTAAATTAAGTTTTAAATCTAATTTAAATTATAGATTCAAGTTGAATTGAATCTTAAAATTGGAAATGATTAAGTTTTTAAATTCAAATTTGTTTTAAAATAACTTTGAAAGAGTTTATTGTTTAAAATGTTTTTAAAGAATTTGAATTTGAAAATTGAAATAGGTAGTAATGTTTAAATAAAGTTTAAATTTGTTTCAAATCTAATTTTGAATCTTTGGTTTAAATGAATTTAAGTTTTATAAATTTAAGTGTTTAAAACCAAATTTGAATGATAATGAAATTTATATGGTTTTAATTTAAAAAAAAGAAATTTGTTTAACTTTTATAAAATTTCTTTTATAATAAAAGTATTATTGTCAAATAAGGATTTTAGATTGATTTTAAAATTGTTAAAGTTAATAAAATTAAATGTTTATATTTCATTTAATTATTAGGGTAATTAAATGAATAATTAATTTATTTAATAAATTAATAAAATGGTAATTAAGGGTTAATCATAAGGGTTTAAGATTAATTAATTTTAAAGTAATTAACTTGAAATTAAGTTAATTAATTAAATAAAATTAGTTTCTAATTAATGATTAATAATTAATTAATCAAATAACTAATGGATTAATTAAGTTTTAATTAACACTTAGTTATTTAATTAATTTGGAATTAATTAATGGATTAATTAATGATTAATTAATTTGAAATTAATAATGATTTAAAATAAGTTAATTATTTTAGAAAATAATTAATGAGTTGTTAATAGCTAATGAAGGTCATTAACTAAGGATTATTTAATAATTAATTAATGTGATTAATTTTAATTATTAATTATATTAATTAATTTAAGGATAATCAATTGTGTAAGTTATTAAGTATAATTACTTATGGAAGTAATTAAGGAATTAATTACTTATTGTAATTAATTGAGTTTAATTTGATTAGATTAAGTTAATTAATTCAGTTTAATTAATTTAAATTAATCATTTGATGATTTGTGAAGTATAAATACTTAATGTAATTAAATGAAGAGAAGTTACTTAGGAAAGTAATTAATGAGTAATTACTATATGTAATTAATTGAAGGAGTTTTGTTGATAAAAGTAATTTGAGTATAATTACTTGTAAATTAATCAAGGACTAATTAGAGATAATTAATTAATGAGTAATTTATTTATTTGGTGAAGTAATTAAGGGTAAATAATTACTGAATGAAGTTAATCAAGGGTGATTAACAGTTATGATTTAAATAAAGATTAAATTACTTAATTGAATTAATTTAATTTGAAAATGTAATTAGAAGATCATTAATTTTTTTATAATTAATGATGTAATTAAGATTGATTAACTAAGATTAATTAATCATTAATAAATGATTAAAGGTAATCAATTTAAGGTAATTAATTAAGGAAGTAATTAAAGGTTAATTACTGTATTTGGATAAATATAATTAATTTGAGAAATTAATTAGTAAGTAATTACTTGAATGTAATTAAGAGTTAATTAATCAGGGATGATTAATTAAAATGAATAATTGGATGAGGATTAATTATTTGATTGATAATTAATTAATAACGATAAGCAAGGATGATATTGGTAAAGTAATTTAATTTAATTTACTTTAAATTAATGGAATGATGTAATTAATTTAATTCATCTTAAATTAATTATATTTGGGTGTGGTTAATCATTGCTTATATGGTTGGTTAGTGATTGTTGCTTTGTATGGTTAGAATCTCAGATATGAGATAGATAATGTTGAGTGATTTGAATGCATTGGTTGCATGGAGATATTGATATAGATTATCTTTTTGAATAATGATAATATGGTTTATCTGATATGATGATAATGTTGATTACCTGTTGTGTATCTGTGATTTATCTATTTGGACATATAGATAATTGGATTGTTTTAAACCTTTAAAACAACTTGGCCTTAAAAGACATGCTTTGGATTTCGATGAGACCGGGATCGGGTTTCCATATTTGGATATCCGAAAACCACATCGTTTCCAAATAACGTTAGGTAGTTAATCCAAGTGGAGCGAGTGAAGACTCGAGGTGTAAGGGCTATATGTCAGTATGACTCTGTGGGTGATTCCGTAATGAGTTTGATGGAATTGTGCTTATAGATTCGAGATGGTGAATTAGAGTGCAAGGGCTATGGTCGTTGACTCTAAGGGTGATTCCAAATTGAGTGCAACGAGATAGTGCCTTCAGTTTCGTTCGAACCCAGAACGAACTTGTATGGATTGAATGCTTTCAGCACATCGTCAGGTGGACGATGAGCATTCTAAGATAAATGGTCCTATAAAGGTAATCGCAGCCTCAAGCCTCATCAACCGGGAATGGCTAAAACAGGGGAGGTGCAGCAAGGTTTCGTGGGTCGCTCCCACTGGAGAGCAAGATACAACCCTATCTAGAAGTCCCTTTATATTTCGGCTGTGTGGGCAGTTGGTCTGCAGCCAACTACGGGGTGGTCTTGTTCGGGACTGTTCAGTAAGGAATGGTTCCGGCTTTGTGTTGCAGGGGAGTGGGAGTACTCCTTGGTACGGTGATCTAGGCCACGTACTGTGACGGGCGGTACCCCAGTAGCCCTGCCATTGATGGAAACCCATTTTCCCTACGAGACCCTACGGTTTTGTTTGTATTACCCACTTTTGTGGCTAGTAGCTGGAATTTAATCATGTAACAATTTCGGCTATTTCATATTTACTTGAACACCCTAGACACTATTATAATATCACTGGATTTCCTATCAAATGTTTTGGTTAGCGTAAGGTAAAAACTTTTCCATGTTTATGTGTGGGAAGTCTTACGTGATACCTTTCTTTTCAAAGGATTTTCTAAAGTTAAGCAATCTTAAACCGTTTACTCACACCAGACCCCTGTCTGACCCGAGTGTTTATTTTCTGTTTTATTAAACTCTTGGGTACTCATATTCTGTATGAGTAGTCAAGTGATTCAGGTTATCTCTTGACGAATTCTGAAGGAGCTTTGGAGCAGGAGGCTTCAGCGTGTAGACATATAGTTAGAGTTTCCGCTGTGTGTGATTCTGTGTTGATGTGTTGTATTGTATTAGACAGAAATGTTATAACCGTCTAAATTGAGATGTTTAGTTGTGTACTCTGATGTATATGATACTATGTATATGTTCTATATTATATTTAAATTGTTCCGCTGTAAGATTCAGATGTGTTGTTTCTTTTTCTTCTCTTTCTTTCCTTCTTCTATCCCTTTCTTTCTTAATTAGTGATGTGATTTTCCGGGAGTGGGAAGTCGGGTCGCTACAGTTGGTAATTAATCTAAAATCTAATTAATTAACTTAAAATCATTAATTACTTAATTAAACATCCACATAATTAATTAATTAAATAATTCATTTTCATCTTGATTACCTTAATAATTAAATGAATCCAATCATTAAATTTTTATTTATCTTTTAGATAAACATTCCTCATTTAAAAACAAAATGTTTTTTCAATTTACTTTAAATTCTATTTAACTTCATTTTAACTTAAGATTCAAATTTATCTTAAACAATACAAAACTAAATCTTATATGTTAAAACATCTACCTTATCAATAAGTTAAAACAATTTAAATTTCAATTCAATTTAAATTCAAATCAATTTAAAAATTACTTTAAATTTTCAAAATTGGAATACAACTTCCAAACTCATTTTAGTTTTTAACTCTTCAAAACTCTTCCTACAATCTACAACTTCAATTCAAATGCATGTCATTTTAATCATTTAAAAGCAATTTAAAATTTAAACCTTTATTTTAAAAACTGAAGTTTAAATTTTATTCCAGATTTAAAAACTCAGATTTGAATTCACTTTGAATTTCTAATTTAGATATTTTACCTTTCAATTCAAATACTAACACATATGCATTTACACTTGTGAGTTTGAAAAATCAAATTTAAATTTAAAAACATAAATGAATTTAAATCTCTGACAAACAAATTTGAATTCATATCCAAATTTCAGATTTTAAAAACTCAGTATAAATTTCCACTTGCAATTAAAACTTTACCTTTACATAAAAAGCAGAAACAGTTTCTGTTTTGTTTAAAAACCAATCCTTCAAATTTTCTGAATTTAAATTATTTCAAAGAAACCATAATTCAAACTTATTTGAATTCATTATTGAACTCAGTTTCAAAATCCTAAGTTAAAATTGTAGTTTGCTTTTATTTCAAATTTTATAAACTGAAAACAGGTTTCCTGTTTCCCCTTTCTTTTCTTATTTTAAACCAAACTTGAATTTCTTAATTCAAATTATTTCAAAAATCAGAATTCAAACTTTTTGAATTCATCTTCAGATTCAGATTTAATCCTAAGTTCAATTTCCAGATTTAAATTTAAACTTTACTTTTTAAATTTCCTAAAACAGAACAGGTTCTGTTTTGTTAAAACCTGAAATATAAATACACTCGAGCAACCCCATTTTACTTCGGGTCAGTAACCCACTTACTTCGAGTCACTCACTAATTTCCCCGAGAAAATCCCGAGCAACTAAACCCTGCACCCAAAAATAATATCACCACACCTGCACACTCCTTCCTATGCACCACTTACCCATCTCAGGCAACCTCTGACCATCATCTCTGGCCATCCCCCATCGATCACAATCCCCACATCACACCTCAACAGAAAAACAAGCCTGCAATCCTACTTAATTTGTTTTAAATTAGGTGTTACTCACCTGTTTAATGATGCAGACAGAGTACATTCCCAGATTTTTAGCATGCAGTAGCTTGAATGCCCTTTTAAACTTGAATGTTGCTTGAATGCAGATGCAAACTTGAATTTGTCCCCAGATAGTTTTGAAAACATGTAGACTAAAGCTTGCAGACCCTTATGTTTTCCAGATGAAATGCAGGCTGCAGATGCAAATTTGAAGTTGCAGTTTCAGATCCAGATTTCTTTTTAGAGTGAAGAATGAAAAAGAGAAAATAAATGAGTAAATGCAAGTTATATAGCTTATTTATGATGAATTAAAATTAAAGATAAATAAATATTGAAACATGACACTTGTACAAAATTACTAACACTTGTTAACTTACTCTTTTAAATATTTATTTATCTTTAATTTTAATTCATCATAAATAAGCTATATAACTTGCATTTACTCATTTCTTTTTTCTTTTTCATTCTTCACTCTAAAAAGAAATCTGGATCTGAAATTGCAACTTCAAATTTGCATCTGCAACCTGCATTTCATCTGGAAAACATAAGGGTCTGCAAGCTTTAGTCTACATGTTTTCAAAACTATCTGGGGACAAATTCAAGTTTGCATCTACATTCAAGCAACATTCAAGTTTAAAAGGGAATTCCAGCTACTGCATGCTAAAAATCTGGGAATGTGCTCTGTCTGCATCATTAAACAGGTGAGTAACACCTAATTTAAAATAAATTAAGTAGGATTGCATGCTTGTTTTTCTGTTGAGGTGTGATGTGGGGATTGTGATCGATGGGGCATGGCCAGAGATGATGGTCAGAGGTGGCCTGAGATGGGTAAGTGGTGCACAGGAAGGAGTGTGCAGTGTGGTGATATTATTTTTGGGTGCAGGGTTTAGTTGCTCGGGATTTTCTCGGGGAAATTAGTGAGTGACTCGAAGTAAGTGGGTTACTGACCCGAAGTAAAATGGGGTTGCTCGAGTGTATTTATATTTCAGGTTTTAACAAAACAGAACCTGTTCTGTTTTAGGAAATTTAAAAGTAAAGTTTAAATTTAAATCTGGAAATTGAACTTAGGATTAAACCTGAATCTGAAGATGAATTCAAAAGGTTTGAATTCTGATTTTTGAAATAATTTGAATTAAGAAATTCAAGTTTGGTTTAAAATAAGAAAAGAAAGGGGGAAACAGGAAACCTGTTTTCAGTTTATAAAATTTGAAATAAAAGCAAACTACAATTTTAACTTAGGATTTTGAAACCGAGTTCAAAAATGAATTCAAATAAGTTTGAATTCTGGTTTCTTTGAAATAATTTAAATTCAGAAAATTTCAAGGATTGCTTTTTAAATAAAACAGAAACTGTTTATGTTTTAAATGTAAAGGTAAAGTTTTAATTGCAAGTGGAAATTTATACTAAGTTTTTAAAATCTGAAATTTGGATATGAATTCAAATTTGTTTGTCAGAGATTTAAATTCATTTATGTTTTTAAATTTAAATTTGATTTTTCAAACTCACAAGTGTAAATGCATATGTGTTTGTATTTGAATTGAAAGGTTAAATATCTAAATTAGAAATTCAAAGTGAATTCAAATATGAGTTTTTAAATCTGGAATAAAATTTAAACTTCAGTTTTTAAAATAAAGGTTTAAATTTTAAATTGCTTTTAAATGATTAAAATGATATGCATTTGAATTGAAGTTGTAGATTGTAGGAAGAGTTTTAAAGAGTTAAAAGCTAAAATGAGTTTGGAAGTTGTATTCCAATTTTGAAAATTTAAAGTAATTTTTAAATTGATTTGAATTTAAATTGAATTGAAATTTAAATTGTTTTAACTTATTAATAAGGTAGATGTTTTAACATATAAGATTTAGTTTTGTATTGTTTAAGATAAATTTGAATCTTAAGTTAAAATGAAGTTAAATAGAATTTAAAGTAAATTGAAAAAACATTTTGTTTTTAAATGAGGAATGTTTATCTAAAAGATAAATAAAAATTTAATGATTGGATTCATTTAATTATTAAGGTAATCAAGATGAAAATTAATTATTTATTTAATAAATTATGTGGATGTTTAATTAAGTAATTAATGATTTTAAGTTAGTTAATTAGATTTTAGATTCATTAATTAAATTTGGAATCAATAATTGATTAATGATTAATCAATTTGGAATTAAGATCATTAATTAAGTTATTAATTAATGATAAATGAATATTAGTTATGTAATTAAGTTTTTATATAAAATTAATTAATTTAATAATTAACTTTAATTAATGAATGATTAAAGATAATTTAAATGGTAATTAATTTAAGTTAATTACTTTATAAAATAATTTAAGGATGGTTAATGAAGGTCATTAACCAGCATTTATTTAATAATTAATTAATTTGGTTAATTTTTATAATTAATTAGATTAATTAATTTAATAATAATCAATTGTAAATGGTTTGAGTGTAATTACTTGATAAAGTAATTAGGTAATTAATTACTTAATGTAATTAATTTAATTTAGTGAGATTGTTTAATTTAATTAATTAAGTTTAATTAAATTATAAACACTTAAGTTTTATAAATAATTACTTTTTGTAATTAATGATTTGGAAATTACTTAGTTAAGTAATTGTTTAATAATTACAGATTGTAATTAAGGAGATGTTTAAGTATGAGATAATTTGGATTAATTATTTAGTAATTAATCAAGGGATTAATTAAGAAATAAAATTAAGGATAATTAATTGGTTTAATGTGGTAATTAAGTTAGTTAATTACTTAGAGCAATTAATTTAAGGATTAATTAGGATCATTAATTATTTTAATTAATGGTGTAATTAAAGTTGATTAATTATGATTAATTAATCAATAATAGGTAATTAAAGGTAATTAATTAATGTTACTAACTAAGGATTAATGGAATTAATTATGATTAATTAATTAAAGTGATTAAAGGTTAATTACTGCTTGGTTGAGAATAATTATTTTATGAAATTAATTAAGGATAATTACATGAATGTAATTAAGAGTAATTAATCAAGAGTGATTAATTAGGATGGTTTATTTTGAATGATTAATTGATTGGAATCAATTAAATAGTTAAGATAGCAAGATTTATATTTGATGAAGTAATTAATTTAATTTATTTTAAATTAATTAAAGATGGGTAATTAATTTAATTCATTTTAAATTAATTAGAGTTGAAGATAGTTAATTTAATTCATTTTAAATTAATTATAGGATGATGGCTAAATCATTGCTTATGGATGAATGGTTGAACTTGATTGTCTTGGATGCTTTGTGATCTCAGTAATGAGATAAATGATATTGTGTGGTATGGATGTTTGATTGTATTGTGATGATAACATAGGTTATCTATTGTGATGGTGATATATGGTATATCTATTGGATATTGATGATATGAATTACCTGTTATGTGGTAATGTTGATTATCAGTTATGGCTTATGAATTACCTATCTGTGTGTAATAGATACTGTATTGAATTGTTTTAAACCTTTAAAACAACTTGGACCTTAAAAGACACGCTTTGTTTTTCGATGAGACTGGGATCGGGTTTGCTACATTACAGCGTGATAGGGGGTTCTCGCTTTGCGTTAGGTGGCGAACGGGAGACTCTTACCCCTACATGCCCCCGGGGATAGTATAAGGTCTTGCGGGGTTGGTTGCGAGTCGAGAGGCTGGCCGTAAAAGCAAACCCGAGGTACCAATGTGAGCCACAACGGGACTGGGATGGTTGAAAAGCCTACCGGTCGTGAGCTGTTGCTGATGGTTGAAAAGCCTAGGTCGTCTCAGTTGGTATCAGAGCCAGGTTTTTCAATTGAATATACAGGTTTTTCAATTGAATCCAATTGATTAACCATTCCCAGAATTTACAGTGTTTAGATTCTGATGTGTCATTAAAAACTGAAGTGTTCTTATTTACATAAATACACTCAAGACGGTATTAAATTACCTTTGTTTTAAATTTCGGGGACGAAATTCTTTTATGGGGGAAGGATTGTAATATCCCGGAATTTTAGACAATATAAATTTAATAATCTGTGTTTAAATTTATATTGAATTGATAATTTTTGTTAATAAATTGGATTGATTCTATAATCTTCTTTATTTAAATATTTAATTTGTGAAATTATTTTAAATGAGTTAATAAATCTATTTTCTATTTAATAATGTATATGTATTTATGTATATATTTTAAATAGATAAGTTGTTCTTAATTAAATTAGTATAGCATAATTTTAATGTTTTAAAAATGGAAATTTTGATTTGTTTTTAATTTAAGCTTTTCAAAAATATTTAATAAAAATACTAAATGATTTTAAATATGTAAGATAAATATTTTATTGGTTTAAAAAATTCATTCTTACTTAAGTTTGTATATTAAAATAAGTTACAAAAATGTTTGTGTAATTCTTTTTAAATTATTAATTGATAATTTTGATTTGTAAATTTAATTTGAAATTTAAAATACAATTTAAAATGTGAACATGTATTCAATAAGTTACAAACTCCTGTTTAAATTTATTTTAATTGTTTAAAAGTTTTTTTTCAAATAGTAATTTGTATATTGTTTTCATAATACTTTGTCTTGTTCTTTAAAAATAATTTACTAAGTTTAAACATTTATTAACATTTAATTTAAATAACAAAACATTTTAAAGACACATGTATGCATAGTTAAACATGTGTTAAATATTTAAAAGAGTAAGTTAACAAGTGTTAGTAATTTTGTACAAGTGTCATGTTTCAATATTTATTTATCTTTAATTTTAATTCATCATAAATAAGCTATATAACTTGCATTTACTCATTTCTTTTCTCTTTTTCATTCTTCACTCTAAAAAGAAATCTGAAATCTGAAACTCCTCTTCATGATCAAGCAAACACTTGTTTTTTTTTCAAACCTGTAAACACTTGCATTCAACTCCTCAAATCTGCATCACAAAGGCCTGTATTTCAATTTCTAAATCAAATATGAGGCCTGCATTCAATTCATGTTTTCAAAAACAATCTGGATCTGAAACTGCAACTTCAAATTTGCATCTGCAACCTGCATTCATCTGGAAAACATAAGGGTCTGCAAGCTTTAGTCTACATGTTTTCAAAACTATTTGGGACAAATTCAAGTTTGCATCTGCATTCAAGCAACATTCAAGTTTAAAAGGGCATTCAAGCTACTGCATGCTAAAAATCTGGGAATGTGCTCTGTGTGCATCATTAAACAGGTGAGTAACTCATTTTTTAAGTTTACTAAATAGGTAAAGTTGTGCATGCTTATCAATTACAAATAAACTTATATGAAATTGATGAAATGTTATAACTGTTAATATATGCCTGTGAATATGATGATGTCTGTTGCATGTTATTCTTCAAATTTTCAAACTCATGTTTGATCCCTGAAATTCTTTGCTTGACTTGATTGTTGTTATGACTCAAACTTTTGAATAAAACATATTTGTTATAGAATTGAGTATGTTTAAAATTTTGTATAAATTAAACAAATTGCCTGTAACCTGAAAAATCAAGTTACACAGAACAACTATTAGCATAGAGTGAAAATCCAAATGTTATAATTTATTGTTTCAGGTTTACTAATAGAATCATCAAGTGAATTCAAGAATTTTAGATCAAAAATTAAAATTTATAGTGTTAAAAATAAAATGCAGTTTTGAAATTAACTGTATTTTGCATTTTGGTCTAGTTCAGTTGATCTTTGCAATTGAATTGATTAAATTTGTTTCTAGAGGTAGTTTATCTATCATAGATCATAGGAAAATTACTGAATTGGTTTGCAATTCAAGTTTGAGATTGAAATTTGGAATTCTATTATGAACCCTAGTTTTACTGGGTTTCTGTGTTTGCTCGAGTATGATCTCCTGGGTTGATCGAGTGTATAGATATTTGGGGTTTGGATAGATGATGTGTTGATGAAGTTATTGCCGGAGTTTGGACGATGATGGTGACCGGAGATGGGAGAAATTGGTGATGACAGGTTTTAGGTGGTGGGGGTTTGGTCTGTTCCAGGTTTGGGGTTGATTGTTGGTTGCAGATTTTTGTCTCGGGATGGTCTCGGGATTATTGGGGGAAAACTCGAAGTAGGTGCGGTTTTGACTCGAAGTCAAATAGGGAGGTTTGTGTGTATTTATGTTTTCAGGTTTAACAAAGCAGAACCTGTTCTGTTTTAGGAAATTTAAAAAGTAAAGTTTAAATTTAAATCTGGAAATTGAACTTAGGATTAAACCTGAATCTGAAGATGAATTCAAAAAGTTTGAATTCTGATTTTGAAATATTTTGAATTAAGAAATTCAAGTTTGGTTTTAAATAAAAAAAAGAACAGGAAAACCTGTTTCCGGTTTTATAAAGTTTGAAATAAATGCAAACTAAAGTTTTAACTTAGGATTTTAAAACTGAATTCAAATATGAATTCAAATAAGTTTGAATTCTGGTTTCTTTGAAATAATTTAAATTCAAAAATTTCAAAGTTTGGTTTTTAAATAAAACAGAGAACAGTTTTCTGTTTTTAAATTAAACGTAAAGTTTAAATTTGCAGGTGAAGATTTAAACTGAGTTTTTATCTGAAATTTGAATGATACCACAATTGTAACGACCCAACTCCCGACTCCAGAAAGTTGCATCGTTAAGAAGAAAGAAAGGGATAGAAAAGAGAAAAGAAAGGAAAGAAAGAACAGACAACATCAGAATCTCACAGCGGAATCGAATAAATTATAATATATCACATAAAACTTTACATAGTATCATATACATCAGAGTTAAACAGCTAATACAACACAAACTAAACAGTTATAAACATCTGTCTAACAATTACAATCCAAGTATATCAGAGAAACAGATTCAACTCAAACACAGCGGAACCACTAAATATATCTACATGCTGAAGCCTCCTGCTCCATTATCTCCTCCAGAACTCGTCAAAGCAATCCTGAAACACTTGACTACTCATACATAATATGAGTACCCAAGAGTTTAATAAAACAGAAAATAAACACTCAGGTCAGACAGGGGTCTGGTGTGAGTAAACGGGGATAAAAGTTGCTTAACTTTAGAAAATCCTTTGAAAACAAAAGGTATCACGTAAGACTTCCCACACATAAACATGGAAAAGTTTTTACCTTACGCTAACCAAAACATTTGATTGGAAATCCTGTGATATTATAATAGTGTCTAGGGTTTTCAAGTAAATAAGAAATAGCCGAAATTGGTACATGATTAAATTCCAGCTACTAGCCACAAAAGTGGGTAATACAATCAAAACCGTAGGGTCTCGTAGGGTAAATGGGTTTCCATCAATGGCAGGGTTACTGGGGTACCGCCGGTCACAGTACATGGCCTAGATCAACGTACCGAGGATTACTCCCAATCCCCTGCTACACAAGGCCAGACCCATTCCTTACTGAATAGTTCCGAACAAGACAACCCCGCAGTTGGCGCGCGCTAACAACTGCCCACTAAGCCGAATAAAATGGGACCTCTAGACAGGGGAGAATCTTGCTCTCAAGTGGGTGCTACCCACGAAGCCTTGCTGCACCTCCCCTGTTTTAGCCATTCCCGGTTGATGAGGCTTGAGGCTACGATTACCTTTATTGGACACATCACTTAGGATGCTCATCGTCCACCTGACGATGTTCTAAAAGCATTTAATCCATACAAGTTCGTTCCGGGTTCGAACGAAACCGAAGGCATTATCTCGTTACACTCATTTGGAATCACCCTCAGAGTTAACAACAATAACCCCTGCACTCTAAACCACCATCTCGAATCTATAAGTACTATTCCGTCAACACATTACGGAATCACCCACAGAGTTATACTGACGTATAGCCCTTACACCTCGAGTCTTCACAATGCTCCAATTTGACTCATTTAAATTCAAAATGTATTAAAACAATACATTTCTAAAAATTAAATTCAAATTCCAATTTATTTAAGGATTCAAATTTTTAATTATATAAACATTAATCCAAATTAAATAATTATAAACCTTAAAATAGAAATGAATGTTTAAACAACATTCATTACTTAAAAATAAAAGAAAGATTTACATAATTTACTTGATTAAAATAAATTAAGCATTGAAAATAAGTTGATTATTTAAATTTCCAAATTTAAATTAAACACTTCATATTTTAATCCAAATACTAAAGAAAACAAATTTCTTTCAAGTTTTAAAACTCACTTGAAATCAATTTTTTATATTTTCAAACCTATCTTTAAAAACATTTGAATATGTTCATCATTTTTTCTTCTTTAAATTTATAAACTGTTTGAAATCAAAACTGGTTTTCAAAATTTAATTGTAATCTAATTTAGAAATTTTCCTATAATCTATGATAGATAAACTATCACCAGAAACAAATTCAACCAGTTCAATTACAAGGATCAACTGAACTTGTCCAAAGTGTAAAATACAGTTAATTTGAATCTGCTCTTTATTTCTAGCTCTGTAAATTTTAATTTTAGTTTTAAAATTCTTGAATTTACTTAATAATTCTATTAGTAAACCTGAAACATTAATTCATGATACCTACATTTTTCCAATTTTACAGAATTTAGTTGTGTTTTTATGTTCCAGACAACACAGAATCTATACAACTTATAAAAGCCTTTAAAATTTATTTTATCATGTAATAAACAAATTCCATTCAAATGCTAATCCATAATAGCAACCGGATCAAGAAAGAAAAATCTATTTATCAAATTTGAACTTAAACTATAACAATCAGAACCTTGGAAATCAGACATGCATTGCATTTCATATATATACACAGGCAGTTTTAAAAGAGAAAAAAAATATACAAAAATTTAACTCATCAGAAAAACAAGCATGCAATCCTACTTAATTTATTTTAAATTAGGTGTTACTCACCTTTATTTGCCAAAATGCAGAGCACTGTTCCAAATTTTTTACATGCAGTAGCTTGAAATTGTTGCATGCAGGTAGCCTATTTCCAGGCTTTAGAAAAATGCAGGTCTGCAACTTGATAGTAGTTTCAGATCCAGATTGTCTTGAAAACATGAATGCAGACCTTCATGCTTAAAATTGAAATGCAGGCTTCAACTTGATGTAATTTGCATGTTCCAGAGTTTTGAAAAAATGAATTAATGCAGGTCTTTAAACTTGAAATTGCAGTAGTCTTGCATGTTTCAGAAGAACCGTAGGTTTTGTATTTTGGAAGATGCAGACTTTTATTTTGAAAAAGAGGAGTTTGGATTCAATGCATTTACAGGTTTGAAAAAAAATGCAAGTATTTGCTTGATTATGAAGAGGAGTTTCAGATTTCAGATTTTCTTTTTAGAGTGAAGAATGAAAAAGAGAAAAGAAATGAGTAAATGCAAGTTTTATATTCTAAATTTATGATTTAATTAAAATTAAGGAAAAAAAATTAAACAATGACACATGTAAATAAAGATAGACACTTGTCATTTAAAATGGTGATAAGTTTACATTTGTTAACTTAGGCTTTAATAAACTTACACATGTCTTTAAAAATGTTTTTGTTATTAAATTTAAGATTAATGAATGTTTAAACTTAGTTAATTATTTTTAAAGAATGAGACAAAGTATTATGAAAACAATATACAAATTACTATTTGAAAAAGAAACTTTTAAACTATTAAAATAAATTTACACAAGAGTTTGTAACTTAATGAATACATGCCTCATATATTAGATTGTATTTTAAATTTCAAATTAAATTTACAAATCAAAATTATCAATTAATAATTTGAAAAGAATCACACAAACATTTATGTAACATATTTTAATATACAAACTTAAGTTAAAATGAAATTTTAAAGAGTTAAAACTAAAATGAGTTTGGAAGTTGTATTTCAATTTTGAAATTTTAAAGTAATTTTTAAATTGATTTGAATTTAAATTGAATTGAAATTTAAATTGTCTTAACTTATTGATAAGGTAGATGTTTTAACATATAAGATTTAGTTTTGTATTGTTTAAGATAAATTTGAATCTTAAGTTAAAATGAAGTTAAATAGAATTTAAAGTAAATTGAAAAAACATTTTGTTCTTAAATGAGGAATGTTTATCTAAAAGATAAATAAAAATTTAATGATTGGATTCATTTAATTATTAAGGTAATCAAGATGAAAATTAATTATTTAATTAATTAATTATGTGGATGTTTAATTAAGTAATTAATGATTTTTAAGTTAATTAATTAGATTTGAGATAAGTTAATTAAAGTTAACTAATCTATGATTAAGGATGATTAATTAAATTTTAATTTATGATTAAGATTTATTTAATCAAGTGATTAGAGATAATTTAGATTTTAATTAACACTTAATTAATTAATAATTAAAGATTAATTAAATGATAATTATATATTAATTAATTGATAATTAATAATGATTAATTTAAGTTAATTTTTAATTAAGTAATTAAGAAATGTTAATGAAGGTCATTAACTTAAGGTTATTTAACAATTAATTAATGTGATTAATTTTGATAATTAATTAGATTAATTAATTAATAATAATCAATTGTTTAAGTTTTAATTACTTAATGAAGGTAATTAATGAATTAATTACTTAGTGTAATTAATTTGATTAATGTGATTAGTTTAGATTAATTTAAACATTTGTTGATTGTTTGATAATTACTTTATGAAATTTATGAATTTGTAATTACTTAAGGAAGTAATTAATTAATAATTACAGGATGTAATTAAAGATATTTGATATAGAAGTAATTGGATTTAAATTTCTTTGAAATTAATCAAGAGGATTAATTTAGATAGTTAATTAAGAATAATTAATTTATGGGATGAGTAATTAAAGTAGTTAATTACTGAATGGTTATTAATCATGGGTGATTAATATATATGTGGATTAATTTCAGACTAATTACTTATGTAATTAATTTATAATTTATTAAATGTAATCATTAATTAATTAATGATGTAATTTGGAATTGATTAATCAAGGTATAATTAATAATGAATAATTGATTAATTAATTAAGTAATTACAATGAACTTGTGTAGTTAATTTATAAACTAATTACTTATTCCAATTAGGGATAGTTAATCAGTAATGATTAATTGAAATAAATATTGAAATGGTGATTTATAAATTGATTTGAAATCAATGGATGGATAAGTTAAGCAGAATTTTAATGATGAAGTAACTAATTTATTCATTTTAAATTAATTAGAGATTAAGTAATTAATTTAATTCATTATAAATTAATTATAAATAGTGTGATCATTAGATAGTTGCTTAAGTTGATGATTGGTATTGGTTGCTTGGTATGGTTTGTAATCTCAATTATGAGATGAGTAGTGTATGTTATATGGATGCATTGATTGCTTTTGGATGATAATATGGATTATCTGATTTTGATATAAATTATCTATTGATAATGATAAGGTTGATTATCTATTATGTTGTGAATTATCTATCTATGTATATTTAGATAATGAATTGAATTGTTTTAAACTTTAAAACAACTTGGACCTAAAAGACACGCTTTGGATTTCGATGAGACCGGGATCGGGTTTCCATATTTGGACATCCGGAAACCACATCGATTCCAATTAAACATTAGGTCGTTAATCCAAGTGGAGCGAGTAAAGACTCGAGGTGTAAGGGCTATACGTCAGTATAACTCTGTGGGTGATTCCGTAATGAGTTTGACGGAATATTACTTATGGATTCGAGATGGTGATTCAGAGTGCAAGGGTTATTGACGTTAACTCTGAGGGTGATTCCAAAATGAGTGTAACGAGATAATGCCTTCGGTTTCGTTCGAACCCGGAACGAACTTGTATGGATTGAATGCTTTCAGAACATCGTCAGGTGGACGATGAGCATTCTAAGTGATATGTCCTATAAAGGTAATCGTAGCCTCAAGCCTCATCAACCGGGAATGGCTAAAACAGGGGAGGTGCAGCAAAGCTTCATGGGTCGCACCCACTGGAGAGTAAGATTTACCCTTGTCTAGAGGTCCCTTTATATTTCGGCTGTGTGGAATTTCTGAGCTTGAATCAACCTTTCTACTCCCAGAAAATCGCATCATGAATTAAGAAAGAAAGGGATAGAAAAGAGAAAGAAAGAAGAGAAAGAAGAAACAACACAAGAATCTCAACAGCGGAACGAATAAATTATATTAATAACATAAGTATTACATAGTATACATCAAATATCAGAGTTACACAAACATATACAACACATACTAGACGGTTATGAACACCTGTCTAGTTATTACAACTCAATCACAATACAGAAACACTCAGGGATACCAACACAGCGGAACTATATAACTATACGCAGAAGCCTCCTGCTCCATTACTCCTCCACAATTCGTCAAAGCTAACCTGAATTCCCTTGACTACTCATAAAAATTTGAGTACCCAAGAGTTAAAGAAAAACAGAAATAACTCCGGGTCAGACATGGGTCTGGTGTGAGTAACAAGTTAAAGTTGCTTAATTTTCAAAACCTTTTGAAAGAAAGGTATCACGTAAGACTTCCCACACATAAACATGGAATTTTTTTTACCTTACACTAACCAAAACATTTGATAGGAAATCCGATGATATTATAATAGTGTCTAGGGTTTTCAAATAAATAAGAAATAGCAGAAATTGTTACATTATTAAATTCCAGCTACTAGCCACAAAAGTGGGTAATACAATCAAAACCGTTGGCACTTATTGGATTTTGGATTCCATACAATGGCAGGGCTACTGGGGTACCGCCCGTCACAGTACTTGGCCTAGATCACCGTACCGAGGATTACTCCCAATCCCCTGCAACACAAAGCCGGACCCGTTCCTTACTGAACAGTTCCTAATAAGACAACCCCGACGGTTGTCATGATCAACCGTCCACACAGCCGAAATTTAAAGGGACCTCTAGACAGGGGTAAATCTTACTCTCCAGTGGGTGCGACCCACGAAGCTTTGCTGCACCTCCCCTGTTTTAGCCATTCTCGGTTGATGAGGCTTGAGGCTACGATTACCTTTATAGGACATATCACTTAGAATGCTCATCGTCCACCTGACGATGTTCTGAAAGCATTCACCCCATACAAGTTCGTTCCGGGTTCGAACTAAACCGAAGGCATTATCTCGTTACACTCATTTTGAAACCACCCTCAGAGTTAACGACAATAACCCTTGCACTCTGAATCACCATCTCGAATCTATAAGCACTATTCCGTCAAACTCATTACGGAATCACCCACAGAGTTATACTGACGTATAGCCCTTACACCTCGAGTCTTCGCTCGCTCCACTTGGATTAACGACCTAACGTTAATTGGAATCGATGTGGTTTTCGGATGTCCAAAAATGGAAACCCGATCCCGGTCTCATCGAAATCCAAAGCGTGTCTTTTAGGTCCAAGTTGTTTTAAGTTTAAAACAATTCAATTCATTATCTAAATCTACACAGATAGATAATTCACAACACAATAGATAATCAACCTTATCATTATCAATAGATAATTCATATCATAATCAGATAATCCATATTATCATCCAAAAGCGACCAATGCATCCAAATCACATACACTACTCATCTCATAACTGAGATTACAACCCATACCAAGCAACTAACCAATCATCAAACATAAGCAACTATCTAATGGTCACACTTCCTATAATTAATTTAAAACGAATTAAATTAATTACTTCATCATTAAAATTCTGCTTAACTTAACCATCCATTGATTTCAAATCAATTTATAAATCACCATCTCAATATTTCAATTAATCATTACTGATTAACTATCCCTCATTACAATAAGTAATTAGCTTATAAGTTAATTACACAAGTTAACTACTTAAACTGTAACAACCCGCATATTTATCGATT
This sequence comes from Allium cepa, assembly GCA_030765085.1. Classification (NCBI taxonomy): domain Eukaryota; kingdom Viridiplantae; phylum Streptophyta; class Magnoliopsida; order Asparagales; family Amaryllidaceae; genus Allium; species Allium cepa. Next base: position 338,914,603 of record CM060938.1, read on the forward strand.
TTATATTTAAATATTTCATTTAAATATTTTATCGTTAGTCGGATTTTAGTCCGAAAAGCTACTTTTTGCATACGGTCGAATTAGGACTCGAGACCACTCCCATTGAGTTTAAAATGCCGTTTGCGACCTTTTTGAGTATAAGCTTTGATATTTTTGGAGAAAGTTGATTTTTTGCTACTTTTCACTTTGGGTTTGAGTTTGGGTTTAGCCATTAGCCAACTTATACTTAAAAACTGAACCCCTCCTCCCCATTCGCCCTCACTTCTTTCTCTTTTTAGTTTTTATAGCATTAATGGTGGGAGAGATTGGAAATTAAAACTCCAAAACCCTAGTTCCTTTTGCAACTTCAAATTCCTAGCTCCAAACTCAAGAAGAACCCATTGGTAAGCTTCTCTCCTTCTTCTCCAACTTATTCTCTTACCAATTTCAGAAATTCCTAAACCTAATTTTGGGAATGTTCTTATTTTGAGCTTAGATTCAAGCTCATTTGGGTTGTGTTGAAGAGAGGTTGATTCTCCATTTGCTTTCAAGCTTCTTCTTGTTCGATTTTGTAAAACGGTGAGATTTTTAATCTCACATCTATGCTTATAATTATCTCCGATTGTTAGGTATGAATTCCTAACACTTATTCGTGTGCATTTTCTTTCGGTTTGGATTGATTTGGTGAATATTCCAATTTTTAGTGTTTTGAGTTCAATTCGTTAAAAATCCTAACTTGGATGTTTGAACATGTTTTTGGTGATGCATCGAGGAGCTTATAGGGCCGGGTAGTCGATTGGCATAATCCCTTAGCGCCGTTGCTCGAGAGAATGCAATTTGTTCAAGATTGAACCTCATTTGAAATAGGCAGGGAAGAGGATGGAAAAAAGTTCGGCCGACCGACCCCCCTGGTTCGGTCGACCGACCTGCTAGTATAAGTGCCTCTGTTTCTGGTTCGACCGACCGACCCCCCTGATTCGGTTGACCGACCTGATGCCCGAGAGGTTTTTCATATCAAGGTTCGGTCGACTGAGCCCTGCTGCCGGCTGACCGACCTGATGATTTTTGCCTACTTCACCTTGTTGCTTGAAATTCCAACTTAAATCGATTCATGTTGTTTCCTATTTATTGTTATCAATTATTATGACTTTGATGACTCCTTTTTTTTGGGATTTTTGAATATCCATTTCGATGGATACATTATCGATTTCTTTGAATTTTCATTCACGTCTTTGGATGTGAATTTTGTGATTGATTGTTTCTACAATCATGTTTGTGATTTGTCACTTCAAAAATATAAAGGTTTTCTATACTAGTAGTAAATATCAAAACTCTTTCCTCAAACGATTTCAATACTATTTTAATACCAAATTCGTTTATAAAACCGTTTTCCAATCTATTAGTATATACAAACCTTTACCTCACTCGTATGAGAAATCTATTTAAACGACTTAGTAAAACAAGTGGTATGAAACGCTTGCGTTCACTTTGTTGGTTAATTCTTGGACTTGTTCGATTGAATCTCTTGTGACAATTTTCTAGTGGAAACCTACAGTTTGTTCGTAAATATTTAAGTTAAGCAAGTGGTTATGTGACATGAAGCTAAACTCATATATTTACTAGCTTAGTGTAATTGACACTTCTCGTTGATCATCTTTGTGATTTAGACTAGCAATGTGCGATGTCTCTTTGTCTGCGAGGGAGACTAAACCCCGTTTTGTGGAGTTTCGACTCAATTTGGTGGGGTAGCAACCCATGGTCTTTGGGCCGTTTGTGGACCTTCGGCTCAATTTGTGATGGTTAGCAACCATGGAATTAGCATTCCGTTTGTGATACACGTGTTGGTGGGCTTTATGCTCCCGTTTGTGATAGGCCTCCCCCCTTTGTGATCTCTGGATTTCTTGAGATGATTTCTAGAATTTGTGCTTCACCAATTTTCATGATTTCTATTGATGAGCCTTATCGATATTTGTGCATTGGTGAATTTGTGTGTCATTGACTTTAGTGATTTCTGGATTTCTTGTGTAGTCTTCTGGAATTTGTGTGTCATTGACTTTTGTGATTGACATTGATATTATCATCAATATTTATGGTTTGGTGAACGAAATAAGGAGTATGACGTTTCTTTGATTCTTGTGTAGATTTGGTGACATTGATTAATCTCTTGATGATTATCAACTAAGTATATATATATATCACAGCTTGGCATTGTGATTATTATGTGTTTAGTCATATCTCTTATTCTATATCGTTTCATCTGATATTTATAGCTAGACTGATCCGTTTATTATTTTCTTCTTAAATAATACTCGGGTCAGACCGAGATGTTACAGGTGCTTCTGCTTGACTTCTCTCTTGGGATTGATTTCTCTGACTTTTGGTTAACTACTTAGATTAGTAGTTTTTATTGTATACATTTGAGATATAGACTCCATAATGTATACTTATTCTTTTGTGTAGTTCATGTAACTATTCTTTTGTGATATTGTGGATCTTTTTAGACCACTACTCTGATGTACACTTCCTAGTGTAATATTCATATCTATTTCCACCTTTGTGATATGAATTGTCTGTGACTGATTTATGTTATGTTTATTTCTGTATTTGTTTTCGAAAACCTTTATAGCCACTGTGTAGTAGCTTTGAGTTTGTGTCGGTATGTCGGATTTCCTCTTGAGATGAAAAGTTATATTTTTATCTGGCATATCGGTACTCGCACAAAGCAATTATACAGAACGTCGCTCCTCAACAGCCTTATTCTCCGTGCTAGTCGACAGCATTACTCCGTAGTGTTCTTGTCTAGCGTGGGTATAGAGGTGGGGAGTCACAGCTTGGTATCAGAGCCAAACTTCGGAACAATATGGAATATTATAACAAGGATCATCGTCCTAAGTCTTTCTTAGGAGTCGTGCTTTAGGATTTTATTCGAGTCTTCGTACCGATTCATCCTATTTTCTTTTATGATTCCTTGTTTTGTCTATCAAGATTGCTTGATATTCATTCGTGAATAATCTTCTTCTTTCTTTCTAAAGGAAGAGAAATGTCTAGACCAGGCCGCCCCAGATCCGTGCCATCTAGCACTCCACCCCAGGATGGAGTTTTTATGACTGCTCAACAGCTTCTTGATTTAGTGACGAATGCTCAAGCAGCTGGAGCTAACCCGGAACCTACTCACCCAAAGTCGGGATTTTCACGCTTGTGCAGCGATTACACTAATTTGGGTGGGGAGCCATTCAGAGGTTCCGAAATTGTTATTGAAGTATAGGCTTGGTTAAGGTCATGCGATTGAATCTTTTCTCGCATGAATCTTATTGACCTTCACCGAGTTCAGGTGGCCTCTAGTATGCTCCGAGAAAGAGCATTGGACTGGTACGAGCTTCTTATTTCTGAGATTAATGAAGCTGATCTCACCTGGGAGCAATTCCGAGGACGCTTCGAGTTAAAATTCATACCTGAAGCTGAGAAAGTGACATTGGCTCGACGATTTATAGACCTTGTTCAAGGTGAGTCCTCCGTGACTGATTACGTCGCCTCCTTCGAGTCGCTTTCCAAATATGGGGTTGAATACATCAACACCCCTATGAAGAAGAATCAGAGATTTGTTTATGGCTTAAACAAAAATCTCAAGAAGCCATTACCTCTAAAGTTAGAAGTTTCTTTTGATCAACTCGTTGATATTGCTCTTCGACTTGAAGAGGCGGATAAGGAGGGTGATGTTGAAGTGGTGGGAGCTAAACCAAACTTCAACAACAAAAAGAGGCCAAACAAATTTAAAGGTCCTTATCCCAATAAGAAAGGGAAGCAAGCAACCTCCATGGCAAATACTTCTTCCTTTGGTCGTGGGGAATGCTATAATTGTGGTTCGAAGGACCATTACGCGAACAAGTGTCCAAAGTCTCTCTCTTGTCGCTACTGCAAAGTTCCCGGTCATGTTATATCTTCATGCCTCAAACTTCAAGGCAAGAAGGAGGGAAAGCTTAATGTTGCTCAAGCCCCTGGCAACACATCTCGTGGCCAAGGTATTTCTCATTCTATTGTGGATGGAATTATTTTATTTCATGATCATCCTATTCGAGTTCTTTTTGATACGGGTGCGTCCCATTCTTTTATATCAAAAGAACTTGTTGATACTTTTTCTTTGGATGTTTTGTGTTTAACGACTTCTTTGAGAATTGCGAATCCGGTTGGTGGATCAACAACAGTCAGTTTATTGTGTAAAGATGTCGAGATTATTTTGTGTGATTTTCCTTTCCTAGCCGATTTGCATGTCATGCGTTATTTAGGCTTTGGAATGATTTTGGGAACGGATTGGCTTAACCGTTATGAAGCTCATATCCTATGTCCTGAGCGGACTATTCATCTTCGACATCCTCAATCTGTTAAGCAGATTTCTATTAATCTTCAAGACTCAGTTTCCAGCTTGGTCGCGTCTTTATATTCTTTAAATCCTCGTGATGACGATGATGATGATGAGGGTGATATTATTTCTCTTATTCACGTCGTTCGTGAATTTTCTGACATATTTGAGCCCGTTTTAGGGTTACCACCTAAGCGAGCAATTGAGTTCAGAATTAATCTTATTCCTGGAGCTCAACCAATCATTCGTCCTCCTTATCGTATGTCTAATAAAGAAAACGAGGAGATGCGTAAACAATTATCCGAATTGGAGACGAAGCAATTTATTCGCTCTAGTTCCTCGCCTTGGGGAGCTTCGGCTATTTTTGTGAAGAAATCCGATGGAACACTTAGGCTTTGCGTTGACTACCGCAAGCTTAATGATCTTACTATCAAAAATAAATATCCTTTACCTCGGATTGATGATCTATTCGATCAACTTTGTGGTGCTAGAGTCTTTTCACAATTAGACTTAGCTACTGGATTTCATCAGCTTCGTATTGCAGAGGATAGTATTCCTTTGACATCGTTCCGTACTCGTTATGGATCTTATGAATGGCTTGTCAAGCCATTTGGTTTGACGAATGCTCCGGCGTATTTCGTTGACCTTATGAATAGAGTTTTCAAAGATTTTCTCGACCAATTTGTTCTCATCTTTATCGATGATATTCTTGTGTATTCTAAAACTGAGGAGGAGCATGAAAAGCATCTTTGGATTGTGTTGGAAACTCTTAGGAGTAATCAATTAAAGGCAAAATTTTCTAAATGCCACTTTTGGCAATCTCGTGTGAAATTTCTCGGTCATATTATTTCCGAATTCGGAATTTCCGTGGATCCTTCAAAGATTGAAGCGATTCAAGATTGGAAGAGACCGGAGAGTGTGACAGAGATTCGTAGTTTTCTCGGATTGGCGGATTATTACCGTCGTTTCATCAAAGACTTTTCTAAGATTGCCGTGCCTCTCACTAGCTTGACTAAGAAAGGTGTTAAATACATTTGGTCGGACAAATGTGAAGCTTCTTTTCAGAAATTAAAAGAACTCCTTTCTGATGCTCCTATTCTTGTTATTCCCGAGGGGAATCAAGATTTGGTTGTTTATACCGATGCTAGTCGCGTTGGTTTGGGTGCCGTTCTTATGCAAAGAGAACGTGTTATTGCTTATGCTTCTAGGCAATTGAAGCCTGCTGAGACTAGATATGCCACTCATGATTTAGAGCTCGCGGCTATTGTTTTCGCCCTTCGTATTTGGCGTCATTATCTATTAGGAGAGAAATTTATTCTTTATACCAATCATAAGTCTTTGAAATATTTATTTTCTCAAAGGGAACTTAATTTGCGTCAACAACATTGGCTCGAGTTCTTGCTCCTTATGATCGTGATATTCTTTATACTCCCGGAAAGGGTAATCGTGTCGCCGATGCTCTTAGCCGTAAACAACAAGTTGTTGTTTCTATGATGATATCCGAATGGAACGATCTTGAGATCTTATCCACTTGTGAGATTCGAGACCGCATATCCGATTTATGTTCATCACTTGTTTTATGTAGCCTTGAGGCTCATCCTTATCTTCTAGACTGCATTCTTGAAGCTTAAAGGCTAGATCCCGAATTGGCTCTTCTTGGCCAAAATATTAAGGATAAAATTGATATTGAAGGTTTGAAAGACTTTGATATCGATTCTCGTGGCGGCATTCGAAGATTTGGTAGACTTGTCGTGCCAAATATTAGTGATCTTCGTAAAGATATTTTAGAAGATTCTCATCGCTTTAAATTTACCATTCATCCCGGTAGTAGTAAAATGTACGCAGATATGAAGTGACTTTATTATTGGGAGGGAATGAAACTTGACATCGCTAACTTTGTTAAGCGTTGCATGACTTGCCAACTCGTTAAGGCCGAACATCAAAGGCCCAGTGGGTTATTACAATCTTTAGAAATTCCAATTTGGAAGTGGGACCAGATTTCCATGGATTTTATAGATGGCCTTCCCCGTTCTCGTTCGGGTCATGATAGCTTATGGGTAATTGTTGATAGACTTACTAAATCCGCCCATTTTACTCCCGTTCGGTCTAACCGAACCGTTCCACTTTTGGCCAAGCTCTTTATCAAAGAGATTGTTAAATTGCATGGAGTTCCTACTTCTATTGCTAGTGATCGTGACCCATTGTTTACTAGTGGATTTTGGAAGAGTCTTCAAAAAGCTTTGGGAACGAAGCTTAATTTTAGCACCGCCTATCATCCTCAGTCCGATGGACAAACCGAGCGTGTGAATCAAACTCTTGAAGATCTTCTTCGTACTTGTGTTCTTGATTTTGGTGGAAGTTGGGAAGATCATATTTCACTTGTTGAATTTTCCTATAATAATAGCTTCCAATCTAGTATTGGTATGGCACCTTTTGAGGCACTCTACGGAAGGCCATGCCGATCTCCTTCTTGTTGGCTTGAGACCGGTGAGAAGCTGGTCTTAGGTCCAGATTTTATTCGTGATTCCACAAAAAAGATTGAACTTATTCGACATAGGATGAAAGAAGCCCAGAGTAGACAAAAATCCTATGCCGATAACCGAAGAAGGAAGTTAGAATTTTCTGTGGGAGATCTTGTGTTCATTCGTGTGTCACCTATGAAGGGTGTTGTACGTTTCAGTCGATCGGGAAAATTGACGCCTCGATATATTGGGCCATTTCCTATCACTGAACGTATTGGTTCCATGGCTTATCGCCTTTTATTACCGGCTCGATTTTCTGCTATCCATGACGTGTTTCACGTTTCTCAACTTCGGAAGTGCCTTCGAAATTACGATTCTGTTCTTGAGCCCGGTGTTGTGGAAGAGATTGAAGTTTCGCTTAATTTAACTTATGAGAAACATCCTATTCGTATCATTGCTTCGGAAGTCAAACGACTTCGAAATAAAGATGTTCCGCTTGTTAAAGTTCAATGGTCTTCAAATCCTAAGGATTGTTCTTGGGAGTCTGGGGAATTCATCGAGCGATCACATCCAGACTTGCTTTCCCGTGCTCTTTAAGGTGAACCTTTTATTTCAAATTTCTTTTGTGTTGAATATGCTTTTATGGTTGTTACTTTATGTTCTCTTCTTAAATATTCGAGGACGCAATTTCTTTAAGGAGGGGAGTCTGTAACAACCCGCATATTTATCGATTTTATATTTAAATATTTTATCGTTAGTCGGATTTTAGTCCGAAAAGCTACTTTTTGCATACGGTCGAATTAGGACTCGGGACCACTCCCATTGAGTTTAAAATGCCGTTTGCGACCTTTTTGAGTATAAGCTTCGATATGTTTGGAGAAAGTTGATTTTTTGCTACTTTTCACTTTGGGTTTGAGTTTGGGTTTAGCCATTAGCCAGCTTATACTTAAAAACTGAACCCCTCCTCCCCATTCTCCCTCACTTCTTTCTCTTTTCAGTTTTTATAGCATTAATGGTGGGAGAGATTGGAAATTAAAACTCCAAAACCCTAGTTCCTTTTGCAACTTCAAATTCCTAGCTCCAAACTCAAGAAGAACCCATTGGTAAGCTTCTCTCCTTCTTCTCCAACTTATTCTCTTACCAATTTCAGAAATTCCTAAACCTAATTTTGGGAATGTTCTTGTTTTGAGCTTAGATTCAAGCTCATTTGGGTTGTGTTGAAGAGAGGTTGATTCTCCATTTGCTTTCAAGCTTCTTCTTGTTCGATTTTGTAAAAAGGTGAGATTTTTAATCTCACATCTATGCTTATAATTATCTCCGACTGTTAGGTATGAATTCCTAACACTTATTCATGTGCATTTGCTTTCGGTTTGGATTGATTTGGTGAATATTCCAATTTTTAGTGTTTTGAGTTCAATTCGTTAAAAATCCTAACTTGGATGTTTGAACATGTTTTTGGTGATGTATCGAGGAGCTTATAGGGCCGGATAGTCGATTGGCATAATCCCTTAGCGCCGTTGCTCGAGAGAATGCAATTTGGTCAAGATTGAACCTCATGAGAAATAGGCAGGGAAGAGGCTGGAAACAGTTCGGCCGACCGACCCCCCTGGTTCGGTCGACCGACCTGCTAGTATAAGTGCCTCTGTTTCTGGTTCGGCCGACCGACCCCCCTGGTTCGGTCGACCGACCTGATGCCCGAGAGGTTTTTCATATCAAGGTTCGGTCGACCGAGCCCTGCTGCCGGCCGACCGACCTGATGATTTTAGCCTACTTCACCTTGTTGCTTGAAATTCTAACTTAAATCGATTCATGTTGTTTCCTATTTATTGTTATCAATTATTATGACTTTGATGACTCCTTTTTTTTTAGGGATTTTTGAATATCCATTTCGATGGATACATTATCGATTTCTTTGGATTTTCATTCACGTCTTTGAATGTGAATTTTGTGATTGATTGTTTCTACAATCATGTTTGTGATTTGTCACTTCAAAAATATAAAGGTTTTTTATACTAGTAGTAAATATCAAAACTCTTTCCTCAAACGATTTCAATACTATTTTAATACCAAATTCGTTTATAAAACCGTTTTCCAATCTATTAGTATATACAAACCTTTACCTCACTCGTATGAGAAATCTAATTAAACGACTTAGTAAAACAAGTGGTATGAAACGCTTGCGTTCACTTTGTTGGTTAATTCTTGGACTTGTTCGATTGAATCTCTTGTGACAATTTTCTAGTGGAAACCTACAGTTTGTTCGTAAATATTTAAGTTAAGTAAGTGGTTATGGGACATGAAGCTAAACTCATATATTTACTAGCTTAGTGTAATTGACACTTCTCGTTGATCATCTTTGTGATTTAGACTAGCAATGTGCGATGTCTCTTTGTCTGCGAGGGAGACTAAACCCCGTTTTGTGGAGTTTCGACTCAATTTGGTGGGGTAGCAACCCATGGTCTTCGGGCCGTTTGTGGAGCTTCGGCTCAATTTGTGATGGTTATCAACCATGGAATTAGCGTTCCGTTTGTGATACACGTGTTGGTGGGCTTTATGCTCCCGTTTGTGATAGGCCTCCCCCCCTTTGTGATCTTTGGATTTCTTGAGATGATTTCTAGAATTTGTGCTTCACCAATTTTCGTGATTTCTATTGATCAGCCTTATCGATATTTGTGCATTGGTGAATTTGTGTGTCATTGACTTTAGTGATTTCTGGATTTCTTGTGTAGTCTTCTGGAATTTGTGTGTCATTGACTTTTGTGATTGACATTGATATTATCATCAATATTTATGGTTTGGTGAACGAAATAAGGAGTATGATGTTTCTTTGATTCTTGTGTAGATTTGGTGACATTGATTAATCTCTTGATGATTATCAATTAAGTATATATATATATATATATATATCACAGCTTGGCATTGTGATTATTATATGTTTAGTCATATCTCTTATTCTATATCGTTTCATCTAATATTTATAGCTAGACTGATCCGTTTATTATTTTCTTCTTAAATATTACTCGGGTCAGACCGAGATATTACAGGTGCTTCTGCTTGACTTCTCTCTTGGGATTGATTTCTCTGACTTTTGGTTAACTACTTAGATTAGTATTTTTTGTTGTATACATTTGAGATATAGACTCCATAATGTATACTTATTCTTTTGTGTAGTTCATGTAACTATTCTTTTGTGATATTGTGGATCTTTTTAGACCACTACTCTGATGTACACTTCCTAGTGTAATATTCATATCTATTTCCGCCTTTGTGATATGAATTGTCTGTGACTGATTTATGTTATGTTTATTTCTATATTTGTTTCCGAAGACCTTTATAGCCACTGTGTAGTAGCTTTGAGTTTGTGTCGGCATGTCGGATTTCCTCTTGAGATGAAAAGTTATATTTTTATCTGGCATATCGGTACTCGCACAAAGCAATTATACAGATGGTCGCTCCTCAACAGCCTTATTCTCCGTGCTAGTCGACAACATTACTCCGTAGTCTTCTTGTCTAGCGTGGGTATAGAGGTGGGGCGTCTAAACCCTTTGCAAATAATTAACTTGTAATTACTAAATTAATTGATTAACTAAAATTAATTACATCAATTATTTGTGCATTATTAATTATACCTTAATTAATCAATTTCTAATTACATCATTAATTAATTATTTAATGATTTCCATCTATATTTAATTAATTTCATAAGTAATTAATCTAAAATAATCCACATATAAATATTAATCACCCATGATTAATAACCATTCACTAATTAACTACATTAATTACTCAACCCATAAATTAATTGTTCTTAATTAATTATCTTCATTAATCACTTGATTAATTTCAACGTAGATTTAAATCCAATTTACTTCTATATCAGATATCTTTAATTACATCCGGTAATTATTAATTACTTCCTTAAGTAATTACAAATTCATACATTACATAAAGTGATTATCAACAATCCATAAATGTTTAAATTAGTTTAACTTAATTAATCTAAACTAATCACATTCATTAAATTAATTACACTAAGTAATTAATTCATTGATTACTTTCATAAGTAATTAAACAGTTGATTATTATTAATTAATTAATCTAACTAATTATCAAAATTAATCACATTAATTAATTGTTAAATAATCTTAAGTTAATGACTTCATTAATATCTCTTAATTTCTTAATTAAAAATTAACTTAAATTAATCATCATTAGTTATTAAGTAATTAATATTTAATTACTATTTAATTAATCTTTAATTATTAATTAACTAAGTGTTAATTAAAACCTTAATTATCATTAATCACTTGATTAATGAATTTTTATCATAAATTAAAGTTTAATTAATCACCCTTAATTATAGATTAATTAAACTTAATGAATTAATCTCAAATTAAATTAATTAACTTAAAAATTATTAATTACTTAATTAATCATCCACATTATTAATTAATTAAATAATTAATATTCATCTTAATTACCTTAATTATTAAATGATTCCAATCATTAAACTTTTATTTATCTTTTAAATAAACATTTCTATTTAATCAAGCATTTGAAAACAAAATGTTTTTAAAATTTACGCTAAATCCCATTTAACATTTCATTTTAAACTTAAGACTCAAATTTATTTTAAATAAGATTTTAAAACAATTCAAAACTTAATCTTATATGTTTAAAAGAAACATCTACTTTATTAATAAGTTTAAAATGGAATTAAATTCAATCCAAATTTTAAATTCAAAACAATTTTAAAATTTCAAAATTTAAATACAACTTCCATACTCATTCTAGTTTTAATTCCTTAAAACTCTTCCCATAATTTACACCTTCAATTCAAATGCAAATCATTTTAATCAATTTAAAACAATTTAAATCTAAACCTTTATTTAAAACTGAAGTTTAAATTTTTATTCCAGATTTAAAAGCTCAGATTTGAATTCATTCCCAAATATTCAGATTAAAAACCCAATTTAAATCTCCACTTGAAATTTAAATTTACCTTTACATATAAAAACAGAAAACAATTTTTCTGTTTTATTTAAAACCAAACTTTGAATTTTCTGAATTTAAATTATTTCAAAAAAACAGAATTCAAACTTATTTGAATTCATCCTCAGATTCAGGTTTAGAATTCTAAGTTCAATTTAAGTTTCCATTTTAAATTTTAACTTTTTAAAATTTAAAAATTGCATCAGTTTCCAGATTAAGCTTAAACCAAACTAAAATTAAAAAAAAATTCAAAACCTAAGATTTAAACTAATTGAATTTATGTTTAAATTCAGTTTAAATCCTAAACTTGGTTCAGATTCAAATTTATATTTAAACACTTTTACTTCTACTAAAGAAAACAGTAAACAGTTTCTGTTTATTTTAAACCTCTTACGTTCTTGAATTTAAAAATGTTTTTAAATTTCCGATTTGAATTATTTGAATCTATAACTAAATTCAGGTTCCAACTGATTTCAAATTTCAAGTTTAGATTCCTATTATTACTTCAACTCTATTTTTAAAAACCTGGAAACAATTCTGTTTCTTACATGCAAACCTGAAACAAAAAGGTATACTCGAGCAAGCTTGAATTCACTTCGGGTCAAAAACAATAATGCTTCGAGTCAGAACAAAAACTACCCGAGGCAATCCCGAGCAACAAACCCTGCAACCAAAAACATCAACCCCACCACCATCACAAATATGCACACACCCCAGTGCGCCCTTAAACCATCTCCGGCCACCTCTGACCCTCATCTCTGACCATCCCCCATCGATCAGTGACAACACTTCATTCTTTAACCCCCAGATCCCCTGAGATCAACTTGAATTTGAATTCAAGTTTTAAAACTAAAACCTGTAACAGGCCAAACCTCACCACCTAAAACCTGTCATCACCAATTTCTCCACTTCTCGACCATCATCAACATCCATGCTCCGGCGATAGCTTCATCACTACACCATCTACCATTACCCACAATATCTTTGAACTCGAATCACTGTTGAAGCCGCAGCACCAAAATATCTTAAACTCGGTAAACTAGGGTTCTACACCTTAAATCCCAAATTTCAATCCCAAACTTGAATTGCAGACCAATCCAGAAATTTTTCTAGGATTTATGATAAATAAACTATCACCAGAAACAAATTCAACTAGTTCAATTTCAAGGATCAACTGAACTGGACCAAAATGAAAAATACAGTTAATTTCAAAACTGCATTCCAATTCTTTTCTAAAAATCTATATTTTGATCTTATAAATCATGTTTTAATATAGGGTTTCACTTTATATTACCGATTTATCAAATCTCCATACTTGAATTTTTTACTAATTTAATGTTTGCTCCACAGTTTATACATCCAGAGATAATACTGGGTTATTTAAACCTAAGTAAAATTATAAACTAAAGTTTATAATTAGACTAACAAGTTTCATTTTAATTTCAGCTTTAAATGGTAATTATTTCAAGTGGTTTGAACTTGAAAGATCAAAAACTGGAAATATAACAGAGTTAACTCTGTTGAAAATATCCAGACACAAGAAATTTCACAATATACAAACACAAACATTTTTATTTCAAACAACTAGCAAGCACACAAATAATCATACATATAAATATTTACTGTAAATTTCAACTTATTTCAGATTAAAACATGCAATTACCCTTCTTAATTTTTGAAAAGAGGAGTTACTCACCTGGAAAAAAAATGCAGAGCCCACTTTCAATTTCATGTTCCAGATTATGAAATGTAGTAGCTTGAATGCTTTTAAAATCTTGATTTATTCATGCTTTTAATCTTTGTTTTCCAGATCTTACATGCAGGCTTCCTTGATTTCAAATGCTAAGAAATGCAGACCTTTTTGCTTGTTTTCATGGTTGCAGGTTTGTATTTTGGGGAATGCAGATCTTTTTGTATTCAGGTTTTGAAAATGAATGCAGGTTTGTATTTTGGAAAAGAGGAGTTGAATACAATGTTAACAGGTTTGAAAAATGCAGTTTTTTTCCAGATTTGAAGAGTTTTGAAGTACTGCAGATTTGATTATGGATGTGAGAATGAAATGAAATTTGGTCTTTCTTTTATTAAGGAATGAAAAAACGAATATGAATGAAAAAGCAAGATGATATAAAGGAAATTTTTAGATTTAATGAATTAAAAGAAAATTTTAAAATAAAATTGACACTTGTCTTTTAAAATGGATGATAAGTTTACATTTGTTAACCTAGGCTTTAATAAACTTACACATGTCTCTTTAAGCTTACCTATGTCCTTTAAATCTTTTTGTTATTTTAATTAAATGTTAATAAATGTTTAAACTTAGTAAATTATTTTTAAAGAACAAGACAAAGTATTATGAAAACAATATACAAATTAACCATTTGAAAAAGAACTTTTAATCAATTTAAAATAAATTTACACAAGAGTTTGTAACTTAATGAATACATGCTTCATATATTAGATTGTATTTTAAATTTCAAATTAAATTTACAAATCAAAATTATCAATTAATAATTTGAAAAGAATTACACAAACATTTATGTAACATATTTTAATATACAAACTTAAGTTAAAATGAAATTTTAAACCAATAAAATATTTATCTTACATATTTAAAATCATATAGTTATTTAATTAAATATTTTTGAAAGCTTAAATTAAAAATAAATCACAATTCCTATTTTCAAAATATTAAAATTTTCTATACTAATTTAATAACTTATCTATTTAAAATATATACAAATACATATACAATAGAAAACAATTTATTAACTTATTAAAAATAATTTCACAAATTAAATATTTAAATAAAGAAGATTATTTAAATCAATATCAAATTTATTAACAAAAATTATCAATTCAATACAAATTTAAACCCAGATTATCAAATTTATATTGTCCAAAATTCCGGGATATTACAATCCATCCCCCTTAAAAGAATTTCGTCCCCGAAATTTTAAACAAAGGTAATTTAATAATCTATTACAGATTTTATTTTAAAACACAGCATATGCTAATCATATGCTAACAACCAAAGCAACCAATTCACATAATCAGAACAAATCTAATTATCCAAAAGAATTTTGGATAAAACTTTCACGAGTTTCCCCGGTATATATATATATATATATATATATATATATATATATATATATATATATATATATATATATATCAGGATACTCGCTCTACAAAATCCAATCAACTAATACTATTAAATTATAGAGCTCCTAATAACAACTCTAAACAGAATATCAGACTACAAACGAGTTGACTCAACAAACAAACCAACCTAAACTGCTGGTTCTAAAACCAGAAATATCAAACACGTACTCCCTCAGAGATACGTGAAACACCCTGAATCCCAGTTATCCAAACTGGCAATTCAACTCTAGAAAACCAAACACTGATCTTATCAATCATAGAGGAAACCAAAACACTACGGAGCTAGCTTCCTAAACTTATAGCTCCCTAGATCAGAGAATAACTTAACCAAAATCCAATCTCCGATTCCAGAATCCAAATTTCTCTGTCTCTTATCCATAAAAACTCTTCGGACGATCCTGGGCCACCAACATCACTCCTAATCAGCTCAACTCTTGCTGATTCCAAAAGAAACAGACTGAATCAAAAACAATCCAATGATTTCCTCAAGATCACTCAAAAACCAAGAACACACATCCTGCTTCTCAACAACAGAAGACAGAACAAAATTCTCCTTATCTGGAAAAGATAAAACAGAAACACCCCAAACTGCTTCCGCTGCACAACTCTGATCCGAAACAGAAGAAAATGCTGACGAAGAGCACAAGCACAAACTTGACAACCCAGCACAGAAATATGGTTCCACAGATCCATAAAGAAAAACTTCGATATTTCTCCGAAACCAGAGTTACTTCACCAACTTCTATCTCATGTAACCATCTATCTACTAACTGAACCACCAGTTCCATTTCTGGAAAGAAAACTCGATCTCCAGATGTAGTCAAACTCTGACTTCCAGAAGACATCCAGAAAATCTCCAACAAACACAAGAGAACATACTATCGCAAGTCACTTTTGCGATCAATTTAGCCTAAATCCAAAGAAAACTGCTCTCTCTTTAGCAAACAGAACAGCTTATGCTGGCCTAGCCAACTTACCAGAGAAACGGATCTACTCTGCTGCTTCTGGACTCCACTTCAGAAAAACTACTCAGCCAGAAGACTCCTACCAACTCAGAATACTCAGCTAAACTCAGCCATATCACCGGCAGATTCACTTCTTACTCTTGTTCCAAAGAAACATCTTCGGAAATACCCACAGTCACTGCATCTCATCACGCAGCTACTACTTCCTGAGATATCAAGACACTTTCACTTGCTTGCATCTGCCCAACTGACAGATCCAAACTCAATTCTGCACTTCAAAGATGAACTCCAACCTTTACAGATTACCTTCAGAGATCGATGAAGCCCTTCATCACAACAGAACTCACTCGAGACGGTATTAGGTCTACAGTCTCGATAAATACACTTCCAACCTCATACATCAAACTCCAACCAATGGTAGTCGTGTTACACACACTTCTACCTTATCTAACTTTATAACTTATATTGGAAAAACCTGAACGGGTAATCCAACAAATAGGTAGAACCAATTATATATATATATATACATATATTAAAAATACAAATACGCTCTCTCAAGATAGACACCACTACGGAGCCTAGGTATTCACTCAAGCTAATGCTCTGATACCAACTGTCACGTCCTTAGGCTTTTCAACCATCGGGAAGCGGCTCACTCGACTGGTAGGCTTTTCAACCATCCTTAATTATAGATTAATTAACCTTAATTAATTAATCTAAAATCTAATTAATTAACTTAAAATCATTAATTACTTAATTAAACATCCATATAATTAATTAATTAAATAATTAATTTTCATCTTGTCTACCTTAATAATTAAATGAATCCAATCATTAAATTTTTATTTATCTTTTAGATAAACATTCCTCATTTAAAAATAAAATGTTTTTTCAATTTACTTTAAATTCTATTTAACTTCATTTTAACTTAAGATTCAAATTTATCTTAACAATACAAAACTAAATCTTATATGTTAAAACATCTACCTTATCAATAAGTTAAAACAATTTAAATTAAAATCAATTTAAAAATTACTTTAAATTTTCAAAATTGGAATACAACTTCCAAACTCATTTTAGTTTTTAACTCTTTAAAACTCTTCCTACAATCTACATCTACAATTCAAATGCATATCATTTTAATCATTTAAAAGCAATTTAAAATTTAAACCTTTATTTTAAAAACTGAAGTTTAAATTTTATTCCAGATTTAAAAACTCAGATTTGAATTCACTTTGAATTTCTAATTTAGATATTTAACCTTTCAATTCAAATACTAACACATATGCATTTACACTTGTGAGTTTGAAAAATCAAATTTAAATTTAAAAACATAAATGAATTTAAATCTCTGACAAACAAATTTGAATTCATATCCAAATTTTAGATTTTAAAAACTCAGTATAAAATTCCACTTGCAATTAAAACTTTACCTTTACATTTAAAACAGAAACAGTTTCTATTTTATTTAAAAACCAATCCTTGAAATTTTCTGAATTTAAATTATTTCAAAGAAACCAGAATTCAAACTTATTTGAATTCATTTTTGAAATCAGTTTCAAAATCCTAAGTTAAAATTGTAGTTTGCTTTTATTTCAAATTTTATAAACTGAAAACAGGTTTCCTGTTTCCCCCTTTCTTTTCTTATTTTAAACCAAACTTGAATTTCTTAATTCAAATTATTTCAAAAATCATAATTCAAACTTTTTGAATTCATCTTCAGATTCAGGTTTAATCCTAAGTTCAATTTCCAGATTTAAATTTAAACTTTACTTTTTAAATTTCCTAAAACAGAACAGGTTCTGTTTTGTTTTAAATTTCCTAAAACAGAACAGGTTCTGTCTTGTTAAAACCTGAAATATAAATACACTCGAGCAACCCCATTTTACTTCGGGTCAGTAACCCACTTACTTCGAGTCACTCACTAATTTCCCCAAGAAAATCCCGAGCAACTAAACCCTGCACCCAAAAATAATATCACCACACCTGCACACTCCTTCCTGTGCATGTGTCCTCCTGACGATGTGTTGACATGTTTGTCACTGAGGAGGGAAAGTGTTTTCAGGTTTTGGGTTTTAGAAACTTGAATTCAAATTCATGAATTTCAAAACTAGAATTAAATTCAAGTTTAAAATTAAATTTAAACTATTTAAATTAAATGTTTAAGCAACATTTAAAAGGGTTTAAATGATTAAATTTAAAGTTAAAACTTTAAATTTAAAATAGTAAATTTAAAAATAAATTCAAATCTGGAAACAAGAATCAAATTTGAATCAGTATTTGAAAGAAAAGAAGTTTTAAATATTTTTAAATTTTTTAAACAACTTTAAAACATATATATATGATTTGTATTTTGAAATGAATTTGGGGTTTAAATTTATTTTAACTTCCTTTATAAAATAAGGAATCTTTAGCATAGGATTTAAAGGTTTTGAATGTTTTAAAACTTTATTTAAGTTAAGTTTGTTTTCTTTTTAAGTAAATTTAAAATGTAATTTGAAAACAATTTTGAGTTAAATTGTTTTAAGTTACATTATTTATGATAAGTAACCATGAATAAGAAAGGTTTTATTTTTTAAAAGTAAATTTAAGATTTAATGATCTTTGTTTCATTAAATTAGTAAGGTAATTTAAATAATGAAATTAATTAATTTGTTTAATTAATTAAAGATTTGAAATTAATTAAGGTTAATTAAATTTGTAATTAAAATTAATTAATTTATGTTAATTACTTAGAAAAGGTAATTAAAGAATTGATAATAAGTTAATGAAGGTCATTAACTCGTGATTATTAATTAATTAATCAATGTAATTAATTTTGATAATTAATTGGATTAATTAATTAGAATAATCAATTATAAAACTTAATTAAGTATGATTACTTTATGAGAATAATTAAAGATATCAATTACTCTTTGTAATTAATTTATTAATTTGATTAGTTTAAATTAATTAATTAAGTTTAATTAATTTAGAATAATCATCGAATGGATTGATAAAAAATCAATGTGGAATAATTACTTAGAGAAGTAATTAAGTTAAGTAAAATACTAGAAGTAATTAATTAAAGTATTATATTTGGGATTAATTACTTTGTGAAGTGATTAATAATTAATTACTTAATGGAATTAATTTAAGCATTTATTAATTGAGTTATTTGAAATAATTAAGTGATGTAATTAATTAAGAGTAATTAATTACTATTGAGATTAATCAGGGATGATTAATAAAAATAGTTAATTATTAAATGTAATTAATTTAGAAGTAATTAAGAGTAGTTAATTACTAAATGTAATTAATCAAGTATGATTAATAATTATGGTTTAATTAAGGTTAATTACTTAATGTAATTAATTTAAATAAGTAATTAATTTAAATTTAATTAAGGATCATTAATTAATATAATTAATGATGTAATTAAGGATTAATTAGTTAAGATTAATTAATCAATGATTAGTGATTAAGGAAGTAATTAATTAATGAAATTAATTAATTAATGAAGTAATTAAATGTTAATTACTGATATTGGTTAAGGATAATTAATTTTGGATAATTACTTGAATGTAATTAAAGGATAATTAATCAAGGGTGATTAATTAAGGTGATTAATTTGAGGATAATTATTTGATTGATTGGAAATCAATTAAGAGTTAAGTAAGCAAGTTTTAAATGGTAAAGTAATTAATTTAATTTATTTTAAATTAATTAAAGAATAGGTAATTAATTTAATTCACTTTAAATTAATTAGAGATAGAAGTAATTAATTTAATTCATTTTAAATTAATTATAGATGGTGTGATTATGGATCCTTGCTTATGAATGGATGATTTGGTTTGCCCTGAGTGGTTTGAATCTCAGACATGAGATAAATAGTGTTGTGTGTTATGGATGCATTGGTTGCATTGTGATGATGATATGAGTTATATGGATGATAATGTAGATTATCAAGTTATGATGATAATATAGATTACTTGCTTATGATAATATTGTTGATTATCTATTATGATGATGTGAAGTATCTATCTGTGTGTATATAGATAGTTTAAATTGAACTATTTTAAACTTAAAACAACTTGGACCTAAAAGACACGCTTTGGATTTCGATGAGACCGGGATCGGATTTCCATATTTGGATATCCGAAAACCACATTGATTCCAAATAACGTTAGGTCGTTAATCCAAGTGGAGCAAGTGAAGACTCGAGGTGTAAGGGCTATACTTCAGTATAACTCTGTGGGTGATTCCGTAATGAGTTTGACGGAATAGTGCTTATAGATTCGAGATGGTGAATCAGAGTGCAAGGGCTATGGTCGTTGACCATGAGGGTGATTCCAATAATGAGTGCAACGAGATAGTGCCTTCGGTTTCGTTCGAACCCGGAACGAATTTGTATGGATTGAATGCTTTCAGCACATCGTCAGGCGGACGATGAGCATTCTAAGATTTGATGTCCTATAAAGGTAATCGTAGCCTCAAGCCTCATCAACCGGGAATGGCTAAAACAGGGGAGGTGCAGCAAGGCTTCGTGGGTAGCTCCCACTGGAGAGCAAGATTGATCCCTGTCTAGAGGTCCCTTTATATTCGGCTGTGTGGGGCAGTGGTTCGCGACAACTGCCGGGGTTGTCTTGTTCGGAATTGTTCAGTAAGGAACGGGTCCGGACTTGTGTTGCAGGGGAGTGGGAGTACTCCTCGGTACGGTGATCTAGGCCACGTACTGTGACGGGCGGTACCCTAGTAGCCCTGCCATTGTATGGAATCCAAAATCCAATAAGTGCCAACGGTTTTGATTGTATTACCCACTTTTGTGGCTAGTAGCTGGAATTTAATAATGTAACAATTTCGGCTATTTAATATTTATTTGAAAACCCTAGACATTATTATAATATCACCGGATTTCCTATCAAATGTTTT
The DNA here is from genome assembly GCA_030765085.1 of Allium cepa. Classification (NCBI taxonomy): domain Eukaryota; kingdom Viridiplantae; phylum Streptophyta; class Magnoliopsida; order Asparagales; family Amaryllidaceae; genus Allium; species Allium cepa. Next base: position 338,935,431 of record CM060938.1, read on the forward strand.
GGTTAGCGTAAGGTAAAAACTTTTCCATGTTTATGTGTGGGAAGTCTTACGTGATACCTTTCTTTCAAAGGTTTTTCAAAAGTTAAGCAACTTTAACCTGTTACTCACACCAGACCCATGTCTGACCCGGAGTTTATTTTTGTTTTCCATAAACTCTTGGGTACTCAAATTTTTACGAGTAGCCAAGGGATTCAGGTTAGGATTCGGATTAGCTTTGACGAATATTGGAGGAGCAATGGAGCAGGAGGCTTCTGCGTTAGATATTAGTATTCCGCTGTGTGTTCTGTGATTGGCTCTGAGATTGTATTATGTTGTAAATACTAGACAGGTGTTTATAACTGTCTAGTATGTGTTGTATTATCTGTGTACTCTGATAATGTTGTATACTATGTAAATATTTTATGTTATTAATATAATTTATTCGTTCCGCTGTTTAGATTCTGATGTGTTTTTCTTCTTCTCCTCTTTCTTTATATTCTCTATCCCTTTCTTTCTTATTAGCGATGCGACTTCCTGGAGTCTGGAAGTTGGGTCGTCACACTTGGTATCAGAGCATTAGGCTGAGCGAATACCTAGGATCTGAAGTATGTCATTCTTTAGGGAGCATTAGGTTGAGTGAATACCTAGGCTCTATAGTGGTGTCTTTCTTGAGAGAGCGTACTTGTAATTTTTATATATAACTATATATATATATATATATATATATCTATGTCTACCTAATCCGTTGAGTTATCTGTACGGATTTTCCAACATAAGTTTTAGAGGTAGATGGAGTAGTAGTGTGTGTGTGTAACACGACTACCACTGATGGACGAGGTCCATATGTTTGAGGTTGGAAGTATTTGTTGAGACTGTAGACCTAATATCGTCTCGAGTAAGATTTGTAGTTTAGAGCAAGGATTTCTCTGATATCCGAAGGAAGTCTTTTTGAAGATTCGGAGTTTGTCTTTGGAGTATAAGTTTGGATTTCGCTCGGGTAAGCGAATTTTTCTTGTGTTTGGATTGTTGGAAGTGCAGGAGCTAGTAATGATATCTTGATAACTGCGTGATGAGATGCAGTATCTTTGGATATTTTTGAAGGTGTTTTCTCTTGAAGCAGTTTAAGAAGTGGTTGAGAAGCAGTCTTTATCTGCCATAGAGATGATTTATCTGTGTATAAGTTGTCTGAACCTTTAGTAAGGAGTTTGGCTGTTTTGGGATATGAGACTAAGGTCTATAAGTTCTTTGCTTTGGCATGGTCTCAATTGTTATTCCTTAAGGTAAGCAAGTTGTGTATGCTTGGATTGGAGTCCGAGTTTCTTTTGGGATGTCTGCCATCTCGGAGGTCAGTTGTGTGGTTTGTTGATGGTTTTGGGTTTTGGAGAAGCCTTTAGATTAGAAGTCTTTGGTTGGCTGTGGTAGCAGTGCAACTCGAAGTGTTCAGTGTGCTGTCAAGGAGATCTTTTAGCTTTGCAGTATCATCGAGGTAGAGTTTAGAAGCAGCTGTGTTGCTTATTTCTCCAATGGTCCAGGAATCTTGGTGGTTCTCTTTCAGCAGTCCGGGCTGAAGGTGGTGATGTTTTCTTGAAAGGTTAACCTTTGTTTGAAAAAGCTTAAGGCTGTTCTAATTGGAAAAGAGAGGACAGTTTCTTTGGAATCCGAAATAGGTAGGATCGCAAAAGTGACTTGCGATTAGCTTGGGAATTTTTCTGAGCAATCTTTTGTTTGAGACCGAGGATTCTCATGAGAGGTAAGAGCTACTGATGTGATCAGAAGTTTGTCTGCATCTGGAGTCGAGTTCCATATCGATTTGGTTTCCATAAGTGATTTTGGTAGTTAGCCTGGTTGAAGAATGACTCTTGAGGAAGAGTTGGTGTAGTAGCTCAGGAATTTATTTTTGGAATTGGAATTGGACTAATATAGCTTTTGGAATAGGATTCTGTTTTAAGGATGTGTGACTGAGTCAGAGGAGTCACTCAGATTTTTATGGATTTGATGAACAAGGTTTCTGAATTTAGTTGATAAGATTGTATTCGTGTTCATCAGCAGTATTCTCATCTATTTTAGAATCAGAGTTGTGCAGCGGAAGCGAGGTATCAGCTGTAGAAGAAAAGAAGCGAGTTATGTTTGCTATTGCTTGAGTGATAGAGCTTGAGTTCTAGATTTCGACGGATTTTGGAAGACTTTTCTGTTGAATAGGATCTAGGAACTGTTTGCTTTGGTTTAGTTGTTTCTGGGATTATCAGCATAGATTGAGATGATCAGAAGAAGTTTGGCAGTCCAGGATTGTTTGTTGAGTTACAGATGTGAGATAAGGAGTTTGGTATTCGAAGTTGGAGACTTCAGAATGGTTAAAATTCTCTGTTTAAGAGGGCTGAAAATAGGATAAGATTGAATTGTCAGTTTGGATAGCTGGAATTCATTTTGAAACACGTGTCTCTAAGGGAGTACGTGTATGATTCATTATTGGTTGTTGAATCTGTAGTTCAGTTGGAATTGGAAGTTGAGCTGGATTTGAGAGTAGTCTGATGTTCTGTTCAGTTTGATGGATCTAGAGATGAGTTGAGCTCTGGATTTTGGTTGTGTAGTTAGTTTGTTGGCTTTTGTAGAGCGAGTCTCCCAGAGGTTTATACTTTGGGAAAACTCGGGATAGTATTAGAGTTTTATTCTGATTTGTGTCAGAATAATTAGTTAAGTTTGTTGGTTTATGTGATTGCTATGGATGTTAGTAATTGGTTGTTAGGAATGCTTTGCTGTTTGGAATTAAAATCTATACTGGATTATTAAATTACCTTTGCTTTTAAACTTCGGGGACGAAATTCTTCTAAGGGGGGGATTGTAACGACCCGGAATTTTGGGCAATATAAATTTAATAATCTGTATTAATAATTTAATTGGTTTAATAGTTTTCTTTATAATTTTAATTTAAAATTGGCTAATTTAAACTTTTAAAGGTTGATAAATTTTTAACATGGCAATATTGATAAGAATTGTTTTTCAAAGTTAATTAGATTTTATTCTGTTTATAATATACACAATTGATATATACTGTAAATAGAAGAGCTTTTGTTTTAAATTAAAGATTGAATTTTCAAATTGTAATATATATGTTTATATATGTTATAATTTGAGTTATTTTGAAATTTAATTTTTAAACTATTAATAATTTGAATATGTTTGAGATTATAATTTAAAGCTTTGTTTTAATTTATATTTTCAGAAGTTAATTTAAAGATTAATTCATTTGTTTTTAAAATATAAGATAATTTTTTATTTTTAATATGATAGTTTATAAAGAAATTTATCAATATTTTATTTTCTTTTAAAGTGTTTAAATTAAATGGTTATAAATATATATAAAGTTATAAATAAACTTTTTTTTTAAATATCTCTTGAACTAAGAATTGTTTGTAAAACATAATCTATTTATAAAATAAAAAGTTAATAAAGATTTCATACTTGTATATTTATTTAAAATTCAAAAGGGGCTTTTATAAAATCATTTTACTAATGCATATGAATATTTCATAAATGCATATAATACTTTATGAATACATATATAATTTAAATGATTTAATAAAATAGAGTAACACTTGTAAAACTTTTTAAAATATATTACAGACATTTGTAAAGCAATTAAACATTAATGTGACAAATGTAAGTATATGGAACAAGTGGCCTTCATATTTCTTTTATTTGAAATATATTCATAACAAAGAAATTTGGGTCTTCTTTAAGGGAAAAAGCAAAAATTAAATCAGCAACTTCAAATCTGAAAATAAAATCCAAATCTGAGATAAGAAAAATCAAACCTTTAATGCAAAGATTCAAGTCCATATGTAATTCCAATCTGCAATATCTACTTCGACCTGAAAATTCAAATGAAGAATCAACCTGCAATTCAAACCAAGCTGTAATTTAAACATGCAATTGAAGGTCTGCATGCAAAAGACTTATCAACCTGCAAACCAAAGATGTTCAACTCAACAATTTCATCAGCAAGCAATTGAATTTTTTCTACAAATTTTAAGATACAAGCCTGGAAGTTTAAGACAAATCTGCTCTGCATATATTACGGAGGTGAGTAAATGTTTTTAGAAAAAACAGCTTTAGTTTAATCTATGGTCAAATAATGATGCATGCAAGTGAGTTGTTGCTCTGATACCAAGTGTGACGACCCGACTTTCTGCTCCCAGAAAATCGCATCATCTTGAAGAAAGAAAGGGATAGAAGAAGAAAAGAAAGAGAAAGAAGAAATAGAACAACATCAGAGAACTCACAGCGGAACGAATAAAATATAATATATCTCATAAAATATTACATAGTATCTCAATACATCAAAGTACAAAACTTAAACAACAGATATTAGACAGTTATAAACTTCTGTCTAACTATATACTCAAGTATACAAGAAACAGATATCAATCAAACACAGCGGAACCAATATATCTAAACGTCGAAGCCTCCTGCTCCATATCTCCTCCTGAATTCGTCAAGTTAACCTGAATCACTTGACTACTCATACATAATATGAGTACCCAAGAGTTTAATAAAACAGAAAATAAACACTCGGGTCAGACAGGGGTCTGGTGTGAGTAAATGGGTTAAAATTGCTTAACTTTAGAAAAACCTTTGAAAGAAAAAGGTATCACGTAAGACTTCCCACACATAAACATGGAAAAGTTTTTACCTTACGCTAACCAAAACATTTGATAGGAAATCCAGTGATATTATAATAGTGTCTAGGGTTTTCAAGTAAATAAGAAATAGCCGAAATTGTTACATGATTAAATTCCAGCTACTAGCCACAAAAGTGGGTAATACAATCAAAACCGTAGGGTCTCGTAGGGAAAATGGGTTTCCAACAATGGCAGGGCTACTGGGGTACCGCCCGTCACAGTACGTGGCCTAGATCAACGTACCGAGGAGTACTCCCACTCCCCTGCAACACAAGGCCGGAACATCGCTTACTGGACAGTCCCGAACAAGACAACCCCGCAGTTGGCCGCGACCCAACTTCCCATACAGCCGAATAAAAAGGGACTTCTAGACAGGGGAAAATATTGCTCTCCAGTGGGAGCTACCCACGAAGCCTTGCTGCACCTCCCCTGTTTTAGCCATTCCCGGTTGATAAGGCTTGAGGTTACGATTACCTTTATAGAACACATCTATCTTAGAATACTCATCGTCCACCTGACGATGTGCTGAAAGCATTTAATCCATACAAGTTCGTTCCGGGTTCGAACGAAACCGAAGGCACTATCTCGTTGCACTCATTATTGGAATCACCCTCAGAGTCAACGACCATAGCCCTTGCACTCTGATTCACCATCTCGAATCTATAAGCACTATTCCGTCAACTCATTACGGAATCACCCACAGAGTTATACTGACGTATAGCCGTTACACCTCGAGTCTTCACTTGCTCCACTTGGATACACGACCTAACGTTTAATTGGAATCGATGTGGTTTTCGGATTTCAAATATGGAAACTCGATCCCGGTCTCACCGAAACCAAACGCCATTTTAATGTCCAAGTTGTACTTAAGGGTTTAAACAATTTAACTTATATCCAGGATGATATATAAACAGATAGATGAATCATGTTATCACAATAGATAATTCATATCAATATTTATCTTCACAAAGCAGCATATCACATAACAGAGATATCCAGTATCAACCAAAATCAAACATCCAATATCAACCAATCATCCAATATTAATCTCCAAATATTGATCATCCAATATCAATCAATTAACCAATATAAATCAACCAACCCATATAAATCAAACATCCAAAACAGAATGGATTATCTCTTAATCAATTAGATTTCCGTAATCCTTCTTCATTAATTATTATTCCAAATAATTTTAATCATCTCTAATGATCTTCACTAATTAATCTTCCTTGATTAATTATATTAATTACATTCAAGTAATTATCTTTAACCATATTCAGTAATTAACCTTTAATTACTATCATTAATTACAATAATTAATGATCCTACATTAATTAACTAACTATAAATAATTACAATTAATCAATCACATTTAAATTAATTACTTATATTAATCAACCTTGATTAATATCATTAATCACATTCATTAATGATCCTTATTAATACTTTAATTAACTAATTAACTTATAATTAATCAACTCATTCATCATAATTAGCAATTAACAATTTGTAATTATTATCTTAATTAATTAACTTCTTAATTAATTATATTAATCCTTGATTAATTAATCTAATTCTTAATTACTTCATTAAGTAATTATTAATCAAGAATATTAATAATTAATTACAATTTTAATTAATTACCTTTAGTAATTAATCTTAAACAAATCACATTCATTCATTAATCACATTAATTAATCAACTAAAATAAATTAAGTAATAAATTCTTAATAAATTCTTAATTACTTACATAAGTAATTATCCCTAATTACCTCCATTAATAAATCTTAATTACATTCTTAATTAATCACTTAACAAATAATTAACTTCATCATTAAATAATTCTTAATCCTTTAATTAATTAATTACTTCATAATTAATTAACTTTTAAACAATTATATTAATCAATTCTTTAATTGATATCATTAAGTAATTAACCAATAATTACTTCAACTAATTACTCCATCATTAATTACTTCCATAAGTAATTAACTTCCTTAATTACATTCAATCATTAATTACTTCATTAAGTAATTACACTTAATTAATTCAAAATTAAGTGATTATTTAAAATTTAATAAATAAATAATTAATTATTTAAAATTAATTAAACAATTAATTAATTAACTTCTTATTTATTTCAAAATCCATAATTAATTAAGATAACATTAATCTTAATTAAACTTTTCTTATTAACAATCAAGTTTAATATTCAAATCAAGGTAAATTAACCTTATTTATCTTGTAATGAATTAAATCAAATTTTAACATCTTAAACCAGTTATCCTATTTGGTTTTCAAAATCATAATGATAATCTTATTTAAAATATAGAAAATTTAGAAACATATTTCAAATTTTTCAATACTTTAAAAAACATTAAATTAATCTTATTCATTTCAAATATAAATTTGAAATCTTAAGATTGAATCATTACTTAACATTTTAAACTTAACTTCTGATTTAATATTTAAATTCAAAATACCCTTTTTAAATTGAAATCCAAAATGTAATTAAATTACTTTCAATATGAAATCCCTTTAAATAAATTTAAATTGAAATAAATTATATAATTTCAACTTATACTTTATAAATTTGATTAACATTAAATTTTTTGAACAACAAGTTTAGAGTTTTCATTTTATTTCCCTTATAAAACTATTATCAGACAACACCCTACGAAAACCCGAAGCAAACCACCCTCCAACCCGAGTTAACCCCGAAGCAAACTAAAATCCAACCTGACTTCGAGTTACCCCCGAGTCACACGCGAGTTCCCACCCGAGAAAATTCCATCTTCCCCAAACCAAACTTTCCCAGATCAATGGCATGTACACAACACCCATGTGCACGTCTCCCACTACCTCCGGCCACCGTGGGCAACCGCGATCATCGCCAACGTTCACTCGTGTGCACGCGAACTCGACCCAAAACCCAGATTGAACCCAAACTACACGAATCAAAATTTGGACCTCAACTCGAAAATCTGCAGAATAACCGATCACAAAAGCTTCCCCTCGGCCATGCTCCTCGACGCCGACCAACCCTGCCGTCCTCACCATCAAAGCGTCGCGACTCAAACTTCATTTTCACCAAAAATGAACCCACTCGAATCATTAACTATGTCACAAAACCCATTACAGTTCGACCGACCCCAATTAACTCTAAAACCCTATTTGATCCAATTCCCCTCAAACCACTAATTTAAAAAAATATCCTATATTTCCCCCCTGATCAATAGCTTGTAAGCAAGCTTCAATTCAAATATGAACTCAATTAATCAAGTAAAACTTCAGCAATTGCCCTAAACACAATTTACAAACAAACCCCAATTTCATCTTAATTCCTCAACTAATTTTTTTGATATTTACTCCTAAATTCATTATTTACTAACATGATTTCAATCATGTAATTCAAATCCAAATTTAAACAAGTTGATTGATCATGTATTTTAGGATTTTGCCACTACATTCTTGTTTCCAGGAATAATCCTAACCTATACTTTTTGGAAGCAAATTTTAGTTTTAACTTGAGGATAATCAAACATAATATGTTGAATCTCTGATCTTAAATAAGACCAATTGATTAAGTTGGGGTTTTGATCAAAATTTTAAATTACTGAACCAAGTACAGGGTGAATAAATATACAGGCAGTAAGTACTTATAAAAAGAAAATCATGCATTCATAAAAACAAATATTTATTATCAGAGCAACAACTCACTTGCATGTGATTTGGAATAAAAGGCAGAGAAATTTTGGATTCTGGAATTAGAGATTTGATTTGGAATAAGTTTTTCTCTGATCCAAAGAGCTATAAGTTGGGAAGCTAGCTCCGGAGTGTTTTGGTTTCTTCTGTGATGGGTTAGATCAGTGTTTGGTTTTCTAGAGTTGAATTGGCAGTTTGGATAACTGGGATTCAGAGTGTTTTCACGTATCTCTGAGGACGTACGTGTTTGATATTTCTGGTTGTAGAACCAGCAGTTTAGGATGGTTTGTTGTTGAGTCAGACTCGTCTGTAGTCTGATATTCTGTATAGAATTGTTGTTATGAGCCCTATAGTTTAATAGTATTGATTGATTGTATTCTATAGAGCGAGTATCCCGATATACATATATACTGGGGAAACTCGTGAAAGTTTTATCCAAAATTCTTTTGGGTAATTAGATTTGTTCTGATTGTGTGAATTGGTTGCTATGGTTGTTGGCATATGATTAACATATGCTGTGTTTTAAAATAAAATCTGTAACCTGGCTCTGATACCAAGTGAGACGACCCGACTTTCCACTCCCGGAAAACCGTATCATCTTTAAGAAAGAAAGGGATAGAAAAGAGAAAAGAAAGAAGAGAAAGAAGAAACAACACAAGAATCTCAACAGCGGAACGAATAAATTATATTAATAACATAAGTATTACATAGTATACAACAAATATCAGAGTTACACAGACATACATCACATACTAGACAGTTATAAACACCTGTCTAATTATTACAACTCAATACATACAAAAGACACTCAGAGATACCAACACAGCGGAAAACTATTTAACTATACGCAAAAGCCTCCTACTCCATTGCTCCTCCACAATTCGTCAAGCTATCCTGAATCCTAACCTGAATTCCCTTGTCTACTTGTAAAAATTTGAGTACCCAAGAGTTATACAAAAACAGAAATAACTCCGGGTCAGACATGGGTCTGGTGTGAGTAACAGGTTAAAATTGCTTAACTTTGAAAACCTTTGAAAAGAAAAGGTATCACGTAAGACTTCCCACACATAAACATGGAAAAGTTTTTACCTTACGCTAACCAAAACATTTGATTGGAAATCCGATGATATTATAATAATGTCTAGGGTTTTCAAGTAAATAAGAAATAGCCGAAATTGTTACATGATTAAATTCCAGCTACTAGCCACAAAAGTGGGTAATACAATCAAAACCGTTGGCACTTATTGGATTTTGGATTCCATACAATGGCTAGGCTACTGGGGTACCGCCCGTCACAGTACGTGGCCTAGATCACCGTACCGAGGATTACTTCCAATCCCCTGCAACACAAGGCCGGACCCGTTCCTTACTGAACAGTTCCAAACAAGACAACCCCGCAGTTGTGATCAGCAACCACACCACTAAGCCGAAAATAAAGGGACCTCTAGACAGGGATAAATCTTGCTCTCAAGTGGGAGCTACCCACGAAGCTTTGCTGCACCTCCCCTCTTTTAGCCATTCCCAGTTGATGAGGCTTGAGGCTACGATTACCTTTATAGAACATATCACTTAGAATGCTTATCGTCCACCTGACGATGTTCTGAAAGCATTCAATCCATACAAGTTCGTTCTGAGTTCGAACGAAACCAAAGGCATTATCTCATTACACTCGTATTGGAATCACCCTCAGAGTTAACGACAATAACCCTTGCACTCTGAATCATCATCTCGAATCTATAAGTACTATTCCGTCAAACTCATTACGGAATCACCCACAGAGTTATACTGTCGTATAGCCCTTACACCTCGAGTCTTCACTCGCTCCACTTGGGTTCACGACCTAACGTTTAATTGGAATCGATGTGGTTTTCGGATCCCAAATATGGAAACCCGATCCCGGTCTCATCGAAATCCAAAGCGTGTCTTTTAAGGTCCAAGTTGTTTTAAAGTTTAAAACAATTCAATTCATTATCTAAATATACACAGATAGATAATTCACATTACAATAGATAATCCACATTATCATTATCAACAGATAATTCATATCATAATCAGATATCCATACTATCATCCAAAAGCAACCAATGCATCCATATCTCATACACTACTCATCTCATAACTGAGATTACAAACCATACCAGACAATCAATACCAATCATCAAACATAAGCAATGATCTAATGATCACACAATTTATAATTAATTTAAAATGAATTAAATTAATTACTTAACCTCTAATTAATTTAAAATGAATTAAATTAATTACTTCATCATTAAAATTCTGCTTATCTTAATCTTCAATTGATTTCAAATCAATTTATAAATCATCATCTCATATTTATTTCAATTAATCATTACTGATTAACCATCTCTAATTACAATAAGTAATTAGCATTTAATATTAATTATACCTTAATTAATCAATTCCAAATTACATCATTAATTAATCAATCTCTAAATATAAATTAATTACAAAAGTAATTAATCTTCAATTTAAACAACATATATATATTAATCACCCATGATTAATAACCATTCAGTAATTAACTGCTTTAATTACTCATTCCATAAATTAATTATTCTTAATCAATTGTCTAAATAAATCCCCTGATTAATTTCAAAGTAATTTAAATTCAAATTACTTCTAAAATAAATATCTTTAATTACCCTCAGTAATTATTAATTAATTACTTCCTTAAGTAATTACAATCCCATTAATTTCATAAGTAATTATCAATCAATCCACAATTGTTTAAATTAATTTAACTTAATTAATCTAAACTAATCACATAAATTAAATTAATCACACCAAGTAATTAATTCTTTAATTACTTTCATTAAATAATTAAACAATTGATTATTATTAATTAATTAATCTAATTAATTATTAAAATTAATCACATTAATTAATTGTTAAAATCTTAAGTTAATGACCTTCATTAACATCACTTAATTACATAATTAAGAAATTAACTTATAATTAATCATTATTAATTATCAATTAATTAATATTTAATTACAATTTAAGTAATCTCTAATTATTAATTAATTAAGTGTTAATTACAATCTTAATTAATCATTAATCACTTGATTAAATAAATCTTAATCATAAATTAAAATTTAATTAACCATTCTTAATTATAGATTAATTAACCTTAATTAGTTAATCTCAAATCTTAATTAATCAATTTTAAAAAATTATTAGTTACTTAATTAATCATCCACAATATTAATTAATTAAATAATTAATATTCCATTTAAATTAATTTAATAATTTAAATGAAATCAATTTCTTAAGTTCAAAATTTAGAAACATACTTCTTTATACAAAATATTTTAAACACTTTGTTTCAAACAAAAATTCAAATAAAAAATTTCTTTTTAAATTCAAACTGAACACAATTCAAATTTTCATTCTAGATTCAAACTTAAAAAAAAAATTAAAACTTTACTTACTCTTTCATCTTAATTTTTAAATTCAAGTTATTAACCTTTTCTAAAAATGCTTTAAAACAAATTTAAATTTAAAAACTTATTTTAAAAAAACTGACATAAAATCCAATTTTCTGGTTTTAAACTGAATTTAAACTTATTTTAAACTTTATTTCATAAATTAAAACTTATAGTTTTAAATTCAAATCCAAAGTTCCTATATACTTTAAAAAGTTTAAAAACTAATTTTAAATTCTAGTTTTAAATTAAATTCAACTTGAGTTTCATAATTCTGTTTCCAGATTTAAACCTTGTTTTAAATTTTTCAGTTGCATTTTTAAAATTTGCTTTTCAATTTAAAATAGAAAAACAGAAAACTGTTTTCTGTTATAGTTTAACATCTTAAATTTGAATTCAAAAATGATTTCAAATCTCAGATTTAAATTATTGAATTCAAATTTAAGTTTCAGGTTTAAAACATTACAGTTTGAACTTCATCTTTCAATTTGAACTGTACTTTTAAATTTTTAAAACAGAAAGGCAGTTTCTGTTTTTAGTTTAAAACCAAACTTGGATTTAAAAACATTTCAAATTTAACTCAAAAATCTAAAATTTAAAACTTAATTGAATTCAAATTCAATTCTAGATTTAAACTTATTTCCAGATTTTGTTTGCATTTCTACTTTCACTAAAATTTTATAAACATGGAAATCAGGTTTTTAATCAAACTTTAAAAACTGCAGTACTTAAATGCTTAACTTTAGTCACGCTTTATGTAGCGACCCAACTTTCCACTCCCGGAAAATCGCATCACTAATTAAGAAAGAAAGGGATAGAAGAAGAAAAGAAAGAGAAGAAAAAGAAACAACACATCAGAATCTCACAGCGGAACGATTTAAATATAATATAGAATATATACCTAGTATCATATACATCAGAGTACACAACTATACATCTCAATTTAGACAGTTATAACATTTCTGTCTAATCCAATACAAGACATCATACAGAATAACACACAGCGGAAACTCTAACTATATATCTATACGCTGAAGCCTCCTGCTCCAAAGCTCCTCCAGATTTCGTCAAGAGATAACCTGAATCACTTGACTACTCATATATAATATGAGTACCCAAGAGTTTAATAAAACAGAAAATAAACACTCGGGTCAGACAGGGGTCTGGTGTGAGTAAACGGTTTAAGATTGCTTAACTTTAGAAAATCCTTTGAAAAGAAAAGGTATCACGTAAGACTTCACACACATAAACATGGAAAAGTTTTTACCTTACGCTAAACAAAACATTTGATAGGAAATCCAGTGATATTATAATAGTTTCTAGGGTTTTCAAGTAAATATGAAATAGCCGAAATTGTTACATTCATTAAATTCCAGCTACTAGCCACAAAAGTGGGTAATACAAACAAAACCGTAGGGTCTCGTAGGGAAAATGGGTTTCCAACAATGGCAGGGCTACTGGGGTACCGCCCGTCACAGTACGTGGTCTAGATCACCGTACCGAGGAGTACTCCCACTCCCCTGCAACACAAAGCCGGAACCATTCCTTACTGAACAGTCTCGAACAAGACTACCCCGCAGTTGGCTGCAGGCCAACTGCCCACACAGCCGAAATATAAAGGGACTTCTAGACAGGGATGTATCTTGCTCTCCAGTGGGAGCGACCCACGAAGCCTTGCTGCACCTCCCCTGTTTTAGCCATTCCCGGTTGATGAGGCTTGAGGCTGCGATTACCTTTATTGGACCAATTATCTTAGAATGCTCATCGTCCTCCTGACGATGTGCTAGAAGCATTCAATCCATACAAGTTCGTTCCGGGTTCGAACGAAACTGAAGGCACTATCTCGTTGCACTCATTTTGGAATCACCCTCAGAGTCAACGACCATAGCCCTTGCACTCTAATTCACCATCTCGAATCTATAAGCACTATTCCGTCAAACTCATTACGGAATCACCCACAGAGTCATACTGACGTATAGCCCTTACACCTCGAGTCTTCACTTGCTCCACTTGGATTAACGACCTAACGTTTAATTGGAATCGGTGTGGTTTTCGGATATCCAAATATGGAAACCCGATCCCGGTCTCATCGAAACCAAACGCCATTTTAATGTCCAAGTTGTACTTAAGGGATTTAAACAATAGATTTTTCAGAAAATATCACTTAAAATAAATGGATGTTTTCACAACACAGATAGATAATCATCTATTATCACATGCATCCATACATATCACAAAGCAGCATATATATCACATTCAGATATAGCATATTCACATCATCACCCATCAATCAATGTCAACAACCAATATCATTAACTCATCCAATGATATATATCATCCAATCATTAATCATTCATAAACAAGTTTGATTCAAACTTGATTAATTTAATTAATCCTTAAATTAAATTAATCCTTAATTAATCACTTGGATTATCTTCAATACAACTTCTTATTCATTAATTAATTACAAATTAATTAATTAACTAACACTACTTAATTCCATTTCAATTAATCTTCCCTGATTAATTATCACTTAATTACTTTAAGTAATTCTTACTTAATTACCATATTAATTAATCATCCTGATTAATTACTCCAAATTATACTAAGTAATTACCTCTTAATTACCTTCTAAATTAATCAACCTCGATTAATTATTCCATAATTATCCTGATAATTATTCCTTAATTACCTTTAATTAATTACACCTGATTAATCACTTTTAATTAATCACACTTGATTAATTACTCCTAATTAATCATACTTAATTAATTACTTTTAATTAATCACCTTTGATTAATTACTTTAATTACATTTAGTAATTAAAACTTAATTATAAATTAATTATTCTTAAATTATTAATTAACAATTAATTAATTATTTCCATTAATCAATGATTACTTCCTTTAATTAAATTCTTCCTTAATTAATTACTTTAACATGTAATTAATCACTTAATTAATTACTCTTAATCCTTTTATTAATTAATCATTAATCAAATAATTTAAATCTTTAACTAATTATTAATTAATTCTTTAATTAATAACTAAAATGATTATTCCTTAATCACATTTACTTAATTACCTTTCATAAAGTAATTATCTCTTACTTAATTACCTCAAATAATTAACCACTTAATTACTTCACCAAGAAATTATACTTAATCAACTCCAAAGTGATTATCTTTAATTAATCACAATTTAATTATTTAATTAATTATTTAACTTAATTACCTTTCCAAATTTAATTATTTTTAATTAAATCAAAATTCAAAATAACTAAAGATAATCTTTATTTTTATTGATCTCTAAATCTTTATTATTTATCCTATTAAAATAAAATACTTTAGAAATCAATTTTAACTAAAGCAATTGAAACATTCAAAATTAAAAATGTTTGAACTTTCAAAGTTATTTAATAAAATTTATTACAAACATATTATTAAAATTTCACTTATTTATTTTAAAAACTTTTATATTTCAAATATAAAACTTGTTTAAAACATAGCTTTGAAAGTTTGAAACTAGTTTAACCTTTGTTTAAAAAAAAACTCTATTCCCAAAAATCAATTTTTCTTAGTATTAACAACATAAGCATCCTGTTCTAGCCTGGATATATTAATGCTTGAGTAAACCCTACTAAAACCCGTGCCTACCCCGAGTAAAACAAGCAAACACCCCGAGCAAAACTAGCAAACACCCCGAGGCCTTCCTGTGCTTCCCACCATATTCCATGCTTCGAGTCCCACCCAACAAAACACGATGCATTCTTCGAGTCTCCTCCTTCTTCTCCCACTCCCCATTTCCAGATGCACAACCATGTGCACGTATATGTGCACCACTACGCCGATCAACGGCGAACTCCCTACCAGCCTCCATCAAGTCGCTTGCGTCCCCAACATCGAGTTTCCAAACCCAGAAAATCCAAACTCGATCGAGAACGAGATTTCGACCTTCAACCCCAAACTGTTCGAAAATCCCAACATCAATTTCAACCACCGCTGGCCATCCCCTTCACCGGAGACCATGCCACCACCACCGTAGCTTCCCCACAATCCCCTGGACCTTCGGCAATGCTCGCGATAACCTCCGGTATCCCCACGACACCGTGACACCACGATGAACACATCGGCCAAAAACAGGTAAATAAACCCTAACTCCTCGATTATCGGCCATCCCACTCAATTAAAAATTCTTGAAGTATTTTTCGCATGAACACTGGAGCCCCCTCCACCTTTATGACCAACGGCAAAACCCAGTTCGCCATGGATTGTCGTGATTTGGCCAAAAACCCTAAATCAGATAAACCCAGACATCTCCCAAATTACCCAATTAAAAATTTTAACAATCACACTAAAATTCATGATTTTCAATTGCTATTTCAATTGTGCAATCAAAATTTAAAATTGTTTTAATAAATTTTTGACCCCATTTACCATTTTACTGTAAATTCAAAGTTTTTAAGCTAATTATCCATTTTAAAAACCTAAAATTATTTTTAGATGATATCCTACTTGATTTCAAACAACTTTATTTACAATTCCAAGTCTAATTCGAATTTAAAATCAAGTTATCGAATTTATTATAAATTTTGAAACTGTTTCATAAACATACAGTAAAATTTTAACCATACAGGCATTTTAATCCATATCCAGACATGCAATTAAACACTCACATACAAACATGCATTTAATTCAATTCAGATATCCAAGCAACATCATGATATTTATTCACAATCCAAGATAGAATTCAAGTTTTAAAACTGTTTTTAAGATTTATTTACTCACCTTTTATTGCAGAGGATAGAACTGCATATATTTCTTCCCAGGCTTTTAAATTCATCCGCATGCTCATTGAATTGCTCGATTCCAGTTTGCATGTTGACTAATCTCCTGAATCTATCCAAGCAACTTGATTAATTCTCCGAATTGTTTGTCTGACTGAATTTCCAGATTTCTTCTTTTCTTTCTTTCAGATTTTCAACATTTTACTTCTTTGCTTTCTGACTTCATGATTCCAGCTTACTTCTTTGTTTCAATTTTTACAGGTTTCAGATTTGTATTCATTTTTTTTTTTTGTGAAATGAAGAAAATATTCTAGCTGAAAAATAAAACTTCTCATTTCCCATTATTAAATTTTAAACTAAAGTATTAAGAGGATAACATTTGTTCCCTATATGCTTCTAATTAGCTTACACATGTCTCTAATATGCCTTAAAAAGTTTACAAGTGTAGTTATGTATTATTTAATATTTACGAATGTTGTTTTATTGTTAAATTAACACTTTGAATGTTATTTTCTCTTTTATAATTTATTTTAAACCTTACATGAAATGTGTAAATGTATGTATTGTATTTTTAATGCTTAATTATTGATTTTATTATGTAATATTTATATGATTGTAAAATATTTTTTTATCTAACTCAAGTTGAACTATATGTTTATAAAAATAAGAAATTAACTTTGTTGTTAAAATTTAAATCTCAATTATCATTTCAAAGTCATTAAATCAAATTAACATTTCAAATTTTCAAAACTATATATATATATATCTCTACAAAGTTTGGAAATACTTATTAAACTTAAATTAATAAAATTCCTATTCAAGACCAATCTTCAAGAATGGCTTACCTAACAGAAACTGATAGATCACTTCCAACAAATATCCCGCTCTGCTAAGCCTCGTAAAAGAAAAGAATAAGCCTTCACTATTTGCCTGGTCTGCCGATAGTAGAATCCCAAAGATTACCGACTCATCGAAGAAATGGCCCCATGCTGCTACTTCCAAACTCCACTTCAATGATACAGCTAAGCCAAAAGATCTTCCTTAACCAAAAGCTCCTGAAACTCAAAACTATCACCCAATTCCACTAAAAGCCTTGAGACGGGTAGACGTCTCCTCAAAGAAACTCGGCTCCAAACCAATCACCAACCATTTATTTCTTAAGAAAACATTTGAGACCATGTCCGAAATGAGGTAACTCATCGACCTTAGTCTCCTACTTCAATAAAGATAAAATACCCTTACTTGAGATCCAGAGAATCTCTAAACATCTGAATCTTCATTGCAGTAGACATCAATGCTCTTCCAACATCATCTAAATCTGGCTCCAAAAGAAACATCTTCAGAACCATCTATGAAAACTGCATCTCCCCATAGCTATTCCTTCTTGAAGCTATCAAGATACCACCACTTGCTTCTGCTCAGCTGACAACTCAACTCTTGGAAATCCCGCTCACTTGAGAGCAAATCAACCTCACACTTCAAGAATATACTCCAATACTTGCAAATACTTCCTTTGGACACAAAGAAATCCTTTCACCAATCGACAAAACTTATTCGAGACGGTACTAGATCTACAATCTCGACAGACACAACTCCAACCACAATATATAAACTTCTTCCATTAGTGGTAGTCGTGTTCCACACACTTCTACCTTATCTACCTTTATAGCCTATGTTGGAAAATCCGAACAGATAACCCAACAGATTAGGTAGTTATATAAATATATATTTATATATAAAAATTACAAGTACGCTCTCACAAGATAGACACCACTCCAGAGCCTAGGTATTCACTTAACCTAACGCTCTGCATTTTGGCAAATAAAGGTGAGTAACACCTAATTTAAAATAAATTAAGTAGGATTGCATGCTTGTTTTTCTGATGAGTTAAATTTTTGTATATATTTTTTTCTCTTTTAAAACTGCCTGTGTATATATATGAAATGCAATGCATGTCTAATTTCCAAGGTTCTGATTATTATAGTTTAAGTTCAAATTTGATAAATAGATTTTTCTTTCTTGATCTGGTTGCTGTTATGGATTAGCATTTGAATGGAATTTGTTTATTACATGATAAAATAAATTTTAAAGGCTTTTATAAGTTGTATAGATTCTGTGTTGTCTGGAACATAAAAACACAACTAAATTCTGTAAAATTGGAAAAATGTAGGTATCATGAATTAATGTTTCAGGTTTACTAATAGAATTATTAAGTAAATTCAAGAATTTTAAAACTAAAATTAAAATTTACAGTGTTAGAAATAAAGAGCAGTTTCAAATTAACTGTATTTTACACTTTGGACAAGTTCAGTTGATCCTTGTAATTGAACTGGTTGAATTTGTTTCTGGTGATAGTTTATCTATCATAGATTATAGGAAAATTTCTAAATTAGATTATAATTAAAATTTGAGATTTTAATTTGGGAATTTCTGTTATGAACCCTAGTTTAACTGGGTTACTGTGTTTGCTCGAGTATGATCTCATGGGTTGATCTAGTTCAAAGATCTTTGGGGTGTGAATAGATGATGTATTAATGGAGACATCGCCGGAGTATGGTGTGTAATGGTGATCGGAGATGAGAGAATTGGGTGTTGACAGGTTTGACACTGAGGAGGGAAAGTGTTTTCAGGTTTTGGGTTTTAGAAACTTGAATTTAAATTCAAGATGAATTCTGGATCTTGGAGTGTTGAGGTGTGATGTGGGGATTGTGATCGATGGGGATGGCCAGAGATGATGGTCAGAGGTGGCCTGAGATGGGTAAGTGGTGCACAGGAAGGAGTGTACAGGTGTGGTGATATTATTTTTGGGTGCAGGGTTTAGTTGCTCGGGATTTTCTCGGGGAAATTAGTGAGTGACTCGAAGTAAGTGGGTTACTGACCCGAAGTAAAGTGGGGTTGCTCGAGTGTATTTATATTTCAGGTTTTAACAAAACAGAACCTGTTCTATTTTAGGAAATTTAAAAAGTAAAGTTTAAATTTAAATCTGGAAATTGAACTTAGGATTAAACCTGAATCTGAAGATGAATTCAAAAGGTTTGGATTTTGATTTTTGAAATAATTTGAATTAAGAAATTCAAGTTTGGTTTAAAATAAGAAAAGAAAGGGGGAAACAGGAAACCTGTTTCAGTTTTATAAAATTTGAAATAAATGCAAACTACAATTTTAACTTAGGATTTTAAAACTGAATTCAAATATGAATTCAAATAAGTTTGAATTCTGGTTTCTTTGAAATAATTTAAATTCAAAAATTTCAAAGTTTGGTTTTTAAATAAAACAGAGAACAGTTTTCTGTTTTTAAATGTAAAGGTAAAGTTTAAATTTGCAGGTGGAGATTTAAACTGAGTTTTTATTTGAAATTTGAATGTGAATTCAAATTTGATTTTCTGAGATTTGAAATCATTCATGTTTTTAAATTTAAATTTGGTTTCAAACTCACATGTGTAAATGCATATATGTCTTGTATTTGAATTGAAAGGTTAAATATGTAAATTAGAAATTCAAAATGAATTCAAATCTGGGTTTTCAAATCTGGAATAAAATTTAAACTTCAGTTTTAAAATAAAGGTTTAAATTTTAAATTGCTTTTAAATGATTAAAATGATATGCATCTGAATTGAAGTAGTAGATTGTAGGAAGAAATTTTAAAGAGTTAAAACTAAAATGAGTTTGGAAGTTGTATTCCAATTTTGAAAATTTAAAGTAATTTTTAAATTGATTTGAATTTAAATTGAATTGAAATTTAAATTGTTTTAACTTATTGATAAGGTAGATGTTTTAACATATAAGATTTAGTTTTGTATTGTTTAAGATAAATTTGAATCTTAAGTTAAAATGAAGTTAAATAGAATTTAAAGTAAATTGAAAAAACATTTTGTTTTTAAATGAGGAATGTTTATCTAAAAGATAAATAAAAATTTAATGATTGGATTCATTTAATTATTAAGGTAATCAAGATGAAAATTAATTATTTAATTAATTAATTATGTGGATGTTTAATTAAGTAATTAATGATTTTAAGTTAATTAATTAGATTTTAGATTAATTAATTAAGGTTAATTAATCTATAATTAAGGATGGTTAATTAAATTTTGATTAATGATTAAGATTTTAATTAATACTTAATTAATTAATAATTAGTGATTAATTAAGTTGTAATTAAGTATTAATTAATTGATAATTAATAGTGATTAATTTAAGTTAATTCTTAATTAAGTAATTAAGAAATATTAATGAGGGCCATTAACTTAAGATTATTTAACAATTAATTAATGTGATTAATTTTGATAATTAATTAGATTAATAAATTAATAATAATCAATTGTTAATTACTTAATGAAGGTAATTAATGAATTAATTACTTAGTGTAATTAATTTGATCTATGTGATTAGTTTAGATTAATTAAGTTAAATAATTTAAACATTTGTTGATTGTTTGATAATTACTTTATGTAATTTATGAATTTGTAATTACTTAAGGAAGTAATTAATTAATAATTACAGGATGTAATTAAGGATATTTGATATAGAAGTAATTGGATTTAAATTACTTTGAAATTAATCAAGGGAATTGATTAAGATAATTAATTAAGAATAATTAATTGTGGGATGAGTAATTAAAGTAGTTAATTACTGAATGGTTATTAATCATGGGTGATTAATATTTATATGTGGATTAATTTCAGATTAATTATTATGTAATTAATTTATATTTAGAATTTATAAAATGTAAATAGAATCATTAATTAATTAGTTAATGATGTAATTTGTAATTGATTAATTAAGGTATAATTAATGATGAATAAATAATTAATGTAATTAATTTAGTTAACTAATTAATTTTGTAATTACAAGTTAATTGTTTGCAAAGGGTTTAAGTAATTAACTTGTGATTAACTTATAAGCTAATTACTTATTGTAATTAGAGATAGTTAATCAATATTGAGTAGGTCGGCTATCCCGTGTTTAGTTAGGTCGTTATAGGTGTTAAGTGTTAAGCCGCTCAAGGCTTATGCTGTTAGGTCGTGTGACCCTGTGTTGGTTAGGTCGGTACCCTTGCTATATCGTTAGGTCGGCAGTGGGTTAGGAAGTTAAGTCGGTCATATGCTAGATCGTTAGGTCGGTTATATGGTGAGGGTGTTAGGTCGGCATCTCTGTGAGAACAGTAGGTTGGCTATGCCGAGTTAAGATAGGTCGTATGCGACCTAAGGTTGGTTCTGTGTGTTGAGTCGTTGGTTAGATGGGTCGTTGAGTCGGCCTTGGGGTTAAGTCATAGGTAGATGAGTCGTATGATCAAGTTAAGGATAGGTCGTAAACGACCTATGATGAGTCGGTATGATTAGCTAGGTGGCCCTGTGATTAGTTAGGTCGATGAGTCGTGTGGGGTTGTTAAGCCGTAAGTCGAGAGCTAGGTCCAGGCGACTTAGTGTTGAGCTGTGATTAGTTAGGTCGGCGGCGACCTAAGTTAGGTCGGGGAGATTCTTAGGTCAGCAACGACCTAAGACCGAGCGAGTTAACTCCGAGCGAGTTAGGCCTGACCGAGTTAAGGGTGATTTCAGCCTATAAATACGCGACCATTTCTTCACTTTTTGGCACCGGTTTTTGAAGCGACGAAGTGCTGCCATTTTGAGAGCTCGACTACAACATTTCTTCATCTCCTTTTCTCCATTCCAATATAGTTCTAACATCCATCCAAGATCGAAGATTCAAGGGCCAAAGTTGAAGATCTTCATCCGTTCGAGTGAGATTTCATCGATTGAAGCGAGATTTTGCCGGATCAAGCTTGGGTATTTGCTGTCCAGATCTGAAGTGGGTTTCTTTTGAAGTGTTTGAGTGATTCGGTTAGTGGTGGTTATCTCTCACGCGGACCCAAAGGAGTATATTGGTTTGGTGGTTTGTTGGAGTGTTGTAGATAGTGATTTTATGCATTTTTCCTTAGATCTAAGTATAGATCCATTACTTATGAAGATGTTTACTTATGCAAGATCATTCATCAAGTTGTAGAGACAAAACCCATGATTTATATTTGTTAGATCTATGCTAAAAAAAACCCATGATTCATGTATGTTAGACTTATGCTCACTTATTTACGAAATTGCCATTTTAGTTACAAATGCCTATTTAGATCTTGATTGACTACTTATTTGTTTGGATTAATGTTTGCCTTGTTTGATTGTTGTGAATGAGTTATCTAGTTGATAGATTTGGACAAGTATGGTCAAAGACGATTCAAAAGCTACCGAAGAGGCTCTTGAATGGTGAAAGTTGCTTAAGGCATATGTAGTGGGTGTTGAAGCTCATATGTATGGATTGGATGATGTTGAGATGGAATTTTGCCATGATGCAATGAGGCAAACCATGATGTTAAGATGAGCCTTTGCTATGATGAAGATGAGGCGAGGCATGATGTGATATAACCTTGGTATAATCGAGAAGGATTACTCCAAGCATGTTGATAACTTGAAGGGTAGTTCGAGTTGATTGATAATGGATGGCTCAAGAGGTAGTTTGGGCTAGGTTGAGAATAGTCGTCAAGGAGGATGACCAGAAGGCTTGGATTTCATCGTTGTTGAAGGTTCTAGCAGACTCAAAGCAAGAGTACAAGGGTTGCCCTAAAGACTACAGGTAGGTGGTCTGGACACCCTAAAGACTACAGGTAGGTGGTCGAGTACTCTGGGTAGTTGCGAAAATTCCAAGGCACGGGTCATGATGACGTGCGGAGTTATGTCTAGAACCGGGGTTACCATTAGCCCTTGATAGATGGCTTAGGAAGGAGTCGGTCATTCAATTAACGGTGATTTCGAAGCAAGGTTAACAGTGATAGCCAGAGTCATGGATGTTTGATTGTACCATCATTCGGCATCAAGAGCGGTGTTTTCTGGGTGCTTATCTGATCTTGGTTTAGGCCTTGGGGGTTTGTATTTGGAAAACATCGACCTTGACTCGAGTGATTATTGCTTTACCTTAATTGTCTGCTATGTTATATTTGCTTCTCTTTAGTATGAGTCTGGGGGCTATCACTGTAGAAAGAGGTGGAGTGGGATGGTTTGGTTCCTATTCCTTTATCCTTTATGCTCTTTTGGTATGTTTGATAGTTGATTTACTGCTCACTAAGACTTTGTCTGACTCAAGGTTTTATGTCTCCTCTTATTACCTTGGGCTGTTCATCCATGTTGGGATGGGCAGACTAGGTAGCAGGTGACAGGTGCTGTTGTTGGAGATTTATGCTGATGATGACGAAGAAGAGCAGGAGGCTTTTGCATATTATTTTCATATTATGTACTGGGTGTTCCGCTGCTGTATTTGTTTGAGTGTTATGTAGTGAGGCTTTGATGTATGGATGATTCATATGTTTGTATAAAACTTCTATGATGCTTATATGATGATGTTCTGTTCTATGGAGCTTCACTATAATATATTTCTCTATTATATTTTATCCATGCGTTGTGAGTTATGCGATAGGTTCTGCGATGTTTATTCTACCCTTGACGGTCACCCATGGCTGCCTGGCACGCCTTTCAGCGCATTATTTCCTTATTTTGGTGCGGGAGTCATGGGCGGTCGTCACATTTGGTATCAGAGCATTGGTTAATCGATTTTAGCCAACGCTCGCTGACGTAACTACGTAAGAGAGACGTAATTGTATTTTGATGGATGATTACTATATATATATATAATATAGTAGTTTAGATGGATTTGAACTCCTTATGCAGTTGTTCCTCAAGGTGTTCTAATCATTCCTTTTTATAGATATTAAGGATGAGTCGAAGAGGGAGACCAACTGCCAGGGAAGGTCGTGCTGCTGATGGAATTGCTGATTATGGAGCTATGTTCGAAGCGATGATGACTTCGATCATGAGAAGGATACCAACTCCAGGGTCAGCGGTAGATGTTGGAATTCAAGTTCATGCTCCAAAGCCAGAGGATTTTGCTAAGTTGTGCAAGGATTATACTGCTCTTGGAGGAAAGGTTTTCTTGGGGACAGAATCTACTATTGAAGTTCAGAGATGGATAGATGCTTGTAGAAGGATCTTTGGTGACTTGGGAATTGAGGATGCGACTAAGAGGAAGCTTGCATCAAGGCAACTTCAAGGGAGAGCTTCAGATTGGTGGAATTCTATCACCATTGATACTCCGGAGGAGGAGATTACTTGGGAGCAATTCCAAGCTAAATTTGAAGCTAAGTTCATCTCTACGGCTCAGAAATCTGTCTTGTTTAAAAAGTTTGTGGAGCTCAAGCAAGGTGGAAGACCAGTTCTTGAGTATGTTTCTGAGTTTGAAGCTTTGTCCAAGTATGCCAGATCGTATATTGATTCTCCCTATCAGAAGAATGAGAAGTTTGTGACCGGTTTGGATGCTTATCTTGGAAGACAGTTGGTGGATCATCTGGACGATCCGTTTGAGAAGCTTGTGGAAAAAGATCTCAGGCATGAGAGTTTGTTTCCTAGAGAGAGTTCTGTTGTTGCTGTAACCAAGGAAGGGTTTAAGCCACAGAAGGGTGGAAACAAGAAGAGGAAGCAGCAGCAACAGAAGGGTAAGGATGGCCAGAAGAAGCCGAAGGGTGAAGTGACCTGCTACAACTGTCAGCAGAAGGGCCATCTCTTCAGAGATTGCAAGAATCCCAAGGTGCCGGGAAAGTGTTACAACTGTGATAAGCTGGGACATATCAAGAAGGATTGCCCAGAACCAAGGAAAGACAGGCAGATTGTGCAAGCTTATGCTTTGGGGGCTATTCCATCGTCTTCGAAAGCTCCTACTGCGGAAGAGAAAGGGAAGAGTGTGGTGGTTCAAGGTACTCTTTCCATTTGTGGTGTTCCAGTTAGAGTGTTGTTTGATACTGGAGCGTCGCATTCTTTTGTTTGTGATGATTTGGTAGGCCGGTTAGGTTTGAAACCAGATATTGTTGATAGGCCACTGGTTGTGACAAATCCAGTTGGGGGTTCGTCATGTCTGTGTATGATATGCCATGGTCTAGTTGTGTCGAGTTATGATTGCTTGTTTGTTTGCGATTGCTTTGTTCTGAACTTTGCGGGGTTCGGAATTATTTTGGGTATGGACTGGCTTAGGAAGTATGCGGCAAGGATTGATTGTGAGAGGCTGGAGGTGACAGTCGGGAATGTGGAAGGGCGAAAGGTTGTGATACGATGTAAGCATGAGGAAGGCGTCTTCATGAGCTTCATGTATTCGCTGGTTGTTCCACGGGAGGGACTGTCATCGGTGCCTATTGTGAATGGATTTGAGGATGTCTTTGACGAAGTCAAAGGATTATCGCCGCATAGGGAGATCGAGTTTCGTATCGATCTAGTTGAGGGAGCCAGATCTGTTGTGATGCCTCTTAGGCGGATGGCGCCTAGGGAGCAGCAAGAGTTGAAGGTGCAAGTTGATGACCTTTTACGGAAAGGATTCATTCGGCGTAGTGTGTCCGAATGGGGTGCACCAGTTGTGTTCGCAACCAAAGCGGATGGATCGTTGAGGTTGTGTGTGGATTATCGTGAGCTGAATAAGGTGACTAAGAAGAATAAGTATCCATTGCCGAGAATAGATGACTTGTTTGATCAGCTTCACGATGCTAAGGTGTTTTCTCAGATGGATTTGGCAACGGGATTTCACCAGTTGAGAGTGGCAAAGGATAGTGTGCCGAAGACTGCTTTTAGGACACCATCCGGTTTTTATGAGTGGCTGGTAATGCCATTTGGATTGACTAACGCACCAGCATATTTTGTGGATCTTATGAATAGAGTGTTCAGAGATCAGTTGAATAAGTTCGTGCTTGTGTTCGTGGATGATATTCTGATTTATTCTAGAACTGAGGAGGAACACAAGAGACACTTGAGGATTGTTTTGGAAATCTTGCGGAAACATCAGCTGAAGGCTAAGTTTTCGAAGTGTCACTTCTGGAAAAGTGAAGTGAGGTTCTTAGGCCATGTTATCTCTGGTAATGGGATAGCGGTTGATTCCGCTAAGGTGGCAGCAATCCAGGATTGGGATAGACCTAAGAATGCATCTGATGTGAGAAGTTTTCTTGGATTAGCAGGATATTATCGTCGGTTTATCAAAGACTTTTCCAAGATAGCTGCACCATTGACAGGATTGACGAAAAAGAATCAAGTGTTTAGATGGGATGATAAGTGTGAGCAAGCTTTCGTAATCCTGAAAGAGCGACTGACAAGTGCTCCTGTTTTGACCATTCCTAGTGGGAATAATGAGATGGTGGTTTACACCGATGCATGTGGTACTGGACTTGGAGCAGTGCTAATGCAGAAATATAAAGTTGTTGCGTATGCTAGTCGACAACTGAAGCCGCATGAAAGGAATTATCCGACACATGATTTGGAGTTAGCGGCGATTGTATTTGCTTTGAAGATGTGGAGACATTATATTTTGGGAGTTCGGTTCGAGTTGTTTACGGATCATAAGTCGTTGAAGTATCTGTTTTCCCAAAAGGATTTGAATCTTCGGCAGCAACGGTGGCTAGAGTTCTTAGCATCATATGATTTTGGTATAGCCTATACTCCGGGAAAAGGTAACGCAGTGGCTGACGCGTTGAGTCGAAGACATGCAGGACTAGGAGCCATGTTTTCGGAGTGGATGAGTCTTGAGTATTTGGCTGGATTTGACTTCAGGCCTAGATGTGAATTGGAACCAGAAATGTTGGCAAACTTATCGATAAGACCTACTCTTGTGGAAAGGATTGGCGAGAGCCAAAAGCGAGACGATAAGCTTGTCAAGATTATCCGTGATTTGGAATCTGGATTGGAACTAGAGAAGGATAAAGGATTCGAGGTCGATCGAGAGGGTTGGCTTCGGAAGCAAGGACGACTAGTTGTTCCCGATATAGATGAATTGAGAGATGAAGTTCTGAAGGAAAGTCATCACTCGAAGTTGACAATTCATTCAGGAGGAAATAAGATGTATCGGGATATGAAGAGAACCTATTACTGGGAAGGTATGAAGAAGGACGTTGGAAATTTTATTTCCAAATGTATGAACTGTCAGTTGGTAAAAGATGAACAGAAGAAGCCAAGTGGATTGCTTCATCCGTTAGAAATTCCTATGTGGAAGTGGGAACAGATATCGACGGATTTTATCGATGGTCTACCTAGAACAAGAGCAGGAAATGAAGGGATTTGGGTCATAGTAGATCGGTTGACCAAGAGTGCAAGATTCATTCCTGTTCGATCAACTAGGACTGCATCGAAGTTGGCTGAGTTGTATGTTAAGTGGATAGTTCGATTCCATGGTATTCCGAAGAGTATAGTGAGCGATCGAGACCCATTGTTCACTAGTGGATTTTGGAAGAGCTTCCAGGAAGTTTTGGGAACCAAGTTGTGTTTGAGTACAGCTTATCACCCTCAAACAGATGGTCAGACTGAGAGGGTCAACCGAGTTTTGGAAGATCTTCTCAGAGCTTGTGTTTTGGACTTCGGAGGATCATGGGAAGATCACCTTCATTTGGTGGAATTTGCATATAACAACAGTTATCAGTCGAGTATTGGTATGGCACCATTTGAGGCATTATATGGAAGACCGTGTAACTCTCCGACATGTTGGTTGGAAACTGGAGAAAAGCTGATACTTGGGCCAGAGATGATTCGACAGACTTCGGATTGTATAAAGATCATTAGGCAACGAATGAAGGCAGCCCAAGATCGTCAGAAAAGTTATGCCAATAATCGTCGTAAGGATTTGGAATTCGACGTAGGTGATATGGTTTTTGTGAAGATTTCTCCTCTGAAGAATGTTATTCGATTCGGGAAGAAAGGAAAGTTAACTCCGAGATTTGTTGGACCATAGCCGATTATCGAGCGAATTGGAAAGCTCACTTATAGATTGGAGTTACCGGAGAAGATGGCGGGTGTGCACAATGTCTTTCATGTATCTTATCTACGGAAGTATGTGCATGACTCGAATACGGTGGTTTCTGCTGATAGCTGTGAAGACTTGGAGGTTGATCCAGTGGTTACGAGACCTCGTAAGCCGCTTCGTGTTGTTGAAACTAACACGAAACAGCTTAGGAGGAAGACGATTACGTTGCTCAAGATACAATGGAGTGATGATGTTAACGACTGTACGTGGGAGGAGGAAGAGAGGATAAAGGCAGCTCATCCTGAACTCTTCGAGGTATGGCCCTAAGGTGTCGTGACATCTCATGAATTTGTAACTTGTTCTAATCTTAGAATTCTGCATGCTAGGCTAGTAATTGGATGCATGGTTTGTTGATTGCTATGGATGGTAGGCATGCAGAATAGTTTTGATTGCTCTTGTTTGTTTGGAATTTCGGGGGCGAAATTCCTAAGGGGGAGAGAATGTAACGACCCGTATTTTACGTGTTGATAAATCGTATAAACTAGCATTAAGTTGATTTGTATTGCTTGAGTCGTTTTGAACCTAAGTGGTAGGGTTTACGACTTAAGGGTTAGAACGACATAGTAGTTAGCGGGTTAGAGGTTGGCCGACTCATGATAGTTGCCGACTTAAGATATGACCGATCTAAGGGATTGACCGAGTTAAGGAGCTGGCGACTTAGGAGTTAACGAGTTGGAGCGACCTACAGGATTGGACGACTTAGTGGGATAGTGGTATAGGAGATAGGTCGGTGAAGCGACCTTAGGGAGTTAGGTCGTAAGCGACCTATGATAAGTCACTATGTCTAGTAGGTCGGCTATCCCGTGTTTAGTTAGGTCGTTATAGGTGTTAAGTGTTAAGTCGCTCAAGGCTTATGCTGTTAGGTCGTGTGACCCTGTGTTGGTTAGGTCGGTACCCTTGCTATATCGTTAGGTCGGCAGTGGGTTAGGAAGTTAAGTCGGTCATATGCTAGATCGTTAGGTCGGTTATATGGTGAGGGTGTTAGGTCGGCATCTCTGTGAGAACAGTAGGTTGGCTATGCCGAGTTAAGATAGGTCGTATGCGACCTAAGGTTGGTTCTGTGTGTTGAGTCGTTGGTTAGATGGGTCGTTGAGTCGGCCTTGGGGTTAAGTCATAGGTAGATGAGTCGTATGATCAAGTTAAAGATAGGTCGTAAACGACCTATGATGAGTCGGTATGATTAGCTAGGTGGCCCTGTGATTAGTTAGGTCGATGAGTCGTGTGGGGTTGTTAAGTCGTAAGTCGAGAGCTAGGTCCAGGCGACTTAGTGTTGAGCTGTGATTAGTTAGGTCGGCGGCGACCTAAGTTAGGTCGGGGAGATTCTTAGGTCGGCAACGACCTAAGACCGAGCGAGTTAACTCCGAGCGAGTTAGGCCTGACCAAGTTAAGGGTGATTTCAGCCTATAAATACGCGACCATTTCTTCACTTTTTGGCACCGGTTTTTGAAGCGACGAAGTGCTGCCATTTTGAGAGCTCGACTACAACATTTCTTCATCTCCTTTTCTCCATTCCAATATAGTTCTAACATCCATCCAAGATCGAAGATTCAAGGGCCAAAGTTGAAGATCTTCATCCGTTCGAGTGAGATTTCATCGATTGAAGCGAGATTTTGCCGGATCAAGCTTGGGTATTTGCTGTCCAAATCTGAAGTGGGTTTCTTTTGAAGTGTTTGGGTGATTCGGTGAGTGGTGGTTATCTCTCACGCGGACCCTAAGGAGTATATTGGTTTGGTGGTTTGTTGGAGTGTTGTAGATAGTGATTTTATGCATTTTTCCTTAGATCTAAGTATAGATCCATTACTTATGAAGATGTTTACTTATGCAAGATCATTCATCAAGTTGTAGAGACAAAACCCATGATTTATATTTGTTAGATCTATGCTAAAAAAAAAAAAACCCCATGATTCATGTATGTTAGACTTATGCTCACTTATTTACGAAATTGCCATTTTAGTTACAAATGCCTATTTAGATCTTGATTGACTACTTATTTGTTTGGATTAATGTTTGCCTTGTTTGATTGTTGTGAATGAGTTATCTAGTTGATAGATTTGGACAAGTATGGTCAAAGACGATTCAAAAGCTATGGAAGAGGCTCTTGAATGGTGAAAGTTGCTTAAGGCATATGTAGTGGGTGTTGAAGCTCATATGTATGGATTGGATGATGTTGAGATGGAATTTTGCCATGATGCAATGAGGCAAACCATGATGTTAAGATGAGCCTTTGCTATGATGAAGATGAGGCGAGGCATGATGTGATATAACCTTGGTATAATCGAGAAGGATTACTCCAAGCATGTTGATAACTTGAAGGGTAGTTCAAGTTGATTGATAATGGATGGCTCAAGAGGTAGTTTGGGCTAGGTTGAGAATAGTCGTCAAGGAGGATGACTAGAAGGCTTGGATTTCATCGTTGTTGAAGGTTCTAGCAGACTCAAAGAAAGAGTACAAGGGTTGCCCTAAAGACTACAGGTAGGTGGTCGAGTACTCTGGGTAGTTGCGGAAATTCCTAGGCACGGGTCATGATGACGTGCGGAGTTATGTCTAGAACCGGGGTTACCATTAGCCCTTGATAGATGGCTCAGGAAGGAGTCGTTCATTTAATTAACGGTGATTTCGAAGCAAGGTTAACAGTGATAGCCAGAGTCATGGATGTTTGATTGTACCATCATTCGGCCTCAAGAGCGGTGTTTTCTGGGTGCTTATCTGATCTTGGTTTAGGCCTTGGGGGTTTGTATTTGGAAAACATCGACCTTGACTCGAGTGATTATTGCTTTAACTTAATTTTCTGCTATGTTATATTTGCTTCTCTTTAGTATGAGTCTGGGGGCTATCACTGTAGAAAGAGGTGGAGTGGGATGGTTTGGTTCCTATTCCTTTATCCTTTATGCTCTTTTGGTATGTTTGATAGTTGATTTACTGCTCACTAAGACTTTGTCTGACTCAAGGTTTTATGTCTCCTCTTATTACCTTGGGATGTTCATCCATGTTGGGTGGGCAGACTAGGTAGCAGGTGACAGGTGCTGTTGTTGGAGATTTATGCTGATGATGACGAAGACGAGCAGGAGGCTTTTGCATATTATTTTCATATTATGTACTGGGTGTTCCGCTGCTGTATTTGTTTGAGTGTTATGTAGTGAGGCTTTGATGTATGGATGATTCATATGTTTGTATAAAACTTCTATGATGCTTATATGATGATGTTCTGTTCTATGGAGCTTCACTATAATATATTTCTCTATTATATTTTATCCATGCGCTGTGAGTTATGCGATAGGTTCTGCGATGTTTATTCTACCCTTGACGGTCACCCATGGCTGCCTGGCACGCCTTTCAGCGCATTATTTCCTTATTTTGGTGCGGGAGTCATGGGCGGTCGTCGCAAATAAGTTAAGCAGAATTTTAATGATGAAATAATTAATTTAATTCATTTTAAATTAATTAGAGATTGAGTAATTAATTTAATTCATTTTAAATTAATTAAAAATTGTGTGATCATTAGATCATTGCTTATGTTTGATGAATGGTATTGGCTGCTTGTTATGGGTTGTAATCTCAATTATGAGATGAGTAGTGTATGTGATATGGATGCATTGGTTGCTTTTGGATGATATTATGGATTATCTGATTATGATATGAATTATCTGTTGATAATGATAAGGTTGGTTATCTATTGTGTTGTGAATTATCTATCTGTGTATATATAGATAATGAATTGAATTGTTTTAAACTTAAAACAACTTGGACCTAAAAGACACGCTTTGGATTTCGATGAGACTGGGATCGGCACCTGAACACCTAAGCATCAGAGAATCCCCATATCCCAAAATTCAACAGAGCAGTTTTCTATTTTCCAAACCTGGAAACACAGCCCTTCCCTCAACTCCAAACCTGTCAACAATGATTTCACCCTCCACTGATCATCGATGCAGTTGAAACTCCAGCCACTACTTTGTCAGGAACCCATCTACATTTTCCCCAAAAAGTTCCACTCTCGGTCAACCAGAGTGAGAGGATGATTTAATTTTAGAAGATGGTCAGGAACTAGGGTTACAGAACCCAAAATCCTTATCACAGCTAATCCCAAACATTATCCATTAATGTTGATAATTTTTAAAATGAACCTGATCACAAATCTTCATTCACCAGAAACTTCAGACCCCCCAAAGTTCCAAATCCTTAAATTTCCAAAAATCATTCTTTGTCCTATCACAACACTGCTTCCCAAAATTACAACTTAAATATTATGATTTCTGCTCTGAAAATCATGTTTTCATATAGGCTTTCAATTTATAATCTTAAATCAAGAAATTAGGGAATTTATATTTTTAAACACATCATGTTTTCAGGTCATTATGATTTCCAGAGAAGTTTGATTTCAATTTATCTTAAGTTAAGTTCTTAAGCTACAGATTTATTTTTAACAAACAAATTTGTTTGTAACTTGATCATAATCAATGCTATGATATAGTGATAGGGGTATAAATTTAAAAGCAAAACTGACTTTTAAATGAGAAGCAGAGGATCAAAGATAACATTCACACATTTCATCAAAGTATCTACTGACAATTTATAGATATATATATGCAGAAACCTACTTATCACAGTAATAAACCATGCAACCATGTTACTTAAATTATTTAGCAAAAATGTTACTCACCTTATACAGGAGAACGAAGCCTTCTTATGTTATCATTCATGAATGCAGACTTGCAAATTTGTTAAAATCTGGAATTCAAACTTATTTGAATTCATAGTTTAAATCTTACTTTAAATTTATATTTAAACTTGCTTTACTATTTTTAAATTTGGTTTTAAAATTCAAAAAAAAAACAGAATCTGTTTCAGGCTACAGAAACAAAACTGCAATCTTGTTTATTCAAACCTGAAATTCAAATCTACTTAATTCATGTTTTAATCTTGCTTTAGTTTAGATTTAAACTTTCCTAGCCTATTTTTTTTATTTAGTTTTAAAATTTTAAAACCTGAAGCAAATCTGGTTACAGACTCAAAATACTGCAACTACAACTACCCGAGACGAAAGCTATATTACTTCGAGTCTCCCCCTATCTTAACTTCGAGCAAATACAGGAATGACCCGAGCACACAACTTCACCATACTTCAGCAACTAAAACTTCTCCATATATCCACTGTGCACATGCACATTGCCAAGGCCATCTTCCCGATCATCAGAGATGATCATCCCATCCACCAACCACCCTTGAGCCCACCTGAACGACCCAAAATTTATTAGAATTTAAAAACAAACTTCATTTATTTATTTTAAATAACTCCATTTAATTAATTATCAATTATCTCTATTGATTAACCATTCTTGATTAATCACATTAGGTAATTGTATTAAATTAATCCTTAGGTCGCTGGTTCGAATCCGGCAGGTCGGACCAAACGCCATTTTAATGTCCAAGTTATACTTAAGGGATTTAAACAATAGATATTTCAGAAAATATCACTTAACATAAATGGATGTACCATATTACACAGATAGATAAGCATCTATTACCACCTGCATCTATACATATCAAAAAGCAGCATATAAATCACATTCAGATATAACATATTCACATCATCGTCCATCAATCAATGTCATCCAACAACAACCAATATCATTAACTTATCCAATGATATATATCATCCAATCATTAATCATTCATAACCAAGTTTGATTCAAACTTGATTAATTTAATTAATCCTTAAATTAAATTAATCCTTAATTAATCACTTGGATTATCTTCAATCCAACTTCTTATTCATTAATTAATTACAAATTAATTAATTAACTAACACTACTTAATTCCATTTCAATTAATCTTCCCTGATTAATTATCACTTAATTACTTTAAGTAATTCTTACTTAATTACCATATTATTTAATCATCCTGATTAATTACTCCAAATTATACTAAGTAGTTACCTCTCAATTACCTTCTAAATTAATCAACCTCGATTAATTATTCCATAATTATCCTGATAATTATTCCTTAATTACCTTTAATTAATTACACCTGATTAATCACTTTTAATAAATCATATTTGATTAATTACTCTTAATTAATCATATTTAATTAATTACTTTTAATTAATCACCTTTGATTAATTACTTTAATTACATTTAGTAATTAAGACTCAATTACACTTAAATTATTAATTTATAATTAATTAATCATTTTCATTAATTAATGATTACTTCATTAATTAAATTTCTTCCTTAATTAATTACTTTAACATGTAATTAATCACTTAATTAATTACTCTTAATCCTTTTATTAAATAATCATTTTAGTTATTAATTAAAGAATTAATTAATAATTAGTTAAAGATTACCCGATCCCGGTCTCACCGAAACCAAACGCCATTTTAATGTCCAAGTTGTACTTAAGGGTTTAAACAATTTAACTTATATACAGGATGATATATAAAAAGATAGATGAATCATATTATCACAATAGATAATTCATATCAATATTTATCTTCACAAAGCAGCATATCACATAACAGAGATATGCAGTATCAACCAATATCAAACATCCAATATCAACCAATCATCCAATATTAATCTCCAAATATTGATCATCCAATATCAATCAATTAACCAATATAAATCAACCAACCCATATAAATCAAACATCCAAAACAGAATGGATTATCTCTTAATCAATTAGATTTCATAATCTTTCTTCATTAATTATTATTCCAAATAATTTTAATCATCTCTAATGATCTTCACTAATTAATCTTCCTTGATTAATTATATTAATTACATTCAAGTAATTATCCTTAACCATATTCAGCAATTAACCTTTAATTACTATCATTAATTACAATAATTAATGATCCTACATTAATTAACTAACTATAATTAATTACATTAAACCTTAATTAATTACAATTAATCAATCACATTTAAATTAATTACTTATATTAATCAACCTTGATTAATATCATTAATCACATTCATTAATGATCCTTATTAATACTTTAATTAACTAATTAACTTATAATTAATCAACTCATTCATCATAATTAGTAATTAACAATTTGTAATTACTTATCTTAATTAATTAACTTCTTAATTAATTATATTAATCCTTGATTAATTAATCTAATTCTTAATTACTTCATTAAGTAATTATTAATCAAGAATATTAATAATTAATTACAATTTTAATTAATTACCTTTAGTAATTAATCTTAAACAAATCACATTCATTAATTAATCACATTAATTAATTAACTAAAATAAATTAAGTAATAAATTCTTAATTAATTCTTAATTAATTCTTAATTACTTACATAAGTAATTATCCCTAATTACCTCCATTAATAAATCTTAATTACTTTCTTAATTAATCACTTAACAAATAATTAACTTCATCATTAAATAGTTCTTAATCCTTTAATTAATTAATTACTTCATAATTAATTAACTTTTAAACAATTATATTAATCAATTCTTTAATTGATATCATTAAGTAATTAACCAATAATTACTTCAACTAATTACTCCATCATTAATTACTTCCATAAGTAATTAACTTCCTTAATTACATACAATTATTAATCATTAATTACTTCATTAAGTAATTACACTTAATTAATTCATAATTAAGTGATTATTTAAAATTTAATAAATAAATAATTAATTATTTAAAATTAATTAAACAATTAATTAATTAACTTCTTATAATTTCAAAATCCTTAATTAATTAAGAGAACATTAATCTTAATTAAACTTTTCTTATTAACAATCAAGTTTAATATTCAAATCAAGATGAATTAACCTTATTTATCTTGTAATGAATTAAATCAAATTTTAACATCTTAAACCAGTTATCCTATTTGGTTTTCAAAATCATAATGATAATCTTATTTAAAATATAGAAAATTTAGAAACAAATTTCAAAATTTTCAATACTTCAAAAAACATTAAATTAATCTTATTCATTTCAAATATAAATTTGAAATCTTAAGATTGAATCATTACTTAACATTTTAAACTTAACTTTTGATTTAATATTTAAATTCAAAATACCCTTTTTAAATTGAAATCCAAAATGTAATTAAATTACTTTCAATATGAAATCCCTTTAAATAAATTTAAATTGAAATAAATTATATAATTTCAACTTATACTTTATAAATTTGATTAACATCAAATTATTTGAACAACGAGTTTAGAGTTTTCATTTTATTTCCTTTATAAAACTATTATCAGACAACACCCTAAGAAAACCCAGAGCAAACCACCCTCCAACCCGAGTTAACCCCGAAGAAAACCAAAATCCAACCTCACTTCGAGTTACCCCCGAGTCACACGCGAGTTCCCACCCGAGAAAATTCCATCTTCCCCAAACCAAACTTTCCCAGATCAATGGCATGTACACAACACCCATGTGCACGTCTCCCACTACCTCCGGCCACCGTGGGCAACCGCGATCATCGCCAACGTTCACTCGTGTGCACGCGAACTCGACCCAAAACCCAGATTGAACCCAAACTACACGAATCAAAATTTGGACCTCAACTCGAAAATCTGCAGAATAACCGATCACAAAAGCTTCCCCTCGGCCATGCTCCTCGACGCCGACCAACCCTGCCGTCCTCACCATCAAATCGTCGCGACTCAAACTTCATTTTCACCAAAAATGAACCCACTCGAATCATTAACTATGTCGCAAAACCCATTACAGTTCGACCAACCTCAATTAACTCTAAAACCCTATTTGATCCAATTCCTCTCAAACCACTAATTAAAAAAATATCCTATATTTTTCCCCTGATCAATAGCTTGCAAGCAAGCTTCAATTCAAATATGAACTCAATTAATCAAGTAAAACTTCGGCAATTGCCCTAAACACAATTTACAAACAAACCCCAATTTCATCTTAATTCCTCAACTAAATTTTTTGATATTTACTCCTAAATTCATTATTTACTAACATGATTTCAATCATGTAATTCAAATCCAAATTTAAACAAGTTGATTGATCATGTATTTTTGGATTTTGCCACTGCATTCTTGTTTCCAGGAATAATCCTAACCTATACTTTTTGGAAGCAAATTTTAATTTTAACTTGAGGATAATCAAACATAATATGTTGAATCTCTGATCTTAAATAAGACCAGTTGAATAAGATGGGGTTTTGATCAAAATTTTAAATTACTGAACCAAGTACAGGGTGAATAAATATATAGGCAGTAAGTACTTATAAAAAGAAAATCATGCATTCATAAAAACAAATATTTATTATCAGAGCAACAACTCACTTGCATGCATCATTATTTGACCATAGATTAAACTAAAGCTGTTTTTTTTAAAACATTTACTCACCTCTGTAATATATGCAGAGCAGATTTGTCTTAAACTTCCAGGCTTGTATCTTAAAATTTGTAGAAAAAATTCAGTTGCTTGCTGATGAAATTGCTGAGTTGAACATCTTTGGTTTGCAGGTTGATAATTCTTTTGCATGCAGACCTTCAATTGCATGTTTAAATTACAGCTTGGTTTGAATTGCAGGTTGATTCTTCATTTGAATTTTCAGGTCGAAGTAGATATTGCAGATTGGAATTACATATGGACTTGAATCTTTGCATTACAGGTTTGATTTTTCTTATCTCAGATTTGGATTTTATTTTCAGATTTGAAGTTGCTGATTTAATTTTTGCTTTTTCCCTTAAAGAAGACCCAAATTTCTTTGTTATGAATATATTTCAAATAAAAGAAATATGAAGGCCACTTGTTCCATATACTTACATTTGTCACATTGATGTTTAATTGCTTTACAAATGGCTTTAATATATTTTAAAATGTTTTACAAGTGTTACTCCATTTTGTTAAATCATTTAAATTATATATGTATTCATAAAGTATTATATGCATTTATGAAATATTCATACGCATTAGTAAAATGATTTTATAAATGCCCCTTTTGAATTTTAAATAAATATACAAATATGAAATCTTTATTAACTTTTTATTTTATAAATAGCTTATGTTTTACAAACAATTCTTAGTTCAAAAGATATTTAAAAAAAAGTTTATTTATAACTTTATATATATTTATAACCATTTAATTTAAACACTTTAAAAGAAAATAAAATATTGATAAATTTCTTTATAAACTATCATATTAAAAATAAAAAATTATCTTATATTTTAAAAACAAATGAATTAATCTTTAAATTAACTTCTGAAAATATAAATTAAAACAAAGCTTTAAATTATAATCTCAAACATATTCAAATTATTAATAGTTTAAAAATTAAATTTCAAAATAACTCAAATTATAACATATATAAACATATATATTACAATTTGAAAATTCAATTTTAATTTAAAACAAAAGCTCTTCTATTTACAATATATATCAATTGTGTATATTATAAACAGAATAAAATCTGATTAGCTTTGAAAAACAATTCTTATCAATATTGCCATGTTAAAAATTTATCAACCTTTAAAAGATTAAATTAGCCAATTTTAAATTAAAATTATAAAGAAAAGTATTAAACCAATTAAATTATTAATACAGATTATTAAATTTATATTTCCCAAAATTTCGGGTCGTTACATATCTAAAGTTATTTACAATTATTTTGGAATTATAGACTAAATCGTAGTTTTGAGAAATAATTCTTATTATATGATTATGAATCATATAATTATACCTTAAACAATTAAGGGCTATGCACCCATTTATTAGAAGCGTCATAAGAGTTAATGAACTCTTTAGATTGAAACATATTGATGTATGCAATTACAAGTCTATTAATACCAAAAACAGTTCCACATACTTTGTTATATTCACCAATGAGTTATCATCGACATGGACATGGTTATTTGATACATATGTAGTATGTCTATGGTAAAGTCATAAAATATATAAACAAAAGTAAATAATATAACATGCAACATAAATGATTTGATATGATCTAGTGGGTGAGCATATTGGAAAAAGTTATGTATGCACCTAATATGAATAAAGATTCAGTCTCAAAAGTCAGTACTTCATATAATACATAATGATGTATTGATAAGGAGTAACCTAACTTTGTTGGACAAAGCATGATTAATGATGAGTGAATTTGAGTTAAACTCTTTCTATAGGGTGTTTACTTAAAAGTAGTACATAAGATTAAAATTATTATCATCCAAAGGTTAGTTTATAAAATCATACGAGGTAATGGTTTATAAGAAACATCTATATATCCTAGACCAAGGAGTTGGTTGGTTGTGCGAGTCGAAATATTGCATGTAATAATTGTATGTAAGGGATCTTATATGAATCGTCCTATGAGAATTTTGGGAAGATGGTCATTGGATGACTAATTTGTGTTGTGAATATAAATATATTATGAACTAATGCAATATCAGTTCTATATAAGGCAATACATGAAATGCTTATGAATGCCCATGTTGTTGCACCGAGAAATAACTATTGTTTTAGGAAATACTAACTTCGTAGTGAAGGAATTTCTTTGAGAAATTATTGGTATAAAATGAATTTGGATATGATCCAATGATAAAGATGGTTATAAGGGATGAAATGAAATTGAGCGATCCTAAATGTACACAATATATTAAAATGCCTAATGGATATCCTTGTACATAGAGAAACTGTGAGTTTCTTGTCAATGCCAAGAATAAATAATCCTCGGTTGTTTAATTAAATCATTAAGAGTATTGACTCTATGATAAGGCATGATGCGTAGACCTGAAATAGATTCCAAGTACATTATCACATATGATTTCGATAGTTGTATCTGAAAGGATATGATCCATCAGCCACAAATGTCTTATGAGAAAGACAAATGTAGATGGAATATAGTGAGCCTCATTGAAAAGAAATTACCATTTAAATTTCAATTATTGAAATTAGCATGTCAGATTCACCATTCGACATGCTCAATTTTTTCCGGATTTTACTCACAAAATTATCGCCTAATGTGACTTTATTTTTGATATACATGGTTTGAAATAGATAAATGTAAATATAGATTTAGACTAGACTATTTGCAAAGAACAACCAAAGTGTCTCAAAGTTAGTGGGAGCAATATTGAATTTGTGGGTTTTTTGGATACGATCCGAAAATGGATATGAAAGCATCAATATGAAAAGCTTCAAAATTGAACATGTTTTTTGATAGCTGTATCAAATAATTTGATTACTAGTAAAAATGCAGAATAAGCGTGTGTTCATAAGAAGGAACATTAAAAGGTACACAGATATTTTTAAATCAGAAGTAAACAACACACTACTAATTATTAATGATGTACTTGTGTTAAAATTAGCTTTAGTTGTTTTAATACTCGACATTGGATTTGTAAATGTTGTCTTTTATAGTAAGTATAAAAGATAGTGGGAATATCCCAAACGATATGCAAGGACGCCTTATTAAAATGTTTAATATAGGACATTTAAGATGGAGTCCTTATGAATCGGTGGTAGGAATTATCATATATGTTATGTTATCTATGATATCATGATTTGTTTATGCATTTGACAAATGAAGCAGATATGAAATCCAAACAGATATCACTAGATGGTTGTTTGAGATGTTCTCATGTATTTATGATATACTAGAGAACCGTTTATAGAAACAACGAAATACTTATGAAGGAGTGTTCAGACTCAAACTTCATAAGTGATATTGAGTAGAGTATGTCAATAATAAATTCAAGTTAAGAATCCTTAAGTGAAGTGTTCCAAACAAAAGATTGTGGATGATTCAAGGAAAGCTAAGTACATCGCCATGAATAATGCCGCGACAAAAGCAATGTGTATAAATACAAATGTGTAAATCTATAATTGAGATGAGGGTGATTTCAAATGTTGAGAATTCCATAACATTGTTATATGATAAAAATGTCATAATATAGTTAACAACAGAACTTAGAGCTCATCGAAAGTAGAAAGACATACTTTGAATTGTTCTACATGATAAAGGTAGTTTGTCAACATCCGAAAGATTTGATTGATAGTGTAGATAATTGAAATATAATAGCATACACATTGACCGAGGGACTGACCCAAATTGGTTTTGAGGAAACCAATTGGAGAATTTGGAATAAGATTCTATAATTGATCCCGAGTGCAAGTGACAGATTGATAGAGTTAGGAGTATGCCTTAGGGGCAATTATGTAATTTGTTCCATATATCTAACTCGATAGCCAATCTTGTTCAAAATAAATGGTGTTTTCTTTCTATTATATACTTGATATAATGTGTTATATTGATTCAATAATTTAATTATAAGTATATTTAATAGAAAATCCGTAAATGGTATGTTTTGTGATAGTACTTACAAAGTGTTGTAACCGTGAGTAATTTAACACAATGAAAACAAATATATCATTTTAAATGTTCCTAGTCAAGATACATCGAGATAAGATATCGATATAGCCGTCGAGACTAGTGTACATAACATTCTTCAAATGTTGGAAAGTGTATTACTCATGATTACTACGGGCGCCTAGGGGTTACATACTAATTATGGATAAATATGGATTGACTCACTCGATAGTTTTCTGTTGGTTAATATGACTAAGGTAAAACAAAGAATATCGATGTGATTGATTTACACAGTTATCTCGACTTGAGAATACTATCGATCTTCAATATGAAACTCCGCTTTGATTGAGTCAAATCATGGCATGGTGTCCATCGAGTGAATATAGTTGAATCGAGTGAAAGTATTGGAAGTGAAACATTATTCAAGAGTGGATTCCCCTCCTAAATTATATGGGGTTAGTATCACGGTTAACTCAAGTCAACTCAAAGTCTCTGGCCAGAGAATTTCGATTAATAATAATTGTTATCATTGAACCAATGGCTTGAATGTGGACGATATTGGAATTTTGACCATTACTAAATTCCATAAGTTCAAAGCGATAAAGTTTTGACGAAGAGAATTCATGTAGATAAAAGTCACAACTGGGTAATGCTTAATAAATTAAAACTGGATTTTTAATGAAACCACATAAGCGATAAATTTGACCAAAACATCACACTACCTACTAAATGACGTGTGAAAGTTAATATTCAAATAACCGAAACGATGAATTCTGCTTTACCAAATGTTTTAGTTAATTTATAATTGTTGTAAATTAATTAATATTTATTATATATTAATTGTAAAATTTGATTATGATTTGATGAATAAATATTATTAGATATATTTATAATAGTTATAAATATATCAATCGATATACGATATTGATAAGTGATTAAATTGGTAATGATTTATTTCAGCTTAAATGGGTTTAAGGCCCATCATAGGGCTTGATATTTTTTGCTGCCAAAATAGGCATAGGTGGCTCAAATTAGGTTAGAAAGGGCTTGATTTTGGATGGCTCAAATTAAAGGAGAATTGGTATGAGATGAGATCCACACTTCTCTCCTTTCCATCAACTATATAAGTAAGTTTAACTTAACTAGATTAAAAAATTTTTGTGCCTTCTCCTCTGTGCTTACTGTCGAAAATCTGTAATGGTCTCTCTCTCCATCTCATCAAGTTCAAATCTAGTTAATTCAGTCGCTATTCGATAGCTGGTCCTTAATGATTCAAAGATTAGCGATCTATTGAATCAGAAAGAGTTTTAAGGGTTAGAAATCATCTTTTCAAGATAACTTCAAGGCATTGGGAATAAAGTATGTTTCTACTCAAATTATAGTTATTAATCATCACTTATAATGTTTTATTATGTACATATTATATATTGTTATCACAGAGTATTTTGGTTGTATGCATATAAATAAATAAATAAATATTTAAAATAAATACAAAAAATATTTTTATCAAATATGAATCAAATCAGTACAACTCTGAATAAAAAATATAACTTTTATATTTTATTAAATTAATAAATATTATTTAATTACAATTATATAGTTTATAATTAATTACAGCATCAAAATTTAATAAAAAATTGCTATATAATTTTATATGTAGATAATTAAAGTTATGATAATTTTCGACAGTGAAAAATATTATTTTATTAATATTAATTAAATCAATTTATTACATAAATATATTATATTAATTTAAATATGTTATGAAAACTATACTTTAAATTTTATAAAATAATATTAACAGTAAAGAAGCTCTTGGAAAAAAACATTTTTTTGTTTCTAAATTAACTATTTAATTTCATTTGAAAAAAGAAAAATCATTTTGAACCAAAAAAAGCATTTTTTTCAAAGCATAAAATATAATTTAGGATTTTATAGGAATTTAAAATTTGAAATAAAGTTTGAAATTTAATTTTTAATTAATTTTTTACCGATTTTCGAATAGATATTTAACTAAAAGTATTTTGGAAGTAAAAGAAATAAATTATTTTCGAGCTATAGTGTTTATGACCTGGACTTTTATATTTTAAAATATAAAAAGAATTCATTTATTTTTTTCATTTACATATTTTTTATTATACATATTTTTTATTATACATATATTTATGTGTGTGTGTGTGTACATATGTATTACTCACGGTTTTCAAAAAAATTAATATTTATAAATAATTTATTTATATTTAAATATCTAATATAATAATATGTATGTATTTGCAACCAAATTGGCCAC
Organism: Allium cepa; assembly: GCA_030765085.1. NCBI lineage: Eukaryota > Viridiplantae > Streptophyta > Magnoliopsida > Asparagales > Amaryllidaceae > Allium > Allium cepa. Next base: position 338,979,499 of record CM060938.1, read on the forward strand.
AAACACCAAAGAACAGATTTAAGTAGTGAAATAAATGAAGAAATTAAATGTAAACGGAAAAAAAAACACCGAATATCCAGAAAAATGCAGCAGAAAATAGAAACAACAAGATTTATAGTGGTTCGGCATTGATTGCCTATGTCCACTTTGAATATTTTCTTTATTGCTTCTCAATTCACTTGATTACAATTACAAACAGTAAGAAATAGCAAGAAATTAGAGAAGGATGGAGGGAGTTAGTTACGATAATATCAGAGTCTAATTAGCTACCTAAAAGTCCCTAGAATGGCCCCCTGCGCCTGTATTTATAGACCAAGGAGGCGTCCGTTCTGACTGAAACTTTGGCATACGGATCACCTCAACCATATGGGCGCACCATACGGAGGGCTAGGCCCAACTCTTAATGGATAGGATCAGTACCGATCTCTCCATGTGTCAAATTTGGGCCAGCGATCCTCATAGTGGCTCCCTTATGGTAAATAATGATGTTGCTTCAATTACATGGCGTTTAGACTTGTGGAGCTTTGATTCTTATCATATTTTAGTTCGAATATTAACCTGGTCAAGGTAATGCCGATCCATATTGCACTAGCCATTCCATGCCGAACCATATTGTTCAAACCATTCCATGCCAAACCCTCTCCCATGAATGTATCACGCCGATCCATCCACAAGCCACACCACGATCACTATGTCGACCCATACCTCCTAAATATACTATGCTGCCCCATATCTTCTGAATATACTATGCTGATTCACCCCTCACAAGTTATTCCCTGTCGATCCCTTCATGAGTCACACCACCTTGCTTATGTCGATCCATTACCTCCAAACATTCTATTCCAAACATTCTATGCCGACCCATATTGCTTCCTCCTGCTACGCCGAACCATATCCTCCAAATACATTATGCCGACCCCACCATATTAAATGTATACCGATCCCTCCATATCTCATCCAATTTAACCAATGTTCATGCTGATCCCTATTCCAACCAAACTAAACTCCATAATTCCGACATCCTGCATTGCCTATCTATTAACCTTGTTCACCCAGGGTTGGATACAACTGGCCGAACATTATATTTTGGTCATGTAGCTATTGTCTCATGATCATCCTTCTCATCAGTAGTCGGGTCTGGCCTTCGTAATTAGCCCAATGTAGCTGGGTCTAGGCATCGGGTAACACTTGCCCTCCAAAGTTCGTCTTGTGAGTAACATGACGTGCTTTGAATTGGAAAACCCAGGCATTCGGGAATAATTCTATCCAAATTCCTAGTTAATCACCATTCCTTCTTCTGATTTAACTTCAAACTTGATCTTTTCAAGCTAAACTGCCATTTCAGTTAATTCCAAATGGTTGAATCCTCAAATCTTTTCTGTGCACGTTCACATACACGCTTATATTATTGGCCCCTGAATGTGTTCAGACGTTCGCTGGTCTTTGTCAAGCTATATTATTCTGTTTGCTTACGCTTGTAGTTGTCCTTCATGATATCGGTCATTACCTAATTCCCAGCTATCTGCCAATTTCTTTTACTTCCTTTTTTATTTCACTCATATCCATCATTCACGCATCGCTCTCCTTTTCTTTCTTTTTATATTACATTATTATATATTGTTGTTGTTTATATCTAATAGGAGAGGTCAGCATTTGTATGCCGATCCCTCGTTTAGTCTGCGTGGATAGGGATCAGCTAGCCTTGGGGCCAATCCCTTTTTAATCTCGTGACCAAGTCACTTGGGATGACCAGTTCCTCTTCCTCCCAAACACACCTGTATATAACCGCAGCTTCCACTTCTCCTTCCCTTCACTTTTCTACTTTGCAATGTTACTTAATTGTTTTTTACCTACCCTTCACATATCTTCCTCTCCTTCTTCCTACCGAACCAATACCATCACAACATCCCCTTTTACAAGCGATATTCCTTCAATTGCAGACCTTGACTTTGATCACAAAAACAATCCATCCCCTCATAATCACTCCTCCTCAATCTCCAATTCCTAATCTCGAATACTCGATCTCTTAATTTATTCTAAGAATATAGGTATGAAGGCTCTTTTATTTGAGTTAATGAATTCGGGTTTTGGTGAATTTTGGTGTTTCTTAGGCCAAGGTAGGATGAGAGATGGTTTGAGATGTAAGGAAGAAGAGGAGAAGAAGAAAGGACTGAAAAAGGAGATAGGGAAAGAAGGTTTTGTTGAATTGGAGATGGCTCGGCCACGAAATGCTCTGGTATTAGGCTGTGGAGGAGTTAGTGGTAGGATCGGTCTAAGTCAATTCGATGGGGTCGGTAGGATATTGAAAAGAAGGGCTCGATAGATTGTTGGAGCATAGGAAATCATTCGAGGAAGGGTCGGTAGGAGTCATTGGTCTTAGGGGTCGGTTTAGTTAATGTGCAAGGATCGACATATAGGTTAAAAGGAAGGGATCAGTAATGAGAGTAAAACATAGGGATCAGTTATGACGCTGGGGCATAGGTTCGGCGCATAAAGTAGGGATTGGTGTTGACTATAGAAATTAATTTAAATCGAGTCACTCAAATTTTTAATTCCACACTGCCTTGCTTGAACGTAATGACTTAGATAGTTAGACTTAGGCTGAAATGAGCATACTTCTGGACTTTTTGTTATGGACTAAACAGAGAACTGACTAATAAACTTAGATAATAAACTTCATAACACAATACATCGATGACTGATCCTAAATTTCTTATTGTCAATCAACCTCTTCGTCGATTTAGACGGTTAGTGATGACGGTCTCTCTGGACGGGACTCTAAGCCTTAACATCTCATTCTCAATTTCTCAATTTCAAACTGTTTATGATTGTTTCACACTGCACTGCACTAGTTCACATATGACATGGGGGGAATAGGTTCTTATTTCTATTACTGATTGTCTATTGAGTATAGTTGACATAGATTTCAAGCTGCACGACGTGCCTCGACAAAATGTCTTTCGAGTCTGCGGCAAAACACGGTAGTACTATGGCAAAGTAAAGCTCCACCGCTTTATCTGATAAACCTTCTTCGAGTCATCAAACAGAACCAGTAGAGGCGTCTGATGCGCAAACAAGTTTATTTTTCGACATTCCAGTGTTTCTTGCAGAACTTATTGACCCGGCTTCCAGTGTCGTTGTGGGTGCATCATTCTATTCAATCCGGTCAATTCATAAGCGTCTAGATTCGACGAAGCCGCAGTCCATCGATTATGTTCCATTCATGAAATTCCCTTCGAAGACATTTTAGTTCCATTGAGGCATGACAGACCTCACTTGCCCTTAGCCCAGTATTTTACTTGCAATAAGTTCATGTGCTGGGCTAAATGCATGCCACCCTTCAACTCCTTCGTTCGAGAAAGGTTGAGATACCTAGGGCTCGCTCCTATTCAACTTTACCCTAACAGTTATGCCTTTATCCATGGCACTTTTCTTCTCTTCATGAATTTCATATTCCTTCTGCCAACTCCTGAAGACATTAATACACCTATATTTCAAAAAACGGACTAGAAGTCCTTCACATGTCTTCCTTGAACCCTCTCCCAACGGCCAAGTCTTGACGGGCGCATGGAACAAGTTTTCGCTATTCAAACACGAATGGTTCTATGTATGGCGTCTTCCTAGATTTGCAAGGAGATGGTTGGAAGGACATGAGTGCTACTCTTGTCTTTGTCTTTAGTTCAAAGACTCAATTCATAAATTCTTTCTTAATTGTACTAACATCTCAAGTTCTTTTAGGTGTCCACCCTCGACCTGAAGGCGTCGAGTATTCCAGGGCCGTCGCGACCAATCATGCCACCCCCTTTGAGGATCGAGACATCAAACTCCTTTTCACTGAAGAGCTTCTCTAATTATGTGGGTTGTTGGAAGATGGCAGCAAAATCGGGCTTCCCAGTAGTAAAGTGGTCCCAAGAATTGTTGTCGAAAGAAGAGTAAAAGCAAGTGACCCCATGGTTCCCCCAATTGAGGGAACTGGGGAAGATATTGAAGAGGGAGAGATAAGAGACTCTCAAGATGTGGGGATAAGAGGCAAAGGCATAGGCCCTGGGAAAGCGCTAGTAGTCGAAGCGCCACATACCAGCCAAATGAAAACTTCCTCGAAGAGGAGAAAAAGGTCGGCGTACAAGTTGTGGAAGAGCAAGGCCAGGGAAAACCTGGATTCATCATAACCCCGATCAAAAAGGAGTCATCTTCCGAGCAAATGGAAAGTTCACCGAAGGGACTTTTTGACATTCTGATTCCAGATGATATATTAAATTATAACTTTGCTAACATTGATGTTGAAGGGCTCAACTCTCCTACGAGAAGCAGATAAGGCATGCGATATTCCAATAGAGGGGAGGCAACTCCACTGAGTAAAGCCAATGTTACTGGTCCGTTGGGGGGAAACACTAGGAAACACACAGACACTTGCACTCCACCATACACCTGTGACTAATTCCTCATGTTAACACTTCTAATATGCTCCTGTTTGGTTCTTTTGCATGTGCAATGTCACACTCTCATGCTTTTGACCACTTCCGAGGCTCCTCCAGTTATTATCGTTTGGGTCGAGATTCTGATTTTGGAAGACGCAGAGACAAAGATGATTGGACAGACAAATACTATTATTCTCGAGAATCTTCTTCCTCATTCATACGGTAGTTACAACATGTTCCTCGCCATGACAATCAATCACACCTTCCTGCTCATAGCAGAGATAAGTCCTCACGTCGGGGTTCTTAAGCTGCTACGTCTCACGACCAACTTTCCAGGTCATCCATTTCAAGGCGATCGCGTGGGCATCGTTTCGACAAACATCCGTTTGCTACTTGTAATCCGCTTCCACCTATTCCTGCTCATGATCCTACAACAGTGGAAAAGTTAGCTAAACTTAAAGCTACTTTTCCAAACATCTGCTTTGATGGACTCTAGTTCCTCCTCTCCATACATTTCATCCCTGGAAGTGCCAAAGAGATCTCATTAGCATACATGAATGACTTGTATGTCCGCATTAATCATTCATTCATTTGGCCGAGAAAGTCTTTGAAGTTTCCATTAAGCTCCAACATGAAATTGATCGCCTTAAGTTGGAGGCTATTCACGACAAAGACATCATCAAACATCAAGATGTCGAGCTACTTGAAATAAAGCCCAACTTTCCATGCTATAGAAGAATGCAAAAGAAACGGCAGAGACTGTAAGTTGTTTGGAGACTTCGCACAAAAATGAACTGGATGTAGTGCTCCATCATAGTGGAACTCTAGCCTTAGAGAAGGACTCCTTACAAAAGAAGAAAGATGTCTTAGCTTTCCATGTCAAGGAGCTTGAAAAATTATTGTACAAAGAGGAGGAAAAAATCGAGGTATAGGAAGAATCACAGAGATACTACGAGGAGATCGTTGAGGCAAGAAACTTAAGAATGAAACTTGACGAACAACTTGCCTAGATCGAAGCCTTGAAAGAAATAGCCCACGAAGAGGGCAGAAAAGAAGTGCTGGAAGAAGCCAACACCCAGGAGGAAGCTACCGCCGAGTCCGATAGAGAAGAAATCAAGAACTTGTTCAACCTGCTCATCACCGAATGCCAAAGTTCTTCTCCATCGTGATTTGACATTTCTAGGCGAAGGCTATCTTGAATCGCTCGCCGAAGTCTGGGAGGTTATCACTAAAATCAAGAGGGAAGAGCTAAGAGTGGCAGAGCTTAATAAAGAGGCATTCACACAAGAAGTGCTTCGAGGAAATGAGCCGTCTGACCCAGGCATCGTGAAGCTTCAGTTCTCTAAGGCTTCTGCTCTTGAGCAAGAAGGAGAGGACATCACTGGGTCCTTTGGAACTAATATCAAGGGTCCTCCTCCTACTTAGATGGTTGGGATGCCATCTTCTTAGACTATAGAGCAACATATCGGCTACGATCCAAACAAACCTAGCCTCGTTCTACAAATGCTATTTCCCATTCTCAAAAGGAGCACTCCAATGACCACTAAGAGCCAACTGGATGCTGGTATACCATAGAACTTCCAACCATATGATGTTTTTCGCACATAACGGTCATTGACTAATGCCTGTGCTTTAACTAACTTTTGTAGGTAATCCCGGTCCAAAGCAAACTCTTAGGAGCGATGTTGCCACGGAGCAACAAGAGAAAGTGGCCAAGGCTTCGGCTGCTGCAGATATTTTGGGGCCCGATGCTCGAGTCATCAATGCACTTGAGGAGGATAAGCCTGAGGACCCATCCCTTGGTGAGGAATGGGACGATAGTGATCACGGGCGCCTCAGTGCACACTTCTAAAAGCAGTATGAAGGAGTAGATTGGAGAGGAAGAGAGATCGAAGCACAAAGTTAAAACGTAGCCTATTGAGGTTGCAGCCGAAGATCCTATTCCTACACCTTTGTAGGTCATTCCACCTGATGGGACAATTCCCATTGAAATTTCTCCTTCTTCTTCAAGCATCTCCACCAAGGGCAGCAAAGGGTCCTGGAAAAGTCGCTCGACTAGTTCAAATCTTGAAAAACCGAAGAAGGAGAAGAAGGAGAAGAAATAATTAGTGTTTTGTTTCGTTGTACATAGTTTGTATAAGTTAGGCATGTGTTCTTAGTCGTAGGTGTACGGGCGTGGATCCCGAGTTTTTGAATAATTTGTAATGAAATTTTGAGATAGTGAATAAAAGTTTTGTTTTTTGATTAATCATCACGTGAATTATTACTTCAACAGTGGAGTAATTGCTTCCAATTCATGTACTTGTAGTATTTTTCACTAGTTTCGTTAATAATTCACTATCTCCATCGCAAAGCCTCTCCGTAGACGCCATCTTAAGTCATAAGCAATGCCAAGACGGAATTGTAACAATGATTATGTCTTGCTGCTAACAATTTGAGTCTGTTCCGTTGATTTGAGCTTGGAATTCGTGGGATAGAGAACAGTCGAAATCCGTCCATCCACCCATTGGTTTTTCGAGTTAGCCTGCGGTCTAAGGACTTAGAATCTTTTGTAGGTGGTCAGTTATATTCCAGTCGCCCATACTCTAATTCGTGCTCCGTAGACTCAGAGTTTTCGGCACAAGCAGTCGCATTTTTCCCGTGGTGGTCGTTCCGTTGTCATATGATTTGTGCTCCGGTCTGCGTTCGGGGACTTAAAGTTTTCTAATCCATAGTCGGGGACTTAGAATATTCTAGTCTGTGGTCGGTGACTTAGAATTTTTATTGTGGGCCGTCGTGTTTCCGCCCGAATGGTTTATACTCTGGTCCGCAGTCAGGGACTAAGAGTTTTCTAGTCCGCGGTCAGAAACTTAGAATCTTTTAATATACAGTCGAGGAATTGGGATTTTCTAGTCTGTTCAGGGACTTAGAAATTTCATCGTCGGCAGTCGTATTTCCACCTAAACGGTTTATACTCTGGTCTATAGTCAGGGACTTAGAGTTTTCTTGTCTGTAGTCGGGGACTTAGAATTTTTTTAATCTACAGTCAGGGACCTGGGATTTTCTAGTCCGTAGTCAGGGAATTAGATATTTCTTCGTGGGGAATCGTGTTTCCGCTCGAATGGCTTATACTCTAGTCCACAGTCAGGGACTTAGAGTTTTCTAGTCCATAGTTGGGGACTTAGAATTTTTCCGTAGGCAGTCGCATTTCGCTCGAATGGTTTATACTCTTAGGCAGTCAGGGACTTAGAAAATTTTCACTTTGATTGCCTACATCCACTTTGAATATTCTCTTTATTGCTTCTCAATTCACTTGATTACAATTACAAACAGTAATAGATAGCAAGAAATCAAAGAAGGATGGAGGGTGTTAGTTACAATAATGGCACAGTCTAATTAGCTACCTAAAAGTCCCTAGAATGGCCCCCTTTGCCTGTATTTATAGACGAAAGCGGCCTCCATTCTGACTAAAACTTTGACATCTAGACCTCCTCAACCATATGGGCCCACCAGGCTTGGCCTAACTCTCAATGGATAGGGATCGGTATTGATACCTCCATGTGTCAAGTTTGGGCCAACGATCCCTATGGTAGCTCCCTTATGGTTAATATTGATGTTGCTTCAAATATCATAGCGTTTGGACTTGTAGAGCTTTAGTTCTTATCATATTTTAGTTTGAATCTTAATATGGTCAAGGTAATGTCGATCCATATTGCACTGGCCATTCCATGCCAAACCATATTGTTCAAACAATTCCATGCCAAACCCTCTCCCATGAATGTCTCATGCCGATCCATCCACAAGCCACGCAACGATCACTATGCCAACCCATACCTCCTGAATATACTATGTCCACCCATACCTCCTGAATATACTATGTCGATCCCTCCATGAGTCACATCACCATGCTTATGCCGATCCATTACTTCCAAATATTCTATTCCAAACATTCTATGCAGACCCATATTGCTTCCTCCTGCTATGACAAACCATATCCTCCAAATACATTATGTTGACCCCCACCTTCCATATCTCATCCAATTCGACCAATGTCCATGTCTATCCCTATTCCAACCAAACTAAACTCCATAATTCCGATATCCTGCATTGTCTATCTACAAACCTTGGGCTGGATACAACTGCCTGGACATTATATTTTGGTCATGTGGCTGTTGTCTCATGATCATCATTCTCATCAGCAGTCGTGTCCGGCCTTCGTAATCAGCTCTATGTAGTCGGGTCAAGGCAACGGGGAACAGTATGTAATGTTAATATTTCATTCAAACGATTATATATATATAAACATATTTTATAATATATTTATATAGTTATATAAAATTGTTTATATAAAACTTAATATATATTTATATTTACTTATAATACTTATATAAATAAGAGTATATATACATACATACAATAATTTAGATAACATAGACTTGCATATTAGATGAGCTAACATGTCTATTGTGATGTAAATCTCAACATCTATCCATAGACATATTATACCTTACACAGATTGATAAGTTACACATACACATACATATATATCTATACATGATACATGTATGTATATCTAGACATAAATCAAATGAAATCATATAATTTATAAATTTAAATAAAATAAAAAAATATTTGGAAATTTTCTAAATGAATTAAACTTCATAGGCTCGACAAAGATCCAATTGATAAATTATTTTGAAATTCACCCATAACTTTCGCTGCGGGCTGTCCCAGTTCCGACAGGTCATGTCTCAAAGGTAAAATGGCCAAGCACCCCTTTAGTGGAAGCAATGAAAGAGTTGAACTCTTTAGGTTAGTACATAATGATGTTTGTGGCCTAATGAATGTAATCACCAATGATAGTAGTTCTTACTTTGTTACCTTTGCTGACGATTTCTCGAGACTAGGATATGTGTATCTTATGAAGAACAAATCCGATGTCTATATGAATTTGTTGAACAAAGATGTAGTAGAAAACTAGACAAGCCGTAAGATTAAAAAATTTCGATCTTATCGAGGAGGTGAGTACGTTGGATAGGAATTTTAATGTTACTTAAAAGATAATAGGATTATCTCTTAGGTTACTCCATCCTATACTCCACAACACAATGGTGTGTTGGACCGATGGAACTGTACTATGTTTGATATAGTTCATTCTATGAGAGTAAAGCTAAGTTACCTATTGAGGATATGCGCTAAAAACATCGGTTCATGTTGAACTTGTTGTCCACTAAATCTATGCCTAAACACCATATGTTATGTGGTATGATAAGAAATCCCAACATAAGTACTTTAAGTTATGCGGTTGTCCAATGTATGTTAAGTTCGTTAGTCTGAATAAAATAGAGGCAGGATTGGTATTGTGTAAATTCATAGGATATCCCGAGAACTTAATGGGATAGATTTTCTACATATCAAGGGAAAAAAGGTTATGGTTTCTTGATACGACGTCTAAAAGAATTGCTGTTACAAGAAATTAACAGCAAAGTTGTAGACTGGATGAGATCCAAGAAGTTAACACTATGGCTAAATAAATGGGAGACCAAGTTCACCCATGTATGAAAACAAGCAATCTATTAGAAGGTCTGGTAGGGAATCCTATGCACTAGAAAAATATTATAGTTTTCTCGTGGAAGGCAAGAAGGAAGACTCTGTCTTAGATGATGACACTTCTCTGCCTTTCCAACAAGCACTATAGAGTAAAGACTCTGCAATATGGCTTGGAGCAAGGAAATCTAAAATGGATTCCATGTATCAAAACAAAGCACGTCTTTGTTGAACATACCTAAAGGGATAAAACCCATAGGCTGTAAATGGATTTAAAAAAGTATGGACTTATAAGGCAAGGTTAGTTAAAAAAGAATTTCATCAAATTGAAGGTGTTGTTTATGAGCCTATAAGGAGACTTTTTCACCCGTAGGTACGCTTAAGTCTATTCAGGTAATGCTAGCCATTATTACATTCTATGACTACGAAATAAGAAAAATGGATGTAAAGACGACATTTCTAAATGGTGATTTAAAAGAAATCATCTATATGTCATTGCTCGAGGGTTTTGTTGTCAGTGGGAACGAGAGCAAGGCTTGGAAGGTGTTAAATTCTAATTTTGGACTTCAATAACCTTCAGGAAAATGGAACACATATTTTGATAATGTGATCAACCAGTTTAGTTTTTATCAGAACACAGAGGAAGCGCACGTATACATAAAGGAATCTGGCAACACTATTGTATTCTTAGTGTGGTATGTCGACTATCTTTTTTTGATGGCAATGTCATTTCGTTGTTGCAATTAGGAAAAGCTGGGATTTTCAAGAACTTCTCCATGAAGGATTTGGGAGAAGCAGCATATATACTTAGGTATAAAGATCTACAGAGATAGATCAAAGAGGCCGTTATAATTTTCCTAACCCCTTTACATAATGCCATAATAAAAGGTTCAGTATGGAGAATAACCTGGAAACGTTCCAACGCAGTCTGAAATCATTTTTTCTAAGAAGGAAACTCCTCTTATCGATGAAGGGATATAGCATATGAAAAAGACCCCCTATGCTTCAGCCGTAGGATCCATAACATACGTTATGCTACGCACTAGAACGGATGTAGCATACACGTTAGCATGCATAAGCAGATACTGGCCTAATCGTAGAGAAATACATTGGACAACCGTAAAATATAGACTAATATGTTTAAAAAATACTAAGGACTTATTCCTCATATATAGAAATGAAAACCTCCTTATGAAGGGGTATGTGGATAGGAGCCTTCAGAGTAATATTGATGATAATAAGTAAATGTTTAGTTATGTCTCTACACTTAATGGCAGAGCTATTAGTTGGAAAAGATCCAATAAGAAACAATAGTCGATTCAATGATGGAAGCCAAGTACATCGCCCTTAATGAAGCAGCTAAAGGGGCAATCTGGATGCGCAAGTTTTAAGCGAGCTCAGAGTGATTTCTAATACCAAGAACCCAATGGCATCGTACTGTGATAATAATGCAGCGATACATATTGCAAAGGAGCTCATAGCACATAATAAGTCATGGTATATTCTTTTGAGGTTCCATCTCATTAGAGAATTTGTTGAGAAGAAAGAGGTCGTGATATAAAGGGTAGTTACCAAGGATAATATAGTAGATCCATTCATTAAGGGTTTAGCTCAGTCAACTCTCAAGAAGCTGATTGAAGGAATGGGAATCAGATTCCACATTATGCCCTAGTGCAAGTAGAATATTAATAGAGTTAGAGATATTCCATAGGGGCAATTAAGTAATTTATTTTCAATCAATTAACTCCATAATCAATTCTCGTTTGAAATACGGTGTTCTTTTCTCTGTTATATATTTTCTATAATGTTGTAAACAATTAAATGTTTATTTGAGATATATTTAACAGAAAATCCATAAACGATGCATTTGTGATAGTAGTTACAAATAATTTTAATCACGAGTATTGTATCACAATATAATAAACACTTCATTTTAAATATTCCTAGTCAAGATGCATCAAGATTGGATATCGATTCATCCGTTAAGGCTAAAGTACCCAACGCTCTCTAAATGTCGGGTAGTGTATTACTCATGGTTGTTGAGAGAACAAATGGATTACATACTAATAGTTATTGGATAACTATTAAATGACTTTCTCAATAGTATTCTGTTGGTTAATATAACTAAGGTCAAGAGAAAATATCAATGTGAATAATTTACAAAGTTCTCTCGAACATGCAAATACTATCGATCTTTAATATGAAAGCTTCGCTTTGATTATAGTCAAATCATGGCATGATGTCCATCCAATGACTATTGTTGGGTCGAGTGGAAGTATAGGAGTAAAACATTATACAAGAGAGGATTCATCTCCTCAGTTATATGGGTTTGTATCATGGTCAACTTAATTCAACTCAAAATAAAAATACTTGGCCAGAGTAATTTGGTTAATAATAAGTGTTATTATTGAACGAAGGAATTTGTCTTTGGACTATAGAAGTTAATATGAACAATATGGGAATTTTGACCATTATCTAATTCCATATTCAAAGTAATATATATTTGACAAAGAGAATTGGTGTAAATGATCGTCACACCGGGTAACGTTTAATAAAGTAAAATTGGATTTCACCAAAACTAAATAAGTGATAAATTTTGCTAAATGTCGACCTACTAAGTGATGTATGGACGTTAATATTCGAATTGTTCGATATTATTCGCTGACTAAAATTACAATTAAAGAGCCACATGACTGAAACGTTGAATACTAATCAGACCACATAATTTAATTAATATGTAATTGTTATAAATTAATTAAATTAACTAACGTTTATGAAATATTAGATATAATTTTTTTGTTTGATATGTTGAGTAATACTAAAAATATGTTTATAATAGTTATAAGTATATTATTCGATATACGATGTTGATAAGCGTTTGAATTGGATTTAAATGCGATAAATATTGTTCACGCTTGAAATAGTATCGAAGCTCATATAGGGCATAGGAATTTCACTATGGTATGACCACATAATAGATGACATGATATGCTAAATGGGCTTGGGTTCTGATATTTTAAAAGGAAGGCAATGAGTAAGAGAAGAAATTAGATCTTGATCCTACTTTATCTCTTTAGGCTCTTCCTTATAAAATGATAAGAATCCTTATTCCAAAACTACATTTTTCTGCCTCCACACACTCCATTGCTAGTCGAAAATCACCACCATATCCTCCATTTTTCCAAGCTCAGATCAAATAAAAACAAAATCTATTTGATAGTCGGTGGTTAACAGTTCAAAGCTAGTGCCTTTTGGATTGGAATAGGATTCAAAGGGTTTCATACCTTTGTTTCAATATGTATTCAGTAGGACTTAAGGTATCTCTCTGATTTACAAATGTAAATTAATGTTATACTTTATAGCATATGATGTTTAGATCAATATGTGACGAATCTAGTATATCGATATATTACCACATTTACGATGATTCTATATTTGTATGCTTATGTAATTTTTTTTTAAAAAAACTTTTTATGCAACATATAAACACCTTAATACTCACGACCTGACTAAATTAATTTAAAATCAATTTAATATATTGTTTAATTCATATAAGTTTCATAATTTAAACATTAAATATTATATCACAGAAAATAAGTTTCAAAATTTTATATAAATTTTTATACCTAAAAGGCATTCAACATAAAAATATTTAAAAAAATATATAATATTATTTAAATATGGTTGAAATTAAATAAATTTCACAAATTCATAATTTAAATAAATATATAATACAAAATATATTTTAAATTTTATAAAATTGATTTCATACTTAATATGCTTTCGGCATAAAAAAATTAACTTTTATAAAATTAAATATTTATAAATTTATGAAAATTAATAGTTGAATTTAAAATTGATTTTAAATTACAATATATGTGTGGAAATATTCAAATATCAAAAATATTGTTCAGATTTTTATAAAATACCACAATACAAATTTTAGTTTTTAAAATAATTTTTTATTTTCATTAATTAGTAAATGAAAAATTAATTTTAATAAGTATAAAAACAAATTTGCCATGAGCATTATTGTACGCGTATATATCCTTATACATATATTTCGTTTATGTGTGTGCATATATATATATATATATATATATATATATATATATATATATATATATGTTGGTAAATTATCTATAAGCATATATATATATATATATATATATATATTATACATGTATTAAAAAGGTTAAATTTTGTTTTCGGATTATATAATAAATAAATAAATAAACTTTTAATATTTTATTTAAATTGATTTTACATTTATTTACATTCATACATATACATACAGATACATACATACATACATACATACATGCGTACTTGCGTACATATAAATCATATACACATACTGAGATGACCCGACTTCCTATCTCCAAGAAATCGTATCATCAATGAAGAAAGAAAGGGGTAGAAGAAGAAAAGAAAGAGAAAGAAAGAAACAACAACAACAGAGAACTCACAGCGGAACGAATGAAATATAATATACCACTTAATATATTACATGGTATCTTATTACATCAGAGTACACAACTTACACAACACATATTAGACAGTTATAAACATCTGTCTAACTGTACAACTCAAGTACAACAGATATAGATACCAAATAAACACAGCGGAACCAAAATATATCTACACATGGAAGCCTCCTTCTCCATACCTCCTTTAGAATTCATCAAGCTAACCTGATTCACTTGACTACTCATATATAATATGAGTACCCAAGAGTTCAATAAAACAGAAAATAAACACTTGGATCAGACAGGGGTCTGGTGTGAGTAAACAATTTAAAGCTGCTTAACTTTAGAAAAACCTTTGAAAATAAAAGGTATCACGTAAGACTTCCCCACACATAAACATGGAAAAGTTTTTACCTTACGCTAACCAAAATAATTGATAGGAAATCCAGTGATATTATAATAGTGTCTAGGGTTTTCAAATAAATATGAAATAGCCGAAATTGTTACATTCATTAAATTCCAGCTACTAGCCACAAAAGTGGGTAATACAAACAAAACCGTAGGGTCTCGTAGGAAGAATGAGTTTCCATCAATGGCAGGGCTACTGGGGTACCGCCCGTCACAGTACGTGGCCTAGATCAACGTACCGAGGAGCCATCCTAACTCCCCTGCAACACAAGGCCGGGACCATTCCTTCCTGAACAGTCTCGAACAAGACAACCCCGGCGGTTGTCCGGATCAACCGCCCCACACAGCCGAATAAAAAGGGACTTCTAGACAGAAGTAAATCTTTCTCTCCAGTGGGAGCTACCCACGAAGCCTTGCTGCACCTCCCCTGTTTTAGCCATTCCCGGTTGATGAGGCTTGAGGTTGCGATTACCTTTATATAACACATCTATCTTAGAATGCTCATCGTCCACCAGACGATGTTCAGAAAGCATTCAATCCATACAAGTTCATTCCGGGTTCGAACGAAACCGAAGGCACTATCTCGTTGCACTCATATTGGAATCACCCTCAGAGTCAACGACCATAGCCCTTGCACTCTAAATCACCATCTCGAATCTATGAGCACTATTCCATCAACTCATTACGGAATCACCCACAGAGTTATACTGACGTATAGCCCTTACACCTCGAGTCTTCACTTGCTCCACTTGGATTCACGACCTAACGTTTAATTGGAATCATTGTGGTTTTCGGATTCCAAATATGGAAACCCGATCTCGGTCTCACCGAAACCAAACGCCATTTTAATGTCCAAGTTATACTTAAGGGTTTCAACAGTTAAACTTATATTTAAGATGATATATAAACAGATAGATGAATCATAATTATCACAATATATAATTCTTATCAATATTCATCACACAAAGCAACATATCATGTATCAGAGATACCCAAATCATCCAGTATCAACCAAACACCCAATATCAATCACTCAATATTGATCATCCAATATCAATCAATCAACCAATATTAACAAATCAACCAAACAGAATTGATTAACTCTTAATAAATTTGATTACCTAAAATCCTCTTTCATTTATTTAAATAAATCATCTCTAATGATCTTTCCCAAATTAATCTTCCTTAATTAATTATACTTTAATTACATTCAAGTAATTATCTTAACCACATACAGTAATTAACCTTAAATTACTATCATTAATTACAATAATTAATGATCCTACATTTACTTCTTTAATTAATCAATTATAATTAATTACATTAAACCTTAATTAATTACAATTAATTAATCACACTTAAATTAAATCACTTATATTAATCAACCTTGATTAATATAAATCACGCTAATTAACGATCCTTATTAATCAATAATTACTTTAATTAATTAAATAATTAACTTATAATTAAACAATTCATTTATAACCAGTAATTAACAACTTGTAATTACTTATCTTAATTTAATTAACTCCTTAATTAATTAATTTCTAATTTAATTATAGTAATCCTTGATTAATTAATCCAATTAATTAATCCTTAATTACTTCATTAAGTAATTATTAAACAATTAAATTAATAAATAAATCATTAATTAATTACCTTATTAATTAATTACAATTTTAATTAATTACACTTAGTAATTAATCTTAAGTTAAATTCATTAATTAATTAATTAATCACATTAATTAAATAACTAAATAATTAAGAAATTAACTCTTAGTTACTTACATAAGTAATTATCTCTAATTACTTCCATTAATAAATCTTAATTACTTTCTTAATTAATTACCTTACAAATAATTAATTCCATTATTAAATAATCCTTAATCTTTTAATTAATTAATTACTTCATAATTAACTAATTTCAACAATTATATTAAACAATTCTTTAATTGATATCATCAAGTGATTACTCATTTATCACTTCAACAAATTACTCCTTCGAATAATTACCATTAATTACTACTATAAGTAATTAACCTCCTTAATTACATTTAATAATTAATCATTAATTACCTATTTAAGTAATTACACTTAATAAATCCATAATTAAGTGATTATTTAAAATTAAATAAACAATTAACCAATTATTTTAAATTAATTAAACAATTAATTAGTTAACTTCTATTATTAAAGAAAATCTTTAATAAATTAAGAAAACCATAATTCTTAATCAAACTTAACTTATTAACAAATCATATTAAATAATTATTATTAAGTTAATTATTCAAATAATTATTCAAAACTTAATTAAGATAATTATTTATAAAAATCAAACAATTTAAATCATTTTTAAATTTAAAGTATAAATTCAATTTGCA
Organism: Allium cepa; assembly: GCA_030765085.1. NCBI lineage: Eukaryota > Viridiplantae > Streptophyta > Magnoliopsida > Asparagales > Amaryllidaceae > Allium > Allium cepa. The sequence goes on from CM060938.1 coordinate 338,996,701, forward strand.
TTCTAAAAAGATTGATTAACTTTTCTTCTAATGAACAAGTTTTAACTTGAAAATTCTTTTCCTTTTATAAAGCTCAAATTGATTTATTTATTAAGAATAACATGTTCAATTTGTAAACTTATTTTTTTAATATAAACCTGAGCATTATACTAGCACAGCCGGAAGTCTCGGGTCAAACCCGAGTAAAATTACCAAAAACCACAAGCAAGACTCGAAGCAAACCCAAACCCTACTGTCTTCGAGTCAAACATGCGAGTATCCCGAGTGCTTCTTCGAGTTGCAAACGTCTTCCCCAACGGAATGCTCCAGTGCACACGAATGTGCACGATGCACATGCGCCGCCACCTGCGGCCATTTCAAGTCATCGCGATCATCTCCTACAACCACAAATCCACACGCGAACCAAAATCCAAACCCAGATCGAAGAAAGCAACCTCGAATCGAAGTTCGACTCTATCACTCAAAATTTCAGAACTGCCGTACCCAAAATCCAACGTCTCAGATGAACGCACCACCACCATAAGCTCCGGTAATCACCCCCAAGCACCGTAGCATCACCGTGCCACCTTCCATCAACTCGCGATCACCCCCGGCACACTACTCTTGTCGCAACCATCGCGACAGTCCAGCCAAAAACAAAAGCAGGCAAAACCCTAGTTTGCTAAATTCCTAGCTCCTCAGCCATTAGAAAAAATTTAGGGTATTTTTCCCATGATCTATGATTCACAGACATGCTTCAAACAAAATTCAAGCTTCGATTATCATACCAATCAATGGCAATCACCAAAACCCCCCAAAAACACACAAACCCAAATTCCTCAATGAATACTCAACTAAAAATCACAATATTTCCATCAAAATTCATCATTTTGTTATACAAAACAGATTTTATAACCAAATATTGGATTTGACTCGAATGAATTTTAACCATGTTTGAATACTTACTGTACTTTATAAAATTTTAAGATAAAAACATAACAAAATTTCCGGAGTTCATTTTTATGATTAACAACACCTAGTTATACACATTTCTCTTTTAGAAATCAGAGTTTGAAATTTAATACAAGGGAAGATATTGAATTTACAAGTTTATCTAAAACCTGTAAAAAAAATAACATAGGCACATTTTTATATATACATACAGATACTACAGATAATCAAGCATGCATTTACATCCAGAATTTATTCAATAAATATTGTCACACAAATTCAACCACATGCATTTAATTAAATTTCAAGTTTTAAACCATTTTTAAAAGATTTACTCACCTTTTTAATATGCAGGGACAAAGCAGATTTAATTACTTCCAGGATTTGATATGATGAAGAAAATCCATTTGCATGCTTAAAAGATTGAAACTGCAGATCTTCATGATCTTTAGGTTTGAAAGTTGCAGGTTGAATATCATTTTTGAAATGCAGTTTGAGGCTTTGAAATTTCAGGTTGAAGAAGCATGTTGATTTGCAGATTGAAGATTTGTGTTGCAGTTTTTAAATTTGCAGGATTTTAATTTGAACTCAAATTTGATTTACTTTTGGTTTATAAAATTTCAGGTTGAAGAACAAATTTCTGGTTTCCATTAGAATTAAGAAAAGAAACAAGAATGAAAGTGTTTGAAAAAAATAAGTTTTCTTCTTTTACATTTATTAAAAATTAAAATGAAATGTTGCCACATGTCTTCAACCATTTACATTTGTCATTAAATTAATTTGCATGATTAAAAAGTGTTATAAAGATATGTTTACATGTTTACACATGTCTTAAGCAATTTTTAATATAATAATAGTTTTTTTATTTAATTTAAATGTAATATAAACTTACATAATTTAATTCTCTTAAATAATATAATTTACATGTATAAATATAGATTTACTTTTACAAGACACTATTATAAAGCTAATTATAATACAAATATAACTTCTTATACATGTAAAATTTTAAAATCTAAATCATTCAAATTTATATATTTATAACATTTTAAATTGAAGCATTTAAAAAGAAAGCCATTCAAACTTTGTTTAAATCCCTTTTTAAACTATCTTATAAATAACAATCTTATATTTTAAAAATAAACAATTATCTTATAATTGAAAATAATTTGATAAATCTAAATTAACCTTTGAAAATATAAATTAAAACAAGCTTTAAATTACATTATATTCAAATATAAATTATAAATAGATGAAATTAAAAACAATATCAAATTATAACGTAGACTTACATATATATTACAATTTGAAAATTTATCTTTATTTGAACAAAAGATATTTCTATCCATAATATATATCAAATATATATATATATATATATATATATATATTATAAATAGAATGAAATTTATTAGCCTTGACAAATAACGATATTGTTAGATTAAAATTTTTGTTAACCTTTAAAAGATTAAATTTACCAATTCAAATTAAAATTATAAAGAAAATTATCAAATCAATTCAATTAGTTACACAGATTATTAAATTTATATTTCCCAAAATTCCGGGTCGTTACAATCCTTCCCCCTTAGAAGAATTTCTTCCCCGAAATTTAAAAGCAAAGGTAATTTAATAACCCAGCAAAGATTTTAATTCAATCACAAAAGCATACCCATCAACCAGTTACTAACAACCATAGCAACCAATCAAACAACAAACAAACCTAACTGATTATCCTGACACAAATCAGAGTAAATCTCTAGTACTATCTCGAGTATCCCAAGTATAAATCGCCGGGAGACTTGCTCTACAGAATCTAACAAACTACACAAATATCTAGAGCTCCACTCATCTCTAGATCCACCAATCTGAACTGAACATCAGACTATACTCAAATCCAGCTCAACTTCCAAATCTAACTGAACTACATATTCAATAGCCAACAATGAATCATACACGTACTCCCTTAGATATACGTGAAACACAATGAATTCCAGCTATCCAAACCGGCAATTCAATCTTATCCTATCACAACACAGATAAGAAATCTTCAAATGCCACAGCACTAACCAACCAGTCTTATCCAATTACTGCTCTCTCCTAACCATAGAAATCTTAACAACAACGAAGTCTCCAACTTCGAATTCAAAACTCCTTATCTCAAATCTGCATAACCCAATAGACAATCATGGGCTGCCAATCCTTTCCCTGATCAGCTCCACCTATGCTGATACTTCCTGAAACAGCTAGACCAAAACAAACAAGCTTCAGGATCCTATCCAACGGAAAAGTCTTCCAAAATTCATCGAAATCCAGAACTCAAGCTCTATTACTCAAGCAATAGCAACAGAACTTGCTTCCTTCTTTGCACAGCTGCTACCTCGCTTCCGCCGCACAACTCTGATTTTGAAATAGATGAGAATAATGTTGATGAACACGAATACAACTTATCCACTAAATTCGGAAACTTTGTTCATCAAATCCATAAAATCTGGGTGACTCATCTGACTAAGTCACAACCTTACGGTAGAATCCAACTCAAAAGCTAGATCAGACCAAATCCAATTTCCAAAAATTCTGAGCTGCTACACCAGCTCTCCTACTAGGCTAACCACCAAAATCGCTTCTGGAACCAAAACAATATGGAACTCAACTTCAGATGCAGACAACCTTCTGATTACTTCAGTAGCTCCTACTTCCCATGAGAATCCTCAGTCTCAAACAAAAGAATGCTCAAGAAAATTCCAAACCAGTCGCAAGTCACTTTTGCGATCCTACCTAGTTTGGATTCCAAATAATCCGTCCTCTCTTTACCAATTAGAACAGCTTAAAGCTTTTCCAAACAAGGTTAATTCTTCAAGATAACTTCCACCAACTGCTCGTGCTACTGATAGAAGAAACACTAAGATTCCTGAACCATCCGAGAAACAACCAACACTGCTGCTTCCAAACTCTACTTTGATGATACTGCCAAGCCAAAAGACCTTCTTGACAGCACACCAAACGCTTCGAATTGTACTGCTACCACAACTAACCAAAAAACTTCTAATCCAAAGGCTTCTCGAAAACCAAAACTATCCTCATACCACGCAGAGACCTTCAAGATGGCAGACATCCTCTCAAAGAATTCGGGCACCAAACCAATCATCAACCCCTCGCTCTCCTAAAGGAATGACAAATGAGACCATGCCAAAGCGAAGCAACTTATAGACCTTAGTCTCATATTCCAGAACAGCCAACCTCCATGCTAAAGATCCAAACAACTTCTACACAGATGGATCTTCCCTGCGGCAGGTAAAGACTGCTCCTCAACCACTTCTAAAACTACTTCAAAAGAATACATCTTCGGAAATATCCATGGATTCTGCATCTCATCACGCAGTTATCAAAATACCATCACTTACTTCTGTACTTCTGACAGATCTAAACTCAAGAATAATTCGCTCACCCGAGCGAAATCCAAACTTATTCTTCAAAGATAAACTCTGAATCTTTAAAAAGATTTCCCTCGGATATCAGAGAAATCCTTACTCCAAACAACAAATCTCACTTGAGACGGTATTAGGTCTACAGTCTTGACAAATACTTTCAACCTCACCATATGGACCTCTTCCATCAATGGTAATCGTGTTACACACATATACCACTACTCCATCTACCTTTAAAACTCATGTTGGAAAATCCGAACAGATAACCCAAAAGATTAGGTAGATATATATATAGTTATATATAAAAATTACAAATACGCTCTCTCAAGGAAGACACCACTCCAGAACCTAGGTATTCACTCAACCTAATGCTCTGATATCAAATGAGATGACCCGACTTCCTATCTCCAAGAAATCGTATCATCAATGAAGAAAGAAAGGGGTAGAAGAAGAAAAGAAAGAAAAAGAAAGAAACAACAACATCAGAGAACTCACAGCGGAACGAATGAAATATAATATATCACTTAATATATTACATAGTATCTTATTACATCAGAGTACACAACTTACATAACACATATTAGACAGTTATAAACATCTGTCTAACCGTACAACTCAAGTACAACAGATATAGATACCAAACAAACACAGCGGAACCAAAATATATCTACACATGGAAGCCTCCTTTTCCCTATCTCCTCTAGAATTCATCAAGCTAACCTAAATCACTTGACTACTCATACATAATATGAGTACCCAAGAGTTTAATAGAACAGAAAATAAACGCTTGGGTCAGACAGGGGTCTGGTGTGAGTAAACAGTTTAAAGTTGCTAAACTTTAGAAAAACCTTTGAAAAGAAAAGGTATCACGTAAGACTCCCTACACATAAACATGGAACCTTACGCGAACCAAAACATTTGATAGGAAATCCAGTGATATTATAATAGTATCTAGGGTTTTCAAGTAAATATGAAATAGCCGAAATTATTACATTCATTAAATTCCAGCTACTAGCCACAAAAGTGGGTAATACAAACAAAACCGTAGGGTCTCGTAGGAAGAATGGGTTTCCATCAATGGCAGAGCTACTGGGGTACCGCCCGTCATAGTACGTGGCCTAGATCAACATACCGTGGAGCCACACTAACTCCCCTGCAGCACAAGGCCGGGACCATTCCTTGCTGAACAGTCCCGAATAAGACAACCCCGGCGGTTGTCCGGATCAACCGCCCCACACAGCCGAATAAAAAGGGACTTCTAGACAGGAGTAAATCTTTCTCTCCAGTGGGAGCTACCCACGAAGCCTTGCTGCACCTCCCCTGTTTTAGCCATTCCTGGTTGATGAGGCTTGAGGTTGCGATTTCCTTTATAGAACACATCTATTTTAGAATGCTCATCGTCCACCTAACGATGTTCTGAAAGCATTCAATCCATACAAGTTCATTCCGGATTCGAACGAAACCGAAGGCACTATCTCGTTGCACTCATATTGGAATCACCCTCAGAGTCAACGACTATAGCCCTTGCACTCTAAATCACCATCTCGAATCTATAAGCACTATTCCATCAACTCATTACGGAATCACCCACAGAGTTATACTGACGTATAGCCCTTACACCTTGAATCTTCACTTGATCCACTTGGATTCACGACCTAACGTTTAATTGGAATCGATGTGGTTTTCGGATTCCAAATTTGGAAACCCGATCCCGGTCTCACCGAAACCAAACGCCATTTTAATGTCCAAGTTATACTTAAGGGTTTCAACAGTTAAACTTATATTCAAGATGATATATAAACAGATAGATGAATCATAATTATCACAATATATAATTCATATCAATATTCATCACACAAAGCAACATGTCATATATCAGAGATACCCAAATCATCCAGCATCAACCAAACACCCAATATCAATCACTCAATATTGATCATCCAATATCAATCAATCAACCAATATTAACAAATCAACCAAACAGAATTGATTAACTCTTAATAAATTTGATTACCTAAAATCCTCTTTCATTTATTTAAATAAATCATCTCTAATGATCTTTCCCAAATTAATCTTCCTTAATTAATTATACTTTAATTACATTCAAGTAATTATTTTAACCACATACAGTAAATAACCTTAAATTACTATCATTAATTACAATAATTAATGATCCTACATTTACTTCTTTAATTAATCAATTATAATTAATTACACTAAACCTTAATTAATTACAATTAATTAATAACACTTAAATTAAATCACTTATATTAATCAACCTTGATTAATATAAATCACATTAATTAAGGATCCTTATTAATTAATAATTACTTTAATTAATTAAATAATTAACTTATAATTAATCAACTCATTTATAACCAGTAATTAACAACTTGTAATTACTTATCTTAATTTAATTAACTCCTTAATTAATTAATTTCTAATTTAATTATACTAATCCTTGATTAATTAATCCAATTAATTAATCCTTAATTACTTCATTAAGTAATTATTAAATAATTAAATTAAGAAATAAATCATTAAATAATTACCTTATTAATTAATTACAATTTTAATTAATTACACTTAGTAATTAATCTTAAGTTAAATTCATTAATTAATCAACTAATCACATTAATTAATTAACTAAATAATTAAGTAATTAACTCTTAATTACTTACATAAGTAATTATCTCTAATTACTTCCATTAATAAATCTTAATTGCTTTCTTAATTAATTACCTTACAAATAATTAATTCCATTATTAAATAATCCTTAATCCTTTAATTAATTAATTACTTCATAATTAATTAATTTCAACAATTATATTAATCAATTCTTTAATTGATATCATCAAGTGATTACTCATTTATTACTTCAACTAATTACTCCTTCGAGTAATTACCATTAATTACTACTATAAGTAATTAACCTCCTTAATTACATTTAACAATTAACCATTAATTACTTATTTAAGTAATTACACTTAATTAATCCATAATTAAGTGATTATTTAAAATTAAATAAACAATTAACTAATTATTTAAAATTAATTAAACAATTAATTAATTAACTTCTATTATTAAAGAAAATCTTTAATAAATTAAGAAAACCATAATTCTTAATCAAACTTAACTTATTAACAAATCATATTAAATAAGTATTATTAAGTTAGTTATTCAAATAAGTTAACCTTGCTTATTCTCACAAATAAATTGTTTGAACTAATCAAATTTTAACAACTTAAACAAATTATTCAATTTAGATTTCTAAATTCTAATAACAACCTTATTTGAAAATAAGGGATTTAGAAATCAAATTAAAATACTTTAATTACTCCAATTTAAACATATATATTTTAAAATAATTTGAAAACTTGTTATTAAAAACATTATTCCAAAATCTACTTAAACTTTGATTTAATAATTAAATTCAAATTCTCTTTTTAAATTTGAATTTTAAAACTTAATTAAGATAATTATTTTTAAAAATCAAACATCTTAAATCATTTTTAAATTTAAAATATAAATTCAATTTGCATTCTAAAAAGATTGATTAACTTTTCTTCTAATAAACAAGTTTTAACTTGAAAATTCTTTTCCTTTTATAAAGCTCAACTTGATTTATTTATTAAGAATAACATGTTCAATTTGTAAACTTATTTTTTTAAAATAAACCTGAGCATTATACTAGCACAGTCGGAAGTCTCGGGTCAAACCCGAGTAAAATTACCAAAAACCACAAGCAAGACTCGAAGCAAACCCAAACCCTACTGTCTTTGAGTCAAACACGCGAGTATCCCGAGTGCTTCTTCGAGTTGCAAACGTCTTCCCCAACGGAATGCTCTAGTGCACACGAATGTGCACGGTGCACATGCGCCGCCACCTACGGCCATTTCAGGTCGTCGCGATCATCCCCTACAACCACAAATCCACACGCGAACCAAAATCCAAACCCAAACCGAAGAAAGCAACCTCGAATCGAAGTTCGACTCTATCACTCAAAATTTCAGAACTGCCGTACCCAAAATCCAACGGGTCAGATGAACGCACCACCACCAGAAGCTCCGGTAATCACCCCCAAGCACCGTAGCATCACCGTGCCACCTTCCATCAACTCGCGATCACCCCCGGCACACTACTCTTGTCGCAACCATCACGACAGTCCAGCCAAAAACAAAAGCAGGCAAAACCCTAGTTTGCTAAATTCCTAACTCCTCAGCCATTAGGAAAATTTTAGGGTATTTTTCCCATGGTCTATGATTCACAAACATGCTTCAAACAAAATTCAAGCTTCGATTATCATTCTAATCAATGGCAATCACCAAAACCCCCAAAAACACACAAACCCAAATTCCTCAACGAATACTCAACTAAAAATCACAATATTTCCATCAAAATTCATCATTTTGTTATACAAAACGGATTTTATAACCAAATATTGGATTTGACTCAAATGAATTTTAACCATGTTTGAATACTTACTGTACTTTGTAAAATTTTTAGATAAAAACATAATAAAATTTCCCGAGTTCATTTTTATGATTAACAACACCTAGTTATACACATTTCTCTTTTAGAAATCAGAGTTTGAAATTTAATACAAGGGAAGATATTGAATTTACAAGTTTATCTAAAACCTGTAAAAATAATAATAGAGGCACACTTTTATATATACATACAGATACTACAGAAAATCAAGCATGCATTTACATCCAGAATTTATTCAATAAATATTGTCACACAAATTCAACCACATGCATTTAATTAAATTTCAAGTTTTAAACCGTTTTTAAAAGATTTACTCACCTTTTCAATATGAAGGGACAAAGCAGATTTAATTACTCCCAGGATTTGATATGCTGAAGAAAATCCATTTGTATGCTTAAAAGATTGAAACTGCAGATCTTCATGATCTTCAGGTTTGAGAGTTGCAAGTTGAATATCATTTTTGAAATGCAGTTTTAGGCTTTGAAATTTCAGGTTGAAGATGCTTGTTGATTTGCCGATTGAAGATGTGTTGCAGTTTTTAAATTTGCAGGTTTTTAATTTGAACTCAAATTGATTTACTTTTGGTTTATAAAATTTCAGGTTGAAGAACCAATTTCTGGTTTCCATTAGAATTAAGAAAAGAAACAAGAATGAAAGTGTTTGAAAAAAACAAGTTTTCTTCTTTTACATTTATTAAAAATTAAAATGAAATGTTGCCACATGTCTTTAACCATTGAGATTTGTCATTAAATTAATTTGCATGATTAAAAAGTGTTATAAAGATATGTTTACATGTTTACACATGTCTTAAGCAATTTTTAATTTAATAATAATAATTTTATTTATTTATTTTAAATGTAATATAAACTTACATAATTTAATTCTCTTGAACAATATAATTTACATGCATAAATATAGATTTACTTTTACAAGACAATATTATAAAGCTAATTATAATACAAATATAACTTCTTATACATGTAAAATTTTAAAATCTAAAACATTCATATTTATATATTTGCAACATTTTAAATTAAAGCATTTAAAAAGAAAGCGATTCAAACTTTGTTTAAATGCCTTTTTAAACTATCTTATAAATAACAATCTTATATTTTAAAAACAAACAATTATCTTATAATTGAAAATAATTCGATAAATCTAAATTAACCTTTGAAAATATTAATTAAAACAAGCTTTAAATTACATTATATTCAAATATAAATTATAAATAAATTAAATTAAAAACAATATCAAATTATAACATAGACTTACATATATATTACAATTTGAAAATTTATCTTTATTTGAACAAAAGATATTTCTATCCATAATATATATCAAATATATATATATATATATATATTATAGATAGAATGAAATTTATTAGCCTTGACAAATAACGATATTGTCAGATTAAAATTTTTGTTAACCTTTAAAAGATTAAATTTACCAATTCAAATTAAACTTATAAAGAAAATTATCAAATCAATTCAATTATTTACACAGATTATTAAGTTTATATTGCCCAAAATTCCAGGTCGTTACACATACATATATACATTTGTGTGCGTGCATGTGTAATACTTGTATATATCACTTAGAGCATATAAGCGTATATTTGGATGATATATTTGTATAGTACAAAGGCTAATATGTATATTGCGGTGTAAATCTCAACACTTTACAAGGAAATGTCAAACTTACACGGATTGCTATGTTACATATGTACCTCACATACACATAATATATATATATATATATATATATATATATATATATATATGATAGGGTTTTTAGGCTTAAGGAAAAAGTTGAAGAAAAATTTAGTTTTAGGGACAAGTAGTTTGCTTTTTAGGCTGAAGGAAACTTTCTAGCGTAAATCACAGAACTATAGCTGTAACTATCATTTTCTGTTTACACTAAAAGTGTCATTCAGACTAAAAAACAAACTTGTTGTCCCTGAGACTAATTTATTTTTGCAACTTCTTCCCTGTGCCTATTTTCCTGTATATGATATATATATATAATAAAATATCTATTACAACATAAAATTTTAATATAAATTTAAACAAAATAATGATTTTATTTAAAAGAAATATAGAAATGTTCTATATAATTAGACTTCATAGGCCCAATAGAAATCCAAAATGATTTTGTTTTAAAGTTCACTCGTTTCTTCACTGTAGGCTAGCCCAGTTCCATCACCGTTGAAGGTTCACTGAGAGCGAAGGCGATTGTACTTGGGATATCAAGGAGACCATGAAGACCATTAATCTAGAGTTCAATACTTGGTAAGACTTTCTGTTTATCGCATTACTTCACTTTCGATGTCATATAAGGTAGTTTAGTATCTTGCATGTTGAGATAGGCGTAGATATTATTTCTTACTTCTATGTGCATGTTTGATGTTTGATTTTATCTATAACGACCCAGAATTTCATTCATTTGAAATTCATATATTTAATTGATTTAAAATATTCACAAGTTAAATTTATAAGCTGAATAACTTATATTTCAAATATCTGGATTTAATTAGATTATTACATCGTTGATTTAATATTCGAAATTGCCGAAATAATTGGAAATTGGATTTAATGTGAATGAAAATGATTTATAAAGTTGAATTAAATCTTATTTGAATAAGAATGTTGTTAGAGAACTTTTAAAATTGAATTAAAGGTTGAATTATAGAAATTAAATATTTTAGTATTTAATTGACGAGTGAATATGGTCATTTTTCATACAGCCTCTAATTTCGATGAAACCGGTTTCATTGGATCCGTAATGTTATATTATTGTATGATTTCAAATTTCATGTCAATTGGATTTAGGGTTTGTCCAAGGCAACTAAAACGCGTAGAAATTCGTTTAAGTGAATTTTAAATTTAAATATTCAATTTGAAAATCTATCTTTCAAATACAATTGAATTGGCTTTCGATATATATTCCGTTGCATTCGGAATATGGGTAAAACATTATAAACGCCAGGCGGCACGTTCCATTGCGAGTCCGAAAAATTGCCGGATGAATAGTGTCGTCAAATTTTCTATAAAAGGACCTATAATCTTCATTTTTGCAAAACCTAATCCATCTAGGGTTTGCAGCCGCCAGTTCAAACTATCAACGACAGAAATCTTCCCCTTTTCTTCCCTCGATTTCTTCCTACCCACACATTAATTCGAAAAATCACCAACTACAGTGTTGTAGAGGGTATCATGTTCTATGATTTCAACGGTTGCGATGGGTTATGGCGTGGCCGATTAACGGCAAATTGTGCTTGAACGTCGCATGGACATGCACGTTTTTTGAGGCTAGATCACGACTGAGTTCATCATGATTGCAGCCGTGGGTGGCACATGTGTACGCGGAGGTGGGGGAGTTCTCTTATCGTCATCTCGACGTTCGTTTTGGTCGCAAGAATTCGAATTATGGGGAAGCTTATGTGGGTTTTCACACGAGTGGGAAACTTGGAAGAAGAAGATGATGGAAATGACGACCAATATTCTCTTTGGAAAAACGAACGGTTGAGATTGAAAAAGGCTAAATAAAAATAAAAGTGAATAGAAATTTATAAATATTTAAATCGTATATGTTTAAAATGTTATATCTTTTTCATACGAGGTCCGTTTCGCACGAAACGAATCGCATTGGGTCCGTATTGAAAAGCATTATATTATGGAGCTGGATTGGGATTTATTTGAGCTAATGAAAATTTTGGTTGAAATTAAACACTTGTTTAATTTTAATCAGAATAAATGGCTATCGCGACCACTACAAGAAATGTGAGTACAACTCACTCTTTCTGACCCATTGATATTTTTATATAAGTGAAAATAAAATATTATTTATGACGATTGATGACTATTTGGATGATATATGATATGTTATCTATATATTGATTAGTATTTGGATATATACCTGCCTTGAAGCGGACATTGTACACATATTCTAATATGCATATTTGTTGCAGGTGACAGGTTGGAGGAATCTGACTGGATTCCTCACCAGTAGTGGTTTATTTACAAATATGTTATATATGCTGTTATGATGTGATATATAATGTTTTGGATGCCATAATTGATGTATTTAGTGTTGTTGCAGCATCGGGCCTATTTTGGAATTTCAAAAATGTTAAAGTGATGATTTCCAATTTTAAAAGGATTTTTAAAGTGATTTTGGAAATAGATGTTTTATTAGATTTTAAATTGTTAAGGAATGGATTTATTTTAAATAAATAAATGTGAAGATTTTTATGTTATAAAAATTATGATGTTTTGGGAAATATATCAAAAATGCGATTTTTGAAATATGAAGTTGATTTATTTTTAAATAGTTTAAATGGAGATTTTTAAATTTATTATAAATGGCTTATAAATAAGATTTATAAAATTGAATTTTTATAAATCGGAATAATGGAATTATAAATGAGTTTTTATAAGTGTTAAAATGAGTTATAAATGAATCTTGTAAGTAATAAGATTCATAATTTGTAAAGTTATAAAAAGAACGAGTTTGTAAATAAGAGAATTATAAGTAATTTACTTATAATTTGGATTTGGTAAATAAATGAGATAAATGGAATTGGTTAGTAAAGGAGATTTATAAATTGATGTTTATATAAAAAAACGTGATATACAAACATTGTTTTATAAATCCAAAATCAATTGAATTTGATAAGTTAAATATAGAAGTTTATTAAGGAAATTTCATCCATAATTTTGGACAATGGATTATCCTTTAAAATAAATGTGTAGAAGTATTGAATTTGGATAAGAGAATTATATTCATGAGTTTGGACAGTGAATAATTTTTTAAGTAAAATGAATGGTTTGGAAAAGTGATATTTTTAATGGAATAAATGGTTTAAAGATGTTTTAAAACATGTTAAGTATCGAATACATAGATTTCAACATTCATTGTTGAAATAGATGTTTCGAGAAACAAAGAAATGATGGAGTATAAAACTGTTGTTTTAGTAAATGGTTTTCGAAAGGAAATATTTTTGTATAATATTGGGATTTATATATCTATCTTATTTTTGAATCCTTATACTGTTGATTTTGGGTTGTCGTAACGATGTTTTACACAACATTCGTTTTGACCTAAATAAATGTGTTTAAAGAGAACATTTTCCTTAAAAAATAAACTATATACTTAATCGTTATTTGAGTATAAGGAATATTTTCTAAGTGTTTAAAATAAATAGAATTGTGAATTACTTATTATTAAATAAGTATATAGAAATGTTTTCCAATATAGTAGTTGAAGTGGTTTGAAATATATCTTTTTAAGGATAATTTGAAGTGAATATTTGGCAAATGATCTAATTAATAAAAGATTAATTAAAAGGGCCTAGTGATTGTTATGGTGCAAAATATTTATTTGTTTTCTTAGATGGTAAATAACCGACTATCAAATTTGGCTAAATTTTAGTTCCTCGACTTAATGTGGGAACTATTTAGTCGTACACTTAGTACGTAGCCTTCTATGGAGGCTTGATTATCATTTGTGTTGAGGATGATGATTCGTATAGTGCGGAGTATTACTTCAATCTATCGAGCTTCCTTCTTGGACCGAAGGATAGCAAGTTGAAAGTTGGAGATGTATTAAGTCTATGAGACTTAGTTTCTATATGAGGTTGGGACACGCTTTTGCGTTGTTGGTGCGAAAAAGAACGGGATCAGATTTATCTAAAAACCATTTCGAACCAACGTATATGCGACGATTGTGCAGGTTGCTTGTGATGATATTGATATTTCGATTTTCATAGTGGGAGACTACTTGTTGATCATTTGGGGTTAAAATCCCAATATACATATAGTAGCATTGGTCTCTTCATTATGAAATATCCAATGCGAGGACTATTTGCTACTAATCCTAGGGATTTTCCGATAGGATATGGTAGGAAAGTACCTTCGGCTTGTCGTGCTCCTGGATAATTTGTATGGATATTTGTCTGACATTGCATTTCTAAAGATTACGTGCGTTGGTTTTTACAAACGTACATCAGTGGTGGCGGAGAAGGCAACTTCTTTTAGCTTAACACCCTCCTTGAGACATGTGAGCTTAAGGGTTGTATTTTTATGGAAGGCAATTAATGGTCAACAGAAATGGCCGTGTGGCATTCAAAGTGATGTGATTTTGATATATGAAAGGTAATCGCTACCTCTGTTCTCATCAACCGAAAATGACCAAAACAGGGTTAGATGCGGCAAGGCTAAGAGGGTCGCTCCCAAACAGGGTATGATCATCCTCTTCTAGATATATCTTTGCATAATATGACGTCGTGTATCTGATTATTTGGCTTGTATGCCAGAGGGACCTCGGTAAAGGTCGGTAACGACTGGAGGATGATATATTCGGTACCATCTAGTTATAGAGGCGGGCCGGTCTTGTGTTGATAGAGTATCCTTTATGATGGTCCTCGGTATATTCTTCTAGAGATATACTGCTGGAAGGTAGTCCTTTCCCCTGGTCATTTGCATGGAAATCCAAACTCCACTACGTACCAGCCATTTTATTCGTAGAGCCTAGTATGCTGGAATTTAATAATGGTAACAATTTCGGCTATTTTAAATATTATTTGTATATTTGACACTAGTATAATATAAGAGGATTTGATATGAAATGTTTTAGTTATCGTAAGGTAAAAACATGTCTGTGTTTATGTGTGGACTTGTCTTACGAGATACTTTTGTTTTGATAGAGGAAAAGTTTGGTAATTTAATAAATTCAGATGAGTGTGTTTCTCACACTGGTTTACTACATTGATCCGGGCATTCTTCCCTTTCAATGCTCGGATCAGACCAAGTATATTGATAGGTTATGATTTGGTGCTCTTGGAGTTTCAGCAGAAGAACTGGAGATCTTCATTTTCATACATCCGTAATTGTTTGATTATCCACTGCGTTGTTGCTTAGTTGTTGTTTTGTATTATCGGCAATTGTGCGGACATGTTTTTATAACTGTTCCGGCTGATAACTGTTGATTGATTGTTGAACTATGATTGATGTATGTATATACAGTTTCTGTTTTGTAAAGATCATTGATATGATATTATATGTTTTCCGCTACGATGTGAGATTTTGTATTGTTCTGTTGGTTCTATCTTCTCTCTTTCTTCTCTTCTCTTCTTCTCTCTTCTTTTCTTTCCCTTGACTTTCTTTCGGTCGGCGCTTTTTGAGTCGGACATGTGTGGATTATTGTCGATTCAAAGAGTATCGAATTGCGGGACATCACATGTGGTATCAGAGCTTAGATTTTGTATGTTCCTAAGCTTTGATGTGTACTCGGTATAGAAAGGGACAGTATCACCCTAGATTGAGTTTAAGTGTATTATATATAAGAGCGCGTATTTGTTAGTGAATATAAAATGTTTTTTATTGTGTTTACCTATCCGTTGAGCTGTTTGTGGATTCTGGTCATGATATGGGACGCCATGTTATCGATAGGGATTTCCAAACACTTAAACGAGGAAATCGACATAGTATTATTTTAAATTGGGTAAATGAAATAATTTTATCTTGATTATATTTTGTATGCAAAGGAAACTATTTTTCAGAAATTATTAAAGTGATATAAATTGATTGTTTGGCTTTTGAAAATGTAAATATATAAGTTAATAAAAGTTGTTTGAATACTCTAAATAAAACAACAATTGTAAAAGAGTAAATTATACAAGCAAACGAATTATATAGTATGGAATTATAATTAATATAATTTATAATTGTGAAATAATCTTATATATAAGAATTAAAACAACATGAATATGTTTACCAACATGAGTTATAAATAAAAATGGATTTAAACTAAGAAGTTGAAAATTTGAATCTGTTGATATTAGAAGTTATTTTTCAAAGTTAAAGATGTTATACTATTATAAATCTAAATAAGATAAATAAATTTAGAATGAACTTATATAAGTAAAGTGAAATAGTGAAATTATATAAGTAAGAAGATTTATAAATGTGATTTATAAATATAACATGATATTTTTAAAAGAATATAAAGCACTGAATTCACTACCGTTGTTGGGAAATAATAAGGGTGATGTTGCAGCATCATCAGTATCATTTTCGAGTTTCTGTGTGATTGATTTGCTAGCAATGGTAAAATGAAATTTAAGTTTTGTTGTGATAAACAAATTTGAATTTAAAATCCAAGTTGAAATTGATAAATGTAAGTGAAATGAGTTTTGGACTTATAGTGTAAAATAATAAAGATTTAACTTGGTAAAGTAAAGAAATTTGAGTTAGCATAATAAATATATGATTTGAAATTTAACCAAAGGAAGGTTAATAAAGTGAATTGGATTTGAATTGGATTAGGTAAATTATTAAAATGGAAATTAAACTTAAGAGGTAAGTGATTTTATAAGATGAATTTGGAAGTTTAAATAACTAGGTGGTATAACCTATAGAATGAGAAAATGTAAGTAAAACCAATTGTTAAAATAGTTAAACAATTTTGTTAAGCAAAACAAAATTTAATTTGAATAGTGATATGCATTTGACTTAAGTAAAATTTAAATAAAATGACTTTAGAGATTTAAGTTAAGTCAAATAGAATTTGAAATAAATTAGAAATGGGCTTAAGTTGTATAGTGGAAGAAAATGTAAGGAGAATGAAATGAAACATAACTTAAGTAATGTTGAATCAAGTTGATTTGGGTAACGAAGAAAATTAGTAAAGTGAATGTGAACTTGAGTTATATAATGAAATTCAACTTTAATTGTAAAAGTAAATAAACATGGATTATAAATGTTGTTGTTAAGAATTGGATAGAACTTAAGTTAAGAAGTTGTGAATTGAATGAAAGTCAACTGAATATCAACTAATTTGAAATTAAATGTGTTGAGCCAAATTGAAGGTAAGCGAAGTAAATTAATTTGCTAATGTGGTTATAAACTGGTTGTTAGATGGTTGTTAATTGATTGTATAGAAATTTATATGAAATTGCATTAATGAAATTAAAAGCTAAGTAATTGAATTCAAATTGGAAGTAAGTAAATCTAAATAGAATTGAATTTTATTCAATTTGGAAGTGAACTAACTTGAATGAAAATTAGTGAATGTAAACTAATTAAAAATGAATTGATGAATGTTAGTAAAATCCAGTGTGAATGAATCAAACGTGATTTAAATTATAAACCAATTCAATGAATATTAATAACAAAAGAATTTATATTGATTTGGTTATTGATTGTTTGGATAGATATGGTTTGTTGGATGATAGTTGGATGATAGTTATTTGATGGTTGGATTTGTTGCATTTGATTGCATTTGCTATATCGACATATATAGTTGTTGGTATATGTTGTATATTGATGTTATTTTCATATATACATGTTTCTCATTATTTGTTGAGTTTTTAGTAGGTGTGTATGGCGCTTGCTTCGCATTTGGAGCTCGCTTTCGTGCTAGATTAGCCGTATATGCTCGCTAATTATATATAAGGTACATATCTTGGATTACATATTATACTTTTACACTTTTTTCCCTACGGGATGCCTCATCCTCGAAGATTTTATATATATATATATATATCAATATATATATATATATATATATATATATATTGTGGTCCTACTGCGATTGGGCCACGCAAGGAGACGCTGGTGAAATATTTTGGAAATTTGAGGCGTTAGAAAATTTTGGAAAAAAATTGGAAATTTTTTAATAACTAATTTTTTGATTTTTATTTAAAGGTTAAACAATATTAGTTAGTTTTGAACATAAATAAGAATGGATTTGAAAATTAGAGAAGTTTTTATAAGAAGTTTAACTAATGGATTTTGGAAACGTTAAAATGTTTAAATAAATTTTATATCTAGTTTGAACGAATTATTTTGGAAAAGTTAATAGATTTTGTGACTTTTTCCTACTTTGTAATTTCAAGGATGAAATTCTTTTAACTAGGGGAGAATGTAATGACCCAGAATTTCAGTTATTTGAAATTCATATATTTAATTGATTTTAAATATTCACAAGTAAAATTTATAAGCTGAATGGTTTATATTTGAGATATCTGGATTTAATTGGATAATTAAACCATTGATTTAATATTTGAAACTACTGAAATAATTGGAAATTGGATTTAATGTGAATGAAAATGATTTATAAAGTTGAATTAAATTTTATTTGAATAAGAATGATGTTAGAGAACTTTTAAAATCGAATTAAAGGTTGAATTGTAGAAATTGAATATTTTAATATTTAATCGACGAGTGAAAATGATCATTTTTCATACAGACTCGGATTTCGATGAAACCAGTTTTATTGGATCCGTAATGTTATAATGTAAGATTTCAAATTTCGTGTCAATCGGATTTACAGTATGTCCTAGACAAGCTAAAACACGTAGAAATTCGTTTAAGTGAATTTCAAATTTAAATATTCGATTTGAAAATCTATCTTTCAAATACGATCGAATTTGCTTCCCATATATATTCAATTACGTTCGAAATAGAGGTAAAACATTATAAACGTCAAGCGGCATGTTCCGTTTCGAGTTTGAAAAATTGTCGGATGAATAGTGTCGTCAAATTTTCTATAAAAGGACGTATAATCTTCATTTTTTCAAAACCTAATCCATCTAGGATTTGCAACCGCCAGTTCAAACTATCAATAGCCAAAATCCTCCCCTTTTCTTCCGCCGATTTCATCCCATCCACATATTAATTCGAAAAATCATCAACTACAAAGTTGTAGAGAGTATCAGGTTCTATGATTTCAACGGTTGTTATGGGGTATGGCGTGGCCGATTGACGGAAAATTGTGCTTGAATGTTGCACGTACACGCATGTTTTTCGAGGCTAAATCGCTACCGGATTGTCGTGATTGCGGTCGTGGGTGGCACATGTGTATGCGGAGGTGAGGGAGTTATCTGATCGTCGTCTCGATGTTCGTTTTGATCACGATAATATGAATAATGGGACGGCTGATATGGATTTTCATGCGAGTGGGAAACCTGGAAGAAGAAGATGATGGAAACAACGGTCGATATGCTCTTTGGAAAAACAAACGGTTGAGGTTGAAAAAGGTTAAATAGAAGAAAATTGAAATTTATAAGTATTTAAATCGTGTAATGTTTAAAATGTTATATCTTTTTCCTACGAGGTCTGTTTCGTACGAAATGAATCGCGTTCGGTCTGTATTGATGAGCACTACATTATGGAGCTGGATTGGGATTTATTTGAGCCAGTGAAAATTTTGGTTGAAATTAAACGCTTGCTTAATTTTAATCGGAATAAATCGCTATCGCGATGACTACAAGCAATGTGAGTACAACTCACTCTTTCTGACTCACTGATATTTTTATATAAGTGAAAATAAAATATTATTTACGACGACTGATGAATGTTTGGATGATATATGATATATTATCTATATATTGATTGGTTTTTGATATATACCTGCCTATTGAAGCAGATGACCCTATACTTTCCCGTGTATGAGCGGATGAACCTTTATACGTGCGTCTGCCTTAAAGCGGACTGTAACGACCCGGTTTTTCGACACTCGAAAGTCGACACCAATACGTTCACTGTATCCAATGCCGAACAATCGAATGCCGAAAAACCGAACCATTATGGTTAAAGAAGAAAACGATAGAAGAAGAAATAGAAACAATATCAAAATCTCACAATTGTAGTGGAATAATATATAATAGATAAATGAATAATCTTTAAACAAAAGAACTACCTCAGTTTGTACATTACATTATCAGAGTAAAACAACAACAAAACACAACACTAGGCATTTATGATCACTTGTACATTTGAAAACTGAACTAGCAGCAACCTATATGCAGCAGATACTACATAATATAAGTGATACGCCTCGCTATCCAGCTTGTCTCTTGATCTCCATAGCATACTTTTCTGACTTCGCTCCAAAACAACAGATAACTTGACTCTAGACTGCCCGTGTGGAAAATTATGGGCACCTAGAGTTTAGAAAGGGAACAATAAACTCCAGGTCAGTCATGCGACTGATGTGAGATCTTAAAATAGTTATTTGCACAAAAGAAAGGGAAAAGAAATCCGTTCATGCTTTTGGAAAATGAAACTACCATAAGGCCTCCCGACACACACACAATGCAATCGCACATTTGGTGGAGATTTCTCCTTATGATAGCCAAACATGCTTGATATGCAAAATATTTTTGATATTATTATTAGTGCATAGTGTTGAAAACATTTCGAAAGTATAATATTAATCTTTGCCAGCATCGGTACCATTATATTATGCCTGCTATAGCTACCATTTAAGAATGGCAGGTTATACAACTGCAATCGTAAAGGGCTTGTATTGGGTGACTGGATTTCCAACAAATGATCAAGGCTAAGGAAATTCCTTTTCGAAAGGGTACGCCTCTCGAGGGATGCCCCGAGAACCTAACCGGCTCTCTGCCAACACAAGGCCAGGTAACCTTTGTAACTAGGTAATTAACTGTCACGAATATGCCATCCTTCGATCTAGACCGACCTTTTCCAAGGTGCCTCAACAACCAACAACCACATAAGTAAATAATCTGGGCTCCATACCAGAATACCACTCTTTATCCACACAAGTTAAATATCTGGGCTCCATACCAGATACCACTTTTTATTCAGAAGGAAATGTACATATCCCGAGGGGCACGACCCCCATAATCTTGCTGCATCTTTTCCTGTTTCAACCATTTCTGGGGTGTGAGGTTCGACGAAGCCTCGTCCACAAAGTTACGCTTTTTCACAAAAGCCATGCTTCGATCAATAAATGATCAACACTTAGCATGCCACATTAACAAATTGGGAATATATCACTAGTAACCATCAACAACATGACCTCTGAGCTTGTACGTCTCAAAGAAGGGTGTTAAGCTAAGAGAATAAATTCTCCTCCACCACCAGAAATGTATTTGATAGAAACCAGCTTTACATCTCAAAGTGTAACGTCAGACATACATCCATACAAGTCCATCCTGGGTCTGAATTAAACTGAAGGCACTTCCTCCAATTTAGGAAAGAAGCCCTTGCAAATCCGGATATTCCCTAATCACGTCTGGACTCCCCATCACAAGGATGATATAAATCTCTATACCGGAGCAACTCGGTGTAGAGACATTCGACAGGTAATCCTTTCGTTTTTGAAAATACCCGGTCTTCAACACCATCTTCAAATGCAATCCTATTTCATCGTATCATTTATTCGGAATGGGTTTTATGACATAAAATCCTCTCCCGGCTTAAACCAAATAGTGAGCGATTATTTTGAAAACAAATTCAAGTGCCGTTTCAAAGGCCAATATTGATAGTCGGTTATTTAACTATCAAACAACATTCACAACAACCATCAAGCCTCAATAATTTCCCAAATTGTTTATACTAATAGTCGGTTATTTAACTATCAAACTATATTCACAACAACCATCAAATTTTAATAATTTCCCCAAATTATTTATTTTCAAAATATCTTCGCAAGATATATTTTCACACTTCAACCCTTGGAAAACAATTTTCAAATCACTTTCCCTTTTTGCGGAATAAAATTCCAAATACTATTTATTTCCACTGAAAACATGCCAAGTCCGAATACTTCAAAATAATTTAAATCACTTATCCAAAAATATGCTTGGGAATACTTAAATAAAAACTACTTTAAACACTTTATTTAAAATATTAGTTATGAAAATTTTATACAAATATTTCATATAAAACTTAAGCCCAACTAATTTTATTAGATAGAGTATAATTACTAAAATAACCAACTTCTAAATCAAATACTAGTTAAGTCTTTAAAATAACCCTTCCATAATTAACTTAGTAAATATTTACTTTAAATTTTTTAAAACAATTTAAGAAAATAATTTCTCCAAAACATTCTTTTTAAAACCAACATTAGAATTATTAATTTATATTTAAAAGCTACTTTGAAAACATACTCGACTTTCTAGGGAAAATACATTTTCCATTCCAAAATAGTTCATTTAAAAATATTAATAAATCCTTCTTGATTTATCTAAAATTTGCATACCAAATTCGTAGATTTTCTTTCCACACTTTTAAAAATAAACCAATATTTAAATAAACCAATATTTATTTTTAAAACAAATCACCAATTCCTTTAGAAATTCCAAATCGATTTCCAAATATTCACTTTTCAATCACCAAATCAAATTCCAAATTGATTTTTAAAAATTTACTTTCAAACACCAAACAAATTTCCAAATCGAATTCCAAACATTTATTCCATTTAAACATTACTCCTTTATTTATCCAAATCTATTTCAAAACCATCAATCCAATATTCACACCTTTATCTAGATTTTTAAAATCTAAATTTTAAAATAAATTCTTCAACTTTTAAACAATATTAATCAAAGTCCATTTATTTTCATTTATTAAAATCTTTTTCCCTTACTTAGAATTTATTCGATAGGATTTCAAAATTCAACCTTTACCTTTTAAAATTCCTTCCTTAAATTTATCCAATTCACTAAAATGAATTTATTCAAAATTTTCTATTTTAGTTTCCAAAAATCCAATTTTATATTTATGGCACTTTAACAAAAAAATATCAGAATATATTATGCTAAACCATAGACTTCAATAAATTTCAATCAACAATATAATCATTCACAAATTATCAATAATCACATCACAACATGAAATAAATTCAAATATTTGAGGAATCTAGTTAGATCCCTCCAACCTGTTTCCCTGCATCCATAGATGTTTGACAATATAAAATACCAATTCCACTTCGAGGTGGAATATCGCGATATATGAGATTATATCATATCATCCTCTAATATGCAGCACATAGGGTCTCATCCGCTATATAATGCGGAAAATCAATCACTCCAATATATATATTTATACACACTCACTACAAGAAAAAATGTTATTGCTTGCATTAATTAGTAGCGTTTAATGCCAAATGCAACTACTAGGTATTTACTACAAATAAAAACAAATAAATAAACGCAACCAACTATCCCGCCAGCCATTTCATGAAATTTTGGTAAAATTTTATTTCGACCGCTCTTTTTTCTTTCTCCCTCGTAACACTTAAACTTTTTTTTCCCTAAATCCCTAACCAAGCCTACATTAAAATCATAGTCACAAATTAAAAAAAAGAAACGCAGATAAAAGAAGGGAGAGACAATGGTGCAACGATTATGCAAGGAGATACGCAAATCTGAAGGAGGCACGCGATTATGAAAGAAAGAAACACAAATCTTAAAGAAGTGCGCGACCAATTAGGGCAGAAACGGAAGTATGTGATGTAAGGAGAAGGCTGCACGACCGTAGGTAGCTGATGCGGAGTTTGAATGTCAATAGCAAGTTTTAACAGCGATGATGGTGAGTATAACCTCTTTGTAATTTACCGTGAGTATGACAATCAATTTTAGTAAGTATATCATGTTGTTTTAATTTCATATGAAGTGAATTTGATGAGTACTTGTTGTAATGGTCACTAATTTTCTAGAGCAATACTAATAATTGTGGTGAAATTGATCTTAGTTATGAGTGCTTGCCATAATAACAATTGGAAAAACAATTTTTTAGTGTAATTAATGAGTGAAATTTCAAGAGTAAGGATTTCATAGTCAATCACCACTTAACAATAATATAGTTTTATAAATGA
This sequence comes from Allium cepa, assembly GCA_030765085.1. Classification (NCBI taxonomy): domain Eukaryota; kingdom Viridiplantae; phylum Streptophyta; class Magnoliopsida; order Asparagales; family Amaryllidaceae; genus Allium; species Allium cepa. The sequence continues at coordinate 339,021,183 of CM060938.1, forward strand.
TGAAGGTAACTTGTACATATATGATTTGAATGGAAACATTCATTGCCACATTTTGATTTTTAGCATAGTTTTACAAATTTAACATAGTTTTATAAATGATGATGATGATGAATAATTAACTAAGTTTTATAAAAAATCATGATCTCCAGTCATCTCCCTTTTAATTAAGTTGATGAAAAGTTGTACATATATGATTTGAATGGAAACATTAATTGCCACATTTTGCACAATTAAGAAGATATCGAGGTACATTGAATCAAAATTAGATGTAATATTTGACTCTACAAAATACATAATTAATTTACACAAAGTTCACATGAACAATACACACACACACACAAACATTCATCAAACATGAACCCAAAATAAATGAACCATATTGAGCATAGAAGAAACCACCAAATGCAGGGAAACCCAAAGCACTTTTGGGTTCAGAAGTCATCTTTACATCAATGGCCATCCTCTTCAGATTTTAAATTTCAAGTGAATACGCTAGTTAGTGATTGGGGCAAAGACTAGTGGAGGCCTGAGCCTTTGCAATTGGACATGGTACCGCTTTTTTACACAGCAGTGCCTAGCACTGCCGTGCAAACATCAGTGTTGTACTGCTGTATCATTTAGCAGTGCGTAGTGCTTCTGTTTACTCAACAGCGTATACCATGCATGTGACAAGCCTTGCTGTGTGGGAAGTGTCAGGTGTTTTGTGTATGATGACAGTGCCTAGTTAATTTATGACATCATGTTCCTAGTTAATTCATAACTAAAATTAAAAAATGAGTAGCATAGATATAATTGAAACATGAAATACTCGACTTTGGTACAGATAACCCAAGTTTTTTGTGACATATTGATGAAAGACTCAAGGAGTCCTAGGGCTGCACCAAGATCAAGTTGTATCGGATTGGACCAAGTACTTAGTCTTACCCACATATGTTTGGGTCAGTTCCATATATATTGGACTATTATGAGTTTATATTAAATAATATTCGAGTTATAGAAACCCACTTAACATGAATGGGTTTATTAAAGGGAATGGTAAAAAAATCATAGTGCCATTTATTTATTAATTTAATTATTGTTCTTTAAAGTACTAAATTTACTGTTTTTCAAGTACAATACCCTGGTTTACATTAGTTTTATTTAGCACACAACTATTGATTCTATGTATAATTATAGGAGAGAATGCATTGGAATAAAGAATCGTATGCTTTCCTAGCTGTTGGATTCAGTCACTTGACCATATTTTCCGTATTGTATTCAGTCACTTATAATGTGCTACTCAAAAAAGTTGGCCGAGTGTAGTTTGCAATTCCACAAATGATGCATGAATTGGAGATTTTTAGAGTACATTATAACTGTTTTATAAACCAACACAGAGCTGTCTGCTGTAGTTGGGAATGGATTGTTTCTTTGTCTTGCATTCATTGAACATTGATTTACTTGATTTTAATGGGGACTCTTCTTAAATTTTACCCACATCTTTGACGTGGGCATATCCACTTATTGTACAACTGGATACTTGACTCTGAAGAGAGTGATGCATCTAAAAGCCTTGTTGAGTAGTGATGAATTGCATAAAGAGAACCCAGCGTAAATACTGTTTAAAGTAACTATTTTATGTAACCAAAGTATTTCTTAAGATTTGCTTATCTATCAGTTACAGACAACTACAAATTTTGGTTATGACATAAAAAATTTGTTGCTGCAGCAGTTTTAGGGAAGTTTTTGTTGTCCACTAAAAGTTAAATGTTTCAAAGGATGATAACATAATATTCAAAACTTACAGTTTTGTTTTACAAGGATTCACTCTAAAATAATATTGGTTTAAAAACCATTTCTATTGGTTTTTCACCCAGAAATATTGTTTTTCCAAATATGAATATAAGGTTGTACTTTCTCTGTATCGTTCTTTTTGTTGTTTGTATCACTACTCTTCCAAATAACACTTGATTGAGTATATCATATACCATATAGTGATTCAATGGATGGAGCTGATGATACTGGTATTTGTTTCTTGAATGATTGTTTGTGATATGAATATACCGTTACGTGTGTTGTTTTGCACCTTCAACGACAAAATTTAACAAAGTTTCGACTAAAATTATCGATACACTTGAGTACTCGACGACAAAATTTAACCAAAGTTTCAACTTAAATTATCAAAACACTTGAGTGCTGACTTAATACTAATAAAAAATTGCAGCTTAACATTGTTTTTTAATTATTTATGGAAAAGCTGCTCCTGTTGAGACTCTTTATGGTAGAGCTTCCATCTAAGATAAATAAATAAAAAGGGCTATTTACTTTATTTTTTCTATTTATTGAGAGCTACTTTAAGTTATAAATTAAAAAAACTTTTAAGTGGTTCTAGCAAAGTTATACCCATTAGTCTTTAGAAGCTATTGCTACCAGGAAAATGCTGATATGAGTTTAACCTCACATTCTAAATTGGGAGGGTACGCATAGTCACTGTACTTAAATAACTAACTTATTCAAATAACTAAATACCTAATCCAATGTTATGATCATGCAACCTCATAGATTTTATCCCCGTTTAACCTTAGTATATCGGGCCTTTTGTTAAAAAAATATTAACTAATCATAAATGATCATTTTTCTTAGTAATTTAATATTCACATTACTGATATACCATGCTATCTTGAAAATTGCAGGATCGGAAAGCGCAACCTATTCAAAACTTACAGTTCACAATAATAGTGCAAATAAAGAAAACTCTGAGGTGATGAAGACAGCTGAAACTAATGTCATGCATTATATGGATGATTTATGTAAAGCAAACCATTGGATAAGTCCATTCAAAAACCTTTCTTGGTTTCCACACTTTAGTTTGACATGCATTGAGCAATGTAAGTTATTTTAACCCATTCACATTGCTGATTACATGTATTGTATATCATCAAGCTACCTTCATAAAGCTAAGGAGTTGAGCACAATAAAGCCCTATCTTTTACTTTTTGTAATTCAAATGCTCGAGAAAAAGAAAGAGTCTATTGTTCGCCAGAATGTCAAATCACCACTGGCAATTCTATCGATAGGTATTCAATATTCATTCATAATAATCATTTACATTATATAATTATTTTGAACAACTTTTCCATAAGCTCCACTGTAATGTGATCTTGAATTTAATGAATGAGAAAACCTCAGTATGAATCTTTTTAAATGTATATTTGATAGTGTGCAATTAAATTGAAAAGTGCTTTTTTACTTCCCACCATTCAACCATATCTACCTAGACCCCATTACCTCAGCTCATCCCAAATTCAACAAAATCTCCATTGTATAGATCCTTACCCATTCACATACTACAGTTTTAAATTGAAAAGTGCTTCTGCTACCGTTCAGTTAAAATATTACAAATATAATGGTATGATTTGTCTACTGCAGAACTACAGTTTCTTGAACTTATTTACGATTTCTGTCAACAATCATGTAAAATTCTCTAATCTCTATACTTCTATAGCTAATTGCCAATACTTAAATTATTTTAGTGCCTTGCTACTGTTTTTGAAACAATTTGATATTTGTTTCCAGTTATAGATTGAGAATCATTGGAGGAACACTGTCTCAAGAAATTTTACTTTCTAACATTTGTGACTATTGTAGTGTTGATGAATTGTAACTATATAGCAGGAAGAATTTTGATACCAATCTTATGCTATAATATTTTGATGAAGCTTATGATATACCATAGGTCATAGTGCAGTAATACATGGGTGCACTATTGAGGATGAAGCATTTGTTGGAATGGGTACAACTCTGCTTGATGGTGCTGTTGTGGAAAAGCATGGCATGGTTGCAGCTGGGTCTCTTGTAAGACAAAAACAAGAATTCCAAGTGGCCAGGTAACTTTTAGTATTTCATTTGCAATAATGAGGAGGCATTCATATGTAATTTAGAAAAATTTATTGGTCAATTGCAATCTGAAAATTGATTACTGTAAATGAAAACCCATAATTTCCGCATAATAAGCACGGTGCATGTAGGGTTGAACCTGTACAATATGCAAGGGTTTGGAAGAAATCATCTTGAGGGCTACTATATACTTGAAACAATAAAGATCTCAAGAGGCCAAAACTTGAACTCAAACTTGCGGCCGATAGAACATATTGGTATGCTGCTTTATTGACTTGACTTGCTCTTAAGCCAAGTAAAATTACCCACGGAATACTTTGATGCTTTTCTTTTTAAACATGGTTTTATGAGACAAGTAGATCTTAAATGTTTTAAAAATGTATGTAACAAGGGGATTCTATGGACAGTTTGTCTGATGAAAATTAGTCACTGCTTGAAATTGTATGGTTGTTGTGGGTTGTTTGAAGCTGTTGCTTGAAGTATAGCTGTTGCTTGAAGTTGGTCACTGCTTGTGGTTGTTGTGAAGTGATTGCAGTCGTAAGTGGAGAAGGGGGTAGGCAGTGGTTGATTATTAGTGAGATGAGGGACTAGTGGTGACTGAAGTGGTATCAGTGTGGCAAATTGCTGATGTTTGTGGATGTGCTTTGCTTGACAGAAATGGACGTTGCAGTGATTTGAAGTGGATGAAGTATTGTGCAGTCAAGTTGAAAGAAGAAATGGTGGGAGTTGAAGTTTGTGGTTGGAATGTTGAAGGGTGGTATGATATGTTGTGGTGGGTGTGCAGTTTTCTTGTCAGTTTGAATTTTCTGAAGGCAGTAAGGTGGTCAGGAGGATTTTGTGATGTGAGGAGCAAGAGTGATATGGCACAGTAGTTTGGTAGTAGTTGCAATAGAGTATTGGTGGATGGAGAAGTGAATGCAACAGTTTGAAATGGTGTGCTGTGATGTTGACAGTAAGCACAGTGGTGAAGTTTGTACAACAGTATGGAAATGTTAAGGTGGAAGTAGCATTGATGTTGTGATAGTGAGTTGTAGGAGGTGCGTTGGTAGTGGAAGTGGTTGGAAATTGATTTTCTATGCAGTAATTATGTGGTTGGCTTGAGATGTTTTTGTTGTAATGTTGAATGGAGATGTTTTTGATGTCTGGACAATGGAAGTTGCTCTGTTGCAAGCAAGTTTGGGGATATGGCAGAGGCTGGTTGTGTTGAGAGTGATTTTTGGTGAGTGTTTGGTATTGCAGAGAGACAGTGGTTATGGAGGAGGTTGATGGATGGTTCAGGCTGTTGATGATGTTGCAAGGTAGTTCGGTTCGACAGTGCTGGTTTCGGATTGATGTTTTGGGGAGGAGAACTTTTGAAGATGGGGTAGCTGTGAAGTGAAATTAGAAACAGTGGGTTGCAGGAGTTTATACTGAAGTGCACAAGGATGCACAATGAATGTTTCAAATGAAGTTGATGAGGTTAGGTTAGCTTCTGATGCCATGGAGAGTGGATATGGATGGCAAGTTTGTGGTTGAATATGTGTGGTTGTTTGGTGAATTTTACAGAGTTGTTGAAGGGTGGATTGGTGGGTGGTTTGTGGCAGTTGCGGGGTGTAGTGGCATGCTAGAGGTTGAAGGGAAGGAGATGTTGTTTCTGGTCGTGGGAATTTTGTGATGGTTTTGTAAATTGACAATAAAAATAATAATATGATAGCTACAATTGAGAACCTTCAATCCAAAAGTCATGTGCCTGTGGTTAGTTAGCGAGTGATTTTGTAATGATCAAAGCACATGTGTTTGTACATGTGGTTAGTTTATGACCTGCTTCTTAGTCTAATGGAACTGAATCCTAAAGCACACGACTACATGTGAAATCTGATTCTTCTTTTACATTGCTTGGTTAAAGCATTCAATCATTTATATACATCTGAAATCCTACTTTATATGTGGTCTTCATTATATTGTTCCTTTGTCTTTTCTTTTATGTTCACATTTTAAATCCCGATTTCACTTTAAAATTTTGTAACATGTCTCACGGTCGTATTTTTAAATGTCATGTCATATTTTATAAGATTTAACTTGACCATAGTACTGAATACACAATCTTCCCATAGTACTGAATACACAATCTGCACATAGAATGAAATCCAGTCAGACTTCTAACCCAGTTTTGATCTGAATATCTGTGTAAATTGAAAATTGTGTATTCGTTGGGGAACTATATAGGATGCATAAAAAAATAGAACAATTTTTGTTAATATGTGTTAATATAGAATATCGAGTTATAGATTACATGATTTTCATATATACACATATATATACATACATACATATGTATATATACATATATACATACATACATATATATATATACATATACATATATATATATATATTGTTGATTGTTAAACTCGTTTGCAGGTAATTAGCTATTTCGAAGCGAAGACTGTCGACAACAAAGAACTATTGGTAATCAAGCAACGAACATGAATTTAATTGTTATATATGTTGTCGTATTTTGTTAGTACCATTTGTGGAAACTAGTCTGTGAATGCTTGTAGTATGTGACTTATTTTGTTGAAAAACTACCATCGAATTGATTATGGATATTATATTTGATTGTGAGATTAGCATGTTTTTGCAATTATTTGAATATGACGATCATATGATTGATTGTTTGTATATGCTAATTATGTGATTTAATTGTTTGTTTGAATATATGAAAATTATGCGATTGATCGTTCGTTTTAATGTGAAGAGTATATAAGCGATTGCTGGAAATGGTATAAACCATCAACCGTAAATAGTAGCATTTAAAATATGCTACCAAACACCCAATAACTTTTAGTAGCGTTTCAAAAATGCTATAGAAACAAATGTAAACTAATATAAAAATTATACAGTTGCATTTTAAAAACGCTACTGAAAATCAAAAAAAGCATATAAACAAAAAATGCAACCAAAAAATGAAGACTTATGGTAGCGTTTTTTTAATCCTGTAGAAAAAACCTATAGCTGCATTTAAAAGTGACTTTTGGTAGCGTTTTTTAAATCCTACAGAAAATACCTATAGTTGCATATAAAAGTGACTTTTGGTAGCGTTTACTACAACGCAACAAAAAGTTTTAGACTTTTAGTTGCATGTCGTATAGCAGCGTTCTCTAAAACGCTACCATAAGTTATGGTAGCGTTTTTTCAACGCTACCAAAAGTCTTTTCTGGTGTAGTGACTACTATATCTAATATCACCAATATATAAATTATCAAATTCATCCAAGCACATCTAGAATTTAAATTTAACAAGTTAAATTAAACAAGCAAACCAAGTGAGTGAGAAGATCTCACCTTTAACTATGCATGCTACCCATTTTCATTCCAGCTTGATTTCACGATTTTTGAACCTTGTAACAAACATTATAAGATTTTATTAATATTCGAATTATTCGAACAAATTAATTTTCTTATTTGATAAGTTTTAATTAACCAAATTTTTATTTTTAACTAGTGATTTAAATTGAAACTAATAATTTTCCCTTTAAAATCTTTTTTAGTAAGTAAAATAATTTGAATATGTTTATTAAATAAATTTATATCCGTACTACACTATTTTGAAAATGAACAAGTAGATTTAAAATGTGTGTATCTATTTTTCTTTTCTTTTAAAATCTGACTTTATGTAATTTCTGCATACATACATACATACATACATACATACATACATACATACATACATACATACATACATACATACATACATACATATATATTAAATAAAGGAGAATAACTCAACTATATACCTTACTGGAAATCGAACCCAGGCTATTCTATTCTGTTCGCTGCCACGAAACCACGCCACAGCCTCTTCGCGAAGGCTCACAGCATGCTCGACCACCCATCTTGCTGAAAAATCTGACATCGCCACGCCTTCCTACAACATCTCCTCTCGACGTCGTCGTTCATTATCGCGTTCGCTCGAATCCCATTGCTCGAAAGCCGACCTACCATTGCTGTTGCTACCCACGCGAACGGCCCTCAATATCGCATGCCCTAGCTCGAGCACCGCGACCACGATATGCAAATCGATCGCCTCCAAATCACGACCTAATACCATGCGACTGAGACCCGACTTCGAATCGCGATCTGTATTCGCGCGATACCCCCCACCTCTCTCTCTCTCTCAAATTCGATCTCGCTTCTTCTTTTTGCATTTTATACGAAAGATTTTGGCCATTGTTGTTGAACTGAGAATTTGATTTAGGATTTTAAAAGGTAGCGGCCATTATTAGTTTTGAATTGAAGCCGAGAAATTAAGTTATCTTTGTTCGTTTTTTTTTAAATTTGATTTTCTAACAAAGATGCGTGTAATAATATTCAGAAGGAAGAAAACACATGGTTAAAAATTTTGCAACGTGTTATGTAGGGGCTTTCAACAATTATTTTTATATTTAAATTTTGAATTCAAATTTAAATCGTCTCGGTTTCCGCAACACAAAATCTCAATCTCCAATCGAGACGTGCCGTTAGACATTTATAATATTAAACCCCTATTTCGAACGCAATGGAAAGGGATTCGAGGACTAACTCGATCGTACAGAGAAGATAGCTTTTTGAACCAGTTATTATATTAAAATTTCGATATAAATTCAGCGCGTTTATCTATCGTACGATCACACGATAACTCCGAATGCTACGAAAATTGAAATCCGATAATAACACACTATTAAGGATCAAATGAAACTGGTTTCGTCGAAATCTGAGACTGTGCCTTGGAAGGTTATTTTGAAATATTGATTTAAACGATAAAATTTCAAACTGAGCAAAACAGTTTTAAATTCAACTTTTTAAAAGTTCTATTATCTCCAGTATTATCAATATAAATTTTACAAGGCTTTAAAGTATTTATAATCAACATAAAATCCAAGATTCACTATCTAAACCAATTTCGAATTATTAAATTCAATAATTTAATTGTCAAGTAAGCAGGTATTTTTGAAATTCAAATTAAACCAGCTTTCAAATATTTAAAATCAATTGAATATTTCAATCTCAAATGTTCAAAATTTCTGGGTCGTCACATTCTCCCCCCTTGAAAGAATTTCGTCCCGAAATTACTAGTTAAGAAGAATGATCCATAAGCCGTTTATCATTTTCCGAAAACCAAACAGTTTTAATTAACTTACCAAAACTAATCTTTTTATTAAAGACCCATCTAACTTTCCAAAATCTTCCATAGGTTTCAAACAATATTATTTACTCCATAATTCAAATTTAAATTCAAAATTTTAAATTTTTAAAATTTTCTCAAAGTTTTTCTAACTCCCTAAATTTTCAAATTTTTTTGCCATCGTCTCCTTTGCGCGGCTAGCTCGGTATGACTACAAAATGCCACAACGGGCCCCCAGATTTCAAAAGAAAACAAAAATCCAAGTGGCTAGACAAGAAAATCATTAAATTTCATACATAAATTTAAATACATACCTTCTGCCGAGCAATTCAATTTTATCTTCGAAATCAAAAATGCAATTTCCTTTTCCTTTATATAACACCTGTATATCCTACTAGCAATAATGTCCAATCATAGCTTTCAAAATCATTTTATACATTTCTTTACCAAGAGTTCAACATTTACTTTACTTAAGTCGTACGATGCACATATATCATCCATACGCAAAATCATTTTAAAATCATTAAATTTCATACAGAAATTTAAATACCTACCCCTAATGGTCAAAGCGAGCCCTTTCATTCAATTATTCATTCTTTATGAAATTAAGAATCAATCAAATCTCCCCAAGTAAGATTCGAACCTACGACCAATCGGTTAACAGCCGACCGCTCTACCACTGAGCTACTGAGGAACAACGGGAGATTCGACCTCATAGAGTTCAACTCTCGTTCTCAACCCATGAGTCCGAAGCTTCCTTCGTTACTCCTAAAACTTATCCGTAGTGGCTTCGTTCCATGCCTCATTTCATAGGGAACCTCAAAGTGGCTCTATTTCATTATATTCCATCTATATCCCAATTCCATTCATTTAATATTTCTTTGGTGTGTGACAACCATGCATAGCACTAAATAAGGAGCCGCCGAGTACACCAGCTACGCCTAACATGTGAAATGGATGCATAAGGAATTCCAATCTTGAATTTTTAAAACAAATCACCAATTCCTTTAGAAATTCCAATATTGAATTTATATTTCCAAATATCCACTGATATACAATTTTCAAATCGATTTCCAAATATTCACTTTTCAAACACCAAATCAAATTCCAAATTGATTCCTAAAAATTTACTTTCAAACACCAAACAAATTTCCAAATCGAATTCCAAACATGTATTCCATTTAAACATTACTCCTTTATTTATCCAAATCTATTTCAAAACCATCAATCCAATATTCACACCTTTATCTAGATTTTTAAATTTGAATTTTAAAATAAATTCTTCAACTTTAAAACAATTCTAATCAAAGTCCATTTATTTCCATTTATTAAAATCCTTTTCCTTTACTTAGAATTTATTCAATAGGATTTCAAAAATCAACCTTTACCCTTTTAAAATTCTTTCTTTAAATTTATCCAATTCTCTAAAATGAATTTACTTAAAATTTTCTATTTTAATTTCCAAAAATCCAATTTTATATTTCTGGTACTTCAAAAAAAAATACCAGAATATATTCTGCTAAACCATAGCCTTCAATGAATTTCAATCAACAATATAATCATTCACAAATTCTCAATAATCACATCACAACATGAAAATAAATTCAAATATTTAAGGAATCTAGTTGGATCCCTCCAATCTATTTCCCTGCAGCCATAGATGTTAGGCAATATAAAATACCAATTCCACTTTGAGGTGGAATATCGCGGTATATGGGATTATATCATATCATCCTCTAATATGCGACGCATAGGGTCTCATCCGCTATATAATGCGGGAAATCAATCACTCCAATACACACACACACACACACACACACACACTACTCTATCTAATATCACCAATAGATAAATTATCAAATTCATCCAAGCACATCTAGAATTTAATTTAACAAGTTAAATTAAACAAGCAAACCAAGTGAGTGAGAAGATCTCACCTTTAACTATGCATGCTACCCATTTTCACTCCAGCTTGATTTCACGATTTTTGAACCTTGTAACAAACATTATAAGATTTTATTAATATTCGAATTAGTCGAACAAATTAATTTTCTTATTTGTAAAGTTTTAATTAACCAAAATTTTTATTTTTAACTAGTGATTTAAATTGAAACTAATAATTTTCCCTTTAAAATCTTTTTTAGTAAGTAAAATAATTTAAATATGTTTATTAAATAAATTTATATCTGTACTACACTATTTTGAAAATGAACCAGTAGATTTAAAATGTGTGTATCTATTTTCCTTTTCTTTTAAAATCCGACTTTATGTAATTTCTGCATATATACATACATATATATATATTAAATAAAGGAGAATAACTCAGCTATATGCCTTACTGGAAATCGAACCTAGGCTATTCCACCCTGTTTGCTGCCACGAAACCACGCCACAGCCTCTTCATGAAGGCTCACAGCATGCTCGAACACCCACCTTGCCGAAAAATCTAACATCGCCACGCCTTCCCACAGCATCTCCTCTTGACGTCGTCGTTCATTATTCGCTCGAAGCCCATTGCTCGAAAGCCGACCCACCATTGCTGTTGATACCCATGCAAACGGCCCTCAATATCGCATGCCCTAGCTCGAGCACCGCACGACCACGATCTGCAAATCGATCGCCTCCAAATAACGACCTAATACCATGCGACTGAGACACGACTTCGAATCGCGATATGTATTCGCGCGATACCCCCACCTCTCTCTCTCTCTCAAATTAGATCTTGCTTCTTCTTTTTTCATTTTATATGAAAGGCTTCGGCCATTGTTGTTGAACTGAGAATTTGATTTAGGATTTTAAAAGGTAGTGGCCATTATTAGTTTTGAATTGAAGCCGAAGAATTAAGTTATCTTTGTTCGTATATTATTATTTTTTAATTTGATTTTCTAACAAAGATGCGTGTAATAATATTCAGAAGAAAGAAAACACGCGGTTAAACATTTCGCAACGTGTTATGTAGGGGCTTTCAACAATTATTTTTATTATTAAATTTTTAATTCAAATTTAAATCGTCTCGGTTTTTGCAACACAAAACTCAATCTCCAATCGAGGCGTGCCATTAGGCGTTTATAATATTAAACCCTATTTCGAACGTAGTGAAAGAGATTCGAGGACTAACTCGATCATACAGAGAAAATAGCTTTTTGAACCAGTTACTATATTAAAATTTCGATATAATTCAGCGTGTTTTCTACTGTACGATCACACGATAACTCCGAATGCTACGAAAATTGAAATCCAATAATGACACACTATACGGATCCAATGAAACTGGTTTCATCGAAATCCGAGACTGTGCCTCGGAAGGCTATTTTGAAATATCGATTTAAACGATAAAATTTCAAACTGAACAAAACAGTTTTAAATTCAACTTTTTAAAAGTTCTATTATCTCTAGTATTATCAATATAAATTTTACAAGCCTTCAAATATTTATAATCAGCATAAAATCCAAGATTCACTCTCTAAATCATTTTCAAGTTATTAAATTCAATAATTTAATTGTCAAATAAACAGATATTTTTGAAATTCAAATTATACCAGCTTTCAAATATTTAAAATCAATTAAATATTTCAATCTCAAATGTTCAAAATTTCTGGGTCGTCACATTCTTCCCCCCTTGAAAGAATTTCGTCCCGAAATTACTAGTTAAGAAGAATGATCCATAAGCCGTTTATCATTTTCCCAAAACCAAACAGTTTTAATTAACTTGCTAAAACTAATCTTTTTATTAAAGACCCATTTTCACTTCAACTAACTTTCCAAAATCTTCCATATGTTTCAAACAATATTATTTACTCCATAATTCAAATTTAAATTTAAATTCAAAATTTTAAATTTTCAAAATTTTCTCTAAATTTTTCTAACTTCCTAAATTTTCAAATTTTTTTGCCATCGTCTCCTTTGCGTGGCTAGCTCGGTATGACTACAAAATGCCACAACGGGCCCCCAGATTTCAAAAGAAAACGAAAATCCAAGTGGCTAGACAAGAAAATCATTAAATTTCATATAGATATTTAAATACATATCTTCTGTCGAGCAATTCAATTTTATCTACGAAATCAAAAATCCAATTTCCTTTTCCTTTATAACACCTGTATATCCTACTAGCAATAATGTCCAATCATAGCTTTCAAAATCATTTTATACATTTCTTTACTAAGAGTTCAACATTTACTTTACTTAAGTCGTACGATGCACATATATCATCCGTACGCAATATCAAATCCGATTGCTCACTCGATCAAACAATTTCACCTCTTAACTAGTATCGTCCACCCGACTTTCTAGTGCGGACTTAGATCTGGTTTCTTGATCAGAAACCATCATTCTACTTGCATAGCCATAAACTATGGTAGAGAGTTTCCAGAATCAACCAAAAATCCATATCCAGGTTCGCCGTCGACAATTGAGTGAAAAATCCCAACTCGGATCGATATAACTATTTCAAAATTCTATGCTCGAATTTTTGGATCAAATTGTTATGCGAATAAAAATGATATACGTATATCCTACGTATTTATTTCTAATTGATTATTAGCTATATCAGTTTCCTTTTCTTTTGTTCACATTGATTTTCGTCCCTTTATTCACAATTACCATTTCACACTCCTTTTGTTAAAGCTTCATTCAAATTTTAACTGAGAATATTTTCTCCAATACCAATTTTGCTTAAGAATTTCACACATTATTTCTTAATTTCAATGCAAACATTCTATATACACCTTATATTTAATTTCATTTCACCACTTTGGTTTTATCTATACTTTTATTCAAATTTTCATTTGATCCAACTTGACAAATTTTCCATTTCACTTAATTTAACCTAATTCAAATTCAATTCCAATGTTTAGCTTGAATTCCATTTACTTGCAAATTCAAAATAAATTTCGACATTCGGTTTCAATTTCATTTTCTTGCAATTGTAAATTCATTTACTCGTTCACAAATTAATTTTCATCTTAATAAATTTTATTCCAATCCATCTAGTCTGCTAGACTAACTTCTCAAATTTACTTTTATTCAAATTAATCCAAGTTAAATTAAGTTTCAATTCGAATTTTTCCAAGTTTTCAAACTTATTTATATTTCATACTTATCTTAATTTAACTTTTCTTCAAGTTAGATTTTGTTCTAACAATTTCAAATTTTATAAGTTACCAAACTTAATTATATTCCATAAATATTTTAAATAGGGTTCAAGAGTCTTTCCATCATCTTCAAAATCAATTTTGAAATCAATTCAAATTATTTCCAAAACCAAACCCAGTTTTTTTTTCAAACAACTCTAATTTAAAGCATTTTGGCAGCAATTCCTCTTCTGGAAACCCAAAAATGAACATCGACGATGTTGCGATCATCATCGGAATTATTTTCCAACGACCGAAAAGAGTTTAGTGCTTTTACTCCTTTAAAACATTTCCAAATATTTTTAAATCCAAATTCCATCAAATTTCAAATCCAATTCAAAAATATTTCCCAAATAATTTCACCATTATTTTTCGAAAACCCTTGAAAATCATTTTCAAACTCAAAAGGGATTTAAATTTCCCAAATCTAAAAATTTAAATCCTTTCAATTTCACTCAAATATTTCTCTGGAATTCTATTTCAAATTATAAATCACATTTACAATTTACATTTACAAATCCCATTTGTATATGAATTTTATTTCTTAACCTTGGGTTATGATTTCATTTTCTTATTCAATTTCCACACAATAATGATAATGATTTGATATTATCACGTCCTAACAACCATGAAACCATTTATAACTATAATAATTTATGGAAAATTATTTCTTTTGTATACAAAAATAATTTGGGTAACATTATTTCATTTCCCCTATTGTAAAACAATACCGTGTCAAATTGTTCTGTACAAGTGTTAGAGATCCCTATCAATAAAGTTAATTACTCATATTGACCAGAATCCATATACCACACAACAAACCAATCAATACAATATAAAACAATTCTATATTCACGAACAAATACGTGCTCATATCTATTAACACACTCAAACTCATTCTAGAGTACTACTGACTCTATCTCTAATGAGTAATCCTCACCAGAGCCAAGGTTATCGCTTACCAATTGCTCTGATACCACATTGTAAAGACTCGCTTTTTCGACGCTCGAAAGTCGACATCAATACGTTCATTGTATCAAATGCCGAACAACCGAATGCCCAAAAACCGAACCGTTAGGGTTAAAGAAGAAAAAGAAAGAAGAAGAAATAGAAACAATATCAGAATCTCACAATCGCAGCGGAACAATATATAATAAACAAAAGAACTATCTCAGTTTTCACATTACATTATCAGAGTACAACAACAAAAAAACACAACATTAGGCATTTATGACCACTTGCCCATATGAAAAATGAACTAGCAGCAACCCATACACAACGGATAGTACATATAAGTGATACGTCTTACCATCCAGCTTGTCTCCTGATCTCCACGGCGTACTTTTCTAACTTGGCTCCAGAACAACTGATAACCTGACTCTAGACTGCCGTTGTGGAAAATTATAGGCGCCCAGAGTTTATAAAGGGAACAATAAACTCCAGGTCAGTCATGGGACTGGTGTGAGATCTTAAAACAGTTATTTGCACATAAGAAAGGGAAAAGAAATCCGTTCATGCTTTTGAAAAATGAAGCTACCATAAGGCCTCCCGACACACACACAATGCAATCGCACACTTGAAGGAGATCTCTCCTTATTATAGTCAAACGTGCTTGATACACAAAATCTTTTTGATATTATTATTAGTGTATAGTGTGAAAAACATTTCGAAAGTATAATATTAATCTTAGTTAGCATAGGTACCATTATATTATGCCTGCTACAGCTACCATTTAAGAATGGCAGGTGATACAACTGCAATCGTAAAGGGCTCGTATTGGGTGATTGGATTTTCAACAAATGGTCAAGGCTAAGGAACTTCCTTTTCGAAAGGGTACGCCTTTGAAGGGACGCCCCGAGAACCTAACCAGCTCTCAGTCAACACAAGGCCGGGTTACCTCTATAACTAGGAAACTAACTGTCATGAGTTTGCCACCCCCCGGTCTAGACCGACCTTTTTCGAGGCGCCTAAACAACCAACAACCACATAAGTAAATAATCTGGGCTCCATACCAAGATACCACTTTTTTATCCACACAAGCTAAATATCTGGGCTCCATACCAGATATAACTTTTTATCCATAAGGAAATGTACATACCCTAAGGGGCGCGACCCCCATAACCTTGCTACATGTTTTCCTGTTTCAACCATTTCCAGGGTGTAAGGCTCATCCACAAAGCTACGCTTTTCACAAAAGCCATGCTTCGATCAACAAATGATCAACACTTAGCATGCCACATTACCAAATTGAGAATATATCACTAGTAACCATCAACTACATAACCACTGAGCTCGTACGTCTCAGAGAAGGGTGTTAAGCTAAGAGAATAAATTCTCCGCGAGAAATATATTTGATAGAAACCAGCTTTGCATCTCAAAGTGTAACATCAGACAGACATCCATATAAGTCCATCCTAGGTCTGAATGGAACCGAAGTCACTTCCTCCAATTAAGGAAAGAAGCCCTTGCAAATCAGGATATTCCCTAATCACGTCTGGACTCCCCATCACAAAGGGTGATATAAATCTCTATACCGGAGCAACTCATTACAGATACATTCGACAGGTAATCCTTTCGTTTGCGAAAATACCCGGTCTTCAACATCATCTTCAAATGCAATCCCATTTCGTCGTATCATTTATTCGGAATGGGTTTTATGACATAAAGTCCTCTCCCGGCTTAACCGAATAATGAACGCTTATTTTAAAAACAAATTCAAGTGCCGTTTCGAATGCCAATATTGATAGTCGGTTATTTAACTATCAAACAACATTCACAACAACCATCAAGCCTCAATAATTTCCCAAATTGTTTATACTGATAATCGGTTATTTAACTATCAACCAATATTCATAACAACCATCAAATTTAAATAATTTCCCCAAATTATTTATTTTCAAAATATCTTAGCAAGATATATTTTCACACTTCAACCTTTTAAAAACAATTTTCAAATCACTTTCCCTTTTATGGAATAAAATTCCAAATACTATTTATTTCAACTAAAATTTTGCCAAGTCTGAATACTTCAAAACAATTTAAATCACTTATCCAAAAATATACTTGGGAATACTTAAAATAAAAACTACTTTAAACACTTTATTTAAAATATTAGTTACGAAATTTTTATACCAAAATTTCATATAAAACTTAATCCCAACTAATTTTATTGGATAGAGTATAATTATTTATATAACCATCTTCTAAATCAAATACTAGTTAAGTCTTTAAAATAATCACTTCTATAATTAACTTAGTAAATATTTACTTTAAAATTTAAAAACAATTAAAGAAAATAATTTCTCCAAAACATTCTTTTTAAAACCAACTTTGGAACTTTTAATTTATATTTAAAAGCTACTTTGAAAACATACTCGGCTTTCCAGGGAAAATACATTTTCCATTCCAAAATAGTTCATTTAAAACAATTAATAAATCATTCTTGATTTACCTGAAATTTACATCCTAAATTTGCAAAAAAAAATTCCACACTTTTAAAAATAAAACAATATTTATTTTTAAAACAAATTACCCATTCCTTTAGAAATTCCAATCGTGAATTTATATTTCCAAATATCCACTGATATACAATTTTCAAATCGATTTCCAAATATTCACTTTTCAAACACCAAATCAAACTCTAAATTGATTTCCAAAAATTTACTTTCAAACACCAAACAAATTTCCAAATCGATTTCCAAACATTTATTCCATTTAAACATTACTCCTTTATTTATCCAAATCTATTTCAAAACCACTAATCCAATATTCACATCTTTATCTAGATTTTTAAAATCTAAATTTTAAAATAAATTCTTCAACTTTTAAACAATACTAATCAAAGTCCATTTATTTCCATTTATTAAAATCTTTTTTCTATACTTATTGTTTATTTGATAGGATTTCAAAAACCAATCTTTACCCTTTTAAAATTCCTTCTTTTAAATTTATCCAATTCTCTAAAATGAATTTACTTAAAATTTTCTACTTTAATTTCCAAAAATCTAATTTTATATTTCTGGTACTTTAAAAAGAATACCAGAATATATTCGGCCAAACCAAAGCTTTCAATAAATTTCAATCACCAATATAATCACTCATAGATTATCAATAATCACATCACAACACGAAAATAAATTAAAATTTGAGGAATCCAATTGGATCCCTCTAACTTGTTTCCCTGCATTCATAGACGTTAGCACAATATAAAATACCAATTCCACTTTGAGGTGGAATATCACGTTATATGGGATTATATCATATCATCCGCTATTATGTGACACATAGGGTCTCATCTGCTATATAATGCAGGAAATCAATCACTCTAATACACACACACACACACACACACACACACACACACCCTTTTGTATCCAATATCACCAATAGATAAATTATCAAATTCATCGAAGCACATCTAGAATTTAAATTTAACTATTTAAATTAAATAAGCAAACCAATTGAGTGAAAAGATCTCACCTTTAACTATGCATGCAACCCATTTTCATTCCAGCTTGATTTCACGATTTTTAAACCTTGTAACAAACATTATAAGGTTTTTTTAATATTCGAGTTAGTCGAACAAATTAATTTTCTTATTTGATAAGTTTTAATTAACCAATTTTTTTATTTTTAACTAGTGATTTAAATTGAAACTAATAATTTTCCCTTTAAAAGCTTTTTTAGTAACTAAAATAATTTAAATATGTCTATTAAATAAATTTATCTCCGTACTACACTATTTTGAAAATGAACCAGTAGATTTAAAATGTGTATATCTATTTTTTTTTCTTTTAAAATCTTACTTTATGTATTTTATGCATACATACGTATGTATGTGTGTGTGTGTGTAAGTGTATAATAAATAAAGTAGAATAACTCGGCTATGGAAATCGAACCCAGGCCATTCCACCCTTTTCGCCGCCACGAAACCATCCCACAGCCTCTTCACGAAGGCTTACAACATGCTCCAACACCCATCTTGCTGAAAAATCTGACATCGCCACGCCTTCCCACATCATCTCATCTCGACATCGTCGTTCATTATCGCGTTCACTCGAAGCCCATTGCTCGAAGGCCGACCACCATTGTCGTTGTTACTCACGCGAACGACCCTCACTCTCGCATGCCCTAGCTCGAGCACCGCACGACCACGATATGCAAATCAATCGCATCCAAATGACGACCTAATACCATGCGACTGAGACACGGCTTCGAATTGTGATTTGTGTTCACGCAATATCCCCCACCTCTCTCTCTCGAATTCGATCTTGCTTCTTTTTTTCGTTTTATACGAAAGGCCTCGGCCATTGTTGTTGAACTGAGAATTTGATTTAGGATTTTAAAAGGTAGTGGCCATTATTAGTTTTGAATTGAAGCTGAGAAATTAAGTTATTTTTGTTCGTATATTATATTTTTTATTTGATTTTCTAACAAAGACGCATGTAATAATATTCAGAAGGAAGAAAACACGTGGTTGAACATTTCTCAACGTGTTATGCAGGAGCTTTCAACAATTATTTTTATATTTAAATTTTAAATTCGAATTTAAATCGTCTCGGTTTCTGCAACACAAAATCTCGATCTCCAAATGAGGCATGCTGCTAGGCTTTATAATGTTAAACCCCTATTTCGAATGCAATGGAAAGGGTTTTGAGGCCTAACTCGATCGTATGGAGAAGATAGCTTTTTGAACCAGTTATTATATTAAATTTTCGATATTAATTCAGCGCGTTTATCTACCGTACGATCACACAACAACTCCAAATGCCATGAAAATTGAAATCCGATAATAACACACTATTACGGATCTAATGGAACTGGTTTCGTCGAAACCCGAGATTGTGCCTCGGAAGGCTATTTTTAAATATCGATTTAAATGATAAAATTTCAAACCGAACAAAACAGTTTTAAATTCAACTTTTAAAAAGTTATATTATCTCCAGTATTATCAATGCAAATTTTACATGCCATCAAAGTATTTTTAATCAGCATAGAATCCAAGATTCACTATTTAAAGCAATTTTGAATTATTAAATTCAATAATTTAATATTTTTGAAATTCAAGTTAAACGAACTTTCAAATATTTAAAATCAGTGAAATATTTCAATCTCAAATGATCAAAATTTCCAGGTCGTCGCACGGACATTGTACACATATTCTAATATTTATGTTTATTGTAGGTGACAGGTTGGAGGGATCTAACAGAATTCCTCACCACTATTGGTTTATTTGCAGATATTGTTATATATGCTTTTTTGATGTGATATATGATGTTTTGGATGCCGTGATTGATGTATTTAGTGATGTTGTAGCATTGGGCCTATTTTGGAATTTTAAAAATGTTAAAGTGATGATTTTCAAATTTAAAAGGATTTTTAAAGTGATTTTGGAAATAGATGTTTTATTGGATTTTAAATTGTTAAGGAATGAATTTATTTTAAATAAATAAATGTTACAATTTTTATGTTATAAAAATTATGATGTTTTGGGAAATATATCAGAAATGCGATTTTTGAAATATGAAGTTGATTTATTTTTAAATAGTTTAAATGAAGATTTTTGAATTTATTATAAACGGTTTATAAATAAGATTTATAAAATTGAATTTTTATAAATCGGAATAATGGAATTATAAATTAGATTTTATAAGTGTCAAAATGAGTTATAAATGAATCTTATAAGTAATAAGATTCAAAATTTGTGAAGTTATAAAAAGAACGATTTTGTAAATAAGAGAATTATAAGTAATTTACTTATCAATTGGATTTCGCATATAAATGAGATAAATGGAATTGGTTGATAAAGGAGATTTATAAATTGAAGTTTTTATTAAAAAAATAATGTGATTTAAAACATTGTTTTATAAATCCGAAATCGGTTGAATTTGACAAGTTAAATGTAGAAGGTTATTAAGGAAATTTCATCCACAATTTTGGACAGTGGATTATACTTTAAAATAAATGTGTAGAAGTATTGAATTTGGATAAGAGAATTATATTCATGACTTTGGACAATGAATAATATTTTAAGTAAAATGAATGGTTTGGAAAAGTGATATTTTTAATGGAGTAAATGGTTTAAAGATGTTTTAAAATGGGTTAAGTATCAAATACATAAATTTCAACATTCGTTGTTGAAATAGACGTTTCGAGAAACAACAAAATGATGGACTATAACACTGTCGTTATAGTAAATGATTTTCAAAAGGAAATGTTTTTGTACAGTATTGGGATTTATATACTATCTTATTTTCGAATCCCTATACTGTTGATTTTGGATTGTCGTAACAATGTTATACGCAACATTCGTTTTGACCCAAATAAATGTGTTTAAAAAGAACATTTTTCTTAAAGAATAAAATATATACTTAATCGTTATTTAAGTATATGAAATATTTTCTAAGTGCTGAAAATAAATAAAATTGTGAATTACTTATTATTAAATAAGTATATGGAAATTTTTTCCAATATAAAAGTTGAAATGGGTTGAAATGTATCTTTTTAAAGATAATTTGAAGTGAATATTTGGCAAATGATCTGATTAATAAAAGATTAATTAAAAGGGCCTAGTGATTGTTATGGTGCTAAATATTTGTTTGTTTTCTCTGATAGTAAATAACCGACTATCAAATTTGGCCAAGTTTTAGTTCCTCGACTTGATGTGGGAACTATTTAGTCGTACACTTAGTACGTAGCCTTCTATGTAGGCTTGATTATCATTTGTGTTGATGATGATGATTCGTATAGTGTGGAGTATTACTCCAATCTATCGAGCTTCATTCTTAGCCCGAAGGATAGCAAGTTGAAAGTTGGAGATGTAAGAAGTCTATGAGACTTAGTATCTGTGTGAGGTTGAGAAACGCTTTTGCGTGTTGGTGCGAAAAGACCAGGATCAGATTTATCTGAAAACCACTTCGGACCAACGTATATGCGGCGATTGTGCAGGTTGCTTGTGATTATATTGATATTCCGGATTTTCATAGTGGGAGACTGCTTGTTGATCGTTTGGCGTTAAAATCCCAATATACATATAGTAGCAGCGGTTTCTTTATTATGAAATATCCAATGCAGGGACTATTCATTATTAATCCTAGGGATTTCCCGACAGGATATGGTAGAAAAGTACCTTCAGTTTGTCATGTTCCTGGACAACTTGTATGGATGTTTGTTTGACATTGCATTTCTAAAAATTACGTGCGTTGGTTTTTACAAACGTACATCAGTGGTGGTGGAGAAGGAAACTTCTCTTAGCTTAACAGCTTCCTTGAGATGTATGGGCTTAAGGGTTGTGTTTTTGTAGAAGGCAATTAGTAGTCAATGGAAATGGTCGTATGGCATTGAAAGTGTTGTGATTGTGATATATGAAAGGTAATCGTTACCTCAGGCCTCATCAACGGAATTGACCAAAACAGGGGTAGATTCGGCAAGGCTAAGTAGGCCACTCCCAAGTAGGGTATGATCATCCTTCTCTAGATATATCTTTGCACGTTATGACGCCATGTATCTGATTATGTGGTTTGTATGCTAAAGGGCCCTTGGTAAAGGTCGGTAACGACCGGAGAATGATATGTTTGGTACCATCTAGTTATAAAAATGGGTCGGTCTTGTGTTGGTAGAGGATCCTTTGTGATGGTCCCTGGTATATTCTTCTAGAGATGCACTGCCAGAAGGTACTCCCTTCATATGGTCATTTGTATTGAAATCCAAACTCCACTACGTACCTGTCATTTTATTTGTAGAGCCTAGTATGCTGGAATTTAATAATGGTAACAATTTAGGCTATTTTAAACATTATTTTATACTAGACACTAGAATAATATAAGAGGATTTGATATGAAATGTTTTAGTTATCGTAAGGTAAAAACATGTCCGTGTTTATGTGTGGACTTGTCTTCCGAGATACTTTTATTTTGATAAAGGAAAAGTTTGGTAATTTAATAAATTCAGATGAGTGTGTTTCTCATACTGGTTTACCAGACTGATCCGGACGTTCTTCCCTTTCAATGCTTGGGTCAGACCGAGTATATTGATAGGTTATGATTTGGTGCTCTTGGAGTTTCAGCAGAAGAGCTGGAGATCTTCATTTTCATACATCCATATTTGTTTGATTATCCGCTGCATTTTTGCTTAGTTGTTGTTTCACATTATCAGCAATTGTGAGGACAAGTTATTATAACTATTCAGGCTGATAATTATTGATTGATTCTTGAACTCCGAATGATGTATGTATATACAGTTTCGATTTTGTAAATATCATTGATAAGATATTATATGTTTTCCGCTGCGATGTGAGATTCTGTGTTGTTCTATTGGCTCTATCTTCTCTGTAACGGAAGCGATTTTTCGTTGCCGAAAAACCGAACCATTAGGGTTTTAGAAAGAATTTAAGAAAAGAAAAGGGAAGAAAAGAAGAGAAGAAGATAGAGGGAAAAGAAGATAGAAAATTTTAAAATAGAAGGAAAGGAGAAAGAAAATAGAGAATTTTAAAATAGAACGGGAAAGAAAGGAAACAACAGAACAACATCAGAATCTCACAATCCGCAGCGGAACAACATATAATAATAAATGAATAATCTTTAAATAAAGAACTATATCAGTTATTACATCACATTATATTACATTACATCAAATCATCAGAGTGTACAACAACAACAATAAACAGTGCAGCGGAAAAAGAAATACTATATAAATAATACGCCATGCTATCCAGCTTGCCTCCAGCAACTCCTGAATATTCAGAATATCCTGATAAACCTAACTCTTAACTGTCCGTGTGGAAATTGGTGGGCACCCAGAGTTTAGGAAGGAAAACAATAAACTCCGAGTCAGTCATGTGACTGGTGTGAGAACTCAAAACAGTTTATTTTCTTTAAAATAAAAATAGAGGAATATTTTTGAAATCAATTCGCAATGCTTTTAAAAATGAGACTACCATAAGGCCTCCCGCACACACACACATGCAAACGCAGAATCGGAGGAGATTTCTCCTTATGATAGTCAAAGATGCTTGATACGCATTTAAAATAACATTTGATATTATTATTAGTGTATAGTGTAGAAAAAAAAATTCATTTCGAAAGTAGAATATAAATATTAGCCAGCATAGACATTTCGAACTATGCCTACTATAGCTACCATCCAAACAGTGGTGACCACCATAAGTGAATAGCAGGTTCTACAACTAATACCGTACAAGTTTCGTATTGGGAATTGGGTTTCCAACAAATGGTCAGGCCAAGGAACTTCCCATTGCCACTGAGAATGCCTCTGGAAAGACACCCCCGAGAACCAAACCGGAACTCTGCCAACACAAGGCCGGGTTACCCCTAACTGGGTAACTACTGACACGAGCACGCCATTCCCCGATCGTAAACGACCTTTTTCACGGGATCCCGATAACCAACAACCACAAAGTAATAAACTCGTAGTAACCACATAGGTTAAATATCTGGGCTCCATACCATGATACAACCTCTATCCAGAAGGAAATGTACATACCCTAAGGGGAGCTACAGCAACCCCTAATAACCTTGCTGCATCTTTCCTGTTTTGACCATTACCGGGATGTGAGGCTCGACGAATTCACGTCCAAAAAAACACACTTTGTACAAAAAGCCGTGCTTTGGGTCAACAAATGATCAACACAATGATCACTAAGATAGACGATCAAATAAATGATCCTATCATAAATAATCAACACAATGATCATTTCAGCATCACTCAGCGTATCACATTACCAAAATGGGATATATTGCTGATAACTTCAACTATATAACCTCTGAGCTCGTACGTCTCAGAGAAGGGTGTTAAGCTAAAAGAATAAATTCTTCGCCACCACAGAAATATATTTGAAAGAAATCGGCTTTATAACTCAATTTGTAATGTCAGACACACAATCCATACAAGTCTGTTCCGGGCTCGAACAGAACCGAAGGCACTTACAAAGAAGTCCTTGCAATCCGGATATTCACTAATCACGTCGGGACTTCCCATCACATATGGAGTCTCTATACCGGGGACCATTCGATGCAAAGACATTCGACAAGAAACCCTTTCGTTTTCGAAAATATCCGGTCTTCAACACCGGTCTTCAAATGCAATTCATAACGACGTATCGCATATTCGGAATGGGTTATACGACCCCATGGTCCTTTCCCGGTTAACCCGAATAGTGAGCGCTTATTTTAAAAATAAGTGTGGCATCCAATTCAAGCAATCACAGCAATTACTCATTCAAGGGTAAATATTGATAGTCGGTTATTTAACTATCAATAAAGATGCGCCACATCATCAGATTCCAAATAATTTTCCAAATTATTTATTTTTCCAAAAATATCTATACTAGATATAAAATCTCAATACTTCAAAAATAAACCAATGTTTATTTTGAAACCAATCTCCCTTTTTCATTTATAAATTCTATAGTGAATTTATATTTCATATTTTCTATTGATTTACATTTTCAATAGATTTTAATTATTAAATTCCAATTTATCTTCAAAAAGATAAATTCTTAAAAATATTCCATTTCATATTGGAAAAGTAATTCCATACTTATTCTAAAAATAAGTATTCACAAATCTTATTTATTTTCAACAATTTGAAAAATATTCAATATACTTAAACCATAGTCAAGTATATATTTCATTCTTTAAGGAAATCATTCTTTTATTCACATTTATTTGGGTCAAAACGAATGTTGCGTAAAACATCGTTACGACAACCCAAAAACACTAGTATAGAGATTCGAAATTAAAATAGATATATAAATCCCAATACTATTCAAAAACATTTCCTTTCGGAAATTATTTACTATAACAACAATGTTATAGTCCATTATTTCTTTATTTTCTCGAAAACGTCTATTTTCAACAATGAATGTTGAAATCTATGTTTTCAATACTCAATACATTTTGAAACATTTCTAAATCGTTTTAAATTCTGTTTAAAACATGCTTTCCCAAAATATCCATTTTTAATTAATAATATATTCACTGTTCAAAAACGTGAATATAACTCCTTTAATAAACTTCTATACTCAATTGATCAAATTCAATTGATTACGAATTTATAAACAAGGTTTATAAATTCTATTCCTTTTTATAAACTCCGATTTATAAATTTCCTTTATCAATCCAATTCAATTTTATAAATCATTTACATATACCAAAAGCTATATTATAAGTTGAATACTTATAATATAAATTATTTACCCAAATTGTTCCTTTGAACTTCATAAATCTTGAATCTTATTACTTATAAGTTTTCTTTATAAATTTCCTATTCCCAACTTATCAAATTCAATTTGATTTCGGATTTATAAAACAGCGTTTATAAATCCCATTTATAATTTTATAACTTCTATTTATAAAAACCAATTTATTTACAAATCCCCTTTATATTTTACTTTGATACCAAATTCCGATTCATAAGATAATTTCTTATAAATCTTTTATTTTATAAAATCTATTCATTTTCTAATCTCACAATTTATAAATTTATAAATTTTCATTTACTTATAACAACCATTTATATTTCACTTTATAACACTTATAAAAACTCGTTTTATAATTCCAATATTTTTAAATTTATAAGTATCAATTCTATAAATTTGCTAACTATTTCAAGATTCACATTTCGCTTCCATTTCACAAAAATCTTAAATTCTATAACTCGAAAAATTGAAATTTTAAATTTATTTAAAATGAATAAATTCAAAATTTAAATAAAACATAAACTTGAACAATCGATTTAAAAATCCCTTTAAAATCAAAAATCGTTATTTTTAACTTTAAAAACGAATCCGATGATGCCACAGCATCAATTGGTCAATCACTACACAAATATCATATATCGATATGATATTCACAATCATTAAAAATATTTATAAACAAATAAATATTTGTGAGGGGTCCAGTTGGATCCCTCCAACCTGTTTCCCTGCATCCAAAGAGTCAGCACAATACCCATTCCACTTCGAGGTGGAATATCGCGGTATATGGGATTTTATAAAATATTATCCGCTTACTAACGGCGCAATAGGGTCTCATCCGCTATACGAGGCGGGAAATCAATCAACTGCAATATATACATATGCCAATATACATATATTGCTATATATATAGATATATCCTAAAATATCTAATATCACAATCAAGCAATCAATCAATCAATCAACAAATTTTAAATATAACTATTTAAAATTTTAAATAACCTTTTGAGTGAGAAGTTCTCACCTTTGCTTTTATTAGCAATCCATTTTCCCATCTTGACTCGATTTCTTGATTTATACCTAGTATAAATGTTTTATACAATTCAATTAATATTCGAATAAATCGAATAATTAAATTTTTATTTGACAAATTTTAATTTACCCGTTTTCTCCTTTAATAGTTTAAATTAACTGATAGTTTTATTTTTTTAAACTAATTTCTCGTTTAATAAATTTATTTAAACTAATCTTCTTCTTTAAAATTTTATTTCTACAAATTCTTTTACCTTAGATTAATATCTTTTTAAATAAATTTGTTTTAACCAAAAAATTTTAAATTTAAAAACTAGAATTCCTTTAATAAATTATTTTATCAAATGATTTGAATTCTTAGCAAATTTCTTTTACAAAAAATATTTTTCATTTGAAACTAAATTTATATTTAACTGATAATTTTGTTTTAATAAATAAATTAAATTTTAAACATATCTTCTTTTTAAATAAATTCGATTAACTAATTCTTCCTTTACATAAATAACCTATATATATATATATAATATATTTTTCCTTTAAAATTCAATATTTTATAAAACTTGCTGTAATAAATTTGCTGTTCACTTTATAGATATATATATATATATATATATATATATATATATTTTTTATTAACCAAATACTGCAATTCAAAATTTTAATTAACTAAAAAAAAATTTTTTTTTTTTTTTTTTTTTACCTCCACTGCAGATTGGCCTCCATCGCGTGCGCACGCGCGACCGCCCACTGCCTCGAATCGCGCGCCTCTGCCTGATGTCGCCGCCGTCACTATCGCGAGCACTTCGTTCGCCTCTGCTCGACTTCGAGCTCCATGTTGCCGCGCCTTCGAATCGCGATACTGCTTGAGAGCCCCACGCCTCGAGCTCGTGCGTCGCGCCTCGAGCGCCGCCGCCAATAGCTCGCCCCCATCCTCCAATGCCTCGCGCGAGCATCCACACGCCGCCGCCGTGCTTACGCGTGCGCGCGATTAAATCTAGGGCTTCGGCCATTTCATTCTTTTTTTTTTTAAATGAACTGAAGAGGCTACGGCCATAAATTTTGATTTCAAATGAAACGTTTAGAGGCTTTCGGTTTTGAGTTTGTATTTTTATCGGCCATTAGTTTCCATTTTTTTTTTTCGTGAATTGAAGCTGAAGAGAGGGATGAAACAGAAGGGGGGAGAGGAAGGTATTTAGAGTTGAACGCAGTATGTTCTACACGATTTAGTTTCGTGAATTTAGGCGTGAAAGAGGGAGAACGTGTGCGTGTTGACTTAAATATTTAAATTTAAATTTAAATTCGTTTAAAATCTTCAACGCGTTTATGTGCCGTGTGCTCACATATTAACTCCAAAAATTTCGAAATTTGAAATCCCGGAATAATTCAATATTCCGGACCCAATGGAACTGGTTTCGTCGAATTCCGAGACTGTGCCTCGGACGACTATTTTTAAATTCGATTCGAACGATCAAATTTCAAAACTGAAAAATTCATTTTAAAATTCAATTCTGAAGCTTCGATTATCTTCAATATTATCAATATGAATTTTACAAGCTTTTGAAATATTTTTAAATTGGCTTAAAATTGAAGATTCAAATTTTTATTCAACTTTCAATAGATTAAATTCTATAATTAAATCGTTAAATTCATAATTATATTGAAAATTCAATCTAAACCATCATTCAAATATTTAAAATAAATTAAATATTTCCAAATTAAATTGTTTAAAATTCTGGGTCGTTACAATCTTTCCCTCTTAAAAGAATTTCGTCCCGAAATTACAAGTTAAGAAGAATGCCCTTATCCCAATTATTATTTTTCACAATTCAAATAATTTTATCAACTTACTAGCCTAAATCTTTTTACTAGAGATTCACTATCTTTCCAACTAGATTTCCAACTTCAATTATAGGTTCCAAACAATATTGTTTTCCTAACCATTCAAGTTTAAATTCAAATTCAAATTTCAAACTTTCAAATTTTTCTCAAAATTTTTTCTAACACCCTAAATTTTCGAAAAATTTCGCCAGCGTTTCCTTTGCGCGGCTCGATCGGTACGACTACAAAATGGCACCACGGCCCCTCAGAATCAAAAAGAAAAGAGAAAAGTCAAGTGGCTAGAGAAGAAAGTCATCAAATCTCATACTAAAATTGAAATACGTACCTTTTTGTCGAGCAATTCAATTTTATCTTTGAAATCAAAATCTCAATTTCTTTATATACCTGTATAACCTGTATAACCTGCTAGTAGTAGCATCCATAATATCCAATATTCAAACTATTTTGCAATTTATTACAAAATTTCTAATATACGCTTCTTATACGTTTTTGCTTCACTATTGAAGTTATATATTCATTTTTATTCAATTCTACGTTTCAATTTCATTTGAATTCAATTTTCAATTCTAGATTTCATTCGAATTCAATTCTCAATTCTAATATTGAATTCTAACATTAACTTTTATTTAGTAATTCACATTACTATATTGAATTAGTTTTATTCACTAATTCATTTCAATATTCAATTTATCTCAAATTTACTTAATTACCAACAAAGAGAATTTCAATTTATTTCTTTTACTTACTTGAATTTTATACAAATTCAAATTTATCTTCAAATTTAGCTTACGACTAAACTTTTAATTTAACCAATTCAAATTCCAATTCATTAGTCCATGAATTAATAATTTATCAAGTTAGTTTACTTGAATTCAATTTATTTTATTCAATTCCATATACTAATGATAATAATTCTATATTATCACTTCTTAACAATCATGCAACCATATACTATAATAATTTATAGAAAATTATTTCTTTTCCATACAAAAATAGTTTTGGGCAAAAATATTTTATAATATAAATCAATTTTATATTTACTAACAAATACGCGCTCATATCTATTATTACACTCAAACTCATTCTAGAGTACTGCTGACTCTATCTCTAACGAGTAATACCCATCAGAACCATGGTTGTCGCTTAACCATAAGCTCTGATACCAAATGTAACGGAAGCGATTTTTCGTTGCCGAAAAACCGAACCATTAGGGTTTTAGAAAGAATTTAAGAAAAGAAAAGGGAAGAAAAGAAGAGAAGAAGATAGAGGGAAAAGAAGATAGAAAATTTTAAAATAGAAGGAAAGGAGAAAGAAAATAGAGAATTTTAAAATAGAACGGGAAAGAAAGGAAACAACAGAACAACATCAGAATCTCACAATCCGCAGCGGAACAACATATAATAATAAATGAATAATCTTTAAATAAAGAACTATATCAGTTATTACATCACATTATATTACATTACATCAAATCATCAGAGTGTACAACAACAACAATAAACAGTGCAGCGGAAAAAGAAATACTATATAAATAATACGCCATGCTATCCAGCTTGCCTCCAGCAACTCCTGAATATTCAGAATATCCTGATAAACCTAACTCTTAACTGCCCGTGTGGAAATTGGTGGGCACCCAGAGTTTAGGAAGGAAAACAATAAACTCCGAGTCAGTCATGTGACTGGTGTGAGAACTCAAAACAGTTTATTTTCTTTAAAATAAAAATAGAGGAATATTTTTGAAATCAATTCGCAATGCTTTTAAAAATGAGACTACCATAAGGCCTCCCGCACACACACACATGCAAACGCAGAATCGGAGGAGATTTCTCCTTATGATAGTCAAAGATGCTTGATACGCATTTAAAATAACATTTGATATTATTATTAGTGTATAGTGTAGAAAAAAAAAATCATTTCGAAAGTAGAATATAAATCTTAGCCAGCATAGACATTTCGAACTATGCCTACTATAGCTACCATCCAAACAGTGGTGACCACCATAAGTGAATAGCAGGTTCTACAACTAATACCGTACAAGTTTCGTATTGGGAATTGGGTTTCCAACAAATGGTCAGGCCAAGGAACTTCCCATTGCCACTGAGAATGCCTCTGGAAAGACACCCCCGAGAACCAAACCGGAACTCTGCCAACACAAGGCCGGGTTACCCCTAACTGGGTAACTACTGACACGAGCACGCCATTCCCCGATCGTAAACGACCTTTTTCACGGGATCCCGATAACCAACAACCACAAAGTAATAAACTCGTAGTAACCACATAGGTTAAATATCTGGGCTCCATACCATGATACAACCTCTATCCAGAAGGAAATGTACATACCCTAAGGGGAGCTACAGCAACCCCTAATAACCTTGCTGCATCTTTCCTGTTTTGACCATTACCGGGATGTGAGGCTCGACGAATTCACGTCCAAAAAAACACACTTTGTACAAAAAGCCGTGCTTTGGGTCAACAAATGATCAACACAATGATCACTAAGATAGACGATCAAATAAATGATCCTATCATAAATAATCAACACAATGATCATTTCAGCATCACTCAGCGTATCACATTACCAAAATGGGATATATTGCTGATAACTTCAACTATATAACCTCTGAGCTCGTACGTCTCAGAGAAGGGTGTTAAGCTAAAAGAATAAATTCTTCGCCACCACAGAAATATATTTGAAAGAAATCGGCTTTATAACTCAATTTGTAATGTCAGACACACAATCCATACAAGTCTGTTCCGGGCTCGAACAGAACCGAAGGCACTTACAAAGAAGTCCTTGCAATCCGGATATTCACTAATCACGTCGGGACTTCCCATCACATATGGAGTCTCTATACCGGGGACCATTCGATGCAAAGACATTCGACAAGAAACCCTTTCGTTTTCGAAAATATCCGGTCTTCAACACCGGTCTTCAAATGCAATTCATAACGACGTATCGCATATTCGGAATGGGTTATACGACCCCATGGTCCTTTCCCGGTTAACCCGAATAGTGAGCGCTTATTTTAAAAATAAGTGTGGCATCCAATTCAAGCAATCACAGCAATTACTCATTCAAGGGTAAATATTGATAGTCGGTTATTTAACTATCAATAAAGATGCGCCACATCATCAGATTCCAAATAATTTTCCAAATTATTTATTTTTCCAAAAATATCTATACTAGATATAAAATCTCAATACTTCAAAAATAAACCAATGTTTATTTTGAAACCAATCTCCCTTTTTCATTTATAAATTCTATAGTGAATTTATATTTCATATTTTCTATTGATTTACATTTTCAATAGATTTTAATTATTAAATTCCAATTTATCTTCAAAAAGATAAATTCTTAAAAATATTCCATTTCATATTGGAAAAGTAATTCCATACTTATTCTAAAAATAAGTATTCACAAATCTTATTTATTTTCAACAATTTGAAAAATATTCAATATACTTAAACCATAGTCAAGTATATATTTCATTCTTTAAGGAAATCATTCTTTTATTCACATTTATTTGGGTCAAAACGAATGTTGCGTAAAACATCGTTACGACAACCCAAAAACACTAGTATAGAGATTCGAAATTAAAATAGATATATAAATCCCAATACTATTCAAAAACATTTCCTTTCGGAAATTATTTACTATAACAACAATGTTATAGTCCATTATTTCTTTATTTTCTCGAAAACGTCTATTTTCAACAATGAATGTTGAAATCTATGTTTTCAATACTCAATACATTTTGAAACATTTCTAAATCGTTTTAAATTCTGTTTAAAACATGCTTTCCCAAAATATCCATTTTTAATTAATAATATATTCACTGTTCAAAAACGTGAATATAACTCCTTTAATAAACTTCTATACTCAATTGATCAAATTCAATTGATTACGAATTTATAAACAAGGTTTATAAATTCTATTCCTTTTTATAAACTCCGATTTATAAATTTCCTTTATCAATCCAATTCAATTTTATAAATCATTTACATATACCAAAAGCTATATTATAAGTTGAATACTTATAATATAAATTATTTACCCAAATTGTTCCTTTGAACTTCATAAATCTTGAATCTTATTACTTATAAGTTTTCTTTATAAATTTCCTATTCCCAACTTATCAAATTCAATTTGATTTCGGATTTATAAAACAGCGTTTATAAATCCCATTTATAATTTTATAACTTCTATTTATAAAAACCAATTTATTTACAAATCCCCTTTATATTTTACTTTGATACCAAATTCCGATTCATAAGATAATTTCTTATAAATCTTTTATTTTATAAAATCTATTCATTTTCTAATCTCACAATTTATAAATTTATAAATTTTCATTTACTTATAACAACCATTTATATTTCACTTTATAACACTTATAAAAACTCGTTTTATAATTCCAATATTTTTAAATTTATAAGTATCAATTCTATAAATTTGCTAACTATTTCAAGATTCACATTTCGCTTCCATTTCACAAAAATCTTAAATTCTATAACTCGAAAAATTGAAATTTTAAATTTATTTAAAATGAATAAATTCAAAATTTAAATAAAACATAAACTTGAACAATCGATTTAAAAATCCCTTTAAAATCAAAAATCGTTATTTTTAACTTTAAAAACGAATCCGATGATGCCACAGCATCAATTGGTCAATCACTACACAAATATCATATATCGATATGATATTCACAATCATTAAAAATATTTATAAACAAATAAATATTTGTGAGGGGTCCAGTTGGATCCCTCCAACCTGTTTCCCTGCATCCAAAGAGTTAGCACAATACCTATTCCACTTCGAGGTGGAATATCGCGGTATATGGGATTTTATAAAATATTATCCGCTTACTAACGGCGCAATAGGGTCTCATCCGCTATACGAGGCGGGAAATCAATCAACTGCAATATATACATATGCCAATATACATATATTGCTATATATATATAGATATATCCTAAAATATCTAATATCACAATCAAGCAATCAATCAATCAATCAACAAATTTTAAATATAACTATTTAAAATTTTAAATAACCTTTTGAGTGAGAAGTTCTCACCTTTGCTTTTATTAGCAATCCATTTTCCCATCTTGACTCGATTTCTTGATTTATACCTAGTATAAATGTTTTATACAATTCAATTAATATTCGAATAAATCGAATAATTAAATTTTTATTTGACAAATTTTAATTTACCCGTTTTCTCCTTTAATAGTTTAAATTAACTGATAGTTTTATTTTTTTAAACTAATTTCTCGTTTAATAAATTTATTTAAACTAATCTTCTTCTTTAAAATTTTATTTCTACAAATTCTTTTACCTTAGATTAATATCTTTTTAAATAAATTTGTTTTAACCAAAAAATTTTAAATTTAAAAACTAGAATTCCTTTAATAAATTATTTTATCAAATGATTTGAATTCTTAGCAAATTTCTTTTACAAAAAATATTTTTCATTTGAAACTAAATTTATATTTAACTGATAATTTTGTTTTAATAAATAAATTAAATTTTAAACATATCTTCTTTTTAAATAAATTCGATTAACTAATTCTTCCTTTACATAAATAACCTATATATATATATATAATATATTTTTCCTTTAAAATTCAATATTTTATAAAACTTGCTGTAATAAATTTGCTGTTCACTTTATAGATATATATATATATATATATATATTTTTATTAACCAAATACTGCAATTCAAAATTTTAATTAACTAAAAAAAAAATTTTTTTTTTTTTTTTTACCTCCACTGCAGATTGGCCTCCATCGCGTGCGCACGCGCGACCGCCCACTGCCTCGAATCGCGCGCCTCTGCCTGATGTCGCCGCCGTCACTGTCGCGAGCACTTCGTTCGCCTCTGCTCGACTTCGAGCTCCATGTTGCCGCGCCTTCGAATCGCGATACTGCTTGAGAGCCCCACGCCTCGAGCTCGTGCGTCGCGCCTCGAGCGCCGCCGCCAATAGCTCGCCCCCATCCTCCAATGCCTCGCGCGAGCATCCACACGCCGCCGCCGTGCTTACGCGTGCGCGCGATTAAATCTAGGGCTTCGGCCATTTCATTCTTTTTTTTTTTTTAAATGAACTGAAGAGGCTACGGCCATAAATTTTGATTTCAAATGAAACGTTTAGAGGCTTTCGGTTTTGAGTTTGTATTTTTATCGGCCATTAGTTTCCATTTTTTTTTTCGTGAATTGAAGCTGAAGAGAGGGATGAAACAGAAGGGGGGAGAGGAAGGTATTTAGAGTTGAACGCAGTATGTTCTACACGATTTAGTTTCGTGAATTTAGGCGTGAAAGAGGGAGAACGTGTGCGTGTTGACTTAAATATTTAAATTTAAATTTAAATTCGTTTAAAATCTTCAACGCGTTTATGTGCCGTGTGCTCACATATTAACTCCAAAAATTACGAAATTTGAAATCCGGGAATAATTCAATATTCCGGACCCAATGGAACTGGTTTCGTCGAATTCCGAGACTGTGCCTCGGACGACTATTTTTAAATTCGATTCGAACGATCAAATTTCAAAACTGAAAAATTCATTTTAAAATTCAATTCTGAAGCTTCGATTATCTTCAATATTATCAATATGAATTTTACAAGCTTTTGAAATATTTTTAAATTGGCTTAAAATTGAAGATTCAAATTTTTATTCAACTTTCAATAGATTAAATTCTATAATTAAATCGTTAAATTCATAATTATATTGAAAATTCAATCTAAACCATCATTCAAATATTTAAAATAAATTAAATATTTCCAAATTAAATTGTTTAAAATTCTGGGTCGTTACATTCTCTCTTTCTTCTCTTTTTCTCTCTTCTTTTCTTTCTCTTGACTTTCCGTCAGTCGGTGCTTTTTGGGTCGGACATGTGTGGATTAATGTCAATTCAAAGGGCAATTTGTGGGTCGTTGCATTTGTATTGGAGATTTCAGGGGCGAAATTTTTGGAGGGTATGTAATGACCCGTATTTTATGTATCGAGGGGCCATAAAATATTATTTTTAAATCCATATTGGGTCGTATAACACTATAACTTTGGAAAATGTTGAGCAGTGACATTTTTATCCTGATATATTTTCTCAAAAGATTTTACCCTTGAAAACTTGTTAAGGCTATAACTTTTGAAAGAAGCTGAATTAGCATCCAATATTACTTCCATAGGAAAGATAAAATAATTTCCATTTTTGTAGAGTGGTCATAGTAGTGATTTGGACTTTCTAGCTAGAAGATATGCATGTTTGAAGTTTAATACTTTTTGGAGCAGCTTAGTAGGTAATTAGTGGTAATTAGTGAGATTAGGAAGAGGCCCATAACCCATTTCAGGTTCAACGGTTATGTTGGCTGAAGTAAACATATTCAAATCATTTTTTCCACTTCGTAAATTGATATAAGCCTCCACTATCCCCTTCTTCAGCAAAAACATGAAATTGGACTTTAACAGATAGGCTTGAGGATTAGTGGTAGGAACCATGAAATTGGACTTTAACAGATAGGCTTGAGGATGTTAAGAGTCATACATATGTATATGGAATGCACAAGAGTCGAAGAACAGAATGTAGTAGTTAAATAGACATGAAATTGGAGTTTAGAGAAATTACAACATTTTTATTCAGTGTTTGGTGTCTGGTGGTAGTATGCTCAGGGTGAACTTGGTGTTCGATAGTGCTATGATTCGAAACCGAACAAGAAAATTAGTTCAGGAGGGTGCTTGGCGTCCGGTGGTGGTCTGCCTGGGTTTGACTTGGTGTTCGGTGGTGCTGTTGTTCGACGATCGAACTAGTGAAGTTGTTTGTTGATTAATTGGTGTCACGCTCAGGAAATTTGTATGTCTTCTTGGGGTTGGCATCAAACAAGAAATTTGGTTCAGTGGCTGAATAAGAAAATTTATTCGGTGGGTTGCTTGGTGCCATGCTTGGGAAATTTAAGTGTCAGGCTTGAGGTCGACACTGGACAAGAAATTAGGTTTAGAGATTTTAGGGATTTGGAGTCAGAGGAATGTTGCTTTAATTTTTTTCAGTGGATGCTTTGAGTACGACCTAAGGCATACCTGGACCGGAACTTGAAATTTGAAAATTTTGGTCGTGGCATGGTGAATCTTTGAGATTTCTTCGAGACTTATTTCGAAGGTTTATTGAGTGACTTGGAGCGAAGTAGAAGACCCCAAATAACTCGAGATGACCTTGCATTTCATGCGACGACTAAGCGATGGCATAGCGCTTCAATGCGATGACAATGATGATGGCTTCAGAACTCTGATGTGATGGCTCTATGATCTACGGTGGGTATCAAAAGGCATCCCGAAGATGAATTGATGTAGCAAACGAATTTGGCACTTGGTAATGGACCAAGAGGATGAAGTTTTTACAATAGCTCGAGGAGTAGAATTCTGAGGTTGTGATGCTCGTTAGTGAGACATGGTAGTCTGTGTGTATACATGTTGTTAGACGTCTGTGTGTGTTAGGTCCTTATCCATTTGTGTAGGCGTGAGTTAAGCAGCAATGAGGTAGTTATAATGTTGGTAGAATACTAAAGGATCAATGGATAACTCTTAGGGTGCGATGCTCATAGTTGGAATAGGGTAGTCTGTTTGTCTTCATGTACTCCTATTTTTAGACATCTGCGTATGTCTAGTCCCCAACCATCTGCTTGAGCACTAAATAGGTCATCTATAAGAGTTATTGTATATTTGAAGCACTTGAGTGGGAGATGAAAGGCTGCATGATGGATGTGATGTTTGCAGTGTGCTTGGTATGTTATTTATACCCCTATACCACATATTTTCCGCTTCTGATAGTAGTTCAACATATACTGGTCTACGTGCCAACTCTTTGGATTGAG
This sequence comes from Allium cepa, assembly GCA_030765085.1. Taxonomy (NCBI): domain Eukaryota; kingdom Viridiplantae; phylum Streptophyta; class Magnoliopsida; order Asparagales; family Amaryllidaceae; genus Allium; species Allium cepa. The sequence goes on from CM060938.1 coordinate 339,059,282, forward strand.
GGGACATATCAGGTATGGTTCTTCATACGTTATTCCCGTATTTACTATAATGATTTATATAGTATTTTTGAGATGATGTATCATCACACTAGGCTTTGTTGCTTCTTATTTTTTTAGGTACTCTTAAATAAGTAGATTAGGGATAACAGGTCTGGATGGTGCATGGAGCTGTATGGAGTACAAGCAGGAGGCAATGCTTTTAGATATATATATATGGAGCTTACCATCTCTTGTATTCTGTTGTGTGGTACTAAAGCTATACAGGTAATTGTATTATCTTAAAGGCAGTTTTAGAATTTATTTTGAAGATTTGGGATGTATAAATTCTACAACTTTTATTTTTGTATAATCTGTGAACCAGCTGCACTCTGATGTTCTTATTTATGGTTCATTTGATTATATCTCTGTCTCGCTTGTTTTATATTGATATTACTATATTATATCTTGTCTGTGCGCTATGAGGTACTTTATAGGTTCTCTGCTTGGTTTTTGTTACTTTATACCCTTGGATACCATTTTGCATCAGCTGAGTACCTCCACGGCACACTATACATGTATATTAGGTAACGGAAGTGTAGGGCCGTCGTCATAGTTTAGACAGTGGGGAATTTCAAGCTTTGATCTTCTGTATTGGGTGGGTGGATCATCTCTCTGATTATATAATGTAATCAAAGTAAATAATCATATTAAGGGTCTAATTAGACATAAATGTGAATTTATATTGATTTAAAAATGATTAGTCTTATTATTAAAGTGATATTGAGGATTAGAAGTAGATTAATTGATGGTAGATATAGTACTCCAATTTAATCGATTCTGGATGAATATATGTATAGAAATTAATGTTAGAACTAGGTATTTAAATAACATATGAATGAATTGTATCAAAGGTTATGTAAAGTAATGTATATTAAAATCATTCAGAACAAACAAATGAAGATGATAGAACCAAAACGATAGAAACACATAGAAATGTGCGTAACTGGTCAATCGGTTGGGTTGTAACAAGTAGATCGGTCATGGTCGGTCGATGCTTTATGGTTACCGATAGACCGGTGAAGGATGGTTAGGCCAGGCTAAACCAGTACCCAACCGGATCGGATGCAATTGAAGGCTTTTGCAGAACCATGACTTTGTGTGATGCTTCGGGCTACTACAAAGGAGGCAATGCGGCATGGTCTTGACGTGGCGAGGTGTATAGATGTTGAATATACGTGTGTCTGGTGTTTGTGAAATTGGATGTCCCACGTGGCGAGCCTAAACTTGGAACCAGCCGATATGATCGAATGTTGGATACTGGGCTTGTTGGAACTGGGACAGCCCACAATAGATGTTATGGGTGAATTTCAATTTTTTTACCATATTGGATCTTTATTAGGCCTATGAAGTCTAGATCATCGAGAACATTTCCAAATTTTATTTAAATAAAATCTTTTATTTTATTTAAATTGATAAAATGACATAGAATTATTTGATTTATTCCATAATAACGTATATTTACGTCTATCATACACACACATATATGTTTGTGCATGTGCAACATATAAATCCGTGTGAGGTATAACATTGTGTATATATGTTGGGATATATACCACACCGGCCACATTAGCTCATCCAATATATAAATATATCGTCTGAATGCGTGTTTCTATACTTTTATTATATATATATATATATATATATTAAACATTTCAAACATGTATGTAAACTATATTTTATTTAAATAATTTTGTATAAATATATAAATAAATTTGCATAAACATACGTACAAAATTAACATTGTGCGTGTACATATATAAAACAATATGAACATATTTGAATCATTTATAAAAAAAATTCTTTGAAAGTTGAAAATAAAACATGTAAGTATGTATATTATTTTATTAATATATATATAATATTTATATGTAAATTTTATATAATAATAGTATAATAATTAATATGGATTACTATGTAAAATACATAAAATATATTTTAATAAATATGTTGATCAGGTCTAGCATACGACCGTGGAAAAGAATTTTTATTTGTAAATTTTAAATATGATTTATTCTAATTATCTGTATGGAAAAATATCAATAAATCCATTTTTGAAAATTTTATTTTAAACTTTAAATTTTCAGTAAATCCTAATTGATATTTTGTATTTTGAACATTTATTACATAATTTTATAATATAACAATAATTTTAAAACTTAATTATCAATTCTCGGTTTTCAAATAAAATACCTGAAAAAATAAAAATAAACCTTTTTCTTGCCGTGAGTGTATTTTATGTTAAACTAATAAAAATATTAATTTCTAGTACATATATATTAATATAATTAATTGACTTAAATAACAGTAATATAAATTAAAAAATTATTTTAATCATTGCCGAATACATTATGTCCTTTATACTTAAAAAAATTATAAATGTATTTGTTTATTGTATGATGTTATACTTAAATTATAATATATATATAATTATTAAATGTTATGTTATTAAAATATAATTTTTTTTTAGTTGTAGAGTCGTATTGATCTTATATATGTGATATTTTTTTAAATATATGCAAACACACAAGCAATATAATTATGACAATATATTTGTATATCAAAATCATCACCTAACTAATAATATATGTGTATGTATATATGTATGTATATAATGTCAATGATTATAAATAAGTTAGATCCATATATTATAACCAAACCTAAAAGCACACATTTAAATGATAATATAAACTCTTTGAAACGATTTCCAATCCGAAAGAGTGGCTGTCGTTGAACTTCTGACCACCGACTATCGAATAGTATTTGAATTTGATATTGATTTGAATTCTATATGAAAGAGAGACAGGGGGGAGATGTTGAACAAAAATGAGATGATATCAAGGCTTTAAAAAGTCCTTCAAAAGATGAGGATAGAGATATTTATATGGAGGAAGAGAAGAAGAAAAATTTGGATCTAATCTTTTACTCATTCTCCTTCCATCTCAGCCATCCATTCCAAGTCATTCCAACCCTATCATTAGGTTGCACCTTATCGCCCTATATGAGTCGATCCTACTAGCCATCATAATGAGATTTAAAACCATTAGGGCCCAAATAAAATATTATGCAATTAAATCCAATTTAATGCTTATCGATTACATATATCGATTGATATGTTTATAACTGTTATAAATATATTTAACAATATTTATTCATCAAATCAAAATAAAATTTTACATTTAATATTTCATAAATATTAATTAATTTAACTAATTTATAATAATTACAAATTGATTATATCTTTTGGTCAAATGAGAATTCATCGTTTCAGTTTTTGATTTAGTAGGTGTAAATTTGATCAGCAATTAGTATCAAACTTTTCGAATATTAACATTCACACGTCATGTAAAAAGTGGTGTGGCATTTTCATTAAAATTATCGCTTACTTGGTTTTTGGAAAAAAAATCCAATTTTACTTTGTTAATTAAGCATTACCCGGCTATGACTTTTATTTACACCAATTCTCTTCATCAAAACTATACTATTTTGGACTGATAGAGTTTGGTAATGGTTAAAATTCCAATATCATCCACATTCAACTCTATAGTCCAAACATAATGTCCTTGGTTCAATAATTATTATTATTAATCGAAATGCTCTGGCCAAATACTTTGACTATGAGTTGACTTTAGTTGACCATGATATTAACCTCATATAACCGAGGAGACGAATCCTCTTTTGAATAGTGTTTCACTTCCAATACTTTCACTCAACCTAACTATAATCACTGGATGGGCGCCGTGCCATGATTTGAATATAATCAAAACGGAGCTTCCATATTGAAAATCGATAGTATTCTCAAGTCATGAGAATTGCGTAATTCAGTTACATCAATATTTTCTATTTGACTTTAGTTATATTAATCAACATAAAGCTATCAAATGAGTCATCCCATAGTTATCCAAAAATTACCAGCAAGTAACCCTTGGTGCCCTCAGTAGCCATGAGTAATAAACTACCAAATATTTGGAGAGTGTTACGTACTCAAGACTCAATATTGTATCAATATTCAGTCTTGATACATCTTGATCATGAATTTTAAAATTATATATTTATTTTCACTTCTCTAAATTACTCAAAGTTACAACACTTTGTAACTACTATCACAAAACATACCATTTATGGATTTTCTACTAAATATAATTTTAATTAATTAATTAATTAATATAACACATTATATTAATTATACATATAATAGAAAGAAAACACCTTTTATTTCATACAAGACTGCTTATGGAATAAGATATATGTAACAAATTACATAATTGCCCCTAGGGCACGTGTTTAACTCTATCAATCTCCTATTTGCACATGTTTAACTCTCTCTGATGTTGAAACTACCTTTATCATTGGAATAATTCAGAGTATTTTTAAACTTCCAGTGAGCCCTAAGTTCTGTTATGAACTATATCATGACATTGTTATCATACAACAATGTTACGAGATTCTCAACATTTGGAATCATTTGCAGTTCAGTTATAAATTTATGCATTTATATTTATACATATTAGTTTTATTACGACAATATTCACGTCGACGTACTTAGCATTTCATTGAATCAGTCATTTTCTTTCACTAGGAACATTTCCAACTTAAAAGACTCCTAACTTGAATTTATTGTTGACTCGTGTTATCCAACCTTTTGGCCCGACTATATTCAGATCCACTAGACAAGTTAGACTGGGAAATCATCGAGAAAGACGGTCTGAAAAGATGATTATTAGGCTTAAAGATCAAGCGTAGGCAATGATATGAAGCGACGATCAACTGAGGCCAACAGATGGACTCTCCAGAATATTCTAAGTATCGAATAATGCCTTCTCTAGGCGGGGGTTCACGGCCTATCCCTTTCCTTAAGGGATCGGTACATATCCTCAATTAATGTACCAAACTTGGTAAGATCGATATAGAGTGACAAGGAAGTTCCCATGAGGCTATGTTCCAAGTTTCAAGTCATTTGGAGTTCGTATGTTCAAGTTATGGGCAAATTACTTCACCTATCAAAAGAGATCTATATAAAGGGATCAGTATAAAAAGGGATCGGTATAAAGGGGATCGTCCATATTCAACTTTCACTACATATTGCAACAACGATCGGTCAATAACTCAAAATCTACAAATGTTATCAACATGAAACTTAGAGTATAAGCCAATTATGACATGTGGAACACCTCATAGGGATCACATGGCATTTGGAGCAAGTTGGATGGATCAGTACCTATTCCTCTAGAGGGATCAGTAGAAATTAGAATTCAAGCAATACTACTTCACGGAAAATGCAATATCTCACAAACCATATGTCGGAATTGCACGAAATTTGGAGAGCAAGTAATTAACACCATGGGGAATCCCTTATAGGATTGCAGTCAATTTGATACAATTATAGGGATCCATACCGATCCTTATTGTGGGCCCTGATGGGCCTGCAAATTTTTGATTGCCTCGTCTTGGTCTCCTAAATCTTTTGCCAAAATTTCGGTCCAATCCGTGCACGTCTTCCCTTATAAATACAGCAGGCATGGTGTCAGAAAAGGGATCTTGCTTTCTCTACCGAGGTTCTGCCATTTTTTGTTTTCAACTTTTGTACTAATGGATCCCAACTATCCAAACATTTTTGTAATCATAATCAAGTGAAAGATCGATAAAAATACGAAGTGGACTTAGGCCAAGATTGTCGAACCACTATAAAAATCCATGTGTTCATATACTTTATTCTATTTTGCTTTTAATACCATTCTTTGTTTAATATCCATGGGATTCTATGTATGTCGATGCCCATTTTTGGCATCAACAGCTCATTATACTCAATATCATTTATGAAGTTTGAGTCCGAACACTCCTTCATAAGGAGTTCATTATTTCTATAAACAATTCTCTAGTATTTCATAAATACACAAGAACACTCCAAACTACCATTAAGTTATATCAATTTGGATTTGATATTTGGTTCATGTATCTAATACATAAAAAATCACGATATTATAAAGAATATAACATGTATGACAATTTCTATTGCCAATGTATAAGGAATCCATCTTAAATGTTCCGTATGGAACATTTTAATAACATGTCCTTGCATATCGTTTTAGAGAATTCCGAATGTCTTTTATACTTATATAAAAGTCATCATTTACAAATCCAATATCGAGTATTAATACAACTAAAAGTGATTTAGAAATATCTATGTACCTTTTAATGTTTTTTCTTATGAACATACAATTTCTTTGCATTTTGATTGATAAACAAATTACTTTATATTTTAGTCAAAACACTTGTTTAATTTTGATGATTTTCTGAAGATACTTTTTGTTGGAACTCGGTCTGCCCGCAGTGGAAGTTATGCATGAATTTTAAAATAAATTTCGTAATTGCGTCTTTATTTGGCTTATGAAGTCTAATTTATATAGGCTATTTATAAAAAAAATTAAATAAAATCTTTTATTTTATTTAAATTTATAAAATGATATTGTATTATTTAATTTTTTTGTTATATTAAATATATACGTGTGTCACATACATATATATAAGTGTGTGCATATGTAACATATTAATCCATGCAAGCTATAACATGCCCGCATATGGATGATGGGATTTACATTGCAACAGACATATTAGCTCATCCAATATGTAAATGTATTGTCTAAATGTATGTATGTGTATATATGTACTTCTATTTTTATAATAAAATAATTCAATAATATATATAAATATTATTTATATATAATTCTGAATGAACATATAAATATTTATACATGAATATATATGTGTGTGTGTGTGTGTGTGTGATTTTAGTAATTGTATGTATATATTAATTACTATATAAACATGTTTATAACGTTTAAAATATAATAATCTTCTTGTCAAAATTGGCGCTTATCTAAAAATACAAATTTATATAAATAAATATGTTAAATGCTTATATATATGTATATTTGCAAAATAATATATATATATATATATATATATATATATTGATCTTGTCATGCACATGGCTTGGGACATTTTTTTATGAGCTTAATATGCACCAATAAATTTTTATAAAATATAAGTTATAATGGATACATCAATTCATATAATTATTTATAGGATAATTGATTTAAGTATTATTTAAAAATAATATATAACTAAATTTTTTTTCTCTTTCTGCAAAAGTATTATATTTATTAAACATCACATATTAATATTTTTTTAAATTTTACACATGTATAATATAGTATACATATATAAATATTTATATTATACATTAAATAACTTAAAGAAAGAATATTTTTTTATATTCTAAGTCATGCTACACATAGATGAATTATCACAAAATAATTATTTTTTATAATCATATATGTATACATATACTATCAGAAATTTGTGCAATATATCTACATATTTGAATCGCCACCTAACTAATAATACTATATACATATATGTATGAAAATTATAATTATAAATTAATGTTTGTAGTTAAACTAGAAATGTACCTTACATCCATAATGCCCTTAAGCATACCTTGAAACAATGTTATATGCTCCTAGAAATGATTTCTAATCCAATAGAGTGCTAGTCCATGAGCCATCAACCACCGACTACCGAATAACAATTGAATTAACTTGATTTAAGGTTGATAAAATGGAGAGGCCAGAAGGGATTTTCAGTCAGCAATGACTAGAAGTGGAGGCTCCAAAAGTCCTTAGTCAAATGGAGAAATATAAGCTTAAATAGAGGATGGAAAGTAGGGAATTAAGGATCTCATCTTTTAGTCTATTTACTTTGATCTCGGCCATCCATTTTAAACCCCTCTGCCTCATATTTTGAGCCATCTATATCCCATGTTGCAGCTGATCCTATCAGCTCACATGATGGGCCAAAAACCCATTTAAGCTCGAATGAATATTTTTCATTTTAAATCTAATTTAAAACGCTTATCGATATCGTATATCAATTAATGTGTTTATAACTTATATAAATACAATTAATATTGATTTACTAAATCAAAATCAAATTTGTAAATATTATTTCATAAATAATATTTAATTTAATTAATTTATAACAATTATAAATTAATTTATTCATTTAATCAAAGGAGAATTCATTATTTTAAGTTGTGTGACTTGTCAGGTGTAAATTTAGTCAACGATTAATATTGAACTACTCGAATGTTAATGTTCACATGTTACTTAGCAGGTGGTGTAATATTTTAACTAAATTTATCATTTACTTGATTTTGGTAAAATCCAATCTTACTTTGCTAAGCGTTGCTCATGTATGACTTTTATTTACACAAATTCTCTTCATCAAACTATGTCACTTTAGACTTATGAAATTTGATAATGGTCAAAATATAAATATCATCTACATTCAACTCTATAGTCCAAACACAAAGTTCTTGGTTCAATAATAACAATTATTATCAACCACACTACTTTAGCTAGAGATTTTGACTTTAATTGACTTGAGTTGACCGTGATACTAACCTTATATAACTGAGGAGACGAATCCTCTCTTGAATAGTGATTCACTTCTAATACCTCCACTGGACCCAAGCTTTCATACTAAAGATTCACGGTATTCTCATGTTTAAAGAACCATGTAAATCAGTCACACCAGGATTTTCTTTTTGACCTTTATTATATTAATCAACAGAAAACCATCAAGTGAGTCGTTAAATAGTTATCTAATAGTTATCAGTACGTAACCCCTAGGTGCCCCTAGTAGTCATGAGTAGTACACTGCCCATCATTTGGAGAGGTTATGTACTTTAGTCTTAATGGATATATCAATATCAAATTTTGATGCATCTTGATTAGGAACATTTAAAATAACATGTTTTATAATATTGTGATACAATACTCAAAATTACACCTATTTGTAATTACTATCACAAGCACACCATTTGTGGATGTTCAAATATATTTTAATTCAACATTAAATTATTTATAATACATTATAACAAATATATAACAGAAAGAAAAAACAACTTTATTTTGAATGAGAATTGATTATAGAGTTAATTAATTTACAATTAATTACATATTTACCCTAGGGCATACCCTTAACTCTATCATTTTCGTATCCATTCTTGGATCATTTTCGGAGAAACCCATAAACTCAATATTACTCCAATTGACTTTGAGACATTTTGATTGTTATGTGCAAACAGTCTGGTATAAATCTATATTTAGAACTTTTCGTTTCAAAAATATATACCAAAACATAAAGTCATACCGAGCAATAACTTTGTGAGTAAATCCAAACAAACTTGAGCACATCGAACGATGAATCTGTTACGTTAATTTAAATAATTAAAATTCACGTATTATTCTTATCAATATGGCTCGCTATATTCAGCTGCAATTTTTCTGTTAAAGACACGTTTATGGCTAATGGATCATATCCCTTCACGTACAACTATCAGAATCATATCTTGGTAAAATACTTGGAATCTATTTCGAAACATCGTACTATGTCAAAAAGTCAATACTCTTAATGGTTTATTTAAATAACTGAAGAATATTTATTCTTGACGTCGATAAGAAATTCACAGTTTCTATTTAAGGTACATGAATACTCATTAGACATTCTAATCTATTTGTGTTCAATTAGGTTCGGTCAATTTTATTTCATCCCTTGGAATTGGTTTTATCAATAGATCGTATCCAAATTCATTCTATGCCAATAATTTCTTAAAAAATTCCTTCGCTACAAAGTAGATATTCTTTGAAACAACAATTGAGTCTTAGTGCAACGGAACAGGTATTCATAATTTTTTTATAAATTACCTTATATAAAACTAATTTTGCATTAATTCACAATATTTATGTTCACAACATAAATTAGTCATCTAACGACCATCGTTCCTAAAATTCTCTTGGGACGATTCATACAAGGTCCTTTACATATAATTACTATATGCAGTCTCTCACACAACCTGCCAACTCCTTGGCCTAGTATATGCATGGATTTCTTATAAACTCGTATCTTATATGATTTTGTAAACCATTCTTTGGATGATATTAATTTTGATCTTGTGTACTACTCTTAAGTACATACCTTACAAAAAGAGTTTATCTCAACTTCACTCATCATTAATATGCTTTGTTTAACAAAGTTTGATTACTCCTTATCAATCATCATCATGTATTATTAGGAGGAGTGTTTGAGAATGGATCTTTATTCATATTTGGTACATACAAAACTATGTCCATTATACACCATTTCAATAAATTAAATCATTTTCATTGCATGTTATTTTATTTAATTCCATTTTATATTTCATGAGCTTATCATAGACTTATACATTTGTATCAAGTACAGATGTCCATGTCTGTGATAACTCATCGATGAATATGACGAAGTAGATGCAATCGTTTTGGTATTGGTAGACTTATAATTGCATATGTCTTTATGTATTAACCAGAAGAGTTTATCATCTCTTTTGACAGTTTCATTAAATCGGTACAAAGCCTTTAATTATTTGAGATATAATTAACAGGTATCATATGACTCATAGTCATATAATATAAATTATTCTTCAAAACTACGGCTTGGTCTATATTTCCATAATAGATGTAAATAACTTTAGACACTTCTGTATTATTCAATGCATCCCCTTTGTTGTGAAAACAAATACCATATTATAGTTTTATTTCATAATGAATATTTATAATATTCACACAAAAATATAACACGTCTATTTTTCATACGACACCGAAAATAGTCATTATTTCATAAGTAATATTCAGTATGTTTTATGAAAACAGTTTTCGTAATTTGATGCAATCATTAAGTACTATATCACATGCTCACCCTATTTCCGCCATTATTATAAAAGTGTACTAAATTTGTAGGTCCATCATTCACCTAATATAGATTTTTAATTCATATATTATAACTAGTTTTTAATAAAGAGTTCGTTGATCAAATATCTTGAACTCAAAGAAACAAACCTCATAGAAAATAATTTCTATATGAAAATACATATCGAAATAGAAATCGTATTACTCATTCTAATATTAAGTATCAATAATTATTGTTACAGTCCTCATTTCCCATGTTTCTTTATGAAGAAGAAATGGTTATTCATTCTCTTTATCCCAACTGTACCTTCAATCAAAATTACCATTGTACATTCTTTATTTTTTCTAAATGGTCGAATCATTCAAAAGAAATACCTTATTATAGTATCATATTGAATTCTTTAACAAAATGCATTTGATTATCCTTAACATTTAAGGACATTAAATATGTTCCACTTCATGTAAACTGATCAACTGACATTTCATCGACTGAGATCTTAGATCTATCTTTTAGTGTTGGTCCAGTGTTACATTTAACACAATAGATCTTTATTGTAATCAGTTTAACCGAATACTTGATGTAACAACCCAAATTTTAACTCATGATAATTAATTAAATAATAAAATAACTTTATGAGATTATTGGAATTGATCCACGGGAGTTGCACCTTGTGTCCGTGGTAATTTTCTAGTCAATTTCCATATATAGAACGTCAAAATCCAAACTAAAATGAACGAGATATGAATTAAACAAAACAAGCATAAAAAGAAAATAAATAAAAAATATATAGGCCAGGTCGACCGGTCGGTCGACTCCTGTCGACTTGGGCACAAGGGCAGTCGACCCGCCTATGTTCAGGAATGAATTTTTTTCTTCATTCCATTCATTCCAGAGGCTTCCTATGACGTGTTTTTCATTCTTTATTTCAATCTGGTCCTTCTATTCTTACATCTGATGGCTCCTATTCAGCTTATGATATGGTTGCATCCTATTCAATCCCCAAATCCAATGGCTGTGATCTACTTCTACCCATATAAACAGAAATCTAGGCCTAACACTTTTTCTTATTCTAAGATTTTATCCAATTGGGTTTACCTATTCAGGAAGGGCCCTAAGAAGAATAATTTTCCAAGGATGAAATCATTTTAAATAATAATATTTAACAACACCAAGTGGATCTGTGAAGGCCTAAAGGGAAGATCTAAGGACCAGAGGTGAGTGGTTGTAATTATTTTAAATTTCTTTAAGTAGTTTAAAATAATAGGGTTTCCTATTGTTGTAGTCTTACTACGATTTTTGAAGTAACCTCTTTGGTAATTTATTTATAGTTTTTAGAATTATTTTTAGTTAATTTTAGTTTATTTCTAGCTCTTCCATTTATTTACAGTTTATTTACAGCATTTTAGTTTATTTACTATTATTTATGCGTTATTTACATCTTCATCTTACGCCTTGGATTTCTTTCTATTTTCAGTTTTTTTATTCCTCCATCTTCTTCTTCGCGTATGGATTAGAATAGATTTAACACGAAATTGGACTAAATTATAAGAAATCTAAAATAATGGAATATAAGATGTAAATTATAAAGACTGTAATATAAATGGAATTGGACTGAAATTATGCCTAAATATGATATTAATTGGACCGAATTAAAGAGATTGGCTTAGTTATAACTTAGCATTATAGCTAAAAGGAATAAAACAAGAAAAGGAGCTTATTTTCACACTTAGACCTTGGGTTAAGTAATAAGCAAGATTAAAACGTAGGTTATAATAAGAAATAGAATAGAAAAAGCCTATTTTAAGACTTAGGATAATTAATAAGCACAGATAGTAAGAACAAAAGTAAAGGCTTATTTAAATAATTTATCTAAGTTAATAAGCAAAGAATTAAAGTAAGACTTATACCAAATAGCAATCTCCTATTATTTTTTATGGGTACAGTATTTCACATAAACCTGAAGTGAGACACCAGGCATGCTTAAGCTAGTAGTTGTAGTAATTTGTCAATATAGAGATGTTCAAATCATGGGGGATTTGTACAAGGGAGCTATTAGATATTGTTTGGATGATGAGCTAGTACCGACATCATTCCCTTATATTTTCTATGGACACGATCTTTCACATAATCCTAAAGTGATACAAAGGGCACGCTTATGCTGAGTCAAGGTAATAATACGACACAAAAGGTGGAGTAACAGGTAGCATGAGCATGGTAACAGTTACACATGCGATTTCCATTTTGGTGCTCAGTAATCGCTATGAGTTCAAGTGCTTAGTATGCGTCTTTCATAGACACCATTACCTTCTGTGTAGGGAGCTATGTATCGTCTAGTCCATAGTGTGTGCTTTGTGCATCTTTCGTAATTATCGAGACTTTTTCTAGCATGAAGACTTTTTCTAGCAAGGAGTCTTTTTATTTGGGTGGAAAGACTTTTTCTTGCAAGGAGACTTTTGTGGAGGCGAAAGCTTGGCTTAGGGACACCAAGAGGATATTTGGCTTATTAGGATTGGAGGACCAACAATGAATTTAGCTAGCCTTTTGGCAGCTGAAAGAGGGGGCTTCTTGCTAGTGGGAGGTTGTAAAGTTGGAAGGAAGAGAAGTCTATTGGAATGGGATTAGGCAGAGGTTTGATAGGAAGTTTCTATCTCAAGTGAAAGAGAGTGTTCAGTCGGAGAGGTTTATCAATTTGAAGCAAAGAAGTTTGTATGTTAAGGAATACATCAATAAGTTAAATGAATTGTGACGATTTGGTATGGAATTGGTGAATACGCCACATAAGAAAGCTATGAAGTTTATGAAGGGATTGAATCAACGCCTTCGGGGATTATTGTTGACTCATGTACCGATGGGAACTACTTTTGAGTCTTTGGTTGAGATGGCGCTTATGTCGGATGCGGTCAAGGAAGGAGAGTCTAAAGAAGTGGTTAAGTTAGAAGGTCCAAAGAAGAACTAGTGGAAAAACAACAAGGAGAAGAAGAAAGGTGATGTCCCTTATAAGCATATTAATAAGGGATCAAAGTGCAATAGATGTGGGATTGTTGGACATGTTGCCAAGGATTGCAAAGGGGAAAAGATTAAGGGAAAGTGCTTCAATTACGGGTAGCTAGTCATATGAGTAGGAGTTGTCCCTAGAGATTTGGTCAGGGAGCAGGGGCACCAGTCGCATAGATTCAGGTGTTAGACACGGCATCTTCCAATAACATTTCGGTTATAGGTAGGAAAGTCACAGTTGAAGGTTTGATTTCTATATCTGATTTTCCCATTCGAACTTTATTCGGTTCTCGAGCATCATACTCTTTTATTTCTAGTTCTCTTTTGGATTGTTTGCACTTATCTATGGTTTGTAGGGGATTGAAAATTTATATCCTAGGCATTGAATTTGACTGCGATACCTATGTTTTAGGATTCTCGATGTATGGGATGATCTTGGGTATGGATTGGCTATCCACATATGGAGCTATTTTAGACTGCAAGAGGAGAGTGGTTAGATTAGAGACTTGCAGTGGTAGGGCTCTTGAGATATCTTGCGACCCACAAGGGTCAGTCATGTTGAGTTTTCTCTATTCCCTCGATTCATCATCAGTTGAGTTTGAATCGGTTCTTGTCATCAGAGATTTTCCCGATGTCTTTGTGGAGGTTAGGGGAATATCCCTTAAGAGAGAGATTGACTTCAGGAATTATTTAACCAAGAATGCTAAGCCAGTGGCGTTATCTATGAGGCACATGGCACCTTGGGAGAGGAAAGAGTTGAGAAAACAAGTCAGTGAGCTTTTGGAGAAGAGTTTTATAAGAAGGAGCATATCGGAAAGGGGAGCACCAGTCGTCTTTTCTACTAAGGCAGATGGTTCTCTTCGACTTTGCATTGATTATAGAGAATTAAATAAGCTCACCAAGAAGAACCGATATCCACTCCCTAAGATTGATGATCTTTTTGACTAGTTAGTTGGCTCTTCGGTTTTCTCTCAGCTTGATTTAGCCATGGGATTCCATTAGCTTAGGATCGCCGATGACATCATAGATAAGACTGCGTTTAGGACTCCAGACAGACTTTACGAGTGGTTGGTTATGCCTTTTGGGCTAATCAATGCCCTATTGTACTTTCTTGACTTGATGAGCTGTGTCTTTAGAGAAGTCCTAAATAAGTTTGTGGTGGTATTTGTGGATGACATCTTGGTATTTTCCAAGAATATGGAGGAGCATGCTGTTCATTTAGAGGAGTTTCTTCATACACTTCATAGTCATCATTTGAGAGCTTAGTTTTCGAAATGTCACTTTTGGAGAGAGGAGGTACGTTTCTTAGGGCACATGGTCTTTAAGGAAGGTTTGGCTGTTGAACTCGCTAAGGTGATTGTTGTATAAGATTGGAAGGCCCATAAGAACGTCACTGAAGTTAGGAGCTTTCTAGGATTGGCTAGCTACTATAGGAAGTTCATTAGAGACTTTGCTAAGATTTAGGCACCACTCATGTGCCTTACTAAGAAGAATAAAGCTTTTGTGTAGGACATGGATTGTGAGGATTCCTTCAGAAAGGTTAAGAGAGCCCTTACAAGTGCACCGGTGTTTGTACTACCCGATGGAACTAAGCCTTTTACTATATACACTGATGCATGTGGGATGGGTCTAGGAGCGATGTTGATGCAAGCAGGAAGGGTGGTATGTTATGGTAGTGGGCAGTTGAGCATGCATAAGAATCTTACACACGATTTGGAGTTGGCTGCCATAGTTTTTACACTCAAGTCTTAGAGGCATTATTTGCTTGGAGAGAAGTTTGAGCTTTCACCGACCGCAAGTCATTGAAGCATCTATTCTTACAGAAGGACTTGAACTTGAGGCAACAGAGATGGATGGAGTTTTTAGCCTCGTTTGATTTT
Source organism: Allium cepa (assembly GCA_030765085.1). Taxonomy (NCBI): domain Eukaryota; kingdom Viridiplantae; phylum Streptophyta; class Magnoliopsida; order Asparagales; family Amaryllidaceae; genus Allium; species Allium cepa. Next base: position 339,074,980 of record CM060938.1, read on the forward strand.
GAGATTTCTTATACCCTTGGTAAGGGTAATGTGGTTGCGGAAGCATTGATTGGAAAGAAATCAACCCTTAGTCCTTTGTTCATAGAGTGGAAGAGCTTACTTTTGATTCAAGCCCTCTATGGACATTACTCCTGAATTATTGGCGACATTAGAGGTAAGGCCTAACCTTATGGATCAGATTGGTTTGAGGCAGTACGGAGATTCGAAACTCATGGACATTATGGATAGGATTAGCCAAGGAGAGGTCTCTAGACATCTCCAACGTTATTCCATTGATAGCAAAGGGTGGCTTAGGAGAGATAGGAGGCTTCGTGTTCCATGCGCTAGAGATTTGTTGAGAGCGGTTTTGAAGGAAGCACGCCATTCCCGTATGACTATTCATCCAGATGGTAACAAAATGTATCGGGATATAAAGAGGATGTTCTATTAGAATGGCATGAAGAAGACCGCGGCAGAGTTCGTAGCTAAGTGTCTCACATGCCAAAGGGTAAAGGCAAAGCAGTAGAATCTCGGTGGACTACTTCAGCCCTTAAATGTGCCAGAGTGGAAATGGACGTATTTCTATGGATTTTATAGATGGTTTGCCCTGTTCTAAGAAGGATAATCCTAGCATTTGGGTGATGTTTGATCGGTTGACCAAGAGTGCCCACTTCATCCCAGTTAAGAGCAAGCGTAGGATATCATATTTGGCACCCTCTATATTTGTGAGATAGTCCGACTTCATGGAGTCTCTTCTAATATAGTCAGTGAGAGAGATCCCATTTTCACTAATGAGTTTTGGAACAACTTACAAGAGGCGCTAAGGGCGTAGCTTAGGTTGAGTATGGCCTATCATCCCCAAACAGAAGGCCAAACGGAAAGGGTAAATCGAGTGCTTGAGGATTTTCTAAGAATGTGCATTTTGGACTTTGGAGTAACTTGGGAAGAGCATCTTCCGTTGGTTGAGTTTTCATATAATAAAAGTTACCAAGCGAGCATAGGAATGGCACCATTTGAGGCTTTAGATGGGAGACCTTGCAAGTCCCCTTCATATTGGATGGAGGCTACGGAGAAGTTGCCACTTGGACCTAACATGGTGAGGGAGACATTGGAGAGAATGGATTTAATCCTGTGAAGGATGAAGGAAGCCCAAGATAGGCAGAAGTCTTATGCGGATAATCGAAGGAGAGATATTGAGTTTGAGGTTGGAGACTTAGTTTTTACCAAAGCACCCCACTTAGGAAGGTGGTACGATTTGGATCGAATGGAAAGTTAGCCTCCAGATTTCTTGGACCATTCCCTATCATGGAGAGTTTTGGGAAGATGGCTTACCCAGCGAGATACCAAAGAGGCTCGCAGGTGTGCACGCCGCTTTCTACCTTTCGCACTTGCAAAAGTGCTTACATGACTCAACAGAGGTTATAGAGCCTAGTCTGTTAAGGGAGGTGAAAGTAGAAAGGGAAGCGTATGTTCGGCGTATCCCCACAAAGATTGTTGGAAGAGACATCAAGCAATAAAGGAAGGAGTTTCCGCTAGTAAAGGTGCAATGGGGATATGATGTTGCAGACGCCACTTGGGAAGCTGAAGAGAAGATTCGTACTTCCTATCCTCATCTTTTCGATAGTAAGTTTGTAGAATTCCTATTTCCATCATTAGTTTTGAATAGGTTCTTCCCTTTATTATCCTTTGGGAGGGTAGGACTTAGGATTTAACCTATGGATGGTAGGATTGGATGTAAACATCTCATTAGAACAGTTATGATTGATGTATGCTAGTGAGTCCGAGTGTTTGCTAGTGGATGTTAATGGACGCATATCGGTACACTAGGCACTATTATTCTTTAGGGATCAGCATAACTAGGACACTAGAGCACATGCACATGGATATGTGTGCATTTTTATTCTAATTTTCATGGTTGCTATAAGTGGATGTTTAACACATGATTGTTTCATTTGGATTATGTATGCAGCATGCATATAGAACTATCAGTTATCATTAGGGAATTCTTGCATTCATTTGGATACATGGCACAAACATGATTGCAAAAAAAAGAAGGTCAACTGAATCAGTGGACGGCCTAATCTTTGACAGTAGTTAGGGACATTGATACTACACTAATTGCATAAGTATCATAAATCACAGTAGAAAACTTAAGGACAATAGATGTAATGGGTGATGATTGAGTAGTTGGTTGTAGAACTTGGATGAAATTTTTTATTTCATTCTACTATCTTTAGAGATTTTAAGGACGAAATCCTTTAAGAAGGAATAATGTAACAACCCAAAATTTTAACCCATGATAATTAATTGTTAATTAATTAAACAATAAATAACTTTGTGAAATTATTAGAATTGAGCCACGGCAGTTGCACTATTGTTTCCATGGTAATTTTTTAGTCAATTTTCATATATAGAACGTCAGAATCTGAGCTAAAATGAAGAGATATGAATTAAACAAAATAAGCAGAAAAAAGAAGAAGAAAATATAAGCCAGGGCGACCGGCGGTCGACACGCCGGTGTTCAGGAACGAAGAATTTTTTCTTCATTCCATTCGTTCCAAAGGCTTCCTATGACGTGTTTTTCATTCTTTATTTTAATCCGGTCCTTCTATTCTTGCATCTGATGGCTCCATTCAGCCATGACGTGGTTACATTCTCCAAATCCAATGTTCTGAGATCCACTTCTACTCTTAAAAATAGAACCCAAGGCCTAACACTTTCTCATTCTAAGATTTTGTCCAGTTGGGTTCACCAATTCAGAAAGGACCCTAAGCGAAATAATTTTTCAAGGAGGAAATCGTTTTAAATAAAAATATATAACAACTCCAACTGGATACGTGAAGGCCTAAAGGGAGGAGCCGAGGACCAGAGGTGAGTGATTGTGATTATTTTAAATTTTCTTAAGTAATTTAATATAATAGGGTTTCCAATAGTTGTAGTCTTACTATGATTTTTGGAGTAACTTTTTTAGTAATTTATTTATAGTTTTTAGAATTATTTTCAGTTAATTTTAGTTTGTTTCTAGCGTTTTCATTTATTTACAGTATTTTAGTTTATTTACTGTTATTTATGCATTACTTACATCTTCTTCTTATGCCTTGGATTTCCTTCTATTTTCAGTTTTCTTTTATTCCTTCTTCTTCTTTGCATATGGATTAGAATAGCATTAACGCGTAATTGGATTAAATTATAAGAAATCTGAAATAATGGAATATAAGATGAAAATTATAAAGGTTGTAATGTAAATGCAATTGGACTGAAATTATGCTTAATTATGATATTAATAGGACTGAATTAAAGAGATTGGGCTAGTTATAACTTAGAATTATAACTAAAAGGAGTAAACGAAGAAAATAAGCTTATTTTCACACATAAACCTTGAGTTAAGTAATAAGCATGATTATAACGTAGGTTATAATAAGAAATAAAACAGAAGAAGGCTTATTTTAAGATTTAGGATAAATTAATAAGCACAGATAGTAAGAACAAGAGTAAATGCTTATTTAAATAATTTATCTGAGTTAATAAGACTAGAATTAAAGCAGGACCTGTACCAAATAGCATTCCCTTATTGTTTTCTATGGGTACGGTATTTCACATAAACCTGAAGTGAGACGAGGGGCACGCATATGCTAGTAGTGGTAGTAATTGGTCAATATAGAGATGTTCAAATCATGGGGGATTTCGACAAGGGCACTATTAGATTTTGTTTGGATGACGGGCCAATACCGATAGCATTCCCCTATATATTCTATGGAAACGATGTTTCACATAATACAGAAGTGAGACGAAGGGCACGGTTATGCTGAGTTGAGGCAATAATACGATCCAATAGGTGGAGCAACAGGTAGCATAAGCATGGTGGCAGTTGCGCATGCGACTTCTATTTCGGTGCTCAGTAATCGCTATGAGTTCGAAGCGCTTATTATGTGTGTCCTTCGTAGACACCAGTGCCTTCTGTGTAGGGCGCTATGTATCGTCTAGTCCACAGTGGGTGCTTTGTGTATCTTTTGTAGTTACCAATGGCTACTATGTATGGAGTTATATAGCGTCTAGTCCGCAGTAAGGTCTACGGAGTAGCAGGCTAATCAAAGGGTAAAATTAGGATTTCATCCTAATTAATGGATTAGGAATTCAGCCTAATCAAGTAGCTATCAAAGACAAGTGCAAACAATCAAAGTTGACCTATCTTATCAATTATAATAGTTTAATCGTATATTCCATTTTATCTCTTTCCTATTTCTTTTGTTTCCTTTTGTGTATACTAGAACTATTGAAGAGTCTATACCTTTACTTTGCTCAAGATTCTAGTAGTTACTACCACTCTTTAGACTTTTAGTCTGACCCACTCCACTATTTTCCCTTTTCCCTTATAGGAAATCGAGGGAGAGGGCTGTAGATTGCGGTTGCTTGGAGAATTTGGGGAGAAGATCTCTACATGTATTTCTTTTATTCTAGCTTTAACTCTTTTTGTGTACTAGCTTATTATGAGGAATATTATATACTCTGATTTCCGCTACTTACAATGTTTTGTATCGATCAGCTACAGATCGATACAAAGTTGGCATCCTCTATCGATACGAAACAGGCCAAGGAATGTCAGTACAAAATAGTTGTGTGTAATCAATACGAAGCGATCTCTATACCATCAATATGAAGCGAAGCATAGAGTATCAATACGAACTGGACTTCCAACCATCAATATGAAGTGACTTTAGGAATCGATAGGAGGAGCACTTCCTGGGAGCGATACGAACAAAGCACGATTCAAATGGAAGAAATAATTACTCGGCTGAAAAGTGGATCGATCCTGGAATCTAGGACCACATCACTCCTTATCGGTAAGAGCCAGCATGGATACATATCCATCGATACGAATGGGATCGATATGAACTCGGTAGCCTTTTGCAAAATCCAAACTTAGATCGATCATAACTCAAAATCTACAAATCCAAATGCCACCAAATTTTCACAGGAGCTTGCGTACTACTTCATGATTGTGCTTGATCGATCTCAGACTGAAATGATCATTTCTTGATCGATACGAATTCAATATGTATCGATCATGGATCGAGTCCAAATGTCATAGGATTGATCACGTAGGCCCTTCCACGTGAGAGAAGGGGTCTTCCGAGTTTGAGCCAGATATTTGCAGCTTGCACCTATAAATAGCGACCCAGACCTACAGAAAAGAGACTTTTGGCTTCTCTACAATGACATTATGCCGATATCACTTCTATACTACAGTTGTACTATTGTAATCTCTTCTAATCAGCAAGTCAAATTCAATAAACATCAATCATTTCATAGTGGACGTAAGCAATATGCCAAACAACTCTAAATTTGTGTGTTACCGTAATATTTCTTATTTGTTGATTGGTGTGTTTATTACATCTGCCTCATTTTACATTTAATTTCTTCATTTTATCTCTCCAAACGCATCCGAAGAGTGTTGTGCCCAATTTTGGTACAAACACTTTGGTGATTTCACTAAGAGCACCTAGCATTTCTCTTGCTCATTGGATCTACTACCGATGTTGGATTGCGAGAATCTAAGGAGAAGATCCAGATCTTAAGCTCATAAGTTCTTCTATCCTATTCAGATTTGCAACAAGTCTAGAATAGAACTCCACTAGTCACCATTGTTGCTACTAGGACAACCTCAACCGCTGCAGATCCAGAAGGACGGGATAGGCATAACCCCGCACAACTTTCCTCGACAGACCAGAATACTGCCGGACCTTTGAATCCTCAAGGCCCTGTCACCAGGGAGGAGTTCCAGTTACTAGTGCAAGAGCTGAGTCAAAGGCGCTAGCATCTTACCCAACAGCTTTGTGCCAATGCGAAGTTAACCAACCAGCTGAACCATGAAAGATGAAGGAGATCCAGAAGGGATCAAGCTTCCTACTTATCCACTGAAAGTTTAGCTTCTTCTGATTATAGTCATAGATCCATGCACCCACGGCTGGATGGAAGCTACACACAGGCTACCGGACATCAGCACACTTTGAATCTTGTGCAACTAAGAGTTGGTCCATCAATTAGCCACTAGACCGGACCCTCCTCCTGAGGAGGGATGATACATTATCACACTAATGACAATCGCGCTATTGTCACTGCTATGGAGTTGGGAGCCGACACTCGAAACCGAATGGATCCGAACCATCGCCAATATGATGATATTTCTAAGCCTTATGTTCCTGAAAACATAGAGCCAAGGAGGCAAGATATGGACCGTCAACCGCGACCGGCCCATCCCCGCATTGTGGAACCCCACCACACCTTGGCTTAGCATGTCAGAATGTCCGTATGCTAGACATCCTGAAAATGATCTGTCAAATGATCCATGAATGCCAAGGCCTCACTAATGACGACTGGGAAATATCCTAGATTCATACCTCTTTTACCGATGACATCCTCTATGCTAAACCACCCCGGAATTCAGAATGCCAACTCTACCAGTTTATGAAGAAGCTCCGACCTAGCCAGCACATATAAAGAATGAATGGTTAATGAATGTTGTGCGTGCTGATGATGTGATTAAATGCCGAAGTTTCCTAATTTCCCTAGGGGGCATCATAACTATGTGGTTTACTCGCCTACTACCCCGATCTGTCTCATATTTCGACCAGTTGGTAACGAAGTTTGTTGAACAGTTTCGCATGCATGTCGCAATACCCAAAGATGTTAATACCTTGTCTAGCGTTACTCAAGCTCTCGTAGAGACACTCAGACGTTATCTGGAGACGTTTCATGCTGCATGCATTGAGATTAGAATTCCTAATGACAACTCCATTCTGATGGCACTGTCTAAGGGGATCGATCCCAATTCTGAATTTGGAAACTAGTTGGCCGGAAAAACCCCTGTGTCATTGGACCGTTTCTATTCCAAGGCAGCTCGGTTCTTGAGAAGAGAGGATGCGAAACAGTCTAGGAAAAAGGATGATGCAGGGCCTAGTGTGGAAGGAATCCAAAGTAATGTCACTGTAAAACAAACTTAGAAGAGTTCTGGAAAGGTCCGGTTAAACATAAAGAATAAGCAGAATCAGCAGAAAGACAATGGAAGTCAAGGTAGGAAGAGGTAGGGCTCCCATGTTTGACACATATACTCCTTTAAATACGTCTCTAGAAAATGTGTACTTACAAACTTGTAATACTACCCAATATAAGAAACCTGCTCCGAAGCAATCGTAAGAGAAAAGAATTCAAATGGTGAAGTTTTGTAGGTTTCATGATAGTTATGGACATAACACTAACGGGTGTCGTCATTTACAGGATATTATCGAGAAGTTGATATGAGAAAGAAAATTGCTGCAGTTCGTACGGGCACCACAGTTTAGAAGCACGGGCCCATCAAATCAAAACCAAATACCAAATCAGGTTAAACCAAAGGAACCCGCTCGTACCGGCGGGAGGTTCGTGATTAGCATTATTAGTGGTGGTCCTTATCTAGCAGATCGGAGCTGGAGGGAAATGGAGTCGTATGCCGGCTCTTTTTGGCATGTGAGCTTTGAATGTTGTATTAATTTAGAAGATGGGGATCCGACCAAATAACAGAAAACGATGACAGACGACATCGTATTTCGAGACACGGATGCCGACTGAGTCAAGCCCCAACCATTGATCCACTAGTCATTTCAGCTCAGATAGGGTCTGCTTGGATGAAGAGGATCTTAGTGGACAATGGAAGTTCAATGAACATACTGTTTAAGCGAGCCTATGATCAGATGAAGATGGAAGTGAAAGATTTGAAGCCTTGTCAGTCTCGTATCCATAGCTTCAATGAAAGTGCGACTATACCCACTAGGATGGTGGAGCAACTAGTGGAGTTGGAGGTTGGAGAGCATTGGAGAGTTTGAATATTGCAGTTTATTGTATTGGATACTGACTCACCATACAACACTTTCTTGGGTCGACCAGCCCTATCTGTATTCAGGGCCGCTATCGCTCCTTTGTGCCTAACTTCGAAGTTCCCTACCGACACTGGAGTCGGAGTCCTTCAAGAAGACTAGGATGCTGGATGAGCCTGCAATGTTGCTGAGCTGTGGGAGGCGCAGCGAAAAGAGAAAGGAATGGGCGTAGAGGAATCTCTCTACGTCCTCTTTGCGGATAATTCACATTTAATGCCTGGGCCAAGGCCCGGGAACCATAACCAATTCCCAAGAGATCTTGACCCGAGAGATACCGAAAGTGAAGACAAGGTCAAAGATAGTCAGGCTTCATTGGAAGAGCCAACAATCGATGTTCCGATCGATAATGATGATAATTCTAAAATGATAAAGATTGGATTCAAGCTAAGCCAACAGACGGAGGAATTGGTTGAGTTTCTCCAGGTAAACCTCGACGCGTTTGCATGGACGCACTCCAACATGTGTGGTATCTCGTCGGGTATCGCGACCCACACATTGAATATTGACCTACGGTACGTCTCGGTCAAGCAAAACAGGCATGGTATGGATCCAGAGAGATCTACCGCCCATAAGGAAGAGGTAGATAAACTCAGGTTGAACAGGTTTATCAGAGATGCGTTATATCCAGAATGGGTATCCAATTCTGTACTTACCAAGAAACCTATCGGGAAATGGAGAGCATGCATTGACTATTTGGACTTGATAAAGCTTGCCTTAAAGATAGTTTTCCACTTCCCTGGACTGATCAGCTCGTAGACTCAACGGCCTGACATGAACTTTTATCCTTCATGGATGCATATTCTGGTTACAATCAAATACCACAGCACCTGCCTGATCAGGAGCATACTAGCTTTATCACCGATTTGGGACTCTATTGTTATAAAGTGATGCCGTTCGGGCTTAAGAGCGCTGAGGCAACCTATCAGAGACTCGTCAACCGAATGTTCGCTGACCAAATTGGAAAGACCATGGAGGTGTATGTGAATGACATGCTTGTGAAGTCACGATTCTCCACCAATCATGTCAAAGACCTGGAAACGATGTTCAACATCCTCCAAGAGTATAGAATGAAACTCAACCCGTTGAAATGTTACTTTGGGGTCACGTTTCGAAAATTCCTAGGAGTCATCGTTAATGCCCGTGGAATCGAATCCAATCCCGACAAAATCTATGCAATTAGAAATCTTTAGCCTCCAAGGACTATAAAGCACGTTCAAAGCCTCAACGGAAAGGTAGCAGCATTGAGTAGGTTCATCTCAAAATCCACCGACAAATGCATTCCCTTCTTCGATCTAATTATAAAAAAGAAACAAAACTTTGAATGGACTACAACGTGTAAGGGCGCATTTCGAGCACTGGTTAAACATCTATCTAAACTACCCATTCTGTCAAAACCTGTTGATCACGAGAGACTGTACATCTACGTAGCGGTGTCAGAAAACACAATCAGTGCCACTTTAATTTGGAAGGAGGACCAGATACAACGACTAGTCTATTACATCAGCAAGCGGGTGACCGGAGCAGGAAGAAATTATCCAAAGTTGGAGAAGTTAGCTTACTATCTTGTCATTGCCTTGAGAAAGCTCCGTTCGCATTTTCAGGCTCATCCTGTCAATGTCGACACCGACCAGCCATTATGACAGGTCCTTACATGGTCTGAGACGTCTGGTAGGTTACTCAAATGGATTATCGAGCTGAGTCAATTCAACATCGCTTACACACCTAGGCAAGCTATTCAGGGGTAAGTGCTAGCAGACTTCATTGCTGAATTCACTATCTCCAAGGACTTGCCCGAAACCAGTGAATCTCCCAAACATGTCTGGAAGTTACACACTGATGCATCAAACGACTGCTGCTTAGGCGTTGGGGTTGGACTTGAAACTCCAGAAGGCCGATTTATATGCTATGCTTTCAAGTTCGATTTTCGTGCGACCAACAACGAGGCCGAATACAAAGCCTTGCTGGTCGGACTAAGGCTTGCTAGAGAGTTAAGAATTATTTCTATGGAGGTCATAATTGGTCGTGTGCCAAGTTAGGGGGAGTACCAAGCTAAAGACCGGAGACTGGTCGATTATCTTGCTCGGGTTCAGGAAATATTGAATCAGTTCGATTATTATGCCGTATATTGCATACCCCGAGAACATAATCAAAAGGCTGATTCCTTGGCAAAATTAGTCGGTACCGATGAGGCACAACGAATAGGATTCATCCCCTTTGAGATGTTATCTTCCCCGAGTATTGATTAAATGGAGATCGACTGGGTACTCGAAGTCATACCCGATAAGGAGTAATGGATGACTCCATTCAGAAACTATCTCAAGCATGGGACCTTATCAAAGCACAGGAGTGAAAAAAGACAAGTTCTTCGAAAGGCTTCGCGGTTCACTATTCAGAATGGAGTCATGTATAGAAGAGGGTACTCTGTTCCTTTACTCCGGTGTATCGCCCATGATGAAGTCAATCGAGTATTGCATGAGGTACATTAAGGAGAATGTGGAAATCGCAATCGGGGGAAAGCTCTTGCTAAGAAAATGCTCCGATATGGTTATTATTGGATGACTGTAAATTGTGATGCATCAGATTATGCCAGGAAATGTGACAAATGTCGAAAACATGATCGAATTCCAAGAGCCCCACCTATCGAAATAACTCAGATGGTCATTCCATGGTCGTTCACAATATGGGGCATCGACATTATTAATCTATACCTCAAGCTAAAGGTAGCGTGAAATACGCCATTGTTGTAGTTGATTACTATACTAAATGGGCGGAAGCCGAGCCGCTTGCTACTATCACGATGAAGAACGTGATCAACTTTGTTGTGTGCAACATTATTTGTCGATTTGGCCTTTCACATACCATCATCACTAACAACAGAGCCCAATTTGATAGCATTGATTTCAAGAATTTCTGTCAGCGATTCCATATGTAGAAGGAATTCTCTACAGTTATGCACCCTCAAGAAAATGGACAGATCAAAGCTGTTAATAAAGTTATAAAGTCCATACTGAAGAAATGGCAAGAAAAGGCTGGGGGCAAATGGATCGATGAACTTCCTATGGCCCTATAGGCTTATCGAACAACCTACAAGTCTGCGACCAGCCACATAATATTTTCACTCTCACACGGTTCAGAAGCCGTTATTCCAGTCGAGTTGGACGCGCCTTCTCATCGTGTGATGTATTATGATCCCAAGACAAATGCTATATTACTTGCCGAATCTCTGGACTTATTGGATGAGAAGCGAGAAGAGGCTAATTTGAGGGCAGCCGTGTACCGAAGTCGAGTCGCTCGATTGTACAATGCCAAGGTCCGACCCCGAACCTTTGAACTCGACGATCTCATTCTTAAGAGAATTTACCTGGTCCCTTCACATATGAAACCAATATGGGAAGGGTCGTATGTTATCGAACGAGGACTTGAAGACGACACCTTTAATTATCAACCATTGATGGTCTAACTTTGCCGAGAGCGTGGAACAGCGAGAGTCTTTGTCGCTACAGCACATAACATGCTTTATTTATCCATTCAGTCTACTTTTCATTTGCAATTTTTTTATGCATTTTGAAATTTAAATTTGTAATAAGGCAACTGACTTTTCCATATCTTCTTATTTCAGCAATAAAATGCAATATCTTCAAGCCAGAGCAGTGATACTTAAAATGCGTCGTATGACCATCATAATGCATGGAGAGCTAAGTTCCACCCTATGACGGGATTTATTCAAATAGGGAGTGACTGTGATACAAGCGATCACTCGCTAAGTGAAACCCGAGCTCGGAGGCAAGCCATTACACTGAAGCCAAAAAAGAATTGATACACGACAACCCTCTGACTAATTCCAGCTCCCAGAGTGCGAGCTGGGGTATAAACTTACAAATGCGGGCTCAAAAAGGGTGGATCCATCCACCTAACGACTTCTCCCATGTTTCAATCAAGTCCGAGGAGGGTGGATCTATCCATCTAACTGCCTCACTTGTTAACTCAGGGTGGATGTGACTCTACCGTCCACGATCCTAATAAATCTACCGTTCCTAGAATGCAAATAAAATCCTAAAAACTCAAAATAGATGTGATCGACCGTCTGTTAACCAACTCCAGATTCCTAAAGTATGAACTGGAGTATAAACATCAAAATAGGTGTAACCGACCACCCATCAGCTAACTCTATGTCCCTAAAGCGCAGACCGGAGTATAAACACAAATCAAGTGTGGTTGATTACCCACGAATCAATCTAAGTCCCCAGAGTGTGGACGAAATTCTAAATATCAAACGGGTGTGATTGACCACATGTAGAATAACTTAAGTCCTCGGAGCGCGGACGTGTCTTTAAACATCAAACGGGCGTGATCGACCATCGATGTACAAGTGCAATCTCTAAAGTGTGGATACGATTACCAATAGATGAACGAGTGTAACCCGATCACTTGAACCTTTCTCTTTTCAACTTCATTCCGACTAAGTTAATCTTGATTCATCGAAGGCAGAGAGCGATCACCCAAAATTTAAGTACAGCTATTGATTGAAACAGTACAATATTGAGACTCGACTTAACTTTCAGTTATAGCGCGAAGCCGTAACTTCGGGACTTAACAAATAAACTCAGGTCTAATTCAGCGATTAAGGCCTCGTAAGTACATTGAATGGAAGTTCAAGCACGAAAGCACTTAATCGAATAAACAAAAAATTATGCTGAAGACAAAATGGAATTTTATGTCAACTATTCTTTGGAAAAGAAGGGTAAGTACAAAATTATTCCATGAAATCCTACTAGCAGGGGACGAACCCGCACAATACACGGCCTACAGGAAGCAAAAAGAAATTCCTATCTATCTACCAAAAAAGGGAAGTGAGAAGACATGTCTATTCTCTTGACTTCTTCTTCTTTGGCATTGACCCACTGGAGCTACCACTCGGGTGCCTCTTCAAGCCTTAGTCTTTTGATGGTTAATCTCCAGACAGGGGAATTATGGTGACCTCTTCCTCCGAACTCACATGAATCGAAACACTTTCTGAATACGGAGTTGGAGGGATAGGAACACTCTTGATGTTAGAAAGGCGAGGGAGGCACACCGATCTCAACAACCGTGCCATTGGGAGAAATCATTTGAAGAGGAGCCAGACCAGGACCCGCCATCCTCCTCCAATACATTGGCCCGCGCGTTTGTTTCCATCTCGGCGTTGATCTCGGCTATTATCTCTTCTTCATGAATTTTTTGAGCTCCGTGGGAATGCTGCCAGTTAGGCTCGAAGAGCTGGCGATGAATGCGCCTTCACCCATGACGTATGGCAGATCAGTAAGGGGATCGCTTTAATAACCAAGGAGTTCCTCCATCAACTGCTCATCAAAAGTAAAAGTGCTCCCCTGCACTCCTTCAATTAATGCAGCGGTCGTTGTTGTGGTCGCCTCCATCATAAGGGCCTCCTGCTCATAATGCGGCTCTTGAGTTGCAGGAGGCACGACCAATGCAGCTCCTATCGCTGGATGGGGATAAGAGAAAAAAGTATTAGTAACTACTTCAAACAACACTCCCAACTTCGAGTAAATGTGAGAAATGTTCAGAATACTTCCTCAGAATGGCTCGTGGGTGTAGCCGGAGTAGCTTAAGGGACACGGTCGAGAGATGGAGACAACTGCGGTTGATCAAGATTGTATGCGGGCGTAGATTGAGGATCAACCGTAGGAGTAAATACAGGCTGGGTTGACGTAGGAATTTTGGAACCCGCATCATGATACTCAATGCCTGAACCCTCTCCAGCCTCCGGATGTTGAGTACCGAGTTTGTGATGGCCCAGGATTTTGGCAATATTATTTTAATAGTATTTAATCAAATTAAATAAAATACAAACTTATCATTTTAAAAATAAATATAACTTTTGGCCATTTACTAGTTATTTATATATATGTGTGTATTATGTAGGAAACTATGATTTGAAAATTTAAAATAAAATCTTTCAAAAATATTTACAATAAAATTTATCTTATTCAATTAAATTAAAGGCTCTACCTTATTAACATTTGGTATAAATATACATATGAATGTAATATAGATGATAATGTTTAAAATAGAATCAAATCCCATCAATATTAAATGTAAGTATAAATTATAAGTATAAAATATATGAATATAAATTAAGCGTTGATAGTTTAAGCTTAAAATAGAAAAAAATAGGGATTTATGTTAGAAATAAATATTTAAATGGTTATTGTGTGAAGCAACATAAGGTAAACACATAAAAATAATTATAATAATTTTTATATTAAAAGCACAAAGGTAAAGCAAAACCAGACAAAATGTATGTATGTGAATGCAAGGCAAATACAATATCTATGTACATATAATAATAAAAAATAGGATAAGTATGTAAACATAGAAGGAAACAATTACATTAAATGCTATCAACTCAAGCACAAAACTAAGTCATTTCGAAATGTATATGAATCATCTCATTTTCTACAAGAAAAATCTAGTTTAGTCAAAGAAGGAAAAAATCTGATCAAAACAAAGATATAACTTGTGCCAGAAGACACCTACTCTGTACAAAACTGTTTTCTTTATACATACATCTATTCCAGTTCGTTCAACAACATAGAAAAACCATAAAAAAGAAAATAAGAAGCATCATCATTTTATAAACTCAAATCCAATCTGCTGAACAAGGCAGGAAGATCAAAACTACAGTTTTCAAAACAAAAGTTGCTCTCTGTTCAAAAATCTTTTTAGGTGAGTAAACACGAATTTTAAAGTTTTAAGTATAATTAAAAACTGAACAGGTGATTCATTGATAATATTGTGTTGTATATGTTTTATTTTTGAATATAGTTCTGTGTTTATATATAGGTTGTTCTGTGAAATATTGAATATACTGGTCTTCTCTGTTTATTGTTACAGAGTTGAATATTTATTCAAAATTCAAAATATGTTCATCTAATCATTGTTAAGCTTAGAGTTTTCAAACAAAACAAGATGTTTAAACCTAAATCAAGATTTTAAAATCTTTTTTAAACATGTTGGTTAGGTATCACCACCGGAATCTTGTTTACAGGGTAACATGTAATATTTTGTTAAATTCGAATGTCATGAAATGCTAATTCAATTTCATAACTTGAATCCACACTACAAAATATGATTTTTAAAACAAAAACGGTAATGTTTAGTTAAGTATTCAATGAGCAGTTCTTAGTTGATCAGAAAATACCTTTTTACCAATTTCTCATGATCAAACAAATTTTTGTTGTTGAATTTTTGTTTGAAGATAGCTTGTTGATTAATGATATCAGGAAAATTGTTGAATAAATTTTCTACGGCAAAAATTGATGGGACAAGGCTAGATTAGGGTTTAAGGGTCGAGTTTGTTATGGTCAGAAAACGAGATGAGTTCATCTCCTCTGGTCGATCGAGCTTCTCGAAACTTAAGGTGATGGTAGTATGGGGGGTTGGCGAGGTGATGACGGAATTGGAGCATACGATGGTCGGAGCAACTGGGGCAAAGTGATTTGCTGAGGAGAGTTGAGTTACAGGTTTTCGAACGATGGGATAAATTTCGATTTGGAATGTTTGGTTGGATGGTGAGCGACTCGAGTTGATACTCGATAAAATGGTGTATTGCTTCGGGTTGGAACCCGAGTACGTGAGCATATTTATCTGTAATTATAGTTTAAACATAAACTTAAACTTTAACTTAACTGGAAAAAAAGTAGTAGAAGAAGAAATGTATGTGAGAAACGAGAGATGGACTCGGGGAAAATGGAAGGGAGCGCGAGTGTCTACTCGAGTAAAACTAAGGGCATTCTCGGGTTTTGTTTTCAAAAAGGTTAAGCCTAATGAATTTAAGTTAATGATGTTAAACAAATTTTGGTATTAATAAAGTAATTAATGTTTGACCATTTTAAGTTAAGAAATTTATTTTAAGTTTTAATTAACTAAGTAAATACTTTAGAATGTTTTTAAAATCCAATTAATACTTTAACTAAGTAGTTAATATAAGATAAGTTTTAAAATTTAATTAACATTAAATTTTTCTAAGTTAGTAATAAATTGATTTCAAAGTTTAGGGAAGATTTTTAAAATGTTAATTAAGATGAATGATTATTAAATTAATTGTTTTAGGAGGTAATTAAGAATGATTTATCAATTTGTAATGAAAGATTGGTTAATTAATAATTAAGTGTCTAATTAATTTGTAATTAAGAATTGTTAATTAGATAATTAAAGTTAATTAATTTATAATTAGTATTTAATTAAATAAATAATGGGGTAATTAATTTCGTAATTAAGGTTTAATAAATTGATTAAGAAGTGATTAATTAATTAAATGAGTTGAAAATGGAATATTTAATTAATTGATGATTAATTAAGCAGGATCAAGGGATTAATTCTCAAGTAATTAATTTAAATTGAATTAATTACAATAAGGATTAAAGATGCTTGCTTATGGATGATTGAATAAGTAGAATATCTGGATTTGTGATATTTATTGGGTGATATTCTTTGATACCCTGTGTTATGCTTTTGATATATCTATGATGACTGTGTATGATTTATCTATGATTAATGCTATGTGAATTCAAAGTGTTGAAAACAACTTGACCTTTAAAATGGCGTTTGGATTTCGATGAGACCGAGATCGGGTATCAGTTATGACTACTCAAAAACTACATCGATCCAAATAAAACTTTAGGTCGTGACATCTCAAGTGAAGATCGAGATGGTGTTTCAAAGTGCAAGGGTTATTGTCGTTAACTCTGAGGGTGATTCCAAAATGAGTGTAATTAGATAATGCCTTCGGTTTCGTTCGAACCCGGAACGAACTTGTATGGATTGAATGCTTTCAGAACATCATCAGGTGGACGATGAGCATTCTAAGAGATATGTTCTATAAAGGTAATCGCAGCCTCAAGCCTCATCAACCGGGAATGGCTAAAACAGGGGAGGTGCAGCAAGGTTAGGTGGGTAGCACCCAAGGAGGACGACATATACCCCTGTCTAGATGTCCCTTTTTATTCAGCTGTGTGGGCGGTACCCCAGTAGCCCTGCCATTGTATGGAATCCAATCTCCAATAAGCGCCGTACGTTTTGATTGTGCCCAACTATGTTGGAATGTGAGATGTAAGCATTTATGCTATTTCTGTATTTTACTTGAAAACCCTAGACACTATTTTAATATCACTGGATTTCCTATAAAATGTTTTGGTTAGCGTAAGGTAAAAACTTACCCGTGTTTATGTATGGGAAGTCTTACGTGATACCTTTGTTTTCAAATGGTTTACAAAGTTAAACAACTTTAACCCGTTTACTCATATCAGACCCATGTCTGACCCGGAGTTTATTTTTGTTTTTCTTAAACTCTTGGGTACTCAAATTTTTATGAGTAGCCAAGTGATAGGTTTTGGATTGTTGAGTTCTGGAGGAGCTTGGAGCAGAAGTCCAGACGTATCTATCTATCTAGTTTCGCTGTGTTAGTTGATGTATGTTGTATTTTGGGATGTATGTAATAACAGATATATATATATATGACTGTCTTGTTGTACGATGTTGTGTAACTCCGATATATGTAAAACTATGTAATAGTTATGTGATGTATTATATTTTATTCCATTTCCACTGTGAGATCCTGATGTTGTTATTCTTTCTTTCTATCTTTTCTATTTCTATCTCTTTCCTTTCTTATTGATGATACGTCTTTCTATGGTTTGAAAGGCAGGTCGTCATAGAGTCTCTCGTTCTCAAATGTGATAGTGATGTCGTGGAGAATCCTTTTCTCATCGTTGTTTAGCACCCAATTCTCTAATTCAAACTCATCGATGTATTCAGTGTGGTGCTTTACTTTTTAATCTTTAACCATGCAGCACCAAGCACTGTATAAATGTGATGGATAATCTTTAAGCCAGCTTAAATTTTGATGCTTCAGAACATTGGCATTATATGCAGTGAGGAGATATTCAATGTCACCCTCCAACCTGGCCTCTACCGTTCTCACTTCATCCTCAACCCTGGTGTCCACTCCTGAACCTTTAGCATTGTCGCATCCCTCTTATCCCTGAGCGCCACAGCATGCTCGCATGTTTTCTGAGCGGCTTTATTTGCATTTTCTTTCTTTTTAACGACTTCAGCAAACTTATCTCTGAGCTCCTCAAGCTCTTTTAGCGCACCATCTCTTTTGGCCATAACAGTGGTGGTCCGATTCCCCATTTCCTCAACCAAGGCTAAATGTGTTCTCCTTATCTCCTCCATCCTTAAGGTTGCATCATTTTCTCTTTTATTAGCCTCTGTCTCTGAATTTCTTACAGACTCGTTTTCATCGTTAAGCACCTGAATTATGCGGTCCTTCTGAGCAAGGTCAGTTCCTAGTTTCTCGATCGTCTTTGCCCGCTCAAAGGCCACCGTTGAGACTTTATCTGCAGTCTTCGTCCATTCCCGATACTGGTCATAAACATCGTGTACGTAGTCGTCATCGTCTGTTCTACCTCGCTGGGGATTCGCTTTAAGTGCAGGGGAAAGATGAAGCCGTCAAAATAGATTTTTGAAAAATCCTTTTTTAACATAGTGATCCTAATCGCTCCTTCCCTGGTGGGTTCTGTGATGGATTGTTCAGTGACAACGGAAGCCTCAATTTCAGTCCTCCGATGTTGTTGCTAAGGCCTGGATGCTTAAGGAGGTGGTATTTGATGCGAAGGTTCGTAGGGATGTTTGCCAAAACAAAAAGGTTTTGTTAGAGCTCTAGGTGGCGGAGAGCGTGACCGGGAACGACGCCTATACTCCCTCTCCCTATCCCTTTCCCTCTTGTACCGCTCCCTCTCCTGACTGGAGTAGTTGTGATTGTGGTCTATCGGCCTCACGTCTGTGAGACTCATAATATGAACTAGATATGGCGTGCAGAATGGAGACTTTCGAGCATAAATCCTTGCTTTGACATCATGTCTGTAAAATGAAAAGAAAAGTAGAATTGGTAATCTCCAAAAATGAATAGCTTGTTATTAGAAATTGTGTAGAGCCATGAAGTGTATGTATGCATGTGCAAACCCCCCTCCCCCCCGACCAACCGATTATGTCTTCCATACTTGAAGGAGCTGACTCGCCTAGATCTAAAGCGCTCTGAAGCCCTTCCAATTCGGTATCTTGTTAGAGCGACACATAGTCTGGAATAGAATGCCTGCAAGTGCTTCGAAGGGGTTCTCCATGTGTGTGGAAGGAGCCTCCGAAATGATAACACTGGGGGTTGGTAGAGACACAACCACAGATTTTCGTCTCGTAGACTTGCGAAGCTTGTGGGCAACCACCTTGCCTTTCCTTTTTCCCTTTGTATGTCGAGGACTGTCTGAGGGCCCGGCTAAGGGTTTATCTTCAGTGGGCGTATCTTCTTCGCCACCCTGCTCAGCGATTACAATTTCAAGCATTCTATGCCTAGCTCGTCTTGTCAGAGATGCCCTAAGAGATCCTTCAAGCCTTATGCTCTGGTCTCTGCCAATCAGCCTAACAGCTCTCAGATTTTCATCCGTAAGTACTGCTTTGGTCTCTCTAATATCGCTCGCGCGACACCCCTTGAAGAATTCGTACTATTTCCTTAAATTGAGCACCTTCAGATCGTGGAATTGAAACTGTAGAAGGAAGAAAATGTTAGACGCGACAGCAATTACAACTATCCCATTAGTCGTTAGAGAAATTGCAATACTTACGGCTAACTAGCCACCGTCTGGCGAATCCAGGCAGGCATCAGACATAGAACCACTCGGTCTTGAAGTAGTTAAGTTTGGTCCAAGTCCCAATCATAATTTGGCAGTTTCTGACTCCCTCTAAAAATGTGAAAGAGGGGTTATCTCCCCAAATCTTTACGTTGAATAAGAATCTGACTTCCTCTAGATCGAAGGCCGAAAAAGGTGTTCCATGAAGATGATGAATAGGCTGTTCAGAAGAGCGTACCCGTTCGGATGTAATTGTGATAGGGAAATCCTTAAATAAGATAACACCTCCCGAATATATTGATTGAGTGGTTGGAGCATCTGACTGTGCAGGAAAATCGTTTAAAAGCGCTGTACCCTTTGGGACGAGTATGTGGCCCGTCGTTCGACCCTGGTAGCAGGACATCGTTCAACGATAGCCCGTGCTGCAAGTAAATTCTCCCCAATATATCTTCATAAACATTGGATGGTATGGAATCTTGTGGATTCCCAATGAAGGTTGCTCCTAGTAGCTCATCTGGAGCTGGACTTATGGCTTCGGTCACGATGGTTGGCATTTCTATTATCGAAAGAGGTAGATTTTGAGCCTCCTGTTGCTGTGAATTCTCGGGTTCCATAGCTAATCAACTCATCAAAAACCATCATTAGGAGGCAATAATCACATGTGTTCCCCAGTGTGAAATTCATGAATGTGTTGTGCAGTGCTGCGAGTTACATAAGAAAATTCTATGAAGATTAACAGAGTATTCGGACGACAAGACTTAAGAATTCAATCGAAATGACCGTCATCGCCGACCGTCACAACCGTGCCATCTAGACTTTAGTGATCGATCCAGGTTGAGGTTCATTAAATTTTTTCCACTTATAGTTCCATCGACGAGCCTCGTAAGGAAGTCAAACATGCCACGAAACAATTACGTCCAGTTATGCAAGGCTGAAGCTCGCCGGAGTCAAATGTTCGAATATGAAAAGATTTCTTATCTGTCATGGTTCGAACATGAATCGATCACCAAGGACAAGTTCATTTTGGCCATGGCAAACATTAAGTTTATCGATCATGGAACAACGTTTCGTATCGGTCACCAAAAATTGATTTCTTATGGATGCAAAGTCCTTTGGTTCTTACCAATCGCTAGGCCCAAAAATTCACATCGATCGCTCCAGATCGATACGAATGTCAACCATCGACAGATCGATAGAATGTACACTCAGTCATCGATACGAGACAACTCATACATTCAATACGAAACTCCAGTGTATCCAAGGTCAATATGAATTTCTCCTTCATCTACAATCAATACGAGCAATTTCGTTTGTATCCCTCACTCCATCACCCCTTCCTCTTCCTCAAGTAGATGTCATGCCGCCACTCATCCTCGACCTCGCTCTGGCATCTATGGCCTCCATTTCACCAGACTCAGTTGCCAAACAAGGGGATTTTCACAAAATATCAACTCTCATCGTTTTTGTTACAAATTCATTGACAAATTACCTAAATTAGAGTATTGATTTGAGGGATTAATAAGCTGTGATGATTTGGGAATGAATGCAGTTTCTATTTCTCAGTTTTTCTATCGATACGAAAGCAAAAGTTCAGATGAATTTTTTTTTCTAAGTCCTAACTTTATTTATATGGACTCAAAATCAGAAGGAAACATTTCATCTCCTAGTGTTAATAACCGTAGGAACGGTTACCCACATCAGCAATACTAAAACCCTACATCCACTACCGAACTAAAACCACAATTGTTCATAACCATCGACTAAAATCGGTTCAAAGCAAGCTTTTCGTATCCATCGATACAAATTATGCAACAATGAATTGTTTGAGCTATTCGGATCCATAGCATAGTTGTTCATATCCATTAATGATTCATCAATGCGGAATGATAATTTCGTATCCGTCAATTCAAAGACCATAGAAGTTCATATCCATCGATACAAAGAAATTCTGAAGAACCAACTATTTTATATCGAAAGCCGTCGATACGAATTGTCTATCCCAACTTCTCAAATCGATCCAAGAGAGGGTCAATTCGAAGGGATACACTATAACAACCACTAAATGTTGTTATAACTCGAATTTCGCATCGATCCAGAAGAGGATCGATACGAAACTCGATCCAAATATAAAAAACTTGATTAAAAAAACTTGACAACGACTCATGAACGTGCAGACATTGACGAGAGTCGGGTTAAGATATGTTCATGTATGACGAAATAACATTCAATTTTCAAAATTGACAGGAATTGAATGCTCACCTAGTGACAATTATAGCAACGAACAACAGCTTGCTAACAATCGACGCTTATTTACAAAAGTGCACAACACAATCATTGGCAGTCAATAATTCAGTATTTATGTTACCGGAAATCAATCAAAGGTTACATCTTTTGATGAATAGACAACAACTAATCAACGAGTCAGGCAGAACTTTTCAGAATGAAGATCGCAGCTTTTCAAAGCAAGCCATGTTCTCACAAGACGTACTTTGGAGGGCAAATGTTATCCCGCCTTTTGGCAAGGCCGTAACACCAAGAAATTAAATGGATACCATAAACAGTAGGTCTCGAAGATAGGATTATACATAGGTCTACTATGGATACTGGAAAATTTTGTCTGAGTCCGGATCAAGCAATAATCGATATGATACCACAATCAAAGCTATGAAAGTTAACATTCCAAATTTCAAGTCAATTGGTGTCTCTATGCTCAAACATGGGCCGATTAAAGTCAAGGGAATCAACTTTGTTCACATCCATCATGTTCGTATCCATCCAAGATAGCCTTCTTCGTATCCATCAGCAGCCAAATCGATCCGTTACTTAGAATGTTTCGTATCGATCAGCTACATATCGATATGAAGTGGCATCCTCTATCGATATGAAACAAGCCAAGGACTATCGTTACGAAGTAGCTGCATGTAATCAATATGAAGCGATGTCTATACCATCGATACAATGCGAAGCACAGAGCATCGATACGAACTGGCCTTCCAACCATCGATACGACGTGACTTCAAAAATCGATAGGAAGAGCACTTCCTAGAAGCGATACGAACAAAGCACGATTCAAATGGAAGAAACGGTTACTCGGCATGAAAAGTGGATCGATCCTGGAATCTAGCAACACATCACTTCTTATCGATATGAGTCAATATGGAGACGTATCCATCAATACGAATGGGATCGATACGAATTTGGTGGCCTTTTGCAAAATCCAAACTTAGATCGATCATAACTCAAAATCTACAAATCCAAATGCCACCAAATTTTCACAGGAGCTTACGTACTACTTCAAGATTGTGCTTGATCGATCTCGGCCTGAAATGATCATTTCTTGATCGATACAGATTCTGTATGTATCGATCATGGATCAAATCCAAATGTCTGGGGATCGATTACGTGGGCCCATCCAAGTGAGAGAAGGGGTCTTTCGAGTTTTGAGCCAGATATTTGCATCCTACACCAATAAATAGCGACCCAAGACCTACAGTATGCAAACATTCTGCCGAAATCACTTCTATACTACAGTTGTGCTGTTGTAATCTTTTGTGATCAGCAAGTCAAATTCAATAAACATCAATCATTTCATAGTGGACGTATGCAATACGCCGAACCACTCTAAATTTGTGTGTTTCTGCAATTTTTCTTATCCGTTGATTGGTATGTTTGTTAGATCTGCCTCATTTTACATTTACTTTCTTCATTTTATCTCTTCAAACACATCCGAAGAGTGCTGTGCCTAATTTTGGTACAAACATATGAGTTTTTATTTCATCTGACATTTTGGTTTTTGAGACATGTATGTTATATTTAGTATTTGACTTATTTGTTTATGAGCAATTATGAAGCTTTTGTTTTAAATAAGTATTATTTTAATTTCCGTTCTTTTTACCTGAATCTTAGTTTATATTAGTTTCAGTTATACGTACAACGCACCATGCCTTTTAATGTGTCTTTTTGGGTATATTAAGGGGTGTGAGATGTTTTACTTGATCTCACAATACATTTTATTTTCTTATTTCGGATGAATTAATTTGATCGAAATATCGTACACTATGAACTATGATTGTTCATCATATAATAGCTGCATGCGATTTTATATGGACAAAGTATCCATAGTCTTGTATTATTTTTAGAGTTTGAAATTCAGAATGCAATACACGATCTCGACCAAATAAACACATAAGCAACCAAATTGCTAACGTATTTAGTAGTTGTATATCAGGTGCTTGCATGGATGTTGAAACGTTAACATGCAATAGGCATTTCTAGTAAGTATATGTTATATTTTTATTTATCAATCTTCAATTCAGTCCAATTGTATATCTTAGTCGACAACATTTAATCAATTATATTAAATGCATGAATTTATCAATGTAGATTTTTACGACATTATATAGCTTATGTTCTTACCATACTATAAAGGTTAAATATTATCATTTCACTTTTCTAATATGGTTCCTACTATTCATTTTACATTTCACCAAACCATCAGTTGAAACATATAAGTCTTTTGACTTCACTAGTAGGTGTTAGGATTAATATGCCTTGGAATTTTAACCTTGAGGAAAGCTCAACAAATCATAGGCTCACATTTGATGGATAACTTCTTATTGGTTGTATCACGTACAACTCCTACCTCATCGTTCCTTGTCCTAATCATGCCTTTATCTTGAGGAAAGATCAACAGTAAAGTGAAACAATTCACTCGAACCTATAATTTCGTGATGGTCTAAGTATAATGCACATACCTTGAGGGAAACTCAATAAAAGACATGCGATTATCTTACCTCATCTATTCAATATATTAATAGTACTACACATAACATCCCTAGTTGGAGCAAAGCTCAACTGCTAAAGAATATACAAGTAATCTATTAATATATAAATGATAAAGGACAACTTTATATTAAAGATTCATGATCTTTAATATATTATATCGAGTGATATCGACTTATGGAACAATGTATTTCTTTTGAAATACCCTTGTGATTCAAGTGTTTGACACATCGAAAATCATGATATACGTACATTTACATATGTATTTATTCCTTAAGTCTGTTCATAGTTTTTTAACGTTCCACCTTTAATTTAAACATTCATATTATATAAGTTTTATTACTATAAAACTTTTATGTTTTATATTTCTTATATAATAGTCTTATGTACATTATTACACTATTTCAGTTAAATCTTATTTATTTAATTAAATCTTTAATTGATTTTATATTATTTCAATATAACATTTATATTGAATGTGTGTGTATATACACACTATAACCTTTATAGTATAACACACATATATATCATATTTACGTATTTTTATTTAATTCATTAGCCATTTATTTATTTAATTAATCAAACAGTTTTAATTAAATTATATTAATTTTGAAAAATTATATTATGTACATACATGTATTCTTATGACATTTTAAAATATCATAACATATATCAAAAATATATACTACATGTATATATTTTTCATTACTTAATTATTTAATTAATTAATAAATTATATTAAATTTATTATTAAATTTAAAATTTTGAAATTAATTTATATTATTTTACAAGCATTTTGGAATTTTTTATTATATCATAACTTTTATAATATATGTGTATCTTATTTTAAATTTAACTTTTAAGTTTAAATTTTTTTTTTTAAATTTTCAAACAATTTTGAAATTTTGCCCTAGGCCCAATTCAAATATAACATTTTCTATTAGGGACAACTTTTGTGCTCGCATATCTATTTAGGTCGGACCAGTAGTTAGGTAGGGCAGAGTACTAAATTACCCAAACCTAGTCCTTCGACACTACCTTTCTAAACACCGTACTGTCTGGTTTGTGAGCTTAACTAGTTAATCATAACATAACTAATTTAGACCGCATAGGCTATTAGGCTCTAATACCACTGTTGAAACTGGGCCAGCTCGTATTGGAAGTTATGGGTGAATATCAATTTTTTTCACTATTGGATCTTTATTTGGCCTACGAAGTCTAGTTCATTTGAAACATTTCTAAATTTTATTTGAATAAAATCTTTTATTTTATTTAAATTTACAAAATGACATAGAATTATTTAATTTACGTCATAATGTATGTATATGCGTATCATATACATATAAATTGTGTTTGCATATGTAACATATCAATCCGTACAAGGTATAATGTACCCGTGTATACATGTTGGGATTTACACCTCAATAGACACGTCAGCTCATTCGACATACAAATATATTGTCCAAATGTGTGTTTTTTAAATACTTTTATTTATACATATGCTTAATTCCCATTAAGAAGGTATTAAGTGGATTATATGCTCTCTCACATCTTTAGGGCATAATTGATGGAGATGGATCGTTACACCCCGAAGATGCATTGCACTCACTTTAGAGTTATAAAGTTGGAGTAGGAAGGGCTATAGGCCTATAGTTAAAGGTACAGTATAAAGCTAGACTGGAAAAGCCCTTAGTTACAATGAAGTTATACTTTGTATGTAAAGTATACTATGCGTAAGACATATTACTTATCCAAGTGATACTTTCCAAATACTATTATGGTAAGGCCTAAGATCGTCATTTATCAAACATTGCTTTCCTGTTTCCTTCCTCATTACGACCCATAGTTTAGGGGGAACGATACTGATAGAGAAGATAGTGGTGGTAGTGAATATTTTTGCCTGTTTAGTTATTTATCTATGTTTTTGATGTATTCAGATGTATCCAAATTTCAGATATGTTGATGTCTTATTTTGAGATATTGTATTATGGATATTTGGTGATATTGTGATTTTTGGATTTCGTTTTTATAATATGGATGCTTATTTTGTTATTATATTTTATCCCTTTCATTATGAGATTCTGAAGCATAGATAGATATCTCTATGTATTATTCATTATACCAATTTTACTAATCAACAGCCAGCTTTGGAATGGGTCTAAGGTTTGATTGGCTTTAATGGATCGAAAATTAGCCCTATTCCGGAGTGGGTTGTTATACTTACCAATGTCAAATAGGTAAAATAAAAGTATCCAGGTTGTAGCTGATAGGCTGACCAATGGTGCGTACTTTAACCCTGTTAAATCGACAAGGACATCACTTAATTGGCGAAATTAATCATTACGAATGATGTAACACATCATGGAATATCGAGTAGCATTGTAAGTGATAGAGATCCTTTGTTTACTAGTAAGTCCTAGAAAAGCTTGCAAGATGTATTTGGCACTAAGCTAGAGATGAGTATTATTAAAAATGCACAAACTAGTGAGAAAATGGATGAGGTTAGTAAGGTACTCGAAGATTTATTGAAAGCTTGTGTATTAGACTTTAGAGGGTCATGGGAAGACTATTCGCACTTAGTCGAGTTATCCTATAACAATATTTATCAGACTGGTACAGGAATGCCACTTTTTGAAGAAATTCATAAAAGGCCATGCAAATCATGTGCATGTTGATCAGGGAACGGTCATAGACCAACGTTTGGTCTGAATTCGATGGAAGAAGTAATGGAAATTTTTTAGTTAATCCGAGCAAGGAAGAAGAAAACTCAATTAAGGTGGTAAAAGTTAAACAGATAAAAGGCGTAAGGACTTGGAACTTTCAGTTGGAGATTATGTTCTTGTGGAACAATCATCGATGAAGGTTGTCGTATATGTTGAAAATACAGGAAAATTGGTACCAAGGTATGTTGGTCCATTTCCTATTATAGAAAGGATAAGGAAACTTGCATATCATGTCGAGTTACCGAATACTTTGGTAGGAGTTCATGTTTTTCACATATCACATTTTAGAATGTATGTGCATGATCCAGAGACCACTATTGAGCTAACAGTTTTAGATGATTCAGTAGTAGATCCTAATATATCTCTATCATTGGGTGACCCATTTGTATAGTGGGTGAAGATTGAAGAAGCTTTGAAATAAGACAGTCGAGTTAGTGAAGGTCCATTAGAGTGACAATGAACGAGATTGTACTCAGGAGACCATGGGTAGGATAAGAGAGGCTTATCTTAGGTTATTTTGATGGAAGTTTTATATCGTCATGTACATTTTTGACTAGTATTTATGCGAGTAATGTTTGATTAATGTGCTTCTAACACACATTTCCATGATTGACATGCTTGGTTGTTTGTACCTTATCAGAATTGGAGAATAAAATTTTGTAAGAACGGGAGCCTGTAACACCCATAATCTTTGATAAGCACATAATTCCAAATATTTAATTAAAAGAATTAAATTAATAATATAAGTAAGATAGGTAAATATGAGATTTTCCAATATAAATAAATTCGACCATAAATATACTGAAAAATTGTTTAATTAAGGGAAAGAAACTAGATTTAATTAATTATGGAAGGGCGAGAAGAGAATAAAAGATTATACATTCTCCCCCATTACCCTCATTCATTTCACTCTATAACTAAAAATACAAAGGAAGGGAAGCCGACTATCATTTTCAACATTATCATCATTTCAACTTAGAAGAGAAAGAGCAAACTTAGGAGAGAGAAAAAAATCTAAAGACATATCTCATCACTACATCAACTTTATGGTGAATAATATTATCATCTTTTATATGTTTATGTGTTTAAATTCAGGTTAAATGTGAAACCCAAATGGATATTTTATGAAATCATGTATATGTTTTAGGCAATAATTTATGTGAATTATAATTATCATTAATTATTATTTTTAAATTTTCCTATTAAGTTTTTGGTTTAAAAACCTTGTTCTTTATCTCTAAATGCTTTGAATTTTTGATAAGGTGGTTAGAATATTATCTTGGAGATGTGTCGTAAATATCACAATTTTAGGATGAATTTGAATTTTCTAAGGGTATTACGATTTTAATTATATAATACGTGTGAAATAATTATTTTGCTCCAAAATATTTGATAAAAGATGGTATTTTATTTATTATGAATTTTTGGAAATTTTTCCAATCCATTTTCGAATTACTATGAATTATTTGGTAAAAGAAGGAATTAATTATTACGGGTAATGATTAATTAAAAAGGTAACTAATCAAGGTTTGGTAAAGATATAGATATTTTATCTTTGGTTTTGCAGTAAGATTTCTATAAAGAATTTTCATTTACCAATAAGAATATTGTTTTGTTATAAAGTTATTACTTTTAATGAAAATAAATTGGTTTTGCATATATTTACGAAAATGTCATTTCAACTTGCGATAGCTATCTCAACCTTCGATCGCTATTCATTTACCAACATCCGATAGCCATTGGTTTTACAACATGCAATGGCTAACTAGTTTCCAACATGTGATAGCTACCTAGTTTCCATCGGTTTTTCAAGTGGGCATTTTCATATGTCGCTCTTGGATTTATAATTGTATTATTTAAATTTTATATGAAAAATGGAATCTTGAGGTTATTTAATGTAACTGAAATTTGATGGATATGTAAACAAATGAATGAAAATGTTTTCTGAAAATTTTTAAACACTTAAGCTTTTGATGTTAATGATACAATAATTGACTTCATCTTGTCAATAGAAAATAAAGTTAAGGATGACTGCAACATCAATAGTATCTGTTTTCGAGCTTCCAAATGGAGGATGTTTAAGTTTGATATCAAAGCATAGGTTTAGAGAAAACATAAAAACGTTTTCGAAATACGTGACCCAAACAAAATAGAAATAATAAATTAGGCAATGGGATAGTTGTGACACCCTGTAATTTGGCGTCAGTTATTTAATTAGTTAGTTAGCTAGTTAATTAATTAGGCTCCAAAAATGGAATCTGTGCAAACAATAGAATTTGACCATGGAACTTTCACCATTGTGTTTGTGGTGAAATTCTGAGCAACTTTCATATTTTGAATTTTAAGATCGGAGACCTAATGAAGAAGTTACGGACGAAAAATGAATTCGAAACGGAAATAATTCATTTAGGAAATTAATGTTTTTAATTAATTGAATTGGGTCCACAGGTCACCCGCTTAGTGTAGCAGGCATCCTGGAGAGGTCGATCGCTCTTAGGGCAGGAGCTAGGGTTTTCCTTGGTCCAATGGCTAAGATCTATTATTTGATCTAATGGTTCTGATTGATTCTTATAACAACCTGAAATTTAACACGTACTAATTAATTAATTAAATAATAAATTATATTTTTGAAATTATTAGAATTGAGCCACGAGAGCTGCATTATATTGTTCGTGATAATTTTTTGGTCAATTTTCATATATATAACGTAAGAATCCGAGTTAATAGGAGCAAGAAATGAAATAAACAAGATAAAAAATATATTAATGTATATAAATTGGGAGGTCAACCGAGAGGTGGATCATCCTAAGGCAACGGTCGAACGTGCCCTATGGGCGGTCGACCTCAAGGTCGACCCGCCTAACATTTGAGGAACAAAGAAAAATACTTCATTCCAGTTTGTTCTAGAAGCCTCCTACGCGTTGTTTTGCATTCTTTCACTCAATCCGGTCCTTCCATTCTTGCATCTGATGTCTCCTATTCAACCTATGATGTGGTTGCATCCTGTTCAATTCTCAAATCCAATGGTCCGTGAACCACTTCTATACCTAGAATAGAACCCTAGGCCTAACACTTTTTCCCCTTCTGGATTTTCTCTGCTTGGGTTCACTTTTTCAGGAAGGACCATAAAAGGAAAAATTTTCCAAGGAAGAAATCATTTTAAAAAATATATTTAACAACCCCAAGTGGATCGTGAAGGCCTAGAGGGAAGAGCTAAGGGCCAGAGGCGAGTGATTGTAATTATTTTAAATTTCTTTAAGTAATTTAAAATAGGGGCATTTCACCAAAAGGACAAACTTTGCAGTCCAATTAGTTTCTAGAACACACATCCACAAATATAATTTCAAGTCCAAAGTCAGCAGTTTATATTTAAGGACAAAGTCAGCAGTCCAATTACTTTGAAGGACATAATTTCATAAGTTTTTTGGCCTTAGAAACTAATTATTTTGCGTTTTGTCCCTAAAAGCAATTATTTCAGTTGTGTGTCCTAGAAACTAATTGCACTTGCTAAAGTGGCCTTTGTGGCTAATTTCCACTCTAAAATAATAGGGTTTCCAATAGTTGTAGTTTTACTATGATTTTTAGAGTAGCCTTTTTAGTAATTTATTTAGAGTTTTTAGAATTATTTTTAGTCTATTTCTTCTGGCTATTCTTTTCAATTAATTTCAGTTTATTTCTAGCTTTTCCGTTTATTTACAGCTTATTTACGGTATTTTAATTTACTTACCGTTACTTTTACGTTATTTACATCTTCTTCTTACACCTTGGATTTCCTTCTATTTTCAATTTTCTTTTATTCCCCCTCCTTCTTCGTGTATGGATTAGAATAGAATTAACGCGAAATTGGATTAAATTATAATAAATCTGAAATAATGGAATATAAGACGTAAATTATAAAAACTGTAATATAAATGGAATTGGACTGAAATTATGCCTAATTATGATATTAATTGGACTGAATTAAGAAGATTGGCCTAGTTATAACCTAGAATTATAACTAAAAAGAATAAAAGTAGAAAGAAACTTATTTTCACACTTTGACCTTAGGTTAAGTAATAAGCATGATTATAACATAAGTCATAAATTGATAAAATATGGAAACTATGGTGCTTATTTTAAGACTTAGGATAAATTAATAAGCAATAATAGTAATTGATAAAAATAAAGGCTTGTTTAAATAATTTATCTAAGTTAATAAGCAAAGATAAGAGTAGGACCTGTACCAAATAGCATTCCTCTAATATTGACATGGTTACGTGAGACGAGGTGCTTCACATAATCCTAAAGTGAGGCGAGGGGTATGCATATGCTTATAGTGGTAGTAAACGGATAATCTATGGTAGTTCAAATCAAGGGAGTTTGAACAAGAGATGCAACTAGATTATTGTTTAATAGGGACCAGTACCAACAGCATTTTTCCTATTTTTCTATGGACACGGTGTTTCACATAATCCTGGAGTGAGACGAGGTGCTTCACATAAACTTGAAGTGAGGCAAGGGCACGCTTATACTGTCTAAGGTAAATAAAATGTCAAAAGGGGAACAACAGGAACATGAGCTTAGTGGTGGTCATGCGTGCGGCTTCCAGTGATGTCTCATAAATCGTTATGAGTTCCAAGCGCTTAGTAAGTGTGCCTTTCATGGACACCAAAGTCTACTGTATAGGAAACGCCCTATCCATAGTAGATTCTATGTGTAGCAGGCCGATCAAAGGGTAGAATTAGGAATTCAGCCTAATCAAAGCAGCTATCAAGGACAAGTGCAATCAATAAAAGTTAACTTAACTTATTAATTGAGCAATATTTTATTCGTATATATTTCCATTTTCTCTATTTTCTATTTCCTGTATTTCCTTTTATATACTAGAACTAATGAAGTGTCTATTACTCTTACTTTGCTTAAAGATTCTAATAGTTACTGTCATTCACCAAACTTTTAGTCTGACCCACTCCTCTATTTTCCCCTTTCCCCTCATAGGCAATCAAGGGAGAGGACAGTAGATCGCTGTTACTTGGAGGCTTCTAGAAGAAGATTCTGATATGTATTTCCCTATTATTATTTCTGTTTTTCTATTTTTGTACTAGCACTTGAGAGAGATATTATACTCTGATTTCTGTTGAGACTACGAGTTTTTAATTCGTAAGACATATTGGGTTTTGAGACATGAATATTGTATTTGGTATTTGAATTATCTGGTTTATTAAGCTAATATGAAGTTTTTGTTTTGAATAAGTTGTTATTTTAGTTTCCGCTATTTTTACCTATTTTTGTCTTGTGAATCTTAGTCTCTTCTAGTTTCAATTATACTTACAATGCACCACGCCCCTTAATGTGTTCTTATGGGTATATTAAAGGGTGTGGGGGTGTCTCACTTGGTATCAGAGCCTAAGGTTATAGGATCCCAAAAAATTTATTTTAAAAGTAAAGTATTTTTTGAAATAACTTGTTTTAAAAGTATTTTTCAGAAAGAACTCTTAGAAATAGTTTTAAGTATAAAAGAGTTTTTATAAAGAATCCCCACCAAGTCTAGTGAAATCTTTTTTCGAGCCTAATTCTCTTTTCTTTACATAGAACGGCCGATTAGTTCCGTAGAGCTACGGTGCGAGGGGTTCAAGGGAAAATTCCTACTACAACACCAGTAGGTGGAAATCCCTTTAATCCACCCACATCGGCACCCTTTTCTGAGCTATGCAAGGATTTCGCTAGTATAGAAGGCAGAACATTTTCTAGCACAGAGGATTCCGAGGAGACACGGGTTATTTTTGAGAAGATGGAGCAAAGGTTTAGGCGGTTAGGTTTGGAGGACCGACAGAATGTTCAGCCTTCATCTTGGCCGCAGAAGAGGGATCTTGAAAAGGTTCCTACAAGCTCTAAGAAGTAGTGGAAGGATAAGGACCAGAGGAAAGAAGTAGGACCTCAAAAGCGGATCAAGAAAGGTGGTAAATGCAATAGCTGTGCACTGGTTGGTCATTACGCAATGGACTATAAGGATAAGATGATGAATGGAATGTGTTTCAATTATGTGCAGCTTCGTCACTTTAGTAGGATTTTTCCTCAGAAAACGAGGCAAGAAGCGAATGCACCTACAACACAGGTTCAGACTTTGGACACAGCACCTTCTAGCAGTAGACCAAATCTAGGTAGGAAAATTTGATTTCTTTTTATGATTTTCCCATTTGGACTCATTTTGATTCTGGAGCATCACACTCTTTTAACTCTAGTTCTCATGTGGATTGTTTGCACTTAGACATTTGTTTAGTAGTAGACCCCATCTTTGTTTCAAACCCCATAGGACAATCGACACTCTTGGCTATCGTTTGTAGGGGTTTGAAATTTTTTATCATATGCGTAGAATTTGACTGGGATGCCTATGTTTTCGGATTTTCAAGGTGTGGGATGATTTTGGGAATGGATTAGCTATCCACATATGGAGCTATATTAGATTGGGAGAGGAGTGTCGTTTGACTGGAGACGGGCATCAGTAGGACTCTCGACATTTCTTGCGACCTGTAAGAGTCAGTTATGTTGAGCTTTCTTTATTCCCTCGATTCATCATCATCAGAGTTAGATTCGGCTCCTATCGTCAGAGATTTTCCAGACATCTTTGAGGAGTTTAAGGGACTACCCCCTAAGAGAGATATTGACTTCAGGATTTATTTTGCTAGCCAGTGGAATTACCCATAGAGCATAGGGGCCTAGGAAAAGGAAGGGATTACGCAAGCAGATCTGTGAGCTTTTGAGAAAGGTTTCATAAGAAGAAACATATCGGAATAGAGAGCGCCAGTCGTCTTTGCTACCAAAGTAGGCGGTTCTATTTGACTTTGCATTGACTATAGAGAATTGTATAAGCTCATAAAGGAGAACCATTATCCACTCCCTAAGATAGATGATATTTTCGACCAGTTAGTTGGCTCTTCAGTATTTTCTCAGCTTGGTCTAGGCATTGGATTTCATCAGCTTAGGGCAGCTGATGACAACATTGCTAAGACCACATTTAGGACACCCGACGAATTCTTTGAATGGTGGGTTATGTCTTTTGGGCTAACCAATGTCCCAGCCTATTCTATAGATTGGATGAACCATGTTTTTAGAGATATCCTAAAATAAAGTTCATGGTGGTATTCGTGGTCGACATTGTGGTGTTTTCCAAAAATGATGGGAGAGCACGTTATTCGTCTAAAGGACGTACTTTGTACACTTCGTGTTTACTAGTTGAAGACAGAGTTCTTGAAGTATCACTTTTGAAGTGCGTTTACTGGGGCATAGAGAATGTCTACACATGGTAGGGATTTAATAAATGGTTTGTACATTCAGGATCAGACTATGGAAATCCAAAGAGAGGTAGGCAAAGATTAGGGGATGTATAATAGGTTCAGCTAATAAGAAAAGATGAAAACCCATGTGTAGATAATTACAGAAATTATAATTGTTTCGTATAACTGGATATAACGGTAGTACCTTAGAATAAATCTAACATAAGACTTTAATAAGGAAATGTGATTTTTAAGATTTAAGAAAAGTCCTCCTAA
This sequence comes from Allium cepa, assembly GCA_030765085.1. Taxonomy (NCBI): domain Eukaryota; kingdom Viridiplantae; phylum Streptophyta; class Magnoliopsida; order Asparagales; family Amaryllidaceae; genus Allium; species Allium cepa. The sequence continues at coordinate 339,109,587 of CM060938.1, forward strand.
GTTAGTAAGGACAAAATCCACTTTGTGCCAAACCTAATAGAATGAAAATTTTGAAATTTAAAAAGTGGAGAGAAAAAAATGTAATTGTTAGAATTGAAAATTTTCATTGTTAATATTTTATTTTAGAAAATAAATATGGGGTTTTTGAAGAATGGTATGAAGTTTAAGTTGGCTTTCATATAATGAAAAATTGGAATTCTTTTTGAAGAATTATGGAGTGTGTTTGTGTGCGTGTGTGCGCGTGTGTGTGTGTGGTGTATATATATATATAACTCACTTGTTTCTTTGTTAGTAAACAAAGATTTTAAATATAAAAAACCTAGAGTGTATCAAGTATCAAAAACATAGATTACAACTTTTATTATTCTAATAATGTTTTCATGAAAAATAAGAGGAGCATAGGCTACAACACTATTGCTATAGTAATTCACTTCCAAGAGAAATATTTTTACATAGGTATATGAGATTTATTGGTATTTATTTAATTCAATCCATACATTAGTATTTTTGGGTTGTAATAACGGTGTTTTACGCAACATTCATTTTAACCAAAATAAAAACGTATTTTAAAGGATAATTTCTAAATATAGAAACAAAATGTGTTTTAAAGTACACTTATTATTTTTAATAAGTATAAGGAAATGTTTTTGCATTTATGGAAATATTAAAACAGTTTTAAAGATGAGTATTTTGGAAAGGAAAGTGTGTAAGTTAGATATTAGAAAATATTTATCATGGAAGAATATAAATTAAACATACATTAATCTATTGGAATGAAAAGAATAACGGTATAATTTTCTATGAGACCAATAAAAAAAATTGTGCAAGTTGCAAGGAATACATTAAAGAGATATACAAGGTATGCAAAGCACCATATTTTGTATAGCCTATTTCGAAAAATATAAAATAAGTTCATTGTAATTTCACATAAACATGAAATTCTCTCTTAAAAGGTTAATTGAAGATTTTAGCATTAATAATTTCTCATTTGAGAAAGTAGTTCCAATATATTAAAGTATGAGACTGTAAGGTATAATAAGAAGATGTTTTGGAAACACATAAAAATAGTTTAAAGATATTTTAATAGAAAATGGTTTGGTGAAAAAGTAAGTATGTTTTTGGAAATGAAAAACTTAATAGAAGTAGAATTTTAAAATTAATTTTTTTATAGAAAACTGGAAAGGTCTTTAAAAGAAAATGGAGAATAAGTTTTAGGCTTAGAATTTGAAAGTTTTTGCCTTTAGGTTGGGAAATAATGTTAAGTAACCAAGTATTTTTGAATTTAATAGAAAATAACACTTATTAAAGACAAATATTTTGGGATTTGATGTTTTGAAAATTTAGAAGTCTTAGTTTTTGAAACGGTAAATACCCAACCAAACCCTTATAAATATGGAGTATGGAGAAATCATTTCCTAGGTGTTCCGAGAAAAGTACAAGACCATGTAGTGGATAGCAGTGATTACTTTTAGAAGTAATGATAGAAGTTCCCGTGAAATGTATATGACACTAGTAAGAACCTAGGAATGTTGATTCATGTGTCCAGAATAAAGAAGACAGTAAAGTGAAATGAGTAAGGAGCAAGGTACGCATGGTTGAGAATGGATATTCTTAATTTTGGAGGAACTTGGGAAAAGCTTCTTTCTTTAGTGGAATTCACATAAGATAGTAGTTCTCAAGCAAGCATTAGAATGACACCTTCCAAAGCTCTTTATGAAAGACCTCGCAAGTCGCCTTTGCGTTGGATAGGGTCTGCAGAGGATTTGCCTTGGTTCCGACATAGTTAAGAAGACTTCGGGGAGGATTGGTTTGATTGGGAGAAAATTCGTATTTATTATCCACATTCCTTTGATAATAAGTTTTTAGAATTTCCCATTTCCATCTTTAGTTTTGAATAGGTTCCTTCCTTTATTATCCTTTAGAAGGGTAGAACTTAGGATTTTACCTATGGATGGTAGGATTTGATGTAAACATGTTAATAGAACATGTTTTGAATGATGTCTGCTAGTGATTGCAAATGTTTTCTAGTGGATGATAATGGATGCATATAGGTATAGTAGGCACTATGATTCTTTAGGGATCGGCCTAATTAGGACACTAGAGCATATGCATAGGATGTGTGTGCATTTTTAATTTATTTCTATGGTTGCTATAAATGAATGGTTATCACATGGTTGTTGCATTTGGATGATGTTTGTAGCACGCATATAGAATTATCAGTTATCATTAGGAAATTTTCGCATTCATTTGGATACATGACATGGACAGGATAGCATAAAAGGAGGTCAACTAAATCAATGGACTGCCTAAACTTTTGCATTAGTTAGGAACACTTACACTACATTAATTGCTCAAGTATCATAAATTGCATTAGAAAGACTTAAGGGCCATGGATGGATGGTTGATGATTGAGTAGTCGGTTGTAGAATTGGATGAAAATATTTAGTGCATTCTTTTATCCTTAGAAATTTCAGGGACGAAATCCCTTAAGTAGGGAAGAATGTAACAACCCAAAATTTAACCTTTAATAATTAATTAATTTTTTAATTAATCAAATAATAAAATAACTTTGTGAAATTTTCAGAATTGAGCCACGGAAGCCGTAATGTTATTATAGGATTTCAAATTTCGTGTCGATGGGACTTACCATTTGAAAAAATGCAAAGAAATTAATCAAAGGATTTTAATTAAAATAATTCGATTTCAAATACCTATCTTATGTATATAATGGAATAGGAATCCGATACATATTCCATTGTGTTCGAAATAGGGTAAAACATTATGAACGCCAGGCGACACGCTTTGTTTGAAGTTTGGAAATTTCCCGGATGAATAATGTGCGTAAATTTTGTATAAAAGGAGCCTAAGACTCACTTTTTGCAAACGAAAACAAAACTTAAACCTAATCTTTCTTCAGCCGCAACTCCTTATTTCAATGCCTAGAATTTCATGGCCTTTTCCCTCGAATATCTCGTCATCCATGCCCCTTATCCTTCGACGTCAACTAAGAAAATGGAGAGCTTGGAGAGATCTATCGACTGTACAGTGGTGATCAGATATAACGCAGCATGGAGGAAGAAAGGAGCTCATGTTCGTATGGACTAGGGCTGGCCGTTGGCGGCGATTTCGAGGGCTGAGCTTTGTGGGGTTTGGGGGCGGTGATGAAGTAGGCCATGACTTTCGAATGGCAGTGGCCGATCATCTTTTGATGGCTCGTGGGAGGAGCGGCAATTGAAGTTGAATGGTGGTGTTGGTTTACGGTGATGAACGAATGTGATAAGGAGGGAGCGAATGAAGATTAATAAAGAGGTTTAATTTTTAATTTTAATTAAGTTAAGTCAATTATATATTAGTTATCAAATGTTTGAAGATCCATAATTATTTCATAGAGGTCCTTTTCGCACGATACAAGTGGCATTGGATTCGTATCGCCGAACACTACACATAGGAATTGGATTGGATCAATTTGAAGCTCGGAAGAATTTTGGGTAAAATTAAACACTCATTTACTTTTAATCCAAACAAATCTGTATTGCGACGACTGCAACCAAAGTGAGTAAAACTCACACTCTCTGGCCCATTTATACTTTTATATAAGTGGGATCATTTTTATTATGTTGTTTTGATGACTGTTTGGATGTATATTATATATATGTATATATTAGTTGGTTGGATATATTCCCGCATATTTTAGAGGATGTGACCCTATATGTTCCAATGTATAAGTGGATGCCACTTTGTACGCGCATCTGCCTCGAAGCAGACATTATACATATATTCTCATATGTATATTTGTTGCAGGTCAAAGATTGGAGGGATCCAACAGGATTCCTCACTATGGTTGATGTCTATTTACACATATTGTTGCAAATGTTGTATTATGTGATATTTGATATGATGGATGCCTTGACTGCTATTATTGATGTGAATCCCCTTATTCAGTACTTTTGCAGCATTGGACCATATTTTTGGAATTTGAATGTAGAAATGATGATTTCAATTTAAAAAGGATTTCAGAGTGATTCTGAAAATATATATGTTTTAAGAATTTTTGAATGATTAAAGAAATGAATTTATTTTAAATAAATAAATAGTTATAATTTTTATGTTATAAAAATTATGGCTTTGCGAAATATACTTAAATATGATTTTTGAAAATGACGTTAACTATTTTCTAATGTAAGTTAAATTGATAATTTTAAAATTATTATAAATGGTTTATATATAAGATTTATAAAATTGATATTTTATAAATAAAAGTGATGGGATTATAAACGAGTTTTATAAGTGTTAAAATGAAGTTATAAATGAAACCTTATAAGTAAATGAGATTTATAAAATATGGAAGTTATGAATAGATTTTATAAACGGTGATTTATAAATATTAGAAATGGAATTGCAATCAAATTTCTATATTATTTGTAATAAAAATTTAGAAACAAATTAATAATGGACTTTATATGTGATGACCCGGAATTTCCAACAATTTAAATTGGAATTATTAATTGATTTTAAATATTTAAAAGTTATTTTTAACTTGAATTCAAGATATCAATATTTTCTGGATAATTAAATCATTGAGTTATATAGTTTAAATATTGAAGTTAATAATTGAAATTGGGTAAATTGTTGAATCTGAATTCTAAGCCCATTTAAAATAATTTGAAGGTTGATAAAATTTATAATGATGATACTGAAGATAATAGAATGGTTAAAATTTAATTTCAAGCTGATGTGTACAGTTTTGAAGATATATCGTTTAAATTGATATTTAAAAATAGCATTCCGAGGCACAGTCTCGGAATTCGACGAAACCAGTTCCAAGGGATCCGTAATAGTTAGTTATTATCGGATTTCAATTTTCGTAGAAATCGGAGTTGTCATTTGACCCTGGCAGCTCAAAACGCATAGAAATTATTCTAATCGATTTAATTTAACATGGGTCGTTTTCTTTTGTAACTCATGCATTTGATTGAATTAGCTTCCGCAACATGTTCCATCGTGTTCGGGACGCGGGTAAAACCCTATAATCGCCTAGCGGCATTGCTTAAGGGGAGTTCAAGATTTTATTATAGCATCTTCAAGGGCATTTTGAAAATTTTATAATATAATAAAATTAAAAATACACTTGTCAGAGATATTTTTAACAATACAAGCGTATGCTAGAAGCTATCCAACCCTATACCTTAACCCCCTCTCTATCTTTCACCCGAAACAAAATTTAAAAAAAAACAAAAAAAAGGGGATCTTCGGAAACAAAAAAAAGGGAGATTTGAACTTGGGTTTGCGATCGTTCCTTTTCAGAACATCGCGACCTCAGGGTGATGAACGAAGAGTGGGTGGAATCGCGTGAGTTCGCGCACGGCGTGGGGTCGAGGCCGTAGTCAGGATGGGGAGCCTTCAAGTGCGCGCGCGGTGGTGAAAGAGGGATGCTGACAACGTCGTGGTCGGCTTGGGGTTTCACGTCGCGGCGGCAGGAGGTGGAGAGCGAATTAGGGTTTCACGAATACTTTCGAGGAAGTGTCGTTGGATAAGGCGAAGCTTATGGTGGCTTGCGGTGCTTTAACAGTGGCGAAGTCGCGGCAGTTTGGTGACGTTCTGTATCACGCATCGATGGTGAGTAAATCTTCGACCTGTATAATCTGGTACAATCTGAGTTGCTATTAATAATTGAGTTGCTATACTTAGTTACTGTTATCTACCTTGTTGATTGAAAGGAAACAAATTTTAAGTTTAAAAATGAATAGGAAGGGAAACATTTACAATTGTGTTAGAATATGATCAGTAAATCAGTTGTAAAAATGTTTGTTTAAAGTTAATTAGAAATTAAATAATTTGTAATTAAGAGTAAATGAATTAATTAATTTGGGATTAAGTGATTAATTAAAGTTAAGTATAAAAGATTATTAGTTAACGATTATTAAATGATTTAATAATATGATTAATTTAAAGTAATAAATTTTATTAATTTATTTAAGGAAATCAATTGTGAAATTTGGTTTGGTTGAATGATTAACTCTATTGGATGTGCACTGATGATATTACTTTGGATTTGTTAGTTCTCGAGTTATTTGTGGCTTGACTCGAGATATATTGGGTCCTAAGTTGAAATCATAAATGAGAAAATGTCTTCATTTTAAATTTAATAAGGGCTTGATGTTTTGTGACTTATTAAATTAATAGGGTAATTTAAGGCGAATTGGCTACTGGCGTCTTCCCGTCCTTATTCATCTTCGTAATTCATGTCCGTATCCCCCACCTTTTCTCAACGTCTCCCCTCCCCCTCATCAACGCGCTCTGGCCGTTGCTTTAGATCCATGACTGATGCTGTTGGAGCTCGTCCCGACCTCCTCTCGTGCCATGATTTTCCACCACTCTCTGCTGTCAATCAGCCCCCCCAATCTTCTGCTTCCCACCATCGTTCGAATGATGCGAACGCGGTAGCAACCAGCTGTGCTGCTGTGAATACGACTACGTCAAAATCTGGAGCATCGATCATCCTCCCTATGACCAGCTCCAATGTAAGTGTTGTTGATATACCCAGTCTCGATTTGGGTCACCTTGTGTCGGAGACGTTGGTTATGGACTGTGTACATGTTGTGGCTAGTCCAGTGGATCCTATGGCTTCGCTTGCTTGCAACAAAGTTGGTTCAGAGTATGGCACTCCATCCGCTCGACAAAATTCCAATGACAATGTTGGCCCTGTGCTCACTGTATTAACGCCTAGTGATTGCTTGCATGCGGTCGTTTCTCCCAATGTAGTCCCTAGCCCCAATCCTGAGGCTACATCTGGTGTTGTGGAGTGTTGCACTGCTGCCCCTAGTTCAACAGTTCCCAGATCATGGTCTTCCCTTTTTAAATCCATGCCCCGTAATGCGGGAATTTATGAACCAGTTGATTTCGAAATCATTGAAGAAAACGGAGTTATGATTCCTCCCCCCTGTGTTATGCAAGCGGGTTTGGATTTTTGGTCAGGATACGTAGTTGGATTCTTTTTGGACCCTAAACATCGTCTTCATGATGTGGCTGCTGTTTTTCGTAGGGCCTGGAGACTGCAAGGTGGTCTTAGAGTTAAGTTGGTTGATTCCTTGTACTACCTTTTGTTCTCCTCCCCTGAGGAGCGTAGTCGTGTTCTAGAGTCTGAACCCTCTTTCTTTGACGGACAGCCTTTTATTCTTACCCCCGGTCTCCGACGGTAGCTTGTGTTCGTGAGCAAGTTTTTTCTATCCCTGTTTGGGTTTATTTCTCCCAAATTCCATCTGTTTTACAGCCGTTGCTTGGCTTGAATTGGCTTGCGTGCAATATTGGAAAATTGAAATGTTTTGACACTAATATGGTGGCGCGTGATAAGCTTGTATTCGCCAAAGCCTTGATTGAGATTACTCCCGATAAGCCTCTTCCCTCCTCTATTCCTGTACAGCTAGCCGCTGGTCATGTGGTGGATGTTCGCGTTCGTTATGGTTGGGTCCCTGACATTTGTTCCTCCTGTCATTCTTTTGGACATATTGACGCTGATTGCGTGCGCTCTGTAGTTCCTGCTGCTGCTCCTAAGATCCCTCTGCCTCGTCCTCCGCTAAGAAAATGGGTTCCCAAGGCCTCTCTGGTTGCTGCTGTCCCTGGTCCATCCCTTTCCTTAGTGCATCCTGTTTCCCCTGATCCTGGTGTTGCTCCTCCAGTTCCCCCTGTGGTTCCGGTTCTCTATCCGCCGCATGTTGTTTGGGCTGAGTCAGAACATTGTTGGGTTGATTGTCGTTCTGACATGAGATACAACCCCGTGGATAACTCATATTTTCGATACATATCTGATGATTTATTAGATCTTCGATGCCTTTATTATAGTATATTTGGTGATTCCTTGGTTCTAGACATGGATGGTTCGTTTGCTGCGATGAACTCTATTCTTCCTGCTGATTCTGCCTGGGATCGGTCTTTTGTTTACTCTCCAGGCATTGATTGTTATGATCCTTCCCTTGCTGCTCTATTTCGCCCCTTTTTTGGACTTCTTGAGGGTGGATCTATGAATTCTTCCAAGGATGATGAGGGAGTGAGTGTTTCTTCCTCAGCGGAGGAGAAATAGCCGTGATATTTATTTCTAGTAGATGTGACGTATCTGTCATACTCCTGTGCTGTATTAGATGTTTATTTTCTCATACTTAGTAGCTAAGGTGCCTCTACCTTACTCCTGTACTTCAACCTTATTACTTTCGTAATAAAAGTGGTCGGTCCACTATAAAACCGTCGGCCTTGCCAAAAAAAATTAATAGGGTAATTGAAAGGAATAATTGATTAATTCAATTAATTAATGATTGGTTTAATTAATTTAGTGGGGAAGGGTTTGAAGTAATAAATTTAGTTAAGTTAATAAATTAAGTGTAAGTAATCCAGAATAATCATTGGATGATTAGGTAAATAATTACTTAATGAAATTAACAAAATATAATTATTTGTGGGATAAATCAAGAGATTAATTAAGGTTATTAATTAAAGAGAAATTTGATTAACGAAGTAAATAAATGGGTAAGTAATTACAAGTTGAGATCAATCGAGAGAAATTAACATTGTGGTTGAATTAAAGTAATTAATTTAGATTGGAACAAATTAAAATAATTGGAAACAATTTAATTAACATAATTAACGATGTAATTGAAGATTTGTTAATTGATATAAATAAATCAGTAATAAGTAATTTATGGGAAGTTAATTAGTATAAGTAATTAAGGATTAATGTAATTATAATTAATTAATTCATGAAGTAATTAAGATTACTTAATGATCCTAGTTGAGACAAATTAATATTGTGAGGCTAATTTAAGGTAATTACTTGAATGTAATTGAAAACTAATTAATTCCAGGGCAATTAATTAAGATGAATAGTGAAGGGCTGACTAATTAATTGATTTGGAATTAATTAATATTGAAGGAAGGAATCTAAGTGATTTAAGTTTGAAATTCAATTAGAATCATTGAATTGATTTGTATGAGATTAAGCTATGCTTATGAATGAGTAAATGGTATTGGATGTTTGGATGAGTGGATATCTTTGATATGGAATGTCGTGTATTTCATTTGAATATCTTGGATTAGAATAACATGAGTTTCGAAGAGACCAGATACGGTGGGAAATACCCGAAACCGCTTCGAATTTTATAAATTGATTTGTGAAATCAATACGATGAAATGGAATGACTTTAGTAAATTGGATTGATTTATCTAAGTCTGGTAGTTAGAAATTTATATGTGAAATAAGGACTGCTTATAGAAAATTGTGAATTGATTTAATTGATATATGTTAGTCGGGTTTATAGAAGTTGATTGCTTTGGTATTACATGTTAGTTGGGTTTACTCACGCTGGTTTCCAGCCTGACCCGGGTGTTACTTTGGTGTAATGCTCGGGTCAGACCGAGTATTATAGATTTTCAGGTAGGTACGTTCTGGAGCTCAGGAGGCGAGCTGCATGGCAATATCGTATATAGTATATCCGCTGTATTTATATTATTGTTAATCTGAGACATGATAATTGTAAATATTCAGTGACTGTATATAATGTGAAACTCTGATGTATTAGAATGTAATCGACAGATATAGTATTCTTTTTCAACTGTTATTATTTACTATTATATTTTATCCGCTGCGATTGTGAGATGTTTGGTGCTTCTGTTCGTCTTCTTCTATCTCTTTCTTCTTTTTCATAACTATCTGGAATTTTCAGGTTAGAAAATTTCGGGTCGTTACAGTTGGTATCAGAGCTGAAGGTTAAGCGAGAACCTTGGCTCTGGTGGGAATTACTCATTAAATAGAGTCTGTAGTACTCTAGAATGAGTTGAGTATATATATGTATGAGCTCGTACTTGTTATTTCTTATATAAAGATTTTAAATGATTTTATATAAAATATATTTTGACATATATATAAAGGAATATTTCCTTCACATAAATATTAGGTGATTGGTTGTTAATTATTGAAATTAAAATTTAGAAGTAATATAATGTAACCAAACTGAAGTCTAGAATTGGAATTAAATGAAGTAGGAACAAAAATACAACTAAATTAAAATTTAAGTGATTGAAAATGAAATTCTAAATCTGGTCCCAGAATTTGAAAATTTTGATTCAAAGAAATGAAAAAAAATAGTAAATAAAGTATTAATTGGATAATTGGGACTTGTTGCAAACAATAGGTTGTTTGAAAATTTATTTGAATTTAAAACCAAAGGTGGTTTAAAATTGTAAAACATGGCTGGGAGGGCCAAGAAATAAATATGCATATATGTATGGATATACATGATATTAAAGATAATTTGAAATAAACTCTATGAGGTTGAGTTTTGATTTTTTTTCTTGAAATGTGATATAAAAACCCAAAGTGATATAAGTTTTGAACTTATAAAAGGGGAAAGAATTTGAAGTTTGAAGTGGGAATTCAATGTGAGAATGAGGTTGACTGGATTAAGTAAATTGAATTTAACTTGGGAGATGTTAAATAAGTTTGAATGAACAACTTGGATTGAAGATTTTAAGATGAAATTGGAATTTAACTTGGAAAGTTAAATGGTTGATTTGAATTGGAATTTGTGTAATCTCAAAACGGGTTTGAGATTTAAAAATTGAAAATGGATGGATGTTTTAGAATAAATGGGATGTTATCATCCTATTGTTGGTAAAAATATTTAAATTGAGAATGGAAGAGTATAAATAAAATAAATTTAAATAATTGAATAGTAAATTAAACTTGTTTAAGAACCGGCTTCAAACTGGAAGATAAAATTTAATAATAAATTAAAATTTTAAAATGGGATTGTGTTGAATTCTTAGTTGAACCTTGAAATGCATAAGTAAAGATAATTTAAAATGGGATTTTGAGAATTGAACTCAAAAATTAAATTAATTAAAAACTTTTAATAAAGATTAACTTAGTTTCAATGGTTAAACCAACCTTTGAGGATTTAACTTGAATTTATATAGTTCGAGATAGTTTAAATTCAAGATTGAAATTGAATCAGTTCAAAATTGAATTTGGTTTGAATTAATTGGATCCGTAATTGAAGATGTATAAGTTTGAAATTTAATTGGGAAATTGAATTGGATTATGTTGAAATGATTTGAATTTGAAATGGATTCAATTGATGATAATTTAAATTGATTTGAATAATATGAAATTAAAATTAAAATCAAACAGGATTAAAATCAACTAAAATTTGATTTAAATTGGGAAAGGAATTAAGATTGATTCAACTTGAATTGGAGATTAATCAAGTCCAATGGAATTTGGAGTTATTTGAATTGGAATTGGGTCAATTTAAATGGAAATTTAAATTGAATTGTTGGGAAAGTGAACAGTTTGACTCTTGACTATTTTTAATATAAACTTATTTTCCTAGCTATTATATATATACAACCCTTCTTTCTTAAAGCCAAATTATTTTATACTTGTTTTACAATTATTTTTGGAGTTATTTAGTCATTTTTTTAACTGTTTTCTAAACTAATTACTATTTTTCAACTATTTCACAAACTAATTTCTATTTTACAATTATTTGAAATTTCTGAAACTATTCAACTATTTTTCCACTATTTTACAATTAGTTAACTATTTTATAGCTATTTTGCAAACTAATAATTATTTATCAACTACTTATCTATTTTTAAAATTTTCAAGCTATTTTCTAAAATCAACTGGTCGGAGTTCAAACAGTTGTGGGTTAAATACCCAACTGGGATGAGAATTAAAGTGATAATCCAATTGGGGACTAAAGTAAATGTGGATAAGTGAATGAAAATTTACGTGAATGTGAATGGAAATGAAATTGATATTGGAAAGAGTAATCAAATTTGAATTTTTGATTTGAATAAACAAAGTTAAATATCTTTGTTATTTAAGAAAAATCTTTCTTTGTTAAGTCTATTATCGGAAGAAAAGGATTTATGAAGGTGTTTGAAGTATAAAAGGAGTTTTATACAAGTTTGAAAAGACCAAAGTTTTTTTTAAAATTTTATATATTTGAATATATATATATATAAAGGATCTTATGAGGAATTTTGAAAAGGTTTTGTGAACCATTGGATTTGGAAAGGCTTTTGATTTTTGGGCAAAACCAATATTGAATTTAGAAAGCCTAGTTAGAGAATTATCGATTTGGGATAATCGATTTTGTGTAAAGGAGCTTTGTATGATATCATACTAGGTGTATGATTTGAAGATACTATATGTGTATAGTATAAAATGTTTTGATGATGGCTCTGGGGAAAAAAGGCGCTCCCTTGAAATGAACTTCTCAGGAGTGCCACTGGGTGGCGCTGCCTTGAGCCCCAAGGGGGGGTTCTAAAATTGATCCTGTGAGGAGTCCGGACGAAACTAGTTCCTGAGGATTATTGGGTAGCGTAAGTCGATGGCGTTGATGCCTACAGAGGCATTTGGGTTATACTGTGACGACAGTGTAACTCAATGTCGCTGCGATCCACTGTGGGGACCATAGCGAAAATCGTGTGGAGGATGAGTGTCAACGGTCTACACTTGATTTTGCCGGGAAGGCAACGCAACATCGGTAGACCGCGATCTATGGTCAAGTGGAGTGGATAAGTTTCATTTTTGGCAGCGAAATTCGATGGCGCTGATGCCTACAGTTATATGGGTTTTTGCTGTGATGGCTACGTAACCCCAGTTGTAGCTGCGATCTGTCGTGGGTTCCATGGTGTAATCGAGGGGCGCGGAGGCCTACAGTTATCTATGGATTTTGTCGGGATGGCAACGTAACCATCGGGTTAACTGCGACCATGGATGGAGGTGATGATTTCCAGAGCATCCTCACCAAAGTTATTTCCTCTATTTTCAAAAACTGTTTCTATATTTCAATAAAATTATTTTCCAATTATTTTCACTGGATGTTAAAATGAGTCTGCTACGTACTTATAGATTTTCAGTCCTACGCCTGATCAACGTATGACTGAATTTCTGTGAGAACAAGGATGGACTGGTTGGGACATCGAGTTATAAAAAGTATTTCTTTAAAGAGCTATTTATTAGTATTATGTGAATTTAAAAAGCTTTTCTAAGAGTTTAAAGCGGAAGGTTGGAAGTTTGGAAAATCAAGGGACCCAAACTGAAATTATAAAATAAAAATTGGAACTCGGGAAAATTTAATGAAGTGATTCTTTGTAATTAAAAATCGATTATTAAATTAAAAATGGAAGTAAGCTAATCAGCTAAATAAATTATTTGATTGAGTATGTTAATAAAATTTAACTTGGGTAAATAAATGGATTGTAAGTTAATAATGGAATTTGGAAGTGAATTCGAATTGTTAATAGAATTTGACTTGGATTTGATAATGAATTAAATAAGAGGAGATGTTATAAAAATAAAAATAAAATAGAATGGGATCGAAGTAGTGATGGGATGAATTGCAAATAAAATCCAGGTGTGACTTGAATAATATTTAATGAAATTTGCAAGTAAATTGGATATAAGAGAAGTATTGTCATATGAAATGGGAGTGAATAATAATAGAAATGGTTGGGTTGCAAACAAGACCCAAATGAATAAAAATAAATTTAGAATGGCTTTGTACAAGTAAAATAAATTCGCAAATGAATTAAGTAAGTAAATTTAAAATTTAAAATGAGTTAAGTATGTGTTGGATATTGTTTTGATAAATTGAGAGGGTGAATTAAAATTAAAATTAAAATTAAAGAGATGAGCTAACTAAATTAATGAGATTTGATTAAATGAGAATCAAATCGAAGAAACTTAAGTTTGGACTTAGAATAAACTAAAATAAATTCACTTAGGTTTAGAATTTATGGAAGTTTGGCTTCGAATAAGAATGAAAGCCCATTAAATAGAAGCTTTGATTAAATTAATTTGGAAATGGTCATTAATTTATAAGAGTTGAATGTGCCAAGTTTAATAAATTATTTTGAATGAATCCAAGGCTGAGATAAAATGAAATGCAATGAATGATTTGTGAATAAATTAGAAATGAAACGGGAATAGTTACAGAATGAGTTGAAGTTAATTTAAAGTAGTTATAAACTAAAATAGATATTCTATTAAGCGAAGGTCGTCGAAATTGCATAATAATAATAATTGTCGTTTAACGTAAACAAAAGCAATTAAAATTCTATGAGATGATAGAGATTAAATCATTTGAAGTGAATATGAGCTTGTTTGGATTAAAAATAAATTGAATGTAAGAAATCGATTTGAAAACCATTTAAATTTAATGAAATGACATATAAATTTGGTTGAAAGCAATTGGAATAGCTTTAAATTATATAAATCTCTTATAGTAAGCGTTTGGTGTTTGTTGCTTTTGAAATGCTTGTGTTTAGCCATTAAAAGTAAGTGAAATGCTAATAGAATTTCTATATATGACACTTACATATTTAAATTGAGTAAGTACAGGTACCTGAAGGCCGTTTGGCTAGATTTGGATGCACTAATTACTAAAATAAATAAGCTGCTTGCTTAAAATGCTAAATAAGGTACGCCTACACAATAAAAATATGAAATATGAACTGTTTTTGCTTTTTCCGACCGGGTGGGTCGATGTATACATATTTATATCTCTTGTCAAATTGCAAAAGCTCCTCCGTACAAAGGAGACTCCACCAAAAATTTTCGAAAATTTTGGGAGTTAGGAAAAGTTTTGGAAATTTTTTGAAAATTGTGGGAAAATTTTGTTAACGACAAACAATTCCAAATTGGAAATTAAAATAAATTAGTAGATGAAACTACTATGAATCAGTTATAAATGAAAGTTCTAATTCAATGCTCAAATTTAAGATGAGTTGAATTCATATTAAAATGGGAAAAACGAATTTGAATAGAAGTAAATATGAAAACCTATATAAGAGAATGTATAAAATGATTTGTAAGTTACGATTGAATATTGTTGCTAAACAAGATATGCAGGTATTAAAAGGGGAAAAGAAAGTTGGATTTGATTCCAAAAGATAAATGTGAATTGCCCGACAAAAAGGTATGTATTTTAATTTCTGTATGAAATTGGATTGGGTTTTTGATGTAGCCACTTGGCTTTTGTTTTCTTTTGGAAATTTGAGAGCCCGTAGAGGCCTTTTGTAGTAGTACCGAGCTTGTCGTGCAAAGGAGACGCTGGCAAAAAATTTTGGGAATTTAGAGAGTTAGAATTTTTTGAGAAAGTTTGGATAATTATAAATTTAATTTTAAATTGAATTTTGAACAATTGAGAAGAAGGGTATTGATTGAAACTATAGAAGGTTTTGGGAAGTTGGTTGATGTGATAAGAGGTTTTAATAAAGGATAGTTGGTAGAATGTTGATAAAACTGTTGGTTTTGGGGGAAGGGTAAACGGGTATTGGTTCTTTCTTCCTAACTAGTAATTTCGGGGATGAAATTCTTTTAAGGGGGGAGAAATGTGACGACCCGGAATTTCCAACAATTTAAATTGGAATTATTAATTGATTTTAAATATTTAAAAGTTAGTTTTAACTTGAATTCAAGATATCAATATTTTCTGGATAATTAAATCATTGAGTTATATAGTTTAAATATTGAAGTTAATAATTGAAATTGGGTAAATTGTTGAATCTGAATTTCTAAGCCTATTTAAAATAATTTGAAGGTTGATAAAATTTATAATGATGATACTGAAGATAATAGAATGGTTAAAATTTAATTTAAAGCTGATGTGTACAGTTTTGAAGATATATCGTTTAAATTGATATTTAAAAATAGCCTTCCGAGGCACAGTCTCGGAATTCGACGAAACCAGTTCCATGGGATCCATAATAGTTAGTTATTATCGGATTTCAATTTTCATAGAAATCGGATTTGTCATTTGACCCTGGCAGCTCAAAACGCATAGAAATTATTCTAATCGATTTAATTTAACATGGGTCGTTTTCTTTTGTAACTCGTGCATTTGATTGAATTAGCTTCCGCAACATGTTCCATCGTGTTAGGGACGCGGGTAAAACCCTATAATCGCCTAGCGGCATTGCTTAAGAGGAGTTCGAGATTTTATTGTAGCATTTTCAAGGGCATTTTGAAAATTTTATAATATAATAAAACTAAAAATACACTTGTCAGAGATATTTTTAACAATACAAGCGTATGCTAGAAGCTATCCAACCCTATACCTTAACCCCCTCTCTATATTTCACCCGAAACAAAATTTAAAAAAAACGGGAGGATCTTCGGAAACAAAAAAAAGGGAGATTTGAACTTGGGTTTGCGATCGTTCCTTTTCAGAACATCGCGGCCTCAGGGTGATGAACGAAGAGTGGGTGGAATCACGTAAGTTCGCGCACGGCGTGGGTTCGAGGCCGTAGTCAGGATGGGGAGCATTCGAGTGCGCGCGCGGTGGTGAAAGAGGGATGCTGACAACGTCGTGGTCGGCTTAGGGTTTCACGTCGCGGCGGCAGGAGGTGGAGAGCGAATTAGGGTTTCACGAATACTTTCGAGGCAGTGTTGTTGGATAAGGCGAAGCTTATGGTGGCGTGGGGTGCTTAAACAGTGGCGAAGTCGTGGCAGTTTGATGACGTTCTGTATCACGCATCGATGGTGAGTAAATCTTCGACCTGAATAATCTGGTACAATCTGAGTTGCTATTAATAATTGAGTTGCTATACTTAGTTACTGTTATCTACCTTGTTGATTGAAAGGAAACGAATTTTAAGTTTAAAAATGAATAGGAAGGGAAACATTTACAAATGTGTTAGAATATGATCAGTAAATCAGTTGTAAAAATGTTTGTTTAAAGTTAATTAGAAATTAAATAATTTGTAACTAAGAGTAAATTAATTAATTAATTTGGGATTAAGTGATTAATTAAAGTTAAGTATAAAAGATTATTAGTTAACGATTATTAAATGATTTAATAATGTGATTAATTTAAGGTAATAAATTTTATTGATTTATTTAAGGAAATCAATTGTGAAATTTGGTTTGGTTGAATGATTAACTCTATTGGATGTGCACTGATGATGATATTACTTTGGATTTGTTCTCGAGTTATTTGTGGCTTGACTCAAGGTATATTGGGTCCTAAGTTGAAATCATAAATGAGAAAATGTCTTCATTTTAAATTTAATAAGGGCTTGATGTTTTGTGACTTATTAAATTAATAGGGTAATTGAAAGGAATAATTGATTAATTCAATTAATTAATGATTGGTTTAATTAATTTAGTGGGGAAGGGTTTGAAGTAATGAATTTAGTTAAGTTAATAAATTAAGTGTAAGTAATCCAGAATAATCATTGGATGATTGGGTAAATAATTACTTAATGAAATTAACAAAATATGATTATTTGTGAGATAAATCAAGAGATTAATTAAGGATATTAATTAAAGAGAAATTTGATTAACAAAGTAAATAAATAGGTAAGTAATTACAAGTTAAGATCAATCGAGAGAAATTAACATTGTGGTTGAATTAAAGTAATTAATTTAGATTGGAACAAATTAAAATAATTGGAAACAATTTAATTAACATAATTAACGATGTAATTGAAGATTTGTTAATTGATATAAATAAATCAGTAATAAGTAATTTATGGGAAGTTAATTAGTATAAGTAATTAAGGATTAATGTAATTATAATTAATTAATTCATGAAGTAATTAAGATTACTTAATGATCCTAGTTGAGACAAATTAATATTGTGAGGCTAATTTAAGGTAATTACTTGAATGTAATTGAAAAATAATTAATTCCAGGGCAATTAATTAAGATGAATAGTGAAGGGCTGACTAATTAATTGATTTGGAATTAATTAATATTGAAGGAAGGAATCTAAGTGATTTAAGTTTGAAATTCAATTAGAATCATTGAATTGATTTGTATGAGATTAAGCTATGCTTATGAATGAGTAAATGGTATTGGATGTTTGGATGAGTGGATATCTTTGATATGGAATGTCGTGTATTTCATTTGAATATCTTGGATTAGAATAACATGAGTTTCGAAGAGACCAGATTCGGTGGGAAATACCCGAAACCGCTTCGAATTTTATAAATTGGTTCGTGAAATCAATACGATGAAATGGAATGATTTTAGTAAATTGGATTGATTTATCTAAGTCTGGTAGATAGAAATTTATATGTGAAATAAGGACTGCTTATAGCAAATTGTGAATTGATTAAGTTGATATATTTTAGCCGGGTTTATAGAAGTTGATTGTTTAGGTATTCCATGTTAGTTGGGTTTACTCACGCTGGTTTCCAGCCTGACCCGGGTGTTACTTTGGTGTAATGCTCGGGTCAGACCGAGTATTATAGATTTTCAGGTAGGTACGTTCTGGAGCTCAGGAGGCGAGCTGGATGGCAATATCGTATAGAGTATATCCGCTGAATTTATATTATTGTTAAACTGAGACATGATAATTGTAAATATTCAGTGACTGTATATAATGTGAAACTCTGATGTATTAGAATGTAATCGACAAATATAGTATTCTTTTTCAACTGTTATTATTTACTATTATATTTTATCCGCTGCGATTGTGAGATGTTTGGTGTTTCTGTTCGTCTTCTTCTATCTCTTTCTTCTTTTTCATAACTATCTGGAATTTTCGGGTTAGAAAATTTCGGGTCGTTACAGTTGGTATCAGAGCTGAAGGTTAAGCGAGAACCTTGGCTTTGGTGGGAATTACTCATTAAATAAAGTCTGTAGTACTCTAGAATGAGTTGAGTATATATATATATATATATATATATATATATGAGTGCGTACTTGTTATTTCTTATATAAAGATTTTAAATGATTTTATATAAAATATATTTTGACATGTATATAAAGGAATATTTCCTTCACATAAATATTAGGTGATTGGTTGTTAATTATTGAAACTAAAATTTAGAAGTAATATAATACAACCAAACTGAAGTCTTGAATTGGAATTAAATTAAGTAGGAACAAAAATACAACTAAATTAAAATTTAAGTGATTGAAATTGAAATTCTAAATCTGGTCCCAGAATTTGAAAATTTTGATTCAAAGAAATGAAAAAAAAATAGTAAATAAAGTATTAATTGGATAATTGGGACTTGTTGCAAACAATAGGTTGTTTGAAAATTTATTTGAATTTAAAACCAACGGTGGTTTAAAATTGTAAAACATGGCTGGGAGGGCCAAGAAATAAATATGCATATATGTATGGATATACATGATATTAAAGATAATTTGAAATAAACTCTATGAGGTTGAGTTTTGATTTTTTTCCTGAAATGTGATATAAAAACCCAAAGTGATATAAGTTTTGAACTTATAAAAGGGGAAAGAATTTGAAGTTTGAAGTGGGAATTCAATGTGCGAATGAGGTTG
Organism: Allium cepa; assembly: GCA_030765085.1. Lineage (NCBI taxonomy): Eukaryota > Viridiplantae > Streptophyta > Magnoliopsida > Asparagales > Amaryllidaceae > Allium > Allium cepa. The sequence goes on from CM060938.1 coordinate 339,128,890, forward strand.
ACTGGATTAAGTAAATTGAATTTAACTTGGGAGAAGTTAAGTAAGTTTGAATGAACAACTTGGATTGAAGATTTTAAGATGAAATTGGAATTTAACTTGGAAAGTTAAATGGTTGATTTGAATTGGAATTTGTGTAATCTCAAAACGGGTTTGAGATTTAAAAATTGAAAATGGATGGATGTTTTCGAATAAATGGGATGTTATCATCCTATTGTTGATAAAAATCTTTAAATTGAGAATGGAAGTGTATAAATAAAATAAATTTAAATAATTGAATAGTAAATTAAAATTGTTTAAGAACCGGCTTCAAACTGGAAGATAAAATTTAATAATAAATTAAAATTTTAAAATGGGATTGTGTTGAATTCTTAGTTGAACCTTGAAATGCATAAGTAAAGATAATTTAAAATGGAATTTTGAGAATTGAACTCAGAAATTAAATTAATTAAAAACTTTTAATAAAGATTAACTTAGTTTCAATGGTTAACCAACCTTTGAGGATTTAACTCGAATTTATATAGTTCGAGATAGTTTAAATTCAAGATTGAAATTGAATCTGTTCAAAATTGAATTTGGTTTGAATTAATTGGATCGGTAATTGAAGATGTATAAGTTTGAAATTTAATCGGGAAATTGAATTGGATTATATTGAAATGATTTGAATTTGAAATGGATTCAATTGATGATAATTTAAATTGATTTGAATAATATGAAATTAAAATTAAAATCGGACAGGATTAAAATCAACTAAAAATTGATTTAAATTAGGAAAGGAATTAAGATTGATTCAACTTGAATTGGAGATTAATCAAGTCCAATGGAATTTGGAGTTATTTGAATTGGAATTGGGTCAATTTAAATGGAAATTTAAATGGAATTGTTGGGAAGGTGAACAGTTTGACTCTTGACTAATTTTACTATAAACTTATTTTTCTAGCTATTATATATATACAACCCTTCTTTCTTAAAGCCAAATTATTTTATACTTGTTTTACAATTATTTTTGGAGCTATTTAATCATTTTTTTAACTGTTTTCTAAACTAATTACTATTTTTCAACTATTTCACAAACTAATTTCTATTTTACAATTATTTGAAATTTCTGAAACTATTCAACTATTTTTCCACTATTTTACAATCAGTTAACTATTTTATAGCTATTTTGCAAACTAATAATTATTTATCAACTACTTATCTATTTTTAAAATTTTCAAGCTATTTTCTAAATATCAACTGGTCGGAGTTCAAACAGTTATGGGTTAAATACCCAACTGGGATGAGAATTAAAGTGATAATCCAATTGAGGACTAAGGTAAATGTGGATAAGTGAATGAAAATTTACGTGAATGTGAATGGAAATGAAATTGATATTGGAAAGAATAATCGAATTTGAATATTCGATTTGAATAAAAAAAGTTATATATCTTTGTTATATAAGAAAAATCTTTCCTTGTTAAATCTATTGCCGGAAGAAAAGGATTTATGAAGGTGTTTGAAGTATAAAAGGAGTTTTATACAAGTTTGAAAGGATGCAAAGTTTTTTTAAAATTTTTATATATTTGAATATATATGTAAAGGATCTTATGAGGAATTTGGAAAATGTTTTGAGAACCATTGGATTTGGAAAGGCTTTTGATTTTTGGGCAAAACCAATATTGAATTTAGAAAGCCTAGTTTGAGAATTACCGATTAGGGATAATCGATTTTGTATAAAGGAGCTTTGTATGATATCATACTAGGTGTATGATTTGAAGATACTATATGTGTATAGTATAAAATGTTTTGATGATGGCTCTGGGGAAAAAAGGCGCTCCCTTGAAATGAACTTCTCAGGAGTGCCACTGTGTGGCGCTGCCTTGAGCCCCAAGGGAGGGGGTTCTAAAGTTGATCCTGTGAGGAGTTCGGACGAAACTAGTTCCTGAGGATTATTGGGTAGCGTAAGTCGATGGCGTTGATGCCTACAGAGGCATTTGGGTTATACTGTGACGATAGTGTAACTCGATGTCGCTACGATCTACTGTGGGGACCATAGCGAAAATCGTGTGGAGGATGAGTGTCAATGGTCTACACTTGATTTTGCCGGGAAGGCAACGCAACATCGGTAGACCGCGATCTATGGTCAAGTGGAGTAGAGAAGTTTCATTTTTGACAGCGAAATTCGATGGCGCTGATGCCTACAGTTATATGGGTTTTTGCTGTGATAGCAACGTAACCCCAGTTGTAGCTGCGATCTGTCGTGGGTTCCATGGTGTAATCGAGGGGCACGGAGACCTACAGTTATCTATGGATTTTGTCGGGATGGCAACGTAACCATCGGGTTAACTGTGACCATGGATGTGGGTGATGATTTCTAGAGCATCCTCACCAAAGTTATTTCCTCTATTTTAAAAAACTGTTTCTATATTTCAATAAAATTATTTTCCAATTATTTTCACTAGATGTTAAAATGAGTCTGCTACGTACTTATAGATTTTCACCTACGCCTGATCAACGTATGACTGAATTTCTATGAGAACAAGGATGGACTAGTTGGGACATCGAGTTATAAAAAGTATTTCTTTAAAGAGCTATTTAATAGTATTATGTGAATTTAAAAAGCTTTTCTAAGAGTTTAAAGTGAAGGTTGGAAGTTTGGAAAATCAAAGGAAACCCAAACTGAAATTATAAAATAAAAATTGGAACTCGGAAAATTTAATGAAGTGATTCTTTGTAATTAAAAATCGATTATTAAATTAAAAATGTAAGTAAGCTAATCAGCTAAATAAATTATTTGACTGAGTATGTTAATAAAATTTAACTTGGGTAAATAAATGGATTGTAAGTTAATAATGGAATTTGGAAGTGAATTCGAATTGTTAATAGAATTCGACTTGGATTTGATAATGAATTAAATAAGAGGAGATGTTATAAAAATAAAAATAAAATAGAATGGGATCGAAGTAGTGATGGGATGAATTGCAAATAAAATCCAGGTGTGACTTGAATAATATTTAATGAAATTTGCAAGTAAATTGGATATAAGAGAAGTATTGTCATATGAAATGGGAGTGAATATTAATAGAAATGGTTGGGTTGTGAACAAGACCCAAATGAATAAAAATAAATTGAGAATGGCTTTGCACAAGTAAAATAAATTCGCAAATGAATTAAGTAAGTAAATTTAAAATTTAAAATGAGTTAAGTAAGTGTTGGATATTATTTTGATAAATTGAGAGGGTGAATTAAAATTAAAATTAAAATTAAAATTAAAGAGATGAGCTAACTAAATTAATGAGATTTGATTAAATGAGAATCTCATCGAAGAAACTTAAGTTTGGACTTAGAATAAACTAAAATAAATTCACTTAGGTTTAGAATTTATGGAAGTTTGGCTTCGAATAAGAATGAAAGCCCATTAAATAGAAGCTTGGATTAAATTAATTTGGAAATGGTCATTAATTTATAAGAGTTGAATGTGCCAAGTTTAATAAATTGTTTTGAATGAATCCAAGGCTGAGATAAAATGAAATGCAATGAATGATTTGTGAATAAATTAGAAATGAAACGGGAATAGTTACAGAATGAGTTGAAGTTAATTTAAAGTAGTTATAAACTAAAATAGATATTCTATTAAGCGAAGGTCGTCGAAATTGCATAATAATAATAATTGTCGTTTAACGTAAACAAAAGCAATTAAAATTCTATGAGATGATAGAGATTAAATAAAATTGATTTTGATTCATTTGAAGTGAATATGAGCTTGTTTGGATTAAAAATAAATTGAATGTAAGAAATCGAGTTGAAAACCATTTAAATTTAATGAAATGACATATAAATTTGGTTGAAAGCAATTGGATTAGCTTTAATTATATGAATCGCTTATAGTAAGCGTTTGGTGTTTGTTGCTTTTGAAATCCTTGTGTTTAGCCATTAAAAGTAAGTGAAATGCTAATAGAATTTCTATATATGACACTTACATATTTAAATTGAGTAAGTACAGGCATCTGAAGGCCGTTTGGCTGGATTTGGATGCACTAATTACTAAAATAAATAAGCTGCTTGCTTAAAATGCTAAATAAGGTATGCCCACGCAATAAAAATAGGAAATATGAACTGTTTTTGCTTTTTCCGACCGGGTGGGTCGATGTATACATATTTATATCTCTTGTCAAATTGCAAAAGCTCCTCTGTACAAAGGAGACTCCGCCAAAATTTTCCGAAAATTTTGGGAGTTAGGAAAATTTTTCGAAATTTTTTGAAAATTATGGGAAAATTTTGTTAACGACAAACAATTCCAAATTGGAATTAAAATAAATTAGTAGATGAAACTACTATGAATCAGTTATAAATGAAAGTTCTAATTCAATGCTCAAATTTAAGATGAGTTGAATTCATATTAAAATGGGAAAAACGAATTTGAATAGAAGTAAATATGAAAACCTATATAAGAGAATGTATAAAATGATTTGTAAGTTACGATTGAATATTGTTGCTAAACAAGATATGCAGGTATTAAAAAGGGAAAAGAAAGTTGGATTTGATTCCAAAAGATAATTGTGAATTGCCCGACAAAAAGGTATGTATTTTAATTTCTGTATGAAATTGGATTGGGTTTTTGATGTAGCCACTTGGCTTTTGTTTTCTTTCGGAAATTTGGGAGCCCGTAAAGGCCTTTTGTAGTAGTGCTGAGCTAGTCGCGCAAAGGAGGCGCTAGCAAAAAATTTCGGGAATTTAGAGAGTTAGAATTTTTTGAGAAAGTTTGGATAATTCTAAATTTAATTTTAAATTGAATTTTGAACAATTGAGAAGAAGGGTATTGATTGAAACTATAGAAGGTTTTGGGAAGTTGGTTGATGTGACAAGAGGTTTTAATAAAGCATAGTTGGTAGGATGTTGATAAAACTGTTGGTTTTGGGGGAAGGGTAAACGGGTATTGGTTCTTTCTTCCTAACTAGTAATTTCGGCGACGAAATTCTTTTAAGGGGGGAGGAATGTGACGACTCGGAATTTCCAACAATTTAAATTGGAATTATTAATTGATTTTAAATATTTAAAAGTTAGTTTTAACTTGAATTCAAGATATCAATATTTTCTGGATAATTAAATCATTGAGTTATATAGTTTAAATATTGAAGTTAATAATTGAAATTGGGTAAATTGTTGAATCTGAATTTCTAAGCCTATTTAAAATAATTTGAAGGTTGATAAAATTTATAATGATGATGCTGAAGATAATAGAATGGTTAAAATTTAATTTAAAGCTGATGTGTACAGTTTTGAAGATATATCGTTTAAATTGATATTTAAAAATAGCCATCCGAGGCACAGTCTCGGAATTCGACGAACCCAGTTCCATGGGATCCGTAATAGTTAGTTATTATCGGATTTCAATTTTCGTAGAAACCGGAGTTGTCATTTGACCTTGGCAGCTCAAAACGCATAGAAATTATTCTAATCGATTTAATTTAACATGGGTCGTTTTCTTTTGTAACTCGTGCATTTGATTGAATTAGCTTCCGCAACATGTTCCATCGTGTTCGGGACGCAGGTAAAACCCAATAATCGCCTAGCGGCATTGCTTAAGAGGAGTTCGAGATTTTATTGTAGCATTTTCAAGGGCATTTTGAAAATTTTATAATATAATAAAATTAAAAATACACTTGTCCGAGATATTTTTAACAATACAAGCGTATGCTAGAAGCTATCCAACCCTATACCTTAACCCGCTCTCTATCTTTCACCCGAAACAAAATTTAAAAAAAAAACAAAAAGAAGAGGGGATCTTCGGAAACAAAAAAAGGGAGATTTGAACTTAGGTTTGCGATCGTTCCTTTTCAGAACATCGCGGCCTCAGGGTGATGAACGATGAGTGGGTGGAATCGCGTAAGTTTGCGCGCGGCGTGGGGTCGAGGCCGTAGTCAGGATGGGGAACCTTCGAGTGCGCGCGCGGTGGTGAAAGAGGGATGCTGACAACGTCGTGGTCGGCTTGGGGTTTCACGTCGTGGCGGCAGGAGGTGGAGAGCGAATTAGGGTTTCACGAATACTTTCGAGGCAGTGTCGTTGGATAAGGCGAAGCTTATGGTGGCGTGGGGTGCTTCAACAGTGGCGAAGTCGCGGCAGTTTGATGACGTTCAGTATCACGCATCGATGGTGAGTAAATCTTCGACCTGTATAATCTGGTACAATCTGAGTTGCTATTAATAATTGAGTTGCTATACTTAGTTACTGTTATCTACCTTGTTAATTGAAAGGAAACAAATTTTAAGTTTAAAAATGAATAGGAAGGGGAACATTTACAATTGTGTTAGAATATGATCAGTAAATCACTTGTAAAATTGTTTGCTTAAAGTTAATTAGAAATTAAATAATTTGTAACTAAGAGTAAATGAATTAATTAATTTGGGATTAAGTGATTAATTAAAGTTAAGTATAAAAGATTATTAGTTAACGATTATTAAATGATTTAATAATGTGATTAATTTAAGGTAATAAATTTTATTGATTTATTTAAGGAAATCAATTGTGAAATTTGGTTTGGTTGAATGATTAACTCTATTGGATGTGCACTGATGATGATATTACTTTGGATTTGTTAGTTCTCGAGTTATTTGTGGCTTGACTCGAGGTATATTGGGTCCTAAGTTGAAATCATAAATGAGAAAATGTCTTCATTTTAAATTTAATAAGGGCTTGATGTTTTGTGACTTATTAAATTAATAGGGTAATTGAAAGGAATAATTGATTAATTCAATTAATTAATGATTGGTTTAATTAATTTAGTGGGGAAGGGTTTGAAGTAATAAATTTAGTTAAGTTAATAAATTAAGTGTAAGTAATCCAGAATAATCATTGGATGATTGGGTAAATAATTACTTAATGAAATTAACAAAATATGATTATTTGTGAGATAAATCAAGAGATTAATTAAAGAGAAATTTTATTAACAAAGTAAATAAATGGGTAAGTAATTACAAGTTGAGACCAATCGAGAGAAATTAACATTGTGGTTGATTTAAAGTAATTAATTTAGATTGGAACAAATTAAAATAATTGGAAACAATTTAATTAACATAATTAACGATGTAATTGAAGATTTGTTAATTGATATAAATAAATTAGTAATAAGTAATTTATGGGAAGTTAATTAGTATAAGTAATTAAGGATTAATGTAATTATAATTAATTAATTCATGAAGTAATTAAGATTACTTAATGATCCTAGTTGAGACAAATTTATATTGTGAGGCTAATTTAAGGTAATTACTTGAATGTAATTGAAAAATAATTAATTCCAGGGCAATTAATTAAGATGAATAGTGAAGGGCTGACTAATTAATTGATTTGGAATTAATTAATATTGAAGGAAGGAATCTAAGTGATTTAAGTTTGAAATTCAATTAGAACCATTGAATTGATTTGTATGAGATTAAGCTATGCTTATGAATGAGTAAATGGTATTGGATGTTTGGATGAGTGGATATCTTTGATATGGAATGTCGTGTATTTCATTTGAATATCTTGGATTAGAATAACATGAGTTTCGAAGAGACCAGATTCGGTGGGAAATACCCGAAACCGCTTTGAATTTTATAAATTGATTTGTGAAATCAATACGATGAAATGGAATGATTTTAGTAAATTGGATTGATTTATCTAAGTCTGGTAGTTAGAAATTTATATGTGAAATAAGGACTGCATATAGCAAATTGTGAATTGATTAAATTGATATATGTTAGCCGGGTTTATAGAAGTTGATTGTTTTCGTATTCCATGTTAGTTGGGTTTACTCACGCTGGTTTCCAGCCTGACCCGGGTGTTACTTTGGTGTAATGCTCGGGTCAGACCGAGTATTACAGATTTTCAGGTAGGTACGTTCTGGAGCTCAGGAGGCGAGATGGATGGCAATATCGTATAGAGTATATCCGCTGTATTTATATTTTTGTTAATCTGAGACATGATAATTGTAAATATTCAGTGACTGTATATAATGTGAAACACTGATGTATTAGAATGTAATCGACAGATATAGTATTCATTTGCAACTGTTATTATTTACTATTATATTTTAGCCGCTGCGATTGTGAGATGTTTGGTGTTTCTGTTCGTCTTCTTCTATCTCTTTCTTCTTTTTCATAACTATCTGGAATTTTCGGGTTAGAAAATTTTGGGTCGTTACATTATGAATAATGAGATTTCATAACTATCTTCTTTCATCTTTTTCATAACTACTCCAGATTCACAATCCTCTGGGTATAGATACTTGATTTCACGGGCAACAAGTTCACACAATGGATTTCCTAGGCTACAATCACACCTTTTCTCACTTGATTGATTTCACAGGCTACAATCACACCTTTCTCGCTTAGTTTATTACAAAGAAGCCTATAACTCTGAATATTACTGAGATCTTGTTGAGATAGTGATAGAGAATCAAACCAGAAATTATCTAGTTAGATTCAATGTGGATTTCGGCAGAGTAATGGTAAAAATATATATAAAGAAATGTGGATGAAGAAGAGGAGTGAAATAAGAGAAAATATGATTAAAATTCATTCAAAACTACCCCTATTTATAGTAGAATAACACCCATGTTCATTCGTGAAAGGATATGACGAATAGACATTTCTTTTGAAATTCAAAATTTTGAAATCAACTGCTACCCTATCGACATGGTTAGATTGGGGTTGTCGATATGCCTAAGGAAATTTTGGTAATTTATTTTTCTTTGAAAATAACTTCTATCTTGTATTAAAACTATTTTAAACTTTATAAATATACTTAACTATAGTTAACATACATAAATAAATATCGAGAATAATATTTTGATATATATAAAATTTTACTATAATTTATATTTAAATCTAAGTATAAATATTGAAAGTTAAATATATTATAATTAAAAGATGGTTTAAAACCAAGGATAATTTGATTTTGAAGATAAAGATTATTTTGAGGCTAAAATTATTTTAAAACCGGGATAGATGTTTTTGATTCTTTTAAAAGGAAGGTTTTGAAATCATTTTGAAAACAAGATATAATTTTGTAAAAAACATTTTAATAAAAGTTAGTGGACACAAAAAAATGTTCCACTAGATTTTTCGTAGGTTCCATCCTACTTAGGGTTCCATCTCTTTAACAGGCTCGAAGTGAATTCCATTCCACGAATAAATTGGATTTTAAGATGCTAATGCTTTTCTAGGAGTTGTAACAAAATTCCTAATTAAATTACTTATTATTGAAATCTTGAACTCTTGATATTCTCGATACTCATGAGTCTTCAATCTGGATATCTTGAATCTCTATATTGTACAGTCTTCATTGTTAGTACCTGCATGGTTAGATCCTGCATATACATATACATCTGAACTATAATGTTAGTATTTATATTTTATAACAATTCCTAAGGTTGTTTTCATCAAAACCATCCTTCTCAAGGACTAACAATATTCTCCCCCTTTTTGATGATGACAACCTATATTTATAACATATACTTCACCTTCACTATAACTCACCCTTAATCTAATAACTCCTCGTTAATCTAAGCCTAACTACTCTAATTACTCTATTTTATATTTCTCCCCCCTTGTCATCTACAAAAACCATCCTAAAACCGTAAAACTATAAAACTCCCCCTTAAACTAATTGTAACGTCCCGAAAATTTTCGACTTTCGAAAATTCAACATCGATACTCACTTTATCGACTGCCGAGAAATCAAAGGCCAAAAACCCGAAATGTTATGGTTTTTAAGAAAAGAAAACGTAGAAAAGAAGAGAAGAAAAGAAGATAATAGAGGGAAGAGAAAACAGAAAATAGAAATTTTTAAAATAGAAGAAAAAGAGAATAGAGAACATAGAACAGAACAACATCAGAATCTCACAATTCGCAGCGGAACAACATATAATAATAAATGAATAATCTTTAAACAAAGAACTATATCAGTTATTACATTACATCACATTTCATTACATCATATCATCAGAGTGTACAACATCATACAACATCAAACAGCGGAAAAAGAAATACTATATACTAGTAATACGCCATGCCATCCATCTTGCCTCCAGCAACTCCAGAATATCCAGAATATCCTGATAAACCTAACTCTTAACTGCCCGTGTGGAAATTGGTGGGCACCCAGAGTTTAGGAAGGAAAACAATAAACTCCAAGTCAGTCATGTGACTGGTGTGAGAACTCAAAACAGTTTATTTATCTTTAAAATCAAAATAGAGGAATATTTTTAAATCAATTCGCAATGCTTTTAAAAATGAGACTACCATAAGGCCTCCCGCACACACACACAATGCAAACGCAGAATCGGAGGAGATTTCTCCTTATGATAGTCAAAGATGCTTGATACGCATTTAAAAAGAACATTTTATATTATTACTAGTGCATAGTGTAGGAAAAATTTATTTCGAAAGTAGGATATAAATCTTAGCCAACATAGACATTTCGAACTATGCCTACTATAGCTACCATCCAAACAGTAGGGCGCCACCATAAGTGAATGATAGGTTCTACAACTAATACCGTACAAGTCACGTATTGTTTCTTTGGATTTCCAACGAATGATCAGGCCAAGGAACTTCCCATTGCCACATGAGAATGCCTCTGGATGGACATCCCCGAGAACCAAACCGGATCTCTACCAACACAAGGCCGGGTTACCCCTAACTGAGTAACAACTGACCGAATATGCCATCCCCCGGTCCTTTGGGACCTTTCACCGAGCGCTCGTAATCAATTCACACAATCATAACAAAGTGTTTTCAACATGAGTAAGTATCTGGGCTCCATACCATGATACCACCCTTTTCCAGAAGGAAATGCACACATCCTAAAGGGCGCTACCCCTCATAACCTTGCTGCTTCTTTCCTGTTTTGACCATTCACGGGGTGTGAGGCTCGACGAAGTCACGTCCACAAAAACATACTTTATACAAAAGCCATGCTTTGGGTCAACAAATGATCATAGAAATGATCACCAGATAGACGATCAAATAAACGATCCTATCACAAATAATCAACACAATGATCATTTACAGCAACACTCAGCATGTCACATTACCAAATTGGGAATATATCGCTGATAACATTCAACTACATAACCTCTGAGCTCGTACGTCTCATAGAAGGGTGTTAAGCTAAAAGAATAAATTCTCTGCCACCAACAGAAATATATTTGAAAGAAATCTGCTTTATATCTCAATTTGTAATGTCAGACATACAATCCATACAAGTCTGTTCCGGGCTCGAACAAAACCGAAGGCACTTCTTACGAAGCCCTTGCAATCCGGGTATTCACAATCCCGATCGAATTTCCCATCACTTAGGAGATCTCTATACCAGGAGCTACCCAGTGCAGAGACAATCGATAGGTCATCCTATCGCTTTCACAAATACTCGGCCTTCAACACCGATCTTCAATGAAATTCACAACGACGTATCACATATTCGGAATGGGTTATTCGACCCCATGGTCCTTTCCCGGTTAACCCGAATAGTGAGTGCTTATTCAAAAATAAGTGTGGCATTCAAATTCAAACAAATCACATCAAATACCCATTCAAAGGGAAATATTGATAGTCGGTTATTGAACTATCAATGGATATGCACACATCACCAGTTTCCCAATAATTTTCCAAATTATTTATTTTCCAAAATATCTTTACTAGATATATAATTTTCACACTTCAAAAATAAATCAATATTTATTTTTAAAGAAGTTCCCCTTTCATTCATAAATTCCATAGTGAATTTATATTTTCAAAATATTTATGAATATTCGATTTCAATTATTCATTTCAATTTATCTTCAAAAAGATAAATTCTCTAATATTCACTTTATATTGGAAAAACATTTCCATACTTACTTATTTATAAGTAATTCACAAATTCTATTTATTTTCAACACTTAGAAAATATTCAATATACTTAAATCGAGATTAAGTATATATTTCATTCTTTAAGGAAATCATTCTCTTAAACATATTTATTTGGGTCCAAACGAATGTTGCGTAAAACATCGTTACGACAACCCAAAATCACTAGTATAGGGATTCGAAGTTAAGACAGATATATAAATCCCAATACTATACAAAACATTTCCTTTCGGAAATCATTTACTATAACAACAGTGTTATAGTCCATTATTTCCTTCTATTTCTCGAAAACGTCTATTTCAACAATAAATGTTGAAATCTATGGTTTCGAATCTCAACACATTTTAAAACATCGTTAGATCGTTTTAATTTTATTTAAAATATCACATTCTAAACATTTTCTTTAACATATTATTCACTATTCAAAAACGTGAATATACTACGTTAACAATTTTCATCCTTTTATTCATTTTATTTTAAAGGATTATTCACAGTCAAAAATGTGAATATAACTCCATTAATAGGTTTCAACAATTTACTTATCAAAATAAGTTGTTTACGAATTTATAAAACAACGTTTATAAATTCTTTTTCTATCCTATATTCAATTCATAACTAAATTATGTACCAAAGGTTCATATTATAAGTTAAATACTTATAATTTATTTGTTTGCAAAAAATCGTTCCTTTGAACTTCATAATTATAAATCTTATAACTTATAAGATTCGATTATTCATCCAAATATATTCTTTAATAATTTCACAAAATCTATAAATCTTACTATTTATAAATTTCATTTATAACTTCACCATTTATAATTTTATGAATTCCATTCATTTACAAAAATTCATTTTCACTTCATTCAACACTTATAAAAACTCGTTTTATAATTCAAAGGTTTTAATTTATAAATATCAATTTATAAATCCTTTAAAAAATCAATTTATACTATTATTTTAAAACATCTTCAATCTCCTTTATTATTTCACCATTTTGATTCATAAAATAATTAAATTTTATAAATCCTATATTTGAACTTTTCACAATAAATTCAAATTTCCCAAATTAAACTATTTTATAAAATCAATAGCATCATATTCTCAAAAATCAGTTTTTAACTATTTTTCTCAAAAATCATAATTTTTTATAACTTTAAAAATTATAACGTTTATTTATTTAAAATAGATCAAATTCCAAACATATAGTATATTTTCAAAAATCACTTTTAAAAATCATTTTTAAATTTTCAAAGTTTGGTCCAATGATGCTACATACCAAATAGCCAATCACGACAACAACGATTTCATATATCGATATGATAATCAACGAATATCAAAATATCCATAATCAAATAAATACTGTTGAGGAATCCAGTTGGATCCCTCCAACCTGTTTTCCTGCATCCACAAACATTAGCACAATACCAATTCCGCTCCAGTACGGAATTATCGCGGTATATGGGATTTTAAATATTATCCGCTTAATAGACGGCGCAATAGGGTCTCATCCGCTAAACAAAAAATGCGGGAAATCACTAACTCCAATATATACATATGCCAATATATATATATTGCTATTATATATAATACCAATTTCACTGTTTATGAAATATTCGCGGTATATGTTTTTAATAAATAACATCCGCTTACTAACGGCGTATAATGTCTATTTTAACAACCAATAGATATCAATCATCATTCAAAAATGCATTCAAATATTTTAAATCTAACTATTTAAAATAAAATCGAAACTATTCGATTGAGTGAGAAATTCTCACCTTGATTTTAATTCCGTTTTAGCGATTTATTTCGAATAAAATTAAACGGACGTTTAATTTTACCCAAAATTCTCACTAACTCCAAACGACTCCAATCCAATTTCATCGCGTAGTGCTCATCCATACGATTCCAACGCAACTGGTTTCGTGCGTTTTCGACCTCGTATGAAAAAGTTACAAATATTTGAACATTACACGAATTTTAACTTAATAAATTTACAAAATTTTTTTTTTCTCTACCATCAGGCCCGCACGCGCACGCTCCCCCCCCCCCCTCCTCTTCTCCTTCGCGTTCTTCTTCCAGATATAAGAACCCATTGCCGTTCAATTAGGGTTATGCGCCGTCGCCACCACGCTACACGAAATTCCATCACACCACCGCCATTCGAAAGCCCCTGCTCTCCCCCATACTCGGCTGAAACATCATGGAGCTCGGCTCCCAATCCACTTCGAAAAACGCGCACGAAACCCCCCCCTTCAAGCTTGATTTGCCGACAATCGGCTTCGCCTACAACGATCTCAGCCGTTGAATATGTAGAGCTTGATGTGCTCTTCAACTTTGCAGTTGAAGCTTCCTTGAATCGATTAATGGATTGAATGAAATTTGAGGGGAAAGAGGAGAAGATTTCGGCCGTTCATGGGGGTGCTGGCGGCTGCAGTAGGAAATTAGGGTTTTTCCCTTTTTTTTATTTTTTGTGAATTTATGGCTATTTATAGGAAAAAATCGAACACTATTCATCCGGAAATTCCGAACTCCGATTTACGCGCCGTAACCAGCGTTTCTAGGGTTTACCCCGCGTTCCGGACACAATGGGATAGGTTTCAGAAGATAATTCGGACATCTGTGCGAGTTATGGCTATAAACGTTCAATTTAAATTAAACCGATTTAAATCGATTTCTAGGCGTTTTAATTCGTACCGGACAAACGGTAAATCCAATTGACACGAAATTTGAAACCTGACAATAATATCACTCTACGGATCCGATGAAACTGGTTTCGTCGAAATCCGAGACTTTTTGAAAAATGGCTATTTTAACTCGCCAAATTAAAATTAAAAATAATTCGATGCGTTTCGAGCTGCCACGATCAAACGATAGCTCCGATTGACACGAAAATTGAAATCCGGTAATAACTAACTATTATGGATCCAATGGAACTGGTTTCGTTCAATTCTGAGACTGTTCAAAAATTGACTATTTTCACTAGTCGATTTTAATATTAAAATATTCAATTTTCACAAATTAACTTTTAATTCGATTTTAAAAGTTCTAAAATATCGTTCTAACTTTAATATGATAAAATAAAATTTTACAAATCATTTTCAATCATATTTAACTATATTTTCAATTATTTCCATAATTTCACATATTAAATTATCGATTTAATTATTCAATTAAATCCAATAATTCAAAATAAATTTATTCGACTTATAAATTCACTTATTAATATTTAAAATTAATTAAATATTCAAATTTTAATTAAATAAAAATCCTGGGTCGTTACAATCTTCCCCCCTTAAAAGAATTTCGTCCTCGAAATTATTAAGTAAGAAAAGTTATAGAATTTATTAACTTTCCAAAAATTTATAATTAAACTTCTTACAAATCTTTACTAAGTTTTCAAATCATACTTAGTTATCTTTTCAAAAACAATTACTATTGTTTAACTTTCAATTCTAAATCAAAGTTAAAGTTTTCAAAATTTTCCAATTTTCTCAAATTTTTTTCTAACGCCTTAAATTTCCGGAAAAATTCACCATAGTCTCCTTTGCGCGGCTCGATCCGAAAAAAAAATGACAGTATATATATCACAAATATACATCTCATCAAGTAATGAGGCATCCCGAAGGGAAAAATTTGTAAAAGTACGGTATGTAATCCGAGATATGTACCTTATATTTTATTAGCAAGCATATACGGCTAATATAGCGCGAAAGCGAGCTCCAAATGCGAAGCAAACGCGATCCGCACCTACTAAACACTCAACAAACAACATGAGAATCATGCATATAGATAATAGTATCAATATACATCATATAGCAACATAATAACTATATATGCTAACATAGAAATGCATTCAATAGCAATATATATTCTTTCATATTCTCATTAATATTCCTTGAAATAGGTTTTCAATTTAAATCACATTAGATTCATTAACATTGGATTTACTAGCATTCATTTCCAATTAGTTTATATTTACTAATTCATATTCAAGTTGGTTCACTTCCAAATCAAATTCAATTCTATTCAAGATTCATTTAACTTCCAATTGGATTTCAATTACTTCGGATTTCAATTTCATTAACACTTCATGAATTATATACAATCAACTAATCAATCAAATAACAATCAATGTATATTAATTGCAACCAAATTCCCTTGCTTACAATTGGTTTAATTAATTGATTTTTATTCAACTATTTAACTTTCAATAACATTAGATTTTAATGAATTAACACGTACATCCATTATTCCATCCCAATTTTATTCACATTCAATTGATTCACATTCAACTATTCAACTGCTAATAACATTAGATTTTAATGAATTAACACTTACACTTACATTCATTATTTCTTATCAACTTAATTTACATTCAATTCATTCATTCAATTCAATTGGTAATTCATTTAACCATTTCAAGTTGAATTTCATTTACATAACTTAAGTTCACATTTATTACTTAACTTTATTAATTTACTTTGATACTAATATCAACTTCATTCAACTTCTCTTAACTTATATTTCCATTTAACTTTAATTTCATTTTTATTTACAACTCATATTCATAAATATATTCATATAGTTTCACTTCTCATATATATAAGTTTATTTACAATTGTAAATCACTTTAATTATAATTCAATTCTTATAATTCTTTACTTATACAATTATTCTTCAATTTAGATTATTCAAACAACTAAACAATCAAACAATCTACTTATATATCCTTTAATAATTTAAAAAAAAATTATTTCTTTATATATAAAATATAATCAAAGTAAAATTATTTCATTTACCCAATTTTAAACAATGCTGTGTCGAATTGTTCTATTCAAGTGTTTAGAAACCCCTTCGGCATAGTCTTGCGGACCACGCTGACGAAAGTTCATATGCCACTCAACAAACCAATCATCACAATATAAAACAATTTTATATTTTCACTAACAAATACGCTCTCATAGCTATTATTACACTCAACTCATTCTAGAGCACTACTGACTCTATCTCTAATGAGTAATACCCAACAG
Source organism: Allium cepa (assembly GCA_030765085.1). Classification (NCBI taxonomy): domain Eukaryota; kingdom Viridiplantae; phylum Streptophyta; class Magnoliopsida; order Asparagales; family Amaryllidaceae; genus Allium; species Allium cepa. Next base: position 339,145,787 of record CM060938.1, read on the forward strand.
AACCATGGTTGTCGCTTAACCATATGCTCTGATACCAAATGTAACGTCCCGAAAATTTTCGATTTTCGAAAATTCAACATCGATACTCACTTTATCGACTGCCGAGAAATCGAAGGCCAAAAACCCGAAATGTTTTGGTTTTTAAGAAAAGAAAAAGTAGAAAAGAAGAGAAGAAAGAAGATAATAGAGGGAAGAGAAAACAGAAAATAGAAAATTTTAAAATAGAAGAAAAAGAGAATAGAGAACATAGAACAGAACAACATCAGAATCTCACAATTCGCAGCGGAACAACATATAATAATAAATGAATAATCTTTAAACAAAGAACTATATCAGTTATTACATCACATTTCATTACATTATATCATCAGAGTGTACAACATCATACAACATCAAACAGCGGAAAAAGAAATACTATATACTAGTAATACGCCAAGAAATCCATCTTGCCTCCAGCAACTCCAGAATATCCAGAATATCCTGATAAACCTAACTCTTAACTGCCCGTGTGGAAATTGGTGGGCACCCAGAGTTTAGGAAGGAAAACAATAAACTCCAAGTCAGTCATGTGACTGGTGTGAGAACTCAAAACAGTTTATTTATCTTTAAAATCAAAATAGAGGAATATTTTTAAATCAATTCGCAATGCTTTTAAAAATGAGACTACCATAAGGCCTCCCGCACACACACACAATGCAAACGCGGAATCGGAGGAGATTTCTCCTTATGATAGTCAAAGATGCTTGATACGCATTTAAAAAGAACATTTTATATTATTACTAGTGCATAGTGTAGGAAAAAATTATTTCGAAAGTAGAATATAAATCTTAGCCAACATAGACATTTCGAACTATGCCTACTATAGCTACCATCCAAACAGTAGGGCGCCACCATAAGTGAATGATAGGTTCTACAACTAATACCGTACAAGTCACGTATTGTTTCTTTGGATTTCCAACGAATGATCAGGCCAAGGAACTTCCCATTGCCACATGAGAATGCCTCTGGATGGACATCCCCGAGAACCAAACCGGATCTCTACCAACACAAGGCCGGGTTACCCCTAACTGAGTAACAACTGACCGAATATGCCATCCCCCGGTCCTTTGGGACCTTTCACCGAGCGCTCGTAATCAATTCACACAATCATAACAAAGTGTTTTCAACATGAGTAAGTATCTGGGCTCCATACCATGATACCACCCTTTTCCAGAAGGAAATGCACACATCCTAAAGGGCGCTACCCATCATAACCTTGCTGCTTCTTTCCTGTTTTGACCATTCACGGGGTGTGAGGCTCGACGAAGTCACGTCCACAAAAACATACTTTATACAAAAGCCATGCTTTGGGTCAACAAATGATCATAGAAATGATCACCAGATAGATGATCAAATAAACGATCCTATCACAAATAATCAACACAATGATCATTTACAGCAACACTCAGCATGTCACATTACCAAATTGGGAATATATCGCTGATAACATTCAACTACATAACATCTGAGCTCGTACGTCTCAGAGAAGGGTGTTAAGCTAAAAGAATAAATTCTCCGCCACCAACAGAAATATATTTGAAAGAAATCTGCTTTATATCTCAATTTGTAATGTCAGACATACAATCCATACAAGTCTGTTCCGGGCTCGAACAAAACCGAAGGCACTTCTTACGAAGCCCTTGCAATCCGGGTATTCACAATCCCGATCAAATTTCCCATCACTTAGGAGATCTCTATACCAGGAGCTACCCAGTGCAGAGACAATCGATAGGTCATCCTATCGCTTTCACAAATACTCGGTCTTCAACACCGATCTTCAATGAAATTCACAACGACGTATCACATATTGGGAATGGGTTATTCGAGCCCATGGTCCTTTCCCGGTTAACCCGAATAGTGAGCGCTTATTCAAAAATAAGTGTGGCATTCAAATTCAAACAAATCACATCAAATACCCATTCAAAGGGAAATATTGATAGTCGGTTATTGAACTATCAATGGATATGCACACATCACCAGTTTCCAAATAATTTTCCAAATTATTTATTTTCCAAAATATCTTTACTAGATATATAATTTTCACACTTCAAAAATAAATCAATATTTATTTTTAAACAAGTTCCCCTTTCATTCATAAATTCCATAGTGAATTTATATTTTCAAAATATTTATGAATATTCGATTTCAATTATTCATTTCAATTTATCTTCAAAAAGATAAATTCTCTAATATTCACTTTATATTGGAAAAACATTTCCATACTTACTTATTTATAAGTAATTCACAAATTCTATTTATTTTCAACACTTAGAAAATATTCAATATACTTAAATCGAGATTAAGTATATATTTCATTCTTTAAGGAAATCATTCTCTTAAACATATTTATTTGGGTCTAAACGAATGTTGCGTAAAACATCGTTACGACAACCCAAAATCACTAGTATAGGGATTCGAAGTTAAGATAGATATATAAATCCCAATACTATACAAAACATTTCCTTTCAGAAATCATTTACTATAACAACAGTGTTATAGTCCATTATTTCCTTCTATTTCTCGAAAACGTCTATTTCAACAATAAATATTGAAATCTATGGTTTCGAATCTCAACACATTTTAGAACATCGTTAGATCATTTTAATTTTATTTAAAATATCACATTCTAAACATTTTCTTTAACATATTATTCACTATTCAAAAACGTGAATATACTACGTTAACAATTTTCATCCTTTTATTCATTTTATTTTAAAGGATTATTCACAGTCAAAAATGTGAATATAACTCCATTAATAGGTTTCAACAATTTACTTATCAAAATAAGTTGTTTACGAATTTATAAAACAACGTTTATAAATTCTTTTTCTATCCTATATTCAATTCATAACTAAATTATGTACCAAAGGTTCATATTATAAGTTAAATACTTATAATTTATTTGTTTGCAAAAAATCGTTCCTTTGAACTTCATAATTATAAATCTTATAACTTATAAGATTCGATTATTCATCCAAATATATTCTTTAATAATTTCACAAAATCTATAAATCTTACTATTTATAAATTTCATTTATAACTTCACCATTTATAATTTTATGAATTCCATTCATTTACAAAAATTCATTTTCACTTCACTCAACACTTATAAAAACTCGTTTTATAATTCAAAGGTTTTAATTTATAAATATCAATTTATAAATCCTTTAAAAAATCAATTTATACTATTATTTTAAAACATCTTCAATCTCCTTTATTATTTCACCATTTTGATTCATAAAATAATTAAATTTTATAAATCCTATATTTGAACTTTTCACAATAAATTCAAATTTCCCAAATTAAACTATTTTATAAAATCAATAGCATCATATTCTCAAAAATCAGTTTTTAACTATTTTTCTCAAAAATCATAATTTTTTATAACTTTAAAAATTATAACGTTTATTTATTTAAAATAGATCAAATTCCAAACATATAGTATATTTTCAAAAATCACTTTTAAAAATCATTTTTAAATTTTCAAAGTTTGGTCCAATGATGCTACATACCAAATAGCCAATCACGACAACAACGATATCATATATCGATATGATAATCAACGAATATCAAAATATCCATAATCAAATAAATACTGTTGAGGAATCTAGTTGGATCCCTCCAACCTATTTTCCTGCATCCACAAACATTAGCACAATACCAATTCCGCTCCAGTACGGAATTATCGCGGTATATGGGATTTTAAATATTATCCGCTTAATAGACGGCGCAATAGGGTCTCATCCGCTAAACAAAAAATGCGGGAAATCACTAACTCCAATATATACATATGCCAATATATATATATTGCTATTATATGTAATACCAATTTCACTGTTTATGAAATATTCGCGGTATATGTTTTTAATAAATAACATCCGCTTACTAACGGCGTATAATGTCTATTTTAACAACTAATAGATATCAATCATCATTCAAAAATGCATTCAAATATTTTAAATCTAACTATTTAAAATAAAATCGAAACTATTCGATTGAGTGAGAAATTCTCACCTTGATTTTAATTCCGTTTTAGCGATTTATTTCGAATAAAATTAAACGGACGTTTAATTTTACCCAAAATTCTCACTAACTCCAAACGACTCCAATCCAATTTCATCGCGTAGTGCTCATCCATACGATTCCAACGCAACTGGTTTCGTGCGTTTTCGACCTCGTATGAAAAAGTTACAAATATTTGAACATTACACGAATTTTAACTTAATAAATTTACAAAAAAAAAAATTTTCCTCTACCATCAGGCCCGCATGCGCACGCTCCCCCCCTCCTCTTCTCCTTCGCGTTCTTCTTCCAGATATAAGAACCCATTGCCGTTCAATTAGGGTTATGCGCCGTCGCCACCACGCTACACGAAATTCCATCACACCACCGCCATTCGAAAGCCCCTGCTCTCCCCCATACTCGGCTGAAACATCATGGAGCTCGGCTCCCAATCCACTTCGAAAAACGTGCACGAAACCCCCCCTTCAAGCTTGATTTGCCGACAATCGGCTTCGCCTACAACGATCTCAGCCGTTGAATATGTAGAGCTTGATGTGCTCTTCAACTTTGCAGTTGAAGCTTCCTTGAATCGATTAATGGATTGAAAGAAATTTGAGGGGAAAGAGGAGAAGATTTCGGCCGTTCATGGGGTGCTGGCGGCTGCAGTAGGAAATTAGGGTTTTTCCCTTTTTTTATTTTTTGTGAATTTATGGCTATTTATAGGAAAAAATCGAACACTATTCATCCGGAAATTCCGAACTCCGATTTACGCGCCGTAACCAGCGTTTCTAGAGTTTACCCCGCGTTCCGGACACAATGGGACAGATTTCGGAAGCTAATTCGGACATCTGTGCGAGTTATGGCTATAAACGTTCAATTTAAATTAAACCGATTTAAATCGATTTCTAGGCGTTTTAATTCGTACCGGACAAACGGTAAATCCAATTGACACGAAATTTGAAACCTTACAATAATATCACATTACGGATCCGATGAAACTGGTTTCGTCGAAATCCGAGACTTTTTGAAAAATGGCTATTTTAACTCGCCAAATTAAAATTAAAAATAATTCGATGCGTTTCGAGCTGCCACGATCAAACGATAACTCCGATTGACACGAAAATTGAAATCCGGTAATAACTAACTATTATGGATCCAATGGAACTGGTTTCGTTCAATTCTGAGACTGTTCAAAAATTGACTATTTTCACTAGTCGATTTTAATATTAAAATATTCAATTTTCACAAATTAACTTTTAATTCGATTTTAAAAGTTCTAAAATATCGTTCTAACTTTAATATGATAAAATAAAATTTTACAAATCGTTTTCAATCATATTTAACTATATTTTCAATTATTTCCATAATTTCACATATTAAATTATCGATTTAATTATTCAATTAAATCCAATAATTCAAAATAAATTTATTCGACTTATAAATTCACTTATTAATATTTAAAATTAATTAAATATTCAAATTTTAATTAAATAAAAATCCTGGGTCGTTACACTAATACTAGAAAAAAGTATAGTAAATAGAATTTGAAAGAGATTAACATAATTATATTATAATTATTCAATACATAAATATGTATAAGTATATTTCAACAAACACATCAAAACCAATCATGTCAGACAAGTCAAACAAATCAATCAAGTCAAACAAGTCAATTAAGTCAATCAAGTAAAACAAGCCAATTCAATCAAACAAGTCAATCAAAACATACCAAACAAATCAAAAACTAATAATCCTATATTATAAGACAATACTACAAACTCCCCCTAAATAAAATACACTCGTTCTGTATACATGTATGCAATATGTAGTTTGTAATGTAGTATGAAATGTATGACATATGCAATATAGCATGAGATGATATGCAAAATGAAGTGCAACTTGTGATGAAAATGATTTGATATTTCATGCATTGTAATTTATGATGTAATATGCAATGAAATGTGATATGAAACATGATGCATAATGATATGTAATGTGAAACAAAATGATAACAAAGTAAAAATAATAATAATAATAATAATAATAATAATAATAATAATAATAATAATATGCAGCATGATATGATGATATATATATTATGGTAAGAGATATCCAGATTATATGATAAACATGAGTGATAATTAATATCTAATTGACAAGCATATATATACATATGTGTGTGTGTGTGTGTGTCTGTATGCATATGTATACGCATGTATGTATATGCATATGTATGTATGTATGTATGTATGTATGTATGTATACGTATATAAAACAATTTATTATAACTCGCTTCAACCAAACAAAGGTAATACACACCAATTACTAAACTTAGGTTAAGGAAACTAATGAATGGAACTAAAAGAGTAGTAAAGACAAGAGTTTAAAGGTAATTAATGATATTAAAACTATAACATATTCATGAAAAGTAGTAATCAAACTCAAACTTTATATATGATCAAATATGGTTTTTAAAAAATCTAATACCCTAATTATTTAATTTATTTAAAATAATTTTTTTTAACTTGGTTGATTTTTATTTAAAAAATCCAAACTTCCATGTTTATAAAATACTTAACTTACTAATTAAAACCTTTATATTAAATTATTATTGATTAAAATATTTAGAAACATGTTTAAACATCTTTTTTAAAAAATATCATAATGAAATATTAAATAACAAAGATTGAAAAACTAAAATAAACATGTGTTATACTAAGGCCTCTTATATTAAAAAAGTTTTAATTAATTGAAAAAATTAAACATGAAATTAATTTTAAAATATTCAAATATAAGTTAGAAAATAAATTTTAAAAAGAATAGAGAAAAATTCTTAATTGAAATATTATTTTTACATATTTTAAAGTTTCAAGTTGAAAACACAGCATTTATAGAATGCTATAAAAAGTTTTTGCTGTAAAATATATGCAAAACATTACAAACAGAACTACAGCATTTACCAAATGCTGTGAAAAGTTTCTGAAAAAAATACTGCATTTCAAAGCATAGAAATGCTATAAAAACGTATTTGCAACATAATAGAAGCAAAGACAGCATTTCAGAAATGCTATCTAAAGTTCTGGTCCTGTTTTTAACATGATTTTGCTGTAAATAATTGATTTTTGACTCAATTTATTTATAGTAGTTAATATAATTAAAGTACTTGAAAAACATAAAAAATAATAATGAAAAGACATGTGTAAAGATACTTGGCATTATGCATGTAAAAATGCTTCTATTAAAGAGCAAGTGTAATGACACGTGTAATTTTGCATATATGTCACTATCTACTTATATGACAAGTGTCATGTGATGTGGAGCAATCTTATTAATTGAAGAAATCTATAAAGAGAGCCTTATTCTAACATTATAAATTCATTTTATTAAATTCTTAAAGACATAAAATTAGTATCTTAAAAGAAATAAAGTACGAGAAGTAAAAATAACGATAAAAAAGTTGAAATCACGAATGAAGGTATGCTTTTCAACTTAGTATGGTTGTAATAAATTAGGAGTAAGATTTTATTTGAAAGAAAACACATTTTAAAAGACTTTAAAAAAAATTAGACCGGTGTATCGATATTTAAACTATGGTGTGTCGATATATGGACCATAATATCAAAACTTATAAAAGAGATAAATTTCCATGCCTAACTAAATGCATAAATATATATTCCTAAATGCAACAATAAAGATGAAATAATAGTAAAGCGTACCAATTTTGGTACTCCATCTTTCTAACTTTGTTGTTCTTCCATTGTCGTGAACCACAAATATATATCTTTTAGAATTTGATGAAGAGATCCGTTCTATTGCGACGGGCTTGTTTTTCTGATCATCATAGTATATTCATTTGCTGAATTTGAAGACCGTATGAGAATGATACAGATGATTTAGTAGATTGACCAACTTGGAGCCAAAACTTTGAATTTGAATTTTGAATGGATGGACACTTCAACCACTATAAATAGGCCCAACAGTCACCACTTTTCATAAAAGTTTCTCTTCTTCTTCTTCTTCTTCCCGTTTTTCTATTTGCCATCAAACTTCTAGAAGGCATATCTCCTTTGTTTCTTAACGGAATTGGAGGAAACCATGGAAAATCAAAGAGGGAGGCAAGGTCTATGATCCAGTGACAGTTTGATGATGAATTTGGAGAGTATTGTGGTGCAACAGGCCGAATAGTAGGAGAAATGCGGGAAATCTCGCACACAGTTTTCAGTTTTGGATAGCCAACTTCAAACTTTCATATCTCACTCAATTTTGATCATAATTTGATGATCCACCCATCAAAACGATCGTGAGAACAAGAAATATAACCTTGAAAAAGAGTGGGAACAAAATACTTAAATCTCTGGATGCAATTTGAAGAATACCATTGACAGTTTTGCTTTCTTTTTCTCTTTGTTCACCAAAACTTCATTTGATCATAACTTGGTGATTTCTTGACGGATTTACACGAAACTAGTGACATTGCAAAATAGATGGAGAGAGTTAAAGTATCATATCAAGTTGTAGATAAGAAAGTAAAGCTTTGTATTGATCTGGTACCCATTCCATTGTCGATTGTCATAATATATCCATTTGTTCTTCTTGATCGATGAATGATTATCTGGTATCTTTTTAACAATAGTCATTAGACATAACTCTTCTCCTGCAAAACAACATAATTTTTTTAAAGAATCAAGTGACTTTTCAAAATAACTAAATATAGTTTTAAACAACAATATCATGATGATTCTGTGACATATTCATATGTAAATAGTGTTAATAATTTTACACAAAAAATTGCTATTTTAAAAAAAATTCAAAATTCAGATTATGAAACTTTGAAAACCTTGCTCTAATACCAAATGTGAGAAATGCGGATAACGGATCTTAAGGCTAGAATAAACACTAGAGAGGAGTGAATAGTGTTTTAAGGAATTATTAAATCTTTTTGAGTTTATGTTAATTTGAACACAAATGTATGCAATATTCAGACACAAATAAGATCACAGAATCAAACACAGATGCAGAAATAAAGTAAAAGCAATAAAAGAAAGAATACACTGGATTTTATACTGATTCGGAGTTACCTTACATCCAGTCCCGCACACAATTACAGATTTCCTTTCAAAACCAATTGTACAATTACACCCTCGATTTCAAGGCCACAAAGTATACCACTCCATATTCACAATCCTCTGCTAGAGATACTTGATTTCACGGGAAACAAGTTCACCTAATTGATTTCCTAGGCCACAATCACACCTTTTCTTGCTTGATTGATTTCACAGGCTACAATCACACCTTTTCTCGCTTAGTTTATTACAAAGAAGCCTATAACTCTGAATAGCACTGAGACCTTGTTGTGATAGTGATAGAGAATCAAATCAAAAAAGATCTAATTAGATTCAATGTTGATTTCGGCAAAGTAATGGTAAAATATATATAAAGAAATGTGGAGGAAGAAGAGGAGTGAAACAGAGAAAATATGAATAAGAATTCGTTCAAAACTACCCATATTTATAGTAGAACAACAGCCATGTCCATTTGTGGAAGGATACGACGAATAGACGCTTCTTTTGAAATTCAAAATTTTGAAATCAACTTCTACCTTATCGACATGGTTAGGTTGGGGTTGTCGATATGCCTAAGGAAATTTTGGCAATTTATTTTTCTTTGAAAATAACTTTTATCTTGTATTAAAACTATTTTAAACTTTATAAATATACTTAACTATAGTTAACATACATAAATAAATATAGAGAATAATATTTTGCTATATACAAAATTTTACTATAATTTTATATTTAAATCTATGTATAAATATTAAAAGTTAAATATATTATAATTAAAAGATAGTTTAAAAACAAGGATAATTTGATTTTGAAGATAAAGATTATTTTGAGACTAAAAGTATTTTAAAACTAGGATAGATATTTTTGATTCTTTTAAAATGAAGGTTTTGAAATCATTTTGAAAACAAGATATAATTTTGTAAAAAAAACATTTTAATAAAAGTTAGTGGATACAAAACAATGTTCCACTAGATTTTTCGTAGGTTCCATCCTACTTAGGGTTCCATCCTTTTAACAGGCTCGAAATGGATTCCATTACACGAATAAATTGGATGTTAAGATGCCAGTGCTTTTCTAGGAGTTTTAACAAAATTCCTAATTAAATTACTTATTATTGAACTCTTGATATTCTTGATACTCATGCGTCTTCAATCTTGATATCTTGAATCTCTATACTGTACAGCCTTCATTCTTGATACCTGCATGGTCAGATCCTGCATATACATATATATCTAAACTATAATGTTAGTATTTATATTTTACAACAATTCCTAAGGTTGTTGCCATCAAAACCATCCTTTTCAAGGACTAAAATAGGCTTGATTATTGTTTGTATTGAGAATGTTGATTCATGTGGTGTGGAGTGATTACTCCAATCTATTGAGCTTCCTTCTTGGCCAAAGGATAGTAAGTTGAAAGTTGAAGATGCGATAAGTCTATGAGATTAGGCTTCTGTTTGAGGTTGAGAATCGCTTTTGCGTTGTTGGTGCAAAGAGACCTTGATCAGATTTATCTGAAACTACTTCGGATCAACATATATTCAACAATTGTGCAGGTTGGGCGAAGATATTGATATTTTGGATTTTCATAGTAAAGTACTGCTAGTTGATCATTTGGGGTTAAAATTCCAATATAAATATAGTAGCAGTAGTCTCTTTGTTATGAAATATCCATTGTAAGGGAAGTCGCTACTAATCCTGTAAGATGTGGTAGGAGAGTACCTTCGATTTGTCATATTCCTTGACAACTCATATGGATGAGTGTCTGACATTTTATTTCTAAGATTACGTACATTGGTTTTTACAAACGTACATCATGTGGTGGCGGAGAAGGCACATTCTTTTAGCTTAACACCCGTACGAGCTCAAGGGCTGTATTTTTGTGGAAGGCAATTACTAGTCAACGGGAATGGCAATGTGACACTCAAAGAAGATGATGATGATATGTGATATGTGAAAGGTATTCGATGCCTCTTTTGACCTCACTCCACGAAAAATGACTAAAACGGGGATAGAAACAACAAGGTTAAGTGAGTCGCTTCCATTAGGAGATGTCACACTCTTTTACATGTATATTTACATGTTATGACGTCGTGTGTTGGATTAATTTTGATGTATGCTTGTGGCCATGGATTTAGGTCGGTAATGGCAGGAGTGATGACATATTCGGTACTATTCAGGAAGGGGTAGGCCGGTCTTGTGTTTGTTTAGGCGCAGAGTATCTCGACCCTAGGTACATCCCTCTAGAGGTGCACTAAGATTTGGTTTGGAAAGGTATCACCTAGTCATTTGTATGGAAATCCAAAATCCACTGTGCGCCTGCAATTTTGTTTGTAGAGTCCAGTATTGCTGGAATTTAATAATGTAACAATTTCAGCTATGTTGATTATTATTTGTATAATAGACACTATTATAATATAACATGATTTGATATGAAATGGTTTGGTTATGTTAAGGAAAAAACTCGTCTGTGTCTATGTGTGGATGTGGTCTTACAAGATACCTTTCGTTTTGATAAAGGAAAAGTTTTGATAACTTTATAAATTCAGTTGAGGTGTGTTTTTCTCATGGTAGTTTACCAGAATGATCTGGGCATTTTTCCCTTTCAATGCTCGGATAAAACCTAGTATATTTACAGGTTTAGATTTGGTGCTTTTGGAGCTTCAGCAGGTGAGCTAGAGGTCTTCATGTCATATACATGTATCTGTATATTTTTCCGTTGCATTGCATTGTTGTTGTTGCAAATTATTAGCATTTGTGAGGACAAGTTATTATAATTGTCCCAGCTTAAGATTACTTATTGTGTACTCTAAAATTGATTTATGTATATTACAGTTTCTCTTTGTAAAGATTACAGATCTATATTATATGTTATTCCGCTATGATGTGAGATTCTGTATTGTTTTGGTTCCGCTTCTCTCTTCTTCTTCTCTTCTCTTCTTTTTTCTTATCTCTTTCTTCTCACCCTCTCTTTTCTTTGCCTTGATTATCTACAATTACGTTCGCTCTGGGTCGACAAGCATGGTTTGTTATATGTTCAGAGGGTATGGATTTGCGGGTCGTCACAGTTGGTATCAGAGCTTAGGTTTAGTGTACTTCTAAGCTTGATATGTACTCACAATAGATATGGTTAGTAATACCATAGAATGAGTAGAGTGTGTGTGTGTATGAGCGTGTATTTGTTAGTGATATAAAAATGTTTTATATTGTTTTAAATTAGGTAAATGAAACAATTTTACCTTGATTATATTTTATATAATCGTATATGATTTATTAGTTGTTATTGAATGGTAATACTTGATTATTATCATTTGTTATTTGCTGTTATGTTTAAATAAAAGCTATTATTATAAATCTAAACAAAGGTAAGAAAAATTGAAGTGAACTTATATAAGCAAAGAAGTAAAGTGAAATTATACAAGTATATATTTGTGAAACTAATTTATACTTAAAATGAATTTAAAAGAAATAATAAAAAGCACTGAATTCAGTAAATTGTTGGGAAATAATAAGGGTGATGATGGTCGCATCATCAGTATTCGTTTTCCAGTTTCTAAGTGATGGATTTGCTACCAATATTGATTTTGTCAATGAAGTTTTGATTTGATGAACAAGTTTGATTTTCAAATCCAAAGTATGATTTGATTTAAGATATATGGAAAATGAGTTACGAACCTGTAAATTGAAAACGGTATACATGTAAGTAAAAGAAAATTTGAAATTGGAACATGAAATAAAATTTAACTTAAATAAAGTTCAATAAATTAAACTAGTAAAATGAATTATATGAATTGAAGTTTAACTAAGCTAAGTTGGATAAATCAAAACGAATTTGCAATGTATGAATTAAAATGAATCAAATAAAAATAAATCTAAACTTGAATGATAAAGTGATTATATAACCATGAATTGAAATTTTAGAATGTGAATAAACTTAAGCAAATATTTATGGAATCTTAAATAAATAAGTTTTATAACTTACAAATTTGAAATAAATGGGTGTTTGAATTCTAAAATTGTTATCTAAATGTTTTGCGAAATAAATGGAATTAAGTTTTTAAACTTATAATTTAGAAAATGGAATAGACAAGTAAAGGAAACTTGAAATTAAGCTATGCATTTAAAATTAACTTAAAGAAAGAGGTTAATTGGAATAGTTGAAATGTTGTTTGATAAGAAAGTGAAAATAAACATAAGTGTTATATAAAATGTCTAAGCAAACTTAGGCAAATTTAGTAATGAAATAAAATAATCGTTATGTGTTATTAGTATTAAAAGAATTATACTAAGTGAATAATGAAATGTTGTTAAACATGAATTGGAAGTAAAGTTAACAAAATTTAAGTGAATGTTAATAAACTGAAAGTTAGTGTATGTTATCAAACGTAAAATGAGAATGAATGTAATAAAATGTTTGTTAGTTGAATGAATGTAATAAAATGATTGTTAGTTAAACTGAATGCAAATTAGTTGGATGAAAACTAAATAATAAACGAATGAATTGATTAGTTGGATGTTTGTTGTTTGATGATTTCTTATACTGAATGTATTTCATTTTCATATGATTATTATATAATTATGTCATATGTTGATAATAGTGGAAATTAGCCTCAAGGGCCTCTTTAGCAAATGCAATTAGTTTCTAGGACACACAACTGAAATGATTACTTTTGAGGACAAAATGCAAAATAATTAGTTTCTAAGGCCTAAAAATCTATGAAATTATGTCCTTGAAAGTAATTGGACTGCTGACTTTGTCCTTAAAAGTAATTATTTTGCTGACTTTAGCCTTGAAATTATTTCTACAGATGTGTGTCTTAGAAACTAATTGGACTGTAAAATTTATCCTTCTAGTGAAATGCCCCTTGATAATATTTCTATATACATGTTTCTCATTGATTGTTGAGTGTTTTAGTAGGTACGGACGGCGTACGTTTCGCATTTGGAGCCCGCTTTCACGCTATATTGCTTATATATGCCCGCTAATAATATATAAGGTACATATCTCAGGTTACATATCATACTTTTATATTATTTCCTACGAGATGCCTCATCCTCGAAGATTAGATGTATATTTTGTGATATATATATATGTAACGACCGGGCGATTTTCGACCGAAAATCGACAGTAATACGTTTACTGCATAGAGTGCCATCAATCGAGTGCTGGAAATACCAAGTTGTTAGGGTTTAAGAAGAAAAGAGATAAAAGAAGAGCACAATACAGAATCTCACCATCACGGTGGAACAAAATATAATATACAATAATAGGTTTTATACAAAAGAATCTGTAACTTTTAATATACATACAAGTTATCAGAGTACGATCATCAACATATAAATCTGGACTGTTATAATAACTTGTCCTCAAAATGCTGAATACAGCCTACAGTACATAGTGGAATATAGTCAAATACGTGCAATACATCTCTGCCATCCAGCTCCTCTCCTGAGCTCCAAAGTAATCTAACATGAATCTGTAATACTCGATCTGGCCTGAACATTACAACAAAGTAACACCCGAGTCAAGCTAGAAAGCAACGTGAGTAAAGCACACTTAATTTGAATTACTTAAGCTATCAAAATCCTTTGAAATACCAAAGTAATTCGTAAGGCCGCGTCACATATACACGATGGGTTTTACCTTTCGATAGCCAAATAACTTTTATAGAAAAAAACTGGTGACATTATAATAGTGTCTACGTATAAAATACTTATTAAAATAACCGAATTTGGTAAATCAATTACATTCCAGCATATTAGACTCTATAATCAAAACCGTTAAGGTCCGTAATGATTATTAAATCGAAGTAGTTCCGGATAACATTGATATCCGACCCCGGTCTCTTCGAATCTAATCGATAATCTTTAAATGTCCAAGTCATTTTTAAATAATGACTTATATTCAGGATAACAATGTTCACATGTTGTAGTTTGCTACATATGTGTATTTTCCCAATAAACGTATCAATTTTTTTTCTAACTATTTTAACTTGTCTGGCCACTAGATGGCACAGACAAGAATATTAAAATAAATATCCAAGAGCAGTAATTCAATGCATAGATCATTAACAAATTAACGATTATTAATTAATATTAACCAATTCATAAAGCAGGATTTGGTTGGTTTAAATTAACTGGGTCTATTTATATTATAAATACAAATTACTTATATTTAAGAATTTAACAAAAAAAGATATATTATTAGTAAATTAAAGTCAAGCAATCCATTTAAAAACTAATTTATTAATTAATATAAGATTAAATCGATTAATTTAATTTTATATATTCTCTTATTATTATAAATACATATTTTTTTTTACCGCAAACTAACCAAAATAATTATAGATTATAAATCTAGGTGATATGATCACAATGTACCAACCTTCATGTTTAATTTTGTTTTAAATAGGTTGACAACAATGTTTTAAATTTAAAGGTTAAAAATAAATGTTTATTTACTAAAAGAAAACTAGGCCCACACATCCACAAACCGGCCCAAAACTATTTACCTTCCCCTTCGCCGGTTCTTCCTTCTTCCAAATTTTTTTCACGGAACGAAAAAGTCCACGCCAGTGCACGCACGCAACGTGCACCACCCATGACCCATCGACCGTCGAACTTCATCGCGACCATCCACACGAATCGAGTTCGAACACCTTCCCATGTTCCACTCCCTGGAATGCCGCCAAAGACCCTCATTAAAATTTTCGAACTACTGCTCCAAACACGAAGGAGGATCTGAGCCTCCTCATCACTTCTCCACGCCACCACAACCGATCGTGCACCACCAAAATCCACCAAATAACTCGCCACATCCCTCTCATCTTTTCCCTCAAGCGCGCACCACTCCGGCTGCCCCACATCGCCATAGTTCAACCAAAACCAAACACTTACAATAACAAGCCTAAGACCCTAAATCACCTCGAACCCCATGCCACACACCACCGGAAGCCACCGCGCCATTTTTCCTAGCTTCCCCATCAGCCAAGCTACCTCCACACCCAATCGACCAGCCGCTAATCGCCTTGACCATCATAATTTGCTCAAAACAAATTCTCGGCAATCTCTCATTTTCTCGCTCCATATGTGATGAAAAATCACCAAATTATTTTCAGAAATTACATTTTCAGAGACAAACACACCTACATAATCAATTTATTAAATTATGTTAATTGAATTTTGGCCATTTCAATGTTGTTTACTGTAAACTAAGCTTTTATTCCCCTCTGCTTTATGATAACTAACGAAACAAATTTTAAAATAAAATATACTAAAAAACAATCACTTTTTCTTTTGAAACTATAATCTAAAACTGACTCGATCATGAGATATTGATCTTTAAAGTTGGAAAATATCAACTTTTCCGAAAAAAAGAGAGGTATTTTATATGTTACCGTGAGTTTTCCAGGAGTACAACATGACTAACACTCATATATATAGCCTAGTAATACATGAATGCTCGATAAACAAAGAGTTCATTCAAAATTTATAGGAATACATATGCATACAAAAGTTACAGTAAGTAAAAGATGTTTTTTTTACTCAGAGGCTTTGATAAAATGTGACATTGCTACTTTCTGTTTTCTTTTGTTCTAGCTTGATCCTTTACATTTTTAATGAAAACACTTATGTTTTTTTCCTCTTTGTATAAACATGAATGAGATAGTAAGCAAGTATGGCTATATATATAAGAATGGAAGGGGAGCACTTCAACAAGGAAAAGGCTGAGATGATCACAGGCTTCCTTTTTTTCATTTTATTTTATTTAGATTTAAAAATATGTGATTTGATTTGATAAAATGTGTTCATTTGATTAAAGGCGTGACTAGATTTTTATGAGCTGATTTGATCTTTTATGGCTTGAGTTGAAATTTTGTATGCTTGAATTGATATGCATTTATCACAATGTTCCATTGTATGCAAACATTCATCATATAGACATATATATGTATAGATTTCCTATCTCCTAGACCATAAGCACATGTTTTTTTACTAACATGTATATATATAGCATGCCTAAGTATAAAGCAACAAACAAGTATTTAATTCCTTATTTACATATATATTTTATTTTATATCGTAAGTTTTGCATACACACACACACAAAATTCCATACACACTATTCTTTAAGCATATATACATACACATATACTTACATTTATCTTGTCATCTCACACACACACACATATATACATTTATACAAATTTTCATATACATTACTTCATATGTGCATATATATACATACACACACACATATATATACATTTATACAAATTTTCATATACATTACTTCATATGGGCATATATATATACTAATGTGTGTATATATATATATATATATATAATTGAACATCATTAACTTGTACATGTTTATATTTATATACAAATATATGGATATTCTACCTTGAATTTTAGATGGTGGTGTTTTTATTCATAATCTATAATATTTATCATATCCAAGAATTTTATTTTAAATTTGAATATAGTTTTTATATTAATTTATACATCTAGACATTTTTAAATATCAAAAAATTTATCTATTCGATTTATAAAAATTAATATTCCAAAATTAAAATTAGTTAACCATCCCAAAAACAGATGGCTAAAAATCCGGGTCGTTACATTCCTTCCCCTTAGAACTTTTCGTCCCCGAAAAGGAACGAAGCGAGAATTAGAATTTTGATGTATGTTACTAAATTAATCATCTTTAACATTTTAAACTCTTACTCTTTTATTATGCAGTTTAAAAATGCATACACTTTAAATTTCAAAGTATTACCAAGCTAGCTTGATATTAAAACATTTTTCATAACTCGATGTCTTAACAAGTCCATCCTTATTCTTACGGAGATTTAGTCGTACATCGATCAGGCTTAGGACTAAAAATCTATAAGTACTTAGTAGATCCGTTCCAACACCCAATGCAAATACTGGGAAATCTTTTTTCAAAAATGATATGGAAAGTATCCCCCCCTTTCCCACCATGGATCGCAGTTAACTCGATGATTGCATCGCCATCCCGACAAAATCATAAGAAAACTGTAACCCCCTCGACTTACACCATGGGAACACCATAGTCCTTAGCTACACAAGGGTTGCATTGCTATCACAACAAAACCGTAAATAGTCTGTAAGTATTCTTTACCCCTCGAATTATGCTATCAAACAAACCTATAACACATAGATCGCAACTACACAAAGGTTGCATCATTATCCCAATGAAACCCAACGTAGACTATAGGCAATCGCTGCCACCCGAATCACGCTACGAAACCAAACAACATAGATCGCAATCTACTGATGTTATGTCGCTATCACAGTGAAGTCAAACGTAGATTGTAGGCAATCACTGCCTCCCGAATTATGCTATGGAATTGCGATATATCGTAGTTACACAGAGGTTACGTTGCTATCACAACAAAACCCAACGTAACTGTAGGTATCAACACCGCTCGATTTACGCTACCCAACAATTGATCATCGAGAACCCTTGAATTTTGTCCGGATGTCCGTTAGGATCTCAATTCTCATTGAACCCACACTGAGGATTCCTAGGCTGAACCACCAAGTGGATCTCCTACTCTAAGTTTCGACTTTCGTGGGGGTACCTTTCCAAACTTTTAGTCTCAAAACATATCATACTATATGCATAGTACCTTTCAAATCATATACTTCATATATATCACATATAAACTTTATCTATATAAAATCGATAACTTCAAAATTGATAGTTTTAAATTCAGAGTACCCAATTTTCAAAATTGACTATTTGCCAAAATCAAAAGTCTTTAAAATCAATACGTTCCAAAACTATTTCAGTTTCATATGCATATGAGATCATTCTTTTTAACTCGAATAATTTTTGAATCAATAATTTCTAAGTCTACCTCATACTTATATAAGCTCCATTTAGTACTTTCAAATATTTTTCAAAGATTCATTTCTTTCTGGTTATAAATTTAACAAGGGGAGTTTGAATGTATAACTAATATATATAACCTTATTTATGCCAAATCAAAATTTTTCCAGTTTGATTACTTTACAAAGTTATTGGTAACATTTCTTACTTCTTATAAGTAAACTTCAGTTATAGAAAGTATTCAAAAATCTTTTAAAATCATCCCATTTACTCAAAATATACTATTTCACTTCAGAATCATATTACCTTAATATCCAATTTCGGTTCCAATTTAGAATTGCTTCGAATTTCCATTTGGATTATAATTTTAATTTAGCCTAGTTTGTACTTAAATCCATGATTTAAATATAATTAATTTCTACTCTAAAAGGTTTGAATTTAGAAAATAGCTTGAATAGTTTTTAAAATAGTTAAATAGTTAATATAAGATAGTTTTGAGTTTTTTTAAAAATGGTTTGTATAGTAAAGAAGCTTGGAAAATCAAAATAATCTGAATGTTTGAGAAGATAGAT
Organism: Allium cepa; assembly: GCA_030765085.1. Lineage (NCBI taxonomy): Eukaryota > Viridiplantae > Streptophyta > Magnoliopsida > Asparagales > Amaryllidaceae > Allium > Allium cepa. The sequence continues at coordinate 339,165,324 of CM060938.1, forward strand.
TTAAAACAGTTTATATGAACATAATTTATTTGAAAATAGCTCCAAAGTCAAACTAATTCAATTCCCAATCTTCCAGTTCAAATCAATTTCAATTACCATATTGGTAATTAAGTAATTATAATTTACATCCAAATCCATATAAAAAGTGGCCTTATATAAGATCGTATTTCTACAAAATATTTCACAACATCAATAGACTACAACACTAGTAAGTTCAAACATTACATCCATTTATCCATATGAAAAGTCTTACAAAAGGTCATAAGTCAAGATCCCTTAACAACTACCTAGGGGTTTAGAAAAGAACAGAGCCCTAGCATCCTTCATAAAAACTTTCTTAAGGACTTCCTATCAACTCGCCAAAACTATCCATGCAATCCGTAAAAGGGTGTCCCCACCTATTGCATTTTCCACAAAATAATTTTATACTCCCATCTTTCTGGATAATTTTCACACCTCCCGCAGGGCGTTCCACAACTTGCTCTTTCTTCCATCTCTTGGGACAATCCCTAGCGATGTGTCTCATCATTTGATAATGGTAGAAAATGGTTGATCCATCGACGTATACCATGGGTTTATTTTTCATCTTCCTCACCTTAGGGCATTGGTTTAGAAAATGTCCTTTCTCACGACACTTAAAGCATAAAATCTCAGAGCGAAACCGTTTAACTTTCTCATCCCTTTCCTTTCTTGGTTTACTGCACTTAGCTATGTAATGTCCTTTATTGTGACATCTATAACATATGCCACTATCTAAGGACCTGGTCCAGCCCTTTCCCTAACATGTTTCTCGTGTTCCATTGTTGCTTCTTCCCATGCCTTACGTGTAGTTGCTCTCCGCTCCCTATGCCTTACCTTCCATTCTTCTCCTTTAGCCATCTCTTATTACTTGTACTAGATTGTAGTAGAACTTCCTAACTACAATTAAAACCTCGATTAGTCAAAATTTTAGCTTTTATTTTTATTTCCAAATATTCTTTCATTTGTTCTCGGTCATTTTTATAATTTAATCCACTAATTTGATAAGCTGGTTCATTTTAATTTTCAGAATTCGAAACCCGCTTTTATTTCAAAAATCGTTTTGGAATCATTTATACATAACTTCTTTTGCACCTCTTATCGAATCTATACCATTTCTTTTTTAGTTTAACCTATTTAACTTCCCACTTATAAGTTCAAAAGCTTACCTTTCTTTAAGATTATACTTCTCATTTCAATAGGAATCCTAGAACTCAAACACCCAGTTATTTATTTCAAATCAACTTTGATATTACACATACATACATACATACATACATACATACATATATCTCATATATATACCTAATCACACTTATTAAATTTAAACCAACCTTGGTTTTTATCCAAAACAAATTTCTTCACAATTTTCAAAATGACTCTTATTTTCAAAACAAAATTTTCTATATCAAAAATATTCCAATAATATTACTTATTATTCCTTCAAAACACTTTGAAACACATTTTAATTTTTTTTTGGGGACCTAGATTCAAAACCTTACAATTTAGATCCATTTTCAATTTATAAGTCATATTTATAAATTAAGCTTACATAATTTCAGTTCCTTAAAACATTTCACAATGTTTTATCATAGTTTATTTCGTAATAAACACCTTCGTTAATACCCAACAACTAACTCACAATAATAATTAATATTATCATACCTAGAAACCTATTTTTATTTCAAAACACTTTGAGAAATCCTTCCATAATTTTTGGAACTTAAATTCTGGTTTGAGTCTATTTTTAGCTTAACCCATTTGTATAGTTCATTCTTTTCAAATTTCTATTTGGTTATATATACACACACACAACCGCCTAAATTCTATAATCTTTATTTGGTTATAATAACAACAACCAATCACCTCAATATACTATAATAATTCAGAAAAATTATTCCTTTTTTAAAAAAATCTTATATAAAAATTATTTTAAAATCATTTTTAAAATCATTATATGAGAAAAATACAAGTACACCCTCATATATAATATGCTCAACTCATTCTAGGGTACTACTGACCCTATCTCTAATGAGTAATCTCCACCAGAGCCAAAGTTCTAGCTTAACCTTCAGCTTTCATACCACGTGTAACGACCAAGCGATTTTCGACCTTGAAAATCGACAATAATGCGTTCACCGTATATAGTGCCGAGCAATCGAGTGTCGAAAATAACAGGTTGTTAGGATTTAAGAAGAAAAGAGATAAAAGAAGAAATAGAAATAACCACAACACAGATTCTCACAATCACAGCGGAATAAAATATAATATACAATAACTGCTTTTATACAAAAGAATCTGTAACTGTTGATATACATATAAGTTATCAGAGTACAATCATTAACATATAAATATGGAAAGTTATAATAACTTGTCCTCGAAATGCTGAATATACAGCCTAAAATACACAAAGGAATATAGTCAAATGCGTGCAATACGTCTCTGCCATTCAGCTCGTCTCCTTAGCTCCAAAGCAACCTAACCTAAATCTGTAATATTCGGTTTGACCCGAGCATTACAACAAAGTAACACCCGAGTCAGGCTGGAAAGCAGCGTGAGTAAAACATACTTAATTTGAATTACTTAAGTTATCGAAATGTAATACCAAGTTAACTTGTAAGGCCATGTCACATATACACGATGGGTTTTTTATCTTACGATAGCCAAAACGCTATTATAGAAAAAAAACTAGTGATATTATAATAGTTTCTAAGTATAAATAACTTATTAAAATAACTGAATTTGTTAAATCAATTAAATTCCAGCATATTGGACTCTATAATCAAAACCGTAAAGGTTCGTAATGATTATTAAATCAAAGAGGTTCTGGATAACACTGATATCCGTCACAGTCTCTTCGAATCTAATCGATAGACTTTAAATGTCCAAATCGTTTTTAAATAACAATTTATTTCAGGGTGACAATGTTCACATATGGGAATTTGCTACATATGTTTTTTTCCCAATAAAGGTATCAACGTTTCGTTCTAATTATTTTAACTTGTTTGGCAACTTGATGGCACAGACAAGAACAATTAAAATAAATATCCAAGAGCACTAAATCAAAGCATAGATCATTAACAAATTAACGATTATTAATTAATATTAACCAATTCACAAAGCAGGATTTGGTTGGTTTAAATTAGCTGGGTCTGTTTATATTATAAATCCAAATTACTTACAAATTAAGAATTTAACAAAAAAAGATTATTATTCGTAAATTAAAGTCAAGCAATCCAATTAATAACTAATTTATTAATTAATATAAGATTATATCGATTAAGACTTTTATTTTATATATTCTCTTAAATTATTATAAATAACATAATTTTTTATTACCGCAAACTAACCAAAATAATTATAGATTATAAATCTAGGCGATATGATCAAATTGAACCAACCTTTATGTTTAATTTGGTTTTAAACAAGTTGACAACAATGTTTTAAATTTAAAGGTTAAAAATAAATGTTTATTTACTAAAAGAAAACTCGGCCCACACATCCACAAACAGGCCCAAAGCTGTTTACATTCCCTTTGTCTAGTTCTTCCTTCTTCCAAATTTTATTTTTCTAGAGCGAAATCATGCACGCTAGTGCACCGTGTGCACCATGTGCATCGTGCGCCACCCGTGACCCATCGACCATCTAGCTTCACTACCAACCATCTATGCGGATCGTGCTCGACCACCTTCCCATGTTCCACCCCTTGGAACGCCGCCAAAGAACCTCATTCAAATTTTCGAACTGCTGCTCCAAACATGAAGGAGGATCCAAGCCACCTCATTGCTTCTCCACGCCACCACAACCGATCGTGCACCACTAAAATCCACCAAAAGACCTGCCACGTCCATCTCCACCTTTCTCCCCAGGTGAGCACCCCTCCAGCTGCCCCCACGTCGCCGTAGTTCAACCAAAACCGAACACTTCCAATAACAAGCCTAAAACCCTAAATCGCCTCGAAACCCACACCACACACCATCGGAAGCCAATACACCATTTTTCCTAGCTTCCCCGTCACCCAAGCCACCTATACACCCGATCGACCAGCCACTAATCGCTTCGACCACCTCAATTGGCTCGAAAACCAATTCCCAGCCATCTCTCATTTTCTTGCTCCACGCATGATGAAAAATCACCAAATTATTTTCAAAAATCGCCATTTTCAGAGACAAATGCACCCACATAATCAATTTATTAAATTATGTTAATCGAATTTTGGCCATATCAATGTTGTTTACTGTAAACTAAGCTTTTCTACCCTTGTGCTTTATGATAACTAACAAAACAAATTTCAACATATAATATACTAAAAAAATCACTTTTTCTTTTGGAACTATAATTTAAAACTGACTGGATCAAGAAATATTTATTTTTAAAGTTGGAAAATATCAACTTTTCCAAAAAAACAAAGGTGTGTTATATGTTACTGTGAGTTTTCTAGGTGTACAACATGACTAACACTCATATATACACCCTATTAATACATGAATGCTTGACAAACAAAGAGTTCATTCAAAATTTATAGAAATAGATACGCATACCAAAGTTACAGTAAGTAAAAGATGTTTTTTCTACTCACAAGATTTGATAAAATGTGACACTGATGCTTTTGTTTTCTTTTGTTCTAGCTTGATCCTTTACGTTTTTAATGGTAGCACTTATGTTGTTTGCTTTTTTTCTTTTTTGTATAAACATGAACAAGAGAACAAGCAGGTATTGCTATATATATAGGAATGGAATGGGAGCACTTCAACAAGGAAAAAGGCTGAGATGATTACAGGCTTCCTTTTTCCATTTTATTTTATTTTAGATTTGAAAATTTACGACTTGATTTGATAAAATGTGTTGATTTGATAAGAGGCTTGACTCGATTTTATATTTTTATGAGATGATTTGATCTTTTATGGCTTGAATTGAAATTCGGTATGCTTGAATTGATATGCATTTATCACAATGTTCCCTTGTATGTAAGCATTCATCATATATGTATGTATGTATGTATGTATGTATGTATGTATGTATAGAATTCCTATCACCTAGACCGTAAACACATGTTTTTGTTTAGTAACATGTATATATATAACATGCCTAAGTATGAAGCAACAAACAAGTATCTAATTCCTTATATATATTATATTATTTAATATCATAATTTGCATATATATATATATATATATCAATATATAATTCCATACACACTATTCTTTAAGCATATATACATACGCATATACTTACATTTATCTTATCATCACACACACACACACACACACATATATACTTATGTACTTTTGTGTGTGTATTTGAACATTATTAACTTGTATATGTTTATATTTATATACAAATATATGGATATTCTACCTTGAATTTTAGACGGTGGAGTTTTTATTCATATATCTATAATATTTATCATATCCAGAAATTTTATTTTAAATTTGAATATAGTTTTTATATTAATTTATTCATTTAGATATTTTCAAATATAGAAAATTAATCTATTCGACCTATAAAAACTAGTATTCTAAAATTAAAATTAGTTAACTATCCCAAAAAAAGGTGGCTAAAAATCCGGGTCGTTATACACACACACACACACATATACATATACATATACATCTATATATTACGATTTTTTTGGATTCAACCGTACAAGGGAGACTTTGGCAAAATTTTCGGAAAATTTATGGCGTTAGAAAATTTTGGGGAAATTTTGGAAAAATATTTTGATAACTAAAATTTTTGATTTTTGAAACATAAATTTAAATGATATTAGTTGATTTTTGAAGTAGTATTAGTTAATAACTATAAGTAAATTGGGAAACTTAAAAAAGTTTTTTATAAAAAAAGGTGCAACTAATTGATTTAAAAATTTTAAACACTTAAAAGAATTTGATAATCTATTTCAACTGGTTTTGAAAGTTAATGGAGTTGTAGCATCTTTCTTACTTAGTAATTTCGAGGACGAAATTCTTTTAAGGGGAGAAGAATGTAACGACCCAGTTTTTCAGCCGTTTGAATTTAGAATATTTAATTGAATTTAAATCTTGAAAAATGAACGTTATAAGTTAAATCAATTAATTAATTGAATTTAGAATCTAATGTGAACAAAAATGATTTCTAACATTATTTTAAATGCTATTTGAATTTTGAATGGAGTTAGTGAAGTTTTAAAAATTGAAATAAAAGCGATTTGGTAGAAATTCGAAATTTTAATATTTAATTAACGTGTAAAAATAGTCATTTTTGGCACTCTCTTGGATATTGACAAAACTAGTTTCATTTGATCCTTAATAGTGAGTTATTAAAGGATTTCAAATTTCGTGTCAATTGGACTTACCGTTTGATCGTGCAAGTTTGAAACGCACAGAAATTAATTAAAAGATTTAATTTAAAATAATTGGATTTCGAAAACTTATTTTCTGTATATGATGGAATTGGCCTTCGACACATATTCCATTATGTTTGGAATAGGGCTAAAACGTTATGATCGTCAGATGGCATGCTTCATTTGGAGTTCGAAAATTTCCCGGATGAATAGTGCATGTAAATTTTATATAAAAGGACCTTACGATTGACTTTTTGCAAATAAAAACAAAACCTAAACCTAATCTTCCTTCAGTCGCCAGTCCTTATTTCAATGGCCAGAATTTTGTGGCCTTTCCCCTCAAATATCTCTCATCCACGCCCCTATAGCCTTAGACGTCAACTAAGAAAATGGAGAGCTTGGAGAGATCTATCGATTGTGGTGATCTGATTTAACGCAGCGTGCAGGGAGAGAGGAGCTCGCGTTCGTATGACCTAGGGCAGGCTACCAGGGGCGATTTCGTGGGCCAAGCTTGGTGGTGTTAGGGGCAGTGATGAAGTAGGCCATAGGCTTTCGAATGGCAGTGGCCGATCGTCTTCTGGTGGCTCTTAGGAGGAGCGGCAATCGAAGTTGAATAGTGGTGTTGGGTTTACAGTGATGAATGAATGTGATAAGGAGGGAGAAAACTCTGATTAACAGATAGGTTTAATTTTTAATTTTAAGTTAAATTAATTATATATTAATTATCAAATGTTTAAAAATCCATAACTATTTCATACGAGGTCCTTTTCACGAAACAAGCGACGTTGGATTCGTACCGTCGAACACTACACATAGGAATTGGATTGGACCAATTTAAAGCTCGGAAGAATTTTAAGTAAAATTAAACACTCATTTAATTTTAATCCAAATGAATAGCTATTGCGACGACTGCAACCAAAATGAGTAAAACTCACACTCTCTGGCCCACATATATTTTTATATAAGTGGGAACATTTTTATTATGTTGTTTTGATGACTATTTGGACGTATCTTATATGTGTGTGTGTGTGTGTGTGTGTGTGTGTGTGTGTGTGTATGCTGATTGGTTAGATATATTCCGGCATATTTTAGCGGATGAGACCCTGTACATTCTCGTGTATGAGCGGATGCCCCATTGTATGCTCGTCTGCCTCGAAGTAGACATTGTACATATTTTCTCATATGTATATTTGTTGCAGGGGACAAATTGGAAGGATCTAACAGCATTCCTCACTATAGTTGATGTTTATTTACACATATTGTTGAATGTATTGCATTATGTGATATTTGATGTGATGGATGCCATGATTGCTATTATCTATGTGAATCCCCTTATTTAGTACTTTTGCAGCATTGGACCATATTTTTGGAATTTGAAATATAGAAATGATGATTTAAATTTAAAAAGGATTTCAGAGTTATTTTGAAAACATATATGTTTTAAGAATTTTTGAATGATTGAAGAAATGAATTTATTTTAAATAAATAAAAATTTATAATTTTTATGTTATAAAAACTATGGCTTTGTGAAATATACTTAAATATGATTTTTGAAAATGAAGTTAACTATTTTGTAAAATAAGTTAAATTAAGAATTTTGAACTTATTATAAATGGTTTATATATAAGATCTATAAAATTGATATCTTATAAATAAAAGTAATGGGATTATAAAAGAGACTTATAAGTGTTAAAATAAAGTTATAAATAAAACCTTATAAGTGAATGAGATTTATAAAGTAAGGAAGTTATAAAAGGAATGTTATTAATAAAGAGTTTAATGAAATAAATTTTATAAACGGTGTTTTATAAATATTAGAAATGGAATTGTATTCTACTTTGTATATGGATTTGTAATTAAAATTTAGAAATGAATTTATAGTGGACTTTGTAAATAATGAAATTTCAAAAGAATGAATTTGTAAATAAGAGATTTATAAGTAAATAAACTTATAATGGGATTTTGACATATAAATGAGATAAACGGGAAATTGGTTAATAAAGGAATTTTATAAATAGAAGCAAGATTATAGCATTGTTTTATAAAGGCGAAATTGATTTAATTTGATAAGCTAAGTATGATTTTGTAAAGGAGTTATATCATTTTTAAAGTGAATAATTAGAAAGTGATTTGATTTATAAAGGAAAGCTCTATTTAGACACAAAATAGAGACACAATTGGTGACACAAAGAATCTCCACCATTGGATTGCCCCCTGAATTCCACCTTCTCCATAAAGACAAAAAATCCAATGGCCCGGATCTTTTGCATCACCACTTTGTGTTTGATTTTGTATTCAAATAGCCGACCCCATTTATTAATGATTAATAAAATCAGGCCCAGTGACTACTTATTGCTAGATTTTGTTTGTTGCTTTGATAGTTAAATAAACGACTATCGAATTTAGGTATTTTAGTTTCTCAACTTAATGTAGAAACTAATTAGTCGTACCTTAGTATGTAATTGACTGTGTATTTTTTATTATCATTTGTGTTGGGAATGTTGATTCGTGTCATGTGGAGTGATTACTCCAATCTATCGAGCATCCTTCTTAACCGAAGGATGGCAAGTTGAAAGTTGGAGACATGATGTGACTTGGTTTCTGTTTGAGGTTGAGAAATGCTTTTGCATTATTGGTGCGAAGAGACCGGGATCAGATTTATCTGAACACCACTTTGGACCAACATATATGTGACGGTTGTGCAGGTTGGTCGATGATATTGATATTTAGGATTTTCATAGTGAAGGACTGCTTGTTGATCATTTGTGGTTAAAATCCTAATATATATACAGTAGCAGTAGTCTCTTCATTATGAAATATCCATTACAAGGGTTGTCTCTACTAATCCTATAGGATGTGGTAGGAGAGTACCTTCAGTTTGTCCTGTTCCTGGACAACTTGTATAGATGAGTACCTGACGTTGCATTTCTAAGATTATGTACATTGGTATTTACAAACGTACGTCATGTGGTGGCGGAGAAAGCAACTTCTTTTAGCTTAACACCCTCCTTGAGACATATGAGTTCAAGGGTTGTATTTTTGTGAAAGGCAATTAGCAGTCAACAGTAATGGCGATGTGGCATTGAAAGATGATGATGATGATATGTGATATGTGAAAGCTAATCGATACCTCTTTTGGCCTTACTCCCTGGAAAATGACTGAAATAGGGATAGAAGCAGCAAGGCTAAGTGGTTCGCTCCCATTAGAAGACATCGTCACTCTTCTAGAAGTTTCTTTACACGCTATGATGTCGTGTATCTAATTATTGCTGATGTATGCTTGTGGCCATGGAATTAGGTTGGTAACGACCGAAGTATTGACATATTCGGAACTATCCAGGAAGGGGTAGGCAGGTCTTGTGCTGGTTTAGGCATAGAGTATCTTGACCCTAGGTACATCCCTCTAGTGGTTTACCAACATTTGGTTTGGAAATGTAGTCTTCACCTAGTCATTTGTATGGAAATCCAAAATCCACTACACGCCTGTCATTTTGTTTATAGAGCCTAGTATTTTCGGAATTTAATAATGTAACAATTTCAACTATGTTGAGTATTATTTGTATAACAGACACTATTATAATAAAACATGATTTGATATGAAATGGTTTGGTTATCGCTACGGGAAAAACCTGTCTATGTTTATGTGTGGACGTGGTCTTATAAGATACCTTTTGTTTTGATAAAGGAAATTTTGGTAACTTTATAAATTCAATTAAGATGTGTTCCTCTCATGGTGGTTTACCAGACTGATCCAGGCATTCTTCTCTTTCAATGGTAGGGTTAGACCGAGTATATTTACAGGTTCAGATTTGGTGCTTTTGGAGCTTCAGCAGGCGAGCTGGAGATCTTCATGTCGTACACACATATCTGTTTGTTTTTCCACAACATTTCATTGTTGTTGTTGTTGTAAATTATCAGCATTTGTAAGGACATGTTATTATAACTGTCCCAAGTGATGATTACTTATTGTGTACTCTGATATTGATTTATGTATATTACAGTTTCTCTTTGTAAAGATTACTGATCTCTCTTCTTCTTCTCTTCTATTCTTTTTTCTTCTCTCTTTCTTCTCACCCTCATTTTTCTTTCCCTTAATCATCTGCAATTCTGTTCGCTCTGGGTTGACAGGAGTGATTTGTTGTCGGTTTGGAAGGAATGAATTTGTGGGTCGTTATACGAACATTGTTTTGACCCCCTCCTCATTACAACCCAAAGGGATAGATTCAGAGGAACAAGTAACTGGAGCTGGATGTGCGTAGTTGTTGGAGAAATCTTCTTTTCTCTCATGCTTAATGCTGATGTGACAATCTACTATCCAAGGAATACCATTAATTCCAAGATTGTAGTCATAATCAGTTTCAGTATTCTTATCTTATTATTGTTTCTGCTGTGAGTTTAGATTTCTATCAACCTCTGGTAATTCTTGTGATTATTTGGAGGTACCAAATCCAACGATCTGAGCTTTGATGGACTCGGGTTTCAATATTTGTCAAAATTTAGGCCCATTAAGGTACGGGTTGTTACATTTAGTATTAGAGCCTAGGTTAGTAGATTAGAGGAATTAGGATATATTGAGAGAATGCATTCGTACTTTCCTATCTAGTATTATTATATTTTTACGTTAGATTTTAAGAATTCCTACTATAGAAGTAGTTATAGCTCCACTCTGAAGGAATGGGCCAAGAAACCATAGGTTGGAAATGTCTTAGAGTTAAGATTTTCACACCGAATCCAAAAAGCCCAATGAGTGCTAGCGATGTGTAAGGAACTAATGATGGAGAGCATGAATACGACATATGGTGGAATCCAAAGACTGGAGGCGTTGGACTAGATGGTTGAGATTCTAGCTACCTTGTGATTTTGGATTTCGCTGATGAATTGCAGTCGGAGACGCACATTTATTCTAGATGGGTAGGGAATTGGAGTCTGTATATCGCAATTATCCTAAGGCAAGTTTTTCTTTGGGTGCATTCATTGGTCACCTCTTTGATAGAAAACCAAAATTTTATTTGAATAAATAACTTCAATTCCTTAGTCTAAAACCCATGAGAGATATATAAAATATGTTTTGGAACTGCCTTAGATTTTGGAAAAAGGGTTTTCAAAGTATTTCTTTTCCCAAGGATTTATTTTGAAATTTTTGTTTTAGGAAAGTTTTGAAATTTTAATATTCAAAGAAACACGTATGTTGGTCATATTAAGAAGTTTTTAGTTTATAAAAGATATTTTTGAAATCCTTAATATTTATATGTATATACTAGTAAAGGCTTGATTTTGATTTTTGGCAAGGGAATTGTTTTCCAATTTGGGAAATTTGTGTTTAAAAAAAGAGGGTCTCGAAAACCTTGAAATATATATATATATATATATATATATGTATAAGTTTGATTTTTTAAGGAAGTCTTGGTATGAAATATTTTCTATTATTTAGAAACAAGTATAAAGGAGCATACTTAAGCTCGGTGATTTTTCAATTTATAAAATCAAGGTTTTTAAAATCTACTCTCTTTAAAGTATAGACAAAATGAGAATGAAATTCAACTTTGTTAGGGTATGTATTTATAAGTATTGTTGTACCAATGGCTATTGAAATAAATACTATCATGTGAAGTAGGCAGGAAATGTCAGCTCGAATATTTTCGGGTTTTTGGAATTGTTGTTGGTCGCAGTAGTTTTGTTGGGACTACTGTGAATTGCTAGACTATGGCTCAGGACTAGGCGGTGGGCTTTGACACCACCGTGATGAGGACATGAATTTTTTGAATCGTGTCGAATCGAAGGAGGCAGCACGAAATGATTATTTTTATTATTTAATCCGACCCTAATTGGGCCCAGGTTCAATAAATGCCCAAAGCCCGCCTAACGGTTGAACACCTAGCGATAAACCTAGAGTGGTCTACCAGTTAACAGGTTTTGGCATAACTTGAACCTAGAACGGGACTATAAAAGTCACCTCAAATTCTCCCAGTTGCCTTCTTTCGTTCCTTCTTCCTTAACAAGCTGAACCCTATCTCCATCCTCCTCCTTCAAGTATCAACCTCTCCCTCCCATTCCTCCCTAAACAATGCCATTTTTCCCTAGGAGTAGCAACCTCGCATCCCCCTTACGCTGGTTTTTCACGTTAGATCTTGCTCCACCACCACTCCAGATCTATACCTAATGTCCTCCCTTTGACCACTTCTTAGCCCAAGACACCTTTTGTACTGTTGGTTTTTCCTCGCACCGTTATGGTCTCAACCCTTAGGAAGCCACTTGGATGAACCAGAATAAGAAGAAGGTTTTGGAATTTTTGAGCTGGAAGAGTTGTTTCTATTGGTAGGATTTGCACCGATCCTCTGCTTTGGGACCTTTAAGCGGGAACTTACCTATGTTCATCTGCCTTTTCGTTGTCCTATTGGTGTAGAATTTCGATGGAGACAACAGTTTGATTCGTTCAAAGGTGAAGGGTTTCTTAGTTGAGCTGATTAATGATGATCCCACTGAGATTTTGGAGGCCTTCACGAAGGACGCGAAGTTGAATGATTTTGAGGTGACTTACTTAAAGGTTTTGCAACGGTTCTTTTCCTAGGATGTCGGTGTTTCGATGACGGATAATCCATGTCCGACTTCTCGTCAGGTTGTGCGCATCATTTAGCATAACGTCATCACTAAGATAGGAAGTTATGAAAGTTTTGATCCCATGGTGTGGAAGATCGCCTATGCTAGTATTAGAGACATCAATGTTAATTGGACCCGCACCCTTATGATGTAATTTGTTAATCAAGGATTAGCACTCCATAGAGCCACTTTCCATTTTTTCACATATCCACTCTCGTCTTTAAGTAATATGGGACCTTCATGTTCCTTCTTCCATCATTAGATCCTTCCTTAGGAAAATGGAAATTCCAAAGCCGTCAGCAACACCAGCAGCGCCGGCGGCACATAATAGGTGTATAGCCACCATGCTATGACTATTCAAGGGTCATAATAATGGATCGAGCTCCTACCGTGTAGCAAGGCATCTCGTAGTATGTATGTATAATTTTAGGATTTGTGGTGCTGTTGTCTTTTTCTTTCCAGCATTTGTTCTTTTATTTTAGGTCGTTTGGGTTGTAACTGTTAGTTGTCTCTTATAAAAGACATGCACAATATTATGTGTTCCTATTTATTTACTGTGTTATCTTGTATATGCAGAGTCAAGAAATAGCATAAATATGGAAATATCATAAAAGATACTTAACTAAAAGTAAATGTAATATAAGGCTCGAAGTTTAGAATAGGAAATTTTAGCGAAGGAAATGATAAAGTTGTTTTGGTATCATGGGTCGTTGCTCATGTTCCTTAAAAGCTAATTTTTTTGGGTAATTGGGAATGATGACATTTTCAAATAAAATGTCAAGTCATATGGATCAAGGTTAGTTGTAGAATTTTAGAATTTGGTTTATGCGTTTAGCTCATAACCGACTTCCGTCTACACTGAAATTGCAGCTTAATTTATAAATTTATTTGAAAAGCTTCACTTTTGAAAAAAAATTAGGTTTTAGTTAATTTTGGATCTTAAATATTTTTAAAAATTTTATATAAAAATTTGATTTCAAGGGAAAATATACGTCTAAATATTTTGGGATTTCTTTTCCAAATGAAGCATAAATTTGAAAGTGAAAGTTTTTATGAAATATTTGAGTTTAAAAGCCACTTGATAAGCATAGGGAAGGAAAATAGAGTTAGAATTTGCAAATTTAGTGGTGCATTAGGTTGACGATGTGATAAAGACAAGCGTTAACAAGGGTAAAGCTATTTTAACCTTGAAATTTCAGTTTCCATACCTTGTCGATGATGCGAGCGAGTCTATTTTTAAGACTCAATTCCATTTTAGAGCCAGAAAATAATCCTCCTTATGTGTTTTGTGTGTGGAAAATTTGAAGTAAATCCGGGATAGCGAAGAAATTTCTACTATACTACAGGAATAGGAAAATTATGAAGTGGTGAGAAAGTTAAATTCTCCATATTAATTTCTTTTTCCGGCAAAGAAGTAAAGTTTAGGAAGCGATTTTTTTGACGTATTAGATTTTTGGATGGTAAGAATTGATGCAAAATTGATTGCTTCATACTTCTATTCGTAGGAGTATGGGGGTTTTGGTTGAAATGATTTTTCAAAAGTTGCACATATATAGAATTGCCCGCATATATATAGGTTGTTTGCATCATATTTTTAAAAATGTTTTTCAAAGAAATGCATTCATATAGAGGATCCGACTTAGAATTATTCTGCATATATATTTTCTATGTAGTGATACGGTAATACACCGTGCACTTACGCATGTTTGGTTGCAAAATTAGTCACACACTCATTAGTTGCGTAGTTTTGGGTAATTATGAGCCAAAACCATGACTTAGTCAATGGTGGAATTTCAGGGACAAAATTCTTTTTAAGCGAGAAAGAATATGACACCTCTTAATTTGACGTTAGTTATTTAATTAGTTAGTTAATTAATTAGTCTCCAAAAATGAAATTTGTTTAAATTATATAATTTGAACACAAAACATACATCATTGCATTTGTGGCGAAATTCTGAGCAACTTTCATATTTGAAGTTTTGCGACCGGAGTCCAAACGAAAAAGTTACGGACAAAAAATGAATTCAAAAATGAAAATAATTCATTTAGGAAATTAATGTTTTTAATTAATTGAATTGGGTCCATAGGTGGACCCGCTTAGTTTAGCACTCGATCTTGGGCGGTCGACAGCTCTTAAGGCGGTAGCTTGGGTTTTTCCTGGTCCAATGGCCCGTATCTGTTATATTTTTGATCTAATGGTTCTGGTTGATTCTAACGCCTATAAATACAGGCCTAACTCTTCCTTCTCTTCTCATATTTTTCTGAATAGAGCAATAAAGCTCTACCATTTCTTCTTCTCCACTTTCTTTTGAAATTATAAAAATAAGAAATTTATATCCATATTCATATAAATTGGATAAGAATAGAAATCTAATATAAATGAGAAGAGAAGAGAATCAACTATACGCATATTTCAGGTAATTTATGTATATTGGTATATTTGTAGTCTTTTCTCTCCCAATCTCAAATCTCTTCTCAAATCTGTAATTCTAATATATGTATATACCTTTTTTATGCATATTTCTTGGATTAAAAAGGATGTGGAGATGAATCAAAAGTTCTACTTCATATCTGGAGATTTAGATCGCTTTTAAAAGGTGAGTTGAAAATTTTATATATTTTTTATGATTTTAAATCCAGTCTGTTGGCATACATTTGATTTTTTTATGCCTAAACCAATTTTATTTCTGAGTTGTAGGCTTAAGTTAGTGTAGAAAACTATTGCCTACATATTTATATTTTAGATCTAATTTGAAATATGCTTACCCCTAGATCTGGAAATCAGTACCAAAGATTTTAGAATTTGAATGTTGTATACTTTTATTCCAGATCTGTACTTGGGTGTAGAATAGGATTTTTGAATTATTTCCAATTTATGTTATGTTGTAGGTTTCCATAGTTTAATTTATGGAAAGAACATCTGTTTGATTTTTATAAATTTGTTTCCATTTTCTACTTTTCATTTAAAAGGGTGACGTTTTATTTAACAAGGAATACACACAAACAAAAAGAGAAGAGTGTGTAAAGTACAGATTTATTCTCCGTAGATCATACTGTTTATTCCAATAAAAAAGAAATCCATACCTTATAAATTCAGACGGAGTCAATTTTTCCTTTTTGTGTAAACCCAATTTATGGAAATCATAGTAGAAAATCTTCCTAAGAAATTTAATTCTAGCAAATTATATATGGAAAGCATATTCTAGTTATATATTTATGATTAAAATATATTTGGTTACGAATTGGTAGTTTTATTAGATAGTTTATATGTATTTATCGCCTTAATAAAGAAAAACAGCATTTATTCGTGCGTTATTTATATGTAATGTTCGTTAGTTATTATTATATTTAAGGAAGAAAATAGTTGGAATTAGAAAAGGTCGTAATCATATTAATGGGAAATATATTAGAAATTCCTATTAATTAATTAATAAGAAATGAAACTTTGTCACATAAATTAATGGGCAATTAATGAGGGATAATGGATAGTATTAAATTAAGGGTTCTAATAAATAGAGACAAATGGATTAGTGAGAGTGATAAAAATGGAATAGATATAAAAAGGTTACTGATTTGAAATTTGTAATCTTACATAAATGTCTTAGGAAACGTCTCTTAGGATTTTATGGATAAATTGCCATTTACTAGCATTAACAGGGGATTTATGGGTAGATAAGTATTTAAGGTAAAGTTTAATGCCTTAACTAAAAAGGTAATTAGTAAGCTAAGTCCAATGTCAACCTAAGATAATATAAATAAAGACTTAGGATGGTTAATTGGACATAACAGGTTCGTGATGCAAAGTCAGTAGAGTCACTCGACGGAAGACTGCACTTCACTTTAAGGCTACCAGCGGTTGGATGCAAATACTACTGATGTAAGATATTACTAATCCTAGGACCCGTGACGACGCTAGAAGTCCACCTTGGGAACATGTCTTAAATGATGGAATCTACCTCGATCAAGATCTTAAATGGCAAAGTTTACCTATTTCTCTTTTAAAGGTATTATGTGGCGATAATAGAAGCCTGCTTTATATTTAGAATTATAAAGCAGATGATGGGTATAGAAGTATTGGATGGTTGATAAGGCTTCGTCGGTATTTCATTCCTTCGGAATGGGTAGGTAATTAATCGTTTGTGCAATGCAAGTTTAGTTATAATTGCTAATCTTAATAGACATTACAGTTAAATAGAAACCAATCTTTATAAATTTATCTCATGAACAGTTTATAGATTATCCAGTCACCAGGACGTTGTTCTGACCCCCTACTCATTACAGCCCAAATGATAGAATTAGAAGAACGGGTCACTAGAGCTGGATGTGCTTAGTTGTCGGAGAAGTCTTCTTTTCTCTTATAATTGATACTGATGTGACAATCTAATATCCAAGGAATACCACTAATTCCAAGGCAGCAGTCATAGTTATTATTCTTATCCAATTATTGTTTCCACCGTGAGGTTAGATTTCTATCATTCTTTGATAATGCTCATGCTTATTTGCAGGATCCAAATACAACGATATATGTTTGATGAACTTGGGTTTCGATTTTTGTCAAAATTTAGGTCCATTAAGGTACGGGTTGTTACAATAGAACTACTGTAATGTACTTGTTATTTGCTATATATAAGTGAAGGAACCAGGCCCGACGGAAAAATGATAAATATGTATATTTCAAAAAAATTCCTATTTTGAATATAGTGGGCCTATGAAGTCTAAAGAGATTTTAGATACAATTTGGATGTTTTAAACAAAAATATCATTATTTCATTTCTTTAAACAAATGCATTTAATTTAAATTTAAATGTTTATTATATTAAGAGTATTAAATACAACTATATGTATAATGGTTAATTGTTAAAGTTAATTTAAAGAAGAAAACCTTTCCATTTCTTCTCTCTTGAACTTATTCAATCGAGGGAAGATTTTGATTTATTTAGGGAAATATTTCGTTTCTGTCTCTTTAATTAAATTGGTTGATTTTATTATATGACATATATTACCAAATTTATACTTGGCATATATAGTGAGTATATCCAAATATACTCCAGTGTTAAATGTGTGAATGCAACATATAAACAGCTTGCATGGCTAATGTAATCGTAAATAGGTATTGGTATTTACGCTACAACACTCATTTTTCCCTTTATATATGCTTTTATTGTCCGTAGTGTTGTTTTAGTACACACATATCCATATATACATACATACATATGTATGTGTTATAATTAAGTTTGACAATTTTATATGTTTTGAAATCAAATAATTAATAATTATAAATCTAGTTTTAATCAAAGAAAGGATTAGAATTAAATATTATAGTTTTACACAAAAGTTTATTTTATAAACATAGAATTAAAATGGCCCGTGTGCGCACACTCACATACACACACACACACACAGATATATTATGTGTGTGTGTATGCATATATATGTGTGTGTGTTTGTGTGGGTGTGGGTGCACAAAGTTTGTAATCTAATATATGTTTTGAAATTAAAGTAAAAAATTGAAATAGAACTTTAACTTAAGAGGAATCTAAAATGTTTATGATATTTTACATAAAAGTCCACTTATATTTGTTTTAATAATTTTCATACAAAAGTAAACAATAACCAAATGAATTAAATTCGAATAACAAATATGTAAAATTTGTATTCTATTTCCAAAGCGATTTCAAATTTAAAAAAATTGTAGTTTGTTCATGTTTGTAAATATAACTAATAACAAAAAAAAATTCACTAAAGAATTTAGTTTTCAATCAATATTTCTTAAACAATAAATTTTAATACAATAGCAAAATAAATAGGACAATTTAGGCACATATAATTTGTTGTAAAAGGTTCGGATCTAAATTGTACAAATAATATGAATAAATAATTAAATGATATGTAGAAGTATAAGATATAAACCATGTGAACAAGATGAGTATATGAACAAATAAGACATAAATATTACCTTAACATGTAGCCGAAAAACACACCTTGAACGACGAATAATGCTCCCAGATTCTGGTGAATTATCCTTTGGATTTTGCAAGGATCAAGCGATAACAGCCACCTTTAATAATTTGATTTGATTTGTGTTTTGTTTTGAGAAGTTTTATTCCATGGATGCCATGTAATTTTTAGTCATGATAGGAGAGGAAAAGAAGGAAAAAATGAATTGTCTATAGAATAAGTGAACGAATGAAAGGGAATCTTGTTTTGAAAGAAACACTGAAAGCTTTCAATTCCTAAATTTGGAACCTTCTCTACTTAGTCCTTCATTAGATCCCATCAAATCCTCTTTCTCTTTATTGTGCATGGCCAGTCATAAAAGAGAGGCGGGCCTCAAAATTTTCCCAAAACCACTTAGCAAGTAATCTATTTAAATCCTACATAAATATTTTATCGATATCGTATATAAATACGCGTATATATAACTTTTATATACATATTTTATTAAATACTAATGCTAATTGAACAAATAAAATAAAATAAAATAATTAATATTTCATAAAAATTAATTACTTTAATTAACTTACAAAAATTATAAATCAATTAAATAATGTGGTTTTTCAAAGTATTCATCAGTATAGTTGTTGTAACACCTTATAAAATTTATAAAAATTAATTAGTTAGTAACAAGGCTAAAAATAAAATTTTCACAAACACTAGAACTTGGCCATGAAAGTTACATCATTATGTTCATAGTGATTTTCTGATTAACTTTCATACATGAAGTTTTTAGATCGGAGTTCAAACGGAATAGTTATTGACATTCGAAGTTTTTAAATTTAAAATAATTCGAGAAAATTTAAATTTAAAAATTAAATAGCATTAATGGTTAAAAATTAAAAAGGAAATAAATATTTTTTTAATGTTGAAAGAAGCTTAGGGTTTAAGCAACGTTATTAACATTGGAGCAAAACAAACGGTAGTAATAAATTCACATTGCAAAAGAGGGGACCAATCGACTCTCTTACCATGCGCTTAAGGGTAAGCAGTCGATCGATACTTGTAAGTTGACTAGTATTAAACTAGGTCATGAACGGCTTGTATTTTATTGTATTAAAGCGACTTAAATCCAACGATTCATGCACACCCAAACCACTATAAATAAGGGGCCAGCCTCTTCACTTTTACTCACAAAATATTTTAACCGCTCGCGAAACTCCATTAGTCTACTTCCTCGATTAGCTTTAAGAATTCAAATCCAAGGGAAAACAAGTAATAGGTAAATATACACATACGCACACGCGTTTTTATATTTTTGTTCTTCCCTAATCTATGCATTTTGAATCTAATTTATATATAACTGAATGGTTGTATATTCTAAAAAGAAGGAATCGGAAGAAGTAGGTAGGCAAAGGTGTCAATCAAATCCAAAGGATGCAAGAAACTATATGTGAGAGGGAAACTTAGTTTTTCATGTTTTAGTAGTTTTTGTACTAAAATTTTGGATTTTCTTTACGCCTTATGGAACTTTTTATAAGAAAACCCTAAACTTAAAAACCCTAAAATTCCCATAAATAAAATGCCAATTCTTTTATTATTGGAATTTCAATTATTTTAAGACAATATAATAGAATTAAATATGTTGATTGCAATTCGAATAATTTATGTTTTATTCAACTACCTCTTCTAGTTTCTATTATTATGATAAAACAGATCAAAACATTTACTAGAAAATGATGTACAGAGTATGAATTTCCTAATCTGTAGTTTGCACCATCTATTTCTATAACATAGATAAATATGAACCCTTTTTCCGCTTCAAGGTTTTATACATAAAAGTTGTGTAGAATGTAAATGATTTAAATTGTAGGTTTTTCCCCTTGAAATAGAGGTGTGGTTCTATTATATTAATGTAAAATAAGTGTTATCCAGCTTTGCGAGCAAACCATATTCGAACGAGTCAGATCAACCAGATAAGAAAACAACCGAGCTAAAATCGAGAACAATTACTTTTAAACTCAGATAGCAAGCAAAGTCTGTGAAAGAAGTCATTAGCCTGCGAAGAATCTTGAAGAATAACATATACATTAAACCACTCTAAGTGCCAAGGCCAAAAATAAAAGATTCATGATGAAGCCGTGGATAGGTGCCAATCCTCAATGTTAGCTCCAGTTCCTAAATAAATCATGTGGCAAAAAGTTAGAGTGAATATTGGTCAGTACTCGCCATACGAAATGGTTCACTAGCTATCCATGGCCCAAATGATTGATGGATAAACCAGATTTCAAAACAACTAGACCACGTGCTTTTGCCTTCCTACCAAACATGATTTTGACTCAAATTTAAGCCCATATTAGTGCAACCAAGCACTGGATGTGAAGATTCTAGTCAGTTAAGCAACGTCAACAACTCAAAGAAGGGTTTACATCCCATCTTAAGGATCGGTACCAAACCATAGGGCATGGTTCAGCATCGATCTCTAAACCTTACTGATTTGACCACGATTTCTTCAAGACAACTCCTTTTGGATGTTGGGAATGTGGTGGAGAGAAATCCATCGACCTTCAGCTATATATGGAGAGCGATAGGCATTGTTTGGGGATTTTTTGCTTGTATTCTTGATTTTTGTAATTCTATTATAATCTCTTTGGACATTACAGATCCATAGATTATCGATCCATAAGATCGTGTTTGTAAAAACTTTACAAAATCATAAACAAAGTTTAAGTGAACATAGGCCAGGGTTTAGCCGGACTATTATAATTGTTGTGTGTTATTTTGTCTCATTTTTCATTTTTTTTACTTTATTCTTTTCTACAAATCTTTAGAGTGTTTGTGCCTACTTTTGACCCAAACATTATGGTTCTTTCAGTGAGAGTGTATTAATCTCTCGCTATTTTGATCTATTTTCTACCATGATCATAGTTGTCCCTACTGGAATCAAAATCTTTTGGATTGCCATAGTCCATGAAATAGATCTGTTAGTTTTGTTCCTATAATGACTATTCAAATTTCTACAACATATATCGTAGGATTATTTGACGTAATGGATCCACGAAGCACTAGAGAAAAATCTACAGCCTCCGGGCCTACTAATGATGTTGAGAACGCTGACTCTTAACATGTTGAATAACACGGGTTGAGATTGATAATATGATGATGGAGTTGAATGACAAGCTATGTGAAAGTCAGGATGAGATGAGGAAACAGATGAGGGAAAGTCTGGATTTGCTAAACCAATTATCTTGTAGTCGTAGAAGGAACATGAGGCAGGTATCACCTTTTGATTCAAAAGAGGGCAGTTCTTCATCATTCATTTGATACCACAGAGAAGGGAAGTAAAAGATGAAAAGAAAGAAACCAAGGCTTCAAAAAGTAAGTTGGTAGGTGCTCAGAACATAAGAGCTTGGATCGTTACTGATCCATCCCCCAGATTCAGTATCGATTTCTATCATCATGACTTAGGCGTTGGAGGTATTGTTGGCTTGGATGATGATGTTGGTAGTGAAGATGGTCGTGTTGCTGATGGCCAGAATGTTGAGGTTCGGACGGGTGTTGTTGATCCGTCGCGTAGAAACCATAAAAACTAGTCATCTAGACGAATGGCTCTCCCAGAGACAGGAAAGCCCAAGTATTATTGAACTACCTGAGACTGTTTGCAGGGCCAAAGACTTAAGGCAGACTACGATTATTGCTTGTTCAACTAACCTAGTAGAACCAAAAAAATTCGCGAATATGGTGAGGTATGTGAGTAAAAACTAACATAGACATAACGATGATTGGAGTTCTTCTCCCAGTAGAAACCCATTCATAGAAGAGATACTGCGGGAGGATTATCCAAGGAGGTCCTCTATGTCGATTATGCCATCCTACAACAAGGCGATGGATCAATTGCAGCATTTACTAAAATATAAGTGGCATATGGGCACAGTATGGGGAATATATGCTGTTATATGTTCCTGATATTTTTAGAAGGTGTTGTTATGATGTGGCTCATTCGGCTTCCATCGAGATGTTGTAATAAATAAATAAATTCTAGATCGAATACATACAACCATATTGATTCTATCGAGAAACAAATATATGAAATTAAATAGTTCAGCAGAAGTCGTACCTAAATCCATTGATGTTTGTAAAAAAGAAGATCAACTAGGTTTTAGATCTTCCAAATTGACACAAGCTTAGATTTGAAAATTCTCTTTAGAAGAGGGTGGAGAGAATATGATAAGACTTGTGTAATTTGGGGACCATAACCCCATATATATAGTGTGTGACATTTTGCAGTTCGGCCCTTCAACAAACTAAAATTGTCACTCTGGTATCCACACATTATAAATTTACATGATGAATATACCCCTTAAGTCTTGTTGTATTTATTCCAAATAGATCACATAATTAAACTTAATTCCAAGATAGCCCACACATTCAAATATTAAAATATGTGGCCCCATAATGCTGAATTATTCCAACAATCTCCCCCTGGGCCACATATGTAACCTTATAGAATGTATTTAACTTTATGAGCTCTCAAATAGCTATCTTGACAATATGGTATATCCAATCTCGTCCATTGATTGTGTTAACATAGGATCAAAGCGGTTTTCATTATCGTTAGTGTAACTAAACCCATCAATGGTCACGTATATCAATACAATCAAATGACATACATCAATCATGTATGTGTAGCATGGAAATTACATGAAATGTGATCTTTACATGTCTATTTTCAACTGGTCCTACTTTACTTTAATGAGATCAAAATCTGAACATATATAAATAATTTGAGTGCAATTAAAAAAAACTTTATTTCTGATCAGAAAAACTGAAGCATATCCACAATCAAAACATAGAGCAATGTCACGAAAAAAATGACTTAGTACAAACTCCCCCTAAACCAAAATATTCTTACATAAAAGATACACCCATTTTAGCAACATGCTTATGAAAGACCTTGGGTGGTAATGCTTTTGTAAGTGGATCTGCTAACATGGAATTTGTCCCAATATGCTTTATGGATATTAACCCGTTTTGCACTCTTTCCTTCACAACTAGAAACATGATGTCAATGTAATTTGACTTACTTGAGCTTCTATTGTTATTAGAATATAATACTGCTGATCTATTGTCAGAAAACAACTTTAGTGGTCTTTCAATATTATCTATAATGCGCAGCCCAGTGACAAAATTTCGCAGCCATTTTCCATGATTAGATGCCTCATTGCAAGCCACAAACTCTGCTTCCATAGTGGAAGAAGCTATAAGAGTTTTCTTAATGCTCTTCCATGATATAGCCCCTCCACTCAACATAAATATGCATCCTGAAGTGGATTTTCTGCTATCCGGACATCCAGCAAAGTTAGAATCAAAATACCCAATGATCTCCAACTGATCTGATCTTCTATATGTAAGCATATAGTCATTTGTTCTTTGAAGATACCTCATAACCCTTTTTGCTACTTTCCAATGATCCATTCCAGGTTTACTAAGATACCTGCCTAACACTCCTACAATGTACGCAATATCCGGACGTGTACATACTTGAGCATACATTAGACTCCCTATAGCAGATGCATAAGGGATCTTCTGTATTTCATTAACTTCAAGGATGTTATTAGGGCATTATTTGAGACAAAACTTATCTCCTTTAGCGACAGGAGTATCACCTGGTTTACAATCTTGCATGCCATATCTCTTAAGCACCTTTTCTATATAGTTCTTTTGTGACAATCCAAGAATGCCTCGTGAACGATCACGATGTATTTGGATCCCTAATACAAAAGAGGCATCACCAAGATCTTTTATTTCAAAATTATTTGAAAGAAATCTCTTAGTTTCGTGCAACATATTTAAATCATTGTTGGCAAGCAATATATCATCAACATATAAAATTAAAAATATAAATTCACTCCCATTAAACTTGTGATACACACAGTTATCAATGATGTTTTCCTCAAAACCAAAAGAGGTAATTACATTATGAAATTTGTGGTACCATTGACGAGAAGCTTGTTTGAGTCCATAAATGGATTTCTTTAGTTTGCAAACCATTTTCTTTGGATCTTTGCCATAAAGTTTTTCGGTTGCACCATATAAATTGTTTCCTCAATGTCTCCATTGAGAAATGCAGTCTTAACATCCATTTGATGCAACTCAAGGTCAAAATGTGCAACAAGTGACAAAATTATTCTAAAGAGTCTTTCGATGAAACCGGAAAGAAAGTCTCTTTGAAATCAATGCCTTCCTTTTGAGTAAAACCTTTTGCTACAAGACAAGCCTTATATCTTTCCACTTTACCTTTTGAATTCCTCTTGGTTTAAATATCCATTTACAACCAATGGGCTTCTTACCTTCAGGTAAAGGGACAAGATCCCAAACTTTATTGTCTTGCATTGATTTATACTCTTCATTCATAGCTTCAATCCACTTTTGAGAATTAATATCTTGCATGGCTTGGTGAAAGTTGATAGGATCATCTTCCATCAATCTATTATATGCTCTAACTCTTGAAGAAATACAACATAATCATCCGGAATAGCATTTCTTCTTTCCCTAGTGGATCTTCTTAATGGCAATTCATTTTGAGGTTGTTGAATTTGTTCTTGTGGAACATTAACTTCAGCTTGAAGAGGATTTTCTTCAACATTGTTTTGTTGGGGTTCTGGATTCACTTCTTGATCAATGACAGGAACAATAATCTGCACATTGTCTGAAGAAGTAACTGTAGTGGGAATCATAGACGATGATTCCTCCTTAAAAACGATGTTCCTTACTTCATTTCTCCCTCTTAACTCAACATCCTCAAAAAATATTACATTTCCGTCTCAAATATTTTCCTCAGTATGGGATCATAAAATTTATAGCCCCTAGATCGCTCCGAATAACCAATAAAGTAGCTACTCACTGTTTTGGAGTCTAATTTTCTTTCATTTGGCCTATATGGCCTTGCCTCGGCTGGACATCCCCAAATGTGAAAATGCTTTATAGTAGGCTGTTTGCCTGTCCAGAGCTCATAAGGTGTTTTAGTAGCTGCTTTAGTGGGTACTCTATTAAGGATATAAACTGTTGTCTTTAATGCCTCTCCCCAGAGTGGTTTTGATAAGGTAGAATGACTGATCATGCTCCTTACCATGTCTTTAAAAGTCCGGTTTCGTCTCTCAGCAACGCCATTCGTGCTAGGTGAACCTGGCATAGTGTATTGTGGGACTATTCCACATTCCTCTAGGAATTTGGCAAATGGTCCTAGACATTGTTCACCCGATCCATCAGATTTACCATAATATTCACCGCCACGGTCAGATCTGACAGTTTTAATCCTTTTGTTGAGTTGGTTCTCAACTTCTACCTTAAATTTCTTGAACATGTCTTAGGATTCTGATTTATCATGAATAAGATATAGGTAGCCATATCTTGAGTAGTCGTCTATGAATGTTATAAAATATTGTTGACCATTCCATGATGCCTCAGGGAATAGCCCACAAATGTCTATATGTATTAATTCTAAGACGTCAGTTGTTCCATTGGCACCTATTTTCTTATGTTTGGTCTGTTTTCCCGTGATACACTCTACACGGACATCAAGGTCTGAAAAATCAACGGATTCCAAAATGCCATCTGACACGAGCCTTTGAATTCTATTTTTAGATATATGACCTAAGCGCTGGTGCCACAATGTGGCTGAAGTTTCCTTATTAGCTTTTCTTTTAGTATCACGTGACACTACATGCAAGGCTTCATTATAAGAGGTATTAACATCAAGCATATATAAGTTATCATAAACATTAAGAGAACCAGTTCCAATAAGAGTTGAATTCATTGATAAACTAAAAGTACCATTCCCAAATGAACAAGAATAACCAAATTTGTCCAACTTAGAAACAGAAATCAAATTCCGTCTAAATGACGGTATAGCAAAAGTATCAAATAAACCCAAATAAAACTGAGTTCTTAATAACAACTTAAAATGCCCAATAACCTCCACTTCTACCGATTTTCCATCACCCACATAGATGTATCTTTCAGCATCAGTTGGATTTTGGTAGCTCAGGCAACCCTGCATAGAAACACTTATGTGAGTAGAAGCACCAGAATCTAACCACCAAGTGTTTCCAGGTACTGTAGCTAAATTTACTTCAGAACAGACCAAAGCAAAAGATGTACCTTTCTTAACACGCAATGCGTGGTATTTGGCACAATCTTTCTTCAAATGTCCAGCCTTTTTGCAAAAGTAACAACCATCAGTCTCCTTTTGTTGTTTCTTTTCAGTCGGACCCTTAGCAGTTTCCTTATCCTTCTTTCTCTTTTTGTCTTTTCCTTTAGAGGTGTATGCTAAATGAGCACTTTCAGCCTTATCATGCTTCAATCTCTCTTCTTCTTGTACACAATACGAAATGAGCTCATTAAGAGTCCATTTCTCCTTTTGGCAGTTATAGCTGATCTTGAACTGGTTGTATTGTGAAGGAAGAGAGATTAATACCAAATGCACGAGCAAATCATCCGAAAGCTCAACCTTAAGTGCCTTAAGTTTTGAAGCAATGTTAGATATTTCCATAATGCACTCCCTTATGTTTCCTTTGCTTTGATACTTCATGTAAATCAAGCGTTGTAAAAGCGTGTTTGTTTCCGCCTTATCGTTTTTAGCAAAACGTTTTTCAATCTCAGCAAGGAAATCTTTAGCATTGGTTATCTTTTCAGATACCGCACCCCTAAATGCCTTCGGAATGCCACGCTTTATGATCATTAGACTCATGCGGTTTGAACGATCCCACCTCTCAAAGTTCTTTATAATATCAGAAGAACTTTCATCCGTAAGAGAGGCGGGTTCATCTATCCTAAGTGCAAGGTCAAGATCCATGCAGCCAAGAACAAACAATATGTTCTCTTTCCAATCCTTAAAGTTTGTTCCAGTCAGAATAGGAATGTTGTTCAGATTGGCAGATACCGTAGTCAAATTAGCTGTGATTTTAAATTAATCAAATATGCTTACATTATAAAACAACTGTAGTAAATTTAAAATAATTGGTAAGTCTTTGCTCAAGATACCTAGCACAACATTAATATAAAGTCTTTGGACGGTAAAATTAACTGTAAGTGGTATTCTTGTTGTAATCATCAAATATTAACAATAAATTCAAGTCAAATAATAATCTTCCTTTAGGCCGATTAATTATTTTCTTGTAAAACTTTATAATTGTTACATATATATCATCACACATGTGTATCTAATTTGGCCAGATTTAACCTTCCTTTGGGCCGACTAATATTCGCATAAATAAATACACACAAATATCAAACATTTTTCATGAGCAACTAAAATAAGAGAGGTCACTTTGATGGCATATTATTTAATTAGTTCACTTGTAATGTAGGATATTCACAATCAATTTGCAAAAGACGCCAAATAGTATATGAATTTATTTTAACTCGTTCATTTATAAATTTTCCATAAATATCAATGTCAAATTTGACATCAAGGAAACTGTAATAATACATAAATGAATAATACTTGCAATAATAATTAGTATCAGATTATTGCGTACTTTATTTAACTGCTACCATTCAAAATAGAAGGTGAAACATATTAAGTAGTAACAATAAATTACAAAAAAGAAATATGTCAAATCTGACAGCATCAATTAATGTGTTGATTCATAGTGTACAAAAGTAATGAATAGTAAAAGCTTGGCCAATATTTCAACAATGTCTGTTGTTATTTTATGCTAAGAAAAAAAACCAACCAAATAAAATAATAATTTATGCTTTTGCAGGAGAAAACAAAACCACAAACATGTCATGGTATAATTATTACAAAAGATGTAAATGAATTCTTAGATCATAAATCCAATGATACGGTTCAATTAAATCCAAATTGCTATCATTTCAGAAAATTTTTGGTCAAATCAACAGAATCCAAAATTTCATTAAATCTATGGATCCATGTATAATACTGTTTATTAACATGTTTTGAATCACCATAATTGAAGCATTCACAAATCAGAACGAAATAAGTGGATCAGGTGAATCAACCGAAAATTGTAAATCCAAGAACCCTAATTTCATATGTTCTTAAAACCAAAAAAATTCTCAATAAAATCAATGATGGGTGGCTCTGATACCACTTGTTATAATAAATAAATAAATTCTAGATCTGAATACATACAACCCATATTGATTATATCGAGAAACAAATATATGAAATTAAATAGTTCAGCAGAAGTCGTGCCTGAATCCATTGATGTTTGCAAAAAAGAAGATCAACTAGGTTTTAGATCTTCCAAATTGGCACAAATTTAGATCTGAAAATTCTTTTTAGAAGTGGGTGGAGAGAATATGATAAGACTTGTGTAATTTGGGGACCATAACCCCATATATACAGTGTGTGACATTTTTCAGTTCATCCCTTCGACAAACTAAAATTGTCACTCTGGTATCCACACATTATAAATTTACATGACGAATATACCCCTTAAGTCTTGTTGTATTTATTCCAAGTAAATCACATAATTAAACTTAATCTCAAGATAGGTCATACATTTAAATATTAAAATATGTGGTCCCATAATGCTGAATTATTCCAACACGAGATCCATATCTTCATTTGATCAGCTGGCTAGGAAGTTTGCTGAACAATTTTGCTTGTACATAACCAATCCAGGATGTAATGTCGTTATCAAATCTTTTTTAGAACACTGTAGAGTCGTTGAAGGACTTCTTAAGTAGGTTTAACATAACAGTGATCGAGGTGAGCAACGCTAAGGAAGACATTATTTTAATGGCATTAATCAGGGGATTTCACCCAGATGTCGATTTTGGAAGATAGTTGAAGATGATACCCCCATCGACTCTGGATGAGTTTTATAGGAAAGCAACCTAGTATTTGCACTTGAAGGAGGCAAATACGTCGGCTGAAAGAGTTAGTGTTTGATAGTCAAGTAAGGTGATATAGAGTAATGCTGCAAATGACGCAAACTAGAGAAAGTTTCAAAAATGTGATTGTAAACATGGAAAACAAAGGCGACAACCAAAAAAGGAACAACTAGGGGAATGAAGATAGAAAGCTAAACCCCAAGAAATGTATGAGATTCCCAAAGTATGTGGACTATACACCGCTAAACAACCCAATCGAGAATATTTACCTTATGATGCAAGGTATGGAACATTACAATAAGCTAGCTCCGAGGGAATTGATAGAAAAGGAGAAGAGATCTAGGAAATATTGTTGTTTCCATAAGGCGCATGACTATAATAAGAACGAATTTAGGCATTTTCATGATCTGATAGAGGACCTGATCAAGAAGAAAAAACTTTAACGGTATGTGAAAGCCCCGCAGGATGGCGGGCAAGGAAGTGCTTAACCCCAACGACAGTTGCTCTAACAAGGTCAAGCTAGGCCTAGTGATGATGAGCCCAGGTAGCTTAGCAAAGGACTCATTATCGGTACAATCACTGGTGGACCTCATCCAGTTGAGAAGAGCTGGAATGAGATGTGCAAATTCTTTGAGGTATGTTGTACAAGAAGTTGCTTTGCTATCGAAGACGAAGCTCAGAGCTCCAGCAAAGCAGCTAAAGACCATGACGGGTGACATAGTATTCAGAAATCGAGATGCGGACAAGATTGAAACAACCAGCATGATCATGTAGTGATATCAGTCATAATTGGGCTGGAGACTGTGAGGAAAGTTCTTGTTGACTGTGGAAGTTCTGTTAATATTTTTTTATAAAAGCTAATTATGACCAAATGATGATGGATGGTTACGATCTGAAGCCTTGTAAATCTCGAATTTAGGGATTTACTAGAGTGGCTATGAAGCCTGCGGTGTGAATTTACCGGTAGTTTTAGGTGAAGGGGATTGCAAGAGAATGCGGGTTGTGACTTTCATGGTGATGGACATTTTTCTGCGTATAATGCCTTTTTGGATCGATTGACCCCCGCTATTTTTCTGGTGGCCCTGGCTCTCCGGTGCTTAATAATGAAATTCCTTACGAAAAATGGAAATGAGACTACAATCTTGATTGTTGTTTTAAATTGCAGATATGAAAACTAAATAGTTTTAGTTGTTTTGTATTATAGATTTTCATCTTATAGTTATTAGTTTGTTTTCTTTTAATATACATAATGACCAACATGTTTTTGAATTTCATGTTCAAGCGGGTATTGTTTTGTTTAGGTGTAGCTGTATGTTTTGCAGACCATTTTAGCATTCATAGTATATATGTTCATATGTAACTAATCAAAAAGCATTTTAAAAGCTTTTTTTTCCATATACAGAATGAATCGCATGTTTTTATTTCTCATGTTACAGGTACATATTCTCTTGCTTGGACATCAGATTAACACTTTTAGACTTTTCTATGCATCAAGGAACAAACTTTATTCAAAATTTTGTTTATAGTTTTATGTCAGTTGCTGTAAGTGCACATTATTGAGATTATTTGCAATGGAATGAGTAGCACGCTAATAATTGGCGAAATAGATACATCCAACTGCATATAAAATTATTATACATGCCCCAACCATTCTCCTTCGTCTCTCTGCCGCCGATTCTGCTGCCAATCAGCCCCTGTTTTCTACTGCCGCTTTTGGAACCTCGCCTTTTCCACGATTCGATCAGCAGACGTTGACGATGGGTACACAGTCTAATCTCCGGCCGTTTGCATGAGGAAGGTAACTTCCACTGTTGCCTCTTCGCCACTTTCCTTTTTCATTGTGTATTTTTTTTTCTTTCAAACATTCGGTCGTCTTACTGATTTGAGTCTATTCCTGTTGACCTACACCTACGCTTTCTCCTGTTAGCCGCAGCCGGGTTTTGCTTCAATTGCCGCTTTGTTTCAGGTATTCGTTTTTCCTATACCATTTTCGTTGATCATTTTGTCTTATGCGTTTCAGCGCAAGAATAGGTTAAGTCAGTTTATGTTTTTGTTTGTATTCGATTCTATGAGACAATTTTTACTAAATCTGTAACACAAGAACATATATATGCAATGATGATTAGACCAGATTTTTACTAAACAAATAGTCTATTCTTGCGTGCCATCTACTAACTCAACTTACACTAAATCTGTATTAAGCATCATT
This sequence comes from Allium cepa, assembly GCA_030765085.1. Taxonomy (NCBI): domain Eukaryota; kingdom Viridiplantae; phylum Streptophyta; class Magnoliopsida; order Asparagales; family Amaryllidaceae; genus Allium; species Allium cepa. Next base: position 339,197,270 of record CM060938.1, read on the forward strand.
ACATATATATGTCTCTGTTAGTATGTTATTCTATGAAATATATGTATGGGATACATTAAACAATTGTTCTGAGATGGATTTTTATAGTGTGCTTTTTTTCTATGAGGAAGAGGTTTGATCTATGTTATTGTTTCTGTTCTGCACTTCATTGTTTAAGCATGAATGCATTCTTGTACTTCTGTCCAGCAGGGACCATTGGTTCTTTTTATATTTAAACGTTCAACGCTTTTATATTTGTTAGTTGGACTTGAACTTCTTCCCCATGGATTCAGTCAGAACCTTTCAGTTTGAACGTTAATTAACGTGGATTGTCAAAATTAATACCAAGTTATTTGATTTCATAATAAACACCAATATCATGATATATTAAATTTTATAAAATAAGGAATATTTTATCAGCTGAATTACTGGAGGAACAATTTGGTTAGTTTTTTCTCTATTTTATTTTGTTTTAAATTTGTTTTTTCATGATCACGGTTCTCGCTCTTTTATACCTCAGTGAGGCTATAATTTCATATTTCACTCTTTTGTGACATAGATCAAGGATCCTCAGTAAAAGATATGAAACTCTTGATTTCCAGTGGATGATATTAACTTAAACATGTCTATTTATTATGGTAAAGTGGACTGGCATGGGAAGTCCAGAACTTCTGGAGTATTTTAGTTCCTATGCAGCAGTAAAAGCTTGCCATTCATATGGTCCACAAGGGTATGGTGGGATGAGTATGCTAATATTTGAGTCTACCGCAGTTGGTTATTTAGAGGCTGAGCATTTACATAATCATTTCCAAGGAACTGATAGAGATGCATGGAGACAGCATCCGAAGTTATTTTACACTGGTGGCAAGAGACAACCATATGGTTTTTTGGCCGATAAAGATGATCTTACTAGATTCAATCAGCGTCATCATGGTAGTTTCCCGATTACTTATTATAAGCATTTACTTATCTTCCTATATATTGTTCTCACTTGCATACTTAAGGTTTAAATTATATATATATATATATATATATATATATATATATATATATATATATATATATATATATATATATATCGCACCTGCAAGTGATACTAACTGAATTGAAGTCGGTGCTGTTGGTCTATTGTTGTTTAGTTTATAATGTGCATGCTACAGGCTATGTATTTGTATTCAAACCATAGATGGTTTTCTTATTATTTTAATATATATTTATTATCAAAAGATGTCCGCCTCCGTAAAAACCTTATCAGCCCCCGCAGGGGTACACTGGCAAGGAGGATAAAAAGGAATCTTGAAAAATACTCTTTCAACCACAATTTTATATTTTTAGGAGTAATGAGCCAAATTTAATGTTGGGGATTAACATAGAATTAAGGGAAAAATGGGCACAAAGTGAACTGCATGATGCTTAATTGCTTTCGTTGTATTATGTTGGGAGCGGTGTTTTCATGACCCTACCATGTCTCGGTCCGACCTCGAATAAGCCTGAATTTTGGACCACCACTGTTAGTGTCAAAATTGGTCACAAACACCCAATACCATGAAAGCGCCAGCGTATGAATATAAATTAGTGATATTCAAACGCAAATAACAAATCTCAGCAAATAATAGACAGTAATCCAAAAGTAAAGAACAGAGACACAAGTTTTATAGTGGTTCGGCTATCTCCGGCCTACGTCCACTCCAATTTTTTTTTTATTGATTATCCTTGAAGATTACAAGTGATTACAACAGTTGTAGCGACCAAATCTGAAGAAAATAGCAGTAATGATGCTATGGAATGATTCTAGCAGCGTCTGGGCTTGCCTCTTCTCTCCAAATTTTCCGACCCCTTTTCTGAATGACCAGGGGCTCTATTTATAGGCGTGGAAGGCTGAAATCCCGCCTAAAACCTAGGGAGGCTGCTTGGCACGTGAGGGGGGCCCACAGGCCCGTGTTCTCGGAATCCGTGCCCAGTTTGGGATCGATTCGAAGTGACGTTCGAATCGATCAAGAATCCATCCAATTGAGCTAAAATTTGGTGTGAACATTCTTCAACATGTACGTAAGCTCCTGTCAAAATTTCATTGCATTTGGATCAACGGTTTGGAAGATATGATCGATCCAAGTTTAAGAATCCGTGCGTCCTGAATGGTTCGAACCCATGCTTCGAAACCATCTACTTCGAAACCATCCCCTTCGAATCCATAGGGCCGACTCCATCGAATCCATACCCTTCGAACCCATGCTCTTCGAATCCATGCTTTCTGAAGCCGCCTCCTTCGAGTCCATATCCTACGAGTCCATTCTCTTCGAATCCATCCCTTTCGAATCCTCGTCCTTCGAATCCATGTCCCTTGCTTCGTATCCATCATCTTCGAATCCATGTCCTCTTCGAATCCATCTCCTTCTTCGAATCCATCATCTTCTTCGAATCCATGTCTACTTCGACTCCATCTCCTTCTTCGAATCCATGCCTACTTCGACTCCATCTCCTTCTTCGAATCCATGTCCACTTCGAATCCATCTCCTTCTTCGAGTCCATCTTCATCTTCGAATCCATGTATACTTCGAATCCATTACCTTCTTCGAGTCCATCTTCATCTTCGAATCCATGATCTACGAATCCATACCTATCGTTCGAATCCACCATCTTCGAGTCCATGTCCATCGTTCGAATCCATGTCCATTGCATTGAAGCTACTCCTTTCGAACCCATCTAGTTCCCATCGATTCGAAGCGTCATCGATGCGAACCTCATGGGTTCGAATCCTGATGGGTTCGAACCTGATCGGTTCGAACCGTGCGTCACTCTATCCTCTTTTTGATGGATTCGAACTACGTACTATTCCTACCTTGAATCCATCATATTTCCTTCATACGAACTCCGATTAACCTGAAATTCAAAACATAGCCTTTCATAGTCCTTATCATCATTTCCAATCAATTTCGTCCCGATCGGAGTTCAACAAAATTTTGACGATATCCATTGTAGCCTTATCTCCAGTCCTGATATCCATAATTCCTTGCCAATTTGTTGATATTCCAGTTTTGACCAAAAAATGGGATAACATTTTGCCCCCCAAAACATGCCTTGTGATAACAAGGCGTGTTTTGAATAATTACGAATCCAATATCCGAAGTCCACAGCCATATTGCCAGAGTATATCGTCCTTGACTGCTTCGAGTCGATGTCCAATTCCATATCCAATAGCCAAAGCCTTAGCCAATTCCGTATCCATTCGAACTTGACAACCAAGTTCCAATCCATCCTTATCCAATAGCCAATAACCGGAACCAGGACCTCTCCGGGTCGATATCCAAATCCATAACCTCTCTGGGTTCCTGTCAAGCGTGATCCACATCCGACGACCGTGGTCCAGTGTCCCTGGACGTTGAGCCAACCTCTCCGGGTTCTTGCCAAGCGCAATCCATACTTGACGACCTTGGCCCAGTGTCCCTGGGCGCTGTAAAATGCCATGGCTTAAGTCCTAAGCCGAGTCCTGATCTCTTCGGACCCTTGCCGAGCATAGTCCATACTCGACGACCTGAAAATAATAAATGATAATAGAGGGCCTAAGTCCTAGGCCGAATCCTGGTCACTCCGGACCCTTTCCAAGCATTGTCCATACTTGACGACCCGAATGAGTCAATCTACCTTGTTTGGGTAAAGTGACTCATCCCTTGCCAGGCATAATCCATACCCAACGACCATTTACCAAAAACCAGATAAAAGTCCAACCAAAATTTATTCCAAAGTCCAAATCCAAAATTCAAATTCGAAATCCAAATCCAAAATCCAAATCCAAATCCAAAATTCAAATCCAAATCAGAAAACCAGAAATCCAAACCAGCATCCAAAACCAAAAACAATCATCCAAAGGAAAATCCAAATAAAAAAGCAAGAAAAACCAGGAGCTTAATCCAAGCTCCAAAACCAAATCCAAAAAAAGAAAAGCAATGTCCAATCTAAAAAGCAAGAAATAAATTTCACAAACCATAGCATCCCGGTTTATCATCATTCAGAGCATGCCTAGGGGCTATCTCCGTCCCCGTACATGTGTAAATGACTTTACCGTCTGCTAGTAGCTTGCTACTTATTCCATATTATCCTGGTCAATGAATGATCAATCGACGATCATCCCTGGGCCTCCCATCATCACGGCGTGAAGTGGTCGGTGGTTGCTCCTGCTCCACCGTTGCATCCTGAGTTCCAACGTATTGCTGTAACTGTCCATTCCTTACATGCTCCTCGATTATGTCCTTTAGGTGCCTGCAGCTGTTGGTATCGTGTCCATCCAGATCATGGAAGAGACAGTGCCTTCCTGATGTCCTTTCCCGCTCTGTTGGTTCCCTCCTAGCCGGCCTTCGGTAGGGAAGGCGATTCCGAGTTTCCAGGTATATACGCTCCAGCGTCTCGTTCAATCCTGTGTATGTGGAAAACTTTGGATCCTTCCATCGCTTCCTAGCGTTTCCAGAGTCGTCATCTAACTTCCTTTTCCCTTTATCCTTATCCAAACCATTTTTGGATACCGCTCCAACCTCGATTGCATTAGCCTTCTTCAACTTTAAATCCGTACTTGCATCTTCTTGCCGAAGGAACCTTTCTGCCTCATGAAAGAATTCGTCGAGATTTTGCGGGGGATCTCGTATCAGAGATACCTTGAAATCCGAATTCTCCTTGACTCCTGATACTGCTGCCATTAAAACCATTGATGGATCAGGCCGATCCACCGAAGCGACTGCCGCACTGAATCGAGTTAGAAAAGCTCTAAGCGATTCGTCCATCCTTTGCTTCACCGATGTTAAAGTCATCACGTTCTTCGGCCTCTTGACGTGAACCCGAAACTGTCCCAGAAACTTTTCCACTAATTCCTTCCAAGTCCTGATAGATCCTTCTTCCAGCTGCCTAAACCACATTGCAGCTAAGTCCTTCAAATACAAAGGGAAACATCGGGCCATCACTTCCTCTGATGCCCCCAGCACCTCCATGTGTCTGGTGTACCTCATTAAGTGATCTGTTGGATCCGTCTTACCATCATATACCTCCACGCTAGGTAGCTTGAACTTAGGTAGATTCTGAGCCATCCTTATCTCCCGAGCGAATGGACTTCTATTCACTCCTTCCATATCTCCGTTTGTCAAACCACCTCGCACAGTCTTCTTGATCATTTCTACTAACCCTATATTGTCTGGTAGGGGTTGCCCCCCTTGCCCCCGAGGGAACTCTGGTACATATTCCTCGTGTGGCTCACTAGCAGCAACGTTAGCTCTAGCTTGTTGAATTCCTTCCAAAGGTTCTCCTGCATTGAATCCTGTGGGCCTGTCCCCAAGCCCTTGTTGATTGCCTTCTGGCTCCGTATCCTGTCCTTCATTGGGTTCCACAACCCTAGCTCCTTGTCCTACATCCGTAGCTGCTGTAGCTGTTCCTAAGTTCTGCATCCCTGCAGCTCTCATTTGTTCCAAGAAAGTTTGCATCATTTCCTGTTGACTTTTCAACAATCTCTCCTGCAAAGAATTGGCCATAGCTTCCATTTCATCCCGAGTTATGTAGACCGAAGCCTGTCCTTCCTCACCTCCGGAGGATGCTTGTTGACTTCCTCCTTGTTGGCTTCTCTCAGCCCTTAGCCTTCTGCTATTCTGCCTTGTCATTGTCTTCCAAATCCAAATTCCTCAAACTCTTCAAATCCGATGCAGCGGGTGCTAGCTGGTCTCAGTGAAAGCACCAAAATGTTAGTGCCAAAATTGGTCACAAACACCCAATACCATGAAAGCGCCAGCGTATGAATATAAATTAGTGATATTCAAACGCAAATAACAAATCTCAGCAAATAATAGACAGTAATCCAAAAGTAAAGAACAGAGACACAAGTTTTATAGTGGTTCGGCTATCTCCGGCCTACGTCCACTCCAATTTTTTTTTATTGATTATCCTTGAAGATTACAAGTGATTACAACAGTTGTAGCGACCAAATCTGAAGAAAATAGCAGTAATGATGCTATGGAATGATTCTAGCAGCGTCTGGGCTTGCCTCTTCTCTCCAAATTTTCCGACCCCTTTTCTGAATGACCAGGGGCTCTATTTATAGGCGTGGAAGGCTGAAATCCCGCCTAAAACCTGGGGAGACTGCTTGGCACGTGAGGGGGGCCCACAGGCCCGTGTTCTCGGAATCCGTGCCCAGTTTGGGATCGATTCGAAGTGACGTTCGAATCGATCAAGAATCCATCCAATTGAGCTAAAATTTGGTGTGAACATTCTTCAACATGTACGTAAGCTCCTGTAAAAATTTCATTGCATTTGGATCAACGGTTTGGAAGATATGATCGATCCAAGTTTAAGAATCCGTGCGTCCTGAATGGTTCGAACCCATGCTTCGAAACCATCTACTTAGAAACCATCCCCTTCGAATCCATAGGGCCGACTCCATTGAATCCATACCCTTCGAACCCATGCTCTTCGAATCCATGCTTTCTGAAGTCGCCTCCTTCGAGTCCATATCCTACGAGTCCATCCTCTTCGAATCCATCCCTTTCGAATCCTCGTCCTTCGAATCCATGTCCCTTGCTTCGTATCCATCATCTTCGAATCCATGTCCTCTTCGAATCCATCTCCTTCTTCGAATCCATCATCTTCTTCGAATCCATGTCTACTTCGACTCCATCTCCTTCTTCGAATCCATGCCTACTTCGACTCCATCTCCTTCTTCGAATCCATGTCCACTTCGAATCCATCTCCTTCTTCGAGTCCATCTTCATCTTCGAATCCATGTATACTTCGAATCCATTACCTTCTTCGAGTCCATCTTCATCTTCGAATCCATGATCTACGAATCCATACCTATCGTTCGAATCCACCATCTTCGAGTCCATGTCCATCGTTCGAATCCATGTCCATTGCATTGAAGCTACTCCTTTCGAACCCATCTAGTTCCCATCGATTCGAAGCGTCATCGATGCGAACCTCATGGGTTCGAATCCTGATGGGTTCGAACCTGATCGGTTCGAACCGAGCGTCACTCTATCCTCTTTTTGATGGATTCGAACTACGTACTATTCCTACCTTGAATCCATCATATTTCCTTCATACGAACTCCGATTAACCTGAAATTCGAAACATAGCCTTTCATAGTCCTTATCATCATTTTCAATCAATTTCATCTCGATCGGAGTTCAACAAAATTTTGACGATATCCATTGTAGCCTTATCTCCAGTCCTGATATCCATAATTCCTTGCCAATTTGTTGATATTCCAGTTTTGACCAAAAAATGGGATAACAACCACGGTCCGGAACTCAATCAAACATCGTTCATCCATGAACCTTGGTCGGACCTTCAAACCAATGATCCGACCGTCAATTTTACCTAGTTGAACCATGGTTCTTTGGTTTTTTTTTCCTACTTTCTCATCGTGTAATTCTTTCTCATTTCCATCTTTTGCATTGTTTTGAAAAAATAAATAAACGTATATTTCAAAAATCATAATCGTTTTAAAATCTAAACCACTAACTTCATCACTTTGTTCTTCACTGCTACAAACTCCTGTAATACCAGTGTAAGCTTCGTCAAGTTTGTCATTATTAGACTTCGTACTACACTACTATATACAAAGTTGGAGTTGTGCACTGCAACAATACACAACTTCAGTCGCAGATCTTGAATACCATCTACAACTTATGCACATAGCATCATTTCAATATTTTTTGTATATTTTGTAGTTAATTATGCAAATTTTTCAAAAAAATAAATCACGGTTTCGACCGGTTGAACCATCAAAACCTTAAACCTTCAATCATCACGGTTCAAGGCACGACATTGTTATGAAAACTATGGTTGGGAGTAAGGATTCCCTGCAATATAAGTTTATTACTTCCTCTTCATTCTTGTTTGCTGTCTAAGAGCCTTTTTTTTTGTTTGGTAAGTCACTAGTGGTTATGATAGAACCTTTAAATCCTCAACTGCCAAGGACATATGTAAGTTATAATTAGAAAAAGAATGTTAAATACCCAATGAGCGAACTTCAATGTTAATCACTTACCGCATATTCGGATTCTAATAACGTTTTCAGGGAAGACAGGATTGAACTGGATGGTTGATGTTCCTGAACCAGATGCCCCAATTTATGATGGTCCTCAAAATGGAATGTGCAAGCTATATGGATTTTCAATTGGAGGCTTTGTTATATGGTCGGAGTTTCATATTCGGTATTTGTAGAATTTAACTATGAAGTATATCTTATCTTTTGTTATTCCAATTAGATATTATTATTGAATTGGTAAATTATGTATTGAATTTAGTAACTTAATTATGTATTGAACTTGTCTTTTGTTAATTGATACTCTGTTTTATCACCGATCATGAATATTGTATATTGATAATGATTGGCTTATAATTTGCTAAATTAAGATAATATTTCATATTAAATGTAGATTACATTATATTTTTTAAGATTCAAACCATTACATCTTTCAACATTCACATTACTGATAAGTGTTTATTTGTTTATATTTATTTGTAATGCTTATATGCGTTGGGAGATATATTTTTTCAACGCTTATATGCGTTGGAAGATATTTTTTTCCAACGCTTATAAGCGTTGGAAGATCATTTTTTCCCCAACGCTTATAAGCGTTGGAAGATATTATTTCCCAACCCTTATAAGCGTTGGTTAAAAAAATCTTTCAACGCTTATAAGCGTTGCAAATAAATGCTCACGTTCCGATAGCAACACATATAAGTGTTACTGAAATTCTTGGCAATGCTTATACTCATTGTAAATCCTCTATTTTGGTGTACTGAGTACAAAACAACCCTTAATTAACTTGCTAACTTTTCCAAAGTCAATGCACATGGTTTACTTAATATCGACTAATGATATACACATAATTACATCACTAAATTAGTTTCTAATCATTTTAAAGCTCATACAAAATCAATTACTTAACCCACAATCCATTTATAAGCTTATTAACTTTTATAAAAATCAGAATTAAGGTCTCTAACAAATAATTAGTTAATATAATCATGTTTTCAATATGAACATAACCCTAAATCAAACCAAACATTCTCCAAATTGCTTCTTATAACTCGATTATCGTCAATAAACAAATTAATGTAGTTTAACAATTAAATATAGTTGGTGAATCATCCCACTCACCATCTCTTTCACTAAATCAAGCTTTAATTATAAAAAATCATTCCATGCTTCTCTTGAAATCTAAGAGGAATCACCAAACTCTAATTCAAGCTAACTCCTTCATGGGTTATGTGAGGAATGCTTAGAGAGGAATTATAGTGATTTTAGTTTCGATTCGGGAATTTTATTTAAGCCTGGAATAGTTGATTTAGGGTTAGAAGATTAAGAGGTGAATAGGAAAATAATTAGAAGAGAAAGAAGAAATATAACGTGGAATGAAAAATGAATAAGAGGAATGAAATAGCTTAGTCACTTACAGGCAAACTAATGAGCCTTAGCCCTAAATTCATTTCATACACATGAAATCACCGTTCACTCCAAAAACTTATCGACTCTAAACACAAACCAATTTATACTCATTTTCATAGGTCTCAATGGTGGGTATCTCGAGTCTCAGTTCATCCGGCTCTAAAATATGAGCATAATGGATGTTCCACTAATTAACGATAAAATATTTAAATTAATTATTTAACAGTCGTTAAAATTGCAGGTTTTTACAGTCTAATCTTACATGCTTATTCTAACAGAAGGAAAGAAAGGACTTCCTACCCCTACTCTAGTTTTGTCATCTAAGAAAACTTCTTTGCGGACATCCTCCTCACCCGACGATCGTTCAATGCATAGAAGAAATCTTATCGTTCCTCTCCGTGTATCTTCTTCTTTAGGGAATAACTCTAGCGTACTGGCAAGATTGAGAAGATTTTTTAATTGTAAATGCAATTAAAAAATAAAGGGTATTGGGATTAGAAATATATTTAGGTGTTTTCTAGTCTTTGGTTTGAAATATAAAACTTAGAACGTGAAATGAACAAGCTTGTTTTAAAGGTTCAAAAGTTGGAAAACGACCAGTAAGGTTTATCCTATAAAATTTCTCAATTGAAGGGTGCCAACAAGACCTATGAAAGGGTGATAACTTTCCAAATTAAATCCATAGATACCGTTGATATCATCCTTCGCAACAAGGCGAAGATAAAGAAGTATCTATTCGTGGCAATTTAGCACATTACCGATCCTTCTTCAATGGTGTAGACTTCGTTGAAGAGGTAAATTGACCTAAAGACCAACTAAATGTCAATTTTTACCCCTAGGGTGGTTCAAATTGACTCTTTAGTACAATATTTGATCAAAGTCGTCGTTGCTTTTGATTTAAAGATTGAATTTTCATTTTTAGGTTGAAAAAGAGATTGTCGATCAAGGAAGACTGTTATCTCAAGTTACCAGGGATATCACACTTCTTTATATATGGATGCTTGGATGTCCTTAATGATGTAGGTGGACCCTCCATTCTACGTAAAAACATTGGTTCAACTAGCGAGAGTCATTCTTGCATTTTGGAAGTTAAAGAAAAAGGGAAAGAGTTAGTGTACCAACATCGTCCTATTTTGCATCCTCTAGATCCATGAGTTTCCATAAAAGACATCCTAATGACTTAGTAATTATGTATTAAAATATTATAATTTGTAATGTGAAAATTTTCTTTATAATGTCAATGTATGTTTTAAATCATTATTTCATGCACCATTTTTGCAGTGGATTTCTTATCTCCTGTGCTTTTTATATGATTGTTTGGATTTTTTTTATTACTGATCGTTTTTTGTTAGGATTTATTGTCCATCATTGCTTTGATGGTTACTTTGGATGAACTCGAAGGCATGATTAAAGGCTTAATTAGACCATCACTCTTTGGATAGGTACTATGGCCGAGTGCAAAGGCGGGACCAAAGAATTAATTGACCATCGCTATTTGGATGTGTGCTTTGGCCAAGCCCAAATGCAAGACCAAAAAGATTAATTAGACCATCACTCTTTAGGTGGATGCTTTGGCTGAACATGAAGGTGGGATCAAAGGCTTATTTGGACCATTACTCTTTGGATGAGTGCTTTGACCGGGCGCGAAGGTAGGACTAAAGACTTGTTTGACCATCACTCTTTGGAAGGGTGCTTTAGTCAGGCTTGGAGGAGGAACTAAAGGCTTGATTGGACCATCACTCTTTGGATGGGTGCTTTGGCTTGGCCAGGAGATGGGATCAAATGCTTAATTGACCATAACTCTTTGGATGGGAACTTTGGTCGGGCCTAAAGGTGGGACCAAAGGATTAGTCGACCATCTCCTTTGGATGGTTGCTTTGGACAGGCCCGAAGGTAGGACCAAATGCTTGATTAGACCACCACGTTTTGGATTGGTTCTTTTGCTGGACTTGGAGGCAGGACTAAAGGCTTTGATTGACCAACACTCTTTGGATGGGTACTTTGACCGGGCTCAGAGGTGAGATCAAAGGCTTAGTTAACCATCTACCTTTGATGGTTTCTTTGGTTGGGCCCAGAGGTAGGACTAAAGGCTTAATTTGACCATCATCATTTGAATGGCTGCTTTGACATGGCCTAGAGGTAGGACCAAAGGTTTAGATTGGTTCTTCATTCCTAATGAAGTTTTTCCTTCTAAAAATTCATTATTGGATGTTGACTTTTATCATTATGAGTCGCAATGGAAGTATACAGTGTCATAGTTTAGAGTGTTTCCTATTTTTCTTTCAACTCCATGACAGATCATATACCACAAAGTCTTATTATTTTCCCCTTCGCACATAATATTTAATAATTCTCGCCATTTTCCCCTCCGCGTATAATACTCAATAATTCCCGCCATTTTCCCTTCGCATATAATATTCAATAATTCCCGCCAGTACCCTACATTCATTAGTCTGATACCCATTTGCCTTAAGGTAATAGCAGTAGTCACCACCCCCACATATATCCTCTTTCTTCTTGTTCTTCTTGGGAGGCCAATAATTCAGTCGTTCCTTGGAGAGGAAGTAAACTTCTTACTGAAAGACACAAAGAGAAGTGGTTGTTTTACCTTTAGATTTTTTAATGTTTAATTTCCCTATTCATTTTTATTTCTTTGTCGTGCGATTAGAACCTGTTCTTTCCCATTTCCTTTTTGAAGATTGAGAGTGTTTCCCTTTTTCTTTTACGGAAATGTTAAACATACTCCTCCACTTTTGAGAAAATCGATCAAAACTGAGATTCGTTTACATTTCAAATACAGTTCCTCAAGCATGAGTTTAGATGTCCCTTTTTATTTGGGTAAAAAGGTCATCTTTCTTATGCCGGTGGATTGGTCTTTCCCTATTCAACTCCATCATCAAGGAAAAAATAGGTTTCTACCCTAAGTGGAAGGGGTTTATAATCTATTTGTCTGGGTCATATTAGGCGATTTGCCTTTTCCTACCAAGGTTAGTAGGGTTAAGTTTCTCAGATTCAATACCTTCTTTTTACGAAATTGTGGGGTAATCTGATGACAAATTGAACGAATCAAATTTGAATCTGAGGGCCCTTGCTGGCAAATAGTCATGGTGAATGTTCTTTAAAAAGAGAGAACTTCCCTTGAGTTTAATTCTCAGTTAAAGCACCATAAATGTTAGACCAAAATTTGGTCCTAATTTATATGCTTAATCAAATAAGTTAGTGATAATTGGAAAAGAGATAGAACTCTTGGGAAAGTACACTAACCATCATTTCAAAAATAGTCAAGTGTGCAAATAGATGATTGTCAAGCACCGGTCACAAAGTTTCAATTGAATTTGATCTAACTGGCCATTAAAGTCCTAAAGTCAAGTTCTTTGTTTATGCTTAAGAAAAATGAAAAATGAGGACAAGTATAATTCAAAATTCACCCCATCTTTGCACAGGTTCATGCCTATTTATAGAGAATTCGTTTCTTTAGATTTTTGACATGTAGCCTTGAAAAGAAAAGGAAGGTTAAGATTTTGCTAACATGGCACGTTATCGATTTGACATTTGGCATGACTTCTTTCCAATCTATTTATGATGACATGGCATAACTGGTCCAATCAGGGGCTGCTACGTGGCTACCCAGAGCGTTGATTTTTAGTAGTTTCCTCAACATGCAATAGTATTATTCTCAACATGCGATGGATTTGATGCCTCCAACATGTGGTAGCATTATTCAACATGCAATGGATTTGATGCCTTCAACATGCAATATCTTTAGCTTTTTCAATATGTGATAGCTTCTTTTTACTTTGACATGTGATAGCCTCTATCAACTTGCGATATTGGACTTCATCGACATGCAATAACTTGATTCCATCAGCTTGCAATGGCTAGAGCTCATTAACTTGCAATGGTTTGACTTCATATACTTAGGACAACTTTGACTTTCTTGACCTGTGATAGCTTATTTATATCATATTGCAATAGTTTCGCCTTTATCAACTTGTAATGGCTTGTTTACATTAACCTGTGATAGCTTGTTTATATCACCTTGTGAAGCTATGCTTTATCGAATTGCTATTTACATCAACCTGCGATAGCCTGTTTATATCACCGTGCGATAGCTCAGCTTTATCAATTTGCAATGAATTATTTACATCAACGTGCATGACTCAACCACATATACAGGCGATGGCTTTAGCCCTTCAACTTACGATGGCGTCATTAATTCCACTTGTGATAGCTTGAAGTTGTTCATGCTTGAAATCTTAGGTGTAATAAACTACTACAAAAGATGAACAAAAAGCAATCCATCTACTCTTCCGCTCAAGGAGGTGGGAGGTGACCATTGACTTGGTAATTGTCGTCATGCGTCATCTGCTTCTCCACCTCTGAAGAACTACGGGCAGTCCACCAAGGGCATCAATCAAAGAAGCAATCTATTCTAGGGTCAGAAAAAGCAGGGGAGTTTGACCAAATGATGCCATCTTTGCTTCCACCTTTTGGCAAACTTTGCATAGGCTTCGATGGGGAAGAAGGTTACAACCAGAGGGAAGTTGAAGATAGCGTCAAAAATCATCTTCAACATGGTTGTTAGCATGCCATTCCACTTCTCCTCTAGGGTAGTTTTCTCCCTCACATGCTTCTCCCGAGTCACGTAATCCTAATATTGATGCAAGGTACGTCTCATCTCATCTACCTCCTTACGGCTGGTCTCCAATCCACTTGCAACCAACCAAGCTCCACCTCAAGCTTCTCTTTCTCCTTTGGTCGCTCCCTAATGAAACTGTCTCTGGCCATCTCTACCATATGCCTCACCATTTCGGTCTCAAGAGCCTGCCTCTCGTACTTAGAAACCTTTTCCTCCATCCACTAGCAAGTCGTTGTCTTATCCTTGACCTGCTTCCTCAAAGCTTGCAGGCTTATGTGAATGCAGAGGGCATGAGGTTTGGTCTGCATGATGAGCCAAGTATATAATAAAACTACCAAATATAAGAACCCTTATAAGAAAGGAATCCTTCAGTTGGGCATGCACCTTCGCCTCTAAGGAGTAAGGGCCCCAGCCAAACCTTAGCCGGCCTGTATTAGCAATGGCCTCCAAGGCTACCATGGCCAGTGACTACATAAGCGCATGCAGGTTGGCCATATCCCCCTCCTCGACCGTCTTTAGGATAGTTGAATCCACAAACCCACAATATATGCCTCTAGCAAGGGCTTAATCACATTCACTTCTCTAAAAAGTTTGAACGAAGGACCACTGCCAGTACTCCCCACTTCCTCTATCGGGAACTCAAGGACTACACCCTATCTAACCTCGTATTAGCCCCCAATGAGCAAGTGACATCTGCTAAAGGTTTTTGTTGCAATGTGAGATCAATTGTGGGAAAAAAGTGATCCTTAGAATGGCTTGACTGTAAGGTCGGGTTCATCTACAGATCAACGATGGCAATGCCTTGATACCGTCAAGGGGGTGTCTACTAGGATGCTTCAGTAGAACCGGCTATATCCACCAAGTATGCAAAATTCAAGAAGACTACTATAAAACACAAATAAAAATAGGTCGAAAAACTTCAAAGAAAACAAAGAATACAATATAAGTTAAAGCTGCCATCAGCAGGCTAATCCTCCCAACACCTTCTAATCAAAGGTGGGTAAGGGGACCCCATTCTATTTTAGCTCGATTGTTCCCTAACCGATGTCCATGTGTCAGTGGGCATGACATGTGTTACTTGGATTAAAGGCCCCAAGCGAGAAGGTTAATGAAGGAGGTGCCTTCGGTCGTCGTTGTATTTGACTCCCACGTACACCTACCTGTTCTCCATGCCTCAAGCATCTCAAGAGTGCTAGAATAACTTAAATACCATGTGACAATGCAATTAGAGACCACGACGTCCCCTAAAAGCCATAGGTTGTATGCCTCCCACTTACCCTCAATTGCGGCCTTGGTCTGACTCTATAGCCTCCTCATCTTTGATATCCACCATCAACTCCAAAACCATCAGATTCCTAATAACCACCTCCACAGACCTAGTCGGCCACTTAGCTCGCATTCGACCATAGTCTCATCCCTTCCTATAGCCTGGTCATGCTATATAACCCAACATGGTAGAGGTTCTTATTCATCAAGATTGCAGCCAGATTCCTAGCCTATTTGGTGTCTCCCTGACCCATCAAAGGTAGTCCTCATAAATTGTTCCACCCAATCCGATGTTGGTAGGAGTATTTGTAATAACAAAATGATATTTAATATTAACAATGGGCAGGTTTGGACTCGAAAAAGATTTAGAACTAGAACATACCTAGAGCATTGAGTCCATTGTCGTAAGATTAGGGTTAACATTTACGAGTACATAGAAGAAACGGTCTTGGTAGCCTGAGAATTTTCCCAATAAACTATAAAACAACAGAGGCTTGTTAATCCCTTGGAGATGACAATAGTAGCACGACGGAGAGTTTGCTTACTTATATAATTAGAAGACCAGTCTAAAAAATTCGGGTTTCACTCTGGGAGGCCAGTTCGTGGAAAACTATAAATAGGCAGGCCATGAGGATGTATCTATTAGAGGAGAGTTGCTTGAGCGCTTGTTGGAGAGCGTTAAGAAACTAGATAAATAAAGGATTAAAGGGAAGTGTCACCCCCATTTCGCAATTAGGCAAGTGACCATGTAAAGTATCCCACTGGAGGTTGGTTGGCCATGTCATCAACTAAGGGGTATACGGGAATTTTCCCTTCGGTTCCATAACGGGCTAATGAGCTGGCAAGGTCAACCTGGTCCTCATGGACCTTTGAGGAGGACAAATAAGAGGTCCATCCACTTATGGATGTAGCTTCATACATCTAAAATTAATGAACAATCTAATTATTGAAGCACCTCAGTTAACTTGGAAACTATCCAAACTCAAGGAGAAGATGACTAGTGCGACTCAGATTCATTTAAGCCCTAGCCATAAACCTAAGCGCGTCATAAGGACCGCTCTCACTGTTAGTTCATTACTTAATCCTAGTTGTGGTCCAAGGCCCGATGCACCATCTTCCTACTCTAATAGAAGGGGTATTTTGGTAATATTGACACTTATTTAAGTTTTTAAGTGATCGTGAAAATGTTCAACGACGATTGATCGACATTTATTCACAACAATGATTGTTCAACATCATGCTTAGGGAAAGTTCATTAATGTAATTGTGATATATAGAGAAATAAAGCAAAAACAACAATGAAAAAGTAAGTAATGACAAAACCAAATCAAAATACAAATGTTGCATCGACTCAACATCCAAACACAAATAAGAGTTAAGGAAAACGTTGACATCAAAAGAAAATCATAAACGGTTGAGATAAAAGTTACTCACTAATTAAGAGTGAAGATTGTAGTAGCTGAGTGAGGATGAAGAAGTCGAAAGCATTTTCCTTTTTCTTGTTAATGGCAGAAGTTCGAAATGGTGCATTGAAGATTGAAAGAGAGAAGGAAAAGGGTATTTACAGATAATGATAGCTAATTTGAGCCATTAGATCAATTAGGCAGGAGATGATCTAGACCGTCTAGGTTTCATCTTTACTGTCAAATCAGCTATCACATCTCTGAACCACATCAAAGCCTTAATAAACCAACCACCAAAGCCAATGGCATAAAGACACATGTCGATAGTATTAAATGCGCAAGTGACAAGTCCGTCCCCAACTATAGGCATGAATTTAAGGGCAAAATGTTTCTCGATTTTCTCGCAAGTACCATATGGACCAATACGCATATTTCCACCAGCTCGCATATTGGTCTGCATACTGGCCTCCATCTTGGCCCACAAGGTTCCAGAAGCTGGTACCCTAGCTTACTTATTTCCAAAAGTCCACACTTGGATTAAACAGCTTGGTTACACATCAGAGTGGTCCGTTCGACACTAACGCATGCATGAACCATGCAAAGCCCGTATGGACCTCAACAGATGATGACAATAATGGTGGCCCAATATATAAGAAAATCCTCAACAGCTAGGTGACTCGGTTGATAGCCTTGCCCGTACCTCGAGCGAACCCAATGGTGCCTGCCTTCTTTTTCGACGGCGTCACATGCTCGACTTCTACCTCGATCGCCTACATCTTTCTAAAGACCTCTTGTCTTAATCGTACAGACTTTGACCGTAGGCATCTGACCACCCCTACAAAATTAAGTGCCCTCCGCATAGTTTCTTGAAGAAGACTGACACATAAGACATTGTTCATCTAACAAAAATGATGCTATTATCACCACTCTTTGTACTTTGCTATCACCTCGGCAAAGTGCCTATGTACAACCACAACATGATCCCATGCCGTATGTCCCTGACCAAGGCATGCTTCAGCACCACCACCAACTAGTGATCATCTAAGCCATAAAACCAACATGCATCCTAGCAAATATATCATTCGAATAACCAAATCAACCACATAGAGAAATTATTAGACTTTTGTAGCGTAATCTTGATCATTCAACCATGTTCCAACCTCTTTAAATATATCCAAACATGCATTTTTACAAGTGTTGAACATCAGAAGCTCTTAAGTAATTATTTTCTTGTTATAGTCTCTTGTAATCCAAGCTATTATAAGAGAAGCAAAGTAATAAGAAAACATTCATAGTTATGTAGATAAGTTTAGATCTAATTACTCTAAATTTTATGTCCGTTCACTTATTATCCATTTTATTACTATATTTTTAAACTAAAACATTAGTCAGTAACCTTTGCTACTATCAAATATCAACCATAATTTTGAGGTTGGCAAAAAATTAGTCAACACTTAATTATGGAAATAATGTGATAAGTCAAATTGCAAAGGAATCGCGAGCTCACAAGTGATCGAGACACATCCTCCATAAGTTCCACATGATAATATGGTTTATTAATGATAGAGAGCTTGTGACCAAGAGAGTAAATATAAAAGATAACATTGCAGATCCATTCATTAAGGTATTGTCCCGGTCCGTTTAAAAAGACCGGTCAAAGGGATGGGGATGATGCTCCATGATATGCCCTAAGTGTAAGTGGGAGATTAAAAGAATTAAGGGTATACCCTAGGGGCAATTATTTATTTTTATTATGTAATCCTAATTCAGTAAATGATCTTCTTCAAAATAAAATATGTTTTTGATTTTGTTTACTATTATATGTAATTTTTAAACTATTATATAAGTAATAAATAAGTAAACATTAAACATATATAAGTAAAAAATCCTTAGAAGTATTGTTATATTGAGTATAGTTTTGAAATTTTTGTAACTATGAGTAATAAGCTAAGTAGTTGATATCGGATAATTGTTGATATATCCTCGTCGTACCTTATATCGCACCTTAGCCAATATTTTTTCTAAAATAGCGCCTAAAATATCATTGTTGGTGTATTGTTCTATATTTGCTAATATATCACTCCGATATTTAGGGTAAAAAACCCAATATTTTAATGAATATCGATCATTATCATTAGTGGTGTTGAGGATCAAATAACAAACAAATATATTAACATTCTTAAAGTTTGATTTTAGTATATAGTGATGATAATGTAGACCACATTTGAGTTCCAAATGTTATAATGTAACGATCCATATTTTACATATCAAAGGATTATAAAATATTATTTTTAAATCCATATTCAATCATATGATGCTATAAATTAGGGTGATAATGAACATTGATATCTTTGACCCTTAGCAAATTTATCGAATGATTTTAACCCTAAATTTATTTTTCGGCACTATCGATAGTTATAAGTATTACACTGATATACATACATCAGAGATTTTGATGAAAGCAAAACATCTTTGGGTTAAGGAAAAAGTGTGCAAATTGCACAGTTAAATTTTTTTCGACATCGGACGTTTCAGTAGACCATACAACTTTAAAATGCCTAAAAATAATGTCTTGGGGCACAGTCTCGAATTCTGATGAAATTGGTACTGTTAAAATAAGAAAAATAAGATGAGTCACATTGATGATGAATCGCCGTAATCCAACATTCCTAAAAGCCGCATAACCATAAAATGTGCGTTAAAATTTCGAAAATAAAAGAAAACGGGGTACACTCATACCCTATCCCTACCCTATAACTATTAAACTTTGGGCTATAGATTCTTCCTCATTCATATATCTTTCTCCTCCACTTCTCATACCTATTATCACCTCCTTCCCTTTCCTTTTTCTCAATCAAATAATCATCATTTTGAGCGAAGTAAAAGTCGGGCCTCTCTATTGTTTTTGATAGGTACGCAACCATGGCCTCGTCTCGAGCCAACTCCGATTGTGGTGGCTGGAAACAGTGAATCCGGCCAAAATTTGATTTTGAAGGAGACTCAAATGGGAAACCAATTATATGAGTTTGTTCATCTTTACAAGGGGAGTTCAAGAACATAGACATTTTGAGCTAAAGGTGGATGGTGTGGTGGGAAAATGGGGGAGAAGAACCCACTTTTGGGTTTTTTGTTGGCATACGGGTTTATAGGGTCGACATAGGTGTTGGCATGTGTGGCGGCAATAGAGGGGTGGCATGTGGTGTAGCTATAGGCTCTCAAGCGGTGTCAGGACATGGCATGTGGTGGAAGGCAGTGCATATGTGAGAAAAAGAAAAGAATAAATAAATAAATAGATAAGGAAAAAGAAGGTGATGAACATGTGTTATGGGGTTGTGGCCAGAGGCAGTTCTCGCGGTGGTCCTGTTGGTCTTGGTGGCGATTGGCAGTGAAGTATGGTGGCATGGTGGAGTTGTATGAGTGCATGAGTATGGAGGTTGAGTTGCTGTTGGCATGAAAATGCGAAAGCTACAACAAATGTAAAGTGGAGTGACATGGTAGCAATTATGAAAAAGGGTTGATGTTAATTAATTGACCACTAGGTTACATAATGTTTATATAGTCGATTATGAAATTGGTTTCTTGTGTTGTGCTCGTATTAGAGTCCTCTACGACTTGGTAAATGATAGATTAGTTTTTGTTGAGGTGGGTGATAGTGTCTCTCACCATACTATGATTGTTAGTATAATATAAAAACGATGTTTTGAAATGATTTCCAACATTAAAACGTGATTTTTAATGTATTTAAAATCACACTTGATTTTTATAAAAGAATTTTAAAGTGTTTCAAAATTGTATTATTGGACATCACATATCTTATTACGGATGTATCATATTCATAAAATCGCTAGGTTTAGGTCATTTTTGGTTTGAATCCCAAATTGGTTGCTATAAATGCGATGTATATGTTTTATGTATGCTATGTTGGTTACTTGTATGCTATATTGGTTGTACTATGCTTGTTTGCTTGAATGGTTGAAAATGATCATCGAAGCGAATTGGAGGTATGACCTGTGAAATCAGACTTCGACGGATAAGCTGTAGAACATTTGAAGTCATATTGTTGCATAAATGATGCACACGGGTCGAAGTGTTAGGTGTAGCGATGGAATCTATGTAAATGTAGAAGTGCTAGAAATGCTTGTAACGCATCGTAAAAGGAACCATAAATAAATAAAGTAAATTGAATTAAATAGAATAAGGGTTAGATATGGAAACTTTATATAAGTTGGAATTTGACCACGATAATTATTTCGTTGCGTTCGTGGTGAAATTCTGATATGTTTCCATATATAATATGCTAAAAAAGGAGCTCAAGCAAAGTAGTTATGAGCATTTGAAGATCTCAGATTTAAATTAATTTAGTTTGAATTCAAATTCAAGTGAGAAATCAATTTAGGTTTAAATTTCAGAAATTAGCTTGGGGACTAAGTAAACGTTTAATTAACGTTTAATGTCAAAAGTTAATTAGGGAATAAAATAATATGGCAATGGAAATAAATAAACGTCCCTTGAATAAAAGCAGTGGTCGACCTGAACTGGATAATTGGTCGACTATAGTGGTCGACCGGCCATCCAAGGGGGTCGACCGCTTGGCAATAGAAGTTGCCAGTGGTGTCTAGGGTTTGCAGCAATGTTTTATTCGGTTATACGCTCCAAATTTACCTATTTCCTACCTCCTTCCATCCTACAGTTCTGATGTGTTTCAACTCCTATAAATAGAATCACGTCCTCTCCACTTTTATCCATATTATTTTGGGGAATATGATGAAACTCTGCCATTGCTATCTTTCTCTAATAAGATTCAAAAACTCCATAGATAATTCAGGTAAGAATTTTATTTATTTCATAGTTACTTCTTCCTCCAATCTATTCTTATCCTATTCTTCTCTAATTATTCTAAATCTATTAAATATAGATGCCTCTTCCCTATTGTGTGTATATATATCAAAAGAGAGGGATTCAAGAAGAGATTGGAAGGCTACAAATCCATTTGAGTGAAGCTAAGGCTAATTTATGAGCGGAAACCTTAGTATTTATTTAGAGCAATTGTTCAGTGTATTTTTTTGGATTTGAATATGCTTCAAGGATTTTAGGATTTAGAAAATATGATAGATAAAATCACCCAAAATTCCTTTTTATTTCAATATGTCAATTCTATGCTGAGATTTCCAATTATTTACATTAATTGATGGGATTTGTTTCATTTATGCAATCTTAGTCTATTCCTCTTCTCCTTCTTCTTTAGGTTAAATTATGATCCTTTAATAAAATTAGTGGTTTAGATTACGAATTCTATTAGTAGTTTACACCACTTATTCTTATCTATTTCTTTGTAAAAAGAGGATCTTGATAGAATATGGGGTTTAGATTGCAATTCTTATTGTTTAAGGTATTCCATTAAATTGGCATTATAAATTGAGTTTCTATTTTATTTACAAGACTGTTATTGCAGTTTTGGTTATAATTATTTATTCTCTGTTTTGGACATTCCATGAAATCATGGAAAATTGAAGAAAAAAGATTTGTAATAATAATTGATTAAGGAATTGACATTAAATGCTAGTCTAAAGCGTGAAATCCATACGTTTAGAACTTATTATGCGCGAATATTTATTTATCTCTATTTACATAATTAGCGTATAACTATTGCATATTTGACATAGTTAATTAGGCATTTATTTACATTTATTTCACTCTTTAAGTAGGTAATTCATTTTGAGGTGAAAGTAAAGGAAACTCTTATATAGCCTAATTATAATTTTAAGGCATAATAAGGAAGATTCCTTTTAAGGCCTCATTTATGAAATGGTGAGATAAGTGTGCGTGCGTGCGCGGAGAGTAATTGATTTGTGGCTAAGTCGTAGGGATGCAAGGTCAATAGAATAACATAATGGAAGTCTTCCCTTCAATGTGAGGCTAGTAGCAGTTATGTACACTTTTATTGATGTGAGATATCCTAATTATAAATATTTGTAATGACACGAGGTTAATTCCAAATTCTGTAAGGGAAATCTGCTAAGCTAATTTGGCTACCAGTTCTGACGAATAGCAGACTAATGTGAGATGTCATTATGAGTATGGGCCACAAGACGAAGGGCCTGCTTCGAGGTTTTAAGGTATTAAGTGGTTGGATCCGCCTCTTTTTCCCAGATGAAGTATTAAATGGCCAACGGGTTACGTTAGGTGGTATCTCTATAGGGGCCCGCTTCTGGAAATAGGTCTTAAATGATAAGGTCTACCTTATTTAAGGTCTTAAACGACCAGAGTCTGCCTATTTTCCACTTGGAAGTATTAAGCGGCCTATGAGATTCCATGTGATGTCAGCTAGTACCACTGAGGAGAAAATTTCTAGAAATAAGTCTTAAATAATGGGGTATACCTTAATTAAGATCTTAAATGACCAGAGTCTGCATATTCCACTGGGAAGTATTAAGTGGCTTGGGTGCCGTCTCTCACATTATTATCTATTTATGACGTATGATTAGGATATCATATTCTAGAAATCTACTTATGGCATGGAAGGTATTAAGTGGTTGGACCTGCCTCCTTTCCTTATAAAGAAGTATTAAATGATTTAGTTGGTTTTATGTTCATAGACGTATTCTTATTTTGAAATATATTTTCCATGTACTAAAAAGGTAAGACTCGAGATTTTTATTCACTAGACACTTATTGTTCTGACTCCCTCCTTATTACAGCACATGTTAAGGATGGAGTGCTGGCGGTGACGATGCTTAGAGATGGAGAAGCTTGGCTAATGGCTGTTTTATTACTATTTGCTTTTATGTGTACCCATAGCATTAGATAAGTATTGTAACGGATATTATGTTACAGTTTTTATGGGATTTTTTGTTATGACATTTTTATGATTTTGAAATAAATGGGTACACTTTATTATTATATTTTGTTCCATCCACTATGAATTCTGGAAGTTTAGTTAGGGCTTTGCAATGTGATTTCTTTTTACTACCAAATCTCTCCTTAGGATGGATTTAAGTTTCGATGGGCCCTTTCTGTTTAGAAATTTAGGTTTGTTCTGAGGTAGGTCATTACATTTGGTATCAGAGCCCTAGGTTACCCGATCAATGGGGAAAAACTATATGTATGAGAGATGTATTTGTTATTTTGAAAAAGGTTTTTCAAAAGAATTTTCAAAAGAATTCTTACTATATATATATATACCCCTTCTTCTTGAACATACACACATACACTAGGCAAACTTTTCATTTCTTTCGGCATGTAAATACTATCTTAGGAAATCATCACTAAAGGTTTAACCTACAGATTGTTGATATGGTTGATAATCAATCTTCTTCCGAACAAGGGAACCCTACCCACAGAATGCCACCCATTCTTTGAATGCCTGAATGGTTCAAAAAATATCTTAGGACTGTCAGGTAGATTTCTATTTCTCCAGCTGCATCAGTAGCACCCACTGCCCCGACCGCTGATGCAACACCTCGTTTTACCAACATTCTTAAGCTATTATATGGACTTTCTTAATATGGGAGGGAAGACATACTCTGGAACTGAAGGATATCCAGAAGCTAAAGCATGGATTAGTAATTAAAAAAAGATATTTAGAGAGTCTAGTTGGGATGATCAGCTAAGAAGAAGAATAACAGCTTGGCAGCTCAGGAAAGAAGCCTTGAATTGATGGAACTTTGTGACTGATGAGCACTTAGGAAGGATATTCTCTTGGGATGAATTCAATAACCGATTTGAGATGAGATTCATGTCTAGAGTAAAGTTAGCTTGCAAGTAGAAAAGTTTGTAATGACCCTGGATTTTTGGCCCCGTTTATTTTAACATATATTTAATTTAATTAAATAAAAAGTAGTTTGATCATCTTAAAATAAATATGATTTTGGAAATAACTGCTATTTGTTCATATGGATTGGTATTTTAAAAAAAAAGAGGAAATTGGACTCTGTGAATTTAAAATAAAATCGCTTGATAATATTTATAATCAAATTTGTCTTATATAATTTAATTAAAATATTTTACTTTGTTTATATTAAGTATAAAATAATACATATAGATATGAAATTCTAAAATAAGTTTCTTAACAATATTGTTAATAAAATTTGTTTCATATAATTAAATTAAAATGCTTTATATTGCTAATATTTGATAGAAATATCTATAGATGATAATGTTTAAAATTAGAAATCTAATTCTAGCAATATAAAATATAAATGTAAAATATAAGTCAAACTTATGTATATAATTTAAATAAAATATAATTGGAAATAAATATAAAAATAAGTATAAATGTAAGTAAATTATATTGTACATATTTAAATATTGTTAGCTAAAGTACAAATACAAACAGATATGGGTAAGTAAATTTATGAAATGTAACTTAAATGTTGATAGTCAAATGCAAATAGGAAATAGAAATAAAAATGTAACTACAAACAAGAAATTAAGTGAAATATAGAATTCAGAATTAAATTTAAGAATAAAATATAGAATAGAATGAAAACTAGGCCAAAGAGTAAATAAAATAAGACAAGTATGTATATAATTATTCAAGCTACAAAATAATAAGATAAAATAACCTTCTTTCACAAGAACATCTACCTGCAAGATACAAAATAAATTATCTTCATTTAAAGCCAAATGAGATTAGTCAAAGTCAAGAAATAAGTGAAATACATACGTATGCTGTATACAAACTAGGAATAAATAACAAAACAAATATTTTTGCAAGACCAAAAGAAAATAATCCTGACACAAATCTAACCATATGAGTTTTCAAGCAAGCAAATAATAGCTACTGTAAAATTAAGTATGCTTAGAGACAAAGAAATAAATTAAATATATTATCATATATATGTTGTTGTAACTTACATATGAATAGCATAAAGAAGACAAGTATTCACTTAATATTCATAAATATCTCGTACAAACATAACAAATATTAGTAACTACTAATTATTTGTACATAATTGAAGATACATTCATTAATTAGCACCCCTCTTTGTCAAGAAATCTTCAGCCAAAATTCTGTAGCATCATTTCACATTTAGCTTATCAAACACAAATATTTAACTTGCAGGTCAAACAAGTAAAAACTTGTCCAATTAATGCCTGTACTGTTCAAGCCTTCTCTATGCATGTATATCATACTATTTTAGTTCACATAATTTAGAAACTCCAAAACAGAACTGAGGAATCAAAACTTAAGAAACTGAGAATAAAAAAAAAGAAAACTTGGTTAACCTGAGGAAATTAAAAGAAGAAAAAGGAGAAGCAAGCTCAGGGTTTAAGTTCAAAACTGCACTTCATAACAAAATTCAAAATAGTTTCAAGACTTCAGATTTAAGGCAGTGAATGGTCTTTGGTCAGGAACTATGCATGTGAGTAAACTTAATTCCTCAAGATTTAAGTTTAAATTAAACAGATAAGAAGATTATGTGATACTATGGTATTTTATATGTTTTAAATCTTGAGTATGATCCTGTGTAGCATGCGTCTCTGTTTAATTGATACAGGGGAATATTTGTTCAGAAATCAAATTTTATTTACTGCAAACATATGTTAAGTTTTAATTGTTCAATCAAACGAAGTAGTCAAACTAATCTAAATTTTTTGCAAGCTGTTTAAAATATCTGGGTAGAAGTATGCTACTGGAATATGGACTTACAGGCAATCCAGTAATTTATTGATAAATTCTATTGTTATAAAATGCTAATTCAAATTTATATCTTTAATTCATACTGCAGGACATAAATTTTAAAACAAAAATTTAGATTTTCAGATTTATATTTAAAGAGCAGTTCGTATATAGCCGAAGATTGCATTTTTGCAAAATTCTGGTTATCGATCCAATTGAAATTGATGAAATTTGAATTGAAGCTAATTTGAACCTCATGGGTCTTAGGAAAATTATCAGAAAAATTTTCAATTGTATAAATGGTTGGGTCGAACCATTTTTAGGGTTATTCATAAAAGTTTTGTACATTCCTGTGAATGTCGAGTTCGATCCCAATAAACGATCGAGTGTCGTATAATTGTGGATAAAGGATGCTTTACGCGTCATCGTGGTATGGCCAAAGATTTGAGGTTCCGGTAGTGTTTGCGGTGGTGGCGAGATGATTTTGATGATGGGTCGGTTTGCAGTTTCGAGCAGAGGACCAATTTTTGATTTCAATCAGATGAAGATGAATTGAATTTAGATTTCGAGTTTCTGAATGATTTCTGAGTTGTGGGAAATGTTGGTGGTAGCCGGAGATCGGCCGTGCCGCCATGCACGTGTACGGCGGCGTATCGTGTCAACGTCGCCGTCGAGTTCAATGGACACGAGTCACACTCGAGCGAAAGTGGAGGAAGCTTCGGGTTAGTTTGCCGAGTTCGAATGTAAATTTCCTGATGTTAATTATTACTTAGTTTATAATTTTAACTTACTGTATAAAAAAAATTAAAAGAAGAAGAAGAAGGGGTTTCAAGGGAGGACTCGGGGAAGCTTGCGCGTAACCCGGAGTTACACTCGGGTTTTAATAGGGGGGTCTCGGGTTTCCTTCAACCAGTATAAAAAAAAGAGGGTTATGTGAATTTGGTTTTTAACAATTTTAAATACTGTAAACCCGATGAGTGTTTAACAGTTTAAGTACAAGTTTTAAATTATTAGGTTAATACTTAACAATGTATTTAACACTTAATTATTATTTTAATTTAGTAACTAAGTTAAGTATGAAATTGATTAACATTTAAGTTTGTGGTTAATATCATTTTCAAAATTTAAAAGAAGACATTTAAATGTTTAATTAAGTTGAACAAGTAATATCAATAACTATTTTAGAAAGTAATTAAGAATAATTACTATACAATTGTAATTAGTGATTAATTAATGATTAAGTGATAAAATAATTAATAATTAACTACTTAAAGTTAATTAATGAACGATTAATAGTTAACTAATCAAATAATTTAATTATGAATTAATAGTTAATTATTTAAGTAATTTAATTAAGAATTAAGGATTTAAAATTGATTAATTAAGTAACTAATAGTTAAATAATTAAGTTTCATTAATTAATAATTAAGGTTATTAATTAATGAATAAGGAATAGTAATTAAAGTTAAACAACTTGATTATAAAGTAACTAAATAAATAAATGAAATAATTAATCAATTGAATAATTAAGATTTAATAGTTGATTAATAAATCATTAATTAGATAATTTGAAATGAAATAGGTATTTAATTGTTAATTAATGATTAATTAAACAGAGTTAAGTGGTTAACTCTCAGGTAATTAATTCTAAATTGAATTAACTACAAATAAGACTTAAAGATGACTGCTTACGCGTTGTTATTTTGAATATCCGATTGTGATATTTATTTAATGATATTCTGTGATGCTCTGTGATATGTTATGTTATATCTATGATGCTTGTATATGTTTATCTGGGATAAATGCTATGTTAATTCAATAACTTGAATTAAACTGTTTAAGTTAATTAGACAACTAGGCCTTTAAAATTAGGGGTGGGCGCGGTCGGTTAACCGACCCGATCGGTTAATAATTTCGGTTAACCGTTTATTATTGGCGGTTCGGTTAACCGGTATTCGGTTAATAGCGGTCGAGGAATACCGACCGAACAGGTTAATTTTAACCGCGGTTAACCGGTTAAATTAAACGGTTAACCGGTTAAATTAAACGGTTAAATTAAATGGTTAACCGGTTAAATTAATCGGTTAAACGGTTAAATTAAACGGTTAACTGACCAAACTGATACATATACATGTAAACCATTCAGTATAGCAATGTAGTAATAAACACATAAACACAACACAGTGCACCAGTATATGTTTAAAGTTCATTCGGACAACTAATGCAACATAGATAAACACAAGTCCAGATTAATACATATCTTAATTATGAACCAAAGATACAAACCACCATATAGTATAGTGCACCAACATAGCACACAGGGCAAAAAATAAAACAGCAGACTGCTGTCAGTAGTACACAGTTTTGAACTGCAATGTTCAAAGTCCAAATAATAAAAACATTAATGTGAATACAAAATATTAATACAAAATCCAATGACATAAACATACAATATAAGACTGAAGTCTCCATTCTCTGACGCTCCACTCTGACATGTTTGCCAACTCCAAGTCCAAAGGGTATCTTGAAACTAAACAGTTCCATTCTCCAATATTGATCGCAAACTACATATGTAGTTCATAATACAAGTCAAGATTAACACACATATTTATATGTCTACATATTTACTATTAACCGACATCCATTTAGCAATGCAATTTATGTTCTTACTAACTTCATTCATTTGTATCAGCTCTGTGTAATGTCTCATCAGCTTCAAATTCTAGCTTTCTGTATTTATTATAGTTAAGAAACCAGGACTATTCATCTCATTCAACTAAATGCATTCAAAGTAGTCAATGAATGTATTTAAATGGAGCTAGTATTACTAAAATTACTGGATTGATATGCTAGTTGTACACTAAAATTGCGAAACCAATTGGTAATATGATCTTGTAACAATTATCTCCCATGGTTGTATTCATGGTGACAGGGTTATGATGCATACAATCATCTTGCTAAAGTGTGTTTGTGAATGTAAATATAATCTTAGTTAATACATCTTTGTTTATCTTCCTTTCTAAGATCCATTTTTGCTTCATAATAATGGTTTCTCATTTTGCTAATTTTTTTATGGTTTGGATTACTATTACTTCAGTAACCTTTTGTATTATGCCAACTTTGTTCAAGACTAAAGATTTCAAGAAATCCATCATATATAAATCAAGAATGCTTATCTTTAACCTCTTCCTAATGTGTCTCATACTAACATTGTTCAGCATTTCCTGATGGTAAAGACATGACACTGATGACATATATACCGTGGAAGTAGAAGACAAACAACATTTCCCCATTCATTCTTGATGCTATGAAGGTCAAAGTGGCACACCCCACAATATAAAATTGTGACAATCAACTCCATTTTTTCCTACATTTTATTTTAGCAGTTTGGAAGATTATCTAATAAAATACTCATGTGTAAAGAAAAGTATTTCCAGTATCACATGTACAGGAATTTTTTTTAGTTAATATGAACTCGGTTGAATGATTAAAAGGTTTTAGTTAATATGAATGAGTTATTTCATATGTATGATAATTAAACATTCTTATGAACTAAAACAAATAAACATTCTTATCTCATTTTTAATTCATATAAATGAACTAAATAAATAAACATATATCTAACTAAAATCATTCTTATCAGTTATTAGTTTATATGTATATCAGTTCATATGAACTAAATAATCGAATCAAGGTTAAAACCAAAACAGAAAAAACAATTAAAATTATATGTATATCTTGTTTAAGCGTACACGAATTAAACACTCGGTAAAATTTAAGTAAAATAGATCAAAACTAAAACTACACAAAATAATTCAACTCACATTCGTCCCCTTCTTGCTCGCATTCACCATTGCTCAAATCGACAATTCAGATAGCAAATAATGAAGGAAAAGGCGATGGATGATCGAATTGTATTTGGATTCATGAAGATTTAGCTAGGGTGCAATTTTTTGTAGATCTAGTTTTTATTTTGGGAAATTTTTTGAAGCATGATTCGTGAATAGCAGCTGGCAGGTAGGAAAAGGAAATGCAGTAATGCACAATTAGGCTTGGGTTAGTTAATGGGTGGGCCGGGTTTCAAATACTGGACTGGATTTTCATTGTTTGAATTAAAAATAGTTTCGGTTAACGGTTAACCGATACGTGAAATGTGATTAACCGTTAACCGACCCGACTTTGAACGGTTAACATCGGTCGGTTAACCGAAACTTCAGTTAACCGATTTTTTCGGTTAAAGCGGTTCGGTTAAGGTCGGTTACGTCGGTTGGGTCGGTTAACTCAGTTAAATGCCCACCCCTATTTAAAATGACGTTTGGATTTCGATGAGACCGGGATCTGGTGTCATTTATGATTATCTGAAAACCACGTCGATCCAATTTAAACGTTAGGTCGTGAATTCTGAAATGAAGATCGAGATGGTGTTTTCAGGATGCAAGGGTTATCATCGTTGAAACTTAGGGTGATTCCAAAATGAGTGTGACGAGATAATGCCTTCGGTTTCGTTCGATCCCGGAACAAACTTGTATGGATTGAATGCCTTCAGCACATCGTCAGGCGGACGATGAGCATTCTAAGTGATATGTCCTGAAAGGTAATCGCAACCTCAAGCCTCATCAACCGAGAATGGCTAAAACGGGGGAGGTGCAGCAAGGTTAGGTGGGTCATGCCTAAGCAGGACAAGATATTCCCCTGTCTAGATGTCCTTTTTTATTTCGGCTGTGTGGGCAGTTGCTAGCTACAACCGCGGGGTTTATCTTGTTCGGGATTGTTCAGTAAGGAATGGTTCCGGCCTTGTGTTGTAGGGGGTCGGGTGTGATCCTCGGTACGGTGATCTAGGCCCCGTACTGTGACGGGCGGTACCCCAGTAGCCCTGCCGTTGTTGGAAATCCATTTTCCCTACGAGACCCTACGGTTTTGATTTGTATTACCCACTTTTGTGGCTAGTAGCTGGAATTTAATGAATGTAACAATTTCGGCTATTTTCTATTTACTTGAAAACCCTAGACACTATTATAATATCACTGGATTTCCTATGAAATGTTTTAGTTAGCGTAAGGTAAAAACTTACCCGTATTTATTTGTGAGAAGTCTTACGTGATACCTTTATTTTCAAATGTTTTTCAAAGTTAAACAACTTTAAACCGTTTACTCATACCAGACCCAAGTCTGACCCGGAGTTTATATTTGTTTTTCATAAACTCTTGGGCACTCAAATTTTTATGAGTAGCCAAGTGATAGGTTTCGGACTTTGATTTCTGGAGAGCTTGGAGCAGGAGTTCCCAGACGTATGTAGATATCTATCTAGTTCCGCTGTGTCAGTAGTTGATGTATATTGTATCTCTGATGTATGTAGTGACAGATATATGTATGACTGTCATGTGTATTGATATTATATAACTCTGATATATGTAAAACTATGTAATAGTTATGTGATATATTATATTTTGTTCCGTTCCACTGTGAGATTCTGATGTTGTTGTCCTTTCTTTTTTTTCTTCTCTATTTCTACCTCTTTCTTTCTTAATGATGATACGTCTTTCTGATAGTAGAAGGGCGGGTCGTCACAAAGTTCTTCAGCCAAGACAAGGAGATTCAACCCTTAAGGAGTACATAGCTAAGTTTACTAAATTGGCTAAATTCGGGATGAGCCTGATAGACACACCTATAAAAAAGTCCATGAAGTTCGTGAAGGGCTTAAATTCCCCACTAAGAGAAATTTTGTTGACCCAAGTACCTATGGAGGCACACTGAGATATTGGTAGAAAAGGAGATGGTGCACGTGGCTAATGAGCAAGACAAGAGAGAGAAAGAGAAATCTACATTGACCCAAAAGCAAGGAGGGTCTGAAGCTTTTATGCTAACAAGAAATCGTAGGGAAAGTTTCAAAAGGATGTAAAGTTGTATAAGAGATGCCAAAGAAAGGGTCATGAAGCTAAAGATTATAGGGTGAGCCTGATGAAGGAAGCCTTTAAAAGGAGGAGTTTTAGCTACCATGAGGAAGAGCATCACAAGAATCAATGTCCCAAGATGGCTAAGGAAGGACCAAGCGACAGGCCTACGCTATTGAAGCTATCCATATTGCCAGTAAGCTACATAGAGACCGAGGAAAAGTAGCTCTAGAAGGTATAACTTTTATTTTTAGGGTTACTGTTCGTACTTTATTTGATTCGGGGGCATCACATTCCTTTATAGATAGGGATGTAGTACATTCCTTAATCCTTAAAACTCAGATGGTTGTGACCCAATAGAGGTTTCCAATCCTATTGGTGTTTCGACCCATCTTTCTCTTATTTGCAAAGACCTAGTGTTAGACATATGCGATGTTGATTTCATATGTACTGCATACATTCTAAATTTTGAGGGTTATGGATTGGTTGTCATATTGTCACTACAAGAAAAAATGTTATTGCTTGCATTAATTAGTAGCGTTTAATGCCAAATGCAACTACTAGGTATTTACTACAAATAAAAACAAATAAATAAACGCAACCAACTATCCCTCCAGCCATTTCATGAAATTTTGGTGAAATTTTATTTCGACCGCTCTTTTTTCTTTCTCCCTCATAACACTTAAACTTTTTTCCCTAAATCCCTAATCAAGCCTACATTAAAATCGTAGTCACAAATTAAAAAAAAAGAAACGCAGATAAAAGAAGGGAGAGACAATGGTGCAACGATTATGCAAGGAGATACACAAATCTAAAGGAGGCACGCGATTATGAAAGAAAGAAACACAAATCTTAAAGAAGTGCGCGACCAATT
Organism: Allium cepa; assembly: GCA_030765085.1. Lineage (NCBI taxonomy): Eukaryota > Viridiplantae > Streptophyta > Magnoliopsida > Asparagales > Amaryllidaceae > Allium > Allium cepa. Next base: position 339,230,371 of record CM060938.1, read on the forward strand.
AGGGCAGAAACGGAAGTATGTGATGTAAGGAGAAGGCTGCACAACCGTGGGTAGCTGATGCGGAGTTTGAATGTCAATAGCAAGTTTTAACAGCGATGATGGTGAGTATAACCTCTTTGTAATTTACCGTTAGTATGGCAATCAATTTTAGTAAGTATATCATGTTGTTTCAATTTCATATGAAGTGAATTTGATGAGTACTTGCTGTAATGATCACTAATTTTCTAGAGCAATACTAATAATTGTGGTAAAATTGATCTTAGTTATGAGTGCTTGCCATAATAACAATTGGAAAAACAATTTTTTAGTGTAATTAATGAGTGAAATTTCAAGAGTAAGGATTTCACAGTCAATCACCACTTAACAATAATATAGTTTTATAAATGATGAAGGTAACTTGTACATATATGATTTGAATGGAAACATTCATTGCCACATTTTGATTTTTAGCATAGTTTTACAAATTTAACATAGTTTTATAAATGATGATGATGATGAATAATTAACTAAGTTTTATAAAAAATCATGATCTCCAGTCATCTCCCTTTTAATTAAGTTGATGAAAAGTTGTACATATATGATTTGAATGGAAACATTAATTGCCACATTTTGCACAATTAAGAAGATATCGAGGTACATTGAATCAAAATTAGATGTAATATTTGACTCTACAAAATACATAATTAATTTACACAAAGTTCACATGAACAATACACACACACACACAAAAACATTCATCAAACATGAACCCAAAATAAATGAACCATATTGAGCAGAGAAGAAACCACCAAATGCAGGGAAACCCAAAGCACTTTTGGGTTCAGAAGTCATCTTTACATCAATGGCCATCCTCTTCAGATTTTAAATTTCAAGTGAATACGCTAGTTAGTGATTGTGGCAAAGACTAGTGGAGGCCTGAGCCTTTGCAATTGGACATGGTACCGCTTTTTTACACAGCAGTGCCTAGCACTGCTGTGCAAACATCAGTATTGTACTGCTGTATCATTTAGTAGTGCGTAGTGCTTCTGTTTACTCAGCAGTGTATACCATGCATGTGTCAAGCCTTGCTGTGTGGGAAGTGTCAGGTGTTTTGTGTATGATGACAGTGCCTAGTTAATTTATGACATCATGTTCCTAGTTAATTCATAACTAAAATTAAAAAATGAGTAGCATAGATATAATTGAGACATGAAATACTCGACTTTGGTACAGATAACCCAAGTTTTTTGTGACATATTGATGAAAGACTCAAGGAGTCCTAGGGCTGCACCAAGATCAAGTTGTATCGGATTGGACCAAGTACTTAGTCTTACCCACATATGTGTGGGTCAGTTCCATATATATTGGACTATTATGAGTTTATATTAAATAATATTCGAGTTATAGAAACCCACTTAACATGAATGGGTTTATTAAAGGGAATGGTAAAAAAATTATAGTGCCATTTATTTATTAATTTAATTATTGTTCTTTAAAGTACTCAATTTACTGTTTTTCAAGTACAATACCCTGGTTTACATTAGTTTTATTCAACACACAACTATTGATTCTATGTATAATTATAGGAGAGAATGCATTGGAATAAAGAATCATATGCTTTCCTAGCTGTTGGATTCAGTCACTTGACCATATTTTTCGTATTGTATTCAGTCACTTATTATGTGCTACTCAAAAAGTTGGCCGAGTGTAGTTTGCAATTCCACAAATGATGCATGAATTGGAGATTTTTAGAGTACATTATAACTGTTTTATGAACCAACACAGAGCTGTCTGCTGTAGTTGGGAATGGATTGTTTCTTTGTCTTGCATTCATTGAACATTGATTTACTTGATTTTAATGGGGACTCTTCTTAAATTTTACCCACATCTTTGACGTGGGCATATCCACTTATTGTACAACTGGATACTTGACTTTGAAGAGAGTGATGCATCTAAAAGCCTTGTTGAGTAGTGATGAATTGCATAAAGAGAACCCAGCATAAATACTGTTTAAAGTAACTATTTTATGTAACCAAAGTATTTCTTAAGATTTGCTTATCTATCAGTTACAGACAACTACAAATTTTGGTTATGACATAAAAAATTTGTTGCTACAGCAGTTTTAGGGAAGTTTTTGTTGTCTACTAAAAGTTAAATGTTTCAAAGGATGATAACATAATATTCAAAACTTACAGTTTTGTTTTACAAGGATTCACTCTAAAATAATATTGGTTTAAAAACCATTTCTATTGGTTTTTCACCCAGAAATATTGTTTTTCCAAATATGAATATAAGGTTGTACTTTCTCTGTATCGTTCTTTTTGTTGTTTGTATCACTACTCTTCCAAATAACACTTGATTGAGTATATCATATACCATATAGTGATTCAATGGATGCAGCTGATGATACTGGTATTTGTTTCTTGAATGATTGTTTGTGATATGAATAAACCGTTACGTGTGTTGTTTTGCACCTTCAACGACAAAATTTAACAAAGTTTCGACTAAAATTATCGATACACTTGAGTACTCAACGACAAAATTTAACCAAAGTTTCAACTTAAATTATCAAAACACTTGAGTGCTAACTTAATACTAATAAAAAATTGCAGCTTACATTGTTTTTTAATGATTTATGGAAAAACTGCTCCTGTTGAGACTCTTTATGGTAGAGCTTCCATCTAAGATAAATAAATAAAAAGGGTTATTTACTTTATTTTTTCTATTTATTGAGAGCTACTTTAAGTTATAAATTAAAAAAAAATTTAAGTGGTTCTAGCAAAGTTATACCCATTAGTCTTTAGAAGCTATTGCTACCAGGAAAATGCCGATATGAGTTTAACCTCACATTCTAAATTGGGAGGGTAGGCATAGTCACTGTACTTAAATAACTAACTTATTCAAATAACTAAATACCTAATCCAATGTTATGATCATGCAACCTCATAGATTTTATCCCCGTTTAACCTTAGTATATCGGGCCTTTTGTTAAAAAAATATTAACTAATCATAAATGATCATTTTTCTTAGTAATTTAATATTCACATTACTGATATACCATGCTATCTTGAAAATTGCAGGATCGGAAAGCGCAACCTATTCAAAACTTACAGTTCACAATAATAGTGCAAATAAAGAAAACTCTGAGGTGATGAAGACAACTGAAACTAATGTCATGCATTATATAGATGATTTATGTAAAGCAAACCATTGGATAAGTCCATTCAAAAACCTTTCTTGGTTTCCACACTTTAGTTTGACATGCATTGAGCAATGTAAGTTATTTTAACCCATTCACATTGCTGATTACATGTATTGTATATCATCAAGCTACCTTCATAAAGCTAAGGAGTTCAGCACAATAAAGCCCTATCTTTTACTTTTTGTAATTCAGATGCTCGGGAAAAAGAAAGAGTCTATTGTTCGCCAGAATGTCAAATCACCACTGGCAATTCTATCGATAGGTATTCAATATTCATTCATAATAATCATTTACATTGTATAATTATTTTGAACAACTTTTCCATAAGCTCCACTGTAATGTGATCTTGAATTTAATGAATGAGAAAACCTCAGTATGAATCTTTTTAAATGCATATTTGATAGTGTGCAATTAAATTGAAAAGTGCTTTTGTACTTCCCACCATTCAACCATATCTACCTAGACTCCATTACCTCAGCTCATCCCAAATTCAACAAAATCTCCATTGTATCGATCCTTACCCATTCACATACTACAGTTTTAAATTGAAAAGTGCTTCTGCTACCGTTCAGTTAAAATATTACAAATATAATGGTATGATTTGTCTACTGCAGAACTACAGTTTCTTGAACTTATTTACGATTTCTGTCAACAATCATGTAAAATTCTCTAATCTCTATACTTCTATAGCTAATTGCCAATACTTAAATTATTTTAGTGCCTTGCTACTGTTTTTGAAACAATTTGATATTTGTTTCCAGTTATAGACTGAGAATCATTGGAGGAACACTGTCTCAAGAAATTTTACTTTCTAACATTTGTGACTATTGTAGTGTTGATGAATTGTAACTATATAGCAGGAAGAATTTTGATACCAATCTTATGCTATAATATTTTGATGAAGCTTATGATATACCATAGGTCATAGTGCAGTAATACATGGGTGCACTATTGAGGATGAAGCATTTGTTGGAATGGGTGTACAACTCTGCTTGATGGTGCTGTTGTGGAAAAGCATGGCATGGTTGCAGCTGGGTCTCTTGTAAGACAAAACACAAGAATTCCAAGTGGCCAGGTAACTTTTAGTATTTCATTTGCAATAATGAGGAGGCATTCATATGTAATTTAGCAAAATTTAATGGTCAATTGCAATCTGAAAATTGATTACTGTAAATGAAAACCCATAATTTCTGCATAATAAGCACGGTGCATGTAGGGTTGAACCTGTACAATATGCAAGGGTTTGGAAGAAATCATCTTGAGGGCTACTATATACTTGAAACAATAAAGATCTCAAGAGGCCAAAACTTGAACTCAAACTTGCGACCAATAGAACATATTGGTATGCTGCTTTATTGACTTGACTTGCTCTTAAGCCAAGTAAAATTACCCACGGAATACTTTGATGCTTTTCTTTTTAAACATGGTTTTATGAGACAAGTAGATCTTAAATGTTTTAAAAATGTATGTAACAAGGGGATTCTATGGACAGTTTGTATGATGAAAATTAGTCACTGCTTGAAATTGTATGGTTGTTGTGGGTTGTTTGAAGCTGTTGCTTGAAGTATAGCTATTGCTTGAAGTTGGTCACTGCTTGTGGTTGTTGTGAAGTGATTGCAGTTGTAAGTGGAGAAGGGGGTAGGCAGTGGTTGATTGTTAGTGAGATGAGGGACTAGTGGTGACAGAAGTGGTATCAGTGTGGCAAATTGCTGATGTTTGTGGATGTGCTTTGCTTGACAGAAATGGACGTTGCAGTGATTTGAAGTGGATGAAGTATTGTGCAGTCAAGTTGAAAGAAGAAATGGTGGGAGTTGAAGTTTGTGGTTGGAATGTTGAAGGGTGGTATGATATGTTGTGGTGGGTGTGCAGTTTTCTTGTCAGTTTGAATTTTCTGAAGGCAGTAAGGTGGTCAGGAGGATTTTGTGATGTGAGGAGCAAGAGTGATATGGCACAGTAGTTTGGTAGTAGTTGCAATAGAGTATTGGTGGATGGAGAGGTGAATGCAACAGTTTGAAATGGTGTGCTGTGATGTTGGCAGTAAGCACAGTGGTGAAGTTTGTACAACAGTATGGAAATGTTAAGGTGGAAGTAGCATTGATGTTGTGATAGTGAGTTGTAGGAGGTGCGTTGGTAGTGGAAGTGGTTGGAAATTGATTTTCTATGCAGTAATTATGTGGTTGGCTTGAGATGTTTTTGTTGTAATGTTGAATGGAGATGTTTTTGATGTCTGGACAATGGAAGTTGCTCTATTGCAAGCAAAATTGGGTATATGGCAGAGGCTGGTTGTGTTGAGAGTGATTTTTGGTGAGTGTTTGGTATTGCAGAGAGACAGTGGTTATTGTAACTCCCCGAAAATTTTCGACTTTCGAAAATTCAACATCGATACTCACTTTATCGACTGCCGAGAAATCGAAGGCCGAAAACCCGAAAAGTTATGGGTTTAAGAAAAAGAAAAGAAGAAGAAGAGAGAAGAAGGTAGAAGATGGAGGGAAAAGAGAATAGAAAAAGATAGGAAAAAGAAAACAGAAAATAGAGAAGAGATAGAAAATAGAAAGAAAATAAAGAAAAGAGAATAGAGGGAAAAGAAAAATAGAACGGAACAATATCAGAATCTCACAATTCGCAGCGGAACAACATATAATAATAAATGAATAATCTTTAAACAAAGAACTATATCAGTTATTACATTACATCACATTTAAATTACATCATATCATCAGAGTGTACAACAACAACAACAAACAGTGCAGCGGAAAAAGAAATACTGTATACTAGTAATACGCCATGCCATCCATCTTGCTTCCAGCAATTCCAGAATATCCTGATAAACCTAACTCTTAACTGCCCGTGTGGAAATTGGTGGGCACCCAGAGTTTAGGAAGGAAAACAATAAACTCCAAGTCAGTCATGTGACTGGTGTGAGAACTCCAAACAGTTTATTTATCTTTGAAAACAAAATAGAGGAATATTTTTAAAGTCAATTCGCTATGCTTTTAAAAATGAGACTACCATAAGACCTCCTGCCATACACACAATGCAAACGCAGACTTGGAGAAGATTTCTCCTTATGATAGTCAAAGATGCTTGATACGCATTAAAATCAAATCAATTTTGATATTATTATTAGTGCATAGTGTATAAAACGATTTCGAAAGTAGAATATAAATCTTAGCCAGCATAGGTACCATTATATTATGCCTATTAATAGCTACCATATTAGATGGCAGGTTCTACAACTAAAACCGTACAAGTCACGTATTGTTTCTTTGGATTTCCAACGAATGATCAGGCCAAGGAACTTCCCATTGCCACATGAGAATGCCTCTGGATGGACATCCCCGAGAACCAAACCGGATCTCTACCAACACAAGGCCGAGTTACCCCTAACTGAGTAACAACTGACCGAATATGCCATCCCCCGGTCCTTAGGGACCTTTCAACCGAGCGCTCACAATCAATTCACACAATCATAACAAAGTGTTTTCAACATGAGTAAGTATCTGGGCTCCATACCATGATACCACCCTTTTCCAGAAGGAAATGCACACATCCTAAAGGGTGCTACCCCTCATAACCTTGCTGCATCTTTCCTGTTTTGACCATTCACGGGGTGTGAGGCTCGACGAAGTCACGTCCACAAAAACATACTTTATACAAAAGCCATGCTTTGGGTCAACAAATGATCATAGAAATGATCACCAGGATAGACGATCAAATAAACGATCCTATCACAAATAATCAACACAATGATCATTTACAGCAACACTCAGCATGTCACATTACCAAATTGGGAATATATCGCTGATAACCTTCAACTACATAACCTCTGAGCTCGTACGTCTCAGAGAAGGGTGTTAAGCTAAAAGAATAAATTCTCCGCCACCAACAGAAATATATTTGAAAGAAATCGGCTTTACATCTCAATTTGTAATGTCAGACATACAATCCATACAAGTCTGTTCCGGGCTCGAACAAAACCGAAGGCACTCACAAAGAAGTCCTTGCAATCCGGATATTCACGATCCTGATCGGATTCACCATCACATATGGAGAACTCAATACCGTAGCTACTCGGTGCAGAGTCAATCGACAGGTCATCCTATCGCTTTCGCGAATACCGAGTCTTCAACACCGATCTTCAATGCAATTCACAACGACGTATCACATATTCGGAATGGGTTATACGACCCCATGGTCCTTTCCCGGTTAACCCGAATAGTGAGCGCTTATTCAAAAATCAGTGTGGCATTCAAATTCAAACAAATCACATCAATTACCCATTCAAAGGGAAATATTGATAGCCGGTTATTGAACTATCAATGGATATGCACACATCACCAGTTTCCAAATAATTTCCCAAATTATTTATTTTTCCAAAAATATCTTTACAAGATATATAATTTTCACACTTCGAAAAAATAAATCAATATTTATTTTTAAACAAATTCTCCTTTTCATTCATAAATTCCATAATGAATTTATATTTCACAATATCCATGCATATACTATTTCAATTATTCATTTCAATTTATCTTCAAAAAGGAAAATTCTCAAAGTATTCACTTTATATTGGAAGACATTTCCATACTTATTTAATAAGTAATTCACAAATTTTATTTATTTTCAACACTTAGAAAATATTCAATATACTTAAATCGAGATTAAGTATATATTTCATTCTTTAAGGAAATCATTCTCTTAAAACATATTTATTTGGGCCAAAACGAATGTTGCGTGAAACATCGTTACGACAACCCAAAATCACTAGTATAGGGATTCGAAATTAAAATAGATATATAAATCCCAATACTATACAAAACATTTCCTTTCGGAAATCATTTACTATAACAACAGTGTTATAGTCCACCATTTCCTTTTATTTCTCGAAAACGTCTATTTCAACAATAAATGTTGAAATCTATGGTTTCGAATCTCAACACAATTTAAAACATTGTTAGATCGTTTTAATTTCTATTTAAAACATCACATTCTAAACCATTTCTTTAACATATTATCCACTATTTAAAACGTGAATATACTACGTTAACAAATTTTCATCCTTTTACTCATTTTATTTTAAAGGATCATTCACAGTTAAAAATGTGAATATAACTCCATTAATAGGTTTCAACAATTAACTTATCAAAATAAGCCGTTTGCGGATTTATAAAACAACGTTTATAAATTCCTTTATTAACCTATATTCAATTCATAACCCAATTATAAACCAAAAGTTCACGTTATAAGTTAAATACTTACAATTTATTTTTTTGCAAAAATCGTTCCTTTAAACTTCACAATTATAAATCTTATAACTTATAAGATTTATTTATTCACCCAAATCTATTCTTTTAATATCCTTACAAATTTTATAAACCTACTGTTTATAAAATTCCATTTATAACTTCACCGTTTATAATTCCATAAATTTCATTCATTTATGAAATTCATTTTCACTTCATTCAAACACTTATAAAAACTCGTTTTATAATGTCAATATTTCAATTTATAAATATCCATTTATAAATCTCTTAATATAAGTCAATTTATATTATTCTTTAAAACATATTTAATCTCCTTTATAATTTCACCATTTTGATTTATAAAATAATTAAATTTTATAAATCCTATATTTTCACTTTTATAATAAATTCAAAAATCCTGATTTAATCATTTTATAAAACCATTAGCATTATATTCTCAAAAATCAGTTTTTTTAACTATATTTCCCAAAAATCATAATTTTTATAACTTTAAAAATTATAACGTTTATTTATATAAAATGGATCAATTCCAAAAATATTTTATATTTTCAAAAATCACTTTAAAAATCATTTTTAAAATTCCAAAATTTGGTCCAATGATGCTACATACCAAATAGTCAATCACGACAAACAACGATATCATATATCGATATGATAATCCATCAAATATCAAAATATCTGAAATCTAATAAATACTGTTGAGGAATCCAGTTGGATCCCTCCAACCTGTTTTCCTGCATCCACAAACATTAACACAATACCAATTTCGCTCCAGTACGAAATTATCGCGGTATATGGGATTTTAAATATTATCCGCTTAATAGACGGCGCAATAGGATCTCATCCACTAAACAAAAAAATGCGGGAAATCAATAACTCCAATATATACATATGCCAATATATATATATTCCTATTATATATAATACCAATTTCACTGTTTATGAAATATTCGCGGTATATGTTTTTAATAAATAACATCCGCTTAATAACGGCGTATAATGTCTATTTTAACAATCAATAGATATCAATCATCATTCAAACATGCATTCAAATATTTTAAAATCTAACTATTTAAAATAAAATCGAAACTGATTCGATTGAGTGAGAAGTTCTCACCTTGGTTTTAATTTCCGTTTTAGCGATTTATTTCGAATAAAATTAAACGGACGTTTAATTTTACCCAAAATTCTCACTAACTCCAAACGACTCCAATCCAATTTCATCGCGTAGTGCTCGTCCATACGATTCCAACGCAACTAGTTTCGCGCGTTTTCGACCTCGTATGAAAAAGATATGAATTTTTGAAGTTACATGATTTTATAAAGCATATAAATTGCAACATTTATTTAAATTTTCACCATTTTCTCATCATAACCGTTCATCCCATATCCAACGGCCCCCCCACCATCTTCCTTCTCACGCAAATGTACAGGAATTAGGCCGAACAAAGAACCCACCTCTCCAATATTAGGTTTTGATATCACCATCTCCACGCTCAACGAAACTTCATCAAACCACCGCCATCTCGAAGCCCTTCACCCCCTCTATACTCGGCCCCAACCTCATGAAGCTCGGCCTCATCATGGCCTGGGAATTCATGCCCAAACGCAGAGCCTTCTCGAACGATTTGCCGTTGATCCGTAGCTCCAATCTCGATCTCCACCGTTGAATATAAGGATCTTGCCATGCTCTATAATATTGTAGTTGAGGGTTTTGTCTAAAAGCTGATGGATTGAGATATCGGAGGGGAAGAATGTGGGAGTTTTCTGGCCGTGCATAGATGTGGGTGGCAGCTAGGGTTTAGTATATTAGGTTTTATTTTATTTTTTAATTTATGAAGGGGTGGTGCTATTTATAAAGAATTTTCGAACACTATTCATCCCGGAAATTCCGAACTCCGATTCACGCACCGTAACCAACGTTTCTAGGGTTTACCCCGCGTTCCGGACACAATGGAACAGGTTTCGAAAGCTAATTCGGACATCTGTGCGAGTTATGGCTATAAACGTTCAATTTAATTTAAACCGATTTAAATCGATTTCTAGGCGTTTTAATTTGTATCGGACAAACGGTAAATCCAGTTGACACGAAATTTGAAACCTTACAATAATATCACATTACGGATCCGATGAAATTGGTTTTGTCGAAATCCGAGACTTTTTGAAAAATGGCTATTTTAACTCGCCAAATTAAAATTTAAAATAAATCGATGCGTTTCGAGCTGCCACGATCAAACGGTAACTCCGATTGACACGAAAATTGAAATCCGGTAATAACTAACTATTACGGATCCAATGGAACTGGTTTCGTTCAATTCTGAGACTGTTCAAAAATTGACTATTTTTACTAGTCGATTTTAATATTAAAATATTCAATTTTCACAAATTAACTTTTAATTCGATTTTAAAAGTTCTAAAATATCATTCTAACTCTAATATGATAAAATAAAATTTTACAAATCATTTTCAATCATATTTAACCCAATTTTCAATTATTTCCATAATTTAACGTATTAAATTATCGATTTAATTATCTAATTAAATCCAAAAATTCAAATAAAAATTTATTTGATTTATAAATTCACTTATTAATATTTAAAATTAATTAAATATTCAAATTTTAATTACTAAAAATTCTGGGTCGTTACAATCTTCCCCACTTAAAAGAATTTCGTCCTCGAAATTATTAAGTAAGAAAAATTACAGAATCTATTAATTTTCCAAAATCCATAGTTAAATTTCTTACAAATCTTTTCTAAGTTTTCAAATCATACTTAGTTATCTTTTCAAAAACAACTACTATTGTTTAACTTCAATTCCAAAATCAAAGTTTATAGTTTTCAAAAAATTTCCAATTTTCTCAAATTTTTTCTAACGCCTTAAATTTTCGGAAAAATTCGCCATAGTCTCCTTTGCGCGGCTCGATCCGAAAAAAAAATGACAGTATATATATCACAAATATACATCTCATCAAGTAATGAGGCATCCCGAAGGGAAAAAAGTATAAAAGTACGGTATGTAATCCGAGATATGTACCTTATATTTTATTAACGAGCATATACGGCTAATATAACGCGAAAACGAGCTCCAAATGCGAAGCAAACGCGATCCGCACCTACTAATCACTCAACAAACAACATGAGAACATGCATATAGATAATAGTATCGATATAAAACATATAGTAACATAATAACTATATATGTCAACATAGCAAATGAAATAAAACAACAAGTGCAAACATCAACCAACTATCATCCATAACCAAATCAATATTCATTTATATTCTCATTAATATTCAATGAATTGGTTTTCAATTTAAATCACATTGATTCATTAACAGTGGATGTTTACTAACATTCATTTTCAATTAGTTTATGTTCCCTAATTCATATTCAAGTTGGTTTACTTCCAAATCAAATTCAATTCTACTCAAGATTCATTTAACTTCCAATTGAATTTCAATTACTTTAACTTTCAATTTCATTAATACTTAATGAATTATATACAATCAATCAACTACCAACCATATATCAACCAATGTATATTAATTACAACCAAATTCCTTTGCTTATATTCATTCAATTTAGTTTCAACACCATCACTTTCAATTGGTTTAATTAAATTGATCTTCATTCAATTATTCAACTTTCAATAACATTATATTTTAATGAATTAACACTTATATTCATTATTCCATATCAACTTTATTCACATTCAATCATTTATTCAATTCAATTACAAAAGTTGAATTTCACTTATATAACTCAAGTTCAAATCTATCACTTAACTTTATTATTTTACTTTGATACCTTAAGTTATATTCCATTTAACTTTAAATTCATTTTTATTTTCAACTCATATTCATAAATATATTCATATAGTTTCACTTCTCATATATATAAGTTTATTTCATAATTGTAAATCACTTTAACTATAATTCAATCCTTATAATTCATTATACTTATACAATTATTCTTTATTTAGATTATTCAAACAACTAAACAATCCACTTATATACTTTAATAATTTTTAAAAATTATTCTTTTATATATAAAAATATAATCAAGGCAAAAATTATTTCATTTACCCAATTTAAAACAATATTGTGTTGGTTTATCTTGTTTAAGAGTTTAGAAACCCCTTTCTACTGTAGTTAGCTAGACTACATCGACCGAAATCTATAAACAATCAACCGATAAGTCAACACAATACAAAACAATTTATATTCACTAATAAATACGCTCTCATAGCTATTATTACACTCAAACTCATTCTAGAGTACTACTGACTCTATCTCTAATGAATAATACCCAACAGAACCATGGTTGTCGCTTAACCATAAGCTCTGATACCAAATGTAACGCCCCGAAAATTTTCGACTTTCGAAAATTCAACATCGATACTCACTTTATCGACTGCCGAGAAATTGAAGGCCGAAAACCCGAAAAGTTATGGGTTTAAGAAAAAGAAAAGAAGAAGAAGAGAGAAGAAGGTAGAAGATGGAGGGAAAAGAGAATAGAAAAAGATAGGGAAAAGAAAACAGAAAATAGAGAAGAGATAGAAAATAGAAAGAAAATAAAGAAAAGAGAATAGAGGGAAACGAAAAATAGAACGGAACAATATCAGAATCTCACAATTCGCAGCGGAACAACATATAATAATAAATGAATAATCTTTAAACAAAGAACTATATCAGTTATTACATTACATCACATTTAAATTACATCATATCATCAGAGTGTACAACAACAACAACAAACAGTGCAGCGGAAAAAGAAATACTGTATACTAGTAATACGCCATGCCATCCATCTTGCTTCTAGCAATTCTAGAATATCCTGATAAACCTAACTCTTAACTGCCCGTGTGGAAATTGGTGGGCACCCAGAGTTTAGGAAGGAAAACAATAAACTCCAAGTCAGTCATGTGACTGGTGTTAGAACTCCAAACAGTTTATTTATCTTTGAAAACAAAATAGAGGAATATTTTTAAAGTCAATTCGCTATGCTTTTAAAAATGAGACTACCATAAGACCTCCTACCACACACACAATGCAAACGCAGACTTGGAGAAGATTTCTCCTTATGATAGTCAAAGATGCTTGATACGCATTAAAATCAAATCAATTTTGATATTATTATTAGTGCATAGTGTATAAAACGATTTCGAAAGTAGAATATAAATCTTAGCCAGCATAGATACCATTATATTATGCCTACTAATAGCTACCATATTAGATGGCAGGTTCTACAACTAAAACCGTACAAGTCACGTATTGTTTCTTTGGATTTCCAACGAATGATCAGGCCAAGGAACTTCCCATTGCCACATGAGAATGCCTCTGGATGGACACCCCCGAGAACCAAACCGGATCTCTACCAACACAAGGCCGGGTTACCCCTAACTGAGTAACAACTGACCGAATATGCCATCCCCCGGTCCTTTGGGACCTTTCAACCGAGCGCTCGCAATCAATTCACACAATCATAACAAAGTGTTTTCAACATGAGTAAGTATCTGGGCTCCATACCATGATACCACCCTTTTCCAGAAGGAAATGCACACATCCTAAAGGGCGCTACCCCTCATAACCTTGCTGCATCTTTCCCGTTTTGACCATTCACGGGGTGTGAGGCTCGACGAAGTCACGTCCACAAAAACATACTTTATACAAAAGCCATGCTTTGGGTCAACAAATGATCATAGAAATGATCACCAGGATAGACGATCAAATAAATGATCCTATCACAAATAATCAACACAATGATCATTTACAGCAACACTCAGCATGTCACATTACCAAATTGGGAATATATCGCTGATAACCTTCAACTACATAACCTCTGAGCTCGTACGTCTCAGAGAAGGGTGTTAAGCTAAAAGAATAAATTCTCCGCCACCAACAGAAATATATTTGAAAGAAATCGGCTTTACATCTCAATTTGTAATGTCAGACATACAATCCATACAAGTCTGTTCCGGGCTCGAACAAAACCTAAGGCACTTACAAAGAAGTCCTTGCAATCCGGATATTCACGATCCTGATCGGATTCACCATCACATATGGAGAACTCAATACCGTAGCTTCTCGGTGCAGAGTCAATCGACAGGTCATCCTATCGCTTTCGCGAATACCGGGTCTTCAACACCGATCTTCAATGCAATTCACAACGACGTATCACATATTCGGAATGGGTTATACGACCCCATGGTCCTTTCCCGGTTAACCCGAATAGTGAGCGCTTATTCAAAAATAAGTGTGGCATTCAAATTCAAACAAATCACATCAATTACCCATTCAATGGGAAATATTGATAGTCGGTTATTGAACTATCAATGGATATGCACACATCACCAGTTTCCAAATAATTTCCCAAATTATTTATTTTTCCAAAAATATCTTTACAAGATATATAATTTTCACACTTCGAAAAAATAAATCAATATTTATTTTTAAACAAATTCTCCTTTTCATTCATAAATTCCATAATGAATTTATATTTCACAATATCCATGCATATACTATTTCAATTATTCATTTCAATTTATCTTCAAAAAGGAAAATTCTCAAAGTATTCACTTTATATTGGAAGACATTTCCATACTTATTTAATAAGTAATTCACAAATTTTATTTATTTTCAACACTTAGAAAATATTCAATATACTTAAATCGAGATTAAGTATATATTTCATTCTTTAAGGAAATCATTCTCTTAAAACATATTTATTTGGGCCAAAACGAATGTTGCGTGAAACATCGTTACGACAACCCAAAATCACTAGTATAGGGATTCGAAATTAAAATAGATATATAAATCCCAATACTATACAAAACATTTCCTTTAGAAAATCATTTACTATAACAACAGTGTTATAGTCCACCATTTCCTTTTATTTCTCGAAAACGTCTATTTCAACAATAAATGTTGAAATCTATGGTTTCGAATCTCAACACAATTTAAACCATTGTTAGATCGTTTTAATTTCTATTTAAAACATCACATTCTAAACCATTTCTTTAACATATTATCCACTATTTAAAACGTGAATATACTACGTTAACAAATTTTCATCCTTTTACTCATTTTATTTTAAAGGATCTTTCACAGTTAAAAATGTGAATATAACTCCATTAATAGGTTTCAACAATTAACTTATCAAAATAAGCCGTTTGCGGATTTATAAAACAACGTTTATAAATTCCTTTATTAACCTATATTCAATTCATAACCCAATTATAAACCAAAAGTTCACGTTATAAGTTAAATACTTATAATTTATTTGTTTGCAAAAATCGTTCCTTTAAACTTCACAATTATAAATCTTATAACTTATAAGATTTATTTATTCACCCAAATCTATTCTTTTAATATCCTTACAAATTTTATAAACCTACTGTTTATAAAATTCCATTTATAACTCCACCGTTTATAATTCCATAAATTTCATTCATTTATGAAATTCATTTTCACTTCATTCAAATACTTATAAAAACTCGTTTTATAATGTCAATATTTCAATTTATAAATATCCATTTATAAATCTCTTAATATAAGTCAATTTATATTATTCTTTAAAACATATTTAATCTCCTTTATAATTTCACCATTTTGATTTATAAAATAATTAAATTTTATAAATCCTATATTTTCACTTTTATAATAAATTCAAAAATCCTGATTTAATCTTTTTATAAAATTATTAGCATTATATTCTCAAAAATCAGTTTTTTTAACTATATTTCCCAAAAATCATAATTTTTATAACTTTAAAAATTATAACGTTTATTTATATAAAATGGATCAATTCCAAAAATATTTTATATTTTCAAAAATCACTTTAAAAATCATTTTTAAAATTCCAAAATTTGGTCCAATGATGCTACATACCAAATAGTCAATCACGACAAACAACGATATCATATATCGATATGATAATCCATCAAATATCAAAATATCTGAAATCTAATAAATACTGTTGAGGAATCCAGTTGGATCCCTCCAACCTGTTTTCCTGCATCCACAAACATTAACACAATACCAATTTCGCTCCAGTACGAAATTATCGCGGTATATGGGATTTTAAATATTATCCGCTTAATAGACGGCGCAATAGGGTCTCATCCGCTAAACAAAAAAATGCGGGAAATCAATAACTCCAATATATACATATGCCAATATATATATTGCTATTATATATAATACCAATTTCACTGTTTATGAAATATTCGTGGTATATGTTTTTAATAAATAACATCCGCTTAATAACGGCGTATAATGTCTATTTTAACAATCAATAGATATCAATCATCATTCAAACATGCATTCAAATATTTTAAAATCTAACTATTTAAAATAAAATCGAAACTGATTCGATTGAGTGAGAAGTTCTCACCTTGGTTTTAATTTCCGTTTTAGCGATTTATTTCGAATAAAATTAAACGGACGTTTAATTTTACCCAAAATTCTCACTAACTCCAAACGACTCCAATCCAATTTCATCGCGTAGTGCTCGTCCATACGATTCCAACGCAACTGGTTTCGCGCGTTTTCGACCTCGTATGAAAAAGATATGAATTTTTGAAGTTACACGATTTTATAAAGCATATAAATTACAACATTTATTTAAATTTTCACCATTTTCTCATCATAACCGTTCATCCCATATCCAACGGCCCCCCCCCCCCACCATCTTACTTCTCACGCAAATGTACAGGAATTAGGCCGAACAAAGAACCCACCTCTCCAATATTAGGTTTTGATATCACCATCTCCTCGCTCAACGAAACTTCATCAAACCACCGCCATCTCGAAGCCCTTCACCCCCTCTATGCTCAGCCCCAACCTCATGAAGCTCGGCCTCATCATGGCCTGGGAATTCGTGCCCAAACGCAGCGCCTTCTCGAACGATTTGCCGTTGATCCGTAGCTCCAATCTCGATCTCCACCGTTGAATATAAGGATCTTGCCATGCTCTACAATATTGTAGTTGAGGGTTTTGTCTAAAAGCTGATGGATTGAGAGATCGGAGGGGAAGAATGTGGGAGTTTTCTGGCCGTGCATAGATGTGGGTGGCGGCTAGGGTTTAGTATATTAGGTTTTATTTTTTTTTAATTTATGAAGGGGTGGTGCTATTTATAAAGAATTTTCGAACACTATTCATCCCGGAAATTCCGAACTCCGATTCACGCGCCGTAACCAGCGTTTCTAGGGTTTACCCCGCGTTCCGGACACAATGGAACAGGTTTCGAAAGCTAATTCGGACATCTGTGTGAGTTATGGCTATAAACGTTCAATTTAATTTAAACCGATTTAAATCGATTTCTAGGCGTTTTAATTTGTATCGGATAAACGGTAAATCCAATTGACATTAAATTTGAAACCTTACAATAATATCACATTACGGATCCGATGAAACTGGTTTCGTCGAAATCCGAGACTTTTTGAAAAATGGCTATTTTAACTCGCCAAATTAAAATTTAAAATAAATCGATGCGTTTCGAGCTGCCACGATCAAACGGTAACTCCGATTGACACGAAAATTGAAATCCGGTAATAACTAACTATTATGGATCCAATGGAACTAGTTTCGTTCAATTCTGAGACTGTTCAAAAATTGACTATTTTTACTAGTCGATTTTAATATTAAAATATTCAATTTTCACAAATTAACTTTTAATTCGATTTTAAAAGTTTTAAAATATCATTCTAACTCTAATATGATAAAATAAAATTTTACAAATCATTTTCAATCATATTTAACCCAATTTTCAATTATTTCCATAATTTAACGTATTAAATTATCGATTTAATTATCCAATTAAATCCAAAAATTCAAATAAAAATTTATTTGATTTATAAATTCACTTATTAATATTTAAAATTAATTAAATATTCAAATTTTAATTACTAAAAATTCTGGGTCGTTACAGTTATGGAGGAGATTGATGGATGGTTCGGGCTGTTGATGATGTTGCAAGGTAGTTCGGTTCGACAGTGCTGGTTTCAGATTGATGTTTTAGGGAGGAGAACTTTTGAAGATGGGGTAGCTGTGAAATGAAATTAGAAACAATGGGTTGTAGGAGTTTATACTGAAGTGAACAGGGATGCACAATGAATGTTGCAAATGAAGTTGATGAGGTTAGGTTAGCTTCTGATGCCATGGAGGGTGGATATGATGGCAAGTTTGTGGTTGAATATGTGTGGTTGTTTGGTGAATTTTACAGAGTTGTTGAAGGGTGGATTGGTGGGTGGTTTGTGGCAGTTGCGGGGTGTAGTGGGATGCTAGAGGTTGAAGGGAAGGAGATGTTGTTTCTGGCCGTGGGAATTTTGTGATGGTTTTGTAAATTGACAATAAAAATAATAATATGATAGCTACAATTGAGAACCTTCAATCCAAAAGTCATGTGCATGTGGTTAGTTAGCGAGTGATTTTGTAATGATCAAAGCACATGTGTTTGTACATGTGGTTAGTTTATGACCTGCTTCTTAGTCTAATGGAACTGAATCCTAAAGCACACGACTACATGTGAAATCCGATTCTTCTTTTACATTACTTGGTTAAAGCATTCAATCATTTATATACATCCGAAATCCTACTTTATATGTGGTCTTAATTATATTGTTCCTTTGCCTTTTCTTTTATGTTCACATTTTAAATCCCGATTTCACTTTAAAATTTTGTAACATGTCTCACGGTCGTATTTTTAAATGTCATGTCATATTTTATAAGATTTAACTTGACCATAGTACTGAATACACAATCTTCCCATAGTATTGGATACACAATCTGCACATAGAATGAAATCCAGTCAGACTTCTAACCCAGTTTTGATCTGAATATCTGTGTAAATTGAAAATTGTGTATTCGTTGGGGAACTATGTAGGATGCATAAAAAAATAGAACATTTTTTGTTAATATGTGTTAATATAGAATATTGAGTTATAGATTACATGATTTTCATATATACATATATATATACATACATACATACATATATATATACATATATATATATACATACATATATATATATACATATATATATATATATATATTGTTGATTGTTAAACTCGTTTGCAGGTAATTAGCTATTTCGAAGCGAAGACTGTCGACAACAAAGAACTATTGGTAATCAAGCAACGAACATGAATTTAATTGTTATATATGTTGTCGTATTTTGTTAGTACCATTTGTGGAAACTAGTCTGTGAATGCTTGTAGTATGTGACTTATTTTGTTGAAAAACTACCATCGAATTGATTATGGATATTATATTTGATTGTGAGATTAGCATGTTTTTGCAATTATTTGAATATGATGATCATATGATTGATTGTTTGTATATGCTAATTATGTGATTTAATTGTTTGTTTGAATATATGAAAATTATGCGATTGATCGTTCGTTTTAATGTGAATAGTATATAAGCGATTGCTGGAAATGGTATAAACCATCAACCGTAAATAGTAGTATTTAAAATATGCTACCAAACACCCAATAACTTTTCGTAGCGTTTCAGAAATGCTACAGAAACAAATGTAAACTAATATAAAAATTATACAGTTGCATTTTAAAAACGCTACTGAAAATCAAAAAAAGCATATAAACAAAAAATGCAACCAAAAAATGAAGACTTATGGTAGCGTTTTTTTAACCCTGCAGAAAAAACCTATAGCTGCATTTAAAAGTGACTTTTGGTAGCGTTTTTTAAATCCTACAGAAAATACCTATAGTTGCATATAAAAATGACTTTTGGTAGCGTTTACTACAACGCAACAAAAAGTTTTAGACTTTTAGTTGCATGTCGTATAGCAGCGTTCTCTAAAACGCTACCATAAGTTATGGTAGCGTTTTTTCAACGCTACCAAAAGTCTTTTCTGGTGTAGTGTGTGGATCCATTCTTGACTGTGATAAAATGGTAGTATGAATAAGGAGTCATAGAGGTCATGACCTAGAAGTTCTTTGTACATCCAAAGCTTTAGTTAAGTTAAGCCACTTATGCTCACTAAATGTGTCTGTTGTTCAAGAGCCATTATCTATACTAATAGTTTGTGAATTTCTTGATTCATTCGAGGAGGTCCTGGATCTCCCACCCAATAGGGAGATTGATTTCCGAATCGATTTGGAGAAGGATGCAAGACCCATCGCTCCGCCTTTAAGACATATGGCCTCCAAAGAAAGAAGGGAGTTGGATAAGCAAATCTCAGAACTACTGAAGAAAGAATTCATCCATAGAAGTACTTCTAAGTGGGGAGTTCCATTTGTTTTTGCTACTGAGGTAGACGGTTCTTTGAGACTTTGCATCGATTATAGAGAGTTGAACAAGTGGACAAGGAAAAATAGGTACGCTCTACCTAGAATAGATGATTTGTTTGACCAATTTGTAGGAGCTAAAGTCTTTTCCCAATTAGACTTAGCAACTAGGATTCCATCAGTTAAGGATTGTAGAGAAAAGCAAGTCGAAGACCGCATTACATATGCCAAATGGGCTCTATGAGTGGGAAGTAATGCCTTTTGGACTGACAAATGCCCTAACATACATTGTGGATTTGATGAGTAGAATATTTAGAGGGCAACTTAATAAATTTGTCGAGATATTTTTTGATGATATCTTGGTTTTCTCCAAAGGAAAGAAGGAATATGAGGACCACCTTGGGGAGGTATTAGAAACCTTGAGGAGAAACCAACTCAAAGCCTAAATTTTTAAATGCCACATTTGGAAGAATGAAGTTAGGTTCCTTGAGCATATTGTTTCCGTAAAGGATTGGCGATGGATCCTACTAAAGTGGAAGCTGTCCAAGGATGAAAGATTCCTAGTAATGTATCAGAGGTTAGAATTTGTAGGGTTGGACCCCTTAACCCGATTGACTAAGAAGAATCTAATTTTTGTTTGGGATGATAGATGCACCAAGGCATTTGAGAAGCTTAAGAAATCGTTGAATAGTGCACCTATGCTCACTATTCCAGATGGAAGCAAACCATTCACAGTTTTCACAGATACATGTGGTACAGGATTAGGAGCAGTTCTTATGCAAGATGGGAAGGTAGTTGCTTATGCTAGTAGACAACTAAAGGACCATGAAAAGAGGTATCCAATGCATGATTTAGAATTGGCAACCATTGTTTTTTCCTTAGAGAAGTGGAGCCATTATCACTTAAGGAAAAGGTTTGAGTTATTCACTGATCATAAATCACCCAAATACCAATTTTCTTAAAAATATTTGAATCTTAGGCAGCAAAGGTGGATGGAGTATGTAGCATCCTTTGACTTTGTTATTCAATATATCCTTGGAAAAGGAAACATAGTCACTGATGCCCTTAGTAGGAGACGCACTACCCTAGTATGAATGGAGATAATTGGAGTTTCTCTCGAATTTTAACCTCCAACCATCAACAGAATCCATCAAAGGTTTTCTATCAGTTATGGAGATTAGATCAGTCTTGATGGATCATATACGGAATGAGCAAGTAAAAATGAGGAGTTAGTTGAGATTTTGGAAAAATCAAGGAAAGGAGGGCATTTTTCCATGCTAGGAGGTACTCAGTTGATAAGAAGGGATATTTGAGAAGAGACGAACATCTTTGCTTCCTAATGGTTGATGACTTGGTGAGAGATGTGCTTATGGAGTGTCACCACTTGAGGATGACCATTCATCCCGGAGGAGATAAGATGTACAAGGACATGAAGAGGATTTTCTTTTGGAATGGAATAAAGAGGAGCGTAGATGAGTTTATTGCTAGGTGTTTGACATGTTAAAAGATAAAAGCGGAGCAAGGAAAGCCTGGTGGATTGTTATTACCTTTGGAAATTCCGAGTTGGAAGCGTGAACATATTTCGATGGATTTTATGGAAGAATTGCCTAAAATTCAGAAGAGCAATGAGGCTTTTGGTTTGTTGTTGATAAACTCACCAAGAGTGCTGATTTTCTTCCGATTAGGAGAAATAGAACTAGCGCCTCTCTTGTCCAAATTTATATTAAAGAGGTAGTTTGTCCACATGGGATTCTTGTAAACATAGTCAGTTATAGGGACCCCTTATTCACTAGCGAGTTTTGGAGGAGCCTACAAACATCTTTGGGAAATTCTTTGAACCTTAGCATGACATATCAACCACAAACTGTGGACAAATAGAGAGGGTGAATAAAATTTTGGAAGACTTGTTGAGAGATTTAATTGTGATCCTTTAATAAAATAAGGGGTTTAGATTACGAATTCTATTCTAGTTCATACCACTTATTCTTATCTATTTTTTCGTAAAAAGAGGAGTTAAATAGAATATGGGATTTAGACTGCAATTCTTATTATTTAAGATGTTCCATTGAATTGGTGTAATAAATTGAGTTTCTATTTTATTTACAATTCTATTATTATAGTTTTGGTTATGATTATTTATTTCTTGTTTTGGACATTAAAATTCCATGAGATCTTAGGAAATCGAAAAAAGAACTTGTAGTAATAGTTGGTTAAGGAATTGACATTTAACACTAGATTAGAGCATAAAATCCATGATTTAGAACTTATTAGGCACGAATATTTATTTATATCTATTTACATAATTAACGTATAACTATTGCATATATGGCATAGTTCATTAGGCATTTATTTTTAAAAAAAATTGAGGCGAAATAAGAGGAAATTCTAATATAGCCTAATATATAGTATATTCTTGTAAGCGTAGTCAGTTATAGGGACCCTTTATCCAGATATATATAGTATATAGTATAGGATATTAGACAAGTGTTGATTAAGAAGACTATACAATATCAAGAGTAGATTCAAGATGTTGATACATAGTTTCAAATGTTCAAGAATGAACACTCATGAGTAATGAAGAGTTCAAGATTTCAAGATATTCCAGATAAGTTATCGATTCATGGAATTTATGTTAAAATTTTGATAGCACTTTCCTGATCTCTCACATCTTCTATAATTTTGTTTTAAATTGTTTTTCAAATATTTTTTTAAAATAATCTTTTTAAAATATTTCCCTAAATGATTTTCAATCTCTTGTGCTTATAAAGATATTATTTAGTGTTTTAAAGTTTATATATATGTATATATATAGAATTTTCATTTATATTTAATAAGTTATAATTATATTTATTTATATACATATATATATTATTTAATATTCTTATTATATCTTTCAAAATTATTTTATAAAGTTTTATTAAGTCATATTTTGATTAAAATGTGTGTAAACAATATTTAAATGATTCTACAATGTGACGACCTAAAATGTGTAGTATGGAAATAATACCGTGTGAAGCTATTTTTGAGATAAATAATTTGGAGAATTATTTAAGGCCTGATTATTGCTTGTGAATATTATTTGATAGTTAAATAACCGACTATCAATATTGGCCAATGCGCTAATCATTTCGAAGAGACCGGGATTGGATTTAATTATCCAAAAACCGCTTCGATCCGGTTTGAACGTTTGTGAATGAAGACCGTGAAGATGACGAAAATGGTGATTCGGTTTGTCTAGACCTAGGGAAACTTGTATGGATGAATGCTATCAGACCATCGTCAGGAGGACGAAGGGCATTCTAAGTGAAATACGTACTAAAAAGGTAACGCATAGACTCAAGCCTCATCAACCGGGAGTGGCTAAAACAGGGGAGGTGCAGCAGGGCTAAGTGGCTAGTAACTAATTAGGGTAAGATTTCTCCTGTCTAGATGTCCCTTTTATTCGGATTAGTGGGCGGTTATTGATCCCAACCACGAGGTGATCTTATTCGGACTATCCAGTAAGGGGTAGCTCCGGTCTTGTGTTGTAGAGGATCGAGAGTGATCCTCGGTACTCTGATCTAGACCAGGTATTGTGACGGGCAGTACCCCAGTAGCTCTGCCATTGTATGGAATCTAGTCTCCAATAAGCGCCTGTAAGGTTTTGATTATGCCCAATTATGCTGGAACGTGAGATGTAAGCATTTCAGCTAGATTCTATTTTACTTTCTATAGACAGTACAATAATATCTGACGAATTTGATAAAAATGTTTTGGTTATCGTAAGGTAAAAACCCGACATATTTATTTGTGGCATGGTCTTACGAGATACCTTTGTTTTCAAAGGCTTTTCAAAAACATCAACAATCCAATTGGGTGCATTTTTTCACTTTGGTTTTCCAGACTGACTCGGGAGTTGTTTTATTATGATGCTCGGGTCATAGTATGTGTGTAGTAAGCCGTGTATTTAGTTTTGTAGGAACAAGTTAATATAGCTGTCCAGTATTTTGCTATTGTTGGTATTGTACTCTGATGATGTAATGTATAAAACAGATATAATTCTTTTTGTATAAGATCGGGCATTTATCTATCATATGTTGTTCCACTGCGATTGCGAGATTCTGATGTTGTTTTGTTTTCTCTTCTTCTATCTACTTCTTTTTCCCTAATGGTTCGTATTTCCGTCCGTTTTGAGTTAAAATGATGGAGACTATTGTCAACTCAAAGGGGTATGGATTTGCGGGTCGTTACAGTTATGTAACAACCCGTAATTTTGAACATTTAAAATTGGAATATTTAATTGATTTTAAATATTTTAAATATAATTTTTAACTAGAATTTCAAATATCACAATTTAATTGGTAACTAAATTTTTGAATTAAATAATTGAAAATTTGATAAAATACTAAATCTGGAGTTTCGAGCTTGTTAAAAAATAATTTAAAGGCTTATAAAATTTATATTGATGATACTGAAGATAATAGAAGTTTTAAAATTTAATTTAGAAGCGATTTGTTCAGTTTTAAAATATATCGTTTAAATGGATATTGAAAAATAGCCTTCCGAGGCACAGTCTTGGAATTCGACGAAACTACTTCCATTGGGTCCGTAATAGTGTATTATTTTCGGATTTCAAGTTTCGTAGCATTTGGAGTTGTCGTGTGATCGTATGATATGTAAACGCACTGATATTTAAATCGAATTCAATGTAATAACTGCGACCTAAAAGCTATCTTCTCCATACGATCAAATTAGGATTCGAAACCTTTTCCATTTTGTTCGGAATAGGGGTATGACATTATGAATGCCTAGTGGCATGCCTTGATAGGAGGTTAAGATTTTGAGTTGCGTTTATCGAAGTAATTTGAATTTAAATTTGAAATATATATTTTATATTCTAGTCAAATCCACAGCCGTATTTCCTTCAAATCACCTTTTCCTCTCACGGAATAATTACCAACCAATTGTTTATTTCCACTGAAAATGCCAATCTTATTGAATTTAGATTTTAAAACAATAAATCACTTTATCCAAAAATATACACTTAACACGTTTGAAATTAAAATACTTAAATCGCTTTATTCAAAATATTAGTTATAAAGTTCTATAATAATTTTCCAAGAAAACTTTAGCCAAAACTGTTTTTAAATAAATCTATCGTATAAAGTATAAATACTTATAATTATTTTTTTAAATCATAATACTAATTTAACCTTTAAAAATAATTACTACTATAATTAATTTAATAAATATTTACTTTAAAAAATTTAAAACAATTTTAGATAATAAATTTCTCTAAAGACATTCTTCTTTTAAAACATCTTTTAAAACTTCTAATTTATACTTAAACCTTCCTATGGAAATATACTTAGCTTTTCAGGAAAAATACACTTTCCATTCCAATAAACCGTCTTATCATTATAAATCCTTCTCGATTTATCTCCAGTTTAATTTACGTCCCAATACTGTAAAAAAAATTCCACACTTTTTAAAAATAAACCACTATTTATTTTTAAAACAAATCACCCTTTCCTTTTAAATTCCCACCGTGAATTTATGCTTCCAAATTATCCACTGATAAATATTCACTTTATTTATAAACCCCGTTTATAAATTCCATAATCTCATTCTCTTTTTAATCATAGTTTCAACACTTAATCGATTTTCAAAATTAACTCCTTTTTAAAATAAACTCTTTTACTGACCCAAAATATATTCAGTCAAACTACAGCATTCAATATTTTCAATTTCCAATATAATCAATATAATCTATCACAGATTATCAAATAAAACATATCGCCGAATATGAAAATAAATTCCAACATTCTGTGGAATCCAGTTGGATCCCTCCAACCTGATTCCTGCATCCACAGATGTTAGCACAATATGAAAATACCAATTCCACTTCGAGGGGGACATCGCGGTATAAAGGGTCATCCGCTATTATGCGGGACGCATAGGGTCTCATTCGCCATATAATGCGGGAATATCAATCACTCCAATATATATATATATATATATATATATATATATATAATACCACATCCAGACTGATAATAAATCATCAATTCAAGCATTCAACCAATAATTTAAATTTAACTATTTTAATTTAAACGGTACTCCAAATGAGTGAGATTAACTCACCTTTGATTCTTAATTTACAAATCTGATCCCCGCCGGCTTATTTCTCCATGATTTTAGACCTTACTGATTCGATTGATTCGAGCACACCTAGTCTACAGGCTTCTCATCACCTCATCCCTCCTCGTTCACCTGAAACTGAGAACCACGACCATCATGAAGCCGCTGCATGCACGTGACCCTCCACCCAGCTTCACACAGATCAAGCTCTCGATTTCCATCGCTGCTCTCACGTGCTCACTCACCTAGTGACAACATCTCCAGATCGGGACTCATTCTCTGGCATGCTTGAATCGACAAATGCCCGATCGACCAATAACCCGACCCCATTCCATGACGACGACGATGACAAACTCGATTTCCCTCACTCATGAAATCACGCTGCACGAAGTCACACCGCCCCTCCAGAAATCACACCGCCCTCCACCGCCTGGACGTTGCCACGCCTACGCAAAATCGCGTCCAATTTCAATCCTGATATTATTTATTATTTTTCTGCATGATTTGAATTGATTAGTCCTACATTTTTATAATTCGCGAATGAATTTGAAAGAAAAAGGGGGCTGAGGTCGTTCGATTTAGAAAAAGGAGGAGAGGGGTTCAGTTATCTTTTCTTATTCTAAAGAAGACGCGTGTTATCAGGGAGGACACGTGTTTTAAATTGCCTTGCGTGGAAGATAGATCTTGCTACAGTGACACTAAGGTGAAAAGGGAAAAGCCGATGCGAAGGAAATATGGCTGAGGATTTGACTGGAATATAAAATATATATTTCAAATTTCTCTGATAAACACAACTCAAAACCTTAACCTCCTATCAAGGCGTGCCGCTAGGCGTTCATTATGTCATACCCCTATTCTAAACACAATGGAAAAGGTTTCGAGTTCTAATTCGATCGTATGGAGAAGATAGCTTTTTGGACCCAGTTATTACATTGAATTAGATTTAAATCTCAACGCATTTACATATCATATGATCACATGACAACTCCAAACGCTACGTAACTCGAAATCCAAAAATAATACACTATTACGGACCCAATGGAACTGATTTCGTCGAGTTTTGAGATTGTGCCTCCGAAGGCTATTTTTGAACATCAGTTTAAACCATATATTTTAAAACTGAACAAATCGCTCCCAAATTAAATTTTAAAATTTCTATTATCTTCAGTATCATCAATATAAATTTTATAAGCCTTTAAATAATTTTTTACAAAGCTTGAAACTCTAGATTCAGTATTTTATCCAATTATTCAATTCAAAATTTTAATTACCAATTAAATTGTGATATTTGAAATTCAAGTTAAAAATTATCATTTAAATATTTAAAATCAATTAAATATTCCAATTTCAAATGTCCAAAATTCCAAGTTGTCACATTCCTTTCTCCTTAAAAGAATTTCGTCCCCAAAACTACTAGTTAAGAAGAATGATTCATAACCCATTAACTTTTTCCTGAAACCAAATAATTTCTAACAACTTCCCAACAAAATCTTTTTATTAAAGGCACATTACCACTTCTCAAACTCATCCATAGCTTTCAAAACAATATTATTTACTCAACCATTCAAATTGTAATTTAAACCAAATTTTAAATTTTCAAAATTTTCTAACTCTCTAAATTTTTGAAAATTTCATCAGCGTCTCCTTTGCGCGGCTAGGTCGGTACGACTACAAAATGCCTCTACGGGCCCCCAAATTTCAAAAGAAAACAAAAGGCCAAGTGTCTAGATCAGAAAACCATCAAATTTCATATGACAATTAAATACATACCTTTTGTTAGGAAATTCAAATTTATCTTCTGAAATCAAAAACACCATTTATCCTTTGCTTTTAAATACCTGTATCCTACTTAGAAATAATATCCAATCACAGAATTCAAAATCATTTTATCCACTTCTTTCAAAGTTTTCCTCATCTATTTCATTCAAGCCTGTATGATACACACATATCATCCATATACAGTACCAAATCTGATCGCTCACTAGATCACACAATTTCACTTCCGAACTAGTATCGTCCATCTGACTCCCTAGTGCGGACTCAGATCAGGTTTGTTGATCCGAAACCATTATTCTCCTTTCATAGCCATAACTATGATACAGAATTTTCAGAATCAATCAAAAATCCATATCCAGGGTTCGCCGTCGAAAATCGAGTGAAAAATCCCAACTTGGATCGATATAACTATCTCGGAATTCTATGCTCGAATCTAGATCAAATTGTTATGCGAATAAAATAATATACGAATATACTGCATATTTATCTTAATTGATAGCTATATCAATTTCCTTTTTATTCACATTTATTTTGATTTCCATTCACTTATTCACAAATATCCTTTCTCACCCCTTTACTTATATCTTCATTCAAATATTAACTTAGAATATTTTTCCCAAAACCAAATTTACTTAAGAATTTCACCATCCCTTTCTTAGGTTCAATATGAATAGTTTATAAACTTCTTATATTTATTTCACTTCACCGTTTAAGCTTCCACATCTATTTACACTTAACTTAAATTTTCAATTTCATTCTGTATTCAATTTATCTTCATTTCCAATTAAAACTTAATATTGAATTCTATTCACCTTATCTCAAACCCATTCTTAATTAACCATTTCTTTAAATTAGTTCCATTAACTAATTCGTTTCCAATCAATTTCAATTTCAAATCTGCTTAACTTACTAATTTATTTATCACTTAATTTCCAAATTTAATTTCAAATCTAAATAAAAGTTTTATTTCCAAACTTTTTACTTCTTTTAGTTCCTTCGAACAAATTCTATAATTTCACTTTTCTTTACATACACAATTTAAATTAAATATCATTCCAATATTCAATTTCAATTCCATTTATTTACAAATGTAAATTCATCTATTCCTCTGTACATTTGTTTACAATCTTAATAAACTTATTTTCAATAATCATTTCCTTAAAGCTCACTATTATTAAACTTAATTCAGTTACATTCCAATTCAATTCATATTTCTAAACTTCCATAAGTTTTCTATTTATTTAAATTCCATTTATTAATCTCTTCTAATTCACTTCCGTTTATTGTCGCACTTACTTTTATTTAACTCTTCTTCAAGTTAGATTTTTATTCTAACAAATTTCAAAATTTACAAGTTATCCAACCCATTTATATTCCATAAACATTTTAAATAAACTTTCAGAGTTTAAGCAATTACTTAAGTATTTCAAAAATCATTTTTGAAATCAATTATATCCAAAATCCTTTGGTATCAAATTATCTTTTGAATTTTAAAACCAAATCCAGTTTTGCAAATACCCCAATTTTAAAACATTTAGGTAGCAATTCCTCTCTTGGTAACTCAAAAATGAACATTGATGATGCTGCAGTCATCACCGAAGTTATTTTCCAACGACCGAAAAGAGTTCAATGCTTTTATTCTTTTCAAAACTATTTTCAAATATTTTTAAATTCCAAATCCCACCAGATTCCATATCCAATTCAAAAATATTTTGGAATAATATCACCATTATTTTCTTCAAAACCTTTTAAAATCATTTTCAAACTCAAAGGAATTTAATTTCCAAAATTTGAATTCTAATATCCTTTCAATCTTTATTCAAATATTACTCTGGAATTTTATCTCCTTTCAATTATAAATCACATTTATAATTCACATTTCATAACTCATATTTACAAACTCCATCTTGTTATAATTTCAGTTTCTTATTCAATTTCCATACCATGATGATAATAATATAATATTATCATTTCCTAACAACCACGCAACCATATATATCTATAATAATTTCTAAAAATTATTCCTTTTATATATAAAAATAATTTGGGCTAAATTATTTGATTTACCCTATTTAAATCAACATTATGTCGAATTGTTTTATTCAAGTGTTTAGAGATCCCTTTCAATAACGTTAATTATTTGTATTGACCAGAATCCATAAACCACTCTACAAACCAATCAACACAGTATAAAAAAATTTATATTCACTAACAAATTCGAGCTCATATCTATTAATACACTCAAACTCATTCAAGAGTACTACAGACTCTACTTCTAATGAGTAATCCCTACCAGAGCCATGGTTCTCGCTTAACCTTCTGCTCTGATACCGAAATGTCACGACCCGATTTTTCAACGTCCAAAAATTGACATCACTACGTCCACTGTATTAAATGCCGTACAATCGAATGCTGGAAAAGACCGTAAGGGAAAGAAGAAGAGAAAACAAAACAATGTCAGAATCTCACAATCGCAGTGGAATAATATATAATAGTTAAATGACTTATCTTTGTAAAAAAAGAACTACATCTGTTTAATACATTACATCAACAGAATACAACACAATCAATAGCAAAATACTAAACAGTTATATTAACTTGTCCTCACAAAAGATGACTATACGGCTTATACTGCACAGCGAATATATATCAAGTACATGTGATACATCTCGACATCCAGCTCGTTTCCTGAGCTCCACAACATCCTATCCTGTATCCTATAACATTCAGTCTGACCCAAGCATTATAGTAAAATAACATCCGAGTCAGTCTGGAAAACCAGCGTGAGAAAACACACTCAATTGGATTATTGAAGTTTTCAAAATCCTTGAAATCAAAGGTATCTCGTAAGATCAAGTCACAAATAAACATGTCGGGTTTTTACCTTACGATAACCGAAACATTTCTTATAAAATCCTCTGATATTATAATAGTGTCTAAGTACAAATACTTATTCAAATAGCCGAAATTGTTACATTCATTAAATTCCAGCATACTAGGTTCTACAATCAAAACCGTAAAGGGCACGCAGGGAGAATGGATTTCCAACTAATGACTAGGCACTGGAGTACCACCTATCATAGTACATGGTCTAGATCAACATATTGAGGACCCATCCCGATCCTCTGCAACAAAAGACCGGAGCTAACCCTTACTGGATAGTTCGAATAAGATCACCCCACGGTTGGAATCAGCAACTGCCCCACATAGTCGAATAAAATGGACATCTAGACAGGGTTGATCTTACCTTAATTGTATTATGGTTTGAAGGTTAATTATCTAATATTAATATTTTATAAAACAACTTTTATTTTAAAAGTAGTTTTGGCTAAAGTTTTACTTGAAATTTTTTATAGATTTCATAACTATTATTTCAAATAAAGTAATTCACGTAGTTTTATTTTAAATGTTAAGCGTATATTTTTGGAAAGTGATTTAACTTCTTTAAAAATCTAATTTTAAAGGACTTGGGGATTTTCAGTGGGAAGAAAATAATTGGTTGAATTGATTGTTTATTTGATAGTTAAATAACTGACTATCAAATCTGGACCCAAAATATAACTTTGGAAATATTTAGAAGAGGTATGAGAATTATATAGCACACTTACCATTCGAGGTGCTATGTTGTATGTATAAACTCGTTCGTTCTTCTAGGACGTTTATAAAGAAATCCATCCATTAACGGTTAGGAGGTGAACTCCGATCTTATTTTCGTCTTTATATTCCTAGAGAACCAAGGTTGAGTTTACCGGGAAATAGCGCACGTTGTTTCGAAGAGACTGGGATTGGATTTGTGATCCGAAAACCACTTCGATCCAACAAGCACGTTTTTGTGATGAAGACTAGAGCTCGGAGTCGAAGATGGAGAAGTAAAGTGCAAGGGCTAATCGCTACTATTCCCGAGGGTGATTCCAAAATGGATGTGGTAGGAGTAGTGCCATCGGTTCTGTTCGGACCAGGAACAGACTTGTATGGATGAATGCTAACAGAACATCGTCAGAAGGATGGTGAGCATTCTAAGTGAATGTGTTTCTAAAAAGGTAACGCCTATCCTCGAGCCTCATCAACTAGGAATGAATGAAAATCATCAGATATGCAGCAAGACTAAGTGGTTAGCACCCAATTAGGGTAAGGTCATCCTTGTCTAGATGTCCCTTTTTATTCAACTGTGTGGGGGCAGTTGCTGATCCCAACCGTGGGGTGATCTTATTCGGACTATCCAGTAAGGGATAGCTTCGATCTTGTGTTGCAGAGGATCGAGAAGGGTCCTCAGTATGCTGATCTAGACCATGCACCGTGATAGGTGGTACTCCAGTGCCTAGTCATTAATTGAAAATCCATTCTCCTGGCGTACCCTTTACGGTTTTGATTGTAGAACCTAGTATGCTGGAATTTAATGAATGCAACAATTTCAATTATTGAATAAGTATTTGTACTTAGACACAATTATAATATCAGAGGATTTTATAAGAAATGTTTTGGTTATCGTAAGGTAAAAACCCGACATGTTTATTTATGGCGTGGTCTTACGAGATACATTTGATTTCAAAGGGTTTTGAAACTTTAATAATTCAATTGAATGTGTTTCCTCGCGCTGGTTTTCCAAACTGACTCAGGTGTTATTTTATTATAATGCTCGGGTCAGACCAAGTATTACAGATACAGGATAGGATGCTGTGGAGCTCAAGAGATGAGGTGGATGGTGAGACGTATCACACGTACTTGACGTATATTCAACTATGCAGTGTAAGATGTATAGTCAGCTTTTGTGAGGACAAGTTATTATAACTGTCCAGGTTTGTGATATTGATTATGTTGTACTCTGATGATTGTAAGTATTATACAGTTACAGATTTTTTTTGTATAAAATCTATAGTTATATATTATATGTTTTCCGCTTTGATTGTGAGATTCTGATGTTGTTTTCTATTTCTTATTCTACCTCTTTCTCCTTTAACCCTAATGGTTTGTATTTCCTTCCACTTTGAGTTAAACTTTTGGAGTATATTTTCGGTTCAAAGGGGTACGGATTTGTGAGCTGTTATAGAGGGTGTTATTTTACTATAATGCTCGGGTCAGGCCGAGTATATAGGATACAAGATTGGATGCTGTGGAGCTCAGGAGATGAGCTGGATGGCGAGATGTAATACTCATACTTGATGTATATTCCGTTGTGCAGTGTAAGCTGTATAGTCAGTTTTTGTGAGGACAAGTTAATATAACCGTCCAGTATTTTTCTATTGATTGTGTTGTACTTTGATGATGTAACGTATAAAATAGATATAGTTCTTTTTTTATAAAGATCAGTCATTATTTATTATATATTGTTCCGCTGCGATTGTGAGATTCTGTTATTGTTTTTTCCGGCACTCGATCATTTGGCATATTATACAGTGGTGTATTTGTGTCGAATTTTCACGAGTCGAGAAGGGCGGGTCGTCACATGTGGTATCAAAGCTTAGGTTGGCGATAACTTAGGCTTTGGTGGGGGAAATACTCATTAGAGATAGAGTCGGTGGTACTCTAGAATGAGTTGAGTGCATTAATAGCCATGAGCACGTAATTGTTAGTGAATATAAAATGTTTTTATATTGTGTTGACTTCTCGGTTGAGTGTTTATGAATTTTGGTCGGTACGGAAAGTACAACCGTATCGATAGGGGTTTCTAAACTCTTAAACAAGCTAAACCGACACAGTATTGTTTTAAAGTGGGTGAATGAAGTAATTTTACCCAAAATTATATTTTGACATAAAAGAAATAATTTTCTAAAATTAATATATTTATTTGGATGTTTGGTTGTTAATATTATAATCAAATAAGAATCTGAAATTTGAAATGGTCTATATTTATAATCAAAAGGAATTATGTAAGTATGAAATAATACAATGGTACATAACCAAAATTTGATTTAAACCAAAATTTAAAATCCCGGAGATTTCGAAAAAAATCGTTTTAAGATGAATTTGAACAAAAAGTTTGGGAATTTTTAAATCTTGGAAATTTTTGAAATGTTTTCAAAAGTGGTTGAAGAAATAATAGAGTATTATTTGGGAAATATTTTTGAATAGAAATTGTTTTGAAATAAATTTTTAGGAGTAAGGAAGCACGAACTCACTTTAATCGCTGGAAAATAATCCTGATGATGATGGCCACATCATCAGTATTCATTTTCAAGTTTATAAATGATGTGTTGCTACCGAGGTGGTTTAGTATAATTATTCGTTTGGACTTGTTTGATGAACAAATTTGTTTTAGAAATTTCAAAGGGGAAATTGTTTTGCTAAAACAAAGTTGTTTTGGAAATCCGAAGGTTTGATTTGATATACCAAGTGGGTATTCGTATTTATGATTTCAAAATGGTTTTGAAATAAAACCGGGTAACTGAATTCTGGGAATTCTATTTTAAAATAATGTGGAAAGTCAAGGAGGAATCGGTATTTAATTTATAAAGTAAAGTTGGTTTAATTAAGAAAGGAAATTGAAATTTTAATTCTGGAATTAAAATTTAACTTAAGTAAACAAAAGTGGATAAGATATATTAGAATTTAAATTAAATTAAATGAATTGAGTTGCGTTTGGATTGAATTGAATTCAACTTAAATTAAATGAATTGAGTTGAATTTGGATTGAAATGAAATCAAAATTCAGTTGAGTTATAAATAATATTGAACGAAATCAAATTCTTATTTAAACTAGTAAAAGAAACGGTATGGATTTAAGTTGGTTAAATAAAATTTAGTTAAACTTGAATTAAATTGGAAAAGAATTGAATTGAAAGGAAATTTAATTAGATTGAAAATAATATTGAATGAATTAAATTCTTACTCAACTAAATTCAAAAGAATGGTATGAAGATGAATCTAGCATAAGCTAAGTATAAATAAAATTGTTTGATATTTTGGTAAATGAAATAAAAATCAAATGTTGATCTAAGATTTGGGAGTGAACTAAATTGATTACTAACAAGTTAATGAAATCTGAAAATGGAACCTAATGTGGTTAAATAGAAGTTGAATTATGGGTTAATGGTAGAGTTTTGGAAAAAGGCTTGAGTTAAAAATAGAATTGATATAAGAAGAAATGGAATTATTATGGAGTTGAAATAACTTAAGTAAATTATGAAATGATTGTTGTCTAGCTTTACGAAATGGTCTTGAATGAAACCCGTTGGTTAATAAAATGAAATGCAAGTGAAGGGATTTAAATTGATAATGTAAGGAAATAAGAATGTATGGGCTGTGAATAATTCAGAGTGGAATGAAATTAATATAAATTGAGGTGGAATTAATTTAAAATGGTTATAAGATTATGTAATTGTTATTTGCATGAATAACATCAAATTTGCATAGAAAATCAGTTGTTTTGTCATAAACGAAAGTAAATGAATTAAAAGAAGTGAATAAAATTGGTTTTTGAATCAATTGAAATGAGTATGGGTTGTTTAAAATTAAATATGAATTGGACGTAAGCAAGTGGGTTGTAAACCATTCAAGTTGAGTGAAAATGGTATATGAATTAATTAAAAACAGTTGAATTAGTATTGAAACTATATAAATTGCTTTCGGAAAGTGTTTAGCATGCATTGCTTTTAGAATTCATGTGTTTAACTATTGCAAATAAGTGAAACGTTGTTAAAATTTCATGATTTTTTGGAACCTTATGTGCTTTTTTGAGTAAGTGCAGGTTCAGGAGGCTATTGGATAGAGTTTTGGTTGTGTAGATGCATAATAAATATGCCGCTTGCTTAAAAATGCTAAATAAAAGGCATGCCTACGCAATAAAATTAAGAAATGATAATATATGGCCATACATTTTGTTTTTCGACCGTGTGGGTCGATGTATATATTTTTATCATATTTGTGATATTGTAAAAGCCTCTCCGTACATAGGAGATGCTATCAAAAATTTACGGAAATTTTGGGTGTTAGAAAATTTTGGTTAACTAGAAAAAAAGTTGATTTTTGGAACGATATTAGAAATCAATGTTTTTGAGTTAGAAATGAAAGTTAATGGTTTGGATTAAACTAAAGGGTGTTGAGAAGTGAATTTAAGTTTTAATTAAGTGGATTTTGGGTAAGTTAATGGGTTTGGGAGCATTTTTCTCCTTAACAAATTTTGGGGACGAAATTTTATAAGGGGAAGGAATGTAGACCCAGAATTTTGGTCGTTAGTTTTTGGACATTTAATTTATTTTAAACGTTGAATGTGGATTTTTAATTGATTTTGTAATATGAAAATTTTGGTGGAATTAATAATGAGTTATAATTTTAAATATGGAAATTTAATTGGATTTGGGCAAATAGTAATTCAATATTTGGAATTAAGACAATTTATAAATCTGAGAAATAAATGAATATGAAAA
The DNA here is from genome assembly GCA_030765085.1 of Allium cepa. Lineage (NCBI taxonomy): Eukaryota > Viridiplantae > Streptophyta > Magnoliopsida > Asparagales > Amaryllidaceae > Allium > Allium cepa. The sequence continues at coordinate 339,267,331 of CM060938.1, forward strand.
TGGTTTCTAAAATTTATTTAAGTCTAGTTGGATTAGAATTCTAATATTGGACTTATGAATAGGATTTTTAAGTTGAGAAGTTAAAACAGGAATTTTTATTAATTTAATAATGTAATTTAATATATATATATAGTAATAATGTAAATAATCAGATTTTGATTTAGAATGAATCAGGATGATTTCTAATATGAATATAAATTTTATATGATTTATAATTAAGTAAAGTTTAAAAATGAAGTTTTAAATGATTTTGACGATTTTGAAAATCGCTCGATTTAAATCGACGAGTTAAAATATCCTTTCGAGGTATAGTCTCGGAATTCGACGAAACTGGTTCCACTGGATCTATAATAGTGTATTATTATCGAATTTCAAATTTTGTAGCGTTTGGCGTTACCGTTTGTTCGAACGGGTGAGAAACACGTTGAAGTTAAAATTTGAAAATTTAATATTTAAAATCGATTCAAAAAGTTATCTTCTACATATGATTGAATTGGACTCCAAAACATGTTCCATTGTATTCGGAATGCGAGTAAAACATTGTAAACGCCAGATGGCATGTCTAATTTGGAGTTCGTTCGAAAATCATATAAATTGGAAGAAAATAATAATAAAATAATTTGATTACACACACACACACACACATATATATATATATATATACACACGCTTAAGCAGAAACCCTAGGTCTTTTCTTCGCAGCCGCCACTATTAGAAACCAATGGCCAAAAACCTATCGTCTTCTCGCTCGTTTTACTCTTCATCCACGAAATCGTAGCCAAAACTTCTAACACGAGAAAGGTAGAGCTCGTTGAGTTCAATAAATCGACCGGTTATAATCATAGACTTTTGAGTGGAGTGTCGGCAAATCGAGAGGGAAAGGCGAATGTTTGCGCGTGCATTATGGCGACTAGGGGCGACCGAGCTTGGCGTGGCTTTGGGTGTAGGGGGAGATCGCATAGGCACTCCTCACGAAAGTGGTCGATCGACCCCTAGGTGATCGAGGAAGGAAGGAGATCAAGCCCTAAATGGTGGCGGTGGGTTCTTTTGCGCGAGTTAACGTATGCGAAGGGGAAGATAAAGGGAGCGGCCATGATTTTCTGAACCAAGATGTGCGACAGATCTTGGTGCTGTAATTATATTAATAAATAAAAGTGAAATTGTATTATAAAAATTATATTTGCATGTTAAAAAAATTCATAACTTCTTTATACGCGGTCAGAATTTGACAAAACAGGAATTCAGAATCGCAGCAACGGGATCTACACTGTAGTGCAGATTTGGAGGCGTTTGGAGCAAGCGAGAATTTTTGATTAAATCGAACGGGCTCGATTTAATTTAAAATTGGAACGCTCGGCGTTTTAAACTCAAGATGAGTTAATCTCGCTCAATTATGGACTGCTAGCATTAATTTTAAAATGGTTAAAATTAATAAAATGATTGATTGGCTGAATTGATGAATTTTATCAGTTAAATGTGATATTATATATATATATATATATATTGGATTGATTGATACTCCGCATTATATAGCGGATGAGACCCTATGCGACCCGCATAATAGCGGATGACCCTATCTACCGCGATATCCCATCGAAGTGGGATTGGTATTTTTATATATTGTGCTAACATCTGTGGATGCAGGGAAACAGGTTGGAGAGATCAATAGGATTTCTCATAAATGTTGAATTTATTTCATATTCAGTGATATGTTTTTATTTGTTAATCCATGATAGGTTATTTTGGAATTGATGTTATTGAATGCTATGGTTTGGCTGAATATATTTGGGTATTTTAAGATATCAAAAGTATGAAAGTTGGATTTTTAAAGGAAAATAAAATGGGAGCTTTTAAGTAAAATAATTGTGGTGGAATTGGACAAACTAAAGGAATGACTTGGGAAAGAAATGGAAGTTGATTTAAAATCCTATTTAATAAATTCCGGGAGTATGGGAAATTGAGTTGTGAATAAATGTGAATTAAAGGATTTTAAAATATGGACTTAAGTAATATTGGTTCGAAGTACAAAGAATTATTTTAAATTTCAAGATTTAAATGGTTTGGGAGGAATAAAGGGAGAATTTGAATAAAGTATGAAATTGGTATTTCAGTTTTAAATAAGATTTTATAATCATAAATAAGTAGTAAATTTTGAATTAATGGGTTTTAGAATAAATTTGGAGTAAGTAAAGGAATTTATTTTCAAATAAAGTTAGTTTTGAAAGGCGATTTGAAAATCGACTAAGTGTTGAAACTGTGATTTGAAGGAAGATGAGGGTATGGAAATTATAAATTGGGTTTATAAATAAAGTGAAATATTTATCAGTGGATAAATTTGAAAGTGTAAATTCATGGTGGAAATTTATAAGGAGATGGGAAATGTGTTTTAAAAATAAAAAATGGTTTTATTTTTAAAGCGTGTTAATAAATTTACGGGATTGGGACGTAAATTAAACTGTAAATAAATCGAGAAGGATTTGTAAATGATTACACGGTTATATTGGAGTGGAAGTGTGATTTCCCGAAAAGCTAAGTGTATTTTCAAAGGAAGATCTCTAAGTATAAGTTAAAGGGTTTTAAAGTGTTTTAAAAGAATATTTTTAGAAAATCATTATTTAACTATTTTGAAATTTTTATGGTAAATATTTATTAAGTAACTATAGTAGTTAATTGTTTTAAAGATTAAAGTGGTATTATGATTAAAGGAAAACTTTTAAATATTTATATTTTTAAATTAGCTTTATTTTAAAAGTAGTTTGGCTAAAGTTTTATTTGAGAAATTATTATAAAATTTCATAACTAGTATTTTAAATAAAGAGTTTAAGTAGTTTTATTTCAAACGTTTTAAGTATAATTTTTGGTAAAGTGATTTAAATTATTAAAATCTAATTTTAATAAGACTTAGTGTTTTTCAGTGGGAATAAAATGATTGATTGAATGATTGTGTAATTTGATAGTTAAATAACCGACTATCAACATTGGCCAATGCGCTGATCGTTTCGAAGAGACCGGGATCATGTTTAATTATCCGAAAACCACTTCGATATGGTTTGAATGTAGCGAATGAATACCGTGAAGATGATGAAGACGGTGATTCGGTTTGTCCAGACCCAGGGCAACTTGTATGGATGAATGCTATCAGACCATCATCAAAAGGACGGTGAGCATTCTAAGTGAATGTGTGCTAAAAGGTAATGCATAGCCTCAAGCCTCGTCGATCGGGAATGGCTAAAATAGGGGAAGTGCAGTAAGGCTAAGAGGCTAGCAACCAATTAGCGTAAGGTCATCCCTGTCTAGATGTCCCTTTTATTTCGGCTGTGTGGGCAGTTGTTGATCCCAACCGTAGGGTGATCCTATTCGGACTATCCAGTAAGGGGTAGCTCCGGTCTTGTATTGCATGGGATCAAGAGGGATCCTCGGTACGCTGATCTAGGCCAGGTACTATGACGGACGATACCCCAGTAGCCATGCCATTGTATGGAATCCAATCTCCAATAAGCGCCTGTACTTTTTTGATTGTGCCCAACTATGCTGGAACGTGAGATGCATGCATTTCAGCTAGATTCTATTTTTCTTTCTATAGATATTATTATAATATCAGACGATTTTGATAAAACTGTTTTGGTTATCGTAAGGTAAAAACCCGGCATGTTTATTTGTGACGTGGTCTTACGAGATACCTTTGATTTCAAAGGATTTTGAAAACTTTAATAATCCAATTGAGTGAGTTTTCTCATGCTGGTTTTCCAGAATGACTCAGGTGTTATTTTACTATAATGCTTGGGTCAGACCGAGTATTATAGGATACAGGATTGGATGTTGTGGAGCTCAGGAGACGAGCTGGATGGCGAGACGTATCACTCGTACTTGATGTATATTCTGCTGTGCAGTGTAAGCTGTATAGTCAGCTTTTGTGAGGACAAGTTAATATAACTGTCCAGTATTTTACTATTGACTGTGTTGTACTCTGATGATGTAATGTACAAAACAGATATAGTTCTTTTTGTATAAAGATCAGTCATTATTTTTAGTCTGCGATTGTGATATTCTGTTGCTGTTTTTAATTCCTTCTTTCTTCTATCTTCTTTCTTTCCCCCAATAATCTGTCTTTTTCGGTACTCGATCATTCAGCATATTATACAATGGCGTATTTATGTCGAATTTTCGAGGGTCGAGAAGGGCGGGTCGTCACACGTTGAGATTAACTCACCTTGAGTTTAAAAGGCCGAGTATTCCAATTTTAAATTAAATCGAGCCCATTCGATTTAATCTAAAATTCTCACTTAATCCAAACGCCTCCAGATCTACACTGCAGCGTAGATCCTGTTGCTGCGATTCCGATGCTTCATGTTTCGTCAAATTCTGACCACGTATAAAGAAGTTATGAATTTTTTTTAACATGCGAATATAATTTTTAGAATACAGTTTCACTTTTATTTATTAATATAATTACAGCACCTAGATCTGCCGCACATCTTGGTTCAGAAAATCGTGGCCACTCCCGTAATCTTCCCCTTCGCACACGTTAACTTGGGCAAAAGAACCCACCGCCGCCGATTAGGGCTTGATCTCCTTCCTTCCTTGATCGCCTAGGGGTTGATCGGCCACCGTCGTGACGAGCGCCTACGCGAGCTCCTCCAACACCCAAAGCCACGCCAAGCTCGGTCGCCCCTAGTCGCCATAATCCACGCGCGAACATTCGCCTTTCCCTCTTGATTTGCCGACACTCCACTCAAAAGTCTACGATCATAACCGGTTGATTTATTGAACTCAACGAGCTCTACCTTTCTCGTGTCGGAAGTTTTGGCTACAATTTCGTGGATGAAGAGAAAAAAAGGGAGAAGACGATAGGTTTTCGGCCATTGGTTTCTAATAGTGGCGGCTGCGAAGAAAAGACCTGGGATTTCTGCTTGAGCGTATATATATACGTGTAATCAAATTATTTTATTATTATTTTCTTCCAATTTACATGATTTTCGAACGAACTCCAGAATAGACATGCCGCCTGGCGTTTATAATATTTTACCCGCATTCCGAACATAATGGAACATGTTTCGGAACCCAATTCAATCATATGTGGAAGACAGCTTTTTGAATCGAATTTAAATATTAAATTTTCAAATTTTAATTTCAACGCTTTCTCACATGTGCGAACAAACGGTAACTCCAATGCTACGAAATTTGAAATCCGATAATAATATACTATTATGGATTCAATGGACCTGTACCTCGGAAGGCTATTTTAACTCGTCGATTTAAATTGAGCGATTTTCAAAATCATCGAAATCGTTTAAAACTTCACTTTTAAACTTTACTAACTTAATTATAAATCATATAAAATATATATTCATATTAGACATCATCTTTATTCATTCTAAATCAAAATTTGATTATTTACATTATTACTATATATAATTAATTCCATTATTAGATTAATAAAAATTCCAGTTTTAACTTCTCAACATAAAAATCCCATTCATAAGTCCAATATTAGAATTCTAATAAAACTAGACTTAAATAAATTTTAGATAACATTTTCATATTCATTTATTTCTTAGATTTATAAATTATCTTAATTCAAAATATTAAATTACTATTTATCCAAATCCAATTAAATTTCCATATTTGAAATTATAACTCATTAGTAATTCAGCCAAAATCTTTCATATTCCAAAATCAATTAACAATCCATATTTAACATTTAAAATAAATTAAATGTCCAAAAACTAAAGACCGAAAATTTCGGATCGTTACATACAAAGTATCAAATTATTTTACATAGTAACAACTTTTCAAAATAATATTTTTAAACTATTTTTCAAAACATAAAGGGATACGTCGAAATATCATATCCATGTATGTTGACATAGTGGTTGGCAAAATTCAAAATTCAGATTTTAATGGAAGTGTCTTTTTGTCGTATCGCATCACGAATGGACACAACCATTGTTTCCCTATAAATACCAGACTTCCAAACAAATTTTCATTAACTACTTTCTTATTTTTCTCTCTTCTTTTCACTCTCTTGATTTCTAAATCAATTTTTACCAAAACTCTGCTGAAATGCAGCCAGAATCAAATTCAATCATTACTTGTTTGATTCTCCTTTATCTACTCTCTGATTTCTTTCATGTCTCTCACTCAATTCAAGATCAAAGTGATATTCAAGAATAATAGGATCAATTGTAATCAAGATCGAAGATCTAATTCTATAAACTCTATCAAATCATACTCTTATACTTTGTGGTATGCTTAGTCCCTAAAATCCAAGTAGGTGTGATTGTAGCCTATTAAAATCAATTGGTTGTGCTTAGTATCCTATATATCTAATGGGTGTGCTTGTGGCCCGAAAATCAAGTGACTCTACCCAGAGGTCGGGATTCTGAAGGGTGTGTTTCCTAGCATAGAAATCGGGATTGTATTTGTATTTACTAGTTAAAAAGAAATCTATACAAGGAAATATACGAGACTGGATGTAGGGTAACTCCAAACTAGTATAAAAGCCTAGTGTGTTCTTTGCTTTTATTGCATTTACTTTTATATATATTTGATTCTGTGATGTTAATTACATCATTCAAAGTAGAATCTTAAATAATTTGAAAAATATTCGTATAATCAATTAAATACTATTCAACCCCCTTTAGTGTTAATTTAGCCTTAAGATCGCTATTTCGCTGACTCACACGGTGGAATTTGCTTCAACTATGATACCAAGGCTTGACAAAGCATGGAATAGAGGTTTGCGTTATTGGCTTCAGGCTTGGCATGAAGGGGCTTTGGGGCAAGACTTAGATTTACTTGGTGGTTTTGGGAGTTCGCTCGGAATAAGGATGGATAACTCCAAGGTAACTCGAGATGACATTATGGTTTCAATGGCAACCAATGAAGTGCGACGTCTTTGACGGCTCGATGTGGCGAGTGATATGGCATCTAGTGGTTGATCGAGAGGACAAGTTTTACATGATAAATCATGTAGTAGAACATGAAATTATGATGCCCGTTAGTGGGATATGTTAGTCTATTTGTACCCAAGGTAGTCTACATGTACCTATATTGACAGACATCTGCATGTATCTAAGCCTTAGCCATCTTGTGGGCATGAGTTGAGCATCTATGAGGTAGTCTATAATCAGTATGTATGCTAAGGGATTGACGGATAACTATGGGTTTGCGATGCTCATTAGTGGGACAGGGTAGTTTGTGTGTACCTAGGGTAGTTTGGGTGTATCCAAATTGTTGGACATCTGCGTGTGTCCAGACCCTAGCCATATGTTTAGGCAATAAGTTGAGCATATGTAAGAGATATCGTATATCCAACACACTAGAGTAAGAGATGCAAAGCTTTGTGATGGTTGCAATGTTTGCTGTATGCTTACTATGTTGTGCGATACTTTATACCCTATATTTTCCACATATGTTAATAGTTTAGCATATAGTGTATTAATTTTTATAACTCTTTGGATGCAGGGACAGGTCAGATATGATTTTCTATACACCAAAAATAAACAGTTAAAATTACCTTATGTTGTAAAATATTTTAGTATGTAAAGATAAGTACCAATATGTCAAATGACATTATTGTAATCTCCGTTGCATATGGAGTTTATAAATAAAAAGCGTATTTGCATTGTATTGCTAATCTGAATGAACAAAACTACTCTCTCCCTAATGGTCTCTGTTCTTTTTATTCTATAACACGTTATCAGCACGATTTTTGTAATTTAAATTCCTGGAAAAATTTAGTAAGTCTTTTATTAACGCTAATTTTAACTTTGTGTTCATATGTTAGATCTATGAAGATATTATGGTCTAAAATATATGTTTACACAGGTTATATAATTTTGTGGAATTTTATTTTTTTTGAAATGGCCCTTCTGAACTATAAATAATATTGTATTCCATATGTAACTTTTCCATATTAATAAGAATATCATCTCAAATGTTACGTAAGCTCATCCGGCAAATTTATATATTAATAACCAACTATTATAACTACCTATTAATTAGCCATTAACTATTCTCTGGCTATTCCACTTCTAAGACTATTCCACTTCAAAATTCTATTTTATATATGTGTGTGTGTATTACATATATATATATATATATGCATATATATAATACATACATACACCTATATATATTACATAAGAAATATGTCTACTCTCCTTCATTTAAATAGCAAACGAGGTATTTTAACAACAAGTTTATTTCTTGAATTAATTTTTTTTCCTTCTTCCGTGCATCCAACCATACCTTTTATTAACTAAATATATAATAGATCGCCTTTTTTTTCCTTTGGCTCATCAAATAAGTATTTTTAGTATACTTGATTCTTTATGGAATGCATGTTAATATTTATACACCCATCAATTCTATTATATTATATTCTATATAAAAGACACAATATTTGATTATAATTCTTCATTTTCTCAACCAATCAATCCATATTCAGGCCGCCTTAACACTTTGATATTCATTTTACTGATAGACATTACCTATTATAGCGTATACTATTATATATAAATTGGTTAAATGGATCCTTACGAGATGGAAAATCCAATAACATCTTTTAAGTTATTTACATTCATATTTCATGATACTGATTTGACTTACATAAGTGTATTTTAGTCGTTACTCGAGTGTATTGTCTTCTCATTATGTTCAGGGTCAGCCCTGAGTTTTTCAGTGCATTGAAGATTATTTTTTGGAGGATGAAGATGTATATATATATAACTCTGATAAATGTTGTATAGATTATAATCAGATTTATCATATAAACAACTTTATGAACCGTTTATTTAATTGTTATATTTTATCATTTCGCCGTGAGATTTTGTGTTTGTTTTCTTCTTCTATCCTTGTTTTTCTTAATTATCCCCATTGATTATATATGTTTCGGATTGTTTAAGTTGGACATGTGTGGATTTATTGTCGATTTAAACCTTTCGACGTCACATATAATTTCTTTAATGAATTCGAATTCATTTTCCTAAGTTCCTGTATCTAAACATTATGGAAATTCTCTTAAATTTCTAGAATTCCTTTATAAGATTGCTCTTATCCAATTTCATTCATAAATTAAACATGGTTTACAATACCTCAAGAAGATTCATAAATAAATTTCAAACACTTAACTTTAAATCCTATATATAAAACTAATAATTTTATTTAAAGAATAATAATTTATTTTCAAAACATTTCTAATTTCATAACCATTCCTACATTTCGAAAATAGAATCTATTGTTACTTTTAATAACCAATTTTCTCCTCAAGTAATAAATTCACCATGTGAATTTATGTTCCCCATTTATCAGGTGATAATCATTTCATTTTGTTTATAAACATCATTTGCAAATTATGAACTCATTTGAGTTTCACTTGTTTTATAAAATGTTCTCATTTATAAATCCATCCCTTTATAAATTCCTTTATATTTTCCAAACTATTTTAAATCTTGATTTCAACTCCTTTCTCATATTTTTAGAAACATCACTTAAAATTCATTATACAAATACTTTATCCATCACTTAAAAATATCTATTTAAAATCTCTTAGGAAATACTTAAGTAAAAATTTCAAAATCAAGTCAATTATTTTAAACAATCAAATTTCTTTAGATAATTCCATATTTCACCGAAAACATTGATTATTTCAAAAATCATTTTTAAATTTCTTTTCAAAATTCGAAATATCACTTATAGTATTCCAAAAATCAATCTTTTATTAAATTCAAATTCACCCCTTTAAGATAATCCAAATTTCCATATAAATGTTTTTATTCCAAAAATCACCTTTGAATTTCTTTTTAAGATTTAAATATTATTTATGGTATTAAAATACCAAAATTGGGGCCAGTGCGACTATAACATTCAATATATCAATTCATACAACAAACCATAACAGATTATTCAATCACATCATATATCACTATATATGAAATAATCAATATATTTTTGAGGAATCCAGTTGGATCCCTCCAAACCATTTCCCTACGTCCACCGATGTTATATAATATAGGATCATTCACTATAATGCGGGAAGAATAAGGTCTCATCCGCTCCAATCGGCGAGAATATATCCAACTACTAATATATATACTACTATATACAATATAACATCCAACTGATAATAATTTATCAATACGTCTAATCAACCAATAAATAATTTTTAACACTTTAAAATAAAACTAGTTATCCAAATGAGTGAGATTTACTCATATAGATTTTCAGTTGTCATCCTAACATTTCGTTTTTGAATTAAAATTGAACTGGCATTCAATTTTAACCCAAAATTCTGACAAGCTCCAAATCCATCCTAACCAGCTCCAAGTAGTACTCTTTAATACGAATGCAATGCCGCTTGTTTCGTCTGATTACGACCTTATATGAATTAGATACAGCATTTATAAGACTACCTGATTAAATATAAACTATTTTTCAAAGTCTTTTTATTTATATTTATTTTAAATACTAGATTTAATCCTGGCTGTTCATTTCTGGGCATTAGATCTCGACCGCTCTTTGCTTTCTTCCTTCATCGCATACGTTCTAGGCAACACGTGCTCGCCTAAACCCATCACACGCTACTTTCCTTTGATTATCGAGTTTCCATCATTCGCCTAAAATTTGATCGGAGACCACCACAAAGAAGAGCATCACGAACTCCACCTTCGGCCTGAGCCTTGTCAAATTCGGCCACCTCAGCGATAAGGGAAATAATGACGAAGGTCGCGCCTTCATTCATGAACTGCCGTCGATATACGCCACGAAATCCAATCATATCCGTTCATCTCTTAGAGTTCGACGAGCTCTTCGACTTTCTAGTTGGGAGTTTCTTCTAAATGTTGATGGATTCGCCAGAAATTGAGGAGAAAGATAGTTGTTTTTAGCCATTGATTTTAAGTGGTGGTCGTGACCTAGGAAATTAGGGTTTGGCAAAAGAGAATAGTATTAGGGTCCTTTTATAGCTAATTTTCATTATTCACTCAAAATCCGTCGAACTCCAATCAAGACATGCTGCCTGGCATTTATAATTTTTTACCCTTATTCCGAACACAATGGAACAAGTTCCAGGACCTAATTCAATCATATCGAGAAGATAGCTCTTTGAACCCAATTATAATATTAAATTTCCTATATTAATTTCATTGCATTTCTATCCCGTACAGTCAAACGGTAACTCCAAACACTACGAAATTTGAAATCCAGTAATAATATACTAGTACAGATCCAATGGAATTAGTTTCATCGAATTCCAAGACTGTGTCCCGGATCGCTATTTTTACATGTTAATTGAATCGCTATTTTTACATGTTAATCGAATTCCAGGTTTTGTAAATTAACTTTTAATTCAATTTTAAAAGTTTACTAATTCTATTCTAATTCAAATAGAATTTAATTCCATATTAGAAATCGTTTTTATTCACGTTAGATTCCATATTCAATTATTTAACCAATTCTGATATTCAAATAACCATTATATTTGAAATTTAATTTATTTAACTTATAAATTCAACTTTTCACTATTTAAAATTGACGCAGCGGATAATAACAAAACGATATAGATCGATGAAAGTAGCAATCGGTGGATTGATGAATACTGAAATGCCCAAAATCGTTGATCCGAAGATACCGAATTCTAGCTATCCTCGTCACGTTGATCGCGCACGATACCGTGAAAGAAGATCTTCAATTCTTCAAGCGTTGATCAAGCGCACTTGATTCCGCGAATCGGCTTCAACAATCGTTGATTCGAGCGCACTCAAATAACCAAAAGTGGAGATAGGAGATTACACTCAACTACCAATTTAGATGAAAGCACACAGCAATCAAACAAGAATTTTATTCAACAATCAACTACTATCAAATGTACAACACACTCCCTATTTATAGCATTTTTACAACCGGCTCCTTAAGTCGTACACAACTTACGACTCACCCTTAGGTCGGCAACGACCTATCAATAAACGCGACTCAAACACTTAAGTCGTACACGACTTAAAACACACGACCCAGATTACTTACGACATAACAGACACATAGCGCCTAAATCACAAACGACCAACGACTTACGGAATTACAACATATTACATCACTTAGGTCGTAGACGACCTAACTACTCACGACATAAGATTCAAACGACTTACGACTCAACATTCAACGACTCAAGGAAAATACAAACAAATTACAACATAACGTCACGACTTACGACTTACGACTTACTTAGGTCGTCAACGGTTTAACACTTATGCGACTTAAACTTCCGCGACTTATCATGAGTCGTAACTCGTGGGCGGTTGGAAGGATGGTATCTTCACACGACTCAACTAAGTCGTAACCCGCTGCCGACTTAAGGACTTCAGCCACTGGAGCTTCTTCCTGCTTCTTGTTAAGTCCTGGACGACTTATAGCCGTGCCGTTAGATCATGTGCGACTTATCAAACCTGAACGACTTAAGCTTCCGTTAAGTCGTAACTCCTTTTCATCATTCTTGTTAAGTCGTAGCTCTTTCCCCCGAGCTTTGTTAAGTCGCAGACGACCTAAAGCCGCTTCGTTGGGTCGCAACCCGTTGGAGTTAAGTCGCGGCTCCTTTTCCTTAAGTCATGGACGACTTAACTCCGCTTTCTTAGGTCGTGGACGACTCAAGTCTTGAAGATTTGGGCCTTGCACTGCTCCGACTCTGTCCTGAGCTGCATCCTCCTCCCCAGGTTGAGAAAAATTCGTCCTCAAATTTGTAAATTCTTCCCCATAATGTGGTACGAGATGCTTAACATTGAATACGTCAGAAGTGTCTACATCCTCTGGCAGCTTTAACTTATAAGCATTTTCATTAATCCATTTCACAATTTCTACAGGACCAATTTTTCTGGCTTTCAACTTGTTATAAGCGCCCACTGGAAAACGATCCTTGGTTAACACAGCATACACCATATCTCCTTCATTAAACTCAACACTTCTTCGCTTCAGATCTGCGGACCTTTTATACTTCTCATTTGCTTTCTCCAATCGCTTCTGAACGATTTTATGACATTCAGTCAACCCATCAACAAAGTCTACAGCTTGTTTAACCGTCCCCTTCGGTTGTGGTACTACCGTTAAGTCCAACGGTCCCCTGGGTAGATTTGAACATACAATCTGAAATGGACTGAAACCCGTACCACGATTCACTGCATGATTATGTGCAAACTCTTCCTGGCATAACTTCATGTCTCAACTCTTCAGATTGTCCTTCACAAGACATCGCAACAAATTTCCCAACGATCTGTTAACAACTTCTGTCTATCCATCTGTTTGTGGATGATAAGCGCTGGTAAAGTTTAACTTAGTTCCCACCATCTTCCACAAACTTAGCCAAAAATGACTTAAAAATATGGTATCCCTATCCGAAACGATAGATTCTGGTAACCCATGAAGTCCATAGATTTCTTTGAAATATAGCTGAGCAACATGAACAGCATCCGCCGTCTTCTTACAAGCAATAAAATGTGCCATTTTCGAAAACCGGTCAACCACTACATAAATGGAATCGTTCCCCCTTTGAGTTCTAGGCAACCCCAAAACAAAATCCATACTCACATCAACCTAAGGTTTTGTCGGTATAGATAACGGCATATATAATCCCGCATTTGTTGCTGTTCCCTTCGAAACCTGACAGATATGACATCTCTTCACAAACCTTTCAACCTCTTTCCTCATTGACGGCCAAAAGTAAGATTGAGAAATCAACTGTAATGTGCGATCCCTTCCTACATGTCCTTCCTCATGCAGCTCCTTGATAATCTTCATTCTCAAGCTGCTATCTGGTATACATAATCGATTTCCTTTAAACAGAAAACCATCCACCAACACAAATTCATCAGTACTCCCATCCTTGACTTTTCCAACAACTTTCATAAAGTAAGGATCTTCTTCAATCTGCTCTGGCAATAATTCAAAGCCTGTCTCCTCAACTTTCATTGTCGTTAATAAATGACTCCTCCTACTCAAAGCATCAGCTACACGATTTGTTACCCCAGATTTGTGCTTCACAACAAAAGTAAACTGCTGCAAATAGGCAATCCACGATGCATGCCTTGCTGAAATCTTATCCTGCCCCTGCAAATGCTTCAAAGCTTCATGGTCTGTGTAAAGAATAAACTCCTTATGGAACAGATAGTGTCTCCAATGTTTCACTGCTTGCACTACAGCATAAAACTCCACATCATACGTATTATATCTCATCTTCGCCCCTGAAAGCTTCTCACTAAATTATGCAATAGGACGTCCCCTCTAGCTCAATACTCCCCCGATTCCAACCTTTGATGCATCCGTATGCAGCTCAAACAACAGTTGAAAATCTGGTAATACGAGAATTGGTGCAGATGTCAACAACTCCTTGATCCTCCCAAAAGCAATTCCCGCTTCTTCTGACTACGAAAACTTCTTCTCCTTCATACAGTCAGTAATTGGTGCCATCACGCTACTGAAGTGTGGAATGAATCTTCGGTAGAATGATGCTAACCCATGAAAACTTCTAACTTCAGTGATAGTCCTGGGTTGTGGCCAATTTCTAATGGCTTCAACTTTACTTTGATCCACCTGGATACCTTTCTCGGATACAACATACCCCAAAAATAAAACACTTCGAGTCATGAACACACACTTCTTTGTTGCTGCATAAAACTGCTCTTCACGAAGAATAATTAACACCTTCCGCAAACGCTGAATATGCTCTTCTGTACTAGCACTATAGATCAGAATATCATCAAAATAAACTACCACAAACTTCCCAATGTACGGTCTGAAAATTTGATTCATCACCCTCATGAATGTACTTGGTGCATTCGATAGACCAAACGGCATAACCAACCATTCATATAATCCTTCCCTCGTCTTGAATGTTGTCTTCCATTCATCTCCCGGTCTAATTCGAATTTGATGATAACCACTCTTAAGATCAATCTTTGAAAATATAACAGCTCCACTCAACTGATCTAGCAAATCATCCAGTCTAGGCATAGGAAACCTGTAACGAACAGTAATCTTGTTCAATGCCCGACTATCGGTACACATTCTCCACGAACCATCCTTCTTTGGCACCAATAAAGCTGGCACTGCACAAGGACTCAAGCTTTCCTGCACACGCCCTTGTTCTAGTAACTCTTCCACTTGCCTTCGCAACTCCTCATGTTCCTTTGGACTCATTCGATAATGTGGTCTATGCGGTAATATTGCTTCCGGAACAAGATCGATTTGATGTTGAATGTCTCTCAGTGGCGGTAACTCCTTAGGCAACTCTTCTAGAAATACATCCTCAAATTCTTTCAAAACTGGCTTTGCTTCTGCTGGAATTTCAACCTCTTCACTGCTCTCACGCCCTATCAACAAGTACACTTCAGGTTCCTCTTCGACTTCCCTGACAAACTCCTTCAAAGATAGCAAAGTTTTCAGCTCTTCAATCTCCTCTAACTTGCTTTACTTCTGTTGTTGCTTCTTGGGAACTAAAGTGATTTTAGTACCTTCAGACATGAAATTGTAGCTATTAGCACGACCATCATGTTGTACTGCTCTATCAAACTGCCATGGTCTGCCCAACAACAGATGACACACATCCATGTCTACTACATCACACCAAACTTCGTCTTTGTATTTCTTCCCAATTGAAAAATTCACACAAGCCCTTTGACAAACCTTCACTTCACCACCCTTCCTTAACCATGCTAACTTGTACGGTTTAGGATGCTTCTCAGTTTTCAAGTTCAACTTCTTTACTGCTTCTGTAGAGATAATATTGTCGCAGCTTCCAACATCAATAACAAACTTGCAAACTTTCCCCAGAATAGTGCATGTTGACTGAAAAATGTTGCTCCTCAACCAACTAGAATCATCCTCTTGCTTTGGTGTTAAACAAAACCTCCTCATCATCAAATTACAACCCTCATCTCCAAACAACTCTTCTTCCTCCTCAACAAGTGGTGAATTGGAATATTCAGCTTCTACTTCCTCATCCTCAACTTCAGCTATCATAGCTCGTTTCTTCGGCTTTGGACATTCATTGCTTTTGTGGCCCACTTCCTGGCAATTATAGCACTTGAAACTGTTATTGACCTTCGCCTTCGTAACCTCCTGTACAACTGGTTTTGTAATAGCTTTGGAAACATTGGAATTCCCACTAGCACCCTTCACTTGATTGTTGGAATTTGTAAACACACCACCACCTCGTCTTCCTGCTTCTCCCAAGCCAACGCCTTTTGGTGTGCTTCCGCCACAGATCTTGGATCAAACGTATTAATCATATCCTGGATCTGCATTCGCAACCCTCCAACAAATCTTGCAGTTAGCTTTTCTTCTGTCTCCATAATATCATTTCGAGCAATTAGTTGATAAAATTCATCTGCATAATCATTAACTGACTTCGTTCCTTGCCTCAAGTTCTGCAATCTCTGATACATGCACTACTGCAAAACAGGCCATTTGCATCGCCTAATTTGAATCGGTTTAAATAAAAACTGATGCAAATAGAACTATTTGCATCAGTACTGTCTTAATAACCGATGCAATTGGTACGTGGAAAGCAGTAGGTAATAAAAAAGTCAAATTTGCATCAGTTGTCACCAACAACTGATTCAAATACGTCGGTGCAAATTGTTTTAGTCGCATCGGTTTTAAAGTAAACCGATGCAACTACGTCCAACGTAATACTTTTCGCATCGGTTTCGTTTCGTACGCGATGCAATTTGAAAAATTAGGTTATTCCCGTGTTTGCCGTCGTCTCATTCTATTCCCCCAAAATAATTCGCGGCTTATAAAAAGAAAAAAAAACCCTAAAATAATTCGCGGCTTCAAAATAATCATCGGATCGTTTGATTTCGAGTGTTCGATTTTGTTGATTGATTTCAACTTTCGAGGTTGCTGATTGATTTTTAGGTATAAATTTACTTTTCTTGCTGACATCGACTTTTTTGAGAAAAATTCATATATTTTTGAAGGATAGCTTGAGTTATTGAGCCACAGTGGAAAGATGAAGCCCTTGATTTTACGATTCTTCTTTATGAAAACAATGACCGATTCATAATAGTTGACTTGAAATTGATTCGTCATAATTTTTTTGGCAGTATTTAAATGAGTTTGGGATGCTTTTCCAATCTGTATATGGTTTTTGAGATTCATGGATCATTGTAAGAATCATTAGTTTTAGAAATGGAATTTTCACTCGACCTATGGGTTAATCAATTTATAATTTAGAATTTCCCAACAACCTTTTTTGTCAGTTTTGTTTTCCTAAAATCAAAAGCATGCTTGGAGAAAATTCCAGGAGAAAAATTGAATTACAAAAGTACAAATAGGATGCCACATAAGCTACAAACCATTATGTAACCTAATAGAGTTGTATATCACTTTAGATTACATGTTGATTCGTGTAAGGGGCTATAATAATTCTACACGGTGGGTTTGTTTTTTAAAAAAAAATGTGATTTATATATGTGCATACAGTGAGCAGTTGGTGCTTTCCATATTAAATCGATCCATTGATATCAGTATAAGAGATACAAAATAGCAACAAAAATTTGAAAATGGAGACGTACTAAATCATCATCTTTAGGTCCCCTTTTATCATGGATCTCCCTTAGCATTTTAATCTCCTCTTCAAGTTGAGCACATTATTCTTTGGCGAATGCAAGATCTGCTTTTACAGTCTTTAATTCTCTCAAAAGAAGTTTGGTCTTTGCAGCTATAGCATTTGCAACCTAAAAAAAAACAAAGCAATTTGCTCACAGAATGAAATACGGAAAAATATTTCACTACTCTACAAATGCTGAACAAGATGCTATAAAAATGTCAAGTAAAGGTATAACACTGGTTACACGTATTTATCTTGATATAATGTACATAACTATAATGGAAAGTCTAATGTAATTTAGCATTAACTGCTTAGAGAAATCATTTAAAATAACTGACGCGAAGCTTTTAAAAGCGCCAAGCTATCAAGCTCAAATTTAGATGAAAAAAGCTGGCTCCAAAATAATATGTGCAATATGATATGAAGTGTGTATGTATGCTGTTGCAAAGTGATAGAGGCTGTTGATGATATGTGCAATATGATATGAAGAGTAGTTAGCAGCAATATGATGTGAAATGAATGGACTGACAAGGTTTGAACAGGGTGGTCAGCAGATGGCGAAGTGGCGAAGTTAGTTGAAGGGTGTTGTATATATAGTTGCAAAAAGTGAAGATGGATTTGAGGTGAAGCTAGTTGATCAGCAGGCAAGTTGTATGGTGATTGAATTGCTATGTTTGTTTGTGCAGTAATGCACAGTTGTGCACAGATATGGCAGTAAAGGGGTTGTAGAGGAGGTATATCAGCAGTATGTGGTATGCAGTGTGATGGGTGGTATGTGGTGTCAGAGGGGAAGTATTGAAGTCTGGGCAGAGAGGATCAGTTGAATTTTGTAAGGAGATGTGTTTGTGGCAGAGGGTTAGAGTGCATAGTAGTGCGTAGTAGTGCACAAAATTGAAGAAAAAGTTGGCAGTTTTGTAAATTCAAGTGAAACTTTGTAAAAGAAAAGTATAAATTGTAAAATGAAAATGAATATTTTTTAAATGAGAAAGAGGAATGTGGTATGCAGCAGTTTGTACACAGCAGAGAAGGGCGTACACTGTTGATGGTCAAAGAGGTTTTGTCAGTTGAACAGTTGGTTTGGTTCTGCGGATGTTAAAGTATATGTCAGTGGTGATATGAAGTTTGGTGCAGCAAGGTAGTTGATGAATGTTTGAGAAGGTGATGTATGAGAAGTTTGTGAAGGTGATGTATGGTGGTTTGCTTGGTGACTGGTGCACAGAGATGATTGTCAAGGATGCTTGACAGTAGGTGGTTTGACAGAGGAGTATGTGGAGAGGAGTATGATGCAAGTTGTTGGGTGGATGGTTGGTCACTGGTGATGGTTGGACAGCTGCACACTGACAGTGGTATGTGGAAGTGTGGTAAGATGATGACAGTGGTCTGTGGATGTTGGTGTGCAACTGAAATGATCAGTGGAGTGGTTTTTAGACAGAGGCAGAACTGGGTGTTCAACCCCGGGAGGGGGGGTAGTGGGTGGCAGCAGTGGGGAAGGAAATTGATCAGAGGGGAGTTAGATGGTTGTTTGGTGGAAACGTTGGGTTGTATGGATGAAGTGGCTTGCAGTGCAGTGGCAGATGGTCAGATGTAAATGTATTGCACAGTTTGGATGGCTGGAAAGCAAGTTTTGAAAGCAAGTTTTGAATGCAAATGGCTGTGATATTATGTGGTGAAATAAGGTGGAGTGAACGTTTGCAGGCTGACAAGGATGGTGATGTGTACACTAGGTTTGTAATGGCAATGGAAGTAACAACAGAGAAGGATGTTCGACACTGTGATACAACAATGATGTGCCAGCAAGGTTGTGAGTTGTTTGAAATGAAGTATGCAGTAGTCTCAAAGCTTGGTGTTTGGTATGGTGGTATGGTGAACAGCAATGGCCACTGGCAAGGAACAGTGAGGAGCTTGTGGAACTTTTGTATATGTGATGTGGTATTTGTGGAAGTTTTGATGGTTCGTTGAAGTTATGGTTTGTTGTAAATGGTGATGATTTTGAAGTTGTAGTGGAATTTGTGGTAGTGGAGTGTAATGGTGGGAAGGTGGTTGGTTGTTTTAGGAGAATGGGATGAGATGATATGTTGAAGGAAGTGGCAAATATTGTTAAGGGATGATGTGCACTGCTGTGAGTTTGCAATGGTATTTTTTGTGCAGGGATGTTAAGGGGAAGTTTTGTTGTGGCAGGGAAGTGTGGTGGAATGTAAAAACAGAGGGAGAGTGAGGCAGAGAGGAAGTGAAAATGTAAAAATGAAATTGTAATTGCAAATGAATAAAATATTTTGTTTTTGAAATTTTGTATTTTTTTTAATATGCAAATGAAATTCAAACAAGAAAACAGTAATAAACAAAATCAAAATGCAAGCAAAATTCACACAACAAACACACAACACATTTTTTTTTAAATACGAACAAACACACAAAATCAGACAAAAATAGTTCGAAAAATAGAAATTGAAATCAAATCAACTCCCCGGCAACGGCGCCAAAAACTTGTTTGGACGACTGACCTGAGTATCCACTCCATTTGAATTAGCTAAAAATATTGATTTAATAATAAATGCTCTTCGTAATCCAATGTTTTTTTTTGCTTGTGTAGTGTCTCTAGCATTTGCATATGGATCGTAGTTCGTAATCCAATTCATTGAGTGGAGTGATAACGGCAACCCTATTGGAAAGTGGGCGAAGTCTTATAAGGCGTATGTGGGCGATACTGCTAGATCTAAAATTGATATCAATATTAAAAATTGGGATGACGTTTGTAAAGGGCTTAAAGATACTATATGGGAAGATGTTAAGGTATTATAAATTCATTTATTCACCTATTACTTATTCGGCTTTGAGACCAAATTGGACATTTGAAGTCTTATAAGGCGTATGTAACTATGATTTTTTTTAATCTTAGATCGAGTACCACATTGACGACAACATGAAAGATAACGTGTTAAAATATGTCTGTGGACGATGGAAAGATTTCAAAACAAAATTGGTGGGTGGTTGGATTACAAAGACAAGAAAACTTCCAGTGGACCATAAAGAGCCGTACGAGCTTTATGATGGCATTACACAAGCACAGTGGGAAACGTTCAAGAAGAATTGTGAAACTGAGGAATTTAAGGTAATTTTTTTGTTCATTTCATACTTTATCCTTTTAAACGTATTTTTGTTTCCTTGATGTCGAAGAAAGTAATAATTGTAATTACTTCTTGCATACATTATTGACTGTCTTGATTTAATATTTAAATAATGGAGACTTTTTGATTGTTAACATTCCACAAAGTTTGTATAAAATTTTTGAGTTAGAAATGTAGCTGATAGTGAAAATAGATGATGAGAAGGTGGGTTTGGTTAGGTTCAACATTTTTAACACTTTATGTTTTGCATGTTCATCTCTTTATCATGATCTGCACTAAAAGGATACTATTTTGTAGGTTACCTATTCCAATTTTCCATGTGCCACATACCTCCTTAATCATTTGTGTAATGCTACTTGAACAAAATATAGAGCTAGTGACAAATAGATTGAAGAATACATTATAATAGCTAAATCCAGTCACTCTGGGTTTATATATAACTTGTTCTTAATGTACCTTTCATGCACAAGAAAACATGAAATCCTTTTCAAGAAAATATAGCTTGTAACAACTACCTATATATAATGCGAATAATAATTAAATTCTTAATTCAACACAATAATTATGAAGTTCCTCGCCAAACTACTGAGTACCAGTAATCTAACTGATTAGAAATGCTAATGCTGACAGTTGAAAATCCAATATAGCAGAATAGCATTGTAATAATTGTAATCTTCCATGAAATGAAATAATGTCTTAAAAAAAAGGGTTGGCCTTGGATTCTAGATTGTATATTTAACACCACTTTAAAATTGTTGTGGCGAATATTGATCTAATATTGATTCTAGAATGAAATTTCTCCTTTCCCTTTTGTTAAACTAAAATATTGTTTTGGGCCAAAATTGTATGAAAGTTAGTATCATCGTTTCATTTTACTTTGTTTCTCTGTCTTATACATTCTTATTTTCTGTCTCTGATTACTTTCTTATGGTTTTATTTTTATTTTTTTATTATATAACTATGTCTTGATGTTTGATTTGGTACTTTTATAGAATGCCTTGATGTTTTAAAAACGTATTATCTTACGAAAATTCTAGTTTACAGGAAATACCCCCATTTCTGCAAATCAACACATCTGCCAATCATCACCTTGTTCATCTCTGCAAATACCCCCATTTCTGCCATTGACTGCTGCCCACCAGTCATCTCCCTAGTCACTATGCATGTTTCTTTTGAAGTATATGATTTTATTTGAAGTATATGATCCAAAATATCAACACATATAATTTATTTGAAGTATATGATCCCCAGTCACTTTTTTTGATTTTATTTAAAGTATATGAAGTATATGATTTTATTTTGAAGTATATGATTTTATTTGAAGTATATGATCCAACATATCAACACATATAATTTCTTTTGAAGTATATGATTTTATTCTTAAAGCATGTTTACCATTAGTTGACTCCATTTATCCTTGTTGATTATAGACGATTGTTTCTACATATGTTTTCCAATTCTTAATGTTTTTTCCCCCTTTGTGTGTGTGACTTCTAAGGATGTGCTTGCTGATTTTCTCAGAAGCTTAAGTCTAACTACATTATTTGTTAATATGAAAGTTGCGTGAAATGATCTCTTTCAGCGACATAGAAAAAAAATTAATATTAAATACTAAGACATTAATATATGAATAAGATTTCATATCCTGATATCGGTATGATACACAGTATGGCTCAAGTATAATAGCCACAAGAATCTTGATATTTATGATATATGAGAAAGCATGATATTTAGCGATTATTCATTCTCATTAACTATTGAGGCATTTCAGTTTTGCTGTGTGTGATTTCCAAGTCCAGATTTCTTTTATGCTAGTGGTTGCAGACATGTGATAATGCAAGAATTTTGTGCAGTGGAGTATATGTTAGCAGTGGAGAATACATTAATATCCATTATTTTTGACAGCGATTAAGCGAGAAGGGTAGGAAGAGTCAAGCATACAATGAGCATCCTCACTATTTGGGGCAAGCTGGATATGCAGGGAAGAAAGCTAAATGGATAGCCGAAGGTCATAGTTCATCGACTACATTACCAAGTGGTTCTTTTTTGGATCAAAGTATTGACTGGGTTTTGGCAAGATCAAAAAAGAAGCTAATGGAAGTTATGTAATCCCTAATGAGAAAACTAGGATAGTTGCAGATAAAGCGGTATGACTAATTTCGATGCATTTTATCCCATTTGGTTAATCTCTTACAAAACAAAGCAATAAATTATTGAGAAAACTATTTTTTTTTTGACAGAATGCTTGGAGAGAAAAAGCCATCGAAGGAACATGGGTTCCAAATAGATATGATGATGTCTTAAATCGTGCTCTTGAAAAAAAAGAACATCCAGGTCGAGTTAGAGGAATTGGTGGGACGGTCGGTATCAAAGATGTATTTGGAAAGGTAGTTAAATATAAAGGTCCAAGTGGTGTAATATCAGCAGATGAACTACATCGTATCACTCAGGAAATAGAAACTAAAGTGAGCCAAAGGTTCGAGTCTATGGTAGATACGGTGGTTGAGCAAAAGATTGCAAACTTTTTCAATAGGATGGGTATGCAAATGCCCAATGATATTGTGGTCGAAAATGTATCATCATTTGGTCATCGTAGCAGCTGTCAATCAGTACAATTGGACAAATTACAAAATACCAGCACAAATCAAGAGATAGATCCTTATGAAAACTTGCAGGTAACTAATTCAAAAGTCTATTTTTGTAAAATTATACGATTCTAAAACGTGTAAGTCAATAATTTTAATGTTGTACTTGTCATTCTAGAGGCCAACTAAATGTCGTTTAGCTGTTAATTTGGACTCCAAAATTATCGTAGTGGGTCACGGCATGGTGCATCCTGCTTCTGGGCCTGGAGATCAATGTCATAATCAACAAATCTTGACCAATCATGTAAAGGTTGGAATTGACGTAGTAGAGCCTATTCATGTAGGAACCCCTCTTCCGGTTCCAAGTAAATATCACATCACGATAGGAGAAGCACTTGATAGTTTTGTACAATGGCCTAAAAATCTTGTGCTTTTAGGCGATGATGATAAGGTAAAGAAAACACTTTTTGTATTTTTTTTTGAGCTTTGCTTGGATAAAATATGTAGACTCCATGCTGCTTATGAATTTTTTGTGTGCAGGCTACACATATTAGGAGCAAAGACAAAGTGGAAGAGTGTGTTGCTACGGACATGAATAATAACCAAAAGATGACAAATGAGCATGCAAAGCGTAGGACGATCGTGGGTGAAGACATCATTAATACTTTAACGGATGAGTGCAAATATTTCCATGACCTGATAGTTCAAGTGCCATCCCATGATAATAATTTCATCAATGCAATTCATGTGAACAAGGATTTATTTACATATGATGAGGACTTTGAAATCCATGTCACTATGGATGACATTATCCAATTCCTTAGTATGGGATGGTTGAATGGAGAATGGTTGCAAATTTGCATCATGTGAGTATTATATATATATATATATATATGATGAATATTTCTATCTGTGTACCAATATAGCTACTATGTGAAATACTTAGGTTACATTTACAACAAATAGCTTAAAAATTCATTGTATATGTTCTATTTTATATTATGTACTATACATGAAATGGTAGAATAACAATATTTATATGTTGTACTTATTTTTAGGTGGTTAAATCATATGTGCAATGACCTCGGAGTGGAGACCATCGGGTTTATGTGTCCATATAAGTTGTCTCAAGTGCGGAAATATCCAGACGCGACAAATATATATATTTCGAACACATGGCGTGCATCACAATCGAAGAGCTTACTCTTAGCCCCACACTACGAAGGGTATGAGCAATAAACTTTTATAAACTAGTTTGCAAATCTAATGTTGATATTAACTTCATATAAATCTTATAATGTAGGAAACATTGTCTACTGCTTGTTTTTCGTATAGAAAAGAATGAGGTTTATGTTTTGGATCCCCGAGTCGAACGCAAATCTAAACTGGAAATTAGACCACAAGTGAATATGTATCTTTTATCTATTTGCCTTCTGATATCTTTTTTGCTTGATGCAAGTGAATATGTACGTTGTATTTAAATTTTTATTTTATGTGTAGGGCGTTTAAAACTTATAAGGCGTATGGTGGAAAATCTCGAGGAATTTACTTGAAATGGAAGAATATTAAGGTGACTTATTTTGTACAAAATAAAAATAATCTTCTATATTGGATATAAATTCAAATTAACCTATCTATTAAATTATTGTGTAATATTGTTGTAGTGTCCTCAACAATCTAGAACGACGGATTGTGTATATTATGTGATGAGGTATATGTATGATATAGTAAAAAACCACGATCAAAGCACCGAAATGCTTGAGGTACCACTTTAATTTTTTTCCTTCATAATTTTTGTTAAGTACTTATTCGATTAATGTTTCGAAACAATCTTGTAATTGCAGTACTTTGTACAAGATAGTTCTTATAGCCAGCAAGAGATAGATGAGGTTCGAGATAATTTAGCTAGCTATATCATGCATAACTGGATGTAGTCTTCTTATATGCTACTATATGGTGAGTTTATTCTTGTCTCTTTCATACTTTCAGCATTACATGATTAGGAGTTAAAAATAAAATAATTATAATTGAATACATTTTTTAAAATAATGACACAATGTTAATCGAAGCGATTTTCGATGTTGAATTTGGGAATGGTTCAAATTGAAGTTCGACTGAGGGTTGTGTCGTTAGAGGGTGTTTGCGGTCGAAATGAATTGTGCAAAGGAGTTGTTACTGTGCTTTGAAGTGTAGAACAGTGGAAGTGGCTTGTTTAAATGAGTTCAGTGGTTTGAATGAGTTCAGTGGTTTGAATGAGTTCAAGGCTTGTTTGTATGACTGGATATGGTTGAATGCACTGCAATGTTTGAACAAGAGGTGTATGCAGTGTCAGTGGGCAGTGGTTGATGGTTGATGGAAGTTGAGCAACAACAAGATGATGGTGGGGATGGTATGCAGGCAATTTATGGTATGTGTTTTGTATGTGGTCAGTGGTGGGCTGTTGTAGTTTTGGTTATAGAAGAGATGGATGTTGGACTGGGATGTTTTGATGAGCGGTGGTTAGTTATGTAAGGGTTATTGCAAAGTTTGATGTGTGGGTGGATGTGTTAGAGTTACTGTCAGGTGATGGAGGTTGGTTGTCTGTTGCAACAGGGTGTTGTTCAGGCAGAAGCTGGGTGGTATTGGAGGGTGAGCAGCAGTTGTAGGTTGTCAAGTCGCTGATTATATTTATATCTCAACTTACAGCATATGCTTTGGTAAATAAAATTTGAAAAAACGTACTACTATCAATTTGTTTTTATCCTTTCTTTTTTTTCTTCTTTTTTATTCTTTTAAACTTCTTTGAAATTAATTCTAATCAAAACCATCCCTAAATTGTTAAACTAATTAAAATCTTCATTCACCCAGTTTCCACCATATTGAAAAAGTACTCGATATCCATCACTTTATTAACTGCTTAGTGTCTATAATCAGTTCAGACCCACTCCTAATAATCCTATCCTTTGTAATTATACACAATTCAATTTTATACTAAAAATCGCTTGATATACACATTTTTTCCCGGCTTGCCTGCTTATTTTAACTTAAAAACTATGCACATTTACTGTTGATTAAAATGAAATTATTTAAGCATATGAGATGGGTGCTTTAGTATAACTGCTGTGTGTGGTGACTATGCTTATTGGAGTTGATGGTCAGTAGAAGTGGCTGTTTCGAATTGGTGGTGATGTAGAGGAGTGGATGGGGTTCTGGTGGTAGAGAGGCTGTTGGTCTATAGGCAATGGAATCTTGGATTTGTAGAGGGAGATGGCAGATGATGGATATTGGATGCAGGTAAGGTGCACTCAACTGAAAGGCACAGTGTTCGTTTGGGTTGAATGAGAGGAGTGTTTCAGAGAGTGATGTATGTGCACAGAGGGGATGGTTAGTATGGAGAAGCAGTTGTGACTTGGGGAGGTGATGAATTGGTGGTTTAGCAGTGAGTAATGGAAAATGCACTGTGCACAGTTGTATGGTAGAAGGCAAGTGCAGATGAATATATTTGATGTCACTGTGATATGGCACTATTGTCGATGATGATAAATTTCAGTATAATAAGTCTGCACATTACGGGGTTGACCTCTACCGATGTGCCTCTAAAATACAGATTTTTATTAGGCAAAATATGTTACTTATTGGCGTATGACAGTGGTTCATCGACTTAGAAATCAACTTACAATGATTTTTATTGAATATGGATAGGTTAATCATCGACACACAAGCGGTCCCCCCGTAGAAACATAGTATAGATTTATGGAAGGCAGTGGTGATGAAGGTTGGGGTGGTGTTGCAAGGTATGGAGATGGTGATATGCAGAGTGGTTGAGACGGTGATAGTTGAATGTTTGTATGGATTGAGTTATGAAACTGTTGTATGGATTGGTCGAGGGTATTTGATGTTGGCAAGGTTGCAGTAAGGTGGAGCAGTGGTTCAGGGAGAGGCTTGGTAGTTGAGGCAGTTAATTAGTTGCTCTATATATATGTAAGATGATGGGTTGATGGTTGATGGCAATATGATTAGGTTGCTAGTGGTATGTGTTTGTAACTGTGATAATTGTGATGGGTATAATTGTGGTCAGTGGGGTTTGATGAAGTTTGGTTGACAGTGGTTAATATTGGAAGTGGCAGTTGATCAGTGAGGTGGTAGTGGGTGGTGTTAGTAACAGGAATTTGGTTGGGGTGGATGTTGTATATGTTTGCAGTCAGGGCTGGCGAATGGAAAGGGGATGTTGTGGAGGTAAGGGAAGAATGCAGTATTGTGTTAGCCAAAGATCGTGGTGAATAGATGCACTGGTGTGTGCACTGTATGTGCGCAGTAGCTTGTTTGCACAGAAGTTTGGAACAACGGCAGTAAGATGATGGGTGGAGGCAGTAGGTTGATGGCGACTGGAATGGTGTGAGATGTATGCAGGCAACAATTGGTGGCATGGTTTTGGGATGTTCAAAGTGCATAGAATTGTGAAGAAGTGCATGGAACAGTTATGCAAGCTGTAAACAGTTTTGTAAAAAAAAGTATACAAAATAGTATGCAGTGAATTTTTTTGTGAAGAGAGACCTGTTTCTCAGTGACAACTGCGTATTATTGGCAACATGTATACTTAAAGTAACATACTGACATCGCATAAGCTTTTTAACATGGTTGATATATGTTGATATTTGTTACTTAACTAACTTAAACATTATCTGTTTGGCTTGTTATATAGTAAATAACTGGTTTGGTTATTTTGTTAAGGCTCTTGGATTGGAGAGGTTGAAAACGGAGCTGCAAAGGCAAGGTTTAAAGTGTGGTGGAACTCTGCCTGAGAGGGCGGCTAGACTTTTCTTGCTTAAAACCATTCCTTTTGATAATCTACCGAAGAAAATACTTGCTGCCAAAAAATGAGGGGCTTCCTTCTCTTTCCAAGTATTTGTTATGCTATTTTGTAATCCTATACTTAAATTGTATATCAACTATGTTTACGTAAATGTCCTATTTGTACTCTATGCCATGGATGCTTTTGTGGACGTTTGTCTTTAACTTCGTGTGTCAAAACAAATAAGGATGAATCTTGTCGGACAATTTTTAACATCATTCTACGTACCATTCTGTTTGTTTGGAGACTCCAGATGAATGCATGTTGACAAGAATGGCTTTTTTGCATCAGGTATAAATAGCTGATGCAATAGAAGGATTAGTTTGCATCAGTTTTCATTACAACCGATGCAACATGGGAATTAATTTGCATAAGTTGGTATAATAAGCCGATGCAATAGAGGGATAAGTTTGCATCGGCTGTTATAAAAAAACCGATGCAACAAGATACTTTGTTGCATCGGATTTCATTACAGCCGATGCAAAATGGGCTGTGTTCAAGCAACCAACCATGATATTTTGCATCAGTTGTTACTAACAACTGTTCCTTTTTGCATCGGTTTCAGAACTGATGCAAAAGTATTAACCCTGTTGCATCGGCTGCATATGCATCGGTTGTTTAACTGATGCAAAAGAGGGGTAAACAACTGATGCAAATGGCCTGTTTTGTAGTAGTGATGAGTGACTGATAATTGTAAGGTAAAAATGTAGCTTTCATCAGTTTCTTCATCTTCTCCCATGATTCAATTTTTGACTTTCTCATTCTCTCCCTTGTAAGTTTAGTTTGTTGCCACCATGCTAAAGCTCTCCCCCTCAACCTAGTAGCAACCAACTTGACTCTTCTATGCTCAAGAACCTCCTTGAAATCAAAGATCTCTTCAACATTGGACAACCAATCAAGAAATTCTTCAGCTACCATTCCTCCTTTGAATTCTGGAATTTCCATCTTCATACCCGATTCCCATCGACAATCATCATCTACATCCCGGTATGAATTTCGAACTTGGTCTAGATCTCGATAATGAATGCTAGCTCTATCACCCTCTTCATCAAAATCAAATATACGTCTATATCGATCTCGGCCATCAACATCCCTTCGATCACGCATGTCTCTTCTACTATGTCTTTCTTCATCTCGATATGGCTCATTTTCAAACTCTCGTGGATTTCTCCTCTCTTCATATCTACATTCATGGTGATCTCTTCTTGATGAAATTGATGTTTCTCTTCTTTCTCTAAAAGATTGCGGTGATACCCTCCTCGCTTCCGTAACCGATGGCGAAACTCTGTTTCCTCCATGGTTCGAGATTGGCGATCTCCTCCTTTGAGTTTGATTCATATCATTCATCAACTTCTCTAACTTTCCAATGCCTTCATCAAATTTCTCATTAATGCGTTGTTCCATTTGCTCGGCTTCTTCCCTTCTATACAACGCTTCAACATTCTGATGACGATTAGCTCTTCTCGGCGGCATGATTACACAATCACAAACACTTCAACAATGCACGGCTTAAACACTTAGCTCGGCTCAACTCAACTTGGCAATATGCAACGACATAAGGTTAGGTCGGCACGGCTCAAACAAAGCACGGCTCAACACTTTAAACACTTTCAAACTTTGGCGCGCAAAAATCTCACGGCCAAATTCAAACAACTTCCACACTTTGATCCAAAAGAATATGGATTGAAAACTCTAAACTTGTTGCAATTTTGCGATGAACACGATGGACACCAACTTCAAACTCCTTGGTTCCAAGACTCAGCTTAACTATGATTGGCTAAGTCTAGCTCTGATACCAAAAAACTGACGCGGCGGATAATAACAAAATGATATAGATCGATGAAACTAGCAATCGGTGGATTGATGAATACTGAAATGCCCAAATTCGTTGATCCGGAGATACCGAATTCTAGCTATCCTCGTCACGTTGATCGCGCACGATACCGTGAAAGAAGATCTTCAATTCTTCAAGCGTTGATCAAGCGCACTTGATTCCGCGAATCGGCTTCAACAATCGTTGATTCGAGCGCACTCGAATAACCAAAAGTGGAGATAGGAGATTACACTCAACTACCAATTTAGATGAAAGCACACAGCAATCAAACAAGAATTTTATTCAACAATCAACTACTATCAAATGTACAACACACTCCCTATTTATAGCATTTTTACAACCGGCTCCTTAAGTCGTACACGACTTACGACTCACCCTTAGGTCGGCAACGACCTATCAATAAACGCGATTCAAACACTTAAGTCGTACACGACTTAAAACACATGACCCAGATTACTTACGACATAACAGACACATAGCGCCTAAATCACAAACGACCTACGACTTACGGAATTACAACATATTACATCACTTAGGTCGTAGACGACCTAACTACTCACGACATAAGATTCAAACGACTTACGAATCAACATTCAACGACTCAAGGAAAATACAAACAAATTACAACATAACGTCACGACTTACAACTTACGACTTACTTAGGTCGTCAGCGGTTTAACACTTATGCGACTTAAACTTCCGCGACTTATCATGAGTCGTAACTCGTGGGCGGCTTGAAGGATGGTATCTTCACACGACTCAACTAAGTCGTAACCCGCTGCCGACTTAAGGACTTCAGCCACTGGTGCTTTAACCTGCTTCTTGTTAAGTCGTGGACGACTTATAGCTGTGCCGTTAGATCGTGTGCGACTTATCAAACCTGAACGACTTAAGCTCCCGTTAAGTCGTAACTCCTTTTCATTATTCTTTTTAACTCGTAGCTCTTTCCCCCGAGCTTTGTTAAGTCGCAGACGACTTAAAGCTGCTTCGTTGGGTCGCAACCCATTGGAGTTAAGTCGCAGCTCCTTTTCCTTAAGTCGTGGACGACTTAACTCTGCTTTCTTAGGTCGTGGACGACTCAAGTCTTAAAGATTTGGGCCTTGCACTGCTCCGACTCTGTCCTGAGCTGCATCAAAAATCAATTAAAAATCCTAAATCAAACAATCGAAAAATCCGGGTTATTACTTTCCTTCCCCCTTAAAAGAATATCGTCCCCAAAATTACTAAGGTAGGAAAAATGCTCCAAACCCATTAACTTATCAAAGCCCACTTAGTTAAAATTCGACATTTCAGTTTCTAAGTCTTTTAGTTTCAACCAAAATAATTAGTTTCCATTTATAATTCAAAAATCAAATTTTTTTGGTTAACAAAAATTTTCCAAAATTTTCTAACAACCCAAATTTCAAAAAAAATTGGCAGACTCCCCCTTGTACGGAGAGCCTTTTACAATATCAAAAATATGGCAAAAAGATATACATCGGCTCTCATGGCTAAAAAATAGAATATATATCAATATTTTTATTTTTCATGTGCTAAATTTATAACGTACCTTATTTAAGCGTTATTAAGCGAGTTCACTTAATTTATATGCAATTTCGCTACCCAAAATCTAGCCAAACAGTCTTCTTATACATGTACTTACTCAGATAAAACCCATAAGAACCAAAAATATGAAATTTAACAGCATTCCATTTATTTAACTAGTAAAACATGCCATTTGCATAAACCAACAAGTTGCATATATATTTCTTTGAAGGCATACACAATGCAAGGTTCAAACATTCAATTATTCAATCCCAATCAACTTATATATCATTAAATCCTTTTCAAACGATCCACATACCATTCATTTGCTTAATTTATATCTATTCACTTCTAATTCAACTTATATGCCATTTATTCAATCCCAAATGATTCATAACAAATTATTAGCAACCAATCATATTCACTCACGTTACATACATTTATATTCCAAATTGATTCGAATCAATTTATTCCCTTTACGTTTGTGTACATAATTTGTTTATTCCCTTTTTCGTCGAATGTCAATTTCTTTTATATAAATCTGGTGATACCCATTTAATAAAATAACTACTCAACTTAAAAACTGCTTAAATTGATTTTAAATCAATTTATCAAGCTCCATTGACTCACATTCAATTTATTCATAAAATGTTGTTCACTTCATTTTATTTTAACAACGTTTCATTCCATGTCAAGTTACTTATGAATCACTTCATAAAATTAATATTAGGGTGTGTTATACCCTTTTATATGTCACTTATATTCATTTCCCCTTCAAAATTTAATTCCATACTCAATTTCTTTTACATAACATCTCAAAACCATATTCAATTTATTTACACTTAAATTGAATTTGTTTATAACTTAAGTTATTACCATTTCAAACCATTTCTCTTTTATTCGACAACATTTCAAAATATATTTAATTTGCTTACATATAAGTTGAATTCCATTTACAACTCAATTATCATTTTCAACATTCAATGCACCAATTAAGTCTCTAATTATCTTGCTTCCAATTTACTTAACTAAGTTGAGTTTTATTTCCAAAAATCACTTTATTTAGCTTAAATCAAGTTGAGTTCCATTTTATGCTTAAGTTGAATTCTTTTTATACTTGGATTCACATTCACCTTATTACAAATCAAATCCGATTCCATTTCCATGTTCAATTAACTAATATATTTATTTAAATAGTTCACTTTCATTTATAATTCAAAGTCTAATTTTTATTTCAAAAATCACTTCAATTGGGTTGGCTTGAATTCACTTGATTTTATAATTCAATATCGGATTTCCGTCTCTTTACAAAATATCAAACCACTTTCATTTTGGTATTTATCATTCCACTTTTCCGATTTTTAAGTTACATAACTTATTTTCCACATTTTTATCAATTTTATACTTGAGTTAATTCCATTCAAAAATTTATAACCAATAGTTATATAATTATTTTACAACTCAAATCTATGCACAATACAATTCGATATTCTTTCAATTCCAATCCAATTTTATTTAACTTATCTAAAGTTAAATCTCAATTCATTCAATCCATTTAACTTACTCAAGTTAAATTTTAATTTCAATTTCCAACTTCCCACTTTCCCTCCATGTTATACTTTTAAAATTTTATATCCAAAACTTATTACATGATGCTTCCTTACATCATTTAGATGAAATTTCAGAATTTTAAACAGCCGAATTTATTTCTAATCCTCTTGAAATCTTACAAATATATATCTCTTTTGTTTCAACAAACCATTCCTTTAGAATTTTCAAAATCTACTTGGTTTTATCCAAAACAAGTTCCTTTGGAATTTCTGAAACAACGCTTGTTTTTCAACAAAAAGTTTTCCATATCAAATCACTACGGTAGCAACCCGTCACTTAGAAACTCGAAAATGAACACCAACGACGTTGCAATCATCATCAAAATTATTTTCCAACGACTAAAGTGAGTTCAGTGCTATAACATCTTTAAAATCCTTATAAAACCATTTTTGTCCACAAATATTTTCAAATAAACTATTTTATTTGCAAACCATTTGGAAACATTTATGAATCTTCGTGGTTTAAATTTCCACTTCCTGGTTTGAATCCATTTTAGTTTAACTCATTTGCATAAACCATATTTATACAATTTCTATTTGGTTATACAAACCATTTAAAATTTTATAATCCTCTTTGGAATATAATAATAACAATCAACACATCAATATACTATAATGATTTCATAAAATTATTCCTTCATATCAAAACATAGTTTAGGTAAAATTATTTCATTTACCCGCTTCAAAAAAACCGTGTCGGTTTACCTGGTGCAATGTTTATAAACCCCTGTCGATATCATGGCCTCCCATATATCGATCAGGATTCATAAACACTCAACCGATAAGTCAACACAATATAAAATAATATATATTCACTAACAAATACACGCTCATATCTACTAATACACTGAAACTCATTCTAGGGTACTATTGACCTTATCTCTAATGGATAATCCCCACCAAAGCCAAGGTTCTTCCTTAACCTTTAGCTCTGATACCAAATAGCGACCCATTATTCCGTACCCTTTGAGCTTGCATTAAATCGCACTTGTCCAACACAAATTATACGAAAAGACGAATAACTAAGAGAAAGAGGAGGATAGAAGAAGAAACAGAAACAGTAATAAGAATCTCACAATCACAGCGGAACGAATAAAATTTATAATAACTAATCGTTATATAAAGAAACTATAATTGTAATATACATACAATCATCTGAGTATAATAGTCAACAATCGATTTGGACGGTTAGAATGACTTGTGTCCTCACAAGTACTGAATATAAAGTTTAACACACATACAGTGGAAAATGAACAAGTACGGGAATACGTCTCTGTCATCTAGCCTGTCTCCTAAGCTCCATAGCATCCTAACTGAATCTGTAATACTCGGTCTGACCCGAGCATTATAATAAAATAACACCGATTCAGTTTGGAAAACCAGCGTGAGTAAACACACTCAATTTTAAATATTACATTATCAAATCCTTTGGAAACAAAGGTATCTTGAAAGACCACGCCACACATAAATATGACGGGTTTTTATCGTACTATAACGACTTGCCTTTCTCGATGGTTTAAATCGAGGATAAGACATACATGTCAGACTCAACCCATTCAAAAGGGTAGATTGTTATGGGATAAATAAGAAAAAGAAGAGAAAGAAAGAAAACAAATACAATCTCACAGCAAAATGACAAAATATAATAATCAAATAAATAGTTCATGAAGATGTTTATAATTACATTGATTATTCTTTTACAATACAAATCAAAGTTACATACAAAAAGAATGAATAATAAATAAATCCAATGAAACAACATGATGTAGTGAATAATTATAATAAATAATAATTGTACAAAATCTTCGTCTTCATCCTCCAGAAAGCGGTCTTTGATAAATCGAAAAGCACAGATTGACCCGAGCGAATTGAAAAGACAAAACGCTCAAGTCGGAACTAAAAGATCTTACATAAGTTAAATCAACAGTAAATAAATATGAGTGTAATGGCATCAGAGATGCTTACGGGGTTTGACATCTCCTATCCAGTGTCAACGTGAGTGCAATAACTTAAGAGATGTTTGGGATTCCCATCTCGTAAGGATCCATTAAACTATCTACATACATAGTACAATACGCTACTACAATAGTGTCTACAGTAAATTAAAGTGCTAAAATAGCATTATGGCGTTACCCATATCCCTCTTAACACATTTTATATAATTTCATAGTCTATACAGATACCATAAAATCCACCCGCAAGTGAGCTATCACGGAGCACTCCATAGGTATGATACAAAACAAACTCGTAGAAGGCATGATAGGGCATGTGAACACGACACTCGAGGCAATGCCAGGGTAGATATACCAATTGCACTACCGGACTGGTGGTAACGCATAACAGCTACTACCGACCACCTCGGACACACTCCCATAATCAAAATCAAGGGTGGCCACCAAATCAATCACAAAGTCAGAATATAGTATCGAAGAAATGTGCCCGATAGGAGGAATGACCTCACTTGGCCCGGTATAGCTCATGTTTTAATCACATCTAAGCTGACTCACGTGAGTCAGGGTCGCATAAATACCTCATACAGAATCGTTGGCCAAACCATCATACTTCATTTCTAGTATCTCCACCACGTACACAGTCGTTAAAGTGGTTTTCGGTATTGGCAGAGGGTATGACAATATCCGATCCCGGTCTCTTTAACAACCAAATGCTTATTTCACAACGGATGGTTCTTTTACATTTCAAAAAGTCAATTCCGTATTCGATTTCAAATCATATCTTTTTCGAAATCATATTCACTTTCAAAACTATATTCACTTTCAAAATCATATTCATCTACAAATCGCATTCACTTTTGAATTTATGGATAAGATAGGTTTATTAAATCTTAGTTCCAAAATCATCATATTTACTCAAATATGTCATTTCACAAAAAGAATCAATTCCAAATTCCAACATAGATTGTATCATCATCATAAATATAAATACTTCAACTTTACACCGTTTGAAATTTTTTAAAATAGTTTAGATAGTCATAAATAGTTTTAATTGTTTTAAAATAGTTTAAAATAGATTGAAATAGTTTAAATAGTAAAAATGGTTTAAATAGATTTAACTTTGATTTAATTAGACTTAAAATGATTTATGTAGATTTAAAATAGATTAAAAAAAATAAAATAGATTAAATAGATTTTTAAATAGGTTAAACAAATTCAAACTAGATTAAATAGATTTAAACTAAATTAAATATATTTAAAATAGATTAGATAAATTTTAGAAATAGATTAAATAAATTTTTAAATAGATTAAATAAATTTATAATAGATTAAATAGATTTAAATTATATTAAATAGATTTAAAATTGATTAAACAAATTTAAAAATAGATTAAGTAAATTTAAATAGATTAAATAAATTTAAAATAGATTAAATAGATTTAAATTTTTAAAATAGATTAAATAAATTTAAACTAGTTTAAAATAGGTAAAATAGATTAAATTGGATTAAATAGGTTATAATAGATTAAAATAAATTAAAAATAGTTTTAAATTGACTAAAATTGTTTAAATTCATTAAAATAGTTTAAATTAATTTAGACTGATTTCAAAGTTATATCCAAACATTTTCAATAACTCAATTTCAATAAATTCATTTATATTTGACACTTCAACTTTGAAATTCCAATTTAAATACTTTGAACAATTCATTAAATCCGTTCCAATTTCAGCATTAACGCTTGGGTTATCGAAAATAATTTAGTTTATATAAATCAGTTTCTATTTCGAAATGCCAGTTAACTGAATTCAAAATTTATAGAATTAAAAAGTCAGTTAATTTAACCAATCCAGTGTCCGTATATAATTTTCTACCATATAGTCAAGTGATACGGATGTTTTTCATTTCAATCCGCAATTTAAATTTTTACGGTTATATATCATTTCAAACCGCAATCCTGAATTAAATAAAGATCCATAAAATCGCTCGAGTCTATCATTTCAACCCAAACGATTTTTTTCCTAATCTATAGATCGTTCGGGTATGTATCATTTCAACCCATAGGGAATTTGCAGTGTAATAACAATATAAAAATACAACATCCAGTCATCCAACATCAGCAATCAAACATCCATCACTATCATCATCCAAAGCAATCAATAAACATCAATAGATAACT
Organism: Allium cepa; assembly: GCA_030765085.1. NCBI lineage: Eukaryota > Viridiplantae > Streptophyta > Magnoliopsida > Asparagales > Amaryllidaceae > Allium > Allium cepa. Next base: position 339,304,567 of record CM060938.1, read on the forward strand.
GATTTCCAATAACAGGTATTAAATTTGTAATTTAATTCAATATTAAAGTAAACGATGATTAAATGCAATAAAAGTCAAATTTAACAAAAATGCCAATTTAAACATACCAAACATCAGTCAATTAATTTCAAATCACATCATGAATTAAATTTATCTAACATAACAAAATCTAGTAATTGTGAGTGGGTTAAAACACTCACCTTTGATTTCAAATTGATTTGAAATCCAAAATAAGGACCAAATTTGAGTAGTCTCAGAATTCATCCAAATCGGTTCCATAATGGCCGTAATTCCGGTACGATCCCAGCGGAACAAACCGCGCATGAATCCGACCTCGTACGTAAATGTTATAACGATTTGAAGTTATATGATTTAAAAAAATGAATAAATAAATAATATAATAAAAATGTGCTTACCTCTCGTTCGATCATGTGCCCAAGCAGAGATAGGCGATCAAACCCTGGCCGCCGTCACGTTCAAACCTCCAACCAATTTTTGCCACGCCATCGATCATCATCGACCAGATCCGAGACCATCGCCGACCTTCAGGCATTGAACCGCCCCTACCCGAACCACCGCGAGAAGCTGCGGCCTCAAAAGGCACTTTCGGCCACCACCGCCTTCGAGCCACTTCCTGGCGAATTCGAAGCGCCTTCAACCCAAATGAATTGCATGGATCTTCTCTGCTCAATAACCTATACAAGTCCATGCTCATAGTTTTAGGTTGTGCTCGTCGAGGGCTTCAAATCGACATATAATTTGATGTGGTTTGGAGGAGTTTGATTTTTGAAATTGATTGGAAATTGAATTGGGGTTTGCAAATTTGTTTTTTTTTTCTGCCATTGAGAAGAAGAAGCAAATAGATGAATTGCACGTACAATAATAAGAAATGGAGTGGCTGCTAAGGTTAGAACAGAACAATATATACTAACGAGGCCCGATAAGAAAGAATGAACATCCGAATAGATTTGAATTAACGATAACGACCCGAAAAGCCCATTTTGTCTCCGGAACGGAAATGCGTCATCCCATATATCAAAATAGATATTTTTGATGATTCTAAACTCATTGGAAAAGATTTCAAGTTCTAATTCCATTGTATGAAGAAATTAGCTTTAAAATCAGCCTATTTCAAATTGATTTCATTTGAATTTTATTAAAATGATTTCTACGTATTTCAAGTCCATACGATCAAATGACAAGTCTGATCGCTATGAAACTTAAAACCTTACAATACTTCATCATTATGGATCCAATGAAACTGGTTTCGTCGAAATCCAAGACAGTGACCAAAATGGATATTTTTACATTAATTAAATAAATTATATTAAATTGATTATATCACTTTTAATTCCACTTTTAATAACTAACAAATTTTATCATTTTTGATTATTGAGACATTTACAATAATTTAAAACAAGTTTATATATAATTTCATTGTTGGTTATTACACTAATTACAATGATCAATCAACTGTAATTAAATCCAATTAATTATAATTAAATTTCAATAAATTGATTATTCTTGATATCATTCCTTTTCATTTCATCATTCATTACTCGATGCATATTTTAACATTGGGTTATATCTTATTACGTTAGTATTCCATAATTACCAACTTTTATTTATTAATTGCAATTTTCCAATTATATTGAATTTTTTTCAATTTTCATATTAATTATAATTTAAAACCCCAATAACTTAATTTATCTTGGTTTTACTCTTTTATTAAATCAATTATTGCCTGATGAACATAATTAGCATTTCCATAAATCTTATTGCATTCACCTTTAACAGTTATCGTCTTAACTCATTTTACATAACATTTAATTTCAATTGATTAAATATATTGGTAACAAACAACGATTGTCACCATTTTTACATTTAATAACATTTATAAGTATATTTTTCACAAGAAAATGTCATAACAACTTACACAATACCAATTCTATCCAATTACAATTTATTACACATTATTTCATTAATATATCAACATTTAAATTATCTATTACTCTTTTTATCAAATTGTCAATTGATACACTCATTATTACAATCAATTTACAATCTATAACCAATTATAACTTTTTAATCATTCAATTAATTGGAGTTACATTTAAAGCAGTTATGAATTAACTTAAATTAATATTATTACATTTTATTCTAGTTATATTCTGATTATTAAATCATAAATTTTTATTTCTTCCAATGTTAAATCACAAAACCTTATTAAGTTAGCTACTTTTTGTTATCGAAAATTACGGGTCGTTTCACTCTCCCCCACTCAGAACGTTTCGTCCCCAAAAAGGGAAAGATGCAATTAAGAAATTTATACATCTTATCCAAAATATTAAATTTCTAAATAATTAATTTATATAATTAAATAATTTAAATAAAATATGTCAATTTATAAACAATTAAATCCTTTTATATTCAAGTTAATAAAAGTTTTGGAAAAACATTTTGCAAAAATTTTCTAAGTCTAAAATTCACTGGAAAATTTCGACAGAGTCTCCTTTGTACGGAGAGGTCTGGGACAAATAATAATATCAATAATAACAATATATGTCATATTTTTCAAAATAATATATTCCAAATGACGGACAAACAATAATATCGCTACTAAACTGTAATCCAAAGACGTACTTATTTGTCGGGCAAACAATGCTAAATTTATGAAACCAAAAGCAGTAGCTATTGCTTTTATAACCTGTATTTCACTTATATAGTTCAAAAGAGTTAATAATTATAAAAAAAATATTTAAGTTGTTTCGATTAATAACAAAACAATTCAACACAACATAACAATAGTCACTCGCAAACAAACAATACAACCATCACGTGAAATCAATGTAATCAATCATACATCCATAGCATCTAAACCAAATGGTTTGTTCAGATTTAGAAACTTTTAATAGTATAAAATGATAAATAAACAGCTAAGTATACCATACACTCAACAGTCGTAGATAAAACTCAATAGATCATTTATACATCCTACACAATAGAAGTATCCTTTTCCAACCGATCCATAAGTCAAACAAACAATAATTTCAAATAAAATTTAAGTTTTATTCTTATTACTCTTTCTTTTTCACATTGTTCACTGTTCATTTGCGTTTGTTCATACAATGCTTGTTTAATTTCTTTACATTTATCACTTACAAAATTCATTTTCCATTCATTTATAAAATACCATTTTCCTACCATTACTTTACATTCATTGCTTACATAAGGCATTTCCATTTCAATTATTAGACTATTTATTATGTAAATCTCTATACAATTTAATTCGCCATTAATGGATTATTTCTTTTTCACCTTCATTCTTCTATGTATAGTATTATTGAATATTTAATCTATTTTTGAATCATTTCACATTTTCTAAAGTGCTAATCATCTAATTAATATAATATTCACTTTAATTATAAATGGCTTCAACATTAACTTAAGTTTATAATTATTTACTTATAGTATTCACCTCTTACTATTCAATCTGATTATAAATAACCTTAAATGTAACTTAGGTTTATAAATGTTTTTCTTACATTATTAATTTTTCTATTACATTTGATTAGTAACATTTCAACTATTAATCCTAAGTTTATAACAACTTATAATATCAAAATTCTTATTTTTAAAAGTAACTTTATTGGACGCTTTCATTTACTAAAGTTTACTTGTATAATATTCTATTACATATCATATTTAACATTACAACTTTTTACATTTTGGTAAGTTATATATATTTATACACACACCTTTAGAATGCACAGAAAGTTACACAAGTTGTCATATTTATTTTAATTAACAAAATGTTCAATAGTTACATTTTATTATTTCCATTTCTAAATTTATAAATGACAACCTTCAATTTCTTTCTATTTCATTAATCCCTTAACATCTAATTTCTTATTTCACATCTTAGCAGCTTCTATACATTAAAATAGTTAAGATTTCATTTTATTACGTTAACTGAAAACTACTTATTACTAGAAAATTTATGAACTATACTCCGGGTTCAATTTAGTCACTTAGAAAATAATATACGTATTTATCCTTTATAGATCGAATCATATTAAGAAATTCAAATTTTAGGTTTTATTCATCAAAACAGATGTGTAGTAAAACTACTACCACATCCTTTCCTCTTTGAGACTCGAAAATGAACGTCGATGATGCGTGCACTCATCAATGAAATTATTTTTCAACGATTGTGAGGGGAGTACAGAACTTAGTTCCTTTCAAAAAAACTTCCTTCCAAATCACAATGAAATATTTATATCAAAAATTACTTCCAAATAATACTAATATTATATTCCAAATTCTTTCGAAAGGAATTTCAAAAATCCCAAAACTACAGTTCTAAACCACCAATTTATATTTACTTTATTTGTAAACCCTATTTTTCTATCAATATTTATAAAATTTCTCTACTTAACTAACAACATAGCGCATCCAACTACATCATTTATAAAATTTATTATTTTATACAAAAACATATAATAGGCAAAATTATTTCATTTACCTATTTTTCAAAAAAATATTGTGTCAGTCTGTCCTATTAAGTGTTTAGAAATTCCTATCGATTTCACAGCGTCCTATGCACTGACCAGAATTTATAAATACAAAACGGAAAAAATTAACATAATTCAAAACCCTTTACAACATTAACAAATATGCTCTCTCATATATGCACTCAGCGACTCATTTTAGGGTATCACCACCCTATTTTTAGTGAGTCAAACCCCACAAAGCTTAGGTTATCGCTAAACCAAAGCTCTGATACCAACTGTAACGACATGCCCATTTGAACGGTTTAAATCGACGATAAGCCACACACGTCAGACTCAACCCATTCAAAAGGGCAGATTATTATGGAGTAAATAAGAAAAGGAGAGAAAGAAAGAAAACAAATACAGAATCTCACAGCGGAACGATAAAATATAATAATCAAACAAATAGTTCATGAAGATGTTTATAAATAACATTGATTATTCTTTTATAATACAAATCAGAGTTACATGATGCAGTGGAACAAGTATAATAAATAAATGCAACGGAATAACATGATGCAGTGGAATAAATATAATAAATAATAATTGTACAAAACCTTCATCTTCATTCTCCGGAAAGCAGTCTTCGATAAACTGAAAAGTTTAGACTGACCCAAGCGAATTGAAAAGACAAAACACTCGAGTCCGAACTAAAAGATCTTACGTAAGCTAAATCAACAGTAAATAAATATGAGTGTAACGGCGTCAGAGATGCTTACGGGGTTTGACAACTTCTATCCAGTATCAACGTGAGTGCAATAACTTAAGAGATGTTTGAGATTCCCATCTCTAAATAATCCATTAAACTATCTACGTACATAGTACAATATGCTATTATAATAGTGTCTACAGTAAAGTAAAGTATTAAAATAGCGTTAAGGTGCTACCCATATCCCCTTTAACATATTTTATATAATGCCACAATCTATACAGATACTGTAAACTCCACCCGCAGGTAGGCTATCAGGGAGCATTCCATGGGTGCGACACAAAACAAACTTGTAGAAGGGCATATGAACACGGCACTCGAGATTTGCTAGGATAGATATACCAATTGCACTTCCGGACTGGTGGTAATGCATAGCGGCTACTACCGCCCACCTCGGACACACTCCATAATCAAAATCAAGGATGGCCGCCAAATAGATCACAAAATCATAATATAGTATCGAAGAAATGTGCCCGATAGGAGGAATGACCTCACTTCGCCGTGTATAGCTCCTGTTTTAGTCACATCTAAGCTGACTCACGGGAGTCAGGGTCACGTAATACCTCATACAGAGTCATTCACCAAACCATCCTACTTTATTTCTGAAATCTCCACCACGTACACAGTTGTTAAAGTGGTTTTAGGTATTGGCAGAGAGTACAACAATATCTGATACCGGTCTCTTTAACAACCAAATGCTTATTTCACACCGGATGGTTCTTTTACATTTCAAAAAGTCAATTCACAATTGATATCAAAATATCGTATTCGATTCAAATCATATCTCTTTTGAAATCTTATTCACTTTCAGAACTATATTCACTTTTAAAATCATATTCACCTTTAAATAATATTCACTTTTGAATTTATCGATAAGATAAGTTAATTAAATCATAGTTCCAAAATCATCATATTTACTCAAATATGTCATTTCATAAAAAGGTATCAATTCCAAATTCCAGCTTAGATTGTATCATCATCAAGGATTTAAATATAAATACTTCAACTTTACACGGTCTGAAATTTTTGAAAATAGTTTAGATAGTCATAAATAGTTTTAATAGTTTTAAAGTAGTTTAAACTAGATTGAAATGGTTTAAATAGTAAAAATAATTTAAATAGATTTAAATTTGATTTAATTAGATTTAAAAGGATTTATATAGATTTAAAATAGATTAAATAAATTTAAAATAAATTAAATAGATGTTTAAATAGATTAAATAAATTTAAAATAGATTAAATAGATTAAAAATTTAAAATAAATTAAATATATTTAGATTATATCAAATAGAATTAAATAGATCAAATAAATTTATAGATTAAATAGTTTTTTAAATAGACTAAATAAATTTTAAATAGATTAAATAATATTGTAAAAGGTATTTACTTTTAGGAAATCAATTCTATGGTTTCGATGACGACAACTATACAATAGAAATCGAATATGCATATATATTTCTATTCACAGGTAATTGCCAAAGTAACATCACTAAAGAGACAAGAATAAGACTCAAAGAACGTATCAAGAGGCTACAAGTCGATAGAATCAGAAGATCAATGACACAGACACAAGAAAAGCAACATGCACAAGATCAGACGTCTGGGTGCACTAGCCAGACGTCTGATTGAATCCTATGGTTCACAAACCAGATAGAATCAAACATCTGGTTAATGTACTCAAACGTCTGAAAAGCTACTATATACAAAAAAAATATAGAGCCAGACGTCTGTGACTTATTCATGACCTTTGAAACTGAACTCGAGTATTGATATTTAAATTACAACTGCCACAATTGAAAAGACACTTTCGCTTCTCTTCGCTGCAACTCTTCATCACCATCAGAAGCGATCATAGAACACTTGTTGATGGATTTAACTACTCGAGGTATCTCTCTACCATTATAAATAGCATCAAGAATCAAGAGAAATCCTTCCCTTACTTACTTGTGCTCTTTACTCTTTTACTCTGATATATTCTTGATCTCTGGCAATCATACATTTGTATTTCACTCTTCCATATATACATAATTCTTCAATCAATATCCTCTAGATATATATATTGGAAGCATTTGTACTTAATAGTCAATATTTGTGTTGTAGAACACACACTTGACAAGAACAAGCTTTTGTAACCAAGCCTATTCCTCCGGGCGAGTGAGGGTGTTTGATAGTCGAATTCCGAAGAGGAGCTTAGGGACTGGACGTAGGACGGAAGGTCCGAACCAGTGTAAAATCCCGGTGTGCTTAGTTTATATTTTACTAGATTAATTTTATATTAGTTACATCATATAGTTAGTCACATATGCTTGCATATATACACTACATGATCCATCATATAGACTTTCAATTGGTATCAGGGCAAGGTTTGATCAAAGAACAGTAGCACGTTTTTAAATCACTTTAATATGGCAAGTATTTTTCAAGAAGGACAATCCACAGCATGACCCCCACTTTTTATTGGCTCTAACTATGCATATTGGTCAACACATATGAGAATTTTTATGGAAGCTAAGGGTCTAGAAATTTGGTCAGCCATACAAGATAAATATGAAGCACCTACTACTGCTATGAACACATGGACCGATGCACAAAAGACCTTAGCATCAAACAATGCTAAAGCTATGAACGTTTTATTTTGCTCTCTAGATAAAAATGAATTTTCACGTGTCATGTTATGCACAACTGCATTTGACATTTGGCGTACCTTACAAATTACACACGAAGGAACAACAAAGGTCAAACAAACTAAGATTTCAATTTTGCAAAACCAATTCTCGTCATTCAAAATGAAGCAAAATGAAACTATTGTTGACATGTATTCTAGATTTCAAACTATCTAACATGATCTTATGGCGTTACGAATTAAGTTTACTGATTTTGATTTAGTTTCTCGAATACTCAACTCTTTGACATTGGATTGGGAAAGGAATGTATTAGCTATTGAAGAAGCTAATGATCTCTTTACTCTCAAAGTTGAAGAGTTGATAGGTTAATGTCCTATGAAGCTAATTTGCAGGCATGAAAAGAACTAAATTCAGAGAAGAAGAACATAGCATTCCCAACAACAAAAAATGATGACTCTGATTTAGATGAAGAAGAGATAGTCTTCATCGCCAAAAATTATAACAAATTCAAGAAATTTAGAAATATAACCAAATTCCAAAAAGAAGGGAAGTCCAACACAACAAACCTATCTCAAATCAAGTGCTATGAATGTGATCAATATGGACATATGAAGAAGGATTGCCTAAACTCAATAATTATAAAAAGAAAAACAAATTTCAAAATCTCAAAAAGAAGAAGGCTTTCAAAGTAACATGGGATGACTCGGATTCTTCATCATCTGAAAGTGATAGTGGTAGTGATGAAGAACAAGCTAATGTGTGTTTTATGGCACAAACTGATGAGGTATGTCTGAAACTTAGCTATGACGAATTATTAGAACTTAGCATGGAATTAGATGATAAATTTAGACAAATTAAAAAATTAAACAAAGAATATATAGTCAAAATAAATAGATTAGAACTTCAAGTAGGAATGTTAAAAGATGAAAAAATTATTTTAGAAGAAGAACTAGAACTATCTCAAGAGAAAATTAAAAATGATTTAATAGAAAGTGAGGATATTGCTATTGGTTTTAAAAATACTAAAATAGTAAAGGACAATTTGTTAAAAGAAAGTGTCAATTTGAAAAGCAATATTGAATTACTGAAAATTGAAAATTTAGAATTAAAAGAAAAATTAGATAAAATTACAAATAATGTGTCAAAAGGAAAACAAGATTTGGAAAATCTTATCAAAACTTCAAAACCATCAGACAATAGAAATGGAATAGGATTTTAAAATACTTTTAAACAAAAAGGAAATGATGCTAAAAATTTTAGTTACAAAAAAACTAAAAGATACCTATGTCTAATATGAATACCAAAAATATGGAAATTTGGATTCCTAAGACAAATAATAATTTGATTAGACAAAAACATATTAATAATTTCTTAGAGAGTGTAGTATATAGTAAAAATTATATTTATAAAGGTACAAAACCATCTTGGGTATGGCTACCTTCGCCTAACAATTAGGACCCTAACAAAATATATGGGTACCAATTAAAACATCTTTTATTTTGCAGGTATCCAAAATAAAAAATAAGGAGAAATGGATACTAGATAGCGGATGTTCCAAGCATATGACCGAAAATTCAAAAATGTTATGAAGTATAACATACATCGATGGTGGAACGGTAACCTTTGGAGATAACTCAAAAGGATATGTCGTGGGCATTGGAGAAGTCATCAACTCTAGTATTTCTAAATCTCCTATTATTCCAAATGTCTTATTAGTAGAAAATATAAAACACAACCTATTAAGTATTAATCAATTATGCGATAAAGGTTTCCAAATAAATTTCGAAAAAGATAGATGTAATATTTTCGATAATAACAAACAACTTGTATTTGAAGGTTTTAGAAACAAAAATATTTTTGTATTAAACATGAATATAAATAAAAATTCAAATTTATGTTTAACCGCCAAACATGATGATCCATGGTTATGGCATAAACGATTTTCTCATATCAATTTCAAAAATATTAATAAATTGGCAAAATATGAGCTAGTTAGAGGTCTACCTAAAATAAATTACAAATTAGAAAATTTATGTGACGATTGTCAATTTGGAAAACTAAAAAAAGCTCTTTTAAATCTAAAAATAATATTTCTACAAAACAATCTTTAGAATTATTACATTTAGATTTATTTGGTCCAACACAAATACGATCTATAAATCACAACAAATATGTTTTTGTAATAGTTGATGATTTTTCGAGATATACATGGACTTTATTTTTAAAACATAAAAGCAATACTTTTGGTATGTTTAAGATATTTTATAAAAGAATAAAACACAAATGGATTTGAAAATTAAAAATATTCATAATGACCACGGAGGAGAATTCGAAAAAGATCTTCTTACTAATTTTTGGAATAAGAAAGGAATAAGTCATAATTTTTCTTTTCCTCGCACACCTCAACAAAATGGTGTCGTAGAAAGAAAAAATCAAACGTTACAAGAATGTGCATGAACATTATTAAATAGTAATGGTCTACCAAAACACTTTTGGGTTGAAGCTATTACTACAGCTTGTTATGTGTTGAATCGAGTAACTATACGTTCTATGACTAAATGAACTTGTTTTGAAATATTTTTTGGAAGAAAACCTGAAGTATCATATTTTAAAACTTTTGGTTCAAAATGTTTTATATTAAATACAAAAGATAACATAGGAAAATTTGACCCGAAGGCCAAGAAGGTATCTTTGTTGGATATTTGGATCGTAGCAAAGCATATAGAATTTTTAATAAACAAAATAATACCATTGAAGAAAGTTTACATGTTTCATTCAACGAAATTTTTTCTAATCATCATACTAATGATGAAGAAGAAATTATTCCACTAACAAATTCTATGAAACAAATGTGCAAAATAACACTTTAATATCATCCCCTAGAATTCTTAAGAATCATCCAAAAGATAATATCATTGGATTGCTCAATTCTAGACTAATTAGAAACCAACTTAATCAAATAAGCCATATAGCATTCATATCAAATTTTGAACCAAAAAATTATAAAGAAGCTTCAAATGATAATTTTTGGATAATCGCTATGCAAGAAGAATTAAATCAATTTGAACGTAATAATGTTTAGGAATTAGTACCAAGACCTGAAGAACAATCGGTTGTAGGAACAAAATGGGTATTTAAAAACAAAGCAGACGAGAATGGAAATATTGTTAGAAATAAAGCACGTTTAGTTGCTCAAGGCTATAATCAAGAAGAAGGTATCGATTATGACGAAACATTTGCTCCAGTAGCTAGATTAGAGGCCATTCGTACATTACTCTCCTTTGCAACTCATCTTCAAATAGATGTCAAAAGTGCCTTTTTAAACGGTTTTATTAAAAAAATGTATACGTAGAACAACCCCATTATTTGTTCACGAAAAATATGCCGATCATGTTTTTAAATTACACAAAGCATTATATGGATTAAAACAAGCTCCACGAGCATGGTACGAACGTATAAAAAATCATTTAATTTCATCTGCTTTCCAAATAGGCAAAATAGATACAACTTTATTTATTAAAAGAGAAAATAATGATATTTTAGTTGTACAAATTTATGTTGACGGTATCATTTTTGGTTCAACCAGTGAAAATCTATGTGATCAATTTTCAAATATTATGAAAAATGAATTTGAAATGTCACATATGGAAGAATTAAATTTCTTCTTAGGTTTACAAATAAAACAACTTGAAAATGGAATTTTTATTTATTAAGAAAAATATTGTAACGATCTATTACGTCGTTTTGAAATGGACAAAACTTCAAGCAAACCAACACCAATGAGTACCACTGTTCACATAGAAAAGGATGATCACAGAAAAGATTCTGATGAAAAATTACAACGTAGCATGATTGGTTCTTTACTTTATTTGATGGCTAGTCGACCTGATATTATGATGAGTGTATGTCTTTGTGCTCGATTTCAAGCAAAACCAAAAGAAACTGATTTAAGAGCTGTCAAGCGTACTTTACATTATCTATCTTGTACTAGAGATTATGGTTTGTTTTACCCTAAAGGATCATCGTTTGAATTAGTTTTATATAGCGATGCGGATTTCGGTGGATGTAGAACATATCGTAAGAGTACTAGTGGAACATGTCACTTTATCGGACAATCATTAGTTTCATGATTTAGCAAAAAGCAAAATTGTGTTTCTTTATCTACTTGCAAAGCCAAATATATCTCCACAGCTCTAGCATGTGGACAAGTAATATACATGCAACAAAAACTTACGGATTTTGGCAAAATTATCAACAAATCTCCAATATATTGTGATAACACAAGTGCTATAAATTTATCGAAAAACCCTGTCAATCATTCATGAACTAAGCATATAGATATATGACATCATTTTTTACGAGACAATGTTGAAAAAGAATTTGTTTCATTAGAATACTTAAATATCGAAAATCAAATAGCAGACATCTTTACAAAACCATTAAATGAACAAACTTTTATTAAACTCCGACGGAATTTAGGGATTTGCTCACTTCATGATCTTCTCCCTTAAAAAATCACTGCTTCATTTAGGCTATGATTAGTCATTTATTTTACTATCCATAAATTATAATTAAATAATTTCTGAACCTTTAATTTTTTAGATAGTTAGTTTTTCTATAAATAATTTTTTCAACTTTTATATAAATAGTTATACAACAAGAAAAACTATATACACACAATTCATATTCTCTTCAAGAAACAAAATATACCACGTCTTCTGAGAACTCTTGCATATCTATCTCGTTATCTATGACGGATAGCTCGGCTGATACACCACAACGGCTTCCTACACCTACACCAAAGTAGGAACTGACGTATAGGTGGTCCTCATATCACACGGGATTTATCCCCCATAGCAAGAAGACCAAAAGATTTCTATTTGTATCTCCTAACACAAAGGAGAAAATTGATGAAATTCATCACTATCAGAAACAATAGATAGATCCAAAACGAGAACTATATTTTGAACAAAAAGTTACAGCACGACGACTAAGCTTTTTGGAGCAAGTAGCGATGATGTTTTGTACGTCAAGGAAAAAAGATGTCCATGAACCACTTCCAGAACCTTGTAGTTCTTTGGATCCCTCGTCTTCGTATCATACTCCTTCGGACCCTTCACCAAGATGATTTTCTGGCCCCCCGAGAACTCACGAACGTGGAAATATATGGTCTCCACTTAAACCACGGAAGGATAACAAGTCAGGAGATCATAAAACTCCATCGGCTACTAAATAAATTATATTTGTTATTGTATGTATCTATGTTTATTTGTCATTTCACACAAATAATAATATTTTTTATTCATAAAATAAATAATCGAAAAATAAGCAAAACCATCAAATTTGAGGCTATTTTTATAAAACTGCATACTTCAGACGTTTGGATATGGACCTCAGACGTCTGACACTCTGATATACGTCTAATTTTTAAGCAATGTGCATATGTCAGACCCGGAAGTCTAAAAATTTGCTCTACCTCCTTGAAATAAAAATCAGAAAATTTCAAACGTCTGAAATTCAACCCAGACGTCTGAATTAGTTCTCTGCCACAAAGTTCTACAAAATCGACCTATTTCATAGGTCTGATTTTTAACCCAGACGTTTGGTAAAACTCTCTGCCGATCAAATTTTACAACTTCAATCAAACCACACGTCTAACCCAAAAACCAGACGTCTGAATTTATTTGTCGTACTCAATTTAGGGCAAACCAGATGTCTGATTTGGATTCTAGACGTCTGAAATTCAATCGACTCTTTAAATTAGCTCAGATAACGTCATTTTTTTCTTTCATCTCAAAATTTTCAAAGCTTTGATTCCCCTAGTGACGATTTTTTCTATCAAAAACTTCCTCTTTACACAAGCAAATCACATTGCCTCCTCGAACTAAGAATCCCAAGATTTCCAAACGAAAACAAGACCAAACAACATCACCTTCAAATCCTCAAGTTTGTTCGGATGATCAAATTGAAAGATGGATGAAAAGAGCACCACATTCAATCAAGAGGTATGAAGATATACAAAAGAAAAAGCTTCACATAGGTCCATCCAATGTATGATTTGGATGAAATGTGTGAGAATGCCGGGTTAGAAACCTTGATTTCATTCACTCCTAATGACATTCAAATCGATCAATTGGCAATATTTCTTTTCTATGCGAATTTGGATAGCACTTCAGTGTGGAACACTGAAGATGAAGATAACTGGCTCTGGTCTAACGTGTATGGCAATAGATTAGACTAACTCCTGGCATAATAGGTAGAACCCTAGGATGCTCTAACACGGGTGAAGATTTATACAACATTCCCGATATGTGCGTTAAGCCAAGAAATAGTATAACACATCAAATTTGGGAAGATGAAATGCCAAAGTTCGCCTCTAAATATCTACGTCCAAAAGCTCGACTCCTTACTCGAATGATAATCAATACCATCGTTCCACGTATGGGAAGCCACGAGCAAATAACCGAGTTAGACCACAAAGCCCTATATGCTCTATTTAGTGGAACAAGGGTAAATTGGGCCAAATTCATCTTTGAAGAGCTCAAACATTTTTGGACTCGATCACGACCATCGATTATTTACCCAACATATATTATGAGACTTTTTCGTGCACATAACATCCCGTCCTATCTATCGACCTTCGAAGAAACCTCACCAAAATATGCTTCCACCAAATTTTTCTCACTTATGCACCTACCTGAGATTCCCCCAGAATTTATATCCTTTGAAGATTGGACACACAATCGTCAATCTAGATGGGTTGAGCCTCAACCTCAACCACACATCGAACCATCTCAAGAGGAGGAACAACATCAAGAAGCAACTCCACCTCCTCCTACACCATTTGATTATCCAGGACAAGATGAGATTATGGAGACTCGAACGGATACAAATCCAAATGAAAGCGTTTGAGATCTCACCCTTAGAAATCAGCATATATTATCTCAAAATCAAAAACTTTTGGCTAAGCGGATTGACAATTCGAAACATCACGCCTAGCCATAGTTGAAAAATCTCTTCGACTGTCTTATCGGTTCTCAAAGAAGTACTACAATGGGTTCGCAGTCCAACACCACCTTCTGAAGATTGGCCAACCCCAGTACCTTCTCCTCCCATAAAACGTTCCAAACTTTCTGAGGACGAACCTCTAAAGCAAGCTTTGACATCTCCTACAAAGGCTAGCACTTCTGAAAAAGAAGAAACAAAGGAAGATGATCAAGATAAAGCTTCCCCAAAGGAATCATAGATTTTAGGAATCATAGATTTTAGGATTTTGGGATTCCAACTTTTGTAAAATCGACAAAATCTATGCATGCAACCAATTTCGAATTATTAATGAAATTTTCCTTTTGTATTTGACGATTGGTTAAATTATTTACAATTCTTTTTGATAATGCCAAAGAGGGAGAAATATAAGTATCATTATAAAACATTAAGAATAAGCACATATTCAGAGGAAGATTTATAATTTATATATAAGTACATTGAATAGTTGTCATCATCAAAAAGGGGGAGATTGTTAGGAAATCAATTCTATGGTTTCGACGACGACGACTATACAATGGAAATCGAATATGCATGCATATTTCTATTCACAGGTAATTACTAAAGTAACATCACTAAAGAGACAAGAACAAGACTCAAAGAACGTATCAAGAGGCTACAAGTCGATAGAATCAGAAGTGCAATGACACAAACACAAGAAAAGCAACACGCACAAGATCAGACGTCTGGGTGCACTAGCCAGACGTCTGATTGAATCCTATGGTTCACAAACCAGATAGAATCAGACATCTGGTTAATGTACTCAAATGTCTGAAAAGCTACTATATACAAAAAAAAATATAGAGCCAGACGTCTGTGACTTATTCATGACCTCTGAAACTGAACTCGAGTATTGATATTTAAATTACAACGCCACAATTGAAAAGACACTTTCGCTTCTCTTTGCTGCAACTCTTCATCACCATCAGAAGCAATCATAGAACACTTGTTGATGGATGCAACAACTCAAGGAATCTCTCTACCATTATAAATAGCATCAAGAATCCAAGGGAAGACCTTGCCTTACTTACTTGTGCTCTTTACTCTTTTACTCTAATATATTCTTGATCTCTAGCAATCATATATTTATATTCCACTCTTCCATGTATACATAATTCTTCAATCAATATCCTCTAGATATATATATTGGAAGCATTTGCACTTAATAGTCAATATTTGTGTTATAGAACACACACTTGACAAGAACAAGCTTTTGCAACCAAGCCTATTTCTCCGGGCGAAGTGAGGGTGTTTGATAATCGAATTCCGAAGAGGAGCTCCGGGACTGGATGTAGGATGGAAGGTCCGAACCAGTATAAAATCCTAGTGTGCTTAGTTTATATTTACTTGATTAATTTTATATTAGTTACATGATATAGTAAGTCACATATACTTGCATATATACACTACACGATCCATCATATAGACTTTCATTTGCAATAATCAAGAAGCGGATATACCCGAATCAGAAATGAATTTCTCTATTTGATGGATTATATGACTAAAATAAATTTTAGCCCTTGCTCTCAGGCCAGACAAAGAATAAAATTTGAATTTAATCTTCCAAAATGGGAACCATTCAGGAAATGGTTTTTTGAAAAAAATTCAAAAGAAGAACAGAAATATTTTCAAGAAGAATTCTATAAATTCTCAACTAAAAGAAATATAATGTTTTCTTTTATTCCTTGGTTTACAACAAATAATATTGAATAATATATTTCTGTAATAGAAAGAGATTATACACTGTCAAAATGGAAATTTATTAAAGGTAGTATATTCTCCTCAACAATCTTTTCAAATAGAAAAAAATGGGAAGAACTTAAGTTTTAATGCATTTTCTAAAATATTAGAAAATGATACATTACAAATTATAGTAAGACAAATAAACCAAATATTTGAACAATAAAATTATGCAAATCTTTATTTAGTTGTTATTGGTGAACAAATTACTTAATTACATAACAAAATAGATAAAATATTTTATGCTATTAGTAATATAAAACCTACCTTTCAATTACAAATAAAGAAGTAAGCGAAGCAATTGCAACTTTAAGTCTTCAACCTCCCTCTGAAATCAAAGGTTTTAAGTTTAAAATAGAATCAGAATTAGAAAAGATTTTTAAATTAAGGTCTGAATCTGACTTGGAGAAATTCCCAAAAGAAAGAATGGATAATCTTAGACTAAATACCTTGAAGGAGAATCTTCTCAAGAAAATAATAATAACCAAACAGTCCAAGATGAGATAAATAAACTTGAAAAATATGCATATAAGCCGTCTCAAAAATTATTTTACTGTAGGAGACCTTCTCCTATGGATACTTTACCTATAGAACCAGATTTTATTAGCAATAATAGCTACAATGGAAAACGTATATATGAATGGAATATTGACACATTCAGTGAAAAACAAATATATAATGTAGCCCACCGTATGCTAATGTATAGTACAGTTTGTAAAAATAATGATAATTATGATGTTACTGTTGCAAGGATGATAGTCGCTGGTTTTACTGGCAAGCTTAAAGGATGGTGGGATAATTATCTTCCTACGTCTCACAAAAATAAAATTTATAACACAGTAAACAAGAAGATGGACAAATGTCCAAAATGCTGTATACACTTTATCATTTACTATTCAAGACCATTTTACTGGAAGAGTATCAGATAATAATGAAAGTGTTCGTACACTTCTACAATTTAAGGTGTAAAACATTAACCGATTTCATATGGTACAAAGATACGTTTTTAAATAGGGTAATGGAATTACCAGAGAGTAATAGCTCTCATTGGAAATCAAAATTTATTGATGGACTCCCTCCTTATTTGCAGAAAGGGTAAGGAAGTCTCTAAGAAAGGATAAAATAAATATTCCTTATGAAAGTTATGTTTATGGTAAGCTTATTAGAACATGCATCCAAGAAGGCTTATCATTGTGTAATAAAATAAAATAAAATCAACAAATAAATTGCCAAAATTTAACCGAAAGGAATCAATTAGGACAATTTTGTAGTCAATTTGGAATGGATGTTCCAAACATTAAAAAACCTCATACGAAGGATAATAAATTTAAGGAATCTTTTCGAAAAAAGAAGAAATTTTATTCTCATAAAAAGATAGAACAAAAAGCTCAAAGAAAAGAGGAAAGATTAAATAAAAAGAAAAAGAAAATTATCCATTGTTTATAAATGTGGAAAAGTTGGACATTATGCTAATAGATGCAAACTAAAAAATAAAATCAATAATTTACAGGCTGATAATGAATTAAAAGAAACATTATCAAAACTTCTATTAGACTCTAGCTCTGAAAATAATTCAGAAATAGAATCTAAAAATGATTCAAACTATTCGGTTACTTCTAAAAAACATAAAGTTATTGATGAGGAATCATCAGAATCTGATGAATGTTATGAACCTTGTGGCACGAAAAACCCTGTCTAAACCCAATAATAGAAAGTGAAGATGAAAAGGACGAATTTTATAAAATCCTCTTGCAATTTCAGGATTTAAATATAAATATATTAACTAATAATAATATTATAGTATTTTTGTTAGTTAAAAATCCAGAATTGAGATAAAAAATGATAGATCAAATGGAAGATATTCTAGAAACAAGCAAAAATAATGAATCATTAACAGAGACATTTAAATTATTGGAAGTTCTAAAAATCCATATTCTATGAATGAAGTTCATATAATTTTTAAAGAACGACAAAGAATTTATCCTACTACCGTAGAAGACCTTAATAATGAAATCTAAAACCTTAAAAGGGAAATCCAAATCATAAAAAAAGAAAATAGAGATCTTGCTTATAGACTCTCTTTTCTTGAACAGTCAAAACAAACTATCCCTATTGGAAACAATCAAATAAATTGTTCTCAAGTAAACATCTAGAACAAGAAGGATTTCATTCAAAATTGGATATTATAATATCTCAAAAATGGTTTATCAAAATAACTCTCTTGATTGATAACCATTTTAAAAAGGAATTAACTGCGCTTATAGATAGTGGTGCAGACATAAATGTAATCCAAGAAGAATAATTCCAACTAGGTATTTTCATAAAACCGCTAATTCATTTAGTCATGCAGGTGGAGAAAAGCTTAATATTAAATTTAAATTACCACATGCTTATATATGTAAAAATAAGACTTGTATTCCTACAAGTTTTTTACTGGTAAGAAATATTACTAATCAAGCCATACTTGGAACACCATTTATAGATAAAGTTTATCCTATAACAAATATTGATAAAAATAAATAACACGTATTTATGAAAATAAGCCTATTACTTTTGAATTTATAACTAAACCCTGTACAAAGGTCTTACATGAAATAAAAGATCTTTTGACACAAAAAACCTATCGTCTAAATTATCTAAAACAAGAAGTTATTTCTTTTAATATAGAAAAAAAAACTACAAAATCTAAAATTATAAGAAAAAATTAAAATGATTTATAACAAATTTTCTATAGAAATTTGTAATGACCACCCAATTGCTTTTTGGGATAGAAAGAAACATATTGTTAATCTTCCATACGAGGAGAATTTTGATGAAAGAAAAATCCCTACTAAAGCAAGACCATGTCAAATGTATTTGAATATTTAGAATTGTGTAAAAAAGAAATTGAATCATTATTATAAAAGGTTTAATAAAACCATCCCAATCACCATGGTCATGTACTTCATTTTATGTGAATAAACATAGTGAACAAGAAAGAGGGGTACCTAGATTAGTAATAAATTACAAACCTCTTAGTAAGATTTTGAAATGGAATAGGCATCCAATTCCTAATAAAAAGGATTTCTTGGATAGACTATATGATTCTATCATATTCTCTAAGTTTGATTAAAAATCTGGCTATTGGCAGATCCAAATTTCAAATTCTGACCAATACAAAACTGCGTTTAATTCCCAATTAGACATTATGAATGGACAGTAATGCCTTTAGGTTCGAAAAAATGCACCCTTAGAATTTCAAAAAATAATGAGTGACATATTTATTCCATATAGTGAATTTATTATAATTTAAATTGATGACATTCAAGTATTTTCAAAAAATATTAAACTGCATTTTAACATTTAGATATTTTTATAAAAATCATTATTCAGAAAAGCTTAGTAATATCAAAAGCAAAAATGTCTTTGTTTCAGACAAGTGTGAGATTTTTAGGCCGAAATATCGAAAAGGGAAAAATAATTCCTATAAATAGAAGTATAAAATTTACATCAAAATTTCCGAATATAATAACTGATAAAACACAGTTACAAAGGTTTTTAGGTAGCTTAAATTATGTACCCTCCTATTACATTAATTTAGCCACAGATGCTGCTATCTTATATGACAGATAAATAAATTTAAAAATAGATTAAATAAATTTAAATAAATTAAATAGATTTAAATTATATTAAATAGATTAAATAAATTTAAATTAGTTTAAAATAGGTAATGTAGATTAAATTGGATTAAATAGGTTATAATAGATTAAAATAAATTAAAAACAGTTTTAAATTGATTAAAATAGTTTAAATTCATTAAAGTAGTTTGAATTAATTTAAATAGATTTCAAAGTTATATCCAAACATTTTCAATAACTCAATTCCGATAAATTCATTTATATTTGACACTTTAACTTTGAAATTCCAATTTAAATCCTTTAAAAATACATTAAATCAATCCCAATTTCAGCATTAACGCTTAGATTATCGAAAATAACTCAGTTTATGTAAATCAATTTCCATTTCGAAATGCCAATTAACTGAATTAAGATTTAAAGAATTAAAAAATCAGTTAATTTAACCAATCTAGTGTCCGTATATAATTTTCTACCCTATGGTCAAGTGATACTGATATTTATTATTTCAATCTGCAATTTAAATTTTTACAGTTATATATCATTTTAAACCGCAATCCCAAATTAAATAAAGATCCATAAAATCACTCGAGTCTATCATTTCAACCCATAACAATTTTTTTCTAATCTATAAATCATTTGGATACGTATTATTTCAACCCATTGAGAATTTGCAGTGTAATAACAATATAAAAATAAAACATCCAGTCATCCAACATCAATAATCAAACATCCATCATAGTGATCATCCAAATCAATCAATAAACATCAATAGATAACTGATTTTCAAAAATAGGTGTTAAATTTGCAATTAAATTCAATATTAAATTAAGCGATGATTAAATGCAATAATAGTCAAATTCAATTGGAATGCATTTTTAAACATATCAAACATCGATTAATTAATTTCAAATCACACCATGAATTACATTTAACTAACATAAGATAATCTAGTAATTGTGAGTGGGTTAAAAATTTCACTTTTGATTTCAAATTGATTAGAAATCCAAAATAAGGCTCAAATTTGAGCAGTCTTAGAATTCGTATAAACTGGCTACATAATGTCCGTAATTCTGATACGATCTCACCAGAACAAATCGCACGTGAATCCGACCTCGTACGTAAAAGTTATAATGATTTGAAGTTATACGATTTTAAAAAAATGAATAAATAAACAATAAAAGAAAAAAGCGCTTACCTCTTGTTCGATCATGTGCCCTAGCTGAGATGGGCGATCAAACCCTGGTCACCATCACGTTCGAACCTCCGACCAATTTTTGTCGTGTCCTCGGTCATCATCGACCGGGTCTGAGGACACCGCCGACCTTCAAGCACCGAGCCGCCCTACCCGAACCACCGCGAGAAGCTCCAGCCTCACCAGGCACTTTCGACCGACACCGCCTTTGAGCCACTTCCTGGAAAACTCGAGGCATCTATAGCCCAAACAAACTACATGGGTCTGCTCTGCTCAACGACCTCTACAATCCCATGCCCTCCGATCGATCCTTCATTGAAGATCCGCGTTAATCGTGGTTATGTCCTATGAATAGCAGAGAATGTTTTGGCCAATTCTGGACAAACCATGATTTAAATCGAATAACAAATAATAGACTTGGGTTGTGCTCGTCGGGAGCTTCAAATCGGTATATAATTTGATATGGTTTGGAGAAGTTTGATTTTTGAAATTGATTTGAAATTGAATTGGGGTTTGCAAACTTGATTTTGTTTCTGCCATTGAGAAGAAGAAGCAAACAGATGAATTGTAAGTACAATAATAAGAAATAAAAAGGCTGCTAGGGTTAGAACAGAACATTGTATACTAACAAGGCCCGATAAGAAAGAATGAACATCTGAATAGATTTGAATTGACGGTAACGACCCGAAAACCCCGTTTTGTGTCCAGAATGAAAGTTGGTCATCCCATATATAAAAATAGATGTTCTCGATGGTTTTAAACTCAATGTAAAAGGTTTCAACTTCTAATTCCATCGTATGAAGAAGTTAGCTTTAAAATTAGCTTATTTCAAATTGATTTCAATTGAATTTTATTAAATTGATTTCTACACGTTTCGAGTCCATACGATCAAAAGACAAGTCTAATCGCTACGAAACTTGAAATCTACAATAATTCACCGTTACGGATCCGATGAAACTAGTTTCATCGAAATCCAAGAGAGTGGCCAAATTGGCTATTTTTACATTAATTAAATGAATTATATCAAATTGATTAAATCACTTTTTAATTCCACTTTTAATAACTAACAAATTTTATCATTTCTGGTTACTTAGACATTTACAATAATTTTAAAAAAAATTGCATATAATTTCAGTGTTGTTTATTACACTAATTACAGTATTCAATTTCAACTGTAATTAAATCCAATTAATTGTTGCCTAATGAATATAATTAGCATTTTTAAACATTTTATTGCATTCACCTTTTACAGTTATCATCTTAACTCATTTTACATAACATTTAATTTCATTTAATTTTAATTGATTAAATATATTGGTAATAAACAACGATTGTCACCCTTTCTACATTTAATAACATTTGTAAGTTTATTATTCACAAGCAAATGTCATAACAACTTAAACAATACCAAGTCTATCCTATTACAGTTTATTACACATTATTTCAATAACAAATCAATTGATACACATATTATTACAATTAATTTACAATCAACAACCTATTATAACTTTTTAATCATTCAATTAATTGGAGTTACAATTAAAGCAGTTATCAAATAACTTAAATTAATACTATTACATTTTATTTTAGTTATATTCTTATTATTAAATCACAAATTTTTATTTCTTCCAATACTAAATCACAAAACCTTATTAACTACTTTTAATTATCGAAATTACGGGTCGATACACGTACGATAACCAAAACCTTTTATATTATAATCATCTGATATTATAATTGTGTCTATAGAAAATAAACTATAAAATAGCTGTTGCATCTTACATTTCAACATAGTTGGGCACAATCAAAACATACGGTGCTTACTGGAGAATGAATTCCATAATATGACCAGGTAAGGAACTCCCTCTGATGAGTGCATCTCTAGATCAATGCACCCGGGTCTGACAAGAACATCTTGTACCCTACCACATAAAACCGATGATGTGCATATAAATATACATATTTTTACCACCATATTTAATCTATTTAAATTAAATAAATGATCATATTGTATGCTTTAACATGTTTAAACCAAAATTCAAATTATTTTCAAATCATCACATACTCATCTTCATCCAGGGGAAAAATGGACATTTTTTGCATATATTAATTTGAGAAAAATTAATTGGGAATTTATATATTATTTTGTAGGAATTTGGCTTCATATACAAGTGGTTTCATGAAGATATATGCATGCACAAGAGTGAATGCAAAGGAATGGAGATGGAAATAATTCATTTCATGGATTATGGAGGACCCACCTACCTTAATGTGCATTTAGAAGCTAATGCACATGTTAAAAGGCCATTCACTACAAGGGGATAGGCATTTTCAGACGGCATAAAACTGTCGAAGGCCGTAAGAATCCGTAGGAATTCGTCGGAAAACACCGTTGGAAAATAAGGCGTCGGGGCGTAGTGTTTTCGTCGGCTTCCGACACATCTCGCCGTTCGAATTTCTGACGGCTTTCGACGGTTTCCGACAAGTGTCGGAAGCCGTCGTAAAAATGTAACCTTAAAGCCAACGGAAGCCGTCGAAAGCCGTCGAAAAATTGTAACCTGAAAGCTGTTGGAAGCCGTCGAAAGCCATTAGAAGCCGTCAGAAATCTGCTGAATTTTTTATTTCTGCTGCAATATAGCCTTCTATCCACATTCCCATACAAACACAATTCCACCAATACTGTTGAATCCAATGTATAATATTCCAACCAAATATCAAAAACCAAACTATACACAATTCACCAAACAAAAAAATGCATAAAATTAAGTCAAAACACATAATCATCACTCAAACTAATGTACAATACATAATAATATCCACAACACCAAAAGTTCTATCAATTCATACATCCACAACATCCCCAACATCCACATAATTATGCAACAAAACAGTTAAGTGTATCATAACATAGTACATAAATCAAGAAGTACCTCTACCATCTACCAAATCATATAAACAAAAAAAACTTACCGACCAAAGCAATCAATCAATCTCCTCCAGAACATGAGCCAGCAGAGGAAGGGAAGTGGCCACCATACTGCTGCATGTACTCGGCGATAAGCTCGTCTAGCAACTGTGTGGTCTCTATGGCCTGTCGAAGATTCGGCTCCTCCAGCTGCGCCACTCTAGCCCGCAAATCTTCGATCTCTACTAGATCGATCTGAGCTCTAGTCAGCATACCCCGTCTTTGACTACTAGCCTGTAATAGATATTTAATTTTGCTATTTGATTTCTGTAAGTGTATGTGTAGGTATGTGAATGATTAGCAGTGTGATAATGTTATTTAATTTAGTTTATGATGTTTATGTAAGAATATGTGCATGTTGATAACATCTTAGATTGTGATAACACCAAATAACTATAGTGACAAGATTGTTGGTTTATATTTTGTAATACTATAACTTTGAAAAAATTTAGCATAAGTAAAGTAACTATAGGAAAGTATGAGAGCAATAAATTTGAAATTACTCCTCGATTGCCAATATGTAATTTACTTACCACTTGATTGCCAAATCCGTATCGTCTGCCATGCTTTGATGGATCCGTAACTGACTCAAAAATAGCATCCTCCTCATCCGTCGTCGGCTGATCTCAACCCGTATCAGCAAGGAGTTACTAGTGCTGCTCCATAAAATTTTCCGACATCAATACATTAATATCACCATATCTTATTTCATTATATTTTGACAAGTAGAACAATTAGTAATACTGCATAAAATAAAATATGCTTACATGGCTCTTGCTAGATTTATCGTCGTGCTATGTATACGAAACTGTCCCATCCGGATTTACATGCTCGACAGCATGTGTACGAGTAAATGCGTCCATACAGCCCGCGGGACCATGCGCCTCAGCTTCTTGAAATTGATTTTTACATACAATTATCGTATATTTAAAATTATTAAGCACAAACTATTTACAATTTGCATTCAGTAAATTTACCAACTCCTGTCGATACTGCTGAAATGACTTCGACCCTCCGCGATGAGTGGCGGGATTTTTATTTCTGTTTGCAGAGTTTCTTTCCGACTCTGTCTGTACATTCAAAATTTGATACATTATTTATCGAACATGTATTTTTTTGATATTTACTACGAATCAAATAATTTTAAAAAAAATAGTATACTTGCCTTCGCTGTGTCAGTTCTCCAGTATCCCAACCATGCTTGCTATACGCTCTCCCCCATCCAACGTGGTTTCTTACCTGATTTCTTGATTTTGGGTATCAATTCTCTATAGTTTTTACACATCTTCTTCATCCAATATTCTCGTACCAACTATATATCGTCTGTCCGAATGTCTATCTCAGCCTCTGTTTCACGATAAAAAGCAAAAAGAATATTAAACTATAACGATAAACAGTAAAAAAATGAAAAAAACGAATTAAAAATGGAAAACAAAAAAATATACTTACTAGGACATCCTGCAAAATACACTCTGCTATGTGGGGAGGGATGTTATCCCACTTTGGCCAACACGCACTCGTCCTACTCCGGTAAGAAGCTCTAGAAACATCCGACACAACCTTCGAGGGAAGTAGGTCGAACCCCCTGTGTTTAAATATGATACAGATAAGTACGTACGTATATCAAAAAAAAGATGTTGAATAAAACTTAATTCTTACCCCTTTGCTCTAGGTACTAAAGAAACTACAGGACGTTGTGATGCTTGCGATGGACCACTGTCATCGCCTCCTGAAGATCGGAAAGAGCTCCTACCTCCAGATGACATTACGATAAACCTGTCATATATACACATCATTTCAAAAGAGAATAATAACATGATAATGAAATATATTTCATACGTAAATGAGTACATCAACGGTGTAAATTGCTAAATTAATGACTGAAATGGAAATAGAAATGAAAGTGTGTTATATCTGATTCATAATGGGTCTCATGTTCCGACGATAAGCAGATTACATTGTATTTTAATAAAAATTGCTAAATAAATGATAAATGAAGATGACATAAAACATGTACACAATGGTAAATGTACAGATTTGGTTTCATAGTTACATCAATTTCATAATACATCAAGAATTCAACATAGTTACATCAATTGCAAAAAAATCAGATTCAGATTTTTATTAAACATCATCGTCTTCTGATTCAGATTCGGTCTTGTTTTCTACGATATTTTCCTCTGCACTGTCAAACGCTTCTCCAAAACATTTGATTCATCGATCAAAGAACCAAAATTTGTATGATCGTCTGTAATTATTATTTCGTTATTTTTCTCAAGATCTGCCTGGTAAGCTTGTTTGCTTGGAATATTCTTCCCATCGAATGTAAATCATGCCTTTGTTTTAAATATTACAGACCAATCTACTTTATCTCTTTTCAGAGACAGATGAGGAGCGTAATAAACTTGCAATGCTTGTTTGGCTAGTACAAAAGGATCGTACTTCTGATAGTGCGATGTATGCTTTATTTCGATAAGATTATAATTCTTGTGCACATTAATTCCAAAACCTGGAATATTGCTAAACCAATTGCATCTAATAGAAACACCTCCTCCACGGATCGTGAGAAATATGTCAGTTGCAAAATTTGTGTTAGAACGCCATAAAAATCATTTATATGATTTTCTGGATCATCGCTACCTTTAACAAATACACCAGTATTATTCGTTAATTTTTATGCACCGTATTCTTTGGTGTTAAATTTATATCCATTGACGAAATATATTGGATATGTCTTAACCATTCTTTTTGGTCCCCTCACAAGGTGTTTCAACCCTTCATCAACAACACAATTTCTTGGCTCATAAACGTAATTTGAAAACCAACCGGAATTTTTTTACTGAGATCTCTGTTCGGATGTTCACGTTCATAAACACTGTATATGTAAACAAATCATTACATTAGGTTATACATGTGCATGCGTTATAGAAAAGAATAAAACATAAATTATTATTTCAGATTACCTAACAAAAGGTGCAACCTCGGCACAATTTAGAAGAATATAAGTGTGTGTGACATGAAGTTCCCTATCGTCTAGCCATATTTCTACACATTTTTTAGAAGGCCGACCATGTTGTCTAAAAATAGATAACATTGCTTGAGAGGACTCTTGTTCATCGCTTTCATCATTACGAGGAACACTTTCAAATGATATATTCACATGGTCACTGAAATAGTGAGAGAAAAAGAACGAAGCTCCTTCTTCGATGTAAGATTTATATATCGAACCTTCAATTTGTGATTTTTGCATCACTTTTTTCTTCGGATGATTTAGATATCTATGCAAAAATAATTAACATTAACTTCATCTTTCAAATGCAATTAAATTACGTGATAACATATTACATACCTCTCAAATGTATACATCCATCCATATTGGACAGGACCTCGAAGTCGTGCTTCCGATAGGAGATGAACAGGTAAATGTTCCATTACATTAGAAAAACCTGGCGGAAATATTTTCTCTAATTTACAGAGCAATATAGGAATATCTACTTCAAGTTTATGTAAACGTTGCATGTAACGATCCTGTTTTAAAGTCAAATTTAATTTAGTGATTAATATAATTTTCAGAATTAATTTGTGACTTAATTTGAATTTTTCCAAAACAAATAAGAATATGTGTTTGTTTTATATAATAAATAGATTATAAATAGAATTTGAATTAGAAATTCAAGAATAAATATCTTAAAAATAAAATTGGATTTAAATACTCTATATTTTGAAACTAATATAAATTTGTTTTCTAATTTAATATATGTATGTATGTATGTATGTATGTATGTATGTATGTATATGTATATATTGTGATTTGGAAGTTATGTGTTGAATTAAAAATATAATAATTTTCAAAAGCTGTTTATAAAATTAAATTCTATATTTTCAAACACCATAGATAAATATTTATTTATTTTAAAGTATAATATCTTTAGTTAAAATAAGAAATAAATAAAAGGGTTATATACTTTCTTTTAAATTTTGCATAAATAAATATAGTTTGAATATATATACACAAATATTATACATGGGAATAAAACATAAAGAAAATAGAAAATACATATATAAATATATATATATAACTAAATAATAAATATAATGCTTTAATATATATATATATATCTTTTGGAATTAATAAACATATATTAATAAAACAAAAAAAAAATATAAATACATGCGTAATACATGTGTAAGTATTATAACATAAGGATTAACAAGTGTAAACAAGATAAAATGCATTAAAACATTTGTAAGTTAAGTATGCCACACAATTACAAGTGTCATTTGCTTATTTTTATTTTTTTAAAAACTAATAAACAAAGGAAAACAAGTTATATATATAAACATATCTACTTCGCCTATCTTATATTTTCAAAAAATTTATTCAAAAACAAAACTTAAGAATCAAAACCAGAAACTAAAATCTGAAAACAAAACCAGATAATAGAACTAAAAACACAAGCAAAGCAAAGATTTCAAACCTGAAGCGATAAACAAATTCAAATTCAAGAATCAAGTTTCCAGTTTACAATTCAAGCTTACGGTTCAAATTCAAATATCAGAGCAACTCATCATAGATCAATTCAAGTTGCTGCATCAGATCAAAATCAAATTGAATCAAGCTTCAGTTTCAAACAGATTTTCAAAGTTTAAAACAATTTCCAGATCACAAAACATCTTTAAACTTCAAAAACTTCTCTGTTTCATGTTCCAGGTGAGTAAACTTCACTTTTAAACCAAATCCTCTACATTTACCTATGTCTGTGATGATGGATGAGATTAATAACTTGGAAATGCATTTGTATGAATGAGAATGTGTTGTATGTGTATATATATACATATATATAATGATATATGTGTGCATGTTTGTGTGTATACCCTCTGTTATGTTCACAGACTCAAGAATTCTCAATTTATTCATATCTCTTCACTTAAACAAATTCAAGCTTTGATTTCTGAAGAGAAAAGGATTATAACAATGTAATATCATTTTTTAAAATGTTTTTAAGTATAAATAACAAATAGTTTTTCTGGGAAGTTGGAATTGCAGTAAAAGGATAATATATCGGTAAATTGACTTTGTTAGTTTTAAATTTCACTTATGACATCAGATTTGAATCTAAAAACTATGATTTTTACGATAAATATCATGATTTTTAAATTTGTAAATCATGAGAGTTTGAGAGTTGAACAGAATCGAGAGTTTGCTTGATTTTTGGTGATCGCGATGTCGTATAGTCTCGGGGTTATGGTTGGTGATGGCTAGCTGATCAACGATCATGGGAAAAATGGCCAGCAATTTTCTGGTACACCGTGGTGGATGAACGGCGTCAATTTTGGGTTTTGCAACCTGTTTTAGTCGACTAGGTTCGGATGGTTTTTGCGGCGGCGTCGAGGCGCCGGACACAATTAGAGGCGGGGGAAATAAAGCTCGAAGTTTTGGCGAAGGTGTGGTTTAATGACGAGGCTCCTGATGATCGGAGTTGGGTGATTCGAGGCGATTTTAGTGACTGGGTTTTGTTCTAGGTGGAGGTCGATGTGCTCAATTTTGATTCCGTGATGGGTACAGGGTTCTGGGTGGTTGGACGGTTAAGGGAGATGGTCGTCGACATGCTGGAGGTGGCCTCGATGGTCAGAACTGCTCCGATCACATGTGCACATGCACATGTGTCTGGGTTTGGGCGTTGTTGTGTCAGGATGAAAGAAGGTGTTTGCCTCGAGTTTACTCTTGGGGAAATCAGGTGATAGCTCGAGTTTTTTACCGGCCGTTCACATGGGTTTTTAGCATGAACAATAGTTTTTAAAAAAAAAATCAAAACAAAAGAAGAAGAAAAGAAGACTTGGGTTGTTGCTTGGAAAAAATTGAAACTGGCTCGGGTGATACTTAAGTTGTCTTGGGTACATGTTATAATAATTTTGAAATTTAAATAAAACAAAATTTTCAAGTTTTAAACTATTTTCTCTATATAATAAAATTTTCAAATTTTGGTTAGAGAAAAGTGGTATAATTTATTTAACTTAAATTAATTAGGTTAATTTTTAAGTTTATTTAAACTTAAAATTAAATGGAGTAATTAAGTAAGAAGATGAAATATTTTTAATTCAATTATTAATGATAAATTTATTAAACAACTTTTAAAGGGTTTCAAACAAATATATTGAACAAAATTTTCAAGCAAGTTTCAAAGATCAAAATTTTAAAGTATAATGTTTTTAAATTTGTTTGACTTAAAATAATTATATATTAGGTTAATTATTTGATTTAAACCCCTACGTGTTTTCAAAGAATTCATTGATGTAATAAAGTAAGTGTTTTAGATGAATGTATTGAACTTTAATTTATCAAAAGTCTCATGTGATTTTGTATAATTAATTTCAAGCATTTATTTAAATAAGATTTAAATATTGTAATTAAGTATTAATTAAGATAAAGGGTTTATCTTTAATTAAAGGATAATAAATTAATTAAAGGTTAATTTATGCAAGTAAATAAGGGTAATTGGTTACTTAAAGGTTAATTACTTAATGAAAGTAATTAAGGATAATTAATTAATGATTAAAGGTTAATTAATCAAGTAATTAAAGGATAATTACTTAATATAAGTAATTAAAGGATCAATTGGTTAATGTAATTTATTAAGGGTAAATCAATTAATAATTAAAGATTAATTTATGAATAATTAAGGATTGATTAAAGTTTAATTAATTTATGACTAGAGGATACTTAATTAATGCAATCAATTAAAGGACAATTAATTAATGTAATTAATTAAGGGTTAGTTAATTAATGTAATTAACTTAAGGTTAATTAATTTATGTGATTAATTAAGGGATGATTAATTAATCGAGGATAATTAATTAAGACGGATAATTAAGGAAGATTAATTAATTTCAATAATTAATTAAAATAATAACAAATGGTTTGTAATTAATTAATGTTAATTAAGCAGGTTCATAAGTAATTAATTTATTTGGTTTGAATTAAATTAATTATGAATTATATGATTGATTAATCTTGCTTATGGATGATTGGACTATATTGAATGCCTTGAATTGTTTGATATCTCTGACATGTAATGTTCTTTGATTTGAATTGCTTTGGATTGAACTGTGGTTTATTCATCTGTGATGAATTTACATATTTATATGTGAATGAAAGATAAGCATTATAGGATTATACTGCTTATTGATATTGTTGTGCTTGGATTTATGATGGTTGTGATATTCTATCGTTGCTTGCAAAAACCCTAGACAAAACACACACACATACAAATATGGATTTCATGGGAAATTGGTTAAGTCATGGGTATTTTAAATTTAATATTATTTTATTCAAAATGGTGAAAAGAATTTAAAAGTTGAATTTTGAATCCAAAATGGTTTGGAAGTGGAATTGAGTTAAATATGAAAAACTTTTGAAAAGGAATTTTAAAATTAAAATTACTTTGGGAATTTAAATTTAACTCAAATAGAGCTTGCCAAGAGTACGGCAGTTCGCCGATTTTTCGATTTATACTTCAAAAGGCAATAACTTGAGCAAATTTAATCGAATTTTCCCGAAACGAAAAACCTTTGTTTTAAAATGATAACAGCTTTCACATAAAGAAAGAATTTCTAGTTTTTATTAAAAGGATTTCGAGTTGTGGATAAATCAAGTTTGAATTGGAAATAGTTTTGAAAGTTATGAATGAATCTTTGTTAAAGATTTGGTAAACCTTGTTTCGAATTAAAGAGGATCTTACAAGTGGATCTTTTGTTTAAAAGATTAAAAATGAAAATTTGTTTAAACCATTCAGAAGGAAAGGTTAGGGAAATAAGGGCTAAAAAGTTGTGACTTAACTAAGATCTGAATGTATCCATATGTTTTAAAATAAGCACTCATTATTCGGTTAAGCCCGGAGAGGAAATTAAGTCATAAAACCCATTCCGAATAAATGGTACGACGAAATGGGATCGCAATTGAAGACGGTGGTTGAAGACCGAGAATTTTTGAAAATGAAAGGATTACCTGTCGATTATCTCTGCACTGAGTTGCTTCGGTATAAAGATTTCCCTATGTGATGGTGAGTCCGGACGTGATTGTGGATATTCGGATTTGCAAGGACTTTTCCTTAATTGGACGAAGTGCCTTCGGTTCCATTCAGAACCAGGATGGACTTGCATGGATGTATGTATGACGTTACACTTTGAGATATAAAGCTTGTTTCTATCAAATACACTTTTGTTTGGTGGCGAAGAATTTATTCTCTTAGCTTAACACCCTTCCCTGAGACATACGAGCTCAGAGGTTATGTAGTTGATGGTTACTAGTGATATATTCCCATTTTGGTAATGTAGCATGCTAAGTGTTGATCATTGGTTGATCGAAGCATGGCTTTTGTGAAAAGCGTAGCTTTGTGGGACGAGACTTCATCAAACCTCACACCTCGGAAATGGTCGAAACAGGAAAGATGCAGCAAGATTACGAGGGTTGCGCCCCTTAAGGTATGTGCATTTCCTTCCGGATAAAAAGTTGTATCATAGTACGGAGCCCAGATATTTTACTTATGTGGTTGTTGGAATTTGTGCAATCCCGAGATAAAGGTCGGTTACGACCAGGGGATGGCATACTCGTAACAGTTAGTTACCTAGTTACAGAGGTAATCCGGCCTTATGTTGGCAGAGATCCAGTTAGGTTCTCAGGACGTCCCTCCTGAGGTGTACCCATTTGGAAAGGAAGTTCCTTAGCCTTGGCCATTTGTTGGAAATTCAATCACTCAATACGAGCCCTGTATGGTTTTAGTTGTATAACCGCCATTTAACATGGTAGCTATAGTAGGCATACTATAATGGTACATATGCTGGTTAAGATTAATATTATGCTTTCAAAATGTCTTCCACACTATGCACTAATAATAATATTAAAATGATTTTTTTTGTATCAAGCATGTTTGACTATCATAAGGAGAAATCTCCTCCATGTGCGCGATTGGATTGAGTGTGTGCTGGGAGGCCTTATGGTAGTTTCATTTTCCAAAAAGTGTAGAGAATTTATTTTTATTTCTTTTTGTTCAAATAAACTATTTTTGTTTGCTCACACAAGTCCCATGACCGACCTGGAGTTTATTGTTCCATTTCTAAACTCTTGGTGCCAATAATTTTCCACACGGGCAGCCTAGAATCAGGTTATCAGCTAGTTCAGATAGTAGATGTAGCTTTTGGAAGTCTATGGATTTGGGGATCACATTTGTTTCATTGCAGCATGTTAGCTTTGGGTATAGAGCTTTTGGTTTGGAAATCCTTGGAGCTTTGGAACGGAATTGCAGTATTGATCTCTCTCTCTCTCGCTTGGAAGTCCATGTTGTTGTTATTTTTCCGCTGTTATATTGGCTTTGATATTGTTTCATGTTGTATCCATTTGGTGTATCAATAAAATTCTTTCTATTTCCACTATGTTGTTATCACCTAATGTGTTATAAGCTCCGGCAAAACGGACTTCAACTTTTGAATCTCCGGCATTCGAATACGGGTGATGTATTGGATGTCGATTTTCGAGCGCTGGAACCCGGGTCATAACATTCTGGTATCAAAGCTAAAGGTTGAGTAAGAACTTTAGCTTTGGAGTATAACTCATTAGGTGACTCATTAGAGATAGGGTTAGAAATACCCTTAGAATGAGTATATCCCTAAGATATCTTATCTGTATGCCTAAGTCAATTTAGTGCAAAAAGAGGACGAGGTAGGGGACAGTGGAGTACCATTATAAATGGTCGATACCCTGTAACAACACTAATGGTTAGGAGCATCTCTTCACATCCAACCCCAATCCAATTTGGCAGAATTATATCAGAATTTCTCAAGACTTGGGAGAAACCATTCAAAGGTCCGGAGACTATTATAGAAGCACAAGTTTGGATTCGATCTTGTAAGAGGATTTTCAAAGGATTGAAATTGGATGGCTTACTTTTATGGCTTTCTGAAAACTCCAGGGAGAAGCTTTGGCATGGTGGGAGGCCATTATTTTGGCCGCTTTCGATGGTTGTAAAGCCTAGACCGCCACATTTGTTAATTAATTAAAAGGAGTTTTTGAAGATAATCTTCTTATTTATAATAAAATCATTAGAGTTCTATTCGACACAGGAGCCACGCATAGTTTATTTCCCAGCAAACCGTAAAGGAGTTAAATCTTAAAACGCGAATTCGTAAACTAACCTATTTGTGAAGAAACCGGTAGGTGGCCCTGCGAATTTTTGTTTACATAGTAGGAAGGTTCCTATTTCGTATTCTCATCATCAGTTTCCTATCAATCATTTCATTCTTGACTTTAATGAATTTGAAATTTTAGTTGGAATACATTAATTAACAAAATATGAAGCTAAATTAAATTGTATCAATAAAATGATTTTGGTCAAAACCCAAATTTGGAAATTTTGTTGTGATTTCTTGTGAGGATCCAAGTCCGAAAAGGGACAAGCTAAAGTAGAGCTTGAAATCCATACTTATTGGTCGAGATAAAAAGCGGTTAAGGAATAAAGTGGTGAAATTATTGAAAGTACAATGGAATGGAGATCCAAATGATTGTACCTGGTAAAAATCTAGATAGTATTAGGAAAGCCTATCCGGATTTTGTCTATATAGTTAGGAATGTTTGGTTGAATGAATTGTTTGCTTTGGTTGTTAGTCTTTGGCTGATATATATGCTTTGATTTTTTGAAATAAAGCTTTGGGGTTACCTTTGCTTTCAAATTTCAAGGACGAAATTTTCTTAAGGGAGGAATCTGTAACGATCCCGTTTTTAAGTCAAATTTAATTTAGTAATTAATATAATTTTCAAAATTAATTTGTGACTTAATTTGAATTTTTCCAAAACAAATAAGAATATGTGTTTGTTTTATATAATAAACAGATTGTAAATAGAATTTGAATTAGAAATTCAATAATAAATATCTTAAAAATAAAATTGGATTTAAAAACTCTACATTTTTAAACTAATAAAAAAATTTTCTAATTTAATATATATATATATATATATATATATTGATTTGGAAGTTATGTGTTGAATTAAAAATATAATAATTTTCAAAAGCCATTTAAAAAATTAAATTCTATATTTTCAAACACCAAAGATAAATATTTATTTATTTTGAATTATAATAGCTTTAGTTAAAATAAGAATTGAATAAAAGGGTTATATATTTTATTTTAAATTTTACATAAATAAATATAGTTTGAATATATATATATATATATATATAAATATTAAACATGGAAATAGAACATAAAGTACACACACATATATATATAACTAAATAATAAATATAATATGAGAAAATATAACAACAAGATTAAATAAAAAGCTTTAATATATATATATATATATTGAAATTAATGAACATATATTAATAAAACATTAAAAAAATACATGCATAATACATGTGTAAGTATTACAACATAAGGATTAACAAGTGTAAATATGATAAAATGCATTTAAACATTTGTAAGTTAAGCATGCCATACAATTACAAGTGTCATTTACTTCTTTTTATTTTTATTTTAAATAAATAAATAAAGGGAAAACAAGTTCTATATATACATATCTACTTCTCGTGTCTTATATTTTCAAAAAATTTATTCAAAACCAAAACTTGAGAATCAAAACTAGAAACTAAAATCTGAAAACAAAACCAGACAAAAGAAAAAAAAAGCAAAGCAAAAATTTCAAACCTGAAGCAACTAAACAACTTCAAATTCAAGAATCAAGTTTCCATCTTACATATTCAAGCTTACAGTTCAAATTCAAAGATCAAAGCAACTCAACATCGATCAATTCAAGTTGCTGCATCAGATCAAAATCAAACTGAATCAAGCTTCAGTTTCGACATCATAGTTCCAGATTTTCAAAGTTTAAAACAATTTCCAGATCACAAAAACATCTTCAGACTTCAAAAACTTTTCTGTTTCATGTTCCAGGTGAGTAAACTTCACTTTTAAACAAAATCCTCTCCACTTACCTATGTCTGTGATGATGGATGAGATTAATAACTTGGAAATGGGTTTGTATGAATGAAAATGTGTTGCATGTGTGTGTGTGTGTATATATATATATATATATAAAGATATATGTCTGCATGTCTGTGTGTATACCCTCTGTTATGTTCACAGACTCAAGAATTCTCAAATTTATTCATCTCTCTTCACTTAAACAAATTCAAGCTATGATTTCTAAAGAGAAAAGGATTATAACAATGTAATATTAGTTTTAAAAATATTTTTAAGTGTAAATAACAAATAGTTTTTTTGGGAAGTTGGAATTACAGTAGAAGGATAATATATCAAGTAAATTGACTTTATTAATTTTAAATTTCACTTATGACATCAGATTCGAACCTAAAAACTACGATTTTTAAGATAAATATCATGATTTTTAAATTTGTAAATCACGAGAGTTTGAGAGTTGAACAGAATCGAGAGTTTGCTTGATTTTCGGTGATTGCGAAGTCGTATAGTCTCGGGGTTGTGGTTGGTGATGGCTAGCTGATCAACGATCATGGGGAAAATGGCCAGCAATTTTCTGGTTCGCCATGGTGGATGAACGGCGTCGATTTAGGGTTTCGCAACCTATTTTAGTCGACCAGGTTTGGATGGTTTTTGCGGCGTCGTCGAGGCACCGGATACAACCAGAGTTGGGAAAAATGAAGCTTGGGGTTCTAGCGAAGGTGCGGGTTCAACAGCGAGGCTCTTGACGATCGGAGTTGGGT
The DNA here is from genome assembly GCA_030765085.1 of Allium cepa. Classification (NCBI taxonomy): domain Eukaryota; kingdom Viridiplantae; phylum Streptophyta; class Magnoliopsida; order Asparagales; family Amaryllidaceae; genus Allium; species Allium cepa. Next base: position 339,341,745 of record CM060938.1, read on the forward strand.
AATTCGAGGCGATTTTAGCGACTAGCTTTGTTCCAGGTGGAGGTCGATGAGCGTAATTTTGATTTCGTGATAGGTACATGGTTCTGGGTCGTCGGACGGTTAGGGGAGATGGTCGTCGACATGCTGAAGGTAGCATCGGTGGTCAGAGCAGCTCCGATCACATAGCATGTGCATATATGTCTGGGTTTGGGCGTTGTTGCGTTAGGATGGAAGAAGGTGTTTGCCTCGGGTTTACTCTCGGGGAAATCAGGTGATGGCTTGAGTTTTGTGCCGGGCGTTTGCAAGGGTTTTTAGCACGAACAATAGTTTTTTTTAAAAATTAAGTCAAAAAAAAGAAGAAGAAAAGACTCAGGCTGTTGCTCGAAAAAAATTAAAACTGGCTCGGGTTGATACTCGAGTTGTCCGGTTACATGTTATAATAATTTTAAAATTTAAATAAAACAAGTTTTTCAAGTGTTAAACTATTTTCTCTATATAATAATTTGGTTAGAGAAAAGTGGTATAATTTACTTAAGTTAAATTAATTAGGTTAATTTTTAAGTTTATTTAAACTTAAAATTAAATGGTGTAACTAAGTAAGAAGATAAAATATTTTTAATTCAATTGTTAATGATAATTCTATTAAACAAGTTTTAAAGGGTTTCAAATAAATATATTGAACAAAATTTTCAAGCATGTTTCACAGATCAAAATTTTAAAGTATATTGTTTTTAAATTTGTTTGATTTAAAATAATTTTGGTTAATTATTTGATTTAAACCACTAAGTGTTTTCAAAGAATTCAATGATGTAATTAAGTAAGTGTTTACGATGAATGTATTGAACTTTAATTTATAGAAGGTCTCATGTGATTTTGTATAATTAATTTCAAGCATTTATTTAAATAAGATTTAAATGTTGTAATTAAGTAATTAATTAAGATAAAGGGTTTATCTTTAATTAAAGGATAATTAATTAATTAAAGGTTAATTTATGTAAGTAATTAAAGGTAATTAATTACTTAAAGGTTAATTACTTAATGAAAGTAATTAATGATAATTAATTATTGATTAAAGGTTAATTAATCAAGTAATTAAAGGATACTTACTTAATATAAGTAATTAAAGGATCAATTGGTTAATGTAATTAATTAAGGGTAAATCAGTTAATAATTAAAGATTAATTTATGAATAATTAAGGATTGATTAAAGGTTAATTAATTTATGATTAGCGGATACTTAATTAATGCAATTAATTAAAGGTCAATTAAATAATGTAATTAATCAAGGGTTAATTAATTAATGTAATTTACTTAATGTTAATTAATTTATGTGATTGATTAAGGGATGATTAATTAATTGAGGATAATTAATTAAGATGGATAATTAAGGAAGATTAATTAATTTCATTAATTAATTAAAATAATAACAAATGGTTCGTAATTAATTAATGTTAATTAAGCAGGATCATAAGTAATTAATTTATTTGGTTTGAATTAAATTAATTATAAATTATGTGATTGATTAATCTTGCTTATGGATGATTGGACTATATTGAATGCCTTGAATTGTTTGATATCTCTGACATGTAATGTTCTGTGATATGAATTGCTTTGGATTGAACTGTGATTTATTTATCTAAGATGAATTTAAATATTTATCTATGAATGAAAGATAAGCGTTATAGGATTATATCGCTTATTGATATTGTTATGCTTGGATTTATGATGGTTGTGATATTTTATCGTTGCTTGCAAAACCCCTAGAAAAAACAGACACACACAGATATGGATTTCACATGAAATTGGTTAAGCCACGGGTATTTTTAATTTAATATTATTTTATTCAAAATGATGAAAATAATTTAAAAGTTGGATTTTGAATCCAAAATGGTTTGGAAGTGGAATTGAGTTGAATATGAAAAACTTTTGAAAAGGAAGTTTTAAAATTAAAATTATTTTGAAAATTTAAATTTAACTCAAATAGAGCTTGCCAAGAGTACGGCAGTTCACTAATTTTCTGATTATACTTCAAAATTCTATCACTTGAGCAAATTTAATCGGATTTTCCCAACATGAAATTTTTTTGTTTTCAAATGATAACATCTTTCACATAAAGAAAGAATTTCCAGTTTTTATTGAAAGGATTTCGAGCTGTGGATAAATCAAGTTTGAAATGGAAATAGTTTTGAAAGCTAAGAATGAATCTTTGTTAAAGATTTGGTAAACCTTGTGTCAAATTGAAGATCTTACAGATGGATCTTTTGTTTAAAAGATTAAAAATGAAAATTTGTTTAAACCATTCAAAAGGAAAGGTTTGGGAAATAAGGGCTAAAAAGTTATGACTTAACTAAGATCCGAATGTATCTATATGTTTTAAAATAAGCGCTCATTATTCGGTTAAGCTGTGAGAGGACATTAAGTCATAAAACCCATTTCAAATAAATGATACGACAAAATTGGATTGCAATTGAAGACAGTGGTTGAAGACCGGGTATTTTCAAAAACGAAAGGAATACCTGTCGATTGTCTCTGCAATGAGTTGCTCCGGTATAGAGATTTTCCTATGTGATGGGGAGTGCGGACATGATTGTGGATATCCGGATTTGCAAGGACTTTCTCCTTAATTGGACGAAGTGCCTTCGGTTCCATTTAGACCCAGGATGGACTTGTATGGATGTATGTCTGACATTACACTTTGAGATATAAAGCTGGTTTCTATCAAATACATTTCTGTTTGGTGGCAGAGAATTTATTCTCTTAGCTTAACACCCTTCTCTGAGATGTATGAGCTCAAAGGTTATGTAGTTGATGGTTACTAGTGATATATTCCCAATTTGGTAATGTAGCATGCTAAGTGCCGATCATTGGTTGATCGGAGCATGGCTTTTATGAAAAGCGTAGCTTTGTGGGACGAGACTTCATCAAACCTCACACCCTGGAAATGGTCGAAACAAGAAAGATGCAGCAAGGTTACGGGGGTCGCGGCCCTTAGGGTATGTGCATTTCCTTCTAGATAAAAAGTGGTATCATGGTACGGAGCCCAGATATTTTACTAATGTGGTTGTTGGAATTTGTGGAATCCCGGGATAAAGGTCGGTTACGACCGGGGGATGGCATACTCGTGATAGTGTTACCTAGTTATAGAGGTAACCCGGCCTTGTGTTGGCAGAGATCCGGTTAGGTTCTCGGGACGTCCCTTTAGAGGCGTACCCATTCGAAAAGGTAGTTCTTTAGCCTTGGCCTTTTTTGGAAATCCATTCACTCAATACGAGCCATGTACGGTTTTAGTTGTATAACCTGCCATTTAACATGGTAGCTATAGTAGGCATACTATAATCGTACGTATGCTGGCTAAGATTAATATTATACTTTCGAAATGTTTTCCACGCTATGCACTAATAATAGTATCAAAAGGATTTTTGCTTATCAAGCATGTTTGACTATCATAAGGAGAAATCTCCCCCATGTGTGCGATTGCATTGAGCGTGTGCCGGAAGGCCTTATGGTAGTTTCATTTTTCAAAAAGCATAATGAATTTCTTTTTATTTATTATTGTTCAAATAAATGGTTTTTGTTTGCTCACACCTACCCCATGACTGACCTGGAGTTTATTGTTCCCTTTTTAAACTCTGGTTTCCCATAATTTTCCATACGAACAGCTTAGAGTCGGGTTATCAGCTAGTTCAGATAGTAGATGCAACTTTTGGAAGTTTGTGGATTTGGAGATCGCATTTGCTTCATTGCAGCATGATAGCTTTGGGTTTTGAGCTTTTGGTTTGGTCTTTGGAGCTTTGGAATGGAGATGCAGTATTGATCTCTCTCTCTCTATCGCTTGGAAGTCCATGTTGTTATTTCTTTTCCGCTATTGTATATTGGCTTTGATATTCTTTCATGTTGTATCCATTTGGTGTATCAATAAAATTCTTTTTGTTTCCGCTGTGTTGTTATCACCTAATGTGTTATAAGCTCCGGCGAAACAGACTTCAACGTTTGAATCTCTGGCGTTCGAATACGGGTGATGTATTGGATGCCGATTTTCGAGCGTTGGAACCCAGGTCGTCACATTGCACTTTTAAAGTAGTCGAACAAAGCTCTTTGTAAAACATACTAAGCTCCATTACTACCTTTCAAAATTTTAACGATAGTAGTTCTTTGAACATAACGGATAATAAATTTTCCATCATTATGTGACAGTCGTGGCATTTCATTCCGCTCAATCTACCATTTTTAAAGTCAACACATCTACGAAGATTTGATGATATCCCATCAGGAAATTTTAAGCCTTCCACCCATTTTAACACAACTTTAACTTGATTATTATCTAATTTGTAAAATGCTTTTGATTTTTTACTATCATTTGGTTTCATATGAAGCTCATGACGTTTGCATAATTCTTCTATATCGCGTCTTGATTTCAAATCATCATTCGTATTCCCTTTCACATTCAAAATTGTGTTAAAAACATTATCAAATACTTTTTTCTCATTGTGCATCATGTCTATATTATGACAAAGTAGAAGATGTTTCCAATACGGAAACTCCCAAAAAATAGTTTGTTTGCACCAGTTATGAACAATCGATTTGCCTTCAATTTCTGTTTGCACTCCAGTTTCATATATCTTTGGATTGTCCCTAAAAAATTCGTATATGTCTTTTCTTGACCATATCGTTAGTGGTTGTCTGGTTCCTACTCTATTAGCTAAAAAGTTTTTCTTCTCTCCTTTGAAGGGGTGATTTACATGGAGAAAATATCGATGGCCGTCAAATCATGAAATTTTCTTACCATGAGGTAAAGAAAACGCTTGTGTTTCATCCATGCAATATGGACATGCTAGACGACCGGCAGTACTTCATCCTGAAAACATTGCATAGGTAGGAAAATCACTAGTCCACAATAAAGAAGCAAACATACGAAAAATTTTCTTCTTGGACACATCGTATGTTTCTACTCCTTCGTTACACAGTATTTTTAACTCCTCAATCAACGGTTGTAAATATACATCGATTCCTTATACCGGATCGTCGGGACCAGGAACGACAACAGTAAGAAACATATATTGTGTTTTCATACATATCCATGGAGGTAAATTATATGGTGTGATGATAACGGGCCAGGATGAATATTTAGAACCAAATTGAGAAAATGGCAAAAAACCATCCATACATAATCCTAACCTAACATTTCGACTATCCGCTGCAAAATTTGGATACGTTTTATCGAAATGCTTTCATGCTTCTCCATCGGCCGGATGTGTCAATGTACTCTCTTCCTCTGTTCTCACACTATGTCATCTCATATTAGATGCAATTACAGAAGGTGCATATAATCTTTGAAGCCTTGGAGTGATGGGTAAGTAATGTATATGCTTGTACAGAACTTCCTTCCCCTTCTTTTTTCTAGGTTTGTATCTCTCCTGATTACAAATTTTACAATTTCTAAGGTTTACGTCTTCTTTCCAAAATAACATGCAGCCTTTTAAATATGTATCTATTTCCTGATAAGGTAAACCAAAAGTCAACATAAGTTTTTAACTTCATAGTAATTTTCACACATTAGATTATCGGGCGGCATATGTCTTTTTGCGGCTTGTACAACAGCCGCAAACCCAACTTCAGCGATGTGTATTTTGACTTCATTGCAATGTATTCTGCGATTACTGATAGTTGAGTGCCGCTTTTACAACCATCCCAAATAGGTTTCTTTGCAGCATCTAGTAAATCATATAAAAAAATTGCTTTAATATTTGGTTCTTCAACATTTCCATCATAGTCTTCAACTTCAACCATAGGAAACATTGATCGTGCTGCATCTTCGACCATATTTTCTATACGGGTTGTCGTAACTACTTCGTTAATGACACTTTCAGACTCTACAGAAGTATTTGCTGCAACTTCTCTATGCCGATCCCAAACATAATACTCAGGTACGAAACCGTTTTGGCACAAATGAACTTTCACAATATCTAGTGACAAATACTTCAAATGTCTACACCTACTACACGGACAACGAATTTCTGGATTGTTTCCATTAGTATTTAAAGCGAATTCAACAAATACGTTTATACCATTATAAAAATCTTCTTCTATTGAGCCTCTCAGTCCTTTTCTTTGGTACATCCGTCTCTTTCGATCAACAAAATAATCAATCATTTTTTCTATCTGAGAAAATGAGTCACAAGTTCAAATTTTAATATTTATTTTCAAGAATGAAAATTCGAAAAAGATGATTTTCATGGTCGTATAATATTCGAATTTAAAGAACTATTTCACAAATTAAAAAATATTTTTAAATATGACATATTTTATTTTTTAACATATCGATACAAAATTTTGTACAAAAAGACATTTTTATTTCCATGGTCAGGCATCCTACTTCCCATTATAAACACAGTAAGCATTTACATTTCGTATATTACTTTGCCTCAAACGTTTCAATAAAATTTCGGCAGCATTTTCCTTTTGTTCCCCGCATTGTACACCAAGGCGTGTATGCAGGAAACAAAAAAGAAAACTTAAGACGAAATTTTATGAACCATTTGAGACGAAGTAGTGTACAAAATGTAAATGCTTAATGTGTTCATAACTTGTCCAATACAGGGACAAATCCAACAAACATTATATCAGATGAATATAAATGGTCGTTTTTTGAAAAAAATGACTATTTACATAATGATCATGTACAACACTCGTCAGACGGAGCCAAAAACTCTCTAAGGGACATTAGTTAATTAAATATGCGCATTTTACGAAAAAATACGGTTTTACTAATGGTTCACATTTACAAAATATATTTTAATTTAACACATTTATTCGACGTATTACATCAACTTAAGGCTGGTGTAACATTTTTGTCATTTTTAAATACACACAACTATAATTTAGACTCATGCATTTTTTTGTTGCATTAGTCAATACGTGCATAATATAATACTCCTAGCTCGTGCATTCATTTATCTTATTCCAACTAACACAATACAATGATAGCAGCGCTACACACATATACAATTATAGAATCAAGACATACACACCGATTTACATATACACGAACAACCACAAATTATACATGTTTTTCACAATTTCACGATAAAAGATAAAATAGGTATACCATGGAATGCTAGAAACTATTATAACACTATTGGAAACAATTTCAATCACCAATTAGCCCTAATTTATCAACTTATGCAAATCTAGAAATAAGGTTAAAAACCGAATTTTCCGTGAAAATAAGAGATTATACCTGAGCTAAAAAGCAAGAGAGGTTGAATTCATAACCGGGGAGGATGCAAAGATACGAAATTAGGGGCTGGAGACTTGAGGGAGTGAATTTGGGATTTTGTAAATAGGTTTTCGGTTTTGCTGAAATGAGGAAGAAAGGCTCGGCTGGAGGCTGTAATTCGCGATTTCCGACGGCTTCCAACGGTCGCCGACGGCCTGTCGGAAGCCGTTGAAAAATGACCGTCGGAAGCCGTCGCCCTCTCCTATCGCCATTTAACCATTTTCTTGTAGTGATTAAATCTTCATGCACACTTAATGGATGATTATTGGATTCTAATGATTACTTCACCACCACTCTTCCTAAGAGGGTATTTTTGGGCATTCCCTAAAATATGTATTAGGATTTCATACATGTATAAATACCCCTTATGTATCATGTAACCTTCCTCTCTTCTTTAGTCTTTCTTAGGCCCTCTTCCTCTTAGTTAGTTTTTAGATTAGAAATAAAAGAAAGCTTCTCTTTTCTTTTCATGGCTACTTAGCCATTTCTTTCATGTAATTTATTTTTTTATGCAACTTTAATACATTGGTCATTTCTTTAGTTGTTTACTTCCTTTCATGTTAATGGTGTAGTTTAATTTTAATGCAAGTAGATGAGTGGTTTTTCTTTTCATTTTCCTCCCTTTTTCTTCTTATTTATTCTATGTTGCAAGCTACATTTGTTGATTTGATAACAAATATGAGAGCCTAATCCCTTTAGGGGTAAGGAAGCTCTCTAGTATGTAGATGCAACATTTTGATGTTTATTTTCTCTTTTTGTGCTTCATGAAAAATGATATTTATGTAATTTTGTGTTGAGTATTGAGTTTGATTGCTTATGTTGTTCAAAACAAATAGGCTATGCTTAGTCATATGAATCACAAATTGCCTCTTCATCTATATATGATTATGACAAAGAAATGGATGTTGAAATTAAAATTTGATGGCATATATTTCTAATTAATAGTTAATAGACCATGCTTAAAATAGATTTTTCTTTCAATTTTGTAGTAATATTTCATGAGATGTAAATGTGTTTTAGTGGTTGTGTTATAGTTTGATGGTTTATATTGGGCTAATTAATAGCACAAATATATCATACTTATAAAAAGCACATCAACTAATTTCACTAATGACCAAAAGAGAGATCATAACTTCATTTTTTTGATTTATGTGATCTAGAGAGTGGAAATTACCTCTAAATTATCTTAACACTCTCATATTTTTATCAATTTTCTTTTGTTAGTTTTTTACATTTCTAGCTAATCACACTTTCAACTTTGGTTAGTTTGATTGAATGGAGATTTAAAATCAACAATTCCACGCGGATCGACCCACACTCGCCACGTACCAACTTTTGTATGCCTTGCGCTTGCATTTAATTTTAATTCAAAATTCGTTTGGCTATTTTCTAATCTGATAGAAATTTAGCCGTCCGAACAAGTTTTTAGGGTCATTGCAAGGGAATTCGTTTTGATTTTGATTTTTTATTATTCGAATTATTTTTGTGTGATTTTATTGTGTGTTTGTTTTGTGTGTTAACGTGCATTTAAAGAAAATTTTGCGTGTTTGTGTGACTTTTTTTGCATTGTTTATGTGCATGTTGTTCTAGTTTCTAATGGCATTTGCATTTATATTTCATTAAAAAAAAGAACATACACAATTTATAAAAAAAAGCTTTCATTTCATTTTTCATTTTTTTACAGCACTATTACAATTTTCAATTCTCATCTACAGTTACAAATTTCTACATCCTCATACATCTCTAATTTCACTGTATACTACTCATTGTTTACTGCACAATACAACAATGCACATTTTTGTGCACCTCTACCTACACAATTACCCTCATCCCCCTGCTTCGACAAGCCAATTACCATCTAGTCCTCCTTTACCACTGCAGGCTCACTACCACTGACCACCACTGCGAGAAACAAACAACAACATCAACTATAATTTGCCAAACTTCTACATCTGCTTCACATGCTCCAGTATCAAAACTACAGCTCCACAAACCATACAACCAGCTCCTTCCTCCCCTTAAACCAACACAGCCACTGCATCCACATTGATACTGCCAGCAATACTTGTGATGGTCCAGGATTTTGGCAATATTATTTTAATAAGTATCTAATCTAATTAAATAAAATACAAGCCTATCATTTTAAAAACAGATAAGACTCTGGACATTTACAAGTTATTTATATATATGTGTGGATTGTGAAGGAAATTATGATTAGAAAATTTAAAAATAAAATCTTCCAAAAATATTTTACTATAAAATCTATCTTATTCAATTAAATTAAAGGCTTTACCTTATTAGCATTTGGTATAAGTATATATATGGATGTAATATAGATAATAATGTTTAAAATAAAATCAATCCTATCAATATTAAATATAAGTATAAAAATATATGAATATAAATTTAATGTTGATAGTTAAACTTTAAATAGAAATAAAAACTAAGGATTTATTTTAGTAATAAATTATATGATTATATGGAGACATAAGATAATTCTAGAAATATATAACCTATGAAATACATGTATATGCAAGGCAATAATGAAGAAAAAAATATCTACATACAAAATCAAATGGAATACATGTGTGAATACAAGAAAAAAATAAAAAATATTTACTTACAAAATATTTATGTACATATAAAATAAAATAAAAGATAATAACGAGGCTATAAACTTGTAAGGAAGCATTGCATTTAATACCATCATCTCAGCACAAAACAAGTCATTTCGAATGTGTAAAAATCATTCCAGTTCAAAAGACAAATTTGCTTGGTCAAAGAAATGAAAATAATCTTGTACAGCAAGCCTCCCCTGTAAACCCTTATATATATATATATATATATATATATATATATATATATATATATATATCCTTCTTGTTCTAGTTCGTTCTCAAAAACTAAACAAACCTGAAATGAGAAAACATCACCATTTTACAAACTTAAACAACAATTCAACTAATCAAGCAGGAAGATTTAAATGAAAAATTAAGTTTGCAGCTTCCAGAATTGTTGTCCATTCAAATCTATTTTTACAGGTGAGTAACCCTTTTCAAAAACAATTTAATCTGGTTTAACTAAAATACATGTGATGCTATTGATTTGCATTGAATACTCCAGCTCGAATTTATCTAGAATTGTTTATATATGTATATGAGTAGGTCTGTACATGTTGATTTCCTGTTTCTATTGTTCCAAACTGTAAATTTTTGCTTCCAGGAATTCAAATCCCTTAATTAAACAAATACTAGACATTGATCTATAAATGAAGTTTGTTGGTTGACGTATATTGAAGTTTTTTTAAAAAAATAGTTTTCAGGATTTTAATTTTTGCAAATAAGTTTAAGCTGGAATAACAGTGGAAAATACTGATACATGTAAAAAAAAATCAACTACCTTAAATTTAAATTTAAATTTCATGGATGTAATCATGATTGGAAATCGTGAATTTTGAGATACATTTCGAAATTTTTAGATTGGTAATTCTTGTGAATTTTAGTATTGTTCGAATTGGGTGTTTTAAGAGATTGTCGGTGATCGGCATGGTGAAGTTGGTCGGGATTTGGTCTAGAGGAGGAGGGTAGAACGGCGAGCTGGGGAAAAATAGTTGCCTGATTTATAGTTTGACGTGGTGGTCGGAAATAGACGAACTAGGTTTTGACCGCTGTTTCTTGTCGACGCGATATTTGGGGTTCATGTGTCGTCGTGTAATGATCGGAGATGATCGCGTTGGTGGGGATGGTTGCTGGAAGGTGTAATGTAGCTTTTGTGAAGGTGGCCGGTGTTATCGTGGTCGGAGGCAAAGGGGATGAGGGGTTTTCCTGTGAGTACTGTTTCTTGGTGTCAAGATTCCTGCTCGATTTTGATTCTGTGGTTTCGTGCAACTTGGATTCGCATTTGGGTTTGAGTGGGCTCGAGTGGTCATTGGGGATGGTCGCGACGATCGCCAGAGGTCGGCGATGATGGTTCAGGTGCACCGTGTGCACGTCGTACTGGGAGGACTAGGTTTTTATGTTTTGCTCGGGTGATTCAAGCACAAACATGAGAATGTCCCGAAGCTGATGGAGATGGTGGGAACTCAAAGCGAACGCGGGTTTGCCTAGGGTTGACTTGGGTAATGAAGTGTGCATTTGGGTGAAGTAGGAGCTGTGTTGTAGAAGATTCAAGCCTGCAATTTTCAAGGCAAAGTCCTCAAGTTTTAAATTTTAAACAAGTTTTCAAAACAAATGGAATTCAAAATTTAATGGTATTTTATTTTAATATATTTTCAAATTCAAATGTAAGGATGATTGATTTTAAGGTGGTTAAATTAAATTGGTTTTGAATTTAAAAGAGGAAGGCTTGGGTTTGAGTGTGGGATTGGTCGGGTTTTACTCGAGTTAAATGATAAAAGGTTTTCAAGTTTTATGGTTAACCAAAATCAAATTTAAATTACCCTAACTATTATCCTAAATAGTAATTGTTATAAAATTGGGTAATTTATTTTAACTCTAATTAATAAAGTAAATTCTTAAGTTGTTTTTAAAACTTAACTTATAATGGAATTAAGAAGTAACTAAGGAAATAAAATGTTTATCTATAGTTAAACAATAAATCTTGAGTAATTTAAGTTAATAGACAGAAGTAATTTAGTAAGGATAAAATTTATAAGTTATTAAAGAGGAATTAATTAATTAATGATTGAGAATTAATTACTTTGTGTAATTAATTAAAGTATGGATTAAATAAGATAAGGGTTAATTAAGCATGACTGTGAGTAATTGTAGGATAATTAATCAATGGAAGTGATTAAAGGATAATTAATTTGAGTAATTAATGAGAATGGGTGAAGGATAATAAATTTTTGATATTAATTGAGAGTTAATTACTTGTTGTAATTAAATTATAATTAATCAAGAATGATTAATTAAGATGGATAATTAAAAACGATTAATTAATTTGTTTGTAATTAGTTAAAGTTAAGTATGGATAATCTAAGCGATTAAGATTAGAAATTAATTTAATTAGAGATTAATTAAATTAATTTTGGAAGTGATCGATCTTGCTTATGAATGATTGAATGTTGAATATGCCTTGAATTGGTTGATATCTCTGATTTCAAATGTTTGTGATATGATATGATTAGGTGGACAGTGATAATGTAGTTATTTATCGATGATAAATTGCTGTATATAAATGACATTTTATTTATATTGAATTTTGTTTCACTTGAACAATTTGGGTTAAGTTGACATTGGGTTCGAAGAGACTGGGGTCGTGTATTAGTAAATACCCGAATCCACTTCGATTCTTTGCAGATTGATTTGTGAAATCAATAAGCTGGAATGAAATGATTTAAGTGAATTAGACTATTTAATCTAAATTTTGGTACTTAGAAAATTGATTTGTGAAATGAGTGATGTCTATAACAAATTGTGAATTTGTAAATTGATACGAGTTACCTCAGGTTTTATATAAGTTGTATGCTTTGTATTCCATGTTAGATGGGTTTACTCACGCTGGTTTCCAGCCTGACTCGGGTGTTACTTTGATGTAATGCTCGGGTCAGACCGAGTATTATTGATTTTCATATAAGGACGTTCTGGAGCTCAGGAGGCGAGCTGGATGGAAAGAATGTATGGAGTGTTTCCGCTGTACTATATTGTTGTACATCTGAGACATGATGATTGTGTATATCTAGTGTATGTATATATGTATAAACCTGATGTATTAAAGTGAAATTTGACAAGTACATTTTTCCTTTATATAACTGTTATTATTTGTTATTATATTTTATCCGCTGCGAATGTGAGATGTTGGTGATTCTGTTCTTCTTATTCTTCTATCTCTTTCTTCTTTTTTCAAACTATCTGAAATTTTCGGGATCGAAAATCTTGGGTCGTTGCAGTTGGTATCAGAGCTGAAGGTTAAGCGAGAACCTTGGCTCTGTTGGGATTACTCATTAAGGATAGGGTCAATGGTACCCTAGAATGAGTTGAGTGTCTATATATATGAGAGTGTACGTGTTATTTTCTGATATAAAGATTTTAAATGATTATATATAAGTATATATTTTGATATATATATATATAAAGCAATATTTCTTAACCAATAAATGTTAAGGTAATATGTTGTTAAATTATTTAAATTAAATTAAGAGGTAATAGAAATACAACCAATTTGAAATTAAATAAAGATAAGTTTGAAATGGATTCAAACAAAAATTAAATCTTAAATTTGGGAAGAGTTTCAAAATAAGATAATAATGAATTGGTCCCCAGATATGATAATCTTAAGTATCATCATAAATGGCTATTGTGTTTAAATAGGATGATTGTTTTCCAATAAATAATGATAAAGCAAAATGAAATGTGTTAAGGAAGTATACTTTTACATAAGTACGACTTGTAAATTAAAGTAGGATTTTAAATTGTGAACTTAGAATCCTAAGATTTAAAAACATTTAAAATTTGTTTTCAAATTGTTAAAGGGAATGATAAATAATATTATTCAGAATATTTCTAAAAGTAATCTTATTTTGAAATAAGTTGTTTGAAGCTTTGTTTGGAATTAAAAAACCAAAGGTGGTCTAAAATTTAAGGATAACTTAGTGTGTAAAGGAAATAATATGTATATATGAGGAATATACATAATATCAAAAATGGTTTGAAATAAACTCTAAATGTTGAGTTTTAAATTTGAAATGAGATGTGATATCCAAGGTGATAAGTTTTCGAACTTATAAGATTATTAATGTGAAGTTTAAAATTGAAATGAGAATTCAAATAGGGTAAGGTTAGCTGGGTTAAGCAAATTGGATTTAACTTTAGGAAAGTTAAGTAATTTAACAAATAACCTGAATTGGAAATTTCAAGATGAAATTGGGATTTAACTTGAAAAGTTAGATGGTTAATTTGAATTGGGAGTTTGTGTGATCTCAAAATGGGTTTGAGATCTGAAAATTGAAAATGGATGGATGTTTTAAAATAAATTGGATGATATCATCCTATTGTTATTAAAAATCTTTAAATTGTGGATCAGATTTGTTTAAATGAATGAGAAATGAAGTGTGGTAATATATCCATTATTGAGATGAAAGGAAAATTTAACTTTAATTTGAAATTAAGGATAAGGAATTACTTTGAACTGAAAATTTGAATAATTGCATTTGTAAATTAAAATTGTTTAAGGAACTGGTCTCAAACTGGAAGATAAAATTGAGTAATAAATTAAATTTTTAAGATAAAATTGTTTTGAACTCTTATTTGAACTTTGGAAAAAGTTAAGTAAAGATAATTTAAAATGGAATTTTGAGAATTTGACTCAAAATTAAATTGTTTAAAAATTTGGGTTATTGATTTAAAAATAAAGGTTAATTTGATTTAAGAGATTAAATCGACGTTTGGAAATTTAACTCGAATTTATATAATTCGAGATGGTTTAAAGTTGAGATTTAGATTTCATTAGTTCACATTGAATTTAGTTTGAATTAATTAGAATTGAAAATGGATAAGTATGGAATTCAAATGGGAATTGGGATTAATTCATATAGAAATTGAAATGATTTGAAATTGAAGTGGATTCAATTGGAAAGTAGTCTAAATTAATTTGAATAATTTGGAATTGTAGTTAAAATGAATATGTTTAAAATCAAATGGAATTTGATTTGAATTTGGAAAGAAATTGAGGTTAATTCAACTTGAATTGAGAATAAATCAAGTTCAAGGGAAATTGAAGTTACTCAAATTAGAATTGAGTCAATTTAAATGGAAGTGGAAATTTAAATTGAATTGATGGGATTGGAGGTTGGAAATTGAACAGCTTGACTCTGGACTATTTTCAAAATAAATTGTTTTAGTACAAATCTATTTTTCCAAGCTATTTATTATATATACAACCTTTCTTTTAAATTCCAAAACTATCTTATATTTATTTAACAACTACTTTCGGAACTATTTTACAACTATTTTATAAACTAATTACTATTTTTCCAACTACTTCATAACTAGTTACTATTTTACCACTATTTTGTAATTATTTTACTATTTTTCAACTATTTTACAATTGCTTAACTATTTTACAAACTAATAATTATTTTTCAACTACTTGTTTATTTTTAAATTTTCAAGCTATTTACTAAATATAAACTGGTCGGAGTTCAAACTATTACGATTAAATTCCCAGATTGAAATAATAATTGAGGTGATAATCCAAATGGGATTGAAACAGCTGTGAATAAGTGATTAGAAATCAAAAGTGAATGTGAACAGGAAAGGAAATTAATTTGGTTAATAATCAATGGAATAAATACGTAGGATGTACGTATATTATTCTATTCGCATAAGTGATTTGATCCAGATTCGAGCATAGAATTTCAAGATAGTATTATCGATCCGAGTTGGGATTTTTCACTCGATTTTCGATGGCGAACCTGGGTGTGGATCGTTGATTGGTTCTGGATATTCTCTATCATAGTTAGGCTATACAAGGAGAATGACAGTTTCTGATCAAGAAACCAGATCTGAGTCCGCACTAGGAAGTCAGGTGGACGATACTAGTTTGGAAGTGAAATTATGTGATCGAGTGAGCGATCAGATTGGTATAGCATACGGATGATATGTGTACGTCGTACGGATTTGAATGGAATTGATATTGAAAATTTATGAATAATAAATGTGAAATGATTTCTTTTGAAATGGAAGTATATTTTGTGAAATATACAGTGCATAAAAGTGAAAGTTGGATATTTTTATGATGATAAGTAAGATGGAAATAACTTTAAAAAAAAGGAGTAATTAAATTTGAATATTCTATTTTGAATAAACAAAGTTATATATCTTTGTTATATAAGATAAATCTTCCCATGTTGAATCTATTACCGGAAGAAAAGGATTTTGAAAGTGTTTGAAGTATAAAAGGAATTTTATACAAGTATGAATTGATTCAAGGATTTTTCAAGATTATTATATATATATGTATGTATGTATGTATGTATGTATATAAAAAAAGGATTTTGTAGAAATGATTTTGAGGGAAGGTTTTGGGAACCTTTGGATTTGGAAAGGCTTTGATTTTTGGGTAAAATCAATATTGGAATTTGGGAAAGCCTAATTTGAGAATTATCGATTTTGGGAATCGATTTTGTGTAAATAAGCTTTATATGAAATTCATACTAGGTGTATGATTTGGAAGATGCTATATGTGTGTAGTATAAAGTGTTTTGAAATTGGCTATGGAGAAAAAGGCGCTCTCTTGAAATGACTTCTCAGGAGTGCCACCGGGTGGTAGTGCCTTGAACCCTAAGGGGGGTTCTAAAGTTGATCCCATGAGGAGTCCGGACAAAACTAGTTCCTGAGGATTATGTGTAGTGTGTAGCGAAAATCGAGGGAGCTGATGCCTACAGAGGCATTTGGGTTATGTTGTGGCGACATTGTAACTCGATGTCACTGCGATCTACTGTAGACCATAGCGAAAGTTGTGTGTGCCGCTGAGAGCCAACGGTCTGCGTTTGATTTTATATCGGTAGCATGCGACCTATGGCAACATAGAGAAAGCCGTGTGTGCCGCTGAGAGCCAACGGTCTACGTTTGATTTTACATCGGTAGATTGCGACCTATGTGGGAGTGGAGAAGTTTCATTTTTGACAGCGAAAATCGAGGGCGCCGATGCCTACAGTTACATGGACTTTTGCTGCGATGGCAACGTAATCCTGGAATGTAACTGCGATTTGTTGTGGGTTCCATGGCGTAATCAAGGGGCGCAGAGTGCCTCTAGTTACATGGACTTTTGCTGCGATGGCAACGTAACCCAGGATGTAACTGCGACCATGGATGGGGGTGATGATTTCCAGAGCATTCTCACCAAAGATATTTCCTCTCTTTTCAAAAACTGTTTGCTATATTTTCAATAAAAAAAATTTCCAAGTATTTTCACTGGGTGTTGCAAATGGGTCTGCCAAGCACTTATAGGTTTTCAGTCACCTGATCAACGTATGACCGAATTTCTATGAGAACAAGGATGGACTTGTCGAAACATCAAGATATAAAAGTATTTGTATAAAAACTATGTTAGTAATATTATCTAGATTTTTAAAGTAGTTTAAAAACGATCAAAGAAAATTTATCTAATTTTAAGCATTTTAAATAATTCTAGCTTCATTCCTTTTCGGGGACGAAAAGATTCAAGGGGGGAGGAATGTGACGACCCGGGATTTTGGCAATATTATTTTAATAAGTATCTAATCTAATTAAATAAAATACAAGCCTATCATTTTAAAAACAGATAAGACTCTGGACATTTACCAGTTATTTATATATGTGTGTGGATTGTGAAGGAAATTATGATCTGAAAATTTAAAATAAAATCTTTCAAAAATATTTTACTATAAAATCTATCTTATTCAATTAAATTGAAGGCTCTACCTTATTAACATTTGGTATAAGTATATATATATATATATATATATATAGATGTAATATAGATGATAATGTTTAAAATAAAATCAATCCTATCAATATTAAATATAAGTATAAAAATATATGAATATAAATTTAATGTTGATAGTTAAACTTTAAATAGAAATAAAAACTAAGGATTTATGTTAGTAATAAATTGTATGATTATATGGAGACATAAGATAATTCTAGAAATATATAACCTATGAAATACATGTATATGGAAGGCACAAAAAATATATACATACAAAATCAAATGGAATACATGTGTGAATACAAGAAAAGAAATACAAAATATTCACATACAAAATATCTATGTACATATAAAATAAAAGATAATAATGAGGCTGTAAACTTGTAAGGAAGCATTGCATTTAATACCATCATCTCAGCATAAAATAAGTCATTTCGAATGTGTAAAAATCATTCCAGTTCAAAAGAAAAATCTGCTTGGTCAAAGAAATGAAAATAATCTTGTAAGCGGGCCTCCCCTGTAAACCCTTATATATATATATATATATATATATATATATATATATCCTTCTTGTTCTAGTTCTTTCTCAAAAACTAAACAAACTGAAATAAGAAAACATCACCATTTTACAAACTTAAACAACAATTCAACTAATCAAGCAGGAAGATTTAAAAGAAAATTTAAGTTTGCAGCTTCCAGAATTGTTGTCCGTTCAAATCTATTTTTACAGGTGAGTAACCCTCTTCAAAAACAGTTTAATATGGTTTAACTAAAATACATGTGATGCTATTGATTTGCATTGAATCCTTCAGCTTGAATTTATCTGGAATTGTTTATATATGTATGTGAGTAGGTCTGTATATGTTGATATCCTGTTTCTGTTGTCCCAAACTGTAAATTTTTGCTTCTAGGAATTCAAATCCCTCAATTAAACAAATACCGGACATTGATATAAATGAAGTTTGTTGGTTGATGTATATTGAAGTTTTTTTTAAAAAAAAATAGTTTTCGGGATTTTAATTTTTGCAAATAAGTTTAAGCTGGAATAACAGTGGAAAATACAGATATATGTAAAAAAAAATAAACTACCTTAAATTTTAATTTTAATTTCATGGTTGTAATCATGATTGGAAATCATGAATTTTGAGATACGTTTCGAAATTTTTAGATTGGTAATTCTTATGAATTTTAATATTGTTCGAATTGGGTGTTTTAAGAGATTGCTGATGATCGGCAAGGTGATGTTGGTCGTGATTTGGTCTGAAGGAGGAGGGTAGAACGGGGAGCTGGGGAAAAATAGTTGCTTGATTTATAGTTCGACGTGGTAGTCGGAAATAAACGAACTAGGTTTTGACCGCTGTTTCTTGTCGACGCGATATTTGGGGTTCGTGTGTCGTCGTGTGATGATCGGAGATGATCGCGTTGGTGGGGATGGTTGCTGGAAGGTGTGATGTAGCTTTTGTGAAGGTGGCTGGTGTTCTCGTGGTCGGAGGCAAAGGGGGTGAGGGGTTTTCCGGGGAGTACTGTTTCTTGGTGTCGAGATTCCTGCTCGATTTTGATTCTGTGGATTTTCGTGCAACTTGGGTTCGCATTTGGGTTTGAGTGGGCTCAAGTGGTCATTAAGGATGGTCGCGACGATCGCCAGAGGTCGGCGATGATGGTTCAGGTGCATCGTGTGCACGTCGTACTGGGAGGACTGGGTTTTTATGTTCTGCTCGGGTGATTCTAGCGCAAACATGAGAATGTCCCGAAGCTGATGGGAACTCGAAGCGAACGTGGGTTTGCCTAGGGTTGACTCGGGTAATGAATTGTGCATTTGGGTGAAGTAGGAGCTGTGTTGTAGAAGATTCAAGCCTGCAATTTTCAAGGCAAAGTCCTCAAGTTTTAAATTTTAAACAAGTTTTCAAAACAAATGGAATTCAAAATTTTAACGGTATTTTATTTTAATATATTTTCAAATTCAAATGTAAGGATGATTGATTTTAAGGTGGTTAAATTAAATTGGTTTTGAATTTAAAAGAGGAAGGCTTGGGTTTGAGTGTAGGATTGGTCGGGTTTTACTCGAGTTAAATGATAAGAGGTTTTCAAGTTTTATGGTTAACCAAAATCAAATTTAAATTACCCTAACTATTGTCCTAAATAGTAATTGTTTAAAATTGGGTAATTTATTTTAACTCTAATTAATAAAGTAAATTCTTAAGTTGTTTTTAAAACTTAATTTATAATGAAATTAAGAAGTAACTAAGGAAATAAAATGTTTATCAATAGTTAAACTTAATATCTTGAGTAATTTAAGTTAATAGACCGAAGTAATTAAGTAAGGATAAAATTTATAAGTTATTAAAGAGGAATTAATTAATTAATTAATGATTAGGAATTAATTACTCTGTGTAATTAATTAAAGTATGGATTAAATAAGATAATTCATTAAGGGTTAATTAAGCATGACTATGAGTAATTATAGGATAATTAATCAATGGAAGTGATTAAAGGATAATTAATTTGAGTAATTAATGAGAATGGGTGAAGGTTAATAAATTTTTGAAATTAATTGAGAGTTAATTACTTATTGTAATTAAATTATAATTAATCAAGGATGATTAATTAAGATGGATAATTAAAAACGATTAATTAATTTGTTTGTAATTAGTTAAGGTTAAGTATGGATATTCTAAGTGATTAAGATTAGAAATTAATTTAATTAGAGATAAATTAAATTAATTTTGGAAGTGATCAATCTTGCTTATGAATGATTGAATGTTGAAAATGCCTTGAATTGGTTGATATCTTTGATTTCAAATGTTTGTGATATGATATGATTAGGTGGACAGTGATAATGTAGTTATTTATCGATGATAAATTGTTGTATATAAATGACATTCTATTTAAATTGAATTTTATTTCACTTGAACAATTTGGGTTAAGTTGACATTGGGTTTGAAGTGGCCGGAGTCGGGTATTAGTAAATACTCGAAACTACGTCGATTCTTTACAGATTGATTTGTGAAATAAATAAGCTGGAATGAAATGGTTTAAGTGAATTGGACTATTTAATCTAAACTTTGGTACATAGAAAATTGATGTGTAAAATGAGTGATGTCTGTAACAAATTGGGAATTTGTAAATTGATACGAGTTACCCCAGGTTTTATATAAGTTGAATGCTTTGTATTCCATGTTAGATGGGTTTACTCACGCTGGTTTCCAGCCTGTTCGGGTGTTACTATGATGTAATGCTCAAGTTAGACCGAGCATTATAGATTTTCAGGTAAGGACGTTCTGAAGCTCAGGAGGAGAGCTGGATGGCAAGAACGTATGGAGTGTTTCCGTTGTACTATATTGTTGTATATCTGAGACATAATGATTGTGTATATCCAGTGTCTGTATATATGTATAACCCTGATGTATTAAAGTGAGATTTGACAAGTACAGTTTTCCTTTGTATAACTGTTATTATTTGTTATTATATTTTATCCGCTGCGAATATGAGATGTTGGTGATTCTATTCTTCTTATTCTTCTATCTCTTTCTTCTTTTTCCTAACTATCTAAAATTTTCGGGATCGAAAATCTCGGGTCGTTACAATACTCATCGCTGCTCACAAACCAACCACAATCTCCTCATATCACCAGACTTCTCCCCTCTGCAATACCAATATCATAACTGCTGCGAACTCCCCTCTACATTCTGCCTGATATCTTCCTAGTTCCTACACAATCGTTTTCACTGTCTCATTTTATTACATCAGCCACAACTGCCATTACCAACATGAATGGACTATTGTATCAGTGCCAAAGTTAAAAATCTCATGACATTCTAAACTGGATTTCCAAAAATTAGATAGTTTACGAGTGATTAAAGGAGTAATTTGATATAAATTGTTGCTACCATTATAGTAATATTTAGAAATGATTTCTTTCCAAGTAGCATTATCATTTATATCCTTTGTAGATTTACATATAGTTTTCCAATTTACTAAGAATTTAATGTAGCTATTAGAGTTTTCCCCACTCCATAAGAAATCTCTTCTTATTTTTTTCTATTTTATCAATCACCCAATCTGGAAGAAGATGTAGAATATGCTAGTATATGATTTATGCTCGATGACAATAAACATATATATATTCGTTTAAATGTATTTGTTGTTGTGCTGTTTTATTTTTCACATAATCAAATAAATATTTGTTGAATAAAATAAACAACTTAGAATTCATATTCAAACAAATATTTTATTCAAACAAATATTTTATAACAAATTTGAATAGTACAAATTTATGCTCCCACTAATACATATACACAATTTCAATTACAATTCAATTTCAATTATAAAACAATATTCACATTACAATTTAAACCTTACTACATATTCACTCAACACTCGTATCTTTTCTTCAACTCTGTTCCGGCCTGAATCCAGCATCCAAGCTATCTGCAAAATAAATACTAACGCACCTACTGTTTTGTTTAATTAAATAACGTTGCAAAATTTAATCTTCCTAGTTGCAGATTTCCATTATAGAAATCGTTAAACATACTAATTAAATCTAATTTTAAAACAACCCGAAACGTTTTATAAAAGAAAATTGGGAACCCATCCGGACCCAAGGATTTATCACTTGGCACGTCATTGATAGCATTCCGAATTTCCTCTTCAGCAAAAGGGTTATCTAACTCAAAAGGATCAACATTAAATCAGATAAAGATCATTCCATCTAGCATTAATTCTGTTTTTCTTTTTATTTCCAAAAATATCTCCGTAATAGTATGTAAAAGCCTTATTACGGCCTCTTTGGTCAACTAACTCTACATTATTCATAATAATGGAATTAATCGCATTACTACGCTTTCTACCATTAGCCATATTGTGAAAAATTTGGTATTATTGTCACCTTCATTTATCCAATGGATTCTAGATCTCCGTTTCCACATAACCTCCTCCTTCTCTAATATAGAATTAAGTTCTTTAAGGTTAATGAGGACGTTAGGCTCTCCTAAATTTAGTTGTCTAGTTTCTTCTATCTTGTTTATTTTAGGCATCTCAGAAAGAATATTATCTTTTTTAATTTTTATATTACCAAATACATTTTTATTCCAATTTTTAAGAAAATCCTCAAGATCCCTATGTTTTAAAACAAAATTTTTAGCAGAAATATCATTATCTCTAATATTACAATAACTCATAGAAATCCACTTATTTTTAATTAATTTCAAAAAATTGGATTCTAATAGCCACATTTTTTCGAATTTAAAACATCTATTAATAACCCTTTGTTGTTCACATGTGAGAATAATATGACAATGATTGGAATAAGTGTAAGGCAAACCAAAAACTCTACAAATAGGAAATTTATCCTCAATTTCATCATTATCCAAAAACCTATCAAGAAGAGCCATAGATGGGATCTCCCTAGTATCACTCCAAGTAAAATCTCTATTAGAAAGAGGAATCTCAATCAAATTAAATTAATAATAAATTGGTCAAATTCCTCTATAGTAGAGAAATCGCCCTCCGGTGGTGAACGCTCTCCTAAAAAACGCGTAACGTCAAAATCACCCCCTAAAATCCAAGAACCTGGAGCTAAAGATATAAAATCTAAACATTCATTCCGTAACAACCCGATTTTTCAACGCCCGAAAATTGACATCAATACGCCCACTGTATCAAATGCCGAACAATCAAATGTCGGAAAACCGAACCGTTAGGGTTAAAGAAGAAGGAGGTAGAAGAAGAAATAGAAACAATATCAGAATCTCACAATCGCAGCGAACAGTATATAATAGATAAACAACTAATCTTTAAACAAAAGAACTATATCAGTTTATACATCACAACATCAGAGTACAACAACATCTATAGCACACAACTGGACAGTATCATAACCTGTCCTCACAAATCTGACTATTCAGTTAATCATGCACAGCGTAATATTTATTAAATACGTGTGATACATCTCGCCATTCAACTCGCCTCCTGTGCTCCACAGCATCCTTTCCTATATCTATAATACTAGGTCTGACCCGAGCATTATAGTTAAATAACACCCGAGTCGGTCTGAAAAACCAGCGTGAGAAAACACACCCAATTGGATTATTAAAGTTTAAAAATCATTTGAAATCAATGGTATCTCGTAAGACCACGCCACAAATAAACATACCGGGTTTTTACCTTACGAGAACCAAAATATTTTTATCAAATTCGTCTAATATTATAATATTGTCTATAGAAAGTAAAATAGAATCTAGCTAAAATGCTTGCATCTCACATTTCGGCAAAGTTGGGCACAATCAAAACCGTACAGCGCTTATTGGAGATTGGATTACATACAATGGCAGGGCTACTGGGGTACCACCCGTCACAGTACATGGTCTAGATCACCGTACCGAGGATCCACCCTGATCCCCTGCATTAAAAGTCCGGAGCTTCCCCTTACTGGATAGTCCGAATAAGATCACCCCGCGGTTGGGATTAGCAACCGTCCACACAGCCAAAAAAATGGACCTCTAGACAGGGATGACCTTACCCTAATTTGTTGCTAACCACTTAGCCTTGTGTGCACCTCCCCTTTTTTAGCCATTCGTGGTTGATGAGGCTCGAGGCTATGCGTTCCCTTTTTAGCACACATTCACTTAGAGTGCTCACCGTCCTCCTAATGATGTTCTCAAAGCATTCATCCATACAAGTCCGTTCCGGGTCCGAACAGAACTGAAGGCACTACTCCTACTACATCCATTTTGGAATCACCCTTAGGATTAGTAGCAATTAGCCCTTGCACTTCACTGCTCCATCTACAACTCCAAGCTCTTGTCATCCTCACAAAAACGTTCAAAACGAATCGAAGTGGTTTTCGGAAAATTAATCCCGATCCCTGTTTCTTCGAAATTATCAACGCATTGGCCAATATTGATAGTCAGTTATTTAGCTATCAAATAACATCCATAACAACCATCACATTTAAATAATTCTCCGAATTATTTATTAATCTCAAATATCTTCGCAAGATATACTTCCACTCTTCAACCCTTTGAGAAAAAAATTGTTTTCAAAACACTTTTCTCTCTCGGAAGAAAATTCCCACCCAATTGTTTTATTTCCACTGAAAATCGCCAAGCCATAATATTTTAGATTTTTAAAATAATTTAAATCGCTTTATTCTAAATATATACTTTAAAACATTTAAATTAAAACTACTTAAACAATTTATTTAAAATGCTAGTTATAAAATTTTATACTAATTTCTCATGTAAAACTTAAGCCAAAACTAATTTTAAAACAAAAGTTACGAAATTCTATGCAAGTTTTCAAATAAACTTTACCCAAGCTGTGACGCCCCACCTCTATACCCACGCTAGCCAAGAACACTACGGAGTAATGCTGTCAACTAGCACGGAGGATAAGACTGTGGAGGAGCGACTATCCATGTAATTTCTTTGTGCAAGCACCGAATGTCAGATAGTATAGCATGCATTTCATTTAAGGAGGAAATCCAACATACCGATACAAACTCAAAGCTACTACACAGTGGCTATATATATAATCTTCGGAAACGAATATAGAAATAAACATAACACAAATCAGTCACAGACATCCAAATCACAAAGGCGGAAAAATATATGAATATATATAACACATGAAAGTGCACATCAGAGTAGTGGTCTGAAAGATCCACAATAACACAAAAGAATAGCAACATGTGCTATACAAAAGAATACATCCATGAGTCGATATCTCAAATGTATACAACAAAAACTACAATCTAAGTAGTTAGCCAAAAGTCAAAGTAATAGATCCCTGGACAGAAGTCAAGCAGAAGCACCTGTAACATCTCGGTCTGACCCGAGTATTATTTCATAAGAAAATAATAAACGGATCAGTCTAGCTATAAATATCAGATGACATGATATAGAATAAGAGATATGGCATAAACGTATAATAACCATAATGGCATACTACTATAAGTATGTAAATGAAAATCAATCAAGAGATTAATCAATAACACAAGAATCTTCTCAAAGATCAAAATCCAAAAAAAGTAATGACACACGAATTCACTAATGCAGAAAAATTGATAAAACTTATCAATGAAAATCACGAAAATTGGTGAAGCACAAATTCCAGAAATCAACACACGAAATCTAGAAATCACAAAAATGATCGTAGAAACGATCATCACAAAAAGGGGGAGGCCTATCACCAAACGGGAGCATGAAAACTCACCAACACGTGTATCACAAACGGGACGCTATCCCATGGTCACTAACCATAGAGCCGGTGCAACGACGTAGTACAACGGTACACCCGAGGAACCAGAAACTCGAATAGTTTGGAACAATAACGTAGTAAAACGGTACGCCCGAAGATCCGAACACCATAAAAACATGGGTCGCTAGCCCACAAAAATTGGTTCGAAACCCCAAGAAATAAAATAGGCCGTTAGCCTATAATAAAAATGAGACGAAACTCAATAAAACGAGGTACTGTCCCCTCCGTGGACAAAGAAAACAAAGTATATCGCTAGTCATAATCACAAAAATGATCATCATCGATCATCAAGAAGTGTCAATTACAATAAGCTAGTAAATATATAAGCTTAGCCTCATGTCCCACAACCACTTGCTTAACTTAGATATTTACGAACAAACTGTAGATCTTCACTAGAAAATTATCATAAGAGGTTCAATCGAACAAGTCCAAGAATTAACCGGCGAAGTAAACGCAAGCGTTTCATACCACTTGTTTTACTAAGTCGTTTAATTCAATTTCTCATACGAGTGAGGTAAAGGCTTGTATATACTAATAGATTGGAAAACGGTTTTGAGAAAAGAGTTTTGTAATAAAATAGTGTTGAAATCACTTTGATGAAAGAGTTTTGATATTTACTACTAGTATCGAAACCTTTATATTTTTTAAAATGACAAATCACAAAAGTGATAGTAGAAACAATCAATCACAAAGTTCACATTCGAAGATGTGAATGAAATCCAAGGAAATTAGTTCCAAAACCATCAAAGTAGAAATACACACGCGACCTAATCATGGCCGAGCGAAAGTGCAATGACCTAAAGAGGTAGCGACTTAAAGTAAAATAGGTCAAACGACCTAAGGATAGCATGGTTACATGGCCAAGCGACCTAACCAACTAAGGCCGAACGACCAAATCCATCACGCGACCTAAAGGAGTAGGCATGAGGCCAAGGGGGTGCGACCCAAGGGGTACACGACCTAAGATTATCGCGCGACCTAATGGAAGAGAAACAACCTAACTCGGTCGAGTTAAGCTTTGGAACGACCTAACTAGCCGAGCGACCTAAGGGAAAGACAGGTCGAACGACCTAAGGATAAGGAGATTCGAGCGACCCAACAAGGTTGCATGGCCGAGCGACCTAACCAACTATGTGTCGAACGACCTAACAAACTCGCGACCTAACTTGGTGGATGGTCGAGTGACCTAAAGAGGAGACAGGTCGAACGACCTAAAGGTTGCGACCTAACTAGGCGGGATAACTGAGCGACCTAATCATTTGAGGCCGAATGACCTAATTAACTTGCGACCTAATCATTTGAGGCCGAATGACCTAATTAACTCGCGACCTAACAAACGACATGGGCCTAGCGACCTAGCTAGGTGGAACGACCCAACGTGGCGACCTATAGGGAAGATAGATCGAGCAACCTAGTGGAGACAAGGTCATGCGACCTAGTGGAAGTGAGGCCAAGAGACATGAGCGAGCGACCTAACCTATGGCGAACGACTTAAGGTCTAACGACCTAAAGGGGAAACGACCTAAGGAGGGTAGGCCGAGCTATACGCCGCGACCTAAGGGATTATGCGACCTAGAGATGGCGCGACCTAAGGTTGAATGCTACTGCCGAGCGACCTAAGGCCTAGCGACCTACGGACTAGGTGCCAAACGACTTATATGCTGTGCGACTTATCAATGGCCGAACGACCTAAGGCGCAGAAAATGCAAAAACACACGAAATTGGAGTTTTTCGCCAATCCAATCCAAACCAAATGCAAATGTACATGCTAAAGTGATAGGAATTCATTCCCAACAATCCAAGATAGTTATAGACAAGAATGTGAGATAAAAATCTCACCTTTGCACAAAAACCCAATGAAAATAAAGCTTAAAGTAAAGCAAGAATCAACCACAAGCTTGAATCAATGGCTTCTCTCTAGATTTGGAGTTGGATGGTGGATTTGCAAGAGAACTTGAGCTTGGAATTTTAATTTCCCATTCCCTCCACCATTTTTGATGAAGCTTTTGTGTTAGGAATTTGAATGAAGTTATGAAGAGAAGAGGGAGTGGAGGTTGGGTCTAATAGGCTAAGTCCAAACTAAAGGCCAAAGCGAAAAGGTAGTGAAATTCCACCAACTCCAAACATATCAAAGTTTATACTTAAAAAGACTGCAAACGTCATTTTGAACTCAATGGAAGTGTCTCGAGTCCTAATTCGACCGTATGAAAAAAGTAACTTTTCGGGCTATAATCCGACTAACGATAGAATATTTAAATAAAATATTTAAATATAAAATCGATAAATATGTGGGTTGTTACAGACTCCCCTCCTTAAAGAAATTGCGTCCTCGCAATATATAAGATGGAAATAAGAAGTAACAACCATAAAAGCATATTAACACAAAAGAAATTTGAAATAAGAAGTTCACCTCAAAGAGCATGAGAAAGTAAGTCTGGATGTGTTCGCTCGATGAATTCTTGAGATTCCCAAGAACAATCCTTAGGATTTGAGGACCACTGAACTTTAACAAGCGGAACATCTTTATTTCGAAGGCGCTTGACCTCCGAGCAATAATACGAATAGGATGTTGCTCATAAGTTAAATTAGGTGAAACTTCAATTTCTTCCACAACACCGGGCTCAAGAATAGAATCGGAATCTCGAAGGCATTTCCGTAATTGAGAAACATGAAACACGTTATGCATAGCAGAAAACTGAGCCGGTAATGCAAGGCGATAAGCCATGGAACCAATACGTTCGGTGATAGAAATGGTCCAATATATCGAGGCGCTAATTTTCCCGATCGACTGAAACGTACAACACCCTTCATTGGTGAAACACGAATAAACACAAGATCTCCCACAGAAAATTCTAATTTCCTTCTTCAGTTATCGGCATAGGATTTTTGTCTACTCTGGGCTTCTTTCATCCTCTGACGAATAAGGTCAATCTTTTTTGTAGAATCACGAATAAAGTCTGGACCTAAAACCAGCTTCTCACCGGCCTCAAGCAAACAAGAAGGAGATTGGCATGGCCTTCCGTAGAGTGCTTCAAAAGGTGCCATATCAATACTAGATTGGAAGCTATTATTATAGGAGAACTCAACAAGAGAAATATGATCTTTCCAACTCCCACCAAAATCAAGAACACATGCACGAAGAAGATCTTCAAGAGTTTGATTAACACGCTCGGTCTGTCCATCGAACTGAGGATGATAAGCGGTACTAAAATTAAGCTTCGTTCCTAAAGCTTTTTGAAGACTCTTCCAAAATCCACTAGTAAACAATGGATCACGATCGCTAACAATAGAAGTAGGAACTCCATGTAATTTAACAATTTCCTTAATAAAGAGTTTGGCCAAAAGAGGAACGGTTCGGTTAGACCGAACGGGAATAAAATGGGCGGATTTAGTAAGTCTATCCACGATCACCCATAAGTTATCATGACCCGAACGAGAACGGGGAAGGCCATCTATAAAATCCATGGAAATTCGGTCCCACTTCCAGATTGGAATTTCTCAAGGTTGCAACAACCCACCAGGCCTTTGATGTTCGGCCTTGACAAGTTGGCAAGTCATGCAACACTTAACAAAGTTAGCAATATCGGATTTCATTCCCTCTCAATAATAAAGTCGCTTCATATATGCGTACATTTTACTACTACCGGGATGAATGGTAAATTTAGAATGATGAGAATCTTCTAAAATATCTTTTCTAAGATCACTAATATTTGGTACGATAAGTCTACCAAATTTTTGAATACTGCCACGAGAATCAATATCAAAGTCTTTAAAACCTTCAATATCAATTTTATCCCTAACTTTTTGGCCAAGAAGAGCCAATTCAGGATCTAGCTTTTGAGCTTCAAGAATGCGGTCTAAAAGAGATGGATGAGCCTCAAGGCTACATAAGGCAAGAGATGAACACAAATCGGATACATGATCTTGAATCTCACAAGTGGATAAAATCTCAAGATCGGTCCATTCGGATATCATCATAGAAACAACCACTTGTTTCTTACGACTAAGTGCATTGGCAACACGATTTCGCTTTCCAGGGGTATAAAGAATATCAAGGTCATAAGCTGCAATAAATTTGAGCCAACGTTGCTAACGCAAATTAAGTTCCTTTTGGGAAAATAGATACTTCAAAGATTTATGATCTGTGTAAAGAATAAACTTTTCACCCAAGAGACAATGACGCCAAATACGAAGGGCGAAAACAATAACCGCGAGTTCTAAATCATGAGTGGCATATCTAGTCTCAGCTGGCTTCAATTGCCTAGAAGCATAAGCAATAACACGTTCTTTTTGCATAAGAACGGCACCCAAACCAACGCGACTAGCATCGGTATAAACAATAAAATCTTGATTCCCCTCGGGAATAACAAGAATAGGTGCATCGGAAAGGAGTTCTTTTAATTTCTAAAAAGAAGCTTCACATTTGTCCGACCAAATGTATTTAACTCCTTTCTTGGTTAAACTAGTGAGAGGCACGGAAATTTTGGAAAAGTCCTTTATGAAACGGCGGTAATAACTCGCCAATCCAAGGAAGCTATGGATCTCTGTTACACTCTCTGGTCTCTTCCAATTTTGAATCGCTTCAATCTTTGAAGAATCCACTGATATTTCAGATTCGGAAATAATATGACGGAGAAACTTCACACGAGATTGCCAAAAGTGGCATTTAGAGAATTTTTCTTTTAATTGATTACTCCTAAGAGTTTCCAATACAATTCGAAGATGCTTTTCATGTTCCTCCTCGGTTTTAAAATACACAAGAATGTCATCAATAAAGATGAGAACAAACCGATCGAGGAAGTCTTTGAAAACTCTATTCATAAGGTCAACGAAATAAGCCGGAGCATTCGTTAAACCAAATGGCATAACAAGCCATTCATAAGGTCCATAGCGAGTACGGAACGACGTCAAAGGAATGCTATCCTCTGCAATACGAAGCCGATGAAAACCGACAGCTAAGTCTAATTGCGAAAAGACTCTAGCACCACTAAGCTGATCGAATAGATCATCAATCCGAGGTAAAGGATATTTATTTTTAATAGTAAGATCATTAAGCTTGCGATAGTCAACGCAAAGCCTAAGTGTACCATCGGATTTCTTCACGAAAATTGCCGAAGCTCCCCAAGGCGAGGAACTAGAGCGAATAAATTGTTTCGTCTCCAATTCGGATAATTGTTTGCGCATTTCCTCACTTTCCTTATTGTACATGCAATAAGGAGGACGAGTGATAGGTTGAGCTCCAGGAATTAGATTAATTCTGAACTCAATTGCTCGCTTAGGTGGTAATCCTAAAACGGGCTCAAATATGTCGGAGAATTCACGAACGACGTGAATAAGAGAAATAATATCTTCCTCATCATCATCATCATCATCATGAGGATTTAAGGAATATAAAGATGCAACCAAAATGGAGTCCGAATCTTTAAGATCAATAGAAATCTGCTTAACAGATTGAGGATGTCGAAGATAAATAGTCCGCTCAGGACATAGGATATGAGCTTCATAACGGTTAAGCCAATCCATACCCAAAATCATCTAAAGCCTAAATAACGCATAACATGCAAATCGGCTAGGAAAGAAAAATCACACAAAATAATCTCGACATCTTTACACAATAAACTAATTGTTGCGAATCCACCGACCGGATTCGCAATTCTCAAAGAAGTCATTAAAGCGCCAACACTCAAAGAAAAAGTATCAACAAGTTCTTTTGATATAAAAGAATGGGACGCACCCGTATCAAAAAGAACTCGAATACGATGATCATGAAATAAAATAATACCATCAAGGATAGAGTGAAAAGTACCTTGGCCACTAGATATGTTGCCAGGGGCTTTAGCAACATTAAGCTTTCCCTCCTTCATGCCTTGAAGTTTGGGACAAGAAGATAAACAATGATCCGAACCTTTGCAATAGCGACAAAAGAGAGGTTTCGGACATCTATTGGCATAATGGTCTTTAGAACCACAATTGTAGCATTGCCCATCATTAGGGGCAGAAGCCTTTGCCACCGGAATTGCTTGCTTTCCTTTCTTGTTGGGATAAGACCCTTTGAACTTAATAGGCCTTCTCTTGTTGTTGTTGAATTTTGGTTTAGCACCAACCACTTCAACATCACTCTCCCTATCGGCCTCTTCAAGACGAAGAGCGATATCTACGGGTTGATCAAAAGAAACTTCTAACTTTAGAAGTAATGGCTTCTTGATATTTTTATTCAAGCCATAGACGAATCTCTGATTTTTCTTCAAGGGGGTATTAATGTATTCAACTCCGTACTTGGAAAGAGATTCGAATGATGCGACATAGTCTATCACAGAAGATTCACCCTGAACAAGGTCAATAAAAAGGCGAGCCAAAGTCACCTTCTCAGCTTCTGGCACAAATTTTAATTCAAAGCGTCCACGGAATTGCTCCCAGGTGAGATCCGCTTCATTAATTTCAGAAATAAGAAGTTCGTACCAGTCCAATGCTCTTTCTTGGAGCATACTGGAGGCCACCTGAACACGGTGAAGATCGATAAGATTCATGCGAGAAAAGATTCGATCGCATGCTCTTAACCAAGCCTGGACCTCAATAATAGTTTCGGAACCTTTTAATGGTTTACCACCCAAGTTGGTTTAATCGTTGCACAAGCGTGCAAATCCTGACTTAGGGTGAGTAGGTTCCTGATTAGGGCTAGCTGCCTGAGCATTCGTTACTAAGTCAAGAAGCTGTTGAGCAGTCATAAAAACTCCATCTTGGGGAGTAGCACGAGATTGACTGGCGCTGGGACGGCCAGGTCTAACCATTTCTCTTCCTTTAGAAAGAAAGAAAGAATAAGAAAAAAGTTATTCACCAAATGAATATCAAGCAATCTTGATAGACAAAACAAGGAGTCATAAAGAAAATAGGATGAATCGGTACGAAGACACGAATTAAATCCTAAGGCATGACTCCTAAGATGGACTTAGGATGATGATCCTTGTTAATTTATTCTACATTGTTCCCAAGTTTGGCTCTGATACCAAGCTGTGACGCCCTACCTCTATACCCACGCTAGCCAAGAACACTTCGGAGTAATGCTGTCAACTAGCACGGAGAATAAGGCTGTGGAGGAGCGATCATCCATGTAATTTCTTTGTGTGAGCACCGATATGTCAGATAGTATAGCATGCATTTCATTTAAGGAGGAAATCCGACATACCGATACAAACTCAAAGCTACTACACAGTGGCTATATATATAATATTCGGAAACGAATATAGAAATAAACATAACACAAATCAGTCACAGACATCCATATCACAAAGGCGGAAAAAGATATGAATATATATAACACATGAAAGTGTACATCAGAGTACTGGTCTGAAAGATCCACAATAACACAAAAGAATAGCAACATGTGTTATACAAAAGAATACATCTATGAGTCGATATCTCAAATGTATATAACAAAAATTACAATCTAAGTAGTTAGCCAAAAGTCAAAGTAATAGATCCCTGGAGAGAATTCAAGCAGAAGCACCTGTAACATCTCGGTCTGACCCGAGTATTATTTCATAAGAAAATAATAAACGGATCAGTCTAGCTATAAATATTAGATGACATGATATAGAATAAGAGATATGGCATAAACGTATAATAACCATAATGGCATACTACTATAAGTATGTAAATGAAAATCAATCAAGAGATTAATCAATAACACAAGAATCTTCTCAAAGATCCAAATCCACAAAAGGTAATGACACACGAATTCACCAATGCACAAAAATTGATAAAACTTATCAATGAAATCATGAAAATTGGTGAAGCACAAATTCCAGAAATCAACACACGAAATCTAGAAATCACAAAAATGATCGTAGAAATGATCAATCACAAAAAGGGGGAGGCATATCACAAAACGGGAGCATGAAAACTCACCAACACGTGTATCACAAACGGGACGCTATACCATGGTCTCTAACCATAGAGCCGGTGCAACGACGTAGTACAACGGTACGCCCGAGGAACCAGAAACTCGAATAGTTCGGAACAACAACGTAGTACAACGGTACGCCCGAAGATCCGAACGCCATAAAAACGTGGGTCGCTAGCCCACAAAAATTGGGTCAAAACCCCAAGAAATAATAGGCCGTTAGCCTATAATAAAAATGAGACGAAACTCAATAAAACGAGGTACTGTTCCCTCCGTGGACAAAGAAAACATAGCATATCACAGTCATAATCACAAAAATAATCATCATCGATCATCAAGAAGTGTCAATTACAATAAGCTAGTAAATATATAAGCTTAGCCTCATGTCCCATAACCACTTGCTTAACTTAGATATTTATGAACAAACTGTAGATCTTCACTAGAAAATTATCACAAGAGGTTCAATCGAATAAGTCCAAGAATTAACCGGCGAAGTAGCGTTTCATACCACTTGTTTTACTAAGCCGTTTAATTCAATTTCTCATATGAGTGAGGTAAAGGCTTGTATATACTAATAGATTGAAAAACGGTTTTGAGAAAAGAGTTTTGTAATAAAATAGTGTTGAAATCGCTTTGATGAAAGAGTTTTGATATTTACTACTAGTATTGAAACCTTTATATTTTTTTAAAATGAAAAATCACAAAAGTGATAGTAGAAACAATCAATCACAAAGTTCACATTCGAAGACGTGAATATAATCCAAGTAAATCAGTTCCAAAACCATCAAAGTAGAAGTACACACACGACCTAATCATGGCTGAGTGAAAGTGCAACGACCTAAAGAGGTATCGACTTAAAGTAAAATAGGTCAAACGACCTAAGGATAGCATGGTTACATGGCCGAGCGACCTAACCAACTAAGGCCGAATGACCAAATCCATCACGCGACCTAATGGTGTAGGCATGAGGCCAAGGGGGTGCGACCCAAGGGGTACACGACCTAAGATTATCGCGCGACCTAATGGAAGAGAAACGACCTAACTCGGTCGAGTTAAGCTTTGGGACGACCTAACTAGGCGAGCGACCTAAGGGAAAGACAGGTCGAACGACCTAAGGATAAGGAGAGTAGAGCGACCTAACAAGGTTGCATGGCCGAGCGACCTAACCAACTAAGTGCCGAACGACCTAACAAACTCGCGACCTAACTTGGTGGATGGTCGAGCGTCCTAAAGAGGAGACAGGTCGAACGACCTAAAGGTTGCGACCTAACTAGGCGACATAACCGAGCGACCTAATCATTTGAGGCCGAACAACCTAATTAATTCGCGACCTAACAAACGGCATGGGCCGAGCGACCTAGCAAGGTGGAATGACCCAACGTGGCGACCTATAGGGAAGATAGGTCGAGCGACCTAGTGGAGACAAGGTCATGCGACCTAGTGGAAGTGAGGCCAAGAGACATGAGCGAGCGACCTAACCCATGGCGAACAACTTAAGGTCTAACGACCTAAAGGGGAAACGACCTAAGGAGGGTAGGCCGAGCTATACGCCGCGACCTAAGGGATTATGCGACCTAGAGATGGCGCGACCTAAGGTTGAATGCTACTGCCGAGCGACCTAAGGCCTAGCGACCTACGGCCTAGGTGCCGAACGACCTATATGCTATGCGACTTATCAATGGCCGAACGACCTTAGGCACAGAAAACGCAAAAACACACGAAAATTGGAGTTTTTGGCCAATCCAATCCAAACCAAATGCAAATGTACATACTAAAGTGATAGGAATTTATTCCCAACAATTCAAGATAGTTATAGACAAGAATGTGAGAAAAAAATCTCACCTTTGCAAAAAAAACCAATGAAAATGAAGCTTAAAGCAAAGCAAGAATCAACCACAAGCTTGAATCAATGGCTTCTCTCTAGATTTGGAGTTGGATGATGGATTTCCAAGAGAACTTGAGCTTGGAATTTTAATTTCCCATTCCCTCCACCATTTTTGATGAAGCTTTTGTGTTAGGAATTTGAATGAAGTTATGAAGAGAAGAGGGAGTGGATGTTGGGTCTAATAGGCTAAGTCCAAACTAAAGTCCAAAGCGAAAAAGTAGTGAAATTCTACCAACTTCAAACATATCAAAGTTTATACTTAAAAAAATTGCAAACGTCATTTTGAACTCAGTGGAAGTGGTCTCGAGTCCTAATTCGACCATATGAAAAAGTAACTTTTCGGGCTATAATCCGACTAATGATAGAATATTTAAATAAAATATTTAAATATAAAATCGATAAATATGCGGGTTGTTACACAAACTATCTTTAAAATAAAACTATTTTATAAAATATATGTAACGACCTGGAATTTTCGATCTCGAAAACTTCAAATAGTTATGAAAAAGAAGAAAGAGAAAGAAGAAGAAAACAGGAACAAATCACAGAAACCTCACATTCGCAGCGGATCAAAATACAATATCACATAAATAACAGTTTACAAAAGAAGAACTGTATCAGTACACTTACATTTTTATACATCAGAGTTAATAACCAATACACAACACTGGACAGTTTAAACAAACATGTCCAAGATAAACTATACTAATGTATAGAGCGGAATTCTCTCCATACGTTCATGTCATCCAGCTCGCCTCCTGAGCTCCAGAACGTCCTTACTTGAAAATCTATAATACTTGGTCTGACCCGAGCATTACATCAAAGTAACACCCGGGTCAGGCTGGAAACCAGCGTGGGTAAACCCATCTAACATAGAATACTAAAACATACAACTTAAATAAACCCAGGGTAACTTATATCAATCTACAAGTTCACAAAATGTTATAGACATCACTTATTTCACCCATCAATTTCTAAGTATTAATATTTGTATTAAATGATCCAATCCACTTAAATCATTCCATTCCAGCCTATTGAATCCACATATCAATTTTAAAAGAATCGAAGTGGTTTCGAGTATTTACTAATATCCGACTCCGGTCTCTTCGAATTCAATGTCATATTACCAAGTTATTCCAGTGAAAAACAATTTAACTTTTAAATACAAGATTTCACTTTCACACAGCAATTCATCATCGATAGATAACCACATTATCACCGTTCGAGACAAACATATCATATCACAAACATTTCATACCAGAAATATCAATCAATCGTTTATAAATAAGATTAATTAGTCACCCTATTCCTTTTAATCACCTTTAATCTTGCTTACCTAACAAATATTTAATTTCAAACTTAAAATTTCTCATCCTTAATTTATCCTTTCTAATTACATTCAGTAATTAGCCTTAAATTAATTTACCACAAATTAATTAATCTTCACCCTTTCACATTATCACATTCATCCTTAATTAACTACTCAAATCAATTATCTTATAATCATTTAAATTGATTAATTATCCTTTAATTAATCAATACTCATTAATTAACTAATCCGTAATTAATACCCTTAATTAATTGCACTAAGAAATTAATCCTTAATAAATTCCATTAAGTAATGCCCCTTTAATTAGTTTCATCCAGTAATTATCCATTACTAAGTAGTTATACTTCACTAATTACATTGAGTAATTATATTTAACCAATCATTAAATGATTATCTTAAATCAGTTAAACTAGTTAATTACTTACATAAATATAATTATACTTAGTGATTTGATCCTTAAGCACTTCCATTAAGTCATTAACCACTAATTACCTTTTTATTAAGAAATTTCCTTTTCTATCCATTACTTCAATAATTACTCTTAATTTCTTACCCTAAGTAATTATATTTAAAATTTTCAATAAGTAATTATACCAAATCAATTTCCTAAGGGGTTATCCATAATTAGTTAACTAATTAATTTTCTCAACTTAATTTCTTAAATTAATCTTTTCATAATCACTAGTTATTAAAACATATATTCCGTCACTTCATTTTATCTTGTGATACTTAGGGATTTAATTCACTAAAACTTTATTTTTTAAAAAAAACAGGTAAATAAGATTTTACTATTAACAAAACTTATCTTACCTTTATTATCAAAGTTAATACACTAACGAAGCTACCTGAGCCAGATCTTATTCTTCTCGAATCAAAACCCGAGCTTCTTGTTGACGACATCACTTCGAGACAGCCCAGCATTTACTCGAGTTGAATACCGAGTAAACCCCTTCTTCTCAATTCCAGCCTTCCTCTTCATCTTTCTTTCTTCTCCTAAATACTGCTCTGTCATACACGAGCACAACCTCGTGCACCTGCACACAGCTCCGCCTCACCAGAGCACGTCGCCGACCCTATCCACAAACCACCTCCGACCTACTAGATCACCAGATCACCATAACATCGCTCGAACACTCCCACATCGAAATCCGAGCCTATAAAACTTTCCCATAGGAGGAAGACCCCCATATTTCCACTTCGCTCTTCTCGCTCTGCCACCGGAACCCCAAAAATTCGCCAATAACTCCTTATCCTTTCCCCCCTACCGCAGGCTTAACCAACCACCTTGACGTCGAAAATCTCAGGTTACCGATCCTGTTCCCAAACCCTTCATAAACCCTAACTTCATCTTAACCGGCCACCACCGGCATTACGGAAAGGAATCTCCATTTTTCCCACAACACATGACCCCCAAACTTGCTTCAACCAAAATCTGATCATCGAATAGATCGTCGATCGTCGGGAAATGGTTGAAATTCGTTTCCCAATCAACTTCAAATTGTTCCAGAAATACTAAATTAAAAATCATGACTTTTGTTTTTAAAAATCCTATTCCTCATAGATGTATCAGATTATGAACTAGAATCTGCTAATTATTCATATTGAGAATTTTTAAAAATCAAGTTGTTACTGAATAATAAGCATCCAGGTTGACACCACCTTCAATTCTTACTATATATATTTTTAAAATTAAAACCTCATTGTTATAAACAAAATTTTGTTCAAACATTTTCAACATAAAACTGATTAAGAACAAAACACTCAATTTTTGAATGCTATTTACATTCAACAGTTAAAGAACAGAGCACCACACTTGAATATCAGGCATGCACACAGAGATAACCGCAAACAAATATACACAAAATCATTTAATTACAACATGCAAACCATTTTTGCCTATCTAAGCTTAAGTTTCTGCATGCAACAGGGATTTAACATATTTAAAAACTTTTTAAATCAGATATGTTTACTCACTTGCTTTATTTTTGAAATATAGAGGATAGCCTGGAACAGATTTTGATATCTGAAAATTTCTGGTTGTTGAATTTTATTTTATTTTTGTTTGAGATGACTTGATACTCTATTTCTTTGATGATGACCAGCTAGCTTTGAATCTTGATTTTGATTGAGCTGAACTTAGTTTTGTTTTGATTTCTTTTTCCTGGTTTAAGTTACCAGGTTCTCTTCCTCTTTATTTTCTTAGTTTTCTTTCATTCCAGGTTTTTTTTATTTACATTTAAAAATTTAGGAAGATAATACATGCCACTTGTTAAGTTGCATGTAAATATAATTACATTTGTTTTAATGTATATTAAAATTTGTTACACTTGTCTTTTATTCATGCACTAATTCAATTTTAAATGTTAATTATATTTACCTTATGTTTAAAATATTGCACATTTTTAAATCTATGCTAAAATCTTTTATATGTGTAAATATGTATGTATTAAGGATTGTTTTGATTTTGAGAAAATGTTTTCAGGTTGTAACTGTTTTGAAATGAGAATAGGAAAAAGAATTGAAGAAATGAAATATATGTTTATATAAGCTTAATTATTAAAAATAAAAGAAGATGAAAATAAATGGATGACACTTGTATTCTTCCAACATTTGTCATTAGCAAATGTTTATCATCTTACACATGTTATTAAGGTGGTTTCATAAATTAACACTTGTTCTTATGCAATTTTAAATTATTTTAAAATGTGAATAAAAGCTTTTATATTTATTTTTCTATAAATAAATACTTTCTTAATTTACATAAATTAATTCTTTTTGAGAAAAATTATAAAACAAATCTCATTCTAATAAAAATCTTATCCATATAAGTTATATCCAAAATATTTTTAAGATATATATCCTTTAAATTCAAATTTAAATCCAAATTCAAATTTAATTTAAAATACAACTTAAAAATCAAATAATATATATATATATAATTAAATAAACACATTATTAAATTTATAAATAATTTTAAAAACAATCATAAATACATACATATATATATATTTGAACAACACTTAGTAAATTTGAAAATAATAGGTCGATTTAAAATCTATTTATATATATATATATATATATATATATATATATATATATATATATATGAATGGCACATTATTATTTTTGTTTGAAATAACAATTTTTCCAATTTAAAATTAATTAAATTAGGAAATTATCAAATAAACACTTATCCAGATATTTATAATTCAATTTTTATAATATTTCCAAATTTATTTACACTTCCACATATCTTTTATTATCAGAGTTTTATCTGTTCAATTGATTAAAACAGTTAATTACCCATTTATCAAATGTCCAAAATCCGAGTTATTACATTCCTCCCCCCTTAGAATCTTTTCGTCCTCGAAAAGGTTCGAAGCCAGAATTTATTAAAATACTTCATATTAGTTAAATCACTTTTGATCATTTTTTTAAAACATTTTAAAATATATATAATGTTGCCAAAATAGTTACTTTTATAACTCGATGTTTCCACAAGTCCGTCTTTGTTCTCACAGAAATTCGGTCATACGTTGACCAGGCATAGGACTGAAGATCAATAAGTACTTAGCAGACCCATTTTCAACATCCAGTGAAAATACTTTAGAAAATAATTTTATTGAAAATGTAGAAAACATTTTTGAAAATAGAGAGAATATCTTTGGTGAGAATGCTCTAGAAATCATCACCCCCATCCATGGTCATAGTTACATCCTGGGTTACGTTGCCATCGCAACAAAAGTCCATGTAACTGTAGGCACTCTGCGTCCCTCGATTACGCCATGGAACCCCAACAGATCGCAGTTATATTCCAGGATTACGTTGTCATCGCAGCAAAAGTCCATGTAACTGTTGGCTCTCAGCGGTACACACGATTTTCGCTGTCAAAATGAAACTTCTCCACTCCTACATAGGTCGTAGTCTACCGATATAAAATCAAACGCAGACTGTTGGCTCTCAGCGGCACACACGACTTTCGCTATGTTACCATAGGTCGCAGTCTACCGATAAAATCAAACGCGGACTGTTGGCTCTCAGCGGCACACACGACTTTCACTATGTTACCATAGGTCGCAGTCTACCGATATAAAATCAAACGCAGACTGTTGGCTCTCAGCGGCACACATGACATCACTTCGAGACAGCCCAGCATTTACTCGAGTTGAATACCGAGTAAACCCCTTCTTCTCAAAATCCAGCCTTCTTCTTCATCTTTCTTTCTTCTCCTAAATACTGCTGTGTCATACACGAGCACAACCTCGTGCCCCTGCGCACAGCTCCGCCTCACCAGAGCACGTCGCCGACCCTATCCACAAACCACCTCCGACCTACTAGATCACCAAATCACCATAACATCGCTCGAAAACTCCCACATCGAAATCCGAGCCTCTAAAACTTTCCCATAGGAGGAAGACCCCCATATTTCCACTTCGCTCTTCTCGCTCTGGCCACCGGAACCCCCAAAATGCCAACACCATCGCCAAAAACTCCTTACCGTAGGCTTAACCAACCACCTTGACGTCGAAAATCTCAGGTTACCGATCCTGTTCCCGAACCCTTTATAAACCCTAACTTCATCTTAACCGGCCACCACCGGCATTACGGAAAGGAATCTCCAGTTTTCCCACTACACATGACCCCAAACTTGCTTCGACAAAAATCTGATCATCCAATAGATCGTCGATCGCCGGGAAATGGTCGAAATTCGTTTCCCAATCAACTTCAAATTGTTCCAGAAATACTAAATTAAAAATCGTGACTTTTGTTTTTTAAAATTCTATTCCTCATAGATGTATCAGATTATGAACTAGAATCTGCTAATTATTCATGTTGAGAATTTTTAAAAATCAAGTTGTTACTGAATAATAAGCATCCAGGTTGATACCACCTTCAATTCTTACTATATATATTTTTAAAATTTAAACCTCATTGTTATAAACAAAATTTTTCAAACATTTTCAACATAAAACAGATTAAGAACAAAACACTTAATTTTTGAATGTTATTTACATTCAACAGTTAAAGAACAGAGCACCATACTTGACTATCAGGCATGCACACAGAGATAACCGCAAACAAATATACACAAAATCATTTAATTACCACATGCAAACCATTTTTTGCCTATCTAAGCTTAAGTTTCTGCATGCAACAGGGATTTAACATATTTAAAAACTTTTTAAATCGGATATGTTTACTCACCTGCTTTATTTTTGAAATACAGAGGATAACTTGGAACAGATTTTGATATCTGAAAATTTTTGGATGTTGAATTTTTTTGTTTTAGATGACTTGATACTCTATTTCTTTGATGGTGACTAGCTAGCTTTGAACCTTGATTTTGATTGAGCTGAACTTTGTTTTGTTTTGATTTCCT
The DNA here is from genome assembly GCA_030765085.1 of Allium cepa. Classification (NCBI taxonomy): domain Eukaryota; kingdom Viridiplantae; phylum Streptophyta; class Magnoliopsida; order Asparagales; family Amaryllidaceae; genus Allium; species Allium cepa. The sequence continues at coordinate 339,384,164 of CM060938.1, forward strand.
TTTCCTGGTTAAAGTTACCAGGTTCTCTTCCTCTTTATTTTCTTAGTTTTCTTTCATTCCAGGTTTTTTTTTATTTACATTTTCAAATTTAGGAAGATAAGACATGCCACTTGTTAAGTTGCATGTAAATATAATTACATTTGTTTTAATGTATATTAAAATTTGTTACACTTGTCTTTTATTCATGCACTAATTCAATTTTAAATGTTAATTATATTTACCTTATGTTTAAAATATTACACATTTTTAATTCTATGCTAAAATCTTTTATATGTGTAAATATGTATGTATTAAGGATTGTTTTGATTTTGAGAAAATGTTTTCAGGTTGTAACTGTTTTGAAATGAGAATAGGAAAAAGAATTAATGAAATGAAATATATGTTTATATAAGCTTAATTATTAAAAATAAAAGAAGATGAAAATAAATGGATGACACTTGTTATTCACCAAACATTTGTCATTAGCAAATGTTTATCATCTTACACATGTTATTAAGGTGGTTTCATACATTAACACTTGTTCTTATGCAATTTTAAATTATTTTAAAATGTTAGTAAAAGCTTTTATATTTATTTTTCTATAAGTAAATACTTTCTTAATTTACATAAATTAATTCTTTTTAACAAAATATTATAAAACAAATCTCATTCTAATAAAAATCTTATCCATATATGTTATATCCAAAATATTTTTAAGATACATATCCTTTAAATTCAAATTTAAATCCAAATTCAAATTCAAATTTAATTTAAAATCCAACTTAAAAATCAAATAATATATATATATATATATAATTAAATAAAATAATATATATATATAATTAAATAAACACATTATTAAATTTATAAATAATTTTAAAAACAATCATAAATACATACATACATACATATATATCTATACTATAAAGCAAAACCCTGGTCAAAGGGGTCAAAGTGAAGCCTTTTTGGCATTTCCCATAATACCCATTTTGACACTTAACTCAGAAAATTTTGTCCAGGGTTACTTTTGGCATTCTCACACACGTACGGCAGTTACTTCTACATGACCATTCGTATTTCTCGGCCTTTCACGTACGCATACACCATGACTTCAGAACTACGGTTACTTCCGTTCAAACACCCAGTCTTCTCTTCCAACTCATCGACCGCTCTTCAAATGAAGACAGACAATTACCTCCCAAAACCACCACTGATGGATGTCGATCTATGGTTCGCTTTTACTTTATTCTTCCAATTTTGCTTTTTATCTTTTTTATTTGCAGTTTTGTTCCCTAATTTTGGAACTGTACAACTGCAGTCTTCTCTAACGTATTATCTTCTTTTCCCAACTCACAGATTAGGCTTCCCAATGGAGGTTGGACTGCTCTCTATCCATACCATACGACTTCGTCTTCAGTAGTAGATGAATCGTTGAGGAAGAGGCACAGTGAGGGAAATAGGTGACGGCTGTCAATCTACGATTTTGACCGCATGGACCGACTTTCCAGTTTAAGGTATTCTTCCAGTCTTGCTTTTACCGATTTTATTTGCAATTTTTTTTAGGTAATTTTAAAACTGAAAACCCTATTTTGTTTCTTAATCCATAAACAAATTAAAAGGTTTTTTTACTGTGAAATCAAGTTCACACTTACTTTTCATAACTGGAATTCCTAAAATAAGAAAGGTACTTAAGAAGGAATAGGGCATCGCGCCTTAATTTATCTACGAAATTCAGTTCAGATCCCGATTTATTTCTAATGAAAATCATAATTTTATTCTCTTATAATTTTTGAGCAAAATTCTAGGGTTCGGTTAAATTTTGAGTGAAGCTCCAATAATCAGTTGATGAACAAGAAGCGACGAATGAAAACGATGAGTCGAAAGACAGAGGGCTTCGTTCGGATGACTGAGGAATTGGAAGAAGACAAATAGGTACTATTTCAGTTAAAGTTTCATTATTTTCTGCCTTGCAGTAGATTTTTATTTCAAAAATTTATAGAATGCTTATTATGTTTGTGTTTCATCAGTAAAATCATGATTTAGATGCTTGCTGGATTTGCCTTAACTTTAAATTGACTATGCTAATTTAAATTTATTCGTTTAACTTTTAGAGCAAACTTTTTATTGTTGGTGGTGGTTTGTTATTACGGTATATTTCAGCTTTTAAAAACAGACATATGCAAACTAATATGAGAAATGATTACGTTTTAATTTCATTTGTGTTTATGATAGATTTTTTTTTCAATTGGTAGATTTGGTACTTTCCCTAACTTCGACAACATATTCCCTCTATAAATGGATATAAATTAGAATATTGCTTTTGTCATTCATGCACCGCTGCGTTTTGGATATTAGAGAAAACGAGACATAATTTTGCGAGAAAATGAGTACTGAAAGCAAAATTATCCAATCTACTTCAAATATTTTTTTTACAAAAATCAATTATGCACTCTAACCTAATAATAATAATAAAAGTAAGTGAAAACTTTATGCACTGTTATAAAAACTATTTTCAAACTCCAAAAATCGTTTTTTTAAACTCCAACCAAATTATAACCTGAAACCATGTCATTCTCCCTTAGACGATAGAACATTAACATATCATTCTACTAAATTAATTTGTTTATATATCATGTTATTGAAGGGATGTAATTTGAAACAAGTATCAAGCTCAATTCTTTCAGTTTAGGTGCGTTCATTTTGAACATGTTTTTAACTGCCTAACCATATTTTACATTTATCTATATACATCTCACCTAAGTAGATAAGTAGTTCCAGCGGTATTTTTTGTTTCACCCCGATAATAATGTCAACACATGATATATCTTCTTTTTGGAGTACCAAGCAACAAAGTAAAAGAAAAAAGGAATTTTATATATAGTATTGTAATTGTTTTACATTGGCTATATCATTTTTCCACGCTATTGACAGAAAAATTACAATGAAACATATATGCAAACTACTTTCATTATTTTTAAAAATAATAATATACGTTGTCACAAAATTTAACTTTTGAATAAAGCAACCAACCCAATTCCATTAATCAAATATAATAACATATCCAATCTTATACTTATTGGAAAAAGTCCTACTTTTACTAGATTGGGCAATTTCGTTGATGTATGCTTTGTGGATGCAAAGTAATTATATGAGTAAGAGGTGGTTGTATATAAAACAAAATAAAATTATGCTTTCAAAAATTACCTGTCGACGTCTTCCTATTGCTTTCACTGTCCTTAATTTGAAAATGATTCAGTGTTTATTGATTTGCTGAAGATCATTTCTTAGTTGATTTTTTATTCATTATTTGGGATGTTTCAATATATGACTCATTTATTTGGCAAGCATGGATCATGTGAAAACCTTTTTTCTGTAAGGATGCATTATTTTTTATGCTAGCTGTAAATATTCTTTTCTATAATTTTTCCACTATCTCATTGATTCATTTGATTTATTATTACACATTGGTTCATTTAATGAATTAGCAGGATGAAAATTTTAAAGTTATCTTTTGTGCTTGGTATTAACGTATTTTGAATTTTAAAATTTAATGTCCCAAATTGATCATTATTCCCGAATAATGTTATATTTTGCAAAATTGTCGTATTTCCCACCAATAGAGTAAAATATAGCAACAATCATTCACTGCATAATAGTCTTCTCAAAATCAATACTATAAATGAGTTATAGACTTTGTATAATGTATAGCTTAACAAAGTAAGCATCTAACAAATTAAACTAAACTAAAATACCTACATGTTATGTTGGATAAAAATAGCAATCGATCGAATTTGCTTCCAAAGCTAAAATTAAAATTTGAATTTGGAACAGTGTTCCTCATTATATATCGATTTTGAGTTTGAGAGTAAGAAATAGGTATCAACTTTGTTGCAACTGATAGTTATATTCACTAAAGTGATCTGTATAACTAGGCATAAAAACATATGTTTCCGCATATTATACGGTTTAGCAATAGCAACATTCATGACCTTATGCTAGAGAACTTTATACGGGCAAGAGGTAAAAATGCTTTGTTTATGGTATTGGAAATTTATTATTATACTTCATTACCTGCTAATCTTGCTGCGTATATTATGCATTACATACCTGCCAATCATACATGCCTATATAATTGGAAAGGGGTAAATTGTCATGTTTATGGTATTAATAATATTAATTATACAATGTACATTAAATGCACGCCGATTGGGGTTAGGTATATTTTGAATTTTTTTATACTAGCCAACCATAAATGCATATACAAATGTTGACAAGAGGTTTAATAATCGTTTATTGTATTAGGAATTATACTTATGTAGGATTTTCATTTGATGTGTTTACTATAATTTATGTTTACTACTATATTTTAATTCTATTTTCTACCACTAACTACAGAGATGCTTCCTTGACGTGTTAAAGCACAATTTAGTGCAGAATCTTTCATTTTCAGCCATCAGTGAAATAAAGGCAATAAATAAAATTCTTTTGAAACCAGTATTTATTATCACGTGATGTTCATAAAATTTTTCTCAATGTAGCAAATAAAAATGTTAATTTTACTTGGATACTTTTATTATTATTTTGAAATTCAAGTTGCTAACTTACATGACATGTAATAATATTTCTCTTTGATTTATGCTAAATATACAACATTAAGTTATGACTCTTTAAATTTTAAACTTTAAATAGAGAAATACCAGTTTTACTATCCATTTGACTTGACCACATTGACTCTTTTAGGTGAATTTGATAAACTTTTCGTTATTCTTATATACATTTTTCCACTTTTGATTTACGACCTTAATTTATATATTTCAGGTAAGTTTTATTCCAAGGTAAATAATATTCGTGATTTGAAGCTCATAAAAAGGTAAATACTATGTAGTTTCAGTGGAATTAAGTATAGTCATTGTCCTTTTTGCTTCTTTTGAATTACCTTCTCAATTGTTTTCCCAACTATGAATTACTTACTTCATTTACCTATTCTATGTTTATTTATTCTATGTGCTTCTCTTAGTATTCATAATATGAAGAAAAAAATGTATCCATTTATGATGACACACACACATAAAAATTTAAATGATGTATATGTGTGTGACACACACAAAAGCTTTTAGGACCTCATTTCCACTTCTATCTGTTGGTTCTTTAGCTTAATTTTCATGATGTTACACTCTTTCAAAACTATGCACCACCCATTTCAATATCATAGCTTGACCATTATTATTGAAGCAGTGCACAACTCTATCCTTGAAACTGCAGGTCTCAGTTGCTTGCGGTTATTCCAGTATTTTATTTTGAGTGCAATCTCTACTTTCAACACTACAGTTCAGGTATTCCAATTTAGTTCTGCTCATGCTACTCTAGACCAACATTAGTGGTCAGTTCACATCAGTTCACTACTACTGACTTAGTTTCCAATGGTTTAGTGTAACGTCCCGAAAATTTTGGACTTTCGAAAATTCAACATCGACACTCACTTTATCGACTGCCGAGAAATCAAAGGCCGAAAACCGAGATGTTATGGGTTTTAAAAAGAATTAAGAAAAAGAAAGAAGAGAGAAGAGAAGATAGAAAAAGAAAAATAGAGGGAAAAGAAGATAAACAATTTTTTTTAGAAAACAGAGAATTAGAAAAACAGAAGATAGGAAATTTTAAAAATAGAACGGAACAGAAAGAAATAACAGAACAACAATAGAATCTCACAATTCGCAGTGGAACAACATATAATAATAAATGAATAATCTTTAAACAAAGAACTATATCAGTTATTACATTACATTTCATTACATTACATCATATCATCAGAGTGTACAACAACATACAACAATAAACAGTGCAGCGGAAAAAGAAATACTATATACTAGTAATACGCCATGCCATCCAGCTTGCCTCCAGCAACTCCAGAATATCCAGAATATCCTGATAAACCTAACTCTTAACTGCCCGTGTGGAAATTGGTGGGCACCCAGAGTTTAGGAAGGAAAACAATAAACTCCGAGTCAGTCATGTGACTGGTGTGAGAACTCAAAATAGTTTATTTATCTTTAAAATCAAAATAGAGGAATATTTTTAAATCAATTCGCAATGCTTTTAAAAATGAGACTACCATAAGGCCTCCCGCACACACACACATGCAAACGCAGAATCGGAGGAGATTTCTCCTTATGATATTCAAAGATGCTTGATACGCATTTAAAATAATATTTGATATTATTATTAGTGCATAGTGTAGAGGAAAATCATTTCGAAAATAAAGATATAAATCTTAGCCAACATATGACCATTATCGTATGCCTACTATAGCTACTATCCAAACAGTGGTGACCACCATAAGTGAATAGCAGGTTCTACAACTAATACCGTACAAGTTTCGTATTGGGAATTGGATTTCCAACAAATGGTCAGGCCAAGGAACTTCCCATTGCCACATGAGAATGCCTCTGGATGGACATCCCCGAGAACCAAACCGGATCTCTACCAACACAAGGCCGGGTTACCCCTAACTGAGTAACAACTGACCGAATATGCCATCCCCCGGTCCTTTGGGACCTTTATCCGAGAGCGCTCTCTAATCAATTCACACAATCATAAAAACAAAGTGTTTCAACATGAGTAAGTATCTGGGCTCCATACCATGATACCACCCTTTTCCAGAAGGAAATGCACATATCCTAAAGGGCGCTACCCCTCATAACCTTGCTGCATCTTTCCTGTTTTGACCATTTCCGGGATGTGAGGCTCGACGAATTCACGTCCACAAAAACATACTTTATACAAAAGCCATGCTTTGGGTCAACAAATGATCAACACAATGATCACTAAGATAGACGATCAAATAAATGATCCTATCACAACAATCCACACAATGATCATTTCAGCATCACTCAGCATGTCACATTACCAAATTGGGAATACATCGCTGATAACTTCAACTATATAACCTTTGAGCACATACGTCTCAAAGAAGGGTGTTAAGCAAAGAATAAATTCTCCGCCACCAACAGAAATATATTTGAAAGAAATCGGCTTTATATCTCAAATTGTAATGTCCGACATACAATCCATACAAGTCTGTTCCGGGATCGAACAGAACCGAAGGCACTTACAAAGAAGTCCTTGCAATCCGGATATTCACAATCCTGATCGGATTTCCCATCACTTATGGAATCTCTATACCAGGAGCTACCCAGTGTAGAGACAATCGATAGGTCATCCTATCGCTCTCGCAAATACCGGTCTTCAACACCGATCTTCAATGCAATTCACAACGACGTATCACATATTCGGAATGGGTTATACGACCCCATGGTCCTTTCCCGGTTAACCCGAATAGTGAGCGCTTATTCTAAAATAAGTGTGCATTCAAATTCAACAATTCACATCAAATACCCATTCAAAGGGAAATACTGATAGTCGGCTATTGAACTATCAATGGATATGCATACATCACCAGATTCCAAATAATTTTCCAAATTATTTATTTTCCAAAATATCTTTACAAGATATATAATTTCAACTTCAAAAATAAATCAATATTTATTTTTAACAAATTCCCTTTCACATATAAATTCCATAATGAATTTATATCTCAAAATATCCATGCATATACGATTTCAATTATTCATTTCAATTTATCTTCAAAAGATAAATTCTATAAATTCACTTCATATTGGAAAACATTTCCATACTTATTTATAAATAAGTAATTCACAATCTTTTATTTTCAACACTTAGAAAATATTCCATATACTTAAATCGAATTAAGTATATATTTCATTTTTTTAAGGAAATCATTCACTTAAACATATTTATTTGGGCCAAAACGAATGTTACGTAAAACATCGTTACGACAACCCAAAATCACTAGTATAGGGATTCGAAATTAAAATAGATATATAAATCCCAATACTATACAAAACATTTCCTTTCGGAAATCATTTACTATAACGACAGTGTTATAGTCCACTATTTCCTTTTATTTCACGAAACATCTATTTCAACAATGAATGTTGAAATCTATGGTTTCGAATCTCAACACCTTTTAAAACATCGTTAGATCGTTTTAATTCTATTTAAAATATCACATTCAAAACATTTTCTTTAACGTATTATTCACTATTCAAACCGTGAATATACTACGTTCATAAATATCATCCTTTTATTCATTTTAATTCAAAGGATTATTCACTATTCGAAAATGTGAATATAACTCCATTAATAGGTTTCAACAATTAACTTATCAAAATAAGTCGTTTGCGAATTTATAAAACAACGTTTATAAACTCCATTTCTATTTATTTATAAAAACTTCCTTTTCTATAAATTCCTTTATTAACCTATTCCAGTTTATAACTAAATTATAAACTAAACGTTCATATTATAAGTTAAATACTTATAAAACGATTATTTTACAAAAATCGTTCCTTTAAACTTCAAAATTATAAATCTTATAACTTATAAGATTCATTTATTTAACCAAATCTATTCTTCAAATAATTTCACCAAATTTATAAATCTTACTATTTATAAATTTCATTTATAACTTCACAGTTTATAATTCTATAAATTTCATTCTATTATGAAATTCATTCTCACATCATTCAAACACTTATAAAAACTCGTTTTATAATGTCTATATTTCAATTTATAAATATCCATTTATAAATCTCTTAATATAAATCAGTTTATATTATTATTCTGAAACGTCTTTAATTCCCTTTATAATTTCACCATTTTGATTTATAAAATAATCAAATTTTATAAATCCTATATTTAAACTTTTAATAATAAATTCAAAAATCCAGTTTAAACTATTTTATAAAGTCATTAATCCATATTTCTCAAAAATCAGCTTTTAACTATATTTCACAAAATCATAATTTTTTATAACTTTAAAAAAAATTATAACGTTTATTTATTTAAAACGGATCAATTCCAAAAATATAGTATATTCTCAAAAATCACTTTTAAAATCATTTTAAAATCCCAAAATTTGGGTCCAATGATGCTACACACCAAATAGTCAATCACGACTACAACGATATCATATATCAATATGAAAATCCATCAAATATCAAAATATCTGAAATCAAATAAAAACTGTTGAGGAATCCAGTTGGATCCCTCCAACCTGTTTTCCTGCATCCAAAAACATTAGCACAATACCAATTTCGCTCCAGTACGAAATTATCGTGGTATATGTTCTTAATAAATATTATCCGCTTAATAACGGCGTAATAGGGTCTCATCCGCTAAACAAAAATGCGGGAAATCAATAACTGCAATATATACATATGCCAATATATATATATTGATATTATATATAATACCAATTTCACTGTTTATGAAATATTCGCGGTACATGTTTTTATTAAATAACATCCGCTTACTAACGGCGTATAATGTCTATTTTAACAATCAATAGATATCAACCAACATTCAAACATACATTCAAATATTTTAAATCTAACTATTTAAAATAAAATCGAAACTGATTCGATTGAGTGAGAAATTCTCACCTTGGTTTTAATTTCCGTTTTAGCGATTTATTTCGAATAAAATTAAACGCGCGTTTAATTTTACCCGAAATTCTCACTAACTCCAAACGACTCCAAACCAACTCCATCGCGTAGTGCTCGTCCATACTATTCCAACGCAACTGAGTTTGCATTTTTTCGACCTAGTATGAAAAAGTTATGCATTTTTGAAATTACACGTATTTATATAACATAATTTCAACATAAACTTTAATAATTTTTTTTATACCAATCTAATCCTAGCCGTGCATAGCAGATCCAACGCACCTCCCCTTTCTTCCTCATCATCACGCAATACCCAGTAACCCCAAAAACGCAACCGAACCCATGAATCAAATTAGGGTTTAAATTTGCTCGTCCTACACTCAACTATACTCGATCACACCTCCGCCACGTCGAAGAGCACGACACAAGCTAGGTTCGGCCCCAGCCTTGGCCAACTCGGCCTGCACATGAGCCTAGAAAGGCGTGCCAAAACTGAAGAGAACGGCCCCCCCTGACGCCACCACGTTGCTCCATTTCCGATCACCACCGTTCACATCGTAGCTCTCACTCCCCTCTCTAATTTTCATGTTGACAACTTCCTCTAATTGTTGACGGATTGGAAGATCTAGAGGGAAGAACGAAACAAATTTCTGGCCATTAAAATCCTAGGGCCGGCTACAAGAAGGAAGAAGGGTTTTTGTATATTTTTTTTTATTTTCTTGAGTTATGGGGGTATTTATAAGGAACGAGCGACACTATTCATCCCGGAAATTCCGAACTCCGATTTAGACGCCGTAACCAGCGTTTCTAAGGTTTACCCCGCGTTCCGGACACAATGGGATAGGTTTCGGAAGCTAATTCGGACATATGTGCGAGTTATGGCTACAAACGCTCAATTTAAATTAAACCGATTTAAATCGATTTCTAGGCGTTTTAATTTGTACCGGACAAACGGTAAATCCAATTGACTTGAAATTTGAAACCTTACAATAATATCACATTACGGATCCGATGAAACTGGTTTCGTCGAAATCCGAGACTTTTTGAAAAATGGCTATTTTGACTCGCCAAATTTAAATTAAAAACAATTCGATGCGTTTCGAGCTACCACGATCAAACGATAGCTCCGATTGACACGAAAATTGAAATCCGGCAATAACTAACTATTACGGATCCAATGAAACTGGTTTCGTTCAATTCTGAGACTGTTCAAAAATTGACTATTTTACAGTCGATTATTAAATATTAAAATATTCAATTTTCACAAATTAACTTTTAATTCGATTTTAAAAGTTCTAAAATATTTCTATAACTCCAGTATGATTAAATAAAATTTTACAAATCATTTACAATCATTTTTAACTCAATTTTCAATTATTTTCATAATTTAACATATTAAATTATCGATTTAATTATCCAATTAAATCCAATAATTCAAAATAAAATTTATTCGACTTATAAATTCACTTATTAATATCTAAAATTAATTAAATATTCAAATTTTAATTAATAAAAATTCTGGGTCGTTACAATCTTTCCCCCTTAAAAGAATTTCGTCCTCGAAATTACAAGTAAGAAAATTACAGAATTTATTAATTTTCCAAAATCCATAATTAAACTTCTTTCAAATCTTTACTAAGTTTTCAAATCATACTTAGTTGTCTTTTCAAAAACAACTACTATAGTTTAACTTTCAATTTCAAAACAAAGTTATAGTTTTCAAAATTTTCCAATTTTCTCAAATTTTTTTCTAACGCCTTAAATTTTCGGAAAAATTCGCCATAGTCTCCTTTGCGCGGCTCGATCCGAAAAAAAAAATGACAGTATATATATCACAAATATACATCTCATCAAGTAATGAGGCATCCCGAAGGGAAAAAAGTGTAAAAGTACGATATTTAATCCGAGATATGTACCTTATATTTTATTAGCAAGCATATACGGCTAATATAGCGCTAAAGCGAACTCCAAATGCGAAGCAAACGCGATCCGCACCTACTAAACACTCAACAAACAACATGAGATCATGCATATAGACAATAATCTCAATATACAACATATAGCAACATAACAACTTATATGCTAACATAGCAAATGCAACATATTCAAACATCAACCAACTATAATCCATAACCAATATCAATATTCATTTATATTCTCTTTAATATTCAATGAAATGGTTTTCACTTTCATTAATACTTAATGAATTATATACAATCAATCAACAATCATATAACAACCAATGTATATTAATTACAACCAAATTCCTTTGTTTATATTCATTCTTATTCAATTTATTCAACTTCCAATAACATTATATTTTAATGAATTAACACTTACATTCATTATTTCATATCAACTTTATTCACATTCAATTGATTATCATTCAATCCATTTATTCAATTCAATTACAAAGTTGAATTTCATTTATATAACTCAAGTTCATATCCATCACTTAACTTAATTAATTTACTTTGATACCCAAAATCTATTCCATTTACATTACTTAAGTTATATTTCATTTAATCTTGAAATTCACCTTTATTTACAACTCATATTCATATAATTTTACTTCTTATATATGTAAGTTTATTTCACAATTGTAAATACTTTAATTATAATCTCAATTCTTATAATTCTTTTGCTTATACAATTATTCTTTTATTTAGATTATTCAAACAACTAAACAATCAACTTATATACTCTAATAATTCTAAAAATTATTCCTTTATATATAAAATATAATCAAGGCAAAATTATTTCATTTACCTAATTTAAAACAATACTGTGCCGAATTGTTCTATTCAAGTGTTTAGAAACCCCTTCGGCATAGTTGTACATACCGTGCTGACGAAGGTTCATATACCACTCAACAAACCAACCATCACAATATAAAACAATTTTATATTCACTAACAAATACGCTCTCATAGCTATTATTACACTCAAACTCAATCTAGAGTACTGCTGACTCTATCTCTAATGAATTATACCCAACAGAACCATGGTTGTCGCTTAACCATAAGCTCTGATACCACATTGTCAGGACACGATTCTTCGTCTTCCGAAAATTCGACATCGACACTCACTTTATCGACTGCCGAGAAATCGAACGACGGAAAACCGAACACTGAGGGTTTTATTTAAGAAAAATTTAGGAAAGAAGAAGAGAAGAAGATAGAAATTAGGGAGGAGAGAAGATAGACAATTTTTTTTAGAAAACAGAGAATTAGAAAAACAGAAGATAGGAAATTTTAAAAATAGAACGGAACAGAAAGAAATAACAGAACAACAACAGAATCTCACAATTCGCAGCGGAACAACATATAATAATAAATGAATAATCTTTAAACAAAGAACTATATCAGTTATTACATTACATTTCATTACATTACATCATATCATCAGAGTGTACAACAACATACAACAATAAACAGTGCAGCGGAAAAAGAAATACTATATACTAGTAATACGCCATGCCATCGAGCTTGCCTCCAGCAACTCCAGAATATCCAGAATATCCTGATAAACCTAACTCTTAACTGCCCGTGTGGAAATTGGTGGGCACCCAGAGTTTAGGAAGGAAAACAATAAACTCCGAGTCAGTCATGTGACTGGTGTGAGAACTCAAAATAGTTTATTTATCTTTAAAATCAAAATAGAGGAATATTTTTAAATCAATTCGCAATGCTTTTAAAAATGAGACTACCATAAGGCCTCCCGCACACACACACATGCAAACGCAGAATCGGAGGAGATTTCTCCTTATGATAGTCAAAGATGCTTGATACGCATTTAAAATAATATTTGATATTATTATTAGTGCATAGTGTAGAGGAAAATCATTTCGAAAATAAAGATATAAATCTTAGGCAACATACGACCATTATCGTATGCCTACTATAGCTACTATCCAAACAGTGGTGACCACCATAAGTGAATAGCAGGTTCTACAACTAATACCGTACAAGTTTCGTATTGGGAATTGGATTTCCAACAAATGGTCAGGCCAAGGAACTTCCCATTGCCACATGAGAATGCCTCTGGATGGACATCCCCGAGAACCAAACCGGATCTCTACCAACACAAGGCCGGGTTACCCCTAACTGAGTAACAACTGACCGAATATGCCATCCCCCGGTCCTTTGGGACCTTTATCCGAGAGCGCTCTCTAATCAATTCACACAATCATAAAAACAAAGTGTTTCAACATGAGTAAGTATCTGGGCTCCATACCATGATACCACCCTTTTCCAGAAGGAAATGCACATATCCTAAAGGGCGCTACCCCTCATAACCTTGCTGCATCTTTCCTGTTTTGACCATTTCCGGGATGTGAGGCTCGACGAATTCACGTCCACAAAAACATACTTTATACAAAAGCCATGCTTTGGGTCAACAAATGATCAACACAATGATCACTAAGATAGACGATCAAATAAATGATCCTATCACAACAATCCACACAATGATCATTTCAGCATCACTCAGCATGTCACATTACCAAATTGGGAATACATCGCTGATAACTTCAACTATATAACCTTTGAGCACATACGTCTCAAAGAAGGGTGTTAAGCAAAGAATAAATTCTCCGCCACCAACAGAAATATATTTGAAAGAAATCGGCTTTATATCTCAAATTGTAATGTCCGACATACAATCCATACAAGTCTGTTCCGGGATCGAACAGAACCGAAGGCACTTACAAAGAAGTCCTTGCAATCCGGATATTCACAATCCTGATCGGATTTCCCATCACTTATGGAATCTCTATACCAGGAGCTACCCAGTGTAGAGACAATCGATAGGTCATCCTATCGCTCTCGCAAATACCGGTCTTCAACACCGATCTTCAATGCAATTCACAACGACGTATCACATATTCGGAATGGGTTATACGACCCCATGGTCCTTTCCCGGTTAACCCGAATAGTGAGCGCTTATTCTAAAATAAGTGTGCATTCAAATTCAACAATTCACATCAAATACCCATTCAAAGGGAAATACTGATAGTCGGCTATTGAACTATCAATGGATATGCATACATCACCATATTCCAAATAATTTTCCAAATTATTTATTTTCCAAAATATCTTTACAAGATATATAATTTCAACTTCAAAAATAAATCAATATTTATTTTTAACAAATTCCCTTTCACATATAAATTCCATAATGAATTTATATCTCAAAATATCCATGCATATACGATTTCAATTATTCATTTCAATTTATCTTCAAAAGATAAATTCTATAAATTCACTTCATATTGGAAAACATTTCCATACTTATTTATAAATAAGTAATTCACAATCTTTTATTTTCAACACTTAGAAAATATTCCATATACTTAAATCGAATTAAGTATATATTTCATTTTTTTAAGGAAATCATTCACTTAAACATATTTATTTGGGCCAAAACGAATGTTACGTAAAACATCGTTACGACAACCCAAAATCACTAGTATAGGGATTCAAAATTAAAATAGATATATAAATCCCAATACTATACAAAACATTTCCTTTCGGAAATCATTTACTATAACGACAGTGTTATAGTCCACTATTTCCTTTTATTTCACGAAACATCTATTTCAACAATGAATGTTGAAATCTATGGTTTCGAATCTCAACACCTTTTAAAACATCGTTAGATCGTTTTAATTCTATTTAAAATATCACATTCAAAACATTTTCTTTAACGTATTATTCACTATTCAAACCGTGAATATACTACGTTCATAAATATCATCCTTTTATTCATTTTAATTCAAAGGATTATTCACTATTCGAAAATGTGAATATAACTCCATTAATAGGTTTCAACAATTAACTTATCAAAATAAGTCGTTTGCGAATTTATAAAACAACGTTTATAAACTCCATTTCTATTTATTTATAAAAACTTCCTTTTCTATAAATTCCTTTATTAACCTATTCCAGTTTATAACTAAATTATAAACTAAACGTTCATATTATAATTTAAATACTTATAAAACGATTATTTTACAAAAATCGTTCCTTTAAACTTCAAAATTATAAATCTTATAACTTATAAGATTCATTTATTTAACCAAATCTATTCTTCAAATAATTTCACCAAATTTATAAATCTTACTATTTATAAATTTCATTTATAACTTCACAGTTTATAATTCTATAAATTTCATTCTATTATGAAATTCATTCTCACATCATTCAAACACTTATAAAAACTCGTTTTATAATGTCTATATTTCAATTTATAAATATCCATTTATAAATCTCTTAATATAAATCAGTTTATATTATTATTCTGAAACGTCTTTAATTCCCTTTATAATTTCACCATTTTGATTTATAAAATAATCAAATTTTATAAATCCTATATTTAAACTTTTAATAATAAATTCAAAAATCCAGTTTAAACTATTTTATAAAGTCATTAATCCATATTTCTCAAAAATCAGCTTTTAACTATATTTCACAAAATCATAATTTTTTATAACTTTAAAAAAAATTATAACGTTTATTTATTTAAAATGGATCAATTCCAAAAAATATAGTATATTCTCAAAAATCACTTTTAAAATCATTTTAAAATCCCAAAATTTGGGTCCAATGATGCTACGCACCAAATAGTCAATCACGACTACAACGGTATCATATATCAATATGAAAATCCATCAAATATCAAAATATCTGAAATCAAATAAAAACTGTTGAGGAATCCAGTTGGATCCCTCCAACCTGTTTTCCTGCATCCAAAAACATTAGCACAATACCAATTTCGCTCCAGTACGAAATTATCGCGGTATATGTTCTTAATAAATATTATCCGCTTAATAACGGCGTAATAGGGTCTCATCCGCTAAACAAAAATGCGGGAAATCAATAACTGCAATATATACATATGCCAATATATATATATATTGATATTATATATAATACCAATTTCACTGTTTATGAAATATTCGCGGTACATGTTTTTATTAAATAACATCCGCTTACTAACGGCGTATAATGTCTATTTTAACAATCAATAGATATCAACCAACATTCAAACATACATTCAAATATTTTAAATCTAACTATTTAAAATAAAATCGAAACTGATTCGATTGAGTGAGAAATTCTCACCTTGGTTTTAATTTCCGTTTTAGCGATTTATTTCGAATAAAATTAAACGCGCGTTTAATTTTACCCGAAATTCTCACTAACTCCAAACGACTCCAAACCAACTCCATCGCGTAGTGCTCGTCCATACGATTCCAACGCAACTGAGTTTGCATTTTTTCGACCTCGTATGAAAAAGTTATGCATTTTTGAAGTTACACGTATTTATATAACATAATTTCAACATAAACTTTAATAATTTTTTTTATACCAATCTAATCCTAGCCGTGCATAGCAGATCCAACGCACCTCCCCTTTCTTCCTCATCATCACGCAATACCCAGTAACCCCAAAAACGCAACCGAACCCATGAATCAAATTAGGGTTTAAATTTGCTCGTCCTACACTCAACTATACTCGATCACACCTCCGCCACGTCGAAGAGCACGACACAAGCTAGGTTCGGCCCCAGCCTTGGCCAACTCGGCCTGCACATGAGCCTAGAAAGGCGTGCCAAAACTGAAGAGAACGGCCCCCCCCTGACGCCACCACGTTGCTCCGTTTCCGATCACCACCGTTCACATCGTAGCTCTCACTCCCCTCTCTAATTTTCATGTTGACAACTTCCTCTAATTGTTGACGGATTGGAAGATCTAGAGGGAAGAACGAAACAAATTTCTGGCCATTAAAATCCTAGGGCCGGCTACAAGAAGGAAGAAGGGTTTTTGTATATTTTTTTTTTATTTTCTTGAGTTATGGGGGTATTTATAAGGAACGAGCGACACTATTCATCCCGGAAATTCCGAACTCCGATTTAGACGCCGTAACCAGCGTTTCTAAGGTTTACCCCGCGTTCCGGACACAATGGGACAGGTTTCGGAAGCTAATTCGGACATATGTGCGAGTTATGGCTACAAACGCTCAATTTAAATTAAACCGATTTAAATCGATTTCTAGGCGTTTTAATTTGTACCGGACAAACGGTAAATCCAATTGACTTGAAATTTGAAACCTTACAATAATATCACATTACGGATCCGATGAAACTGGTTTCGTCGAAATCCGAGACTTTTTGAAAAATGGCTATTTTGACTCGCCAAATTTAAATTAAAAACAATTCGATGCGTTTCGAGCTGCCACGATCAAACGATAGCTCCGATTGACACGAAAATTGAAATCCGGCAATAACTAACTATTACGGATCCAATGAAACTGGTTTCGTTCAATTCTGAGACTGTTCAAAAATTGACTATTTTACAGTCGATTATTAAATATTAAAATATTCAATTTTCACAAATTAACTTTTAATTCGATTTTAAAAGTTCTAAAATATTTCTATAACTCCAGTATGATTAAATAAAATTTTACAAATCATTTACAATCATTTTTAACTCAATTTTCAATTATTTTCATAATTTAACATATTAAATTATCGATTTAATTATCCAATTAAATCCAATAATTCAAAATAAAATTTATTCGACTTATAAATTCACTTATTAATATCTAAAATTAATTAAATATTCAAATTTTAATTAATAAAAATTCTGGGTCGTTACATTTAGACTGCAACCTTAGCTCACATCAGTTTCCTCTAATTCTATCCAGTTCGACAGTTTGCACATGACTCATAGCACTTAGCACTAGCAGCAATGCTCTTGCCAGTTGTTATGTGTTGCCTCCATGCCTCTGCATCATTGTATGTTCATGTCTTATGAGTTTATTACAGTACTTGGTTCATCGGATCATGCCAAATGCTTCTAACTAGTTCAAACTGTTCTCTAATGCTATAATGATTCACATCTCTATAGCAAGAGCTTATGCCATTTTGCAGCCTGTGGTTCTCCAACACTTCTAAGAACAACAATGCATCTGTATTCAAATATGAGCTCTTGACTCATTAGTATTTCCATTTTATTATGCATATAGCATTAGCTCTCTTTAATTACACATGCGCTTCGTTCAACGTGCATTAGTTTCAACATTTGGTTTGTAACACACTCATTAGCATCAGTCAATGGTTTGAACTGTAAGTTGTGGCAATTTTTTACTTTTAAAAGTTGTGGCAATGCTAAAGTGGAGTAGATTGTTTCTAAAGCATGAATTGTTTCAATTGCACAAGTAGAGGTAAGTTTCGTTTATACAAACTACCCGTTGAAAAGTCATGCTTTATTACAAAAATATTTAATGATATCTGTTTGAGCCATGTACTGTATTTTACAGGAAACTCAAATTGCTGAGGTTTTGATCCAATTTGGACATTTGTGAAGCATAGAGGAACGCTGATGACTTTAGGAGTTTATGCATCATTTTCCAATTTTTGTTTATGTCAATAGAAATAAAATGATCTTTGTCATGAATCTAAATGATAAGCGTTCATTCTCAAGTTGTTAACTTTTCTTTAATAACTATGCTCTACATATTGTCCATGCATTGAGTGTTCATGCATTTAGATTTATGCACCCTCTCTTCTCACAAACACACCTCACACCTGTAGTGTCTACACCATTGATCTGAACCATTTAGCTCAATATTGTTGTAACTTTCTCTTTGCATATATATAGACATGATGTTGATTTATCTTTCACCCGGTTGAAGCAAAAGAACGACCTAAAATTTCAGAAGCATATTCAGTTTCTGTTGTCCTCTATTTTGTAAGCTGCAATGTACAATAATGCTTAATGATATTTAATTATTTGTTTGGGTCTTTATAGATTTTATATGAATATGAATTAGAATGTTTGAACTTACAATCGAGTTACCTGTTTATAACAGAATGAACAACATGCTAATTTGTATCACACAACCGAAAGTAATAATCGTAATATTTTAATGTTAAGTGCACAACAAAAAGAAACAATTTAACAGAATAATATATATTTTTTACACAGAAAGTATGAATAACATGGCAGTAAACATAAATAAATCAGCCCACTATTTTGATCTATATACTTTTATGCTTTTTGTGAGGGTTTCAATGTAAGTTTAAGCTAGAACGTTCAAATTTAGGTAGCATATTTCAAGATATTAACATGAGCCATTTCTCAAGATTACAAGTTTTAGTCTTACATGTATTTACTTTTTAAAAGAGAGATAACGCACGGTTTTTAAATTTCAAACTACTTTGTTGCATTTCTCAAGTTAATATAACAGTTAGTTATTTTCTTTACCCCATTGACTTATCTCCTGTAATAACTGTCTAATTTGCGTTTCAACAAACGATTGATTTGTGCATGTATATACGTAAAAAAAATAAACATTACATGCACTTCAAGGTCGTTTTGTAAGATCTAAGCAATCTTACCAACCACGTTTTTTCATGCAATGGTTAATTTATTTATTCTCTAACAGTAAGATATTAGTGATTCTTATTTCATTGACTTGGCTGTGACTTATACCTCACTTATATTATTTCAGTTGCAAAGGTATTACAACTATTACTAATACAATTTTATTTGTTAGATCCGATTTTTAGGTGATATTAAAAATAAATAACATTTGTAGCATTTTGAATTTGTAAAAGAAATTTAATTGTTGGATCATAATTTCAAGTGATATTAAGATTTAGTAGGGGCATTTTTGATAGTTCACGTGTGACACCAAAAACGTACGACACCAAAGGTATTACAACTATCATTAAAGATATATACACATATATTTGTGTACATATGTATGTATGTGTCTTTGTGTGTTTATATTTCACTACCATAATTGTAGCGCACATAAAATTTTCACCCTTCCTTTTTGGCACACGTCCAACGGACGTGCCACCATACTCGTATATATATATATATGAACAACACTTATTAAATTTGAAAATAACAAGTCGATTTAAAATCTATTTATATATATATATATATATATGAACAGCACATTATTATTTTTGTTTGAAATAATAATTTTTCCAATTTAAAATTAATTAAATTAGGAGATTATCAAATAAACACTTATCCAGATATTTATAATTCAATTTTTATTATATTTCCAAATTTATTTACACTTCCACATATCTTTTATTATTAGAGTTTTATTTGTTCAATTGATTAAAATAGTTAATTACCCATTTATCAGATGTCCAAAATCCGGGTTATTACAATATAAATATTAATAATTATCTTTTGAAATCATAATACCAATTAACCTTATGAATAATTACTACTGTAACTAATTTAATAAATATTTACCTATAAAATTATAAATAACTTAAATAATAATTTCTCAAAACATTATTTTAAAATAACTTTAAAACTTTTTACTGAACTTAAAAATCTGCTTGAAAACGTACTTGGCATTTTTAGGGAAATACGGTTTTCTTTCTCCCCTTTTAAAAAAACCACCATTTATTTTTAAAATAAATTACTCATTCCTTAATAAATTCCCATCATGAATTTATATTTCTAAATATCCACTGATATCTTATTTCACTTTATAAACCCACTTTATAAATTCTGTAGTCTCATCCTCCTTTTAAAACACAGTTCAAACACTAAATCGATTTCCAAATCGATTTTCAAATTTACTCCATTTTAAGAAAAAATCCTTTACTTACTCAATTTATTTTCAAAACCCATTAATTTCAAATTCAACTTCTTTATTATAATTTAAAATCTTATTTAAATTAAAAATACAAATTTCAAACTTTTCCAAATTTCTTCTTTATCTTTTCCAAACAATTTAAATCTTGAATTTAAAATAAATTCTTTATTCCTTTAAATAATATCATTCAAGTTTAAAAAACATTTATTCCTTAAAAATCTCATTTTCCATGTGTTGGAATTTATTTATTCGAATTTAAATATCAACATTTATGCTTTTCCAATTCATTTATCAAAACCTCTATAATTATTTACTTAAGAATTCTACCTTTTATTTCCTTCAAAAATCCAATATATATATTTTTTACCGATAACTCAGCATACCCAAATATATTCAATCAAACCATAGCATCCAACATTTTCAATTACTAATAACTTATCACAGATTATCAAATAAACCATATCACAGAATATTAAACAATCTAAATAGTTTTGAGGAATCTAGTTGGATCCCTCCAACTTGTTTCCGTGCATCCACAGATGTTGGCACAATATAAAAATACCAATCACACTTCAAGGTGGGATACCGCGGTATATTGGGTCATCCGCTATATAATGCGGGAAATCAATCACTCCAATATATATATATATATATATATATATATATATATATATATATATAATATCACATCCAATCAATTCAATCATTCAACCAAAAGTTTAAATTTAACTATTTAAGTTTAAATATTAATCCAGATGAGTGAGATTAACTCACCTTTGACCTTTGATAAATTTTTGCGATCTGATCCGAACAAGCTTGTTCTCCACGATTTTTGACATTGTATAAACATTTTACAGTTTATTAATATTCGAAACAATTGGACAAACTCAATTTCCATTTAATAATTTTATTTAATCTAATAATATAGTTTTAACTAATTTCCTTTAGCAATTTCTAAAATAATCAAATAAGTTAATTAAACAAATTGATCTTCAATATTTTAAAATTAAACTAGTAAGCGAAAATATGTACGTATGTATATTTATTTCATCTTTAGGATTATATATATTTTTATAAAATAATCCATATAGATTTCATAAAAATCTAATTTATATAAACTTTCACATACTTTAAAATTTCCCATTTTAAAAATTTTATTCCCATAAACGTTTACTGTTTAAATTAAAGTATGTGTGGATATATATATTTTAAACAAACAATATTATATATATATATATATTATTTATTTTTTTCTTTAAAAAAGTCTACTGTAAAAATATTTTTTTCTGTTTTCTTGAATATACAAATAAATAAAATCTACACACATATATATTCCGCACTGTGAAAAAAGTTCCTACATATATAAGTTTACCTTTATGAATCAAACATTTTAAAATCTTCTATTTAAAATAAAATTAACTTCCCAAACCAAAAAGCTAATCTGATAACAGAAAATACCTTCACTACCTAAACGCGAACCACACCCTCAGGAATGCACACCATCAGCCATGGCTCTCGTTCCACCGACGTCGACACCAGACCTACAAGCAATTGTCGCGATCTTTCCTGTGCGCGCGGCTTCCCATGGTATCGCCTCGATGAATTCTCCACCACCTCGACAGCTCAAGTGCTAACCCAACGTGAAGCCATCGCTTATCGTTTTGAGCTTGAGCTCGAACTTCGCATTCGACCCAATCGCACACGCATGTGATCCAAAGCTTCGAGTCAATCTCGAATGAACAGCCCTCCCCTTTTCTTTTGAATTGCCGATTAAATCCTCTGCAATTTCTTTTCCTTCGAACGATTTGATTTTCTTTCGACGAAATGAGATGCAATTCTAAAGAGAAAGGTTCGGCTCCTTTATTTTTGTCGACAAGGTTTGTGAATAAATTTAAAATGGGAAGTTATGTTTCAATTGAAAAGGAGCTGCCATTATTTTTTTATTTTGATTGTTTACTTTTTTTTTAAAAAGGCAAAGGAAACAAGAAAATAAAAATAGCACGTGTCAGACAGTGCAAGGGATGTGTCTTCAAGGTGGACAAATGTCGGATGTGTCCACAGTGAAAAGAAGGGAAACACATATATTATAATTAAATTTAATTTTAAATTGTCTCGATTTTCGCAACTCACAATCTGGATCTTCGATCAAGGCGTGCCGCTAGGTGTTCATTAGGTTATACCCCTACTCTGAATGCAATGAAAAAGGTTTCGAATCCTAACTCGATGGTATGGAGAACATAGCTTTTTGGACCAGTGATTATATTGAATTTCCGATATTAATTTCGGTGTGTTTATCTACCGTACGGCCAAACGATCACTCCCAGCACTATGAAAATTGAAACCCGATAATAAAGCACTATTACAGATCCAATGGCACTGGTTTTGTCGAAGTCCGAGACTGTGTCTCGGAAGGCTATTTTTAAATATCGATTTAAACGATATATTTTCAAAATTGAACAAAAAATTTAATTTTACCACTTTTACTATCTTCAGTAGCATCAATATAGATTTTATAAATCATTAAACTATTTTTAACGAGTTTAAAATTTCAGATTAAACAATTTCCCCAATTTCCAATTATTTAATTCAATATTTAAATTATCCAATAAATAGCTTGTAACGACCCAGAATTTCTGTTAATTAAAATTTGTATATTTAATTAATTTTAAATATTAATAAGTGAAATTTTTAAGTTGAATAATTTTATTTCGAATAATTGGATTTAATTGGATAATTAAATCGATAATTTAATAGTTGAAAATACAGAAATAATTGAAAATTGGGTTAAATATGATTAAAATTGATTTGTAAAATTTTATTTTATCATGTTGGAGTTAGAACGATATTTTAGAACTTTTAAAATTGAATTTAGAGTTTATTTGTGAAAATTGAATATTTTAATATTTAATCGACTAGTGAAATTAGTCAATTTTCGAACAGTCTCAGAATTGGACGAAACTAGTTCCATTGGATCCGTAATAGTTTGTTATTATCGAATTTCAATTTTCGTAGCAATCGGATTTTTCGTTTGACCGTGGCAGCTCGAAACGCATCGAAATTGTTTTAATATTAATTTGGCGAGTTAAAATAGCCATTTTTCAAATAGTCTCGGATTTCGACGAAACCAGTTTCATCGGATCCGTAATGTGATATTATTGTAAGATTTCAAATTTCAAGTTAATCGGATTTACCGTTTGTCCGGGGCAAGCCAAAACGCCTAGAAAATTCGTTTAATCGGTTTAATTTAAAATCGATCGTTTATTGCCATAACTCGCACAGATGATCGAATTAGCTCCCGAAACACGTTCCATTGTGTCCGGAATGTGGGGTAAACCTTAGGAACGCCAACCGGTACGCTTCATTTGGAGTTCGGAAAATCCGGGATGAATAGTGTTCGTTGAATTTTCTATAAAAGGACCCTCATTTCTTCAATTTGCACTAAAACCCTAGGTTTTAATACCAGCCGCCACTTTTGATTTTAATGGCCAGAAATTCACAAAATTCATCCCTCTTTTTCTTCAAATCTACCAATCAATTCAAGAAACTTTCAACATGAAAGTTGTAGAGCTCGTCGAGAGCTTCAATCTCAACGGTTATGATCGAAATCGAAGTCAAGAATCAACGACAATTTGCGTATGAAGCCGTGCGTTCATCCTCGTTTCTTATGCCAAAGATGGAGCCGAGGTTCATGAGCTTCTGGCCGAAGGTAGAGCTAGAGCACGCGCGCGTGATGATGGTCCCCGAACGTCTTCAACTCGTTCGTGGTGGTCGTGATTTTTAACCCTAGTTTGTGATGTTGGGTTCATGTTATACGTGCGTTACCTGGAAACGTTCGTGAGTAGGGAGATGAAGGGAATGCATGACTTAGATCTGCAGGGGTAAGGATGGACGGCCATGATGAATCTGGTTATAAAATTTTAAAAGAAATTGTAATATAATTTAGTTATAATTCGTATGAACTTTAAAAATCAATATATCTTTCATACGAGGTCGAAAAATTACGAAACCAGTTGCATTGGAACCGTATTGACGAGCACTACGCGATGGAATTGGATTGGAGTCGTTTGGAGCTAGTGAGAATTTCGGGTAAAATTAAACGCGTGTTTAATTTTATTCGAAATAAAATCTGAAAACGAAATTGAAATCAAGGTGAGAACTTCTCACTCAATCGAATAGTTTCGATTTATGTTTTAAATAGTTAGATTTAAAATTGTTGATTGTATGTTTGAATGATGATTGTTATCTATTGATTGTTAAAATAGACATTATGCGCCGTTAGTAAGCGGAGGTTATTTATTAAAAACATATACCGCGAATATTTCACCGTATAGTGAAATTGGTATTATTTATGTACTTGGAATTGATTTTCCCGCATTATATAGCGGATGAGACCCTATTGCGCCATATAATAGCGGATAATATTATAAATCCTATATACCGCGATAATTCCGTACTGGAGCGGAATTGGTATTGTGCTAACATTTGTGGGTGCACGGAAACAGGTTGGAGGGATCCAACTGGATTCCTCAACTGTATTGATTTATTTACAGATATTGTGATATTTGTTGATTATCATATCGATATATGATATTTGGATGTCGTGATTGACTATTTGGTGCTGCTACATCATCAGATCCATTTCTGAAGTTTTAAAATAATGATTTTATTTTTAAAAGGAATTTTAAAGTGATTTTCGAAAGTATACGTTTTATTAAATTTTAAATTGTTAAAATGAATAAACGTTATAATTTCATTTTCATAAAAAAATATGATTTTTGGGAAATAATACTTAAGTATGATTTTGAAGTATATATGCTTTAAATAACGATTTGTAAATTATTAAAAGAATAAGTTTAGTTAAATTGGGATTATTGAATTGTTTTAAAAACAATTTATATAAAAGATTTAAAATTTTGATATTTATAAATTAAAAATATAGGAATTATAAAACGAGTTTTTATAAGCTTTAAAATGAATTATAAATAAATTCATAAGTGAATAAGATTTGAAATTTCTAAAGTTTTAAAGGAACGATTTGTAAATAAATGGATTATAAGTTCTTAACTTATAATATGGACTTTTGGTGTATATATATTTGAGATATATAAATTGAATTGGATTAATAAAGGAGATTTTTAAATCGAAGCTTATAAATAAAAATGGAATTTATAGACATTGTTTATATATTCGAAATCAATGGAATTTGATAGATTGAATGCTGAAATTGGTTAAGGAAGTATATTCACGTTTTTGGACAGTGAATATATTATTATAAATAAAATGGATATGCTTGGGAAAATGAATATTATAAAATGAAGTTAATCGTTTTAACGATGTTTTAAAATGTGTTAAACATCGAAAACATAGATTTCAACATTCATTGTTGAAATAGACGTTTTCGAGAAATAAAAAGAAATGGTGGAATATAACACTGTTGTTATAGTAAATGGTTTCCGAAAGGAAATATTTTGTGTAGTATTGGGATTTATATATCTATTTTAATTTTGAATCCCTATACTAGTGATTTTGCGTCGTCGTAACGATGTTTTACGCAACATTCGTTTTGGCCCAAATAAATGTGTTTAAGTGAATGTTTTCCTTAAAGAATGAAGTATATACTTAATTTCGATATTAAGTATATTGAATATTTTTCAAGTGTTGAAAATAAATGGATTTGTGAATTGCTTATTATTATTCAATAAGTATGGAAATGTTTTCCAATATGAAATGAATGTTTTGAGATTTTTATCTTTTAAAGATAAATTAAAAATGAATAATAGAAATTGATTTGGACAATCGTATATTCATAGATATTTTGGAATTGTAAATTCACTATGGAATTTATAAAAGAAAGGGGAATTTGTTTAAAAATAAACGTTGATTTATTTTTGAAGTGTGGGAATAAATTTACAGATTTGGAACGTAAATATAAAGTAAATCGGTAAGGATTTATCTAAATTGGTTTAAATGAACCATGTTGAAATGAAAGTATTTCCGCGTAAGGAAAATGATTGAAATTTTTTTCAAAAGTGGTAAAGGTGAAAAGTGATTTGAAAATTTGTTTTCAAATGGTTGAAGTAGGAAAATTATATATCTAGTAAAGATATTTTGGAAAGTAAATAATTTGGGAAATTATTTGGAATTTGGTGATGTTGAGCATGCCTGTTGATAGTTAAATAATCCGACTATCAATATTTACCTTTAAATAGGTATTTGTTGTGATTTGCTTGAATTTGAATGCCACGCTTATTTTTAAAATAAGCGCTCACTATTCGGGTTAGCCGGGAAAGGACCTTGGGGTCGTATAACCCATTCCGAATATGTGATACGTCGTTATGGATTGCATTTGATGACCGGTGTTGAAGACCGAATATTTGTGAAAATGGAAGGATTACCGTCGAGTTACTCTACATCGGCTGATCTCGGATATAGAGGTTTTATCACCCTTAGTGACGGGAAGTCCGATCGTGATTAGTGAATATCCGGATTGCAAGGACTTCTTTGGAAGTGCCTTCGGTTCTGTTCGAGCCCGGAACAGACTTGTATGGATTGTATGTCTGACATTACAAATTGAGATATAAAGTTGATTCCTTTCAAATATATTTCGGTTGGTGGCGGAGAATTTATTCTCTTAGCTTAACACCCTTCTCTGAGACGTACGAGCTTAGAGGTTATGTAGTTGAAGGTTATTAGTGATATACTCCCAATTTGGTAGTGTGGCATGCTGAGTGTTGTTGTGGGATGATCATTGTTTGATCATTAGTGATATGATCATTTGTTTGATCATTTATCTTGGTGATCATTACTTTGATCATTTGATTGACCCAAAGCACAGCTTTTGTATAAAGCATGGCTTTGTGGACGAGACTTCGTCGGACCTCACACCCCGAAAATGGTCAAAACAGGAAGGATGCAGCAAGGTTATTAGGGGGTAGCACCCCTTTAGTGTATCTCATTCCTTCTGGATAGAGGTGGTATCATGGTATGGAGCCCAGATATTTAACCAATGTTGTTGCTGCAAATTTTGTGGTTGTTGGAAATCGGGGATCCTCGGATAGATCGGTTACGATCGGGGGATGACATATTCGTGTCAGTAGTTACCTAGTTTGAAAGGTAACCCGGCCTTGTGTTGGCAGAGATCCGGTTAGGATCTCAGGTCGTCTTTCCAGAGGCGTACCCATGTGGCAATGGGAAGTTCCTTGGCCTGACCATTTGTTGGAAATCCAAAGAAACAATACGAGACTTGTACGGTTTTAGTTGTAGAACCTGCCATTTACTTATGGTGGCGCCCCACTGTTTAGATGGTAGCTATAGTAAGCATACGATAATGGTCGTATGTTGGCTAAGATTTATATCTTTACTTTCGAAATGATTTTTCCTACACTATGCACTAGTAATAATATCAAATGTCTCTTTTTAATGCGTATCAAGCATCTTTGACTATCATAAGGAGAAATCTCCTCTGATTCTGCGTTTGCATTGTGTGTGTGTGTGTGTGTGTGCAGGAGGCCTTATGGTAGTCTCATTTTTAAAAACATTACGAATTGACTTTAAAAATATTCCTCTATTTTGATTTTAAAGAAAAATAAACTGTTTTAGTTCTCACACCAGTCACATGACTGACTCGGAGTTTATTGTTTTCCTTCCTAAACTCTGGGTGCCCACCAATTTCCACACGGGCAGTCAAGAGTAAGGTTTATCAGGATATTCTGGAATTCAGGAGTTGCTAGAGGCAAGTTGGATGGCATGGCGTATTACTAGTATATAGTATTTCTTTTCCGCTGTTTGATGTTGTTTGTTGTTGTACACTCTGATGATGTAATGTAATGTGATAACTGATATAGTTCTTTGTTTAAAGATTATTCATTTATCTATTATATGTTGTTCCGCTGCGATTATGAGATTCTGATATTGTTCAGTTGTTTCTGTTCTGTTCTATCCTTTTCTCTCTCTTCTTCTACCTTTTTCTTCTTCTTTAACCCGAAGGGTTCGTATTTCCGTTCATCTTGAGTTAATCGATGGAGATTAGTGTCTATTCAAGGGGTACGGATTTGCGGGTCTTTACAATTTGGTATCAGAGCTTATGGTTAAGCGACAACCATGGCTTTGTTGGGTGTTATTCATTAGAGATAGAGTCAGTAGCACTCTAGAATGAGTTGAGTGTAACAATAGATACGAGTGCGTATTTGTTAGTGAATATAAAATTATTTTATATTGTGATTATTGGTTTATTGAGTGGCATATGAACCTTCGTCGGCAGGTCTGCACAACTGTGCGAAGTGGTTTATAAACACTTGAATAGAACGATTCGACACAGTATTGTTTTAAATTGGGTAAATAAAATAATTTTGCCCGAAAATTATATTTTGATATAGAAGGAATAATTTTCTAAATATATTATATATCTTTAGATGTATTGGTTGTTAATGAAATAATCAAATATAAGAACTTAGAGTTTGAAAGGGTTTATAACCAAATAAAATTCTATAAGAATGATTTATTCAAAGGAAGAATAACAAAATTTGATTTAAAACAGAATTTAAATCCCGGGGATTTTGAAAAGTGTTTTAAATGTAATGAAAACAAAGGTTTTGAGATTTAAAACTCTTGGGAATGTTGAAATGTTTTCCA
Source organism: Allium cepa (assembly GCA_030765085.1). Lineage (NCBI taxonomy): Eukaryota > Viridiplantae > Streptophyta > Magnoliopsida > Asparagales > Amaryllidaceae > Allium > Allium cepa. Next base: position 339,413,933 of record CM060938.1, read on the forward strand.
AAGTATTGAAGGAAACGATTGAATATTATTTTAGGAAATATTTTTGGAGGAAAATTGTTTTAGGATGAATTTGTAGAAGTGAGGAAGCACAGAACTTACTTCGGTCGCTGGAAAATAATCCTGATGATGTTGGCCACATCATTAGAATTCATTTTCGAGTTTCTAAAGTGATGGATTGCTTCCATAGGAAATTGGATTTGAGTTGATTATAATTTTAAAATGGTTTTGGAGTAAAAACCGGGTAATTGAATTCTGGAAACTTTATCTAGATAATGTGAAAAGTTAAAATGAACCAACTATTGAACCTATTAAGCGATGTTGATATTAATAAAATAAACAAATGATGTTTGAAATGGAATATAACTTAAGTGAAGTTGAATGAAGTTAATTTTGGTATCGAGGTAAATTAATAAATGAATTAATGAAGTGAAGTCATTAAGAATTTGAACTTGAGTTATATAAATGAAATTCAACTTTATATTGTTAAAGGAATTAGCAATTGAATAAATTAATGGATTGAATGCTAATCAATTGAATGTAAATAAAAATTGATATGGAATAATGAATGTAAGTGTTAATTCATTAAAAGCTAATGAAGTCGGGTAATTGAATAAATTGAATGAAAGCCAATTTAATATAAACCAATTGGAATTAAAAGTGTTGGACCAAATAGAATGTAAATTGAATAATTTGGTTATGTTAAATAAATATTGGTTGTTATTTGATTGTTAATTGATTGTACATAAATTCATAAGTGTTAATGAAAGTGAACTAGCGAAATTGAAAGCTAAAGTAATTGAATTCAAATTGAAAGTGAAGTAAATGAATTTGAATAGAACTGAATTTGATTTGGATTGGAAATGAACTAATGAAAATGTAAACTAGTAAATGCAAACTAACTGAAATTGGATATGAACAAATGAATGTTAGTAAAATTCCAATGTTAATAAATCAAATATGATTTAAATTGGAAAACAAATTCATTGAATATTAATGAGAATATGAATGAATATTTATTTGGATATGGATGTTAGTTGGTTGATGGTTGCATTTGTTACTTTTTGTTGCATTTGCTATATTGACATATGTAGTTGTTGGTATATGTTGTATATTGATGTTATTTTCATATATACATGTTACTCATTTATTTGTTGAGTGTATAGTAGGTGCGGATTACGCTTGCTTCGCATTTGGAGCTCACTTTCGCGCTATATTAGTCGTATATATGCTCGCTAATAATAAATAAGGTACATATCTCGAATTAAATATCGTACTTTTACACTTTTTTCCCTGCAGGATGCCTCATCAATTGATGAGATTTATATTTGTGATATATACACTGTCATTTTTTTTTCGGGTCGAGCCGCGCAAAGGAGACTGGCGAATTTTTCCGAAAATTTAAGGCGTTAGAATATTTTTGAGAAAATTGGAATTTTTTTTTGAAAACTTAAAGATTTTGTCAGAAGCTTAACTATGAATTTTGGGAAAGTCAAACACTTAAGAGATTTGTAAAATCTAAATTGAACGGTTTGTTTTGGAAAGTTAAAGAATTCTGTAACTTTTTCTTACTTGGTAATTTCGAGGACGAAATTCTTTTAAGAAGGAAAGTATGTAACGACCCAGAATTTCTGTTAATTAAAGTTTGTATATTTAATTAATTTTAAATATTAATAAGTGAAATTTTTAAGTTGAATAATTTTATTTCGAATAATTGGAGTTAATTGGATAATTAAATCGATAATTTAATAGTTGAAAATACAGAAATAATTAAAAATTGGGTTAAATATGATTAAAATTGATTTGTAAAATTTTATTTTATCATGTTGGAGTTAGAACGATATTTTAGAACTTTTAAAATTGAATTTAGAGTTTATTTGTGAAAATTGAATATTTTAATATTTAATCGACTAGTGAAATTAGCCAATTTTCGAACAGTCTCAGAATTGGACGAAACTAGTTCCATTGGATCCGTAATAGTTTGTTATTATCGGATTTCAATTTTCGTAGCAATCGGATTTTTCGTTCGACCGTGGCAGCTCGAAACGCATCGAAATTGTTTTAATATTAATTTGGCGAGTTAAAATAGCCATTTTTCAAACAGTCTCTGATTTTGGCGAAACCAGTTTCATCAGATCCGGAATGTGATATTATTGTAAGATTTCAAATTTCAAGTCAATCAGATTTACCGTTTGTCCGAGGCAAACCAAAACGCCTAGAAAATTCATTTAATCGGTTTAATTTAAAATCGATCGTTTATTGCCATAACTCGCACAGATGATCGAATTAGCTCCCGAAACACATTCCATTGTGTCCGGAACACGGGGTAAACCTTAGAAACGCCAACCGGCATGCTTCGTTTGGAGTTCGGAAAATCCGGGATGAATAGTGTTCGTTGAATTTTCTATAAAAGGACCCTCATTTCTTCAATTTGCACTAAAACCCTAGGTTTTAAGACCAGCCACCACTTTTGATTTTAATGGCCAGAAACGCACAAAATTCATCTCTCTTTTTCTTCAATTCTACCAATCAATTCAAGAAACTTTCAACATGAAAGTTGTAGTGCTCGTCGAAAGCTTCAATCTCAACGGTTATGATCGAAATCGAAGTCAAGAATCAACGACAATTTGCGTATGAAGCCGTGCGTTCATCCTCGTTTCTCGTGCCAAAGATGGAGCCGAGCTTCATGAGCTTCTGGCCGAAGGTAGAGCTGGAGCACGTGCGCGTGATGATGGTCCCCGATCGTCTTCAACTCGTTCGTGGTGGTCGTGATTTTTAACCCTAGTTTGTGATGTTGGGTTCATGTTATACGTGCGTTAACTGGAAACGTTCATGAATAGGGAGATGAAGGGAATTCACGGCTTGGATCTGCAGGGGTAAGGATGGACGGCCATGATTAATCTGGTTATAAAATTTTAAAAGAAATTGTAATATAATTTAGTTATAATTCGTATGAACTTTAAAAATCAATATATCTTTCATACGAGGTCGAAAAATTACGAAACCAGTTGCGTTGGAACCGTATTGACGAGCACTACGCGATGGAATTGGATTGGATTCGTTTGGAGCTAGTGAGAATTTCAGGTAAAATTAAACGCGTGTTTAATTTTATTCGAAATAAAAGCTGAAAACGAAATTGAAATCAAGGTGAGAACTTCTCACTCAATCGAATAGTTTCGATTTATATTTTAAATAGTTAGATTTAAAATTGTTGATTGTATGTTTGAATGATGATTGTTAAAATAGACATTATGCGCCGTTAGTAAGCGGAGGTTATTTATTAAAAACATATACCGCGAATATTTCACTGTATAGTGAAATTGGTATTATTTATGTACTTGGAATTGATTTTCCCGCATTATATAGCGGATGAGACCCTATTGCGCCGTATAATAGAGGATAATATTATAAATCCTATATACCGCGATAATTCCGTACTGGAGCGGAATTGGTATTGTGCTAACATTGTGGATGCAGGGAAACAGGTTGGAGGAATCCAACTGGATTCCTCAACTGTATTGATTTATTTACAGATATTGTGATATTTGTTGATTATCATATCGATATATGATATTTGGATGTCGTGATTGACTATTTGGTGCTGTTGCATCATCGGATCCATTTCTGAAGTTTTAAAATGATGATTTTATTTTAAAAAGGAATTTTAAAGTGATTTTCGAAAGTATACGTTTTATTAAATTTTGAATTGTTAAAATGAATAAACGTTATAATTTCAGTTTCATAAAAATTATGATTTTTGGGAAATAATACGTAAGTATGATTTTGAAGTATATAAGCTTTAAATAATGATTTGTAAATTATTAATAGAATAAGTTTAGTTAAATTGGGATTATTGAATTGTTTTAAAAACAATTTATATAAAAGATTTAAAAATTTGATATTTATAAATTAAAAATATAGGAATTATAATACGAGTTTTTATAAGCATTAAAATGAATTATAAATGAATTCATAAGTGAATAAGATTTGAAATTTGTAAATTTTTAAAGGAACGATTTGTAAATAAATGGATTATAAGTTCTTAACTTATAATATGGACTTTTGGTATATATATTTGAGATATATAAATTGAATTGGATTAATAAAGGAGATTTTTAAATCGAAGCTTATAAATAGAAATGGAATTTATAGACATTGTTTATAAATTCGAAATCAATGGAATTTGATAAATTGAATGTTGAAATTGGTTAAGGAAGTATATTCACGTTTTTAGACAGTGAATATATTATTATAAATAAAATGGATATGCTTGGAAAAATGAATATTATAAAATGAAGTTAATCGTTTTAACAATGTTTTAAAATGTGTTAAACATCGAATACATAGATTTCAACATTCATTGTTGAAATAGACGTTTTCGAGAAATATAAGGAAATGGTGGACTATAACACTGTTGTTATAGTAAATGGTTTCCGAAAGGAAATATTTTGTGTAGTATTGGGATTTATATATCTATTTTAATTTTGAATCCCTATAGTAGTGATTTTGGGTCGTCGTAACGATGTTTTACGCAACATTCGTTTTGGCCCAAATAAATGTGTTTAAGTGAATGTTTTCCTTAAAGAATGAAGTATATACTTAATTTCGATATTAAGTATATTGAATATTCAAGTGTTGAAAATAAATGGATTTGTGAATTACTTATTGTTATTCAATAAGTATGGAAATGTTTTCCAATATGAAATGAATGTTTTGAGATTTTTATCTTTTAAAGATAAATTAAAAATGAATAATAGAAATCGATTTGGACAATCGTATATTCATAGATATTTTGGAATTGTAAATTCACTATGGAATTTATAAAAGAAAGGGGAATTTGTTTAAAAATAAACGTTGATTTATTTTTGAAGTGTGGGAATAAATTTACGGATTTGGAACGTAAATATAAAGCAAATCGGTAAGGATTTATCTAAATTGGTTTAAATGAACCATGTTGAAATGAAAGTATTTCCGCGTAAGGAAAATGATTGAAATTTGTTTTCAAAAGTGGTAAAGGTGAAAAGTGATTTGAAAATTTATTTTCAAATGGTTGAAGTAGGGAAATTATATATCTAGTAAAGATATTTTGGAAAGTAAATAATTTGGGAAATTATTTGGAATTTGGTGATGTTGAGCATGCCTATTGATAGTTAAATAATCCGACTATCAATATTTACCTTTAAATAGGTATTTGTTGTGATTTGCTTGAATTTGAATGCCACACTTATTTTTAAAATAAGCGCTCACTATTCGGGTTAGCCGGGAAAGGACCTTGGGGTCGTATAACCCATTCCGAATATGTGATACGTCGTTATGGATTACATTTGATGACCGGTGTTGAAGACCGGATATTTGTGAAAACGGAAGGATTACTGTCGAGTTACTCTACATCGGCTGATCTCCGATATAGAGGTTTTATCACCCTTAGTGACAGGAAGTCCGGTCGTGATTAGTGAATATCCGGATTGCAAGGACTTCTTTGGAAGTGCCTTCGGTTCTGTTCGAGCCCGGAACAGACTTGTATGGATTGTATGTCTGACATTACAAATTGAGATATAAAGTTGATTTCTTTCAAATATATTTCTGTTGGTGGCGGAGAATTTATTATCTTAGCTTAACACCCTTCTCTGAGACGTACGAGCTTAGAGGTTATGTAGTTGAAGGTTATTAGTGATATACTCCCAATTTGGTAGTGTGGCATGCTGAGTGTTGCTGTGGGATGATCATTGTTCGATCATTTGTGATATGATCATTTGTTTGATCATTTATCTTGGTGATCATTACTTTGATCATTTGATTGACCCAAAGCACAACTTTTGTATAAAGCGTGGCTTTGTGGACGAGACTTCGTCGGACCTCACACCCCGGAAATGGTCAAAACAGGAAGGATGCAGCAAGGTTATTAGGGGGTAGCACCCCTTTAGTGTATGTCATTCCTTCTGGATAGAGGTGGTATCATGGTATGGAGCCCAGATATTTAACATATGTTGTTGCTGCAAATTTTGTGGTTGTTGGAAATCGAGGATCCTCGGATAGCGGTTACGATCGGAGGGTGACATATTCGTGTCAGTAGTTACCTAGTTTGAAAGGTAACCCGGCCTTGTGTTGGCAGAGATCCGGTTTGGTTCTCGGGTCGTCTTTCCAGAGGCATACCCATGTGGCAATGGGAAGTTCCTTGGCCTGACCATTTGTTGGAAATCCAAAGAAACAATACGAGACTTGTACGGTTTTAGTTGTAGAACCTGCCATTTACTTATGGTGGCGCCCCACTGTTTAGATAGTAGTTATAGTAGGCATACGATAATGATCGTATGTTGGCTAAGATTTATATCTTTACTTTCGAAATGATTTTTCCTACACTATGCACTAGTAATAATATCAAATGTCTATTTTTAATGCGTATCAAGCATCTTTGACTATCATAAGGAGAAATCTCCTCCGATTCTGCGTTTGCATTGTGTCTGTGTGTGCGGGAGGCCTTATGGTAGTCTCATTTTTAAAAGCATTGCGAATTGACTTTAAAAATATTCCTCTATTTTGATTTCAAAGAAAAATAAACTGTTTTAGTTCTCACACCAGTCACATGACTGACTCGGAGTTTATTGTTTTCCTTCCTAAACTCTGGGTGCCTACCAATTTCCACACAGGCAGTCAAGAGTAAGGTTTATCAGGATATTCTGGAATTTAGGAGTTGCTGGAGGCAAGTTGGATGGCATGGCGTATTACTAGTATATAGTATTTCTTTTCCACTGTTTGATGTTGTTTGTTGTTGTACACCCTGATGATGTAATGTAATGTGATGTAATGTAATAACCGATATAGTTCTTTGTTTAAAGATTATTCATTTATCTATTATATGTTGTTCCGCTGCGATTGTGAGATTCTGATATTGTTCAGTTGTTTCTGTTCTGTTCTATCCTTTTCTCTCTCTTCTTCTACCTTTTTCTTCTTCTTTAACCCTAAAGGTTCGTATTTCCGTTCATCTTGAGTTAATCGATGAAGATTAGTGTATATTCAAGGGGTACGGATTTGCGGGTCTTTACATAGCCATATTTGAAATCCAAGTTAGAAACTAACTTTTAAATATTTAAAATCAATTAAATATCTAATTTCAAATATCTAAAATTCCGAGTCGTCACATTCCATCCCCCTTAAAAGAATTTCGTCCCCGAAATTACCAGTTAAGAGGAATGGTCCATAACACGTTAACTATTTTCTCAGACCACATAGTTTTTTTAACAACCTTCCAAAATCATCTTTTTATTAAAGACACGCTATCAATTCTACTAACTTCCCAAACTTAATCTTAAGTTCCAAACAACACTGCTTGCTCAATCATTCAAATATACTTCAAATTCAAATTTTAAATTATCAAAAAATTTCAAAAAAATTTCTAACTCCTTAAAATTTTACAAAATTTCAACAGTGTCTCCTTTGCGCCGCTGGACTGGTACAACTACAAAATGCCTCTTCGGGCCCCCAAATTTCAAAAGAAAACAAAAGGCCAAGTGGATAGACTAGAAAACCATCAAATTTCATATAGAAATTCAAATACATACATTTTGTCGAGCAATTTCATTTATCTTCTAAAATCAAAAATCCCAATTTCCTTTTACTTTTAAAACACTTGCATTCTACTTAGCAATAATATCCAATCATAGCATTCAAAATCATTTCTTTACAAAAATTTAAATATCTATTTCATTTAAACCCATATGATATACACATATAGTCCATACGCAATATCAAATCCTATCGTTTACTCGATCACACAATTTCACTTCCGAATTAGTATCGTCCACCCGACTTCCTAGTGCGAACTCAGATCTGATTTCTTGATCAGAAGAGGTCACTCTCCTTGCATAGCCACAACAATAATAGATAATTTCCAAAATCAATCAAAAATCCATATCCATGGTTCGCCATCGAAAATCGAGTGAAAAATCCCAACTCGGATCGATATAACTATCTTGAAATTTTGGATCAAATCGCTATGCGAATAAAATAATATACGTACATCCTACATATTTATCCCAATTGGTTATTAGCTATATAAATTTTCTTTATTCAAATTATCTCAATTCCCATTCTCTTATCCGTAATTTTCCTTTTACCCGTCTTTACTAAATTTTTATTCAAATATTATTTAATACCAAATTTGTACTTAAGGATTTCACCATATCTCTTAAGCCCAAGAAAGATATTTCACACACTTAAATATCTATCCATACCTTAACCCTTTGGTTTATATCTACTTTTTATTCAAGTTGGATCTCCAATTTCCATATAAATTCAATTTACCTTTCATTTTTAAAGATTGAATCCAATTCATCTCAAACCATACTTAATTAATCATTTCTTTAATTAGTTCCATTTACTATTTATTTTAAATCTCAAGGGATTTTTATTTCCAAACTTTAATTATTATTAGTCCACCTCGAACCAATTCTTCAACTTTACTTTACTTTACACAATTTTTAAATTAAATATTATTTCAATATTCAATTTCAATTCATTTGCTTATTTATTTGAACCAATTAGTTTACTTACAAATTTTATTTTCAATCCTTGGTTTTATATAGTTCAACTTGACTAAATTCCTATTCTTAAATATTGAATTCTATCAACTATCTTCCAATTACTAATTTATTTCAATTTCCAATAAATTTTAATTTTTAGAACTTTGTTCTTTTAATCCACTCAAACTATATTTTTCAATTCCACTTTACTTAACATAATTCAAATTATGTTTCTCTATTGTTTAAAATCTTAATAAACTTATTTTTGACAATCATTTTCCTCAAAGCCCACTTTTACTTAACTAGATTCACTTACATTCCGATTCAACTTAAATTTTAATTTTTTTTAAGTTTCCACTTATTTAAATTCCATTTGCTAACTTCTTTTGATTTACTTCAATTAATTAGCTTACCTTCCAACTTATTTGGATTTCACACTTACTTCTATTCAATCCTCCTTGAGTTAAATTTTATTCTAACATATTCAAAATTTTACAAACTATCAATCCATTTATATTCTGTAAACAATTTCAAACCAACTCTAGAGTATTTTAAACAATTACCATATTTCAAAAGCATTTTTAAAATCAATTATATACATAGTTCATTTGCAAATCAAATCATCCTCTGAATTTTAAAATGAAACCCAGTTTTGCAAACAATTCCAATTTAAAACAATTTGGTAGTAATTCCTCTCTTGGAAACTCGAAAATGATCATCGATGATGCTGCAGTCATTACCGAACTTATTTTCCAGCGACCAAAGTGAGTTTAGTGCTTTTATTCTATCCAAAAACCCTTTTCAAATATTTTAAAATTCCAAATCTCTCCAGATTCCAAATACAATTCAAAAATATTTTCGAAATAATATCACTATTATTTCTCCAAAATATTTGAAAACCATTTTCATATTCAAAGGAATTTAAATTTTCCAATATTTCCAAATTTCTAATCCTTTCAATTTATTTTCAAATATTTTTATGGAATTCTATTTCAAATTATAAATCACATTTACAATTTACATTAATAAATTCCCATTTGCATATGAATTTGTTTCTCAGCTTTTAGTTATGATTTCAACTTCTTATTCAATTTTTACACAACAATGATAATAATTTAATATTATCACTTCCTAACAACCAAGCAACCATATATAACTATAATAATTTATGGAAAATTATGTCTTTTATATACAAAAATAATTTGGATAAAATTATTTCATTTACCCTATTTTAAAACAATACTGTGTCGGTTTGCCTAGTTTAAGAGTTTATAAACCCCTATCGATACGGTTGTACTCCCCGCACCGACCAGAATTCATAAACATTCAACCGATAAGTCAACACAATATAAAAACAGTTTTTATATTCACTAACAAATACACGCTCATAATTATTAATACCCTTGAACTCATTCTAGAGTACTACAGACTCTATTTCCAATGAGTAATTCCCACCAGAGCCAAGGTTCTCGCTTAACCTTCAGCTCTGATACCATAATGTAACAACCCGATTTTTCGATGCCCGAAAATCAACATCAATACGTCCACTGTATCAAATGCCGAACAATCGAATGCCGAAAAACCGAACAGTTAGGGTTAAAGAAGAAGGAGGTAGAAGAAGAAATAGAAACAATATCAGAATCTCACAATCGCAGCGGAACAATATATAATGGATAAACGACTAATCTTTAAACAAAAGAACTATATCAGTTTATACATTACAACATCGAAGTACAACAACATCTATCTCACACAACTGGACAGTTATCATAAATTGTCCTCGCAAATCTGACTATACAGTTAATCATGCATACCGAAATATTTATCAAATACGTGTGATACGTCTCGCTAACAACTCGCCTCCTGAGCTCCACAGCATCCTTTCCTGTTTCTATAATACTCAGTCTGACCCAAGCATTATCGTGAAATAACACCCAAGTCAGTTTGGAAAACCAGCGAGAAAACACACCCAATTGGATTATTAAAGTGTAAAAATCATTTGAAATCAAAGGTATCTCGTAAGACCATGCCACAAATAAATATGTCGGGTTTTTCCTTACGATAACCAATTTTTTTATCAAATTCGTCTGATATTATAATAGTGTCTATAGAAAATAAAATAGAATCTAGCTAAAATGCCTGCATCTCACGTTTTAGCATAGTTGGGTGTAATCAATACCATACAGGCGCTTATTGGAGATTGGATTCCATACAATGGTAGGGCTACTGGGGTACCGCCCATCATAGTACGTGGTCTAGATCACCGTACCGAGGATCCACCCTAATCCCCTACATCACACGACCGGAGCTACCCCTTACTGGATAGTTCGAATAAGATCAACCCGCGGTTGGGATCAACAACCGCCCACACAGCCAAAAAAAGGGACCTCTAGACAGGGATGACCTTACCCTAATTGGTTGCTAGCCACTTAGCCTTGTGTGCACCTCTCCTGTTTTAGCCATTCCCGGTTGATGAGGCTCGAGGATATGCGTTGCCTTTTTAGCACACATTCACTTGGAATGCTCATCGTCCTCTTAACGATGTTCTGAAAGCATTCATCCATACAAGTTTGTTCCAGGTCCAAACGGAACCGAAGGCACTACTCCTACTACATCCATTTTGGAATCACCCTCAAGATTAGTAGCGATTAGCCCTTGCACTTCATTGCTCCACCTACAACTCCAAGCTCTTGTCTTCCTCATGAAAACGTTCAAACCGGATCAGAGTGGCTTTCGGGAAACTAATCCTGATCCCTGTCTCTTCAAAACGATCAGCGCATTGGCCAATATTGATAGTCGGTTATTTAGCTATCAAATAACATCCATAATAACCATCAGATTTAAATAATTTTCTAAATTATTTATTAATCTGAAATATCTTCGCAAGATATACTTCCATCTTCAACCCTTTGAAAAAAAATAGTTTTCAAAACACTTTTCTTTCTCTGAAGAAAAATCCGACCCAATTGTTTTATTTCCACTGAAAATCGCTAAGCCTTAATATTTTAGATTTTTAAAATAATTTAAATCACTTTATTATAAATATATACTTTAAAACATTTAAATTAAAACTACTTAAACACTTTATTTAAAATGCTAGTTATGAAATTTTACACTAATTTCTCATGTAAAACTTAAGCCAAAACTAATTTTAAAACAAAAGTTATGAAATTCTATATAAGTTTTCAAATAAACTTTAACTAAACTATCTTTAAAATAAAAACTACTTTATAAAATATAAATATTGATAATTACTTTTTAAACCATAATACCAATCAACCTTTTGAAATAATTACTACCATAACTAATACAATAAATATTTTTACCTATAAAAATTTAAACAACTTAAATAATAAATTCTCAAAACATTCTTTTAAAATAACTTAAAACCTTTTACTAAACTTAAAAATCTGCTTGAAAACGTACTTGGCTTTTTTAGGAAATACACTTTTCTTTCTCACCTTTTAAAAATAAACCACCATTTATTTTTAGAAAAAATTACTCATTCCTTAATAAATTCCCATCGTGAATTTATATTTCCAAGTATCCACTAATATTTTATTTCATCTAATAAACCCAGTTTATAAATTCCATAGTCTCATTCTCCTTTTAAAACACAGTTCAAACACTAAATCAATTTCCAAATAGATTTTCAAATTTACTCCATTTTAAAATGAATTTCTTTACTTACTCAATTTATTTTCAAAACCCATTAATTTCAAATTCAACTTCTTTATTATAATTTAAAATCTTATTTAAACTAAAAATACAAATTTCAAACTTTTCCAAATTTCTTCTTTATCTTTTCCAAACAATTTAAACCTTGAATTTAAAATAAATTCTTTATTCCTTTACATAATATCATTCAAGTTTAAAAAAACATTTATTCCTCAAAAATCTCCTTTTCCATATGTCGGAATTTATTTATTCGAATTTAAAAATCAACTTTTATGCTTTTCCAATTCATTTATCAAAACCTCTATAATTATTTACTTAAGAATTCTACCTTTTATTTCCTTCAAAAATCCAATCTATATATTATTTACTGATAACTCAGCACACCCAAATATATTCAATCAAACCATAGCATCCAACATTTTCAATTACTAATAACTTATCACATATTATCAAATAAACCATATCACAGAATATTAAACAATCTAAATAATTTTGAGGAATTCAGTTGGATCCCTCCAATCTGTTTCCTTCAATCCACAGATGTTATCGCAATATAAAAATACCAAACCCACTTCATGGTGGGACATCGCGATATATGGGGTCATCCGCTATTATGCGGGACGCAAAGGGTCTCATCCGCTATATAATGCGGGAAATCAATCACTCTAATACACACACACACACACACACTACTATATATAATGTACCACATCTAAATCAATTCTATCATTCAACCAAAAATTTAAATGTAAATATTTAAATTTAAATAATAATCCAGACGAGTGAGATTAACGCACCATTGACATTTGATATGTTTTCGCAATCTGATTCGAACAAGCTTGTTCCCCACGATTTTTGACCTTGTATAAACATTTTACAGTTTATTAGTATTCGAAACAATTAGACAAATTCAATTTCCATTTAATAATTTTATTTAATCTAATAATATAGTTTTAACTAATTTCCTTTAACAATTTCTAAAATAATCAAATAAGTTAATTAAACAAATTGATCTTCATTATTTTAAAATTAAACTAGTAAGCGAAAATATGTACGTATGTATATTTATTTTATCTTTAAGATTATATATATATTTGTAAAATAATCCACATAGATTTCACAAAAATCTAATTTATATAAACTTTCATGTACTTTAAAATTTTCCATTTTAAAAATCTTGTTCCCCATAAACGTTTACTGTTTAAATTAAAGTATGTGTGGATATATATTTTTTAAACTAAAAATATTATATATATATATATATATATATTATTTATTTTTTCTTTAAAAAAAATCTACTGTAAATTTTTTTTTTGTTTTCTTGAATATACATTTTAAGAAAATCTACAACATATATATATATATATATATATATATATATATATTCCACACTGTAATTTTTTTCCTATCTATATAAGTATTCCTTTTTGAATCAAACATTTTAAAAACTTCTATTTAAAATAAAATTAAATTCCCAAATCAAAAGGCTAATCTGATAACAGAAAATACCTTCACTACCTACATGCGAACCACACCCCTAGGAATGCAAGCCATCAGCCACGGCTCTCCTTCCACCGACGTTGACACTAGACCTACAGGCAAATGCCGCAATCTTTCATGGGCGCGCTACTTCCCACGGCATTGCCTCGACGAATTCTGCACCACCTCGATAGCTCGAGCGCTAACCCAACGTGAAGCCATCGCCTATCGTTCCGAGCTTGAGCTTGAACTTCGCATTCGACCCAATTGCACGTGCAGGCGATCCAAAGCTTCGAGTAGATCTCGAACGAACAACCCTCTACTTTTCTTTCGAAGTGCTGATTAAATCCTCCTCCATGTCTTTTCCTTTGAACGATTTGATTTTCGTTCGACGAAATGAGATGCAATTTTAAAGAGAAAGGTTCGGCTCCTTTATTTTTATAGATAAGGTTTGTGAATAAATTTAAAAAGGGAAGTTCGGTTTAGATTGAAAAGGACCTGCCATTATTTTTTTATTTAAATTGTTTACGTTTTTTTAAAAGGGCAAAGGAAACAAGAAAATAAAAATAGCACGTGTCAGACAATGCAAGAGACGTGTCTTCAAGGTGGACAAATGTCGGATGTGTCCACAGTGAAAAGAAGGGAAAGCACATATATTATACTTAAATTTAAATTGTCTCGATTTTCGCAACTCACAATCTCGAGCTCCAATCGAGGTGTGTTGTTAGGCGTTCATAAGGTTATACCTCTATTCCGAACGCATTGGAAAAGGTTTCGAGTCCTAACTCGGTCGTATGGAGAATATAGCTTTTGGACCAGTTATTATATTGAATTTTCAATATTAATTTTAGTGTGTTTATCTACCGTACGGCCAAACGATCACCTCCAACACTATGAAAATTGAAATCAGATAATAAAACACTATTACGGATCCAATGGCACTAGTTTCGTCGAAATTCAAGACCGTGCCTCGGAATGCTATTTTTAAATATCGATTTAAACGATATATTTTCAAAACTAAACAAACCATCTTAAAATTTAATTTTCCACTTTTACGATCTTCAGTACTATCGATATAGATTTTACAAGCCACTAAATTATTTTTAACAAGTTTAAAATTTCAGATTCAATAATTTACCCAATTTTCAATTGTTTAATTCAATATTTAAATTATCCAATAAATAGCAATATTTGAAATCCAAGTTAGAAACTAACTTTTAAACATATAAAATTAATTAAATATCTAATTTCAAATATCTAAAATTTTGGGTCGTCACACATTCTAAGGAATCCAACGACCTATTTTGAGTTAGGCCCATAAACATTAGAAATATTCAAAAAAGAATTATTGCTAAGATTAATGAGAATAATATGCAGAGTATGTTGCTTGGAAATTCATTGGAGCAGTTTAAAATAGTTATCCCGCCAACCAATCAACAAACCACCAGAAGCGCAAACAGAAGGTAAATAAGCTCATTTTCTAAAATGATACCTGCCTAATCTTCTTTAAAAATGAATATCGGGACATTCAATTTTAGTTTACTGTATAAGAGCAATGTCAATAGAATAGTCTTCAAAAAGTTCTAACCTTGTCAAACTTATTTAAATCGTGCAAACCTCTGATACTCCAACTAATAATCCTCATATACCAACAAATCTAGCCCTATCAAATTCTCTACCTTTAATGTACTCGAGATCCATCTCAACATCAGAATAAATGAAAGCGGTATCACTTACACTTAAAATTCATTATATAAATACTTTATCCATCCTCAAAAATCTCTATTTAAAATCTCTTCGGAAATAGTTAAGTAAAAATCTCAAAATCAAGTCATTTATTTTATACAATCAAATTTATTTTATACAATCAAATTTGTTTTAGACAAATACTGATTTCACCAAAAACACTAATTATTTCTAAAATCATTTTTAAATTTCTTTTTAAAATTCAAAATATCACTTATAGTATTCAAAAATCAATATTTTATTAAATTTAAATTCATCCCTTTAAAATAACCGAAATTTCCATATAAATATTTTTATTCCCACAACCACCTTTGAATTTCTTTTGAAGATTCAAAATATTATTTATGGTATCTAAAATACCAAAATTAGGGTCAGTGCTACTATAGCATCCAATATATCAATTCATACAACAAATCATAATAGATTATTCAATCGTATCATATATCGCTATATATGAAACAATCAATACATTTTTTTGGAATCCAGTTGGATTCCTCTAACATGTTTCCCTGCATTCGCAGATGTTATATAATATAAAATATCAATCCCACTTCGAGGCGGGATATCGCGGTAATATAGGGTCGCCCGCTATTATGCGGGGCGCATGGGGTCGCATTTGCTCCAATCAGCAGGAATATATCCAACTACTAATATATATACTACTATATATAATATAACATCCAACTGATAATAATTTATCAATTCATCCAATAAATAATTTTTAACACTTTAAAATAAAACTAGTTATCCAAATGAGTGAGATTTACACACATTGATTTTCAGTTGTCGTCCAAACCTTTCACTTTTGAATTAAAATTGAACTAGCATTCAATTTTAACCCAAAATTCTAACAAGTTCCAAATCCATCCAAACAAGCTCAAAAATGTAGTGCTCATCAATATGAACCCAACGACGCTTGTTTTTGTCTAATTTTGACCTCATATGAATTAGATACAGCATTTATAAGATTATCCGATTAATTATAAACTATTTTCCAAATTCTTTTTATTTGTATTTATTTTAAATACCAGATTTAATCCTGTCATTTCATTTCTGGGCATCAGATCTCGACCGCTCTTTACTTTCTTCCTTAATTGCGTACGTTCTAGGCAACTCATGTTCGCCTAAACCCATCGCACGCTACTTTCCATCGATCATCGAGCTTCCATTCTTCACCTAAAATTCGATCGGACACCACCAAAAAGAAGAGCATTACGAACTCCACCTTTGTCCAGAGCCTTGTCAAACTCGGTCACCTCAATGAAGAGGAAAATAATGATGAAGGTCACGCCTTCATTCACGAACTACCACCGATATCACCACGAAATCCAATCATAGTCGTTCATCTCGTAGAGCTCGATGAGCTCTTCGACTTTCTAATTGGAAGTTTTGTCTAAATGTTGATGTATTTACCAGAAAATGGGGATAAATATGGTTTTTTGCTGTTGATTTTAATGTGGCGGCCGTGACCTAGGAAATTAAAGTTTGGCAAAAGAGGACAGTTTTAGGGTCCTTTTATAGCTAATTTTCACTATTCACTTGAAATCCGTCGAACTCCAATCGAGACATGCCGCTTGCCATTTATAATGTTTTACTCTATTCCAAACACAATGGAACAAGTTCCAGGACCAAATTCGATCGTTTGGAGAAGATAGCTTTTTGAACCCAATTATAATATTAAATTTCCTATATTAATTTCAACGCATTTCAATCCCGTATGAAAAACGGTAACTCCAAACGCCACGAAATTTGAAATCCGATAATAATACACTATTATGGATCCAATGTTACTGGTTTCGTCGAATTTCGAGACTGTGCCCTAGATTGCTATTTTTACATGTTCATTAAATCGATAAATTTCCAATTCTGTAAATTAACTTTTACTTCAATTTAAAAGTTTACTAATTCTATTCTAATTCAAATAGAATTTAACTCCATATTACAAATCGTTATTATTCACATTAGATTCCATATTTAATTATTTAACCAATCCCGTTATTCAAATAACCATTATATTGGAGATTTAATTTATTTAACATATAAATTCAACTTTTCACTATTTAAAATCAATTAAATATCCTAATTCAAACAATTGAAAAATTCGGGTCATCACAAGAATATATAAACATAAGGTACAAACTAGTACACAGGGTTTTTCATAATAGTCCAATGAGTTTCAACTGGATTTCCTATCCAAAAATATCATTCCCACAAAAACACTAGTTACTCAAAACATATTGTTGTTTTATAACATTTTAAATTTAACCATAATTTTGAAAATGAAATGTAACGACCCATAATTTTCAATAATTAAAAATATTAAATTAAATTAGATTTGAAATTTAATATTGGAAGAAATTAAAATTTGTGATTCATTTATGAGAAAAACAATTAGAATATGATTTAATAATGTTGTTTGAATGTTATTGATAACTATTTTAATGCATATCAATTGAAATAATTGTAAAGTTAATTTGGTAATAATTGTAAAAATTAAATCTAGGGTTTAATGTTGAAATTATACGTAATTAATTGAATTGGTTAATATAGAATATGAAATCAGTGATGTGGTAAGTCGTTATAACCTTTATATATAAATAATAAATTATGAATATGATTAAATCGCTTAAAAGTAATAATTGTTTATTGATCATCTCATTACATAATATGTTGAATTAATTTGGAAATAAATGTGAATTTAATATAATTGAATATTATAGTTAATACGGTAAAATATGACAACTGTAAAACAATGAATGTAATAAAATGTAAACTAATGTTAATTATATCCATAGGGTAATAATTGGTTCAATGATAAGAGTTAGAATTAAATTAAAGGGATTTGGTAGAAATTAAAATATAATAAATCGAAATTTTTTTACAATTGCAATTGGACTCTGAAATTTATGTAATGTCTAAATATTGGATTTAAACATGGAAAAATTTATTGTAAAAGATTGTAAATTTCTATGTAATCAAAATGATAAAAAAAATTATTAACTGTTAAAATTAAATCTAAAAGTGGTTAAATTTATTTAATTAACGTGAAATTTAGCCATTTTGGCCATTATCTCGGATTTTGAAGAAACCGGTTTCATCGGATTCGTAACAGTAAATCATTGTAGGATTTCAAGTTTCGTAGCGATCAGACTTGTTGTTTCTTCGTGCGGGCTTGGAATGCGTAGAAATCAATTTAATGAATTCAATTTAAACTAAGCTGATTTTAAAAGCTAACTTCTGTATACAATGGAATTTGGATTCGAAACTAGTTCCATTGAGTTTAAAAATATCGAAAACACATATTTTGATATATGGGATGACCTACTTTTGTTCCGTAAACGGAACGGGCTTTTCGGGCCGTTATTGTCGTTTTAAACCAATTTGATATCGGGCTTTGTCTATATAAATAGTTTTTCCTAACCCTAACAGCCTTTTATTTCTAATTTCTATGCATACAAATCTGTCTATCTGTTCCTATCTCCTCTCTCCAATGGCTGAAAGCTAATTTCAATTTCAAAAACCCTAATTCAATTTCAAAAACCCAATTTCAAAAACCCAATTTCAAAATTCAAACTCCCCAAACCCTATCAAATTATATATCGTTGGAAAGCTCCCGACGATCGCAATCTACTATAGTATTTTGTTTTTTTACTCGAATCATCATTTGGTTAGAAATCGACGATCTTTCTTAGCCGTCCATTTCTAGGGTTTCGTGATCCAATAGTGGATCGTCGACCAATCGACGATCGTAGGATGCAATGTTGTAGAGGAGGAAGAGAAGCACTCATCCATGGGTTTGCATCATGTCATTAGTGTCGTAGTTACCTTGAATGGTGTGTTAAATCTCAGTGGCAGCGGAGGCCACGAGATGGAGCCGTTTCTTCACCCGTTTCTTACACTGCGGGCTAGCCTAGTTCCTTTAGATCCATGTAGATTATGCCTCATCGCCTGAAATTTTTAGGGTAGGTCCCTGACATCCTCTAGAGTGCACCTGCAAAGTTTCATTTGATTTCGTTAAGTTTTGAGTGAGCTAGATAGAGTTCATTGTGATTCTCCAGTGAACTCTTGCACTTGTGCTTATTCTGATCTCATCAACTTATAACCAAATTCAGCTTATAAACCAGTTAGTCATTAATAAAGCTTATAAAGTGGACGCAGGCTTCTTTAACAGCCGAACCACTAAAAAGATGTTCTCGTCTCTTTACTTTTTCTACTCCTTTTACATTTATTTTCTATATTATTGGTATATAAGAACATGGTCGGTGCTTTCACACTCAATCTAGGGTGTTAATCCATTTTGCATGTCAACATTTTGGTGTTGTCAGCGTTAAAACTGAACTCACGGCTTATCTGAAGACTTGAACTTTGAATCTTTGACTTGGAGAAGATGAGCAAGCCTAATACCAGGTCTAGAGCTGGAGTAAATCAACAAGAGCCTGGGGTCAGCCAGGATGTGTCCTTAAATTCTCATCAACCCAACTATGTGATTAGAGAGGAGATGGAAAGGATAACGAAAGAGATGAAGAATGGAATCTTAGCTAGACAACAGGAGATGATGAACGACTTCTTTTAGAAGATAGAGCAACAAAGGATGGCTAGATTGGTAGGGAACAAGAATCAAACTTTAGGGAACAACAAAGGAGCTGCAGAAGTTGGATTGGAACAAGATGGAGTCTTGCCCCCACGCCCATAGTAATCGATACTTGGGGCAACGTTGGAATCAACATGAGAATCAATCCCAATGCTGAAGTGACTATTTAAACACCAGGAGCCGGTGGTACGGGAGCTAATCCAAATACTAGGATGTAGTGGACAAAGGAATATGTACTAGAACTTCCTCGATGGAACGCAGGTCTAAATGGAGTTAGAGTCATGAATCAGAACACATCCATATGACCGGAAGAGTACACCTGAGTTACCCTCTACCTGAACGGGGGAAAAATATTGCTTTAGAACGGAAACCTTCATTGGACGGTGAGAACCAAATTGTTGAATTTGTACGAAGGTTCATTAGAGGAGGACCCTAGATCCGGGTTTGGAAGACGTGAAGATGAATCTGTTTACTGTAAATGTCCAAAAAGCGAGAAATCCTCTAGATTTCAAACTTATGATGCTGGAAATGTACGACAAGAAGACAGATCCTACAATTCATACGACGAGATACATTTAACATATGGAGGTGTCGGATGATTTTCCAGTGAAGTCTTGCATTTGTGACATATTCTAATCTCGTCAACTCGTAACCGAATTTAACTTGTAATACTTGTCAATCGATAATAAAGCTTATAAAGTGGACGTAGACTTTGTTAATAATCGAACTACTACAAAAAATTCTTGTCTCTATATTATTTCTGCTCTTTTTACATTTATTTTCTATATTATTGCTCTATAAGAAAAGGGCCGTTGCTTTCACCCTCAATCCAGGGTGTTGATCCATTTTTTAGATTAACGCTATTGAGCATATTAGTAATTATGTATCCCATATAAGGCATAATCAATCAATATTTCAGTCCAGCATCCGTTTCATAAATATCTAAGGTGGTATTCATCTCTATGCACATGCTGACACCCATATATCTACAATGTGAATCCCAGTGGACAATCAGATCATTCAACATTTATTTCCCGACTTCTATTAACTTCTTCGACTTGATTAGGTACACAACGATTTCCATAATTACCATCACCTTCAATGTTCAAAATTTTAGAAATAAATGGATGAATGAATGTCGGTAGATGTTCTAATAACATAGAGGTAAACGAAGAATGAGATCGTTCAACAACGTTGCTAGTCGATGTTAACTCTTTTAGCTTGGATATCAATTCTTTTGCAATGCTAGATTATGATAGAAGTTGTCCATCCGTTGTTTTTGCATACTCGAAACCTAAAGGATTACGCTTAGCATTGTACATACTATTTCTTGTTTTTGGTTCCTTGTAGTCTATCTTTACGGAGTATAGGCTTCGGTTCCAAATTGGTTGTTGTAGATGGTAAAACAAAATCTTTTAATTTTAGTATCATTATTCTTTATTCATCCTCCATGCCAACATCAAACATTTTTTTGAAATGTATAAATTTCGGATAATGAAATAAATCTCTTGATTCTTTAACTTGAGGATAGAAGTCAAGTTTTCTCCAATTCAGGAGTTTGTGAGCACAAGGTGAACTATATATGGTTCTAAGCACATGATGACATGAAATGTGAACGACTACTTTGCATTTTCTCTATTTCTTCCAACATTAAATCTAACGTAAACATGGACACTCCAAATCGAAGTTCTCTAAACAATGATATTTGGTAAATATGTTGAACAGAATCAAAACTTTTATCAGAAGTTCCTTTTGATTTCTGTATGTTGTAGTAATAACAAATTATTCATTCGAAGCCATATAACACTAATGCTGAGTTGGAAGTCCGAAGATATATTTTCAAGCTAGAATGTGCCGTCTCCACCCTATTGGAGGTTCAATTATTTCGATATTTTAGCCGGTTAGTCCAAGCAAGAACAAAATGTTCCTTTACGGGTAACTAAGTAGTGGTGATGTAATTCATGGCTTTGGGGTAATCTTTCAAACTTTCAGTAAATTGTGGCCTGGACTCTTGAAACTCCGGTTTGGATTAAACTCGTGTAACATACATCCAGTCCTCTTTAAACGTTTTCACAATGTCCTTATGTTTGAACAAATTTGCATAATTTTAAACCACGTTTCTTGACATATGATATTCGTACATTAATTAACTAGTGGTGGGAAATACTCATTTCAATGAAATGAGTAACGCAACCTCTTTATCTATCACAACTAAATCAGGATGATATGATTCAGGATTGTACAAATGTGTTAGATTTTGTTATAGCCCACTAATAATTTTTTGTTCTTTCACAAGATAAAAAAATGTGCAATCAAAAATGTTTTACCCGTCGATGTCATTCCTACCATTCCAAACAATGGCATCTCAAATCTGTTACGATCAAGGAGTAAGACAGAAGGAAAACACTTGCATAATGCACTAGACTCCGAATGTTACCACGTAATATTCAAAACCTTATCTGTTTTTTCATAGTATAGCAATTCATTGAATATTTATCTTCTAGTAATTTCATAAGATATTGCATGGCAGATCTACTGTCCATTTTAGTAACTTTCATTTGGTTCTTTGCATTATATATGATTTTTAATGTTGATTTGTTTTGAGAAACTCTTTATTAATTCTAACAAGTACAACTCTTGGTGGAACGCCAGCCATTGTTATATTTTTTTAACATGTTTTTCTCCTCCACGCTCATTCTAGCAGCAAATAATGACCAACCAAATAATTAGGTAGTGATTATGTCGACCGCAGTAATACACCCCACCTATCTTCGTCTTTGTACAAGCTTTTGATTAAAAATGGACATTCATATTTCCTTACAGCACTTTGAACATATCTTTTCACGATGTCAATCGTTGATTTATAAGGTATATGCCTCCCGCTTCTTTTACATGCTAGCCAATCTCTAGTTTTCCTTCCAGATTCAATTTTGTCTGACTTCATTATAACCACAACCGCATTCACTTTTTTTTGTCTCCGTTTGACACTAATAAATAAATGTATCATGAGAATAAAATATATACAATGAAATATATTTTGATTAGTTATTGAATACCAACAACATCTAAACTCACTTTCTCAATCAAAAAGTGATGAGTGTGGTCTACTTCAATATTTTCATCTTCGTTTAACTGTACATCTTCCATATTCTTATTTATTTCTTCGTCCACACAATTATTACATTGAATATCATTTTCTTCTATGTTCAAATCAGTTTTCTCCACCATAACATCTTCAAAAGTTATGTCATGCAATAGGTTATCACCAACAGTTGACTTTGTAGTCAAATCGGTATATTCCTATATTAAACATAAAAAGTAAAACAAAAAAATCAAACGGCAACATGAATCCGACCAAAATGTATTATGATTGGAAGTACTCTATCGTTCGAAATCGAATTTCATACTACTTTTTGCGACCTCTAAATTTTTTTACACTTCTTCAAATTTCTTATGTCCAAGTATTAAAAAATGAATTGTAGATTAATTATACCTCAAATACTATCTTTTTATCTACAACCTTTCTAGGATCATCCATAGGCAATTGAATTATGATCTTTTTTTAATGATATTGAGGTTGAAAGATTTTAGGTTTTACCAATAGACAATTAGTAAACGACAATGAAAGCTAAGATATGCTTTAATAATTTTAAATTAGTTAATGTTCTAATTAATTAAAAGTATTTGTATGTCATTGAATAAAAAAACAAAGGCCATTAGAGATAGAATACTTTTATTCATTTAGATCAACGATGCAATACGAATGAGCTTCTTATTTATAACTCCATATGCAATGGAGATTACAATGATGTTATTTGACATATCAACATATTCATGCTTATACTAAAATATACTGCAACACTCCCTCTTGAATGTGCGCATGTAAAGACGATAAGAGTAATTTCCACATTAAAAACCTTGCTGTGAAAAATTCAATGAAGCATAAACAAAGAAAAAAAGTGCAGCTTTGTTTCATGTGTAGATAACATGTTTGATAATGTTATTGTGAGGGTTGATATTTCTGGATCAAGAGAATGCCTAAACTTTACTAACAAAAACCAAGTGGAAAAAATATCAGTGAAGGAAAAAGAGTACATTATATCATACTTCTAGATGCTCCCCCAGATTTGTAACGCATTAATCAAATAGTCTGTCGATGTAGCTGACGCATACCAATTTTGTACACCATCTTTTAAAATTTCATTTTGGAAGTGCCTTTATGAATAGATCTACTAGATTTTCTTAGGGCTGAATTTTTTTCATCTCCATATTATTATCCTTTTTTAATTCATGTGCGAAGACTGTCTTTAATAATAGCTGTAATACATTTGGTGTCACACTTTTTTGGTGTTAGCATGAACTACCAAAAATGCCCTCTATAGATATTATCAAGTCTCTTAAAATTAGGATCTAACAAATAAACTTACTTTACAAATTCAAAATATCTCTCTATAAATATTAACAAATTTAATATCACTTAAAAATAGATCTAATAAATAAATAAATAATTGCAAATTCAATACGCTGCTCTACATATATTATTAAATCTTAATCACTTTAAAATATAATCTAACAAATAAATTTCCTTTGCAATTCATTCTTTATTAATTAATAATAGAAAAAAATTCAAATAGCCAAAAATTACAGATATTGGAACTTAGAAATAAAAATTCGATCAATTACACATAATTTCAACGCAAAATATAATTAAATACTTGTGCTTTATTTTTGGAATGTGTTGAAACATATATAAGTTGTAGAAAAACAATTCATGCGCGGAGCACGTGCTATCATGCTCGTTTAGAAGAAATTTGCTTCATCCTATCACCAATGATGTAATCTGTCAGGATCTGAGCTACGCAAGCTGCATTGTCTTTATAAATAATAGTTTATCTTTCTATAGTTGAAGGGAGTTGACAAGTTTTTCAAAGATGCTCAATTAATGATCTTAATCAAATATATTCTCGACTTGCTTCATGTAGTGCTAGTATTTCAGAATGATTAGAAGACGTCGCTACTAATGTTTGCTTCATAGATCGCCATGAAATAGCTTCACTACTATTATTAAATATATATCCAGTTTGTGATCTTGCTTTATGTGGATCCAATAGATAATTTGTATTAGCATAGCCAACTAGATTCAGATTATTGCCTATATTAAAATAAAACAAACCTAATTTTGTTCCATGAAGATATCTCATGATATGTTTATACATTCTAATGTTTTTTTGTTAGTTCCGAACTGTATCTTGCTGGAAGATTTACTAAGAATGCAATATCTGATCTCGTGCACCGGGTCAAATATATGGTCCAACCACATTTTCATCATTTTCTTTTCGACGGTAAGGGTCCTATTTAATTTCTAAAGATCTAACAACCATAGGCGTACTAAGTGGATATGGTGTTCTCATTTGAAAACGCTTTAGGATTTTCTAAATGTGATATGACTGATGGATTAGAATGCCATTAGATCTATGCTTGATATGTAGACCGAGACAATGCTTAGTTTTGCCACGATCTTTCATTGTAATTCTTTAAGTAATTTATTATTTTATCAATCTCCTATGAAGTCCTAATCAAATTTATAGCATCAACATAAACTGCTAAAATAGCAAATACCTTTACCGATTTCTTTATAAAGACATGTGGACAAACGAGATTGTTTTTATATCCTGCTTTTACCAGACGTTCACTAAGATGGTTATACCATATTCTTTTGGATTATTTCAAACCATATAGTGATTGTCTTTTTTCTTAGTGAATACATGGATTTTGATTTTGCTTTAGGCAACTTATATCCATCAGGGATTTTCATATAAATATCGGTATCTAATTCAGTGTAACGATAAGCTATCAATTGGCATATATCATTACTAAAATATTGATGGTCCATACCTTAAGAATTAAATGCAATATAAAATAATCCATGAACATAAATAGATACTAATGCTTTCTAAAAATGATTTTAAAACAAACTGCTAATTAAAAACAATATCCATCAGTGCACATTATTTCTATTAGTTCTGAAAAAGAAAACAAACAAACACAAGCTAAAATGAAATGAAAGCCACACAACAAACTTCAAGCTACTTCTAATTGATCAGCTCGGTCATATCATTGATCATTGTACTTAGACTTTCATCATCAATGAAATTTCCATCGTCACGTTCGAAGAAATCATCTAACTTTAGGTTAGTGTTATCAGACAATCCTTCATCATTATTTGCCTCAATATTCTTTGAGCGTTGATATTCTTGAACTATTTTCTTTGATAATCTACATGTATGTGGCCAGTGATCATAGAGCCCACATTTACAACAAACTTCCTCATAATGTTTTTATTTTCTAAAGTTGAATCATTATTCTTTTTAGGCTCAATTTTCTTTTGTTTCTTTTAAAAATTGGTAGTTTTGTTACCTCCAAATCCCTTATAACCACCTCTGCTGGAGTTATATCCATGTCCAGGTCCACGACCATTTCCTCTACCTCAACCTTGACTTCTTTCAATGTAGACAAAATTAGCATTAACTTCGGTAATGTAGCTGAACCATTGGCCTTGAGGATTGATTTTTAATAAGCAATTCATTATTTTTCTTAGCAATTAATAAACATTCTATGAGTTCAGAATATTTTGTAAAATGACGCTCTCGATATTGCTGCTACGGGAGTATATTCGAGACATGAAATGTTGAAGAAGTATTTTCAAGTATTTGTATATCATTCACTTTTTCTCCAATAATTTCAGTTTAGAAGTGATTCTAAACACAGCGGAATTGTATTCCCTTACAGACTAAAGTCTTAAAACCTCAGGTTTAATAGCTCTTGCCTAATACTTGGAAGTGCAACCATCTTCTGGTGGTCGTAACGCTCCTTCAGGGAGTTCCATAAGTGGAGAGGGTCTTTTTCGGTTCAATATTCTATTTTTACATCGTCGTGGATATAACGTATCAAAAATATCAGAGTCTTTGATTTGTCCTACTGGGAATATTATTACCATTTTCAATGACATTTTCTAAACATTGAGCTTGTAAGTGGATCTTAGCATTTAACATCCATGACAAACAGTTATCTCAAGATATGTCTTAAGCTTTGAATTCAAGCTTAGCTATGTTTGTCATATTATCAACTGTAAGCGAAAAAATGCAAAAGCATCAAAATAGTGTTCATGGCATATGATCTCAATGCATTTCATTGAATACAATAAGAACCCGTATCTAATAGTAGTTATAGTGAAAGAGGAAAAAAATAAACATCACTGCAAAATAGTAAAATATAACTAAATATAATTTGATTAAAAAAATGAACATCACTATATGGAAATAGAGAGAAAGAGAGAAAGGAAGAAAGAAAAATTAAACAAGTAATCATGAGATAACATATTATTCACCTTTGCCCTCGTTCATGAGAAAGAAAAATATCATGTATATCGAAATGACTAAGAAAGATTAATTAAAAAGTATTGTTCAACAAATGGTAATGCATAATACTTTCAAGATAATGATATATGTACCCCATATATATTTGATAGTGAAAATTAATCTATAAAAGTAACTATGGTTTCAAATATTTGGTTCTTATTTACATACGTTTGACAGCTCTATATTCAATCACATTAACGGTATTCATTACTTTCCTTGAAAACATAGAATTGCCCTTGAAAATATGAAAAGGCCTGAATATGGATTGATTGGTTGAGAAAATGAAGAATTATAATCAAAGATTGTGTCTTTTATATAGAATGTAATATAATAGAATTGATGGGTGTATAAATATTAACATGCATTCCATGAAGAATCAAGTATACGAAAAATACTTATTTGATGATCCAAAGGAAAAAAAAGTGATCTATTATATATTTACTTAATAAAAGGTAAGGTTGGATGCATGAAAGAAGGAAAACATAATAATTCAAGAAATAAACTTCTTGTCAAAATACCTCGTTTGCTATTTAAATGAAGGAGAGTAGACATATTTCTTATATAATATATATATATATAGGTGTATGTATGTATGTATATATGTATTATGTATATGCATATATATATATATGTATGTATATGTATATGTATATGTATGTATTACATATGTATTACATATACATACATCTACGTACACACACACACACATACATAATACATATATATACATACAATATATACACTATATATATACACACAATATATATATAATACATACATACATATATACACATACATACATATATACACACATATATACATACATACATACATACATACATACATACATACATACATACATACATACATACATACATACATACATATCTTTTACTATAAAGCAAAACCTTGGTCAAAAGGTCAAAGTGAAGCCTTTTTCGGATTTCTACAAATACCCCTGCAGAGATTTAAAGTTATACCTGTTAGTCGTTGTCCTCACCCACTTCCCCACCACGTACAAATCCACGTTCTCATTTTCCTGTGAGGAGTTATCTCTTCTAATGTTTCTTCCGCATTTTTAAACGATTCACCTATTTTCCATCAAAGATTATTGCATCACCATTATTCATAAATTAATCGGAAGCCGATTACTAAGGGTAGATGGTATAAACAGCGTTTTGGTAATGGAAGATGAAAGTTGGGGCTGAAGACTTCGTTGTTTTTCAGGTAAATTCATCAAACTGTGAATTTTTACTTACTACCTTCTTTTCACATTAATCATATATTCCATTGGTTTGATTATGTTTGACAAAAATTGAATTTTTGGCTCATGTTAGTCATTAAGTTATGAACGAATACTGTTTGTATAGTTAATGTTTGAAATTGAGATGAATTTTTCGATTGCAGTTGACATTCGGCTGGCTTCTGCTGAAAATTTTGATTTTTCCAACGGATTTTTTACAGTTGTTTCACTTAATAATTGCAATGGATTTGTATAGACATTGTAATATTCTAACTTTATCGGTTGAATGTTCAATTAGGATTGATGAATTGACTGTGAGTGTGGAAATTTGCATCTAAGATCTATACAGAAGATGCATATACAGTGTGCTTAGGATTTAGATTGAAGATTTATTACCTCACAACTTTGATTGACAAACCATTTACTGTTAAGTATTGTATCAAATGCCAATTTACTGACTGAATCATGTTCAGAGAATTTCAGTCTCAGACGGCACTCGGCAATCACACGACAACGTTCGAAGCATCTATAGCCTCCGACAATCAAAGTGAGCTTTAATTGAAAGGTACAAAAAAATAGGTTTAAATCGATCTAATTTGATAAATTCCTCATATTCTGACTGTAATAACGGTTGGGATATTTTACTACTTTTTCTTTGGGATATTTCTTATCAATTCAGTAGTGAGTAGTATGTTCAAATTTCTTTTTTTAGGTAAAGTACATCACATGCCTTTTTATTTATGTAAACCATTAGAATGTCAGTGTGTTGTTACCCTTTTTCTATTGTGGGTACTGTGTTTGACGAAATGTCAACAAAAAAAGATTAAGATGAACAGTTATTCAAATTCCATGATAAAATACGACATCTTTTAAAAAAAAGTATATTGCAATAGAAACTTAAATGTATAGGGTGTGATGCAACCAAAATTTATATCTGATACTACAATAGTGGTTACAAATTGTGAGTGTACCATGTTTGCATCTCCCTGACTAGAAAATTTTTCTATCTTATATTTTGTTCTAAGTTCTAGCCCAATAATAAACTTAGTAAGTTTATTCATAATTTTGAAAGAATTTTTTTATATTATTTTCCTTTTACGGAACTTTCAGCTCCGCCATGTTTCTTATGCTTTTCGAAGGTCATTTGAAGAAAAAATTATATGTATCAAGTTTTAGTTTCTATATGGTTTCTTTATCTTGGTTGATTCCATGATTAATCATATGTCAACCTTTTTCATCCGCTTTGTTCTCGGCTTTTTGAAGTTGAAGTTTGATGTAGTAAAACTATTCTTGAGATTTATACTTGCTTGGTTAATGTCTGGAATGTAATGTATAACTTTTGACCATTTTGATTTATTTGACTAGATTCTAAAAATATATTTACTATATGAGCAGGTTCACTTTAATTTACAATAAGAACTATAATTTTTTTACTATATTTTTATAGATACAAGTGTTACTATAGAGAGTAGGGCTAAATTTTGAGGAAGCATATGCAACAACGATGATTATGTTATCATTCTAAAATGGTTTAATTAATTTGTTGAAATCTACTTTATTTGAAAGATTTCCAATCAGCTAGCTTGATGAGTTACTGTACTACTTTATGAGTTTAATGTATGTGTATTTTGCACTTTACATGACAAATTTCTTGATGAAAACTAGTATATGATTTTTTAAATGTTGATAGCCACGAATAAGTGAAGCAATGCTCATTGAGACTGATATTTTGACATTGCTGTATTATTATTTTTTCTTTTAATTTATGAGAAGATGTGAATTTATTGGGTACATGAGCCAATGATATAAGACGATTATTAGATACTGAAGTTTTAGTTTTAAAGATATGGCCATCTTCATTTTTAGAGGTATAGTTTTCAGTAAAAGTAAGTACTTTTTGAATTTTTCATTTAATAAAATAATATAATTTGTTAGATTATGATCAATGTTTCAATATACTTGGTCAAATGGGTCAAAGTGAAGCCTTTTTCAAGTTCTCAAAATAAACCTTCTTCCCAAAAATTATCAACCACTTTAATCAGGCAAATTTGGTCAATTATCAACCATTTTAATTAGGCTATTTTAGTCATTTTAGAAATAGTAGTGGATTGGTATATTTGGTTTGAATTTGTAACTGAATAGTACATATAATTTTAGCTTTTTAGCAATGGCGTACACTACGAAACAATTTGGTGTTTCGAAACCAATTTCTATCGCGGTGCCCGCCGATGTCAATTAACTCAGAAGTCTGGAATTAAACAAAGTACACCGAATTTGAATTTTTTTAAATGAACCTTTTATTTCTATGGTTGTACTGAAGTTTTGGTTTTGTTTGCTTTTAAATTGTATTTTTGATCGTGATGTTTGTTTATATCAAACTTCCTTCTAGATTCTGAGATCTATGAGAGTAAGGAAGTGGATGCTAACAGACAAGAGGTGCTAGAACAATTAGACAAGGTGAACTGTCATTTAATTCTGTTTGCTATCGATAAATTGACCTTGACTGCATGGTCTTTGCCTTCTAAGGATACAGTTTGGATGAATGGTACTTAGATACCTAAATTTACTACATTGATTATTAATATTTTTGCTGATTATATCAACTGTTATAGATAGTTAAAGGTGGGTGAAAACATTGACTCGCATGAAAGGTTATACAGGTAAGTTGGTTGAGGAGGCTAATGCCATTATTCTGACGTTTGGTTGTTATAGGTTAGGATAAGTATTTACATATTTTCTCAGTTATATGTAAATAGTAGTGAATTGTTTAACAACTAATAATTTAACTGCTTCTGAAATGTCAACCCAAGAATATCACTGTTATATGTTTCTCATTTCCGGATTATGCTCAGATTGGGGGAATGCTGATGCCACTACTGTCACAGATTCAGTATATTCTGCAAGTCACATGATAGAAAATGATGGTGCTATCACGGCAGAGATTCAGGCTGCTGAGAGCGCAAAAACTCTAATGAGCAATGTATACAGAATTTTTTTACATGGTAAGAAGACCGAAGATTGTATCTAATTTGTTTTGATCGTTTTGAATATCTTTTCACATCAAAAGTATAAGGTGTAGGTGATTTTTGGTCACAGCTCTCACATCAGAAGTAATTAAGGTTAAGTAACAAAATTAAAAAGCACAGCTAACATCAAAATCCTTGACCTTTCATTGCCACTGAGAACGCCTTTGCTTGATGTTTGTGCACATAAAAATAAGTAATTATAAAATGTTAGGTTTATGATAAAACTCTTTTATTACTGTTCGCATGTGTCACATCTCAACGTTATAGAAATTCACGGTCATTCAAAGGAAATATAGGTTCCGGAGTATATATGTTGTTCAGTTTTTATAACTTAAATATCGTGGAAAACTAAATTAATTCATCGGTCCCTAAAGTTATGATTGTTTATCTGTAAGCACAAATATTAAAGTCTTTAACATTGTTTAGGTGACAAATTCAGTGCATAACTTTATGCAAACAAAAAGACTATGTAACGATGCAGTATATTTCTTGGGTCATAATATGTTAATACATTATGTTCCATAGTTTGTTATAAAATTTTGATAATAACTACTGTAACATATTTTAATATTCCAAAATATTAAGTTCGCATATTTGAATTGCGTTTATGTATGCCCACGGGGCAGATATTTCCATATATTTTTGGAATAACGTGGCCCATGAAGTCTTATGTGCGAAGCTTCCAAAGGTGGTCGGGTGGCCAAGGCACTAAATTATCAAGAGGAAGGTACAGAGTTTGAACCACCGAGCAGCATAAATGCACCCTTGATATACACACACACACACACACATATAATATACATACACATATATAGTAGGTATGTCTCCCTTGAAACACGCGTGTCCGCGCACTCATGCACGCATATGTGCATGTGTGTGTTTGTGTTTCAATAAGTATTGAGCGTTCATGAGGAAAGAAGTAGCATGGGAGTTGCGACCTTTATAAAAGAAAAAATCCTTACTTATTAACATGCTTCTTTATAATTTTCTAAAATAGAGATGATGTAAGTTTTTAAAGTTCAAAACTATTGAAAATGATAATTTTAATATTTATTACATTTCTCTACATATTGATGTAATGGTTGATTACTCTCTTTACTCGACTAAATATTTCCTAAAATAACAGTCTCATTCATAGTTTGATAAATGGTTAATTTGTGCATGTATGCACGTAGAAAACACAACATTCGTACACATCAAGTTATTTGTAAGATTGAAAGAAATCTTACAAATACTGTTTTATAACACCAATTCCTCCTGCACACGTGCCAAAGTACTCGTATATATATACATATATACATACATACATACATACATACATACATACATATACATACATACATATATAATAGAATTTTAAAGTGGAATAGTATATATACATACATACATACACACACACACACACATATATAATAGAATTTTGAAGTGGAATAGTCTTAGAAGTGGAATAGCCAGAGACTAGTTAATGGCTAACTAATAGGTAGTTATAATAGTTGGTTATTAATATATTAATTTGCCGAATGAACTTACATAACATTTGAGATGATATTCTTATTAATATGGAAAAGTTACTTATGGAATACAATATTATTTATAGTTCAGAAGGGCCATTTCAAAAAATATGTTTTTCCACAAAATTATATAACCTCTGTAAACATATATTTTAGACCATAATATCTTCATAGCTCTAACATATGAACACAAAGTTAAAATTAGCGTTAATAAAAGACTTACTAAATTTTTCCAGGAATTTAAATTACAAAAATCGTGTTGATAACGTGTTATAGAATAAAAAGAACAGAGGCAATTAGGGAGAGAGTGGTTTTGTTCATTCAAATTAGCAATACAATGCAAATAAGCTTTTTATTTATAAACTTTATATGCAATGGAGATTACAATAGTGTCATTTGACATATTGGTTCTTATCTTTACATACTAAAATATTTTACAACGTAGGGTAATTTTAACTGTTTATTTTTTATTTTTGGGGGAATAGCAACATTTTTAGTTACCTAGAAGCCATAGTATCCCAAACCCATTCGTCTCCCTCAACAAAGTCATATGGCATTCATACTGTAGTTAAAGTCTGCTTCCTCCATTCCCAAGTGAATGATTCTCAAATCTCACCCAAACATTGCATCCTAATTAAAAAATGATGAACGCTGTTGGAATTCAATACGAAAAGGTAGCATTTTGATCACCTAAGCCGCCAACCTCCTTTCGACATCACTTTTCTATCATCTAACTATTGTGCAAAAAAAAATGGTAGCGCTTTACGGAAGCTTATATCAACGGATCTTTGTCACCTAAATCACAAAGAGATAAATTGGATTAAAAATAAGACGGAATTAAAATTAAAAGCAATAAGACAAGATATTCCACCCAACCACCCATGTAACGACCCGAAAATTTCGATCCCAAAAATTCCAGATAGATAGTGAAAAGAAGAAAGAGAAAGAAGAAGAACAGAAAAGAAACACACAATCTCACATACGCAGCGGATAAAATATAATATCAATAATAGTTATACCAAAGAAAACAATATTTATCAATTTACATCGATATATCAGAGTTACAACAATTCTAAACAACATTGGATAGATACAATTTAAAATGTCTCAGATATATATAATATCATAGTGGAAACTCTCCATACGTCCTTGCTATCCAGCTCACCTCTTGAGCTCTAGAACGTCCTTACCTGAAAATCTGTAATACTCGGTCTGACCCGAGCATTACATCAAAGTAACACCCGGGACAGGCTAGAAACCAGCGTGAGTAAACTCATCAAACAAGGAATATCCCAAAACATAAAACTTATATAAACCCGGGCAATTTATCAATTTACAACTTCACAAGTCATTATAGACATCACCTATATCACACATCAATTTCTAAGTGTCAAAACTTAGATTAAATGGTCCAATTCACTTAAATCAATCCAAACCAGCTTATTGATTTCACATATGAATCTAAAATGAACCGAAGTGGTTTCGGGTATTAATCAATACCCGACTCCTGTCTCTTCGAATCCAACACCATTTTATCCCAAATATTCAAGTGAAGCATAATTCAGTCTCTAAATACAGAGTGTCAATCCACATTAATTCATCATCGATAGATAACTAAATTATCTTAGTTTAATATCAACATAGTATATCACATAGCATTCCCAATCACGTATCCGAGATATCAATCAATCTAAGGCATGTAACTAAATTAGACATCTTGTTAGTGTTGTTAAAATAATAGATTACATAACTAAATTATACAAATCAGACATCTAGTTAGTTGTTGGCAACACAAATTTATTACAGTACCTATCCGTCTACCGATAACAATAGATCAGACTAGTGGGTTGTTGTTAAAACAAAACAAAGATGGTCATTCTGCTTAAGCATGATCACACCTGACAATCAGGTTGATCAAAATGAGCTTGAACCTAATGAATTACTGCAAACCATACAGCAAATGGAACCAAAGAATTTTTATTAATGAAACGGTGGAGTCGAAGTAGACGATGAAGATGACGATGAGAAGATTGAAGTAGACGGTGTGAGTTAGAGCTGTCAACGGATTCCCGAAAAATTCGAAATCCATCCGCATCCTTATCCGAAAAGCGGATATATCCAGTATCCAAAAAAACGGATGCGGATATGAAGACATCCACATCCGATAATTATTCGTTCGGTTTTTTTCAAGATTATAGTTTAAATAATATGTATTTTAATATAATGAAAAATATTTATTTATTATTTTATTAAGTTAGAAGTTCGTATTATACGCACTATGTGGATACTAATTGTGCAAAACTATTTGTTACCATCATATTTGTTTATTTTTAACACTTTAATAATCAAAGAAATTGAAAAAGTTTTTGTTAAACTAAATTTTTTTTCATTTATGTTTCTTGATTTAACTATCGTTAGTGGATAAGATAATTATCCAATATCCGTCAGTATCTGTGGATATTGATATCCAATATTCGAAAATGGTTTCAGATACGGATACGGATGTGGCACTATCCGCACCTGAAAGTATCCGTTGACAAGCTTAGTGTGAGTTCGAAGATGATATTATAAGCATTGAAAAGTGATGATGATGATGATGATTGGTAGCATGTAGATTAAGTTTATGATTGTTTTTATGCAATTTAGCTGCTCGATTACTTTCATGTATATACAATTGTTCGCCTTTTAGTTAACCGCTAACTTTTAGTTGTTCAAATCATGTTCAGTGTAATATATATTGTCAAATCTTATCATAACGATGTTCATATTTTTTCATTTTAGAAGGTTATATATCTAATCTTATACAATATAATTGAATATTTTGTATTCCTATAATACTCACTAGTGCAGGCCCGTGCTTCTTACACGGGCTGTTTGTATTATTGTAAACGGAAAGCAAGGACATTTTTGGAATTTCAAAAGGACACCAAGTAAATTAGTTCAATGAATTTTCTTTATTAGTAGTAGAGATAGAGATGAGTTCTTCTGGCCTTGGTAAAGGTTGTGGATGAAGTGGTCGATGTTGGTCAAGTCCCCTTGTTGATGTGTACCTAGTCAGGGTATGATGATATCATTTCCACACTCCACTGGGTGACACCGACCTCTTTTAGGGCTGATGACCAGGGTACCCCTAAGCTGTCTGCACAAGCTTTGCAGGCTTGTTGGAACAGTTTCAGTTTTCTTTTGTTTACCCACGCAGGCTGGGGGTGAGTAAATTTTATTAAATATTAATATTACTACGTTTCCTTATAATGCAATATGAGTTTAACATAATTCATGTATTAATATGTCAGAATTCATTGAAAACCGTTTATTCATTGAAAAACATTATTTTTAGAGCTTAAAATTGCAACATCTACAACTGCCGCTATTCTTGCACCACTCATATAATCTTTTACAATGGTAGTAAGGTAATGTATAAAATAAATATAATGAATCGATGAGAAATTGGTTAAGCATGAATATGTAGTGACCAAACTTTATAGCAAACATTAGCATACTGTGTAGCATGGTTTTTTATAAAAAATTGGAAAGAGAACATAAACAACTGCCAAATTTTGTAAAAAGAAGTTCATAATATGAGATTCGGATTATTTCATTTTGTGGTATACACTTGTTATTCTCATGAAATAAAAATTAATAAATTAGTTATGAAACAACAAAAAAACAACGGTCATAATTTTGCAGAGAAATTCCTTAAAAATCCAGGAATAAAGATAGTTATTTTATCATGTTGATGAGACTGACAATTTTTTGGTAGAAGAAATGAAATTACTTTTCCAAGTTAAGAATATTTAACATGCTAGTATGATGCACGTGGT
This sequence comes from Allium cepa, assembly GCA_030765085.1. Lineage (NCBI taxonomy): Eukaryota > Viridiplantae > Streptophyta > Magnoliopsida > Asparagales > Amaryllidaceae > Allium > Allium cepa. The sequence continues at coordinate 339,450,962 of CM060938.1, forward strand.
CTTAGGGCTAGGTATTTTTCCATCTTACCGGTTTTCCAGCGTTTTCTTGTCGCATATTTTCAAGATTTCCAGTTTCTGTGTTTTTCCATCAAAGGAATTCCTTCCGATTTCTGATGGAAGAAAGCGTAAATTTTAGTGTTTTTCCATGTAAATTTTGTTCCTTTCGTCTTTTTTCGTCAATCTATTTGACTGGGCCAAGCCTATGAAATAAATGTTTTCTTCATGGTGCTTTAACACTGCAGATAAAAGTAAGAAAAATAAATCAATCGACTGTCATCAAATTAGAAACTAACCTTAGTTCCTTTTTCCTCCCACATCCACCGATTCTTCTCCCAAAAAAAAACCTATTGATTACCTACATTGCTAGTTTTTTCAACTAAGAAATTCTCTTTCAGGTATTTAAAGCACTTCAATTTTAATTATTTTTTTGTTTTTATCTTTTTAGGTTTGAGGTTTGTTGATTTGATGATACTAAAATCGATTCGATTTTATGAAAAACCTAATATTTTGTAATTTACTTTAAAATATAAACTTTACAATATGGACTCTTGAAACAGCGATGTACCCTTAAATAAATTTTGATTAGATTTGTTGCATTGATTCTCCCTTTAGAGACAGAATAATTGAATTTGGTTTTACTAATACAACTGCTATGGAATGCAAAATGGACTAATGTGGTGATCAAATAGAAATGGGATTAAATTTCAAAGAATCTTATTTATTGACAATATATTATTGAATTCTGAGTTTTCGCAGATTAGTTGAATATGTAATGTAAGTGATAAGAGTTATTTTTTGTTAAATCTCAACAAATACGAGCGATTAAAAGTACTTTTAATTCTTTTTGTATGTTTACTGGTTATTACAGTCAGAAGCCAATAGTTTGTACACTAGTTAGATCTAGGGGAACAAGAAAAGTTTAGGAGTAATTTGAACTAGTTTTCCTGGTTTAATACTTTAACTTGCCGATATTCCGATCTGTTGACAAGAGCAACACATGCTAACTAATTAGAGATTCACAGTAGGTTCCATCTTTAGGTTTGTGTAAATTTATTTCAAAGTATAGCAATGTAGTTCTTATTTGTGAAAGTTTCACGTTAGTTATTGACTAATACTAATATATGTGTATTACACTACATTATGTTTTGATCATGAATCTAAGCTATCCAGTCGAAAGCTAAGTTTCTTTTATTTTCCAGCTTTGTGCAATTTTTTTGTCTACAGCCTTTCAATATTTGAATCTATGCTTGTGAATATGTTGCTCTATAGATTAAGTACTGGGTAGTACTGACACATTAATATATGTGTAGTACACCGATCAATTCTGGTTTTTACTTTATTTGTTCATGACTGTATATTGTCCTGTCACATTCAGTAATGGTACATGCTGCTGTGTTCATGCCTACAAGAAACATATTAGTCATAAAAGATGTGTATTTATCCATGTCCGCTTAAGATTTTTCTGGGCTTACATATATATATATATATATATATATGTATATGTATATGTATATATATATGTATTATTGGCAGGTTTTAGTAGCAAACAACATGAAGCCAGCTCTTCCCAGCACTTCCAATGCAACTGCAAATGGATATATTCAAAAAAAAGCATTTTAATGCTTTTTGATGTAATCTGTTAGTTAACAAACACTTTGGAAGCATTTTTGGTTTTGTTTGTACTGTGTAAAATTCTCAAAAATGGACTCTATGTTAAAAATATTAGTATTTTGTGTATTGTGTTAATAATGCTTCTAAATTTGAAAAATAATTAGATTTGCCTAAATATTTTGTCTCAGTGTGTCAGTTTGATATAAAGGTAATATCTCCATGATGGTCTTATTCCTCCTGCACCAACTGCAGTTGGAAGAAGAGATGCATAAAGGATTAGTAGTTGCCAGGTAGATGCTCTTTCACAGTTTCCAGGTTATGTGCATGCTTCAGTCTTAAAGATGGCAGTACTACTGATATTTTAAGTGCCACCATACCCTAAAATACACACACACACACACACACACACACACGTGCGTGCGTGCGTGAGTGATTTACAAATATCAAGCTTCAATTTTGGTGATCCTAAATTATTCAATTTTCAGGTAAAAACTGCTGCATACATTCGTATATGACCTTACCATGAAAACTAGACTTTGTTCTTAAATTTTGAATGAGCATGCACTTACAGCAGACTTCTTTCTTACATTTTTAAGAAAACTAAAATTTGGGAAAGACAAGCATTTGGAAAAGCTAGAAATGTGTATTCCAGTTGATAGATTAGGGAACCAAAGGCAATTGTCCAAAAGTGGCCAGCAAACAAGTCAATGAGATCCCTGGCAATGGAGGTAAGGCTAGTAGTGCCACTGAAGTTGTTAGGTGTATTTGAAGCTTCTACTAAAGGTATGTGAAGCGGCTGGTCAAATAGGATACCATGTTTGCATTGAATCCAGCCATTGCAAATTTGTCGCATATTTCATTATCTGGAAACAAAGAATCAAGAAAGGATATGTGTATTTTTTGCCTAAATAATAATACAAGCAGTAAGTCTATTTGTACTTTAATTAACCTTAGCTATTTCTCCTTAAAGAGGAATTCATAACGTGCTATATTAGCATTATATCCACCTGTTATTTACTCACACACTACAATGCACGATGCAAACACCAATCGTAGCCAAGCAACCATACAACAAATATTAAAGCATCTACCTAAAACATTCGCTAATTAAAACTTCGACCTGCCGTATTGAATACAATTTTTTTTAAGTATCTTGAAATTTTGGCAGTCTCTTTTGCATGGAGGACGTTTCAAAGTCTGAAAATGCACAAAAATATCTATACATCTTCGAAGAGGCATGCCGATCACTGGAACACAATTAACTATAAAAACAACAACGACATATAAGTTGATACTTACCTCGCCATACCCGAGAGGCATCCAACACATCCTCGATCATAGCATTTCTACCATTTCTCCTTGCCCAAACCCACTCATTCACATATGCCTATCAAAACATAAATTCCGATATCATATCGGTAAGGGTTTGGACTGTTATTCGAATACCAACCGAGCATCCCATAAAAAGTTAAAGAGGGTAAATTTAGCTTGAATTCAGTAAAAGAATCGCCAATTTCGACTTACGGATCAAAAGATATGGCCATTTCATTTTCAGGTCTTAAAAATATCAAACGCGAAAAATTTATATTCACATACCTGAAGCATTCAATTGCCATTTCAACAATCTAAATCTCGAAATATTATAAAAGTCAAAACATGAAAGTTTAAGATGACAACCTTATCTTCAATAAAAAAAAGAATCATCTACTTTTGACTTACGGATCAAAAGATATGTGCATTTCATTTTTAGGTCTCAAAATTACAAAACTCTGAGCATATTTAAATTCCACAGGGCTGCGGCTTAAAAAGCCAAACACACCCTTTAAAATCCAAAATCTTGTAAAACTCAAAACAGAAAAGTTACAGAGGGTAAGCTTGGCTTGAATTCAGGGAAAAAAATCACTTGATTCTGACTTATGGGTCAAAAGATATGACCAATTCATTTTCAGGTTTTAGAAATATCAAACTCAGAAAATTTATATTCACAGGGCTGAGGCATTCAATTGCCATTTCAACAATGTAAATCTCAAAATATTATAAAAGTCAAAACATAAAAGTTTAATATGACAACCTTATCTTCAATTCAAAAGAAGAATCGCCTAATTCCGACTTACGGATCAAAAGATACAACCATTTCATTTTCAGGTCTCGAAATTACAAAACTCTGAGCATATTTAAATTCCGTAGGGATGTGGCTTAAAAAGTCAAATACACCCTTTAAAATCCAAAATCTTGTAAAACTCAAAACGAAAAAGTTACAGAGGGTAAGCTTAGCTTGAATTCAAAAAAAGATAGCCTAATTTCGATTTATGGATCAGAAGACATGGCTATTTTATTTTCAGGTTTTAAGAATACCAAACTCCGAAAATTGATATTCATAGGGCTGAGGCATTGGATTGCAATTTCGACAATCTAAATCTCAAATAAGCAATACTTGAATTCACTAATCCCATATCAGAGTGGAGAGGGATGTATGAAGAAAAGCAACTAGCCGCCATTATTTATTTTTCTTTGTTTTTGTTTCTAGGGTTTTTTTTTCAATGAAGGCACCGGGCCGATCAAAGAACAAAGGAGTATAGTTTGGGCCGGTCTCATAATTTCATTTGGGCTTAGTTTTATAAAGTAGGGTTTTGCTTTAGATTTTCGAATGAATGAAAATGAAAAAGGAACGGGTCGAACTGAAATAAGAAGGGGACGGTATTCACTCCGATAACACAACATGAACGAGAAATGTGGCCCAATATTTTAAAGCCCGTAATCCCTTAACGAATTACAAAAGAATTTCAACCCATTTAAAAACTCCAAATAGCAATATGCCAACAATATTAATCGTCTGACGGCGATAATAAAATAATGGCGAAATCGAAATAGCAAACGCACATGTCCCATAACCATGAGTTTTACTAAATCGTTTAATTTTCTTCATCGTTTCCTTGAAAGTGCAAAATTGTGTATTTTAAATAAATAACATTTTACGTTCTCAAACGGACAAGTCCAAAATTAAACGAATCAGTAAAAGAAAGGGGTCATAATCCTCGATTTTGCTGAAACATTTAAATCGCTTCCTCATTCTTTTGAAAGCGCAAACTGCAAAACTTCTGAAAACAATCATTTATAAAATTACAATTTACATTCTCAAACGGACAAGTCCGGAATTAAGCGAATCAATAAAAGAAAGGGGTCATAGTCCTCGATTTTGCTGAAACGTTTAAACCGCTTCCTCATTCTTTTCAAAGCGTAAACTGTAAAAAATTTGAAAACAATTTTTAAAACACGTGAGTAAAACAGCAACATCAGTAGCAACTTCGACAAGGAAATTGCACTTCTCAAAATATCGTAAAAACGGACAACAAAATCAGCATTGCGAGATAATCGCTTGAAAATCCACTATAAAATTTGACGGTCACCGAAGTCAAAGCGACAGAAATTTTTAAACGTCAAAATCTCATCAGAATATAATACTAGTGAATTCTCATTCATTTAAAATGTCATACTCTTTATTTTTATTCACCAAAACCATATGTATTGACAATAATATCAATGCAAATCACAAAAGTCAATGACACACAAATTCACCAATACTCAAATATTGATAAAACTTATCAATGAAAATCACGAAAATTGATGAAACACAAACTCCAGAAATCAACACACGAAATCCAAAGATCACAAAAAATAATGACACACGAATTCACCAATGCACAAAAATTGATAAAACTTATCAATGAAAATCACGAAAATTGGTGAAACACAAATTCCAGAAATCGTCAATAGAAATCCAGAAATCACAAAAGTTACTTACACACGAATTCACCAATGCACAAATATTGATAAAACTTATCAATGAAAACCACGAAAATTGGTGAAACAGAAATTCCAGAAATCGACACACGAAATCCAGAAATCACAAAAAATTAATGACACATGAATTCACCAATGCACAAAAATTGATAAAACTTATCAATGAAAATCACGACAATTGGTGAAGCACAAATTCTAGAAATCTACACAAGAAATCCAGAAATCACAAAAATTGGTGGAGGCCTATCACAAAACGGGAGTATGGAAACTCACCAACACATATATCACAAAACGAGACGCTATCTCATGGTAGCTAACCATTAATTTTGAGCCGAGGCTCCACAAGAATGGCCCGAAGACCGTGGGGCGCTACCCCACATATGTGATGATGAAACATCACACAAACGGGGTTTAGTCTCCCTCGTAGACAAAGAGACATCGCACAATTGCTAGTCTAAAACACAAAAATGATCGCAATTGATCATAAAGAAGTGTCAATTACACTAAGCTAGTAAATATATGAGTTTAGCTTCATGTCCCATAACCACTTTCTTAACTTAAATATTTACGAACAAACTGTAGATCTTCACTAGAAATTGTTACAAAAGGTTCAATCGAACAAGTCCAAGAATTAACCGACGAAGCAAACGCATGCGTTTCATACCACTTGTTTTACTAAGTCGTTTAATTAGATTTCTCATCCGAGTGAGGTAAAGGCTCGTATATACTAATAGATTGGAAAACGGTTTAAGAAACGAGCTTTGTGATAAAATAGTGTTGAAATTGTTTTAATGGAAAAGTTTTAATATTTACTACTAGTATAGAAAAGCTTTATATTTTTAAAGTGACAAATCAAAAAAATGATTGTAGAAACAATCAATCACAAAAAGTTCACATACGAAGACATGAATAAATCCAAAGAAATCGATATCAAACCCATCAAAATGGATGTTACCAAAAATCCCAAAGAAAATATCATCAAAGTCGATAATAGATGATAACAACAAAAGGGAATCAACACGAATCGATAAAAATTGGAATTCTCAAACAAAATAGGCAAGTAGGCAAAACACAGTTTTCACTTTTATTTTTAAATAAAGATATTTAAAAATTCCATCATAATTTTAAAACTTTAGTTTTGACCCAAAGCACAATAAAATATCGACAAATAGTTGTAACACATGTTCCATCTAAGTTATGTTATATATTATGCCCATAAACCCCTCGCTCTGATACCAAGCTGTGACGCCCCACCTCTATATCCACGCTAGCCAAGGACAACGGGTAATGCCGCCAACTAGCATGGAGAATAAGGCTGGATAAGAGCGGTCATCCGTAGTTAGGCCTTACACTAGTATTAGTTACCTCGATAGGAGTGGTATATATTTTTATTTTTCATCTCTTATTTATTTACTCCCATCGACATACCCAATTCAAGTATAAAATGAACTGCGATGGTTCATAATAGTTTAGGACAATAAATATAATAATAACACAGATAATATAAATGCGGAACACGGATCAAACAAAAGTCTCATATATATAATAAATGATGTCAGTTACAATACATGTGATACAGTACATATGATACAGCTATAATTGTGGACTCTGGAAGTTACATATACATGTACATTATCGTATATAATACACAAGAATACATAACATCCTATGTTAAGACAACTAATACTCCAAAAGTATGAAAAGACTTCATAGCTCTAGCAGCAACCCAAAGTAAGATATCTACAACCTGTAAATACTCGGTCTGACCCGAATATTAAATTCAAAAGAAAATAATACACGGGTCGGTCTAATTCAAACTCAGTTATTTGTGCACAGAAGTAGTAATAATTAAGTAACAAATAGATGACGGTTACAATAAATATCGTCTATCCGATCCTTAAATAAAGAAATCGGATAATGATAAATATAACACGTAACAGTGTTAAACAACAAATCAGCAAATCCAAATTATCAACGAAGCTAAATTAAAAAGATTATCAATGAAGATAATTTAGAAAACAACAGAATTGCCAAAACGACAATTAACAACAAAATCATGAAATTAAACCAATTAAAATACAATTTAAAACATATTGAATTGAATAAACAAAACAGTTCAAACAATTGAAATATCAATTAAAATGTTAATTCGGGTAGGGCTGCAGTACACGCACGCGTGCATTGCCTCGCCACTACAGCATGAAATACACAAAAGATCAATGAGCCAGATGACAACAGTGGAGCAGAAGACCAAAATGAAACCAGAACCAATAACTAACAAGGCTAAAGCGACAACTATCAACAAGTGGATAACCAGACTACATGAAGCAGTTCAATACCCAAGTGCTAACAGGTACAACATGCAACAGCAAGTGATAAACCAGAGTGCACATGAACTACATGCCTCGAAGAACAGGCAATAAAGGAGGCAAACAAGTGATGTACACATGAACGCACAGTGGAATCGGTGCACATGTATACATGACCAATTGCCACAGTTCGAATGACATAAGCAAAATGACTAGAAGTAAAGCAACAGTCAATACTAAGGCATGAATGAACAGAAGTTAACAACCATAAGTATGCATACATGAACCAATAGAACATGATGCAATGCAATATGAACCAGACACGAGTCAAGCAGTGCATAGTGTAATGAAGAACTTGAACAAGACTCAAGTGAAATCAGAACAATAAGTGGAACTGACCACACAAGAAAAGCTTGACCAAGTGATAAAAATAATGCACATGAACTACCTGACCCGAAGTCCAGTAAAGTAAACAAATACATCAACCAGTAAAGCAACACTCAAGTGAAAACAACAATTGCAAACAGGTTCAAGAAGACTGCAGCTCCAAAACATCACATATACATATCCATGTTCATCAGACCTTAATATGTAGTTCAATAGCATATATAACGAAGTCATGAAACAACAGTCTCAGTGGTGAACCATGAAATCAAGTGAACCAGTAAATGATACAGTTGCAACATAAGCTAGCAAATACATCTGATTCAATTAAATGACAAGACTAAAGTCAAGACCAATGCCGATGTCATGGAATTGCATAAACAAGTTCAAGTGTGCTACAGGGAAAATACAACAGGAATCTGTACAATGCGAATACCAGGCTCGACTGGACAGCCTCATCATTGAAATGGACATGTTCATAATTTGATACAAGGAACTATATGTTGAACTAGTATGCAAGTGAATGCAACGTGAACCAAACAGTGCACAGTAAGGTTAACAAGACTCGACATGTATTTGAGGAAGACAAAACAGGTGCAACATAATGCAACAGAATACATTGACTACAACATATCAAGCATACAAGTCCGATGCAGACAATGCCAACAAGACTTAGTTACAAGATGCAACCAAGAAGCTACAGAGCTCAATACTATTAAGACTACATGAATCAAACTCGAAGCAACACTCACGTGCAACTTCATCTACAAAATGTATGCGTATAGTCAGGTAATGACAAAGACAAGGAAACGCAAAACTTCCAGATAAATACATGCATCATGTAGCAGTTTCAAGAAATGATCAACAGCAGTTCAGAGAACCAAACGGTAGGGGCAAGTTCGAGCAAAGCTCAACGGCACAAGGTCAAGCAACAACAAATGGACCAGTCAATGAAGTTCCAAGTCAAGGCCGAGATCATCAAAAAATTCACGAAATCAAAAATCAAGATAGCCAACGAAATCAACATCGGAAAAATCATTTCAAAACCGTGGTGGCTAATGAACTCAAGCAAAATATATACGAATTGGATCAAGTCAGAGCAAAGTTCGATAATGTTGAGTGCTGATATCAATTATGTCACAGGAGAGATTCACGGAATCAAAATACAGTTTAATTAGAGAAATCAAAACCATGAGCATCAATTAATCAAACATAGAAAATCACAAACTTGAACAAATCAGAAATCAACCAGGAGTTGAATTAGATGCGAGTGAAGAAATCACTCACCTTAGCCTGAAGCAAATTGAAGGAGCCGTGAGGAAGTGGAGAGACATCGATCGACAGAACAAGTGACACAATCGTCCTTCGATCGAGCTACACAAGTCGGCTTCTTTAATTTTGAACGAGGCCTAATTTCAGAGTGGAGAGGGACGTACGAAGAAAAGCAACTAGCCGCCATTATTTATTTTTCTTTCGTTTTGTTTCTAGGGTTTTTTTTTCAATGAAGGCACCGGGCCGATCAAATAACAAAGGAGTATAGTTTGGGCCGGTCTCATAATTTCATTTGGGCTTAGTTTTATAAAGTAGGGTTTTGCTTTAGATTTTTGAACGAATGAAAATGAAAAAGGAACGGGTCGAACTGAAATAAGAAGGGGATGGTATTCACTCCGATAACACAACATGAACGAGAAACGTGGCCCAATATTTTAAACCCGTAATCCCTTAACGAATTACAAAAGAAGTTCAACCCATTTAAAAACTCCAAATAGCAATATGCCAACAATATTAATCGTCTGACGGTGATAATAAAATAATTGCGAAATCCCGGGTTGTTACAATTATTGATTTTAGCTATGTATAAATTTGTTTTGAAATATAAAATAAGTTAAATAATAAAGTTTGATTGTTTTATATAATATGATTATGTATATGTTTAAAATTATGTTGTATATAGGGTTTATATTGACTTAAATAAATTTGAGGTTGGAAGATAAATACGAAATTTATCTGAATTAAGTTATTTAAGAATTATACTCGAATAAATTTGATTTGGAATTTAGATAAAAATTGAGATTTTAAAGGGTATGGTTTTTATAACTTGATTTTGGTTTAGAGGGATTTAAATGAATATTTCAATTATAATTAAATTTAAGGAAATATTCGGTTATCTGAAATTTGGGTTATATTTAAATTTTAATGGATTTATTATGTAAATTATTTCAAAACCAAATAATAGAAATTGAATTGTCAAATTGAAATTTCCAAACTTAGTTTGAAATGGTTGAATACTTAAAGTTTGAAATATATTGAATTTGAAATGGTTTTGAAAACGACATAATTTGGAAAAGTTTATTTGGAAACTGAGTTGAATTGAAATTTGTGATTTGGTTAAATTAAAATCTAGAAATTCGAGTTGTTTGGAATTGATTTGCGAAATTTAGGAAGCTATTTTATTACATATAGTATACTAATAATTTAAACCGTTCAAGTGGTGGAAGTGATGTTTCAAAGTTATTAGTTTCAAGGCATTATAATTTGAAAGTGTTATATTCCATTGTTTTGATTTCGAAATGGTATAACTTTGAAGTGTTATAATTTTAGAAAGGATATATATTGAAATGAAAATGATATCATATTGATTTAGTTTTGAAAAGGGCAAGGATATTTGGTTTCAAAGGTATGAATTATTTTGAAATGATCGCGGTGTTATAATAACGTTTGGTTGTTAAACAAACGGAGATCGGATGTTGTCGTACTCTCTGCCAACTCCAAAAACCACTTTAACAACCTGTACACGGTGGAGATTCTAGAATGAAGTAGGATGGTGGCGGCGTTTCCTTTAAGGTAAATACATCGACCCGACTCCCGTGAGTTGGCATAAGGTGGCTAAAACAGGAGCGATTCTCGGATGAGTGAGGTAGCCCCTCTTATCGGTACACTCCTTCGATACCATTCTATTACTTTGTGATTGATTTAGGCCCTTTGAATTTTGAGGGTGTGGCTCGAGGTGGGCGGTAGCTGCACACTATGCGTCACCACCAGCTCAGATAGCAATTGGTATATCTACCCTGGCATTGCATTATGTGCCGTGTCGCCTACCCTAGCGAGCTTTCACTACACCAAAACATGAAATTCCCAACAAAACTATTTCTGAATTACTAGCAATCAAAAACTTTCAAAGCCGTTGTAAAAGGAGCTGTAAATAGTTTATCACTGCTTTACACCGTTATAAATTTGGTAAAAATGAAAATAAACTGAAAACAAAAGGGTAAAAGATGAAAAATAACATCTGGACTCACAACGCTAAAGCTCATTACGCTTTCCACTTTCTTTGGCCGCCAAATCTCCAAATTATTTTCACTCTCCGCCAAATCCCCATCTCCTCCCCAAATTCGCGCTTCAGGATCGCTTTTACTTTTCTAATCGCAAAACCTTCTCAAGCAAAATCAAGGGCTAAATCAACTAAAGGCATCAACGCTTTTAGTTTTTATTAAAATCTGTTGATTTCTTGCTATTAGTTGCTTGAGCAGACACCAATTTCTTCAAATCAGCAAATTTCGCAAAAAAATAACAATTGAATTAGTATTAGTGACTGCTTCCGTTGTGGATGTCGTTGCTGAAGTCGGTTGTCAGTTTTTTTTTTTAGGTTGTTGGAGTTATTGGATGAAGGCGATTCGATTTTGTTGTCAGTTTTGGTTTAGGCAGAGGATTGGTGGTGGGTGTAGGTGGAAGAACAGGCTCGGTTTTGTGAAGGAGATGACTGGAAGTTGTTTTGTAGGGATGGAAGGATAGTGAGTAAGGCATTGGTAGTGGGGAAAGTGGGATGACAAGTAGTTGAATATTTATGGCAGTAATGTGGTTTGGGTATGTGAAGACAGTATGATGTTTGCACAATTGCATAAGTATGGGATGTTGGAAGTGATTGATGAACTGGAAGGAGGATGCTTGTATGATGGAGGAGCAGTGAGTTGCAGTGATGAGGCAGGCAAGCAGGTGGTTGTATTTAGGGGATGATGAGGAGATGGTGCATTGTTCAGTTTTGTACTGGTGGTATGGATGAGGTGCAAAGTGGAAGTATGGATGGTGGCAGGTTTGTACTAGTGGTGAAGGGGGATGAAATATGCAGGGGATGATGTATGCAGTGCAGTCTAGTTGGTTGTGTAGTGAATGTTGGCAGAGTGGAATGGATATGGGTAGAAGGCTGGGGCAGTGGTGGTGGATTGTGCGTAAAAAACTTGTGTTGACATGCACAGTTGTGGTTGTCTGTGTTGTTGTCTGGTGACTGACATCGGGGAGATTGGATGGTTTGCTGTTGACAATGGGTGGTGATGATGTAGTCTGTGGTTGGTTTTGTGGATAATGTATGGAGGTTTGCGAGTTGACTGTGGTTGTTTGAAGCAATGGAGTTGGCAGTAGTTGTGTAGTGAATGTTGAACTGATGATGTTTGCTGGTAGCAATGGTGGTTGGTTTAAGTAAAGGAGTGACTGTGGTTGTGGAAGATGTTTTGCAGTAGTGTGAAGGAGGAGTGGCAGTGGAGTTTGATTTGTATGATGTGAAGTATGGATAATGAAGAGAAATGGCAATGTAACAAAGGAGTTGGTTAGGCAATGATGCAAAAAAGTGAGCCTCTCGTGGTGGTGTTTTGCTTCGTTCTCTCATTCCGATTGGTTATGAAGGATGGAATGATGTAGATGTTGTTTTCAATGATAGCCTGTGGAAAGCACTAATGGTACGTAACTGTTTATTCGTAATATATTTAACTATTTATTCGTAACTGTTTATACTTCATTATGCTTGAATCTGTTTTGTCTGGTTCATCTACAACTTGTTTTTTTGTACTCTTTTCCTTTTTGTTTAGCTGTTGTGTCTTACTACCTTGGTACACTCTGGTTATCGTTTTAGTTGTTGTGCATCTCTGTTGGTTTGCTTAGTCTGGACCTTGAATAGCCTGAATATGTATATGTATACATATGTTTAAACCTTGCCTTGTTATGCCATCTCTGGTGTCTCTCTTGTACATGTTCATTCTGCCTGATATATACCCTTCTATTTTGCTATCCTAAAAACTATTTGATTAATTTTTAACAATAGACAAGTGAACTAAAAAATAATTAACACAGAGAAGTGCAATTTTGCATACAATAACTAGGGAAACCACACACATTCAATTGTCTACAGACAATTGTAGTGTCTTTGAGATTGTGGAGTTAGGATGAGTTTACCACATTCAATGGCATAATATAAATTAAACATGCATTTGACCTCTGACCGATGTTATGGCTTAATAGTGCAGCTTCTTATTTACTAGATTTTCTTCTTGGTTTTTATGAATATTGATAGAATTTGGTTGAAATTCTCTTGGTTTTTGACTATTATAATAATACTAAAGTTTTATTATAATGCTTTCTTCTAAGCTATTTGATTAGGTTATCATAGATTTGTTTGTTCATACTATTTTTTTATAACACCTATTATGCTTCTTATTTTGAATTGTTTATATTTTCCTGTCCTTGCCGAAACAGTTGTATATTTATGTTGTTTGCTATGTTTTTAAATTTTGTTTTTGTATGAATATTGGTACATAATTTAGTGGACTATTGGATTGGTGTAATAGGAAGATAAGATCCATCATAGTCAAGCTTGAAGTTTTTTTCAAATATTTTTTAACCCTCAATAATTTTTTGCATTTGAATGGATATATTACTATGATTTAATGGATGCTATTAATTGATTTTAAAAAATAAGTAGTTTTATATTGCTATGTTTAGTTTATAGGAGATAAGAGTGTAGGTAAGTTCTTATGCATATAATTCTAAAATGGCATGATTAAACATTAATATGATATGTTTTTTTTAATGTTTTTGGTCTTCAGATTTGTCCAGTTTTTACCACTTACTTCACAGCTTAGAATAGTTAGTTTGCTATGCTAGTTAATTTGCATACATATTTTGAATCATTTTAAATAGTAGGTAAGTAGAAATAGGATATTACCAACTTAATGTAGACTTATCGATTGAATTAGTGTATTTAGGTCTAAATTCTGCTAAGTGGACCCAGTCTGACCCACTGGCAGATCCTTACAAGCTGTTTTAACCCATCCTGACATGCATTTTATTGATAAATTGAATATGTTGTTGTGCACGCTGATAGTGATAATGACATACTACATTCCTGATACTAACATAAATACAATTTGAATGATCTCTTTTGTACAAAGTGGAAAGGAAGGTACAAAAACATAGATTTGGACATTACTTTATTGTCCATGGTGTATAAAGAGGCAATGAATCTTCACGTGGCCTTAATACTCTTACGGTTTCTTATGTTCAATTGGATATGTTTTCTAAAACGAACATATTTTTCATCATTTTTTTGTGATCAACTGGTCGGCTGGCTAATGGAAGATTGTTGATAAAGTGAGGCTATATTGTAGTTTAAGCAAAAAAAACTCGATGTGGAACTTAGAAAAACCAACCCCCTTCAAACATGAATGGAAGGCCTATACATACGATAAAACCTAGAGGTCCTGTCATGCAAAACTGTTTTAGTAACTTATCTGATGGATAAAATTAGGAATGTTCATTATAAGCATTTATTGTTTCCTTTTACAATGTATTCGATAGCAGACTTTTAGACTCATTTTTGTAATTGAGCATAAAATTGTAATCTTGGAAGTCTGCCGAGACATGAGATACGTTACTAATTGCAGATGTTAAATTAAATTAATCAAATTTAGTATTTGATTACTATTAGTAGTTTATTCACGTTTCATACAGAAGTATTGCCATGTTACTGAGGCAAGTCAACAAATGAAACTTTGCCGAAATGGTTTATGATCTGGAAGTTTTCTTTGACAAGTATTTTATAGGTTAATATTTCAGTGACAAAAATATACTTTATGAAATTATTCAAATGCAGGCAGCTAAGAATCCAGGACAGAAGATCACATGTACAGTGGCATGGAAAGTGGCTCATACAAGTAGAAAAAGGGGAAAGGTGATTCCATGTGCTGCCATCAACATCTATTCAAGACTGTATCGGTAACTACAAGTATTGCCCATTGGGTCTGAGAATTGGATTTGAGAATATGCACTTCTCTTAATAATACAGAGGTGCAATAATTACCATGTTCTTGAGTTTACAGTTTTGATCACCCTTCAGTTCTTTGTATCACGAAGTTTACAGTTTAAGGCTTGTTTATGCTTCATTTTGATGTTGAAAAATAACTATCAGGTTTGAAATCTACAAATGCTAATTAATTAAGTTGAACAATGAAAAAATAAAAATGCACTTGATGAAAACAGTTTGCAGTTTGCACCTCCACACTTTCACGGACAGTTGGAGGTTCTTCTTAAAATCTGAGTACGATACTCAATTTTAAATCTGAGTACAAACTATACTCAGTTTTAAAAACTGAGTACAAAGTTGAGTACTCAGTTTTAAAATCGAGTACAAACCCCGGTTTTAAAATCTAGACATTGTATAATACTTAATGCATTGTGCTTTGAATTAACAGCAAGTGCTTTGAATTAACCTTCGTCATAAAATATTTGCTTGTACTTTCATCACTACTTAAAATATTTTGGTTATAAAATATTTTGGTTATAAAATATTTTTGTCACTTCTTGGGAGCCTATTTCAATTTCACTTCACTTTACGAATTATTTACTGATACAGGCCTATCATGGTAAGTATATTATATATCAATTATTTGTATCTTGAAGTATATTGTATTATGCGTTAATGACATTAATTGCCGCATCCATTAATCCAGTATGTGTTAAAAATAACTATATATCATAGTATCTTATACTGGAAATCATAAAAGACGAATCAAGCTAAAAATTAGAAATATAATCTTGTAGATCGTATGATAAAGGTTAAATGTGTACATTGGTTTCAGCTTGTGTTATCTTTGAAGAAGTGGAATTAAAAATAATGCTTATTTGATCTATTTACTATAAAAGTTATGGTGCTGATTTACAATTCTTTTTATAAAATATAAGATTAGAAGTCTATTTGTTTGGTTATTTTTTTCCTTTACTGTAATGAACGCTACACCAAAGCATGGGTTTACCAATGCCTATTTTTATTGTTGAGTGAAACTGAGGTTAGGAAGCTTGATGTTCTAGGTCCAGTAAGAATGCCAACTAAAACCCTTCTCATTACATATGATATTACAATCATAAATTTTGTTAATGTTTACTCAATTTTGCGACTGATGATGCGTGATATAGTATATCTTTTTATGGACATGCATATAAATATCGTGCTTTTGATTTTTTAGTCCAGTCTATGAGTGGACCAGTGTTTTTGTAGTAATAAGTTGCTAGTTTATTGAATCCAAACATTATTTCTGTTGTACAACCATATTTAACAGGCACCACTATTTTCAGGATAAGAAGTGGAAAAGGTATCTAGTTGCACCACCCGAGAAGGAGGCTTAACAGCTTACCATAATGCTATGACAGTGAACATTCTTTCTTCCTCTGTATTATTGCTTTGTTACTGTTGTTATGACTCAAAATAAGGTCAATCTCACTTACTGCATGCTAATACGTCAAATGTATGCTATTTCATTTAAATTGTTCCCATGAGAAAACAAAGCTTTCTACAGATAAGCACAATATGTTTACATAGTAGTGCTGAGCTTAGTTTAATATTGAGTCTGAACTATCATGTAAAATGCGTAGGAATGTTCTTGGACTCTCTGATATCAAGATTATGAATATTTTTTAGCAACTATCTAAGCTTACATAAGTAACACAATATATAAAACTCTATGAATGTATTATTGCTGACTTGAAATACTTTTATGTTGCAGTTATTGCATAACTTCTTAAAAATTATGGATTGCCCGAGCTAGACTCAGTTTAAACCAAATAAAACTGTGAAAATACTTTAAGATAAGCAAAGGCCTTTCGTATGATGACTTAATGTCTTTGTTTTCACAGTATTTGATGTCTGTCTCCTTAAGGGATTGATGTCTTTGTTTATCACAATACTTGCTATGTGTTCGTGTCTTTTAAGCACTAGGTTGCAATCATTTTGCTACAATTTATTCCTAAGCAATATAAAGTTTTTGTTAAAATTAATTTTAATATATAACATGTGTGAAGCATGAGTATTAATATTTACAAATATGCAATGATTTAAATATTTAACAAACTACATTTGCATATGGAGCTGAACAACATGCTTATCCAAAATTTGCAAACAATAAATGTCATAATACATAAATGTTGCAAACATGCTTAATTATCTAAATTTTGCAAACAATAAATGTCGCAGTTATGTTTATTTAGTTCTCAAAGCTTTCAAATCCTTTTATTTTGATTATTATGGGTCCTTTGATTGCGTCCTTATAGATCTAATACTTGTAAGCAATGACGGTATACAATGTGTTACACAAGGGTTTACATATTGTAATATTAAACTCATAAATTATAAGGCTGCTTTATATAAATTATGTTCATATATGGTCACGTAGAAACATGGTATTTAAACAGAATGCAGAGACACACACATATGTTTTACCACCACAGAGGGATTTTATATTAGGTTATGGAAGCAAATAGTTATAGGCTTATATAATTGTTGATGCCAATATTAGTATGTGAAGCCAATATTTGAAGCCATTATTTAAACAGTGTAACATGCTTGAAACATAAGATGGTTAACCAATGCTTTGGTCATGTAAAATCCAAGATAATAGATATAAGATGCTTTAATCATACATGTATTTGATTGTCTTTAGTTCACCATTTCCTGAATTGGTTGTTAATTCCAGTGAGTTCCATAATTTGAACCATACATAATGCAGCTAGGAATACGTACATCCAATAAACACAACGTAATGCAGTGAGTTCCAGTGAGTCCCATAATTTGAACCAAACGTAATCTGAACCAAACATAATGCAATAAACACAACGTGTAATCTTGTTGCTCGATGGTATTTTTTGGATTTGGGATTAGAATTGGCTTCTTTAAGAAATCTTCGAATGCTTGCACTTTTTTTTCCTGTTGTGTAGGAAGCACTACACCAAAACATGAAATTCCCAACAAAAATATCATACATTATAGTTTGGATTCTTATTCTCTTAAAATCATTGATACTGTACCAGATTGTAAGAATGCAAATCTTTCTAAGTGCGGTTCTGATTCTAATGCTCAGCTGAATGTATCGAGCAATGAATTTGTCGATGTCCATTATAAAAGAGCCAGAATAAAATTTCGTGAAATTGGGTGTTTTGAGTTAAGCATTGCTAATAGTTTTGATTGTCTAAAGTCAATGGAAGAAATAAGGAAGAACTCTGATTGGATTGAAGATGCAGATGTGAATTATCAATGTAATATTATGGATATTGTTGATCCTTCATCTGCATATGAAAGCAGAATTGATAATCAAATTTAGGAATGCTCTATTGCTTCTGACAGTCAGCTCGAGAAAGTTATGGCTAGTGATGCTAGCATGGTGGTTGATTATAGAGTAGGTGGTAATGATAATAAGAAGATATTGGATGCTCACGTCTCAGATGATAGGATTGCTTCATGTGGTCGTTTGGATAATGTCAAAGTGCACGGTATTAATAGTGATTTCTATATATGATGATGCTCATAAGGCTAGTACTTCTCTTGATGTTGATATGCACATGGTAGATGATGTTTTATCAAACTGCATGGTTAACTATGGTGATATAGATGGACATTTAAACGATGTGACAGAGAACAGGTTGTTTAACACTGATGTATTGTTGGATGGGGTCGATTTGCTTGAGGGTAATGATGTTGTTACTAGTGATGATCGTTTAAGTGTTGAGGTTGGGGTTCTTGATGATAAGGATGTGAGAAGATTGTCAGTCACTGGTGATGTGGAGTTCCAGTCAGATCTTGTAATATTTTGAAGTAATGTTAGAACTTGTAATATTTTGATTTCATACTCTTTAGTTATGTATGATGAACTTGTGAAATTTCGAATCTTCCGTTAATTTGTTGTCAAATATTTGTGCAAATTAAGTTGTATGTTTGGATGCGTAATTGCTTATTGTTATCGAAATTTTGTAATTTTTGATATGTATGCACCTACTGTACTATAATAGACAATTTTGTAGTGTAAATGCTAGCAAAAATATAGCTCTACATGGTTTGGTAGCCGTAAAGAACATATTTGTTACTAAAGACAAAATTTATAACGAGCATAGTCGTTACTATTAATGAAATTTGTAACGAACAAGTGCGTTACTAATGATGAAATTTGTAACGGACAAGGTCGTGATAATTTAGAATGACAACCCCTTCTTCTACCATGAAAGGGGAAACTAAGTAACGGAAAATACCCATTACAAACCGATGCAACTAATAACAAACTTTTTCATTACAAAAATTTAGATTTCTAACGACAAAGTCCGTTGGTAAGTGATATATCTAATAACGGGTAGAGGCTGTTATAAATATTTGTAATGACATACCTCATGCCTATACCGCTCACGACTATATTTGTTATAAATTTCATTTGTAATGACTATATTAGTTACAAATACACCTTTTTGGTGTAGTGTTTACTACAAGTTTGATTTGTGTTGTACCTATGGAGTATCTTCTCGTAGTCTTCCAATCAGGAGATATGCAGGTACTGTATAGAGACTACTGGCACTATTACGTGTTAAGGACTATATGGGTAATCCCTTAACCCTATTTTAAAGTAAGTTTATTTTACTAATAGACATTATTATAATAACGTATATTACTACATCGTAAATAGTTTAACGGATCCTTAGGAGATGTGAATCCCAAGCATCTCTTAAATTACTGCACTCACGTCAGACACTGGATAGGAGATGTCAAATCCCGTAAATATCTTTAACGCCACTCCACTCGTATTATTTACCGTTGATTTAACTTACGTAAGATCTTTTAGTTCTTACTCGAGTGTTTTGTCTTTTCAATTCGCTCGGGTCAGTTTGAGCATTTCAGGATTCAAATACTTTATTTCTGAAGGACGAAGTCGAAGATTGTATTACTATTATTTATTATATTCCACTGCATCACATTATTCCGCTGCATTGCTATTTTTATTCTCTCGTATGTGTAACTCTGATATGTATTGCATAAGTATAATCAAATGTTTTGTAAAACAGCTTCATGAACTTTATTTGATTATTATATTTTTTCGTTCCACTGTAAGATTCTGTTTTGTTTTATTTCCTTCCCTGCTTTACTTATTCATCCCAATAACGATTCCCCCCTTTGTATGGTTTGAGTGACAGTCTGACTTGTGTGGTTTATCGTCAATTTAATGCATACAAAAAGGCGGGATGTTACATCTGGTATCAAAGCTTTGGTTTAGCGATAAACCTTAGTTTTGTGGGGTCTGACTCTTTATTAATAGGGTAGTAATACCCTATGATGAGTCGCCGTGTGTGTATATATATATGAGAGAGTGTATTTGCTAGTATTATAAAAAGGTTTTATATTGTGTTAATTTGTTCCGTTTTGTATTTATAAATTCTGGTTGGTGCATAGGACGCTATGACATCAATAAAGATTTCTAAACACTTAATAGGACAGACCAACATAATATTTGTTTTGAAATATAGGTAAATGAAATAATTTTGCCTATTATATTTTCTGTATATAAAATAAAACTTTTATAAAGATTATATTTGGTTGTAATATATTGGTTGTTGGGTAGTGAAATTTATAAAATATTAGTTTAAGGTAGGATTTGAAAAGCAAAATAAAATAAATGAAATTTGGAAATTTTAGAACTTAAGTTTCGGGATTTTAAATTTCTTTCAAAGGATTTTGGAATATAATAATATTATATAGAAGTATTTTCTAATATAAATATTTCAATATGATTTGAAAGAACTGCTTTAAAGAAATTTTGGAAAGAAATAAGTTCTGTACTCCCCTCTATGTCGCTGGAAAATAATTTCGGTGATGAGTGCACGCATCGTCGACATTCATTTTCGAGTTTCGAAGTGGGAAGGCCACTGTAGTAGTCTTACTACAGATTCATTTGGATAAACAATATAAATTTCAAATTGTTTTAAATCTAATTGGATATATAAGTTGTGAGTATATACATCTATCAATTATTTTAAAATGATTTAAAATTTAACCTGGTATTTAGTTCTTCAGTTCCGTTAACTAATAGTTTCAATTAGTGTAGTGAAATGAAATTCAACTAATAATTGAAACCTCTAAATGAAAATAAGAGATTAACTGATAGGTTATAAATGAAATTTCTAGAAAATGGAAATTTGTAACTTATAAAACAAAAGATATAATTATTGAACATTAAATTAAACTAAAAGAAATGAGATAAACTTGTACAATTTTGAATTGCATTCTTTAACATATATATCTCTTACCAACTATAAAAAAAGAAAAAAAAAAAGAAAGTTAAAATGTTAAAAGAAAATGTAATGGGAAATTTTACGAGTGAAACTTGAAGTAATGAAAGTGTTCAATGAATTTACTTTTATAAATAAGAATTTAACGTTATAACTATTGTAAACTTAAGTGTGACTGAAAGGCCACTAATTAAATATAATAGAAAGTTATAAAGAAATGATAATAAACATAAGTAAATGTTGAGGTTATTTATAATAAAGATAAGCAGAAAGATGAATACTGTAAATAAATGAAATTGAGAAATGAATGAATATAATGCAATAAAAATAAAATTTATACGATATGAATAAATAAAAGTGAATTTATGTAAATATAAGTGCAAATAAGTTTGAATTTTAATAATAAAAGTGAATTCGCACGTGAGCAACTAACAAGCCAGTCACCACCACGCACCACCGCTAGCTAGTGCGGCCACCCACCTACCGACATCGCCTATCTCCCTAACACAGTCGCGCGCTCGAATGTGAACACCAACCAACGCCTCGAATTGCACAGCCGTCGCCTCTATATCGAAACCCTAACTAAAATATCAACGGAAATCTAGCCGTCAACCACACCTACAAACCACATAGATGAACTATGCGCGACAATCTCTCCTTAGTGGTATCCTCAATTCGACGATCAGTCGCCGATGATCAACCCTCCATGAACGGCCGAAAATAAATCAACCAATACCGGCCATCTAGAAACCCATATCCAAAAACGAACAGCAGAATTGACTTACGCTCTTCGAGAGCTTCAAATCGATATATAATTCGATATATATTGAGGAGTTTGAATTTTGAAGTAGAAATTTTTTGATTTGCAATTGATAGTGAAATTTAGAGTTTGTCTGCCATTGAGAAAGAGGAGCAACAGAAGTTTTTGTACATACAAAAATGAGAAATAGAAAGACCGCTAGGGTTTATAACAGGATATATATACATAGATAGGGCTGAGAAATAGAGGAACAGATACGATTGGTTTGGACCGTTGAACGATAAATGGCCCGAAAAGCCCATTTTGACTCCGGAACGAAAATGGATCAACCATATATCAAAATAGATGTTTTAAAATATTCCAAAATCAATGGAATATGTTTCAAGTCCAAATTCCATCGTATGAAGAAGTTATGCTAAAATCAAGTTATTTCAAATTGATTTCAATTAAATTGATTTCTAGGCGTTTCGAGTCCGTACGATCAAACGACAAGTCTGATCGTTACGAAACTTGAAATCCTACAATAATTCACCATTACGGATCCGATAAAACTAGTTTCATTGAAATCCGAGACAGTGGCAAAATGGCTATTTTTCAGTTAATTAAACAAATTAATAATCAATTAATTAAATCACTTTCCAATTTAAATTTTAATAATTTACAACTCCTATCAATTTGGATTTCTCAACCATTCATAAATAATTTAAACAAATTTAGCTATCGATTTAAAACATTTTAATTCATCAATTTTCGGTATTTAATTTCAATTTCATTAAATTCAGAAATTTATAAATTTAAAATTCCAAAATCCCTTTATTAACTTTTAAACCTTATTATTCAAGTCTTTTATTACAATAAAAATATAATTACCATTGGTTTATATCTTGGTACATTAATATTTCCCAATTTCCTCTTAATTCCTATTTACATAATATTCAAATATTTAGTTTCACTTAATTGCAATTTGATTTTAATTTTATTTAATAGACCAAATAAATAGATAGCCATATTAATTGTCACCATTAGCTGTTAATCATATCTGTCGGTTTATTATTTACAACCAGTTGTTACCATTAGTTTCCTAACACTAATTTCATTCCATTACTACTAATCAATATATTATTTCATTGGTTAATTCAATACTTACATTTATTTATACAACACTTACCCGTATTTACTTATATTCAATTTTATAACCAAGTGCAACAATTTACACTATCCAAAAATTAGGATTTCACTCCAATTGTCAATAATTAGTTTTAATTACCATTGCTACATTTTATTTTATTTTTTCATTCACTTTATTATAAATTATAAATTTTTATTTCTTTCTAAATTTAATTAGAAAAATCTTATTAAATTAACCAATTTAATTATCGAAATTTACGGGTCGTTACACTTTCCTCCACCTAAAACTTTTCGTCCCCGAAAAGGAAAAAGAAGGAAAAAGAAAGAATTGAGTAAACAATACATCTTATTCAAAAAAATTTACTTTATAAACAAATAAATTTACAAAATTAATTAATTTAAATAAAATATACCAATTTATAACCATTAAATCTTTTTATACTCAAATTAATAAAGTTTTGAAAAAAATTAAAAAAAATTCTAAGTCCAAAATTTTCAGAAATTTTTTGGCAGGGTCTCCTTTGTACGGGGAGGCTCGGAAGAGAATATAATATCAAATATAACAATATATAACATATAATTTTCAAAATAATATATCCCAATATGAGAAAAACAATATAATAACGCTATAAAACCGTAATCCGAGAACGTACTTATTTGTCGGGCAATTAACGCTTAATTAGAAACCAAAAGCAGTAATAATTGCTTCCATAACCTGTATTTCGCTTATATAATCCAAAAAGAGTTAATAATTATATAAAAGGAAACATTTAAAGTTGTTTCAACCACTAACAAACAAATCAATATAAACAACAATCACTTGCAACCAACATACAATCATCATATAAAATCAACATAAATCAATTATCCATTCATATCAATCAAAACAAATAGTTGTTCGGGTTCAAAAACTTTAAATTGCACAGAATGAAAAACAAACTACTAAGTGCATTATTTACTCAACAGTCTTAGATGAAACAAAATAGATTATTACATATAAACAATTTTAAAGTATCCTTGCCCAAACAACCACAAACCAAACAGACAACAATTTCAAACAATAGATCAAGTTCATTCTTATTAATTTCATTTCATAACAGTTGTTGTTTGATTTCCTTTTCATTCACATAATGATTTATCTTTTTAATTTACATTTATTTCTAGTAAATTTTCATTTCCATCCATTGATTCAGTGTTTATTTCACTTATTTGCACTTATACTTACATAAATTCATTTTTTTATATATTCATATCATGTAAATTTTCTTTTTATTGCATTACATCATTCATTTCTCAATTTCATTTATCCATAGTATTCATGTTCAATTCAGTTACTTGGCATATCAATTTCATTTACTTAAGTTTAAAATCAACTACTTCAACATTTACCTTCTATCTTATTTTATTATAGTAACATTTCAATTTTAACTTAAGTTTATAACCACTATAACATCAAATTCTTATTTATTAAAGAACTTCGTTGAATACTTTCATTACTTTAAGTTTTACTTGTATAATATTTATTTCATTTTCTTATCAGACATTTCAACTTTTAAATCTTTTGGTAAGTTATATATATGCTTTTTAAGAATGCAATTGAAAATTATACAAGTTTATCTTGTTTCTTTTAATAAATTAAACGTTCAATAATCATATCTTTGTTTTTATAGGTTACATATTTCAAGTTTCTGAAAATTTCATTTATAACCTAGCATTAATCTCTTATTTAAATTAGAGGTTCCAATTATTAATTAGTTACATTCTATTTCACTATAATAATTGAACCATTAATTAACGGGAACTTAAGAATTAAATATCGGGGTTAATTTCAAATCATTTTAAAATAAAGATAAATATATACTTACAACTTATATATCCAATTATATCTAAAACAATTTAAAATTTATATTTGTTTATCAAAATAATTCTGCGGTAAAACTACTATAGTGGCCTTCCCACCTAGAAACTCGAAAATGAATGTCGATGATGCATGCGCTCATCACCGAAATTATTTTCCAACGACGGAGAGGGGAGTACGGAACTTATTTCTTTTCAAAATTTCTTTAAAACAATTCTTTAAAATTATATTGAAATATTTATATCAGAATACTTCTAAATAATATTATTATTATATTCTAAAATCATTTGAAAGAAATTTTCAAAACCCCGGAACTTAAGTTCTAAAATTTTCAATTTTCATTTATTTTATTTTCTTCAAATTTTGTTTCCAATCAATATTTATAAATTTCACTACCTAACAACCAATATATTACAACCAAATAAAACCTTAATAAATTTTTTTATTTTGTATATAGAAAATGTAATAAGCAAAATTATTTCATTCACCAATATTCAAAACAAATATTGTGTTGGTCTGTCCTAATAAGTGTTTAGAAATCCCCATTGATGTCATAGTGTCTTATGCATCAACCAGAATTTATAAATACAAAATAGAACAAACTATCACAATATAAAAACCCTTTTACAACACTAACAAATATGCTCTCTCATGTATATATACACTCAGTGACTCATCATAGGGTATTACTACCCTATTGATAAAAAGTCAGACCCCACGAAGCCAAGGTTTATTGCTAAACCAAAGGTCTGATACCAAATGTAACATCCCGCCTTTTTGTATGCTTTAAATTGACGAAAAACCGCACACGTCGGACTCAAACCACACAAAAGGGCGAATTGTTATTTGGAGGAATAAGAAAAGCAGAGAAAGAAATAAAACAAAACAGAATCTCATAGCGGAGCGACAAAATATAATAATCAAATAAACAATTCATGAAGCTGTTTTACAAAACATTTGATTATACTTGTACAAAACAGAATCAGAGTTTCACATACCAAAGAATAACAAATAACAATGCAGCGGAACATAGTGATGTAGTGGAATGATATAAATAATAATAGTAATACAATCTTCGTCTTCGTCCTCCAAAAGTAAATTCTTCAAACCCTGAAATGCTCAGGCAGACCCGAGCGAATTGAAAAGACAAAACACTCGAGTCAGAACTAAAAGATCTTATGTGAGTTAAATCAATGGTAAATAATATGAGTGTAACGGCATCAAAGATGTTTACGGGATTTGACATCTCCTATCCAGTGTCAAATGTGAGTGCAGTAACTTAACAGATGCTCGGGATTCACATCTTCTAAGGATCCGTTAAACTATTTACTATGTAGTAATATACGCTATCATAATAATGTCTAATGGTAAAATAAACTTACTTTTAAATAGAGTTAAGGGGTTACCCATATAGCCCTACCACGTAATAGTCCCAATAGTCCATCCAGTATCGTGGTTCCTCTTGATCAGGAAGCCACCAGAGGATACCACACGGGCTATGGGAGAAAACCAAACTCGTACAGGGCGCGTTATGGTATGCGACACGGTACAACGAGACAATGTCAGGGTAGATATACCAATTACGCATCCGGACTGATGGTGACGCATAGCGCGCAGCTACCGCCCACCTTGACCACACCTCCAAAAAAAATCAAAGGGCCCCAATCAATCACAAAGCAATAGAATGGTATCGAAGGAGTGTGTCCGATAAGAGAGGCTACCTCACTGGCCCGTAAACGCTTCTGTTTTAGCCACCTTATGCCAACTCATGGGAGTCGGGTCCACATATATACCTCAAAGGAAACGCCGCCACCATCCTGCTTCATTCTGGAATCTCCACCGCGTACACGGTTGTTAAAGTGGTTTTCGGAGTTGGCAGAGAGCATGACAACTTTCGATCCCGGTCTCTTTAACAACCAAACGTTGTTATAACACCGCGGTCATTTCAAAATAATTTATACTTCAAAACCAGAATATAATATCCATTTCAAAACCATATAAATACGATATCATTTCAAATATATCCTTTCCAAAATCATAGTGCTTTCAACGTTATAACACTTCGAAATCAAAACACTCGAAATATAGCACTTTCAAATCATAATACTTTGAAACTCATATCTTTGAAACATATCTTCCACCACTTAAATGGTTAAAATATTAAAATACTTTATAAAATAAACTAGCTTCTTTAATTTTGCAAATCAATTCCAAAACAATCTCAAATTTCTACGTTTTATATTTAACCAAATCCCAAATCAGAAACCTCAATTAAATTCTGTTTCCAATTAAACTATTCCAAATTATATCGATTTCAAAACAAATTTGATCCACAAAATGAACCATTTCAAATTCAATATATTTCAAACTTTAAGTATTCAACAATTTCAAAATTAAGTTTGATCATTTCATATATATATCAAATTCAATTTTCTGTTATTTAGTTTCGAAATATTTACTTAATTATCATTTAAATAAAACCCAAATTACAACTAATTAAATGATCCATTCAATTTATTTATACTTGAAATATTTATTTAATTCACCTTAAACAAGATTCAAGTATTAAACAGTTTAGAGATGTTTGAATCAAAATTTGGTGCTTAAACAAGTTTAAGTTTTTTTTATTAAGGTGTAGAATTTTAAAGTCAATTTTTGCTTTAAAAATAGTTTGTTTCAAAGTTTTAGTACTATCTGCATTTTGTACTATATGAAATGAATTTTCAAAATTTGAAGGCAAGTCGAATTTTGAACAAAGTGTTTAATTAGTTTTATAATGAATGAATGTTTGACTTAAAAAGAATTATTGTTTTAAAATTTGGATTTTCAAAATTTAAACTTTTGTTTAAAAATAGTTTGGTTATAAATATTGCTTTGTTAAATTATATAATAGATCTCTAAATGTTTTCAAATAAAAATGTTATTGGAGTGATTTAAATGTGATTAAAGTAAGGTATTTAACTTAGATAAATTAAAAGATGATGATTTTGTGTAAACCAAATACAAGCTTTTGAATTTTAAAATGATTGATAAGAGTTAATGAAATGTGCGGTCTATCTTCATCAAGTTTTATTTATAAAGGTAATTAAAGTATAATTACTTAATTAAGTTAAATGATTAATGTGGGCAATTAAGTTAGTTTGTGGAATTAATTAAGTATAATTAATTACTTTATTAAAGATTGTTTAATCTATGTTAATTAATTAAGAAGTAAGTAATTAAGAAGTTAATTACTTAATGATTAAGAAGAATTATTAAAGATAATTACTTAATGAAGTAATTAAAGAAATTAATTACTCAGTGTAATTAATTAAGTTATTGTGGTTAATTTTAGGGAATTAATTAAGTTTAATTAATTAAAAAGAATTACTTAATGATGAGATTAAGTATAATTACTTAATGTAATTAAAAAGGTGTAATTACTCAGTGAAGTAATTAATGAATTATTACTAGATGTAATTAATTAAGGGAAATTACTTGATGGATAATAATTAAAGTATAATTACTTAGGAAAAGTAATTAAGTGACAATTACTCCATGCACGTAAAGGATTAATTAATGAATTAATCAAGGAGTTGGTTTAATTGGTGAAGTAATTAAAGGAAATTAATTACCGATTGTGATTAATCAGGTTTGATTAATAAATGTAATTAAGTTTATAATTAATTATTAAATGTAATTAAGAGAACAATTGATTAATAAAGTAATTAGAGGTTCATTAATTAATGTATTATTTAATTAATTAATAAGTGTGATTAATTATAAGATAATTAATTAATGAAGTGAGAAAAGAAGTAATAATTAATTAATGTAATTAATTAAGGATTAATGTAATTAATTATAGTTAATTAATTAATTAGAAATTAGTTAAGATTAATTAATGATTAAAGATTAATAAATTTGTGTAATTAATTTAAAGGCTAATTTTTAGTGTAATTAAGGAATAATTAATCTAGGGTGATTAACTAAGAATATGATTAAAGAATAGTTAATCTGTAATTGAAGATAATTAATTGGATTATGATGGTGATTAAAGAGTGACTGGTTAATTAATTGTAATTAATTAATGATTGTTTAAGCAGCAGGAATAGTTGTTTAATTCTCAAGTAATTAATTTAATTTAAGTTGATTAAATTAATTGTAAAAGGATTAATGATTCCACTTTGTGGATGATTGTTTGTGGAATATCTAGAATGATTGATATCTATTGGATGATATGTTGTGATATTATATGATATGATATGATATTGGGTATATCAATGATAAATGTGTGATATTTATCTATGAATGATGCTGTGTGAATTCAATGTTTTAAATTGAATTAAATTGTTAACTTAAATCACTTGGACATTAAGATGACGTTTGGAATCGATGAGACCGGGATCGGGTTTCTAAATTTGGAATTCCGAAAACCACATCGATCCAAATTAAACGTTAGGTCGTGAATCTCAAGTGAAGAGTGAAGACTCGAGGTGTAAGGACTATTGTCATTAATACTCTGAGGGTGATTCTAATACGAGTTTAACGGGGGGTAGCACTTTCAGGTTCGAGATGAAGATTCAAAGTGCAAGGGCTATTTCTGTTAACTCCGAGGACGATTCCAAAACGAGTGTAGCGAGATAGTGCCTTCGGTTTCGTTTGAACCTGGAACGAACTTGTGTGGATTGAATGCTTTCAGTACATCTTCAGGTGGACGATGAGCATTCTAAGATAGATGTGTTCTATAAAGGTAATCGTTGCCTCAAGCCTCATCAACCGGAAATGGCTAAAACAGGGGAGGTGCAGCAAGACTAAGTGGGTAGCACCCAAGTAGGATGAGATTTACCAATGTCTAGAGGTTCCTTTTTATTTTGGCTGTGCCGGCGGTTGATCATGACAACTACAGGGGTTGTCTTGTTCGGGATTGTCCAGTAAGGGATGGTTCCGGTCTTGTGTTGCATGGGATTTAGGGTGGATCCTCGGTATGGTGATCTAGGCCACGAACTGTGACGGACGGTACCCCAATAGCCCTGCCATTGATGGAAACCAATTCTTCCTACGTGCCCATTACGTTTTTGATTGTATTACCCACTTTTGTGGCTAGTAGTTGGAATTTAATGAATGTAACAATTTCGTCTATTTTCTATTTACTTGAAAACCCTAGACCCTACTATAATATCACTGGATTTCCTATCAAATGTTTTGATTAGCGTAAGGTAAAAACTTACCCATGTTTATTTGTGGGGAGTCTTACTTGATACCTTTGTTTTTAAAGGATTTTCAAAGTTAAGCAACTTTAACACGTTTACTCACACCAGACCCATGTCTGACCTAAGTGTTTATTTTCTGTTTTATTAAACTCTTGGGTACTCATATTATGTATGAGTAGTCGAGCGATTCAGGTTTGCTTTGACGAGTTCTAGAGGAGATATGGAGCAGGTGGCTTCAGCGTGTAGATATATGTATAGTGTTCTGCTGTGTTAGAGTTGTATCTGTATCTTTTGTGTTGTACTTGAGTTGTAATAACTAGACATGTGTTATGACTGTCTGGTTTGTGTTGTTCGAGTTGTATAACTCTGATGTATATGATACTATGTAATATTTTATTTGATAAATATAATTATTCGTTCCGCTGTGAGATTCTGATGTTGTTTAGTTCTTTCTTTTCCATCTTTTCTCTTTTCTATCCCTTTCTTTCTTCTTAATGATGCGTATTTCTATGGAATGAAAGACGGGTCGTTACATTATGGTATCAGAGCACTAGGTTGAGTGAATACCTAGGCTTTGGAGTAAATTCTTTCTTGAGTATACACACACACACACACACACCCCTATTTTGTTGGGTTACCTGTTTGGGTTTGCCAACATAAGTTCTAGAAGTAGAAGAGAGTGGTGTGTATAGCACGGCTATCAATCGAAGTAGTCCGAGTATAGATTAGAAGAGTATCTGCCAGGACAGTTTTGGGCATCTTGAGTAAGTTTGGCTGCTTGGTGTATGGATTTCATCGATCTCTGAAGGAAACCTTTTAAAGGTTCGGAGTTTATCTTTGGATTATAAGTTTGGATTGCGCTCATGCGAGCGGATTTTCTAGATTTGGATCAGTCAGAAGTGCTGAAGGAAATAAAGGTATTTTGACAACCATAGGAAGTAGTTTTGTTTGTATTGGAGTGGGAGACTCAGTTCAGCTAGGTGTTTGTGCTTGGTTTGAAGCCCGAGTTTCTTAAGAGGTTTCTGCTCATCTTGAAGACTCTTTTTGTGGAGTTGGTTGATATAGATTTGGGATTCAAGGAGCTTTTTGATAGGAAGTCTTTGGTAGCAATGGCAGCTCAGAGGTGTCGAGTGTGCTGTCAGGAAGATCTCTTGGCTCAGCAGTATCCTAAAAGTGGAGTTCGAAAGCAGTTGTGTGGTTCGTTTCTTCGATGGTTCAGAAGTCTTTAAGATTTTTCTGTCAACAGGCCGGGTAAATGGTGATGGCTTGTCCGCTTCTTTTGGAAGCTCGGCTGGGTAAGATGTTTATGGTTGAGGTGGACCATCAGTTTCTTCTTTTGAAGGGCTTAAGCTGTTCTGTTATGTAAGAGAGAATAGTTTCTTTGGAATCTAAACCGGGTATTATCAAAAAAGTGACTTGCAATGGTTCGGAAGTTCTTTTAGTAATCTTTACTTTAGTTTGAGACATCTCTAAAGAATGTTAGAGCTGTAACAACCCGCATATTTAACGATTATATATTTAAATGTTTTATTTAAATATAGCGTCGTTAGTGGATTTAGGTCCGAAAAGTTACTTTTTGCAAATGGCCGAATTGGAACTCGAAACCATTTCCATTGATTCCGAAACGGCGCTTGCGAACTTTTTGAGTATAAGCTTTGATATGTTTGGAGTAAGTCGAATTTTGCTATTTGCTAAGTGGGCTTTTGGGTTTGGGTTTCACCCAAACTATTCTATAAACCAACTCAGCCCTTTCTCTCCTTCTATTCACACATTTTCATTTCTTAAGCTTAAGCAAAACTGAAAATGGGGGAAAAGAATGGGAATTAGAAATTTCAAGCCCTAGTTCCTCTTGCAAATCCAAATTCTTGCTCCAAAATCAAAGAGAAGCTATTGGTAAGCCTCCTCTTCATCTTCTCTATCTCTTTCTCTCTTCAATCTCAGAAATTTCCTAAACCTAACTTAGGAAAATACTTGTTTTGATCTTAGATTGATGCTAGTAGAGTGGAAGTGGAGAGTGGTTGGTTGTTTTCTTTGCTATTGAGCTTCTCTATTCTTGTTTTGAATTAAAAGGTGAGTTTTGAACTCACATCTACTTCTTTTGATATCATTGATGTTAGGTATGAATTCCTAACACTTGTTCATGTTCATTTGCTTTCGATTTGGATTGCTTTGGTGAAATTACCAAATATTGATTTTTGAAGCCAAATCTATGTAAAATCTTATATGGTTGATGTTTATGTTGTTCGGAGTGTTTGGGTGTGTCGTTAAGGTTGGGTAGTCGTTTGACTTAAGCCATAATCAACACGCATCCGATTGCTTTCGATTTGTTTGGCCATAAATGGCCTAGGTTCAGGAAATGTCTGACCATCAGGTTTCAGACGTCTGAAACCCTATTTCAGACGTCTGAATATTGTTCTAGGGAACATTTTTATTCCCAGATTCAGACGTCTGAATTTATATTCCAGACGTCTGAAAGTGCCAAGTTTTGACCAGAAAGGAAATAGGCAAAATATTGCCTATTTCAGACGTCTGAAAGTTTGGGTTCAGACGTCTGAATTCTCTTTTGAAAAAGAAATTAATTTCTAGATTCAGACGTCTGAACCACTTCTTTCATACGTCTGAACCTGCTGTTTTTGTCAAGTTGCCTCGTTCGTTTAGTTTTCCAAATTTGATCGACGCATATTGATTCCAGTTAGCTATTTATGCATATTTGACCTTGATGATTCCTTTTTGAATTCATTCACGGGTTTTATAAATGATTTCTTCAAATCGTATTAAAAGTTCGCTTCTCCGATTTATAAATTCTATTTAAAACACATGCACAATTTCGCACTTCGAGCGAAGTGGAAGGGGTGATTAAATGGTTGGGCAAAACACGGACCATGAATCTGTGCGTTTATCCTTCCGATTAATCCCCGACCTATTCAATTGATCGTTTTGACCTTCGGGTTTGGTTTACCGATGATATGAGGTGAACTTTGTACTGCTTTGAGTGTGAAATTGACTAACGGATAGTAAACCGTTTAGTGCGAACGAGTGGTTATGGGACTCACGTTAACACTTTTCGGATTCCTTTTTGAGAGTTATGACACATTCCGCCAATTAGTGGTGTCCAGTACTGGGCCTCCGTACCTTCACCACTACGGTTTGTTGCCTTTGGGATAGTGTCTTCGGACTGTCTACTTCAGGTTTGTTGCCTTCGGGTATGTTGCCTTCGGGTTTGTACCTTCGGGTTTGTGCCTTCGGGTTTGTTGCCCTATTGTATCGCTTTCAGAGTTAGGTCTTTACGAGCCGCTCGAGTGATATTTGGGTTTGGAGTCTTCGGGCTCATGGATCCTTGTTTATACAGTACTGAGCTCGAGCAAATTTTATGATGTTTCATTGATATGTATATTCCCTTGGTATCGCCCTTCGGTGTTGGTCTTTTTGAGCCGCATGATACATAGCGATTGCCTTGTGGAACTTGTGTTACCTTCATTTTTATTTGTTATTTTCCTTTATGGCTTGATTTGGGATATTCCTATCCTTTGTTTCTCTGAGTTGCCGATGAGATGAGGTTTGTTTTGTTATGATATGATTCATCTTTTGTTAGATGATTGTGTTATCTCTTTTAGAGATATTTGATATATATATATTGTAACCTTGCAGGTATTGTTGTTCAGTTTATCTAACTGATTTGTTTAGCTAGACTGACCTGTGTATTTTATACTCGGGTCAGACCGAGTTGTTTCAGGTTAGGTGCTTTTGGACTTAGCCTATTTTGCTTCCGCATGGATTATTCAGCTTGTTCCTTTTTGTTAAAGCTTTTTGTATAGTCCTTTTTGTTGTAACTCTGATATATGTATTCTTTTGGATTCATCTGTATATTGTGGTTTGCTATACCACTTGACGTGTATTAGTTTGTATACTCTGTTGTGTATCAGTATATGTGTATATGATGATCTATTGTTCTGTAATGTATATTACATTTGAGTTGTTATATTCTGTTCTCATAGATCCTCCAACCACCTATGGTTTTGTTTTAAGTATTCATTGGGTATGTCGATTTGCTTGGTATGTTTATTGTCGATGTGTTCAATAGATAGTTAGAGCAAGGCTATAGATGGTCGCTCCCAACCAGCCTTATTCTCCGTGTTAGTTGACGGCATTACCCTGTAGTGTCCTTGTCTAGCGTGGGTATAGAGGTGGGGCGTCACAGGAGCTATCGAAGTGCTTTGAGACTTTCTGAATATCTTCGAGGTAGTTAAGGGAGTGTGTCCGCATCGGGAGATGGAGTTCTGTTTCGATTTAGTTCTTGGATTTTCTGGTGGTTTAGCCTAGTAGAGAGAATATCCCAGGAAGGAGGATTTTGTGAGCAATCAGGATTGATTGGATCTAGTTTTTTTTGACTGGATTTCTGCTGTAGTATTTGTGACCAAATCAGATAGGTCACTAAGATTTTATGGAATTTGATGGACAATGTTTATAGATTAGTTGATCAAGTTTGTGCTTGTGATCATCAACATCATTCTTATCTTTTTCAGATCAGAGATGTGCAGCGGAGGCATGGTGGCAGCTATTCCAGAACAGAAGCAATCTCTGATTCATCAGAAGATTGTTTTTGTTTTAGATTTGAGGATTTCTTCATGAAATTCATTCAGGATCTAAAGGCTTGGTTGTCGAGAGCATCTGTTCTGTTTTCTGGATAGAAGAAGCAAGTTTGAAGTCTTTTGATGCTTATATTGTAGATTGGTGTTTTGAATTTCAATGGACCTTGGGAGAACCATCTTGTTGGGTAGAATCAGGAGATCATCTTATTTCTAATCCAGTTTAGATTAGCGAAGCATTTGTAAAGTTTGGTTGATCAAGAAGGTTGAGGGCAGCCCAGGATCGATGGAGGTTGTGGTCAAGAGACGAAGAGATTCAGAATTCAAAGTCAGAGATTAAATTTTTGGATAAGTTTTCTCCAATCATAAGAGCGATAAGATTGGATAAGACGGGAAGCTAGCTCAAAATTGTATTGGAATCTTTCTGTATTCTCTTAAGGATAAGTGTTTTGATATACAAGATTGAATTGCCAGTTCGGATGGCTGGGATTCGTAAGGTATTTCTCGTATCTCTGAGAGAGTACATGTTTGATCCGTCACTGGTTTAGAACCAACAAGTCAGGGAGATTTGAAGGTTGAACCGGACTTGTCTGTGATCCGGTATCATGTTTAGATTGTAGATCTAGATATATAGGAGTTATAGATCTGAGTAGTGCAGCTAGTTTAGATTCTGTAGAGCGAGTATCCCGGTGTTTGTACCTGGGAAACTCAAGGAAATTCTATCCAGAATTTTGTCTGGACAGTTAGAATTGTTTGTTTGAATTGGATGTTATGGTTCCTAGTATATGGTTTATATCATATGTTGCTATTTTAAAATTGAAATCTGTATGGTGTTATTAAATTATCTTTGCTTCTAATTACGTGGACGAAATTCTTTTAAGAGGGAAGGAATGTGATGTCCCGGAATTTTGGGCAATACTTATTTAATAATTTCCATTTATAATTTATTTTAAAATATGTAATATTGATTTAATAATCTAATTTAACCAAATGTTACATTTTCAAAACTAATAGTTAATCTGATTTAACAAATGTTATCTTTTCAAAACTTAATAATAATAATAATTTAATTTGGAAATATTTATTTCTTTTCAAAGATAATAATTTATATATATTTAATAATAATTAATCTTTCTAAGTTAATAAAAATATTCTATTTGTAATGTATATATGTATACATTGTAAAAAAAATAAATTGGCTTCAATTTAAATTTAATAAAAATATTTTCAAATTATAATATATATGTTTATATATATATTGCGATTTGAATTTCTATTATAAAATTCAAATAATTTCTGAAGTTAATATTTAAAATGTTCTATTTATAATGTATATATATATATATATATATATATATTTGTATATATATTGTAAATAGAAAATATTGGATTAAACTTAAGCAGAAAATGTGTTTTCAAAATTTATAATATACATATGAATATATAGTGATTTGGATGATTTTTGACTTGATTTAATAAAATGCTTTTCAAAAGCTATTTAAAATTAATCTTATATTTTCAAAACACTTAAAGAAAAGTTTATTTTGTTAAAAGTATAATAGCTTAAAAATAGTATATTATTATAAAAGCTTAATTTGTTTTCTTTTAAATTGGTTTTTGAAAATAAATTTAGTTTTTATATATAATATCAATGTTAGATATAATAACTTAGGTTTAAACTTTTAAATAAAATTTAAATAAATGTTTATTTTCTTTCTTTTAAACTTATACTTAGAAAATGGATTCTTAAATATAAATAAATAAAACATAAAGAGATAAATATATTTCACAGTTATATAAAACATACGTATTTAGGTTAATATGTAATTAAGGTTTAAATCATTAGTAATAATAAGAAATTTATTTAACAATCAAATCTAGAAACACTTGGCAACTTAGGAATTAATGAGAATACGCTTGTATACATAATAATTCAAGTTTGGACATTTGTAAATACATGAATATATGCAAGATATTTGTAATACAAGTGGCAAAACATTGTCTTAAAGGAAATTAAGTTTATAATTAATGAAAGAGAGGAAGCCTGTTACTCTTTTTATTTTCAGATCAAATTTCTTTAGTTTTCTACTAAAAAAAACCAAAGATCATTCAAACTGAAATCAAAAACAAATTCAAAATTTGTAATCAAATCCGAAGCTATTTTACAACTTCAGATCCTAAAATTTCAACCTGAGAACATGCAATATTATATGAAGAATCTACTTCATGATATTTAACAGCAAATTCAACAACAAGCTTTCAAAAGATAATCAAAGAAACTTTAAGCTGTGAGCATCATCAAGTTTCAAAGTTCAACTGAGATCAAAACAATGCCTGTCAAATTCAATGTTCCAGGAATCAAAATGCAGTATTTTCTCTGTTGTCAGAAAGGTGAGTAAATTTATTATAAAAACAGATTAAACTTGATCTTATGATTGATGCCCGTTGAAGTAATTAAGTTTACAAATATATGGATGTGAATGTTATAGTAACCATGATATAAATGTTTGCATGTTTGATTTGAAGATGAATGCAAATATATATATATATATATATATATATATATATATATATATATATATATATATATATAGCAGTGACAGTGAATGTCTGTAGATATACAAATTTTAAACTCTATTCTTGTTCATGTTCTAGATTTATAAAAAATTCCCTATCTCCCAACTTAATCACTATTAATCATTGATCATCGAAAGGAATTTGATTATAACGAAGTAATCTTGTGTTTAAAAATAAATTTAAATATTTATATTTAACAAATATACTGTAAATTTTAGATTTACAGTGAAAAATCAAAATTTAATGAAAATCAATCTCAATAATTTAAGTTTCGGATCATATAACCTGAATTGATGTACAAAACATGAATTTTAACATGAATTTGGGAAATTTTAATTTAGTATTCAAAGAGAAATTGAGGATTTCTCGAATTTAGGTTTTGGGTCGATTGTTGTTGATCAGCGTCGAAGGGGAAGTCGAGGTACGGCATGAAGGTGGCCGTGGTGTCTGGGGATCCAGGAAAAATAGTGGAAGGTTTTACTGATGGCCGTGGTGATCGGTGCATGGCGGAGTAGGGTTGTGAACCTGCTTTTGGTTTGGATCGGAATCGAGTTTAGATCGTCGTCATCAATGCTTCAGAACGAATCGCTTGTGGGGGAAGAGTTTCTATGGTTCGAGATGCGGTTGTGGACGAGGTGGCAGGCCCTCCGGTGATGGTATTCACCAGCGGCAGAGATTTCTTCGATCGATTTTCATTTCCTGTTGAAGTGCTGAAGCTCTTTTTCGATTCGAGGATGATTTCGTCAATCTAGGGGGACGAGATGGTCGGTGGGGTCAGGGACGACTTGTGGAGCATTTCGGTGATGGTCGCTGTCGACCAAGTCCAGCGTGCATGTGCACAGTGTCAATCTTGTGCATCTGGAATTTTTGGTTAGGGAAGAAGAGTTTGGCCAGGGATTTATTCGTTGTTTTCCTCGAAGCTTTCCTCTGATTGTAGTGGGGTGACTCGGGGTTTTTGCGTGTGCTGTCTCGAGTAGTTTGGTTCTAGGATTTGAATCCTGTTAAATCCTATCAGTTTCCAAACTGTAAAATGTATTTCAGAAATTTAAAGCAAACTAAATTGTTAAAATAAGTATTAAACAGTTTAAAGATGTTTGAAATGTTTAAATTAAAATTTGGCGTTTAAACAAGTTTAAGTTTTTTTATTAGGGTATAGAATTTTAAAGTCAATTTTTGCTTTAAAAATAGTTTGTTTCAAAGTTTTAGTACTGTCCGGATTTTGTACTATATAAAATGAGTTTTCAAAGTTTGAAGGCAAGTTGAATTTTGAACAAAGTGTTTAATTAGTTTTATAATGAATGAATGTTTGACTAAAAAGAATTTTAGTTTTAAAATTTGGATTTTCAAAATTTAAACTTTTGTTTAAAAATAGTTTGGTTATAAATATTGCTTTGTTAAATTATTTAATAAATCTCTAAATGTTTTCAAATAAAAATGTTATTGGAGTGATTTAAATGTGATTAAAGTAAGGTATTTAACTTAGATAAATTAAAAGATGATGATTTTGTGTAAACCAAATACAAGCTTTTGAATTTTAAAATGATTGATAAGAGTTAATGAAATGTGCGGTCTATCTTCATCAAGTTTTATTTATAAAGGTAATTAAAGTATAATTACTTAATTAAGTTAAATGATTAATGTGGGCAATTAAGTTAGTTTGTGGAATTAATTAAGTATAATTAATTACTTTATTAACGATTGTTTAATCTATGTTAATTAATTAAGAAGTAAGTAATTAAGAAGTTAATTACTTAATGATTAAGAAGAATTATTAAAGATAATTACTTAATGAAGTAATTAAAGAACTTAATTACTCAGTCTAATTAATTAATTTATTGTGGTTAATTTTAATTAATTAATTAAAAAGAATTACTTAATGATGGGATTAAGTATAATTAGTTAATGTAATTAAAAAGGTGTAATTACTTAGCGAAGTAATTAATGAATAATTACTAGGTGTAATTAATTAAGGGAAATTACTTGATAGATAGTAATTAAAGTATAATTACTTAGGAAAAGTAATTAAGTGATAATTACTGTAACGACCCAGAATTTTTAGAAATTAAAATATGAATATTTAATTAATTTTAAATATTAATAAGTGAATTTATAAGTCAAATAAATTTTTATTTGAATTATTGGATTTAATTGAATAATTAAATCGATAATTTAATACGTTAAATTATGGAAATAATTAAAAATTGGGTTAAATATGATTGAAAATGATTTGTAAAATTTTATTTTATCATATGGAAGTTAGAATGATATTTTAGAACTTTTAAAATCGAATTTAGAGTTAATTTGTGAAAATTGAATATTTTAATATTAAATCGACTAGTGAAAATAGTCAATTTTTGAACAGTCTCAGAATTGAAGTTTTTGGAGTTAGTGAGAATTTTGGGTAAAATTAAACGTCCGTTTAATTTTACTCGAAATAAATCGCTAAAACGGAATTTAAAACCAAGGTGAGAACTTCTCACTCAATCGAATCAGTTTCGATTTTATTTTAAATAGTTAGATTTAAAATATTTGAATGCATGTTTGAATGTTGATTAATATCTATTTATTGTTAAAATAGACATTATACGCCGTTAGTAAGCGGATGTTATTTATTAAAAACATAGACCGCGAATATTTCATAAACAGTGAAATTGGTATTATATATAATAGCAATATATATATATTGGCATATGTATATATTGGAGTTGATTGATTCCCCGCATTTTTTTAGCGGATGAGACCCTATTACGCCGTTATTAAGCGGATAATATTTAATAAGAACATATACCGCGATAATTTCGTACTGGAGCGAAATTGGTATTGTGCTAATGTTTTTGGATGCAGGAAAACAGGTTGGAGGGATCCAACTGGATTCCTCAACAGTATTTATTTGTTTTCAGATATTTTGATATTTGATGGATTATCATATTGATATATGATATCGCTGTTGTCGTGATTGACTATTTGGTGTGTAGCATCATTGGACCCAGATTTTGGAATTTTAAAATGATTTCAAAGTGATTTTTGAAAGTATACGTTTATAAAATATTTTTGGAATTGATTCATTTTAAATAAATAAACGTTATAATTTTTTAATGTTATAAAAATTATGATTTTTGAGAAATATAGTTAAAAGCTGATTTTTGAGAAATATGAATTTATGATTTTATAAAATAGTTTAAACTGGAATTTTTGAATTTATTATGAACAGTTTAAATATAGGATTTATAAAATTTAATTATTTTATGAATCAAAAGAATGAAGTTTTTAAAGGAATTTAAAGACGTTTAAAAAGAATAATATAAATTGATTTATATTAAGAGATTTATAAATGGATATTTATAAATTGAAATGTTGACATTATAAAACGAGTTTTTATAAGTGTTTGAATGAAGTGAAAATGAATTTTTTTTTTAAGAATGAAATTTATAGAATTATAAATGGTGAAGTTATAAATGAAATTTATAAATAGTAAGATTTATAAATTTGTGAAGTTATAATTGAAGAATAGATTTGGTTAAATAAATGAATCTTATAAGTTGTAAGATTTATGATTTGGAAAGTCTTTGAAGGAACGATTTTTGTAAATAATCGTTTTATAAGTATTTAACTTATAATATGAACTTTTAGTTTATAATTAAGTTATAAATTGGAATAGGTTAATAAAAGAATTTATAAAAAGGAAGTTTTTATAAATAAATAGAAATGGAATTTATAAAAGATGTTTTATAAATTCGCAAACAACTTATTTTGATAAGTTAATTGTTGAAACTTATTAATGGAGTTATATTCACCTTTTTGACTGTGAATAATCCTTTGAAATAAAAGGCATAGAATTGATGAAATTTATTAACGTAGAATATTCACGTTTTTGAATAGTGAATAAATCCTTTGAATTAAAATGAATAAAAGGATGAAATCGTTAATGAAGTATATTCACGTTTTTGAATAGTGAATAATATGTTAAAGAAATTGTTTTGAATGTGATATTTTAAATTGAATTGAAACGATCGAACGAAGTTTTAATTGTGTTGAGATTCGAAACCATAGATTTCATCATTAATTGTTGAAATAGACGTTTTCGAGAAATGAAAAGGAAATAGTGGACTATAACACTGTTGTTATAGTAAATGATTTCCGAAAGGAAATGTTTTTGTATAGTATTAGGATTTATATATCTATTTTAATTTCGAATCCCTATACTAGTGATTTTGGGTTGTCGTAACGATGTTTTACGTAACATTCGTTTTGGCCCAAATAAATATGTTTAAGAGAATGATTTCCTTAAAGAATGAAATATATACTTAATTTCGATTGAAGTATATTGAATATTTTCTAAGTGTTGAAAATAAATAAAATTTGTGAATTACTTATGAATAAATAAGTATGAAAATGTTTTCCAATATAAAGTGAATATCTTAAGAATTTATCTTTTTGAAGATAAATTGAAATGAATAATCGAAATCGAATATTCATAGATATTTTGGATTATAAATTCAATATGGAATTTATGAATGAAAAGGGAAGTTGTTTAGAAATAAATATTGATTTATTTTTGAAGTGTTGAAAATAATATATCTAGTGAAGATATTTTTGGAAAATAAATAATTTGGAAAATTATTTGGAAACTGGTGATGTGTGCATATCCAGTGATAGTTCAATAACCGACTATCAATATTTCCCTTTGAATGGGTAGTTGATGTGATTTGTTGAATGTGAATGCCACACTTATTTTTAAATAAGCGCTCACTATTCGGGTTAACCGGGAAAGGACCATGGGGTCGTATAACCCATTCCGAATATGTGATACGTCGTTGTGAATTGCATTTGAAGATCGGTGTTGAAGACCCGGTATTTGCGAGAGCGATAGGATGACCTGTCGATTTACTCTGCACCGAGTTGCTCCGGTATAGAGTTCTCCATATGTGATGGTGAATCCGATCAGGATTGTGAATATCCGGATTGCAAGGACTTCTTTGTAAGTGCCTTCGGTTTTGTTCGATCCCGGAACAAACTTGTATGGATTGTATGTCTGACGTTACAAGTTGAGATATAAAGCCGATTTCTTTCAAATATATTTCTGTTGGTGGCGGAGAATTTATTCTTTTAGCTTAACACCCTTCTCTGAGACATACGAGCTCAAAGGTTATATAGTTGAAGTTATCAGCGATATATTCCCAATTTGGTAATGTGATATGCTGAGTGATGCTGAAATGATCATTGTGTTGATTATTGTGATAGGATCGTTTATTTGATCGTCTATCTTGGTGATTATTGTGTTGATCATTTATTGACCCAAAGCATGGCTTTTGTATAAAGTATGTTTTTGTGGACGTGACTTCGTCGAACCTCACACCCCGGAAATGGTCAAAACAGGAAAGATGCAGCAAGGTTATGAGGGGTAGCACCCTTTAGGGTATGTACATTTCCTTCTGGATAGAGGTGGTATCATGGTATGGAGCCCAGATATTTAACCTAAGTGGTTACTACGAATTTATTACTTTGTGGTTGTTGGTTTTCGGGATCCCGTGAGAAAGGTCGTTTACGATCGGGGAATGGCGTGCTCGTGTCAGTAGTTACCCAGTTAGGGGTAACCCGGCCTTGTGTTGGCAGAGTTCCGGTTTGGTTCTCGGGGATGTCTTTCCAGAGGCATTCTCATGTGGCAATGGGAAGTTCCTTGGCCTGACCATTTGTTGGAAATCCAAAGAAACAATACGAAACTTGTACGGTTTTAGTTGTAGAACCTATCATTCACTTATGGTGTCGCAACACTGTTTGGATGGTAGCTATAGTAGGCATACGATAATGGTCGTATGTTGGCTAAGATTTATATTCTACTTTCGAAATGAATTTTCTACACTATGCACTAATAATAATAGCAAATGTCTTTTTAAATGCGTATCAAGCATCTTTGACTATCATAAGGAGAAATCTCCTCCGATTCTGCGTTTGCATTGTGTGTGTGTGCGGGAGGCCTTATGGTAGTCTCATTTTTAAAAGCATTGCGAATTGATTAAAAATATTCCTCTATTTTGATTTTAAAGATAAATAAACTGTTTTGAGTTCTCACACCAGTCACATGACTGACTTGGAGTTTATTGTTTTCCTTCCTAAACTCTGGGTGCCCACCAATTTACACACGGGCAGTCAAGAGTTAGGTTTATCAGGATATTCTGGATATTCTGAAGTTGCTGGAGGCAAGCTGGATGGCATTGGCGTATTACTTATATAGTATTTCTTTTTCCGCTGCATTGTTGATGTTGTTGTACACTCTGATGATATGATGTAATGAAATGTGATGAAATGTAATAACTGATATAGTTCTTTGTTTAAAGATTATTCATTTATTATTATATGTTGTTCCGCTGCGAATTGTGAGATTCTGATGTTGTTCTGTTGTTTTCTATTCCGTCCTATGTTTTCAAAATGTTCTCTATTCTCTTTTTTGTTCTATTTTAAAATTTTCTTTCTCTTCTCTGTTCTATTTTCTCTATTCTCTTTTTCTTTCTATTTTAAAAATTTTCTATGTTCTTTTCCCTCTATCTTCTTATCTTCTACCTTCTTTTCTACCTTTTCTTTTCTTAAATTCTTTTTAAAACCCATAACTATTCGGTTTTTCGGCAACGAAAAATCGAAAACGTTACAATTACTCAGTGCACTTAAAGGTTTAATTAATGTAATTAATCAAGGAGTTGGTTTAATTGGTGAAGTAATTAAAGGAAGTTAATTATCGATTGTGATTAATCAGGTTTGATTAACAAATGTAATTAAGTTATAATTAATTATTAAATGTAATTAAGAGAACAACTGATTAATAAAGTAATTAGAGGTTCATTAATTAATGTATTGTTTAATTAATTAATAAGTGTGATTAATTATAAGATAATTAATCAATGAAGTGAGAAAAGAAGTAATAATTAATTAATGTAATTCATTAGGGGTTAATGTAATTAATTATAGTTAATTAATTAATTAGAAATTAGTTAAGATTAATTAATAATTAAATATTAATAAATTTTTGTAATTAATTTAAAGGCTAATTATTTAGTGTAATTAGGGAATAATTAATCTAGGGTGATTTATTAAGAATGTGATTAAAGAATAATTATTCTGTAATTGAAGATTAATTAATTGGATAATGAAGGTGGTTAAAGAGTGACTGGTTAATTAATTGTAATTAATTAACGATTGTTTAAGCAGGATTAATTGTTCAATT
Source organism: Allium cepa (assembly GCA_030765085.1). NCBI lineage: Eukaryota > Viridiplantae > Streptophyta > Magnoliopsida > Asparagales > Amaryllidaceae > Allium > Allium cepa. Next base: position 339,495,740 of record CM060938.1, read on the forward strand.
CTCAAGTAATTAATTTAATTTAAGTTGATTAAATTAATTGTAAAAGGATTAATGATTCCTCTTTGTGGATGATTGTTTGTGGAATATGTAGATTGATTGATATCTATTGGATGATATGTTGTGATATTATATGATATGATATTGGGTATATCAGTGATATATGTGTGATATTTATCTATGAATGATGCTGTGTGAATTCAATGTTTTAAACTGAATTAAATTGTTAACTTAAATTACTTGGACATTAAGGTGGCGTTTGGATTCGATGAGACCGGGATCGGGTTTCCAAATTTGGTATTCCGAAAACCACATCGATCCAAATTAAACGTTAGGTCGTGAATCTCAAGTGAAGAGTGAAGACTCGAGGTGTAAGGACTATTGTCGTTAATACTCTGAGGGTGATTCCAATACGAGTTTAACGGGGGTAGTACTTTCAGGTTCGAGATGAAGATTTAGTGTGCAAGGGCTATTGCCGTTAACTCCGAGGGTGATTCCAAAACGAGTGTAGCGAGATAGTGCCTTCGGTTTTGTTCGAACCCGGAATGAACTTGTATGGATGAATGCTTTCAGAACATCGTCATGTGGACGATGAGCATTCTAAGATAGATGTGTTCTACAAAGGTAATCGTAGCCTCAAGCCTCATCAATAGGGAATGGCTAAAACAGGGGAGGTGCAGCAAGGCTAAGTGGGTAGCACCTAAGTAGGACGAGATTTATCCCTGTCTAGAGGTTCCTTTTTATTTCGGTTGTGTGGGCGGTTGATCACGACAACTACCGGGGTTGTCTTGTTTGGGACAGTCCAGTAAGGGATGGTTACGACCTTGTGTTGCAGGGGATTTAGGGTAGATCCTCGGTACAGTGATCTAGGCCACGCACTGTGACGGGTGGTACCCCAGTAGCCCTGCCATTAATGGGAACCCATTCTTCCTACGTGCCCTTTACGGTTTTGATTGTATTACCCACTTTTGTGGCTAGTAGCTGGAATTTAATGAATGTAACAATTTCGGCTATTTTCTATTTACTTGAAAACCCTAGACCCTATTATAATATCACTGGATTTCCTATTAAATTTTTTAATTAGCGTAAGGTAAAAACTTACCCATGTTTATTTGTGGGGAGTCTTACGTGATGCCTTTGTTTTCAAAGGATTTTCAAAGTTAAGCAACTTTAACCCGTTTACTCACACCAGACCCATGTCTGACCCCAAGTGTTTATTTTCTGTTTTATTAAACTCTTGGGTAATCATATTATGTATGAGTAGTCGAGGGATTCAGGTTTGCATTGACGAGTTCTGGAGGAGATATGGAGCAGGTGGATTCAGCGTGTAGATATATGTATAGTGTTCTGCTGTGTTAGAGTTGTATCTGTATCTTTGTGTTGTACTTGAGTTGTAATAACTAGACAGGTGTTATGACTGTCTAGTTTGTGTTGTTCGAGCTATATAACTCTGATGTATATGGTACTATGTAATATTTTATTTGATAAATATAATTATTCGTTCCGCTGTGATATTCTGATTTTGTTTAGTTCTTTCTTTTCCATCTTTTCTCTTTTCTATCCCTTTCTTTCTTCTTAATGATGTGTCTTTCTGTGGAATGAAAGGCGGGTCGTTACAATTAAAATAAGACTAATGAAAAGGATTGTATTTAAAAGTATCTAACATTTAAAACATAATAAGTTTAAATTTGAAAATATAATAAATATGTAAATAAGTTATATATTAAACATAAATACTTAATTAAACAAGGGTATAACAAAAAATAATATTGCACATGACATTTGTAAACTTAAGAAAACATGTTGAAACAAGTGTAAATATTTTAAAAATGTTTTAAAACATTTGCTAGCCATGTAACTTGAAATTTACAAGTGTAAACTTATGATAACAAGTGGCAATATGGTTTCATTGAAATTTAAATACATAAATATATTGCTTAAGAAAGAAACCAGGCTTCTCTTCTTCACTTCATCATTCAAAAAAATAATAAAAATAAAAATCAAACCTGTAAACAAATCAGGAAATAGAAAATAGAAACAAACCAAACAAAACTCTTTCACAAATCTTCAACCTAATATCAAGCAAGAATTCAAGCATTCAAATTCAACAAATAAGTTCAAAAATCAACTCAACATTAAGAGGATCAAAACAACTCAAACCTGAAGCAATCACATCAGGGATTTAAGATCAAAATCAATTCAACTTGAAGAAGCAAATCAACATCAAGCTTTCAAGTTTCAGATTCAACTCAGTTTAAACCATAAAGCCAAGTAACAGATCAACTCATAATCATTAAAATGCAAGTTCAAAACAGTTTCCAGGTTTTCAAAAGGCTTCTCTATTTTCAAGTTACAAGTGATTGAACCGACTTTAAAATGTTTAAACTTGTTTAATTTCTAATGCTTGTGGTAAGTACTTAAAGAAGTTATGAAAGAAAGTTTGTATAAGTATTAAAATTTGCCTGCATGTCTGTATATACACGTAGAATGATTGTGCATGTCTGTATGTATCCATACAAATACCTCTGTTAATAAAAACAGACTAAACCAGTTTCAAAAATCTATCTCTCCTTCTTTGATTTTTTAGGATATAATCCTTAAAAGTAATTTGTTTGTATCATTAGATCTAATTTATAAACATAATTTCAGGTGAAAATATTTATTATTTAATTCAAAAATAAGAAATGTCAGGAATGATCAGATTTAAATCAAAATAATCGAAGGTCTGGATTTCGAATTTTAATCATAGAAATGGATTCGTATCTCAAAATCATGATTTTTGATAAACATTTCAGAATTTTTAAGTTTATGTTTGATGAGCAATTGCGAGTTGATCAGAATTTACATTTTTGTCGATTGTTGACGAACGACGAGGTGTTGGTTGTCGTGGCTGATGGTGGCCGGGGTCGTCGGCACGTGGAGGATTTAGGTTGACTAGTGGGTTCCAAGAAGGTGCTGATTGGCTCGATTTCGATTTTGGCATAAGTTCATCGATCTGGGAGGTGTGGGTTGTCGAGTAGATCATCGACGACATACGGGAGGTTGTAACGTCATTTGCCTTGGCTCCAGTGCCTCGGCATGTGCATGCGTGAGTATTTGTATCTGGTATGGTTGTAAGTTTGGGTAGAAGAACTGTCTCGGGATTGACTCGAAGAATTTCGCGAAGTAGCTCGCGGAAACGAACAAGTGTGGGTTACTCGAAGTTGGGCTTGGGATTTTGTATTTTTACTCAGGTCTGGGTTTTTGAGAGTAAAAACAGTTTTTAACTTTTAAAACAAAACCAAATTTTAATTAAAACAATTTTTGCAAATAATAAATGTTTGTCCAAGTTTTGAATTGGCTAAAAGTTTTTAAATAAAATTATTTTGATTAACTAAGTTTCAAAAGTGTTTAAGATACATATACCCTTTATTATAAAGTTTATTTTAAATAAACTTAATATTGCAATTAAGTGGGTAATTAAGAAATGAATTTTTTTAAAGGTTAATTAATTAATAAAAGTAATTAAAGGATAATTACTTAAATAATAATTACTTAAATAATAATTACTTAATGTCAATAATTAAGGTGAGTAATTAATGGATAATTACTAAATGTGATTTATTAAAAGGATAATTACTTAATGAAATTAATTAAAGGATAATTAGTTAATTAAAGGTTGATTGATTAATTAATTTAGGTTATTAATTAAAGATTAATTAGTGATTAAAGGTTAATTAATTAATAATTAAAGGTTAATTAACGATTAAAGGTGAATTAATTAATGATTAAAGGTTCATAATTACTTTATGTAATTAATTAAGGGTTAATTAATTTTGTAGTTAACTTAAGGTTAATTATTTATGTGATTAATTAAGGGATAATTAATTAATTAAGGATAATTAATTAAGATGGATAATCAAGTGACTAATTAATTTCATTAATTAATTAAAGCAATAACAAATGGTTTATAATTTGTTAATGTTAATTAAGCAGGACTTATAAGTAACTAAAGTAATTAATCTAGTTTAGGTGGAGGTTAAATTAAATTATTTAGGTGGAGGTTAAAGTAACTAACTAATTTTTCTTGCTTATGGGTGTTTGAATGCTTGAATTGATTGTTATCTCTGATCTATAATATTCGCGATGTAAAATTGTTTGAATTGAGCTGTGTGTAAGTTATTTATCTGTATTGAATTTACATATTTATCTATGAATCTGTGAATGAAGATAAACGTTATAGGATTATACCGCTTGTCGATATTGTTGTGTTTGGATAGTGATGATTGATGATATTGTAGTGTTATGTAAAACCCATGGACTACACCACACACACAAATATGGATTTCATGGAAAATCGATCAAGTTATGGGTTTTTGAATTTAAAATGATTTAAAACTGGAATTTTGAATCCAAAATGGTTTGGAGGCAGTCTGGGTTAAACTTTGAAAAGGGAATTTTTGTAACGTCCTACCTTTTCACACGCTTTAAATCGACGATAAACCACACACGTCAGACTAAAAGTGTAACATCCTGCATTTTCGCACGGTTTAAATCAACACACGTGCCAATTCAAACCATACGGAAGGGCGGATTGTTATGGGTTAAATAAGAAAAACAGAGAAGAAATAAAATAAAACAGAATCTCACAGTAGAAGGATAAAATATAGTAATCAATATATAGTTCATAAAACTGTTTACAAACATTTGCTTCTTCTTTATACAATAAATATCAGAGTTCACATACCAATAAATATCAATGCAGCGGAATTAAATGGTGTAGTGGAATAATAGTAATACAAATCTTCGTCTTCGTCCTCCAGAGCTAAAACTTCAAATCCTGAAACGCTCGGACTCACCCGAGCGAATTGAAAAGGCAAAACACTCGAGTCAGAACTAAAAGATCTTATGTAAGTTAAATCAACAGAAATAAATATGAGTGCAGTAACTCAAGAGATGCTCGGGATTTACATCTCCTAAGGATCCGTTAAACTATTTACTATGTAGTATATTGCGCTATTATAATAGTGTCTAATTGTAAAATAAACTTACTTTTTGCTTAGCATTAAGAGGTTACCCATATAGCCCTTAACACGTAATAGTCCCAATAGTCCATCCAATATCATAGTCCCTCCTGATCGGGAAGCCACTAGAGGATACCACACGGGCTATGGGAGAAATCCAAACTCGTACAAGGCCCGATAGGGTAGGTGACACGGCACAACTAGGCAATGCCAGGGTAGATATACTAATTGCTATCCGGGCTGGTAGAAACGAGCAGCGGGCCGCTGCCGCCCACCTCGAACAACACCCCCAAATCAAAAATCAAAAGTGGCCACCGAATCAATCCAAAAGTCAATAATATCGAAGGAGTGCGTTCGATCAGAGAAATGACCTCATTGGCCTGAAAATCGCTCCTGTTTTAGCCACCTTATGCCAACTCACGAGAGTCGGGTCCACGTATTTACCTCAAAGGAAACGCTGCCACCATCCTACTTCATTCTGGACTCTCCACCGCGTACACGGTTGTTAAAGTGGTTTTCGGAGTTGGCAGAGAGTATGACAACTTCTGATCCCAGTCTCTTTAACAACCAAACGTTATTATAACACCGCGGTCATTTTAAAAATAATTATACTTTCAAAACCAGAATATAATTATCCATTTCAAAACCCATAAATACGATATCATTTCCTTTTAAAACCCAAATAAAAATGATATCATTTTATTTCATATATATTTCTTTTCCAAAATCATGCCACCTTTAAAATTTATAATACCTCGAAACCAAATATTTGAATTTTAACTTTCAACATAATACTTCGAAATCCATAGTTTTAAAACTATAACTTTCAAACTTAAATGGTTTGGATATTCAACAATATATAAAATAAAACAGTTGAATTTAAAATTTCTTTAAAAGTAAATAAATTCCACTCCTTTACAATTTTTATTCACTTTAAATTCAGTCTAAACCCATAACTTCTAGATTCACTTTCAGTTTGAATAAAACACTTCGATTTCAATATTTTCAAACTTTGAGTATTTAATGAATTTCAAAACTAAGGTTGGGAATTTCAAATCAACAATTCATTTTAATATTATTTAGTTTGAAAGGTTTACATGATAAATCCATAACCATTTAAATTAAAACTAAATTTATTAACCCCAAATATTTCCTTCCATTTATTAATACTAGAATTATTCATTAAATCCAGTTATAAATATCATACCTTTAAAATTTCCATTTTTTTAAGTTAACATCAACTTATGGAGTTAAATTTTTAAATAAGCTCAATTCCAATTAAATTTCTAATTTATCTTTCAATCTTAATTGATTTGAATCATTTAAAACTCTATATATACACAAGATCTTAAACCTGTACTAAATCATATAATATAAATTATCAAATTCCATTTTTTAACTTATTCATTTTTATTTAACAGATTTATGCATAGCTTAAATTCAACAATTTAACTATATATGTATATATAAAATATATTTATATCATATCCAAATTTTATATTTATTAAACCGTATCATATCCAAACCATAAAAATCATTTCAAAAATAATTATATATATATATACCGCGGTGCCTGTATATAATTTTCTATCCTATGGTCAAGTGATACGGATATTTATCATTTCAATCCGCAATTTAAAAATAAAAATGCGGTTGTATATCATTTCAAACCGTAATCCCGATTGAAATGAAAATGCATAATAACTTGCAGTTTATATAAGATAGAATAAATCATCCATTCACCTAATATCAATCATTAACCAATTTATTTCAATCATCATCAATTTAAACCAACATCACTATATAACATATAAAATATAACAGGTAATAAATAAAAGGTATTAACTAACAGTTTATATTCAATAATAAATTTAATACTGTTTAACTAGCAGTTTATATGTAAATAAATAAATTTTAATTGTCAAATTATATGCAATAACAAAATCAGTTAACAGTTAAATTAAATAAATGCGGTTTAACTGAGATGATGAATAAAACATGCCAAACAGTCATAAATAAATTTCTCCTCATATTATCAATCAGTTTAACAAACATAAGAAATATAGAAGTTGTGAGTGGGTTAAAACACTCACCTTTTGAATTTAAATCGAATTTAAATCTGATTTAAACTCAAAAATTCGACGGTCTCCAAATTTGTCCAAACCAGCGTCAAAGTGTCCGGAATTTATTACGATCCTAACAATTTTTTTCGCATAAACGGATATCGTATCAGGAAGTTATTCGATTTTAAATATATGAAATCAAAATAAAAATTAAAATAAATAAACAAGCTCACCTCTCCCCCCAACATCCACGTCATCACCCTTATCTTCAAGCGCTCAACACCTGTACATGCAACCCCTAGTCAACGCAACCCTAACACCCTGTTTCACGCAATTACAGCAGCCGCCAACAACTGCCGCCTCCACACACGTCGCCGCCGACTCCGAAAACTTGGACGAGTTCGCCAGCAACCCCCTATCCTCTCGGCCCCCGCGACTTCCGGTTGCCAAAAAAAAAACGCCCAGGCCGCCATCCCCTAAATTCGAACCCTAGTTTGAAAAATCCACTCGATCCAGCCGTCGAAATCACAAACGAACCGTACCGATCGACTTCCCTTGGTGCTCTCTACGATACCCAGAAGGGGTTTCTCGATCAGACTCCGTTTGATTCCGGCACGATGAACGGCCGTAAATTGATCATCAATTTTCGGCCACACTGAAACTCGGATTGAAAAACGAATCGCGCCACTAAATTTTACTCGTCGAGGGCATTAATATATATTTTTTTGGAATTTTTCTAAGGATTTAAATTTTAGGCTTTGGATTTGATTTTTGAAATTGAACATGGATCTAGGGTTTCTAGCCATTGGAAGAAGAGAAGGAACTGATGAAATGAACGCACAAACAAATGAGAATAGATGGAGGTAGGGTTTATAACTGGGTTTATATAGGTAGGTTAGAAATATAGTGTAACAACCCGCATGTTTATCGATTTTATATTTAAATATTTTGGTTAAATATTTTATTGTTAATCGGATATTGGTACGAAAAGCTACTTTTTGCAAACGGTCAAATTAGGACTAGAGACCACTTCCATTGAGTTTGAAATGCCGTTTACAACTTTTTTAAGTATAAACATTGATAAGTTTGGAGTTAGTGGAATTTCACTTACTTTTCCCGCTTTGGACTTTGGGTTAGATTAACCATTATAACTTAAACCCACTTCTCTCTTTCTCCTCACTGTTCATAAATTTCCTAACAACCAAGCTTTAGCATTAATGGTGAGTGGAATGAGAAATTAAAATTCCAAGCTCAAATTCTCTTGCAAATCCAACATTCAATTCCAAATTCAAGAAGAAGACATTGGATTCAAGCTTGTGATCACTTCCCATTGCTTTCAAGCTTTTCTTCAAAAATTTGGTGAAAATGTGAGATTTTTATCTCACAATTCTAGCCTATAACTATATTGGACTGATGGGAATGATTGCCTATCATTTTTGCATGCATATTAGCATTTGGTTTGGATTGGATTGGCGAAAAACTCCAATTTTTAGCATTTTGGTGAATTTTCTGCACTTAGGTCGTTCTGGCCATTTTTCTGTGTTCGGTGTTAGGTCGCTCGCGTGTTATCGCGCTAGGTCGCACTGCCTTGAATTTTCACTTCGGAGTTAGGTCGTTTCACGTTAGGTCGTATGGGGTTTAGGTCGTAGGTCGTGGGGAGTTGGGTCGTAAGTCGCTCGCCCTTATCCTTGGCCGTTTTCCACTAGGTCGCGTTGCGCTTCTAGGTCGCGAGTCTTTAGGTCATCTGACTTTATAGGTCGTTGGACCCTTTAAATTGTAGGTCGTTGGACCTTTAACTCGTAGGTCGTTGGACCTTTAACTCGTAGGTCGTTGGACCTTTAACTCGTAGGTCGTTGGACTTTTAACTCGTAGGTCGTTGGACCTTTAACTTGTAGGTCGTTGGACCTTTAACTCGTAGGTCGTTGGACTTTAACCGGTAGGTCGCTCGACCTTGCCTTAGTTGTTAAGTCGCTTGGCCATTCCAGTTAGGTCGCATGACCCCTTAAGTCGCTCGCCTCCGTTAGGTCGCGCATCACCCTAACTTGCTCGGCCTTGCCTTCGTTAAATCGTGTGACACGTTAGGTCACGCATCACTTTAACTCGCTCGACCTTGTTTAAGTCGTTAGGTCGCGAACACTCCTAGGTCGCTCGACCCTATCCTCCCTTAGGTCTTTACTAAGTCGTACTGTTTTCGACGGGGCGGTGCGCCGCACCCCGCCGTGGGCGCTGCCCCCTGGACCCCTGCGACCTGAAAAACATTCAATAGAACTTGCTTGGTTGAGATGCTGAGTTGACCATTCTTCGAGACAAACTATCTTGGGCTTCTCGGTCGATTTTATGGATTTTTGAATATCTATTTCGATGGATTCTTTACTGGTTTCTTTGGATTTTATTTACGTCTTCGTATGTGAATTTTTATGATTGATTGTTCTTACAATCACTTCTATGATTTGTCACTTTAAAATATGAAGGTTTCAATACTAGTAGTAAATATAAAAAATCTTTCAACAAAATGATTTCAACTCTATTTTCAATAACAAAGCTCTTTTCTTAAACCGTTTTCCAATCTACTAGTATATACAAACCTTTACCTCACTCGTATGAGAAATTGAATTAAACGGCTTAGTAAAACAAGTGGTATGAAACGCTTGCGTTCACTTCGTTGGTTAATTCTTGGACTTGTTCGATTGAACCTCTTGTGACAATTTTCTAGTGAAGATTTACAGTTTGTTCGTAAATATTTAAGTTAAGCAAGTGGTTATGGGACACGAAGCTAAACTTTTATATTTACTAGCTAAGTGTAATTGACACTTCTCGTTGATCATGACGATCATTTTATGATTTAAACTAGCAATTGTGCGATGTCTCTTTGTTTACAAGGTTAGACTAGACCTCATGGGTGTGATTCCAACTCACACATATCTCTTTGTCCGCAAGGTTAGTCTAGACACCATTTGTGTGATTCCACTCACACATACCTTTTTGTTGCGAGGTTAGGCTAGACACCACTTATGTGATTCCACTCACACATACCTTTTTGCTTTTTGGTTAGCCTAGACCTCATCTGGGTGATTCCGACTCACCCATATGGGGTAGCTCCCCATGGTCTTCGGACCGTCATGTGATAGGCCTCTTTCTCTTTTTCTGTGATTTCTGGATTTCTTGTGTTGATTTCTGGAATTTATGTCATTGACTTGTTATGAGTACAGGTTTAGGGTATGATGCCCTCTTTGGATCTTTGAGAAGATTCTTGTGATATCGATTTATCTCTTATTGATTGATCTTAATCATTTGCGAACTTATAGTAGTATGTCAGTATGGATATTTTATGTTTATGCCATATCTTTTATTTTATATCATGTCATCTGATATTTATAGCTAGACTGATCCGTTTATTATTTTCTTAAATAATACTCGGGTCAGACCGAGATGTTACAGGTGCTTCTGCTTGACCACTTCCCGAGATTTGCTACTCTGACCTTTGGCTAACTATTTAGATTAGCAGTTTTCGTTGTATACACTTAAGATATAGACTCATAGTTGTATTCTTTTGTATAGCACGTGTTGCTATTCTTTTGTATTATTGTGGATCTTTTTGACCACTACTCTGATGTACACTTCCATGTGTTAGTTATATATTCATATCTTCTTCCGCCTTTGTGATATGGATGTCTGTGACTGATTTGTGTTATGCTTATTTCTATGTTTGTTTCCGAAGATTATTTATAGCCACCGTGTGATAAGCAATCACATGGATGGACGCTCCTCAACAGCCTTATTCTCCGCGCTAATTGACACCACTACACCGTAGTGTTCTTGGCTAGTGTGGGTATAGAGATGGGGCGTCACATAGAGTAGATGGATCGGGTTAATAGATATACGTGCTATCGTTAACGTGGCCCAAAAAGCCCGTTCTAACCCCAGAATGAAATTGGATAAACCCATAAATCAAAATAGGTATTTTAAAATATTCTGAACGCGATGGAAAAAGTTTCGCGTCCAAATTCTATTGTATGAAGAAGTTATGCTGAAATCAATATTTACAAATTGATTTCAAATTGATTTCAATTAAATCGATTTCAAGGCGTTTCGCGTTCGTATGATCAAATGACAAGTCCAATCGCTACGAAACTTGAAACCCTATAAAAATTTACTGTTACGGATCCGATGAAACTGGTTAAGTCGAAATCCGTGTCCATGCCAAAAATGGCTATTTTTATATTAAATAAATAAATTAAGAATTAGTAAATAAATCAAAATTTTATATTTCAGTTTCAGAATTGGAAAATTTTATCACTTATGATACCTCAATCATTTACAATGATTTTAAACAAATTTAAAAATGAAAAATTTAGATGATTCATTTATAAATTTCAATATAAATTCTCAATTCCATTAAATTCAAAATTTAAATTAACTTTCTAATAATTCTATTAAATTAAACGAATCAATGATTATTCCACTCATATATTTCAAATAGGTGGATTTAAAATCTATTATCTTAATATGCTTCGATTACACTTAAACCTCTATTAACATAATATTTAGATGTTAAATTTTCATTTATTCCAATTAAACCTATTATCATACATTACTTCAATATACTGAAGTTATAAATAAATTTAACAATAGATTCATACTTATATTACATAAATGACTACCCTTTTATATTTACGTAATTTTAAATATTTAATCCATTTAATTGCAATTAATCTTTTCATTAAATTTTAGATTCAAATCAATTTATAAAGCTTTATTTCCATTCTTATTATTCATTAATCATCCTATTATGAAGAATATTTACGTTATTCCCCATTATTCCTTAATTTATACAAATATATCCTTTAATTAGATTAATTTTTATTGATTACCCATTTAAATTTACTAGACTTTATTACTTTACATACTTCTCGTATAAATTTCACAATTAACCATAATTATTAAAGTAACGCTTAATAAATACGACCCTATAATTACTCAACTTCTAATTATTTCATTTTCTATTAGTGTAACATTCATTTATTTTATTACCACTTATTACAATTTTTAATTCCAATAACAAATAAGAAGGTAATTTAGAATATATGTTACAGATTTTGAATTAATCACTATTCATTATTATTGACTTAAATTTAGCATTACTTGCATTGCATTAACCTTTACTTAAAATCCCTATCAAATTGCAATTATATTCTAAATAAATACATTTACTCCTTTCGTTATTCATTAATTGTCACAGAGAAACGTTCATTAATATCAACAATATTGTAATTCTAATTACCTACATTGATTGTATACGTTTTCCATTATTATCATTTATTTGAATTCTATTCAACTTTCCATCTTATGCATATAGTTAACCTTTCTATTGATTTTACCTTCAAAATTTTCAGTTATTTTCTTAACTTACAAAAGGCAATGATTAATTACATTTAATCGCTATTAATTAAATGCATTGGTAACGAACAATAGTTGTTACCATTTTACAATTTATAACATTTGTAATTTATTCTTTACAACAATTATTACCTATCAATATTATTTCGCCCCTAAATACAAAACTTGCAATTGTTCTTATTATCATATTCCATTTACTGTTAACAATGTTTATTACATTAAATCATTTTTATTTTTTCCTTAAATTTCTCATATTCAATTTATATATAGGTAAAATTCTTTTCACTGCTTAAAATCATTTGAATTAACTTCAATTACTATAAGTAGGTTTTAATTTATTTTATATTTTTTCTACTTAATTCAGTTTGAATTTTTCTTCTTCAAATTATTCCTAGCTAGGTTTTAAGTCACCATTTATTAATTTACTTTAGCGTTCAATTCAATATTTGTTTATAAATTTTTTTTCTTTCTTTTTTTTCTACTAAATTTAATTTCAAAACTCATTAATTTAACCAAATTAAATCCACGAAATTTATGGGTCGTTACACTCTCCCCCTCTCAAAACTTTTCGTCCCCGAAAAGGAAAAGAAGGGAAAAGAAGAATTAGAAAATCCATATGTCTTATTCAAAATATTAAGTTATAAACAATTATATTTACAAAATTTGTTACTTAAATAAGAATATACAAATTTACAATCATTATGTCTTTTTATACTTAAATAAATAAAGTTTGGAAAATAATTTGAAAATAATTTCTATGTCCAAAAATTTACGGAAAATTTCGGCAGTCTCCTTTGTACGGAGCGGCTCGGGAGAAAAATAAAATATAAATATAAAAATATACAACAAATTATACAATATAATATATATCCCAACTTGGGAAAACGATATAATAACGCTATAACCCGTAATCCGAAACGTACCTACTTGTCGGGTCGATTTACTCTTATTTTATGGAACCAAAAGCAGTAGCAGTTGCTTCCATAACCTGCATTTCACTTTTTTAATCCAAAAAGTTAATATGTATTATATAAATGAAATGTTTAATAGTCACTTCAGCCATAAACAACACTCCATGCAAACAACAATCATTGCAATCACAGCATAAAATCAAATACAAATCAACCATCCAAGCAAGACAAAATAATTGGTTGCTCGGGTTCAAAACTTTAAATTGTATAGAATGAAAAATAAACTATCAAGGGCATCATTTACTCAACAGTCTTAGATGAAACAAAATGGATTATTCATCCATCCCACCAAATTTATAGTATCTTACCCGAACAACCATAACCAAACAACAACAATTCCTACTAACAAATCAAATTAACTTATTATTAATTTTATTTCATACATTAAATGTTTAATTTCCTTTCTTTCATTCATTTCAGTGATTCTTTTCATTTGTATAATGGTTTATCTTTTTATTTTCATTTATTTCTTTCAATTTTATTTAGAAATAACTTTAACCCTTTTAGTTTACAATTTCTCTTTATTATATTACATTCATTTATAATTGCATGACCTCGTCTATTTACACTTTATTACTTAAGTTTATAATCATCTATTTGTCATACTTACATTTAGTTATATTTACTTGATAAAATTTCAATCATAACTTAAGTTTATAACATTAAACTCTCATTTAATAGCGATTTCATTGAATACTTTCATTATTTCAAAATTTCTACCTGTATAATATTCTATTACAATCTCTTATCAAACATTTGAATTTTTAATATTTGGCAAGTTATATATGTTATTTAAGGGTGTAATTTGAAAGTTATACAATTTTGTTCCATTTCCTTTAACTAATTCACCGTTCAATAAATTTTTACCTTTTTCTTATAAGTTACAATTTCAACTTCCTTTTTATTTCCTTTATAACTTAGTCTTAATCTCTTACCTAAATTAGAGGTTTCAATTATTAATTACTTACCTTTCATTTCACTACAATAATTGAAACAATTAATTAATGAAAATTTAAGAATTTAATACCGGATTAAATTTTAATTTATTTTAAAATAATAGATAAATATATTATTACAACTTAAATATTTCTAATTATATTTAAAACAATTCAAAATTTATATATTTTTCAAAAATGAATCTGCAGTAAAACTACTACAGTGGCCTTTCCCTTTCGAAACTCGAAAATGAAAGTCGATGATGCGACCGCCATCACCGAAGTTGTGACGCCCCACCTCTATACCCACGCTAGCCAAGAACATTACGGTGAATGCTGTCAACTAGCACGGAGAATAAGGCTGTTGAGGAGCGACCATCCATGTAATTGCTTTGTGCGAGCACCGATATGTCAGATAGTAAAACATGCATTTTATTTCAAGAGGAAATCCGACATACCGGTACTCACTCAAAGCTACTACACAGTGGCTATATAAATCCTTCGGAAAACAAATATAGAAACACGCATAACATAAATCAGTCACAGATAATTCATATCACAAAGGCGGAAGAAGATATGAATATATAATTAACACATGGAAGTGTATATCAGAGTAGTGGTCTAAAAAGATCCACAATAATACAAAAGAATAGCAACACGTGCTATACAAATGAATACAACTATGAGTTTATATCTCAAGTGTATACAACAAAATAAACTACTAATCTAAGTAGTTTGCCAAAAGTTAGAGTAATGAATCCCTGGGGAGAAGTCAAGCAGAAGCACCTGTAACATCTCGATCTGACCCGAGTATTATTTAATAAGAAAATAATAAACGGATCAGTCTAACTATAAATATTAGATGAAACGATATAGAATAAGAGATATGACTAAACACACAATAATCACAATGCCAAGCTGTGATATATATAAGTAGTTGAAAATCATCAAGGGATTAATCAATGTCACAAAATCTACACAAGAATCAAAGAAATGTCATACTCCTTATTTCATTCATCAAACCACAATTATTGACGATTATATCAATGTCAATCACAAAAGTCAATGACACACAAATTCACCAATGCACAAATATTGATAAAACTTATCAATGGAAATCACGAAAATTGGTGAAGCATAAATTATAGAAATCATCTCAAGAAATCCAGTCAATGACACACGAATTCACCTATGCACAAAAATTGATAAATCATATCAATAGAAATCACAAAAATAGGTGAAGAAGAAAATTCTAGAATTCGACACACGAAATCCAGAAATCACACAAAATAGGGGGGAGGCCTATCACACGAACGGGAGCATGAAAACTCACCAACATATGTATCACACGAACGAGACGCTATCTCATGGTAGCTAGCCATTAATTTTTGACACATGAACGGACCGAAGACCATGGGGCGCTACCCCACATATGTGAGTTGAAACTCACACAAACGGGGTTTAGTATCCCTCGTAAACAAAGAGACATCGCACATTGCTAGTCTAAATCACAAAAATGATCGTCATGATCATCAAGAAGTGTCAATTACAGTAAGCTAGTAAATATATGAGCTTAGCTTCATGTCCCATAACCACTAGCTTAACTTAAATATTTACGAACAAATTGTAGATCTCCACTAGAAAATTGTCACAAGAGATTCAATCGAACAAGTCCAAGAATTAACCGGCGAAGTAAACGCAAGCGTTTCATACCACTTGTTTTACTAAGCCGTTTAATTAGATTTCTCATACGAGTGAGGTAAAGGTTTGTATATACTAATAGATTGGAAAACGGTTTTATAAACGAATTTGGTATTAAAATAGAATTGAAATCGTTTGAGGAAAGAGTTTTGATATTTACTACTAGTATTGAAACCTTTTTATATTTTTAAAGTGACAAAACACGAAGATGATTGTAGAACAATCAACCACCAAAATTCACATTAAAAGACGCGAATAAAGATCCAAAGAAATCGATCCGAATCCATCAAAATGGATATTCCCAAAAATTCCAAAAATAGAAGTAATTAACGTCGTAGCAACAACAAGTGGGAAATAACACGAGTCGATGGAATTTGGAAACCAAGCAAAAATATACACAAATAGGCATAATTAGGCAAATTGGTGCAGGTCAGTCGACTGACTCAAAGGTCCAGTCGACTGAACCAGAAGCGGGAAAAATAATTTCCTACAGTCAGTCGACTGACCTAAAAATTCAGTCGACTGAATGCAGGGAAACAGAGGACCCGAGCCTCTAGTTATTGCCTTCGGAATGCCTATTTGCTACAGCCAGTCGACTGACTCAAGGGTCCAGTCGACTGACTGGCACCAAGGCTGTTTTCCAGCCTATGAAATGAAGATGCTATCTTCTTCAAAATGCAATCGGGCGAGCACGGTCACTAGGGGTTTATGCCAATCGACTACCCGGTCCTATAAGCTCTTCGACGCATCACCAAAAACAAGTTCAAACTACAAAGCTATGATTTTTGAAGATTTGAACTCGAAACACTAAAAATTGGAATATACACCAAATCAATCCAAACCAAAACCAAATGCACATGAATATGCGTTAGGAATTCATACCTAACAATCAAAGATAATCATAAACCTAGATGTGAGATTAAAAATCTCACCTTTGAACCCAAACGATTGAAGAAGATGCTTGAAATCAATGGAGAATCAACCACTCTTCAAATGCAACTCAAGAAGCTTGATTCTAAGCTTTAAAAGAAGAACATTCCCAAAGTTAGGTTTAGGAATTTCTGAAATTGATAAGAGATTGAGTTGGAGAAGAAGAAGAGAAAGCTTACCAATGGGTTCTCTTGAGTTTGGAGCTAGAAATTGATTTGCAAATGGAAACTAGGGTTTTGGATTTCTATTTCCCATTCTCTTCCACCATTAATCTCTTTAGAACTGAAATTAGAGGAAGAGGGAGTGAATGATGAGGGGGATTTCAGTTTGGGGTATTAAGTTAGAACATTGGGCTGAACCCAACCTAAACCCAAAGCCCTAAGTGAAAAGTAGCAAAATTCTACTATCTCTAAACATATCGAAGCTTATACTCAAAAAGGTCGCAAACAGTATTTTAAACTCAATGGGAGGGGTCCCGAGTCCTAATTCGACCGTATGCAAAAAGTAGCTTTTCGGACCAAAATCCGACGAACGATAAAATATTTAAATAAAATATTTAAATATAAAATCGATAAATATGCGGGTTGCTACAGAAGTTATTTTCCAGCGACAGAGAGGAAAGTACAAAACTTATTTTCTCCAAAATCTTCTTTAAAACATTTCCTTCAAATTATATTGAAATATTTATATCAAAAAATACTTCTAATAATATTATTATTATATTCCGAAATCATTTGAAAGAAAGTTTCAAAACCCCGGAGCTTAAGTTCTAAAATTTCCAATTGATTTATTTTATTTTTAAATCTTATTTCTATTATTATTTATATACTTTATTACCTAACAACAAATCTATTGCATCCAAATATAGATATCATTTGAATTTTTTTTAATTTTATGAAGAAAATATAATAGGCAAAATTATTTCATCCACATATATTAAAACAAATATTATGTCGGTCTGTCCTATTAAGTGTTTAGAAATCCCTATTGATGTCATAGCATCCCATGCATCAACCAGAATTTATAAATACAAAGCGGAACAGATTAACACAATATAAAACCTTTTTATAACACTAACAAGTACGCTCTCTCATATATATGCACTCAGCGACTCCCATAGGGTATTACTACCCTATTAGTAAAGAGTCAAACCCCACAAAGCTATGGTTTATCGCCAAACCAAAGCTCTGATACCAGATGTAACATCCCGCATTTTCGCACGGTTTAAATCGACACACGTGCCAATTCAAACCATACGGAAGGGCGGATTGTTATGGGGTAAATAAGAAAAACAGAGAAGAAATAAAATAAAGCAGAATCTCACAGCGGAAGGATAAAATATAATAATCAATATATAGTTCATAAAACTGTTTACAAACATTTGCTTCTTCTTTATACAATAAATATCAGAGTTCACATACCAATAAATATCAATGCAGCGGAATTAAATGGTGTAGTGGAATAATAGTAAATAATAGTAATACAAATCTTCGTCTTCGTCCTCCAGAGCTAAAACTTCAAATCCTGAAATGCTCGGACTGATCCGAGCGAATTGAAAAGACAAAACACTCGACTCAGAACTAAAAGATCTTATGCAAGTTAAATCAACAGAAATAAATATGAGTGCAGTAACTAAAGAGATGCTCGGGATTTACATCTCCTAAAGATCCGTTAAACTATTTACTATGTAGTATATTGCGCTATTATAATAGTGTCTAATTGTAAAATAAACTTACTTTTTTCTTAGCATTAAGGGGTTACCCATATAGCCCTTAACACGTAATAGTCCCAGTAGTCCATCCAATATCATAGTCCCTCCTGATCGGGAAGCCACCGGAGGATACCACATGGGCTACGGGAGAAATCCAAACTCGTACAACGCGCGATAGGGTAGGTGACACGGCACAACTAGGCAATGCCAGGGTAGATATACCAATTGCTATCCGGGCTGGTGGAAACGCGCAGCGCGCAGCTACCGCCCACCTCGAACAACACCCCCAAATCAAAAATCAAAAGTGGCCACCGAATTAATCCAAAAGTCAGAGTATAATATCGAAGGAGTGCGTTCGATCAGAGGAATGACCTCATTGGCCCGAGAATCGCTCCTGTTTTAGCCACCTTATGCCAACTCATAAGAATTGGGTCCACGTATTTACCTTAAAGGAAACGCCGCCACCTTCCTAATTCATTCTGGACTCTCCACCGCGTACACGGTTGTTAAAGTGGTTTTCGGAGTTGGCAGAGAGTATGACAACTTCCGATACCGGTCTCTTCAATAACCAAACGTTATTATAACACCGCGGTCATTTCAAAAATAATTATACTTTCAAAACCAAAATATAATTATCCATTTCAAAACCCATAAATAGATATCATTTCCTTTTAAAACCCAAATAAAAATGATATCATTTTATTTCATATATATTTCTTTTCCACAATCATGCCATCTTTAAAATTTATAATACCTCGAAACCAAATATTTGAATTTTAACTTTCAACATAATACTTCGAAATCCATAGTTTTAAAACCATTACTTTCAAACTTAAATGGTTTGGATATTCAACAATATATAAAATAAAACAGTTGAATTTAAAATTTCTTTAAAATTAAATAAATTCCACTCCTTCACAATTTTTATTCACTTTAAATTCAGTCTAAACCCATAACTTTTAGATTCACTTTCAGTTTGAATAAAACACTTCGATTTCAATATTTTCAAACTTTGAGTATTTAATGAATTTCAAAACTAAGGTTGGGAATTTCAAATCAACAATTCATTTTACTATTATTTAGTTTGAAAGGTTTACATGATAAATCCATAACCATTTAAATTAAAACTAAATTTATTAACCCCAAATATTTCCTTCCATTTATTAATACTAGAATTATTCATTAAATCCAGTTATAAATATCATATCTTTAAAATTTCCAATTTTTTTTTAAGTTAACATCAACTTATGGAGTTAAATTTTTAAATAAGCTCAATTCCAATTAAATTTCTAATTTATATTTCAATCTTAACCGATTTGAATCATTTAAAACTCTATATATATATACACAAGATCTTAAACCTGTACTAAATCATATAATATAAATTATCAAATTCCATTTTTCAACTTATTCATTTTTATTTAACAGATTTATGCATAGCTTAAATTCAACAATTTAACTATATATGTATATATAAAATATATTTATATCATATCCAAATTTTATATTTATTAAACCGTATCATATCCAAACCATAAAAATCATTTCAAAAATAATTTTATATATATAACGCGATGCCTGTATATAATTTTCTATCCTATGGTCAAGTGATACGGATATTTATCATTTCAATTCGCAATTTAAAAATAAAAATGCGGTTGTATATCATTTCAAACCGCATTCCCGAATGAAATGAAAATGCATAATAACTTGCGATTTATATAAGATAGAATAAATCATCCATTCACCTAATATCAATCATCAACCAATTTATTTCAATCATCATCAATTTAAACCAACATCACTATATAACATATAAAATATAACAGGTAATAAATAAAAGGTATTAACTAACAGTTTATATTCAAAATTAAATTTAATACTGTTTAACTAGCAGTTTATATGCAAATAAATAAATTTTAATTGTCAAATTATATGCAATAATAAAATCAGTTAACAGTTAAATTAAATAAATGCAGTTTAACCGAGATGATGAATAAAACATGCCAAACAGTCATAAATAGATTTCTCCTCATATTATCAATCAATTTAACAAACATAAGAAATTTAGAAGTTGTGAGTGGGTTAAAACACTCATCTTTTGAATTTAAATCCGATTTAAACCAAAAAATTCGATGGTCTCCAAATCTGTCCAAACCTACGTCAAAGCGTCCGGAATTTTATTACGATCCTAACAAAAATATTTTCGCGTGAAACGGATATCGTATGAGGAAGTTATTCGATTTTAAAGATATGAAATCAAAATAAAAATTAAAATAAATAAACAAGCTCACCTCTCCCCCCAACATCCACGTCATCACCCTTATCTTCACGCGCTCAACACCTGTAGCGCAACCCCTAGTAAACGCAACCCTAACACCCTGTTTCACGCAGCTATAGCAGCCGCCACTAACTGCCGCCTCCACACACGTCGCCGTCGACTCCGAAAACTTGGCCGAGTTCGCCACCAACCCCCTATCCTCTCGGCCCCATGCGACTTTCGATTTCCAGAAAAAAATGCCCAGGCCGCCGTCCTCTAGATTCGAACCCTAGTTCGAAAAATCCACTCGATCCAGCCGTCTAAATCACAAACGAACCATACGATCGACTTCCCTTGGTGCTCTCTACGATACACATAAGGGGTTTCTTGATCAGACTTCGTTTGATTCCGACACAATGAACGACCGTAAATATATCATCAATTTCCGGCCACATTGAAACTCAGATTGAAAAACGAATCGCGCCCTTAAATTTGGCTCGTCGAGAGCATTAACATATATTTTTTTGGAATTTTCCTGAGGATTTAAATTTTAGGCTTTGGATTTGATTTTTGAAATTGAACATGGATCTAGGGTTTCTAGCCATTGGAAGATGAGATGGAATTGATGAAATGAACACACAAACAAATGAGAATAGATGGAGGTAGGGTTTATAACTGGGTTTATATAGGTAGGTCAGAAATAGAGTAGATGGATCGAGTTGATAGATATATGTGCTATCGTTAACGTGGCCCAAAAAGCCCGTTCTGACCCCGGAACAAAATTGGGTAAACCCATATATCGAAATAGGTATTTTAAAATAGTCTGAACGCGATGGAAAAAGTTTCACGTCCAAATTCCATCGTATGAAGAAGTTATGCTGAAATCAATATTTACAAATTGATTTCAAATTGATTCAATTAAATCGATTTCAAGGCGTTTCGCCTTCGTACGATCAAACGACAAGTCCGATCGCTACGAAACTTGAAACCCTACAATAATTCACTATTATGGATCCGATAAAACTGGTTTCGTCGAAATCCGTGCCAAAAATGGCTATTTTTATATTAATTAAATAAATTTAGAATTAGTAAATAAATCCAAATTTTATTTTTCAGTTTCAAAATCAGTAAATTTTATCACTTATGATTCCTCAATCATTTACAATGATTTTAAACAAATTTAAAAATGAAAAATTTAGATGATTCATTTATAAATTTCAATATAAATTCTCAATTCCATTAAATTCAAAATTTAAATTAATTTTCTAATAATTCTATTAAATTAAAGGATTCAATGATTATTCCACTCATATATTTCAAATAAGTGGATTTAAAATCTATTATCTTAATATGCTTCGATTACACTTAAACCTCTATTAACGTAATATTTAGATGTTAAATTTTCATTTATTTCAATTAAACCTATTATCATACATTACTTCAGTATGCTGAAGTTATAAATAAATTTAACAATAGATTCATACTTATATTACATAAATGACTACCCTTTTATATTTACGTAATTTTAAATATTTAATCCATTTAATTAAAATTAATCTTTTCATTAAATTTTAGATTCAAATCAATTTATAAAGCTTTATTTCCATTCTTATTATTCACTAATCATCCTATTATGAAGAATATTTACGTTATTCCTCATTATTCCGTAATTTATACAAATATATCCTTTAATTAGATTAATTTCTATTGATTACCCATTTAAATTTACTAGACTTTATTACTTTACATACTTCTCGTATAAATTTCACAATTAACCATAATTATTAAAGTAACGCTTAATAAATACGACCCTATAATTACTTAACTTCTAATTATTTCATTTTCTATTAGTGTAACATTCATTTATTTTATTATCACTTATTACAATTTTTAATTCCAATAACAAATAAGCAGGTAATTTATAATATATGTTACAGATTTTGTATTAATCACTATTCATTATTATTGACTTAAATTTAGCATTACTTGCATCGCATTAACCTTTACTTAAAATCCCTATCAAATTGCAATTAATATTCTAAATAAATACATTTACTCCTTTCGTTATTTATTAATTGTCACAAAGAAACGTTCATTAATATCAACAACATTGTAATTCTAATTACCTACATTGATTGTATAGGTTTTCCATTATTATCATTTATTTGACTTCTATTCAACTTTCCATCTTATGCATATAGTTAACCTTTCTATTGATTTTACCTTCAAAATTTTCAATTATTTTCTTAACTTACAAAAGGCAATGATTAATTACATTTAATTGCTATGAATTAAATGCATTGGTAACGAACAATAGTTGTCACCATTTTACAATTTATAACATTTGTAAATTATTCTCTACAACAATTATTACCTATCAATATTATTTCGCCCCTAAATACAAAACTAGCAATTGTTCTTATTATCACATCCCATTTGCTGTTAACAATGTTTATTACATTAAGTCAGTTTAATTTTTTTCCTTGAATTTCTCATATTCAATTTACATACAGGTAAAATTCTTTTCACTACTTAAAATCATTTGAATTAACTTCGAATTACTATAAGTAGGTTTTAATTTATTTTATATCTTTTCCTACTTAATTCAGTTTGAATTTTTTTTCTTCAAATTATTCCTAGCTAGGTTTTAAGTCACCATTTATTAATTTACTTTAACGTTCAATTCAATATTTGTTTATAAAGTTTTTTTTTTCTACTAAATTTAATTTCAAGACTCATTAATTTAACCAAATTAAATCCAATAAATTGACGGGTCGTTACAAAAAGCATACAGAAGGGCGGATTGTTATAGGGTAAATAAGAAAAAACAGAGAAAGAAAAATAACAAAATAGAATCTTGCATCGGAACGATAAAATATAATAATCAAATATACAGGTTATGAAGCTGTTTACAAAATATTTGATTATATTTATACAATACATATCAGAGTTACACATACCAGAGAAAATAAATAATAATGCAGCGGAAAAATGTAGTGCAGTGGACTAATATAATATATAATAGTAATAAAATCTTCGTTTTTTCCTCCGGAAGTAAGGTCATCAATTCCTGAAATGCTCAGGCGGACCCGAGCGAATTGAAAAGACAAAAAACTCGAGTCAGAACTGAAAGATCTTATGTAAGTTAAATCAACAATAAATAATATTAGTGGAACGGCGTCAGAGATATTTACGGGATTTGACATCTCCTATCCAGTGTCTAACGTGAGTGCAGTAACTCAAGAGATGCTCGAGATTCACATCTCCTAAGGATCCGTTAAACTATTTACTATTAGTAATATTTCGCTATTATAATAATGTCTAATAGTAAAATAAACTTACTTTTAATATCATTAAGGGGTTACCCATATAGCCCTTAACACGTAATAGTGCCGATAGTCTATATAGTACCGTAATTGTAACAACCCGGGATTTCACAATTATTTTATTATCATCATTAGACTATTAATCTGTTGGCTAATAGTTAATTTAAGTTTTGTATCCAGTTTGAATTCTTTGAAGAGAAAAATAGAATATTATCTCCTTTATAAAAAAAAATTAGGCCCTTTTTTTTAATTCATTCAACCCGTTCCCTTAGTTGAGATAAGGGTGCGCTCGTCCCCCTTTTCATTATTTATTCATTCAAAAACCCTAAAACCGAAAGAAAATAAAATAATGGCGGCCGTTGTTCTCTCGTTCGTCCCTCCTTGCGTAATTAGGGCTTTGTATCTTCGATCCAAATTGGGGATTTTCTGGAGCACGCTTATGTTGATTCTCTGGTTTGCTTTGCTCCTCTGTTGATCGAGTTCGTCGATTGCTTGGCTCTTCGAATTTGTCTTCGGCTGTTTCATTAGTGGCAAAGGCGAGTAATTCTAGTTACTCACATCTAGTTCATCTCTGAAATGGATATTCTGCAAATTCGATTTATATTTTGGTGATTTTTGTGTGTATGTTCATCCAGTAGCATACTTGACTTATTTGATTTTTGGTTTCACTTGTTCAAATTTCTGGAATTTGATTTTTGATACTTGGTCATCTCTGCACTGTTGAATCTCGACCATCACTGTTTTCATCCTTGCGAGCTTCGTCTCTGGCATTGCCATTGACATTGTATCACTGTTCCTTTACCATGTTGCACTATTTACTGATGCACTCGAGTGGTTTCAAACGTGTGAGTTGTTCACCATGTTGCATATAATTTTCATTCACTTGAGTCTGCCTTGTTGAGTTCCTGTAGTTGCATTCATGTAATGTAGTGTTAGTCTGCATTTTTCGATTTCGAACTTGGACTTGTAGTTGTAGCTTGACACTGTTGTACACTTGTTGTCTGCATTTCATATGCTTTGATGCTATATGGGTGGTCTTCAAGTATGCTTGTCTGCATTCACTCTGGCTTCTTTAACTTATGTCAGGTCTGATCGAATCACTGTCTTGAAGTCTTCGTGATCTTCACTTTAGTTCATTGTCATCTGAACTGCTGTTTGGTCTGACCATCTTGTATTCATGTTGTTGTTTGGACATTTGCTTGTGTGATCTTGAATTTCTGGTTATTAGTGCACTGTCACTTGTGTATCAACCACTGTCTTCGTTGTATATTCTGTAGCATGCCACTGATTGTTGCTGCAATCTTCACTTCTGGTCTCTGTTCATGTTGACACTGTCACTTGTGTATCAACCACTGTCTTCATTGTATATTCTGTAGCATGCCACTGAATGTTGCTGCAATCTTCACTTCTGGTCTCTGTTCATGTTGACACTGTCACTTGTGTATCAACCACTGTCTTCATTGTATATTCTGTAGCATGCCACTGAATGTTGCTGCAATCTTCACTTCTGGTCTCTGTTCATGTTGACACTGTCATATTTTGGTCATGTTGCCTTCAGTAGCTTCACTGATGCATTTTCCCATGTATTTGTGCTTTGATGCATTTGCATGTACTCGGTCATTGCTATATTGAGATCATTGTAGTGGTATTCATGTACCTGCTATTGCACTTGGTGTTTGTAGCTTGGTCTTTGTTGCAACTGGCTGTTGTCATGATTGCTGCGATGTCATTTGAACTTGATATTGTTTCGTTTCATGTTCATGTGTGTCTTTCCATTCACTTGAGTCTTGTATCTTTGCATCCATTCTGTAGCATGGTCTGGAGTTGTTGTACTTGTCTGATCATCCCTTCTGTTTGTTACTGCATTCCTATGCAGTTGCTGTTGGTCTGACTTTGTTTTCATTGCTGTTGACATGTCTTGATGTTGTTTGGTTGAAGTTCTTTATGTCTTTGGTCTTTCTGAAGCTTGAGTTGCACACTGCTTTGTATATGTTACCACTGCAGTTTCATTGTGATTTCACTGATGCATGGTTTTTCATTTTTGCTTCACTTGTGTATTGCCTTTGACATCCATGTTCTTCACTGTTTACATCACTGGACTTTGACTTGGTCTTTGTTGAACTTCTGGATGCACTTGTCATCTTCACTGTGTTGCACATTTGTGGTATGTTCACCCATTACTGCACTTGCATTTCCATTTGGACCAAACTTGAGTTCTCTGTGCATTTCTGCACTGTTGTTGTTGTTGCAGTTGTGTTGAGTCACTGACTTGACCTCTGCATTTCGTAAGTGACTTAGCTTTGTAGTTACGACTTGTTTTTCTGACATGTTCTCATGTTTGTGCATGTCACTATTCAATTTTTATTACACCTGAGTTTCATATTGATTTTGGAATTTCACCTGTGTTGAATCCGGTATTTCAGGTTTGACCTTGTGCCCGTTTGTGTACATCATTACTGTTGTGGCAAGGCAGTGCACGCAAGCGTGAACTGCAGCCACACGAAATTGAGTTTTTGGGTACATTATCACTGTAGTGGCAAGGCAGTGCACGCAAGCGTGAACTGCAGCCACACGGTATGGTTTTGTGATATTCTATTTTGTTTTGATTTATTAATCTTTTGTGTAGTTCATATGCTGTAGTGGCAAGGCAGTACACGCGTGCGTGTACTGCAGCCCTACTCGACTTAATATTTTAATTGATATTTCAATGGTATGAACTGTTTTGTTTATTCAATTCAATATTCTGATTTGGTTTAATTTGCTGATTTGTTGTTTAACACTGTTACGTGTTATATTTATTGTTATCCGATTTCTTTATTTAAGGATCGGGTAGACGAGATTTATTGTGACTGTCATCTATTTGTTACTTAATTATTATTGCTTCTGTGCACTAATAACTGAGTTTGAATTAGACTGACCCGTGTATTATTTCTTTTGAATCTAATACTCGGGTCAGACCCGAGTTATTTCAGGTTGTAGATATCTTGCTTTGGGTTGCTGCTTGAGCTATGAAGTCACTTCATATCTTTTGGAGTAGTCGTCGTCATTTATAGTAGTCGGTTTATTTGTATAGGAAGATATGTATTCATGTATATTATATACGATAATGTACTTGTATATGTAACTTCCAAAGCCGACAGTTGTAGTTGTATCATATGTACTGTATCACACGTATTGTAACTGACATCATTTATGTATATATGAGACTTTCTGTTTTATCTGTGTTCCACATTTATATTATCTGTGTTATTATTATATTTACTGTCCTAAACTATTATGAGCCATCGTAGTTCGTTTTATACTGGAATTGGGGTATGTCGATGGGAGTCGATAAATCAAAGATTAAAAAGGAAAGAATATATATATATACCACTCCTATCGAGATAACCAATACTAGTGTAAGGCCTAACTACGGATGGCCGCTCCTATCCAGCCTTATTCTTCGTAATAACAGACAGTATTTCTTTTAATACCCTTTGTTATTATGAGCATAGAGGTGGGGCGTCGCAGTTGGTATCAGAGCTTGGGGTTTATGGACATAATATAAAACATAACTTAGATGGAACATGTGTTACAACTATTTGTCGATGTTTTAGTTGTGTTTTGAGTCAAAACTAAATTTTTGAAAATTTGATGAAATTTTTAAATAGCTTTATTTAAAAATAAAAGTGAATTTGTGTTTTGATGACTGATTGAATTGTGTTTTGTTTGTCAGAGTGCGCAGCGGAAATAGAAAGACTGCTTCGCTGAATATAGCTGATAATTATTTTGATTTAAAAATCAAAATATGAAAATGAATTTAATTTCATTATGTTGTTTAACCAGTGGTTCTGATTTGTTGAAATTCTTGCTGGTTTTCTTTGATGCTAATCATATCTGATTAGATTTCTGCTGTTTTAAAATATCTTCATCGAAGATATATTTGAGTAATTTCTTTGTTTATTTTGTAGTGTGCGTGCAAACATGAGTTGCATGTTACTACATTAATTTTACGTTGAACCGATGCTTGGTTATGAAACGTATTTTGTTGCCATTATTTTTATAACGGGATTTTAACACTTGTGCTAAATTTTTGAAGTACGGTGTTTTGTTGACATTTTTGATGAATGTTTTTGATGAATGAAAATTCACTAGGGTTATATTTTGTTGCGAATTATTTTGATGAGATTTTGACGTATAAAAAATTACTGTCGCATTGACTTCAGTAATCGTCAAGTTTTAAAGTGGATTTTCAAGCGGTTATTACGCAGTTCTGATTTTTAGATCCCTTTTTACGGTGTTTTGAGAAGTACAATTTCCATATTGAAACTGTTTTTGAATTTTCAAATGGTTTCAAAAATAAAAATTGTTTTCAAAATTTTTCAGTTCACGTTTTCAAAAGAATGAGAAAGAGATTTAAACGATTTAGCAAAATCGAGGGCTATGAACCCTTTCTTTTACTGATTCGCTTAATTCCGGACTTGTTCATTTGAGAATGTAAATTATTACTTTTATAAAATAAATGAAATTGTTTTCAGAATTTTTACAGTTTGCGTTTTCAGAAGAATGAGAAAGTGACTTAAACGTTTCAGCAAAATCGAGGACTATGACCCCTTTCTTTTACTGATTCGTTTAATTCCGGACTTGTCCTTTTGAGAATGTGAAATGTTATTTTTGGAATACACATGTGACGCCCCACCTCTATACCCACGCTAGCCAAGAACACTACAGAGTAATGCTGTCGACTAGCACGGAGAATAAGGCTGTTGAGGAGCTACCATCCATGTAATTGCTTTGTGCGAGCACCGATATGTCAGATAGTAAAACATGCATTTAATTTCAAGAGGAAATCCGACATACCGATACAGACTCAAAGCTACTACACAGTGGCTATATAAATTCTTCGAAAACAAATATAGAAATATGCATAACATAAATCAGTCACAGATAATTCATATCACAAAGACGGAAATAGATATGAATATATAACTAACACATGAAAGTGTATATCAGAGTAGTGGTCAAAAAGATCCACAATAATACAAAAGAATAGCAACACGTGCTATACAAAAGAATACAACTGTGAGTCTATATCTCAAGTGTATACAACAAAAACTGCTAATCTATGTGGTTAGCCAAAAGTCAGAGTAATGAATCCCTGGGGAGAAGTCAAGCAGAAGCACCTGTAACATCTCGGTCTGACCCGAGTATTATTTAATAAGAAAATAATAAACGGATCAGTCTAGCTATAAATATCAGATGAAACGATATAGAATAAGAGGTACGACTAAACACATAATAATCACAATGCCAAGCTGTGATATATATAAGTAATTGAAAATCAACAAGAGATTAATCAATATCACAAAAATCTTCACAAAGATCCAAAAATGTCATACTCTTATTTCGTTCACCAAACCATAAATATTGACGATTATATCAATATCAATCACAAAAGTCAATGACACACAAATTCACCAATGCACGAATATTGATAAAACTTATCAATGAAAATCACGAAAATTGGTGAAACGCAAATCCTAGAAATCATCTCAAGAAATCCAGAAATCACAAAAAAGGGGAAGGCCTATCACAAACGGGAGCATAAAGCTCACCAACACGTGTATCACAAATGGAACGCTAATTCCATGGTTGCTAACCATCACAAATTGAGCCGAAGCTCCACAAACGGCCCGAAGACCATGGGTTGCTACCCCACCAATTTGAGTCGAAACTCCACAAAACGGGGTTTAGTCTCCCTCGCAGACAAAGAGACATCGCACATTGCTAGTTTAAATCACAAAGATGATCGTCATGATCAACGAGAAGTGTCAATTACACTAAGCTAGTAAATATATGAGTTTAGCTTCATGTCCCATAACCACTTGCTTAACTTAAATATTTACAAACAAACTGTAGATCTCCACTTGAAAATTGTCACAAGAGTTTCAATCGAACAAGTCCAAGAATTAACCGACGAAGTAAGCGCAAGCGTTTCATACCACTCGTTTTACTAGGCCGTTTAATTAGATTTCTCATACGAGTGAGGTAAAGGCTTGTATATACTAATAGATTGGAAAACGGTTTAAGAAACGAGCTTTGTAATAAAATAGTGTTGAAATCGTTTTGATGAAAGAGTTTTGATATTTTCTACTAGTATAGGAAACCTTTATATTTTTAAAGTGACAAATCACAAAGAAGATTGTAAGAACAATCATTCACTAAAATTCACATTCGAAGACGTGAAGAAAATCCAAAGAAACCGATAAAGAATCCATCGAAATGGATATTCAAAAATCCCTAAAAAGGAGTCATCAAAGTCATAATAAATGATAACAACAAATAGGATCATCACGAATCGATTTAAATTGGAATTCTTAAACAAAAAGGCAAGCAGGCAAAACACTACAATTTCAGACGTCTGAAACAAGTGGTTCAGACGTCTGAATCTGGAAAAATAAAATTTTCCAGAACGTGATTCAGACGTCTGAACCAAATGTTTCAGACGTCTGTAATAGACGTTTTTAGCCTAATTTCTTTCTATTTGAAAATGAGCCAATTCAGACGTCTGAAATCCCAGATTCAGACGTCTGAAACTGGAATTTTGAGGATTTCCTAAACCTCGACCAAAAATGGCCAAACGAATGTCGGAAACGATGGAACGAGCAAATGACGACTAAGAATTTACGCCATGCGACAACCCAGCCTTAACGGCTCTTCGATACGCCTCCAATATCAATGTCCAAATATCCATAATAGGATTTTCATAGATTTTGATTTCAAAAAATTCAAAAATTGGAATATACACCAAATCAATCCAAACCAAAATCAATTGTACAAGAATAAATGTTAGATATTCGTACCTAACAATCCAAGATAATTATAGACTAAGATGTGAGATAAAAATCTCACCTTTGAAATCACACAAATGAAGAAGAAGCTTGCAAGCAA
Organism: Allium cepa; assembly: GCA_030765085.1. NCBI lineage: Eukaryota > Viridiplantae > Streptophyta > Magnoliopsida > Asparagales > Amaryllidaceae > Allium > Allium cepa. Next base: position 339,526,964 of record CM060938.1, read on the forward strand.
AAGGAGAATCAACCACTCTTCAAATTCAACTCAAGAAGCTTGATTCTAAGCTTTAAAAGAAGAACATTCCCAAAGTTAGGTTTAGGAATTTCTGAAATTGATAAGAGAATGAGTTGGAGAAGAAGAAGAGAAGCTTACCAATGGGTTCTTCTATTAGTTTGGAGCTAGAACTTGATTTGCAAAAGAAAACTAGGGCTTGAGTTTTAATTTCCCATCTCTCCCACCAGTGTTGCTAAAGCTTGAGTATTAGGAATTATAAATGAAGTAAATGAGGAGTTGAAGTGGAGTTGGGACTGAATACATAAGTGGGGTTATTGGGCTCAGCCCAAACCAAAGCCCTAAGTAAAAAGTAGCAAAATTCAACTTTCTCCAAACATATCGAAGCTTATACTCAAAAAGGTCGCAAACGACATTTTAAACTCAATGGGAGTGGTCCCGAGTCCTAATTCAACCGTATGAAAAAAAGTAACTTTTCGGACTAAATTCCGAGCATCGAAAAAAATATTTAAATATAAAAATCGATAAATATGCGGGTTGTTACAACACAATTTTGCACTTTCAAGGAAACGATGAAGAGATTAAACAATTTAGTAAAACACGTGGTTATGGAACATGTGCGTTTGCTATTTTGATTAATTCCGGACTCGTTAATTGAAACATTTGCTGTTTGATGATTTTGATGGTTTTACACGTTCAAGGAAACGATGAAGAGAATCAAACGATTTAGTAAAACACGTGGTATGGGACATGTGCGTTTGCTATTTCGGTTAATTCCGGACTCGTTAATTGAATATATGATGATTTTCGTGTGCTTTCGAGCCACTATGAGGACCTTCGGGTCATATGTTGGACCTTCGGGTCAATACCAGTACCGGACCTTCGGGTCATTTGTTGGACGCCAAAATTATGTTGGGTACTTGGTAGGCTTCGGCCATTTGTTGATACACGTGCGGCGTAACTAAAACTCGCCATCTGATGGGATCGATCCAACCTTTTATGTTGATTTTCTAGAATATCTTAATTGATATCTAGATATTTGTTGTTTCCAATTATCTGCAGGTAATTGGATATTTGTTGATATGAGTTCTGATTATCGTTTTTGATAATCGGATATTTACTGATTTGATTATCGCTTGTGATAATTAAATATTTGTTGATTTGAGATTTGATTACGTTTTTGATAATCGAATATTTGTTGATTGGATTATCGTTTTTGATAATCGAATATTTGTTGATTCTGATTATCGTTTTTGATAATCGAATATTTGTTGATTTGATTATCGTTTTTGATAATCGAATAATTGTTGATTTGAGATTTGATTATCGTTTTTGATAATCGAATAATTGGATATTTGTTGATTTTGATTATCGTTTTTGATAATCGAATAATTGTTGATTTGATTATCGTTTTTGATAATCGAATATTTATTGATTTGATTATCGTTTTTGATAATCGAATATTTGTTGATTTGATTATCATTTTGATAATCGAATATTTGTTGTTTCTGATTATCGTTTTTGATAATCTAATATTTGTTGATTCTGATTATCGTTTTTGATAATCGAATATTTGTTGATTTGATTATCGTTTTTGATAATCGAATATTTGTTGATTTGAGATTTGATTATCGTTTTTGATAATCGAATAATTGGATATTTGTTGATTTTGATTATCGTTTTTGATAATCGAATAATTGTTGATTTGATTATCGTTTTTGATAATCGAATATTTGTTGATTCTGATTATCGTTTTTGATAATCGAATATTTGTTGATTTGATTATCGTTTTTGATAATCGAATAATTGTTGATTTGAGATTTGATTATCGTTTTTGATAATCGAATAATTGGATATTTGTTGATTTTGATTATCGTTTTTGATAATCGAATAATTGTTGATTTGATGCAATTACTGACAGTTTATATTCAATAATAAATTAAACAATCTATCTAACTGGCAGTTTATATGCAATAATAAATTAAATAACAATTTAATTTAGTAAATTAAATTTAACTGGAATGATGATAAATATATACCAAACAGCAATAAATAAATTTCTAATCTCATCAAAAAGTAATTTAACAAACATAAGAAATTTTAGAAGTTGTGAGTGGGTTTAAAACACTCACATTTTGAATTTAAATTGAATTTTAATCCAGTTTAAACCCAAAATTTCACAGTCTTAGAATTGGTCCAAACTAGCGTCAATGTCTCCGGAATTTTAATACGAACCTAGCGGAGGAAACCACATGTGAATCTGAGTCTGTATGCAAAAGTTATTGTAATGACCCGCTATTTTGGACTATTCGCATCCGCACATGTCAGACTTGGATAATTCAAAATACCGAATTGTTAATTTAAATTTGGAAAAACTCAGATATATAGTAAATAAATAATCACAGAAACAAGACACAGAGTAATAATATGCAGCGGAAGCAAAAGATAGTAGTTCATGAAGCTATTATATATATAAAGAGTTAAATAAGTTACAACAGAAGTCTCGAATACAATAATCGAATACAAGAATCACAATACATCACTGGAATCAACTGAATATCTGAAAGCTGGACAGATAGCTGGATCTTCAGGCGAAGCTCCAACTCCAAAGGCGAGCCTCGAAAACTGGTACTCTCAGTCTGACCCGAGCGTAAAGCAAAACACAAAACACTCGAGTCAGGATTAACATTCTTATATCAATAAATCCAACTCAAGTGAAATAACAATTGAAATACAAATAACTCAAAGGACGTTGGAATAACCGTCCTCTAAGGATCCGTTAAACTATCTACTATGTAGTAGTGTACGCTAAATTGATAATGCCTATCAGTAATATAAATATCAAAATAGTGTTAAGGCGTTACCATTATTGTAACGACCCGTATTTTTAGCTATTTTAATTTGAAAATTTAAGGTGATTATTGAAGGAAAATGATTATTAATGTAATTTGTTGAATAATTTAATATTTGAAATTATTTGAATAATTGGATAACGGGTTTAATATGATTAAAAATGATTTGTAAAATTCTATTTTATCATATTGAAGTTAGAATGATGTTGTAGAACTTTTAAAATCGAATTAAAAGTAAATTTGTGAAAATTGAATATTTTAATATTTAATTGACGAGTTAAAATAGCCATTTTTCAAACAGTCTCGGATTTCGATGAAACTTGTTTCATCGGATCCGTAATAGTAAATTATGGTAGGATTTCAATCCGTTCGACGAAATCGAAAAATTCCAAAAGCAAAAGTGTAGATCTCGGCGATCTCTTCAAATCCATACGGTTGATGTATGCTAATTTTTCACGGATTCGTCCAGAACCTGACTTGGAAGTGTGTACGTATTTCCTTGGATTGCATGCAAACGACGGCGAATGACGGGATGAAACTTGATGCGTAGGTGGCTCTGGTGAAGGGCTTCGTGGTGGCGCTAGCTGATCGTTCTGGAAGTCGACGAGGTGGTCGTGAAAATTGCTTGAAGATCGGCGGCTAATGGGTTTGCATACGTGAATTTCACGTTGGGGAAGAAGCGCCGGAATCGCGGAGATGAGAGCTGCGCTGCAGTGCAGATCCGAAAGTGTTTGGATCATTAAAATTTTATGTTAAATCGAACGTCGTTCGATTTGATTTAAAATCGTAAAATCAAGGTGAGTGTTTTATAACGCTCACAACGTACTGAATATCTTTATGCTAGTTAAATTTGACATTATGCATAGTTATGATTTTTATTTGTTGTTGTTTGATAAAATTTAATTATCATATTGATTGTCATTTAAATTCACCGTTAAAAAAATTAAATTGACAGTTAAATTTAAATTAAAATTGAATTGCAATTAAATTACCTGACATTGATAAATATGAAATTGCCGTGAATTGTATTGCCTATTGGATGATGTATTTCGATGGATGTTATTGGTTGATATTTAAATGTTTGGATGTTTATTTGTTTATATATATCCTGCTATGCATACATATGACACTGTGATTGATTTAAATGATATATTCATCCCTGACATTTAATTGTAATAACTAATCACTTGGCCATAGGTTAGAAAATTATATACGGACACCGAGTTGGATAAATTAAATGATTTTAAAAGTTGTTTTGAAATTATTTAAATGAATTGATTTTAAGAATAAAATCCAATTTATGGAAATTGAATTATTTTGAATTGGAGCTCGAAATGTTAGAATTTAAACTTGGTAAACAAAATTATTAAATAAAATCGAAGTTTAGATTTAAATTGAAAATTGAAATACGGTGTAAATTTTTGATAGTTGATTTGTTTTAAAAGATTGGACTTTTAATCGAACTCTGAATATTTCTAAGAAAATTGATATGAAATGATATTCAAGTTTGAGTTTGGAATTGAAAATTTATTTGAAATTTAGATTTAAATTAATTTGGAATTGAATTGAAATTTAAAGAAATTTGTGAATTGAAATCGAAATTTACGTGGAATAGAAATTTATTCAAGTTGAAATTGGAATAAATCGATTAAATCGAAATGGAATTTGGATTTGATTTGGATAGGAAATTTGGAAAATTGATCGGTTTGACTTTGGAATTATTTATCAAATAATTTTTGATTTTTTCCAAACTATTTTATATATAAACCATTTTATATTCAAATTATTTTCGATTAAACTATTTAAATATTTTCTATTAAACTATTTTGAATTATTTAACTATTTTAAACTATTTAAACTATTTTCTTAAATTCAAACTGGTTAAAGAGACAGAAATGTTTATATTTAAACTTTTGGTTTAAATACGAAGTAGGTTAAAGTAGAGATTATAACCTAAATTGAATTCGAATCAAATTTTGAAGTGAAATTGATTTATCGGACAAAATTGATATTTTGAATATATGATGATTTTGAAATGGATTTGATTTTAAAGCGAATATGATATTTTGTTATCAATCATGAATCAATTTGAAATATAAAAGAGCCATCAGTGTAATAATACGTAGTTATTAAAGAAACTGGGATCGGATATGGACATACTCTCTATCGATACCGAAAACCACTTTAATAACTATTATACGCGGAGTGTTGATCCAGAATGAAGTGGATGGTTTGGTGAACGCGTTGACTGAAGAAAGAGAACGATATTGGATGACCCCTGACATGACTAAAACAGGAGCCGCGCCGGGCCATTGAGGTTCGCCACCTCTAGCGGACACACTTCTTCGATACCATATCTATTACATTTGTGATTTGATTTGGGTGCACCCCTTGATTTGGGAGTGTTGTTTCGCGGTGTTGAGGTAGTAGCTGCTATGCTCAACATCAGTCCGGATCACGCAACTACTAGTATCCTAGTTGGTATCGCCTCATGTACCTTGTCATACTGATTATCCTATTCGCGACCACTACGTTTTGGTTTGTACCTTGAGTATATGGATTGCCCTCTGGTGACTTCCGGTTTTGGGAAAACTACGGTCTTGTATATGCTTTTGGGAATATAAAATGTGTTAAGGGGGATTATGGTAACGCCTTAACGCTATTTTGATACTTTATATTACAGATAGACATTATCTACTTAGCGTACATTACTACCTAGTAGATAGTTTAACGGATCCTTGAAAGGTGGAAAATCCCGTAACATCTCTTAAGTTATTGCACGCACGTTGACACTGGATATGAGATGTCAAACCCCGTAAACATCTCTGACGCCGTCACACTCATATTTATTTATGATTTATTTAACTTTCATATGGATATTTTAGTCCTGACTCGAGTGTTTTGTCTTTTCATTACGCTCGGGTCAGTCCTGAGTTTTCAAATTTTTGAAGATCTATTCTGGAGGACGAAGACGAAGATTTGGTATACTATTACTATTATTATCTGTGCATCATGTTGTCTGCTGCATTATTTATTTGTTCTGTTGTATATGTATAACTCTGATAAATGTTGTATAAATAATTGTCTAAGTATAGTAAACAGCTTCATGAACTGTTTATTTGACTATTATATTTTATCGTTCCGCTGCGAGATTTTGTGTTGTTTCATTTCCTTTATTTCTTTTCTTTTCTTAATTACCCCAATAACCATCTGCCTTTTTTTAATGGTTTGGAACCGGCATGTGTATTTGATCGTCGGTTTAAACTGTCCAAAAAGGCGGGTCGTTACAGTTGGTATCAGAGCTTTGGTTTAGCGATAAACCTTGGCTCTAGTGGGGAATAACTCATTGAAATAGAGGTAAACTATATGAATGAGTTGAGTGTATATGAGAGAGCGTACTTGTTATTTGATATAAAATGGTTTTATATTGTGTTAATTTGTTCCGTTGAGTGTTTATGAATTCTGGTCGATACTTGGGACGCCAAGGCGTCGATAGGAATTTCTAAACACTCGAATAGGACAAACCAACACAATATCATTTTGGAATATATTTTATATAAAAGAATTATTTGAATATTTATTCATTTTGATTGAATTGATTGTTAGGAGATGATAATATTAGATTATTATCGTTATTGTTTGATCAGTCAATATTTACCACAATTGATTAAATAACAATGGATTTAGGAAAATGAAATCTTGTAAACACAATTGATAATGAATATAAATGAATTTTAACTTGGATTTGGGAATTTAAATTCCGGTGTTTGAGATTGACTTACAAGAATTTGAAAAATATAATATGAGCATTATATGATAGTATAATTGAGTTGAAATTGTTTTCGAAGGATTTTTTTTATGATAAGTGTTATATTCCCTTCTCTTGACGCTAGAAAATGATTTCGATGATGTGTGCACGCATCATTGGCGTTTATTTTCGAGAGTCCGAGTGGGGGAGACCACTTAATAGCTTGTCTAAACCTTGTTTTGACTCAAATTTTATTTTGTTTTGCATTCTCTATAGTATGATTTGATATATAAATTATATAAGTATATATTATTTCAAACCTTGATTTGAAATGAAACCGGGATTGGAATTCTTAAGTTCTTTAATAATTAATGATTTTTTTATGATTGAAATGAATTTAGACTTGAATCATTAAGGAACTTCTGAATTGTGAAATGAGAAATGAACCTAAGAGCTAAGTGAAAATATCAATTGAAGTAGAAATCCTTAGAATTAGGAAATTATGAACTTAAAATAAAATTGAAACTGTAAAACTCGCATAGTATTAAATTTCATTCTATAGCTTAGATATAACTTACCAAAATACTTAAGAAGTTCAAAAATGTTATATGAATTGTTAATTGGATAATATACAAGTATAGGTTTGAATAATGAAATATGCATTTAATTAATGGTTTGCAAATATAAATAAAATTGTTAGTAAATAATTGGAATTTAAATTAACATTTAAAGGTGATTCACAATTATGTTAATATAAAATGAAAATACTATATGTGAATGTAAATGTGAAATTAAATTATAGTGAAATTTAAGTAATGACTTAAGAATTGATAAATTGAAAATTCAACTTTAAATGAAAAGAAGTTGTATGTTGTTTAACTACATTCTATTTGCATAACTATAACTTACCAAATACTTAAAGGGTTTAAAATGCTAATAAGGATAAGTAGAGAAATAATATACCAGTGTGAGAGTGAAAAATAAAATGTTAAGATCTATTGATAGTTGTAAATATAAAAGAAATTTAAGCTGTAAAATGAATGATACATGTATAAGTGAATGAATAAAATTTAAACTTAATGAAATATAAAATTGGTAAATGGAAACTAATTAAATTTGAATATAACTAAATGTCAATAAACTTGGAAGTGTATGAAATTAAAATTGACTTGGAAATGTATAATTGATTTAGTGTAGATTTTGGATGGATGTTAATGTTTGATATGCATTGGTTGTTAGATGGATGATAATTGATTAAGTAGAATTCGTTAGTGTTAATGGAATTGAATAAACGGAATAAAATTTTAAATAATTAAATTCAAATTGGGAGCAAATTGACTTGAATTAAAAATGTGAATGAAACAAACTTGAATAAATCGGAAACAAATTGAATGTAAACCTATTGCATGGATGAATAAGAAAATAGATGACTTTGTATTTATGATTGTTCTTTAGAAAATTTAAAGTTTTGATGTTTTGTACTTTGAAATAATAAAAGCAAATTTTTGGAAAAAAAAAAATCCAACATTGTCCAATATATGCTGAAACGAAAACAACCATAACTTTTAAATGGCTGAACGGAATTCAACGATTTTGGACTTTTCAGAAATCTTAGAAACTATAGTACAACTTTTGTTTAGATAACTTGAGAAAATTCCTTTGTCTTCTTGGTTAAAAACTTGAATGTTACTCGCTGTCCTGTGTAAAAATAAGTAAAATCAGTAGTATACACCCTTAGTATTTTCGCCATATCTTTTGACTGATCTATCGGATTTTGATGATCTTGCACTTTCTGGAAAGCTAAGAACTTAAGCTAAAACTTTTGTTTTAACTGTTTTGTGTTTTGATATCGTTTAGAAGGTCGAAAACGTGGGTGAACGTCGCTGACCTGCGCAATTCATTGCCCAGGCTGAGGCGTATCCTCTAAGTAAAACGGCCGTAACTTTTGAATGTATGGTCCGAATTCGATGATTTGGGACATTCCGGAAAGCTTGAAATGAATACAACAACTTTTGTTTAGATTCTGTTGCCAAATTTTATAGTTTAGGTGACCTAAAACTGAGATTTGTTTGCTGTCCTGAAATTGGAATCTCAGTTTTGAAGCTAAATAGGCTATATATATGTTGTGTAGGCTAAATATATCGATCTATCTTTATATGCATGGTTCTAACTTAGTTATTGAGCATTTTAGTAGGTAGCAAAGGGGTTGCGCTTCGTTGTAGAGCTCGCTTCTGTGCTAAATACAAAATGTAAGTAAACTGCTAATAAATGCTAAATAAAAGGTACGCTTATGGTTTTATATGGTATTGGTGATATATATATGTTGTTTCCCCAGATATGGGATGCCTCATCATTGAGATGAGATGTACATTTGATATATATTGGTTATATTTGTGTTATATATTGAATTGTAAAACTTTTCGATCGAGCCGCGCAAAGGAGACCCTGCCGAAATTTTCCGTGAATCCGGGTGTTAGAATTTTTTTCAAGTTTTTAAATTTTATAACTTGTTTTGATAACTAACTTTTAAATTTTGAAAGCCGCTCGGAGTAACATTGTGGAAGTGTAGTTATGACTTTATAAATGGAATTTCATTGTTTTATAAGTTGGTAACTTTGAATAAAATATATCTAATGTTGAATTCTATACTTAGTTCCTTTTCCCTTCTTTTCCTTTTCGGGGACGAAAAGTTTTGAGTGGGGGAGAGTGTAACGACCCGTATTTTTAGCTATTTTAATTTGAAAATTTAAGATGATTATTGAAGGAAAATGATTATTAATGTAATTTGTTGAATAATTTAATATTTGAAATTATTTGAATAATTGGATAACGGGTTTAATATGATTAAAAATGATTTGTAAAATTCTATTTTATCATATTAAAGTTAGAATGATGTTGTAGAACTTTTAAAATCGAATTAAAAGTAAATTTGTGAAAATTGAATATTTTAATATTTAATTGACATGTTAAAATAGCCATTTTTCAAACAGTCTCGGATTTCGACGAAACTTGTTTCATCGGATCCGTAATAGTAAATTATGGTAGGATTTCAATTTTCGTAGCAATTGGACTTGTCGTTTGGCCGTGCGAGCTTGAAACGCGTAGAAATTTAATTTCGAATTTAATTAAAATAATCGACTTCGAAAAGCTATCTTCCAGATATGATCAAATTAGGCCTTGAAACTAGTTCCATTGCGTCCGGAATGGGGTAAAACCTTATAAACGCCTGGCGGCACGTCTCGATTGGAGTTCGGATGATTTTGGACCTACCTATATAAATACGCACGCAAACCGAGACAGTTTTATTATTATTTTAATCCAGAAACCCAAATTCTAAATCATGGCCGCCACCTATTCCATGGCCAGAAATTGCCGATCTTCTTTCCTTAATATCTCTCAATCCGTTCGACAAAATCGAAAAATTCCAAAAGCAAAAGTGTAGATCTCGACGATCTCTTCAAATCCGTACGGTTGATGTATGCTAATTTTTCATGGATTCGTCCAGATCTGAATTGGAAGTGTGTACGTATTTCCTTGGATTGCGTGCAAACGACGGCGAATGACGGGATGAAACTTGACGCGTAGGTGGCTCTGGTGAAGGGCTTCGTGGTGGCGCTAGCTGATCGTTCTGGAAGTCGACGAGGTGGTCGTGAAAATTGCTTGAAGATCGGCGGCTAATGGGTTTGCATACGTGAATTTCACGTTGGGGAAGAAGCGCCGGAATCGCAGAGATGAGAGCTGCGCTGCAGTGCAGATCCGAAAGTGTTTGGATCATTAAAATTTTATGTTAAATCGAACGTCGTTCGATTTGATTTAAAATCGTAAAATCAAGGTGAGTGTTTTATAACGCTCACAACGTACTGAATATCTTTATGCTAGTTAAATTTGACATTATGCATAGTTATGATTTTTATTTGTTGTTGTTTGATAAAATTTAATTGTCATATTGATTGTCATTTGGATTCACCGTTAAAAAAATTAAATTGACAGTTAAATTTAAATTAAAATTGAATTGCAATTAAATTACCTGACATTGATAAATATGAAATTGCCGTGAATTGTATTGCCTATTGGATGATGTATTTCGATGGATGTTATTGGTTGATATTTAAATGTTTGGATGTTTATTTGTTTATATATATCCTGCTATGCATACATATGACACTGTGATTGATTTAAATGATATATTCATCCCTGACATTTAATTGTAATAACTAATCACTTGGCCATAGGTTAGAAAATTATATACGGACACCGAGTTGGATAAATTAAATGATTTTAAAAGTTGTTTTGAAATTATTTAAATGAATTGATTTTAAGAATAAAATCCAATTTATGGAAATTGAATTATTTTGAATTGGAGCTCGAAATGTTAGAATTTAAACTTGGTAAACGAAATTATTTAATAAAATCGAACTTTAGATTTAAATTGAAAATTGAAATACGGTGTAAATTTTTGAAAGTTGATTTGTTTTAAAAGATTGGACTTTTAATCGAACTCTGAATATTTCTAAGAAAATTGATATGAAATGATATTCAAGTTTGAGTTTGGAATTGAAAATTTATTTGAAATTTAGATTTAAATTAATTTGGAATTGAATTGAAATTTAAAGAAATTTGTGAATTGAAATCGAAATTTACGTGGAATAGAAATTTATTCAAGTTGAAATTGGAATAAATCGATTAAATCGAAATGGAATTTGGATTTGATTTGGATAGAAAATTTGGGAAGTTGATCGGTTTGACTTTGGAATTATTTATCAAATAATTTTTGATTTTTTCCAAACTATTTTATATATAAACAATTTTATATTCAAATTATTTTCGATTAAACTATTTAAATATTTTCTATTAAACTATTATGAATTATTTAACTATTTTAAACTATTTAAACTATTTTCTTAAATTCAAACTGGTTAAAGAGACGGAAATGTTTATATTTAAACTTTTGGTTTAAATACGAAATAGGTTAAAGTAGAGATTATAACCTAAATTGAATTCGAATCAAATTTTGAAGTGAAATTGATTTATCGGACAAAATTGATAATTTTGAATATATGATGATTTTGAAATGGATTTGATTTTAAAGCGAATATGATATTTTGTTATCAATCATGAATCAATTTGAAATATAAAAGAGCCATCAGTGTAATAATACGTAGTTATTAAAGAGACCGGGATCGGATATGGACATACTCTCTGTCGATACCGAAAACCACTTTAATAACTATTATACGCGGAGTGTTGATCCAGAATGAAGTGGATGGTTTGGTGAACGCGTTGACTGAAGAAAGAGAACGATATTGGATGACCCCTGACATGACTAAAACAGGAGCCGCGCCGGGCCATTGAGGTTCGCCACCTCTAGCGGACACACTTCTTCGATACCATATCTATTACATTTGTGATTTGATTTGGGTGCACCCCTTGATTTGGGAGTGTTGTTTCGCGGTGTTGAGGTAGTAGCTGCTATGCTCAACATCAGTCCGGATCACGCAACTACTAGTATCCTAGTTGGTATCGCCTCATGTACCTTGTCATACTGATTATCCTATTCGCGACCACTACGTTTTGGTTTGTACCTTGAGTATATGGATTGCCCTCTGGTGACTTCCGGTTTTGGGGAAACTACGGTCTTGTATATGCTTTTGGGAATATAAAATGTGTTAAGGGGGATTATGGTAACGCCTTAACGCTATTTTGATACTTTATATTACTGATAGACATTATCTACCTAGCGTACATTACTACCTAGTAGATAGTTTAACGGATCCTTGAAAGGTGGAAAATCCCGTAACATCTCTTAAGTTATTGCACGCACGTTGACACTGGATATGAGATGTCAAACCCCGTAAACATCTCTGACGCCATCACACTCATATTTATTTACAATTGATTTAACTTTCATATGGATATTTTAGTCCTGACTCGAGTGTTTTGTCTTTTCATTACGCTCGGGTTAGTCCTGAGTTTTCAGATTTTTGAAGATCTATTATGGAGGACGAAGACGAAGATTTGGTATACTATTACTATTATTATCTGCGCATCATGTTGTCTGCTGCATTATTTATTTGTTCTGTTGTATATGTATAACTCTGATAAATGTTGTATAAATAATTGTCTAAGTATAGTAAACAGCTTCATGAACTGTTTATTTGACTATTATATTTTATCGTTCCGCTGCGAGATTTTGTGTTGTTTCATTTCCTTTATTTCTTTTCTTTTCTTAATTACCCCAATAACCATCTGCTTTTTTTTAATGGTTTGGAACCGGCATGTGTATTTGATCGTCGGTTTAAACTGTCCAAAAAGGCGGGTCGTTACAATTATCCCCCTTAACACATTTTATATAGGCGTTATAGTCTATACAGCACTGTAGACTCCACCGTAAACTGGTGGGATATTAGGGAGTACTCCATAGGTATAACACAAAACAAATTCGTAGTGGTCGCGTATATAGGGATACAAGTATGACAAGGCACATGAGGCAATACCCAAGGTAGTGAAACTACCGTTTGCCTGATCCGGACTGGTGAGAACGCATCGCCGCAACGATTGCAACACCGCGAAACAACTCTTCTGAAATTCCGAGGGTGCACCAATCAATCACAAGTAATGAGTAGTAGTTACGAAGAAGTGTGTCCGCTCGAGGTGGCTAACCCCATTTGGCTCGGCACGGCTACTGATTTTAGTCATTTCGAATTTGACAAATGTGTCAAGACTATCCATTATCGTTCTCTTTCTTCAGTCATCACGTACATCATTCCAACCACTTCATTCTGTATCACAACTCCGTGTATAGTTATTAAAGTGGTTTTCGGTTTAGACAGAGAGTATGTCTATAACCGATTCCGGTTTCTTCAATAACTTTCGTAATTATTACACCGATTGGCCGTTTAATAAATTTCAAACCAAATCAATTTCAATTCGTAAATCAACATTTCGTTTGTCTTCTAAATCAATTTCCAAAATTTACGTTTCAAAACTTTCAAATTACCATTTCAAAATCTTATAATTCGATTTCAACTTTTATTTAAAGAATTCAAATATTGATTCAAATTTGTATATAAGTTTCATTCCGAAATCATTTAAAATGATTTAATTTTCATTCAACCCAATTCATTTATCGATTTCATTCAATATTCGCTAAGTAAATTTATCCTTCAAAACAACTTCTATTTAAATTCCAATTCATTAAATCAATTACTTAAGTTCAACTTTATTATATCAAAACTTCAAATTGAAATAAATTAAAATCGTCAAATCAATTCTTTAGATTACAAGTCTGACGTTAATTTCAATAAATCCCATTCATTTCAATAAATCACATTTTATTTCTTGTTAAAGAAATTCAATTTTCACTTATTTATTAACTTCGTTACAAATATCAAACTCAATTAATACAGAACTAAATTTCACATAATCGAGAAGTTTCGATTCCACTTATTAACTTACTTAAATATTTTTCCAAACTTCATAAATAAAGAAACCCGATTTAACTTGTTAACGAAGATCAAATTCACTTAATCAAAAGTTCGATTTTCTCTAATCAAAGAATTCAATTTTTATTCAATTATCAAATAATTCAATCTTACTCAATTATTTAATAATTTCAATCTTAATTATTAATAATTTCAAAACTTAACAACTACAAACTTGATTATCAATTCAAACTTAATTATTAAATCATTTCCACTTAATTATGCATTCAAACTTAATCATCAAATCATTTCAGCTTAACTATAAATTCAACTGAATAATTTCAAACTTAATTATAATTTCAAATTTAATTATTAAATGATTTCAAACTTAATAATTTCAAAACTCAATTATTACTAATTCCAAAATATTTATTTATAATTCCAAATTTAATTATTATATAATTAAATTTCAAACAACGTTCTTTCATCAATTTCTGCGTTAATATTTGTTTCAGATTTCACTCTTTACATTTTCCTTTCGAAAAAATTCAAATTCCAACTTCATTTCAAAACTTATTCTTTGCTCGAATAAAATCATTATTTTATTTTTAAATCAATTTATTAACCAATCAGATTTTATTTAATTCTCTATCCTAAGTCAAGTTCATTTGGGTATATATCATCTCAACCCGATTCCAATTTCAATTCAAAATCAAGCATAATAAAGGGAACTTGCAGTGTGATAACTGGGATGGTGTCAAAGTAAATAAACAAGCAATAAGAACAATCAATAACAACAACCAATAAAAATCCAATAATTAATTCGAATAATCTCAAAATAACCGTATTAATTCACATTATTGTTTGTGCAAATTAATATAATTATTTCTAGAATCTACACTATCATTTCATGTAGACTAAAAATTATTACATTACGGTTTTTCACTTGTCGTTCAATTTCAATTTCAGTTTCATCGATTTAAACAACATACATTCAATGGTTCAAGGTGTAATTTATCAAATCCTACGTGTCAATTAATTTAACATTTAAAGGGGTCATATTATACAAATTTAACTAATCAAATTCAACACATTTGTCGATTCAAAATTCTAACTATCCTACGTCAAATTCAATTGCATAATATTTATCACTTTATACATTACAATTTAACATCCAATATAAACAACAATCAATCAATCAATTTATCAACCAAATTGTATTATCATCGCATAATAATTAACAGATAATGGTGTCAGATGTCATAGGTGAACAGATACGGGTAATAACATATATAACAGTGTAAATAACTAACAACAACGTATTTCAATTGTCGTTTCAATTGAAATCAAATTTAATAAATAAAAGAATATTAATCGTGAGTGATTGCTCACCTTTCGAGGCTAGAGATGAATGAGAAGATAACACAGATACGCACATTGATACAGGTACTGAATTTGAATTTGCGAATCCAAGAAAAACAAAATCGGCTCGAATTCGACGGACAAGCTGATAGATAAGAATCGATGAACAAATCAGAATCATCTTAAACTGAGTACGTTATAATATTATTATATTACTTCTTTTAAAACAAGGTTCAAATCAAAACACGTATTTTAAAATAAAATATATATTTGAAAAATCAATATAACTAAAAAAAATGCATACATTTGAAAAAAATCAAATCTGTATATGTAAAATCAATTATAACTTACCATAAAATTTCACATCAATGATTATTGAAACAGATATATTATTTTATACACGGTCCCTTTTTAACAGCACATGGCTTCTAAAACCCATATATATATAGTAACATACATAACTCATGAAACTTACTTATCTATACACTGATACAGTTTTATATATCCTGCAAACTTTATTTGAAATCTATAGACATTAAAATAACACAACCCATATACTCATTATTCTTAACAATATATATTATAAACAGTACAACTCTATGTTATACATCCACCCTTTAAACAAATCAAAACAAATATGTATAAACTTAAATACTTGGAATATTAACATTTTAGCGTAAACAAATATACTTATATATGCAGACAAAATATGTCTTATTTACTTTAAAAGAGGAGCTGACCGCACAGCAAGTATTATATAACTAATACAATACATATGACTTTATACACGAACCACGTAATACAATATCTATACAGTTTACAATAATTAGTACAAACAATGCAGCTTACTTTAAAACCTTTATTAAAATCGACATAATAAACTAATACATATACCAAAAATTTAGTACAGTTATATGCACTTCGTCCTTCTATAAATAAATGCACGTACAGAGGGTAATAAAGCACTTTAATATAGATTCCATATATGTATATATCTTTGCTTCCATCTATATGCGTATAAACAGAATGAAAGGAAAGAAAAAAAGAGAAGGACGGAAGGAAACCTCAGCAGGTTTCAAGGCATAGGGACACATGAATTAATAAACAAAATAAATAAGAACACTTGCTCTAACAAATGCCTCCGTGCCGTTTCCAGTGAAAACACGTATATATTTCAACATAAGCTTGGTTCGGCTGCTCGATGGAGTTGGTGGACGTGCAGGATATTGGCAAGGCCGAGAAGACAAGGTGGTGGGCCGGTGATGACGGAGATAGCTGGAGCGGTGAAAGATCTGGAGGTGGTGGGTTCTGGAGGTTGGTGCTCGGCCGGTTGCGTTGGTGTTAAGGGGTGCGGGAGATTGAGGTGCGAGGCTAGGGTGGCACGAAGGTGGTGGATCCAGTGACACGCGGTGATCCGAGGCGGGGAAGTGGAGAAGGTCTCGCGGCCGATGAAGGCGGTACAGGGACGTGGGCGTGAGGTAGATGGCCAGGATGCGGAGCCGCGAGGTGGAAGATGGTGATTTACGCGGAGCCTGGCAGTGGTGGAGGCTAGGCTCAGTGGAAGCGACGGCAGGAAGAGGGGGGGGGGAGTCGGCATGGACGTAGGTAAATGAAGCTCGGGTTGGAGGCTAGGTCAGGAGGTGGGGTGCATGCGTGGGCGGTTTGAGTTGACGTGCGAGTAGCGTGAGGCGGAAGGTAGGTTAAGGAAAAAGTTGCGTGGGGAGGAGAATGGATTCTCATGAGCTCAGGCACTTTGAAGAATGAAGAATGTAACTTGTTTTATAATATTATTTCATATTGTAACAAAAGCTGTAGCCAACATTTTTACACAAAGAATGCCAAATGACATAGTTGGGAGCACGAACCAAAATAAATAGCGATTATAATTTTATCAGTTGGAATAGAGAAAGGCAATATGGGAAACATCGATTGAAACAAGAGGTCAAACATTTATTCCAAAATTTATTGATAGCCAGAATAGGGAAGGTCTATGCGTGAATTCACGAAAAATATAATGATAGCAAACGGTTCTTTATTTTTCACTGGCTGGAAATTCGAGTAGATATAAAAATCAAAATCGAACTTTAAAACGGATACCGATACATTGGATTGTTTATCGATTTCACCGCGTACCGGACGCCGAAACAGACGAACGGATATACCGTGGAGATCACCACGATGAGACAATCAAAAAAGTATAAAGATATCTGTGGTACGATTGAATTATAAAAATTCGAATTTTCTAATAGCGGAAAATGCATGAAAATCACAGAAAAATAAGATCGACGGAGCTAAAAATGTCCGAATTTGGAAAAACGACAAACTGACATCTTGCTCGGAAGATGATTTAGAATTTTTCTATGTAAAAATATTTTGGTTTTGAAAACGTTTTATTTTCATCGCTTTTTAACTGATTAAATTGAAGTAAATTTACGCACGAAATAAACTTTAATATTTTCGGACGAAAATTTACCAGTTGCTATATTTAACTTGACGCATTACAAATATCAAATTTATATTTCAAAATTTTATCGTTTAAATTCCCACGAAATTTCAATTAATTCGTAATTAAAACCAGTTAAATTTACGGGTCGTTACAGTTATGCTCATAACACGATCACACGATAAATTAAAATAAATAGAATAAACAAGACAACAAAACATAACACGTCATCACCTTCATCTCCAGCAACCCTCCCTCATGCACAACACTCAACATAGCATGCATGCACACCAAAACAAAGCCGCCATCGTTCACTCCAACACGCACGATCGCCGCGCCATGGCCGGAGCTCTGGAGCTCGACGCCCCCGCCTACCCCCTTGCGACCACCCTCGCTCGCGAGTAAGTCACATGAGCCTCCAAAATCGCAGCCACCGGCCTAAAATCCACAAACCCTAATTGAAAAGTCCTCCACATCCAACCGTCAAATCGACAAGCGAACACCGCCAATGAACTCCCCTCCGTCCCATCTTCAAAACCGAGAAACGGTTCGTCGATCAGTCGATGTTCATCGACGCGCGACGAGCGACCAATAATGGTTCTATGATTTTTGGACAAATGGTGACTCAATACCAAAAATGAACTACAGATCAGAGATGTGCACATCGAGAGCTTCGATATAAAATTTTTCTGAATTTTTTTGAGGAGTTTGAAATTCCAATTTGATTTTTGAATTGCAATTGTAATTAGGTGTTTGTCTGCCATTGAAATAAGGAGGTGAAAGAAATTGTATGTATAGACGAATGGGAAATAGAGAGTGACTAGGGTTTATAATAAGATATTTATAGATAGGGTTGAAATAGAATGGATCAGATCAATTGGATATATGCGTTGAACGGTAAAGTGGCCCGAAAAGCCCGTTTTGACTCGGGAACGAAATTGGGTCAACCCATATATCAAAATTGATGTTTTAAAATATTTTAAACGTGATGGAACAGGTTTCACGTCCAAATTCCTTCGTATGAAGAAGTTGTGCTAAAATCAAATTATTTCAAATTGATTTCAATTGATTTCAAGGTGTTTCACGTTCGTACGATCAAACGACAAGTCCGATCACTATGAAACTTGAAATCCTACAATAATTCACTGTTACGAATCCGATAAAAATGGTTTCGTCGAAATCTGAGTCAGTGGCCAAAATGGCTATTTTTACACCAAAAAAATAATAATTCTATTAAATCAAAATTTTAATTTCACTTCTATAATTGACAATTTTTATCACTTTTATTTTTCTTAACCATTCATGTTAATTAAACCAAATTTAGATGTCAATTTAGAGTTGATTAATTTAACAATTTCATTGTTTACCTCAATTTCATTCAATTCAGAAATTGTAAATTAAATTTTCAAAAATTTCATTTAATTACTTTTCATTCTATTATTCTGTCTATTATTAACAAAAGGATGCAATTTACATTGGTTTGTAGTTATTGCATTAATATTCTCAAATTTCCTCTAAATTTCCGTTAACGTAGTTTTTAATTACGTTTTATTTCAATGGATTTAAATCTAATTCAATAGATGAAATAAATGGGTAAACCATTAGTGGTTATCACCAATTTGCCTAATTTAGTCTCATTCTTATTTTATTATCAATAACAAACATTGTAATCACTAATCTAACCTTGATTGTATCCATTTTACAATTTATTACGTATTGCTTCATCAGTTAATATAACTTTGAATTCACTCCCTAATTTACTAATTTCAATCAATTATAACTTACTATTTTATATAAATTCATTAATTGTCAATTTCCATCCCAATAAATCCATTCATTTGAATCTTTCCTTATTTTCCTTGTTACGAATCAATTATAAATTTACCATCTTAAAGGTAATGTCAACATTTTAAATTATTAATTTACCTTTTACATCCCATTATAAATTAATGCACACACAAATTAAGATTTTAAATTACATTAATCATGTCATCTTAATTCCATTCTTTTATTACATCAACTATTACTTTATGAATAAAATTAGCATTTCTTATTCATTTTGTTACATTCACAGTCTCCGCTATTGTCTTAAACTTGCTAATGTAATATCAAATTTCATTTAATTCTAACTGATTCCCCATTTAAATTTAATAGACCAATTAAATAGGTGACTTATAACAATCGTTATCATAACTTTTAATTACACATATGAATTCACTATTCATAAACAAATGTTACAATTCTTACATAATATTGATTTTATTCAATTACTATTAACTATCTATTATCTCATTAATTAATTCATATTTATCTCCACTTCCATATATTAATTTTGTAACCAAGTTATAACATTTGCATTGTGTAACGACCCTGGATTTTGGCCCTGTTTATTTTAACAAATATTTAAATGAAAGGTAAACTGATCATTTTAAAATGAATATGATTTTGGAAATATTTCCATTTATTTATATAAATTGTACTTTAAAAAGGAGATTGATTTGGAAATTTAAAATAAATCTCAATAATATTTACAATATAATTATTCTTATATAATTCAATTAAAATAAAATTTATCTTACATGATTGAATTACAATACTTTGCCTTATTAACATGTGATAAATAAATATATTGATGTAAATGATAATGTTCAAAATAAAATCAATGTTTATCAATATAAAATATAAATATTAAATATAAGTAAAACTTTCTAATATAATATAAATATTGATAATCAAAATATAAAATATAAATATAAATAAATAAGAAAATGAATATCGTTTAAATATTGATAGTTAAAAATATAAAATACAAATGTAAAATATAAAGCTAGAATTAATTAGTTAAGATTGCATACAACATAACTTAAAAATTTGTAAACAAAGCTAAAGTAAGAACAAAGTATAAAAACACAAAGTATAAAGTAAATAGAACCAAAGGTAATGTAAAACTAAAATACAAACATATGTGTATAAATTATTTAAGTTTGAATTCAATAGACAAATATTTTTATACAAACTATCTTCATACAACACCATAGTCCACCTGCAAAAATGGGTATTTACATACAACTTATCTTCATAAACAAAGTAGAAAAGAAAATGGAAATTAGTCAAGTATGAAAGTAAAACTGACAAAAACATCTCTAAAACAAATATTTAAATAGATATCTTTATACATAGTAAACCATAATTATAACCTGTATATTATTCAAACCGGAAGTAAATAACAAAACAAATATTTCAAAACAGGGATATCTTCATACAAAGTCAAAGTATAAAATAAAAAGATAAAACATAGTATCTTCATTTGCAAGCCAAGTATTGCCTGCAAAATATATATCTGCATACAAATATCTATGTACAGATAAAACATAAAAAGTACGTAAACATATTTGGTAAACAAAGCATTTAATGCTAACATCTCAGCTAACCTTTTTGTCAATTCACATATTTATAAAATCAGATCAAGTCAAAAACAGATGCAGAAAACAACAGTTCCAGTTAACACCTTCTTTTATACACCTGGGTTCTCCTTTATATATATGTATACATCTGTTTAAGTTCGTCCAGTAATACCTGAAAAAAAAGAGAACAAAAAGAAAAGCAGGCAAAGCTCAAAAATTATATTCAAAGCAAGAACAGGGCAGATTCAAAACAAAATTTCAAGCAACAGTTTTCAACTGCAGTCTTCATCACCTCAGATTATTCTTTTTTCAGAATTTTGGTGGTGAGTAAACAAGAAATTTAAAAGCTTTAAGTTTGATAAAACAACAGTTCAGAAGATTGTTTATGGTATGGTTGTATACGCTTTGATTTTGAATATTGCTGGGATTGCTCTGTACTACTTCGAAAAGTGTTACAGGTTGTATATTTGTTCAAATCTCTTATGATTCTCATTAAATCATTGCTAAGTTTTAAGCTTTCAACCAAAACAAAATATTTAAACTTATAATTAAGATTTTTAAAAGCTGATTTAAACCTTTATTTGTAAATATACACTGTAACTTTATTTTACAGGTAGGAAAGTATAAATTGGATAAATTTGATTGATGTAAATTATTAATTCGAGCTCATAGCTTGAATCCTTACTACAAAACATGATTTTTAAAACTAGAATGAAGATTTTTAACTCGGTATTTTCAAAGCAGTTTGTATTTGAACCAAAACTGCTCTTTTACCAATTTCTTGTTATTTAATCAATAATAAAAGTTGAAATTCGGGATGAAGCAAATATAAACGTATGTGATTTCATGAAAATTATCAAAAATGTTCTATATTGCTTGATATTTGGATACGAGATCACGGTAGGGTTTGGTTAGAGTTTTTTGGTCGTGTCTGTTAGTTGCCGAGTTCGTCATCATAACGTGACCGATTTGCACTAAATTCTGGTGGAAGGTTGTGTGGCGTGATGTTGTCGTGTGGGCGAAGTTTCGGCAACTCCGGTGGCTTATGCGGCGGTGGCAAAACGATTTAGTGGATGGATGAGTTTTCTGTTTTTTCGAGCTGGAAGCCTAATTTTCGATTCGAATTACTTTGCAGTAATTCGAGTTTGATTTTCATGTTTTTGTAGGATTTGTGATTTGCCGGAATGGTTGATGTTCGCCGAAGTCAGGTCGTGCCGCCGTGCTCGTGTGGGCAGCGACGACGTGTATCTGCGTTGTTGATGGCTGTCGTTACTCGAGTCGTGCTCGAGTGGAAATGGTGAAAGCTCTGGGTTTTTTTATGTCGCGTTCGTGTGAGTTCCTGATGATAATGTTATTCTAAGAATAAAACTTAACTACAGAAAAAAAAGAAAAAAAAAATTAAAAAAAGAAGAAGAAGAGGAGGGTTGCGAGAAGAACAGGGAAGGGTCTCGGTGAAATACGTGTAGTACTCGAAGTACTACTCCAGTTTTAAAAGGGAAGGCTCGGGTTTCTTCAAACTGTAGTATTTAAAAAAAATGAAGTTAAGCAAACTTGTGTTTTTATCAGTGTTTAAACATTGTAAAATTTAATAAACGTTCAACAAACTTAAGTTAAAACTTTATAAAAGTTAATTTTCTAGTTAATGTATAACGATGTTTAAACTCTTAAATAATATTTTAGTTAACTAATTAATATAAGTAAGTAAAAAATTAATTATCGTTTAAAGTTGTAGTTAATGATAAATTAGTTTTCAAAATTTAAATAACTCTTGTAAATGTTAATTAAGATGAGTAGTTAATATAATTAATTACTTTTGGGAAGCAATTAAGAATAATTACATTATAATAAAGTTTGGGAATTAATGATTAAGTAATAAATATTTGTAATTAACTACTTGATGATATATGATTTGTGGGTAATTACTTCAGCAATTTAATTAAGAATTACTAATTGATTATTAAGTAATTAGTGTTTAATAAATAGACTGTGATATCCTGGAAATTTTAGCAATATCAATTTAATAATCCGTATTTAAAATTAAATTGATTTGATAAAAAAATTTTAATAAAATTTACTTGATTTAATAATCCAATTAAATAGATGTTTAATTGGTGAATTTTATCTTTAAAAAATTAATAAAATGTTTTCCTATTTATAATGTATATATATTTATATATATTGTAAATAGATAAGTTTTGATTTGAAGTTAAATAAATAAATAAAATCTTGTTTCAAAATTCTAATAATTCATTTTTGATAATTTGAAATTATATATGAAAATTTAAAATATCATTTATATATTAAATATTAATGTATTTAATTAAGATAAATAAGATAAGTAATTTAAAATTTCTTTTAATAAATTATTTAAATTTGATAAATATGTTATTTTCAAACAATAATAATAAATGTATAAATATAGATAAATTTTAAAAGACAATATTATTATTTTAAAATTAAAGTATGTTAATATAAATTAGTTTTAAATGGAATTTTTAAATGTATAAATAGCATTTGAATTTGAATTAACTTTGAAATTCAAATGAATAAACATATTTAAAATTTTATAAATAAGCTTTCATTTTTACATAAATTATTTTATTTCATTAAAAAGAAATACGTATACATTTATTTATGAAATTACTTTATATGTATTTAATAAATAAAGAGGATTTCAATTACCTTTAAATTAAATAAAAATAAGTAAATATGTATAAAACAAGTGTTAACATTTTATGTAACTAGTGAGACAAGTGTGAACTAATAACCCATTCTTATTGACAATGCGAGAATTTAGTACATGTGTCATATTTATTTTTCTTTTAATTTATAAATAAATCATTTTGATCTTAATAAGCATGTTTCTTCAAGCTCTATTCTTTTCTAATGTTCATTTTTTCTTTTCTTTTCAAAGTTAAGAAAAAAAATAAAGGTTTCAGCTGAAAAATTATTCCAACATATCTGCAACTCTAACACTTCCTCTAAAAACTAGAAATCTTGTTTAAATTCATTTACCTGTAACCCAGTTTGCAAAGCACAATCACTAACCTGTAATTCATTTTTCAAACATGGAAACTGTAAAATCCATTTCCAAAAGCTAGCCTGCAATCCACTAAGTTAATCAAGAACGTGCAACTGCATTCTTTAAAACTCGAGGTCTGAAGCAAGTTCAAGTCCTCTGTAAAATCTTTTTCAAATGCAAAAGCAAAAGCATAAGCCTGCATACAAGTCTAGAACAGCAGCAAACACTCAAGATTAAAATATGCAACTCAGTTATAATTAATAGTAAAAGCAATTCAAGATTTGTCAAAAGCATTTCAGAAAATTTATGCTCTGTCCTTCGAATGACAGGTGAGTAACTTTTTCTTTTCAAAAATTTAAGTATTAGAATGCTGCTTGATTTATGACTTATGTGTTTTTACCTGGATTTCATGTTGATTTGTATGATTTACCTCATTAGTTTAAAAACTCAAGTATAGTTACGATGATGTATGTTTGTTCCTGTAATATGATTTGTATTGAGTATATGGGTATAAGCTTACTGCTTTATGATTATTACAGTATTTGTTTTTACTGAGTTCCAGGTCCAAAAACTTAAGTGTTCTTAAATTAATCTGTAATAATACAAGAGATTTGAACAATGTATGTTCAATATATCATGAATTATAAGTTTAAGATTTTGTTCAAGATGAAATAAAAAAAATACCTGTAGTTTTACTGGAACAAGGTAACAACAAAGTAAACTAAATCAGACAAATCCAAGTTAATTTTTCTTAGTTTCAGGTGCATAGAACAAAAGCTAAAACTAAAATGTGATTTTTAAAAACCAAAATTTCAATTTTTAGAATTGGGATTTTTGTGCATTACTGTTTTTTTTACTGGGAAGTGTAAAAGGGGGAAGTTTTTCTAAACCTAGTTTTTGGCACTGCATTGATTTGATCGGTATGGAGGACACAGGGGACCGAGTGCGTTAATTCTTGGGGTGATGGCTGCTTGGGTGTCGAAGAGGTGTTGGACGGCAGTGCTAAGCTTCCGATGGTCGAAGGAGAGAGGATGGGGGATTTTCTAGGTTTGGGTTTGAGGGTAAACTGTTGCAGTTTGTTTCAGGTTTTGGGTTGGGAAACTCAAGTTCGATTTGGTGATTTCTGTGCGGTTCTGATGATCATGGGTGGGTCGTGGTGCAAGCGTTGACCTGCTTGTTGTTTGGGTAGTGGCCGGAGGTGGCCAAGACAACCGTGCATGTGCGCGGTGAGGAAATGGTGTCAGGGAAGTTTTGGGGTTTGAAGTAGTGTTGCACTCGGGTTAATACTCGAGTAATTCGAGTTGTTACTCGAAGCAGCTCATGGTTTTACTCGATGTAAATAAAGGGGAGTCTCAGGTATTTTTAAATTTATAGGTTTTAGAGAAACCTGCAGTTTTTCTAAGTCAAATTGTTTTTTTAAAATCTGGAGCAGGGATTTTAAAAACAGAAATTTAAACTTAAAGTTAAAGTATGGATTTCAAAACTAGATTTGAATTCAAGGTTTAAATTTAATTTAAACTATTTAAATTGAAATGTTTAAACAACCTTTAAAAGGATTTAAATAATTAAATTTAAAGTTAAGGCATTAAATTTAAAGTAGAAGATTTAAGCATAAGTTTAAATATGAAAATAAAAAGAATTAAATTAGATTCATGTTTGAAAATAAAGGTAGTTTTAAATGTTTTAAACACCTTTGAAACATATTTAAATATGATTTGAATCTTAAAATTTAATATGGGTTTAAATTCTTTTGAACCTCTTTATACAATAGGAAATTCTTTTGCATAAGTTTTAAAAAGAGTTTTAAAATGTTTTTAAAACTTTGTTAAAGGTTAAATGTGTTTTCAGTAAATTTGGAAACAAATCTTAAAGTAAGTTGTTTAAATATTTCTTTGTAATGATAATGAAATTATTAATAAGAAATGTTTTATTTATAATAAATCAAAAATTTAAATGTTTGGTTTATTAAATTAATAAGATGATTGGATGATTAATTAATTAATTAAATTAAATAAGGATTTTCAATTAATTAATTAAGGTTGAGTTAATTAATTAAGATTAATTAACTTGAAATAAGATCATTAATTAAATAAATTATGATTTTAATTAATGATTAGAAAATAATCAAGAGGTTAAGATTAATTAAGATAAAAGCTTAATTTAACTAAATATTTAGTGATTAATTAAATGATTATTAAGATTAATAAATTTGTGAAATAATAATGACTGATTTAAGTTAATTACTTAAGTAAGGTAATTAAAGAAATTGATGATAAGTTAATGCAGGTCATTAACTTCAGATATTAATTAATTAATTTATGTAATTAATTTTGATAATTAATTAGATTAATTAAATTTAAATAATCATCATGGTATTTGGTTAAGTATGATTACTTTGCGAAGTAATTAAAGTTATTAATTACTCATTGAAATTAATTAATTTATTTGATTAGTTTAAATTAATTAATTAAGTTTAATTAATTTAGAATAATCATTGGATGGCTAAGTAATCAATGAAGAATAATCACTTAGAGAATTAATTAAGATAAGTAAATTACTAGAGGTAATTAATTGAAGTATGGAAGAGTTTTAAGATTAATTACTTTGTGTAAGTAATATGAAGGTAATTTCTTTGTAAAAGTAATTAATAATTAATTACTTAGTGTAATTAATTTAAGCATTGATTGATTAAGTCAATTGAAAATAATTAAGTGATGTAATTAATTAAGGAAATTAATTACTAATGAGATTAATCAGGGGTGATTAATAAATATAATTAATTATTAAACATAATTAATTTAGGTAATTAATTTACTCAATAAAGTAATTAAGGTTAGTTAATTATTGAATATGATTAATCAAAGGCGATTAATAATTTTGGTTTAATTAAGGTTAGTTACTTAATGTAATTAATTTAAATAAATAAATTAATTTAAATTTACTTTAAGACCATTAATTAATATAATTAATTATGTAATTTAGGATTAATTAATTAAGATTAATTAATCAATGATAAGTGATTAAGGAAGTAATTAATTAATGTAATTAATTAAGGATTAATGTAATTAATTAATTAATGAAGTAATTAAAGGTTAATTACTGTTTTTGGTTAAGGATAATTAATTTATGAAATTAATTATAGGATAATTACTTGAATGTAATTAAAGGATAATTAATCAAGAGTGATTAATCAAGGTGATTAATTTGAGAATAATTATTTAATTGATTTGTAATCAATTAATGGTTAAGTAAGCAAGATTTGTTTGAAGAAGTAATTAATTTAATTCATTTTAAATTAATTAAAGATAAAGTAATTAATTTAATTCTCTTTAAATTAATTAGAGTTGGAAGTAATTAATTTAATTCATTTTAAATTAATTAAAGTATGATTAAGTAAATCCTTGCTTATGAATGGATGATATGGTTTACCTTGAATGGTTTGAATCTCAGATATGAGATTAGTATTGTGTGATATGGATGCATTGGTTGCATTATGATGATGATATGAGTTATCCATTGGTGATGATAATATAGATTATCTATTTGTGATGATAATATGGATTACCTGTTTGTGATGATAATGTTGATTATCTATTGTAATGATGTAAATTATCTTTCTAAGTGTATATAGATAGTTTAAATTGAATTGTTTTAAACTTAAAACAACTTGGACCTAAAAGACACGCTTTGGATTTCGATGAGATCGGGATCGGGTTTCCATATTTGGGTATCTGAAAACCACATCGATCCAAATTAACGATAGGTCGTGAATCTCAAGTGAAGATGAAGGTTCAGAGTGCAAGGGTTATCGTCGTTAACTCTGAGGGTGATTCCAAAATGAGTGTAACGAGATAATGCTTTCGGTTTCGTTCGAACCCAGAACGAACTTTTATGGATTGAATGCTTTCAGAACGTCGTCAGGTGGACGATGAGCATTCTAAGAGATGTGTTCTCTAAAGTTAATCGTAACCTTAAGCCTCGTCAACCGGGAATGGCTAAAACAGGGGAGGTGCATCAAGGCTTCGTGGGTAGCCCCCACTTGAGAATGAGATTTACCCATGTCTAGAAGTCCCTTTTTATTCGGCTGTGTGGGCATTTGATTCGCGACAACTGCCGGGGTTGTCTTGTTCGGGACTGTCCAGTAAGTGATGGTTCCGGCCTTGTGTTGTATGGGAGTTAGGGTGGCTCCTCGGTACGGTGATCTAGGCCACGTACTGTGACGGGCGCTACCCAATAGATATATATATATATATATATATATATATATATATATATATATATATAGTTATATACAAAAATTACAGGTACACTCTCTCTCAAGAAAGACGCCACTACAGAGCCTAGGTATTCACTCAACCTAATGCTATGATACCAAATGGGACGACTCGACTTTCTTGCCACAGAAAATCGCATCATTTTGAAAAAAGAAAGGGATAGAAAAGAGAAAAGACAGAGAAGAAGAAAGAAACAACATCAAAATCTAAACAACGGAATGAATAAATTATATTAATCACATAATACATTACATAGTATCATATACATCAGAGATACACAGCTAAAACAACACATACTAGACAGTAATAAACACCTGTCTAGTTATACAACTCAATACAACACAAAGACAACAACTCAGAGAACACAAAGCAGAATACTATATCTACACGCAGAAGCCTCCTGCTCCATTGCTCCTCCTGAATTCGTCAAAGCCTAACCTGAATTCCCCTGGCTACTCGTAAAAATTTGAGTACCCGAGAGTTTAAGAACACAGAATAAACTCCGGGTCAGACATGGGTCTGGTGTGAGTAAACGGTTAAAGTTGCTTAACTTTAAAAACCTTTTGAAAGAAAAGGTATCACGTAAGACTTCCCAGACATAAACATGGAAAAGTTTTTACCTTACGCTAACCAAAACATTTGATAGGAAATCCAGTGATATTATAATAATGTCTAGGGTTTTCAAGTAAAATACAGAAATAGCTGGAATGCTTACATCTCACGTTCCAACATAGTTGGGTACAACTAATACGTACGGCACTTATTGGATTTTGGATTCCATACAATGGCAGGGCTATTGGGTACCGCCTGTCACAGTACGTGGCCTAGATCACTGTACCGAGGAGTACGCCCGCTCCTCTGCAACACAAAGCCGGAACCATTCCTTAATGAACAGTTCCAAATAAGACAACCCCGACGGATGTAGCTATTCAACCCCCCACACAGTCGAAATAAAAGGGACCTCTAGACAGGGGTAAATCTTACTCTCAAGTGGGGGCTACCCACGAAGCCTTGCTGCACCTCCCCTGTTTTAGCCATTCCCGGTTGATGAGGCTTGAGGCTACGATTACCTTTAGTGAACACATCACTTAGAATTCTCATCGTCCACCTGACGATGTTCTGAAAGCATTCAATCCATACAAGTTCGTTCCGGGTTCGAACGAAACCGAAGGCATTATCCCGTTACACTTATTTTGGAATCACACTCAGAGTTAACGACAATAACCCTTGCACTCTGAATTTTCATCTTCACTTGAGATTCACGACCTATCGTTAATTTGGATCAATGTGGTTTTCGGATATCCAAATATGGAAACCCGATTCCGGTCTCATCGAAATCCAAAACGTATCTTTTAGATCCAAGTTGTTTAAGGTTAAACAATTAAATTCAACTATCTATATACACAGAATAGATAATTCACAAGTCACAATTGATAATCACATTATTAAATAAACAGATGATGCATGACAAAATAGGTAATCCACATCATTATCACAATAGATAATCTATATTACCATCACAATGCAACCAAACTTTCATACTACACAACATTACTTATCTCATTCCTGAGATTACATCCATTCAAAACAATCAATGTCATCCATCCATACATAAGCAATGATTTACTTAATCACAACATAATTAATTTAAAATGAATTAAATTAACTATCTCTAACCTCTAATAAATTTAAAGTGAATTAAATTAATTACTTCATCTCTTAATTAATTTAAAATTAATTAATTACCTTCATCACAATAAATCTTGCTTAAATAAACATTAATTAAACTAATTAATTAATCATTATCTTAATTAATCAAGCTTGATTAATTAACTCTAAATCAAGTAATTAATCCTTAAAATATTTTCATTAATCATATTAATTAATGAACCTTAATTAATTTACTTCCATGAATTAATTAATTATAATTATTCACATTATTTCCTAATTAATTACATTAATTAATCATGCTTAAATTAATTACTTTCAATTAATCAACTTTAATAAAGATAAACAGTAACCATTTATTCTTAATTATTTCTTAATTACTTTATGAATTCTTTGATTTGTTACACCAAGTAATAAACCTTTAATTACTTTATCAAGAAATTATCCATTTAAAATTACTTCCCAATTAGTAATTTTACTTATTTCAATTACCCCTGTAATTTATCAATTGCTTACCTTAAGTAATTTGCCTTATCAAAACTTTATTAAGTAAACATACTTAATCATTTATCAAGCGACTTCTTTAAATTAATTAACAAATTAATTAACTTAGTTGATTTCACTCATCTCATAAAACATAATCGAGTAATTCATCCCTTAATTACTCGTTAACCAAATTAATCATCAATTAACAGATTAATTATCATCAACTATTAATTAATAAACCTTAATTATTAATCAATCCTTTAATACAAAGTAATCAACCACTAATTACTTTTATAATTAATTAATTAACCTTAATTAACTAATTAATCATCTCTTAATCATTAATTAATAAACTTAATTATTAATTAATAAACTTAATTATTATTTAATAATCTTATTTACAAATTAATTAATTCATAAATATAATTAATCAATCCTTAATTATAATTAATTAACCTTAAATAATAGTTAATTAATTCTTAATTAACTTGTATTATAGATTAATAACCTTTTTAATTATTAATTTTAGAAAACACAATTATAACTTAATAAAACCTTTATTAAGTATTAATTAATTACCATTTTTAATTAACCCTTAATTACTTAATTAATAAGTAATTACAATTTAATTAATCACTAGTCATTAATTAAATCCTCATAATTATTAGTTGATTAAATTAATAATTATAATTAATTAATTACTTAATTAACTCCTTTAAAATAATAATTAAATTAATTAACTAAACTTAAAATTCTTAATCAACTTAATTAACTACAAATCATTAACACTTAATTAATATTTAAGATAAACATTTTTTTATTTAACCTTGTAAAACTTTACTTAACTTAATCATAGATTAGTTTAAAATATAAAGTAATCTTTAATTACTCTCTTTTAATTATCAATCAACTAATTTAAAAAAAAATTCCTTATAAATTTCCTTTTATATTTCAATAATAAGTTTGAAAATAAAATTTACTTAAAACATTTAAACAAATCATAGAAATTCATTTAAAAAAAACAATTCAATTCAAAAACAAGAATTTTAATTTAACTTAAACTATTTAAATTTTAAAAAAACTTACTTTATTTTAAATTATGAACTCAGTTTAAGCATTTCAATTTTGAGTTCAATCCATCTATATATGAATCAAAGAAACAAAGACATCATCTTTTTTTTTTAAACAATTTGACTTAAATTTTTTTAAAAACTATTTCAATTTAAAACTAAAAACTGTTAACAACCACAACCACTGACACCAAGCTCATACGTGCACCTGCACCAGTGCCGGAACCTCCTCCGGCCAACGACGAACCCATCCACACATCACTCAACAACCCTACAAGCATCCACGATCAACCAAACATCGATTCTTGCCTCGATTCAAAATCGAGTACCCTGGTTGAACAGAACCCCAAACCTCATCAGGAAACTTCCCCTGAACCCTCGCCTCCGATAAAGTATAATCGCCACAACTCCGGCCATGAGATGCTGACTCACCGCACATCATCCTCCCAAAAATTCATACAACTCGATTCAATTTTGAAGATGCAGCAGTCAAATTTCCCAAGTTCAAACACAACTAGGGTTAAAATCAAAATCAAGCAATTCCAATTATCTCAGAGATTTACAAATACATCAACCAATTTTCCCACACTTTCTGATCCTACCTCAACCTCCACCAAGAACCCCGATAAATCTAGATGCAAGGATCATCAGAATTTTGCAAAAACCCAATTTCCAATAAATACCCAATTACATACTCAATATAATTTTAAAAAAATGTGATTTCCCTTCTAAAATTCATACTTCTCAATGGTAGTTTAGATTGTATAATTATTTCTAATTTTAACATTTGTTTTTAAGCATTGGTAATAAATTGTACAGCATAGTTTAGTTTCCAGGTAAATTTAAAAAATCAGAGACTTGTTCTATTTTTGGTTCTCAGTTTAATCTTAAACTAACTTATTTGTTTTAAATCTATATCTTAACAATTGTTTGAATAGAATAGTTTGAAGATATGATTTTTTTCTAGATCCTACAGAAAATACAGAGAGGAAAAAATGAAAACCAACATGCACATTTTCAACTAAACAAAACCTATTGCATTCTTATATCTACACAGCAACTTACATGCAACTACTATCATGTACTTAAGTTTTGAACTTAAATGTTTACTCACCATTTTTAAGGAATGCAGGGGTTTGATGAAAACCGGGAACTTTGCAAAATGCATTGAACTTGTAGCTGAAACCCCCGTTTTGAAACAGAGAAGCTTTAAAAAAACTGGAGTACTTGAAAAAAAATGCTTTTAACCTTTTTCTTTGCCTTTAAACTGAATTGCTCACATCAGAAATGCTTCAGGTTGCATGCATAAGAAAGATTTGTAGATACTTGAATTTTTGAAAACAACCGCGGATCTGGTCACAACATGGTTTGAAGAAGGTTTTGATTTGCACAATATTTCAGGTTTACTTTTTGAATACTTGCAAAAATTCTCTCAAAAACTGAAATGCCCTCAACCCCTTTTAAATTGCTTTCAACAGATTTTGCTTTGAGGATTGTTTCAGATTTTTGGGTAAACAGAGATTGATTTTGTTTTTAGAATTGTTTCAGGTTAACAAATTTGCAGATTTTGATTGCACTAGGAAGATGATGCAGATTTTGTTTGAGGATTGTTCAGATTTTCTGGTTTTGGATATTGAGTGAAGGTGCATGAATATTCAAGTTTCTCTTTTTAGAAATGAACAAAAATTTTAAAGAAAAAGAAGATGGAGAGAAATGGTGTTTATATGGGTGAATTTTCAGATTTATTACATTAAAAAGAAAATTAAAAACAATAATGCACACTTGTCTTTAAATTTGCATTAATGTTTAACACTTGTTGACATAGTGTTTTAAAACTTAACACATGTCAATTTGTATTTATTTTAATTCTAAAAGAAATTAAAAGACTTTTTAAATTAAATTCCTAATTACTAATATGTTTTCTTAATTTGAAAATGCTTTTCTAATTAAATTCCTAGTTGACTAATAGATTTATAAATTTATAAATGTATGCTAAATTTATAAAAAATACAATCTTTAAAGAAAATGAAACCAAATAAAATTTAAATAAAATTATATACAAATTGCAAACTCATTTAAAATGTTGTTTCAAAAGCCTTGTATTTATTTTATTAAATAAATAAAATTCCAAATTTCTATCAATAAATTTCTATAAAAAGAATAATACAACAATTCTTATTTTTAATTAAAAACATTATCTATATATTTTAAAACCAAACTATATTATTATTCTATTTTAAGATGTATGTATATTCTTCTTAAATTCAAATTTATATTTAATTCAAAGTCAAATTTAAAAATCTAATCTAAAAATCAATTTAAATAAATAAAAATATCTATTTTAAATAAGCTCATTATTATTTATAAATCAATTTAAAATACACAGATATAAATGTATTTAAACATACTTATCAATTTTGAAAACAATAAATCTATTTAAAATTTATTTACACAATAAAATAATTAATCTTATTATAAAACCAATTTATAACCAAAATTAAAACATTATATTATTATTTCTTGATTATTTATTTTTTCGAACAAAATAATTTTATCAGTTTCAAATAATTTAAATTAAGAGATTATCAACATTTTAAATTCCTGGAAATTTCTGGATATTACAATAACCCAGTAGCCCTGCCATTTTATGGAATCCAAAATCCAATAAGTGCCAACGGTTTTGATTTTATTACCCACTTTTGTCGCTAGTAGTTGGAATTTAATCATGTAACAATTTTGGCTGTTTCATATTTACTTGAAAACCCTAGAAACTATTATAATATCACCGGATTTCCTATCAAATGTTTTGGTTAGCGTAAGGTAAAAACTTTTCCATGTTTATGTGTGGGAAGTCTTACGTGATACCTTTCTTTTTAAAGGTTTTTCAAAAGTTAAGCAACTTTTACCTGTTACTCACACCAGACCCATGTCTGACCCGAAGTTTATTTTTGTTTTTCATAAACTCTTGGGTACTCAAATTTTTATGAGTAGCCAAGGAATTTAATTAGCTTTGACAAATTATGGAGGAGCAAATGGAGCAGGAGGCCTCTGCGTTATAGTTATCTAGTATCCGTTGTGTTGGTATCTCTGAGTCATTTGTTGAGTTGTTTGTACTGTGTTGTAATAACTAGACAGGTGTTTATAACTGTCTAGTATGAGATGTATAATCTGTGTAACTCTGATAGTTGTTGTATATCTATGTAATACTTTTGATTATTAATATAATTTATTCGTTCCGCTGTTGAAATTTTTTTGTTGTTTCTTCTTTCTTCGCTTTCTTTCTCTTTCTATCCCTTTCTTTCTTAATTCATGATACGTCTTTCTGGTAGTGGAAGACGGGTCGTGACAGTTGGTATCAGAGCATTAGGTTGAGTGAATACCTAGGCTCTGGAGTGGTGTCTATCTTGAGAGAGCGTATTTGTAATTATATATATATATATATATATATATTTATACTTATTTATTTCAACCTATCTGTTAGGTTACCCGTTCAGGTTTTTCCAATATAGGTTATAAAGGTAGATAAGGTAGCGGTGTGTGTAACATGACTACTACCATTGGTTGGCGTTTAAATGTAGAGGTTGGAAGTGTATCTGTCGAGACTGTAGACCTAATACCGTCTCGAGTGAGTTGTGTAGTGGTGTAGAGGTTTCATTGATCTCTGAAGGTAACTTGTTAAGGTTCGGGATCTAACTTTGAGGTTGGATGAGTTAAGTTTGGATCTGTCGATTGAAAGAAGTGTGTAATGGTATTTTGATACCTCAGAAAGTAGTAGCTGCGTGATGAGATGCAGTGAATATGGATGTTTTCGAAGAAGTTTTCTTTGGAACAAGTTTTAGGAAGTGTGTCTGCTTCGGTGATGTAGAAGTGTCCAGCTGGGTGTTTGTGTTTGGCTTTGAGGTCCGGGTTTTTCGAAGAACTTTGGATTAGGAAGTCTTTGGCATCGATGCCAGCAATGCAGTTCGGAGAGTTCTGTGTTGACAAGAAGGACTTCTGGTTAGTAGTTTTCTGAGGTGGAGTTCAGAAGCAGCAGAGTAGATCCGTTTCTTCGGTGGATTGGCAAATTAAAGAGTAAGCTGTTCTGTTTGGTAAAGAGAGAACAGTTTTCTTTGGAATTGGTCTGTGTTGATCGCAAAAGTGACTTGCGATTGTTTGAGTGATCTCTTGTGTTATCAGAGACTTTTGTGGATGTCTTTTGAGAGGTCAGAGGTTTGTCTGTATCGGGAGATTGAGTTTTCTTATCGTTTGGATTCCAAGAGTGGAGCTAGTGGTTCAGCTAGTAGAAGGATGGTTTCTCGAGATAAAGTTTGGTGAAGCGGCTCAGGATTGGTGGAAATTCTGAGTTTTCTTTTATGGATCTGTTGAACCATATTCTGGGATATGATTATCCAGTTTGTGCTCGTGATCATCATCGGCATTTTTCTTCTTTCCCAGATTAGAGTTGTGCAGCGGAAGCAGTTTGGAAGTGTTTCTATAGAAGAAGTGAGTTTGTTCTTCTGAAATTTGAAGAGTACAGTTGTGTACTTGGTTTTGGATCAATCTTGAGGATATCATTGGGTTCGGTTGTTTTTGCTTCTGTTTGTTTCTAGAGGCATCATCGAAGGTTAAGCTGATCAGTTTAGATGTAGGCAGCCCATGATCGTTAGAAGAATTTGTGGATTAGAGACGAAGGAATTTGGATTCCAGAGTCGGAGATTTGTTTTGGATCTCTTCTATGTTTTGGTTGGATTGGTGTTTTTTTTCAAGAATTGAATTGCCAGTTTGGATAATTGGACTTAATGAGTTTCACGTATCTCCGAGGGAGTACGTGCATGAGCTATCTTTGATTGTGGAATCAGCTGTTCAGGAGGGTTTGGTTGTTGAATCAGACTCGTCTGTAGTTTGATATCTTGTCTAGTTTTATAGATCTAGATGAGTAGAAGCTCTGTAGCTTCATAGTTTAGATTGTTTGGATTCTGTAGAGCGAGTATCCCGATATATATATATATATATATATATATATATATATATATATATATATATATATTATATACCGGGGAAACTCGAGAAGATTTTTATCCAGAATTTTGTCTGGATAATTAAATTTGTTTGATTTGATAAAATTGGTTGCTTTGGTTGTTAGCAAATGATTGATATATGCTTGTGTTTAAATTTAAAATCTTTAAGTAGATTATTAAATTTCCTTTGCTTTTAAATTTCGGGGACGAAATTCTTTTAAGGGGGAGGAATGTGATATCCCGGAAATTTTAGCAATATAAATTTAATAATCTGTATTTAAAATTAAATTGATTTGATAAAATTTTGTTAATAAAATTTACTTGATTTAACAATCCAATTAAATAGATGTTTAATTAGTGAATTTTATCTTTTAAAAATTAATAAAATGTTTTCCTATTTATAATGTGTATATATATATTTATATATATTGTAAATAGATAAGTTTTGATTTGAAGTTAAATAAATAAATAAAATCTTGTTTTAAAATTCTAATAATTCATTTTTGATAATTTGAAATTATATATGAAAATTTAAAATATCATTTATATATTAAACATTAATGTATTTAATTAAGATAAATAAGCTAAGTAATTTAAAATTTCTTTTAATAAATTATTTAAATTTGATAAATATGTTATTTTCAAACAATAATAATAAATGTATAAATATTAATAAATTTTAAAAGACAATATTATTATTTTAAAATTAAAGTATGTTAATATAAATTAGTTTTAAATGGAATTTTTAAATGTATAAATAG
This sequence comes from Allium cepa, assembly GCA_030765085.1. Taxonomy (NCBI): domain Eukaryota; kingdom Viridiplantae; phylum Streptophyta; class Magnoliopsida; order Asparagales; family Amaryllidaceae; genus Allium; species Allium cepa. The sequence continues at coordinate 339,564,469 of CM060938.1, forward strand.
CATTTGAATTTGAATTAATTTTGAAATTCAAATGAATAAACATATTTAAATTTTTATAAATAAGCTTTCATTTTTACATAAATTATTTTATTTCATTACAAAGAAATACATATACATTTATTTATGAAATTACTTTATATGTGTTTAATAAATAAAGAGGATTTCAATTACCTTTAAATTAAATAAAAATAAGTAAATATGTATAAAACAAGTGTTAACATTTTATGTAGAGACAAGTGTGAACTAATAATCTATTCTTATTCACAAATGTGAGAATTTAGTACATGTGTCATATTTTTTTTTTATTTTTTTAGTTTATAAATAAATCATTTTTATCTTATATAAGCATGTTTCTTCAAGCTCTATTCTTTTCTAATGTTCATTTTTTTTGCTTTTCAAAGTTAAGAAAAAAAGAAAGGTTTCAGCTGAAAACTTATTCAAACATATGTGCAACTCTAACACTTCCTCTAAAAACCAGAAATCTTGTTTAAATTCGTTTACCTGTAACCCAGTTTGCAAAGCACAATCACCAACCTGTAATTCATTTTTCAAACATGCAAACTGTAAAATCCATTTCCAAAAGCTAGCCTGCAATCCACTATGTAAATCAAGAACATGCAATTGTATTCTTTAAAACTTGAGGTCTGAAGCAAGTTCAAGTCCTCTGTAAAATCTTTTTCAAATGCAAAAGCAAAAGCAAAAGCCTGCATGCAAGTCTAGAACAACAGAAACACTCAAGATTAAAATCTGCAACTCAGTTATAATTAAAAGTAAAAGCAATTCAAGTTTTGTCAAAAGCATTTCAGAAAATTTGTGCTCTGTCTTTGAATGACAGGTGAGTAACTTTTTCTTTTCAAAAATTTAACTATTAGAATGTTGCTTGATTTATGACTTATGTGTGTTTACCTGGATTTCATGTTGATTTGTATGATTACCTCATTAGTTTAAAAACTCAAGTATAGTTATGATGATGTATGTTTGTTCCTGTAATATGATTTGTATTGAGTATATGGGTATAAGCTTACTATTTTATGATTATTACAGTATTTGTTTTTACTAAGTTTCAGGTCCAAAAACTTAAGTGTTCTTAAATTAATCTGTAATAATACAAGAGATTTGAACAATGTATGTTCAATATATCATGAATTATAAGTTTAAGATTTTGTTCAAGATGAAATAAAAAAAAACCTGTAGTTTTACTGGAACAAGGTAACAACAAAGTAAACTAAATCAGACAAATCCAAGTTGATTTTTCTTAGTTTCAGGTGCATAGATCAAAAGCTAAAACTAAAATGTGATTTTTAAAAACCAAAATTTCAATTTTTAGAATTGGGATTTTTGTGCATTGTTTTTTTTACTGGGAAGTGTAAAAGGGGAAGTTTTTCTAAACCTAGTTTTAGGCATTGCATTGATTTGATCGGTATGGAGGACACAGGGGACCGAGTGCCTTAATTCTTGGGGTGATGGCTGGTTGGGCGTCGAAGAGGTGTTGGACGACAGTGCTCAGCTTCCGATGGCCGGCGGAGAGAGGATGGGGGATTTTCCAGGTTTGGGTTTGAGGGTAAACTGTTGTAGTTTGTTTCAGGTTTTGGGTTGGGAAACTCAAGTTCGATTTGGTGATTTTTGTGGGGTTCTGATGATCGTGGGTGGATCGGGGTGCAAGCGTTGACCTGCTTGTTGTCTGGGTAGTGGCCGGAGGTGGCCAAGACCATCGTGTATGTGCACGGTGGGGAAATGGTGACAGGGAAGTTTTGGGGTTTGTAGTAGTGTTGCAATCGGGTTAATACTCGAGTAATTCGAGTTGTTACTCGAAGCAACTCATGGTTTTACTCGAAGTAAATAAAGGGGAGTCTCAGGTATTTTTAAATTTACAGGTTTCAGAGAAACTTGCAGTTTTTCTAATTCAAATTGTTTTTTTAAAATCTAGAGCAGGGATTTTAAAAACAGAAATTTAAACTTAAAGTTAAAGTATGGATTTAAAAATTAGATTTGAATTCAAGTTTTAAAGTTAATTTAAACTATTTAAATTGAAATATTTAAACATCCTTTAAAAGGATTTAAATAATTGAATTTAAAGTTAAGGCTTTAAATTTAAAGTAGAAGATTTAAGCATAAGTTTAAATCTGAAAATCAAAAGAATTAATTTTGATTCATGTTTGAAAATAAAGGATGTTTTAGATGTTTTAAACAACTTTGAAACATATTTAAATATGATTTGAATCTTAAAATTTAATATGGGTTTAAATTCTTTTGAACTTCTTTATACAATAGGAAATTCTTTTGCATAAGTTTTAAAAAGAGTTTTAAAATGTTTTTAAAACTTTGTTAAAGGTTAAATGTGTTTTCATTTTAAATTTAAAGTTTTTAAAATAAAATTTGGAAATAAATTTTAAAGTAAGTTGTTTAAATATTTCTTTGTAATGATAATGAAATTATTAATAAGAAATGTTTTATTTATAATAAATCAAAGATTTAAATGATTTGGTTTATTAAATTAATAAGATAATTAGATGATTAATTATTTAATTTATTTAATTAAATTAAATAAGGATTTTGAATTAATTAATTAAGGTTGAGTTAATTAATTAAGATTAATTAACTTGAAATAAGATCATTAATTAAATAAGTTATGATTTTAATTAATGATTAGAAATTAATCAAGAGGTTAAGATTAATTAAGATAAAAACTTAAATTAATTAAATATTTAATGATTAATTAAATGATTATTAAGATTAATGAATTTGTGAATTAATAATGATTAATTTAAGTTAATTACTTAAGTAAGGTAATTAAAGAAATTGGTGATAAGTTGATGAAGGTCATTAACTTGAGATTATTTATTAATTAATTTAAGTAACTAATTTTGATAATTAATTAGATTAATTAAATTTAAATAATCATCATGGTATTTTGTCAAGTATGATTACTTTATGAAGTAATTAAAGTTATTAATTACTCATTGAAATTAATTAATTTATTTGATTTGTCTAAATTAATTAATTAAGTTTAATTAATTTACAATAATCATTGGATGGATAAGTAATCAATGAAGAATAATCACTTAGAGAAGTAATTAAGATAAGTAAATTACTAGAGGTATTTAATTGAAGTATGGAAGAGTTTTAGGATTAATTACTTTGTGTAATTAATATGAAGGTAATTTCTTTGTGAAAGTAATTAATAATTAATTACCTAGTGTAAAATAATTAACTGATGTAATTAATTAAGGAAATTAATTACTAATGAGATTAATCAGGGGTAATTAATAAATATAATTAATGATTAAACATAATTAATTTAGGAGTAATTAATTTACTCAATAAAGTAATTAAGATTAGTTAATTACTGAATATGATTAATCAAAGGTGACTAATAATTTTGGTTTAATTAAGGTTAGTTACTTAATGTAATTAATTTAAATAAAGTAATTAATTTAAATTTAATTTAAGATCATTAATTAATATAATTAATGATGTAATTTAGGATTAATTAATTAAGATTAATTAATCAATGATAAGTGATTAACGAAGTAATTAATTAATGTAACTAATTAAGGATTAATGTAATTGATTGTAATTAATTAATTGATGAAGTAATTAAAGGTTAATTACTATTTTTGGTTAAGGATAATTAATTTGTGAAACTAATTAAAGGATAATTACATGAATGTAATTAAAGGATAATTAATCAAGAGTGATTAATCAAGGTGATTAATTTGAGAATAATTATTTAATTGATTTGTAATCAATTAATGGTTAAGTAAGCAAGATTTATTTGATGAAGTAATTAATTTAATTCATTTTAAGTTAATTAAAGATAAAGTAATTAATTTAATTCTCTTTAAATTAATTAGATTTGGAAGTAATTAATTTAATTCACTTTAAATTAATTAAAGTATGATTAAGTAAATCCTTGCTTACGAATGGATGATATGGTTTACCTTGAATGGTTTGAATCTCAGATATGAGATTAGTATTGTGTGATATGGATGCATTGGTTGCATTATGATGATGATATGAGTTATCCATTGGTGATGATAATATAGATTATCTATTTGTGATGATAATATGGATTACTAGTTTGTGATGATAATGTTGATTATCTATTGTGATGATGTGAATTATCTTTCTGAGTGTATATAGATAGTTTAAATTGAATTGTTTTAAACTTAAAACAACTTGGACCTAAAAGACACGCTTTGGATTTCGATGAGACCGGGATCGGGTTTCCATATTTGGATATCCGAAAACAACATCGATCCAAATTAACGACAGGTCGTGAATCTCAAGTGAAGATGAAGATTCAGAGTGCAAGGGTTATCGTCGTTAACTCTGAGGGTGATTCCAAAATGAGTGTAATGAGATAATGCCTTCGGTTTCGTTCGAACCCGGAAAGAACTTGTATGGATTGAATGCTTTAAGAACATCGTCAGGTGGACGATGAGCATTCTAATAGATGTGTTCTCTAAAGGTAATCGTAACCTCAAGCCTCATCAACCGGGAATGGCTAAAACAGGGGAGGTGCAGCAAGGCTTCGTGGGTAGCCCCCACTTGAGAATGAGATTTAACTCTGTCTAGAAGTCCCTTTTTATTTGGCTGTGTGGGCGGTTGATTCACGACAACTGCCGGGGTTGTCTTGTTCGGGACTATCTAGTAAGGGATGGTTCCGGCCTTGTGTTGCAGGGGAGTTAGGGTGGCTCCTCGGTATGGTGATCTAGGCCACGTACTGTGACGGGCGGTACCCCAGTAGCCCTGCCATTGTATGGAATCCAAAGTCCAATAAGTACCAATGGTTTTGATTGTATTACCCACTTTTGTGGCTAGTAGCTGGAATTTAATCATGTAACAATTTCGGCTATTTCATATTTACTTGAAAACCCTAGACACTATTATAATATCACCGGATTTCCTATCAAATGTTTTGGTTAGCATAAGGTAAAAACTCTTCCATGTTTATGCATGGGAAGTCTTACGTGATACCTTTCTTTTTAAAGGTTTTTCAAAAGTTAAGCAACTTTAACCTATTACTCACACCAGACCCATGTCTGACCCGGAGTTTATTTTTGTTTTTCATAAACTCTTGGGTACTCAAATTTTTATGAGTAGCCAAGGTATTCCGGTTAGCTTTGATGAATTATGGAGGAGCAAATGGAGCAGGAGGCTTCTGCGTTATAGTTATCTAGTATCCGCTGTGTTGGTATCTCTGAGTCGTTTGTTGAGTTGTTTGTACTGTGTTGTAATAACTAGACAGGTGTTTATAACTGTCTAGTATGAGATGTATAATCTGTGTAAGTCTGATAGTTGTTGTATATCTATGTAATACTTTTGATTATTAATATAATTTATTCGTTCCGCTGTTGAGATTTTGTTGTTGTTTCTTCTTTCTTCTCTTTCTTTCTCTTTCTATCCCTTTCTTTCTTAATTCATGCTACGTCTTTCTGGTTAATGGAAGACAGGTCGTGACATAGACAATATAGTTTTATTAATTAATAATTAAAGTTATTAATTAATAATTAAGGGCGAGTAATTAAGAAATTAAGATTTAAATATTGATTTAGAAAATGATTAACTAAATTAAATCGCTTAAAAGGAATAAGTAGTTAATTGATAATCAATGATTAATTAAGCTAGGTTAAGTAATTAATTCTCAAGTAATTGGTTTAATTGGATTGATTAAATTAAGAATCAAAGATGATTGCTTATGCATTGTTGTGTATTTAGAATATTTGGATTGTGATAATTATTTGGTGATATTCTGTGATGTTTCTGTGATATGCTGTGATATATCTATGATAATTGTGTATGATTTATTTGTGATGAATGTTATTTGAATTCAATATGTTGAATTAAACCGTTTAAGTCAATTAGACAACTTGGCCTTTAAAATGGCGTTTGGATTTCGATGAGACCGGGATCGGGTGTCAATTTGATATTCCGAAAACGACATCAATCCAAATTAAACGTTAGGTAGTGAATTCTCAAGTGAAGACCGAGATGGTGTTTTCAGAATGCAAGGGTTATCGTCGTTGACTCTGAGGGTGATTCCAAAATGAGTGTAACGAGATAATGCCTTCAGTTTTGTTCGAACCCGGAATGAACTTGTATGGATTGAATGCTTTCAACACATCGTCAGGCAGACGATGAGCATTCTAAGAGATATGTCCTGTAAAGGTAATCGCAGCCTCAAACCTCATCAACCGGGAATGGTTAAAACAGGGGAGGTGCAGCAAGGTTAGATGGGTCATGCCCAAGCAGGACGAGATATGCCCCTGTCTAGATGTCCCTTTATTTTTGGCTGTGTGGGCGGTTGATTGCAACAACTGCCTGTGTTATCTTGTTCGGAACTGTCCAGTAAGGAATGGTTCCGGCCTTGTGTTGCAGGGGAGTTAGGGTGGCTCCTCGGTACGGTGATCTAGGCCACGTACTGTGACGGGCGGTACCCTAGTAGCCCTGCCATTGTATGGAATCCAATCTCCAATAAGCGCCGTACGTTTTGATTGTGCCCAACTGTGTTGGAATGTGAGATGTAAGCATTTCAGCTATTTCTGTATTTTACTTGAAAACCCTAGACACTATTATAATATCATTGGATTTCCTATGAAATGTTTTGGTTAGCGTAAGGTAAAAACTTACTCGTATTTACTTGTAGGGAGTCTTACGTGATACCTTTATTTTCAAGTGTTTTTCAAAGTTAAACAACATTAAACTGTTTACTCATACCAGACGCATGTCTGACCCGGAGTTTATATTTTGTTTTTCATAAACTCTTGGGTACTCAAATTTTTATGAGTAGCCAAGTGATAGGTTTTGGACTTTGATTTCTGGAGGAGCTTGGTGCAGGAGTTTCCAGACGTATCTATATATCTATCTAGTTCCGCTGTGTTAGTTAGAGTTTGATGTATCTCTGATGTATATAGTGACAGATGTATGTATGACTGTCATGTGTATTGATATTGTATAACTCTAATGTATGTAAAACTATGTAATAATTATGTGATATATTATATTTTGTTCCATTCCGCTGTGAGATTCTGATGTTGTTGTTCTTTTCTTTCTATTCTTTTCTATTTCTATCCCTTTCTTTCTTAATGATGATACGTCTTTTTGGGAGTAGAAAGGCGGGTCGTCACACATTGTTTCACTTGTTGGAATTACATCCAAGTTATTAACAATTAACTTACAATTATACTGTTGCAATTCATTCTAGTTATAATTTCCATTAATAATTCACTAAATTTTTATTTCCTTCAATATTAAGTTACAAAATCTTATTAAATTACGAAATTTAATTATTGAAAATTTACGGGTCATTACACTCTCCCCCACTCCAAATTTTTCGTCCCTGAAAGGGAAAAGAAGGGAAAAGAAGAATTAAGTTATAAATATGTCTTACATAAAATATTAAATTTATAAGCAAATAAATTTACAAAATTAATTAATTTAAATAAAATATACCAATTTATAACCATTAAATCTTTTTATACTTAAATTAATAAAGTTTGGAAAACATTTTCAAAAAATTTCTAAGTCCAAAATTTACGGAAAATTTCGGCAAAGTCTCCTTGTACGGAGGGGCTCGGGAGAAAATATAACATTAAATATAATAACATGCAACATATTTTCCAAAATAATATATATCCAAACACAGGAAAATAATATAATAATGCTATAAATCGTAATCCGAAAACGTACCTATTTGTCGGGCAATTTACGCTTATATTATGAAACCAAATACTGTAACAATTGCTTCCATAACCTGCATTTCACTTATATAATCCAAAAGAGTCAATAATTATATAAAATGAAATGTTTAACTTGTTTCAATCAATAAAAAACAAATCAACACAAACAACAATCACTTGCAACCAGGCATACAACCATCACATAGAATCATCACAAATCAATCATTCTGTGACGCCCCACCTCTATACCCACGCTAGCCAAGAACACTCCGGAGAAGTGCTGTCAACTAGCACGGAGAATAAGGCTGTTGAGGAGCGACCATCCATGTAATTGCTTATCACACGGTGGCTATAAATAATCTTCGGAAACAAACATAGAAATAATCATATCACAAATCAGTCACAGATATCCATATCACAAAGGCGGAAGAAGATATGAATATATAACTAACACATGAAAAGTGTACATCAGAGTAGTGGTCAATAAGATCCACGATAATACAAAAGAATAGCAACACGTGCTATACAAAAGAATACAACTATGAGTCTATATCTCAAGTGTATACAACAAAAACTGCTAATCTAAACAGTTAGCCAAAAGTCAGAGTGATGAATCCCTGGGAAGAAGTCAAGCAGAAGCACCTGTAACATCTCGGTCTGATCCGAGTATTATTTAAGAAAATAATAAACGGATCAGTCTAGCTATAAATATCAGATGACATGATATAACATAAAAGATATGGCATAAACATAAACATCCATAACGACATACCACTATAAGTATGTAAATAATGATCAACAGAAGATCAATCAATAAGAGATAATCAATATCACAAGAATCTTCTCAAAGATTCGAAGGGGGGATCATACCCTAAACTTGTACTCATAACAAGTCAATGACATAAATTCCAGAAATCAACACGAGAAATCCAGAAATCATAAAAAGGGAAAGAGGCCTATCACATGACGGTCCGAAGACCATGGGGAGCTACCCCACATGTGTGAGTGGAATCACACAGAATGAGGTCAAGACTAACCAAAAAGCAGAAAGGTATGTGTGAATGGAATCACACAAGTGGTGTCTAGTCTAACCTTGCAATGAAAGAGACATCGCGCAATTGCTAGTCTAATTCATAAAGCGATCATCAAGATCAACGAGAAGTGTCAATTACACTAAGCTAGTAAATATAGAAGTTTAGCTTCACGTCCCATAACCACTTGCTTAACTTAAATATTTACGAACAAACTGTAAATCTTCACTAATAAAATTGTCACAAGAGGTTCAATCGAACAAGTCCAAGAATTAACCGACGAAGTGAACGCAAGCGTTTCATACCACTTGTTTTACTAAGTCGTTTAATTAGATTTCTCATCCGAGTGAGGTAAAGGCTTGTATATACTAATAGATTGGAAAACGGTTTAAGAAAAGAGCTTTGTTATTAAAAATAGAGTTGAAATTGTTTGTTAAAAGAGTTTTGATATTTACTACTAGTATTGAAACCTTTATATTATAAAGTGACAAAACACATAAGCAATTGTAGAAACAATCAGTCACAAAAATCGCATACGGAGATGTGAATAAAATCCAAGGAAATCAGCTCAATGTTTTTCAGATAAGATACCCTACGGAGGGGGGGTCCAGGGGGGGTGGCAACCCCCCAAGGTGGGGGTGCGGGGGCAACGCCACCGCTTACGTGGTTCGACCTGCCCGGTCAGGTCGCGGGGGTCCAGGGGGCAGCGCCCCCGGCGGGGTGCGGGGCAGCGCCCCGACCAAAACGGTACGACCTAGTGAAGATAAAATGAGGTCTAACGACCTAACGACTCAAGGGTCCAACGACCCAACGACTTAAGGGTCCAACGACCCAACGACTTAAGGGTCCAACGACTCAGCGACTCAAGGGTCCAACGACTCAGCGACTCAAGGGTCCAACGACCCAACGACTCAAGGGTCCAACGACTCAGCGACTCAAGGGTCCAACGACTCAGCGACTCAAGGGTCCAACGACTCAGCGACTCAAGGGTCCAACGTTCGACTCAGCGACTCAAGGGTCCAACAACTCAGCGACTCAAGGGTCCTACGACTCAGCGACTCAAGGGTCCAACGTTCGACTCAAGAGTCCAACGACTCAGCGACTCAAGGGTCCAACGACTCAACGACTCAAGGGTCCAACGACTCAGCGACTCAAGGGTCCAACGTTCGACTCATCGACTCAAGGGTCCAACGACTCAGCGACTCAAGGGTCCTACGACTCAGCGACTCAAGGGTCCAACGTTCGACTCAAGAGTCCAACGACTCAGCGACTCAAGGGTCCAATGACTCAGCGACTCAAGGGTCCAACGACTCAGCGACTCAAGGGTCCAACGTTCGACTCAGCGACTCAAGGGTCCAACGACTCAGCGACTCAAGGGTCCTACGACTCAGCGACTCAAGGGTCCAACGTTCGACTCAAGAGTCCAACGACTCAGCGACTCAAGGGTCCAACGACTCAGCGACTCAAGGGTCCAACGACTCAGCGACTCATGGGTCCAACGTTCGACTCAGCGACTCAAGGGTCCAACGACTCAGCGACTCAAGGGTCCTACGACTCAGCGACTCAAGGGTCCAACGTTCGACTCAAGAGTCCAACGACTCAGCGACTCAAGGGTCCAACGACTCAGCGACTCAAGAGTCCAACGACTCAGCGACTCAAGGACGAACGACTTAACTCCGAACGACCTAAAAATGGCCAGAACGACTCAAGTGCAGAAAATTCAACAAAACGCTAAAAATTGGAGTTTTTTGCCAATCCAATCCAAACCAAATGCTAACATGCATGCAAAAATGATAGGGAATCATTCCCAACAGTCCAATATAGTTATAGGCTAGAATTGTGAGATAGAAATCTCACATTTGCACTAAAATTTATGAAGATGAAGCTTGAAAGCAAGGAGAAGCAATCCAAAGCTTGAATCCAATATCTTCTACTTGAATTTGGAGTTGAATGATGGAGTTGCAATTGAATTTGAGCTTGGAGTTTTAATTTCCCATTCTCTTCACCATTAATGCTAAAGCTTGAGTTAGTTAGGAAATTTATGAAGAGTGAGGAGAAGAGGGTTGGAACTTGGGCTTAATAGGCCAAACTAACCCAAAGTCCAAAGCGGGAAAAGTTAGTGAAATTTCACTAACTCCAAACCTATCGATGTTTACACTTAAAAAGTTGTAAACGACATTTCGAACTCAATGGAAGTGGTCTCGAGTCCTAATTTGACCGTTTGCAAAAAGTAGTTTTTCGGACCAAAATCCGATTAACGATTTAATATTTAAATAAAAATATTTAAATGTAAACTCGATAAATATGCGGGTTGTTACACATTCATTCATGTCAAAAAATCAAATAGTTGTTCGGGTTCAAAACTTCAAATTGTACATGATGAAAAATAAACTACTAAGCGCACCATTTACTCAACAGTCTCTGATGAAGCTAATAGATTATTCATACATCCAAACAATTTTAAAGTATCCTTACTGTAACGATCCGGAATTTTGGGTCGCCAAATTTAAATATTTATGTCGAATATGGATTATATTTTGATTTTGGAAATAAAATGATTTTGGTTAAGTTAATAGAATTAGTTAAATTTCAAATACGGGAAATGAAATTGAAATTTGAATAATAATAGCTTAATATTAGAATAGGGATAAATTGGTGAATCTGAGTGTAAATAAATATAAAAATGGTTTCTAAAAATTTATTTAAGTTTATTTTGATTTGAATAGTAATATTGGACCATTGGATGGAATTAAAAGTCGATAGATTAAATTTCGAATTTTATATTAATTTTACAATGGAATTTAATAATATAATAATGCAAATATTCAAATTTTGATTTAAAATGAATCAGAATGATATCTAATGTGAATATAAATCCTATATGATTTATTATTAAGTCAGTAAAGTTTTAAAAATGAAATTTTAGATGATTTCGACGATTTTGAAAATCGCTCGAATTTATCGACGAGTTAAAATAGCCTTCCGGGGCACAGTCTCGGAATTCGACAAAACCAGTTCCATTGGATCCGTAATAGTTAGTTATTATTGGATTTCAATTTCCGTAGCAATCGGAGTTGTCATTTGACCCCGGCAGCTTAAAACGCATAGAAAATACTTTAATCGATTTAATTTAAAATTGATCATTTATTTCCGTAACTCGTGTATATGATCGAATTAGCCTCCGAAACATGTTCCATTGTGTTCGGAACGTAGGTAAAATCTTAGGAACGCCGGGAAGCACGTGTGATTTGGAGATCGTTAGTATAAGTTGCTTTAAAATGAATTTAATAATAAAATATAGGATTATGCGTATATATATACGTTTTCTTCACAAAACCCTAGTTATCTTTACCGGCCGCCACTCTATACTCCTATGGCCAAAAATTATTGACCTTCTTCCCCAATTTGCGATCAATCCATCGAGTTTTAGAAGATGCTTTCATCTGGAATGTCGTAGAGCGCGGAGAGAGCTTCAGATCCAACGGTTGATTTGTGTTATTGTCGACCGTAGAAGGCGCTAGAAGGTGCCGTTCATCGCCGTTCGACCTCGTCTTCATGATTGAAAGGAGCGACCGAGCTTCATGATGGTTCGGCCGAAGGTGGAGGACTAGAGGAGGTTTGAAGTGAAGGCGTTGGATTGTCGCCGAACGCGTCGTGGTGGCCGCGATTTTTAACCCTAGGCGCGATTTATGGGTTCGCTTTTGTTTACCTGGGAGAACGCGTGGTAGAGGAAGAAGCAGGCTACGGCCTTGATTTGATTTGCTGTAGTAATGGCCAAGATTTTGTTATGATAATCAAATTAAAATAAAAAGGGAAATTTGTTTTAAATTTATATACAAACTTTATAATCCCATATCTTGTGCATACTTGGTCAGATTTCGACAAAACCGGTGATGCCTGAATCACAGACACGCGTACTACGCAGTGGTGTAGTTCTAGAATCTTTCCGAGCAAGTTGGAATTTAGGTTAAATCAAACAGCGTTCGATTTAATTTAAAATTAGAACGCTCGCCGAAACCCAAAGTGAGTTGACCAGTCACATCTGGAATATTAGTTAATTTAAATAATCAATAATTGAATAATTGCTTGATTGGTTGAGTATGATAATTATTATCAAATTGAATTGATATATATATATATATATTGCTATGCTAATATCTGTGATGCAGGGGAAACAGGTTGGAGGGATCCAACTGGATCCCTCACAAATAAAAATTTATTTATATTATGTAATATATCACATTTATATTCTATGATAATTGTTTTAGACCCTTTTATGCTATGCTATGCTCTGTTTATTTAATAGGATAGATAAATTGGACATTTAATTGTGTTTGTTCTGATTTGGTGAATACTATTGAAAATTTAAATAAATTGGGTTTTAAGGAAAATTAAAGAAATTCTTAAATATAGAATTTAAAAGGAATTAAATACAGGTGATGGGTTGAAAATATGAGGTGTTTGAATTTGTGGTTTAAAAAGGGAATTGACAATGGTTTAAAATAATAGCGAGATTTATTTTAAAGAATGTGAAGTGTGCTTTCTCCTGGAAATTTTATTTTGTTTTTAAGAAAGCTTTCAAATTATAAATTGCAGTTTAAATATGTTTAGAATATTTTTAGAAAGAAATATTATTTTAGAATGTTTTTAAGTGAAAGCAAATATTTGATTAAGTAATTATGGATTTAATTATTTTTAAAAAGGTAAAGTAGTATTAAGTTTTAAAAAGGAAATTTTAATATGAATATTTGATTTAATAAATTTATTTTAAAAATTAAATTTTATTTTAAAATACTTAGGAAAGCCCTATATATTTCCTTAAGTATTATTTTCAATTAAATAAATTCTAGAAGATTTATTTTAAATTTTTTAACATATGTTGCAAATGATTTCCAGGAAATAGCAACGTCTTTAAAAATAAAAGGAGCTATTTTTTTAAAAAAGTATGGAAAGAATTTTACGGGATGAACATAAAATGGAATTGGAATAAAACGTGTTGGATTGATAAAAAGGAATTCTTTGGTTATTCTAAGATGGAGGTGTATTTCCCTGAAAGCCAAGTACGTTTTTAAAATAGATTTTTGAAACATTAGAGTTTGAAGTTATATTAAAGAATGGTTTTAAGAAAATTATTTAAGTTGTAAGAATTTTAAAAGTGAACATATATCAAAGTAGTTATAGAAGTAATTATTTTTAAATGGTAAATAGAATTATGTTTTAAAGAATATTATTATTATTTATACTTTATAAAATGGTTCTATTTTAAAGATAATCAATCAAAGTATTATTTAGAAATAGTATAGAGTTTCACAAGTTTATTTTAAATTCAGTATGACTTAACTTTATTTTAAAGATAATAGTTTATATTTTATTAAGCATTTTTATTTTGGGATATTTTTAAAAAATATGTATATATATATATATATATATATATTAAATCAAGTATGTGAGATGTTTTGAATATGAATGTTTTAATATATTTTCAAGAATAAAGTATTTAAATTATTTTAAATTTAAGGATTGGTGCTTGGACACTTTCAAAGGAAGTAACTATTTAGGAAATTTATTCCATGACAATTTGAGTTTGAAAAGTGTTTTCAATGGGATTTGAAAAGGAAAATATATCTTGTAAAGATATTTTTGAGGGAATAAATAATTGGTCAATTATTTATTGTGTGATGGATGTTTATGAATGTTAATTGATAGTTAAATCACCGACTATCAATATTGGACAAATGCGTTGATCGTTTCGGAGAGACCGGGATCGAGATTTATTTCTCGAAAACCACTTCGATTCGGTTTGTACGTTTCATGGAAAAACGTGTTCGGAGTCGAAGATGGAGCAGTGAAGTGCAAGGGCAAGTTGCTACTAATCCTGAGGATATTTCCAAAATGGATGTAGTAGGAGTAGTGTCTTCGGTTCCGTTTGAACCCGGGACGGACTTGTACGGACGAATGCGTTCAGAACATCGTCAGGTGGGCGATGGGCATTCTAAGTGAAACGTTCTAAAAGGTAACGCTTAGCCTCAAGCCTCATCAACCGGGAATAACTGAAAATCCGGGGATATGCAGCAAGGCTTGGTGGGCAGCACCCATTTCCGGGTAAGGTCATTCCTGTCTAGATGTCCCTTTTATTCCGGCTTAGTGGTGCGGTTGCTGATCCCAACAGCGGGGTGATCTTACTCGGGGCTATCCAGTAATGGGTAGTCCGTGCCTTGTGTTGCAGGGGATCGGGCATGGTCCTCAGTACACTGATCTAGACCGGGTACTGTGCAAGTGGTACCCCAGTGCCTAGTCATTGTTGGAAATCCATTCTCCCTATGCGCCTTTTACGAGTTTTGTTTGTATTACCCACACTGTGGCTAGTAGCTGGAATTTAATCATGTAATAATTTCGGCTATTTTATAAGTATTTGTATATAGACCCTATTATAATATCAGAGGATTTCTATAAAAGTGTTTTAGCTATCGTAAGGTAGAAACCCGACATGTTTATTTGTGGCATGGTCTTACAAGATGCTTTTGTTTTCAAAGGATTTTTGAAACTTTAATAATCAATATGGATGCATTATTATCAGCTGGTATTCCAAACTGACTCGGGTGTTATTTCATTATAATGCTCGAGTCAGACCGAGTATTATATGATCAGGTCAGGATGCTTTGGAGCAGGAGAGGAGCTGGAGTCCAAGACGTATTATCCGTACTTATATATATATCCGCTGCTATGATTGTATGATTGCTTGACTAGTAAATATTGTTTGTATGAGATACTCTGATGATATGATGTATAAAACAGATATAGTTTCATTTTGTGTAAAGATCTATTATTTACTATTATATTTTATTTCGCTGCGATAGTGAGATTTTGATATTGTTTAGTTTCTTCTTCTTCTATCTCTTCTTCTTTAACCCTAATGGTTCATATTTCTGTTCCACTTGAGTTAATTGATGTAGAATAGTGTTGACTCAAGGGGTATGGATTTACGGGCTATCACACCTACCCAAACAACCATAAACCAAAACAAACAGCACTTCCAAACAATAAATCAAGTTAAATTTTCCAATTTCATAGCATTTGCTGCTTGATTTCCTTTTGTTCATATAATGATTTATCTTTTAATTCACATTTATTTGTTATAGTTTTCAATTATCCATATATAATGAAAATTTCTTTTATTTGCATTACATTCATGTATTCACTGCTTAATTTCATTTACTTAAGTTTATAATCTTTTATTTATACTACTGATCTTTCTATTATATTTTATTAGAAGCAATTTCAATTATACCTAAGTTTGTACCACTAGAACAACAAATTCTTATTTATTATAGAATTTCACTTAACATTCCTATTACATAAGCTTTACTTGTATAATATCCATTACGTTTTCTTATTAACATTTTAGTTTTTTATAGTTGATAAGTTATATATATGCTTTTAAGGATGTAATTAAAATCATACAAGTTTATCTAATTTCTTTTAATTAATTAAATGTTCAATAATTATTTTTCGTTTTATAAGATTACAATTTAAACCTTCTTTTAATCTCATTTATAACTTAGCATTAAATTCCTTATTTTAATTAGAGGTTCCAATTATTAATTAGTTGCATCCAATTTCATTATAATATTTGCAACCACTAATTAACGGAAACATAAGAATTAAATACCGGGTTAAATTTCAAATCATTTTAAAGACAATAGATATAGGTTTATACGTAAAACTTATATATCCAATTATACTTAAAACAATTAGAAATTTATACTTGGTTATCAAAATAAATCCGTAGTAAAACTACTACAGTGGCCTTCCCACTCCGAAACTCGAAAATGAATGTCGATGATGCGTGCACTCATCACCGAAATTATTTTCCAGCAACAGAGAGGGGAGTACAGAACTTATTTCTTTCCAAAGTTTCTTTAAAATAATTCTTTAAAACCATATTGAAATGTTTATATCATAAAATACTTCTAAATAATATCATTATTATATTTCAAAATCATTCGAAAGAAATTTGAAAACCCCCGGAACTTAGATTCTAAAATTTCCAACTTATTCTATTTTTTTCACTTTCTTCAAATATTGTTTCCAATCAATATTTATAAATTTATCTACCTAACAACCAATATATTACAACCAAATATAACCTTTATAAAATTTATTTTATATATAGAAAATATAATAAGCAAAATTATTTCATTCACCTATATTTCAAAACAAATATTTTGTCGGTTTGTCCTATTAAGTGTTTAAAATCCCTATCGATGTCATGGCGTCCCATGCGCCAACCAGAATTTATAAATACAAAATGGAACAAATTAACACAATATTAAAACCATTTTATAACACTACCAAGTACGCTCTCTCATATATACACATTTAGCGACTCATCATAGGGTATTACTACCCTATTAATAAAGAGTCAAACCCCACAAAGCTAAGGTTTATCGCTAAACCAAAGCTCTGATACCAGATGTAACGTCCCGCCATTTCGCACACTTTAAATCGACGATAAACCACACACGTCAGACTAAAAGCATACAGAAGGGCAGACTGTTATAGGGTAAATAAGAAAAAGCAGAGAAAGAACAATAAACCAAATAGAATCCTGCAGCGGAACGATAAAATATAATAATTAAATATACATTTTATGAAGCCGTTTACAAAATATTTGATTATATTTATACAATACATATCAGAGTTACACATACCAGAGAAAATAAATAATAATGCAGCGGAAAAATGTGATGCAGTGGACTAATATAATATATAATAGTACTAAAATCTTCGTCTTTGTCCTCCAGAAGTAAGGTCTTCAAATCCTGAAATGCTCAGGCTGACCGAGCGAATTGAAAAGACAAATCACTCGAGTCAAAACTAAAAGATCTCATGTAAGTTAAATCAACAATAAATAATATGAGTGGAACGGCGTCAGAATTGTTTACGGGATCGGACATCTCCTATCCATTGTCTAACATGAGTGCAGTGACTCAAGAGGTGCTCCAGATTCACATAACCTAAGGATCCGTTAAACTATTTACTATGTAGTAATATTTCGCTATTATAATAATGTCTAATAGTTAAATAAACTTACTTTTTAATAGCGTGAAGGGGTTACCCATATAGCCCTTAACATGTAATAGTGCCAATAGTCTATACAGTACCGTAGTACCTCTTGATCGGAAAGCTACCAGAGGATACTCCATAGTTACGACACAAATCAAACTCGTACAAGGCGCGCTAGGGTAGGTGACAAGGCACACAAGGCAATGCCGGGGTAGATATACCAATTATGCACACGAGTTGGTGGTAACGCGTAGCAGCTACTACCGCCCACCTCGAGCCACACCCCCAAATCAAAAATCAAAATTGGCCACCGAATAAATCCAAAAGTCAGAGTATAATATCGAAGGGATGTGTCCGATCAGAGGAATGACCTCATTGGCCCGAGATCGCTCCTTTTTTAGCCACCTTATGCCAACTCACCGGAGTCGGGTCCACGTATTTACCTCAAAGGAAACGCCGGCACCATCCTACTTCATTCTGGAATCACCACCGCGTACACGATTGATAAAGTGGTTTTCAAAGTTGACAGGGAGTATGACAACTTCCGATCCCGGTCTCTTTAACAACCAACCGTTATTATAACACTGCGGTCATTTCAAAATAATTATACTTCAAAACCAGGATATAATACTCATTTCAAAATCATATAAATACGATATCATTTTCGTTTTAAAAACCAAATCAATATGATATCATTTATAAAACCCAAATCAATATGATATCATTTTTATTTCAAATATATCCTTCTCCCAAAATCAAAGCATTTTCAAATCATAATACCTTGAACCCATAATTTTTAAACATAACTTCCAATACTTAAATGGTTTAATATTGAATTACTTTATAAAATAAAATAGCTTCTTTAATTTCACAAATTAATTCCAAATACAGTTTTGAATTCCCAAATAATCCATTTCAATTTCCATATATTTCAAATCTTTAAATATTCCACCATTTCAAAATTAATTCTTTGATAATCCCATATACATCAAATTCAATTACTATTATTTAGATTTGAAATAAGTCAAATATCGTTTAAGAAAACCTTTAACTTCGCATAACTGGATATTCTTTCAATTTATTTAACTTGATATATTCATTAAATTAACTTTATATTCATTTAAATCACTCTAAACCAAATCAAGTTATAAAATCACCTGTTAAAATCTCAATTTTATTAAAATATAAAATCAATTTTATTCGAGCAAAATCCCTAAATATTTTAATTCACATCAATTTCCTATTTACCTTCTAACCTTAGTTTTATTTAAGCTATTATAATTATATATACAATATAATTTAAACAGCTACTTAACCATATTTTATAAAACCAATCAAAATTTATTATTCAACTTATTTTATATTTGAAAGAAACTTATACATAGCTAAAATCAATTATAAGATAACATTTACATAACATCTAAAATTAATATTTATATAACCCATATATTTCTTTACAAAACCATAGAAATCATTTAAAATATTTTTATATATATAGACCACGGTGTCTGTATAAAATTTTCTATCCTATGGTCAAGTGATATGGATATTTATCATTTCAATCCGCAATTTAAAAAATAAAATACGGTTATATATCATTTCAAACCGCAATCCCGAATGAAATAAAGTGCATAAAAATTTGCAGTTTAAAACAACATAAAATACAACATCCATTCATCCAATATCAATCGTCAGCCATTTGTTACAATCATCATCCAATTTAAACCATAACATTAATATAGAGCATATAATAAATAACAGGTAATTACTGACAGTTTATATTCAGTAACAAATTAAACAATCTATCTAACTGGTAGTTTATATGCAATAATAAATTAAATAACAATTTAATTTAGTAAATTAAATTTAACTGGAATGATGATAAATATATACCAAACAACAACAAATAAATTTCTAGTCTAATCAAAAATTAATTTAACAAACATAAGAAATTTTAGAAGTGGTGAGTGGGTTAAAACACTCACCTTTTGAATTTAAATTGAATTAAACCCAAAATTTTACAGTCTCATAATTTTCCAAACAAGCGTCAAAGTCTTTGGAATTTTAATACGAACCTAGCGGAGAAAACCGCGTGTGAATCTGAGTCCGTATGCAAAAGTTATGCTTATAAGACGATCATACGATAAATTAAAATAAATAGAATAAACAAGACAACAGAACATAACACGTCATCACCTTCATCTCCAGCAACCCTTCCCCACACGCAATAGTCAACATAGCATGCATGCACACAAAAACAAAGCTGCCTCTGTTCACTCCAACATGCACGATCGCCGCGCCATGGCCGGAGCTCTGGAGCTCGACGCCGCCGCCTACCCCGTACGACCACCCACACTTGCGAGCAAGTCGCACGAGCCTCCAAAATCATAGCATCCAGCCTATAATCCACAAACTCTAATTGAAAAATCCACCACATCCAACCGTCATATCGACAAGCGAACACCGTCGATGTACTCCGCTCCGTCCCCTCTTCAAAACCCAGAAACGGTTCGTCGATCAGTCGATGTTCATCGACGCGCGATGAATGGCCGAAAATGGTTCTGTGATTTCCAAAAAAATGGTGATTCAAAACTAAAAAAAAAACTACAGATTAGAGATGCATACATCGAGAGCTTTGATACATAATTTTTATGAATTTTTTTTAGGAGTTTGAAATTCCAATTTGATTTTTGAATTGCAATTGTACTTAGGTGTTTGTCTGCCATTGAAATGAGAAGGTGAAAGAAATTGTATGGACAGACAAATGAGAAATAGAGGTAAGCTAGGGTTTATAACAGGGTATTTATTGGTAGGGTTGAAATAGAATGGATCGGATCGATTGGATATACGTGTTGAACAGTAAAATGGCCCGAAAAGCCCGTTCCGACTCTGAAACGAAATTGGGTCAACCCATGTATCAAAATTAACGTTTTAAAATATTTTAAATGCGATGGAACAGGTTTCATTTCCAAATTCCATCGTATGGAGAAGTTATGCTAAAATCAAATTATTTCAAATTGATTTCAATTTAATTGATTTTAAGGCGTTTCACGTTCGTACGATCAAACGACAAGTCCGATTGCTACGAAACTTGAAATCCTACAATAATTCACCGTTACGGATCCGATGAAACTGGTTTCGTTGAAATCCGAGTCAGTGGCCAAAATGGCTATTTTTACAACAAAAAAAATCAATCAATCAAATCAAAATTTTAGTTTCACTTCCATAATCGACAATTTTATCACTTTTATTTTTCTTAATCATTCACATTAATTAAACCAAATTTAGATGTCAATTTAGAGTTGATTAATTTAACAATTTCAGTGTTTACCTCAATTTCATTGAATTCAGAAATTGTACATTAAATTTTCAAAAATTTCATTTAATTACTTTTCATTCTATTATTCAGTCTATTATTATCAAAAAGGATGCAATTTACATTAGTTTGTAGTTATTGCATTAATATTCTCAAATCTCCTCTAAATTTCCGTTAACGTAGTTTTTAATTACGTTTTATTTCAGTGGACTTAAATCTAATTCAATAGATGAAATAAATGGGTAAACCATTAGTGATTATCACCAATTTGTCTAATTTAGTCTCATTCTTACTTTATTATCAATAACAAACATTGTAATCACTAATCTAACCTTGATTGTATCCATTTTACAATTTATTACGTATTGCTTCATCAGATAATATAACTTTGAAAATGATATCATTTTTTTTGGTTTTTAAAATGAAAATGATATCGTATTTATATGATTTTGAAATGAATATTATATCCTGATTTTGAAGTATAATTATTTTGAAATGACCACGGTGTTATGATAATGGTTGGTTGTTAAAGAGACCGGGATCGGAAGTTGTCATACTCTCTACCAACTCTGAAAACCACTTTAACAACCGTGTACGCGGTGAAGATTCCAGAATGAAGTAGGATGGTGGCGGCGTTTCCTTTGAGGTAAATACGTGGATCTGACTCCCGTGAGTTGGCATAAGGTGGCTAAAACAGGAGTGATCTCCGGCCGATGAGGTCATCCTCTGATCGGATACATCCCTTCGATATTATACTCTGACTTTGGATTTTTTCGGTGGCCACTTTTGATTTTTGATTTAGGGGTATGGCTCGAGGTGGGCGGTAGTAGCTGCTACGTGTTACCACCAGCCCGTGTGCGTAATTGGTATATCTACCCTGGCGTTGCCTTGTGTGCCATGTCACCTACCCTAGCGCACCTTGTATGAGTTTGATTTGTGTCGTACCTATGGAGTATCCTCTGGTAGCTTCTCGATCAGGAGGTGTTACGGTACTGTATAGATTATTGGCACTATTACGATCTAAGGGTTATATGGGTAACCCCTTAACGCTATTAAAAAGTAAGTTTATTTTACTATTAGACATTATTATAATAGAAGAATATTACTACATAGTAAATAGTTTAACGGATCCTTAAGAGATGTGAATCTCGAGCATCTCTTGAGTTACTGCACTCACATTAGACATTGGATAGGAGATGTCAAATCCCGTAAACATATCTGACGCCGTTCCACTCATATTATTTATTGTTGATTTAACTTAAATAAGATCTTTTAGTTCTGACTCGAGTGTTTTGTCTTTTCAATTCGCTTGGGTCTGCCTGAGCATTTCAGGATATGAAGACCTTACTTCTGGAGGATGAAGACGAAGATTTTCTTGCTATTATATATTATATTAATCCATTGCATCACATTTTTCTGCTCCATTATTAGTTATGTTCTCTGGTATATGTAACTCTGATATGTATTGTATAAATTTAATCAAATATTTTGTAAACAGCTTCATAAACTGAATATTTGATTATTATATTTTATCATTCCGCTGCAGGATTCTATTTTGTTTATTTTTCTTTCTCTGCTTTTTCTTATTTACCCCATAACAATCCGCCCTTCTATATGCTTTTAGTCTGACATGTGTGGTTTATCGTCGATTTAAAGCGTGCGAAAAGGCGGCACATTACATTTTGGAATTAAGATTATTTTACGTATAATATGGTTTGTTAAAATAATTTGAATTCAAGATTTTGAAGTTAGTATATATATGTATATTTATTAGGAAACTATGGTTTAAAGGAATTATACAAATTATATAATGTATATATATGGATTTTAAAAGTATTATTTTGGAAACTTAAATTTAACCCAAGTTTATACTTTAAGGGCTATAACTTGAGCATATTGAATTGGATTGTCCCGAAACGAAAAATATTTGTTTTCAAATGATAATTGCTTTCATATAAAGAAAGAACTTCCAGTTTTGTTGAAAATATTTCGAGTTGAAAATCAAATTTGAAGTGGAAATAGTTTTAAAAGCTATGAATGAATATTTGTGAAAGATTTGTAAACCTTGTTTTCAAATTAAAGAGAATCTTAAAGGGTGAATCTTTTTGTTTAGAAGATTAAAAGTGGAAAATTGTTTAAACCATTTGAAGAAAGGTTTTGGGAAACAAATGTTGAAAAGTTATGACTTAACTAAGATCCCAATATATCCATATGCTTTTTAAATTAAGCGCTCATTATTCGGTTTACCAAGGAGAGGACTTTATGTCATAAAACCCAGTATGAATAATGATATGACGAAATGGATAGC
This sequence comes from Allium cepa, assembly GCA_030765085.1. NCBI lineage: Eukaryota > Viridiplantae > Streptophyta > Magnoliopsida > Asparagales > Amaryllidaceae > Allium > Allium cepa. Next base: position 339,587,872 of record CM060938.1, read on the forward strand.
ATTTGAAGACGATGGTAAAGACCCGGTATTCTTGAAAGCGTAAGGATTACCTATCGAATGTCTCTGCACCGAATGATGCTGGTATAGAGATTTCCCTATTTGATTGGGAGTCCGGACGTGATTGGGATTATCCAGATTTTCAAGGGCTTCTTTTAAGTGCCTTCAGTTCCTTTCGAACCCGGAACGAACTTGTATGGACGTATGTCTGACGTTACACTTTGAGATTTAAACCTGGTTTCTATCAAATACATTTCTGTTTAGCGGGTGGGAGGTGGGGGGTGGGGGGTGGGAATTTATTCTCTTAGCTTAACACTCTTCTTTGAGACATACAAGTTTAGAGGTTAAGTAGTTGATAGTTACTAGTGATATATTCCCAATTTGGTATTGTGGCATACTAAGTGCTGCTGATCATTTGTTGATCAAAGCATGGCTTTTGTAAAAAGCATAGCTTTGTGGATGAGACTTCGTCGACCCTCACAACCCGAAAATGGTCGAAACAGGAAGAATGCAACAAGTTTATGAGGGCCACACCCTTTAGGGTATGTGCATTTCCTTTTGGCTAAAAAGTGGTATTATGGTATGGAGCCCAGATATTTAACTTATGTGGTTGTAGCTATTTGTTGGTGAGTCCCAGGATAAAGGTCGGTGACGACTGGGGGATGACATACTCGTGACAGTTACCTAGTTAAAGAGGTTACCTGGCCTTGTGTTAGCAGAGAGCTGGTTAAGTTCTCGAGGCGTCCCTCTAGAGGTGTACCCATTCGATGATGGAAGTTCTTTAGCCTGACCATTGTTGGAAATCCAATCATCCAATATGTTCCCTATAAGGTTTTAGTTGTAGAACCTGCCATCTAATATGGTAGCTATAGTAGGCATACTATAATGGTACGTATGCTGGCTAAGATTAATATTATACTTGCAAATAATTTCTGCACTATGCACTAATAATAATATCAAAAGGTTTTTCGCGTATCAAGCATGTTCGACTATCATAAGGAGAAATCTCCTCCAATTGTGTTCTTGCATTGTGTGTGCGGGGAGGCCTTATGTTAGTTTCATTTTTCAAAAAGCATAGCGGATTTCATTTTATTTCATTTTGTTTAAATAAACTGTTTTTGTTTGTTCACACCAGTTCCATTACCGATCTGGAGTTTATTATTCCCTTTCTAAACTCTGGTGGCCCACAATTTTCCACACGGACTTCCTAGAGTCAGTTATCAGATAGTCAGCTAGTAGGCATAGATTCGATAGCCCTCAATCTCTAGAGTCTTTCTCGGCAATCGCATTTTGTTTCAAGTACAGCATGATGGGGGTTCGAGCTTCTGGCTAGAAGTTTGGAGCTTGGCATTGAAGATGTTGTTTTTCGCTGCTGTTGCCGGTGTTTTCTGCTTTGTTTTCCACTGTTGTATCTATCTCTGATATATATGTTGATCATTTCATTTGTATCATTGTTGTATCAAATGTTGTGTATCAATAAAATTACTCTTCTGTTTCCACTGTGCTGTATCATCTATTATTGTTATATGATCCAGCGAATCAGATTTCAACGTTTGAATCTACGGCATTCAAATATGGGTGAAGTATGGATGTCAATTTTCGTCCAAACTCAGTGTTCGAAAGTCGACATCCATACTTCACCCGTATTCAAATGCCGTAGATTCAAACGCTAAGTCTGGCTCAACGGAGCTTATTACACATTAGCTAAATACAACACAACGGAAACAGAATAAATAATTTTATTGATATACAACATTGATACAATAATCTGATACAATAGAAGTGATCAACACTATAAGAGAAATATAGATTCACAAGACAACAATGGAAGAACAAAGCAGCAATAGCAGCATTGGAAATATAACATCTCCAATTGCCAAAGCTCCAAAGATCCAAACCAAAAGTTGGAACCACCATCATGCTGTAATGAAACACAATGCGATCGCCAAACCAAAGATCCCAAAGACTGAGGGCTATCGAATCTATGCCTACTAGCTGACTATCTGAAAACCTGACTCTAGGCTGCCCGTATGGAAAATTGTAGGCACCCAGAGTTTAGAAAGGGAACAATAAACTCCAGGTCAGTCATGGGACTGATGTGTTTGAACAAAAACAGTTTATTTGAACAAAAACAAACAACAAAAAATTAAAAGAAATTCGCTATGCATTTTGGGAAATGAAACTACTATAAGGCCTCCCGCCACACATACAATGCAAGCGCACACTTGAAGGAAATTTCTCCTTATGATAGTCAAATATGCTTGATACGCAAAATCCTTTTTTTGACATTATTATTAGTGCATAATGTAGATAACATTTCGAAAGTATAATATTGATCTTAGCCAGCATATGTACATTATATTTTGCCTGCTATAGCTACCATTTAAGAATGGCAGGTTATACAACTGAAATCGTAAGGGCGCGTATTGGATGATTGGATTTCCAACAAATGGTTAGGCTAAGGAACTTCCTCACCGAATCGGTATGCCTCTGGAGGGATGCCACGAGGACTTAACTGGATCTCCGCCAACACAAGGCCGTGTTACCTTTGAAACAAGTTTACTACTGACACGAGTATGCCATCCCCCGGTCGTCACCGAACCTTTATTCAAGGCCTCGACACCAATAAATTCCAATAACCACATAAGTTAAATATCTGGGCTCCATACCATGATATCACTTTTTATCCAAAAGGAAATGCACATACCCTAAAGGGCGTGACCCTCATAACCTTGCCGCATTCTTCCTGTTTCGACCATTTCTAGGTTGTGAGGTTCGACGAAGTCTCGTCTACAAAGCTACGCTTTTTCACAAAAGCCATGCTTTGATCAACAAATGATCAGCAGCACTTAGTATGCCACATTACCAAATTGGGAATGATTCACTAGTAAATATCAACTACATAACCTCTAAGCTCGTACGTCTCAGAGAAGGGTTTAAGCTAAGAGAATAAATTCCCCACCGCCAAATAGAAATGTATTTGATAGAAACCAGCTTTACATCTCATAGTGTAATGTCAGACATACGTCCATACAAGTCCGTTTCGGGTTCGAATGGAATCGAAGGCGCTTCAAAAGAAGCCTTTGCAAACCCAGATAATCCCTAATCATGTGCGGTGTAACGATCCTGACTCGACCTTCGAAAATCGGCACCGAATACATCACCCATATTCGAATGCCGTAGATTGAAACGTCGAATCTGATTCGTCGGAGCTTATAACTCATTAAGTACAACAACATAGCGGAAAAGAAATGAATAACTTTATTGATATACAACATTTGATACAACACATATAATACAATATCTGATACCAACAGAAGAGATACAAGAACACAACGGAGACAATAGCAGCGGAAAAGTTACTATCTTCAATGAATCAAAGAGAAAGAGAGAATTTGATATAATTCATCTCCAGTTCCAAAGCTCAAAGACTCCTATCCAAAAAGCTCGAATCACCATCCACTTGTATTAAGCAAGGTCAGTAATCGATGCGATCGCCAAGATCCAAAGACTCCAAAGACTGAATGCTATCGAATCTACATCTACAATCCGACTATCTGAAAATCTGACTTTAGGCAGCCCGTGTGTAAAATTGGGGCATCCAGAGTTTAGAAAGGGAACAATAAACTCCAGGTTAGTTATGAAACTGGTGTGAGCAAATGGAAGTATCTTTCTTTAAACAAAAACAAACAATAGAATTTAAAAAGAAATCTGTAATGCTTTTTGGAAAATGAAACTACCATAAGGCCTCCTGTCACACACACAATGCAAACGCACAATTGGAGTAGATTTCTCCTTATGATAGTCAAACATGCTTAATACGCAAAAATCATTTTTGGTATTATTATTAGTGCATAGTGCAGGAAACCTTTCGAAAGTATAATATTAATCTTAGCCAGCATACAACCATTATTGTATGCCTACTATAGCTACCATGTTCAATAGCAGGTTACCACCATATTCCATGCCAGGTTATTCAACTAAAACCGTACCGGGCGCGTATTGTTTCTTTGGATTTTCAACAAATGGCCAGGCTAAGGAACTTCCTGGGCCACATGGGTATGCCTCTGATGGGACGCCTAAAGAATCTAACTGGATCTCTACCATAAAGCCAGATTACCTCTGTAACTAGGTAACTACTGACACGAGTACGCCATCCCCCGGTCGTTACCAACCTTTATCCGAGAGCTCTCAACACCAACAACCACAAAGCACTAAATTTGCAGCAACCACATAGGTCAAATATCTGGGCTCCATACCATGATACAACCTTTTATCCAGAAGGAAATGGACATACCCTCGGGGGATGCTACCCCCAAATAACCTTGCCGCATCTTTCCTGTTTCGACCATTTTCCGGTTGTAAGGTCCGACAAGGTCACGTCCATAAAGCTACGATTTACAAAAAAGCCATGATTCGATCAACACATGATCAGCAACACTTCGTATGCCACATTACCAAATTGGGAATGTATCACTAGTAACCATCAACTACATAACCTCTGAGCTCGTACGTCTCGAAAAAGGATGTTAAGCTAAGAGAATAAATTCTCTGCCACTGAACAGAAATATATTTGATAGAAACTAGTTTTACATCTCAAAGTGTAATGTCAGACACACATCCATACAAGTCTGTTCCGAGGAACGAACAGATTCGAAGTTACTTCAAAGAATCCCTTGCAATCTGGCTATTCTAATCCCGATCGGACTCCCCAACACATATGGAGATCTGTATACCAGTGCCACTCAGTGCAGAGACATTCGACGGGTAAAGCTTTTGGTTCTTCAAAATACCCGGTCTTCACCACCAGTCTTCAAATGCTATCAATTTACGTCGTATCATTATTCGGAATGGGTTATATGACATAAAGTCCTTTCCCAGCTAAACCGAATAATGAGAGCTTAATTTTAAAACCATATGGATAATGGGATCTTAATTAAGTCACAACATATTACCCAAAACCTTTCTTTCAAACGGTTTATACAAATATCCACCTTTAATCTTTTAACCAAAAAGATTCACTTCACTTTGAAAACAAAGTTCACCAATCTTTCACAATGATTAATTCATAGCTTTCAAAACTATTTACAATTCAAATCACACAGTTTGAAATCCTTCCAACAAAAACTGGAAATCTTTCCGTTATATGAAAGCCATTATTATTTGAAAACAAATACTTTTCGTTTCTAAAAAATCTGATCAAATATGTACAAGTTATATCCTTTAAAGTATAAACTTGGGTTAAATATAAATTCCCAAAATAACACTTTTATAATACATTAAAGATGGTTTTAAAATCCATATATATAAATTATATAACTTGTATTAACCTTTCAAACCAAATTTCCAAAAAAAATTCAAAACATAAACAAGATATATTATATTAAAACTAAGTTTCAATTTTAAATTTCCTTTTGAAAAGCTTTTCATATTCAACCCAATTCCATTTCCAAAACCATTTGGATTCAAAATTTAACTTTTCATCATTTGAAAAATACTAAATTCCAAAATCTGCGACTTAACCAATTCCTTCTGCAATTCATATTTTTGTGTGTATAGTGTAGTCCAAGGGTTTGACACAATAGTGCAATATCATTAGTCATCACAATTCAAGCAACAGTAATATCGATAAGCGGTGTAATCTCATAACGCTTATCTTCCATTCACAGATTTATAGATAGATACGAAAATGCATCGTAGATAAATAAATTACACACAAAGCTAATTTGAACAATTCACATCACAGAATATTTCATATCAGAGATAACAATCGACACAAGCATTCTATATAATCATAAGAAAGATCAATTAATTATTCAATCCTTAATTAATTCAATTTAATTTCTAATTTAATCAATTATTTATGAATTAATTATCAAATCCTGCTTAATTAATTACAAATTATTTGATATTAATAAATGAAATTGATTTAATCAGCCCTAATTACCCTTCTTAATTAATTACCCTTCTTAATTAATTACCTTTAATTAATGATAAATTAGTCTTAAGTTAGTTACATTAATTAATTAACCCTTAATTAAATAGATAAATTAATTAACCCTTAATTAATTGTCTTTTAAGTTAATTAACTTAATTAATTAACCTTTAGTTAATTAAATAAATAATCACCTTGATTAATTATCCTTTAAATTAATCACATCAATTAAGTAATCACACTAATTAATTAACTCTTTAATTGCTTACATAATTAATTAATTACATTGATGATCCTTAATTTCCATAGTTAATTACACTATAATCACTTAAGTTAATTAATTCACTTTTAATTACTTAAGTCCTTAATCATTAATTTAATTAATCCTTAACAAGTCTTTAAATTAAGTAATTATTCTTTAATCAAATCACAACATACAAATTAGCCTTAATCACTTTCATTAAGTAAATAATCTTTAATTACTTTTATTAATAAACCATTAATTACTTAAGATCTTAATTGATTAAAAGATAAAACATTTTATCTAAATTACTTACTTTAACTATCATTTAACCTTGTTTAATAGTCTTGCAATTAATAATTATTAACCACTTAACTTAAACCTTTGAGTTAAATTAAGGATTAAAACACTTCATCCTTTAATAATTTACTTAATCATAAAATTAAGTTTATTTAAAATAAACTTCTCAAAAACAAAGATTATACATACATACATACATACATACGTACGTACGTACACACATACATACATACGTACGTACATACATACATACATACATACATACATACATACAGCATACATACACACACACATATATATATATATTAAAACTCTTTTAAACTTGGTTTAAAAAAATTTAAATTTTTTTTAAAACCTTTAATAAATTTCAAACTTAATTAAACCGGTTTTATTTTAAAAAAATTGATTAGGAAATTATTTAAACTTGATTAAATTTAAATTTCAATACTTGTTACTTCCTTTCTTTTGAAACTTGCTATTACTTCAAAAACCCGAGCCAAAACTTCTTTTACCTGAGTCCAACGCCGAGTTACTCACACCATCGTTTTTCCCAAGCTATTTCATGAAATTTTTCGTGCCAGTCCCGAATAACTTACTTCTTCCTCAATCATGAATGAACCTAGAAACTAAAATGCATAGGTGCACGTGCACAAAACTTCGCCGATGATCTGACCGTCACCACCGTCGCCTGCATATCATCTTCGACCTCCTCTCACAATTCTGACCACCCTAATACTGAAACAACCTCGCAATCGAAAACGAGCAACCTCAACCACCATCTAAAACAAACCGATCACCTAAAAACTCCTCTCGTGGCCAGCTCCGGCCATCTGAAACCTTACCCCTTCACCCAAATATTCGCCAGAGTCACTTGCAACTTTTCCCCTTGGACCGGTCACTTCTGATGGCCTATCATCGATGAACTTTCCCCTGGAACTACATCGAGAAAAACTAGGTTTAAACCCTAAAATAGCATCACCGCGTCGCCACGGCACGTAATAAAATCATCCCCTATTTTTCCGACAATCCCCCGCAACCCATCTACCTTCAACAACAAGTATGATACACGGTTCATCGTTGATCTGAAAAATGACCCAAATGCAGTTTTCGTTCACCTTGAGAAATCTCAACAGCCCAAATCTTAAAAATCATGAAATTACTATCAAAAATCCTTAATTCCTAATATGAAACCGATTATGAAATCAAATCAGGATTTTGTTGATATTGATTTTCTGGTTTGAATAGTTTTTCACTGTTATTTTCCATTTTCAGAATATTTACTAAATGCTTTTATCTGAAACTATTTTTAGGAATGAAATTACATTATTTCAAGAAATTTCTTTTTAATGATCAAAGCCTAACATTGATACTTTTGGGATGATATGAATTTATAAATAGGTTTTAAAACCTGAAATGTAAGAACAGAGATGTATTTTTTTGCCTGTGCACACAACATATACAGGCATGCAAACATAATTTCACATTTTCACAAACCATATCCAAGTTATCATCATCACAGACTGAAGATAATAAGGAAGATCAAGTTTAAAAAGGGGAGTTTGCTCACCTGTCAGTGAAGAACAGAGAATAGTGCTTTTATTTGATCTGGAAACTTTGATGTGAAACTGATGCCTGATTTGATGAATTTGATCTTTAAATCTGGTAACTGTTTTAATGTTGAATTTGTTATTGCTGAACTTTGATCTGCACAGATAGATTTAGAGATGCTATTTGATTTTGTTGAACTCCGCCTCAGGTAAAAGATTATTTGCTTTGAATTGTTTTCAGACTTTTGATTTCTTCCTTGCTTGAATGTTTTTAGGTTTTAAATTTGGAAACTGAGGCTTATTCCAGTTTTGATTTGAGGTAGAAAACTTTGTTTTGATCTGATTTTGGATTTTATTTCGAGCCTTTTGATTTTCTCTACTTTTGGTTTTTCTCAGGTTTGTGAAGTTATGAAAGAAAATTTGATAAAGCTGGTTTCTACTTTAAACATATTATTTTAGATTTCAAATTCAAATTAAAAGAAAATACTAGCTTTGCCACTTGTATTTTGTATGTTGTATAAATCTAACATTTGTAAATGCATGACTAAATAATTCTACACTCGTTAATTTAAACTAACACTTGTTTAAAATAAGTATTTTTATGTTTAAATCCCATTCTTTATTTAATTTATAAATATGTTTTAAAGCCCTTACATTATTTAATGTATAAATCATGTTTTTATGTTTTCTTATTTATATTTTTATACAAACTATATTTTTAAAAGAAAATATTCTATTCTTTATGACCAATACTATTTCAAACTTAGTTTATTATACTTTTAAATGTATATATATACACACAAATTACATTTAGTTATCTATAAATTTAAAATTAAACTTAAGTTATTATACTTGAATTTATATAAATTATACCAGCGTTGAAAACATTTAAATTCAACTTTTAGAAAATTATCATATTAATTTCGAAATATAACTTCCAATTAATTATATTATAATTAGAAAACAAATTTTATTAATTTTGAACATAGTATTTTCAAATCCAATTTATTTATAAAATATCTACAATTTAATTCCCAAATTAAATTCAATTTATTTCTAAAATATTTATTTTAGAGTTTCAAATTCAAAATGCAATTCAAAATCAATCGATATACATATAAATAAACAGGCGCCTATCTTATTTAATTTGGGAAATTCAAATTATTTCACAATTTAATCCAAAATTTTATATTAATAATTATATTAAATTTGACTCAAAAACTGGGATCGTTACAGATTCACCCCTTAAGAAAATTTCGTCCTCGAAATTTGTCAGATAGGGAGACAAGATGGAATAGATGGACACACAAAGCTAGAGAATCCACTCATCCGATCAAACTGAAATCTACTTTGCATTTAAGTTACCAAATCAAAATACCAACAAATACGAGAACCAACTCATTCTATACTTCATGAAATATTCGAGTCCTCAGATCTACGAAATATGAAGGGGCATCAGTTAGTTCGAAGGATAACTAACCACGCGTAGAATGTTTCTAGACCCTAAAAGAATAGACAAATGGATATAATCCATTTTAACTTTATATTTTATTAACCAATTTATTTCAATTTTATTTTGAAATTTCAAATTTATTAAAGTTAAAACAAAAAGCTGAGGGAAACTGATGATTAGAATACAAAATAGGAATTAGAACCTTTTCTACAACGATTCCCAGGGTCATCGCCATACCAAAGCTTCTCCCTTGAGCTGTCACAAAGCCATCAAAGAATTGAAATCGGATGATCAACAAAGGAGATTGATAGAGAAAGTTGTTTCCTTGTTGTTTCAAGGTATTGGCCATTTGTAGTGGTACTCCCATGTCCCCTATCTCATCCTCTTCTTGCACTCGTACTAACTATCAGTGGATAGTAAGAGAATTTACTGAGGCATAATGATGGATATCTTAGAGATATACTCGTTCAAGGGTATATTTCACCGTATCTCTAATGAGTCACCTAATGTGTTATACTCCTGAGCTAATGTTCTTACTTAACCTTCAGCTCTGATACCACTGTAACAACCCTGACTCGACCTTCGAAAATCGGCACCGAATAGATCATTCGTATTCGAATGCCGTAGATCGAATGTCAAATCTGTTTCGCCGGAGCATATAACGCATTAAGTACAACAACACAGTGCAAAAGAAATGTATAACTTTATTGATGTACAACATTTGATACAACACATAGAATACAATATCTGATACCAACATCAGAGATACATGAACACAGCGGAGACAACAGCAGCGCGAAAGATATTATCTTCAATGAATCTAAGAGAAAGAGAGAATCGATATAATGCGTCTCCAATTCCAAAGCTTAAAGACTCCTATCCAAAAAGCTCGAGCCACCATCCACTTGTATTAAGCAAGGTCAGTCATCGATGAAATCACCAAGATCCAAAGACTCCACAGAATGAATGCTACTGAATCTACATCTACAATCCGACTATCTGAAAATCTGACTCTATGTTGCCCGTGTAGAAAATTGTGGGCACCTAGAGTTTAGAAAGGGAATAATAAACTCCAGGCCAGTCATGTGACTTGTGTAAGAAAATGAAAATCGTTTTCCTTAAACAAAAAAAACAAAAGAATTTAAGAAGAAATCCACAATTCTTTTTGAAAAATGAAACTACTATAAGGCCTCCCACCACACACACAATGCAAATGCACAATTGGAGAAGATTTCTCCTTATGATAGTCAAACATGCTTAATATGCAAAAATCATTTTTGATATTATTATTAGTGTAGAAAACCTTTCGAAAGTATAATATTAATCTTAGCCAGCATACAACCATTATTGTATGCCTACTATAGCTACCATGTTCAATAGCAGTTTACCACCGGATTCCATGATAGGTTATACAACTAAAACCGTACATGGCGCGTATTGTTTCTTTGGATTTCCAATAAATGGTCAGGCTAATGAACTTCCTGGGCCACATGGGTAAGCCTCTGGAGGGACGCTCCGAGAAATTAACTGGATCTCTGCTAACATACAGTCTCTGTAACTAGGTAAGTACTAACACTAGTATGCCATCCCCGGTCGTTACCAACCTTTATCTGAGAGCTCTCAACAACAACAACCACAAAGCAATAGATTTGCAGCAACCATATAGGCTAAATATCTGGGCTCCATACCATGATACCACCTTTTTTCTAGAAGGAAATGGACATACTCTCCGGGGGCGCTACCCCCAAATAACCTTGCTGCATCTTTCCCGTTTCGACCATTTTCGAGTTGTGAGGTCCGATGAGGTCACGTCCACAAAGCTACGCTTTACACAAAAGCCATGCTTCGATCAACACATGATCAGCAGCACTTCGTGGACAACATTACCAAATTGGGAATGTATCACTAGTAAATATCAAATACATAACCTTTGAGTTCGTACGTCTCAGAGAAGGGAGTTAAGCTAAGAGAATAAATTATCCTCCACCAAACAGAAATGTATTTGATAGGAACCAGTTTTACATCTTAAAGTATAATGTCAGACACACATCCATACAAGTCTGTTCTGGGTTCGAACAGAATCGAGGCACTTCAAAGAATCCCATGTAATCCGGGTATTCACAATCCCGATCGGACTCCCCACCACATATGGAGATCTCTATACCGTTGTGACTCGGTGCAGAGACATTCGATGGGTAATCCTTTCGTTCTTGAAAATAACCGGTCTTCACCACCGGTCTTCAAATGCTATCCAATTACATTATATCATTATTCAGAATGGGTTATATGACATAAAGTCCTCTCCTGGCTAAACCGAATAATGAGCGCTTAATTTTAAAACCATATGGATATTGGGATCTTAGCTGAGTCACAACTTATTACCCAAAACCTTTCTTTCAAAAGGTTTAAACAAATTTCCACCTTTAATCTTTTAAACAAAAAGATTCACTTCACCTTTGAAAACAAAGTTCACCAATCTTTCACAAAGATTCATTCATAGCTTTCAAAACTATTTACAATTCAAATCACACAGTTTGAAATCCTTTCAAAAAAACTGGAAATCATTCCGTTATATGAAAGCCATTATTATTTGAAAACAATTACTTTTCATTTCGGGAAAATTCGATCAAATATTCACAAGTTATATCCTTTAAAATATAAACTTGGGTTAAATATAAATTCCCAAAATAATACTTTTATAATACTTTAAAGATGGTTTTAAAATCCATATATATATATATATATATATATATATATATATTATAAACCTTTCAAACCAAATTTCCAAAACAATTTCCAAACTTAAACAAGATATATTATATTCAAACTAAGTTTCAATTTCAAATTTCCTTTCCAAAAGCTTTTCATATTTAACCCAATTCCATTTCCAAAACCATTTGGATTCAAAATTTAACTTTTCATCATTTGAAAAATATTAAATTCCAAAATCTGTGACTTAACCAATTCCTTCGTGTAATCCATATTTGTGTGTATATAGTGTAGTCTAGGGGTTTTACACAGTAGTGCAATATCATCAATCATCACAATTCAAGCAACAACAATATTGATAAGCGATATAATATTATAACGCTTATCTTCCATTCACAGAGTTACAGGTAGATATGAAAATGCATTATAGATAAATAAATTACACACACATCTCAATTCAAACAATTCCAGCTCAATTAAAACAATTCACATCATACAATATTTCAGATCAAAGATAACAATCGACACAAGCATTCAATACAATCATAAGCAAGATTAATTAATTATTCAATCATTAATTAATTCAATTTAATTTCCAATTAAATCAATTACTTAAGAATTAATTATCAAATCCAGCTTAATTATTTACAATTATCTGATATTAATAAATGAAATTGATTTAATCAACCTTAATTGTCCTTCTTAATTAATTACCTTTAATTAATAGTAAGTTAGCCTTAAGTTAGTTACATTAATTAATTAACCCTTAATTAATTACATCAATTAATTAACCCTTAATTAATTGTCTTTTAAATTAATTAATTTAATTATCTAACCTTTAGTTAATCACATAAATAATCACCTTGATAATTATCCTTTAAATTAATCATATCAATAAATTAATCGTACAAATCAATTAACTCTTAAATTGCTCACATAATTAATTAATTACATTAGTGATCCTTAATTACCACAGTAAATTACCCTATAATTACTTAAGTTAATTAATTCACTCTTAATTACTTAAGTCCTTAATCATTAATTTAATTAATCCTTAATAAATCTTTAAATTAAGTAATTATTTTTTAATCAAATCAGAAAATACAAATTAGCCTTAATCGCTTCCATTAAGTAATTAATCTTTAATTACTTTTATTAATAAACCATTAATTACTTAAGATCTTAATTGATTAAAAGATAAAACATTTTATCTAAATTTCTTGCTTTAACTATCATTTAAACCTTGTTTAATAATCTTACAATTAATTATTATTAACCACTTAACTTAAACCTTTGAGTTAAATTAAAGTTTAAAACACTTCATCATTTAATCGTTTACTTAATCACAAAATTAAGTTTACTTAAAATAAACATTTCAAAAACAAAGGTTATATATATACACTAAAACTCTTTAAAACTTAGTTAAATCTTTTTATAAATATTTTAAAACCTTTAACAAATTTCTAATATAAATAAAACAAGTTTTATATTTTAAAAAATTGATTAGAAAATTATTTAAACTTGATTAAATTTAAATTTCAAAACTTGTTACTTCCTTTCTTTTGAAACTTGCCATTACTTCAAAAACCCAATTCAAAACTTCTTTTACCCAAGTCCAGCACCGAGTTACTCACACCATCGTTTTCCCAAGCTATTTCATGAAATTTTCCGAGCCAGTCCCGAAGAACTTGCTTTTTCCTTGATCACGAATGAAACCAAAAACTAAAATGCACAGGTGCACAAACCTTCATCGGCGATCTGACCATCACCACCGTCGCCTGCATATTATCTTCGATCTCCTCTCACAATTCTGACCCCCCAAATACTGAAACAACCTCGCAATCGAAAATGAGTAACCTTAACCATTATCTAAAATAAAACGATCACCTAAAAACTCCTCTCGTGGCACCTCTGGCCATTTGAAACCTTGCCCTTTCACCCAAATATTCACCAGAGTCCCTTGCAACTTTTTCCCATGGATCGGTCACTTCCGTTGCACTATCGTCGACGAACTTTCCATTAGAACTACGTCGAGCAAAAATAGGTTTAAACCCTAAAATATCATTACCGCGTCACCACGACGCGTTATAAATCACCCCCTATTTTCTCTACAATCCCCAGTAACCCATCTACTTTCAGCAACAAGTATGACACTCAGTTCATCGTTGATCGTTGGAAAATAACCCAAATGCAATTTCCATTCATCTTGAGAAATCTCGACAATCCAAATCTTAAAAATCATGAAATTACTATCAAAAATCCTTAATTCCTAATACGAAACCGATTATGAAATCAAATCAGGATTTTGTTGATATTGATTTTCGGGTTTGAACAGTTTTTCACTGTAATTTTCCATTTTCAGAATATTTACTAAATGCTTTTATCTGAAACTATTTTTAAAAATGAAATTACATTATTTCAAGCAATTTCTTTTTAATGATCAAAGCCTAACATTGTTTCTTTTGGGATGATATGAATTTATAAACAGGTTTTAGAACTTGAAATGTAAAAAAAGAGATGTATATTTTTGCCTATGCACACAACATATACAGGCATGCAAACATGATTTCTCATTTATACAAACCACATCCAAGTTATCATCATCAAAGACTAAAGATAATGAGGAAGTTCAAGTTTAAAAAGGAGAGTTTGCTCGCCTGTCAGTGAAGAACAGAGAACAGTGCTTTTATTTGATCTGGAAACTTTGATTTAACTGGTGTGTTGAATTTGATCTTTAAATCTTGTAACTGTTTTAATGTTGAATTTATTATTGCCGAACTTTGATCTACACTGATTGATTTAGAGATGCTACTTGATTTTGTTGAACTCAGCCTCAGGTAAAAGATTATTTGCTTTGAATTGTTTTCAGACTTTTGATTTCTACCTTGCTTAAATGTTTTCGGGTTTTAGATTTGGAAACTAATGCTTATTCCAGGTTTTGATATGAGGTTGAAAACTTTGTTTTGATCTGATTTTGGATTTAATTTCCAGCCTTTTGATTTTCTCTTCTTTTGGTTTTTCTCAGGTTTGTGAAGTTATGAAAGAAAATTTGATAAAGCTGGTTTATTCTTTAAACATATTATTTTATATTTCTAATTCAATGTAAAAGAAAATACTAGCTTTGCCACTTGTATTTTGTATGTTGTATAAGTCTAACACTTTTAAATGCATGATAAAATAATTCTACACTTGTTAAATTAAACTAACACTTGTTTAAATTAAGTATTTTTATGTTTAAATCCCATTTTTATTTAATTTATAAATATGTTTTAAAGCCCTTACTTTATTTAATTTATAAATCATGTTTTCATGTTTTCTTATTTATATTTTTATATATTTACAAACTATAATTTTGAAAGAAAATATTCTAATCTTTATAACCAATAATATTTTAAACTTAGTTTATTATACTTTTAAATGTATATATACATACAAATTAAATTTAGTTATATATAACTTTAAATTTAAACTTAAGTTATTATACTTAAATTTAAGTAAATAATACCAGTGTTAAAAATATCCAATTTTTCATTTTAAAAAATTATTATATTAATTTCAAAATATAACTTCCAAATAATTATATTATAATTAGAAAACAAATTTTGTTAATTTTAAACATAGTATTTTCAAATCCAATTTATTTATAAAATATCTACAATCGAATTCCCAAATTAAATTAAATTTATTTTTAAAATATTTAGTTTAGAGTTTCAAATCAAAAATGCAACTCAAAATCAATCTATATACATATAAATAAACATGCACCTATCTTATTTAATTTGGAAAATTCAAATTATTTCACAATTTAATCCAAAATTTTATATTAATTATTAAATTAAATTTGACTCAAAAACCAGGATCGTTACACCCGGACTCCCCATCACATAGGGAAATCTCTGTACCGAGGCCATCGGTGCAGAGACATTCGACAGGTAATCCTTTCATTTTCGAAAACACCCGGTCTCCACCACCGTTTTTAATGATATCCATTTCGTCGTATCACTACTCGGAATGGGTTTTATGACATAAATGTAACGACCCTGTTGTAATTAATAATTTAAAAATCTGTAACGACCGTGATTTTTGAATTACTGTCGGAGTAAATATTTTAAATAGAAAATTTTAAATTAAAATTTGGAAAGAAAAATATTGATGCAAATTCAAAGGCAAAGTCAGTGGCAAAGTCTTTTGAAAAATAAAAAAGTTGTGTTATAAACTTTGTTGCCTTCACGTGCAAACAAATGTGGCCCATTTCAAACAAAGTAGAATGTATTTTGTATGCAGTCACATTGTTGCACTTCACACTTCTTACTTCATTTCCTTCCTTGCGGTCACATTCAGTTGAAAATATAAGTTGAACATTATTTTCAAAAATGCAAAGTTTATAAAGAAATTTATACCCAATTGCCGTCACACTAATTAGTAAGGAAAAGCTTGAACTATATATATGGCTTGCTGTAAACGAAGAAAAAAAAAATCCTCTTATGCAAGTGTGAACACTTTTGCATTGCTCTCATCATTTTGAATTTGTAGTGAGTCCTTTTTGTTTACTTTTTGCAAACTTCATTTAATGCAAATGTACAGACTACACATTTGCATTAAAAGCTATGGTACAAAACACTTTTCAACACTCCTCATTCTTGACTATTCTCAACATTGAAAAGGAAAAAAAAAAAATATCTGCAACATTTTTCTTGCTCATTTTCAGCTACTCAGGGGATGCATTAATGGCCGATCATTTTGTGCTCTCTATTGGATCTAAGCTATTTAGTAGTTTTGAAGCCAATATTTGGTGAGATCCAAACCCACTTTTTTGATTTATTGAATGCTTTGTGTATATATGCTTGCGTGAAAATAGAGTACCTAGATTTCTACCTTCCTTTCATTTTTCTCTGGCCTTGTTCAACATTGACAGTACTTAAATATTTGTGCATGCATATATTGTGTTACACAGCACTTAATTTCGAACTGTGCGTGTGTAACATCATATAAAAGAAAATATAGTCCTAGTCTTCATTGTTGCTGTGCGTGTTGTAGGCTAGGCCTTTTTTCATGCAAAGTTTTATAAGTATATATGTGCACAGTTTACGTGCAAATATTTGGATTCATATTTGCACTCTCATGATGTATGTGCACATATTTAAAAGTGTTGCCTGCATTTTTCTTTCTTTCATTTTTAGTATGTGCGCAAGTTCATATATTCATGCCCAGGCATTTCATTTTTTTGTGCATACTTATCTGCATAAAGTTTTAATGAAAAGACTGTATTTTGTTTAGCATTTTACTTGCATATGTGGGTTGCGCACGTCTCCATTATTATAAAGAAGAAATAATGTCCAAGTACAAATGGTGTGCTTGTGTTGCATGCAAATAGGTCGTTTCATTTTGTCCTAAAAATTGTAGAGTGCAGGCATATAAAACTTTTCTCTAGGCTATTTTCATTTTTAGTATCCATATATTAGAGTAAATCATCAAACTGCAATATATAGTATGAATTTAATTGGAACATGTGCTTTTGTAGTTTCGCTTGGAAATTTTTGTGTTTTGTTTTTGCCTTGCGAGCAAACTTCTTTCCCAGGTAAATTCTTTGTTGTTTTAATTTTTTTTCAAAAGATCTGAAGGTATTGGCAAGAATGTAATGTCACGACCCATTTTTACATCTCCAGAAAAACGCATCATGATTTAAGAAAGAAAGGGATAAAAGAAGAAAAGATAAGAAAGAAGAAACCCAACAACATCAGATAACTCACAGCGGAACAAATGAAATATAATATATCACATAAAATATTACATAGTATCATATACATCAGAGTACACAACTTATACAACACATATTAGACAATTATAAACATCTATCTAACTATACAACTCAAGATATCACAAGATACAGATTTCACACAAACACAGCGGAACCATAATATATCTACACGCGGAAGCCTCCTGCTCCATATCTCCCCCAGAATTCGTCAAGCAAACCTGAATCCCTCGGCTACTCATACATAATATGAGTACCCAAGAGTTTAATAAAACAGAAAATAAACACTCGGGTCAAACATGGATCTGGTGTGAGTAAACGGGTTAAAATTGCTTAACTTTAGAAAATCCTTTAAAAAGAAAAGGTATCACGTAAGACTTCCCACACATAAACATGGAAAAGTTTTTACCTTACGCTAACCAAAACATTTGATAGGAAATCCGGTGATATTATAATAGCGTCTAACGTTTTCAAGTAAATAAGAAATAGCCGAAATTATTACATTATTAAATTCCAGCTACTAGCCACAAAAGTGGGTAATACAAACAAAATCATAGGGTCTCGTAGGAAGAATGGGTTTCCATCAACGATAGGGCTACCGGGGTACCGCCCGTCACAGTACGTGGCCTAGATCACTGTACCGAGGATTACTCCCAATCCCCTACAGCACAAAGCCGAGACCACCCCTTACTAGACAGTCCCGAGTAATATCACCCCGTGGTTGCTGCGACCAACCACCCACTAAGCCAAAATAAAAAGGGACATCTAGACAGGGATGACCTCACCCTAAAATGGGTGCTAGCCACCTAGCCTTACTGCACCTCCCCTGTTTTAGCCATTCCCGGTTGATGAGCCTTGAGGCTGCGATTACCTTTATAGAACACATCTATCTTAGAATGCTCATCGTTCACTTGACGATGTTCTGAAAGCATTCAATCCATACAAGTTCGTTCCGGGTTCGAACGAAACCGAAGGCACTATCTCGTTGCACTCATTTTGGAATCACCCTCAGAGTCAACGACCATCGCCCTTGCACTCTGAATCACCATCTCGAACCTTTAAGTACTATCTCCATCAAACTCATCACGGAATCACCCCCAGAGTTATATCGACGAATAGTTCTTACACTTCGAGTCTTCACTAAGCTCCCTTGGATTCATGACCTAACGTTTAATTTGGATCGATGTGGTTTTCGGATATCTAAATATAGAAACCCGATCCCGGTCTCATCGAAATCCAGACGCCATTTTAATGTCCAAGTTGTTTAAGGGTTTAAACATTTAAAACTTATATCTAGAATAACATAAATAGATAGATGAATCACATTATCACAATAGATAATTCATATCAACTAATTATTTCACAAAGCAACAAATCACATATCAGAGATATCACATCCAAATCATCCAACATCATTCAAACATCCAATATCAATCATCCAATATCAATCACCCAATATCAATCAATCATCCATAAGCAGAATGAATTAACTCTAAATCAATTGGATTACCTAAATCCTTCTTCATTAATTTATTCCAAGTAAATAAATTAATCATCCTTAATAATCTTCCTTAATTAATCTTCCTTGATTAATCATCCTTTAATTACATTCAAGTAATTAGCCTTTAATTCTTTGATTAATTCCACAAATTAATTATTGTTAACCATATACAGTAATTAACCTTTAATTACTATCATTAATTACAATAATTAATGATCCTTTATTTACTTCCATTAATTAATCAATTATGATTAATTGCATCAAACCTCAATTAATTACAATTAGTTAATCACACTTAAATTATCACTTCAATTAATCAATCTTGATTAATTTCATTAATTATATTAACTAATAATCCTCATTAATTAATAATTCCTTTAATAAATTAAATAATTAACTTGTAATTAGTCATCTCATTGATCATAAACAGTAATTAACAACTAGTGATTACTTATCTTAATTAATTAACTTCTTAATTAATTATATTAACCCTTTGATTAATTAATCTAATTAATTAATCTTTAATTACTTCATTAAGTGATTTTTAATCAATTAAATTAATAAATATTCCTTAATTAATTACTTTATTAATTAATTACATTTAGTAATTAATCTTAAACATTCATTAATTAATCACATTAATTAATTAACTAAAATTAACTAAGTAATTAACCCTTTAATTACTTACATAAGTAATTATTCTTTAATCACTTCCATTACTTGATTACTCTCTTAATTAATTACTTAACAAGTCACTAATTCCATCATTAAATAACCTTAATTCTTTAATTAATTACTCTAAAATTAATCAACTTCAAATCAATTATATTAATTAATCCCTTAATTAATAACATCAAATGATTATCCATTAATCACTTCCATTTAATTACTCCCATGAGTAATTTTCCACTAATTACTTCCATAAGCAATTTCCTTTTTCGTTAATTACATTCAATAATAAACCATTAATTACTTCATTAAGTAATTACACTTAATTAATTCATAAATTAAGTGATTATTTAAAATTAAATAAACGATTAACTAATCATTTAAAATTAATTACAACTAGTTAACTTCTTATATTTAAAAAAATCCTTAATTAATTAAGAAAATCATTTATCTTAATTAATCTTTTACTTATTAACAAATCATATTTATTAGGTACTTTTAAGTTCATAACAAAAATAAATTTCCCTTATTTATCTTCATAAGTTAATCATTTGAATTAAATCAAATTTCAATAACTTAAAACAAACTATTTTATGAGTTTACAAATTTATAACTTTAACTTTATTTGAAAATAAAACATTTAGAAATCAATTTGAAATTTAAAACACTTTAATTATCTAATTCAAACTTATTCATTTTCAATAAAATTTGTAACTTTAGTTTTTAAATCATTAATTAAAAATTTACTTTAAATCTTTGATTTAATAAATAAATTCAAAACACTTCTTTAAGTTAAAATTCTAAATTTAATTATGATAATTACTTTCTAAAGAATCATCTTACACAATTTAAAATTTGAAAATAAATTCAATTAATAATTTTTAAAGTTTGATTAACTTTATTTCAAAACAACAAGTTTTAACTTTGAAAATTTGTTTTCTTTTATAAAACTCAAGCTTGATTTTATTTATTCAAAATACAAGTATCATTTGCAAACCTTATATCATTTTACAGTACAGACCAGAAAAGCACACAACTAAAATACTCGAGTCGATCTCTACAACAACCCGAGCCTGCACCGAAGACAAACCCCATGCTCCTATATTTCGAGCCGTCACCCTGAAAACGCGAGCTCCCCTTCGAGTTACCCTCGTCTTCCCCAAACCCATATCTTCCAGTTGCACAACGTACACGCGTATACGTGCGCAACCAACCCAAGCGACTCCGACACTTCCTCTGGCCATCTCCAAGTCGTCGATGACCACAACGTGCCTTCCCTCAACCCAGAATCCAAAACCCAGCGTCGAATCAAAATTTGACCCTAAGCTCGAAAATCTGCAGAAACTTCGACCAAAAAACCCCCCAATCGTCGACGATCCTCACGCCGTTAGACCTCGCCAACCTCACCATCGTAACACCTCGTCCCCGAGAATCATCTCCCCCTAATGCGAACGACTCCGGTGGTCCAGTGACGATGTGACGGTCGCAAAAATAAAAGCCTATATAACTAACGACGAAACGCTACTACCATCAATTCAGATCAAATCGGCCATAGGAAAAATCCAAAATCATTTTTCTCCACATCAACATCACAAAAGCTAGCTTCGACCAAGATTTCAGCTCCGATCATCACGCCGATCAATGACAAACCACCAAAACACCCAAATCGAACAAACCCAGAATTCACACGAATTTCTCAACTAAAAATTATGATATGTATATTAAAAATTATAATTTTTAACCCCTAACACATTCATGAAATCCAAATCAGAAAACACGATTGTTGATTTTTGACATGCTATAGTATTTCATTATGTTTTTCATTTTTAAAAATTATTTGTAAATTTAAATTTACAGAAACTATTTTTGAAATTACCATCAAACCTTAATTTACAACTTTCATTCACATATCAAGTTCAAATATAGTCTAGTTAGGATGATTTAATTTTTCATAAGGAAACAACTTTAGAAATTCAAACAGAGAGGATGAATAATTACAGTTACTTGAATTCCTGGCAATTTCACACTTCCAACATATAAACTTAACAATATTCATGAAGCACATATTCATATCATAGCAAATGCATAAAGATTTCAACTACAGATATAATAAATCTGTTTTTTAAAAGAGTTTACTCACCATCAGTTTGCAGTGACCAAAGCAGAGCAGGTTTTAATTTCCAGGCCTTGAAATCTGAGTTGTTTTGCTAATGAAAAATCTTTGCATGCCTTCAAAATCTTTGATTTATAGTGTTGAAACTGATCTTGATCCCATTTGAATTGCAGTAGATTTGAAGTTGCAGTTTTTTTTAATTGATGTGAAGAACTTGTTTTGCAGATTTTAATTTTGCTTTTGATTTCCAATTTCAGGTTTTGAGAATAATTTCTGGTTTGAGTTAAGAAAAGAAGATAAAGGAATGAAAGTGTTTTGTAAAACTAGTTTTCTTCTTTAAACATTTATTTAAAAATTAAAATAAAACAAATAAAAATGTTGCCACATGTTGATAAATTTGAACAAATGTCAATGCAAATCCATTTAGTTTACAAGTGTTCACTCCATTTAATTAAATCATTTAAATTATATATGCATTTATGAAATATTTATATGCATATGAAATGTTTTATGTAATAATAAGCTTTTAAATTTTAAATAAATATACAAGTGTGAAATCTTTGAAAACTTTTATTTTATAAATAGCTTACTTTTTGAATCAAATAAATGCATTATTTATTTCCTTATAAATTTGAAATATGAATTTGTATTTATATTTATGTAAAATTTGAATTTAGTAATTTATTTATTTATGTTTACAAACAATTCTAGTTCAAGAGATATTTAAAAAGAAAGTTTATTTATAACTATATATATATTTATAACCATTTTAATTTAAACACTTTTAAAGAAACAAAAATAAAACTTTGATTAAATCTTATTTAAACTATCACAGTTAAAAATAAATAATTATTTTATAATTTGAAAATAATTGAATTAATCCTAAATTAACTTTTGAAAAATATTAATTTTAAAACAAAGCTTTAAATTACAATTCATACATATATAAATAATCAATAGATTAAATTTCAAAACAATTCCAAATTATAACATATACTTATATATATATAATAAAATCTGAAAATTCATCTTTTATTTAAAACAAAAAAATTTCTATTCACAATATGTATCAAATATATGTATTATAAATAGAATAAAATTTTATTAGCTTTGAAAAAAAATTCTTATCAATTTTAAATGGTTAAAAAGATATAAATCAATATTGTCAGATTATATATTTATTAACTTTTAAAAGATTAAATTTACCAATTTAAATTTAAATTACAAAGAAAAATTATCAAATCAATTTAATTATTAATACAGATTATTAAATTGATATTGCCTAAAATTCCGGGTCGTCACATTCCTCCCCCCTTAAAAGAATTTTATCCCCGAAATTTAAAATCAAAGATAATTTAATAACCAAACAAAGATTTCAATTTCAAACAGCAAAGCATACCTATCATCCCATTACTAACTACCATAGGAATCAATCAAACAAACATACCTAACTAATTATCCTGACACAAATCACAATAAATCTTCTAATACTATCTATTGTTTCCCAAGGATAAATCACTGGGAGACTCGCTCTACAAAAGCTAAACTAACTACACCACCAAAATCCAAAGCTCCTCTCATCACTAGATCCACCAATCTGAACAGAACATCAGACTATACTCAAGTCTAGCTCAACTTTCAAACCCAACTGAACTGCTGATTCCACAACCAATCGATGAATCATACACGTACTCCCTCAAAGATACGTGAAATATAATGAATTCCAGTTATCCAAACTGGCAATTCAATCTTATAGACAAAAGAACTTATCCTATCAAAAAACAGATAAGAAATCCCAAATGCCTCAGAACTAGCCATCCAATCTTATACAATTACTGTTCCCTTAACCAGAGAAATCTTAACAACAATGAAATCTTCAACTTCGAATTCCAAACTCCTTATCTCATATCTGCATAACTCAGAAGACAATCTTGGGCTGCCCATCTTCTTCCTGATCAGCTCAACTTATGCTCATGCTTCCAGAAACAACTAGACCAAAGGAAACTAGTTTCTGGATCCTCTTCATCAAAATGGTCTTCCAAGACCCGTCGAAATCCAGAACACAAGCTCTACTTCCCAAGCAAAATCAAACTAAACTTGCTTCCTTCCTCACACAGCTGCTACCTCGCTTCCGCTGCACAACTCTGATTCTAAAATAGATGAGAATACCGTTGATGAACACGAGTACAAACTTATCCAATATATCCGAAAACTTTGTTCATCAAATCCATAAAATATTGTGACCCATCTGACTCGGTCACACATCCTTATAGCAGAATCTAACTCAAAAACTAGATCTGACCAATCCAAATTCCAAAAATTTCTGAGCTGCTACACCAACTCTTCCTCTCCAGGAACCATCCTACTACCAGGCTAACCACCAAAATCGCTTCTGGAACCAATCAATATGAAACTCAATTCCAGATGCAGACAAACTTCTGATTACATTAGTACCTCCTACTTCTACATGAGAACCCTCAGTCTCAAACAAAAGATTGCCCAAGATAAATTCCCAAACTAATCGCAAGTCACTTTTGCGATCCTACCTAGTTCGGATTCCAAAGAAACTGTCCTCTATTTACCAATTAGAACAGCCTTAAGCTTTTCCAAACAAGGTTAACCTTTCAAGAAAACCTTCACTATCTAGCCGGACTGCTAAAAGAAGAACCACAAAGATTCCTGAACTAGCGGAGAAACGGGCCACACTGCTGCTTCAAAACTCTACCTCGATGATACTGCAAAGCTAAAAGACCTTCTTGCCGACACACCGAACACTTCGAGCTGCACTGCTACCACAACTAACCAAAGACTTCTAATCCAAAGGCTTCTCGAATCCCAAAACTATCAACAAACCACACAAAAGACCTTCGAGATGGCAGATATCCTCTCAAGAAATTTGGGCTCCAAACCAAGCATCAACATCTCGCTCTCCTTAAGGAATGAAAAATGAGACCATGCCGAAGCGAAGCAACTCATACACCTTAGTCTCATATTCCAGAACAGCCAACCTCCATGTTAAAGATCCAGACAACTTCTACATAGACGAATCTTCCCTGCGGCAGGTAAAGACTGCTCCTCAACTACTTCTAAAACTGCTTCAAGAGAAAACATCTTCGGAAATAACCATGGATATTGCATCTCATCACACAGTTATCAAGATATCATCACTTGCTTCTGCACTTCCGACAGATCCAAACCTACACTTCAAAGATGGACTCCGAATCTTTAAAAGATTTCCTTCAAAGATCAGAGAAATCCTTACTCCAAGCTGCAAATCTTACTTGAGACGGTATTGGGTCTACAGTCTCGACAAATATACTTCCAACCTCAAACATATGGACCTCTTCCATCAGTGGTAGTCGTGTTACACACACACACACACCACTACTCCATCTACCTCTAAAACTTATGTTGGAAAAATCCGAACAGATAATCCAACAAATCAGGTATATATATATGTGTGTGTATATATATATATATAGTTGTACATAAAAATACAAGTATGCTCTCTCAAGAAAGACACCACTCTAGAGCCTAGGTATTCACTCAACCTAATGCTCTGATACCATGCTGTCACGACCCGTTTTTCTATCTCCAGAAAAACGCATCATGATTTAAGAAAGAAAGGGATAGAAGAAGAAAAGATAAGAAAGAAGAAACACAACAACATTAGATAACTCACAGCGGAATGAATGAAATATAATATATCACATAAAATATTACATAGTATCATATACATCAGAGTACACAACTTATACAACACATATTAGACAGTTATAAACATCTGTCTAACTATACAACTTAAGATATCACAAGATATAGATATCACACAAACACAGCGGAACCATAATATATCTACACGCGGAAGCCTCCTGCTCCATATCTTCTTTAGAATTAGTCAAGCAAACCTGAATCCCTCAACTACTCATACATAATATGAGTACCCAAGAGTTTAATAAAACAGAAAATAAACACTGTGGTCAGACAGGGGTCTGGTGTGAGTAAACGGGTTTAAATTGCTTAAATTTAGAAAATCCTTTGAAAAGAAAAGGTATCACGTAAGACTTCCCACACATAAACATGGAAAAGTTTTTACCTTACGCTAACCAAAACATTTGATAGGAAATCCTGTGATATTATAATAGTGTCTAACGTTTTCAAGTAAATAAGAAATAGCCGAAATTGTTACATTATTAAATTCCAGCTACTAGCCACAAAAGTGGGTAATACAAACAAAACCATAGGGTCTCGTAGGAAGAATGGGTTTCCATCAATGGTAGGGCAACCGGGGTACCACCCGTCATAGTACGTGGCCTAGATCACTGTACTGAGGATTACTCCCAATCCCCTGCAACACAAAGCCGGGACCACCCTATACTGGATAGTCCCGAGTAAGATCACTCCGTGGTTGGCGCGACCAACCACCCACTAAGCCGAAATAAAAGGGACATCTAGACAAGGATGACCTCACCCTAAAATGGGTTCTACCCACCTAGCCTTGCTGCACCTCCCCTGTTTTAGCCATTCCCGGTTGATGAGGCTTGAGGCTGCGATTACCTTTATAGAACACATCTATCTTAGAATGCTCATCGTCCACCTGACGATGTTCTGAAAGCATTCAATCCATACAAGTTCGTTCTGGGTTCGAACGAAACCGAAGGCACTACCTCGTTGTACTCATTTTGGAATCACCCTCAAAGTCAATGACCATAGCCCTTGCACTCTAAATCACCATCTCGAACATGTAAGTACTATCTCCGTCAAACTCATCACAGAATCACCCCCAGAGTTATACTGACGAATAGTTTTTACACTTCGAGTCTTCACTAAGCTCCACTTGGATTCACGACCTAACGTTTAATTTGGATCGATGTGGTTTTCGAATATCCAAATATGTAACCTGATCCCGGTCTCATCGGAATCCAAACGCCATTTAATGTCAAAGTTGTTTAAGGGTTTAAACATTTAAAACTTATATCCAGAATAACATAAACAATAGATGAATCACATTATCACAATAGATAATTCATATCAACCAATTATCACACAAAGCAGCAAATCGCATATCAGAGATATCACATCCAAATCATCCAATATCATTCGAACATCCAATATCAATCATCCAACATCAGTTACCCAATATCAATTAATCATCCATAAGCAGAATTGATGTAACAACCCGCATATTTAATGATTATATATTTAAATGTTTTATTTAAATATAGCGTCGTTAGTCGGATTTTGGGTCCGAAATGTTACTTTTTGCAAATGGCCGAATTGGAACTCGAAACCATTTCCATTGATTCCAAAATGGCGTTTGCGATCTTTTTGAGTATAATCTTTGATATGTTTGGAGTAAGTTAAATTTTTGCAACTTTTCTATTAGGGTTTTAGGTTTGGGTTCAGCCCATTTGTTAAGTTTAAACCCCTAGCTCAGCCCTCTCTTCATCCATTCAACCTCATTTCATTTCTTAGCTTAAGAAAACTGAAAATTGTGGAAGGGAAAGAGAAAGAGAAATTTGCAGGCCCTAGTTTCCTCTTGCAACTTGATTTCTTGCTCCAAATTCATAGAGAAGACATAGGTAAGCTCCTCTTCATCTTCTCTATCTCTTTCTCTCTTCAATTTCAGAAAGTTTTCCTAAACCTAATTTAGGAAATGTTTGTTATAATCTTAGATTGAAGCTTGTAGAGTTGAAGTGGAGAGTGGTTGGTTGTTTCCTTGCATTTGGTCTTCTCATCCTTTGTTTTTGAGTTAAAAAGTTGAGTTCTTGGAACTCACATCTAAGCTATTGCTTTTGCCGAGGTTGGGTATGAATTACTAACCTCTATTCATGTCTATTGCATTCGATTTGGATCGATTAGTTTCGATATGTTTTGGCCACTTTGGCCTAGGCAAATTGTTGCCCAGACTAGGTGACCAGACGTCTGGTAACCAAGCTCAGACGTCTGGTTTGTACCTGGAGTGTAAAAAAAAAAAAATATACGACAGTTGAAAGAAAGTCAGAAACCAATCTCAGACGTCTGACACTCAATTTCAGACGTCTGAATGGTTTCAGACGTCTGGTTCGCAAAATCAGACGTCTGGTTTGTTTTGCTGGGATTTTCCAGAAGACGAAACCAGACGTCTGAATGCACCCTTCAGACGTCTGGAATCCCCTGTTTTGCCTAATTTGTCTATTCTTGGTTGATATTTCATTGGTTATCGATGTTTGTCGACTTGGTTTGTGATTATCATTCACGGTTGACCTTGATGACTTGTTTTGACTTCATTCACGGGTTTTATAAATAATCTCTCTAAATCGTATTAAAAGCTCCCTTCTCCAAATTATAAATTCTATTTATAATGCACACACACACAATTTCGCACCTCGAGCGAAGTGGATGGAAGATTAAATGGTTAGGTAAAACACGGACCATGAATCCGCGCGTTTGTCTTCCCGATTAGTCCCCGACCTATTCGATTGATCGTTTTAACCTTCGGGTTTGGTTTACCGATGATACGAGGTGAACTTTGTACTTCTTTGAGTGTGAAACTAACTAACGGATAGTAAACCGTTTAGTGCGAACGAGTGGTTATGGGACTCACGTTACCACTTTTCGGATTCCTTTTTGAGAGTTACGACACATTCCGCCAGTCAGTGGTGTCCAGTACTGGGCCTCCGGACCTTCACCACTACGGTTTGTTGCCTTCGGGTATGTTGCCTTCGGGTATGTTGCCTTCGGGTTTATACCTTCGGGTTTGTGCCTTCGGGTTTGTTTCCCTTTAGTATCGCTTCCGATGTTGGTCGTTATGAGCCGCATGGGTGATATTGGGTTGCCGTTTAGTATCGCTTCTAATGTTGGTCGTTATGAGCCGCATGGGTGATATTGGGTTTGGAGTCTTCGGGCTCATGGATCCTTGTTTATACAGTACTGAGCTCGAGCAATTTTATGATGTTTCATTGATATGTATATGCCCTTGGTATCACCCTTCGATGTTGGTCATTTTGAGCCGCATGAAGTATAGCGATTACTTTGTGGAACTTGTATACCTTATGGGTATTTGTTATTTGCCTTTTGGCTTGATTTGGGATATTTATATCCTTTGTTTCTATATGTTGCCGATGATATGAGGCTTGTTATCATATGATTCATCTTTTGTTAGATGATTGTGTTATCTCTTTTAGAGATATTTGTTATGCCTTTTAACCTTGCAGGTTTATTGTTGTTCAGTTTATCTAACTGATTTATTTAGCTAGACTTACCCGTGTATTTTATATACTCGGGTCAGACCGAGTTGTTTCAGGTTAGGTGCTTTTGGACTTAGCCTATTTTGCTTCCGCATGGACTACTTCGCTAGCTTCTTTTTGTCATAGCTTTTGTGTACTCCTATTATGTTGAAACTCTGATATTTATTCATCTTGACTCGTCTGTATATTGTGGTCTGCTATACCACCTGACATGTATTATTTTTTATACTCTGCTATGTATCGGTATATATGTATATGATGGTTTACTGTTCTGTGATGTTTCTTACATTTGAGTTGTTATATTCTGTTCTGATAGATCCTCTAGCCAACTATGGTTTTGTTTTAAGTATTATTGGATACGTCGATCGGTTTGGTGTGATTATTGTCGATGTATTTAATAGATAGTTAAAGCAAGACTGTAGATGGTCGCTCCTATCCAGCCTTATTCTCCGTGTTAGC
Organism: Allium cepa; assembly: GCA_030765085.1. NCBI lineage: Eukaryota > Viridiplantae > Streptophyta > Magnoliopsida > Asparagales > Amaryllidaceae > Allium > Allium cepa. The sequence continues at coordinate 339,617,780 of CM060938.1, forward strand.
AGACGGTATTATCTATTAATACTCTTTGCTAGCGTGGGTATAGAGGTGGGGCATCACAGCTGATTAACTCTAAATAAATTGGATTACCTAAATCCTTCTTCATTAATTTATTCCAAATAAATAAATTAATCATCTCTTAATGATCTTCCTTAATTAGTCTTCCTTGATTAATCATCCTTTAATTACATTCAAGTAATTAGCCTTTATTTCTTTGATTAATTCCACAAATTAATTATTCTTAACCATATACAATAACTAACCTTTAATTACTATCATTAATTACAATAATTAATGATCCTTTATTTACTTCCATTGATTAATCAATTATGATAAATTGCATTAAACCTCAATTAATTAATTACACTTAAATTATCACTTCCATTAATCAATCTTGATTAGTTTCATTAATTATATTAACTAATAATCCTTATTAATTAATAATTCCTTTAATAAATTAAATAATTAACTTGTAATTAATCATCTCATTAATTATAAACAGTAATTAACAACTTGTGATTACTTATCTTAATTAATTAACTTCTTAATTAATTATATTAACCCTTTGATTAATTAATCTAATTAGTTAATCTTTAATTACTTCACTAAGTGATTATTAATCAATTAAATTAATAAATAATCCTTTATTAATTACTTTATTAATTAATTACATTTTTAATTAATTACATTTAGTAATTAATCTTAAACATTCATTAATTAATCACATTAATTAATTAACTAAAATTAATTAAGTAATTAACCCTTTAATTACTTACATAAGTAATTATTCTTTAATTACTTCCATTAGATGATTACTCTCTTAATTAATTACTTAACAAGTCATTAATCCCATCATTAAATAATCTTAATTCTTTAATTAATTACTCTAAAATTAATCAACTTCAAATCAATTATATTAATTAATCCCTTAATTAATAACATCAAATGATTATCCATTAATCACTTCCATTTAATTACTCCCATGAGTAATTTTCCACTAATTACTTCCATAAGCAATTTCCTTTTTCGTTAATTACATTCAATAATAAACCATTAATTACTTCATTAAGTAATTACACTTAATTAATTCATAAATTAAGTGATTATTTAAAATTAAATAAACGATTAACTAATCATTTAAAATTAATTACAACTAGTTAACTTCTTATATTTAAAAAAATCCTTAATTAATTAAGAAAATCATTTATCTTAATTAATCTTTTACTTATTAACAAATCATATTTATTAGGTACTTTTAAGTTCATAACAAAAATAAATTTCCCTTATTTATCTTCATAAGTTAATCATTTGAATTAAATCAAATTTCAATAACTTAAAACAAACTATTTTATGAGTTTACAAATTTATAATTTTAACTTTATTTGAAAATAAAACATTTAGAAATCAATTTGAAATTTAAAACACTTTAATTATCTAATTCAAATGTATTCATTTTCAATAAAATTTGAAACTTTTAGTTTTTAAATCATTACTTAAAAATTTACTTTAAAATTTTGATTTAATACTTAAATTCAAAACAATCCTTTAAATTAAAATTCAAAATTTAATTAAGACAATTACTTTCTAAAGAATCATCTTAAACAATTTAAATTTTGAAAATAAATTCGATTAATATTTTTAAAGTTTGATTAAGTTTATTTCAAAACAACAAGTTTTAACTTTGAAAATTTGTTTTCTTTTATAAAACTCAAGCTTGATTTTATTTATTCAAACTACAAGTTTCATTTGCAAACCTCATATCATTTTACAGTACAGACCAGAAAAGCACATAACTAAAATACTCGAGTCGATCTCTACAACAACCCGAGCCTGCCCCGAAGACAAACCCCACGCTCCTCTACTTCGAGTCGTCACCCTAAAAACGCGAGCTCCCCTTCGAGTTACCCTCGTCTTCTCCAAACCCATATCTTCCAGTTGCACAACGTACATGTGTATACGTGCGCAACCAACCCAAGCGACTATGATACTTCCTCCGGCCATCTCCAAGTCGCCGATGACCACAACGTGCCTTCCCTCAACCCAGAATCCAAAACCCAACGTCGAGTCAAAATTTGACCCTAAGCTCGAAAATCTGCAGAAACTTCGACCACAAAACCCCCCATCGCCGACGATCCTGACGCCGTTAGACCTCGCCGACTTCACCATCGAAACACCTCGTCCCCGAGCATCATCTCCTCCTAATGCAAACGACTCTGGTGGTCCAGTGACGATGTGACAGTCGCAAAAACAAAAGCCTATAAAACTAACGACGAAACCCTACTACGATCAATTCAGATCAAATCGGCCATAGGAAAAATTCGAAAGCATTTTTCCCCACATCAACATCACAAAAGCTAGCTTCGACCAAGATTTTAGCTCCGATCGTCACGCCGATCAACGGCAAACCATCAAAACACCCAAATCGAACAAACCCAGAATTCACTCGAATTTCTCAACTAAAAATTATGATATGTATATTAAAAATCATAATTTTTAACCCCTAACACATTCATGAAATCCAAATCAGAAAACATGATTGTTGGTTTTTAACATGCACTGTATTCACTGTGTTTTTCATTTTTGAAAATTATTTGTAAATTTAAATTTACAGAAACTACTTTTGAAATTACCATCAAACCTTAATTTTCAACTTTCATTCACATATCAAGTTCAAATATAGTCTAGTTTGGAAGATTTGAATTTTTTCATAAGGAAACAACTTCAGAAATTCAAACAGAGAGGATGAATAATTACAATTACTTGAATTCCTGGCAATTTCACACTTCCAACATATAAACTTAACAATATTCATGAAGCATATATTCATATCATAGTAAATGCATAAAGATTTCAACTACAGATATAATTAAATCTGTTTTTTTAAAAGAGTTTACTCACCATCAGTTGCAGTGAACAAAGCAGAGCATGTTTTAATTTCCAGGCCTTGAAATCTGGGTTGTTTTGCTGATGAAAAATCTTTGCATGCCTTCAAAATCTTTGATTTAAAGTGTTGAAACTGATCTTGATCCCATTTGAATTGCAGTAGATTTGAAGTTGCAGTTTTTTTTTGAATTGATGTGAAGAACTTGTTTTGCAGATTTTAATTTTGCTTTTGATTTCCTATTTCAGGTTTTGAGAATAATTCCTGGTTTGAGTTAAGAAAAGTAGACAAAGGAATGAAAGTGTTTTGTAAAACTAGTTTTCTTCTTTAAACATTTATATAAAAATTAAAATAAAACAAATAAAAATGTTTCCACATGTTGATAAATGTGAACAAATGTCAATGCAAATCCATTTAGTTTACAAGTGTTAAAGATATTTCACCATTGTTTTACATATGTTCACTCCATTTAATTAAATCATTTAAATTATATATTCATTTATGAAATATTTATAGCATATGAAATGTTTTATGTAATAATAGGCGTTTAAAACTGAAATAAATATACAAGTATGTAATCTTTGTAAACTTTTATTTTATAAATAGCTTACTTTTTAAATCAAATAAATGTATTATATATTTCCTTATAAATTTGAAATATGAATTTGTATTTATATTTATGTAAAATATGAATTTAGTAATTTATTTATTTATGTTTACAAAAAATTCTTGTTTAAGAGAAATTTAAAAAGAAAGTTTATTTATAACTATATATATATATATATATATATTTATAACCATTTTAATTTAAACAATTTTAAAGAAACAAAAACAAAACTTTGATTAAATCTTATTTAAACTATCACACTTAAAAATAAATAATTATTTTATAATTTGAAAATAATTGAATTAATCCTTAATTAACTTTTGAAAAATATTAATTTTAAAACAAAGCTTTAAATTACAATTCATACATATATAAATTATGAATAGATTAAATTTCAAAACAATTCCAAATTACAACATATACTTATATATATAATACAATTTGAAAATTCATCTTTTATTTAAAACAGAAAATTTTCTATTCACAATATATATCAAATATATATATTATAAATAGAATAAAATTTTATTAGCTTTGAAAAAAATTCTTATCAATTTTAAATGGTTAAAAAGATATAAATCAATATTGTCAGATTATATATTTATTAACTTTTAAAAGATTAAATTTACCAATTTAAATTAAAATTATAAAGAAAAATTATCAAATCTATTTAATCGTTAATACAGATTATTAAATTGATATTGCCTAAAATTCCAGGTCGTCACATGTAACATGTTCAAGACATTTCCTAGTATTATGTGAAGCATGTTTAGGTCACATTATTAAAATTTTATTGGTCGTGCATTTCAATTTTTGAGCAAAAACATTTTACAAGTGTACGCTGTGAAAGTGCAAATTATTTTGATGAAAATATAGTGGTGTGATCCATTATTTAAATTACGTTGAACCGGTGTTACGTTTTAAAACATATTTTGCGCCCTTATTTTATAAAGGAAATTTTTACACTGGTATTATATGTAACAACCCGGGGTTTTGCTGTTAATTTGTTATCGTCATTAAACGATTAATCTGTTGGTTTATTGCTATCAGGAGTTTTAATCAGCTGAAATTATTTTCAAAAATTGTTAAGAATTATACGGGCTTTAAAATTTATTTGGCCCATGTTTATTTTGTGCCGTGATAAATCCAATACCCGATACCCCCTCTCCTTTCATTCTCTTCGAAACCCTAGTTCAAACGAGAAAAAAAAGAAAATAAATGGTGGCCTGCTCGTTCGTTCCACTTTTCGAAATTAGGGCTCATTCAAAATAGAAGGTGCCGACTTCAACAGATCGATCGAATGATGATTTTCGATTGCTTACTTCAACTTATTCGTTCGCGGCTTCTTTTATTTTGGTCGATTTCGACATTGACTTCGGCTCCTTCAATCTGCGCTCGTCGAAAGGTGAGTGATTTCCTCACTCACATCTAGTTCAAAGTCGTATGAGCTTTTGTTACTTGATTTTCATAGCTTTGATTTTTGGTTTGAAACTGCTGTGACATTATTTGGTTCTTGATTCTCACGGCTTTGATTTTGCTGATGACTTTGGTTATTTTGACCTCGACTGTGGTTGAGCTTGCTATTGTTTGAACTACGGTTTGACTTCATCATTTTTCTGTTGGCTTCGGCATGACCACGGTCCTGAGTTTGGTTAGAGGTCTGCAGGCATGATTTTGTGAAAACATTTTTGGATAAGAATATATTGTGTCTTTGCATTTGCTTTAAGTTTGACTTTGGCATTGCTTTGAATTCTTGACAACTACGGGTTTAAACCTTGTTTTGAAACCTGTAAAATATTGCCTAGTGCCGTGAATTTGTGAAGGCTTCGGCCACTTAATCTTGTTATGATAAACTGCACTTGATAATTTTGAAACTTCTTTGATTGCTTGCTGGTGAATTTGGCTATGACTTTGTTTATGAGATAGTGTTTGATGTTGACAATTGACACTGCTCAACTCTGTTTTGATTTATTTTTTGCATGTCGCCATTCACTGGCATGTGTTCGTGTTGCTGTACATATGTTCTGTGTATACACATGTGTAATCATACATGTATATAGGTAGTATATGTTGCAGGCTTGTGTTGTTGTTCTTCAGGTTAGCATTTGCATGTCTCGAATGCTCATTTGCTGAATCCCCATATAATTTGAAGTTATTGAGCTTCTTTCCTCACTTGATCTGCTTGATATTCTCTTTGTATACATTGCAACATGAACACTGTCTAGATATGCGTATATGCCTTCACTTAGCCGTCTGCATAATTGAAACTCGGTTGTTATCGTCTATACTTGGGCAGTCTTCATACACTTGGTTTCTTTGTAGTTTCTAGTATTACTACTCGAGACAGTTTGCATTTCGATTTATGGTTTTGACATGAGTTGTTCGAATATGCATCCCAACTTGATTTTGTAAGTTGCTTTCATTGCATCATGTTGCAAGTAATTTCTGTTCATACCTTGATTTTATTGCTTGACTTTGTGTTAGGTAGAACTGTTGCTTCTGGCTTCAGTAAATCCTTACCGACTTGTAATTATTTACATATTGAGTTGTTGATGCATCACTTGTTGCCTTTCATCTAGTTCGGCCTCGTTCCATCGACTGTCATGTTGACCTGTGCTGCCGCATTGAGTTGTTTGGTTGACACACTTGGAGTTGTACATTTATGTATTCCTTCCATCATGTGGTCTGTATTTGCTTTGAGCACATTTCTGGTTTCATTGGGTTATTTTGCGCAGTGCAGTTTTGATGTGTCTGTGTACTATTATATACTAGTGCACCTTTGGGTGTGCTTGTATTCAGACACGGCCTTGTTTGATTTCTTTGTATTTGCTGGGCCACTTGTGTACTGTTCCTTGGTGCATATTAAGGTTTTTTCCTTGTACCTGTTGCCTTCATGTTCGTGAACATTAGTTCTTGCTTCATTTTGGAAATTGCAGTTTTAATACTGTACACTGCTTGGTTGTATATGCAGTTTTCTTTTGTTGCTATGCCACAGTTGGTTTTGCTGTATTTCGTGATATTTGAGTCAGTGAGCACTTTTGTTCATGTATGCTTGCTGCCTGACCTTTTGCATTTTGTTGTAGTTTGATTTGGGCCTGTTTAAGTGCAGTCTACATTTCTAATAGTGGATTTGCACTTGAATTTCAAGCCTGTTGCACTATTAGTTTTATTTGCAGTTGCGTTGAGTCGCGATAGCACTTACTTGACCTCTGCCATTTCTATTGTTGTGATATGCAGTAGTCTAAATTGCTGGTGCATACGCTTCATTCTGAAGTTGCACAGGATTTGGGTCCACTGTCTTGACATGTACTTGACTCACTGGTTCGAGTCACTTGTGCACGTCACTATTAATTTTGATTGCACTTGAGTTTAATTTTGAGTTGAGTTGAATCCGTCTTTAATTCGGGTTTGGCCTTGTGCCCGTTTGTGTACATCATCATTGTAGTGGCAAGGCAGTGCACGCAAGCGTGTACTGCAACCACACGGTATTGAGCTTTTGTGTACACTATCACTGTAGGGCCAAGGCAGTGCACGCAGGCGTGTACTACAGCCACACGGTATTGCTTTTATGATATTCTTTTCTGTTTTGATTTATTGATCTTTTGAGTATTCCATATGCTGTAGTGGCGAGGCAGTGCATGCGTGCATGTACTGCCGCACTACTCGAATTGGCATTTTAATTGATATTTCATTTGTTTGAACTGTTTCGTTTATTCAATTGTAACGCCCCACTTGTATGCTCACAATAACAAAGAGTATTAAAGAAAATACTATCTGTTATCACGAAGAATAAAGCTGGATAGGAGCGGCCATCTGTAGTTGGGCCTTACACCAGTATTGGTTATTTCGATAGGAGTGGTATATATTTCTATTTTTCATCTCTTATTTATTTACTCCCATCAACATACCCAATTCCAGTATAAAATGAACAACGATGGTTCATAATAGTTTAGGACAATAAATATAATAATAATACAGATCATATAAATGCGGAACACAGATAAAACAAAAAGTCTCATATATATAATAACCGATGTCAGTTATAATACATGTGATACAGTACATATGATACAACTACAACTGTCGACTCTGAAAGTTACATATACATGTACATTATCGTGAATAATATACATGAATACATATCATCCTATATCAGATACACTGACTACTAACAAAGACAACGACTACTCCAAAAGATATGAAAAGACTTCATAGCTCTAGCAACAAACCAAAGCAGGATACCTACAACCTGTAATAACTCGGTTTCACCCGAGTATTACATTCAAAAGAAAATAATACATGGGTCAGTCTAATTCAAACTCTGTTATTAGTGCATAGAAGCAATAATAATCAAACAATCAAACAGACGACAGTCACACTAATTCTCGTCTATCCGACCCTTTTAATAAAGAAATCGGATAACGGTAAATATAACACTTAACAGTGTTAAATAACAAATCAGCAGAGTCAAATCATCAACAAGGATAAATGAAAAGATTATCAATGAAGATAATTTAGAAAACATCAGAATTTCCTAATTGGCAATTAACAACAAAATCTAATTATTGAATAAATAATTAGAAACTCATAATCTAATTATCAAATAGGTAATTAGACAACAACAAAATGATTGCATCAAATCAAATCAAAGATAATTTCAAAATATTGAATTGGACACAGAAAACAATTCAGCAATTGGAATATCAATTCAAAACGTCAATACTGTGTGGCTGCAGTACACGCACGCGTGCACTACCTCGCCACAACAGTGATGAATCACATAAAAGCTCAGTGAATCTAAAACAAATAGCACCAACTCAGATCAAAATGAATCATATGGAATGGCAACGACAAGCTCAAAACAACACAAAAGTTCTCATTTTCAACATGGCAGTAAGCATCAGTGCACAAGGGCAATGTCACATACATATACATGAACCAGCAGAAGCAATTGAAATGCAACAGTGGAACAACAAGGTACAAAGAACGTACTCAGCAATGCAATGAAATCCTCAAAGACCAAGTCACAGCCGAGGTGATCAATCGCAGTGCAACGAAAATAAATGCATCAGTGCACATGAGAATTGACTCAGTGCATATGGAAAATAAAATGCATCAGTGCACATGAGAATTGACTCAGTGCAATACAAATAAAATCACAACACAAGCACAAGGTCAAACCCGAGCGTTTAAGCTGGATTCAACTCATTGTACAAATAATAATACAACAGTACCAACAGACCAGAGAAGAAAATGAAATGGCACATGTATGAAACTGTGCATATACACAGTGAACATGATGAATATGTATGCAAACCAAATGGTCAGGCAATATGCATCAGGTTAGAGCATACGAGCAGCAGCCTTAACAAGCAAAGACCACAAGCCAAAGCTAAGAGCAACTAGTAGAACAAATCCAAACAACTCAAGACTGCACACTTTAACAAGTGCAAAGCTTTATATCAAATGAAACTGCAGCTACCACAAGGAAACAAGGGTAAGACTACAACAAAACTACAGCCGCCACAAGATCACAAGGGCAACCAAGTGCACCAAAATATGGCAACACATCAACAAATTTTAGTAAAATCAAAATAAAAATCAGGGCATCAATTATGCCAGATTAATAAAACAGTACAGTTCCAGATTCAAGTGAAAATACTACTGCAATGAACTCGACCAGTTCAAAATGAAACAACAGGAATATTTCCAAGAAAAACAAAGCACATAGAGGCCCAGATCACAACAAAAGGCAACTGAGATGAACAGAAGTGCCAAAGGGTCAGGGACAGTGCAAGTGCAGACTCTGGCACAAGACTGAACCCAACATCAAACGGACAAGATGAGACTGCAATAAAATGAAACTGCAAAGCCAAACCACTAACAATAATAGAAAGGTCAAGCTAGTGACCAGTCAAGTAAGTGAACACAGGCACTGATGTATGCTTCAAAAGAGAGTACATAAGTGCATACAGGCACTGATGTATGCATCACCAGAGGATCCAGGTCAGAGAGACAATCAGAGGGAAGCTCAACAAAGTCAAGTGGATAACCAATGCAAGAACTCAAGTCAGTTGCATCAGCCTCTACAGAAATCAAAGGATTCACTAAGTCAACGGTTAATGGCCGATGACATAAGTAACTATTAATGGCCAAAGTTATGAAACAACAAGTAAAATCGAACAGGGTCGAAAGTACTACCAACGGAAGTAAACAATATAGCCAAAGTCAAACAAAAACATCATCGTCAAAGCGTTAAAACAAAATCAGATGGCTAATATAAATCATCAACAACAAAATATACTCGAACGGCCGAGACGAAGTCAAGCAACTCTCAGTCGAAAACAAATTTGAAAATCGAACCAAGATAAAATCAAGTCCGTGTATTCAAGTATCAGATTATACGAAATTCATAAAATCAAAGAAATCACCAATATCCAACAACTTCAAACAACCGAGCAATCAGTTGACAAATTCAAGCATGCAGATCCAAACTCAAATAAAGGAGAACAAACGGATATAAACAAAATCAAGATCTTGAAACATATATAACCAACATTTTGAAGTAGATGTGAGTGAAATCGAAATTCACTCACCTTGTTTATGAGCAGCCAAACAATTCGACAAAAGCAAGGTCGAATGCATCCTTCGATCGAACATCTGAAAGCAGTGCCTTCAATTTTCAACATAACCCTAATTTCTGGAGGGATAAGAATCGAACGAAAACGAGAGGTGCCATTTTATTTTCTTTCGATCATTTTAGTTTTAGGGTTTTGAAATGAAAAATGGGGAGAGAAGTGTGTATCGACCTTAGATAATATCATAGCACTACGAAAATAAACGTGGCCCAAAATTATTTACAAAGACCACACCCCTTAACAAATTTCAAAAGAATTTAAACCGGGTTTTAAAAATTTCAAACAGCAATTAGCTAGCAAACTAATCGTTTAGTGACGATATTAAAACGATGCAAAAACCCCGGTTGTTACATACTCCCCTCCTTATAAAAATTGCGTCCTCGCAATTTTCATAATTAAGGTCGTTAATAACAATTATTTTTCTAACATAAACTGGTTAAGCTAGAGAAATAAGGTCGAGAATATAAACGCCAAAGAAATCTTTTAACTTCATAAAAGAAATTCACAAATTTTCAACAAAATCTAACTATCAAATAGATAATCAGAATACAACAAAACCGAATAAATGCAATTATCAATTAGATAATTAGAAAGCACGAACTTCATAATCAACAAACTCTAACTATCAGCAACTATAGATAGAAAACAACAAATATTCGATTATCAAAAACGATAATCAAATCTCAAATCAACAAATATTTAATTATCACAATCGATAATCAAATCTCAAATCAAAAAATATTCGATTATCACAAACGATAATCAAATCTCAAATCAACAAATATTTAATTATCTCAAGCGATAATCAAATCAACAAATATCCGATCATCAAAAACGATAATCAGAATCAACAAATATTCGATTATCAAAAACGATAATCAGAATCAACAAATATTCGATTATCAAAAACGATAATCAAAATCAACAATTATCCAATTAGCAACAAAGAAAATCAAATCTCAAATCAACAAATATTCGATTATCAAAAACGATAATCAAATCCCAAATCAACAAATATTCGATTATCAAAAACGATAATCAAATCTCAAATCAACAAATATTTAATTATCACAATCGATAATCAAATCTCAAATCAACAAATATTTAATTATCACAATCGATAATCAAATCTCAAATCAACAAATATTCGATTATCACAAACGATAATCAAATCTCAAATCAACAAATATTCGATTATCACAAACGATAATCAAATCTCAAATCAACAAATATTCGATTATCATGAACGATAATCAAATCTCAAACCAACAAATATTCGATTATGACGAACGATAATCAAATCTCAAATCAACAAATATTCGATTATCACAAACGATAATCAAATCTCAAATCAACAAATATTTAATTATCACAATCGATAATCAAATCTCAAATCAACAAATATTTAATTATCATAATCGATAATCAAATCTCAAATCAACAAATATTCGATTATCACAAACGATAATCAAATCTCAAAACAACAAATATTTAATTATCACAATCGATAATCAAATCTCAAATCAACAAATATTTAATTATCACAATCGATAATCAAATCTAAAATCAACAAATATTCGATTATCACAAACGATAATCAAATCTCAAATCAACAAATATTCGATTATCACAAACGATAATCAAATCTCAAATCAACAAATATTCGATTAACACGAACGACAATCAAATCTCAAATCAACAAATATTTAATTATCACAATCGATAATCAAATCTCAAATCAACAAATATTTAATTATCACAATCGATAATCAAATCTCAAATCAACAAATATTCGATTACCACAAACGATAATCAAATCTCAAATCAACAAATATTTAATTATCTAAAGCGATAATCAAATCAACAAATATCCGATTATCAAAAACGATAATCAGAATCAACAAATATTCGATTATCAAAAACGATAATCAGAATCAACAAATATCTAATTATCAAAAACGATAATCAGAACTCATATCAACAAATATCCAATTACATGCAGATAATTGGAAACAACAAATATCTAGAAATCAATTACGATAATCTAGAAAATCAACATAAAAGGTTGGATCGATCCCATCAGATGGCGAGTTTTTAAGCTACGTCGCACGTGCATTAACAAATGGCCGAAGCCTACCAAGTACCCAACATAATTTTAGCGCCCAACAAACGACCCGGAGGTTCAACAAATGACCCGAAGGTCTGGTACTGGTATTGACCCGAAGGTCCAACAAATGACCCGAAGGTCCAACGTATGACCGAAGGTCCTCATATGACCCGAAGGTCCTCATAGTGGCTCGAAAGCACACGAAAATATCACATATTTCAATTAACGAGTCCGGAATTAACCAAAATAGCAAACGCACATGTCCCATAACCACGAGTTTTACTAAATCGTTTAATTCTCTTCATCATTTCCTTGAAAGTGCAAAATTGTGTATTCCAAAAATAACATTTCACATTCTCTAACGGACAAGTCCGGAATTAAGCGAATCAGTAAAAGAAAAGGTTATAGTCCTCGATTTTGCTGAAACGTTTAAATCGCTTTCTCATTCTTTTGAAAACGCAAACTGCAAAACTTTTGAAAACAATTACATTTATTTTATAAAAGTAATAATTTACATTCTCAAATGGACAAGTCCAGAATTAAGCGAATCAGTAAAAGAAAGGGGTCATAGTCCTCGATTTTGCTGAAACGTTTAAATCGCTTCCTCATTCTTTTGAAAGCGTAAACTATAAAATTTTTGGAAAACAATTTTATTTTTAAAACGATTTGCAAATCCGTGATAAAAACAGCAACATTAGTGATAATTTCGACAAGGAAATTGCACTTCTCAAAACACCGTGAAAAGGATCTCAAAATCAACATTGCGGGATAACCGCTTGAAAATCCACTTTAAAATTTGACGGTCACTGAAGTCAAAGCGGCAGAAATTTTTATATATCAAAATCTCATCAAAATAATTTGCATCAAGATATAATACTAGTGAATTTTCATTCATATAAAATGTCAACTAAACACCGCGCTTCAAAAATTTAACAACGGCATAAAAATCCCGTTATAGAAATAACGGCAACAAAATACATTTAAAACCAAACATCGGTTTTACGTAAAATTATTACAGTAACGTGCAACTCAAATTGGCGCGTATACCACAAAATGAACAAAGAAATCATTCAAATATATCTTCAATGAAGATAATCCAAAACAGCAGAAATCTCAACAAAATCACATAACTACAATCGCTTTGAATCCTCAAATCGGATTCGAAATTTTTAAAGAAAACAAAATAAACACAGCTATGTAAACAACAATTGAAATTTATTTTAATTTCATATTTTGATTTTCAAATCAAAAAGGTTATAAGCCGTACTCAGCGAAGATAGTCTCACTGTTTTCGCTGCGCACTCTGATAAACAAAACACGAATCTACCAATCATCAAAACACAGTTTCACTTTTTATTTTTATTTTTATAAAGATATTTAAAAATTTCAACACATTTTCAAAACTTTAGTTTTGACTCAAAGCACAATAAAACATAGACTAATAGTTGTAACACATGTTCCATCTAAGTTATGTTTTATATTATGTCCATAAACCTGAAGCTCTGATACCAACTGTAACGCCCCACCTCTATGCTCACAATAACAAAGAGTATTAAAGAAAATACTGTCTGTTATCACGAAGAATAAGGCTGGATAGGAGCGGCCATCCGTAGTTGGGCCTTACACCAGTATTGGTTATTTCGATAGGAGTGGTATATATTTTTATTTTTCATCTCTTATTTATTTACTCCCATCAACATACCCAATTCCGGTATAAAACGAACTGCGATGGTTCATAATAGTTCAGGACAATAAATATAATAATAACACAGATCATATAAATGCGGAACACAGATAAAACAAAAAGTCTAATATATATAATAACCGATGTCCGTTATAATACATGTGATACAGTACATATGATACAACTACAACTGTCGACTCTGGAAGTTACATATACACGTACATTATCGTGAATAATGTACATGAATACATATCATCCTATATCAGATACACTGACTACTAACAAAGACAATGACTACTCCAAAAGATATGAAAAGACTTCATAGCTAGCAGCAATCCAAAGCAGGATACCTACAACCTGTAATAACCCGGTCTGACCCGAGTATTACCTTCAAAAGAAAATAATACATGGGTCGGTCTAATTCAAACTCAATTATTAGTGCATAGAAGCAATAATAATCAAATAATCAAATAGATGACAGTCACACTAATTCTCGTCTATCCGACCCTTATAATAAAGAATCGGATAACGGTAAATATAACACTTAACCGTGCTAAACAATAAATCAGCAGAGTCAAATCATCAACAAGGATAAATGAAAAGATTATCAATGAAGATAATTTAGAAAACATCAGAATTGCCTAATTAGCAATTAACAACAAAATCTAATTATTGAATAAATGATTAGAAACTCATAATCTAATTATCAAATACGTAATTAGACAACAACAAAATGATCGCATCAAATCAAATCAAAGATAATTTCAAAATATTGAATTGGACATAGAAAACAATTCAGCAATTGGAATATCAATTCAAAACGTCAATACTGTGTGGCTGCAGTACACGCACGCGTGCACTGCCTCACAACAGTGATGAATCACATAAAAGCTCAGCGAATCTAAAACAAATAGCACCAACTCAGATCAAAATGAATCATATGGAACGGCAACGGCAAGCTCAAAACAACACAAAAGTTCTCAATTTCAACATGGCAGTAAGCATTAGTGCACAAGGGCAATGACACATACATATACATGAACCAGCAGAAGCAATTGAAATGCAACAAGTTACAAAGAACATACTCAGCAATGCAATGAAATCCTCAAAGACCAAGTCACAGCCGAGGTGATCAATCGCAGTGCAACGAAAACAAATGCATCAGTGCACATGAGAATTGACTCAGTGCATATGGAAAATAAAATGCATCAATGCGCATGAGATTGACTCAGTGCAATACAAATAAAATCACAACACGAGCACAAGGTCAAACCCGAGCGTTTAAGTTGGATTCAACTCAATGTACAAATCATAATACAACAGTGCCAACAAACCAGAGAAGAAAATGAAATGGCGAATGTATGAAACTGTGCATATGCATAGTGAGCATGATGAATATGTATGCAAACTGAATGGTCAGGCAATATGCATCAGGTTAGAGCATACGAGCAGCGGCCTTAACAATCAAAGACCACAAGCTAAAGCTAACAGCAACTAGTATAACAAATCCAAACAACTCAAGACTGCACACTTCAACAAGTGCAAAGCTTTATACCAAATGAAACTGCAGCCACCACAAGGAAATAAGGGTAAGACTGCAACAAAACTACAACCACCACAAGATCACAAGGGCAACCAAGTGCACCAAAATATGGAAACACATGAACAAAATTTAGTAAAGTCAAAATGAAAATCAGGGCATCAATTATGCCAGATTAATATAAAACAGTACAGTTCCAGAATCAAGTGAAAATACTACTGCAATGAACTCGACCAGTTCAGAATGAAACAACAGGAATAATTCCAAGAAAAACAAAGCACACAGAGGCACCAGATCACAACAAAAGGCAACTGAGATGAACAGAAGTGCCAAAGGGTCAGGGGCAGTGCAAGTGCAGACTCTGGCACAAGACTGAACCCAACATCAAATGGACAAGATGAGACTGCAATAAAATGAAACTGCAAAGCCAAACCACTAACAATAATACAAAGGTCAAGCTACTGACTAGTCAAGTAAGTGAACACATGCACTTATGTACGCTTCAAAAGAGAGTATACAAGTGGACACATGCACTGATGTATGCATCACCAGAGGCTCCAGGCCAGAGAGACAATCAGAGGGAAGCTCAACAAAGTCAAGTGGATAACCAATGCAACAACTCAAGTCAGTTGCATCAGCCTCTACAGAAATCAAAGGATTCACTAAGTCAACGGTTAATGGCCGATGACATAAGTAACTATTAATGGCCGAAGTTATGAAACAACAAGTAAAATCAAACAGGGTAGAAAGTACTACCAAAGGCAGTAAACAATATAGCCAAAGTCAAACAAAAACATCATCGTCAAAGCGTTAAAGCAAAATTAGATGGATAATATAAATCATCAACAACAAAATATACTCGAATGGCCGAAATGAAGTAAAGAAACTCTCAGTCGAAAACAAATTTGAAAATCAAGTCAAAATAAAATCAAGTCCGTGTATTCAAGTATCAGATTATACGAAATTCATAAAAT
This sequence comes from Allium cepa, assembly GCA_030765085.1. Classification (NCBI taxonomy): domain Eukaryota; kingdom Viridiplantae; phylum Streptophyta; class Magnoliopsida; order Asparagales; family Amaryllidaceae; genus Allium; species Allium cepa. Next base: position 339,634,208 of record CM060938.1, read on the forward strand.
CAAAGAAATCACCAATATCCAACAACTTCAAACAACCGAGCAATCAGTTGACAAATTCAAGCATACAGATCCAAACTCAAATAAAAGAGAATGAACGGATATAAACAAAATCAAGATCTCGAAGCATATATAACCAGCATTTTGAAGTAGATGTGAGTGAAATCGAAATTCACTCACCTTGTTTACGAGCAGCCAAACAATTCGACGAAAGCAAGGTCGAATGCATCCTTCGATCGAACATCTGAAAGCAGTGCCTTCGATTTCCAACATAATCCTAATTTCTGTTGGGAGAAGAATCGAACGAAAATGAGAGCCGCCATTTTATTTTCTTTCGATCGTTTTAGTTTTTGGGTTTTGAAATGAAAAATGGGGAGAGAAGTGTGTATCGGCCTTAGATAATATCACGGCACTACGAAAATAAATGTGGCCCAAAATTATTTACAAAGCCCACACCCCTTAACAAATTTCAAAAGAATTTAAACCGGGTTTTAAAAACTTCAAACAGCAACTAGCTAGCGAATTAATCGTTTAATGACGATATTAAATCGATGCAAAAACCCCGGTTGTTACATCAATTCAACATGTTTTGGATTTGTATTTTGATTGGTTAATTTGATGATTTTGTTGTTGTCTAATTATCAATTTGATAATTAGATTATGAGTTTCTAATTATTTACTTAATAATTAGATTTTGCCGTTAATTGCCGTTTAGGCAATTCTGTTGTTTTCTAAATTATCTTCACTGATAATCTTTTTAATTTATCTTCGTTGATGATTTGGATTTGCTGATTTGTTGTTTAACACTGTTACGTGTTTTATTTACCATTATCCGATTTCTTTATTTAAGGATCGGATAGACGATATTTATTGTGACTGTCGTCTATTTGTTACTTAATTATTATTGCTTCTGTGCACTAATAACTGAGTTTGAATTAGACTGATCCGTGTATTATTTTCTTTAGAATTTAATACTCGGGTCAGACCGAGTTTTACAGGTTGTTGATATCTTACTTCGGGTTGCTGCTAGAGCTATGAAGTCTTTTCATACTTTTGGATTAGTCGTTGTTTTAGTATTGGTTTTTATGTATTCATGTATATTAATCACGATAATGTACTTGTGTATATAACTTCCTGAGTCGACAGTTGTAGTTGTATCATATGTACTGTATCACATGTATTGTAACTCACATCGGTTATTATATATATGAGACTTTTTGTTTTATCTGTGTTCCGCATTTATATTGTCTGTGTTATTATTATATTTATTGTCCTAAAATATTATGAGCCATCATAGTTCGTTTTATACTGGAATTGGGTATGTCGTTGGGAGTAAATAAATAAGAGATGAAAAATAAAAATATATACCACTCCTATCAAAATAACCAATACTAGTGTAAGGCCTAACTATGGATGGCCGCTCCTATCCAGCCTTATTCTTCGTGATAACAAACAGTATTTCCTCTAAAACTCTTTGTTATTGTGAGCATAGAGGTGGGGCGTCACAGTTGGTATCAGAACTTGGGGTTTATGAACATAATATATAACATCACTTAGATGGAACATGTGTTACAACTATTAGTCGATGTTTTATTATGCTTTGAGTCAAAACTAAAGTTTTGAAATTATGATGAAAATTTTAATATTTTTATTTAAAAATAAAAGTGAATTTGTGTTCTGTTTATCAGAGTGCGCAGCGGAAACAGTGAAACTGTCTTCGCTGAGTACAACTGATAACCTTTTTGATTTAAAAAAAATCAAAATATGAAATTGAAACAATTTCATTTGTTGTTCACATAGTTGTGGTTACTTTGTTTTCTTTGAAAATTTCGAATCTAATTTGAGGGTTCGATGCGATTGCAGTTATGTGATTTTGTTGAGATTTTTACTGTTTTGAATTATCTTCATTGAAGATATATTTGAATGATTTCTTTGTTCATTTTGGAGTATATGTGCAAATTTAAGTTGAATGTTACTGCATTAATTTTACGTTGGACCGATGTTTGGTTTCCAACGTATTTTGTTGCCGTTATTTTTATAACGGGATTTTCACACTGGTGCTAAATTTTTGGAAGCACGGTGTTTTATGACATTTTTATTGAATGAAAATTCACAGGTATTATATTTTGATGCGAATTATTTTGATGAGATTTTGACGTTTAAAAATTTCTGTCGCTTTTACTTCAGTAACCGTCAAATTTTAAAGTGGATTTTCAAGCGGTTATTCCGCAATGCTGATTTTGTTGTCCGTTTTTACGGTATTTTGAGAAGTGCAATTTCATTGTCGAAGTTGCTACTGATGTTGCTGTTTTAATCACGTGTTTAAAAAAATTGTTTCAAAAATAAATAAATTTGTTTTTAGAAGTTTTGCAGTTTACGTTTTCAAAAGAATGAGGAAGCGATTTAAACGTTTCAGCAAAATCGAGGACTATGACCCCTTTCTTTTACTGATTCGCTTAATTCCGGACTTGTTCGTTTGAGAATGTAAATTATTACTTTTATAAAATAAATGAAATTGTTTTCATAAGTTTTGCAGTTTGCGCTTTCAAAAGAATGAGGAAGCGATTTAAACGTTTCAGCAAAATCAAGGAATATGACCTCTTACTTTTACTGATTCGCTTAATTCCGGACTTGTCCGTTTGAGAACATAAAATGTATTTTTATAAAATACATAATTTTGCACTTTCAAGGAAACGATGAAGAGATGTAAACGATTTAGCAAAAGTGCGGAGTATGGAACTACACTCTTACTATTTTGGTTAACTCCGGACTCGTTAATTGAAATATTTGTTGTTTGATGATTTTGATGATTTTGTGTGCTTTCGAGCCACTATGATGGACCTTCGGGTCATATGATGGACCTTCGGGTCAAATACCATTACTAGACCTTCGGGTCATATGTTGGACCTTTGGGACATTTGTTGGGCGCCAAAATTATGATGACAGTACTTGGTAGGCTTCGGCCATATGAGATGCACGTGCGGCGTAGCTTAGACTCGCCATATGATGGGATCGGTCCAACCTTTTATGTTGATTTTCTAGTTATCTTAATTGATTCTAGATATTTGTTGCTTCCAATTATCTGCAGGTAATTGGAAATTTGTTGATATGAGTTCTGATTATCGTTTTTGATAGTTAGATATTTGTTGATTCTGATTATCGTTTTTGATAATTAGATATTTGTTGACTCTGATTATCGTTTTTGATAACTAGATATTTGTTGATTCTGATTATCGTTTTTGATAATTAGATATTTGTTGATTTGAGATTTGATTATCGTTTCTGATAACTGAATATTTGTTGATTTGAGATTTGATTATCATTTTTGATAATTGAATATTTGTTGATTTGAGATTTGATAATAGTTTTTGATAATTGAGTATCTGTTGATTTGAGATTTGATTATCGTTTGTGATAATTAAATATTTGTTAATTCTGATTATCGTTTTTGATAATTAAATATTTGTTGATTTGAGATTTGATTATCCTTTGTGATAATTAAATATTTGTTGATTCTGATTATCGTTTTTGATAATTAAATATTTGTTAATTTGGAATTTGATTATCGTTTGTGATAATTAAATATTTGTTGATTTGATTATCGTTTGTGATAATTGAATATCTGTTGATTTGAGAATTTTGATTATCGTTTTTGATAATTAGATATTTCTTGATTCTGATTATCGTTTTTGATAATTAGATATTTGTTGTTTCTGATTATCGTTTTTGATAATTAGATATTTGTTGATTCCGATTATCGTTGTTGATAATTAAATATTTGTTGATTTGAGATTTGATTATCGTTTGTGATAATTAAATATTTGTTGATTTGAGATTTCTGATTATCGTTTTTGATAATTGGATAATTGCTAAAATTTGTTGATTATGAGATTTTCTAGTCCCTAATTGATTCTAGATTATGTTGATTATACTGAATTGTTGTTTTCTATCTATCTCTGTTGATAGTTAGAGTTTGCTAATTATGGAGTTCGTATTTTTCTGATTTTCTGGTTGATAACTAGATTGCAGTTTTGCGAATTGTGATTTGTGTTTTTTATTTTTCTTTGTTGATAATTAGATTTTACTATTTTCTAATTATCGTATTGGTAATTAGATATTGTTGTTTTGTGATTTCTATATTCTAATTATCTAATTGATAATTGAATATTGCTGATAATTGCATTTATTCAGTTTTGTTGTTTTCTAATTATATATTGATAATTAGATTTTGTTGAGAATTTGTGAATTCCTTTTAGGAAATTAAAAGATTTCTTTGGCGATTGTATTCTAGACCTTTATTTTTCTAGCTTAACCAGTTTATGCTAGAAAAATAATTGTTATTGAGACTTTTATTATGAAAATTGCGGGGACGCAATTTTCATAAGGAGGGGAGTCTGTAACAATCCGGGGTTTTCCTGTTAATTTGTTATCGTCATTAAACGATTAATCTGGTGGTTTATTGCTATCGGGAGTTTTAATCAGCTGAATTTTTTTTCAAAAATTGTTAAGAATTTTACGGGCTTTAAGATTTATTTGGCCCACGTTTCTTTTGTGCCATGATAAATCCAATACCCGATACCCCCCTCTCCTTTCATTCTCTTCGAAACCCTAGTTCAAACGAGAAAAAAAAGAAAATAAATGGCGGCCTGCTCGTTCATTCCTCTTTTTGAAATTAGGGCTCATTCAAAATCGAAGGTGCCGACTTCAACAGATCGGTTGAATGATGATTTTCGATTGCTTACTTCAACTGATTGGTTCGCGGCTTCTTTGATTTTGGTCGAGTTCGACATTGACTTTGGCTCCTTCAATCTGCGCTCGTTGAAAGGTGAGTGATTCCCTCACTCACATCTAGTTCAAAGTTGTATGAGCTTTTGTTACTTGATTTTCATAGCTTTGATTTTTGGTTTGAAACTGCTGTGACATTATTTGGTTCTTGATTCTCACGCTTTGATTTTGCTGATGACTTTGGTTATTTTGACCTCGACTGTGGTTGAGCTTGCTATTGTTTGAACTACGGTTTGACTTCGTCATTTTTTTGTTGGCTTCGGCATGACCACGGTCCTGAGTTTGGTTAGAGGTCTGTAGGAATGATTTTGTGAAAACATTTTTGGACAAGAATATATTGTGTCTTTGCATTTGCTTTAAGTTTGACTTCGGCATTGCTTTGAATTCTTGACAACTACGGGTTTGAACCTTGTTTTGAAACCTGTAAAATCTTGCCTAGTGCTGTGAATTTGTGAAGGCTTCGGCCACTTAATCTTGTTATGATAAACTGCACTTGATAATTTTGAAACTTCTTTGATTGCTTTGCTGGTGAATTTGGCTATGACTTTGTTTATGAGATAGTGTTTGATGTTGACTATTGACACTGTTCAACTCTGTTTTGATTTGTTTGTTGCATGTCGCCATTCACTGGCACGTGTTCGTGTTGCTGTACATATGTTCTGTGTATACACATGTGTAATCATACATGTATATAGGTAGTATATGTTGCAGGCTTGTGTTGTTGTTCTTCAGGTTAGCATTTGCTTGTCTCGAATGCTCATTTGCTGAATCACCATATAATTTGAAGTTATTGAGCTTCTTTCCTCACTTGATCTGCTTGATATTCTCTTTGTGTACATTGCAACATGAACACTGTCTAGATATGTGTACATGCCTTCACTTAGCTGTCTGCATAATTGAAACTCGGTTGTTATCGGTCTGTACTTAGGCAGTCTTCATACACTTGGTTTCTTTGTAGTTTCTGGTATTACTACTCGAGACAGTTTGCATTTCGATTTATGGTTTTGACATGAGTTGTTCGAATATGCATCCCAACTTGATTTTGTAAGTTGCTTTCATTGCATCATGTTGCAAGTAATTTCTGTTCATACCTTGATTTTATTACTAGACTTTGTGTTAGGTAGCACTGTTTCTTCTGGCTTCAGTAAATCCTTACTGACTTGTAATTATTTACATATTGAGTTGTTGATGCATCACTTTTTGCCTTTCATCTAGTTCGGCCTCGTTCCATCGGTTGTCATGTTGAATTGTGCTGCCGCATTGAGTTGTTTGGTTGACACACTTGGAGTTGTACATTTATGTATTCCTTCCATCATGTGGTCTGTATTTGCTTTGAGCACATTTCTGGTTTCATTGGGTTATTTTGCGTTGTGCAGTTTTGATGTGTCTATGTACCATTATATACCGTGCACCTTTAGGTGTGCTTGTATTCAGACACGACCTTGTTTGATTTCTTTGTATTTGCTGGGCCACTTGTGTACTGTGCCTTGGTGCATATTGAGGTTTTTGCCTTGTACCCGTTGCCTTCATGTTCGTGAACATTAGTTCTTGCTTCATTTTGGAAATTACAGTTTTAATACTGTACACTACTTGGTTGTATATGCAGTTTTCTTTTGTTGCAATGCCACAGTTGGTTTTGCTGTATTTCGTGATATTTGAGTCAGTGAGCACTTTTGTTCATGTATGCTTGCTGCCTGACCTTTTGCATTTTGTTGTAGTTTGATTTGGGCCTGTTTAAGTGCAGTCTACATTTTTGATAGTGGATTTGCACTTGAATTTCTAGCCTGTTGCACTATTAGTTTTATTTGCAGTTGCGTTGAGTCGCGATATCACTGACTTGACCTCTGCCATTTCTATTGTTGTGATATGCAGTAGTCTAAATTGCTGGTGCATACGCTCCATTCTGAAGTTGCACTGGATTTGGGTCCACTGTCTTGACATGTACTTGACTCACTGGTTCGAGTCACTTGTGCACGTCACTATTCATTTTGATTGCACCTGAGTTTCATTTTGAGTTGAGTTGAATCCATCTTTAATTCGTGTTTGACCTTGTGCCCATTTGTGTACATCATCACTGTAGTGGCAAGGCAGTGCACACAAGCGTGTACTGCAGCCACACGGTATTGAGCTTTTGTGTACATCATCACTGTAGTGGCAAGGAAGTGCACGCAAGCGTGTACTGCAGCCACATAGTATTGCTTTTATGATATTCTATTTTGTTTTGATTTATTGATCTTTTGCGTATTCCATATGCTGTAGTGGCGAGGCAGTGCACGCGTGCGTGTACTGCAGCCCTACTCGAAATGGCATTTTAATTGATATTTCAATTGTTTGAACTGTTTCCTTTATTCAATTCAACATGTTTTGGATTTGTATTTTGATTGGTTAATTTGATGATTTTGTTGTTGTCTAATTATCAATTTGATAATTAGATTATGAGTTTCTAATTATTTACTTAATAATTAAATTTTGTCGTTAATTGCCGTTTTGGCAATTCTGTTGTTTTCTAAATTATCTTCACTGATAATCTTTTTAATTTATCTTCGTTGATAATTTGGATTTGCTGATTTGTTGTTTAACACTGTTACGTGTTATATTTACCGTTATCCTATTTCTTTTTTAAGGATCGGATAGACGAGATTTATTGTGACTGTCATCTATTTGTTACTTAATTATTATTGCTTCTGTGCACTAATAACTGAGTTTGAATTAGACTGACCCGTGTATTATTTTCTTTTGAATTTAATACTAGGGTCAGACCGAGTTTTACAGGTTGTTGATATCTTACTTTGGGTTGCTGCTAGAGCTATGAAGTCTTTTCATACTTTTGGAGTAGTCATTGTTTTAGTATAGGTTGTTATGTATTCATGTATATTAATCACGATAATGTACTTGTGTATATAACTTCCCGAGTCGAAAGTTGTAGTTGTATCATATGTACTGTATCACATGTATTGTAACTGACATCAGTTATTATATATATGAGACTTTTTGTTTTATCTGTGTTCCGCATTTATATTATCTGTGTTATTATTATATTTATTGTCCTAAACTATTATGAACCATCGTAGTTCGTTTTATACTGGAATTGGGTATGTCGATTGGAGTAAAATGAATAAGAGATGAAAAATAAAAATATATACCACTCCTATCGAAATAACCAATACTAGTGTAAGGCCTAACTACGGATGGCCGCTCCTATCCATCCTTATTCTTCGTGATAACAGACAGTATTTCCTCTAATACTCTTTGTTATTGTGAGCATAGAGGTGGGGCGTTACATTATATTTTGATGCGTGTTGTTTTGGTGACATTTTTGACGAACAAATTTACTGTTGCTTTGACTTCAGTAACCGTCAATTTTGAAGTGGATTTTCAAGCGATTATTCCGCAACACTGATTTGATATCCGTTTTTACGGTGTTTTGTGAAGCGCAATTTCTTTGTCGAAATTGCTACAGTTGTTGCTGTTTTGATCACGCGTTTTAAAAAACCGTTTTAAAAATAAAATTGTTTTCAAATTTTTTACAGTTTACGCTTTCAAAATAATGAAGAATCGATTTAAACGCTTCAGCAAAATTGAGGACTATGAACCCTTACTTTTAGTGATTCGCTTAATTCCGGACTTGTCCGTTTGAGAACGTAAAATGTTATTTATATAAAATACACAATTTTGCATTTTTAAGGAAATGACGAAGAGATGTAAACGATGTAGCAAAAGTGCGGAGTATGGAACCACACTTTTACTATTTTTGTTAATTCCAGACTCGTTAATTGAAATATTTGCTGTTGTTTGATGATTTTGATGATTTGGTTGGGCTTTCGAGCCATTATGTTGGACCTTCGGGTCATATGATGGACCTTCGGGTCAAATACCAGTACAAGACCTTCGGGTCATATGTTGGACCTTCGGGTCATTTGTTGGGAGCCAAAATTATGATGACAGTACTTGGTAGGCTTCGGCCATATGTTGATGCACGTGCGGCGTAGCTTAGAATCTCCATATGATGGGATCGATCCACTTTTATGTTGATTTTTCTAATTATCTATTTTTGATTTCTAGATTTTTGTGAATTGCGGTTTTGAATTCAATTGTGAATTTGAAAGATGATTTTGATGGAGTTTGATTTGATTTCTTCATTTAAACTATGTTGATTTCTTATGTTGAATAGTCTCATTCGAGATTATTATTATTTTGCTTGATGGTGTTTATGATGCATTCACTTATAAGAATAAATTGGACTGATCTGTTTATTATTTTCTTTTAAATAATACTTGGGTCAGACCGAGTTATTTCAAGATAGTCGCTATCTTTGTTTCTGTTGCAGCGTCCGCTTTTGGGATTTCACATCATCTTTTACCTAGCCTTCGAGAAGTACTTTTGGTTTATTGATTCTCATCTTATGTATGTTATGATGTATATGTATATGTATATTTGGGTTCTTGTGATCCATCGGTTGTTGTAGTATGTATTCCAGACTTGTCTTCCGATATATATCTAATATTTCTTTTCTAATGTGATTATACTATCGGTGTTGTTATTATGAGTTGTTCTGAATTTTTCTTAAGCCACTGTAGTTTCATTTTAGATTTGAATTGAATATCTATCTTTGGGAGTAATTTTCACAACTCCTATCGATGTAATCAATACTCGTCTAAGGCATAACATACGGATGGTCGCTTCTAACAAGCCATATTCTTCGCAATAGCAGACGTTATTCCTTATAATAACCTTTGTTATTGTAAGCATAGAGGTGGGGCATCACAATAAAGTTCTCTCCCGGCTAAACCGAATAATGAGGGCAAAATTTTTAAACTATATGGATATATTAGGATCTTAGTTAAATTCACAACTTTCAACAATTGTTTCTCAAAACCTTTCATTTTGAATGGTTTAAACAATTTTTCCATTTTTAATCTTTTAAACAAAAGATTCACCCTATAAAATCACTTTAAATTTGAAACAAAGTTCACCAATCTTTAGCAAAGATTCATTCATAGCTTTCAAAACTATTTTCAATTTGTTTCACCCATAACTTGAAAATCTTTTTAACAACAACTGGAAATCCTTTCCTTATATGAAAGCAATTATCATTTAGAAACAAATGCTTTATGCTCCAGGAAGAATCGATTATATTTACTCAAGTTATAGCCTTTCAAAGTATACATTTGAAAATCAGCAAATTGCCGTATTCTCGGCAAATTCTATTTGTATTAAATTCAAATCTCCAAAATAATTTATTTAATATACTTCAAAAATGGTTTAAAATCTACATAATATTTTGTATAACTTATGTAACCCTTTCAAACCATAATTTCCAAAATAATTTCAAAACTTAAATAAGATATATTATATACACACTAGATTTCAATTTCAAATTCACTTTTCAAAAGCATTTCATATTCAACTCAATTTCACTTCCAAACCAATTGGGATTCAAAATTCAACTTTTAAACAAAATAATATTTAAATTCAAAATATCTATGACCTAACCAATTCCTAATGAAATCCATTTTTGTGTGTATGTGGTGTAGTCTAGGGGTTTTAGATATCCGTTTTGTTCCAGTTTTGAATAGAGCATTCTCGATTTTGAACGACGGTGAAATTGAGGGATCTGGGTGCTCGGGTGAGTCGAGTGGATCATCGGTGACCGGTGGATGTCAGCGACGATGATTGAAAGTGGTCCAGTTGTTTGTGCACATGCAAGAGATATCATTGATGTCTGGTGTTGTTGAAAATTTGGGGAAGAAGGGTCTGCTCGGCGATGGGTTCGAGAGATCTGGTGATTTGACTCGAAGTCGATATGATGCGGGGTAACTCGGGGTTAGCTCGAGAATTTTGATGATTTGGCTCAGGTTTCTTAACCTAATGATCTAGCAAGTTTGCAAGAAAATATTAAAATAAGTCTTTATACAAGTTTTCAAAGTTTTTAAAGCTAAAAAATGAATTTTTAAACAAGATTCTCAAACAAGGTTTAAATGATAACTAAAGTAATTAAGTAAGATAAACTATTTATCTTTTAATTAATTAAGATCTTAAGTAATTAATGATTTATTAATAAAAGTAATTAAAGGTTAATTACTTAAAGAATAATTACTTAATTAAAGATTAAGGAAGGTTAATTTAAGATTCATTTAAGGTTAATTACTTTAATGTAACAAAAGGTTGATTAATTAATAGAAGTAATTTAAGGATAGTTAATTACTTAATGTCATTAAATTAAGGCAATGATTTATCTTTAATTTATTAAGATCTTGAGTTAAAGGATCATATGTAATTAATTAATGTAAGAAATTAAAGGCTAATTAAAGTAATTAATTAAAGGATAATAAATTAAGGTGATTAATTTATAAGTGTGATTAATTAATTAAGGTAATTAATTAAAGGTAATTTGTTAATTTGATTAATTAATTAATGTAATTAATTTAAAGATTAATTATTTTATTATCAAGGGTTAATTAATTAATGCGATTTTAAATGATCAAGGGTTAACTTGAAATTTACGAGTGTGAACTTATGATAACAAGTGGCAATATGGTTTCATTGAAATTTAAATACATAAATATATCGCTTAAGAAAGAAACCATGCTTCTCTTCTTCACTTCATCTTTAAAAAAAAAAAAATCAAACCTGTAAGCAAACCAGGAAATAGAAAATAGAAACAAACCAAACAAAGCTCTTTCACACAAGCATTCAAATTCAAAAAATAAGTTCAGAAATCAACTCAACATTAAGAGGATCAAAACAGCTCAAACCTGAAATAATCAGATCAGGATTCAAGATCAAAATCAATTCAACTTGAACAAGCAAATCAACATCAAGCTTTCAAGCTTCAGATTCAACTCAGTTTCAAACCAAAAAAAAAAGTAGCATATCAACTCATAATCATTAAAATGCAAGTTCAAAACAGTTTCCAAGTTTTCAAAAGGCTTCTCTGTTTTCAAGTTACAGGTGAGTGAACTGACTTTAAAATGTTTAAAATCGTTTAATTTCTGATGCTTGTGGCAAATACTTAAAGTAGTTATGAAAGAAAGTTTGTATAAGTATTAAAACATGCCTGCTTGTCTGTATATACACATAGAATGATTGTGCATGTCTGTATAAATCCATAAAAATAATTCTGTTAATAAAAACAGACTAAACCAGTTTCAAAAATCTATCTCTCCTTCTCTAATTTTTTTAGGATAGAATCATTAAAAGTAATTCGTTTGTATTCTTGATACAATTTATAAAACTAATTTCAGGTGAATATATTTAATATTTAATTAAAAAATAGGAAATGATAGAAATGATCCGATTTAAATCAAAAAAATCCAATGTCTGGATTTTGAATTTTAATCATAGGAATGGATTCGTATCTCAAAATCATGATTTTTAATAACCATTTCAGAATTTTTATGTTTATATTTGATGAGCAATTGCGAGTTGATCATAATTTACATTTTTGTCGATTGTCGGTGAACAACAAGGTGTTGGTTGTCCTGGTCATGGCCGGAGGAGGCTTGGATGGTGGCGAACATGGGAAAAATACTTGTTTGAATCCTAGGTCACCGTGATAGCCGTGCGAAGTCGTTTTAGCGTTTAAATTTTATGTTGGGTCGAGGTGGTTCCTGAGGTAACTACGTCGTCAATGGTTAGTTAGGGGTGATCGCACTAGGGGGATCGAAGTATTGGCAAGTGGCACTACTCTGGTCGAGGTGGCATGGTTGATGGTGGCCGGAATCGTTGGCACAAGGAGGATTGGGGTTGATCAGTGGGTTCCAGGATGGTGCTGATTGGCTCAATTTCGATTTTGGCACAAGTTCATCGATCTGGGTGGTGTGGGTTATCGAGTAGATCATCGACGACATACGGGAGGTTGCAGCGTCGATCACCGTGGCTCCGACGCCTCATACACATGCACGCGTGAGTATTTGTATCTTATATGGTTGTAAGTTTGGGAAGAAGAACTGTCTCGGGATTGACTCGAAGAATTTCGCAAAGTAGCTCGGGGAAACGAAAAAGTGTGGGCTACTTGAAGTAAAGCTCGGGATTTGGTATCTTTGACTCGGGTCTGGGTGTTGGAGAGTAAAAACAGTTTTTGCAATGATCCGAAATTTTCGACCTCGAGAATTCGTCACTAGTACATTCAAATGTAGAAGTGCCGAGCAATCGAATGCCGTAAATCCCAGATTGTTAGGTTAAGAAGAAAAGAGGTAGAAGAAGAATAGAAAACAAAATACAGAATCTCACATTTCACAGCGGATCAAAATATAATATCAGTTAATAGCATTTATACAAAGAAAGTTGTAATTGTCAATTTATATCGATACATCAGAGTACAAACATTTATACATAAATAGGACAGTTGAACAACCTGTCCCAGACTAATATCACTACAAAGTCAAATACACAGCGGTAAACTCCATACGTTCCTGCCAGCCAGCTCGCCTCCTGGGCTCCAGAACGTCCTCACCAGAAAATCTGTAACACTCAGTCTGGCCCGAGCATTACATCAAAGTTACATCCGGGTCAGGCTGCAAACCAGCTGAGTAAACCAATAAAATTTGAAAATACATAATTAAAACTTATTTGAAAACCTGGGGAAACTCGTACCTCACAATGAGTTCTTAACTTATTAGTACCAATACTTCTTTCACAAATCAATCCTTCAGTACCACTACATAGTTTTAATGGTCGAGTTTACTTGAAATATTCCTTTCCAGCCAATGTATTTTCACATATCAAATCTATAAAGAATTATTGTAGATTATAAATCGAAGTAGTTTTGGGTATTTACTGATACCCGACCTCGGCCTCTTCGAATCCAATGTTATTATTAATCCAAATTGTTTAAGTGAAAACAATTCAATTTATATTTAGAGTAACATATTCACATAGCGATTCCATTACAGATAGACAATCCATATTATCACAGTTCAACCCAAACATATCATCTCACATAGCATCACAAATCACATATCAGAGATATCAAATAATCTAAGGCACTCAATATCATTCAATCGTCCATAAATAAGATTAATCAGTCACACCATTTCTAATTAATTAAAATAAATTAAATTACTTCGATCACTTTTAATCCTTCTTACTTAAAATTATTTAATTACAACCAATTAATTAATCATCCTTTAATTATCATCTTTAATTACCTTAAGTGATTAACCTTTAATTAATTACACAAATTAATTAACCTTCAACCATTCACATTAATTACCCTTTAACTACTCTTATAAATTAATTAACAATAAATTTATTACATTGATCCCTAATTAATTACTCTAATTAATTATTCTATAATCTCGTACATTGATTAATTAATTACTCTAAGTAATTAATCTTTAATTACTTCCGTTTAGTAATTTCCCTCTATACTTACATTAAATAATTATCATTTAAGTACTTAATCTCCAATTTCTTACATCAATTATTCTCCAATCACTAATTAATTAATCTCTAGTTACTAATTAATTTATAATTCTCAATTATTAATTAATCAATCCTTAATTACTAATTTCTCTTTAATTACTTCATTAAGTAATTGATCATCAAAACCTTAAATTAACTTAAGAATTTAACATAATAAATTTAACTTAATTTAAGTTAAACAAAACATACCACTTTTCTTAAAACCTAATGTTAAATAAAACATTTATCATAAAAAGGAATAGATTCTAAGAAATAGATTTAAACTTGGTTTATTTTAGATTTTAAACTTGCTTTCTTTTAAATTCTAAAACCATTAAATTTAGCTTCGGGTTCAACCCGACTCCTACCCGAGCCATGCCCCAAGTATTTCTTCTTTATTTTTTTTTTAAACTTAGATTTAGTTTAAGTATAAATCTGTTAACAAGGCTAAACACACTCGAGCTCATACTCCAGTTTCTACCCACATTACCCTAGTTTCTCCTGGAGCCTAACTTCTTCCCCAAACCACACCAACTGCCACATGTGCACCTGCACAGTTCAATAGCGATGATCCAGTCACCCTTATCACCATATACGAGTCAACGATGACCTACCCTTTCGATTCCGACCACCCAAAGTTTAACTCGAACCCAAAATCAAAAACAAGCTACCCGATCAAAACTGGAACCCAACCCATCACATAAAACTCCTTTCCTTGATGACGCCGACCACCAGAGATTGTGAAACCCCGTCCATAGCACCGCCAGCCATCCACGCTTCCATCCTCCAAGTCTGTGAACCCTAAAGCTCCAGAGACGAGGCAACGATCAAGTTTCCAGCCTTGATCGAAACCATGCCCAAACCTTACTCCTACGCCTCACTGCCGCCACGGTGGACTATTAAACCACCTGATAGTTTTACCGAGACCACCAAGTTTCCCTCTACCTCCAGCAAAGACCCTGACCACCCTGAGTTTCCCGATCACCAGAAATAGCCCAAAGTACATTTTCTGGTCAACCCCGATTTCCTCTTTAGATTCCAAACTATAAATTTTGATTTAACTTCTAGAATTCAAGAATTTTAAAGACGATTCAGATTATATGCCTGAATTAGAGAATCACAATGTTTGTATTTAACATGTTTTAAATTTTGGACCATCATTTTCTATTTTCCAGCTAATATTCACACTTATTATACTCAAAAATATTTTTAAAACCTAGTTTATGTTTAAACAAACATAATTTGTTTGAAAACCAAAACCTATCAGAGAATGGATGAAGAGCTTTGGAATTTTTTATCAAATTTAAACTGTGTTACTTTGAAACAGAGATGAATAGACATGCACACTTCTAACACATTTATATATACAGGAATCACACTTATATATATACATGCAAAGCATAATTCATTTCAGGAATTCACATGCAACAGATTATCATTTACTTAAGCTTTAAGAAGGATGTTTACTCACCTGTTATTATGTTGAACAGAGAAGATTAGAAACAGTTTTGAATTTTGAAAAAAAAAACTTGAATGCTCTGATCTTGCTTTTTAAACTGAAATGAAGTTGCTTTGATTGCTTGATGATCTTTGAAACTGGAAATCATTGTTGTTGGGATGATCAAGGCTCTTGATTTATTTGTATTCGCTTGATGAATTAGGTAGTTGATTGCTTATGAATTCTATGGTTTGAGTTGTATACAGGCTTTTGTTTTGATTTTCTCAGGTTTATTACTGTACAGGCTTTTGATTTCTTTGCTTAGGTAATGAGAATATAGGAAAGAAAATGAAATAGAGGAAAGGAGAGTTATATTTATAGCTTAATTCTATGATTTTTTTTAAACAAAAATAAAAAGAAAGGATTGACCCTTGTTGAATTTACTAACACTTGTCATTTGCAAATGTTAATCATCTTACATTTGTTAAATTGTAAGCATTTAACTTACATGTGTAATTTCCATGAATTAATAAATTTTTAATTGATTTTTATAAAACTTATACATATCTTCTATTAAGTAAATACATTATCTTAATTTATATTAATAAAATCATTTAAAGAAAATAATATAAAACAAATCATATACTAATAAAAATCATATATAATATATTCTTAAAAACAAATTTATTTTAAGACAATTATTTTTTGAATATCAAATTCAAATTCTAATTCTAATTTAATTTAAAATCAACTCATACATATACATATATATACAACATGTGACGACCCGCCCTTCTCGACCCTCGAAAATCGATAAAAAATACTCCACAGTATAATATGCCGACGATCAAGTGCCAGAAAAGACAGATTGTTAAGGAAAAAAAAGAGGATAGAAGAAAGAAGAAATTAAACAATAATAGAATCTCACAATCGCAGCGGAACAAAATATAATAGTCAATAACAGATCTTTACACAAAATGAAAACTATATCTGTTTTATACAATATATCATCAGAGTATATCTCAAACAAACAACAATTATTTTCCTGAAAGCATCAACAATCATAGCAGCAAATATAAACAATTACGGATAATACGTCTCAAACTCCAGCTCCTCTCTTGAGCTCCACAACATCCTTTCCTGTAATCTATAATACTCGGTCTGACCCGAGCATTATAATGAAACAACACCCGGGTCAGTCTGGAATACCAGCTAATAAAAATACACCCAAATTGATTATTAAATTTTCAAAAACCCTTTTGAAAATAAAAGCATCTCGTAAGACCACGCCACAAATAAACATGTCGGGTTTTTACCTTACGATAGCTAAAACATTTTTTTATTAAAATCCTCTAATATTATAATAGGGTCTATATACAAATACTTATTAAAATAGCCGAAATTGTTACATTTATTAAATTCCAGCCAATATGTATATAAACAAAACCGTAAAGGCGCGTAGGGAGAATGGATTTCCAACTAATGACTAGGCAATGGGGTACCACCTGTCACAGTACGTTGCCTAGATCAAAGTACCGAGGATTACTCCCAATCCCCTGCAACACAAGACCGTGACTAAACCTTACTGGATAATATCGAGTAAGATCACCCCACGGTTGGGATCAACAACGGCACCACTAAGCCGAAATAAAAAGGGACATCTAGACAGGGATGACCTTACCCTAATGGGTGCTACACATAGCCTTGCTGCATAACCCCTGATTTTCAGTCATTCCCAGTTGATGAGGCTTGAGGCTAAGCGTTACCTTTTTAGATTGTTTCACTTAGAATGCCCATCGTCCACCTGACGATGTTCCGAAAGCATTCATCCATACAAGTCCATCCCGGGTTCGAACGGAACTGAAGGCACTACTCCTACTACATCCATTTTGGAAACATCCTCAGGATTAGTAGCGACTAACCCTTGCACTTCACTACTCCATCTTCGACTTTGAACTCGTCTTCCCCATGAAAACGTACAAACCGAATCGAAATGGTTTTCGAGAAATAAATCTCGATCCCGGCCTCTCCGAAACGATCAACGCATTGGCCAATATTGATAGTCGGTGATTTAACTATCAATTAACATTCACAAACATCCATCAAACAATAAATAATTTCCCCAAATTATTTATTAACCTCAAAATATCTTTACAAGATATATTCCCAATTTCAAACACTTGAAAGCAATTTCTAACCACATACTCCTTATGGAATAAATTTCCAAATATTGATTTCCATTGAAAACATCCAAGCCAAATACTTTAGATTTATAATAATTTAAATTAAAGCTATTCACATACTTCATTTGAAATATATACATACTTTTTAAATGTTTCAAATAAAACTGCTTCATAAATATTTTTCTTCAAAATAAAAGTAAAGACATACTAAATTGTAAAATAAAGTTATGAAATCCTATACAAGTTTAAAATAAAACTTTAGCCAAACTATTTTTTAAAATAAATCCCTTTTTATAAATATAAATATTAATAATGTTCTTTTAAAACATAATACCAATTAACCCTTTAAAATAATTATTACTATAACTAATTTAGTAAATATTTACTTTTGAAATCTATGCAACTTAAATAAGAGTTTTCCTAAAAACATTCCTTTAAAATCAATTTTTAAAATTTTTAATTTTTACATAAAAATCTGCTTTAAAACATACTTGGCTTTTCAGGGAAATTCACTTCCATTTTAGAATAAACCACAGAATTCTTCTATAAATCCTGCTTGATTTATCTCAATTCGAATTTACGTTTGAATCCCGTAAATTTTTTCCCATACTTTAAAAATAAACCCTCTTTTTATTTTTGAACACATTTCTATTTCCTGGAATATCACTTTCAAAATATATGCTTAATATTTTAAATAAAGCTTCTAGAAATTACTTAATTGAAAATAATACTTAAGGAAATATATAGAGGTTTTCTAAGTAATTTAAGCCAAATTTAACCTTTAAATTAAAGTTATTAAATCAAATATTTATATTATAATTTCCTTTTGAAAACTTCACACTACTTTACCTTTAAGATAATTAAATACCATAATTACTTAATTAAATATTTACATACTTAAAATATATTTAAAAATAATATATTTTCTAAAATATTTTTCTAAAATCACATTTAAACTTTTAGTTTATATTTTGGAAACTTTTATCTGAAAATAAACTTAATTTTCTTGGAAATACACTTTCCATCTTTAAAAGCAGTCTCACTGCTCTTTAAACGATTTGCACTTCTTATAGAATTTTCCACGGTTAATCTATAATATTTTATTATTTTTAATATTTATCCTCTGATAAATATTCCACTTCATTTATAAACCCAGTTTATAAATTCTCATTCCTCATTTCCCTTTTAAACACCATTTCAAAAACACTTCAAATTCCAAAACAATTTCCTGAATTTAATTTCCTTAAATTCATTACTTAAAAATTCCTTTTATTTCCTTTTAAACTAAATTTATTTAATTTATATTTTAAATTCCCAGATTGTATTCATCCAATCATAACACAACATAATTTAATTTTCAAATTAATCTATCACGGTATATAAATAAAACACATCATCAGTTATGAAAATAATTTATATATTGTGAGGAATCCAGTTGGATCCTTCCAACCTGTTTTTCCTGCATCCACAGATATTAGCAAAAAAAATAAATATTAATCCAATCTGATTATAATAATCACATTCAATCTATCAACCAATCTTTTTAAATATTAACTATTTAAACTAACTAGCATTCCAGATGTGAGTGAGATAAACTCACATTGAATTTCGACGAGCATTCAAATTTTAAATTAAATCGAACGCCGTTCGATTTAACCTAAATTTTTGCTTGCACAGAGTGATTCCAGAATTGTTCCGCTGCGTAGTACTCCTCGCTGCGATTCCGGCGTCGCCAGTTCCATCGAAATCTGATAACGTGTCTCAAAGTTATGAATTTGTAAAGGTTGAATATAATTTATAAACAATTTCTTTTTAATTTTAATTGGAACATAGATCAGGGCCGTATATCTAGAAAAAGAAATCAAGGCTGATAAACAGTTTCTCCCTTCTGCGTTCACCAACCTTTTCACCTCTGAAACCCATCAGCTAGTACAACTCACATCGCCACCGCCTCCCCCCCCCTTACGCGACCGTAGCCCCATCCACCCCATTACGACGAAGTTTATTACCTCCTCCACCATCGTCCAAGGGGACGATGAGCTCGAGCCACCCATTCGAACACAAAACGCGATCGAACGTCCTAAGAACGTGGCAATATTCCTCTCTCCCTGATGCACAAATCACAATTCCTACCGTTGGATTGGAAGTTTGTAGCGAGCTCTTTCGCAGTTGAAAGTTTTTGGTATAGGCGAGAAGATGGAGAGAAAAACGAGAAAGATGAGGGAAGCATGTCGGCCATCGAAATACAAAGATGTGGCTGGAAGAAATAGGGTTAGGGTTCGGTTTAAAACGTGTATATATATACGTATAAAACAATATTTTAATATTAAATTCATTTTAACGAGCATTTACAAACGAACTCCAAATCACAGGTGCCCCAGGCGATTATAAGGTTTTACCCGCGTTCCAAACATAATGGAACGTGTTTCGGAGGATAATTTGGTCGTATGCATGAGTTACGGAAATAAACGGTCAATTTTAAATTAATTCGATTCAAATAGTATCTATACGTTTTGAGCTGCCAGGGTCAAACGATAACTCCGATTGCTATGAAAATTGAAATTCGTTAATAAATAATTATTACGGATCCAATGGAAGTAGTTTCGTCGAATTCCGAGACTATTCTCCGGAAGGCTATTTTAACTCGTCGATTAAATCGAGCGATATTCAGAATCGTCGAAATAATTTAAAAGTTCACTTTTGAAACTTTACTATCTTCATTATAAATCATTTAGAATTTAAAGTCACATTAGAAATCATTCTGATTCATTTCAAACCAAAATCTGATTATTTGCATTATTATATTATTAAATCCCATTATTAAATTAATATAAAATTCCTAATTTGACCTATCAACTTTTAGTTCCATCCAAAAGTCCAATATTATAATTCAAATCAAAATAGACTTAAAATAAATTTCAGAAACCATTTTCGTTCCATTTGCCTCCAGATTCACAAATTATTTCAATTTCAAATAGTTAATTATTATTATTATTATTATTTAAATTCAATTTAATAGCCATATTTGAAATTTAACTAATTTCATAAATCTAATCAAAATATTTTTGTTTCAAAACCAAATTATAATTCACATTCAGCATTTAAAATGAATTAAATTTTCAAATCTAACAACCAAAATTCTGGGTCGCTACATTCTTCCCCCCTTATAAAAATTTCGTCCCCGAAATTTGCTAAGGTAGGAAAATACTTCTAAACTCATTTACTTGCCCCAAAATTCAATCAATTAAAACTCACATCAACTTCTCAAAACCTTTTAGCTTAATCCAAAACAATTTGCTTCATTTTTAACTCAAAAGCTTCTATTTCAACATCATTTCAAAAATCAACCCTTTCTTGTTAACTCAAAATTTTCAAAATTCCCAAAAAAATTCTAACTCCCAAAATTTTGAAATTTTTTTGACTGCGTCTTCTTTGTACGGAGAGCGTTATACGATATCACAATAATGATAAATATATATCCATCGACCCACACGGTCGGAAAACAAAAAAATCATGATATATATATATATATATATCATTTCCCAATTTTATTGCATAGGCGTACTTTAGATTATCATTTTAAAAGCAAGCGGCTAATAAATTATGCATATACGCGCTCCAACTCTATCGATTGCCTCCTGTACCTGTACTTACTTAAAAAAAACGTCAGTTTTCAATAATATGAAATTTTTTACAACATTCCATTCATTTATCTAAACCAAACATGTCAATTTCAAAGCCCACATAACAATTTTCGAAATCCTACAAGTTATCCATCTATATAAGTAACCCACACGTTTTAATAATATTCTAATCTCCTTTGCAAATCCATATTTCATTTATTCCACTCAAAAGAATTTACATCCAAGTTTGCTATACTCAATTCATATTCACCATAACCAATTTATTTCCACTTCAATATGGTTACATATGCTTTGCTCACATCAATTTATTTCAATTCAATTCCAAATTGATTCAAAATCAAATTTTATTTTCAATTTGATATATTTTCATTTCTTTAATGATCCACTTTCATTTATATGCAAATCCACTTAATAAAATTCCATCTCATTCCAATATATTCAAAACTAACTTCATGTACTCCTTTTAATTCACTTGCTTTCTTTTATGTCCAACGATAAATTTCTGTGCACATTTTGATATTATTCATGCAAATAGTCATCACTTAAGCTTATAGCTATTTTAAATTAATTTTAACTCAATTTGTGTCAATTTTATTCAATTCTGCATTGTTCACAATCCAAACATTCTTATTTCATTGCAATTATTAAATTAAATCCTTACCCTTACATTTCCATTTCATTAACCAATTCAAGTTTATATTAATATCATTCCATTCTGGATTATTTACAACCCATCCATCTTTATTTTATCATAATAATTAATCAAAATCATATCTCTTGCATTTCAACTTTATTATCTAAACAAATTTTATTCAAGACCACTTATAAAGCATGACCACAATCATTTTCCAATTTGCTTAAGTTATTTCAATAACAAAATAACTCCATTTGTTCTTACATCAGTTTTATTTCCATTTTAAATTGATTCTTATTCAATCAAATTCCAATCCATTACAAATTTTAATTCAATCTGTTTACTTATTCAATCCATTATAAATTTATTCACTTTCTTAATTCACTTCTGAATTTATTTTATTAATAACATAACCATTCCAATTATTCTAAACCAGAATTGGGTTTTTTTTTTAATTTTTAACAAGTTACCAAAATTTTATTCATCCCAACAAAAATTCCATTTAATTTAGTTTACTCTAGATTCATCTTTAAACAATACCCTTTGAATTTAGTTGAGTGAGAATTTAATTATTCAATATCATTCCAATTAAATTAAATTTTATTTCAGTTTAATTCTTTTTCAAATTTAATTCAAGTTTAACTAAATTTTATTTAGCCAAATTAAATTCATTCCACTTCCTTTACTACTTAAATAAAAACTTAATTCTATTTAAAATTATTTATAACACAACTGAATTTTGATTTTTACTTCAATTTAATCGAAATTCAACTCAATTCTTTTTAATTTAAGTTAAATCCAATTCGATCTAATTTTATTTCTTTTTTCAATTTAAATTTTTACTTTCTAATATATAAGCTTTAAAACTTATTTACTAACTTAACTCCATACACCTTTTATATTTTCCTTTGTCTTATCTTACTGTACATTTCATTTAGGATTAAGTTTGAATTTCCCATAAAATTCCAACCATTTTATTTTGGTTTTACAATTTCATTTCCTATCCATATGCTTACCAACTTATTTATTTAAAAGCTTATATTACTCATTTGAGTCATTTTCACCTTATAATCACAATTCCAAATTTTATACACACACACACATATCACTTAATAGCTTAAGGGTAAAAATTTCCATTACACAATTATAATCCACAATTTCAGACTATAAGTATAACACCTAATAGCTTATGGGTACAAATTCATTACGCAATTATAACTCACAATTACAAAGTCATTTTACATTTCAACTTTATATTAAATTTAATTCAATTTCAATTCCAAATTTTATTAAACTTATCCTTAGTAAAATTCAAATATGTTTTATTCACTTCCATACACTCAATTTAAATTTTAATTCTAGGACTAAGTTTCTTTTTCTCTTCCTTTCTTATTTAAATCAACTCCACTTACAGATTCAACAGTTGATTCATTTTGACCTCCACATTTATATTTTTAAATAGGATTCCCAGAATTCAATTGCCCGATTTTATTTTAAAAAATATTTTGAAATCATAAATAACACATACCCACTTGGTATATCAAATCAAATCTCCGAATTTCAAAACAACTTAATTTTACCAAAACAAATTTCCCTTTTGAAATTTCTAAAACCACATGTATACCCTAGAAAGTCCAAACAAATATCATAACCAGTCTCTAGGGTAGCAATCCATCACTCTAGAAACTCGAAAATGAATTCTGATGATGTGGCCATCATCATCAGGATTATTTTCCAACGACTGAAGTGAGTTCAGTGCTTCCTTACTTCCATAAATTCCTTTCAAAACAATATCCATTCAAAAATATTTCCCAAAATAATACTCCATTATTGCCTTCAAACTCTTTAGAAAACATTTCAAACATTCCTTAGATTTTATATTTCCCAAGCTTTTGTTAAAATTCATTTTAAATACTTTTCAAAATTTCCGGGACTTAAATTCTGGTTTAAATCAAATTTTAGTTATACTTCTTTAGATAAGTCATACTTATTGAATTTTCTTTGGTTATAAATCATTTCAAATTTTAGATTCTTATATTTGATTATAATATTAACAACCAATCATCCAAATATATATAATAACCCAGAAAATTATTTCTTTTGTATCAAAATATAATTTTGGGTAAAATTATTTCATTTACCTGTAACAACCCGAAATTTTATAACAATTAATTTTCGTCATTAAAACGATTTAATTTGGTTGATACTTGCTGTTAGGAATTTTTGTAATCGGTTGAATTCTTTTAAAACTTTTCAAGTGATGTTTGGGCTTTAACTAAAATATTGGCCCACGTTTTCACTTGCTTGATGCCGTTCCCTTTCTTATTTTGTTCGACCCGATCCCCCTTCTCCTTTGATTCATTCGAAACCTAACCCTAAAAAACTTACGAACGAGAAAATTAATGGCGGCCCCATTTTTCATTTGTCATTTGTCCTCCCTCGGTTGCTCTGGCTTCGCTCGATTTCTGGTGTGCTAGGCTTCATCTAAATTCGTCGACAAGGTGAGTAATTCATACTCACATCTAATTCGAATTTAAAGTTAGGTGATTTGTGTTCGGCCTTGAATTTTTGGTACCCGACTTCGGTCGTGATTTCTTGGCTTGTTTAATTCGTGATTTTTGGTACCTGTTTTCGGCCATTCGATTTGTTTTGATGATTGATTTTGTAACTTGATATTCACGGCAACGATTTATGACTTGGTTAACTTTGCTTTTGACTTGTTCTTCATATTCGTGTTATATACGGCTTTGAGTTTTTTTTTGTTGTAACTGGACGTGTTGCCTTATTGATAAACACGGCTTTGATTGCATTTTGTTATAATATGGACTGTGACTTGTTCAGTTCTTTTCCTTTGAGTGACTCCACTATGACGGATAATTTTCGTTTTTCTTCATTTTAACACATAAACATTGTTTTGTGGTTTAAATACTTTAAACTGCTCCTTGTCTTCATCCCTGAGCAACTTTGTGTATTTCTCTGATCTTTTGTTCATGCTGCAACTATGTTATTCACTGTGCTCATTATAGTCAAGGTCATTTGTTGTTGTCTGGTAGCTTGCTGTATTGTGCCTGGCCATTCTTTGTTTCAGTGTAATTCACATAGTAATTCTGGTTAGTATTGGCGCACTATCCACATGTGTTCATTCAGTTGTCTTGTATTCTAGTGTCACTGCCTTGTATATCTGATAATTGTCATGCCTTTGTGATCAAGTCTGATTCCTGCATTGCCCAGTTTCACAGTTGCATCCTATATATATATATATATATATATATATATATATATATATACACACACGTTGCCATCTGAGCTCACCTGGAGTGGTTCTTGTAGTCATGCATAGTACACACTTGCCTTTCATGCACACTTGCTATGCAGTTGTAGTTGAAATATTTTTCAAGTAAAATCATTCAGTGTAGCTGTCTCGACCAATTGAGACAGTTTGCAAACTTGTTTATTATATTTGGTCTTTACCATGCTTTATTGAGTTGTTTGAGGCTATTTACCTCGAGACAGTATCACTTGTCTACTGTCAGGTCCATATTGCATTTGCACTTGGGTACGCATTTGAAACTGATACCTTGCATTATTCATTTGCAGTAAACATTCTCTATTACTCTGATTATGTTGCAGTGTTCATATATGGTTATTTAAAGCCATTTCATTGTTGGGGCTGTGACACTTGTTGTTGCACTTACTCTACCACCATCCATTTCGAGTATGTGATGCTCTGTCCAGTTTCACAGTTGCATAACTGTTGTATCTTTTGGAGTTTGGTTTTGTGTTTGAAATGCTCGTGCAGAGCCTTGCTTATTTGTTGCCAGTACATTCATGTGTACATCACTTGTTGTTGTTACATATGTTTGGTTCACGACTCTGTGTAGTGTATTCTTCATGTGTATATTTTTGGAGCTTGCACTGTTTGTTTTACAGTTGCATGATTATATGCATTTCTTTGGACTGTTAATCCTCGGGTTGTAATTTCTGATTCATTTTGTTTGCAGTAGTGTTGAGTCACGAGTGTCATGACTTGACCTCTGTAGCCTCGTTTTGCTGATTTACATTTGGTGTTGTGATGATTTTATACACTGTTGTGGCGAGGCAGTGCACGCGTGCGTGTACTGCAGCCTCACAGGTTTAACATTTTAAAGTGGCAAGGCAGTGCACGCAAGCGTGAACTGCAGCCACACGGTATCCATTGGGTACATCATCACTGTAGTGGCAAGGCAGTGCACGCAAGCGTGAACTGCAGCCATACGGTATTGCTTTTTATTGATATTTCTTTTACTTTTGATTTATGGATCTTTTGCGTATTTCCATATGCTGTAGTGGCGAGGCAGTGCACGCGTGCGTGTACTGCAGCCCTACTCGAAATAATATTTTAATTGATATTTCAATGTTTGGAACTGTTTTGTTTATTCAATCCAATATTCCGAATTGCATTCTGATTTGGTTTAATTTGTTGATTTGTTGTTTAACACTGTTACGTGTTATATTTATCGTTATCCGATTTCTTTATTTAAGGATCGGATAGACGAGATTTGTTGTGACTGTCGTCTATTCATTATTTAATTATTATTGCTTCTGTGCACTAATAACTGAGTTTGAATTAGACTGACTCGTGTATTATTTTCTTTTGAATGTAATACTCGGGTCAGACCGAGTATTTACAGGTTGTAGATTTTTAGCTTTGGGTTGCTGCTAGAGCTATGAAGTCTTTTCATATCTTTTGGAGTAGTCGTCGTCATGTTTAGTAGCCAGTATATTTGTATAGGATGTTGTACATTCATGTATATTATTCACGATAATGTACTTGTACATGTAACTTCCAGAGTCGACAGTTGTAGTTATATCATCTGTATTGTATCACATGTATATCAACTGACATCAGTTATATATATATATATATATATGAGACTTTCTATTATATATGTGTTCCGCATTTACATTATCTGTGTTATTATTATATATATTGTCCTAAACTATTATGAACCATCGTAGTTCGTTTTATACTAGAATTGGGTATGTCGATGGGAGTAAATAAATATGAGATGAAAACTAAAAATATATACCACTCCTATCGAGGTAACTAATACTAGTGTAAGGCCTAACTACAGATAAACGCTCCTATCCAGCCTTATTCTTCGTGATAACTGACAGTATTCCTTTTAATACTCTTTGTTATTGCGAGCATAGAGGTGGGGCGTCACAATTGGTATCAGAGCTTGGGGTTTGTGGACATAATATAAAACATAACTTAGATGGAACATGTGTTACAACTATATGTCGATGTTTTATTATGTTTTGAGTCAAAACTAAAGTTTTGAAATTAGGATGGAATTTTTTTGAATATCTTTATTTAAAAATAAAAAGTGAAACTGTGTTTTGATGATTGATTGAGTGTGTTCTGTTTATCAGAGTGCGCAGCGGAAACAGTGACTGTCTTCGCTGAGTACGGCTGATAACCTTTTTGATTTAAAAATCAAATTATGAAATTGAAATAAATTTCATCTGTTGCTTACATAGCTGTGTTTAATTTGTTTTCTTTGGAAATTTCGAATCCAATTTGAGAATTCGAAGCGATTGCAGTTATGTGAATTTGTTGAGATTTCTGCTGTTTTGAATTATCTTCATTGAAGATATATTTGAATGATTTCTTTGTTCATTTTGCGGTATACATGCGAATTTATTTGCACGTTACTACATTAATTTTACGTTGAACTGATGCTTGGTTATGAAACGTATTTTGTTGCCGTTATTTTTATAACGGGATTTTTACACCGATGCTAGAATTTTGAAGCACGGTGTTTTGTTGACATTATAATGAATGAAAATTCACTGATATGAAATTTTGATGTAAATTATTTTAATGAGATTTCGACGTTTAAAAATTACGGTCACTTTGACTTCAGTAACCGTCAAATTTTTAAGTGGATTATTCAAGCGGTTATCCCGCAATGCTGATTTTGAGATCCGTTTCTACGGTGGTTTGAGAAGTACAATTTTCTTATTGAAATTGTCACTAATGTTGCTGTTTTTATCATGGATTTGCAAATCGTTTTAAAAATAAAATTGTTTTTCAAATTTTTTATAGTTTATGCTTTCAAAAGAATGAGGAAGCGATTTAAATGATTCAGCAAAGTCGAGGACTATGAACCCTTTCTTTTACTGATTCGCTTAATTCCGGACTTGTTCGTTTGAGAATGTAGATTATTAACTTTTATAAAATAAATGAAATTGTTTTCAGAATTTTTATAGTTTGCGTTTTCAGAAGAATGAGAAAGTAACTTAAACATTTCAGAAAAGTCGAGGATTACGACCCCTTTCTTTTACTGATTCGCTTAATTCCGCACTTATACTTTTGAGAATGTGAAATGTTATTTTTGGAATACACAATTTGCACTTTCAAGGAAACGATGAAGAGATTTAAACGATGTATCAAAAGTGCGGAGTATGGAACCACACTTTTACTATTTCGGTTAATTCCGGACTCGTTAATTGAAACATTTGATGTTTGATGATTTTGATGATTTTACACGTTCAAGGAAACGATGAAGAGAATCAAACGATTTAGTAAAACACGTGGTATGGGACATGTGCGTTTGCTATTTCGGTTAATTTCGGACTCGTTAATTGAATATATGATGATTTTCGTGTGCTTTCGAGCCACTATGTTGGACCTTCGGGTCATATGTTGGACCTTTGGGTTAATACCAGTACTGGACCTTCGGGTCATATGTTGGACCTTCGGGTCATTTGTTGGGCGCCAAAATTATGTTGGGTACTTGGTAGGCTTCGGCCATATGTTGATGCACGTGCGGCGTAGCTAAAACTCGCCATTTGTTGGGATCGATCCACCTTTTGTGTTGATTTTCTAGAATATCTTAATTGATTTCTAGATATTTGTTGTTTCTAATTATCTGCAGGTAATTAAATATTTGTTGATATGAGTTCTAATTATCGTTTTTGATAATTAGATATTTGTTGATTTGATTATCGCTTGTGATAATTAAATGTTTGTTGATACGAGTTCTAATTATCGTTTTTGATAATTAGATATTTGTTGATTTGATTATCGCTTGTGATAATTAAATATTTGTTGATACGAGTTCTAATTATCGTTTTTGATAATTAGATATTTGTTGATTTGATTTTCGCTTGTAATAATTAAATATTTGTTGATACGAGTTCTAATTATCGTTTTTGATAATTAGATATTTATTGATTTGATTATCGCTTGTGATAATTAAATATTTGTTGATATGAGTTCTAATTATCGTTTTTGATAATTAGATATTTGTTGATTTGATTATCGCTTGTGATAATTAAATGTTTGTTGATATGAGTTCTAATTATCGTTTTTGATAATTAGATATTTGTTTATTTGATTATCGCTTGTGATAATTAAATGTTTGTTGATATGAGTTCTAATTATCGTTTTTGATAATTAGATATTTGTTTATTTGATTATCGCTTGTGATAATTAAATATTTGTTGATATGAGTTCTAATTATCGTTTTTGATAATTAGATATTTGTTGATTTGATTATCGCTTGTGATAATTAAATATTTGTTGATATGAGTTCTAATTATCGTTTTTGATAATTAGATATTTGTTGATTTGATTATCGCTTGTGATAATTAAATATTTGTTGATATGAGTTCTAATTATCGTTTTTGATAATTAGATATTTGTTGATTTGATTATCGCTTGTGATAATTAAATATTTGTTGATATGAGTTCTAATTATCGTTTTTGATAATCGAATATTTGTTGATTTGAGATTTGATTATCGTTTTTGATAATCGAATATTTGTTGATTTGAGATTTGATTATCGTTTTTGATAATCGAATATTTGTTGATTTGAGATTTGATTATCGTTTTTTGATAATTGCAAATTTTTGCTGATTATAGGATTTCTAGTCTCTAATTGATTCTAGACTATGTTGATTATATTGAATTGCTGGTTTCTATCTATCTCTGTTGATAGTTAGAGTTTGCTGATTATGGAGTGCGTGTTTTTTCTGATTTTCTGGTTGACAACTAGATGTTTGAAGTTTTGCGATTTGCGATTTGGGGTTTTCTAATTATCTTTGTTGATAATTAAATTTTGCTGTTTTCTAATTATCGTATTGATAATTAGATATTGCTGTTTTGTGATTTCTGTATTTCTGAATATCTAATTGATAATTGAATATTACTGATAATTACATTTATTCAGTTTTGTGTTTTCTGATTATCTATTTGATAGTTAGATTTTGTTGAAATTTTGTGAATTTCTTTTATGAAATTAAAAGATTTCTTTGACGTTTGTGTTCCTGACCTTTATCTTTCTAGCTTAACCAGTTTAAGTTTGAAAAATAATTATTATCGACGACCATAATTATGAAAATTGCGGGGACGCAATTTTTATAAGGAGGGGAGTCTGTAACAACCCGGAATTTTATAACAATTAATTTTCGTCATTAAAACGATTTAATTTGGTTGATACTTGCTGTTAGGAATTTTTGTAATCGGTTGAATTCTTTTAAAACTTTTCAAGTGATGTTTGGGCTTTAACTAAAATATTGGCCCACGTTTTCACTTGCTTGATGCCGTTCCCTTTCTTATTTTGTTCGACCCGATCCCCCTTCTCCTTTGATTCATTCGAAACCTAACCCTAAAAAACTTACGAACGAGAAAATTAATGGCGGCCCCCGTTTTCATTTGTCATTCGTCTTCCCTCGGTTGCTCTGGCTTCACTCGATTTCTGGTGTGCTAGGCTTCATCTAAATTCGTCGACAAGGTGAGTAATTCATACTCACATCTAATTCGAATTTATAGTTAGGTGATTTTGTGTTCGGCCTTGAATTTTTGGTACCTGACTTCGGTCGTGATTTCTTGGCTTGTTTAATTCATGATTTTTGGTACCTGTTTTCGGCCATTTGATTTGTTTTGATGATTGATTTTGTAACTTGATATTCACGGAAACGATTTATGACTTGGTTAACTTTGCTTTTGACTTGTTCTTCATATTCGTGTTATATACGGCTTTGAGTTTTTTTTGGTT
The DNA here is from genome assembly GCA_030765085.1 of Allium cepa. Lineage (NCBI taxonomy): Eukaryota > Viridiplantae > Streptophyta > Magnoliopsida > Asparagales > Amaryllidaceae > Allium > Allium cepa. Next base: position 339,665,342 of record CM060938.1, read on the forward strand.
GTAACTGGACGTGTTGCCTTATTGATAAACACGGCTTTGATTGCATTTTGTTATAATATGGACTGTGACTTGTTCAGTCCTTTTCCTTTGAGTGACTCCACTATGACGGATAATTTTCGTTTTTCTTCATTTTAACACATAAACATTGTTTTGTGGTTTAAATACTTTAAACTGCTCCTTGTCTTCATCCCTGAGCAACTTTGTGTATTTCTCTGATCTTTTGTTCATGCTGCAACTATGTTATTCACTGTGCTCATTATAGTCAAGGTCATTTGTTGTTGTCTGGTAGCTTGCTGTATTGTGCCTGGCTATTCTTTGTTTCAGTGCAATTCACATAGTAATTCTGGTTAGTATTGGCGCACTATCCACATGAGTACATTCAGTTGTCTTGTATTCTAGTGTCACTGCCTTGTATATCTGATAATTGTCATGCCTTTGTGATCAAGTCTGATTCCTGCATTGCCCAGTTTCACAGTTGCATCCTATATATATATATATATATACGTTGCCATCTGTGCTCACCTGGAGTGGTTCTTGTAGTCATGCATAGTACACACTTGCCTTTCATGCACACTTGCTATGCAGTTGTAGTTGAAATATTTTTCAAGTAAAATCATTCAGTGTAGCTGTCACGACCAATTGAGACAGTTTGCAAACTTGTTTATTATATTTGGTTTTTACCATGCTTTATTGAGTTGTTTGAGGCTATTTACCTCGAGACAGTATCACTTGTGTACTGTCAGGTCCATATTGCATTTGCACTTGGGTACGCATTTGAAACTGATACCTTGCATTATTCATTTGCAGCAAACATTCTCTATTACTCTGATTATGTTGCAGTGTTCATATATGGTTATTTAAAGCCATTTCATTATTGGGGCTGTGACACTTGTTGTTGCACTTACTCTACCACCATCCATTTCGAGTATGTGATGCTCTGTCCAGTTTCACAGTTGCATAACTGTTGTATCTTTTGGAGTTTGGTTTTGTGTTTGAAATGCTGGTGCAGAGCCTTGCTTATTTCTTGCCAGTACATTCATGTGTACATCACCTATTGTTGTTACATATGTTTGGTTCATGACTCTGTGCAGTGTATTCTTCATGTGTATATTTTTGGAGCTTGCACTGTTTGTTTTACAGTTGCATGATTATATGCATTTCTTTGGACTGTTAATCCTCGGGTTGTAATTTCTGATTCATTTTGTTTGGAGTAGTGTTGAGTCACGATTGTCGTGACTTGACCTCTGTAGCCTCGTTTTGTTGATTTACATTTGGTGTTGTGATGATTTTATACACTGTTGTGGCGAGGCAGTGCACGCGTGCGTGTACTGCAGCCTCACAGGTTTAACATTTTAAAGTGGCAAGGCAGTGCACGCAAGCGTGAACTGCAGCCACACGGTATCCATTGGGTACATCATCACTGTAGTGGCAAGGTAGTGCACGCAAGCGTGAACTGCAGCCACACGGTATTGCTTTTATTGATATTTCTTTTACTTTTGGTTTTTGGATCTTTTGCGTATTTCCATATGCTGTAGTGGCGAGGCAGTGCACGCGTGCGTGTACTGCAGCCCTACTCGAAATAATATTTTAATTGATATTTCAATGTTTGGAACTGTTTTGTTTATTCAATCCAATATTCCGAATTGCATTCTGATTTGGTTTAATTTGCTGATTTGTTATTTAACACTATTACGTGTTATATTTATCGTTATCCGATTTCTTTATTTAAGGATCGGATAGACGAGATTTATTGTGACTGTCGTCTATTCATTATTTAATTATTATTGCTTCTGTGCACTAATAACTGAGTTTGAATTAGACTGACCCGTGTATTATTTTCTTTTTAATGTAATACTCGGGTCAGACCGAGTATTTACAGGTTGTAGATTTTTAGCTTTGGGTTGCTGCTAGAGCTACGAAGTCTTTTCATATCTTTTGGAGTAGTCCTCTACATGTTTAGTAGCCAGTATATTTGTATAGGATGTTGTACATTCATGTATATTATTCACGATAATATACTTGTATATGTAACTTCCAGAGTCGACAGTTGTAGTTGTATCATCTGTATTGTATCACATGTATATCAACTGACATCAGTTATATATATATATGAGACTTTCTATTATATCTATGTTCTGCATTTACATTATCTGTGTTATTATTATATATATTGTCCTAAACTATTATGAACGATCGTAGTTCGTTTTATACTAGAATTGGGTATGTCGACGAGAGTAAATAAATATGAGATGAAAAATAAAAATATATACCACTCCTATCGAGGTAACTAATACTAGTGTAAGGCCTAACTACGGATGGCCGCTCCTATCCAGCCTTATTCTTCGTGATAACAGACAGTATTCCTTTTAATACTCTTTGTTATTGCGAGCATAGAGGTGGGGCGTCACATTACCCACAAAAAACAATACCATGTCGGTTTATCTTGTTTAAGAGTTTAGAAACCCCTATCGATATGGTTGTACTTCCCGCACCGACCCGAATTCATAAACACTCAACTGATATGTCAACACAGTATAACAACAATTTTTATATCCACTAAAAATTACACGCTCATAGCTATTAATACACTCAACTCATTATAGGCTACTATCGATTCGGTTTAATGAGTAATTTCCCCACCAAAGCGAAGGTTATCGCCAACCTAAGCTCTGATACCACATGTGACGACCCGCCCTTCTCGACCCTCGAAAATCGACACAAAATACTCCACGGTATAATATGGCGACGATCAAGTGCTGGAAAAGACAGATTGTTGAGGAAAAAGAAAGAGGATAGAAGAAAGAAGGAACTAAACAATAATAGAATCTCATAATCGTAGCGGAACAAAATATAATAGTCAATAACAGATCTTTACACAAAATGAAAACTAGATCTATTTTGTACAATATATCATCAGAGTATATCTCAAACGAACAACAATTATTTTCCTGAAAACATCACCAATCATAGCAGTGGATATAAAAAAATATGGATAATACGTCTCAGACTCCAGCTCCTCTCCTGAGCTCCACAGCATCCTTTCCTGTAATTTATAATACTCGGTCTGACCCGAGCATTACAATGAAATAACACCCAAATCAGTCTGGAATACCAGCTGATAAAAATACACCCAAATTGATTATTAAAGTTTCAAAAATCCTTTTGAAAACAAAAGCATCTCGTAAGACCACGCCACAAATAAACATGTCGGTTTTTTACCTTACGATAGCTAAAACATTTTTTTATTAAAATCCTATGATATTATAATATGGTCTATATACAAATACTTATTAAAATAGCCGAAATTGTTACACTTATTAAATTCTATCTAATAGGTATACAAACAAAACGATAAAGGCGCGTAGGGAGAATGGATTTCCAACTAATGACTAGGCACTGGGATACCACCTGTCATAGTACGTGGCCTAGATCACAGTACCGAGGATTACCCCTAATCCCCTGCACCACAAGACCGGGACTAACCCTTAATGGATAATCCCGAGTAAGATCAACCCACGGTTGGGATCAGCAACCGCACCACTAAGCCGAAGTAAAAAGGGACATCTAGACAGGGATGTCCTTACCCTAATGGGTGCTACCCACACAGCCTTGCTGCATAACCTTTGATTTTCAGTCATTCCCGGTTGATGAGGCGTGAAGCTAAGCGTTACCTTTTTAGAACGTTTCACTTAGAATGCCCATCGTCCACCTGACGATGTTCCAAAAGCATTCATCCATACAAGTCCGTCCCGGGTTCGAACGGAACCGCAGACACTACTCCTACTACATCCATTTTGGAAACATCCTTGGGATTAGTAGTGATTAGCCCTTGCACTTCACTACTCCTTCTTCGAATCAAAACTCGTCTTCCTCACGAAAATGCACAAACTGGATCGAAGTGGTTTTCAAGAAATAAATCTCGATCCCGGTCTCTCCGAAACGATCAACGCATTGGCCAATATTGATAGTCGGTGATTTAACTATCAATTAACATTCACAAACATCCATCAAACAATAAATAATTTCCCCAAATTATTTATTAACCTCAAAATATCTTCACAAGATATATTCCCAATTTCAAACCCTTGAAAACAGTTTCAAACCACATACTCCTTATGGAATAAATTTTCAAATATCGATTTCCACTGAAAACATCCAAACCAAATACTTCAGATTTATAATAATTTAAATTAAAGCTATTTACATACTTTATGAAATATATACATACTTTTTAAATGTTTCAAATAAAACTGCTTCATATATATAAATCATTTTTCTTCAAAATAAAAGTTAAGTCATGCTAAATTATAAAATAAAGTTATGGAATCCTATACGAGTTTCAAATAAAACTTTAACCAAACTATTCTTTAAAATAAATCCATTTTTATAAATATAAATATTAATAACATTCTTTTAAAACATAATACCAATTAACCCTTTAAAATAATTATTACTATAATTAATTTAGTAAATATTTACTTTTGAAATCTTTGTAACTTAAATAAGAGTTTTCCTAAAAACATTCCTTTAAAATCAAATTTTAAAACTTCTAATTTTTACTTAAAAATCTGCTTTAAAACGTGCTTGGCTTTTCAAGGAAATTCGCTTCCATTTTAAAAATAAACCAAAGAATTATTCTATAAATCCTGCTTAATTTATCTCAATTCGAATTTACGTTGGATCCCTTAAATTTCTTCCCATACTTTAAAAATAAACCCTGTTTTATTTTTAAACACATTTCTATTTCCTGGAATATCACTTTCAAAATATATGCTTAAAATACTTTAAATAAAGCTTCTACAAATTACTTAATTGAAAATAATACTTAAGGAAATATGTAGAGGTTTTCTAAGTAATTTAAGCCAAATTTAACCTTTAAATTAAAGTTATTAAATCAAATATTTGTATTATAATTTCCTTTTGTATACTTAATACTACTTTACCTTTAAGATAATTAAATACAATAATTACTCAAATAAATATTTACTTACTTAAAATATATTTAAAAATAATATATTTTTCTAAAATATTTGTAAAATCACATTTTAAACTTTTAGTTTATGTTTTGGAAACTTTTCTTTGAAAACAAACTTAAGTTTCTATGAAATACACTATCCTTCTTTAAAAGCAATCTCATTGTTCTTTAAACGATTTGCATTTTTTGTAGAATTTTCCACGGTTAATCTATTCTTTTTTTATTATTTTTAAAATTTATCCTTTTATAAATATTCCGCTTCATTTATAAACCCAGTTGTAAATTCTCATTCCTCATTTCTCTTTTAAACACCATTTCAAAATCACTTCAAATTCCAAAACAATTTCCTGAATTTAATTTCCTTAAATTCATTACCTAAAAATTCCTTTTATTTCCTATTAAACCCAATTTATTTTATTTATATTTTAAATTCCCAGACTGCATTCATCCAATCATAGCACAACACAATTTAATTTTCAAATTAATCTATCACAGTATATAAATAAAACACATCATCAGTTATGAAAATAATTTCTATATTGTGAGGAATCCAGTTAGATCCCTCCAACCTATTTTTCTTGCATCCACATATATTAGCACAACAAATAAATATTAATCCAATCTGATAATAATTATCACATTCAATCAATCAACCAATCTTTTTAAATATTAACTATTTAAACTAACTAACATTCCAGATGTGAGTGAGATAAACTCACCTTGAATTTTCGACGTGCATTCAAATTTTAAATTAAATCGAATGGCGTTCGATTTAACCTAAATTTTTACTTGCTCAGAATGACTCCAGAATTGCTCCACTACGTAGTACTCCTAGCTACGATTCCGGCATCGCCAATTTCGTTGAAATCTGATAACGCATCTCAAAGTTATGAATTTGTAAAGGTTGAATATAATTTATAAACAATTTCTTTTTAATTTTAATTGGAACTTAGATCAGGGCCGTACAACTAGAAAAAGAAATTAAGGCCTATAAACAGTTTCTCCCTTCTGCGTTCACCAACCTTTTCCCATCTGAAACCCATCAGCTCGTACATCTCACCATCGCACCGCCCTCCCTATGCGGGACCGGAGCCCCATCCACCCCCATCAAGACAAAGCTTATTACCTCCTCCACCATCGCCCAAGGGGACGACGAGCTCGAGCCACCCATTCACACACAAAACACAATCGAATGTCCTAAGAACGCGGCAATATTCCTCTCTCCCTGCTGCGCAAATCACAGCTCCTACCGTTGGATTGGAAGTTCGTAGCGAGCTCTTTAACTTTGCAGTTGGAAGTTTTTGTTATAGGTGAGCAATTGGAGAGAAAAACGAGTAAGATGAGGGAAGCACGTCGGCCATCGAAATAAAACGATGCGGCTGGAAGAAATATGGTTAGGGCTTGGCTTAAAATGTGTGTATATATATGCGTATATAAACTATATTTTAATATTAAATTCATTTTAACGAACATTTACAAACGAACTCCAAATCACACGTGCAGTCAGGCGATTATAAGGTTTTACCCGCATTTTGAACATAATAGAATGTGTTTCGAAGGCTAATTTGGTCGTATACGCAAGTTACGGAAATAAACGGTCAATTTTAAATTAAATCGATTAAAATAATTTCTATACGTTTTGAGCTACCAGGGTCAAACGACAAATCCGATTGCTACGAAAATTGAAATCCGGTAATAATTAATTATTATGGATCCAATGGAACTAGTTTCGTCGAATTCTGAGACTATGTCCGGAAGGCTATTTTTACTCGTCGATTAAATCAAACGATTTTCAAAATCGTCGAAATATTTTAAAATTTCACTTTTAAAACTTTATATCTTCATAATAAATTATATAGAATTTATGTCACATTAGAAATCATTCTGATTCATTTCGAACCAAAATCTGATTATTTGCATTATTATATTATTAAATCCCATTATTAAATTAATATAAAATTCCTAATTTAACCTATCGACTTTTAATTCCATCCAACAGTCCAATATTATAATTCAAATCCAAATAGACTTAAAATAAATTTTAGAAACCATTTCCATTCCATTTGCCTCCAGATTCACAAATTATTTCAATTTCAAATAGTTAATTATTATTATTATTCAAATTCAATTTAGTAGCCATATTTGAAATTTAACTAATTTCATAAGTCTAATCAAAATCTTTTTGTTTTAAAACTAAATTATAATTCACATTCAACATTTAAATTGAATTAAATGTTCAAATCTAACGACCAAAATTCTGGGTCGTTACACCACATAATTTATTTGTTTAAAAAATAATAATTCCATTTAAAATTTACTTATATATATATATAAACAACTCATTATTATTTGTTTGAAAATAATAATTTTGCCAATTTTAAATAATTATATTAGGAGATTATCAAATAAATATTTATCCAGAGATAAATATTTATTATCAGATTTATTTTTCAACTTATAAATTAGTGTTTTCAATAGTTACAATCAACTAATTATCCAATTACCTGATGCCCAAAAATCTAGAATATAAATTATCTCAATCTAATTCTAAATTCATTTAAACAATCTAATTCACAGTTCCATAGATTATTAGTAACAATAGGATGATATCACGACAAGCCAAGGTAAATAAACATCCCAATTATTTTGAAACATCCATCCATAGCATCCATTACACCTTTCCAAATCTCAAACCCGTTTTGAGATCACACATAACTCCCATTTCGAACCAACCCATTTAACATCCTAAGTTAAATCTCAATTTCAACTTGAAATTTCCAATTTAGGTTGTTTGTTCTAAATTTATTTAACATTTCCTAGGTTAAATTCAATTCATTTAATCTAGTCAACTTTACCCAATTTGAATTCCCATTTCAAATTTTAAACTTCTTACTAAAAACCTTCCCACTTATAAGTTCAAAAACTTATTTTACTTTGGGTTTTCACATAACCTTCCAAGGAAAATTCAAAACTCAACTTTAGAGTTTATTTCAAATCATTTTTAATATTATGTATATCCCACATATATATATTTATTTCTTTTACACATCAAGTTATACCTTAAATTTTTAAACCACCTTTGGTTTTAATTCAAAACAAATTTATTTAAAATTTTCAAACAACTCTTGTTTGAAACATGACCCTTTCATTCAAATAATTCTATTTATTATTTCTTTTAGCACTTCGAAACAAATTCCAAATTTTCTAGACTTAGATTTAAAACTTCACAATTTAAATTATCTTCAATTCCAATTTATAAGTCACACTCACCCAAATATTTACTTCCCTAAAACATTTCATTTTGCTTAATCATTAATAAATATTTCATTATCTAACACAATAACCATTTGTGATAATAAAGAAGATTATCATATCTAGAAACCAATTCACTATATATTATCTTATAATTTATTGGAAAATAAAATCAGAGTCACTTAATTAAACCTTCTGAAAACACTTCTACAAATCCAGGATTTTAATCTCAGTTTGGATCCATTTATCTTATTTATATAGTTTATATTATCCAATTCCTATTTGGTTGTATTTCTATTACCACCTAATTCTTATTATTTTTATTTAATTTCAACATTTCAAGAACTAATTAGAAAAATTATTTCTTTATATTTCAAAATATAAACTTTTATAAGAATCAACCATTTCTGAAATCTTTATATATGAAAATAACAAGTACGCTCTCGTGTGTGTGTGTGTGTGTGTGTGTATTCAACTCATTCTAGGGTATTACTGACCCTATCCTTAATATGTAAACCCATCAGGGCTGATGCAGCATTTATACGGATGACGACGAAATGAAGATTTCGTATCAAACTAATCAATGAAACGATTAGATGAAACAATGTAAATCAATGAATTAAAGATACCGAATGCCCAAATTCGTTGATCTCCGAAAGATACCGAATTCTAGCTATCTTCGACACGTTGATCGCGCACGATACCGTGAGGGAAGATCTACAATTCTTCGAACGTTGATCAAGCGCACTTGATTCCGTGAATTGGCTTCAACAATCTTGATTCGAGCGCACTCGAATGTCGAAAGTGGAGATAGGGGATCACACTCCACTACCAATTTCAAGAGAGGCACAAAGCACTCAAACAAAGTTTCATTCAAAATCAACCACTTTTACAATGACACAACACGCCTATTTATTGGCTACAACTCAACACTTACACGACTAACTCATTCACTGACCTAACTTAGGTCGTTAATGACCTAACACAACCTGCCGACCTATGACTTTCACACACACGACTTACAAATACAATACAAGCAACAACACACGACTTACGAGTCATATTACAAACACATGTGACCTAACAAAATACAACACACACGACCTAAGGCTTACGCGACCTAACACAGCACGGCAACCTCTTCATGCGACTTAATTCTCCAGAAGCGACTTAAGGACACGGCTTCAGCGACTTAACAACTGAGTGGCATAAGATAGTAGCCTGGCTTCCACAAGGCGACTTAACTAATGCGTCCTTGGGTGAGCGACTTAAGTAAGGTCACTGGACATAGTAAGTTTGAACGTCATGTTGTGCCACATCACTAGGTCGTTCACGACCTTCTCTAGGTCGCTGGTCTCCATGTTGCGCTGCCTCACTAGGTTGTTCACGACCTTCGCTAGGTCGCTGGTCGTTCTTTCTGCATAACTCGTATCCTCCTTCACACCGTTAGGTCACACGCGACCTTTTAGTTCGTTAGGTCACTCGCGAGCTAAGATTTCATCGAGCTGGACTGCATCATCCTCCCCTGGTTGGGAAAAATTCGTCCTCGAATTTACAAGTTCTTCCCCATCGGATTGTTCATCTCCATAATAAGGTGTAAGATGTTTAGCATTAAACACGTCAGAAGTGTACACATCCTCCAGCAGCTTCAACCTATAAGCGTTTTCATTGATCCATTTCACAATCTTTACAGGACCAATCTTTCGAGCTTTAAGTTTATTGTATGCTCCCACTGGAAAACGATCCTTCGTTAGTACATCATATACTAAATCTCCTTTATTAAATTCAACACTTCTTTGCTTCAGATCCGCAGATCATTTATACTTCTCATTTGTCTTCTCCAATTGTTCCTGAATGATTCTATGGCATTCTGTCAACCCATCAACAAAATCAGCAGCTCGCTTAACTATCCCCTTCGGTTGTGGCAATATCGTTAAATCCAATGGCCCCTTTGGCAAGCTTGAATATACAATCTGAAATGGACTGAAACACGTATTACGATTGATAGCATGATTATGAGCAAACTATGCTTGACATAACTTAACATCCCAGCTCTTCAGATTATCCTTCACAAGACACCGCAATAAATTTCCCAGCGATCTGTTCACAACCTCGGTTTTTCCATCTGACTGCGGATGATAAGCACTACTGAAATTCAGCTTTGTTCCCACCATCTTCCACAAACTCAGCCAAAAATGACTCAAAAATCTGGTGTCCCAAACTACAGATTCTGGTAAACCATGCAAGCGATAGATTTCTCTAAAGAACAACTGTGCTACATGGACTGCATCTGCCGTCTTTTTACAAGCAAAAAAATGTACCATCTTCGAGAAACGGTCCACCACAACATATATAGAGTCATTTCCTCGTTGAGTCCTCGGCAAGCCCAACACAAAATCCATGCTTGCATCTACCCACGGTTTTGTAGGAACAGGTAAAGGCATATACAATCCCGCATTTGTAGCTGTTCCTTTCGAAACTTGACAAACATGACATTTGCGCACAAACTTTTCAACTTCCCGCCTCATCGAGGGCCAATAGTAAGACTGAGAAATCAACTGCAATGTGTGATCCCGTCCAACATGTCCTTCTTCATGCAACTCTTTTACAATTTCTATTCTCAAGCTGCAATTTGGTACGCATAATCGATTCCCCTTGAATAAGAATCCATCTACCAACACAAACACATCAGTACTCCCATCCTTGACTTTCTCAACAATCTTCGTAAAGTAAGGATCTTCTTCAAACAACTCTAGTAATAGCTCAAATCCTGTCACTTCAACCTTCATCGTTGTCAGCAAATGATTTTTCCTGCTCAATGCATCGGCTACGCGATTCGTCACCCCTGATTTGTGCTTTACAACGAAAGTAAACTGTTGTAGACACGCGACCCATGAAGCGTGCCTAGCTGAAATTTTGTCCTGCCCTTGCAAATGTTTTAAAGCTTCGTGATCCGTATAAAGAACAAACTCCTTCTGAAACAGATAATGTCTCCAGTGCTTTACAGCTTGAACAATTGCGTAAAATTGCACGTCATAAGTGCTATATCTCAACTTGGCTCCAGACAACTTCTCACTGAAATAAGCAACTGATCTGCCCTTCTGACTCAATACTCCACCAGTACCAACCTTCGAAGAATCAGTATGTAACTCAAACAACAACTGAAAGTTCGGCAATACTAGAATTGGTGCTGACGTCAAAAGTGTCTTAATCTTCTCAAACGCTAACTTTGCTTCCTCTGTTCACACGAAATTCTTTCCTTTCATGCAATCGGTTACAGGTGCCATTACACTGCTAAAATGTGGAATGAATCTTCGATAAAAAGATACCAACCCATGAAAGTTTCTCACTTCAGTAATTGTCTTGGGTTGTGGCCAACTCCTGACAGCTTCCACTTTGCTTTCATCCACTTGAATACCCTCCTTCGACAGAACATATCCCAGAAACAAAATACTGTGCGTCATGAACACACACTTTTTCGCTGCTGCATATAATTGCTCCTGTCGTAGAATAAACAGCACTTTTCGCAAATGTTGGACATGCTCTTCCACACTCCCACTATAGATCAAAATATCGTCAAAGTAAACTACTACGAACTTCCCAATAAATGGTCTGAAAATCTGGTTCATCACTCTCATAAAAGTACTAGGAGCATTTGACAAGCCAAACGGCATAACCGGCCATTCGTATAGACCTTCTCTAGTTTTAAAAGCAGTCTTCCACTCATCACCCGGTCTAATACGAATCTGATGGTATCCACTCTTCAAATCAACCTTTGAAAACACAACAGCCCCACTCAGCTAATCAATCAAATCATCAAACCTCGGCATAGGAAACCTATATCTCACAGTGATCTTGTTTAGAGCCTGACTGTCCGTACACATCCGCCAAGTCCCATCCTTCTTCGGCACCAATAAGGCTGGCACTGCACAAGGACTCAAGCTCTCCTGAACACGCCCTTGTTCTAACGACTCCTCCACCTGCCTTCTCAATTCCTCATGCTCCTTAGGACTCATCCGGTAACGTGGCCTGTGAGGCAACACTTCTCCTGGAACAAGATCAATCTGATGTTGAGTATCTCTCAACGGTGGTAACTCAGTTGGCAACTCTTCAGGAAACACATCTTTTAATTCTTCCAATACCGGCTTTACTTCCTCTGGAACTTCAACAGATTCACTAGCTTCATGTCCAATCAACAAGAACACCTCTGGACTCTCCTCTACTTCTTTAATAAACTCCTTTAAAGTCAACAGAGTCTTCAGTTCCTCAATCTCTTCGGACTTGCTCTCCCCTTGCTGCCTCTTCTTCGGAACTAAAATGATCTTAGTACCTTCAAACATAAAACTGTAGCTATTGGTTCGACCATCATGTTCCACTGCCCGATCATACTGCCATGGTCTTCCCAAAATCAAGTGACAAACATCCATCTCCACCACATCACACCAGATCTCATCTTTATACTTCTTCCCAATAGAAAATGGTACATGAACTCGCCTGTCCACCGTCACCTCTCCTCCTTTCCTTAACCATGCTAACTTGTAAGGATTTGGATGCTTCTCCGTCTTCAACTTCAATTTTCTCACAGCTTCGGTAGAAATTATATTGTCACAACTTTCCGTGTCAATCACAAATTTACAAACCTTTCCCAGTATAGTGCATGTCGACAGAAAGATATTACTCCTCAACCGACTAGCCTCATCCTCTTCAATATCCTTCTCTAGGTCGCTGGTCTCCATGTTGCGCTGCCTCACCAGGTTGTTCACGACCTTCGCTAGATCGTTGGTCATTCTTTCTCGCATAACTCGCATCCTCCTTCACACCGTTAGGTCGCACGCGACCTTTTAGTTCGTTAGGTCGCTCGCGACCTAAGATTTCATCGACCTGGACTGCACAAGAGCCAAGGTTCTTGCTTAACCTTCTGCTCTGATACTAAAATGTAACGATCCAAAATTTTAGACCTCGAGAATTCGACACTAATACGTTCAACTATAGAAATGCCGAGCAATCAAACGCTGGAAATCCCAGATTGCTAGGTTAAGATGAAAAGAGGTAGAAGAAGAACGTAAAACAACACACAGAATCTCACATTTCGCAGCGGATCAAAATATAATGTCAATTAATAGCATTTATACAACGAATGCTGTAATTGTTAATTTATAACAATACATCAGAGTACAAACATTATGCATAAAATGAACAGTTGAACAACCTTTCCCAGACTAATATCACTACAAGCTCAAATACACAGCGGTAAACAACATACGTTCCTACCAGCCTGCTCGCCTCTTGAGCTCCAGAACGTCCTAGCTTGAAAATCTGTAATACTCGATCTGACCCGAGCATTACATCAAAGTAACACCCCGGTCAGGCTGCAAACCAGCTTGAGTAAACCCATAAAATTTGAAAATACAGAATTAAAAATTGTTTGAGAACTTGGGGAAACTCGTACCTCATAATGAGTTCCTAACTTATTAGTACCAACACTTATTTCACAAATCAATACTTCAGTACCACTACATAGTTTCGATGGTCGAGTTTACTTGAAATATTCCATTCCAGCCTATTTATTTGCACATATCAAATCTATAAAGAATATTGTAGATTACAAATCGAAGTGGTTTCGGGTATTTACTCATACCCGACCTCGGTCTCTTCGAATCCAATGTTATTTTTAATCCAAATTGTTTAAGTGAAAATAATTCAATTTATATTTAGAGTAACATATTCACACAGCAATTCCATTACAGATAGATAATCCATATTATCACAGTTCAACCCAAACATATCATCTCACATTATATCAAAAATCACATATCAAAGAAATCAAATAATCCAGGGCACTCAATATCATTCAATCATCCATAAACAAGATTAATCAGTCACACCATTTCTAATTAATTTAAATAAATTAAATTAAGTACTTCAATCACTTATAATCCTGCTTACTTAACATTGATTAATTACAACCAATTAATTAATCAACCTTTAATTGTCATCTTTAATTACCTTAAGTGATTAGCCTTTAATTGATTACACAAATTAATTAACCTTCATCCATTCACATTAATTAACCTTTTTTTTTTGGCAAGGCCGACGGGGTTTGATGGTCCCTGACCACTTTATTGCTGCACCAAACAGAACATAACACAGTTTACAAAGATCAAAGAAAACAGGGGGATACATGGCACAACAAGCACAAGGGGAAAAAAACATAAGAAAAAAAAACAATAAAAGAAAAAACATCACTGACTAAAATCACAGCAGGGGAAAGATCCCAGGATCAAAAGAGAAGGAGAGTAGACTTAAGTCATTGATAATTTCTTTCATAATCCACTGCCTGAGTACTCCATCAGTTTTAGCATTACTTGCATCGAACACTCTATTATTACGTTCCCTCCAAACAGAGCTGATGAAACTCTTCAGCACCGTGTTGAACACCCTCTTTCGCTCACTTTCATTTCCCGTACTCATATAAATTCTTTCCCACTCCACCCGATTGTCATCAGAGACATTAGTATGCTGTAGTTTAGCCATGATGCATATCCATAATTGCTTAATAATAGGGCACTCAAAATATAAGTGTTCAACAGTCTCAGCTTGCTCATTACAGAATATACAGTCAATGTTGACATTCATCCCCAAGCATGCTAGTTTAGTCTTGGTGAGAATAGCACGGTTTAGGATTTTCCAAAGCATGAAATTATGTCGCATTTTACTGTCATTGCTCCAGGTTCTTCTCCACCATCTCCATGTTGGGCAGTTACTATTCTGCATGATAAATTCATATGCTTCTCCAGTTTTGAAAATTGTCTTATTTTTACCCCATACCAGCTTAGCATAAGTAGTTGTAACTGGTATAAACATGCCAATTTTGTTCCAAAAGTTTTGGATCCTACTATTTGAAGATACCCTACGTGTAGATTGAAGACTGTAAATAACATCACTAACCTTAGTTGCCAGATGAATCCCAGTTTGCTGTATTTCATTGTACGTTAATTGACGCAGCAGTATGAAACCCACGTCTAACCAAGGATCCTCCCAAAATCTGACGGTATGTATAGGATTCGAATTTAGTAGAACAAGTGGAAGAAAGTGCTCCTTAATCTTGAAGATGCTCTACCAGGTCCAGCTCAAGTTCTGTGGCTTGTGCATATTTGTGACGACCGCCCATGACTCCCGCACCAAAACAAGAGAAAAGAGCGCTGAAGGGCGTGCCAGGTAGCCATGGACAGTAGTCAGGGTAAAATAAGCATCGCAGAATCTCTAGCGTACAACTCACAGCGCATGGATAAAATACAATAGAGACATATAATATAGTGAAGCTCTATAGAACATAACATCATCATATAAGCAACATAGCAGTTTTATACAAACATATGAATCATTCATACATCAAAGCCTCACTACAACACTCAATCAGATACAACAGCGGAACACCCAGTACACATAGTAAGAAAACTAATATGCAAAGCCTCCTGCTCGTCTTCGTCATCATCAGCGGAGAACTCTAAGCACAGCACCTGCCACCTGCTACCTAGTCTGCCCATCCCAACATGGATGAACAACCCAAGGTAATAAGAGGAGACATAAAACCTTGAGTCAGACAAAGTCTTAGTGAGTAGTAAATCAACTATCAAACATACCAAAAGAGCATAAGGAATAAAAGGAATAGGAACCAAACCATCTCACTCCACCTCTTTCTACAGTGATAGCCCCCAGACACACACTAAGGAAAAGCAAGCATAATATAGCAGATAATTAAAGTAAAGCAATAATCACTCGAGTCAAGGGCGATGCTTTCCAAATACAAACCCCCAAGGCCTAAACCAAGATCAGATAAGCACCCAGAAAATACCGCTCTTGAGACCGAATGATAATACAACCAAACATCCATGACTCTGGCTATCACTGTTATCTTTGCCATGATTTCACCGTTAATTGAATGACCACCTGTCAAGGGCTAATGGTAACCCTGGTTCTAGACATAACTCCGCACGTCGTCGCAGCCCGTGCCTAGGAATTTTCGCAACTACCCAGAGTACTAACACGTCGTCGCAGCCCGTGCTTGGAACGTCGTCGCAGCCCGTTCCAACGTACTCTTGCTTTGAGCATGCTAGAACCTTCAACAACGATAAGATCTCAGCCTCCTAGCCATCCTCCTCGACGACTATTCCCATACTAGCTCAAGCGCCTCTCAGTTTAACCATTATCACCAACCCGGATCGCATCACCGAGTTATCAACATAACTTTGCACGTCGTCGTAGCCTGTGCTTGGAACGTCATCATGACCCGTCCCATCTCAACATCACACTTTGCCTCATCGCATCATAGCAAAGTCCCATCTCAATCTCATGCTTTGCCTTCTCGCATCATGGAAAAGTCCATCATCATCGAATCCATCCATATGAGCTTCCACATCCGCTTCATATGCCATAGGCAGCTTTCAACATTCAAGAGCCTTTCCACTTAGCTTTTGAATCACCTTCAACCCTCTTGTTCCAAATCAACTACTAGCTAACTTGAAACAATCAAATCAATCATTCGTCCAAACAATCAATCATTCAAATAAGATCTAATGAGCAATATTAACTATAATGGCAATTTCGTAAATAAATGAGCATAAGTCCAAAATGCATGATTCATAGGTTTTTAGCATAGATCTATCAAATATAAAACATGGGTTTTGTTTCTATAACTTAATAAATGAACTTGCATAGGTAAACATCTTCACAACAATGGATCTATACTTGGATCTAAGGAAAATGCACAAAATCACTATCTACAACACTCCAACAAACCACCAATCCAATATACTCCTTTGGGTCCGCGTGAGAGATAACTACCACTCACCAAAACACCCAAACACTTCACCAATAATCAACTACAGATCTGGACAGCGAAGATCAAGGCTTGATCCGGCAAAGTCTCGCTTCAATCGATGAAATCTAGCTCGGACGGATGAAGATCTTCAACTTTGGCTCTTGGATCTTCGATCTCAATCTTCGATCTTGGATGGATGTTAGAACTAGATTGGAATGGAGAAAAGAAGATGAAGAAATGTTGTAGTCGAGTTCCCAAAATGGCAGCACTTCGTCGCTTCAAAAACCGGTGCCAAAAAGTGAGCCAAACCCCTCTATTTATAGGCTGAAATCTCCCTGACTCGGCCGCTCTTAAGTCGTTGCCGACTCATCTCCCTGAGTCGCCCCCCCGACCTAAAACTTACGACTCATGCCACTTGCCGACTCAACACAGCATGCTTCAACACGGCTCACGACCTATACGACTCATCAACCTACGACTTAACCCCAAGACACTACACAACACACACACAGGGCCACACGACCTACCGACCTAACCAAACACGGCACAGCATGCTAACGACTCAAGTCCCTGCCGACTTAACAACACACACGACTCAATGGCTTACGACATAAGACACTGTCGTATTTTCCTAAGTCCTAAGTCATATGGCGACTCAACTAACATGCCGATTCAACTACACTAAGCTATACTGGGTACTTGCCGACCTAACCCCTAGCCGACTCAACACACGTCCTAGGCCTTAACTCCTTAAGCCGCTAGCCGCTAGGTCGGTCCAACCCAAAAACTCGCCAACTCATAAGTCGTTAACCCCTTAACTCGGCAACCATCCTTAAGTCGCTCTATCTATAGGTCGGTCAAGTCTTCTTAAGTCGCTATACCTTAAGTCGGCAACCCTTATCTCGGCTGACTACCCTAACTCGGTCATCCCTTTTAAGTCGGCCAATCACCTTAAGTCGTTGATTCTTAACTCGGCCACAATCTTAGGTCGGCAACACCTATGAGTCGGCCATACTTTTAACTCGGTGCCAACCCTATAAGCCATTAGCTCCTAGGTCTTTCTAACTCCTATAGGTCGCTGCGTATCACTAACTTGCTCACGACCTATCTCTTATCTCGTCTACGACTTAAGCTCTCTCTCACGACTTAAGCACCACACGAGCTAGCTTCCATATGACTTAAGCATATAGTCGACTCAACTCTAAACAACTTAACAATACCAACGACCTAATGCAACTATTTAACGATTTATCGACACGTAAAATACGGGTCGTTACATTCTCTCCCCCTTAGGAATTTTGCCCCCGAAATTCCAAGCAAACATCAGCGATCAAAATTATTCTGCATGCCTACCATCCATATCAGTCAACAAACCATGCATCCAATTCTAGCCTATCATGCAGAATTCTAAAACTTAGAACAAGCTACAAATTCATGAGATGTCACGACACTTTAGGGCCATACCTCAAAGAGTCCGGGATGAGCTGCCTTCATCCTCTCTTCCTCCTCCCATGTACAGTCGTTAACATCATCACTCCATTGTACCTTGAGCAACGTAATCGTCTTCCTCCTAAGCTGTTTCGTATCGGTTTCAACAATACGAAGCGGCTTACGAGGTTTCGTAACTACTGGATCAACCTCCAAATCTTCACAGCTATCAGCAGAAACCACTGTAGTTGGATCATGCACATACTTCCGTAGATAAGATACATGAAAAACATTGTGCACACCCGCCATCTTTTCCGGTAACTTTAATCTATAAGCGAGCTTTCCAATTCGCTCTATAATCGGGAATGGTCCAACAAATCTCGGAGTTAACTTTCCTTTCTTTCCGAATCTAATAGCACTCTTTAATGGAGAAATCTTCACAAAAACCATCTCACCTACGTCGAATTCCAAATCCTTACGACGATTATCGGCATAACTTTTCTGACGATCTTGGGCTGCTTTCATTCGTTGCCGAATGATCTCTATACAATCCGAAGTCTGTCGAATCATCTCTGGCCCAAGTATCAGCTTTTCTCCAGTTTCCAACCAACATGTCGGAGAGTTACACGGTCTTCCATATAATGCCTCATATGGTGCCATACCAATACTCGACTGATAACTGTTATTATATGCAAAATCCACCAAATGAAGATGATCTTCCCATGATCCTCCGAAGTCCAAAACACAAGCTCTGAGAAGATCTTCCAAAACTCGGTTAACTCTCTCAGTCTGACCATCTGTTTGAGGGTGATAAGCTGTACTCAAACACAACTCAGTTCCCAAAACTTCCTGGAAGCTCTTCCAAAATCCACTAGTGAACAATGGGTCTCGATCGCTCACTATACTCTTCGGAATACCATGGAATCGAACTATCCACTTAACATACAATTCAGCCAACTTCGATGCAGTCCTAGTTGATCGAACAGGAATGAACCTTGCACTCTTTGTCAAACGATCTACTATGACCCAAATCCCTTCATTTCCTGCTCTTGTCCTAGGTAGACCATCGATAAAATCCATTGACACTTGCTCCCACTTCCATGTAGGAACTTCTAATGGCTGAAGCAATCCACTGGGCTTCTTCTGCTCAGCTTTCACCAACTGGCAGTTCATACACTTGGAAATAAAATTTCCAACATCCTTCTTCATACCTTCCCAGTAGTAGGCTCTCTTCATGTCCCGATACATCTTATTTCCACCTGGATGAATCGTCAACTTCGAGTGATGACTTTCCCTTAGAACTTCATCTCTCAATCCATCTATATCGGGAACAACCAGTCGTCCTTGCTTTCGAAGCCGACCCTCTCGATCGATCTCGAATCCTTTATCCTTCTCTGGTTCCAATCCAGATTCCAAACCATGGATAATCCTAACAAGCTTATCGTCTTGCTTTTGGCTCTCGCCAATCCTTTCCACAAGAGTAGGTCTTATCGATAAGTTTGCCAACATCTCAGGTTCCAATTCACATCTAGGCCTGAAGTCAAACTCAGCCAAATACTCGAGACTCTTCCACTCCGAAAACATGGCTCCCAATCCTGCATGTCTTCGACTTAACGCATCTGCCATTGCGTTTCCTTTTCCCGGAGTATAGGCTATACCAAAATCATATGATGCTAGGAACTCTAGCCATCTTTGCTGTCGAAGATTCAAATCCTTTTGGGAGAACAGATACTTCAACGACTTATGATCCGTAAACAACTCAAATCGAACTCCCAATAGGTAATGTCTCCATATCTTCAAAGCAAATACAATCGCTGCTAACTCTAAATCATGAGTCGGATAATTCCTTTCATGCGGCTTCAGTTGTCGACTAGCATACGCAACAACTTTATCCTTCTGCATTAGCACTTCTCCAAGTCCAGTGCCACATGCATCGGTGTAAACCACCATCTCATCATTCCCACTAGGAATAGTCAAAACAGGAGCACTCGTCAGTCGCTCTTTCAGGATTACGAAAGCTTGCTCACACTTATCATCCCATCTGAACACATGGTTCTTTTTCGTCAATCCTGTCAACGGTGCAGCTATCTTGGAAAAGTCTTTAATAAACCGACGATAATATCCTGCTAATCCAAGAAAAATTCTTACATCAGATGCATTCTTAGGTCTAACCCAATCCTGGATTGCTGCCACCTTAGCGGGGTCAATTGCTATTCCATTTCCAGAGATAACATGACCTAAGAACCTCACTTCACTCTTGCAGAAGTGACACTTCGAAAACTTAGCCTTCAGCTGATGTTTCCGCAAAATTTCCAAAACAATCCTCAAGTGCGTCTTGTGCTCTTCTTCAGTTCTGGAATAAATCAGAATATCATCCACGAACACAAGCACGAACTTATTCAACTGATCTCTGAACACTCTATTCATAAGATCCACAAAATATGCTGGTGCGTTAGTCAACCCAAACGGCATTACCAGCCACTCATAAAACCCGGACGGTGTCCTGAAAGCAGTCTTGGGCACACTATCCTTAGCCACTCTCAACTGGTGAAATCCCGTTGCCAAATCCATCTGAGAAAACACCTTGGCCTCGTGAAGCTGATCAAACAAGTCATCTATTCTCGGCAATGGATACTTGTTCTTCTTTGTCACCTTGTTCAGCTCACGGTAATCAACACACAACCTCAACGATCCATCCGCTTTGGTTGCGAACACAACTGGTGCACCCCATTCGGACACACTACGCCGAATAAATCCTTTCTGCAAAAGGTCATCAACCTGCACCTTCAACTCTAACTGCTCTCTAGGCGCCATCCGCCTAAGAGGCATCACAACAGGTCTGGCTCCCTCAACTAGATCGATACGAAACTCGATCTCCCTATGCGGCGGCAACCCTTTGACTTCGTCAAAGACATCCTCAAATCCATTCACAATAGGCACCGATGACAGTCCATCCCGTGGAACAACCAGCGAATACATGAAGCTCATGAAGACGTCTTCCTCATGCTTACATCGTATCACAACCTTTCGCCCTTCCACATTCCCGACTGTCACCTCAAGCCTCTCACAATCAATCCTTGCCGCATATTTCCTAAGCCAGTCCATACCCAAAATAATTCCGAACCCCGCAAAGTTCAGAACAAAGCAATCACAAACAAACGAGCAATCATGACTCGACACAACTAGACCACGGCATATCATACACAAACATGACGAACCCCCAACTGGATTAGTCACAACCAATGGCCTATCAACAATATCCGGTTCCAAACCTAACCGGCCCACCAAATCATCACAAACAAAAGAATGCGATGCTCCAGTATCAAACAACACTCTAACTGGAACACCACAAATAGAAAGAGTACCTTGAACCACCACACCCTTCCCCTTCTCTTCAGCAGTAGGAGCTTTTGAAGACGACGGCATAGCTCCCAAAGCATAAGCTTGCACAATCTGCCTGTCCTTCCTCGGTTCTGGATAGTCCTTCCTGAAATGCCCTGGCTTATCACAGTTGTGGCATTTCGCCGGTGCCCTTGGATTCCTACAATCCTTGGAGAGATGGCCCTTCTGCTGACAATTATAGCAAATCACCTCGCCCTTCGGCTTCTTCTGGCCATCCCTACCCTTCTGTTGCTGCTGCTTCCTCTTCCTATTTTCACTCCGCTGTGGTTTAGATCCTTCCCTGGTTACAGCAACAACAGAACTTTCCTTAGGAAACAAACTCTCATGCCTGAGAGCTTTCTCCACAAGCTTCTCAAACGGATCATCCAAGTGATCCACCAACTGCCTCCCAAGATAAGCATCCAAACCGGTCACAAACTTCTCGTTCTTCTGATAGGGAGAATCAATATACGATCTGGCATACTTGGACAAAGCTTCGAACTCAGAAATATACTCAAGAACAGGCATTCCACCTTGCTTGAGCTCCACAAACCTCTTAAACAAGACAGACTTCTGAGCCGTAGAGATGAACTTAGCTTCAAATCTAACTTGGAATTGCTCCCAAGTAATCTCTTCTTCTGGTGTATCTATGGTGATAGAATTCCACCAATCCGCAGCTCTCCCTTGAAGCTGTCTCGATGCAAGCTTCCTCTTAGTTGCATCCTCAATCCCTAAATCACCAAAGATCCTTCGACATGCATCAATCCATCTCTGCACCTTAATAGTCGACTCCGTCCCCAAGAAAGATTTTCCTCCAAGAGAAGTATAATCCTTACAAAGCTTAGCAAAATCCACCGGTCTTGGAGCTTGGACTTGAACTCCAACATCTACAGATGGCCTTGGAGCTGGTATCCTTCTCATGATCGAAGTCATCATCGCTTCGAACATAGTTCCATAATCAACAGCTCCTTCAGTAGCACGGCTTTCCCTTGCAGCTGGTCTCCCTCTTCGACTCATCCTTAATATCTGTAATAAGAATGATTAGAACACCTTGAGAAACAACTGCATAAGGAGTTCAAATCCTTCTAAGTTACTATATTACATATAGTAATCATCCATCAAAATACAATTTCGTCTCTCATACGTAGTTACGTCAGCGAGCGTTGGCTAAAATCGATTAACCAAAGCTCTGATACCAAATGTGACAACCGCCCATGACTCCCGCACCAAAACAAGAGAAAAGAGCGCTGAAGGGCGTGCCAGGTAGCCATGGACAGTAGTCAGGGTAAAATAAGCATCGCAGAATCTCTAGCGTACAACTCACAGCGCATGGATAAAATACAATAGAGACATATAATATAGTGAAGCTCTATAGAACATAACATCATCATATAAGCAACATAGCAGTTTTATACAAACATATGAATCATTCATACATCAAAGCCTCACTACAACACTCAATCAGATACAACAGCGGAACACCCAGTACACATAGTAAGAAAACTAATATGCAAAGCCTCCTGCTCGTCTTCGTCATCATCAGCGGAGAACTCTAAGCACAGCACCTGCCACCTGCTACCTAGTCTGCCCATCCCAACATGGATGAACAGCCCAAGGTAATAAGAGGAGACATAAAACCTTGAGTCAGACAAAGTCTTAGTGAGTAGTAAATCAACTATCAAACATACCAAAAGAGCATAAGGAATAAAAGGAATAGGAACCAAACCATCCCACTCCACCTCTTTCTACAGTGATAGCCCCCAGACACACACTAAGGAAAAGCAAGCATAATATAGCAGATAATTAAAGTAAAGCAATAATCACTCGAGTCAAGGGCGATGCTTTCCAAATACAAACCCCCAAGGCCTAAACCAAGATCAGATAAGCACCCAGAAAATACCGCTCTTGAGACCGAATGATAATACAACCAAACATCCATGACTCTGGCTATCACTGTTATCTTTGCCATGATTTCACCATTAATTGAATGACCACCTGTCAAGGGCTAATGGTAACCCTGGTTCTAGACATAACTCCGCACGTCGTCGCAGCCCGTGCCTAGGAATTTTCGCAACTACCCAGAGTACTAACACGTCGTCGCAGCCCGTGCTTGGAACGTCGTCGCAGCCCATTCCAACGTACTCTTGCTTTGAGCATGCTAGAACCTTCAACAACGATAAGATCTCAGCCTCCTAGCCATCCTCCTCGACGACTATTCCCATACTAGCTCAAGCGCCTCTCAAGCTAACCATTATCACCAACCCGGATCGCATCACCGAGTTATCAACATAACTTTGCACGTCGTCGTAGCCCGTGCTTGGAACGTCATCATGACCCGTCCCATCTCAACATCACACTTTGCCTCATCGCATCATAGCAAAGTCCCATCTCAATCTCATGCTTTGCCTTCTCGCATCATGGCAAAGTCCATCATCATCGAATCCATCCATATGAGCTTCCACATCCGCTTCATATGCCATAGGCAGCTTTCAACATTCAAGAGCCTTTCCACTTAGCTTTTGAATCACCTTCAACCCTCTTGTTCCAAATCAACTACTAGCTAACTTGAAACAATCAAATCAATCATTCGTCCAAATAATCAATCATTCAAACAAGATCTAATGAGCAATATTAACTATAATGGCAATTTCGTAAATAAATGAGCATAAGTCCAAAATGCATGATTCATAGGTTTTTAGCATAGATCTATCAAATATAAAACATAGGTTTTGTTTCTATAACTTAATAAATGAACTTGCATAGGTAAACATCTTCACAACAATGGATCTATACTTGGATCTAAGGAAAATGCACAAAATCACTATCTACAACACTCCAACAAACCACTAATCCAATATACTGCTTTGGGTCCGCGTGAGAGATAACTACCACTCACCAAAACACCCAAACACTTCACCAATAATCAACTACAGATCTGGACAGCGAAGATCAAGGCTTGATCCGGCAAAGTCTCGCTTCAATCGATGAAATCTAGCTCGGACGGATGAAGATCTTCAACTTTGGCTCTTGGATCTTCGATCTCAATCTTCGATCTTGGATGGATGTTAGAACTAGATTGGAATGGAGAAAAGAAGATGAAGAAATGTTGTAGTCGAGTTCCCAAAATGGCAGCACTTCGTCGCTTCAAAAACCGGTGCCAAAAAGTGAGCCAAACCCCTCTATTTATAGGCTGAAATCTCCCTGACTCGGCCGCTCTTAAGTCGTTGCCGACTCATCTCCCTGAGTCGCCCCCCCGACCTAAAACTTACGACTCATGCCACTTGCCGACTCAACACAGCATGCTTCAACACGGCTCACGACCTATACGACTCATCAACCTACGACTTAACCCCAAGACACTACACAACACACACACAGGGCCACACGACCTACCGACCTAACCAAACACGGCACAGCATGCTAACGACTCAAGTCCCTGCCGACTTAACAACACACACTACTCAATGGCTTACGACATAAGACACTGTCGTATTTTCCTAAGTCCTAAGTCGTATGGCGACTCAACTAACATGCCGATTCAACTACACTAAGCTATACTGGGTACTTGCCGACCTAACCCCTAGCCGACTCAACACACGTCCTAGGCCTTAACTCCTTAAGCCGCTAGCCGCTAGGTCGGTCCAACCCAAAAACTCGCCAACTCATAAGTCGTTAACCCCTTAACTCGGCAACCATCCTTAAGTCGCTCTATCTATAGGTCGGTCAAGTCTTCTTAAGTCGCTATACCTTAAGTCGGCAACCCTTATCTCGGCTGACTACCCTAACTCGGTCATCCCTTTTAAGTCGGCCAATCACCTTAAGTCGTTGATTCTTAACTCGGCCACAATCTTAGGTCGGCAACACCTATGAGTCGGCCATACTTTTAACTCGGTGCCAACCCTATAAGCCATTAGCTCCTAGGTCTTTCTAACTCCTATAGGTCGCTGCGTATAACTAACTTGCTCACGACCTATCTCTTATCTCGTCTACGACTTAAGCTCTCTCTCACGACTTAAGCACCACACGAGCTAGCTTCCATATGACTTAAGCATATAGTCGACTCAACTCTAAACAACTTAACAATACCAACGACCTAATGCAACTATTTAACGATTTATCGACACGTAAAATACGGGTCGTTACAATATTCCACAAACTCCTTCCCTTTATCACATTTTTGTCAGACCACTTAGCCCAGAGGCTTTCAGAACAATTGTAGTATGTGTCGATATGTTTCGCGAAGGCAGCCTTGTTCCACTGCTTTAAATTAAGAATACCAAGACCACCTTTGTCCATTGGCCTCTCATTTCTGCTAAATTTAATGGGTGCTATATATCTTCCAGTTGTCTTGCCAGTCCACAGGAATCTCATGATTGCACTTCTGATCATATTAATTAACTTAAAGGGGAGTATGAAGGTACGAGCCCAGTATACTTGCATTGTAAAAATTACTGACTTAATTAGAGTCAATCTACCAGCTTGACTAAGCATCCTGGTGGTCCAGCTATTAAGCCTCACCGCTATCTTCTCAAAAAGAGGAAGACATTGGGCAGTAGAGATTCTTGACGTTGCTAGCGGTAGACCTAAGTATGAGACTGTATCAGTGTTGTGCGTCAGGCCAGTAATATATGCAATTTGATTGCACAGTTCAGCATGAAGACCAGCAGTAATGATTTCAGATTTACCAATATTAACTTTCAGCCCTGTCATGTTGAAAAATTGATCAAGAGTAAGCATTATATTCGTGACTGTGCTAGTATCAGGAGAGCAGAAAACAATTAAGTCGTCCATAAACATAAGAGCAGTGATCAGTGGTTTTTTGCATGTAGGATGAAGTTTAAATCTACCCTGATTATGATGTTTTTCGAACAACTGCGTAAGAAGCTCCATAACCATAATGAATACATAAGCAGAAAGAGGATCTCCCTGTCTAATTCCTTGCTTAGAAGTAAAAAAGCCAACAGACTTTCCATTGACATTAACTGAATATGTCGGTGTGGAGATGCATTCATATATCCATGATATAAAATGCGGTGGGAAGTTCATATACCCCATTATTCTCACAATACTATCCCATTGTAACATGTCAAATGCTTTCATAATATCAAGTTTCATCATAGCTTTTGGAGGAGAATTCTTACGTTTATAGCCTTTAATAAGTTCATGCGAGAGAAGAACATGATCCAGAATATTCCTTCCAAGTAAGAATGCAGCTTGGTTTTTGGATATAATATTTGGTAAGACATTTCTTAGTCTTGTTGCAATAACTTTTGAGATGCATTTATAAATAGTGTTGCAACAGGAGATAGGGCGAAATTCATTCACATAGTGAGCATTCTTCTGCTTGGGTATCAGAGCCATGTTCGTATAGTTAAATGACCTGAAAAGTTTACTTTTCTTGAAGAATAGAAGAATGGCATTGATTGAAAGTGCGGTGTGTATACAATTATATGTGCTAATATAGTATACACGGATCGTGTAATATGGATTACAATACAAATGCGGAAATAGATGATAATAGCATAGTAAATAAAAAATAGAAAAATCACACCAGAGATTTTTATACTGGTTCGGAGCACCGTCCTACGTCCAGTCCCAGACTTCTATCTGGATTTTCACTATTAACTTCCTCGCTTCACCCGGAGGAACAAGTTTACAACACCCGAACAGCCGAACGGGATTTCACGCCTCTAATACACTGAGGACTTCAACACTTGCCTCTTACAACACAGAGGACTTCAACAAAAGAACAAATATAATTGTTGTTGACAATTTGTGCTCTTGAAAACACAGATTTGTCACTAGCAGTACACCCTTCCTATAATCTTATCCTCAAAGTATGCAATATGATGTTTTGAAAAGATTAAGGAAAGTATATTATTGAATCAAAGGATATGAAATAGTTTCAAAGATTCAATAAATAATTTAGAGCTTTTATAATGCAGAATTAAGATCAGAGATTAGATTAAAATAATATATGAAAATCGTTATTGTCTAATCAATGAATTGGATGAGTTTATATAGATAAGAATGGTTGTAACTCTTTGTCATTAAGAGATATGATCTTTGGTGAAAGGTAAGAGATGCAACCTTTGGAGAAGAGAAGTGTCTTTTGGAAAAATTGTTTTCTGTTCAAAAACGGTCGACAGGTTAAAAAGTGACCAGTAGACAGGAATTTAAAATATATATACGTTATGTGCATGTGTGCACGTTCATTGTGCATTTTACACAGAAACGGTCGACCGTATGATTATTAACCGGTCGGCCGGTTCCTGTTAATTTGCACAATGAATGTGCAATGCTATTAAACGTATATATATATCGATTATATTGAGGTGCATGATTATTTGAGGATAGATTTTAACAAGTTTATAACTATTACAATATCAAATAATCAACCTATAATTTATAGTAACATATGTAGCTTTAATGACCTTGTTTTGTCGATCGCCTTATTTGTCAGAAATCAAAACTTTCATAAAACTTGTGACTCAACATTCTCCCCCTTTTTGATTGATGACAATATATATCTGCAAATCTGAATCTCCCCCTGAGTACGTGATCTCTTTCTCTTTGAATTCTTATAAATGTATGTTCCTGCAAGCAATTGTTAGCCCTTTCTCCCCCTTTGTCATCGACAAAAAGGAGTAACAGATACTAGAATATGATATGCATAGAATGAATATGATATGCATAGAAAAATAAATTATTAACACATCAAAAACATAACAGAGTTTACTACAGAACATAATGTCAAATGAAAATCATAAATAACGACACTATTTAGTACAAGTGTCGATGAATGTTTTTAAAGAGCTAAAACATAATAAAATCTAGGATGAAGTAGATCGTATCTCCTCTTCATCATCATCATCGTCGTCGTCATCATCATCTTCTTCTTCCTCATCATTGTGCCCTCTAGATGATTCACCATGTCCATGACCACTCATTCCTGTAGACTCGTCAGATGATGTCCAGGTGAAAACTGGAGCAGCAGGACGTTTTCCTGGGTCTTGTGCTTGAACAGAGGGGGATGTGGAACATGGTATAGCATCCCATAGCATACCAAAGAATGACTTGACCTTATTGAAGCGCTTATCGATTTTAGAGTCCATGCGCTTGAGACGTGATTCAAGCAAAAATTGGTTACGCGCGATTGTTTCAAGTGATTCTTTTGTTGATGACTTTGATTTTAAAAGTTTTACTTCATCGGAACGAGGACGAGATGAAGTTGCTCGTTGTTTCCTTGGTCCTCTTTGTTGCCAATCTTCGAAAGGCATAATCTCAAGATAAGGTGGAGGAAGCTTCATTCGCTTGATGGTGATGGAATCAATGCATTTTGGTTTTGAGGTTGCAGAATCAGGAGGATTGACCCCACAAGCTAACAAAAGTCTCATGATATATTCATTGTAAAAGAAATGAGGCCGGGTTGAGTTATTTACCTTGAGAATTTCATCAAAAAGCATGTGAACCCAATTGATTTGGATTTCACCATAGATAGCATAGAGTGCCTTGAAGTTTTCTTTGTACACTGCATCATAATTTCCAAGTCTAGGAAAAAGAGAATGCATCAAGACCCGATGAAGTAACCTGGCTGTCGGGCGAAGTCCAATAGACTTAGTGCCATCGCTATTGTCTTCTATAAACTGATGACTGGTACTATTTCGAGTGAAAACTTCGCAGAAGGTAGATGAAAACTCTTCGCCTCGATTTGGTATACCAAGTATAGAGGCAATTCTAGCATGAGTAAGAAAAATTTTCTTCCCACAGACCATAGACCAGATGACGCCGTTTGGATTATCAGGTTGATATTCATCAAGATTCATGTTGGCGTAAAATAATTTGATCATCAAATGATTTATCTCCACACTATTTGCAGAAAAATCTATCAATGGAGTAATGTTGGCATTATTGGCTAACCTCCGAACTCCTTAAGCCGTGAAATCATCAAATTTGATGAAAGAGCCTGGATGAAACTTGTAATTTGTCACTTGATTCCATCTTGTTACAGCAATTGGAGTTTGAAGCCATTTTTTGACGGAGATGGTAAGAGATGAAGTTTTAGAGGTTGCTCCTTTCTTTGATTTCTTTTGAGGAGGAGCCATTGTTGGAGGATTTGTGATTTGGGAATTGAAGAATGGGAACTAGGGTTTGTGATTTGGGGTAAGAGAACAGTTTGAGTAAGGAGTGAATGAGGGTAGAGGGAAAAGTAACGTATAGGTTTATATAAAAAACTGAAAATACGACAACCGGTCGACCTACTGTTTTTGGCCGGTCGACCGTTTTCAACCAGAGAGCAAACGGTCGACCGGCTATAACAGGGGCGGTCGACCGGTCTTGGTCTGTTGTGACATTTAAGTTTATATTTCAAGTTTTTATCATATATCAACCTATATTATATTTTATACATAATACAAAATATAACCGTCATTGCAAGAGATAGATAAAGATATAATAACTATATATATTAGTCTAATGAGAAAGTTCGTCATTAGAATTATCGTTGTTTCCTTCAATACGTTTCGACCATGGACTCCATTGTTTCTGAGCTCCTTCATTCTTCTCATAGTTCTGATCCCATGAGTTAGGACTTTTAGATGTTGATGGCCTAGACGGCATTGGTTCATGCACGTCATGTTTGTTGGAACCGCAGAAAAATGTTGCCAACTTTTCTAAAACAGACAATCGTGCCGACGTCCGTTGTTGCTCGTGATAAAGTTGACTTTGCCCGTAATGGAGTTGTCTCTGAAGGTCTATCTGATGTTTCTGGTAGTGGTGTATCTCATCGATTTGAGCTTTGGTACGAGGAGAATAGAATAGTGTCCGCTTTACTCGTTTTGAATTTGGAGTTTTATCAGACATACAAGAGCATTGATGATGACAACTTGATTTTTGTTTTGGAGTTGTAGGAGAATAAAATTCCTCCGACTCAGAACTCGTAATTGAAATGTATGATTCTTGAGCACATTTATCACAAATGTGAGCCATAGTGTATGTTGTATAGAATATTATGGTTTGATAAAAAGAAAAGATGAACAAAATATAAAATGTTTGCAAATTTATATATAAGTTTGTTATGTATAACCTATGGATGTGAGTTACTGATAAATTTTAACCAAGAAAATATAAGCAGAAAATTTTTTGTAAGTCTAAAAATAGCTTTCTTTTTAAAAACTGAATTTATAAGATAAGAAAGTAAAGAACGATAACAAAAAAATAAGTAAAGTGAATTTGACCATTAAATAAAGCAGTGGCTTATATTTAATGTAAAAACTATAGTTTATGTAATAGTTGTAGTTAAAGGATAACTAAAGAGAATAACTGAAGAATAACTAACAAGAAGATGTTCTTTTAGAAATTTCTTAGTCAAGATTTTTTCTTGAAATTAAACCAAGCTCTCTTTGTAATTTAATAAAATTAGATTCGAGCAGAGGCTTAGTAAAAATGTCTGCTAATTGATTGTCAGTATGAACATATTCAAGACATATATTTCCTTTGTCAATATTATCTCGAAGGAAATGATGACGGATATCAATGTGTTTGGTTCTGGAGTGATTTACTGGATTTTTAGAGAGATTTATAGCACTAGTGTTATCACAGTATATAATAGAATTTGATAAATGAATATCAAAATCTTGAAGTGTTTGTTGCATATATAGTACTTGAGTACAAGCAAGAGCTGCTGATATATATTCAGCTTCACATGTTGATAGTGAAACACAATTCCGTTTCTTACTGAACCAAGAGACAAGTGATTTTCCAATAAAATGGCACGTACCACTTGTACTTTTTCTATCCGTTCGTGAGCCACCGAAATCAGCATCACTATATGATACTAATTCAAATGGACATTCTTTTGGATAAAAAAGACCCAAATCTTTGGTATTATTAAGATAACGAATTATACGTTTTACTGCTCGTAGATGTGATTCCTTTGGATCGGCTTGAAAACGAGCACATAAACAAACACTCATTATTATATCTGGACGACTAGCTGTAAGATAAAGAAGAGAACCAATCATGCTTCGATACAATTTCTGGTCAACATTCTTACCACTTTCATCTTTGTCAAGATGTGTAGTTGTACTCATAGGAGTTGGTTTTCCAGATGTATTTTCTAATCCGAAGCGTTTGATAAGGTTTTCACAGTATTTTTCTTGATTAATAAAAATGCCGTTTGGAAGTTGCTTTATTTGAAGTCCAAGAAAATAAGATAGTTCTCCCATATGAGACATTTCGAATTCTTTGGTCATAATATTTGCAAATTCTTTGCAAAGTTTATCGTTTGTTGAACCAAAGATGATATCGTCTACATATATCTGGATAACTAGAATATCTTTTCGAGAATGTTTAATAAACAAAGTTTGATCGACTTTGCCTATTTGAAATCCTGAGTTAATAAGATAGCTACGTAGTCGTTCATACCAAGCACGAGGTGCTTGTTTTAACCCATACAGAGCTTTCTTAAGTTTGAACACATGGTCAGGATATTTTTCATGTACGAACAGAGGAGGTTGTTCGACATAGACATTCTCTTTGATAAATCCATTGAGAAAAGCACTTTTGACATCCATCTGATAAAGTTTGAAATTATGGTGACAAGCAAAAGATAATAGGATTCTAATAGCTTCTAGTCGAGCAACTGGTGCAAAAGTTTCTTCATAATCGATACCTTCTTCCTGATTATATCCTTGTGCTACTAATCTTGCTTTACTTTTGGTGATATTGCCTTGTTCGTCAGCCTTATTTTTATAGACCCATTTAGTACCAATTACTGACTGATCAGTTGGTCTTGGAACAAGTTCCCAAACGTCATTGCGCTCAAACTGATTTAGTTCTTCCTGCATGGCAATGATCCAGTAATCATCTGTAGCAGCTTCTTTTGGATTCTTGGGTTCGATATTTGAGAGAAAAGCGACATGACCCATTTGATTGAGTTGACTCCTTGTTCTGACATGTGATGTTATTTCACCGATTATATTTTGAGGCGGATGGTCTCTTAATATTCTTGGTGGTGATTGTAACTCACATATTTGAGGAATATTCTCAATAACTATTTCTGAGTCAGAATCAATATTTGTGATCATTTGATTGTCAGTGACTATTGATTCGTCATTATCTGATATAGTGTGAGGGCGCTGATAGATTTCATCAAAAGAGACATGAAGTGATTCTTCAATAGTTTTGGTTCGTTTATTAAATATCCGATAGGCCTTACTTCGTTCCGAATAACCGACAAATATTCCTTCATCGGCCTTTGGATCGAATTTGCCAAGCTGGTCTTTTGTATTTAAAATAAAGCACTTCGAACCAAAAACTTTGAAGTATGAGATTTTAGGCTTCCTTTTGTTAAATAATTCATAAGGAGTATTCTTGGTAAGAGGTCTTATGGATACACGATTTAAAACATAACAGGCAGTTGCCACAGCTTCTGCCCAAAAATGTTTTGGTAAGGTGGTTCCATTCAATAATGTTCTTGCACATTCTTGTAAAGTTCGGTTTTTCCGTTCTACAACTCCGTTCTGTTGTGGAGTTCTGGGAAACGAAAAATTATGATATATACCTTTCTTTGTACAAAATTGTTCAAATTCATTATTTTCAAACTCTCTGCCATGATCACTTCTTATATTTTTAACTTTAATCCCTTTTGATTTTTGAATTCTTTTGACGAAAGATTTGAAATGATCGAAAGTATCACTTTTATTTTTTAAGAAAATTGTCCATGTATAACGAGAGAAATCATCAACAATTACAAGCACATATTGACTGTGATTTATTGATTGAACTCTAGTAGGTCCAAATAAATCCATGTGTAGTAACTCAAGTGGTTGTAATGTTGATATGACTTTCTTGGATTTAAAAGATGATTTGGTCAATTTTCCTACTTGACATGCGTCACAAATGTTGTTAACTTTAAAACTCATTTTGGGTAGTCCTCTAACTAGATTGTTTTTGGCTAGCTTGTCAATAGTTCTGAAGTTTATATGACAGAAGCGTTTGTGCCATAGCCATGGATCATTGTCATTAGCCACAAGACACATATCTGAATTATGATTAATGTTCATATTCAAAATATATATATTTCTGTCTCTATAACCTTCGAAAACCAAATTATGGTCTTTATCTAGAATACTACACTTATTATTTGAAAATGAAATAATAAAACCCTTGTCACATAACTGACTAATACTTAGCAAATTGTGTTTCAAATTTCTAACTAGCATGACATTAGTAATAAGAGGTAAGTTAGATGTACCACAATTGCTCACATCGCCTTTGCCGATGATATAGCCTTTTGAATTGTCTCCAAAAGTGACGGAGCCACCATCTGAATATGTAATATTTGTTAATAAACTCTTGTCTCCTGTCATGTGCTTTGAGCAACCACTGTCCAATATCCACTTTCCTCTTTTCTTAAGTGGGACCTGCAAAAAATAGAATTAAGTCCATGGTACCCACTTTTTATAGGGTCCTAAGAGTTAGGTCTTAGGAGTCCAAACCCATTTGGGTCCGGTATCCCCTTTATATATATAATTGTTATTAAAATGCACAGTATTCATGAATTGCTGAATGTATTTCTTCCTAATCAAATTATTATTTGTTTTAGGAACCCATATTTTGATAGTCTTGACATTTTTCTTTTGAAATTTCACAACTGGTTTTGGTTTGGAATATAATAAACTAAGATTTTTCTTAGCTTCAGTTTTTTGTACTTTCTTTTTCCTTTTATTTCCAAGATGTTTCTTGGTTTCTTGTTTGTTATATCCCAATCCTTGTTTGTCTGAAATAGATTGTGAACTTTCAATGATTTTTGTCAAGTTTTCTCGACCTTTGTTAAAGTTAGAAACATTTTGAGTAATGTCATCAAACTTTGTTTGTAAGCTAGCTTTTTCTAGGTCTAGAATTTTGACTTTTGCTTTAAGCTCATGATTTTCAGTAGCGAGAGCATTATTTTTCTCTTTTTGAGTTTCTATTTCTTGACTCAAAAGGGATATTTGAGAATCAACATTAGATGATGATTCTTGAATATTTTCAAGTTCCTCTTCTAATATTTTCTTCTCATCTTTTAACATATCTCGTTCAAGCTCTGCTCTACTTAAATCTGCTTTGACTACTTTTAATTGACGTTTTATGTCTTTATATTTGACTATCAATTCAGCATTAATATCAAGTAATTCATCAAATGTAGGAATTTGTACCTCATCTTCTGTTGCCATAAAACAAACATTAGCTTGTTCATTCTCTGAATCACTTTCACTTTCTGATGAAGATGACTCTGAATCATCCCATGTTACTGAGAAAGCTCGTTTCTTAGATTTGTCCTTTTTATATTTGAATTTGTCATTTTCTGACTTCTTCTTTTGTTCTGGACAATCTTTCTGCATGTGTCCCTTTTTGTGGCAGTTGAAACATTCTATAGCAGATGAAGATGGTTTATTTGATCCAGGTTTCCTTTTATTGTAACGACTGGCTTTTCGATATTTTAAGAATTTTTTGAATCCTTTCGCAATGAATGCCAAATCTTCGTCTTCAGAATCTGATTCATTTTCATCTTTCTCAACATGAAATGCTACATTTTTCTTTTCTTCCTTCTGTTCTTTTCTAGCCTGCAAATTTGCTTCATAGGACATTAAATTTCCTATCAATTCATCTGGCTTCATGACGGAAAGGTCATTAGCTTCTTCGATTGCTAATACTTTTCCTTCCCATTCACTAGTCAGAGAATGTAGGACTGTTGAAACAACATCGAAATCAGAATACTTTTGTCCTAAGCCAATAAGCGCATGGTTAATAGTTTGAAACCGTGAATACATGTCATTGATTGTCTCATTTGGTTTCATTTTGAAATTTTGAAATTGACTTTTCAGCATGGCTATTTTGGCTTGTTTAACCTTGTTAGTACCTTCATGAGTGATTTTTAGTGTTTGCCAAATTTGATATGCAGTAGTGCAGATACTAACACGGTTATATTCATTTTGGTCTAATGCACAGAACAACATATTTATTGCTCTTGCATTTACAGCTGCTGCCGTTTTCTCAGCTGCAGTCCATTCTGAATAATCAGTTGTTGGATTCGCTATTTCTCTTTGAGTGGCATTCCAAGCATCATAGTTATTTGATTGCATAAAGAATGACATACGTGTTGCCCAATAACTATAGTTAAGACCATTGAAAAATGGAGGTCTTTGTGTCGATTGACCCTCCGTGTAAGTGGTGTTTTGAGTGCTAGTACTTACGTTATTTGCCATATTACTATAATATATCAAATAACTGTGTTACGGTTATATGATGACCGTGCTCTGATACCAAATGAAAGTGCGGTGTGTATACAATTATATGTGCTAATATAGTATACACGGATCGTGTAATATGGATTACAATACAAATACGGAAATAGATGATAATAGCATAGTAAATAAAAAATAGAAAAATCACACCAGAGATTTTTATACTGGTTCGGAGCACCGTCCTACGTCCAGTCCCAGACTTCTATCTGGATTTTCACTATTAACTTCCTCGCTTCACCCGGAGGAACAGGTTTACAACACCCGAACAGCCGAACGGGATTTCACGCCTCTAATACACTGAGGACTTCAACACTTGCCTCTTACAACACAGAGGACTTCAACAAAAGAACAAATATAATTGTTGTTGACAATTTGTGCTCTTGAAAACATGGATTTGTCACTAGCAGTACACCCTTCCTATAATCTTATCCTCAAAGTATGCAATATGATGTTTTGAAAAGATTAAGGAAAGTATATTATTGTATCAAAGGATATGAAATAGTTTCAAAGATTCAATAAATAATTTAGAGCTTTTATAATGCAGAATTAAGATCAGAGATTAGATTAAAATAATATATGAAAATCGTTATTGTCTAATCAATGAATTGGATGAGTTTATATAGATAAGAATGGTTGTAACTCTTTGTCATTAAGAGATATGATCTTTGGTGAAAGGTAAGAGATGCAACCTTTGGAGAAGAGAAGTGTCTTTTGGAAAAAAATTGTTTTCTGTTCAAAAACGGTCGACAGGTTAAAAAGTGACCAGTAGACAGGAATTTAAAATATATATACGTTATGTGCATGTGTGCACGTTCATTGTGCATTTTACACAGAAACGGTCGACCGTATGATTATTAACCGGTCGACCGGTTCCTGTTAATTTGCACAATGAATGTGCAATGCTATTAAACGTGTATATATATATCGATTATATTGAGGTGCATGATTATTTGAGGATAGATTTTAACAAGTTTATAACTATTACAATATCAAATAATCAACCTATAATTTATAGTAACATATGTAGCTCTAATGACCTTGTTTTGTCGATCGCCTTATTTGTCAGAAATCAAAACTTTCATAAAACTTGTGACTCAACATTCTCCCCCTTTTTGATTGATGACAATATATATCTGCAAATCTGAATCTCCCCCTGAGTACGTGATCTCTTTCTCTTTGAATTCTTATAAATGTATGTTCCTGCAAGCAATTGTTAGCCCTTTCTCCCCCTTTGTCATCGACAAAAAGGAGTAACAGATACTAGAATATGATATGCATAGAATGAATATGATATGCATAGAAAAATAAATTATTAACACATCAAAAACATAACAGAGTTTACTACAGAACATAATGTCAAATGAAAATCATAAATAACGACACTATTTAGTGCAAGTGTCGATGAATGTTTTTAAAGAGCTAAAACATAATAAAATCTAGGATGAAGCAGATCGTATCTCCTCTTCATCATCATCATCGTCGTCATCATCATCATCTTCTTCCTCATCATTGTGCCCTCTAGATGATTCACCATGTCCATGACCACTCATTCCTGTAGACTCGTCAGATGATGTCCAGGTGAAAACTGGAGCAGCAGGACGTTTTCCTGGGTCTTGTGCTTGAACAGAGGTGGATGTGGAACATGATATAGCATCCCATAGCATACCAAAGAATGACTTGACCTTATTGAAGCGCTTATCGATTTTAGAGTCCATGCGCTTGAGACGTGATTCAAGCAAAAATTGGTTACGCGCGATTGTTTCAAGTGATTCTTTTGTTGATGACTTTGATTTTAAAAGTTTTACTTCATCGGAACGAGGACGAGATGAAGTTGCTCGTTGTTTCCTTGGTCCTCTTTGTTGCCAATCTTCGAAAGGCATAATCTCAAGATAAGGTGGAGGAAGCTTCATTCGCTTGATGGTGATGGAATCAATGCATTTTGGTTTTGAGGTTGCAGAATCAGGAGGATTGACCCCACAAGCTAAAAAAAGTCTCATGATATATTCATTGTAAAAGAAATGAGGCCGGGTTGAGTTATTTACCTTGAGAATTTCATCAAAAAGCATGTGAACCCAATTGATTTGGATTTCACCATAGATAGCATAGAGTGCCTTGAAGTTTTCTTTGTACACTGCATCATAATTTCCAAGTCTAGGAAAAAGAGAATGCATCAAGACCCGATGAAGTAACCTGGCTGTCGGGCGAAGTCCAATAGACTTAGTGCCATCGCTATTGTCTTCTATAAACTGATGACTGGTACTATTTCGAGTGAAAACTTCGCAAAAGGTAGATGAAAACTCTTCGCCTCGATTTGGTATACCAAGTATAGAGGCAATTCTAGCACGAGTAAGAAAAATTTGCTTCCCACAGACCATAGACCAGATGACGCCGTTTGGATTATCAGGTTGATATTCATCAAGATTCATGTTGGCGTAAAATAATTTGATCATCAAATGATTTATCTCCACACTATTTGCAGAAAAATCTATCAATGGAGTAATGTTGGCATTATTGGCTAACCTCCAAACTCCGTAAGCCGTGAAATCATCAAATTTGATGAAAGAGCCTGGATGAAACTTGTAATTTGTCATTTGATTCCATCTTGTTACAGCAATTGGAGTTTGAAGCCATTTTTTGACGGAGATGGTAAGAGATGAAGTTTCAGAGGTTGCTCCTTTCTTTGATTTCATTTGAGGAGGAGCCATTGTTGGAGGATTTGTGATTTGGGAATTGAAGAATGGGAACTAGGGTTTGTGATTTGGGGTAAGAGAACAGTTTGAGTAAAGAGTGAATGAGGGTAGAGGGAAAAGTAACGTATAGGTTTATATAAAAAACTGAAAATACGACAACCGGTCGACCTACTGTTTTTGGCCGGTCGACCGTTTTCAACCAGAGAGCAAACGGTCGACCGGCTATAACAGGGGCGGTCGACCGGTCTTGGTCTGTTCTGACATTTAAGTTTATATTTCAAGTTTTTATCATATATCAACCTATATTATATTTTATACATAATACAAAATATAACCGTCATTACAAGAGATAGATAAAGATATAATAACTATATATATTAGTCTAATGAGAAAGTTCATCATTAGAATTATCGTTGTTTCCTTCAATACGTTTCGACCATGGACTCCATTGTTTCTGAGCTCCTTCATTCTTCTCATAGTTCCGATCCCATGACTTAGGACTTTTAGATGTTGATGGCCTAGACGGCATTGTTTCATGCACGTCATGTTTGTTGGAACCGCAGAAAAATGTTGCCAACTTTTCTAAAACAGACAATCGTGCCGACGTCCGTTGTTGCTCGTGATAAAGTTGACTTTGCCCGTAATGGAGTTGTCTCTGAAGGTCTATCTGATGTTTCTGGTAGTGGTCTATCTCATCGATTTGAGCTTTGGTACGAGGAGAATAGAATAGTGTCCGCTTTACTCGTTTTGAATTTGGAGTTTTATCAGACATACAAGAGCATTGATGATGACAACTTGATTTTTGTTTTGGAGTTGTAGGAGAATAAAATTCCTCCGACTCAGAACTCGTAATTGAAATGTATGATTCTTGAGCACATTTATCACAAATGTGAGCCATAGTGTATGTTGTATAGAATATTATGGTTTGATAAAAAGAAAAGATGAACAAAATATAAAATGTTTGCAAATTTATATATAAGTTTGTTATGTATAACCTATGGATGTGAGTTACTGATAAATTTTAACCAAGAAAATATAAGCAGAAAATTTTTTGTAAGTCTAAAAATAGCTTTCTTTTTAAAAACTGAATTTATAAGATAAGAAAGTAAAGAACGATCACAAAAAAATAAGTAAAGTGAATTTGACCATTAAATAAAGCAGTGGCTTATATTTAATGTAAAAAATATAGTTTATGTAATAGTTGTAGTTAAAGGATAACTAAAGAGAATAACTGAAGAATAACTAATAAGAAGATGTTCTTTTAGAAATTTCTTAGTCAAGATTTTTTCTTGAAATTAAACCAAGCTCTCTTTGTAATTTAATAAAATTAGATTCGAGCAGAGGTTTAGTAAAAATGTCTGCTAATTGATTGTCAGTATGAACATATTCAAGACATATATTTCCTTTGTCAATATTATCTCGAAGGAAATGATGACGGATATCAATGTGTTTGGTTCTGGAGTGATTTACTGGATTTTTAGAGAGATTTATAGCACTAGTGTTATCACAGTATATAATAGAATTTGATAAATGAATATCAAAATCTTGAAGTGTTTGTTGCATATATAGTACTTGAGTACAAGCAAGAGCTGCTGATATATATTCAGCTTCACATGTTGATAGTGAAACACAATTCCGTTTCTTACTGAACCAAGAGACAAGTGATTTTCCAATAAAATGGCACGTACCACTTGTACTTTTTCTATCCGTTCGTGAGCCACCGAAATCAGCATCACTATATGATACTA
The DNA here is from genome assembly GCA_030765085.1 of Allium cepa. Taxonomy (NCBI): domain Eukaryota; kingdom Viridiplantae; phylum Streptophyta; class Magnoliopsida; order Asparagales; family Amaryllidaceae; genus Allium; species Allium cepa. Next base: position 339,705,925 of record CM060938.1, read on the forward strand.
ATTCAAATGGACATTCTTTTGGATAAAAAAGACCAAAATCTTTGGTATTATTAAGATAACGAATTATACGTTTTACTGCTCGTAGATGTGATTCCTTTGGATCGGCTTGAAAACGAGCACATAAACAAACACTCATTATTATATCTGGACGACTAGCTGTAAGATAAAGAAGAGAACCAATCATGCTTCGATACAATTTCTGGTCAACATTCTTACCACTTTCATCTTTGTCAAGATGTGTAGTTGTACTCATAGGAGTTGGTTTTCCAGATGTATTTTCTAATCCGAAGCGTTTGATAAGGTTTTCACAGTATTTTTCTTGATTAATAAAAATGCCGTTTGGAAGTTGCTTTATTTGAAGTCCAAGAAAATAAGATAGTTCTCCCATATGAGACATTTCGAATTCTTTGGTCATAATATTTGCAAATTCTTTGCAAAGTTTATCGTTTGTTGAACCAAAGATGATATCGTCTACATATATCTGGATAACTAGAATATCTTTTCGAGAATGTTTAATAAACAAAGTTTGATCGACTTTGCCTATTTGAAATCCTGAGTTAATAAGATAGCTACGTAGTCGTTCATACCAAGCACGAGGTGCTTGTTTTAACCCATACAGAGCTTTCTTAAGTTTGAACACATGGTCAGGATATTTTTCATGTACGAATAGAGGAGGTTGTTCGACATAGACATTCTCTTTGATAAATCCATTGAGAAAAGCACTTTTGACATCCATCTGATAAAGTTTGAAATTATGGTGACAAGCAAAAGATAATAGGATTCTAATAGCTTCTAGTCGAGCAACTGGTGCAAAAGTTTCTTCATAATCGATACCTTCTTCCTGATTATATCCTTGTGCTACTAATCTTGCTTTACTTTTGGTGATATTGCCTTGTTCGTCAGCCTTATTTTTATAGACCCATTTAGTACCAATTACTGACTGATCAGTTGGTCTTGGAACAAGTTCCCAAACGTCATTGCGCTCAAACTGATTTAGTTCTTCCTGCATGGCAATGATCCAGTAATCATCTGTAGCAGCTTCTTTTGGATTCTTGGGTTCGATATTTGAGAGAAAAGCGACATGACCCATTTGATTGAGTTGACTCCTTGTTCTGACATGTGATGTTATTTCACCGATTATATTTTGAGGCGGATGGTCTCTTAATATTCTTGGTGGTGATTGTAACTCACATATTTGAGGAATATTCTCAATAACTATTTCTGAGTCAGAATCAATATTTGTGATGATTTGATTGTCAGTGACTATTGATTCGTCATCATCTGATATAGTGTGAGGGCGCTGATAGATTTCATCAAAAGAGACATGAAGTGATTCTTCAATAGTTTTGGTTCGTTTATTAAATATCCGATAGGCCTTACTTCGTTCCGAATAACTGACAAATATTCCTTCATCGGCCTTTGGATCGAATTTGCCAAGCTGGTCTTTTGTATTTAAAATAAAGCACTTCGAACCAAAAACTTTGAAGTATGAGATTTTAGGTTTCCTTTTGTTAAATAATTCATAAGGAGTATTCTTGGTAAGAGGTCTTATGGATACACGATTTAAAACATAACAGGCAGTTGCCACAGCTTCTGCCCAAAAATGTTTTGGTAAGGTGGTTCCATTCAATAATGTTCTTGCACATTCTTGTAAAGTTCGGTTTTTCCGTTCTACAACTCCGTTCTGTTGTGGAGTTCTGGGAAACGAAAAATTATGATATATACCTTTCTTTGTACAAAATTGTTCAAATTCATTATTTTCAAACTCTCCGCCATGATCACTTTTTATATTTTTAACTTTAATCCCTTTTGATTTTTGAATTCTTTTGACGAAAGATTTGAAATGATCGAAAGTATCACTTTTATTTTTTAAGAAAATTGTCCATGTATAACGAGAGAAATCATCAACAATTACAAGCACATATTGACTGTGATTTATTGATTGAACTCTAGTAGGTCCAAATAAATCCATGTGTAGTAACTCAAGTGGTTGTAATGTTGATATGACTTTCTTGGATTTAAAAGATGATTTGGTCAATTTTCCTACTTGACATGCGTCACAAATGTTGTTAACTTTAAAACTCATTTTGGGTAGTCCTCTAACTAGATTGTTTTTGGCTAGCTTGTCAATAGTTCTGAAGTTTATATGACAGAAGCGTTTGTGCCATAGCCATGGATCATTGTCATTAGCCACAAGACACATATCTGAATTATGATTAATGTTCATATTCAAAATATATATATTTCTGTCTCTATAACCTTCGAAAACCAAATTATGGTCTTTATCTAGAATACTACACTTATTATTTGAAAATGAAATAATAAAACCCTTGTCACATAACTGACTAATACTTAGCAAATTGTGTTTCAAATTTCTAACTAGCATGACATTAGTAATAAGAGGTAAGTTAGATGTACCACAATTGCTCACATCGCCTTTGCCGATGATATAGCCTTTTGAATTGTCTCCAAAAGTGACGGAGCCACCATCTGAATATGTAATATTTGTTAATAAACTCTTGTCTCCTGTCATGTGCTTTGAGCAACCACTGTCCAATATCCACTTTCCTCTTTTCTTAAGTGGGACCTGCAAAAAATAGAATTAAGTCCATGGTACCCACTTTTTATAGGGTCCTAAGAGTTAGGTCTTAGGAGTCCAAACCCATTTTGGGTCCGGTATACCCTTTATATATATAATTGTTATTAAAATGCACAGTATTCATGAATTGCTGAATGTATTTGTTCCTAATCAAATTATTATTTGTTTTAGGAACCCATATTTTGATAGTCTTGACATTTTTCTTTTGAAATTTCACAACTGGTTTTGGTTTGGAATATAATAAACTAAGATTTTTATTAGCTTCAGTTTTTTGTACTTTCTTTTTCCTTTTATTTCCAAGATGTTTCTTGGTTTCTTGTTTGTTATATCCCAATCCTTGTTTGTCTGAAATAGATTGTGAACTTTCAATGATTTTTGTCAAGTTTTCTCGACCTTTGTTAAAGTTAGAAACATTTTGAGTAATGTCATCAAACTTTGTTTGTAAGCTAGCTTTTTCTAGGTCTAGAATTTTGACTTTTGCTTTAAGCTCATGATTTTCAGTAGTGAGAGCATTATTTTTCTCTTTTTGAGTTTCTATTTCTTGACTCAAAAGGGATATTTGAGAATCAACATTAGATGATGATTCTTGAATATTTTCAAGTTCCTCTTCTAATATTTTCTTCTCATCTTTTAACATATCTCGTTCAAGCTCTGCTCTACTTAAATCTGCTCTGACTACTTTTAATTGACGTTTTATGTCTTTATATTTGACTATCAATTCAGCATTAATATCAAGTAATTCATCAAATGTAGGAATTTGTACCTCATCTTCTGTTGCCATAAAACAAACATTAGCTTGTTCATTCTCTCAATCACTTTCACTTTCTGATGAAGATTACTCTGAATCATCCCATGTTACTGAGAAAGCTCGTTTCTTAGATTTGTCCTTTTTATATTTGAATTTGTCATTTTCTGACTTCTTCTTTTGTTCTGGACAATCTTTCTGCATGTGTCCCTTTTTGTGGCAGTTGAAACATTCTATAGCAGATGAAGATGGTTTATTTGATCCAGGTTTCCTTTTATTGTAACGACTGGCTTTTCGATATTTTAAGAATTTTTTGAATCCTTTCGCAATGAATGCCAAATCTTCGTCTTCAGAATCTGATTCATTTTCATCTTTCTCAACATGAAATGCTACATTTTTCTTTTCTTCCTTCTGTTCTTTTCTAGCCTGCAAATTTGCTTCATAGGACATTAAATTTCCTATCAATTCATCTGGCTTCATGACGGAAAGGTCATTAGCTTCTTCGATTGCTAATACTTTTCCTTCCCATTCACTAGTCAGAGAATGTAGGACTGTTGAAACAACATCGAAATCAGAATACTTTTGTCCTAAGCCAATAAGAGCATGGTGAATAGTTTGAAACCGTGAATACATGTCATTGATTGTCTCATTTGGTTTCATTTTGAAATTTTGAAATTGACTTTTCAGCATGGCTATTTTGGCTTGTTTAACCTTGTTAGTACCTTCATGAGTGATTTTTAGTGTTTGCCAAATTTGATATGCAGTAGTGCAGATACTAACACGGTTATATTCATTTTGGTCTAATGCACAGAACAACATATTTATTGCTCTTGCATTTACAGCTGCTGCCGTTTTCTCAGCTGCAGTCCATTCTGAATAATCAGTTGTTGGATTCACTATTTCTCTTTGAGTGGCATTCCAAGCATCATAGTTATTTGATTGCATAAAGAATGACATACGTGTTGCCCAATAACTATAGTTAAGACCATTGAAAAATGGAGGTCTTTGTGTCGATTGACCCTCCGTGTAAGTGGTGTTTTGAGTGCTAGTACTTACGTTATTTGCCATATTACTATAATATATCAAATAACTGTGTTACGGTTATATGATGACCGTGCTCTGATACCAAATGAAAGTGCGGTGTGTATACAATTATATGTGCTAATATAGTATACACGGATCGTGTAATATGGATTACAATACAAATGCGGAAATAGATGATAATAGCATAGTAAATAAAAAATAGAAAAATCACACCAGAGATTTTTATACTGGTTCGGAGCACCGTCCTACGTCCAGTCCCAGACTTCTATCTGGATTTTCACTATTAACTTCCTCGCTTCACCCGGAGGAACAGGTTTACAACACCCGAACAGCCGAACGGGATTTCACGCCTCTAATACACTGAGGACTTCAACACTTGCCTCTTACAACACAGAGGACTTCAACAAAAGAACAAATATAATTGTTGTTGACAATTTGTGCTCTTGAAAACACGGATTTGTCACTAGCAGTACACCCTTCCTATAATCTTATCCTCAAAGTTTGCAATATGATGTTTTGAAAAGATTAAGGAAAGTATATTATTGAATCAAAGGATATGAAATAGTTTCAAAGATTCAATAAATAATTTAGAGCTTTTATAATGCAGAATTAAGATCAGAGATTAGATTAAAATAATAAATGAAAATCGTTATTGTCTAATCAATGAATTGGATGAGTTTATATAGATAAGAATGGTTGTAACTCTTTGTCATTAAGAGATATGATCTTTGGTGAAAGGTAAGAGATGCAACCTTTGGAGAAGAGAAGTGTCTTTTGGAAAAATTGTTTTCTGTTCAAAAACGGTCGACAGGTTAAAAAGTGACCAGTAGACAGGAATTTAAAATATATATACGTTATGTGCATGTGTGCACGTTCATTGTGCATTTTACACAGAAACGGTCGACCGTATGATTATTAACCGGTCGACCGGTTCTTGTTAATTTGCACAATGAATGTGCAATGCTATTAAACGTATATATATATCGATTATATTGAGGTGCATGATTATTTGAGGATAGATTTTAACAAGTTTATAACTATTACAATATCAAATAATCAACCTATAATTTATAGTAACATATGTAGCTCTAATGACCTTGTCTTGTCGATCGCCTTATTTGTCAGAAATCAAAACTTTCATAAAACTTGTGACTCAACATTCTCCCCCTTTTTGATTGATGACAATATATATCTGCAAATCTGAATCTCCCCCTGAGTACGTGATCTCTTTCTCTTTGAATTCTTATAAATGTATGTTCCTGCAAGCAATTGTTAGCCCTTTCTCCCCCTTTGTCATCGACAAAAAGGAGTAACAGATACTAGAATATGATATGCATAGAATGAATATGATATGCATAGAAAAATAAATTATTAACACATCAAAAACATAACAGAGTTTACTACAGAACATAATGTCAAATGAAAATCATAAATAACGACACTATTTAGTACAAGTGTCGATGAATGTTTTTAAAGAGCTAAAACATAATAAAATCTAGGACGAAGCAGATCGTATCTCCTCTTCATCATCATCATCGTCGTCATCATCATCATCTTCTTCTTCCTCATCATTGTGCCCTCTAGATGATTCACCATGTCCATGACCACTCATTCCTGTAGACTCGTCAGATGATGTCCAGGTGAAAACTGGAGCAGCAGGACGTTTTCCTGGGTCTTGTGCTTGAACAGAGGTGGATGTGGAACATGATATAGCATCCCATAGCATACCAAAGAATGACTTGACCTTATTGAAGCGCTTATCGATTTTAGAGTCCATGCGCTTGAGACGTGATTCAAGCAAAAATTGGTTACGCGCGATTGTTTCAAGTGATTCTTTTGTTGATGACTTTGATTTTAAAAGTTTTACTTCATCGGAACGAGGACGAGATGAAGTTGCTCGTTGTTTCCTTGGTCCTCTTTGTTGCCAATCTTCGAAAGGCATAATCTCAAGATAAGGTGGAGGAAGCTTCATTCGCTTGATGGTGATGGAATCAATGCATTTTGGTTTTGAGGTTGCAGAATCAGGAGGATTGACCCCACAAGCTAAAAAAAGTCTCATGATATATTCATTGTAAAAGAAATGAGGCCGGGTTGAGTTATTTACCTTGAGAATTTCATCAAAAAGCATGTGAACCCAATTGATTTGGATTTCACCATAGATAGCATAGAGTGCCTTGAAGTTTTCTTTGTACACTGCATCATAATTTCCAAGTCTAGGAAAAAGAGAATGCATTAAGACCCGATGAAGTAACCTGGCTGTCGGGCGAAGTCCAATAGACTTAGTGCCATCGCTATTGTCTTCTATAAACTGATGACTGGTACTATTTCGAGTGAAAACTTCGCAGAAGGTAGATGAAAACTCTTCTCCTCGATTTGGTATACCAAGTATAGAGGCAATTCTAGCATGAGTAAGAAAAAATTGCTTCCCACAGACCATAGACCAGATGACGCCGTTTGGATTATCAGGTTGATATTCATCAAGATTCATGTTGGCGTAAAATAATTTGATCATCAAATGATTTATCTCCACTCTATTTGCAGAAAAATCTATCAATGGAGTAATGTTGGCATTATTGGCTAACCTCCGAACTCCGTAAGCCGTGAAATCATCAAATTTGATGAAAGAGCCTGGATGAAACTTGTAATTTGTCATTTGATTCCATCTTGTTACAGCAATTGGAGTTTGAAGCCATTTTTTGACGGAGATGGTAAGAGATGAAGTTTCAGAGGTTGCTCCTTTCTTTGATTTCTTTTGAGGAGGAGCCATTGTTAGAGGATTTGTGATTTGGGAATTGAAGAATGGGAACTAGGGTTTGTGATTTGGTGTAAGAGAACAGTTTGAGTAAAGAGTGAATGAGGGTAGAGGGAAAAGTAACGTATAGGTTTATATAAAAAACTGAAAATACGACAACCGGTCGACCTACTGTTTTTGGCCGGTCGACCGTTTTCAACCAGAGAGCAAACGGTCGACCGGCTATAACAGGGGCGGTCGACCGGTCTTGGTCTGTTGTGACATTTAAGTTTATATTTCAAGTTTTTATCATATATCAACCTATATTATATTTTATACATAATACAAAATATAACCGTCATTACAAGAGATAGATAAAGATATAATAACTATATATATTAGTCTAATGAGAAAGTTCGTCATTAGAATTATCGTTGTTTCCTTCAATACGTTTCGACCATGGACTCCATTGTTTCTGAGCTCCTTCATTCTTCTCATAGTTCCGATCCCATGAGTTAGGACTTTTAGATGTTGATGGCCTAGACGGCATTGGTTCATGCACGTCATGTTTGTTGGAACCGCAGAAAAATGTTGCCAACTTTTCTAAAACAGACAATCGTGCCGATGTCCGTTGTTGCTCGTGATAAAGTTGACTTTGCCCGTAATGGAGTTGTCTCTGAAGGTCTATCTGATGTTTCTGGTAGTGGTGTATCTCATCGATTTGAGCTTTGGTACGAGGAGAATAGAATAATGTCCGCTTTACTCGTTTTGAATTTGGAGTTTTATCAGACATACAAGAGCATTGATGATGACAACTTGATTTTTGTTTTGGAGTTGTAGGAGAATAAAATTCCTCCGACTCAGAACTCGTAATTGAAATGTATGATTCTTGAGCACATTTATCACAAATGTGAGCCATAGTGTATGTTGTATAGAATATTATGGTTTGATAAAAAGAAAAGATGAACAAAATATAAAATGTTTGCAAATTTATATATAAGTTTGTTATGTATAACCTATGGATGTGAGTTACTGATAAATTTTAACCAAGAAAATATAAGCAGAAAATTTTTTGTAAGTCTAAAAATAGCTTTCTTTTTAAAAACTGAATTTATAAGATAAGAAAGTAAAGAACGATCACAAAAAAATAAGTAAAGTGAATTTAACCATTAAATAAAGCAGTGGCTTATATTTAATGTAAAAAATATAGTTTATGTAATAGTTGTAGTTAAAGGATAACTAAAGAGAATAACTGAAGAATAACTAACAAGAAGATGTTCTTTTAGAAATTTCTTAGTCAAGATTTTTTCTTGAAATTAAACCAAGCTCTCTTCGTAATTTAATAAAATTAGATTCGAGCAGAGGCTTAGTAAAAATGTCTGCTAATTGATTGTCAGTATGAACATATTCAAGACATATATTTCCTTTGTCAATATTATCTCGAAGGAAATGATGACGGATATCAATGTGTTTGGTTCTGGAGTGATTTACTGGATTTTTAGAGAGATTTATAGCACTAGTGTTATCACAGTATATAATAGAATTTGATAAATGAATATCAAAATCTTGAAGTGTTTGTTGCATATATAGTACTTGAGTACAAGCAAGAGCTGCTGATATATATTCAGCTTCACATGTTGATAGTGAAACACAATTCTGTTTCTTACTGAACCAAGAGACAAGTGATTTTCCAATAAAATGGCACGTACCACTTGTACTTTTTCTATCCGTTCGTGAGCCACCGAAATCAGCATCACTATATGATACTAATTCAAATGGACATTCTTTTGGATAAAAAAGACCGAAATCTTTGGTATTATTAAGATAACGAATTATACGTTTTACTGCTCGTAGATGTGATTCCTTTGGATCGGCTTGAAAACGAGCACATAAACAAACACTCATTATTATATCTGGACGACTAGCTGTAAGATAAAGAAGAGAACCAATCATGCTTCGATACAATTTCTGGTCAACATTCTTACCACTTTCATCTTTGTCAAGATGTGTAGTTGTACTCATAGGAGTTGGTTTTCCAGATGTATTTTCTAATCCGAAGCGTTTGATAAGGTTTTCACAGTATTTTTCTTGATTAATAAAAATGTCGTTTGGAAGTTGCTTTATTTGAAGTCCAAGAAAATAAGATAGTTCTCCCATATGAGACATTACGAATTCTTTGGTCATAATATTTGCAAATTCTTTGCAAAGTTTATCGTTTGTTGAACCAAAGATGATATCGTCTACATATATATGGATAACTAGAATATCTTTTCGAGAATGTTTAATAAACAAAGTTTGATCGACTTTGCCTATTTGAAATCCTGAGTTAATAAGATAGCTACGTAGTCGTTCATACCAAGCACGAGGTGCTTGTTTTAACCCATACAGAGCTTTCTTAAGTTTGAACACATGATCAGGATATTTTTCATGTACGAACAGAGGAGGTTGTTCGACATAGACATTCTCTTTGATAAATCCATTGAGAAAAGCACTTTTGACATCCATCTGATAAAGTTTGAAATTATGGTGACAAGCAAAAGATAATAGGATTCTAATAGCTTCTAGTCGAGCAACTGGTGCAAAAGTTTCTTCATAATCGATACCTTCTTCCTGATTATATCCTTGTGCTACTAATCTTGCTTTATTTTTGGTGATATTGCCTTGTTCGTCAGCCTTATTTTTATAGACCCATTTAGTACCAATTACTGACTGATCAGTTGGTCTTGGAACAAGTTCCCAAACGTCATTGCGCTCAAACTGATTTAGTTCTTCCTGCATGGCAATGATCCAGTAATCATCTGTAGCAGCTTCTTTTGGATTCTTGGGTTCGATATTTGAGAGAAAAGCGACATGACCCATTTGATTGAGTTGACTCCTTGTTCTGACATGTGATGTTATTTCACCGATTATATTTTGAGGCGGATGGTCTCTTAATATTCTTGGTGGTGATTGTAACTCACATATTTGAGGAATATTCTCAATAACTATTTCTGAGTCAGAATCAATATTTGTGATGATTTGATTGTCAGTGACTATTGATTCGTCATCATCTGATATAGTGTGAGGGCGCTGATAGATTTCATCAAAAGAGACATGAAGTGATTCTTCAATAGTTTTGGTTCGTTTATTAAATATCCGATAGGCCTTACTTCGTTCCGAATAACCGACAAATATTCCTTCATCGGCCTTTGGATCGAATTTGCCAAGCTGGTCTTTTGTATTTAAAATAAAGCACTTCGAACCAAAAACTTTGAAGTATGAGATTTTAGGCTTCCTTTTGTTAAATAATTCATAAGGAGTATTCTTGGTAAGAGGTCTTATGGATACACGATTTAAAACATAACAGGCAGTTGCCACAGCTTCTGCCCAAAAATGTTTTGGTAAGGTGGTTCCATTCAATAATGTTCTTGCACATTCTTGTAAAGTTCGGTTTTTCCGTTCTACAACTCCGTTCTGTTGTGGAGTTCTGGGAAACGAAAAATTATGATATATACCTTTCTTTGTACAAAATTGTTCAAATTCATTATTTTCAAACTCTCCGCCATGATCACTTCTTATATTTTTAACTTTAATCCCTTTTGATTTTTGAATTCTTTTGACGAAAGATTTGAAATGATCGAAAGTATCACTTTTATTTTTTAAGAAAATTGTCCATGTATAACGAGAGAAATCATCAACAATTACAAGCACATATTGACTGTGATTTATTGATTGAACTCTAGTAGGTCCAAATAAATCCATGTGTAGTAACTCAAGTGGTTGTAATGTTGATATGACTTTCTTGGATTTAAAAGATGATTTGGTCAATTTCCTACTTGACATGCGTCACAAATGTTGTTAACTTTAAAACTCATTTTGGGTAGTCCTCTAACTAGATTGTTTTTGGCTAGCTTGTCAATAGTTCTGAAGTTTATATGACAGAAGCGTTTGTGCCATAGCCATGGACCATTGTCATTAGCCACAAGACACATATCTAAATTATGATTAATGTTCATATTCAAAATATATATATTTCTGTCTCTATAACCTTCGAAAACCAAATTATGGTCTTTATCTAGAATACTACACTTATTATTTGAAAATGAAATAATAAAACCCTTGTCACATAACTGACTAATACTTAGCAAATTGTGTTTCAAATTTCTAACTAGCATGACATTAGTAATAAGAGGTAAGTTAGATGTACCACAATTGCTCACATCGCCTTTGCCGATGATATAGCCTTTTGAATTGTCTCCAAAAGTGACGGAGCCACCATCTGAATATGTAATATTTGTTAATAAACTCTTGTCTCCTGTCATGTGCTTTGAGCAACCACTGTCCAATATCCACTTTCCTCTTTTCTTAAGTGGGACCTGCAAAAAATAGAATTAAGTCCATGGTACCCACTTTTTATAGGGTCCTAAGAGTTAGGTCTTAGGAGTCCAAACCCATTTGGGTCCGGTATCCCCTTTATATATATAATTGTTATTAAAATGCACAGTATTCATGAATTGCTGAATGTATTTGTTCCTAATCAAATTATTATTTGTTTTAGGAACCCATATTTTGATAGTCTTGACATTTTTCTTTTGAAATTTCACAACTGGTTTTGGTTTGGAATATAATAAACTAAGATTTTTCTTAGCTTCAGTTTTTTGTACTTTCTTTTTCCTTTTATTTCCAAGATGTTTCTTGGTTTCTTGTTTGTTATATCCCAATCCTTGTTTGTCTGAAATAGATTGTGAACTTTCAATGATTTTTGTCAAGTTTTCTCGACCTTTGTTAAAGTTAGAAACATTTTGAGTAATGTCATCAAACTTTGTTTGTAAGCTAGCTTTTTCTAGGTCTAGAATTTTGACTTTTGCTTTAAGCTCATGATTTTCAGTAGTGAGAGCATTATTTTTCTCTTTTTGATTTTCTATTTCTTGACTCAAAAGGGATATTTGAGAATCAACATTAGATGATGATTCTTGAATATTTTCAAGTTTCTCTTCTAATATTTTCTTCTCATCTTTTAACATATCTCGTTCAAGCTCTGCTCTACTTAAATCTGCTTTGACTACTTTTAATTGACGTTTTATGTCTTTATATTTGACTATCAATTCAGCATTAATATCAAGTAATTCATCAAATGTAGGAATTTGTACCTCATCTCCTGTTGCCATAAAACAAACATTAGCTTGTTCATTCTCTCAATCACTTTCACTTTCTGATGAAGATGACTTTGAATCATCCCATGTTACTGAGAAAGCTCGTTTCTTAGATTTGTCCTTTTTATATTTGAATTTGTCATTTTCTGACTTCTTCTTTTGTTCTGGACAATCTTTCTGCATGTGTCCCTTTTTGTGGCAGTTGAAACATTCTATAGCAGATGAAGATGGTTTATTTGATCCAGGTTTCCTTTTATTGTAACGACTGGCTTTTCGATATTTTAAGAATTTTTTGAATCCTTTCGCAATGAATGCCAAATCTTCGTCTTCAGAATCTGATTCATTTTCATCTTTCTCAACATGAAATGCTACATTTTTCTTTTCTTCCTTCTGTTCTTTTCTAGCCTGCAAATTTGCTTCATAGGACATTAAATTTCCTATCAATTCATCTGGCTTCATGATGGAAAGGTCATTAGCTTCTTCGATTGCTAATACTTTTCCTTCCCATTCACTAGTCAGAGAATGTAGGACTGTTGAAACAACATCGAAATCAGAATACTTTTGTCCTAAGCCAATAAGAGCATGGTGAATAGTTTGAAACCGTGAATACATGTCATTGATTGTCTCATTTGGTTTCATTTTGAAATTTTGAAATTGACTTTTCAGCATGGCTATTTTGGCTTGTTTAACCTTGTTAGTACCTTCATGAGTGATTTTTAGTGTTTGCCAAATTTGATATGCAGTAGTGCAGATACTAACACGGTTATATTCATTTTGGTCTAATGCACAGAACAACATATTTATTGCTCTTGCATTTACAGCTGCTGCCGTTTTCTCAGCTGCAGTCCATTCTGAATAATCAGTTGTTGGATTCACTATTTCTCTTTGAGTGGCATTCCAAGCATCATAGTTATTTGATTGCATAAAGAATGACATACGTGTTGCCCAATAACTATAGTTAAGACCATTGAAAAATAGAGGTCTTTGTGTCGATTGACCCTCCGTGTAATGGTGTTTTGAGTGCTAGTACTTACGTTATTTGCCATATTACTATAATATATCAAATAACTGTGTTACGGTTATATGATGACCGTGCACCGATACCAAATGAAAGTGCGGTGTGTATACAATTATATGTGCTAATATAGTATACACGGATCGTGTAATATGGATTACAATACAAATGCGGAAATAGATGATAATAGCATAGTAAATAAAAAATAGAAAAATCACACCAGAGATTTTTGTACTGGTTCGGAGCACCGTCCTACGTCCAGTCCCAGACTTCTATCTGGATTTTCACTATTAACTTCCTCGCTTCACCCGGAGGAACAGGTTTACAACACCCGAACAGCCGAACGGGATTTCACGCCTCTAATACACTGAGGACTTCAACACTTGCCTCTTACAACACAGAGGACTTCAACAAAAGAACAAATATAATTGTTGTTGACAATTTGTGCTCTTGAAAACACGGATTTGTCACTAGCAGCACACCCTTCCTATAATCTTATCCTCAAAGTATGCAATATGATGTTTTGAAAAGATTAAGGAAAGTATATTATTGAATCAAAGGATATGAAATAGTTTCAAAGATTCAATAAATAATTTAGAGCTTTTATAATGCAGAATTAAGATCAGAGATTAGATTAAAATAATATATGAAAATCGTTATTGTTTAATCAATGAATTGGATGAGTTTATATAGATAAGAATGGTTGTAACTCTTTGTCATTAAGAGATATGATCTTTGGTGAAAGGTAAGAGATGCAACCTTTGGAGAAGAGAAGTGTCTTTTGGAAAAATTGTTTTCTGTTCAAAAACGGTCGACAGGTTAAAAAGTGACCAGTAGACAGGAATTTAAAATATATATACGTTATGTGCATGTGTGCACGTTCATTGTGCATTTTACACAGAAACGGTCGACCGTATGATTATTAACCGGTCGACCGGTTCCTGTTAATTTGCACAATGAATGTGCAATGCTATTAAACGTATATATATATCGATTATATTGAGGTGCATGATTATTTGAGGATAGATTTTAACAAGTTTATAACTATTACAATATCAAATAATCAACCTATAATTTATAGTAACATATGTAGCTCTAATGACCTTGTTTTGTCGATCGCCTTATTTGTCAGAAATCAAAACTTTCATAAAACTTGTGACTCAACATTGATAACATCTGTTGAAACAATAGACCAGCATGAAGTAAAGAAGTAGGCATTCAACCCATCTGGGCCACCACACGAATTGGAGTTAAGTGAGAACATAGCTTGTTTAATCTCTTCATGGGTAACTTCATTGCATAGCAAGGTATAATCTTCTGTACTTAGTCTAGGCAGGATTGCGTCAGGGATCTGTTCAATGTTAGGACTGAAGTTGCTCTTGTTGCTATACAGATCAGAGAAATGATGAACAAAAGCATCTTGGACCTCTTAAGTTTTGGAGTGCAGTACACCATTTGCATCGTAGATAGTAGTTATGTTTTCTCTTCTCTGTTTATTCTTGAGAGTAGCATGAAAGTAGGCACTATTTTTATCTCCCTTTTCTTTCCACTTTATTCTCGACTTCTGTCTTACCATACCAGTCTCAGTAGCTAATGCTTCATAGTATTGTTGAGTCAAGTAATTTTCAGTTGTAGCATGGTTAGCATTATTCACATCAGACATCATAGCAATTTGAGCTACAATCAGTTTTTCTTTTATCAGAGTACTCATTTTCTCACCGTTTCCATATTTTTGGAAGGCCCATTTTTTCAAAACCACCTTTATCTCTTTAATTTTTTCCTGCAAAACAAACAAATGAGTACCAAATTTAGGCTTGTTCCATGTTGTTATCACTATAGATTTAAAATAAGGTTCAGAGACCCAAGAATTAAAAAATTTAAAATTTGATTTTCCCCTCTTGTCCGCTTTATGTAGGTGTATAATCTGAGGTGAGTGGTCAGAAAGGAGAGGAGTAGGTAGGTGATTGAAAAGAAGAGGCCATTTGGATAGGGCCGATTGATTGGAAAAGGTGTGATCTATCCTAGAGAATGTTCTACATCCATGTCTCCTCTTATTGTTCCAAGAGTACGACATACCAATAGTTTTGACCATTATCAGTTCCGCGTCGATAAGAGTATCAGCAAGTGGTTTAATTTCATTAAGAGATAGCGGGCAACCACCTACTCTATCAGAGAGTGAGAAGCTACAATTGAAGTCCCCCATGATAATCCATGGGTGGGTGGACTGCCTGAGAGATGGAATGGTCGAAAGTAACATAGTTCTAGACGCAGCAGAGTTGAATGCGTAAACAGAGGAAACAAAGAAGGTAGAGTTATCAGAAAGGTCATTCGCTTGGCAGTGAATTAGTTGGGAAGAAGATAGGATGGGGGTAATTTGTATTGTTTTGGGATCATATAGAATCAAAATTCTACCATACGGTGCTTCATTCAAGTTATGTATGTATTTCCAGTTAGGATTAATGAAAGTAGCCGCTTTGTCAGTCTTTTTTTGATCCAACTTCGTTTCAAGAATAGCTAAGATTGTCAGTTGATGAGTTATGATAAGCTGCTTACACTGTTCCTGTTTGATAATTAGGTTTGCACCACGTATGGTCCATGCTCCGATGCGTGACATCATTGGATAACACGCGCATTAAGTAATTCTATCTTCATTCTCCTGGTCACCACCTGATTAGAGGACAGATAATTAGGAATTGTAGCTGAAAGGGGAGTAACTTCATGGTTTTTTGTTTCATCAGGCAAGGGGGAGGAGGCTTGACAAGTTTCAGTAGGGGTGGGTAGCAAAGATATGACAGCGGCTGTTATTGGTGGAGGGGCTTTGTAAGCCGAAGGTGGTTGAATTTTGGAGTAACAGTGTTGAGTGGTTAGGTTGGGAATCGTGTCAATTCCTGGGTGCATGGATTTTGTGGTTTGAATATTGGTCTGATACGAAGTGCATGCATCATTATCGTTGTGCATGCTTTCCTTCAGCAGTTCATTTTTCTTTTGTTTGCGTTTCTTGTTGCTGTTTGGTTTTCCTTTTCTACCAGAAGTTCTGTTTTCATCACCTTTTTGACTATCATTGTTTGTTTCAACTTGCTTACATCCTTCATTGCTTTTCACTGATTGTTGTATTTCATTCTCTGTTCGCTCTTCATCATGTTTCACTTGAACAGAATTAATTCTCCAATCCTCTTCCAGATTAATATGGTTCACATCTTCATTTTGTTCCTCTGTTACATTGTTTCCAATTGCTTTCTGACCTTGTTTATCATATTCCACACATTCATCAATTATATCAATCATGTTCTCCTCCTCTTGCAGATTAAGGAGCGCATCAAAACTATTGAATATTAAAAAATTTCCTACTGTGTTATTTTCTCCATTTGTCTCCACTTCTACCGGACTATATTCTTTATCCACTTGATTTATTGCATTCTGTATGTTGGCATTAACTTCTTCATTTATGTTTTCACTGTTGCTACTTTTATCACCACTTAAAACATTATCTTGGTCTTCACTTTTCTTCTCTTTCACATTCTTGCTTTTCTCTTTGCATGCTCCATCCTGAACTATATTATTTCCTTTTTCCACCAACTCTGGCTTCTTGTTGTTCACTCGTTGCCAAACTCTGTTGTTTCGTTGCATAACCGGTTTGACATATCTATTATCACGGGGTATCACTGATGCCTCATCCTTTTTTTCCTTACTTTCGTTCCTGTATATTTCATTTCCTTTGTTACTTTGACTATTCTCCTTACCATCACATCTTTCTGTTTTATGTCCAAATTTTTTGCATATTACACATACATCTAGCTTCCACTTATATTGAACATAGATCTTTTGATAACCCCCCTCAACCAACTTAACCATATACTCATCAGGAAGCTCTTGTCTGGCTTGACTTCAATTAAGCACTTCGCCTAGCTTAGCCGTTCTTGCTTCTCCGTCATTTCATCCATCACAACATCCTCCCCAGGTGACTACTAAGCCAGTTAATCCCAATTGGCGACCACGCAAAAATAGGAAGGTTATACATCTGTACCCAAACTGGGACCGCAGAAATAGATCCAGGTACATTACTAATTGCTGCATCGTATGGTTTAACTATGAACATTTTATTATTCATAATTATAGGATCACTTTGTAAGATCTTAACTCTATCTTCCGAACACGTAAAATTAAATAAAAAGATGCTTCCATCTGACTTGGCAGTAACCGAGCCTTTTAACTTCCAAATCTTTTTAAGCTTACTGATAACTGCTGTATAGGACAATGGTTTGTCTAAGAAAAAACCAACCAGTGTTTCATTCCATAGTACTGCTCCAGCTTCAAGAACTGCTTGCGTTGGAATTAAAGCATCATCTTCGTACTCTGGTTTCATGTCAACGGGGATGTACTTCCCAGCAATTTTTGGTTTGTGCTTAAATAGAGAAGTCCATTTTCGTTCACACTGATAAGAAGTAGGAGGTAGGTTAGATAGGGAAGAAGTGGATTCGGGAAAGAGATGGGTTGGAATTGGATCTGGGGGAACAAGCGGTGGCATCATAGCGGAAACAAGGATAACCGAGGGTGGTGAGCATGGCTGAGAGATGAAAGACTGGTCAGAAGAGTGAGACTTGGGAGGTGCTGAAGTGGATGAACGGCGGAGGTCATCGGTCTCTACGGCTACGGCATGGGGAGGGACGTTAGTGGTGTCAAAGGGAGTATGGGAAGGTACTACAGGGTTGACTAATTGGTTATGGGAGAGGACTACGGAAGCAGGCATGAGAGGACAAGTTTTAAATAACACTAATTGACTAATTAGTTGATCCCTAATTACCTTTAATTACTCTCATAAATTAATTAACAATAAATTTATACATTGATCCCTAATTAATTACTCTAATTAATTATTCTATAATCTCTTACGTTGATTAATTAATTACTCTAAGTAATTAATCTCTAATTACTTCCATTGATTAATTTCCCTTTAATTACTTACATTAAATAATTATCATTTAAGTAATTAATCTCCAATTTCGTACATTAATTATTCTACAATCACCAATTAATTAATCTCTAATTACTAATTAATTTATAATTCTCAATTATTAATTAATTAATCCTTAATTAATTAATTTCTCTTTAATTACTTCATTAAGTAATTAATCTTAAATCATCAAAATCCTAAATTAACTTAAGAATTTAACTTAATAAATTTAAGTTAAACAAAACATACCACTTTTCTTAAACCCAAATGTTAAATCTGTTTGCACCAAAATTGGGCAAACACCCTTCGGAAGTTTTTGAAGAGATAGTAAATGAAGAACTTGAATTAGAAATAAGGACTATCTAACAAAACTCCAAATCACAGAAAAGTAAATTGCACAGAAGACAAGGATTTAGAGTGGTTCGGCTATGCGCCTACGTCCACTATGAAGCTTTATCACTTTATTCCTTAATACTAGAAGATTACAAGTGTTTTTAAGCGAATTTCAGCAGAAAATGAACTTAAATTCGAAATTATCAGCAAAGGAGGTGGTATGGAGTGATTCCGGCAGCGTTTAGGCTTATTTTTCTTCTCCAAATTCTCCCGTCCCTTTTCTGAATGACCAGGGGCTCTATTTATAGGTGTGGAAGGCCAAATTCCCGCCTAAAGCTCAGGGAGGTTGCCTGGCACGTGAGGGGGGCCCATAAGCCCGCGTTCTCGAAGTCCGTGCCCAGTTTGGGATCGATTCGAAATGAATTTCGAATCGATCAAAGAAGCATCCAATCGAGGCGAAATTTGGTGTGGACATTCTTCAACATGCATGTGAACTACTGTAAAAATTTCATGGGATTTTGATCAGTGGATTGGAAGTTATGATCGGTTCGAAATTGGTGTCTTCGGCCTTCTGTTGGTTCGAATCGATGAAGTGGTCTCGTTCGAATCGACCTGTTTGATTCGAGTACTTCGAACCGATCCCAGGGCGCCTCTCTTCGAGTCGATCCTGTCTTTTGCGTGTGGTTGGATTCGAAGTGAGTCTTCGAATCGATGGGGATGGTGTTTGTTCGAATCGATCCAAATGTGTTACCTTGGATCGATTCGAAGTTGTCTTAGCATGTTGGATTCGAAGACAGCGCGATGCCGCATGGTGGGCTTGTAGTCTTGTGAAGATGGATTCGAACTAGCGCATAGTTGATGGAGTCGAAGTATAGCTGCTTTGGTGGATTCGAAGTAAGGTCTAGGTCATGGATTCGAAGTAGAGAACGTCTGATGGATTCGAAATACATGGAGTCGAAGCGGTAGCGTGTCTTATGGATACGAAGTTAGGAGCACTCTGATGGATTCGAACTTACGTTCTTTTGTTGGGTTCGAACTAGTTGGTTTTGAACATTATGGGTTCGAAACAAATGGTTTCGAACTAGTTGGGTTCGACAGTGATGGTTTCGAACCGAGCGACGTCCATCTTCCTTAACTTGAATCCGTCATAACTTGAGCATATGACCTCGGATTGACTCGAAACTTGAATTGGTGGCTTCTATGGCCTTTCTTGTTATGCCCTATCACTTGTGGCCCGATCCGGACTCGGACAGAATTCATCGATATCCATAGCGGAGTGAAGTGCGATCAATCTCTGAAGCGAACTGTCTTTTGTCTTTGATCAATCTTTTGGTATCACGGCTTTTGCCCGAAAAGCGGGACAACATTTTGCCCCCCAAAGTACGTCTTGTGGGCACATGACGTGCTTTGAATAGTCGCCATGTTATTCTGAAGATTATTGTTTTTTGTTCGTTGAAACTCATTAGAGAATTGTCGTAACCTTGCCTTGATATGGTTGATTGTGTGTGATTGCGCTTGATCATTGGCTGTCGTTGTTGCAACCGGGTGAATATTTGGTCCCTGTAAATGTTCAAAATCGAATGTTAGTTCGATACGTGTACACGTTTATTAGCTTTCGTCCTTGTTAACGTCGTGCGTTCACGAGTTATGTTGGTTTTTGCTTGCTGCCGAATTCTGTCCCGATTTTCTCCTGGAATGATTTTAGACTCAAGTCAAAGAGTGTTTATCAGTGGTTGTTGATGGATTCGAAGTTATGATTGTATGAATTAATGGCTCTCGAATCGTCGTTGTCTCTGATGGATTCGAAACTTCTGATGGATTCGAAACTTTTGATGGGTTCGAAACTTTTGATGGATTCGAAACTTCCATGGATTCGAAACTTCTATGGAGTCGCAACTTCTGATGGATTCGTAATTTCTATGGATTCGAAACTTCCATGGATTCGAAACTTTTATGGAGTCGAAACTTCTATGGAGTCGCAACTTCTGATGGATTCAAAATTTCTATGGATTCGAAATTTCTTATGGAGTCGAGACTTCTGATGGATTCGAAACTGGTCGCTCGAATCGATGGGAGTTGAAGTGACACTAATCCCTTTTTGGAATCCATATAAATACACGAGGCTGACTCCGTTTTCACTTTTTACTTTTTACCATTGCTTTAGCTGTTTCTTCGAATCGACTTTCCAGAGCCAAATCAAACGAGGGATTTTCACGAATCGATCAAATTCCTTCAGGCTTCCACTTGTAACCAAATCAAATCAGGTAACCAAGGGGTCGATTCGAGTTGAGAACGATAGAATTGGAACTTTTCGGCATTGTTTCATCCCTTCTTCTGGAAATTTTGGAGAGTGGTGAGATTTGAACGACGTAGGTCGACTCCACGGAACTGAGGAATGCAAACATTTGAGTCGTGTCGATCAGAGTACTGTCTTTCACTGTCTTCGCATCGATCCAGGGGTGAGCGATTCGAGTTGGCTTTGAGCATGCAACTTCGAATCGATGACTGCAGGAGAACAAGAAAAAAGGACTTGCGGTGATCGATTCGAAACGGCGACATTCTGATCGATTCGAAGGTGCTCACTACTGGTGGGTTCGAAACAATGATACGTGCATCGATTCGAAGGGGCTCGACTCCGATTGATTCGAAATCAGGTTAAACTCCATGGATTCGAACCGCTCTAGATGGATTCGAAGGAGCTCGTCTTCGATCGGTTCGAAGTCAGGTGGGGTTTCATGGGTTCGAACTGCTCCTCCGTTTCCAGGTTGCGTCGAGTCGAACTACGTGGCATTGGAGCGCACCGACTCGGAGTTCATCGATCTGACTTGTGTCGAATCGAGTCGATCGATTTGAGCGTTCTTGTTTCTGGAATTTCCACTCCTTCGATTTGTTTCATCCTCTGAACTATGACCAACTTTAAATCGGATTTTAACGAACTTAATAATTTCTTTCGCATACTTGATTCCGACGAGCTTTGGCCTTGCATGACTAAAGTTGACTTGACCTGCCTTCTTTTGAGAGCTCGTCGATGGCACCATAACTCAAACACATATAACGAATTCATACTTGAGTTGGCCAGTAGTATTGGAGTGACGTGAAAGTGACGGTCAGCGATGACGGTCGCTTTCGTTTTTTGACCCCGAGGGTTTGTCGTTCGGACTCCGCGTTCCAATCCCGTAAAATTTGTTTCAGTTATGCACTTCCACTGCACGTCACATTCATATACTTCACACCGGGGAATATACGGGTTTTCTCTGTATTTGACGCTGCCTTCTCGTGAGTTAGTTAATTATGGCGTCTTCGGGTTCTGAACAACAAGAGTTACAGAGCTTGCTCCATCCAGCGCTAGAAATTCCAGAGATTCTTCCTGAAGTGATAGATCCTGCTCCGGACGAGTTGCCGGAGGCCTTACTTATCGAGGATCCCATAGACTCCGTCCGATCCAATATTTCTGGAGCATTGTTAGGCCGGATATGTTTGAAACATAACTTGTCCCTGGATGACGTTTTGCTTCCTGGAGTTGAGGATAGACCTCACAATCCACCCGAGGGTTACACTGCTTTCTATCGTCATGCCTGTGCGGCCGGAACCCTTCCTCCGTTTAATCAATATATCAGGGAGATGCTGTCGTTTATTGGAATAGCTCCCGGGCAACTTCACCCCAACGGGCACGCGTTGCTGAATAGTGTTTTCATTTTATTCATGGACTGCCTTTTTCGTCCGCCTAAGCCAGCTGAGATTAGACACATATTCAATTTCAAGAGTAGAGGTGATAGTCCGTCTTTCACCTTTCTGGAAGCAGTTAGAAACTGCCAGGTTGTGACGGGAGCCTGGACCAGACTTAGTTACTTTAAGAATGAATGGTTTTTTGTCCGATGCCCCCCAGGATTCGCTAGGCGATGGCTGTCCAGACGTGAGTGCCGTAAAATACGTAAGCCTTCTTTAATAGTTATTGTCGACATTCGAACTGACATCAGGTGTTTTCATTACAGCTATCATATCGAGGCCGGACGGCGGTCAATACAGAAGCGTCATCCGAAGTTTACAAGAGACTCCGGGTGACTTGCGGCACATTGACTCGGTCTTAACTGATGATAACTTAAGGATGCTGGGCTTAATTGAGACGAACCAAAGTACTGTCGTTAAGGGGTTGGCGAAATCGGCTCCGAGGGCAAAGAAGAAAACCGGTGCAGCGATAAGAGAGATGAGCGATGATGAGAGGACGCCTAATGACACCGGACTAGCGGCTGGCTTTCCCAAAACAGGAAAAAAGCAGAAAGGCAAGGCTGTTGTTCCTAAATTTAAGAGACGGAAGTCTGTAATCGTGTCTCGCTCGATCCCTGGGATTATTTCTTCTGACTCCGCTATTTGTCAACCAGGAAACATTTTCGCAGGTCTGGATGACGTTCCCATCCCGGAATGCGTTTCTCTTTATCACGAGTCCGGGTTGGTTGAGCTTCGGGAAGCGTTAAACATAAGCGAGCTTTTACCCGTTAGTGCAGCCGATACTTCTGGTTGGTCGGAGGCTTTGCACATTTGCATACACCTTCATGACACTACATGACTGCTTTACTTGCCATATCTAATTTGCCTGGCCCTTAACCGAACTGCATCTCTTTTTCAGGTAATATGGCTGGCCGTCAGACTACACTGGACAAACTCCGGAGAGTTCATCACCCCCCAACCTATCATGAATCTCGGCGTGGGGGCCCTGATCGCGATCGCGACCGGAGGCAATATGGCCAGGAGTACCACGCAAAGGATCATCATCGAGGTTACTCTAGCCAGGAACGATCAGACAGAGATCGTAGACATCGCTCCCCATCTCGATCTCCTCCGCAATCCCGAAGTCATGTCCAAACATCCGAGCCTCTACGACATCAGCCATCTTCGCAGGCTTCGAGGCTTGAGCCACATCGTTCTCGAATCGGGGTTGCGACTTCCACGTCTACGGAAGAGACCCTTATTGAGTCTTCTGGCGAAGGGGCCATCAGGCTTGCTCAACTGAGGAAAGATTTTCCAGAGATCTGCTTTGATGCTTGTATTTTTCCCCCCAATCTTAAAAGAATTCCCGATGATGCCGCGATTACGGCGCTCAGCTACACCCAGGACTTTTTCGCTCAGTACAAAGAATGGTACAAAGCGGCCGTTAAGGCTTCCAAAGATGCCTTCGACCGGGCCCAAGTCATCGAGAAGCTAGAGGCCGACTTGGCTCAAAAGAGTCGTATTGTCGACATACTCCAATCTGAGGCGGAATCTTCCCGCAAGGCGGAAGTAGAGTCGTTACAGAAGGTTGATGAAACATTGGTCGAGATGGCGAAAATGCAACAGGCACATTGTACATTAGTTGAAGACTTAGGCCACCGATACAAGAATGTCGAAACTGAGCGAGATGCGGTAGTCAGGGAACTAGAGGAGCTAAAGGCTAAGTTTGCCGACATGAATAAAGAAAAGGACGACGCGAATGTGGCTGCACAGGAAGCGTGTGAGCAGGCTGTATCTTTCCGAGCTGAGCGCGATGCGGCAATTAAGGAACTGGAGGTGCTAAAGGCTAAGTTTGCTGATATGAATAAGGAAAAAGACGACGCGAACGTGGCTGCGCAAAAAGCGTGTGAGCAGGCTGTATCTTTCCGAGCTGAGCGCGATGC
Organism: Allium cepa; assembly: GCA_030765085.1. Lineage (NCBI taxonomy): Eukaryota > Viridiplantae > Streptophyta > Magnoliopsida > Asparagales > Amaryllidaceae > Allium > Allium cepa. The sequence continues at coordinate 339,730,123 of CM060938.1, forward strand.
GGCCATTGCAAGGGTTAAGGAGGTTGAATCGGAGGTGGAGGAGAGAGTCCAAGCGGAGAGGTTCAAAATGGAGGCCGAATTCGACGATCTCTTGGACACATATAATGCCAATGTACTGGAGTATAGAAACCTCTCCTGGCTAGGGGATTACTCGATGCCTCTCTACAATGCTTGGAAGAAATTGGTGGAAAACAAGAGGATGTCTTGTCCGGATTCGGTATTAGATGAGTTTGAGCTTGAGTCGCGTTTGCTCAGCGAGGATGAGAGGAGGACTCTTCATAAAGCAATCGTTTCCGTTGAAAAAGAAAGACTTGGAGTCCATCAAACGGAGGTTTGTGAAGGTTCGGGCATTGTGCATCATAGCGAGAATACTGAAGTCCCCATTTCGACTTCGTCCGGAGCTGTTGCTGTAGTTGATTCGCATGCTATTCCAGCCTACAATCCGGACCAACCGGAAATGTCTTCGGGCACGGCTCTCGCCCCCGAGCTTGTTCAGGCTCCAAGGCAAGGTAAAGCGGGTATTTTGACTACTCTCTTTACGTCTTAAGACATTGGTTTTCGAGGGAATTTCTTGGTCTGACAGCTCTACTTTTTGTTGTTTAGAGACCGAGAGTGTCGCACCCGTGCTCCCTGTTCCTTCGGCTTTATATCCCACGCATGGAGTTGTTGTCACTGAGGCGATCTCAACCGCCGCCATGGTTGGTGACATAGGAGAGGGAGGATCGATGTCATTCGACGTTCAAATGTTTGAAGAGCTATTTGGTCATCCTCTTGATCCCGTGCCTGACCTCTCTTTTGCGACGAGCGGAGCTGCTCCAGTTTCTAGTTCGATTGTGACGACCACTGGCGTACCTAGCGCAGCTCAACTGTCTCGAGAGGAGGAGATTTTGGCAGAGATAAGTGTCGAGATGGCCAAGACAGTGACAGTTGGTCCCGGAGGTGACGCCGTTCCCCCAAGCTTATCTTCTCTAATGATGATTTCTCCTGGTGGTACGGTAATCGTCTCGAGTGTCGCTGAACATGTATCTGTTATTGCTCCCATGCCTTCGGTTCGCCCTCATAAAAGGATCTCCATCCCTTCCAGTTCTGAGGAAGATGTCGATATTATGCCAGACCCGGAGGACGTTCCTAAGAAAGGCAAAAAGTCTCGCAGGAAGCCAGGCAGTGGGTCTACCGGCTCGACTCCGAGGAAGAAGCATCGGAGGAAGAAAGAGTGAGCCCTTTGCTTTGTCAAGAGTTTACGGATAACAATTCTTTTGTCTTTTCTCTTGTTCTTTTTTGGGCCATGTGTATGTGTGGATTCGGCCTCCACTTAATCGAAGCATCTTTACTTGCCATGTAATCAAACCTGTTTTTGTTGGCCGATGAAATGGGAAATTATTCTTTTCTTCTTACCTAAATGCCTTGTAGCGTTTGTTTTGTATCCGCTCAGTATTTTTACAGCTTCGTGTCGTGACTTAATGAATGAGTCGGATTCTGATTATATTATCACTTAAGCCAGTGATTAACACCCAGCTTTTTGCCCCTTAGTTGCGGGGAATAATACTCATATTCTGGTGGCTGATTGCGTTTATTGCAAGCCTTTGGGCACACGCCCCCCTTTTGAGGTCTCATGACGATTTGAGATCGATAATCTGTTCCGCATTCCAGGATTCTGAGTGTTATCGATGTTTGGAACACAGTTCGCGCTTTGAGAATCTGGATTAGATGTCTATACCCCAATTCACACTCTGGGAAGTAGGAGTTCGTTCGCACTCCGGGAACGATTTGTTGGATGTTTATATTCCAATTCATACTCTGGGAAGTTGGAGTCCGTTCGCACTCTGGGAACGATTTATTGGATGTTTTATACTCCAATTCATACTCTGGGAAGTCGGAGTCCGTTCGCACTCTGGGAACGATTTATTGGATGTTTATACTCCAATTCATACTCTGGGAAGTTGGAGTCCGTTCGCACTCTGGGAACGATTTGTTGGATGTTTATACTCCAATTTGGATGTTTATACTCCAATTCACGCTCTGGGAAGTTGGAGTCCGTTCGCACTCTGGGAACGATTTGTTGGATGTTTATACTCCAATTCACACTCTGGGAAGTTGGAGTCCGTTCGCACTCTGGGAACGATTTATTGGATGTTTATACTCCAATTCACGCTCTGGGAAGTTGGAGTCTGTTCGCACTCTGGGAACGATTTGTTGGATGTTTATACTCCAATTCACACTCTGGGAAGTTGGAGTCCGTTCGCACTCTGGGAACGATTTATTGGATGTTTATACTCCAATTCACGCTCTGGGAAGTTGGAGTCTGTTCGCACTCTGGGAACGATTTATTGGATGTTTATACTCCAATTCACACTCTGGGAAGTTGGAGTCCGTTCGCACTCTGGGAACGATTTATTGGATGTTTATACTCCAATTCACACTCTGGGAAGTTGGAGTCCGTTCGCACTCTGGGAACGATTTATTGGATGTTTATACTCCAATTCACGCTCTGGGAAGTTGGAGTCTGTTCGCACTCTGGGAACGATTTATTGGATGTTTATACTCCAATTTGTACTCCGGGAAGTTGGAGTCGGTAAAAGGATTATCGTGTATCGATCCCTGTGAATGCTGGTATTGTATTCTGCCCCCGAGCTCGGGTCTCACTCAATGAGCGACAGGTCGTATCACAGTTACTCCCTGTTCGAATAAATCCCACCGTGTGATGGAATTTAGCTCTTCGTGCAACGTGATATAATGTGTTATTTTCAGTGAATCACAACTTTTGGCTCGAAGAGATGGCATTTTATTGCTGAAACGAAAGAAACATGGCAAAATCAGTTGCCTTATTACAAATTCAAATTTCAAAATGCAAAAACAAAAATGCTGAAGAAGAAATTGATAAGAAATAGATAAATAAAGCCCGTCAGATGTAGTAGTGACGGAGGCTTCTGCTATTCCAGGCTCTTGGTAAAGTGAGGCCATCAACTGTTGATAACTTGAATGTGCCATCTCTGAGCTTTTGTGAAATCATATACGGCCCTTCCCAATTTGGGTTCATGTGTGAAGGAACCGGGTAAATTCTTTTAAGTACCAGGTCGCCGGATTTAAAAGTTCGTGGGCGGACCTTGGCGTTGTATATTCGAGCGACTCGACCTCGATATGCAGCTGCTCTCACATCGGCTTCTTCTCGCTTCTCATCAAGCAGATCTAGGGATTCAGCAAGCAATATACCGTTTGCTTTCGGGTCGTAGTATGTCACACGGTGAGAGCGAACTTCCATTTCGACTGGAATAACTGCTTCAGAGCCATAGGATAGAGAAAAAGGGGTGTGTCCGGTCGCAGTTTTGTGAGTCGTTCTGTACGCCCACAGAGCCATTGGTAGTTCATCAACCCACTTGCCCCCAGCTTTCTCCAATCTTTTCTTCAATATAGACTTGATAACCTTATTGACGGCCTCGACCTGACCATTTGCTTGTGGGTGCGCTACTGCTGAGAATCTCTTACGGATGTGAAATCGCAGACAGAAGTCCTTGAATTCAGCACTGTCGAATTGGGCTCCATTGTCGGTGATAATAGTATGCGGGAGACCAAACCGGCAGATGATGTTGCGTACCACGAAGTTGATCACCTTTTTTGTTGTTATCGTTGCAAGGGGCTCAGCCTCAGCCCATTTGGTGAAGTAATCAACCGCAACTATGGCGTACTTTGCACCCCCTTTAGCTAAAGGCAATGCACCGATTATATCCATCCCCCACATTGCAAATGGCCACGGACTGACCATTTGGGTTATTTCAGAAGGCGGGGCTCTAGGGATCCGAGCGTGTCTCTGGCATCTATCGCATCTTTTGGCATAATCCATAGCATCGCGGTTAACGGTAGGCCAATAATATCCGTAACGAAGTATTTTCTTGGCAAGTGCTTGCCCCCCAGTGTGATCGCCACATTCTCCTTCGTGCACCTCGCGCAACACTCGCTTGATTTCGTCATGTGCGATACACCGGAGAAGAGGAACAGAGTATCCTCTTCGATACATAACTCCGTTTTGAATGACAAATCGTGACACCTTTCGGAGAATCTGTCTTCTTTCACTTCGCCGTTCGGGTAGTGTGCCATGCTCAATGTAATCTTGATAGGGAGTCATCCATGATTCCTTCTCGGAGGTAGCTTCAAATGTGAATTTGTTCTCCGTTCGATCAATGCTTGGATAGGATAATGTCTCGACGGGGACGAGTCCCAAGTGTTGAGTTTCGCCTGTACTTGCCGACTTTGCCAACGCATCAGCTTTCTGATTGTGCTCTCGGGGTATGTAGAAAATGGCATAATAATCAAACTGATCTAGTGTTTCTCGGACCCGGGCTAGATAAGCGGCTAGTCTTCGATCCTTGGCCTGATATTCACCCCGAACTTGGCATACCACCAACTGAGAATCGCAGTATATCTCTACCGCGATAATTCTTAGGTCTCGGGCCAACTTCAACCCGGCGAGCAAGGCTTCGTATTCAGCTTCATTGTTGGTTGCCCGGAAATCAAACTTTAAGGCGTAGCAGATGGATCGGCCCTCGGGAGTCTCAAGCACAATCCCTGCGCCCGAACACCGATCGTTGGATGCGCCATCAGTGTACATCTTCCATACATATTCGGGTGAGTCACTAGTTTCAGGTAAGTCTTCAGGAACAGTGAATTCGGCAATGAAATCTGCTAAGACTTGACCGTGTATGGCTCTCCTTGGAACATATGCGATGTCGAATTGACTCAGCTCAATGTTCCACTTTAGTAACCTGCCAGATGTCTCGGGTCGTGTGAGGACCTGTCGTAGCGGTTGATCGGTGTACACAATGATAGGGTGAGCCTGAAAATATGGACGGAGCTTTCTCGAGGCGATGACTAGGCAGTATGCCAACTTTTCTAGCCTTGGATAATTTCTCTCGGCCCCGGCCAATCGTTTACTGACATAATAAACTGGTTTCTGTGTTCGGTCTTCCTCCCGAACCAATGCAGCACTAATAGCGTTTTCAGATACAGCCAGATAAAGGTATAATTGTTCATGATCAACAGGTTTTGAAAGAATCGGTGGTGTGGAAAGATGCCGGACTAGCGATTGAAATGCGTTTTCACATTCCGTAGTCCATTCGAAGTTTCGCCTCCCTTTTCGGATTAGGTCGAAAAAGGGTATGCATTTATCCGTTGACCTTGAGATGAACCTACTCAGCGCTGCAATCTTTCCATTGAGGCTCTGAACCTGTTTCATGGTCCTCGGGGTTTGAAGACTCCTGATTGCCCATATCTTTTCGGGGTTGGCCTCTATTCCCCGGGCGTTGACGATGAACCCAAGGAACTTTCCGGAAGCAACCCCAAAATGACATTTTAACGGATTTAGCTTCATCCCATACCTCCGGAGGACTTTGAACATTGATTCCAAGTCCTTGACATGATCAGTGGAGTACCGTGATTTTACCAACATGTCATCTACATAGACCTCCATGGTTTTCCCGATCTGGTCGGCAAACATTCGGTTGACTAAGCGTTGATAAGTTGCTCCGGCATTCTTTAAACCAAAAGGCATGACCATGTAGCAATATAGTCCTATGTCAGTTACGAAGCTCGTATGTTCTTGATCAGGCACATGCATGGGTATCTGATTGTACCCAGAGTAAGCATCCATGAAAGACAATAATTCATGTCCGGCCGTCGAATCCACAAGTTGATCGATTCGAGGAAGTGGAAAACTGTCCTTTGGACAAGCCTTATTTAAGTCAGAGTAGTCGATGCACGTTCTCCATTTTCCATTTGGTTTGCGGACAAGTACAGGATTGGATACCCACTCCGGGTACAAAGCATCTCAGATAAACCCATTCGTCTTCAATTTATCGACTTCTTCCTTGAGGGCGGCAGATCTCTCTGGATCCATACCGCGTCTCTTTTGTTTGACCGGGATGTACCGCGGGTCAATATTTAAGGTGTGGCTCGCGATGTCCGACGAGATTCCACACATATCGGAGTGCGTCCAGGCGAATACGTCTAGATTCGCTTGGAGAAATTCGACCAATTCCTGTTGAGCTTGCAGGTTTAGCTGAGACCCAATTTTCAAGACCTTCGAATCGTCATCGTTATCAATTGGAACATCGATTGTCAGCTCGGCTGGGGAGGCCTGACTTTCTTTGGATTCATCATTATCTTCAGTGTCTCGAGGGTCAAGATCCTTCTGGAATTGGTCGTGGTGCCCGGGCCGAGGCCCAGGCGCTAGTTGTCAATCGTCGACAAAGCGGACGTGGAGAGATTCCCCCACGCCCTTTCCCTTTTCCCTCTTTTGTGCTTCTCGTAGTTCAGCAACGTAACAGGCTCTCCCGGCAGCCTGGTCCCCTTGAATGACCCCAATCCCGTGGTCAGTTGGGAACTTTAGAGTCAAACACCACGGGGCAATTGCTGCCCTAAATTCTGCAAGGGCTGGTCGGCCCAAAAAGGCATTATAGGGTGAATGGATGTCCAGGACAACAAACTGTAACACTCGAACTCTACGGCGTTCTCCGTTTCCCAATTCTACTGGCAATTCCACCATTCCGGTGGGTATGTTAGCACTTCCATCGAAGCCGTGGATCCTATATTGACAAGGCTTTAGATCTTTGGCTTCCATTTTCATCTGATCATATGCCCTTTTGAACAAGATGTTTACTGAGCTTCCACTGTCTACCAGGATCCTCTTCATCCAAGCAGGACCAACCTGGGTGGATATGACTAGTGGGTCTATGGTCGGGGCTTCGACTTTGTCAGCATCTCGGTTTCTAAATACGATGTCATCCGTCATCGTCTTCTGTTGCTTAGCCGGAGTTCTTTCATAAAGTGTACTGCAGCTTTCAAAACTTACGTGTCTGATCGAATTGGCGTATGATTCCATTTCCCTCCAACTTCGATCTGCTGGATGAGGGCCACCACTGACTGTATTTATGACCAATCTTCCGCCTGTACGAGCGGGCTCTTCTTGTCTTTCTTGGTTCTGTGCACGATTTTGGTTTGACGGGCCCGCACTACCGGCTTGCGGTGCCCGCACAAATTGATCCAGCTTCCTCTCTCTGATCAGTTTCTCAATAAGGTCTTGCAGATGCCTGCAATCATTGGTGTTGTGTCCATAGCTTTCGTGAAATCTACAAAACTTCCCCGTTTGGATCTGTTTCTCCGATGATGGCTTCGGAGTCGGCTTCTTATATTGCATTGCATTACAGGTTTGTAGATATACGTTTTCTAACGTCGTATTCAGCGGTGTATAACTTTCAAACATTTGCGCCCTACGTCGCGGGCCGCGATTCTGATCCTGCTTCTTACTTCTATTATCGCCGTTCCTTGGCTGGGTTTGCTTGTTCTGAATATTCAACTGCACTCTTCCTGAGCCCTCTCCTGACTGTTTAACGACCACATTGCTTTGAATCCCTTCATTGCTGGGCCTCGCATCGTCCTGCTTCCTAGATTGTTTCGCATCCTCACGCCTCAGGAATTGGGCGGCTTTGGAATAGAAACGATCCAACGACGCGGGAGGTTTCCCAGCTAGCCAGTTTCCAAAATCACAGTCGGGATCAATCCCTTAGTCAGAGCCATCAAGATTGAATTATCATTGGGGTTAGTAATTTCTGCACAGGCGGCGTTGAATCTTTCCAGGTATCGCCTGAGCGTCTCCCCAGGGGTTTGAGTGACACTAGATAAAGTGTTTACGTCTTTAGGCCTGGCGATGTGCATACGGAATTGTTCGATAAATTTGGTTGCCAATTGGTCAAACGAGGAGATAGACCGTGGTGGTAGTCGTGTAAACCACATTGTCGCAATCCCCCCCAAGGAAATAGGAAAACTACGGCACTTCACTGCATCATCAGCTCTGGCAGCAGTCATCGACCATTCATACTTTAGAATATGTTGGCTAGGGTCGGAGTTTCCTTCATAAATAGGCAGAGTCGGCATTCTGAATCGCCGGGGAGGCTCAGCATACAATATGTCATCTGTGAACGGGGTGTGACTTCGAGAGATCCCCCAATCGTCATTTGTTAAACCTTGACTTTCGCGAACCATTTGGCGGACCATAGCTGAGAGATCAGGCATTGCCGCATTCGACGGGTGTCGAGCCAAAGTGTGGTCGGGTTCCACAGTGCGATGTGGGATCGGGCGCTGTCGACGATCCGAATCTCGCCTCCTTGGCTCAACGTCTTCTGGGATATTCGATCCTGGGGCACGTTCCTGTGGGTGGTAGTTCGGACTGGAGTGATTTCGGATGTCAACTCCTGTGTCAACTGCGGTGGCTTGGTTATCTGCAGTGTGCTGTGGAACAGTGCCTCCTCGAGAGGAAGGTCCCGTATGAAAGCTAGCAGAGGGGCCAACCCTTATTTGTCCAACAGTTAACGTTTGCCGGAGACCAGAAGCATGACTTCCGTCTAACCTGGGGCATGTAGATTTGCCGCCATAGTCGGATGAGGCAGAGCTTTCCGTGGAAGAATGCGGAGCATGGTCCCTCTTTGATTTCCTTCGCCCTTGACGATTTAGTTGGTTAGCCAATTCAGCATTGACACGCAGCTGCTCAGTTAGCTGTTGTCGGCTTTGAGTTAATTCCTGGAGTAATGCTTGGAATTCTTGCCTTGTAACTGGACCTGACTGATTCGCTTGCCCAGCGGCATCCTGATTGGCTGACTGTAGCTGTGCGGGATTCTGCCCATCCCGACCTTCTTGGTTACCAACGTTGGAAGTGGTTCTCGTACTAACCATCCTGAAGGTTGGATTCCTGTCCTAGATTTTTAGCAAATCTGAAAAGAATAGAAGGAATCCGAATTTGAGGTCTGGATCTCCCTCTTAGATTTATGCAATCCGGTATCGAAGATAGATCCACGGAGCAGGAGAAAGAACTGGTTCCTTTTCTTTCTCAGTGAAAGCACCAAAATGTTTGCACCAAAATTGGGCAAACACCCTTCGGAAGTTTTTGAAGAGATAGTAAATGAAGAACTTGAATTAGAAATAAGGACTATCTAACAAAACTCCAAATCACAGAAAAGTAAATTGCACAGAAGACAAGGATTTAGAGTGGTTCGGCTATGCGCCTACGTCCACTATGAAGCTTTATCACTTTATTCCTTAATACTTGAAGATTACAAGTGTTTTTAAGCAAATTTCAGCAGAAAATGAACTTAAATTCGAAATTATCAGCAAAGGAGGTGGTATGGAGTGATTCCGGCAGCGTTTAGGCTTATTTTTCTTCTCCAAATTCTCCCGTCCCTTTTCTGAATGACCAGGGGCTCTATTTATAGGTGTGGAAGGCCAAATTCCCGCCTAAAGCTCAGGGAGGTTGCCTGGCACGTGAGGGGGGCCCATAAGCCCGCGTTCTCGAAGTCCGTGCCCAGTTTGGGATCGATTCGAAATGAATTTCGAATCGATCAAAGAAGCATCCAATCGAGGCGAAATTTGGTGTGGACATTCTTCAACATGCATGTGAACTACTGTAAAAATTTCATGGGATTTTGATCAGTGGATTGGAAGTTATGATCGGTTCGAAATTGGTGTCTTCGGCCTTCTGTTGGTTCGAATCGATGAAGTGGTCTCGTTCGAATCGACCTGTTTGATTCGAGTACTTCGAACCGATCCCAGGGCGCCTCTCTTCGAGTCGATCCTGTCTTTTGCGTGTGGTTGGATTCGAAGTGAGTCTTCGAATCGATGGGGATGGTGTTTGTTCGAATCGATCCAAATGTGTTACCTTGGATCGATTCGAAGTTGTCTTAGCATGTTGGATTCGAAGACAGCGCGATGCCGCATGGTGGGCTTGTAGTCTTGTGAAGATGGATTCGAACTAGCGCATAGTTGATGGAGTCGAAGTATAGCTGCTTTGGTGGATTCGAAGTAAGGTCTAGGTCATGGATTCGAAGTAGAGAACGTCTGATGGATTCGAAATACATGGAGTCGAAGCGGTAGCGTGTCTTATGGATTCGAAGTTAGGAGCACTCTGATGGATTCGAACTTACGTTCTTTTGTTGGGTTCGAACTAGTTGGTTTCGAACATTATGGGTTCGAAACAAATGGTTTCGAACTAGTTGGGTTCGACAGTGATGGTTTCGAACCGAGCGACGTCCATCTTCCTTAACTTGAATCCGTCATAACTTGAGCATATGACCTCGGATTGACTCGAAACTTGAATTGGTGGCTTCTATGGCCTTTCTTGTTATGCCCTATCACTTGTGGCCCGATCCGGACTCGGACAGAATTCATCGATATCCATAGCGGAGTGAAGTGCGATCAATCTCTGAAGCGAACTGTCTTTTGTCTTTGATCAATCTTTTGGTATCACGGCTTTTGCCCGAAAAGCGGGATAACAAAATCAAACATTTATTATATAAAGGAATAGATTCTAAGAAATAGAATTAACTTGCTTTATTTTAAATTTTAAAACTGCTTTCTTTTAAATTTTAAAACTGTTAAATTTTTCTTCAAGTTCAACCCGACTCCTACTCGAGTCATGCCCTGAGTATTTCTTATTTTTTTAAACTTAGATTTAGTTTAAGTTTAAATCTGTTAACAAGGCTAAACACACACGAACATCCACCCGAGCTCATACTCGAGTTTCTTCCCACATTACCCAAGCTTCTCCCTGAGCCTAACTTCTTCCCTAAACCACTAACACCAATCGACATATGTGCACCTACACAGTTCAACGACGACGATCCAGTCGCCCCTATCACCGCCGACGAGTCAAAGATGGCCTACCCCATCGATTTCGACCACACAAAGTTCAACTCGAAACCAAAATCGAATACCTGATAAAAAAATGGAACCCAGCACATCGCATAAAAAATCCTCGCCTTGATGGCGCCGACCACCAGAGATTGCGATACCCCATCCATAGCTCCACCAGCCATCCACGCTTCCATCCCCCCAAGTCCGATGAACCCCGATGCCCCAGAGACGAGGCAACGATCAAGTTTCCAGCCTCGACCGAATCCATGCCCAAAACCTTACTCCTACACCTCACCGCCGCCACCGTGGACTATTAAACCACCTGACATTTTTGCCAAGACCACCACGCTTCCCTTTATCTCTAGCAAAGACCCCGAGTTTCTCGATCACCAGAAATAGCCCAAAGTCCATTTTCTGGTCAACCCCGATTTCCTCTTTCTATCCCAAACTATAAATTTTGATTTAACTTCTAGAATTCAAGAATTTCAAAAATGATTCAGGTTATATGCCTGAATCAGAGAATCACAATGTTTGTATTTAACATGTTTTAAATTTTTGTTTGTCCTTTTCTATTTTCTAGCTAATATTCACACTTATTATAATCAAAAATATTTTTAAAACCTAGTTTATGTTTTAAAAAACATAATTTGTTTGGAAACCAAAACCTATCAAAGAATGGATGAAGTGATTTGGAATTTTTTATCAAATTTAAACTCTGTAACTTTGAAACAGAGATGAACAAACATGCACACTTCTAACACATTTATATATATATGAATCACACTTATATATATATTCATGCAAACCATAATTCATTCCAGCAATTCACATGCAACAGATTATCATTTACTTAAGCTTTAAGAAGGATGTTTACTCACCTGTTATGATGTTGAACAGAGAAGATTGGAAACAGTTTTGAATTTTGAAAAAAAAACTTGAATGCCATGATCTTGCTTTTTAAACGAAAATGAAGTTGCTTTGATTGCTTGATGATCTTTGAAACTGGAAATCTTTGTTGTTGAGATGATCAAGTCTTTGATTTAGTTGTATTTGCTTGATGAATCAGGTAGTTGATTGCTTACGAATTTTCTGGTTTGAGTTGTATAGAGGCGTTTGTTTTGATTTTCTCAGGTTGTTATTGTACACGCTTTGGATTTCTTTGCTTCGAAAATGATAATATAGGAAAGAAAATGAAATAGAGGAAGGGAGAAATATATTTATAGCTTAATTTTATGATTTTTTAAAAGAAAGGATTGACACTTGTTTAATTTACTAACATTTGTCATTTGCCCATTTGTTAAATTGTAAACATTTAACTTATGTAATTTCCATAAGTTAATACATTTTTAAATGATTTTTGTAAAACTTATATATATTTTCTATTTAGTAAGTACATTATCTTAATCTATATTAATAAAATCCTTTAAAGGAAATAATATAAAACAAATCATATACTATAAAAATCATATATAATACATTTTTGAAACCAAATTTATTTAAGATAATTATTTTTTGAATTTCAAATTCAAATTCAAACTCTAGTTTAATTTAAAATCAACTCATACATATACATATATATACAACACATAATTTATTTGTTTGAAAAAAAATAATTCCATTTAAAATCTACTTATATATATATATATATATATATAAACAACTTATTATTACTTGTTTGAAAATATTAATTTTGCCAATTTTAAATAACTATATTAGGAGATTATCAAATAAATATTTATCCAGAGATAAATACTTATTGTCAGATTTATTTGTTTAACTTCTAAATTGGTGTTTTGAATAGTTAAACTTAGACAATTATCCAATTACCTGATGCCCAAAAATCCGGATTATCACAGTTTTTAACTTTTAAAACAAAACCAAGTTTTAATTAAAACAATTTTTGTAAATAATAAATGTTCATCCAAGTTTTGAATTGGCCAAAATTTTTAAATAAAATTATTTTAATTAACTAAGTTTCAAAAGTGTTTAAGATACATATAACCTTTATTTTAAAGTTTATTTTAAATAAAATTAATATTGTAATTAAGTGGATAATTATGAAATGAAATGTTTTTAAAGATTAATTAATTAATTAAAGTAATTAAATGATAATTACTGTAACAACCCGATATATTCAACCATTCGCATCCGCACATGCCGGGATTGAATAGCTCACAATACCGTGTTGTAAATAAAATTTTGCAAATCTCAAGACATACAGTAAATAAAAATCACAAAACAAAAACACAGAGTAAGAAATGCAGCGGAAGTAAAAGAGATAGTAGTTCATGAAGCTACTATGAAAATACACCAGAGTTAAATAAAATAAACAGAATAAATAAAGTACAACAGAAGTCTCAAGATGATAAGCAAGTACAAGTTGAATAGAACAACAGAACTGGAATAGATAAAACTAGATAAGCAGATGATCTCCAGCGATTCCAATCTCCATAAAGTGGAATCCAAATCTGTGAATAACTCAGGCTGACCCGAGCGTAAATAAAATACAAACACTTGAGTCAGGATAATATATACTTATATAATGTAAACCAACTCAAGTGAACTGTAATAAAGTACAAGTAACTTAAAGGATGCCTGGGACCGCCCGTCCTCTAAGGATCCGTTAAACTATTTACTATGTAGTAATATTTCGCTATTATAATAATGTCTACAGTAAAATAAACATACTTTTAAATAGCGTTCCGGGCTACCCATATCACCCTTCATACATAATAGTCCCAGTAGTCCGTCCAATAACATAATATCGCCAGATCGGGAGACTATCAGAGGATATGACACGGGCTACAGGAGAAAACCAAACTCGTACAAGGCTCGCTAGGGTAGGTGACAAGGCACACGAGGTAATGCCAGGGTAGATATACCAATTACGCTTTCGGGTTGGTGGTAACGCAGCAGCCACATACGCCCACCTCGAGCCACACTCCCATATCAAAGGTGTGCACACCAAATCAATCACAAAGCAATAGAATGGCGTCGAAGAAGTGTGTCTGATCGGAGGAGCTACCTCACTTGGCCCGTCGATCGCTCCTGTTTTAGTCACCTTAAGCCAACTCACGGGAGTCGGGTCCACGTTACATACCTTAATAGCGTCGCCACCATCCTACTTCATTCTGGAATCTCCACCGCGTACACGGTTGTTAAAGTGGTTTTTGGTATCGACAGAGAGTATGACTGATATTCGATCCCGGTCACTTTAACAACCAATCGTTATTATAACCCGTGGTTATAATTTAAAATATAATATTTATACTTTGAAATAAAATATCATTTCAAATCCAAACCTTTACCAAAATAAAGATTAAATCATTTTCAAATCATTTCAGTATAATAAGATATAATACCTATCTAAACATCCTTTCAAATCATTTCAATATGTCAAAATATCATATCTTTCCAAACTTCATTTCTAATCATTTTAATATATCAAAATCCTATCTTACCAAAATTTCATTTCAAATCATTTTAAATATATCAAATATCATTTCAAAGATAGTTTATACTTTGAAACCAAAACCATTTTATTTCAAAACTATATTCAAATCAAAACTATATCATTTCTATTTCAAACATATATTCATCTTTCAAAAATCATAACACTTTCATAGTTATAAAATACTTAAAATAATTACACTTGAAAATCATAACATTATGAAATAATACATTTTGAAATCATCCTTTAATTCTTTACGTTTTACAAATTTATTAAATTAAACCCAAATTTCAAATTTCCATTCAATTTAATTCAAACCGTCAATTTCAATTTCAATTTCAGTTTATAAATAAACCATTTCAAAACTTATCAATTTCAAATATCGATTTAATCCACAAAATACAATATTCAATCTTAGTATATTTCAAGGCTTAAATATCTCACCTTTCATAAAT